>JASDDO010000022.1:671540944-674132201 GCA_030015575.1 Agapanthus africanus | reverse complement strand
CAAGCAACCCTAAGTCTTGTGGTCACCTAGGTCAAGGCTCTAGACCGCTCCTAACTGCCAAAAGACAAGTCGTAGGATAAATCCTCCACTGCCTCTTTGTCTCTCCTGTGGCCAGGTAAGTACCAGGTAAGTGGGAGGTTCTCCACTACGTAAGTAGTGGGCCTAATTAAGTAACCACTTACCTTAGACACACTTGTCTTAGACACCACAAAAGAAACGCGGATAAGCAATGAATTACCCACGGCCTTCTCTTGTCCTAAGTGAGCGCGACGGTCCTTAGAGTCATGTCTAGATTTCTTTTAGTTAATGAGGGTAATGCGGATGCAATTTTGCGATTTTCGGGGCTTAGGAAGGGTAATGAACTCCCCACCTAATCTGGATTTGGCCATGCCCCTTAAATTCCGTATTAATATGCAAACAACCAAAAATAAAAAACACGCACAATTTTTATTGCTTTTTGCGGCGCTGCGAATTTTTGCAATGAAACCTGCAGCAAATTTGTTATTGGAGCAGACAGAGAGAGATAAGAAAGTTAGAATTATACCTGCAAAATTTTGTACAGAGAAGAATCCAACTCGCCGCGGATCCGCTGCGGGAGCTCGCTATTGCCGTGGAAACGCGGTCATTTCAAAAGATCACTGCACAAAAATTCTTGTAACAGCTCCTGTTCACTTCCTGAGCTCTCTGGAATATTCTGAAAAAAATTTCTCTAGCTTCAATGATTCCAGATTTCCTCGCAACAAATCACAACGAATCGTTTAGTGTTTGCGCGAATTTTGATCTCAAAATTATGATGGAATAAACTTTTCAACTCAAATTTCAATAACAAATGAATTAGCGCACAATCCCGGCAACAACGCCATTTGATTGAATGAATTCTCGGTGTGTATATTTTGAGAAATGTGTAGAAATCACAACCAAAAATTATTTGACCGCAATCAATAACGGTGTCAATTGTAGCACGTTAGTAAGTGCAGATCGTCCACAGGGAAAGTGTAATCGTTCGTGTTTCGAATTAGATGAGTCAGAAATTTAAAGAAAAGAGAAAGAACAATTCATGATTTAAAGATTTGAAGTTCAAGAATTAGAAAATTTAGGTCTAAATCAAGAAAATATTAAAATCAAGAATTGAGATGTGATGATTTCCAATCCAAGAATCAAGAATCGAAGTGTGGCTCGTAGGAATCGATCGGATCTATAGATGTGATGAAATCTATTGATTACATATTCTTATCCATCGATGAATTGATACTAGATCGATGATAATCAACAAGAATTGGGGATTTCTTGCGAAACTAGGGTTTCATCTTCTATCTCTTGTCCTTTCGTTGATTTCATTCATATTCTAGCCTCTAGTAAATTCAAGAATCAATCGTCGATTCCTAATTTCGAGCGAACACGATCAAGAAAGCATCACGTCGAAACTAGGTCGTCGATTCTTCAATTTGCTAGGGTTTACAAACACGTAGGACTTAAAAATTGTACAAGAATCTATTCATCATCATTCTATTGATCGTCTCAACTCCTTTACAAGCGGAGTTTTACTCAAACATCATAATAACAAACTCAATCAAGAATCGAAATTGAATCATGATACAAGAATTAAAAAGATAAGCAAGATATAAAAATTTCACCTTTATTTATCAACAATTTAGTTACAACTCTCAAGATCTACAAGAGGAAGGAACTTGATCGTTGATTTCGGCTTCGCTCGGCTCCTTGAGTCGCGGATCTCCTTTGATCACTTGCTCGATGAAATCCGGCGTCGCTTTCTAAAGGATCGAAGGCTTCATGCTTGATTCGGTACTCGGAATTCTTGATCTTGGCTTTGGAATAGGAATTAGGGTTAGGGTTTTGAGGCATAAGTCGTGTCACTCAACTTGTGGGTGGAAGATGAAGAACTAACTTTCAACACCCTAATCAACAACCATTAACCCTAAAATAGGTTTCCTTTTATAAACCTCATAACCCTAGATCTAGGATTCAAAATTCAAATTTCCCTCCAAAAGTTTGTTAGAGAGAGGCTTCTAGAACTAGTTTGTTGGAGGGATGCTTCTAGAACTAGGTTGTTAGTTAGCTTGCTTTGGAAGCTTGGAGATTGATTAACTTAATCATGATTAGCTTGATTAATGATCCTGCTGATCCGGAGAAGCTTCTGGGTTTTCTGGAAATTGCATGGCTTGATGAGGTGTAGGTACTGAGAGAGGAATACTGCAGCAGAGAGGAAGTGATGACGTGGCATTATGGCCGCGGATCCGCGGCACGTGCCTGCTCAGGCCGCGGATCCGCGGTCACGTGAGGGCCTCAGTGTGCACACTTTCTTGTACTGCTTTCTGATATCTTCCTGATATTTTTCTGATATATTGAATCTTACAATTCCTTCTAGATTACTACCAGATCTTAAGTCCTTGAGTTGGCGTATTTTTAACAGCACTGTTTCACAAATTTGGCCTTTCTCCTAGAATTTCCTGCTCAGACTTCGAAACAAGTGTTGCGCTATACAAGGATGATGCGATGCCATGATAAAAAGTCAATTTCCCTAAAAATGCCGGTTTTTAGTATACAACACAGGTAATTCGGTTTTTTAGGGGTGTTTTGCTAATATGTTCTATAACCTGAATACCTTTAGATGAATGCAAATGATAGGGAAATTGACGTGTTAAAAATACATTATTTTCGACTGATCAAGTCACCCTCTCTAAATGTGTCTTACAGACTAAAGAGGAGAGGGATGTGCATAATTGGCATGTCACTTGCTTAGGCAATTGAGTCAATCATGAGATGTCAAGTACCACACTAGATGTTGTTTTTGCACTAGATGCAATAAGTTGAGATATTAATCCAATCCTGGAGAAACGTTCGGAAGCAGTTTTAGAACATAATTGGATGTTCTAGGGATTTGATAACGGCAGTCTCCTTCGAGAGACGGTTAACATTCCAGGCTTTCAAGGTGACCTGCTTGACAGAGTGACTGTCAGAGTTATAGTTTTCCCTCTGACAAAGGGTAGTAGTTTGGACAGGTAGTCCAAGCGGATACTGAGGGAGGCATGACGCAGAGTACTGATTAAATTCAGTTGACGATACAGTCTAAGAAGTTTACTGGATTTGGAGTTCATTTGTGAACTAGGTCCGATCAGATATCCAGACATATTCTAAGACAGGTATTGCTCATTTCGGAGATGGCTTTCTCCGCGAACTTGAGATTAAGAGAGACATAGAAAGAAACATCAGAGCGGATCCACTCACTGATGCAATTTCTCGAACACATTAGTTTCACGAACGAGCTTCATGAAACTGATCAGTAGAGAAGTTGGGTGTTCGGTATCAAACGGGCTGTGAGTATGCGGCATCGCAATAATTAGCCTTAAGTGCTAGTGGGAGATTGTTGGCTATAGTACCCTCAAGTCAATTATTGGATCATAGGCACGTGATTGCAATGATTGAGGGAGGACCTATATCGGTAGAATAGTCTTACTCGAGATGATAGTATACTATCTGGTTTGTCGTTATCATCGTGTACATGCTTCAGGTGACTTTACAGTTCACTATTACATGTTGATAGAGTAGGATTCTTGCTTGACTACCAGCAGTATGATGGCGATCATATACGTAAGAGTTGGGTAGTCTATAAGCACATCCTTAAAGTGTCCCTAGTCGTGGGAGTTTCGAGACTGGGCATCGATACTCCGATAGTAAACTAGTGTATATGGATCGAGACCCCGACGAGGGCAGTGGCTGGTCTCACAAGCTATTGGTGTCAGTTGGTTCACCTAAGATAGTATACATATGCTCATTGGGTTATGAGTACACCGGACGAACTCGCAGGGGCACTGCTGATTGGTACTATACCTATCGTCAGGAGCAGTTCCCAGGTGACATGAGTACAACTTAGTCCGTTGACTTGACACTGCTACGTTGCATCAAGTGTGTTCCCACTCTTGTTTGATTGCTACTCTACCACGGCTCAAAGGAGTCGTGCAAACAGGTAGTAGTTAAGTGCAGTCCTGAAGCACTTGGAGGCCGTGGCGGTCAGATAGGATTCGTCTCTCCCGGTATTGGGGGTTGATATCGCGCTGTGTCTGGAGAGCCATTACACAAAGTCCTTGGCCAAGGCAAGTGAGATTTACTGGTAGGTATTCCAGTAGTTTCTCAAGGTGTTATGGGCTACACTCCAACACGACTTATACCTCTATTGGGGGTCTGACGTTTACCATCCCCCTAGGCCCGATATGCGATACTCATAGACGAACAGACCGGACTGTACAGAGATTGTCACAGATAGGCTCAGTAGGGTTTCAGGAAGAGTTCGCTCATCAGCTTCCCTTTTGCTCAATACATGGGCAGCCGTTACGTACAGCTAGTATCACTGACGTGCTTGTGGTTAAACCTACTGACAGCGTATTGACGAGTCTTTAGAGTCCCCACAGATAGTTTCCCAAGTTTCGGGCGAAACGTTGTAGAGGCCGTATGGTTTTGTGGCAGGGTTCGATCATATACATGCACTTGTGCACGGATCATGATCGGACGGATCATACTAGTGGGCTTTGGTTTAAGCTGGATCCTAGTATTAGATTTGTTGGATTACTTTCATCTCATTGTTCGCATTCAGTCGGAATGCAGATGCAGGTATGTATATGCAAATGAGGGGTATTCTTATGATTCGTCACGAGTTACTTTAGTTGATGCCATATCTTTTTGTTGGATTAAACATTTTGGTTTAAATGTTTAATTAGGTGGAAATTGTGAGCTTAAGTCATCATGAAGAGCAATTAATGTGGCATGTGCAATTTGGTGACTCATGGTCTTGTTTTTGGTACTATGTCATTTTAATTGATTGATTATTGGGTGAGATTGTGATGGGAGGAGACAGAGGGCAGCCACATATTAGTTGGGTTAGCTCTTGTGAATTCAAGCACTCTCACATTATCATCTCACACAATAACAATAAGCCTCTTCTTCATCTTCTTCTCTAGCTCACAACTTCCTCCATCAATGGCTTCTTCTTCAACCTTCACTCATCCCATCTCATGTATTGAGATTCATTGAGTGTATAGAGAAAAAGTTATCACACACATTCTCTACTTCACCTTGGACATGTCGGCTAGCAAACTTCATGTCCAAGTTGCTTCGGTTTGAAGCGGGAGCCCGTAAAAAGACTTCTTGATGTGGTGCCCTTTTCGACGAGGAGACCGGAGATCTAGCGAGATCGGAGATGCCGCGATGAGCTAGAGATGGTGGCTAAAGAACGAAGGACATGGATCAATCAGTATAGCCATTCTAACTTCTTGTAGTTTGCTAGTTTAGCGTTAATGGTACGATCCGGGTAAAGGTTATGGTAGCGCCAAGTTTTGAAAAGTTTTTGTTCCGCATTTGGTCTCGGATTGACGGCCGAGGCGCTGTCGTAACCCAACAATGGATGACCTATACAACTGTTAAAATTCCATGCTCAGATGAACTACGCGCTAACACTAGTCCGTAATTATTAAATACAACGGAATGATCATATGAACTGGGTACCCTTGTTTAATTGAACTGAAACAATTACAATACTTAGTAGATACCTATTGAGGTTCACTCATATGACATAATGCACTGAATACACATATCTTCTTTACATATTTTCCTTATGAGGCAATCCTCGAGTGCAACTTGCTAACGGACTTCCTTTTCGCTACTCCTAGGATGCCCGTTAGTTGAGGACGAGCTTCGAGAAGACGATGATGGAGTGGATCCCACTGACGATAATTTAGCGGAGCTGATGCCCGATTAGTAGGATTAGCGATTTTCCTTTTCCTGTTGCCCACTTATTTAGGGCTTTGCATTCTGCTCCTTGATATAATAAACAATCTTTTTATTTCAGTACCAGTGATGTAATAAAATTATCAGTTAATAGAAATAAATACTTTTGGCTTTTATTGTCTGTTTTGGTGCATTGCCTGCATGATATATATATACGCTTAACGTAACTGTATCGAGTTAGACCACCCTCAATACAGTTAGTTTGCGGACCTTGCCACATCACCGTTTATGTCCTTTAGGAAGCGGGGCATGACAGATTTTTGTGGTGGCCCATGCAGGTCAAATGTACTAAAACAAAGACACTAACTAAACTTATCATGTATTTGAATCATATCTACTTTTTCTTTCCCCGTCGAATTTCGCATCTGATCATAACCTTCTTTTTCAGGCCATGGCAAACCCCGCAGCAGCACCCATTCTTGATGATGGTACCCAATCGATTATTACGGTTGACGCCATACTTGTGAACTCCGATGATGAGGTCGAAGGTCCACAGCTCATTTATGCCGACAACGATCTCAAGGAGGAAGGAGTCGAAGTTACAGCACCAAAGCACATGATAGCCGATGACTCTGAAGATGAAGAAAAAGATCTAATAGAAGAGGATCCACAGGAAGATCCAATCGAAGAGGATTCAGAAGAAGATTCTAAAGGGAAGATCCAGAGGAAGACCCAGTAGAAGAGGATCCAGGAGAAGAGGAACTGATGTAAGAGGATCTCAAAGATGGGGCTCCCACAGAAGGATTTCCGAGAGAAGGAAACCCCATGGAAGAGGAGTCCGAAAATGAGGCTCCAGCTGAGGAGGTGTCGGAGGATGAACTTCGAGTGAGGAGGAACCCAAGGCAGGAGAACCTCAAGCAGCAGCTCCTGCAAGGAACTATGGGAATAGACGTCCCTATCTTAGTGCGAGAGCTTATCGCAACATGTTAAACTTTAGGGATTGACGAGACTTGTTTGTCCTTTTGGCCAAAAATAAGCAATGTATAGCAATAAGGGCATGTTTATCTTTCAGTTGTACTTTGTTTCAATTTATGAATAATAAAGTTTCAGTTCAAACAATTCTTCCTGTGTAACGTGTCTCTAAACTTCATTGAATGTTCCTTTTAGCAATGATTTCTTTTCCTTATTGCAAGTTAATTATTTCCCTTTTCTCCACCCTTGAACCTTATAGTAATCTAACCCCCATCCCCTTACTCAGATAGCAATGGTCGGCCATCACTTTAACCGAAACAGAAGGGGAAACAGAATCAACAACACCACAGCTCAACAAGCAGCAATGTTACAAATGATGCAGGGATTGTTGGAGCAACAACAACAGACCACCGCCCTTCATCAAGAGTTACGTGAGATTCGGCAACAATAGGCCAAAATCCTTGAGAAGGCATTAGCCCCAGCCTACCAAGGAACAGCAGGGGTTAAACAGTTCAGATCGCTATATTCCAAGCCTTTTCTGGAAAAGGGACACCTTTGGAAGCTGAAGAATAGCTTCAGGGTACAATCAATGATCTCGGTGCCGCATAGGTTCTGATAGAGGCATGGGTTGATATAGAAAAACTACAACTTACTGAAAATGCACGCATTTGGTGGGATGCCGAAGAAAGTCGACTTCATAAGCCCATCACTTGGGAAATGTTCAAGGAATGTTTTGATACCCAGTACTTCCCAGCGGTCGCATAGCTGGATATGGAATGAAAGTTTGTTCAGCTTCAATGGGGATCGATGTAGGATAAATCAATGGATGAGTATGCTGCAAAGTTTGCGATGTTGAGTCGTTTCGCTTTCCATCTTGTGGCAAACCCCCTAACTATATGCAAAGAGATTCCGAAAGAGGTTGGATCCGAGGACTTAATCGGCCATATCCACTGCTACTCTCCTGACTTATGATGCGATCTTAGAAGCAGCTAGTAATTTTTGAGGATCTTGAGAAATGTATCAAGAAGAGTGACAGATCGTTCGGAGTGAAGCGACCGGTAAATCAAATGGCAGGGGGGCATCATCCAAGTTCGACGTCGGGCAACAATTCAAGAGGCCAGCATGGCCAAACGTTTCAAGACCATCAACAATAATCTACAATCACTGCGGTAATCCCGGGCACTATATGCGGGACTGCCATTTCTTGCACAAACTCTGTTTAGTTTGTGGGTCCCCGGATCATGCGATTGGGACTGTCCTCAGAAGAGAACACAACTTGACCCTATCAACCGACCGGCCAACAATGAGACATCGCAACAAGGAGCTCGACCACCCCGGCAACTAGGCCAACCGGTCAGGGGGAACCACCGAGGGGACTACCTTTGCCTCCATAAAAGCGTGTCTTCCAACAAGCCCAGCACAACAGACCCAAGCGCCAAGATTTTACCATGACATCTGAGGAAGCTGGGGCTACTGGGGAGCTTATTAAAGGTATCCTTGTCCTTTATATATCCAGCTTACTTTCAGTACCATACTTGTTCCTTCTTTTTAGTCTCAACCATAACCCTTCTCTAAAACGTAAGTATTCTCTTAGTAGCACCTACACTTGCACTTTTCGACTTAAATAGTATAGAGCTCTTTTCTTTCCCTGATCGTTCTCGTGTGCCTACAATGCGCCTAGAGAACCCTCAAGGGCTGTTGTGTATAAGATAAGGGGTTTTCCCTTAACTGGAACGGCCAATACCGGAGGATTTGAAGGTATTGCTTGATTTCGTCTTGTGCGTTTTGGCATTTCAGATCCCAGACGAATGGGGTCCCTTTCTTCATCAGATGACTGTAAGGACGGCATTTTCCGGAGAGGTTGGTTATGAACCGCCGGATGTATGCAAGCTTTCCTTGGAGAGATCGCAACTGTTTGAGGGTTCTCGGTGTGGGCATTTCCATAATCGCCTTGATCTTTGATGGATCGATTTTGATACCCCGATGACGTATGATGAATCCTAGGAATTTGCTTGAGGAAACATCAAAGGCGTATTTTAGAGAGTTTATCTTCAGATTATACTTCCGAAGACGTTGGAACACTATTTTTAGATGTTCCCAATGTTTCTCATGAGATTTGATCTTCACTACAAGGTCTTCGATGTAGCATTAGACAATCCCATGTATGAGGTCATCGAAGATCTTTATCATGGCCTTCTGGTAGGTAGCACCAGCGTTCTTCAGACCGAAGGGCATCACCTTATAGCAGAATATGCCCAATGGAGTCTGGAAGGTGGTATATTTTTGGTCTTCTGGATGCATTATTATTTGGTTGTATCTTGAAGATCTATCCATGAATAAGAAAACCTCGTGAGTAGATGTGTTATGGATCATCAGCTCGGTAACGGGTACTGGGAAGTCATCCTTCAGGCAAGCTTTGTTGAGGTCCCGAAAGTCCACGCAGATACTAATCGTCCCGTTTTTTCATCACTGGAATGATGTTAGCGATCCATTCGTGATATTGAACTTCTTGGATGAAGCCGGAGTCGATTTGTTTCTTGACGTCACTGTTGATACTCATCTCAAGTTCGAGTCGCATCTTTCTTAGCGCCTGTTTGATTGGTTTTATACCCGGCGATATAGCCAGTTTATGTACTGTCACTTTTGGATCTAGACCTGACATCTCAGAGTAGTTCCAGGCGAAAAAATCTTTATACAGCATGAGCACGTCTTTTAACGTGGCCACCTGTTTTTCAGATAGTAGCTCACTGACAAATATTGGCCTTGAATCATTTTCCGTCCCTAAGTCAATTTTTCTTAGGTTGTCCGCCGTAATGTGTATCACATCTTTCATCTCTTTCGGCGCTAGTGTAAACTCTGAGATCACCTCGTCCCCATCTTCATTTGCAAAGCACCTGTAGAGGCATTCATAGTCTCGTGACATCCTTCTTTTGAGAGTTTTATCATAGGGAGGTACGAGTTCATTTCCCTTTTTGTGGTTGAGTTGGTCCTATCCAGACGAGGTAGGTCTTTTTTGGCTCAAGCTTTTGTGGCAGGATTACCCTCCAGCTGTTAGATAACGTAAACCTGCCTTATTGATACTGGCCTTCTACCCAGTCTTTGAAGGTAAAGCAGCTTTCAAGGGGATGACCTATTACTCGGTGATAGGAGCAATAATCCGGATGATGGACCTCCTTTATTTGTTCGGGGTACCGAGACTCCGGAAGCATCGTCATTTGGTGCTTCATGACAAGGTTAAATATTTTTCTTGTCTTGTTTTGAGGGAAAGAGTATTCCCGACCCATCTTCTTTATAAAGGATGGGCTCCGATCGAGTTTTTCTCATTTGCAGAGTGTCTTGGATCAGCTTTGTTGTCTTCGAATGTTGTTTGCATTCTTGGCCCTATTTTTGCCTCCATTTCAGGATTTTCCCTTTTCGCGAAAACATATAGCGGGCCGGGGATGAAGAGCATTACGGTCAACTTTCTCCGCAGATTGCTGACTAAGACGCTGCATCCTGGCCTTTTCATAAATGGCCATTTCGTGGTTGTAGTTGTCCCGGATTGGTTGACAAGCTTCTTTTATAACTTGTTAATTTGTTCTTCAAGCGACGGACTTAATGTTTTCAAAACGACAACTCGCTCCGATTCGACGTCGCGGCTATTTGGAAGAGCATTTTCCATTTCACTTGAGCTGTTTACGGCACGACAACTGTAAATCTGCTCCCGTTTCTTGGACCGAACGTATTCGAGCCTAGTTGTCTCCATTTTCCCGTTGGGCATCTTTCGCTGAGTCTCGGAAATATCCCAAATTTTTTGTAGAATTGGGCTTGTCGAACAGTTTGTTCGAGGGGCACACCTAATCGTCTTAACAGCTCTTTCAATCCTTCCGTGTAATATCTTGGCAGACGGATGGGTTGAACCCTGTCGAGCACAAAACCGGCACCGTACCAAATTTTTTCTCTACTTTGGTCTCCGTAGATTGGTAGAAGAGGATTGCCTTTTCACCTCCTCACCTGGGAGGTACGTAGAAAGTTTGCGGTTCTTGTACACTGTATGTATCGAGCACATCAAGTTCCTTATAATACCGAGGCGGAACCATTGTAATTTGTAGACTCTGATTTTCTCCGGCAAAAGTCTGCATTGACGGGCGGACGGAGAACACTGCTTTGGTCTCGTCCTCTGAGTCGCTGCTAAAGACCAAAATAGAGGTAGATGGTCCGGGCTTATTGTTTTCTTTTTGGGGTTGCCCTGAGTAAACTATTTCTTCATCTTTCTCGGTATCTCTCCCAAAGATCAGGATGGTGGCGACGGACTTCTGACACCTTTCAGTATCCTCGAAGTCTGATAGGAAGTACTTTGCGTCTTTTTATTTCCGGACATCGTTTACTAAGAACGGGTTTAGCTCTCCCATGACGGTGTACTCCGAGCCATCCTTGAAATACTTCATACACTGATGTTGTGTAGAAGGGATGATGTTGTACTCGTGCAACCAAGGCCTGCTGAGCAAAGCGTTCTAGCAAGCCTTGGCGTCAATGACATGAAATTTGATGTCGGTGTTGAGCATCCCGAAGCGTAGCGTCATTATTACGGACCCAAGCGTCCGTGACGACTGTAAGTCGAACCCAGATATGGTAATTTTATCTCGAACGAGGTGCTGAACGTTCATGTAGATTTCCCTTCAGCACTCTCACGTTGAGAAGGTTGACGGAGGATCCATTGTCGACAAGGATTTTCCCTATCTTGATGTCATGGCAGTACCTGGTGACATATAACAGGCGATTATGCTCGCATGTACCGAGGAGGAGATCTTCATCGCTGAATATAATATCAGCCGTGTGGACCTCTACCAGTTCATTTATCATCTTCTCTTCCGCGAGGAAAGCTTAGAACTGATCGAGCTCTTATAATGCCTTGATCAGGGAATCTCGTGCCTCTTTGGATAGAAGTAGAGCATCCAATATGGTCAGCTGCAAGGGTATTTTCCTCAGATGTGTCAGGACGTTGTAATCCACCTTGTTTTTCTTAGGCGGGTCTTTTGTGGTGATCTCTTTTACCACTTCGTCATTAAGAGCAATTTCTTCATGGATTATCTCTTTCCCTTTGTCTTTTTTGTTCGAACCTTTTTTTGTATATCCGAGGTTCTTCTCAGGCAACGTGCGGTTACGCAGCTGAATATTCTCGTAGTTCTTCTTCTCTTCCTCTTTTTCGGAGACAGAGTTTTGAAGAGAGGGTTGAGGGGTGTTTCATCCTCATAATTGCTCCTAAATGTGAGAACTGGAGGTTTTCCTCAATCCGAACAGGTACCAACCATATGATAGTTTCCGGTCGTTTCTTTATGCGCGTTCATCCCACTATTTTGATGTCGACGAGCGTGAGCTTCGCGCTTCATCCTCTTGAAGTGTTTTTTATAGGCAACGTATCCTTGCCACCACTTCTTGAAGGCACTGCATTCTGACACTGAGAGAGCCTCTCCGTCATATGACGACGAATCGGAGACCATGTGGTAACTTTCTAAAAGGTCTTCGGCGTCTTCTGATGAGTCATTTCCCTCATCATTGTCACTGTCTTCGCCCTCAAGAATATGTTTGAGGAATTCTTCGAGCGTGACCGGTGTCGACGCTTTCTGGTTATACCCTTCCAGCACATCTATATATTTTTGTAAATCTGTGCGCTTGTCGTCATACTCGGAAGGCTTCTTGGTCTTCTTCTTTTTCTTCGAAGACTTCGAAGGCTTGACTTGGGGGCTTTTCCCTTTGTCAGCAATTTTTGGCCCGGGACGAGATTTTAGCATCCTTTCGATTATTTCGGGTTCAAGTGGGATTTTCCACCTGATTGCCAGACATTCTTGTAGATCCTTTAGCATTCTTTTGGTTTTCGCTGAAAGAACGACTTTCCATGGAGTTTCTTCCAAGAGTGAGCATGATTCCCCCTGCGCATCCACCTTTTTGGGAGTTTACTTCTGTGATGGGTTTACCTTCCAGTTATCAGACAACGTGAATTTCCCCTGTTGATACTGGTCCTCGACCCAGTTTTTGAAGACGTGGCAATCTTTAATTGGGTGGCTCACCATTCTGTGATAGAAACAGTAATTAGGGTTGTTGGCATCGCCGGGCTGCGCTGGACGCTGCGGGTCTGGTAACGTGATGAGTTTATTACGCTTTACCAATTCGAACAGTCTTCTCGTCTTGTCATGTGAAAACGAGTAAGCGCGTCCTAGTCTTTCCTCCAAGGACGGACATGAACGTGTGTTGTTTTGGCGAGCAGCTGGTTTTGGACTACTTGTTTGTTGTTGCGTATTGGCAATGAAAGCCGCTTTCCTTTTACCTTTATTATTATGAGGGTCCTTGTTTGAGGAGGAAGGCCCATGGCCCATCTGGTCCATTTGGGCCAGTTTATCTATCAGAGCCTGAAACATTATGGGCTTGAAAAACGTCATGAACTGGGACACAGTCATTTGAGAATCAAGGGTCCCGATGAATATGCCCATGGCAGGAGACTCTTCAATGCACTGCTCGCATTTAGACCAGAGGTTCCGCCACCGGATCGCGTATTGGACCCATGTTTCTCCCGGCTTTACCCTGGCATTGATTAATGCCGTGATCAGGGTGCGCTCGCTCGCACTGGCGAAACACTGAAGGAACAGCAGCTCCATTTCTGCGAATGTTTTCACGAAGTCATTTGGGAGCTCCGAGCACCATTCGAAGGATGTTTTTGATAAGCTGCCAATGAACTGGCGAAGCAACAGTTTGTCGTCGCTTCTAGTGTTGCCGCACAGAGCTCTGAATTGCGCGACGTGCTGATGAGGGTTGCATGTTCCTTTGTAGACATTGAACTTGGGGATCGCATATCCCGGCAGGTATTTGATTTGATCATACCAGCCTGGATATGGTCGCTCGGTTCTGACAATCTGGCCAGCGGCTTCATTAGCTTGGTGGGCTCTTATTTGTTGAGCGATGTAATCATCCAGGGCGGCCTTGGAGATCGTTTCTTCTTTAGCCACTGATAAGGCCGGAGGAGGGTTTGATGTTTTCCCTCTGTCATCCTCGATGATTATTGGCGGATTTTCGGCCGGGGGCTCTGGTTGGATCATCATTCCAACCATATCATGGAACAAGAGAGCCATCTGCTTTTTTTTAGCAGCTTGCTCAGTGGCTTCTTTATCTTTTCTCTCGAGTACCCTTCGCAGGAACTCTGTTTCGGTCACTTGCTCTTGGCGCGGTTCGACCTCTTTGTCCGGTCATTTTTTTGTCCAGTGAGTGCCATCATTTTGTTCAGAATTTCTTGGAACTTTTGTTGTTGCTCCTGAGCCTTTGTCAGCGACCGAGTTTGCAGTCGGTGATTCACCGAAGCACGGCTCTCTTCTTTCCCATTGGTCATATAGACCGTATGTATTATTATGCCCCCAGACTTAGGGCGTTTAGATCCATCACCGTTGGAATTTGCCGTGGACGGTAGAGTTTTCTCCAGCCTCGCTCTTTTATGAGAGATTAGAGTTGAAGGAGCCGTTATGAAAGGCACCTGTTTAGGAGAAGTCCCCCGTTGTATAGCGGAGGTGCGATCTTTTCCTTGCTGGCCCTTAGATTTCTTGGGTCGACGAGACAGATTTTCATCAAGCACAGAGTCTTGGACTTTTCGCCAGACCCTATATATTTGCGAGGAGAGCCACTGGTAAGGCCGCTCCGGGTTTGCCTGCACTGTAACTTTTTTAGGTAGGGGAGATTTCTTTAGCATCGCCGTTGAGGAGTTTTTATGCACTCTCCTAAGTGGTTCAAAACTGTTCCCAGTTGGAACAGTAGTGTCGACCTCCACCATAAGAACTAGTGGGGTGAGCCCAGAGGGGGCGTTGCCCCCGGCTTCTCTCACTCGGCGCTAGTGGCGACGTCGAGCATGCCTTGTTGAAGGAACCGCCTTAGTTTTGGAAGCGGCTTCATCATGCCCCCGGCTTTGCTGAGGGGTTTCAATCGGCGTCGGCATGTTAAAGATCGACGTCCTTAATAGAGTTTGAGGAGAGCCGGCTAATCTTTCGAAGACTGATCGTCGGATGGGGGAAGCACCTTTGAGGGCTTCGTCTTTAGCAGGCATAGGAGAGCTATCCTTTTTGGGGTAGCTCCTTCCAGAATCACAGGCTTCTTTACGAGCATGTTTGAGTTCTTACTCATCCTGTTGAAAAATGAGACGCCATAGTTTGACGGCTTGCTGATGAGAGCCGTCGTGGTTGCCAGCCGATCAAAGACGACCTTCTAGGAGCTTCTTCTTGCGGCGTTGAGGCACCGAAACTCACAGGTAGGAGCATGGTCCCGAAGAACAGTCCGGTAGTGGCTTGTGGGGCCTGCCCCACCGGCATTGAGAAAATAGAGATCGTTTTGGGCCCATAGGTCACTCCTCTAGTTAGGGTGGAGCGGGAGTTGCTGTTGCATGAGGTGTAGTGAGAAGCTATTGATTTTCTGCACAGGACCTAAACACCAAGTTTTAGTACCTCGAATCCAAGGGAAACCATAGCGAACCGTGATTTTGTTCGCGAAACACGACACATGAAGTGTGGAGTGGAAAGAGGAAAAAGTCCCACCGAGCGTGCCAGAATCTGTTTACCGCCGAAAGATAGAGACCAAGACGCGGAGGGCGTCTTGCCTGAATTTGGGAGCAGATGCTATTTGGACATATCCATCCACCTCTCTGAAGATACATAGTTGATTTATGGCACCATATATCGGAGGTTTGGATAGATGCAACCGATGTAGCAGACTTCATCAGATTCCCCCTCATTTATGAGGGGGGGTTTTATTATGGGGACGCTCTTCCCTGCAGGCGCAAGCCCCTGCAGTTAATTACGTTATTGCACTGCGATAACTACTTTCTCCTTCTTCGGTAGTTCACTTCGTGTCGTGTGTTACTTTGTTTGTTAAGGTTGCCCGTGGATTGTATACGGAGACTAGTTTATGTCGTCGCCCGTAGGGCGCGGATCAGTCCAAATCCGTATATTTGAGATTTAGGGTTTGGGATTTGAACTTAGATTATTTTTTCTTTAGTTCAAAAATATTTTATTATGTTTAAGGACTGTTAATCTAGTTTGAGATTAAGATCGGCTTAAACATATGAGCATTTGGGCTCAATTTATTTTTAACTAAGGATGCGTTAGTCCAATTTGAGACTAAGATCAACTTAGCAACATTTTAAGGATCATTTTTTATTAAGATCCAACAACAGAGCATTTAGGCTCAGTTGTAAGAAACTTCAGAGAGACTTAGCCAATTTGGGCTTAGTCTGCTCAGTCTTTTTTCTCTCTTTTATTCAAAAGTACTAAGCACTTATTTGGGTTCTATTTGCTTAACCTTTTATTCCTTTTATGCAGAAGTGCTAAGCACTATTTCGGGGCTCTGGCGTTCATCTGTGTATCATGTGAAGCACTCAGTCATTGGCGCTGCCCAATCAGTGCTATGCACTTTAGTTATTTTGACAAAATATATAAAGTGCTAAGCACTTTCGTATGGCGCTCACGTGTGTATCACGTGAGGCGCTGCCCAACCAGTACTAAGCACTCAGTCATTTTGACTGAATATGGAGTGCTAAGCACTTTTATCAGTGCTCACGTGTCTTTCACGTGAGGAGCTGGCCTTCTGTTTTAAGCGTCCACGTGGGAAGCACGTGAGGTGCCAAGTCCTTTGTTTTAGGAATTTTTTGGGCGCTCACGTGTTTTTCACGTGAGACGCTGAGTTCCTTTTTCCTTTTTTAGAGATTGAATCTCTGCTAATGGCATTTTGACCATCAATGATCACCATGATCTTTGTTTTTTTGAAGATCTGAGATCTTTTCTTTCTTTCTTTTTATTGGAGAACTAAGTTTCTTTTCGTACTAAGTTCTTTTATATAGGATTAAACCCTGCTTGCAGAAATTCCTAGAACCATAAGTTCTCTTCTCTCTTTTTCTTTTAATCTACTTATTTTCCCTAAATTTTGAGTTTGAAGAATAAAATCTCCCCGATGAGAATTAAATTCTCAACATGTGTGGTGATTTGCTTTGCAAACCTCGGATCATAGGAAGAACTAAATTCTTTTTATGAAGGGTTGAACCCTTATTTTCTTTTATACTAGGCAAAGGAGATATTTTGATCTCTTCTTTTTCTTTAGCTAGGGTTTGAAAGAAAGGAGATCTTCTTCTTCTAAGAGAATTAAATTCTCTGTTTTTGAGACTTCTGTCTTTTGTTTGCAGAAGCTTGGGGGTTGATCTTTCTATGTGCATGTCCTCTCCCTCCGTCTATCTCTGTGACTTGAAGTCTCAGATCCTTTATATAGGTAAGGCAAATTGTTGATCAGTTTTGAGAAAACCTCTCATTGAGAGATTCCAATTGATTTTATTGGTCTCAAAGATTATTTGGGAAATTTTATCCACCGTTGGATCTTTGATCCAATAATTTTTGTTTTACAGAATATGTTTTCTTGTTTTTAACAAGATTAAGAAAATATTTTCCCATATACAGAATTTAATTCTGTCAAACGGTAATTTTTAATCACCATTAGATTTTAATCCAAGGGCTCTTTGTTTTACAGAGAACAATCTTTCTTTTTTTAGAAAGATTGGGGAAATATATTCCCAAAAATAGAATTTAATTCTATCAAGGTGCTGTATTTAACAGAGAACAATCTTTCTTTGTTCAGCGAGATTTTCCAGGAATTGCCAAGTTTTCCCTTCATCTTTAGACATGAAATGACATTGACAAATGGTTTCAAGCATCTGTTTTGTCGCTGGATTAACACCCTCATATATAATGCGGCAAAGTTGCCATTTATCAATTCCATGATGGGGGCATTGTAAAAGAAGATTCTTAAACCGTTCAAAGCATTTCCAGAATTGTTTGTTAGGAAGTTGGGTGAACTGGTTAATCTCTCTTCGAACATGGGCGGTCTTATGATTGGGATAAAATTTCTTAAAGAATGCTATAACGAATTCATCCCAATTGGTAATAGAGTGTGCGGCAGTGTTATAAATCTATTTTTCGGCTAGATCGCACAAAGTAAAAGGTAGAAGACGTAATCTCATAACATCCATTGAAAGTTGTGTAGTGCCCATCATTGCGCATACGTTTTCCAATTTAGTAATAAAAACGTATGCGTCTTCAGACTCAAGCCCGTGAAATTTAGGCAACAGTTTGATAAAGTGGGGTTTAATTTCAAAATTATCCCCAATGGCTGGTGGAATAGATAGACAGGTAGGATGGGGACCGCGTATAGGGTAGCATATCTCTTGGAGAGAGATGCGGGGTGGATTCTGCGCACCTACGGGTGGTGTCAGGGGTGTGTTGGTAAAATCTGATGGAGAACCTTCCATCTCGGTCGATGTGGTAGGTGGAGGGGAAAAAGAAGATGAAGAAGAACCGACTTCGGAATCGATAACAGAAACGCGGACAAAACGGGTACTAGAATCTTGTATCCAGACGATCATGCACTAAGCGGGTTTAGCGCACGTGCCAGCATGTGTGAGAATTATTTAAAATGGTTTTTTTTTGAAAAAGTGTCGGACGTGGGGCTTGACTCGACAAATCAAAAAAATGCACAATCAACCTTAAAACTATGGTCACCTAGGTCAAGCTTTAGACCGCTCCTAGACTTAGAAAGGACAAGCTGCAGGATCAATTCCCCACCACCTCTTTATCACTCTTGTGACCAGGTAAGTGCCAGGTAAATAGGAGATATCCGCTATACGAATCACCAAAAATAGCGGGCCTAATTAAGTAACCACTTGCCTTAGTCACACTTGCCTAGACACCATAAAAGAAATGCGGATAAACGATAGATTATCCACGACCTTCCTCAGCCTTAATTGAGTGCGACGATCCTTAGAGTCTTGGTCTAGATATTTTTTAATTAATGTAGGGTCATGCTGATGCTCGTTTTGTGATTTATGGGGCCTAAGAAGGGTGATGAAATCCCCACCTAATCTGAATTTTAGTCTTACCCCTTAAAGTCCGTATTAAAATATGCACAAACAAACCAATTTTAAAATACACAAAAAGAATTTTGAGCGGCGATATTTTGCAAAGAATCCTACAGAAAAATATATTATTGGATTTCTAGAGGAGAGAGAAAGAGTTGAGGAAGTTACCAGAGAAATTTGGGGGAACAACTCAACAAGACCGCCGTGGTTCCTCCGTCGTTTACATGCAATAGCCGTGGTTCCGCCGCAGAGATGAGGGTTCTCTTGAAAAATTTTTTTTGCAGTGGCCTCCTTTGCTCCTCTGGCCCTCTCTGAAAGTCTCTGAATCTCAAATTCCTCGTTCAAGTGACTCCAGATTCCTTCGCAAAAATCGCATGCTAATCGTTAAATACACAATTTGCTTTTTTATTTTATTTTTATGATATGGATCGAATAAGAATTCAACAAGAATAGAAAGAAAAAAAAATTACGCACGTATCCCCGGCAACGGCGCCATTTGATTGATGTGATTTAAAGAGTGTTTTGTGTAGTAGTAACCGCAATCAATAACAGTGTCGCGTGTAGCTAGCCGAGATGAGTACGGGTCGTCCGCAGGGATGCGTGGAACATTTTAATCTTGCTTTAGACGAGTTGATTGAAGAATAGGGGGAATGGTTGTAGATTCTAGATCTATGTTGAACACGGATGTAGAATATATGAAGAAGAGGGCTTGTAGGTTTCGTTAGGATTTAGTAGTCATGGATGACTAATAAAGATGACTCATTTTATCTTTTGATAGATTTAAAACTAGATAGATAGCGATGAATGAGGATAAGGGTTCTTGGAAGAAACTAGAGTTTCCCTACCATTGACCGTTGTCCCTTCATTGATCTCTATTCATGACTCGCCCTTAACAAAATAATTGTTAATCTAATCTCAAATCACGGTCAAGACTATCAATAAATTGATAGCGCGCCCGATTAGAATGTTAACGATTATTTTGCTAGTGTTTATAAACTTCATAAGACTTAAAAGAAGTTAAAGTATTTTCTCATCCATTGTTATACCCTAATCCTATGAACCCTATCAAGCGGAGAATTACTCGTGCATGATGGAGATAGAAGAAGAAAGGATAGAGAAGGAATTCATAATGCAGAAATTAAATGCAAAATAATTATTCTAATGATCTACCTTTAGTAATCAATTTCACAAGTACAAATCCTTCGAATTTAGATTACAAGAGGAAGAAGTTGCTCGTGATTTCTGCCTCGTAGAAAGTAGATGTTCCGTCATTAACCACGTCGCCCTATCACGTCGAATCGCGGACCTGTCGTGGATCACTTGTTCTTTGACGGTGATTTGCTTCGTGTAAAAAGGTGATTGTTTCTAACTTTAGCTCTCGGTCCTTTAAATAGGCTTGGAAGCAGAAACCCTAGATCCTAAGTATTAGGGTTTGTTGAGAAGATCCTACCCACAAAATCCCACATCCTACGCCCATGATACGGCCGCGGATCCACCGCATATAGGGGTATTTGGCCGCGCAACCGCCGCTGTTTGGTGGAGTTAGGGTTTGAAATTTCTTCTGTGGCCTCATGTTGACACTTGGAGATAATTGTGATATCTGGAATATTCATATCTTCTCTGAGTCTCTGCCTGTATTGATTCTACGATTTTATTAAACTTCATCGGCAGATTTTTGATTCCCGACATCTCGAATATCTCGATCTCCTGACCTGAGCTAAATCTGCACAATATCTCAATTCATATTGTTAGTAATAATTGTTATAAAGATATTATCCTAATCATTTTATATGATATTATATTCTTAAGAATATTGATTAGAATATTTGATATGATATGCATATTTTAATTACCAAAATATCATATAAATATAATATGCATATATTTTCCTTCATAATGTTAATTATAATATATAAACATATGGTAAATAGTATTTTGCAGATAAACCCACATATGTTATATATTTATAATAAACACCTTTAAATATTTAAGAAGAGTGAGGAAAATGTTATATCAAATGTGCAATATTTTCGACTGAACAAATACCCCCAAACTTAACTTTAATCGTCCCGAGCAAACTAGTTATTCAAGAGAGGGAGAAAAGGAGGAAAAGAAAAACCTAGCACACTTTCGTAAGCAACACGATTGCACTGAGCACGTGCAACAAGCCGTTAAACCACTAGGTGTCCCTAATAGGAGCAGTGTTGTCTCTTGAGGGTTTTCAGTAGATTACACCCACAAAATTGTATAATAAAATAATGATAGTGAAAGTTACGTACAGAGATATGAACTATAAAAGAAAGAACTTGAAAATAAGAGTTTCCAACTACACCATCTTTTCAGCTGCCATGAGTCCTATCTTAATGGTCGTGAAATGATATTAGAAATCACATCATCCCTCAATAAAACATCACCTTTAGTCTTCCTCCTTACCTTTCTTCCAAATATCGATCATAACCTCTACGTGTGTGTAAAAGACATCCATATATTTAGAGAATTTAATTCAAGCTATCATACTCTTGTCCATCTTCCTTAATACTTTTTAGTTGGTGAATAATATAGATGGAATTGCTCACACATCCTTCATGCGACCGTTAATACTTCTTGAGCTACTAACCGACAGATTACCTAATATGCTTGCGTATTAAGACGTAATTTCTCGTCTTGCAACACCTAAGGCTTAGCAGTGGCTCCCAAACCAGTTGGTCTAAGGCACTAGGTGATAAAGCATCCTTGCTATATTTTTTATGTTACCTTAAGTAATTACAAAACCAGTGTTCATTTTTTCTTCATCCTATTTTTCTTTATATTTTTATTTTTCTTCATACCAAGGCTTTTAGACAAGAGTATTTCAAAGTATCCTCTACTATCCCAAGTTTCAAGATGTGTGCAAGTGCGTATAGTAGGGTATCAACGTTCAAATGTTTGGACTCAAAAATAGAGACTATTTTTCAGACTTATTTTTATTCTCAGATTAGAGATTCCCTTTAACTTACTAACCCTTGGGACAACGGCTCATGACTACTTATTACTAGTTTCGTTTAAGAAAACATCTAACTTTCTTGCTTTTCTTAAACTATTCATATCTATCATATGTAAATTTTCACTTTCAAACTTTCATTATCAAAGAAAAATATTTGTGCTTATATTTATGATAATGCAAAATAATGCGTGAATAAGCACAAATCTCCTCCAAATTTTTTTGCAGCAGTGTCCTCACTGATGTCATCAGTTAAGCTAAAAAAAACTGTAGACTTGGGAGGAAAAGTTAGTAACGGGGACATGAATAAATGACAGTGAAATCCTCCCCTAAACTTATTTTTGGCTCATAATTTTGTAAAAATTTATTTTCTTTCAAGAGCCAAAAGATTTCCTCCCCCGAAACTTGAGAAAAACCGTATTAAGCATTTTAAAATTAAAAAGAGGGGTGTTAAAGTTATTGGTCAATATAAAGCTTTACAAAGAACAAAAGTCAACACCAACTATTCAAAAAATTTATCAATGTACCACCAAGCTTGGTAGAAGAACATGTCACCGATAGACGTGAAGAAATAGGGAGGAGATAAGTAGTGTAATAGAATGGGTTTACGTCTCGGTTTGTAAAAACGAAACAATGATGATAGACTACTCGCATTCTCGTCCTTGATAAGAAGAAGTGGTAACGGTTCAACTTCTTTGGGTTGGGCTTGATTTATTACAACTCCTATGT
This sequence comes from Agapanthus africanus, assembly GCA_030015575.1. Lineage (NCBI taxonomy): Eukaryota > Viridiplantae > Streptophyta > Magnoliopsida > Asparagales > Amaryllidaceae > Agapanthus > Agapanthus africanus. Next base: position 674,109,873 of record JASDDO010000022.1, on the reverse strand, counting down.
CTTCGAGAAATGCGAGTTCATCAGTAAATATTTCTTCAAAGCTTTTATCGATATCCCGAATAATAATCTCATCGGAACTAACGGGATGATACTCGGACTCCATAAGAGGTTCATATTTAGAGTTAGATGTTGACCCGTACAGCTCGATAGAAAGGTCCGCATGTGTATAATAAATAGCAGGGTCAAACAACAACGTATTAGCGGAGTCAAGATCAGTATCGTGAAGCTGTTCAAATTTGCTACTGTCGGAATCCATCCTTTCGACAGAGCATACATAAGCATAGGGTTCTGATGGTTGACTTCCTAGCTTGTAGATATTAAGCTCAATTTATAGGGTTGCTTGGCACGACAGCAAGGTTTCGGGAGGCATCGTCCATGCCATTTTCAAAAATTTGCCGTACAAAACAAACCTAACCCTAGAATCGTAACAAGTGATTTAGATGAAACAATGTGTAAACTACTTTACAACTAAGTGAACTAGGAATACAACCTATATAGACCGGTCCTTCACTTCAATAGCTCCGAGTTGTAGTCCCTTCGCTCCAAATAGTGATCTTCCGGACTCTAGCATGGCTTCACAAAAAGAAAGGAACAAGCTTGCACGAAGTCTTCGAGGCTGAAGATGATCTGCATTGAGGAGACAATAGCCCAAGCTACCTCTTCACTAATGTGGGATTAGTGAAGCTAACAACCTAAGATAAATTGCTAATCTAGTAGAGGATGCTGAAGTAGGATTTTTGCTCACTTTAGAATTACTTTTTTCACTAATTTTATGCTCCTCTAAAAAACCTAGAGAGCTCTCTCTTGAGCTTGAGGAAGATGAAGCAAAATAATGGATGAGAGAGTGAATTGCAACCATGGGTGAGAAAATATCTAATATCACTCATGTAGAGACTTAACCATGGGTTTAGATAATGGTTGGGTTAATAAATATCTAGTGTAAGACAAAACTAGTGGACTAAGTCAATGGGTCTCCAAGCTTCTTCAAGCTTCATGCCATGTGACCAATTTCCAACTAATAATTGATTTACGCTAAATAAATAAACCCTTCATTATCATTATCATGGTGTAAGTCTCATACACCCATGTTGCATGTATCATCAACCATGACACATAAAGAAAACACAATTAACATATATCGCATATATATTAAGTGTGCACATGTGAGAAAAATAAATGTTTAAGTGAACTAATATTAGTTAACGTAAATTAATATATCAAATATATAATTATACATTAAATCATTAAATCATCACTTGATTTAATAATCCGGTTATATCTCATATGACCGACTAATATTATTTGTATCAACTTATCGAATCAACACTTGATTCGATAACCCGGTTATATGTCTCATATAACCGACTGATACAGTATCGACTTATCGAATCAACATTTGATTCGATAGCCCGGCTATATCTCATATAACCGATCGATATCTTATATCGCGAGAATAGAATACGGTATCACATACTCGTATTAATCTCGGTCCCGCAAATATCATATATGTGCTCCTACGTCGTTTTGCCTGAGCCAGCGAAACCTCTATGTAGGACTCTAAAGACTCGTCAATACGCCGGCAGTAGGTGATGATCATATCAAGCACCCACAAGCCGTCAGCGGTACTAGCTGGACGTAACGGCTACCCGGGTATTGAGCGATCAGAAGATCAACAAGCAAGCCTGCTCCTACTCCTGAAAAACCTGTCAGTAACACTACCATACAGTCCGGTCTCTTCGTCTGATATGTCGCATATCTAGTCTAGGGATGGTCAACGTCAGACCCCAATAACCGATAAGTCGTGCCGTTGTAAGGCTCATAACGGGTCAAGAAACTACTAATAACACTTATCAGTAAATCTCCGTAGCAGCCCTTGCCAGGGACTTGTCGTTTTGGCCAATCGAGCACAGCGCAACATCAACCCCCAATACCGGGAGAGACGAGTCCCCTCCTATCGCTCATTGCCTCCATGTGATTCGGGACTGTACCCAAAAGACACCGTTTTGCACGTTCTCTTGAACGTGGTAAGGTGGAAATCAAAGCACGGTGGGAATCACACAATACACTATGACGATCTCGGGTCTACAGACTAACCTGTACCAGTGTCACCAGAGAACTGCTATCTGACGATAGGTATAATACCAGGTAGGAGTTCTTGGCGAGTCCGTTTAGTGTACCCAGTCTCCACTGAGCACCCGTATACCATCTTTGATGCCAAACACCAATGGATGCGGGATCATCCATCGCCCATTATATAGGTCAAGATGCGTATACGCTGGTCTACTCTGGAATATCAATGCCCTGTCTCGATACTCCCTCGACTAGGAACAATTATAGGGTGTATTTGTGGACTACCCTTGGCTCCACCAGTATGATCTCCATCATAGTCCTGGTAGTCAAGTACACATCCTAAGGGCTTTATCAACATGTGAGAGCAAGACATCATCACTTATACAAGTCAACACGTTAAGATAAAGAGCAACCAGATAGCATACTATCATATCGAGCAAGAAAGTCCTCTCTATATATATCCAAGCATCCACTATAATATACATCGCATGTACAATAATGGCCTCTATGGCATACATATAACTAACAATCTCCCACTTGCACTAAGGCCAGTTGTTGTAGTATCTCATACCCAACATTTCGAAGAGTCTCTCAAATTGTATCTGGAGAATTGCTTTTGTGAGTGGATCCGCAATGTTGTCCTTCGTGTCAACTCTCCTGACCTCGATCTCCCGGCGATCAACTATCTCCCGGATGAGGTGATACCGCCTCAGAATATGCCTGGATCGCTGCTGGGACCGGGTTCCTTGGCCAAAGCCACTGCTCCATTGTTATCACAATACAAAGGTATTGGATGCACAATGGATGGAACCATTCCAAGTTCAGTTATGAACTTCTTCATCCAGACAGCCTCTTTGGCAGCATCGTTGGCAGCGATGTATTCAGCCTCCATCGTCGAGTCTTCTACGGTTTCCTGCTTGGAACTCTTCCAACAAACTGTCCCTCCATTGAGGGTAAAGACAAATCCCGAGACCGACTTAGAGTCGTCCTTATCACTCTGGAAGCTCGAATCGGTAAAGGACCCCACTTGGAGTTCTCCGTTACCATACACCAAGAGCATCTTTTTAGTCCTTCTCAAGTACTTGAGAATGCTCTTCACAGCTGTCCAGTGACTCTCTCCTGGATCTGCTTGATACCTACTCACTACACTTAGTGAGTATGCTACATCGGGTCTGGTACATAGCATCGCGTACATGATAGAGCCTACTGCCGAAGCATAGGGTATCTCTTGCATGCGAGCTCTCTCCAAATCAGTCTTGGGAGACATCTCTTTGGAGAGAGTGGGTTCTGAGATCGTGGGTAAATTACCACGCTTGGATTCTTCCATACTAAATCTCTTTAGTATGGTGTCAATGTACCTGGATTGGGATAATCCCAATATCCGTTTAGATCTATCTCTATAAATCTTAATCCCCAAGATGTAGGAGGCATCACCTGGATCTTTCATTGAGAATCTTTGTGATAAGAAGAGCTTGACCGAGTGCAGCATAGGAATATCATTTCCTATCAAGAGTATGCCATCCACGTACAATACGAGGAAGACAACCTTACTCTCTATCACCTTCTTGTATATACAAAGTTCATCTACGTTTTTGATGAATTCAAACTCTTAGACTACAACATCAAAATAGATATTCCAACTCCGCGATGCCTGTTTTAACCCGTAGATGGATTTAAGCAGCTTGCACACCTTTCCGCTGCTCCCACTGTCTACTAAGCCCTCTGGCTGAGCCATGTATACGCTCTCTTCTAAATCACCATAGAAAGGAGGTCTTAACATCCATTTTCCAGATTTCGTAGTCATGGTATGCAGCAATGGCAAGTAGGATCCAGATGGACTTAAGCACAGCCACTGGAGAAAAGGTTTCATCATAATCCACACCTGGTCGTTGACGAAAAGCTTTTGCAACAAGTCTAGCTTTGAAAGTCTCAACTTTTCCATCTACACCAAGTTTCTTCTTAAAGATCTATTTGCTCCCAATTGGTTTTACCCCTTCAGGAGCAACTTCCAAAGTCCATACTTTGTTGGTGTACATGGATTCCATCTCAGATCGCATTGCATCCAGCCACTTCACTGAGTCCCCACTCGTGATGGCCTGCTCGAAACTAGTTGGGTCATCATCTTCCATGATGCAATCCTCGCTCCCACCATCAGCGAGAAAACCGTAGTATTTCTCAGGTGGATGAGGGACCCTACTAGATCGGCGGAGAGGCTGAGCTTCGTTGGGAACTATCGAATCCTCTGGTTCTACCAAATCATCTGTCGTAGTTTGTATTGCTGGAACTTCTTCCAGTTCTACCTCCTCGCCACTAATTTCCTTTGCAAGAAATTCCTTTTCTAAAAAGATGGCATGCTGAGCAGCAAACACTTTTTGTTCCTCAGGGTGGTAGAAGATATCTTCTCGCAAATGCTTGGGATATCCTATAAACTTGCACAGAACTGACCTTGCTTCGAGCTTGTCCGGATTTTGCTTTTCAACATAGGCCGGGCAACCCCATATCTTAACAAAATTAAGACACGGTCTCTTCCCCTCCCATATCTCATATGGAGTAGTAGGCACTGATTTGGTTGGAACTCTATTCAATAGGTATATGGCTGTCTCAAGCGCATACCCTCAAAAGAAAATAGGTAACTCAGCGGTGCTCATCATAGAGTGCACCATATCTAATAAGGTGTGATTCCTCCGCTCTGATACACCGTTGTGATGTGGTGTATACGGAGGAGTAAGCTGAGAGAGAATCCCATTCTCTTTTAGATAGTCCAGTAACTCACTGCTCAAGTATTCTTCTCCTTGATCAGATCGAAGAATTTTAATACTTTTACCCGTTTGGTTCTCGACTTCGTGTTTATATTCTTTGAATTTCTCAAAAGCTTCAGACTTGTGTTTCAACAAGAACACATGTCCGTATCTTGAGAGATCGTCAGTGAATGTAATGAAGTACGAGGAACCATTCCTGGCATGTGTAGACATGGGACCACATACATCACTATGTATCAGTCCCAAGAGTTCCGTAACTCTTTCTCTGTGTCCACTAAACAGAGTTTTGGTCATCTTTCCTTTGAGACATGAATGGCAAGTTTCATAAGATGATAATTCGAACGGATTCAAATATCCATCTTTATGTAACTTAGCTCGTCGTGTCGTATTGATATGACCTAGTCTACAATGCCACAAGAAGAATTCGTTCATTTCTGAACTCTTCCTCTTGTGTGTGTTTTGTACATTAAGAACCGTGGTTTGATTTAGAACGTATATGTCATTATTTAACGAGCCTGATCCAATCAACTTTTGATTCAGGTAGATGTTCATAACATTATCCTGCACTACAAAATTATATCCTTCTTTACTTAATAAAGAAACGGATATAAGATTGCATATCAGGGTCGGTATGTAATAACACTCGTTCAGAATCAATGTGTTACCATTTGGTAATACAAGGTGATATTCGCCAACTGCTTTGGCTACAACATTTGCACCATTCCCTACTCTTACGGAATGATCACACATTCCCAGTTCTCTACCTTTCTTCAGCCCATGTAACATATTACATATGTGGGATCCCGATCCGGTATCTAATATCCAGGACGTAGAATGGACTGAGAAACAGTTCTCGATAACAAACACACCCGAAGAAGATGCATCAACATGCTTATTTTTCGTTTGGGCGGCGTGGGAATCCGAATATGTCCATATTCCCTGCTCCGTCTTATAACAATTATAAGAAAGAACGGAACCAACGATCCCCTGCTCAGTATAACAAGCGGGTTCGGTCAATACATCCATATTATTATCTTGATTAAGGCCTGACATGGTCGCTACCCGGAAAGAGAGAAGAAAACACTTTAGCGTATGCTCTTGCAAGATTAGATTGGTTTATTATCTTATCTAATTAGGATGGCTCCCACTGTTTTTATCAAATCTTCCTTCAAACCCTAAAAGGTAAGACTAGCCGGGATTAATTATACCTTACAAGTTCGCCAATCTTTCAGCCAGGCCAGTGTTGGTATTTTGAGGGAGGTTCCCCGTGCTTTCGCACGGACCTAATTAAAATAAACTCGTTTTCCAAGAGGCATAACCCCGTAAACACCTTTCTAGACACCTACTTGATCGGCTTATTGTCATGTGTAAAACTCTCCCAGGAGTAACTCTTACTCGCAGTATGTATCGGATCCAACTATCTCCTAGAAGGTATGCAATCTCATTGCAAATTTCAACACTTGAAATTCCCGATAATATTTTGCCCCTAGCGTCCTATGTCCTTGACGGAGGTCAACAAACCATAGGCTGCTAGTCAAGTTCAACCAGTCATTTTCTGATTGAATTAAACTCATCCGCACGACCCTTGACGGAGGTCAACAAGGTCGTAAGACTACCCTAAAAAAATCGCATCATATGCAACAGATAAATACTAGCCAGCTACCGCACACTACTCCTTGACGGAGGTCAACAAACGTAGCACGAATACTAAGTAGGACTTATCTGAAATGACAGAGGGCTACGACAGGTTTTTATGAAAACCTTTTGCGTAATGAACTTGATATTGTTGTAGAAACAAATAATTTTTTAAAAGGAGTGTTTTTGAGGCTTTTACTAGTTTCGCTAAAGAGATCACTCCCGGTGAAGAGATCTCGGCTCTTTCCTTATCGAATAAGGTGCAGGATATTTCACAAATACCACTATGCAAAGCAAGAACTATAGAAGCAATAAAAAAACAAAACCGAGTGGGTTGTAATCTGCTAGCTTTTTCTAAAGTGGCCACTCTCGGTGAAGAGATCTCGGCTCTCTCCTTATCGAATAAGGTGCTGGATATTCTACAAGGAATACCGCTATGCAAAGCAAAAACTAGAGCTACCCTTTTTGAAAATTTCATTCTACAACATCTTTTAGGTTTTTTTTTCTTTCATTAATCTCATTAATGAAGTTCCATCATTTATGCTTCCTAAGCATCACAGAAGAAACGAAAATACAATGTACGCTTATGCCATCTGCATTCGCCACAGTGTCCCGTTATGCACCGTTAGGTTACTTAACTAACGGCATAGCGGGGCGGGACTAGTGCGGGTACAAAACATAAGCAAAGTTTATTATATATCATATATATAATAATAAAGCAATCGTCTCAATCATATAAAGTGATCACATCACAGAATATCAGCAGCAGAATATAACATATGAAATATTGGATATACTAGGAATTCCGTGTTTTATTTTAAGCCTGTATAAAACACGGATTCCACGGTCGCGATGAATAGCCAAACCCATATCCCTAGACCCCTATGAGAGCGGCAAGCAACCCTACCAATTCTAGAGTTAGGAGACCCGGACTCGACTTCTCGAGATAGTCTTCCACTGGACTCTAGAACCCGGTTACTTGTGCTCCCCTTCTTGGGTCTATCCTAATGCGGAAAAGTAAATAATATACAAAAATGGTGACATCTTCCTTAACCCGGAAGTGCCCCAATAAAAGAATATTATATACAATGAATTTTACATGAATGAAAATAAAAACCCTCATCTCACATAAAACCCCCGGCTATTCAAAACACGACGATCCAATATAACATATCACAGCAACACATAACATCACATGTCATCAACGTAAGTAAATATGTGTATCACAATTGTTGTTGACATATAGCAACGAAAACGGTGATACACCATATATTACACATACGGTCGCAGAATAGAAAATGTCAAAATACAACATTTGGAATCCACAATCACCTTAGACATCATAAACCCAAAATATCACATACTTTGGATTTCATGCCTAACTATATGAATTCCACATATTGTATCACATTCCACAAATAGCTAGACGATGTTAAACATTCCGATCGAATCAATAAACACCCAAAATTTCCCAAAAAGCTCAACACTTGAGCGCAGTTTAAAAATACTCAGAACATGCCACAGTACCAACGGACCAACCGTAGAAGGGTCAACCCTTGCCTCACCTATGGCGCCGCAGAACTAACGCAAACCCTAGGGTTTGGCAGCGGTTCTTACGGTCATAGAATTGAGTTAGGGTTTTTTTCTTCTAGAGGGTCCACCGCATTACTTACATGATATTTGAATGTTCTTTAACTCGGAAAAAATCCAACTCTTGGAAAATTTTCTGTCGAGGGTTAAGGTAGGTATTTGATATCCGTTCGAACTTTTTAACACCATATAAATAACCTGAAATATAGTTAGAATTACGACTACGAAACACTCCGAATAGCCTTTGCAAAAAGTTAACATCACATGCAAATTTAGCAAAAACTAGCAACACCTGAAACACCAAAACCCAGAGACTGGAACACCATGAAAATTTGAAGCCCAAATTCCCAAATGGACCCAGTGAGCTCGGTTTTTGGGGTGATGTGGCCGGCCAAAAACTTTCCAAAATGCTTCAAATTTTCATAGTGTTCATGTTATATCACATACAACATTCTGCGATTGTTTAAAAAAAATCGACGACTTTAAAAATTGACAGAAACTGGGTTTTTAGTTTCTAGTATTTTGGAGTTGTTTTGGTTTCGTAATTCTATAAATATCATCTAAATCTCTAGCTTGTCTCTGATACCACTGGAGGGTTGCTTGGCATGACAGCAAGGTTTCGGGAGGCATCGTCCATACCATTTTCAAAAATTTGCCATACAAAACAATCCTAACCCTAGAATCTTAACTAGTGATGTAGACGAAACAATGTGTAAACTACTTTACAACTAAGTGAATTAGGAATACAACCACTGTAGACCGGTCCTTCACTTCAATAGCTCCAAGTTGTAGTCCCTTCGCTCTAAGGAGAGATCTTCCGGACTCTAGCATGGCTTCACAAGAAGAAAAGAACAAGCTTGCACGAAGTCTTCGAGGCCGAAGATGATCTACGTCGAGGAGACACTAGCCCAAGCTACCTCTTCACTAATGCGGGATTAGCGAAGCTAACACCCTAAACTAAATTGCTAATCTAGTAGAGAATGATGAAGTAGGATTTTTGCTCACTTTAGAATTACTTTTTTCACTAATTTTATGCTCTTCTCAAAAACCTAGAGAGCTCTCTCTTGAGCTTGAGGAAGATGAAGCAAAATAATGGATGAGAGAGTGAATTGCAACCATGGGTGAGAAAATATATAATATCACTCATGTAGAGACTTAACCGTGGATTTAGATAATGGTTGGGTTAATAAATATCTAGTGTAAGACAAAACTAGTGGACTAAGTCAATGGGTCTCCAAGCTTCTACAAGCTTCATGCCATGTGACCAATTTCCAACTAATAACTGATTTACTCTAAATAAATAAACCCTTCATTATCATTATCATGGTGTAAGTCTCATACACCCATGTTGCATGTATCATCAACCATAACACATAAAGAAAATACAATTAACATATATCACATATATATTAAGTGTGCACATGTGAGAAAAATAAATGTTTAAGTGAGCTAATATTAGTTAATGTAAATTAATATATCAAATATATAATTATACATTAAATCATTAAATCAACACTTGATTTAATAATCCGGTTATATCTCATATGACCGACTAATATTATTTGTATCAACTTATCGAATCAACACTTGATTCGATAACCCGGTTATATGTCTCATATAATCAACCGATACAGTATCGAATTATCGAATGAACATTTGATTCGATAACCCGGCTATATCTCATATAACCGATCGATACCTTATATCGCGAGAATAGAATACGGTATCACATACTCGTATTAATCTCGGTCCCGCACATATCACATATGTGCTCCTACGTCGTTTGCCTGAGCCTGTGAAACCTCTCTGTAGGACTCTAAAGGCTCGTCAATACGCCAGCGGTAGGTGATGATCACATCAAGCACCCACAAGCCATCAGCGGTACTAGCTGGACGTAACGGCTACCCGGGTATTTAGCGATCAGAAGATCAACAAGCAAGCCTGCTCCTACTCCTGAAAAACCTGTCAGTAACACTACCGTACAGTCCAGTCTCTTCGTCTGATATGACGCATATCTAGTCTAGGGGTGGTCAACGTCAGACCCCAGTAACCGATAAGTCGTGCCGATGTAAGGCTCATAACGGGTCGAGAAACTACTAATAACACTTATCAGTAAATCTCCGTAGCAGCCCTGGCCAGGGACTTGTCGTTATGGCCAATCGAGCACAGCGCAACAACAACCCCCAATACCGGGAGAGACGAATCCCCTCCTATCGCTCATTGCCTCCATGTGATTCGGGACTGTACCCAAAAGACACCGTTTTGCACGTTCTCTTGAACGTGGTAAGGTGGAAATCAAAGCACAGTGGGAATCACACAAGACTCTATGACGATCTTGGGTCTACAGACTAACCTGTACCAGTGTCACCAGAAAACTGCTATCTGACGATAGGTATAATACCAGCTAGGAGTTCTTGGCAAGTCCATTCAGTGTACCCAGTCTCCACTAAGCACCCGTATACCATCTTTGATAGAAAGTCCTCTCTATATATATCCAAGCATCCACCATAATATACATCACATGTACAATAATGGCCTCTAGGGCATACATATAACTAACACAATTGTCATCTTCCCGAAGGATAGGTTCATAGAACCGTTACGACAATTGATTATCGCGTTTGAAGTTGCTAGGAAAGGTCGACCTAGAATCACCGAAATTTGGTTTAGGGGGTTTGCTACAGGTTGTGTATCAATAACTATGAAGTCCACAGGGAATATAAATTCCCCAACTTTGATTAACACGTCCTCTAGCTCACTCTCGTGGTTTGGTGATAGATCGATCGACCATCTGGAGAGTGCAATATGTAGGTTTTTACTATCCTACCCCTAATTGCTCGTAAACAGAATATGGAAGCAAGTTAACACTAGCACCTAAACCGAGTAGAGCACGATTGATATTTTTACCTCCAATGGTTATAGATATTGTAGGACAACCGGGGTCCTTACGTTTAGTGGGAACCAATTGGGTAAGAGAATTGCTCATATTACTCGCTAAGAAAACCTTTTTAGGTACTTGAGTTTTCTTCTTCCTAGTGCACAAGTCCTTTAGAATTTTCGCATAGGACGGAACTTGTTGGATAGCATCTTGGAGAGGAATATTTTTGTTAACTTGCTTAAAAATTTCCACAATCTTCTTCATTTATGGACTTGGTCTGTTGCCACTTAACCTGTGTGGATAAGGAGCTTTATCAATAAGGGTTGGATCCAACATTGGAGAGGTTTGTGGGGATGGAATGGATCCCAGAATTGGAGTTGGGATCATTTTAGGCTGACTCGAGGAAGTGGGCTGCGGGTTCGAGCCTCGCGGAAAACGGAGAATAGGCTCGGAAGGTGGTGGACTAGACGAAAGGGGATTAGAAGAAGAAGCCGGGGTATCATTAATATCATCGACATCAACATGTTCACCCACTTGGTTATTTAGCACTCTTCCTGATCTCAACGTGGTTACGGCACACACATTATGACTTTGTGAGTGACCAGGATTTAGTATGGGTTGAGATGGAAGTTTCCCTTTCTCTCTCTCACTCATCGCGGCATTTAACTGTGTAAATTGTGCTTCTATCAAATTTATGCTTTCACCGTGGGAAGCGGTGTGCTGCACTAATGTTTGAATAGAAGATGTTAAATTAGCCATCGTTTGCTCGGAATGTTTAATAAACGTTTCCAAGCTTTGTTCGAATGTAGAGGATTTTTCGGTACCGGCCGTTTGGAAAGAATTATTATAAGGTGTAAAATTGTTGGCCGGATTTTGAAAAGTTTGCAGTTGAAAGGGGTGCTGACTCGATTGTGGTGGTTGCTGTTGCTGTGAGGGAGACTTTTGATAATTGCTTGGGAACTGGTTTTGATTTTGAGTTTGGTTTTGGTTCCAAGCAAAATTAGGATGATTTCTCCATCCCTGATTGTATATGGAAGAATAAGAATCGTTTCTAGGTCGTTGCTGAAAAGTAGTATTAGTGTGTTCTTGACCTTGAAACGAAGGATTCAAAAGACATTCTTCCGTCAAATGTGATGGGTCGGAACAGCAACCACACACGGTTTTGGGGAACGTAACCTGGTTTAGGGAGGCTGAAGAGACTTTGTTTTCTATTGCCTCGAGTTTCCTTTGTATCGCGGCCATTTTGGCTTTCACTGTGATGGATACCTCCCCTAAATGATATTGATCTAACTCTTTCCCACTATAAAGTTTGTTCAGCGAGATCTTCCAGGAATTGCCAAGCTTTCCCTTCATCTTTAGACATGAAATGACATTGACAAATGGTTTCAAGCATCTGTTTTGTCGCTGGATTAACACCCTCATATATAATGCGGCAAAGTTGCCATTTTTCAATTTCATGATGGGGGCATTGTAGAGGATGATCATTGAACCGTTCAAAGCATTTCCAGAATGGTTCGTTGGGAAGTTGGGTGAACTGGTTAATCTCGCTTCGAACACAGGCGGTCTTATGATTGGGATAAAATTTCTTAAGGAATTCTATAACGAATTCATCCCAATTTGCAATAGAGTGTGCGGAAGTGTTATAAAGCCATTTTTCTACTAGACCGCACAAAGTAAAAGGGAGAAAACTTAATCTCATAGCATCCATTGAAAGTTGTGTAATGCCCATCATTGCGCATACGTTTTCGAATTTGGTGATAAAAACGTATGCGTCTTTAGACTCAAGCCCGTGAAATTTGGGCAACAGTTTGATGAAGTGGGGTTTAATTTCAAAATTATCCCCATTGGCTAGTGGAATAGATAGACAGGTAGGAAGGGGACCGCATATAGGGTATCATCTCTCTTGGAGAAAGATGTGCGGTGGATACTGCAAACCAACGGGTTGTGGCAGGGGTGTGTTGGTAAAATCTTATGGAGAACCGTCCATCTCGGTCGATGTGGTGGGTGGAGGGGAAAAAGAAGATGAAGAAGTACCGACTTCGGAGTCGATAACAGAAACTCGGACAAGACGGGTACTAGAATCCCGTGTCCAGCCGATCATGCACTAAGCGGGTTTAGCACACGTGGCAGCGTGTGTGAGAATTATTTAAAATGGTTTGTTTTGAAAAAGTGTCGGACGTGGGGCTTGACTCGACAAATCAAAAAATGCACAATCAACCCTAGAACTATGGTCACCTAGGCAAGCTCTAGACCGCTCCAAGACTTCCAAAGGACAAGCCGCAGGATCAATCATCTACCGCCTCTTTATCACTCTTATGACCAGGTAAGTGCCCGGTAAGTGGGAGGTATCCGCTATACGAATCACCAAAAATAGCGGGCCTAATTAAGTAACCACTTGTCTTAGTCACACTTTCCTAGACACCACAAAAGAAATGGTAATAAGCGATAGATTACCCACGACCTTCTTCTGTCCTAATTGAGCACGACGGTCCCTAGAGTCTTGGTCCAGATATTTTTTAATTAATGTAGGGTTATGCGGATGCTCGTTTTGTGATTTGTGGGGTCTATGAAGGGTGATGAAATCCCTACCTAATCTAAATTTTGGTCTTGCCCCTTAAAGTCCGTATTAAAATATACACAAACAAACCAATTTCAAAATACGCAAAAAGATTTTTGAGCGGCGATATTTTGCAAAGAATCTTGCAGAAAAATATATTATTGGATTTCCAGAGGAGAGAGAAAGAGTTGAGGAAGTTACCAGAGAAATTTGGGGGCACAACTCAACAAGACCGCCGCGGTTCCGCCGCGGAGATGAGGGTTCTCTTGATAAATTTTTTTTTCAGTGGCCTCCTTTGCTCCTCTGTCCCTCTCTGAAAGTCTCTGAATCATAAATTTCTCGTTCAAGTGACCCCAGATTCCCTTGCAAAAATCGCACACTAATCGTTAAATACACAATTTGCTTTTTTATTTTATTTTTATGATATAGATCGAATAAGAATTCAACACGAATAGGAAGAAAAAAAATTATGCACGTATCTCCGGCAACGGCGCCATTTGATTGATGTTATTTAAATAAGTTTTTTGTGTAGTAGTAAACGCAATCAATAACGATGTCATGTGTAGCTAGCCGAGATGAGTACGGGTCGTCCGTAAGGATGCGTGGAACCTTTTGATCTTGCTTTAGACGAGTTGATTGAAGAATAGGGGGTATGGTTATAGATTCTCGATCTATGTTGAACATGCATGTAGAATATATGAAGAAGAGGGCTTGTAGGGTTCGTTAGGATTTAGTAGTCATGGATGACTAATAAAAATGACTCCTTTTATCTTTTGATAGATTTAAAACTAGATAGATAGCGATGAATAAGGATTAGGGTTCTTGGAAGAAGGGTTTCCCCACTATTGACCTTTTTTCGTTCATTGATCTCTATGCATGTCTGACCCTTAACGAAACAATTGTTAATCTAATCTCAAATCGCGATCAAGACTATCAATAAATTGATAGCGCGCCCAATTAGGATGTTAACGATTCTTTTGCTAAAGTTTATAAAGTTCATAAGACTTAAAAGAAGTTAAAGTATTTTCTCATCCATTGTTCTACTCTAATCCTACGAAGCCTATCAAGCGGAGAATTACTCGCGCATGATAGAGATAGAAGAAGAAAGGATAGAGAAGGAATTCATAATGCATAAATTAAATGTGAAATAATTAATCTAATGATTTACCTTTATTAATCAACTTCACGAGTACAATCCTTCGAATTTAGATTACAAGAGGAAGAAGTTGCTCTCGATCTCTACCTCGTAGGAAGTAGATGTTCCGTCGTTAACCACGTCGCCCTATTACGTCGGATCGCGGACCTGTTGTGGATCACTTATTCTTTGACGGTGATTTGCTTCGTGTAAAAAGGTGATTGTTTCTAACTTTAGCTCTCGGTCTTTTAAATAGCCTTAGAAGCAGAAATCCTAGATCCCAAGTCTTAGGGTTTGTTGAGAAGATCCTACCCACAAAATCCCACATCCTACAGCCATGATACGGCCGCGGATCTGCCGCATATAGTGGTATTTGGCCGTGCAACCGCCGCGGTTTGGTGGAGTTAGGGTTTGAAATTTCTTCCGTGGCCTCATGTTAAACACTTGGAGATAATTTTGATATCTGGAATATTCATATCTTCTCCGAGTCTCTGCCAGTATTGATTCTACGATTTTATTAAACTTCAGTGGCAGATTTTTGATTCCCGACATCTCGAATATCTCGATCTCCAGACCTGAGCTAAATATGCACAATATCTCAATTCATATTGTTAGTAATATTTGTTATAGAGAATTATCCTAACCATTTTATATGATATTATATTTTTAAGAATATTGATTAGAATATTTGATATGATATGCATATTTTAATTACCAAAATATCATATAAATATAATATGCATATATTTTCCTTCATAATGTTAATTATAATATATAAACATATGGTAAATAGTATTTTGCAGATAAACCCACATATGTTCTATATTTATAATAAACACCTTAAAATATTTAAGAAGAGTGAGGAAAATGTTATATCAAATGTGCAATATTTTCGACTGAACAAATACCCCCAAACTTAATTTTGATCGTTCCGAGCAAACTAGTTATTCAAGAGAGGGAGAAAAAGAGGAAAAGAAAAACCTAGCACACTTTCGTAAGCAAGACGATTGCCCTGAGCATGTGCAACAAGCCGTTAAAGTTCTAGGTGTTTCTTATAGGAGGAGTGTTATCTCCTGAGGGTTTTCAGCGGATTACACCCACAAAATCCTATAATAAAAGAAAGATGGTGAAAGTTACGTACAAAGATAAGAACTATAAAAGAAAGAACTTGAAAGTTAGAGTTTCCAATTACACCAGCTTTTCAGTTTCCATGAGCCCTATCTTAATGGTCGTGAAAAGATGTTAGAAATCACATCATCCCTCAATAAATCATCGCCTTTAGTCTTCCTCCCTACCTTTCTTCCAAACATTGATCATATGCCTCTACATGTGTGTAAAAGACATCCCTGCACTTAGAGAATTCAATTCAAGCTATCATACTTTTGTCCATCTTCCTTAATACTTTTTAGTTGGTGAATAATATAGATGGAATTGCTCACACATCCTTCATGCGACCGTTAATACTTCTTGAGGTACTAACCGATCGATCACCAAATGTTCTTGCGCATTAAGGCATAATTCCTTGTCTTGCAACACCTAAGTCTTAGCAGTGGCTCCCAAACCAGTTGGTCTAAGGCACTAGGTGATAAAGCACCCTTGCTATATTTTTTTTATGCTACCTTAAGTAATTACAAAACCAATGTTCATTTTTTTTCTTCACCCTATTTTTTTCTTTATAATTTTATTTTTCTTCATACCAAGGCTTTTAGGGAAGAGCATTTCAAGGTATCCACTGCTATCCCAAGTTTCAAGATGTGTGCAAGTGCGTATAGTAAGGTATCAACGTTCAAATGTTTGGACTCAAGAATAGGGACTATTTTTCAAACTTATTTTTATCCTCAGATTAATGGTTTCCTTTATCTTACTAACCCTTGGGACAACGGCTCATGACTACTTATTACTAGTTTCGTTTAAGAAAATATCTAACTTTCTTTCTTTTCTTAAACTATTCATATCTATCATATGTAAATTTTCAATTTCAAATTTTCATTATCAAAGAAAAATATTTCTGCATATATTTATGATAATGCAAAATAATGCGTGAATAAGCACAAATCTCCCCCAAATCTTTTTGCAGCAGTGTCCTCACTGATGTCATCTGCACAGAGTACCTGTATACATTATTTCTGATCAAGACACCCGTTTCAGGTCCCAGTTCTGGCAGAGTTTACAAGAGAGTTTTGGCTTGAGCTTGAGTTTTAGTACAGCTTACCACCCTCAGACCGATGGTCAATCTGAGAGAGTCATTCAGATTCTCGCAGTTATGCTCCAAGCTTGCATGCTAGACTTTAAGGGATCTTGGGAAGATCACTTGCACTTGGTAGAGTTCGGATACAATAATAGCTACCATGCAAGTATCGGCATGGTGTCATTTGCAACTTTATATGGGAAGAAGTGTAGATCTCCCTTGAGTTAGGATGGCATTGGGGACCGAGAAATCCTAGGCCCAGAAATGATCGTAGAAACAATGGAAGTGGTAAGAACCATCAGGGAACAGCTGCAGATAGCTCAGGATCGATAGAAACATTAGGCAGATACCAAGAGAAGGCAACTGGAATTCCAACCGGGTGACCAAGTGTTCCTGAAGATTTCTCCAAATCGTGGAGTGATACATTTTGGTAAGCACAGAAAGCTCAGCCTGCGATTCATCGGCCTGTTCGACATCTTAGAACGAGTCGGCGAGGTTACTTATCGTCTGGCCCTATCACCTTCCGTAGAGAGTGTTTCTCCCCAATAAGAAAAGAACAAGGCTCTGTTCAAAATTTGAAAAGAGGCAGCGCCTTACATGCCTTGCACGAGGGCGCCGGCGCCAAGAGTTAAAAAACTCTAAGGCAGCGCCTCATGTGCCTTGCACGAGGGCGCTAGCGCCAAGAGTTAAAAACTCTGAGGCAGCGCCTCACATGCCTGGCACGAGGGCGCCAACGCCAAGAGTTAAAAACTCTGAGACAGTGCCTCACGTGCCTTGCACGAGAGCGCCGGTGCCAAGAGTTAAAAACACTGAGACAGCGCCTCACGTGCCCCGCACAAGGGCGTCGACGCCAGAACTAAAAGTTCTCTGCCGTTGGATCAAAGATCCAACGGAGATTATAAATCATCAAAACATATAATTAAATTCTGATTGAGGAAATACTCCTCAAATCTTTCTAAACAAGAAAGATTACGTTCTGTGAAACAGAGTACCGTTGGATTAAAGATCCAATGGTGATTAAAAATCACCAAGCTACAGAATAAGCTCTGTAGGAGAAAATATTTTCCCCAATCTTTCTAAACAAGAAAAATTACGCTTTGTAAAACAAAGCACCGTTGGATTAAAGATCCAATGGTGATTAAAAATCACCAAGCTACAGAATAAGCTCTGTATGGAAAATATTTTCCCAATCTTGTTAAAAACAAGAAAAATATCTTCGGTAAAACAGAAGTCCTTGGATCAAAGATCCAACGGTCGATAAAATCCCAAAATCAATTAAGGATCTCTCAATGAGAGATTTCTTTAACTAAATCAACAAACTTGCCTCCACTATATAAAGGCCCCAAGACTTCAAGTCTTGTACAGAGAAACCCCTCCATAAACTTCAAGTTTAAAAAGAAGAGCAAGCTAAAAAGAAAGCTTTAAGAGATAAGAAGGAAGAAGAACTTTCTTCAAGGTAAATAAAGATAATAGAGATCAGAGCATCTCATCTGCATATCTAAGGGTTTAACCCTCATAAAAGAACATAGTTCTTTCCCTGGATCTGAAATCCATGGGACAAATCTCTTACAGATGAGAATTTAATTCTCATGGGGATGAATTTGTTCTTGGGGATTGAAGATCCAGGGGAGAACAAAGAATCGAACTCTTTAGAAAAATGCACAAAGAAAGAAACAGCGTCGAGCGCCTCACGTGCCCCTCACGTGGGCGCTGCTTAATAAAGAGTGTTTAGCACTCAGTGGTTGGCGCCAAGCGCCCCACGTACCCCTCACGTGGGCGTTGCCAAATAAAGAGTGCTTAGCACTCAGTGGTCGGCGCTCAGCGCCAAGCGCCTCACATGTCCCTCATGTGGGCGCTGCTCAAATAAAGAGTGCTTAGCACTCGGTGGTTGGCGCTCAGCGCCAAGCACCTCATGTGTCCCTCATGTGGGCACCGCTCAATAAAGAGTGTTTAACACTCCATATAAAAAAAACAAAAAAAACAAAAAAAAGAGAGATAGGATAAAGTAAAGGGTGAGGGTTGGAGCTCATATCAATGCTGAGCATTATTTGCACAGAAATGGGACTGAGCCCAAACAAGTGTTTAACACTTTATTCAAAGGCTGAGTGGGCTGAGTCCAAGTCGACCAAAAGTCCCTAATTCAGATCAGCCGAGCCCATGTGCTCACAATTTTTCCAAATCGGTCTTAGTCCCAAACACGACTATTGATCTTCCAACGGACATTGGTTCAAGGGTACATCTCCTCACACATCTGATAAATGTCGTTGTAATTCTTCAGCGTCTTCAGAGAGGTGGTGGGTCCCGATAACCAACAACTCTTTAGTATACTCTCAAATGGACGGACACATCCCAATATAGACCGTAATGTCCTTAAACTAGCTGTGGACCGTAATGTCCTTAAACTAGCTATGGACCGCAACGTCCTTAAACTAAAACGATAGAGCCCAAATGCTTTTTCGTTGGATCAAAAATGATCCCGAACCCCTATTAAGTAGATCTTAGTCCAATATCGGATTAACATATCCTTAAGAAATATTTAAATTGATCTTAATCTAAAACAAGGTTATCGATCCTTAAATCAAACCAAACCCAAATCAAAGAAAATACGGACTAATCCATGGTCTACGAGCGACAACACAAATTAGTCTCCGTATACAATCCACGGGCAACCAAAAATATAAAAAAAAAACACGACACGAAGTGAACATCTGGAGCAGGAGAAAGTGGTTACCGTGATGCGGTAACGTAATTAACTGCAGGGGCTTGCGCCTGCAGGGAAGAGCATCCCCAGAATCAAAAAACCCCTCACAACGAGGGGGGATCTGACGAAGTCTGCTACAACGGCCGCATCTGTCTATACCTTCAATACATGGTGCCATAAATCAACTTGGCATCTTCGGAGAGGTAGACAGATAAAACTAAATAGTATCTGCCCCCTAAATTCAGGCAAGATGACCTACGTTGTTTCGTCTCTGTTTTTGGCGGTAAACAGAGAGCTTACACAACGTCTTTCATATCTCGCGGTTGATGAAGTATGTCGGCGACCCTATTCACGTCAAGGATCATTCAGAAATCACCGTGGGGGCCGATCTGACCTACGAGCAACAACCGGTTGAAATTCTAGACCGGAAAGAGAAGACCTTAAGAAACAAGACATTTCAGCTGGTTAGGATTATGTGGAGAAAGGACTTCCCAGGCGAATTTACGTGGGAGAGAGCTGATGAGATGGGAGAGCGTTGTTTACCGCCGGAAATAGAGATAGACTGGGATAGATCGTCTTGCCTGAATCTGTGGGCAGATGCTATTTGGATTTATCTGTCCACCTCTCTGAAAATACCAAGTTGATTTATGGCACCATATATCGGAAGTTTGGATAGACGCGACTGTTGTAGCAGATTTTATCAGATTCCCCCTCATTTTATGAAGGTTTTTTTTATTATGGGAACGCTCTTCCTTGCAGGCGCAAGCCCCTCCAGTTAATTACGTTAACGCATTGCAATAACCACTTTCTCCTTCTCCAGCAGTTCACTTCGTGTCGTGTGTGTTTTTGTTTTTTTTTTGGTTGTCCGTGGATTGTATACGGAGACTAGTTTATGTCGTCGCCCGTAGGCGCGGATTAGTCCAAATACGTATATTTTAGATTTGGGTTTGATTTATTTAAGGACCGTTAATCTGGTTTGAGATTAAGATCGATTTAAAAAAACATATGAGCATTTGAGCCCCATTATTTTAGTTTAAGGACATCACGGTCCATTATAGCCATGTTTGGGGTGGATATTGGTTTAGGGACATTTTGGTCCAACATTCCCGTTTTGGGGACGAATGTTAGTTTAAGAACGTTTCGGTCCATTATCGCCATGTTTGAGGCGAATATTAGTTTAGTGACATTTCGGTCCAATATTCCCGTTTTGGGGACGAATGTTAGTTTAAAAATGTTTCGGTCCATTATCGCCATGTTTGAGACAAATATTAGTTTAGGGACATTTCGGTCCAACATTCATCTTGAGCGCACATGTATTTTTTACGTGGCAGAGTGAACGATGGTGACATAGAATGCGTCTAATTTGGGACTCGATCCGATTTAAGGTATGCACGTCAATTTGGAAGTGCATCAATGTATGACGAAAAGAGTTGTTGGTTGTCGAGACCCACCACCAGTCTGAAGACGTTGAAGAATTACAACGATATATATCAGAGGTGTGGAAAGATGTACCCTTGAACCAAATCCCGTAATTAAGGGAAAAGGGGGTTGTGGTGGACCTAAGAATCGTTAGTCATATTTGAGACTAAGATTACTTTAGGAGATATGGGATGAAAATCATTTTGGATATCATCAATGAGAGATCATTAGTCATGTTTGAGACTAAGATCAGTTTGGAAATCATGAGCAATATGGGCTTGTTTGATTTAAAATCAAAGAGATTTAATCTCAGGAAACTTAGCCAACTTAGGTGGAGATTAGATTTCTATACTACCCAGCAGTGTTAAACACTAATATATGCAGTACTCATGTGTATATCACGTGGGGCGCTGGAATAGTGCCGAGCACTAATCTTTTCTGGCGCTCATGTTTTTTTCACATGAGGCGCTACTATAGTGCTAAGCACTAATCTTCTTTGGCGCTCACGTGTGAAACATGTGAGGCGCTCAGATATGGGCGCCGTCAAATCAGGGCTAAGCACTTTAGTCATTTTGACTGAATATAAAGTGCTAAGCACTTTGCATGGCACTCAGGTAGGAAGCACGTGATTGCTGAGCATTCATTTCAGGTTTTGTTTGCTCATCCCCCCCTTTCGACATAAGTGCTAAGCACTTGGCTAGAGCTTACGTGTGAAGCACGTGAGACGCCAGATTTTGGGTTTCCAAGATTGTTTCACGTGTATTTCACGTGATTACTTTATTTTGGGGTGTTGGGATATTTTATTTGGTGGCTACCTAATTAACACAAAGGAGTTTTTCTTTTCTCTTTAGACGCTCACGTGGGAAGCACGTAAGGCGTTTTAGTATTTCTTTTGGTTTTTTTAAGCACTCACGTGAGAAATACGTGAGGCACTATAATAGTGCTAAGCACTAATTCTTCTCACGTGTGTTTCACGTGAGACGCCAAGTTCTTCTTATTTTTAGAGATATTTAATCTATATTAATGACATTTTAGTTATTGATGACCATCAAGATTTCTGTTTTGAAGATCTTGGATCATCATTTTTTTTAATTGGAGAACTAAGTTCTTCTTTTATTTTTATAAGAATTAAGTTCTTTATACAGGGTTAAACCCTAGTTTTAGAGGAATTAAATTCCAAGAACACATGTTCTTGGAATTTTTCTTTCCTTTTCTTTTTAAACTAGTTATTTTCCCTAAGTTTTGAGTCTAAAGAACAGAATCTTCTCGATGAAAATTAAATTCTCAACTTGTGGGAAGATTTGCTTTTGCAAATCTCAAACCAGAGGAAGAACTAAGTTCTTGTATGAAGGGTTAAACTCTTATATCCATTATACAAGGCAAAAGGGATAGTTTTAATCTCTCCTTTTTATTTACCTAGAGTTTTTGAAAGAGGAAGATCTTCTTTCTTTGAGAATTAAATTCTCTGTTCTCTCAAGAGCTCCTTGTATTTCTTTTGCAGAAGCTTATGTTCGTCTCTCTGTGTGTGAAACTTGAAGTCTCAGGTCTTTTATATAGTGAAGGCAAGTTTATTAATTAAAATCTCTCATTGAGAGATTCCAATTGATTTTATTGGTCTCAAAATCTGTTTGGGGAATTTTACCCACCATTGGATCTTTGATCCAAGTGTTTCTGTCTCACAGAATATGTTTTCTTATTTTAACAAGATTGGGAGAATATTCTCCCATATATATAATTTTATTCTACTGAACGGTGATATCTTTATCACCATTGGATTTTTAATCTAAGAGTGCTCGGTTTAACAGAGCACAATCTTTCTCTGTTTAGAAGGATATAGGAAATATTTTCCATTTCAGTAGATCTTTGATCCACCAACTCTCTGTTTAACAGAAAATATCCTTCTCAATAGAATTTAATTCTATGCTTAATCACCATTGGATTTTTGATCCAATGGTTTCTTATTTAACAGAGAGGATCTTTCTCTTTTAGAGTAGAATTTAATTCTACGTAAGGAGGTGCCCTGACGTGTTTAACACGTGAGGCTTATTTAGCTTCTCTGATTTGGCGCCCATATGCTTTGCATATAGACGCTCATGTGTTTAACACGTGAGGCTTATTTAGCCTATTAGTTGTTTGATTGCAGCGCCTATATGCTTTGCATATAGGCGCTCACGTGTTTAACACGTGAGGCTTATATAGCCTATTAGTTGTTTGATTGCAGCGCCTATATGCTTAGCATATAGGCGCTCACGTGTTTAATACGTGAAGCTTAAGCATATAGGCGCTCACGTGTTTAATACGTGAAGCTTGAGTCGTGGGGAATTTCCTCCCTTTTTTTCTCTTTTATGAGTGAACAAATGCCCCCAGCGTTGCTCTCACGTGGCTTTCACGTGAATACAACACTGTCCATCTTTACAACCGTTGGATTGCCTTGGGGAATGAGGAGCTGAACCGTTTCCCATCACGACTTATAAATGGGGTATTTGTCCCTTGAGATGACCACTATTTCTTCATCTTCTTCCTTAACACATTTCTTGAGAATTTAATTCTCCTTTCAGAGCTTAGCACTCTGCCCATAGAACTTCAGAGTTAAACTCTGCAAAAACTTCTTCTTGGTAAGGATTATGAACGGAATTCATTTCTGTTGGCTATAGTGCCCTCAAGGAAATTATCATAGTCGCGGACTTGTGATTATGATGATTGAGTGAGGACCCATACCGATAAAACAGTCTTACTTGAGATGATAGTATGCTATCTGGTTTGTCTTTATCATCATGTACATGTTGATAGAGCCCATAAGATTCTTGCTTGACTGCCAGCATTATGATGGCGATCATGTATATGGGAGCTGGGGTCTATAAGCACATCCTTAAATGTCCCTAGTCGTAGGAGTATCGAGACCGGGCATCGATACTCCAGTGTAGACTAGTGTATACTGATCGAGACCCCGACGAGGGGTGGTGGCCAGGTCTCACAAGCCATTGGTGTTAGTTTGTTCACCTAAGATAGTATGCAGGTGCTCATTGGGTTATGAGTACACTGGACGGACTCGCCGGAAACCTGCTAGTTGGTATTATACCTATTGTCAGATAGAAGTTCCCAGGTGACATGTGTACAGGTTAGTCTGTCGACCTGAGATCGTCATTTGTCTCATGTGAGTTCCCACTGTGCTTTGATTACTACCCTACCACGGCTCAAAGGAGTCGTGCAAACAGGTTTTGGTTGGGTACAGTCCCGAGCAACATGGAGGCAGTGATCGGATCATCGGGGATTCGTCTCTCCCGATATTGGAAGTTGATGCCGCGTTGTGCACGGGTGACCATCACCAGAAATCCATGGCCATGGTGAACGAGAATTACCGATCCAGGATCAATAGTTTCTCAGGTGGTGATGGGTATCATGCCGACACTAAATATCGCGTTGTTAGGGGTCTGACTTTATCCACCCCCCTAGACTCGATATGCGATACTCTTAGACGAACAGATCGGATTGTACGGATATTGTCACTATCGGGCACAGTAGGGGTTCTGCATGAGTTTGCTCGTCGGCCTCCCTTTCGCTCAATACCTGGGTAGCCGTTACGTACAGTTAGTGCCTGATCGCACGCTTTTGGCGTATCGGATGTTCAAAGTTCTAAAGTTATAACCGCGATCAGGACGGTGTCGCTATGCAGCTAGCCGGTTGAGCATGGGTCGATCTACAGGGAGATGGTTGTATGTCCGTTCGAGTTTTAAACGAGTCAATAAAGAATATGTATATGTTTGTTCAAATCTAACCTATATGTTTTATATGCAAGTATAAAGTTGTTAAGAAAAAGATACGAAAGTGTAAGCTAAAGAAATCCGCACTCAAAACCTTTGAGCCGAGTCTTGACCAATTGAAGCTAGAGCAATCGGCAACAACGTGGATTAGGGGATTTAAGCACGGTATTCGTGGAATCCGGCTTATTTACCCTTGTCCTTCCGTTCTTGTCTCTTGCTTTCGCCTCCTGCCAAACCGAACGCAACCGGTCGCGGTTAGGAATCACCGTTATCTTGGTAGGGTAGGGTGCCTAACGGAGCGCTTGCGTAACGTTTGGGCGGAGTTCAAAGGAAAATAACGGGAAAAGGAAATGAGGAAAGAAACCTTAACTTACAATATTGTATTTATTCTTAACAACAACATATTACAACCATTCACAAAACGAACCAAAAAGAGCAAAAGAAAAGATAAACAAAGAGAAGAAAAGATTACAAGCAAGTCATTAAAAGTGCATGGAATTTAAGTGCATGAAAGTAAAGCAAGGTAATAAAAAGTAAGAAAGAAATAAGCAAGAAAGCGAACTAGAAACCATGGAACAAGTTACACACCATGGGTTTAATAACCCAAACTTAAACTTGCAAGCTCAATTAAGAGGTTGCAAGATCAAGAGAGAGCTAAAAACCCAAGGCAAAATGAAACACAAAAGAGACTTTATTCCTTCCAAAATGATACAACCTTTGAGATCAAATACCAACCCTTAAACCTTCAAGCTCAATAAAGAGGTTGAAAGATCAAGAGAAAGCAAGAATCTCAAGGGGAAGCTAAGCAAAAGAATGATACAAAATAACCCTCATCTTCATTTAACATCCACTCAATGTTGTCACTACATTTTCATGGAGGAAAGAATGAAGAAGAAGAAGTAAACTAAAAACTAACAAAAAGTGGGCATGAAAAGAACTCCCCTTGGCTTGGCTCAGAACTGGGGTATTTATAGAAGGAGAGTTGAAAACCTAGGGCAACATTCTGACCCTACATGAAAAGACAAACCTACCCCTGAAAACTAATCATCTGATAAGCCTATACGGCCGCGGATCCGCGGCCTAAGATGCTTATGCCGCGGAACCGTGGCCATAAAGGGGATTTGGCTCATCGTATTTTTGTGGTTTCCCTGTTCTTCTGTCCTATGTTGTTCTACATATACCAAATTGCAAATTTCTTGCACAATTGCTTCAGATCTGCACAGTCCAAACATAGCTTAACTTTTGATTGATTTGACCTTTCTCCCTCGAGCTCCGCCCACCCATTGATTCTTGTGCTGCCTCCTTCGTGCTTTGTGCTTGTCCGAGACACGAATGACCACTGTCATTTGTCTTGTCTCAGAAACTGGTGCGCCATACTGGACGGATACGGATGACCGGAACCCGGCTTTTATCTGCTGTCAACAGATGTTCTGTATTTTGGCGTAACAGTGGAGATTTTGTATCAATTGCGTTATTTTGGACTAGAAAACTGTGGCCTGTAAATATGTAACAAACACGGATTAAAAGCACCTGTCTATAAACAAATGAGCGTAAGAATGGGCGGTATAAAATGCAATATTCTGGTATGAACAAATACCCCCAAACTTAACTTTTGCTCGTCCCGAGCAAAACCAATTATTCACAAAAAAGAATCCTAACCGCACTTTCGCAGGGAACGCGATTGTACTGAGCGTGTGCAACAAACCGTTAAACCTCTAGGTGTCCCTAGTAGGAGGAGTGTTGTCTCCTGAGGGTTTTCAGCGGATACTACCCACAAAATCCCGTCAAGCCAGTTTCATAAGTTAATATTGATTCTACTCCGACAGTTTAGTATCTACGTTAGAAACTCTATTATCCTAAGTTAGAAATATCCAACCCTAATGCTTCACACCTCCTTTCTATTTAACCTCAGATCCTATACGTTCCAAAAAAGTTTAGAAAGATGTTGGTTCTCCTGAGTTTTCCTTCTAAAGTGCGGCCTCAAATCAGGGATTTTTATCAACTTTACAGAAAACATAAATCTTATCTTTTATTTCTATCTTTTATCCAAACATCGATTGTATACCCCTACGTGTGTCTGTATTTGCACCCCTATACTCAAGAATTCAATTCAAGCTATAATACCCTTGCCCTAATACCTAATACTACTTCTTTTCATTAAGTATGGACGGATTTGCTCGCATACCTTTCATGCGACTATTAATGCTTCTTGAGGCACTAACGGCCGATTACTGAATGTGTGAGCATTAAAGCGTAAATAGCAGTTTCCAGATCTTGACTTTATTTATTTATTTTTCTTTTTCAAGATCGGATATATGTTTCAATATGCTCTTTTGGTGTTTAGCTTTAAATACCGTTTTTTTCTTTCATACTAGGCTTTCAGGCAAGAGTACTTCTAGGTATCCTCTACTATCCCAAGTTTCAAAGTGCGTGCATGTGCAGTTTGTAGGGTATATAATTTCTAAATTCGAATTCAAGAAAAGAAACTATTTTTCAGACTTATCCTCCAGTAAAGCTTCAATACTTTCCCTTCATCTTGACTTAACTCAAGAACTGAACTCAAGATTACCTATTTCTCAAAAAAAAACTGTAAGGACGTATACTTACCAAGGTTAAGCAGAATGAGGGCTATTTTTAGGGTTTTCAATTCCTAAGCCTAGGATTTAGTTATTTCTAACATATCAACTAAGCTTTCAGAATAAAAATCTAAGTTACCCTATTAGCTAACTTGACGATAAAGTTTTTATATTTTTGGAAAAAATTTCGATTTTTATGGGTTTTTAATAAGGTATGCAAATTCAAAATATACAAATGAATGCAAAGGAAGAAAGCTTACCGAGCACACCCCCAAACTTAAACTTGACAGTGCCCTCACTGTCAGGCTACACCAAGAGGGTCAAAATTGTCGGCGCTCCCTAGAAACAAATTATATACAAAACAAAAAAGGAAAACAAAAAAATATATACAAAAAGGTTCCCCCCCCCCAAACTTAAGTAAAACAGTGTTTCCACTGTTTAAGCGGTGAAGTTCAGGATTAGGGGGAAAGAAAACAGTATCAAGCTATACAAGGCCTTATACAGGCCAAAAGTGAGCACCAACCATTCAAAGATTTTATCTCTATAATGTGCTGGTTGGTGAAAGAATGCGGAGAGATAAGAAATGGAGAATACGCGAGACTGTATGGAGATAGAAGCGGGATACGGTCTCGGTATATGAAAGGAAGAATGGCGGAAGGGAGAAAGAAGTGGAATACGAACTTGAGGGTGGAAATGGACTGAATAAATTAGTACAATCTGTAATGATCGATGTGAAAAGATGGATTGTACTAATCTATCAATATGGCGAGAAATTGGGTCAAATCCCTCAAGATTCGTGAGAAACCATGGGTACGCCAAACTCGGTAAACCAGACATATGAAATGAAAGTGAGACGGTTTCTTGCAAGGTCGGAACGATGGAAGGGATGGAGGTAGGTGATTGAGGACGGTTATCGGTTAAAGGTTCAGGAGGGTGTACACAGTCAATGAAAGGAACAGGATGAATTGGAAAATCCGACTCATCAATTAAAACTGGTTCATCCTCAAAAACATCCTCAAAAGTTTCCTCAAAATTCAGCTTATCCATGTAAATTTCATCAAAATCAAGATGCATATGGGGTTCGGGAAAAACAGTTAATGACTCGGGTAATAAATTAGAGAGAAAAAATCTGGCAAATCTACAGGTTCATCATCCAAAATATTCCCGGCGTCAATATCCTCAATCAAGTGAAAATCAATATTCTCAGACACCTCAACAAAAGCATGGATATTAATCAATTCAGGTTCTAGAGTGGAGGTGTAGAGGTCAAAAGGATTGGGTGTGGTTTCACTCGAAAAGGACCCTTCACAATCGGGCAAATCAAACGCTACAAAGTCACACAACTCATTATCTATTCTATCTTTAATCAATGAATCGTTTGGAACACTAGATAGACATTCAAAACCGGAGTTGTGGGATTCAAGTTGAAACGGGTAGGCTTGATTCGGAAGGGGGTACATCTCACTCTCTCCACTCAAATTCTCAACCTGTCCTACCGCCTCTTCATACATTGGAAAATTTGGAGCTAGTTGAAAACTACCTACCGGGTCACTAGGTTGTATGAGGGCGGCCATGGACGCATTCAAATCCATCATCTGTTGGTACGACGCTGCCCTAAATTCTTCCAAAGACTGTTCCAGACTAGACATGGGTTGTGAAGGGGTTTCAGTAAAAGATTCAAAGTTGTTTGGATACTGAAAACTCCCAAATGGCGGTTCAGAAGCAATGTCTAGGGAAGGTGCAAAAGTCGGGTAGGACTAGTAGGAATTGAATGGCTGTACAGGAGCAGGATCAACATTTGGATAATAAGGTGAATGGAATTGTTGATCCCAAGAATCTGTAGTGGTGAAAGGAGTGAAAGATCGGCTACAGGATTGTTCAATATGTTCAGCGACGGACAAAGGACGACTTGCAAAAGGGGTATCAACATAAGAGGGTGGGGGAGTTTGAAAAGGTTGATACAAAGTGGATTGCGGAGGGCAAGTGTTTGTCCTAGACGCGTCTATCCGATCTTTCAAAGAGATTTTGGGTATGGAGGGATCGTTCGACGTTCGGCCAAAGCAAGAACCGTAAGAAGTAATGTCTGGTTGTGGGTACCAAAGTTCGGCAAGAGTTTTGCGAGGTAGGGTATCCATGATATAAAGAGAGAAAGAAAGAAAGGCAGAGAAAAGGAGGGGAAAAAGAATGTGATTTTTTTTTAGTTAGATATTAATAAAAGAATGAAATATACACATAAAAAGAATCTGGACCAAAAAAAAACAATCACGACACAAAAATACCAAACACCTAGTCGGTCTAGGGTTCACCTAGGTCAACTAGACCTGCTCAAGAACTTGATTGTCGAAGTGAAACTGTGTCGAGAAACGAGCTCAAGATATACTGATCACGAGGCCAGGTAAGTGCAGAGATAAGGGAAGGTTTTCCGACGCTTTCGCGAAGGTCCTTAATTAAATAACCCTTTCTCTTTTGGCGGTTTCGCCGTGAACACTTTTCTAGACACCCCGTAAACAATATACCGTTAAGCGGTATTCTAAACACAGTTAAGTTCTCCTAGTGAGCGCGAAGTCCTTAAGGCTTAAAGTCTAGTTTCTTTTAAAGTTTGTGCGGGTAAACGTTATGCTCAAGTTCGTGATTTGTGGGCCACGGAAAAGGTGATGAAATCATTTACCGTATATTGTGGGGTTCGCTTGCCCTAAAGTCCGTATTAATGTATGCAATCCGCAATTTAATAAAAATTCTATAAAGAATCAAACAATCGTTTTTTAGTTTAAGCACGGCACTACAACAAATACGGGTTAGTCAATTTTTTTAGCGTTTGCTAGCGAACTTGCAAAGAATCCTGCAAAGAATAGTATATTGG
This sequence comes from Agapanthus africanus, assembly GCA_030015575.1. Taxonomy (NCBI): domain Eukaryota; kingdom Viridiplantae; phylum Streptophyta; class Magnoliopsida; order Asparagales; family Amaryllidaceae; genus Agapanthus; species Agapanthus africanus. The sequence continues at coordinate 674,079,744 of JASDDO010000022.1, read as the reverse complement.
ATGCGTCGGATTTGAGAAGAAGGTGTTTAAGAAATACGTACCGTTAAGTTTTTTGGTTAGGAAACCCCTGTTGAATTAAATCCGGTAAGCTTGAAAAGTTCGCTTGCGTGGGTCAAACTACCCGGATCTTTGGCACTGTACTTTGCAATCACCTTAGCCTTGAATGTACACTTTGCTCCCCCACAATCGCAGTTCGCAAATCTGCAAAAATCAGCAGAAAATACAGTGTAGTGGAATTCACATAGAAGATAAAAGAAAAGAAAAAGGGGTGGAGAAAAAATTGGGCACAGAGGCCTCAATGGGACCGCGGAACCGCCGTGCAAGGCACCTTTTGTCCGCGGTTCCGCGGTCAAAATGTTGACTTGGGGATTTATCTTTGGTCAACGAACTCCACTTCTTCTCTTCTCCAAAAAAAACTCTGTTTTCTTTTTGGATTACTGTATTTGCTCCAGATTAGCCTGCACACTTGCTCACAAAAATTATCAAAAATAACAAAAAGATTTTATTTTTTTATTTATAAATATATACAAAAAGAATATTAACCCGAATAACAAGAAAGAAAATACGTTACCGTCTCCCCGGCAACGGCGCCATTTGAGCGCACGCTTTTGGCGTATCGGATGTTCAAAGTTCTAAAGTTATAACCGCGATCAGGACGGTGTCGCTATGCAGCTAGCCGGTTGAGCACGGGTCGATCCACAGGGAGATGGTTATATGTCCGTTCGAGTTTTAGACGAGTCAATAAAGAATGTGTATATGTTTGTTCAAATCTAACCTATGTGTTTTATATGCAAGTATAAAGTTGTTAAGAAAAAGATACGAAAGTGTAAGCTAAAGAAATCCGCACTCAAAACCTTTGAGCCGAGTCTTGACCAATTGAAGCTAGAGCAATCGGCAACAACATGGATTAGGGGATTTAAGCACGGTATTCGTGGAATCCGGCTTATTTACCCTTGTCCTTCCGTTCTTGTCTCTTGCTTTCGCCTCCGGCCAAACCGAACGCAACCGGTCGCGGTTAGGAATCACCGTTATCTTGGTAGGGTAGGGTGCCTAACGTAGCGCTTGCGTAACGTTTGGGCGGAGTTCAAAGAAAAATAACGGGAAAAGGAAATGAGGAAAGAAACCTTAACTTACAATATTGTATTTATTCTTAACAACAACATATTACAACCATTCACAAAACGAACCAAAAAGAGCAAAAGAAAAGATAAACAAAGAGAAGAAAAGATTACAAGCAAGTAATTAAAAGTGCATGGAATTTAAGTGCATGAAAGTAAAGCAAGGTAATAAAAAGTAAGAAAGAAATAAGCAAGAAAGAGAACTAGAAACCATGGAACAAGTTACACACCATGGGTTTAATAACCCAAACTTAAACTTGCAAGCTCAATTAAGAGGTTGCAAGATCAAGAGAGAGCTAAAAACCCAAGGCAAAATGAAGCACAAAAGAGACTTTATTCCTTCCAAAATGATACAACCTTTGAGATCAAATACCAACCCTTAAACCTTCAAGCTCAATAAAGAGGTTGAAAGATCAAGAGAAAGCAAGAATCTCAAGGGGAAGCTAAGCAAAAGAATGATACAAAATAACCCTCATCTTCATTTAACATCCACTCAATGTTGTCACTACATTTTCATGGAGGAAAGAATGAAGAAGAAGAAGTAAACTAAAAACTAACAAAAAGTGGGCATGAAAAGAACTCCCCTTGGCTTGGCTCAGAACTGGGGTATTTATAGAAGGAGAGTTGAAAACCTAGGGCAACATTCTGACCCTACATGAAAAGACAAACCTACCCCTGAAAACTAATCATCTGATGAGCCTATACGGCCGCGGATCCGCGGCCTAAGCATGCTTATGCCGCGGAACCGTGGCCATAAAGAGGATTTGGCTCATCGTATTTTTGTGGTTTCCTTGTTCTTCTGTCCTATGTTGTTCTACATATACCAAATTGCAAATTGCTTGCACAATTGCTTCAGATCTGCACAGTCCAAACATAGCTTAACTTTTGATTGATTTGACCTTTCTCCCTCGAGCTCCGCGCACCCATTGATTCTTGTGATGCCTCCCTTGTGCTTTGTGCTTGTCCGAGACACGAATGACCACTGTCATTTGTCTTGTCTCAGGAACTGGTGCGCCGCACTGGACGGATACGGATGACCGGAACCCGGCTTTTATCTGCTGTCAACAGATGTTCTGTATTTTGGCATAACAGTGGAGATTTTGTATCAATTGCGTTATTTTGGACTAGAAAACTGTGGCCTGTAAATATGTAGCAAACACGGATTAAAAGCACCTGCCTATAAACAAATGAGCGTAAGAATGGGCGGTATAAAATGCAATATTCTGGTATGAACAGTGCCGCTGACGTTCTTGTGGTTAAACTCACTGCCAGCGTAATGACGAGTCTTCAGAGTCCCACACAGAGGGTTTCCCAGGTTCTGGCGAAATGATGTAGTAGCCGTATTGGATACGTGCAGGGTTCCGATCGATTGATGTACATTGTACTCGGACTTTCGATTGGACAGTTGATAATACTAGCCGGCTCGGGTTTGAGCAGGATTATTAAATCAGGTATTGATTTAATAATTTACGTATATGTATTTCGGTACGTATATTCTAGTATTATATTCTTTGTGTTATTCTATCTCTTTGGGTATTCGTATGTCGGTACGAATGCAGATATATTTATAGTAGAATGTAATCCGTATTTTTTACCGGATAACATTCTAGAAGGTGCCACCTCATTTCTTGATTTGACCATTTTATTAAATGGATAAATGAGGTGGATTTTAGCATGATAAGGTATGGTGACAACCATGCTTGCAATAATGCATACAAATGAATTATTAATTCATTTGTGTTCACTATTCAAGCATGGTGAGAATTTAAAATTGAAAAATGCTTTTTACAAAACCAAGCATGCTATTTTCTCTTTCATGCAAGAGTTCATTTTTGGAAGCATGGTTGGTTTTTCTTGAGCTCCTCCTTTGTTCTTGAGCTTCTCCCTCACTATGAGCTTCACCTCCTATAGCTTTCATGAATTGCTTACACCTTCAAGATTTTGAGATAGATAACACTTAGAGATCATACACACTACATCTTAGGCTCTCTAGGGTAGCATCCTAAAGACCCTAGTTGCTCCATTTGCATCATGTTGTGGAGCTAGAGCCGGATTTACATCCCTCGGGTGGATCATCGGAGATGGAGGAAGACCGGCGACCAAACTACATCAAGGAACCGCTAGGAGCTTGGAATGAAGACCGAAGGATACGGATCAACTCGGTATAACGATTCTAACTCTTAGTTTAGATTGCTAGTTTAGGGTTTAAGGTCGATCCGGGATTCGGGTAATGGTAGCGCCGGTTTAGAAATTTTTTGTTCCGCATTTTGGCCCCGTTTTGATGGCCGGGGCGCTGCCGTAACCCTTCATGGTATCAGAGCCACCCTTTAAACCCTTAGCTAGCTTGTTTAGACAATGTTAATGCATCGAAATCGAAACAGTCCTAATACATTGCACTGCAGTTTCTGTTCTCTGTTGAAATTTTTAAGTCTTCATAAAATTTTGCAAACAAGTGCAGAAGACTCCTTATGTGACTAGAAGACCATATCCCAAACACGAGCCCACCTCGCCGGAATTGGGCCGAGCACATGAGTGGGAAATCCGGTGAGGTCGGCCTTGGTGTTGAGTCTGGGCTTCGTTTTTGGTGTATGGTTTGGTTTCTGGAAACTTGGTGCAGTGGCATTGTTTATTTTTCCCATTTTGGATATTGTGTTATCAGTTGTTCGAGGGCTATTCAGGGTGTTTCGAAGTCAATGTTCTAACACTGTTTAAATGGTTTTATATCAGTACATACATTATTATCTGCGACCGTGAATGTCATTTGATCGGTACAACTCGTCTAATTGCTATATGTCTTTTAGACGGGTTTGCGAACGTGACATTCAGGTTGATTTTCTGTGTTGTGCTGTGATGTTGGTTGGATCGTCGTGGTGGATAGCTATGGTGCAATGTTAGTACAGTTTAATTGTTTCCCCCAATCAGAGCAAAGCTCTGTTGAAATTCAAAATTCAAAATTTTGAAGCAACGCTTCAAATCTCGGGCGCAACGCGCCACGTGTCCGGCGCAGATGCATCAGCACAGCGCCCAAGAAGGCGCGCCCAATCAGAGCAAAGCTCTATTTAAAGGAAGCAACGCTTCAGTGGCGCAAGCGCTGCGCTGCGCGACACGTGTCAGCGCAGATGCGCTAGCGCAGTTGCGCTGCGCTGTGCGACATGTGTCAGCGCAGACGTGTCAACGCAGTTGCGCTGTGCGCTGCGCGACACGTGTCAGCGCAGTTGCGCTGTGCGCTGCGCGACACGTATCAGCGCAGATGCGCTAGCGCAGTTGCGCTGCGTGACACGTGTCACGCTCTGGAGCATTTGCGCCAAACAGAATTAAGATTCTAAAAGAAATCTTTCTGTTCCTGTTAAAACAAGAAGATTTTCTTCTGTAAAACAGAAGCCCTTGGATCAAAGATCCAACGGTGGGGGAAATTCCCCAAATCACTCAGAGGAAGATCTCTTTAACAAATTTAACTAATTTATGGGCACTATAAAAAGGACTCCAAGCCTCAATTCAAAGGCATCATCATCTTGCTAAAAAAAAGAAGAAGAGAACTCTGGAGAACTCCTGAAGAAACACAAAAAAAAGGTAAAAACCTTTAAAAGAAGAGAAAATTCTCTTATGAACAGATCATTAATCTAAGAACAAGATCATTGATCTTTAAATAAATAAAGGAATAAGTAAAATAAAAATAGTGCTTTGCACTTGTTATGAACCTTTGGTTCTTGAAATAAAAAGAAAAACTTGTTTTTCTTTGATCTAAATTAGATCAAGAAATCAAATAGTGCATTGCACTTCTTTTATGAACCATTGGTTCTTGAATCTAAAAGATTCTTAAATTATAGTGCTTTGCACTTGCAATCTGTGCTGTTGCGCTCCTGGATTGGCGTAAGCCACCAGAGAGCGCCACGTGTCAACATCTGAACCATCTGCGCTATGCGCTGTTGAAATAGAGCCTTGCCCTCTGGAATTGGTGCAAGTCACCAGAGCGCGCCACGTGTCAGCAGTGCAGCGCATTGGCGCAGCGCACTGCGCTTGCGTGACACGTGTCGTCACCACAAGCATTTGCGCTCTCTGATTGGCGCAAAGCGCCTGACAAATGCAATGCATTTCCTAAAGGGCCAGGCCCAAATCAAAAAGACCTAGTAGGCCTAATTAAATTGCAGTGCAATAAAAGGGGCAGAGCCCAAACAAAATAGATGCCCTGCATCATTTATAAAAGGGCAGAGCCTAAACAAAACAAAAATAATGCAGTGCATTATTTAAAAAGGGGCAAAGCCCTAACTCAGGCCTAATAGGCCAAAGACAAATAAAAATGTTGAACATTCAACTGGACTTAGCCCAGTCATGGCCATAAGTCCTCAAATTAAATTGACTGAGCACGGCTGCTCCCTAAATTAATTTACATCCGGTTCGAGGGTACATCTCCGAACTCCTCTGACACCTATCGTTGTAATCCTTCAACGACGTCAGAGAGGTGACGGGTCCTGACGACCATACATCAATACGGACTGCGGGGTCCTTAAACTCGTGGACCGAAACGTCCTTAAACTAATATGGGACCGAAACGTCCTTAAACTAATGTCGGACCGAAACGTCCTTAAACTAATAATGGACCACCACGTCCCTAAACTGGAATACGGACCGAAACGTCCTTAAACTAATAATGGACCGAGACGTCCCTAAACTAATATTAGACCACCACGTCCCTAAACTGAAAACGGACCGAAACGTCCTTAAACTAATAATGGACCACCACGTCCCTAAACTGGAATACGGACCGAAACGTCCTTAAACTAATAATGGACCGAGACGTCCCTAAACTAATATTAGACCACCACGTCCCTAAACTGGCAATAGACTGCAACGTCCTTAAACTACCTATGAACCACCACGTCCCTAAACTGGAATACGGACCGAAACGTCCTTAAACTAATAATGGACCGAGACGTCCCTAAACTAATATTAGACCACCACGTCCCTAAACTGGCAATAGACCGCAACGTCCTTAAACTACCTATGGACCACTACGACACTAAACTGGAATAATAGAGCCCCCAAATGCTCTTTTGTCGGATCTAAACGATCCCGTTTAAGTTGATCTTAGCCCCAAACATGGCTAACGTATCCTTAAACATTCAAACAGACTATAAAACTCGAAATCAACTTTGGTTCAAGGGTACATCTCTGAACTCCTCTGACACCTATCGTTGTAATCCTTCAACGACGTCAGAGAGGTAACGGGTCCCAACGGCCATGTATTAAATGGGTCACCACGTTAAGTTGATCTTAGTCTCAAACAGGACTAACGTATCCTTAACGAACGTTTAAGTTGATCTTAGCCTAAATATGGCTAACGTATCCTTAAACTAAAACACCAAACCCAAATCTAAGTAAATACGGATTTGGACTAATCCATGTCCTACGGGCGACGAAATAAATAGTCTCCGTATACAATCCACGGGCAACCACAAACAAAACAAACACACACGACACGAAGTGAAATTCTAGAGAAGGAGAAAGTGGCTACCGCGATGCGGTAGCGTAATTAACTGCAGGGGCTTGCGCCTGCAGGGAAGAGCGTCCCCACAATCAAAAACCCCTCAAGCGAGGGGGAATCTGACAAAGTCTGCTACATCGGCCGCATCCGTCTAAACCTTCGATACACGGTGCCATAAATCAACTTGGCATCTTCGGAGAGGTAGACGGATAAAACCAAATAGCATCTGCCCCGAATCTCAGGCACAGACGTCCTAACGTCTCGGCCGCCATTCGGAGGGGAACATTAATTTCATTTGTACATTTAATATTACGGGGTGAGCGTCCAACATGTGGATTGCCGTCACTGCCAGTTTATATATTATTCGTTTGGGACATGACCGGGTTGAGGTCGATGTCATCCTTGTATATTATTTTCTTTTTTGTACTAGGATTACCCCGCGGTGGAGTGCACGAATAGCCGGGTTCTAGAGGGTAACGGGCCCGCATCTCATGGCGTTGAAACGGATGGGGCCTTACTCTAGAATTGGCGGGCTATTCTCCGCACTCGTAGGGGTATAGGTATGACCCACGGAGGGGCGCTCAAGTTACTGGATTCCGTGAAGTGCCGGGTGGCCCATTCACGTTGTTGAAGGGGGCTGCCTCGCTTCTGGTTTTCCGGGTAACTTGCCGTGCTCGTAGGGGTCTAGGTTTCATTGCACAGACTATCCACATGACAGGGAACGTCGGGTCTCATTTACGGCTCAAGTGAAACCCGGGGCTCCAAGATTATCCACCATTCTGTGACGTTTCTGTGATGTTGCTTTATATCATGCCTGGGGCGATTGTTATATATATTTATATATATACTAGTAGATGTTGTATATGTTTTGCACCCGCGCTAGTCTATTCCCCGCTCTGTCGTTAGTTAAGTAACCTAACGGGTGATGACGGGACCCAGTGGCGAATACGGATGGCATATACGTATATTTTATTTTTGTTCTTTTCTGGTGTGATTAATTGATAGGACTTCATTGATTCTTATCAATGCAAGGATAAAACAAACCTATATATGATGTTGTTGGAACCAAGTTTTTAAAAAACTGACATTATAGACGTTCTCTTTTGCTTTGCACAGTGGTATTCAATTTGAAATATCCTGCACCTCATTCAACGAGGCAAGGGCCGAGATCCCTTCATCGGGAGTGACCCCTTGAGTAAAAGTTTGCGTCAACGTAATAACTTCACTATAGTCGATTACTTTTGCTTTGCATCGTGGTATTCAGTTTGGGATATCCTGCACCCCATTCGACGGGGAAAGAGCCGAGATCCCTTCACCGGGAGTGACCTCTTTAGCAAAAGTTTTCGCCACTATATATTTATAAAACCACTTGGATTCCTTCAATGATATCAAGTTCATTACGTTAAAAGTTTTTCGCCAAAAACCAGCAGTAGCCCTCCGTCATTTCGGATAAGTAGCGCATAGTATTTGTACGGTGTTTGTTGGCCAAAGTCAAGGCATCGTGTGCGATAGCTGTGTGTTGCTTGTCCGTTGCATGGAAATGCATTAGTTTAGGACAGTCGTACCACTTTATTGGCCAAAGTCAAAGGTGTGTGCGGGTGGGTCTAAATCAATCAGGACAATGACGGGTAGAACTTGACTTGCGGGTTATGATTTGTTGGCCAAAGTCAAGGTCATAAACCGCTTGGGGTAAAAATCATATCGGGAGTTTCAAACATATAGGAAACTTGCCAGGCTTGCGCATACCTTCTGGAGTGTGGTGACTTGAGTGGCTTCCATCAAGTTATCATGCGATGATAGTTGGATCCCGATTCCCACTGATGAGTAGGATTACTCCTCGGGTGATTCCGACTAATTCTCCTTTTGGGTTTGGAGGAGAATTCGAGAAAACAGTGGGAGCCATCCAGATTAGATAAAATGATTAACCATTCTGATCTAGATTAGAGTGCACGTGTTTCTTCTCTCTCTCTCTCTCTATCTCTCTCTCTCTGGCTGCGGCTATGTCCTGACTCTTGACTAAACCTCATGAACCAAGTCAACCGAACCTTCTTAAAACACTTTGGCTTTTGAAATGTCACGGTGTCGCATATATCATTGCCACTTCTATATCACCTTTGCATTTCTCCATAACACCCCGTATCACTACGAACATCCACTTCCATTGGATAAATCCATCGTATAGTTACTTACGAACTTGAAGGAACTTTTTTGAGGTTGGATTCTGGTTCTGGAGAGAATGAATAGGATTATTCTGATGTTTTTTCCTTTACCTTCTCTCAGGTTGTGAGGGCTCCTAGGATTAGGAGAGAGTACACCTATTACGCTTATTGGATAGTCTTCTTCCAAATCTTAGGCTGGTGCCGAAGGGTAGGGAAGGAAGAAAACCAATTATCCTAAAGAAGGTGTACAGAAGTTAATAAGTAAAGACATAATAAAGGGATTAGAGTGAGGGCAGGTAAGTATATGGTTACTGTCATGAATCAGGATAGTGGAAGAGGCGTTACTAGGAATACCCCGTTACCCCTTTTGAAACATTTTCATGTTTCAGTTTTATTATGCGATATTAATTGAAAAACTGTTTTCCCAATTGGAATCTAACTCCAGGGTATGTATTTACCAGATCAGTTTCTCACATCTGTATGTTATTACGGATGGTGAGTAGGAGTAAGATATTTGGAATTGGGTGATTAGATCCTCATTATATTGGAATTCGTTGTAATTGGTGATATTTGAGGAAATCATCTGGATTTTGCCGGATGGCAAATATTTGGTTTTGAATATCCGTTATGCACCAATTTCAAACTGATATATCTGTACGTTTATTTTATAAAGTGAGATATAACTTTTTGATATTATGTCTATGACATTTACCTATATCAGTTGGTGATTAGCTAAGGTGCATTCAACAGCGGTGTAATTCTTCTTAACCATAGTACAGTTTTTCAACCTACGACGCACAGGGTTTGAGTTATTGAACTCAGGGGACTTATACAAAGTATTGTATGTTGTCTAATGTCCATTAGGACAATGGGGTTGGTACTCGCACTGTATTCTGTTTACTCATAACTTCTCTAATTCTAGACATGTATTTCGTTGAAATGCAAGGTTCAGATTTTGAGAAATTATAGGTATAAGAATAAAGTAGAGAACCATTTGTTGGAATTATTAGGATTCTTCGAGGAAGTCGAAGATGTAGATACTTGTGTTTGGTATTCCGTTGATAGTAATGGTTTTGAGAACTTACTTCTCTTTTGAGTTACTCATATATGGATGCACTCCTAGTTGAGTAATGCTGAATGGCCTCCTTCCATTTGGTTGATATGCACTGGAGACAGCTGCATGATTTTGAATCTGGTTCCAATTAATTTAGTGCTTTTTTTTCTATATTAGATATATATAGAATCAATTTATATCTTAACGATGTTAAGGTATAGGAAGTTATCCGGCTGATGCTTAAAACCAGAATCCGGATAAACTCGAAGCACGTTTCAGTAATGGTTGTTTGTGGGTTATCCCGGGCTTTGACGAGGGTTAACTTTCTACCATCAGGAAAATCAATATTTATATTGTTCTTAACTCGCCACAGTTTTAGTAAAATGGATTTTTTCAGAAAAACAGAAGTGGGAGTATGGTAGAACTGGAAGTGATTCCAGAACCACAAACGATTACTGAAGATTTAATAGAACCTAAGGATTCAATTAGTTTCGACATTCTATTAGCCACTCCGCAGATTTGGTGGGTAACTTCAGGCACCCGAGAGGTATTTCGGTCTTCTCAGAGATGGTGACAGGAAGGTTCTTGTTTACCCAGACTTGCCATTGCTGCTGCTCTAGACTATAAGACCCAGCAGGAGGATGAGTATAGCGTCGTTCTAAACTAGCTTTGGAAGTGCAGGTGTGTATGACTCTGCCAGAGGGTTGTTGTAGTCAATGGGAGCAGCAGAAGCATAGTGGGCAAGTAGCTTATGTCTATTTATAGACTAAAGCAGGTATAGCGGAAATAGATCATCTAATTTTGATGTGACTGTCATAGGCTTTGACCTCATCAGAATAGGAGATGGATCTGGTAAGAAGGTAGTAGAGAGTGATGTCCAGGTATTGAGATGACATGCACTTGATAGGAAGAGATATTCCTATACTACAATCGAATATATTGTGGTTGTCACAAAGTTGTTTCTCCACATAGGATATGGATATAATATCAGGGTTTCTGGTTACTAGATCTATGGTTTTAGATCTAGATTTGGGAAGTATCCTAATCTGGGTACATTGATATTATTCTAAAGGTATTTTAGAATGGACGACTCCTGGCATGGTGGTGTACCTGCAGGTGATGGAGTCACCCTCTCTAAAGCTGTCTTACAGACTAAAGGGGAGAGGGATCTGCATGATTAGCATATCACTTGCTTAGGCAATTGAGTTAATCATGAAATGTCAAGTACCACACCAGATATTGCTTTTGCACTAGATGCAATATGCAAATATATTAATCCAATCGTGGAGAAACATTGGGAAGCAGTTATTGAACATAAGTGAATGTTCTATGGAAATGATTACGGCAGCCTCCTTCAGGAGACGGTTATCATTTCAGGCTTCCAAGGTGACCTGGATGACAGAGTGACTGTCAGAGTTATAGTTTTTCCCTCTCTTGAGGGACAGTATGTTGGACAGGTGGTCCAAGCGGATACTGAAAAATGGCATGGCGCAGAATACTGATTAAATTCAGTGGTCAATACAGTCTAGGAAGTTTGCTGGAATTGGTGTTCTTTTCTGAACTGGGTCCCATCAGATATCCAGACAAATTCTAAGGCAGATATTGTTCATTTCGGGAGATAGTTTTCTCCACGAAGTTGAGATATAGAGAGATAAAGAAAGAAACATTGGAGCGGATCCACTCACTGAGGCTATTTCTCAAACGCAATCATTTTCGCAAACGGGCTTTGCGAAACTGATTAGTAGAGAAGTTGGGTGTTCGGTATCACACGGGCTGAAAGTATGCGACATCGCAATAATTGGCCATAAGAGCAAGTGGGAGATTGTTGGCTATAGTGCCTTCAAGGCAATTATCATAGTCGCGGACTTGTGATTATGATGATTGAGTGAGGACCCATACCGATAAAACATTCTTACTTGAAATGATAGTATGCTATCTGGTTTGTCTTTATCATCATGTACATGTTGATAGAGCCCATAGGATTCTTGCTTGACTGCCAGCATTATGATGGCGATCATATATGTGGGAGCTGGGGACTATAAGCACATCCTTAAATGTCCCTAGTCGTAGGAGTATCGAGACCGGACATCGATACTCTAGTGTAGACTAGTGTATACTGATCGAGACCCCGACGAGGGGCGGTGGCCAGGTCTCACAAGCCATTGGTGTTAGTTTGTTCACCTAAGATAGTATACAGGTGCTCATTGGGTTATGAGTACACTGGACGGACTCGCCGGGAACCTGCTAGTTGGTATTATACCTATTGTCAGATAGCAGTTCCCAGGTGACATGTGTACAGGTTAGTCTGTCGACCTGAAATCATCATTTGTCTCGTGTGAGTTTCCACTGTGCTTTGATTACTACCCTACCACATCTCAAAGGAGTCGTGCAAACAGGTTTTGGTTGGGTACAGTCCCGACCCACATGGAGGCAGTGATCGGATCGTCGGGGATTCGTCTCTCCCGGTATTGGGGGTTGATGTCGTGTTGTGCACGGGTGACCATCACCAGAAATCCATGGCCATGGTGAACGAGAATTACCGATCCAGGATCGATAGTTTCTCAGGTGGTGATGGGTATCATGCCGACACTAAATGTCGCGTTGTTAGGGGTCTGACTTTATCCACCCCTAGACTCGATATGCGATACTCTTAGACGAACAGACCGGATTGTACGGATATTGTCACTGTCAGGCTCAGTAGGTGTTCTGCATGAGTTTTCTCATCGGCTTTCCTTTCGCTCAATACCTAGGTAGCCGTTACGTACAGCTAGTGCCGCTGACGTGCTTGTGGTTAAACTCACTGCCAGCGTATTGACGAGTCTTCAGAGTCCCACACAGAGGGTTTCCCTGGTTCTGGCGAAATGATGTAGTAGCCGTATTGGATACGTGCAGGGTTCCGATCGATTGATGTACATTGTACTCGGACTTTTGATTGGACAGTTGATAATACTAGCCGGCTCGGATTTGAGCCGGATTATTAAATCAGGTATTGATTTAATAATTTACGTATATGTATTTTGGTACGTATATTCTAGTATTATATTCTTTGTGTCATTCTATTTCTTTGGGTATTCGTATTTCGGTACGAAAGCAGATATATTTACAGCAGAATGTAATCCGTATTTTTTACCGGATAACATTCTAGAAGGTGCCACCTCATTTCTTGATTTGACCATTTTATTAAATGGATAAATGAGGTGGATTTTAGCATGATGAGGTATGGTGACAACCATGCTTGCAATAGTGCACACAAATGAATTATTAATTCATTTGTGTTCACTATTCAAGCATGGTAAGAATTTAAAATTGAAAAATGCTTTTTACAAAACCAAGCATGCTATTTTCTCTTTCATGGAAGAGTTCATTTTTGGAAGCATGGTTGGTTTTTCTTGAGCTCCTCCCTTGTTCTTGAGCTTCTTCTTCACCATGAGCTTCACCTCCTCTAGCTTTCATGAATTGCTTACACCTTCAAGTTTTTGAGATAGATAACACTTAGAGATCATACACAGTACATCCTAGGCTCTCTAGGGTAGCATCCTAGAGACCCTAGTTGCTCCATTTGCATCATGTTGTGGAGCTAGAGCCGGAGTTACATCCCTCGGGTGGATCATCGGAGATGGAGGAAGACCGGCGACCAAACTACATCAAGGAACCGCTAGGAGCTTGGAATGAAGACCGAAGGTCACAGATCAACTTGGTATAACGATTCTAACTCATAGTTTAGATTGCTAGTTTAGGGTTTAAGGTCGATCCGGGATTCGGGTAATGGTAGCGCCAGTTTAGAAATTTTTTGTTCCGTATTTTGGCCGTGGTTTGATAGCCGGGGCGCTGCCGTAACCCTTCAATTTCTTAGGAAACCCTTTTTTTGTTTTTGTCTTGGATTTTAAATCCATCAACAGAACTTTGCTCTTTTCTTGAACTGACCTCTTAGAGATCTAAAAAACTCTCTTTTTTTAAATAGACCCTGGGGTCTTGAATCATTGAGGATTGTTGGTTCTCCTCTTAGGGTTTTACCCTATCACTGATCTTTGAGGATCCTTGGAATTTAATTCCATTTTCTTTGTTTCCCTACCATGGGGGTTTCTGAGATTTAATCCATCTATTGAAGGAATTTAATTCTATTTTCTTTCATAGCTTAGCTCTGAGAGATTTAGAGACTTTTGGGAATTTTATTCCCCTTTCTGTTCTTGAGCCTTTTCCTTTTTAGGGTTTTAATATCCTTTTCACAGATTTGAATCTGTTGTCTATTTGTAACCGAACTCACTTTTCGAGGACGTTGAGATTTTTTTAAACTCCACTGTTTATTTAATGAGAATCCTTTTGGATTCTCACAATGATTATCTTGCCTCATCATTGATGAGCCGCCATTTTGATTTCGTGGGGCCCACTGGCTTTGTAGTTAGCAGTCCCATCAAACTCACACATTTTATTAATGGTTTTTTTTCTTTTGTCCCCTTCCTTTAGGTACAATGGCCTCAATTCCCTACTTCTCTTACACACGCTCGGAGGACGCCTTCCCACAGTCGCCATCAGACGAGGAAGCTATGGAAATGATTAGAGAACATGATAAGGACAAAAAGAGCCTTCTCCTATGGGGAATTTGGTACGGTCGTATTATCAGGGGCCGCCATATTTTTACATGTGAAGTACCAATAGAACCCATCCGCTCAATGTCATTTACGGAGCGTCCGCGTACTCCTTATGCAGTGGAGGCGGCTAATTGGACCCCCGAGGGCCGGCTTGAGCCATCAACGACAGGGATACCCAATCAACCCATGATGGATATCGATATTTTGGGACGCCGAATATGTCAGGGTGAAGCACGACCATGGGGGCATGTCTATAAGATAGGTGTTACCCCGCGGCATTCAGTGGGCTACCTTCCTTGGGCCCGGTACATTCTCTCCTCCCAACACTCATGGTTGCAGATAGTTGGGCTGTATCAAGCGGTGTATGCGTCGATGTTCTACTGCCATGCTCCCCACGTCTGGTGGGTCAAGGCTCTTTTAAACCAGTGGAATCTTCCAACGAAAACGTTTCTGCTAGGGGACCGTGAAGTCTCTATTTCGCTGGAGGAGTTCCAAGAAATTTCAGGGCTGCCGATTAGGGGAGAGCACTATGAAGAATTATTACCCCCTGACGACTATATTTTTGCTACAGTGTCAGCCATGCTTGAAGGCTTGACAACCGAGAATGTTGTTCGGCACAAGCACCCAAGTCTAATCTAGGCCTTAGGCATTTTTGAAATACTGTTCGTGGTATCGGAAGGGCAAGGTGTTACTTTTGATGCTTTCATTGCTTGCTTTCTCTGTAAAGATACTCTATCCAAGAAAGCTCAGAAATTCACGAAGGTCGAGATCCCTTCGGATTCGGCTTGGAGAAATTGCCGGCCAAAGAAGAAGATCTGCCGCAGTTTTATATTCCAAATTCGTCAGCCATGACCTTTGACGCAATCACTGCTCCTGAAATAGATGATGAAACATTCTTTGTAGGCTTCATCAGTCTCTGGCTCAGTTAGTTCGCCATGCCGATGCACCGCCGTTTTATGAGAGCCTCCGTCTTTTACCATGCACATCGCATAGCCGAAAGTGCGTGATTGGCCATTGGCATTGCGGGGTTACCACACCTATACCATGGTTTAAGTACTACCGCCAATACTTCAAACCCAGGTGCAGACATCGTGAATTTCTCCCTCCACTACTTCATGTCCTGGATCGAGATGCATGTGTTAGGCGTGTTTGCTGCGCACCGGCGGCCTGATTTCTATGAGTCATACACTTTCCCGCGAGTCATGAGATTGGTTGATGCCTCCGATCCTGATCCGACTCAGTTAGGGGCCTTGCGCGTGTTGCTTAACCCATACTCAAACGAAGGCAGTATGGATTTCAATGATCGGGTCCTTTCTGCGCCAGCGGGGACTATTCAACAGTTATTTGATTTGTTGAAGAGTAGGGCACCGGCTTTAAAACACAAAGAGATCATGCATTTATATTCAATCAGGCCGGGGTACTTAGTGTTCCGCTTAAACGACACTGCTCTCTTCATGCGGTATAATCTGCATTGCTTTGCCCAACAGCTGGGTTACAACCAAGGCATCCCCCTTGAAGCCTTTTTAGTTGAGCTTACTCTCTCGCTGGAAGCCGCCCGTGACGTTATCCATCATTTCATGCGGTTAACTACTGGTTCCCTCTTCATGATCCCCGAGCCCGACTACATTCCAAAGACCGTGGGACCCTTCAAGGGCTGGTATCACCACCGGGTTATTCCCATCATTGCATAGGAGAGACCGGTGCTCTTCGTGCCTCTGCTCCAGCTCAAGTCATCAGCGCCCCGTTGCAGCCACAGTCGTTTGTTCGCCCTCCCCTGAGGGACAGCAATTCAGTGCTCATTCCTAAAGCCGCTCAAACAGAATCAGTTCCCCATACTGCTGGTATGCCGGTTCGCACTAGAGCCGGGGCAGAGATTCTTGATAAAGTACCAGCAGCGGCGTCACCAAAGGCAGATACCAAAGACGAGATTGGGCAGCGCCGTGCAAAAGTGCTGAAGGGGAGGAAGCGTCTCTCTACCAGTGCTAGTTCGGGCCCTAAAAGGAGGAAGAAATCGGCCGCCCGTTTACTTGATGCTTTGCTCGATTCTGAGCCTCTCACTCATTATAAGCATATATCTACGCAGGAACCGGATGACGGTCTCCTCTTTCCTGGTACATCTACCGAGGAGGCCGCTCAGTTGGCCGAGGCTTTGAAGCGTTCACAGGATGAAGCTGAAAACGTACGCCCCAAGAAGGGATACTTTCCCCTGTTGAATTCCGTGATGTTGACCCGGCTTCGGCTATGTTACCGGTAGTTCCTTTGATGCTGGAAGAAGAACGGGCTCTCAAACAGCCAATATTGTCCGCTTCTGAAGACGAGGCTGCTCTGAAGGAGGGTAGGGATTTATCTTTGATCGAAGCCTGACGAGCATAACTAAACAGAAAAGAGCAGCGGCTCGAAAAGGCCATACTTCAAGCTCCCT
The DNA here is from genome assembly GCA_030015575.1 of Agapanthus africanus. Lineage (NCBI taxonomy): Eukaryota > Viridiplantae > Streptophyta > Magnoliopsida > Asparagales > Amaryllidaceae > Agapanthus > Agapanthus africanus. Next base: position 674,062,920 of record JASDDO010000022.1, on the reverse strand, counting down.
GGCGTATCGGTATGTATATTTTACCTCCTTCTTAGAAGGTAATTTATATTACTTTCATATCGTATTCGTCTTTACATATTTTTCCTTTGTAGGGCCTTCTATGGCGGGTGCAACTTCGAGTCCAGATCGCTCCTTAGAGCCTCCGGTGACGGCCTTTATTCCTTCAGCGGAAGTCGCCGGATCGATCATAGATTCTGTAAATATTTCCAGTGACGCACCGGAGGGTGTAGAGGAGATTACTGAAGTTGCTATCCCTCCAGTCTAGAATGGAAAAAGTATCAAAGGTAATCTTATATATATATATATATTTTGTTTAACGACCCTTCCATATGTCTGACCCTTTCTTTCTCTCAGAATTGCGGAAGTTGGCGTCTTCTGTTGTAGATCGTTCTCCGGAAGAAACTTTCCTGCGTCTACTTAATATGGCGGCCCCGCATGCGATACCCCCCAGAGCATTGCCCTTTCCTCCGGCCAAGGTTTGTATTCCTTTGCCTTCCATATTATATTTTCATAATGATTCCGATGTGCCATTTATTTTAAAGCACGGTCCTACAGGCTGATGACGAAGTTGTAGTTCTTGATGGGCCTGGGGATTTCTTATATCCGCCTTCTGTGGCCATGGGTAAGTGACGCTTTAACCCTGGTATTCTTCTGCTTATTCTCTGTTCGGAAAGGCGACTAACCATATATGTATCTTTACAGTTTTTCCAACCCTGACTTTGCTAGAGTCCCTTATTTGCATGCTGTTGTGCCCTTACGCCAGACGTGTGTCTAAGAGGATGGCAAAACAGAGCATGCATTCACTAGCAACTCTCATTGAAGATCTTCGCGCTGACACTTCTGTCATGGCTGAGGAATTTGCTATTAAAGCCAATACTTCTTTGTCCGTTCTTGCCACCTACCATGACGAGGTGCTGGTTCGTACTTAGGTTGAATATTGCCGTCAAGTGGAAGAGGCTTCCCTACATGGAGTCTAATGCATACGCCTTCCCTCTGATATCCTATCTGTAAAGGCCAGCCTGCGTGGATGGATCGATCGGTGTGCGGCCAATCTCCAGTCTTGTGAGAAAAGGCTCAACCGGAAGTTTTCGGAAAGAGAGTTGGCTTCAAAGGCTTTAGGGGAACTTCTAGCCCATCCCACAACCAAGACTACTCGGGCCTATAAAATTTGGCGGGTCCTTCAGGAGGCCATTACGGAGGTAGTGGCTCTTGATAAAGCCGTCATTTTTACACGCAAGATGGTTGAGACCCACAAGACTGCCGAGAAAGAGCTTGAGCATCGGTTTTCTTTATATCAAAAACAACAAGCATAGGCAGGGCTCAGCTTGCAGCATTGCTAGAGCTTGAGGTGGAGGTCGGGTGGAAAAATGATAATCTAGCTGGCCTATTGAACCGTCCGCCGTCTTAAAATTTTTGTCGCAGTGTATTTTCTTCTTTTTGTTTTTGTATCTTGTATTCATTTTGATTTATGAATAAAATACATATTTTATTTCATGCTTGCACCTCTTTATCCTTTGATGCCTTGATTTGGCATGAAGTAGTTTATGTACTCGTTTCGGAGTTTGTAGTTTATTCACTCATCTCGGAGTCTCTAGTTTATGTACTCATTTCGGAGTTTGTAGTTTATTCACTCGTTTCGGAGTCTCTAGTTTATTTACTCGTTTTGGAGTTTGTTTGGTTTGCCTCCCTTGGGTTTACAAGCAAACTTGTCCTAACGTCGTATATAGATAACCACTATTTTTTATGACAGAGGTCCATTAGGCTTGTGGTACTAGGGTTTTTAGTCCGTGGTACCGTCGCGTTGGCTGATGTATCCCTCGATATACAGTCTTTAAGCTGTTGTTCGAGTAACCCCGCGACTGTCGTGTCTCTGATCCCTTCGGGGGCTGGACAAGATGTCTTCAAGTAATCTCTTTAAGTCATATTACCGTCAGAAGAGCAAGCGTTGGGAATTTGCCATGACGCTTTTTACCTGAGGCTAGGCTCAATTTGGAGCCCCGATGAGTCATAACAGCACCCTTCTGGGGTAGAATGATCTCCAATGGTCTTTTAGGCTTTAATGAGTTGCCGTCAAGACCTGAAGCTGGGAATATGCCGTCGCTTCACCTTTTTTTTGTTTTGACGATGTCGCGCCAATTCTTTGCTGAAATAGGGTAGATATCTGTAAGATCTCTATGCTGTATGTATTGCAATTGAAGTCCAGAGTTAGGAATATGCCATTGCTCGAATTTCATTTGATAGTTGCGTCCGCATCCTGCTGAGATGAGGGGGGAATGCCGGGATAGTCTCTAGGTTTTATATGTACCGTCAAGACTTGATGCTAGGATTTTGACATTACTCCTTTTTTCTTCGACCCTTGGGTCTTTTTTTTTATGATGAGGTTGCATCTGCATCCTGCAGGAATGAGAAGAAATGTCAGGATAGTTTCTAGGCTGCATATGTATCATCAAGACTTGGAGCGAGGATTTTGCCATTACTCCAGTTTCATTTGACCCTTGGGTCCTTGTAGACGTCGCATCTGCACCTTGTTGGACTAAGAAGGACGTCAAGTTGAAGCTAGGATTTTGCCATTACTCCATTTTGATTTGGCTCCTTGGAGCTTTGTTGACGACACGTATGCACCCTGTTGGAATGAGAAGAATGTCGAGCTGATCTCTAGGCTGTAGATGTTGTCGTCGAGATCTGGCTCTCCCTTTGACGGAGCCTGGTGGGAAAATATGGTTCTCTTTTTTTTTATTTGTGCTCATGGATTGTATACAGGGATCGGTGTGGACCTACCTGCAGGGCAGAAGAAAAAAAAATTTAATTTCCGTGATGCTCTATCTTTTCAGCTTTTCTTATCGCGAAAGTCGCGATTGCCCAATCATTTCAGCTATGTATTTATCGTGGTGCCCAATCATTTCGGCTATATATATTTTTATTTACTCGCTGCTTTTTATTGCGAGTCAGGAACTTGAGATCTGATACCAATCTTAACATCAGCATCATTGCAACTGGAATATTGTCAGGAGCGAATCATCATTTTCCGTGAGAGGACATAGAGCTTGATACCTATTTAGGCATTAGCATAGCTACCACTGGAATATTTCCAGGAGCGAATCATCATTTGCCGTGAGAGGATTTGGAATTTGATACCTAATTAAGCATCAGCATCATTGCCGCTGGAATATTGCCAGGAGCGAATCATCATTTACCATGAGAAGACTTGGAATTTGATACCTATTTAGGCATCAGCATCGCTACCACTGGAATATTGCCAGGAGCGAATCATCATTTGCCTTTGTCGATTTGAACAAGGATGGCTTAGTAAATAGGGTTAGGATCCTATCGACTAAGGCTTTTTGACTTTATGAGCCGTAAGGGTCTCATAAATGTATTTCTCCCTACGAGTCGAGAGGATTTCGTAGGTGTACTTTCTCCTTAGGAGTCATGAGGATTCCTAAGTGTGCTTTCACTTGTAAGTCGTAAGGATCTTACAAGAGTGTTTTCTCCTTGTAAGTCGAGAGGAATTACAAGTTTCATTCACTATATGGGGACATTTCTCATCGTTGGTGGAACTTGGCGGGAGATATATTTATTTATGCCCGTGGATTGTATACAAGGGTCAATATGGAACCGCCTGTAAGGCAATATTAAGGGAATATGACGGCTTAAGAGCAGGTTCAGATCTCTATAGTTTAAGGCTTTTGGATCCTATGAGCCATGAGGGTCTCATAGAGGGGAATTCTCCTTACGAGTCATAAGAATCTCGTAAGTGTATTTTCTCCATAGAAATCGTGTGAATTTCTAAGTGTGTTGCTCTTTTGTGAGTCATAAGGATATCACGCAGGTTTTTTTTCCTTTTTTTATGAGATTGCGCCCTTCCGGGTTTTCACAAGCTCGCCGGTAGCCCTACTGTTTTTACTCACGGCGCCCTTTTGGATTTTCATCCGTACCCATTTCGTTTATGGACATACCCCTTTTTTTGAATGGCGAAACTCTCGAAAGTATCTTCGTCGTAGGTGACCCATCTATTTGCCGATGGGATTTGGGGGTCGCTTCATCGCTGGAGTAGCTGTGTAGCCAGTGGGACTTGAAATGCAATCCTCGCCGTTAGGACTTCGATCACAATATAGATCTCAAGGGAGCATATCACCGTATTTAGGGGCGATGTGCTAGTTTAGGGACATTTTGGTCCATTGCGCCATGTTTGAGGCGAAGTTTTAGTTTAGGGACATCTCGGTCCATTGTCGCTATGTTTGAGGCGGATAGTTAGTTTAAGGACTTCTCGGTCCGTTGTCGCTATTTTTGAAGCGATGAAGCTTTTTGGATACTACTCTCAGAGTCCTAACTCAGGAAGATAGCGAGCGGGAACAAGTGTCATCATCTATCATTGACCTAAGTCATGACTCGTCAAGCGTAGTATTTTTTTAGGGCCGTTTATTGGACGGAAGGGTCTTTCGCCATGCATATCCATAAGCAGGTAGGCTCCACCTTGGTATACTTTGTCTATAATATACGGGCCTTCATAGTTCAGCTCGAACTTCCCCCGCTTTGCATGATTGGGAATCATTGGTCTTTTAACGACTAGCATGAGTTCGCCTTGGAGGAACGTTCTCGGCCTGGCCAGTCTTTCGTATGACCGTGTCATTCTTGCCTTATAAGCCTTCAGATTTTGTTGTGCTATAAGGCGAGTTTCGTCAAGGGCGTCGAGCTCCTCAAGCCGAAGGTGAGCATTTTCTTCATCTGTCAGCTCATATCGAACCTCTACTCGCAGAGAGGGGAGTTCTATTTCCAATGGGAGCACTGCTTCCGTGCCGAACACCAATGCGTACGGTGTCGTATTCGTTGTCATCTTGAACGTTGTTCTATACACCCAGAGAGCTTCGTGTAGCCTTTCGTGCCAATCTTTTTGTTTCTGGATACCATTTTCTTTATAATCTTTATCAAGGTCTTGTTGAAAACTTCAGCTAGACTATTGGCCCGAAGATTATAGACTAAAGAGTATCTCCAATCTATTTTATGTTGTTGTGAGAAGCGAATGATTTTATGACTTCTGTAAGCTGTCCTATTATCCAAGACTATCCGTCAAGGAGTGCCGAACCGATAGATGACATGGGTTCTGAAGAAATAGAGGATATTCTCCATCTTCACCTCCCTTAGTGGTACTGCTTCTGCCCACTTGGAGAAGTAGTTGGTCGTTGCCAGTATGAACCGATATTCTTTGGACGATACTGGTTCAATGGGGCCAATTATATCGGTTCCCCACATTTCGAACGGCCGGCTAGCTACTGTTGGGTGTAGCGGATTGGATGTTGGTGGATGAAGTCCCCGTGAATTTGGCACGAGTGACACTTCTTCGCATATTTAAAGCAGTCATGAATCATTGTAGGCCAATAGTAACCCATTCTTTTTATCTTCAGCTTCATCTTTGGTCCAGCTTAATGAGAACTACAGAGTCCGTCGTGAGTTTCTTGAACGACTATCTTTGCTTCTTCTAGTCCCAGGCATCTTAGACACAGACAGTCGAACGATCTCTTATATAGTGTATCATTGACAAAGGCATAGGACAAAGCTCGTTTCATTAGCTGATATCTAAACGACGCATTTTTGGGCGTTCGTTGGGATTTGAAGTAGTCTATAAAGACTTCCCTCCAATCCTTGACCTTTTCTTCGTCCTCTATTTGAAGGGCTACTTGTTCGGTGCTTCTTTTCTTTCAGATGGCTATATCATGTCTTCTGAAGATATATTTGTTGGCATGAGAATCCTGCGGCTTTGTACAATGATCCTTACGTCATCGAGGTCTTCATCAGCCAGTTCCTTGGCCAATTTAGCCAATGCATCTGCCTTGCTGTTTCCTGCACACGGTATACTCTCCAGGATGTAGGAAGGGATTTGTGTCAGCAATTGCTGCACTCTTTCGCCATACATTATCAGCTCTGGCTTGCATGTCTGATAGCTGCCATTTACTTGGCTAACGATCAGTTGGGAGTCTCCATATATGAGGAGGTCTTTGATTCCCATGTCGATAGCAATCTCGAGACCTGGAATCAAAGCTTCATATTCAGCTTCGTTGTTAGTCCTTGGCTCCGTTAAGGAGAGGGCGTAACACAATATCCCTCCTTGCGGAGTCACGAAGATAAGACCCACCCCGGCTTTGATTATGGGGGTGTTTTGCTTTCGCCTTTTCACTGAAGATACTCCATCGAAGTAGAGTTCCCATTAGGAATCATTTTCTTCCTTCTCTTCTTCGATTGTGTCGAACGCATGTTCATCTGATAACTCGCAATTTAAGGGAGAGTCGGCTGGTATCGGATGCTCCGCAAGAAAGTCGACAATGGCCCGGCCTTTCAATGCTTTGAAGGGTCAATACGTTATCGAGAACTCCATCAAGAGGAGGGCCCATTTGGCAAGCCTTCATAATAGTATGGCCCTTGACATCAGATATTTGAGTGGATCCACCTTTGATATGAGTGGACCTCGTGTGCTAAGGCGTAATGTCTGAGCTTCGTTATCGTGAAAATCAGTGTCAGGCAATGCTTTTCGATGGGGGAGTAGTTGTTTTCTGCCCCCAGGAGAACTCGACTCAAATAGTACATAGCTCTCTCCTTTCCCTAATCGTTCCCTTATGCCCATAGCGCGCCTAGAGAACCCTCAATGGCCGTTGTATATAGGATAAGGGTTTTTCCCTTAACCGGAGCAGTCAATACCGGCGGATTTTGCAGGTATTGATTGATTTCGTCTAGTGCATTTTGGCCATTTTGATCCCGGACGAACAGGGTCCCCTTCTTCATTAGATGACTGTAGGGACAGCATTTTCCGGAGAGGTTGGCTATGAACCGCCGGATATATGCAAGCTTTCCTTGAAGAGATCGCAATTGTTTGAGAGTTCTTGGCATGGGCATTTCCATAATCTTCTTGATCTTTGAGAGATCGATTTCGATACCCCGGTGCCGTATAATGAATCCTAGGAATTTTCCTGATGAGACTCCAAACACGCATTTTAGAGGATTCATTTTCAAATTATACTTCCGAAGACGTCGGAATACTATTTTTAGATGTCCTCAATGTTCCTCGTGAGATCTGCTCTTTACCACAAGATCGTCAATGTAGCATTCGACGATCTTGTGTATGAGATCATCGAAGATCTTTGTCATGGACCTTTGGTAGGTAGCGCCAGCGTTCTTTAAACTGAAGGGCAACACCTTATAGCAGAATATGCCCAGCGGAGTCCGGAAGGCGGTATGCTTTTAGTCTTCAGGAAGCATTTTTTATTTGATTGTATCCTGAAGATCCATCCATGAAGGAGAAGACTTCATGGGTAGACGTGTTATCGATCATCAGCTCGGTAACATGTACTGGGAAATCATCCTTCGGACAAGCTTTGTTGAGGTCCCGAAAGTCCACGCAGATGCGCACCGTCCCATTTTTCTTCATCACTGGAACGATATTAGCGATCTAGTCGGGATATTAAACTTCTTGGATAAAGCCGAGTCGATTAGTTTCTTGACTTCAGCGTTGATACTCATCTCAAGTTCGTGCCGCATTCTTCTTAGCGCCTGTTTGACTGGCTTTATGTCCGGCAATATAGCTTTATATACTGCTACCTTTGGATCTAAACCTGGCATTTTGGAATAGTTCCATGCGAAGCAATCTATATACTGCATAAGCATGTCTTTTAACGTGGCCATCTGTTTTTCAGATAGCAGCTCACCGACGAACGTTGGCCTTGGATCATTTTCCGTCCTTGAAACAATTTTTCTTAGGTTGTCCGCCATGGTGTGTATCCCATCTTCCAGCTCCTTTGGTGCTGGTAGAAACTCGGAGATCACCTTGTCCTCATCTTCATTTGCGAAGCACATATGTAAGTCATCCATAGTCTCATGCCCTCCCTCTTTTGAGAGTGTTATCATATGACAGGTATGAGTTCGCTTCCATTCTTGATGTTGAGCTGGTCCTATCCTCACGGTATAGGTCCTCTGTGGCTCATGCTTTTGCGACGGGGTAACCCTCTAACTGTCAGATAAAGCGAACCTGCCTTGTTGATACTGGTCTTCTACCCAGTCTTTTAAGATGAAGCAGTCTTCAAGGGGATGACCTATTACTCGGTGATAGGAGCAATAATCCGGAAAATGGACCTCGTTTATTTGTTCAAGGTGACGAGACTCCGAAAGCATCATCATTTGATATTGCATGACAAGGTTGAATATTTTCTTCGTCTTGTCTTGGGGGAAAGAGTATTCCCGACTCATCTTCTTTATAAAGGACGGGTTCCAATCGAATTTTTCTCGATTTCACGGCTTCTTAGATCTGCTTTGGTGTTTTCGAACGTTGTTCGCCCTGTTTTTGCCTCTATTTCGGGATTTCCCCCTTTTGCGAGGACATACAGCGGGCCGGGGACGAAGAGCATTATAGTTTTCCTTCACCGCAAATTGCTGATTGAGGCGCTGCGTCCTGGCTTTCTCATAAATGGTCATTTCACGGCTGTGATTGTCTCGGCTCTTTTGACAAGCTTCTTTTATAAGCTTGTCTATTTTTTTTTCGAGCGAAACGTTCTTAGAACGGGATTTCGCTCTGTTTCAACGCCACGGCCATTTGGCAGAGCATTTTCCCCTTCACTGGAGCTGTTTATGATGCGGCAACTGTGGAACCACTCCTGTTTCTTGAGGCGAACGTATCCGAGCCCGGTCATCTCTATCTTCCCGTTGGGCATCTTTCGCTGAGTCCCGGGAATATCCCAAATCTTTTTATAGAATTGGGCTTGTCGAACAGTTTATTCGAGGGGTACACCTTGGCATCTTAACAGCCTTTTCAATCCATCCGCGTAGTATCTTGGCAGACGGTTTGGTTGAAGCCTGTCAAGTGCAAAATCGGCACCATGCCAGACTTCTTTTTCTACTCTGGTCTCCGTAGATTGGTAGAAGAGAATCGCCTTTTCACCTTTTCGCCTGGGAGGCATGTAGAAAGTCTACAGTTCTTGTACACTGTATATATCAAGCACATCAAGTTCCTTGTAATGATAAGGCGGAGCCATTGTGATTTGTAGCCTCTGATCTGCTCCGGCAAAGGTTTGCACTAACAGGCGGATGGAGAACACGATGTTGGCCTCGTCCTCTGAGTCGCTTCCAAAGACCAGAATAGAAGTAGATAGTCCGAGCCTATTGTATTCTTTCTGGGGTTGCCCGGAGTAGACTATTTCTTCATCTTCCTAGAAATCACTCCTAAAGATCGGGATAGTGGCGATGGACTTTTGTTTATCCTCCGGCTTATGACACCTTTCTGTATCCTCGAAATCTGGTAGGAAGTACTTTGCGTCTTCATATTTTCGGACCTCATTTATGGAGAATGGATTTAGCTCCCCTGTAACGGTGTACTCTGAGCCATCCTTGAAATACCTCATACACTGATGTTGTCTCAAAGGGATGACTTTATACTCATGTAACCAAGGCCTGCCGAGCAAAGCATTATAGTAAGTCTTGGTGTCAATGACATGAAATTTGATGTCAGTGACGAGCAACCCAAAGCGCAGCGTCAGTATAACATACCCGAGCATCCGTGACGACTGTGAGTCGAACCGGGAGATGGTAATTTTGTCTCAGGCCAGGTGCTGAACGTTCATACAAATCTCCTTTAGCACTATCATGTTGAGAAGGTTGACGGAGAATCCGTTGTCGATAAGGATTTTCCCTATCTTGATGTCGTGGCAGTACCCAATGACGTATAATGAGCGATTATGTTCGCACGTACCGAGGAGAAGATCTTCATCGCTGAATGTGATGTCAGCCGTGTAGACCTCTGCCAGTTCATCTTTCATCTTCTCTTCCACGAGGAAATCTTGGAACTGAGCGGACTCTTGTAATGCCTTGATCAGGGAATCCCGTGCCTCTTTGGACAGGAGGAGAGCATCCAATATGCTCAGTTATGACGGAATTTTCCTCAAATGTGCTAGGACATTGTAATCCACCTTATTTTTCCTAGGCGGGTCCCTTGCTGTGAGCTCTTTGACAACTCCACCGTCGAGGGCAATTTCCTCAGAGATTTTTTCTTTCCCTTTGTCCTTTTTGCTCGAACCTTTGTTTGTAGCTCCGAGGTTCTTTTCAGGCAGCGTGCGGTTACGCAGCTGAATATTCTCGCAGTTCTTCTCCTCCTCTTCTTTTTCAGAGGTGGAGTATTTGAAGAGAGGGCTGGGGGGTATTTCGTCCTCAGAATCACTCCCGAAAGTAAGAACTTGGGGGTTTTCACCTTCCGAACTGGTATCAACCATATAACAGTTGCCAATCTTTTTTTCATACGCATCTATCGCACTTCTTTGCCATCGACGAGCTTCGCTCTTCATCCTCTTGAAGTGTTTTTGATGGGCAACGTTTCCTTACCACCACTTCTTGAAGGCATTGTATTCCTCGGTGGGGTGGGTGACCCTCCGATGATATCGGCAGTAGTATGGATGTAAATCCTCTTCGTCGAGGCATACGACCCCAGGAGTGTTTTCTACGAGAGGTGGCAGCTTTATTCCTATTGACAGGGCTTTGGCGAACCGCTTCTATATTTTGATCCTGTTTTTATTTGTAGCAGGTGTGCTTTGGTTTGGTGGGAGTACTTTACGACTCGTCCTTGTCGCGGCTTCTTTGTCCAGATGCTGACGCTTAACCTTTTCATATATGGCTGTCTCGTGTTCTCGGTCAAGTTTTCTTTTTCGAAAGGCTTCGTTTAACAGCCTATCGATCGGGTCTACTGGCAGTTCCGAGGGTTTTAGCGCCGATTCTGCACCCAGTTCCTCCGCATTGTTTTCTGACACCGAGGGAGTTTCTTTGTCATTTAACAATGAATGGGAGACCATTTGGCAACTTGCTACACGGTCCCCAGTATCTCCTGATGAGTCATTTTCCTCATCATTGTCACTATCTTCATTCTCAAGAATATGCTTAAGGAACTCTTCGAGCGTGACTGGTGTCCGCGCCTTCTGGTTGTACTCCTCCAGCGCGTCAATGTACTTTTGTAGGTCTGTGCGCTTGTCGTCATACTCGGCAGGCTGCACACGCTTCTTGGTCTTCTTCTTTTTCTTTGAAGACTTTGAAGGATCGACTTGGGGGTTTTGCCCTTTGTTAACAACTTTCAGTGTGGGACGTAGTTTCAGCATCCCTTTGATGATTTCGGATTCTAATGGGCTTTTCCACCTAACTGCTGGACATGCCTGTAGATCTTTCAGCATTCTTTTGGTTTTAGCTGAAAGAAGACATCCCATAGAGTTTCTTCCACGAGTGAGCATGATGCCCCTGGCGCATCCACCTTTTTGGGAGTGTGCTTCTGCGGTGGGTTTACCCTCCAGTTCGCAGACAGCGCGAATTTCTTCTGTTGATACTGGTCCTCGACCCAGTTCTTGACGACTAGCAATACTCAATTGGGTGGCTCACTATTTTGTGATTGGAGCAGTAGTTAGGGTTGTTGACGTCGCCAGGCTACGGTGAACGCCGCGGGTCTGGCAATGTGATGAGTTTGTTACGCGCTGCCAATTCGAACGGTCTCCTTGTCTTGTCATGGGGAAACAAGTAAGCGTGTCCTAGTCTTTCCTCAAGGATGGGCATGGACGCGCGTTGTTTTGGCGAGCTGCCGGTTTTGGGCCACTCGGTTGTTGTTGCGTGTTGGCAACGAAGGCCGCTTTCCCTTTACCCTTGTTATTTTGAGGGTCCTTATTTGAGGAGGAAGGCCTGTGGCCCATCTGATCCATTTGGGCCAACTTATCGATCAGAGCCTGAAAGGTCGTTGGTTTGAAGAATGCCATGAACTGGACACAGTCGTTTGAGGATCAAGGGTCCCGATGAACATGCCCACGGCGGGAGATTCTTCAATGCACTGTTCGCACTTAGACCATAGGTTCCATCACCGAATAGCGTATTGGACCAAATTTCTCCTAGCCTTACACTAGCATTGATTAATGCCGTGATCGGGGTGCGATCGCTCGCGCTGACGAACCGCTAGGTGAACGGCAGCTCCATCTCTGAGAATGTCTTTACGGGGTCATTTGGGAGCTCCGAGTACCATTCAAAGGCCGTTTCTGACAGGCTGCCAATGAACCGACGAAGCAACAGTTTGTCGTTGCCTCCGGTGTTGTCGCACAAAGCTCTGAACTGCGCGACATGCTGATGAGGGTTGCTTGTCCCCTTGTATACATGGAACTTGGGGATCGTGTATCCCGGCGGGTACTTGATTTGATCATACCAGCCTGAATACGGTCGCCCAGTTCTGACGATTTGGCCAGCCGCTTCATTTGCCTGATGAGCTCTTATTTGTTGAGCAATATAATCATCAAGAGCAGCCTTGGAGATCATTTCCTCCTTGGCTGACAAGGCCGGAAGAGGGTTCGATATTTTCCCTCTGTCATCCTCGATGATTATCGGCGGATCCTCAACTGGGGATTCTGGTTGAATCATCATTCCAACCATGTCCTGAAACAAGAGTGCCATCTGCTACATGTTAGCAGTTTGTTCGGCGGCTTCTTTGTCTTTTCTTGCGACCACCCTTCACAGGAACTCTGTATTAGTCTCCTGCTCATGGCGCTATTCGACCGCTGGATCCGGACTTTCTTTCTATCCGGTAAGTGCTGCCATTTTGGTCAGCATTTCCTGGAGCTTTTGTTGTTGCTCCTGAGCTTTTGTCCGTGACCGAGTTTGCGGTCGGTGACTTACGGAGGCACGACTTTCTTCTTTCTCGGAAGCCATATAGACCGTATGTACGATCATTCCCCAAGACTTAGGGCGTTTGGATCCATCTCCTTTGGAATTTGCTGCAGGCGGTAGGATTTTCTCCAGCCTCGTCCTTTTGTGGGAGGTTGAAGTTGAAGGAGCCATTGTAATAGACTCCTGTGTAGAAGAAGTCCCTTGCTATATGATGGGGGAGTGGTCCTTTTCTTGCCGAGCCGTCAATTTCTTCGGCCGAGGAGAGTAATCTTTGTTGATCACAGAGTCCTGGACTTTCCTCCAGACCCTGTGAATTTGCGAGGAGAGCCGCTGATGGGGCTGCTCATGCTTTGCCTGCGCAGTAACTTCTGCAGGCTGGAGCGATTTCTTTAGCACTGCCGTTGGAGAGTTATTGCACACCCTCCTGAGCGGATCAAAGTTGTTCCTGGTTGGAACAGCAGCGTCAACTTCCACCATTGGAGCTGGTGGGGTAAGTCCAGAGGGGGAGTTACCCCCAGCATTTCTCACTCGGCGCCAGTAGCGTTGTCGAGCATGTCTTGCAGAAGGGACCGTCTCAGATTTGGAAGCGGCTTCTTTATGCCCCCGGCTTTGCTGAGGGGCTGTTGTTGGTGTCAACCAGTTGAAGACTGACGTCCTTGGCAGGGTTTGAGGAGGGCCGACCAATATTTCAAAGACTGACTTTCTGGTAGGGAAAGCACCTTTGACGACTTCGCCCGTTGCAGGAGTTGGGAGGGCTATCCGTTTTGGGGCAACCTCTTCAGGTATCACGAGCCTCTTTGCGGGCCCGTTTAAGCTTTTTCTCAGCCTGTTGAAAAATGAGACTCCAGATGGTCGGCCCGTTGAGAGGGGTCATTGTGGTCACCAGTCGATCAAAAAACGACCTCTTGTGAGCTTCCTCTTGCTGCGCTGAGGCACCGAAACTCAACGGTGGGAACATGGTCCCGAAGAATAATCCAGTAGTGGCTTGCGTAACTTGCCCCACTGGCATTAAGAAAATTAAGGCCGCGTTGGGCCCATAGGTCACTCCTCCAGTTGGAGTGAAGCGAGAGTTGCTGTTGTAAGAGGTGTAGTTGGAAGCCATCGATTTTTTTCTGTACAGGAGTAAGACACCAAATTTTAGTATCTCGAATTCAAGGGCAACCATAGTGAATCACGATTTTGTTCGCGAAACACCATATACGAAGTGTGGAGTGGAAAGAGGAAAAGGTCTCACCAAGCGTGCCAAAATCTGTTTACCGCTGGAAATAGAGACGAACTAGGATAAATCGTCTTGCCTGAATCTGGGGGCAGATGCGATTTGGATTTATCCGTCCACCTCTCTGAAGATACCAAGTTGATTTATGGCACCATATATCGGAGGTTTGAACAGACGCAACTATTGTAGCAGACTTTATCAGATTCACCCTCATTTTATAAGGGGGGTTTTGATTGTGGGGACGCTCTTCCCTGCTGGAGCAAGCCCCTGCAGTTAATTACGTTACCGCGTTGCAATAACCACTTTCTCCTTCTCTAGCAGTTCACCTCGTGTCATGTGTGTTTTTGTTTGTTTTGGTTGCCCGTGGATTGTATACAGAGACTAGTTTATGTCGTCGCCCGTAAGGTGCGGATTTGTCCAAATTCGTATATTTTAGATTTTGTTTTGGTTTATTTAAGGACCGTTAATCTGGTTTGAGATGAAGATCGACTTTAAAAAAACATATGAGCATTTGGGCCCCATTATTTTAGTTTAAGGACATCACGGTCCATTATCGCCATGTTTGGGGCGGATATTAGTTTAAGGACATTTTGGTCCAACATTCCCGTTTTGGGGATGAATGTTAGTTTAAGAACGTTTCGGTCCATTATCGCCATATTTGAGACGAATATTAGTTTAGGGACATTTCGGTCCAACATTCCCGTTTTGGGGACGAATGTTAGTTTAAGGACGTTTCGGTCCATTATCACCATGTTTGAGACGAATATTAGTTTAGGGACATTTCGATCCAACATTCTTGTTTTGGGGACGAATGTTAGTTTAGGGACATTTCGGTCCAACATTCATCTTGCGCACATGTGTATTTGTTACGTGACGAAGTGAACGATGATGACATGGAATGCGCCCAATTTAAGACGCAATTCGATTTGAAGTATGCACGTCAATTTGGAAGTGCATCAATGTATGACGAAAGAAGTTGTTGGTTGTCGGAACCCGCCACTTCTCTAAAGACGTTGAGGAATTACATCAATATATATCAGAGGTGTGGAAAGATGTACCCTTGAACCAAATCTCATATTTGAGGGAAAAAGGGGTTGTGGTGGACCTAAGAATCGTTAGTCATATTTGAGACTAAGATTACTTTAGGAGATATGGGATGAATATCATTTTGGATATCATCAATGAGAGATCATTGGTCATGTTTGAGACTAAGATTAGTTTGGAAATCATGAGCAATATAGGCTTGGTTGATTTAAAATCAAAGAGATTTAATCTCAGGAAACTTAACCAACTTGGGCTGAGATTGGGCTTCTATAGTACCCAGTAGTGTTAAACACTAATATATGCAGTGCTCACATGTATTTCATATGGGGCGCTGGAATAGTGCTGAGCACTAATCTTTTCTGGCGCTCACGTATTTTTCACATGAGACGCTACTATAGTGCTAAGCAATAATCTTCTTTGGCTCTCATGTGTGAAACATGTGAGGCGCTCAGATATGGGCGCTGCCCAATCAGGGCTAAGCATTTTAGTCATTTTGACTGAATATAGAGTGCTAAGCACTTTGCATGGCACTCACATGGGAAGCACGTGAGTGATGAGCATTGATTTCGGGTTTTGTTTGCTCGCCCTCTTTTTTTGACATAAGTGTTAAACACTTTACTAGAACTCATGTGTGAAGCATGTGAGATGCAAGATTTTGTGTTTCCAAGAGTGTTTCACGTGTATTTCACGTTATTGCTTTATGTTGGGGTGTTGGGCTGCTTTATTTGGTGGCTGCCTAATCAACACAAAGGAGTTTTTCTTTTCTCTTTGGACGCTCACGTGGGAAGTACGTGAGGCGTTTTAGTTTTTCTTTTGTTTTTTTTAAGCACTCACGTGAGAAATATGTGAGGCACTATAATAGTGCTAAGCACTAATTCTGCTCACGTGTGTTTCACGTGAGACGCCAAGTTCTTCTTGTTTTTAAAGATATTAATCTATGTTAATGACATTTTAGTCATTGATGACCGTCAAGATTTCTGTTTTGAAGATCTTGGATCATAATTTTTTTTAATTGGAGAACTAAGTTCTTCTTTTATTTTTATAAGAACTAAGTTCTTTATGTAGGGTTAAACCCTAGTTTTGGAGGAATTAAATTCCCAGAACACAAGTTCTTGTTTTTTTTCTTTTTAACCTAGTTCTTTTTCCTAAGTTTTGAGTCTGAAGAACAGAATCTCCACAATGAGAATTAAATTCTCAACTTGTGGGGAGATTTGCTTTTGCAAATTTCAAACCAAAGGAAGAACTAAGTTCTTGTATGAAGGGTTAAGCCCTTATATCCATTATACTAGGTAAAGGGGATACTTTTAATCTCACCTTTTTATTTACCTAGAGTTTTTGAAGGAGAAAGATCTTCTTTCTTTGAGAATTAAATTCTCTATTCTCTCAAGAGCTCCTTATATTTTTTTGCAGAAGCTTCTGTTCGTCTCTCTATTTGTGAGACTTGAAGTCTCGGGTCCTTTATATAGTGAAGGTAAGTTTGTTAATTAAAATCTCTCATTGAGAGATTCCAATTGATTTTATTGGTCTTAAAATCTATTTGGGGAATTTTACCTACCATTGGATTTTTTATCCAAGTATTTCTGTCTCACAGAATATGTTTTCTTGTTTTAACAAGATTGGGGGAATATTCTCCCATATGTAGAATTTTATTCTATTGAATGGTGATATCTTTATCACCAATGGATTTTTAATCCAAGAATGCTTGGTTTAACAGAACACAATCTTTCTCTGTTTAGAAGGATATGAGAAATATTTTCCATCTCATTGGATATTTGATCCACCAACTTTCTGTTTAACAGAAAATATCCTTCTCAATAGAATTTAATTCTATGCTTAATCACAATTGGATTTTTTATCCAACGGTTCCTTATTTAACAGAGAGGATCTTTCTATTTTAGAGTAGAATTTAATTCTATGTAAGGAGGTGCCCTCACGTGTTTAACACGTGAGGCTTATGTAGCTTCTCTGATTTGGCGTCCATATACATTGCATATGGGCGCTCACGTGTTTAACACGTGAGGCCAATTTGTCCTTTATTTGTTTGACTGCAGCGCCTATATGCTTTGCATATAGGCGCTCACGTGTTTAACACATGAGCCTTATTTAGCCTATTAGTTGTTTGATTGCAGCGCCTATATGCTTTGCATATAGATGCTCACGTGTTTAACACGTGAGATTTATTTAGCCTATTAGTTATTTGATTGCAGCGCCTATATGCTTAGCATATAGGAGCTCACGTGTTTAACACGTGAGGCTTGAGTCGTAGGGAATTTTCTCCCCTTTTTTCTCTTTTACGAGGGAACAAGCGTTATCCCATTTTTTTGTAACTCCCCCTTTGTAATTTCTTCTTCTTCCAACCCCTGTAATTTCGAAGACGAAATATTTTCAAGAAGGGTAGGTGGTAACGTCTGGGATTTTCCTATACATAATAAAAGATTCTTTTAAAAAAAATTATATGTCAAATAATTATTTTAGCATTTCTAATATTGAAAAGCACTTTAAAATATTTTTCTAAAATTTTTAATAATTTAAAAAGGAATTTTTAGAAAAGGATAGAGTTATTAAGTATTTTAATATCGAAAAATAAAACTATTTTTAACCAAATTTTATCAAAAATTGAAAAAACATTAAAATATAATTTCTGAAATTTTTCCTAATTTTTCTAGCTATTTTAACTATTTTTCAATAATTTTTCTAAATTAAAAACCAATTATAGAAATTGTTTTAATATTTAAAATATATATATATAATAAATAGGGGGATCTGTGACCGTTGTATCATCGGATCCAACGGTCAAAGTCGCCCACATGGGCATGGGGACCACGCGCCTGCGTATGTAGGCACGTGCGCCCACGTGGCTGACGCTCGCCACGAGCGCCAGCAGGGGCCGTTGGATCAAATGATCCAACGGCTGGAGATCGCCCTCACTGGCGATCACTCCTTCAGGGCGATTCGGGCGTGGGTTCGGGCATGGGTTTGGATCCGGTCAAGCATGAGATCTAGTTCAAATTTAATTGTTTTTATTTCTTTTTAACCCTATAAATAGAGCTCTATTCATTCTCACTTTTCTCGCAAACCACTCATCCCAAAAATCTAAGCAAATTACTCTGGTCTTCGATTTTTCGACGCCGACGCGATGGTGCCAACCGTTTGCCCAGCAAAAATCCAAGTAAAGAAGGACCCGTGTTTCCGTACAAGATGATATATCGGCTTCGATAGCCCGTATCTTAACACACGGTAGGATTCGCCTCTCACTTCTTCACCCGTCACATTCTTCTTCTTACTGTTAATCTCCAAGAAATTATTTAAATGATTTTTTTGTTGAAGTTCATTGTTAATGCTATGTTAAATGTACCACATGATAAAACCTTGACGATAAAATATATATAATCTTTGATCTTTTCTTTAAAATTCTTGCACACTATATTCACGGGGTAATGACTTACCCCTATTTAGTTTATTTATTTGATTGTACATCATATTGTGACTTTTGGGTTGTAGTAAAATATTCTTAACCCTTAAAGAAGTAAAGTTTCATTAAAATACTATCAATTATGAAGAGTAGAGTTTCACTAAAAATACCATTACTGCTTCTTAAAGACTGAGTTTTTAACAACATACCTTAAACTTGTAGAATCTAAGTTCCGCTAAAATACCATTACCCTTCGAAAACCAAGTTTCATCAAAATACCATTAACTTTCAATGGTTAGGTTTTCTTTAAAATATCTTTAACCCTTCTAAAAGCTAGATCTTTATGAAAATGCCTTTTATCTTCAAAAATAAAAAATATATCCTTAAATTGAAGGTTAAGTTTTCATTAAAATACCCCTTATTGTGAAGGTTGAGTTTTATAAAAATACATTGAACTTATCAAAACGTAAGTTTTATAAGAATAACCCACACATGAATATTTTACGTAAAATGCTCCATGGTTATTAGGCGTCCATGAAAAGGACTCAAATCCTGTCGCTCATGTCCAGCGGTTGCCAACATGAAAACGTTTTCTGAAATATTAATTTCAAATAAATACCACGAACTTTCCTAAACAACTGTTATATTAAAACTACCCTAACCTCGAAAAGAGAACTATTAACGTTAAACCCTCTCGATCTAAGATGGTACTAAGTTCTTTTGGATATTGCATCTCCCGCAATTATTTATGAGGGCTCCTTTGTGGATGGTGCAGATTATCGCACACGACGAGTGTAACACCCATGCACAATCGTACATTATTTAATTATATTAAGTAGATGTGTTGGGCAATTTAAAATTATTATTGTTTGAGTTATGATTGGTATTTGGATGTGTATCCATGATTATCATAATGGTACCCGAACTACTTGCATATAAAACTATTTTATTTATTATTGGCGTTTAATATTAATATAATTATGGTTATCTAGTTTTTATTAGATAGTTAGTGTTTTAATATTTGTTCGCTAATCTATAATATCTGTTTTATATACATATAATATATTGTCTAATATTATATAGTAACAAATAAGTATATTAGTATGAAGGTTGTAACAAAATAATAAGATAAGATGTTTAAAATCCCTTTAAAATGTTGAAAATCCAAATTGTTTCTTTAACAGTTTGGTCTTGGGGGTTTTTACGCAATTTTTCTATCATTCTATACACACACACACACTTAACCCATCTCATATCTTTCTCTCTAACAATTCATCTCTCTCGATCGTTTTCATCTCCCCATCTCCTCCGTTCTATTTCTAAACCCTAGCTGAACTCCAAAACCGAACCCGCGCCTCCAGCCAAGCCCAACTCCGGCGAACACCCCTTCATCAACCCCGAGCACCTCCGGCTGCATCACTTGTCACCTCCTCTTCCTCCTTCGATCTCGTATCCCTCTTTCCCCTCACCAACCAAACCCAACCCAACACCCGAGATCCCCTCGACCACCATCATCGCAGCCGCCTTCTTCTTCTGCTCGATCCCCACCACCATCCTCGTCTCCATCTTCATCAATCCATCTCCTTCGCTTGCACCATCACCGACCACATCTCCCCCCTCCTCTGCAAAACCCAAGCACCCAGCGCCCTAACCTCGTCGTCAATCAACCCCGAGCAGCCATCGCCATCGCCTCCATCATCTCCCTTATTCCTCTCCTTCACCGGAAAACCCACAACCGAGAACCCCTCAAGCTTCTCCCCTTTCTTTTCAACCCTCAACTCAAGCCCGCAACCCTCACCGCAGCAACCATCTCCTTCACCTTCAACCATCGTTGCCGCATCCTTCATCTCCGACCTCGACCGAACCTAAACCCCTTACCTTTGTCTACCTATCGCCTGCATCTTCATCTGAAACCCAACACCATCGACTCTAATTAAACCCTGGCTGCAACACAACCGAGACCTATCATCCCAACTCCTTCTTCCTGCAACCTCATCGACATCGTTGTCCCCTTGCCTGCATACCATCGACCCTAGCCTTCACCTTCGAACCCAACCAAGAACACCTCATAATCGGCATCTTCTTTTTCAATCTCTCCTCACACCATATCGAAGCCCACAACCAAGGACCTTCTACCCTCTTCGCGGCACCTATCACCATCTTAAACCCATCGCTGCAACCCTTCTTCTCCAAGAAACTTCAGGTCGAGCACCTTTGATGTCGACCTAAAGAAACTCCAGCTATAGCATCGTCTTTTGCTTCTTGATCCCTCGGCTACACCACATCCAAGCCGAGATATTGGATGCGTGGTGTGCTGCATCTTTGTCTTGTCGTATGTTCGTCACCGAGGAAAGCATCTGTTACTTGCTATTACATGCTAGTTACGACGACAATTACGATCGTCGTAATATTATTTATCTATAATGATTAGATTAGTACATAGTAGATTTTGATTTCACATATCGATGCTTAGGTTTGTAGTTAGTTCATATGAATTCTTTAATATAAATTGTAGAAATTTTAGGCTATTTACATCTGGAATCTTTAATTTAATTTATGGTTTATTTAATGTTAACTCGTTTTAATAACTATTGCAAACTGAAATTAACTCTAAATCTTTTTTAGCAAATAGCATACACTGTTCTATTTAAGAAAGTTTTTAACTTGCTATATGCTATAGTTACGGGATATATACATATATTGCCGTAATACTATTATTCTATCTTTTTACACTATTAAGTAAAATTATTATATTTAACGTATCATTCTATGTTACTGTTATTTTAAAGATAAGTTAGTTCATAATAATTTATTTAGATACAAGTAACATTATACATTAAACAAAATACTATATGTATCATTTCATGCCATCAATTAATTTGATAACTATAAGTTTAATCTATATTGTTATATCTAGTTAACAATGTTCAAGAGACGTGACAAAATACTATTGTAACACCCTAGTATATTTATACTTTATAATTTGGTATTTTAAATCTTGCGGTAAATTTTTTTATTATTGTTGCTATTGGGTTGCAAATGATCCAATTAGCAGCAGTGGTCTTTATCCGACCTGACCCGCATGATTAAAACCTGCAAGGTTGTATCCAATATTTGCCAGTACAGTTTATCCATGTGAATCAAGTACTATATATATATATATATATATATATATATATATATATATATATATATATATATATATATATATATATATATATATATATTAACCTTAACATATCTCTTTATAATACAAGATAAACACAAATATATCCTCTTGCTATCTAGTCTTGTATGGCACATTATCCCATATATCCTCTTGCTATCTAGTCTTGTATGGCAAATTATCCCATATCAGGTTATTGCTCCTATATATCATGTTCATATCCTCAGTTCTAAACAGACAAATAATTTAAAATCCTCACGAATATTTACGTAGATTTTAGTAAGGGTATATGTATTTAATTATAGAATATTGCATTATGGTTAAAATTCTTACGTATGCTCTTTTGATTTAAAAACTATATTTTTTAAGGGAGACGGATAATATTTAGAGTGATCTGGTATTATCTATAAAATCCTACAAAATATACATAATATATTACTTAATATATTCTTATACTTATATATCTATCTATCTATCTATATATATATATATATATATATATATATTATTAATAAATTTATTTATTATAAAAACTCTCTCTCCCCCATCACCATCTCTCTCCTCTCGCTCTCCCTCTCGTGCCGAACCCAAACCCGCATGAGACACCTCGTCGCCGTCCCCACCTCGTCGCCAACACCACATCTTTATCCTCACCTCCTCATCACCACCACCGGCCACATCTCCTTCCTCCTCATGCCCCGAAGACTACCCGAGCCGACCCCATCACCCGAGAACCCACCTCTTACCCCCTCGTCGACATCGCCGCCTGACCCGACCACCACCTGCACCCTCCATCGCCTTTCTCTTCTCGTCAACATTACCAGAGCAACCACACCACCACCGCACCTTCTTATCCTTTTCCTTCTCGTTTCCTCGATCACCATCCAACCCCTCACCGGCCATGGCACCTCACCGTCGACCTCAGTCCCTGGCACCTCGTCGCTGACCAACTCCCTCTTCTTTCCCCGCCCATATTAAAACCCCAGAACCTAACAAGCCCCACCGACTTCTTCTTCTTTCTTTCTTTCTCGGTCTCCAACCAATCTTCGCCGAAGTTGCTCACATCGCCAACAATCCAGACGACCCCCGTTACCGTCGTCGTCTAATCCAGTTACCACGTCACGCAGTTTCTCAGTTCAGGTCAAGTCCTACGTACGTTGGGTTTTGCATCGTGTCGTTATTCGATGTTCGGAACGTGATGTACGTATATTCGTTGTGAGATTTCGATCAGGCAAGTTTAAACCTTCAACATGCTACTTTGCTTATATCAATATTTATATGATTAATTATAGTACATGTATTTTAATGTTCAGCAAATATTATCAATTTACAGTTTATAGCATCAGTCTATATCCGTACCAATAATGGTTTTATCTAGTTGCATGCCGGTTCACCACAACATTATTATAATTTTATATCAGTTCAGTAATTTTTATCTAGATTGCCACATACTTGGTAGCAGACGTAAAACGGTTATTACAGATAGAGACATATACATCCAGAACATTAGTCATGTTTACCATACTTAGGTATTGGTTACGGTTTTCCATCTGGTATCTATTTTTTTAATATATATTGCATGACTTGTACACAAGACATTATTAGACCTGTTACTTAGATTATTACTAATATCGACAATCCTGGCTTGTTGACCTGATTAACGTGACTTGTTGTCTACATAGACAAGACATGTACCTGCTTGATCCTGTGTTGGCATTAGATTGATATCGTCAATTCCTGACTTGAACACAAAACGTGGGGGTAAGGGGAAAGCAATAATGAAACCTGACTTGTAACTCAACAGTTCGATACTTTCTAGAGACTGATCAGTCGATACGGGCTTCGGCCCCGGAATGATGATGCTGACATCATTCGTCTGTACATGTGCCCTATTTTTACTGCTTAGCGGCACGTCTCAAATTCAGCCTCGAGGGTCTTGACCATGGTCCCGGGCACGCACGAGATACTATTGAGTTACATCGACGATTCCATTTAATTGATTTCAAAGACTTGTAGAATAGATAGTCTAGAAGCACAGACTTTAGGATACACATCACATACCTATACTTCACTGTTTTATACCTATGTTTATTATTTACACTCATGTTTATTCATAGCATCCTATCCTGGTTATTAATATTATTTTGATATTTATAATGCACTGACGTCTGGGTTTTGCATGGCCCAGTTCCTTTGACATTGTCGCAGGAAGATCGGGTGTATTTTAGCAAGCAAGCCGAGCAATGTGGAGCTAGATGTTTAGTTTTAGATATGCTTAATTTATTTTATTTCTGTAGTTTTATTTATCAATGTGATCCCATAAGCGACGTGATTCAGATATTATTATTTATTGGATCTTTATTCGTTTCCGCTATATACACTTCTTGACTTTTATTTATTGTGGCAGATGGACATATGTTAGTTAGATTTTATTTACTGTTCTTGATATCTGATTGACAGCCGTAATATGACTATGGAGAGATTTTTCCTAGCCATAGGTAGCATGGTTCGCTCTGTCACGTGCCATATTTATGTATTTTGGGAAGCGGGGCGTGACAGGGTTTCTTTGGTATCAGAGCCCTAGGATTTAGGTTTAGTCGGGTTTGGTTCTTTTATAGTTGGGTATTGAACCCAATACACTAACTAGGAAACCCGGAATTAAGAACATGTCCTACCACATTACTACATTGCCAATCTTGAATTTATAGCTATCAATATCTTGTTTATTGAATCATATTTATCGTTACTAATCCCCTTTAGTGTCTTTGGCTTCAGAATCATGGCAGATAGAGATTTGCGGTCAAACCAGATGCGTGTAGATAACGCCGCATTACTTGGAATTGTACGTGGTATGTTAGAAAACAAGAAGCGTCAAACTGAGGTCAATCAGCGGCAGGCCGAAGCTTTTCAAGAGGGTCTGAGGACGGTCTAACAGTCTGTTGTTACAGCAAATGAGAGGGAAGCAGCTCCCAGGCCAACACAGCGTGAGGACACCGTGGAAGACTTTAGGAAGCTCAGTCCATCCACATTTACAGGATTGGAGGATCCATTGCCAGCAGAGCAGTGGCTAGTTGATACAGAGAACCTGCTCGTTGCCGCGCAAATTCGAGATGATAAAAGGGTGGATGTTATATGCATCCAATTAGCAGATTACGCTCACGAGTGGTGGCTTATGGAGGAGACCCGTCTGACCAAGCCGGTCAGTTGGGCAACTTTTTCGTGAAGTTTCTTGGAGAAGTTCTTTCCGCAGTCTGTTAGGGAGGAAATGGAAGAGAAGTTCATTATCTTGAAACAGAATGGCGGATCTGTTGATACACATGCGGCTGAGTGGACCCGACTCAGTCGATTTGCGGGGCCCTTGGTTGCCAGTGAGGCAAATAGGGAAAGGCGGTTTATGCGTAGCTTAGATGTGGAGATTCAAAAACACATCATATCTCTGGGATTGACCACCTTCTCCCAAGTTCTCAAGGCAGTTAGAGAGCAGCAGAGTTTATCGGTAAAGGTAAAGGGTAACCTACCGCAAGAGGTTGTAATGCAGAAGATGACGTTTACGCCAAACAAAGCTCATGTACGTAGAGGCATTCCAGTAAACAAACAATGGATTGTATCTATGAAGAAGCCTTTTGTATCAAATCAGAAAAAGGGTGCGATTTGTGACTTTTTCCATCTACCCGGGCACACGCAGAAGGAGTGTCGAAGGAGGCTCGGACTTTATTTAGTTTGTAGATCTGTTGACCATACCATCAGTGCATGCCTTTCGAAACTACTATCGAGAGAAGATATTCAAAAACCACCGCGGAAGCAGATTTATGGGCAGAAGCTGATCATTCAGAGGCCTAATCTAGCACGGGCCTTCACCTTGACGGCCGAGGAGGCCAAGGCGTCAGACAATATTGTTTCAGATATCCTGCTTGTTTATAATTTTCCCGCATTGGCATTATTCGATTCTGGCGCATCCCATTGCTTTATGTCATTCAAATTTATTAATGCACACTCTATTCCACACACGGCCCTTTCTAGTTGCTGGGACAAAAACACTGGGAATGG
This sequence comes from Agapanthus africanus, assembly GCA_030015575.1. Classification (NCBI taxonomy): domain Eukaryota; kingdom Viridiplantae; phylum Streptophyta; class Magnoliopsida; order Asparagales; family Amaryllidaceae; genus Agapanthus; species Agapanthus africanus. The sequence goes on along the minus strand of JASDDO010000022.1, from coordinate 674,037,381 downwards.
GAGAATTATATTTAGCAGTGAATGCAAGGGTTGCTCGATTGTTATTTGCGGACGGGAGTTATTCGTGGATTTCCTGGTGATTGATACTGGCAGCTATGATTGTTCCCCTAAAAATAAAATATATATATATATATATATATTGAAAGAGAAAAACTCGGTTGAAAGCTAATGGGGCAGCGCCTTACGTGTTTCTCACGAGGGCGCCAGCGCCGACACTAATTTTGTGGTGGCGCCGCACATGCTCCTTACGCCGGCGCCAATGTGCAAAGCACAGAAACGATTTCTGAATAATAATTAAATTCTTATATGGCTCCGCACTTGCTCATCGCGCGGGCGCCAATGTGCAAAGCACAGCAGTACCCATCATAAGAATTAAATTCTTAAGTGGTGCCCACGTGCACAACACGTGAGCGCCAGCACCCAAGTCAAGATCAATAGTATTAAATTCTACATGAGAATTTAGGATACTCTCTGTTAAACAGAGCCGTTGGATCAAAAATCCAATGGAGATGATAAATCATCAAAATATAGAATTAAATTCTATTAGGAGAAAATATCTCCCAAATCTTTCTAAATAAGATACACTCGGTTGGATCAATGATCTAGTAATAGAATAAAATTCTATTTTGGGAATATATTCCCTCAATCTTTCTAAACAAAAAAATATTGCTCTCTGTAAAATAGAGAACTCTTGGATTAAAAATCCAATGGTGATTAAAAATCACCATTTTACAGAATAAATTCTGTATATGGGAAAATATTTCCCCAATCTTGTTAAAAACAAGAAAACATATTCTGTAAAACAGAAGTCCTTAGATCAAAAATCCAACGGTGGATAAAATTCCTCAAATCAATTTTGAGTCCAATTAAATCAATTGGAATCTCTCAATAAGAGATTTTCTCAAAATTAATTAACAAACATGCTTCCACTATATAAAGGACCCGAGACTTCAAATCTCATATAGAGGGAACCCCTTAGAAGGTTTTGCAAAAATACAGTGAGCTCTTGAAAGAACAGAGAATTTAATTCTCAAAGAAGAAGACTTTCCTCCTTAAAAACCTAGGTAAAGAAAACACAGAGATAAAAATATCTCTTTTACCTGTTTTAAGGGTTTAACCCTTCTGAAAAAACTTAGTTCTTTCTCTTGATCATAGATCCACAAGACAAGTCTCCCGCAAATTGAGAATTTAATTCTCATCGGGAAGATCTTGTTCTTGAGAATCAAAGACTCAGAAAAGAATTAGGTCCAAAAGAAAAATAAAAGGAAAAAGAACCTATAAAAAGAACTTAGTTCTTAAAGAAAAAAAACCTGATCCCAGATCTTCAAAAACAAAGATCTTGGTGATCATTAATGGTCAATATGCCGTGAATAGATATTTAATCTCTAAAAAAAAAGACTAGCGCATCACGTGTTTCCAACATGGGCGCCCTTTTAACAGCGCCTAGCACCTCACGTGAAAAACACGTGGGCGCCCAAAGCATAAGGTCAGCGCCTCACGTGAAACACACGTGGGCGCTGAATAAAAAAGTGCTTAACACTTCATATATAGCCAAAACGGCTAGGTTCTTAGCACTGATTGGGCAGCGCCTAGCGCCGCACATGCTCCTCACGTGGACGCCATATAAAAGGTGCTTAGCACTTCATATACAGCCAAAGCGGCTGAGTGCTTAGCACTGATTGGGAAGCGCCCAGTGCCACACGTGCTCCTCACGTGAGCGCCATATAAAAAGTGCTTAGCACTTCATATACAGCCAAAATGGCTGAGTGGTTAGCACTGATTGGGCAGCGCCCATAATTGAATGCTCCACATGATATCCATGTGAATGTCAGAACGTCAAATAAGTGCTTAGCACTTTTGCATAAAAAGGGGGCTGAACAAACAGAGACCAAATAAGTGTTTAGCACTTCTGAACAGAACAAAAGAAGACCGAGTCAGCCCAAATTGACTAAGTCTCTCTTGCAACTGAGCCTAAATGCTCTGGATCTTAATAAATCTAATGATCCTTAAAAATATTGCTAAGTTGATCTTAGTCTCAAACAGGACTAATGTATCCTTAGTTTAAAATGGATTGAGCCTAAATACTCATTCATTTAAGTTGATCTTAACCTCAAACTAGATTAACGGTTCTTAAATAAAACAAAATTTTTTGACCTAAACCCCAAATCTAAAATATACGGATTTGGACTAATCTGCGCCATGCGGACGACGACATAAACTATTCTCCATATACAATCCACAGGCAACCAAAATAAACAAAAACACAACAAGACACGAAGTGAACTGCCGGAGCAGGAGAAAGTGGTTATCGCAATGCAATAACGTAATTAACAGCAAGGGCTTGCGCCTGCAAGGAAGAGCGTCCCCACATTCAAAAACCCCTCAAAATTGAGGGGGAATATGATAAAGTCTGCAACAACGGTCGCATCTGTCCAAACCTCTGATATATGGTGTCATAAATCAACTTGTTATCTTCGAAGAGGTGAATGGAGAAGTCCAAATAGCATCTCCCCCCTCCAAAATTCAGGCCAGACGTCCCAGCGTCTCGGTCCGGTGCTTCAGAAGTAAACAATGATGTTGTCTTGGGAATGGATTTTCTTGGTATTTTCCACACTCACATTGATTGTCTGGAAAAAAAAAGTGATTTTTCAGATTCCCGGACATCCGGAGTTTATATTTTTGGGAGGTAGCAGATCTGTCGGGCCAGTCGAATTTAGGGCTAGGCCAACTAGTGTCGTTTTTTCGTCGATGGAAGTAAACAAGGAAGAAGCACCAGCAGTAGTTCGGGATTTTATGGATGTGTTCAAGGACATCTTAGGTTTACCGCCAAAACGAGATGTGGAGTTCGCGATTGATCTTATTCCTGGAGCAGCGCCGATTTCAAAGGCTTATTATCCAATGGCGCCGGTGGAACTGGAAGAGGTAAAGAAACAAGTTGCCGAATTACTGGAGAAGGGTTGGATTCGTAGCAACGGTTCACTATGGAGAGCTCCAGTTCTTCTAGTCAAAAAGAAGGATGGCACATGACGGATGTGCATCGACTATCGAGAATTAAATCGGGTGACTATTAAGAATAAGTACCTAATCCCTCGCATAGGCGAACTATTCGATCAACTCAGTGGCACGAGGGTATTCTCGAAATTAGATTTGTGATCCGGATATCATCAAGTTTGGGTGAAAGCAGAAAACATTTGCAAGACGGCGTTCCAAACACGATATAGGAATTACGAGTACTTAGTGATACCATTTGGAGTTACTAACGCACTTGCAATATTTATGGACTTGATGAACCGAATCTTTTCACCATATCTGGACCAGTTCATAGTAGTGTTTATTGATGATATTCTGGTCTATTCGAGGAGCAAAGAAGAGCATGAAGAACACTTGAGGATCGCACTGCAAACGTTGAGACAAGAAAAGTTATGTGCTAAGATGAGCAAGTGCGAGTTTTGGCTCGAGAAAGTGAAGTTCTTGGATCATGTTGTATCCGAAGATGGAATTGTCGTTGACCCTGAAAAGATTGCAGCTATTCATGATTGGCCAATTCCAAAGAATGTGGGGGAGATCAGAAGTTTCCTTGGGCTTGCCGGATATTATAGAAGGTTTGTGGAGAACTTCGCTCGAATAGAAGAACCATTGACCAAGTTAACATGAAAGGAGGTACCGTTCGTATGGACTGAGAAGTGTGCGTCAGCTTTTGAAGCGCTGAAGCAAAAATTGACCACTGCTTCTATTCTGACAATGCCAGATGATTCCGGAGGGCTAGTTATTCACAGCGATGCATCTGGGAAAGATTTAGGATGTGTTCTGATGCAGCATGGGAAGGTTATAGCGTATGCGTCGAGGCAATTGAAAATTCATGAGAAGAATTACCCAACTCATGATCTGGAGTTAGCAGCAGTGATTTTTGCTCTGAAGATTTGGAAACACTACTTATTGGGCGAAAGGGTAGAAGTATTTACCGATCAAAAAATCCTAAAATATGTGTTCATACAGAAAGAGCTCAATATGAGGCAGCGTAGATGGTTAGAGCTGGTGGGTGACTATGATCTTGATCTAAAATACTATCCGGGGAAAGTTAATATAGTGCCGGATGCTCTAAGTCGGTTGCCAGCGATACGGATGTCGACTGCACAGAAAGAGATTATAGCTGATTTTCAAAGGTTCGAGTTGGAAATTGTACTACCAGATTACCAAATTCTTTGGGACAACTAATACAGTGCAAGTGCGGTCATCCTTGATCGATAATATAAAGGCAGCACAGTCACACGATCCAAGATTGCAAAAGTTTCTAGAACAAGTGGAAGCGGGACTTCGAACAGATTTGTTGATTCATGAAGATGGTTCGTTGCGATATGGAAGTCGTTTATATGTGCCTAATAGAGATGTTCGTGAAGAAGTCATGAAGGAGGCTCATAGTTCCGCGTATTCGGTACATCCGGGAGGCATAAAGATGTATAGAGATCTGCGACAACATTTCTGGTGGGAAGAAATGAAAAGGGAGATTGCTCGCTACGTATCAAAGTGCTTGGTGTGTCAGCAAGTCAAGGCTAAATATCAAAGGGTAGCTGGTTCGTTGCAACCACTTCCGATTCCTCAATGGAAGTGGGAACATATAACCATGGATTTCATGATAGTTTTAACATGGAGTCAATAACGCAGTGTAGGTCATTGTCGATCGATTGACCAAGACAGCTCATTTCATACCATTTCGAGTTGGTCAGTCGACGGAGGTTTTGGCAGAGCGGTATATGCAAGAGATTATGAGATTGCATGGAGTACCCGTGAGCATCGTTTCCGATCGTGATACTCGGTTTCTATCACACTTTTGGAGGAGTCTACAGGAAAGTTTAGAAACTCGCTTGAAATTTAGTACGGCCTATCATCCTCAGAAAGATGGCCAGTCTGAAAGAACAATCCAAACTCTTGAAGATATGTTGAGAGCATCCATGTTAGACTTCAAGGGTTCATAGGAGGATCATTTGCACTTAGTAGAGTTTTCATACAATAACAGTTTTCAGGCAACTATACAGATGGCTCCATTCGAATCATTATACGGTCATAAGTGCCGCTCACCTGTCTGTTGGGACGATATTGGAGAAAGAAGATTATTGGGACCGGATATTATTGTGCAAATGGTGGAGAAAGTTATTGTGATCCGAAATCATATGAAGGTGGCACAGGATCGACAGAAAAGTTGGGCTGATACTGGACGAAAACCTTTGGAGTTCACGGTTGGTAATCTTATGTTCTTGAAGATATCACCGACTAGAGGGGTAATCCGATTTAGTAGTCGAGACAAGCTTATTTCTAGATTCGTGGGGCCTTTCGATATCATCAAGCGTGTTGGAGAGGTAGCTTATTGATTGGCTTTACCACCATCCTTGACAGGTGTTCATGACGTGTTTCATGTATCTTAACTCCGCAAGTATGTTCAAGATGAGATGCATGTCCTAGATCACTCAGAACTGACGGTAAGAAAAGATTTAACGTATGAAGAGCGACCAATGGCTATTATAGATCGACGAGAAAAGGTTCTCAAGAATAAAGTAATCCCACTAGTACTCGTTTCATCGGGAAATCGTTCGCATGAAGAATCTACTTGGGAACGTGAAAACGAGATTCGACAGAAATTTCCACACCTCTTTTCTTAGATCCGTATCTTCTTGTCTTTTCCCTGTTCCGTGAATTTCGAGGACGAAATTCTTTTGTAGTTGGGTATAATGTAACACCCAGGTACATTAATACTATATAATTTGGTATTTTAAATTTTGTGGTAAAATTCTTTTATTATTGTTGCTATTGGGTTGCAAATGATCCAATTAGTAGCAGTGGTCTTTATCCGACCCGACCCACATGATTAAAACCCGACATGATGCAAGGTTGTATCCAATATTTGCTAGTACAGTGTATCCATGTGAATCAAGTACTATATATATATATATATATATATATATATATATATATATATATATATTAACCTTCACATATCTCTTGATAATACAAGATAAACACAAATGTATCCTCTTGCTATCTAGCCTTGCATGGCAAATTACCTCATATCAGGTTGTTGCGCCTATATATCATGTTCATATTCTCAGTTCTAGACAGACAAATAATTTAAAATACTCACGAATATTTACGTAGATTTTAGTGGGGGTATATGTATTTAATTATAGAATATTGCATTATAGTTAAAATTCTTACGTATGCTCTTTATATTTAAAAACTATATTTTTTAAGGGAGACGGGTAATATTTGGTGTGATCTGGTATTATCTGTAAAATCCTACAAAATATACATAATATATTACTTAATATATTCTTATACCTATACTGTTACACACACACACACACACACACACACACACACACACACACACACACATATATATATATATATATATATATATATATATATATATATATATTATTAATAAAATTATTTATTATAAAAACTCTCTCTCCCTCTCCCCATCACCATCTCTCTCCTCTCGCTCTCTCTCTCGCGCCGAACCCTAACCCGCGCGAGACACCTCGTCGCCGTCCTCACCTCGTCGCCGACACCACTTCTTCATCCTCACCTCCTTACCACCACCACCAGCTACATCTCCTTCATCCTCCTTCCCCGAAGACTACCCGAGCTGACTCCACGACCCGAGAACCCACCTCTTTCCCCCTCGTCGACATCGCCGCCTGACCCGACCACCACCTGCACCCTCCATCGCCTTCATCTTCTCTTCAACATCACCAGAGCACCCACACCACCACCGCACCTTCTTCTCCTTCTCCTTCTCGTTTTCCCGATCACCGTCCAACCCCTCATCGGCCACGGCATCTCGCCGTCGACCTTGGTCCCTAGCACCTCGTCGCCGACCAACTCCCTCTTCTTTCCTCGCCCACGTTGAAACCTCAGAACCTAACAAACCATGTCATCTTCTTCTTCATCTTTCTTTCTCGGTCTCCAACCGGTCTTCACCGAAGTTTCTCACATCGCCGACGATCCAGACAACCCCAGTCACTGTCGTCGTCTAATCTAGTTATCGCATCACGCAGTTGCTCAGTTCAGGTCAAGTCCTAAGTACGTTGGGTTTTGCATCGTATCGTTATTCGGTGTTCGGCACGTGATGTCCGTATATTCGTCGTGAGATTTCGATCAGGCAAGTTTAAAGTTGCAACATGCTACTTTGCTTATATCAATATTTTTATGATTAATTATAGTACATGTATTTTAATGTTCAGCAAATATTATCAATTTACAGTTTATAGCATCAGTCTATATTGTTAGTTATATGTATGCCCTAGAGGCCATTACTGTACATAGGATGTATATTGTAGTGGATACTGGGACATATATAGGTAGGACTTTCTTGCTCGACATGATAGTACGCTATCTGGTTGCTCTTTATCTTAACATGTATACTTTCTATCTCTCTGATTACATGTTGATAAAGCCCTTAGGATGTGTACTCGACTTCCAGGACTATGATGAAGATCATACTAGTGGGGCCTGGGTAGTCAATGAGCACATCCTTCATAGTTCGTAGTCGTGGGAATATCGAGACGGGGCATCGATATTCCAGAGTAGACTAGCGTATATCTTCTCGACCCATGTGATGGGCGATGGATGATCCCATATCCATTGGTGTTTGACATCGGAGATGGTATGCGGGTGCTCAGTGGAGACTGGGTACACTGAACGGACTCGCCGAGAACTCCCAGATGGTATTATACCTCACGTCAGATGGCAGTTCTCTGGTGACACTGGTACAGCTTAGTCTGTTGACCCGAGATCGTCATAGAGTCTTGTGTGTCTCCCACTGTGCTTTGATTTCCACCCTACCACGGCTCTATTGAGTCGTGCAAACAGGTGGTTTTTGGGTACAGTCCCGATTCACATGGAGGCAATGAGCGATAGGAGGGGATTCGTCTCTCCCGGTATTGGGGGTAGATGTTGCGCTATGCTCGACTGGCCATAACAGGAAATCCCTGTCCAGGGTTGCAGTGATATACTGGTAAGAGTTATCAGTAGTTTCACGAATGTTATGGACCTTACGTCGGCATGACTTATCAAGCTACTGGGGTCTGACGTTTACCACCCCTAGGCGAGATATGCGACATATCAGACGAACAGACCGGACTATACGGTAAGTGTTACTGGTTGGATTCACAGGAGTGTGAGCGGGCTTGCTCGTCGATCTTCTGATCGCTCAATACCCGGGTGGCCGTTATGTTTAGCAGACCGCTTGCGGCTTATGGGTGTTTGATATGATCATCACCTGCTGCCGGCGTATTGACGAGTCTTTAGAGTCCTACACAGAAGTTTTCTAGCTCAAGCAAAACGAAATAGGAGCGCATATGAGATATGTGCAGGACCGAGAATAATGCGTGTATGTGATATCGTATTTCATTCTCACGATGAATGTATCGATTGGTTATATGCGATATAACCTAGTTATCGAATCAAGGATTGATTCGATAAGCCAATACATAGGATACTGGTCGGTTATATGCGATATGACCGGATCGTTAAATCAAGTGTTGATTTAATGATTTAATGTATAATTATATATTTGATATATTACTTTGCATCAACTAGTATTGGTTCACTTTAAGTGGATTTTCTCACTTGATTTGTGCAAGTTGTATATGTGATATACCTTTGTGCACTTGATTGTATCATGTTTGATGATACATGCTTATTTGGTTAAGTGTAAAGAATTAAACCATGGTTAAGTTGTTGATTAGGGTTTTACTTATTCATTTATCTTATTTGTTTATTCATTTTGAATAAATTGAAAGATAAATGAATGGTGGCTTGATTTGTTTTTAGTTAAAGCTTCATGAAGCTTTGACTAAATGACCTTTTTGTTCTCATCCTTAACCCTAACCATTTAAACTAACCCTAGTCTATTCTCTACACTTAACTAAGGTTAGAATATGATAAGAATCAATTCTTTTTCAATTATTCTTGAACAGTTATCATATTCTTTTCTTCATCTTCTTCTTCATGAGCAAGAAAGAAAAGCTTGCCTCATCAATGGAAAGTGATGAAATCATGTGAGAAATCCAATTCCAAAGTGAACCCACTTCCTATTTCTTCATCCTCTACCTCTTGCCAAGTAGTATAGGGTGTTTCCTTCACAAGTTTCATGACTTGGTGAAGTGGGAGTTTGATCTTGTGATGCCTCGACGTAGATCATCTTCGGCATCGAAGCCGACGACCAAGCCCGCCCATTTTTCCGATGAAGCCGATGCCAGAGTCCGGAATCCGACTTGCACAGTGGAGGGACATCATCGCGGAGCTTAGGAAGTGGTGGATCGGATCTACAAAGGTTGTACCCCCTTTCCTTTTAAGTTAAAGTCGTTAACTTGCATCGCATAGCCTATATATCTAGTTAACGATCCGTGTTAGGTTTTCTCGGCACTCATAAAATTTAAATTAGCCATGTTTGATGCCTTGTGAGACTTCATTAGTGTGCCTAGGATCCCTACAGTGGTATCAGAGCCTAGCTAGAGCCTTAGGCGATGCGTAGACGGAGTTAGAAGTCCGATCGAACCAAAACCCAAACCCAAAAATGCTCTCTGGACTTTTTCTGAAATTGTGGATTTTTGTAAATTAAAAATATGCAGAAAAATAAGCATGGGATTGTAAGGGTTACTGTAAAATTCGATGGCCTAATTCCTTAAAGGCGCCGCGGATCCGCGGCACGAGCATGCTCGTGCGGCGGTTCCGCGGCCATTTTGTCTTGTTGTGCATCGAACTTTGTACAGTAATTCTTAGATTGCAGTGCTGGTTTTCCTGGGAATGTTTTAATATTTATTCAAGAGTTGAATTTTTTGGGTTGTATTGGGAACTCGGAGTTTCGATCGGATTGTCTAATTTTGTCAGTGTGTTTTTCTGGGTAATTTTAGAATATGTTAAAAAGTTCGACCGGATATAAATACCCACTTTTTCCCCTGCCGGGAAATTTCCAATTGTTGGATATTTCTGTAGTTTAATCACGTTCTAAGTAGTGCAAGTAATGCGATGGTCCCTCTAGAAGACAACAAACCTTAACTCGATTATGTGACCGTCTTGAACTGCCCTTTGAACCTTAGGGTATAGGGCAGTACGGCGTACCACATGTGAGGCGTTGGCTTGACCCTTCTACGGCTGGACCGTTGGTACTGAGGCATGAACTGAATGTTTTTAGACTTATTTCATGTGTTGAGCTGTATCGGGAAAGCTTGGGTGTTCGATTGTTCGATCGGAAAGTTTAACATTTTCTATTTATCCGGAATGTGATACAATAATTGGAATTCACAATTAGTTATGAGATAACTGAATGAATGTTATAAACACAGCACTTTAGTCTCACTTGATCGGTTGCCACGGAATTTTGATGCGATCAAAAGTCCGTCGCAATCACGTAGTGTACGCGGATACTCGCCGGGTAAACTTAATAGACAGCCTCACTCCATAGCCCCGACCAAGTGACTGTAGGAGAACCCCGTCGCCGAAAGCATCCGTCCGGGTGCTCGCGGCAGCGGTGTTCCGTCTTGGTGCACTTCGTCGACAGTATCAGGGGTGCGGCCGCCTACTAAAGTTTGCGACGAGCATTCGATCTGGATGCCGGTAATCTTGTTGAATTGCCCGACATTGTATTGAAAAGAGTTTTCGATAATGAGACTAAAATGCGGGGTTTATAATTATTAGGCATGCGATGTCTAAAGAGTTTGCGGATTCCAACTATTGTAGTTTTACACTTTCTTTTCTGTGATCGTAAGTGTAATATGTGATATCGCCGGTTTCGTTGCTATATGTCAACGACAATTGGGATGCGCATATTTACTTACGTTGATGACATGTGATGTTATGTGTTGCTGGATATGTTATATTGGATCATCGTGTTCGAATAGCCGAGGTTTTTTATGTGAGATGAGTGTTTTTCATTTTCATTCATGTAAAAACTTGTATGTAATATTCTTTTATTGGGGCACTTCCAGGTTGCGGATGTTGTCACCATTTGTATATTATTTACTTTTCCGCATTAGGATAGACCCAAGGAGGGGAGCACAAGTAACCGGGTTCTGGGGTCCAGTGGGAGACCAACTCGAGGAGTCGAGTCCGGGTCTCCTAACCCTAGAATTGGTAGGGTTGCTTGCCGCTCTCGTAGGGGTCTAGGGGTGTGGATTTTGGCTATTCATCACGACCGTGGAATCCGTGTTTTATACTGGCTCGTATTGAAAACACGGATGTCCTAGTATATCCAATGTTTCATATGATTCTTCTGCTGCGTTATCTGTGATGTGATCATGTGTTGTTCTGTGATAGATATTATATATAGTATTTATGATATATTATATAGACATTACTTATGTTTTACACCCGCACTAGCCCTGCCCCGCTCTGCCGTTAGTTACCTAACCTAACGGTGCAGACGGGACATCGAGGCGAATGCGGATGGCATAAGTGTACGTCATATTTATCTGTGATGATTAGGTGGACTTAAATGATGGGATATTCATTAATGAGATTAATGAAAGAAAGTAAACCTAATTGATGTTGTGGAATCGAATTTCAAAATAAAAACAGGTAGCTACAGTTCTTGCTTTGCATCGCGGTGTTCCTTGTAGAACATCCTGCACCTTATTCGATAAGGAAAGGACCGAGATCCCTTCACCGGGAGTGACTCCTTTAGCAATAACTGGCAGATGCTACAACTCTCGGTTTGTCTTTTGATTGCTTCTATAGTTTCTGCTTTGCACAGTGATATATATGATATATCCCGCACCTCATCCGACAAGGAAAGGGCGGACGATCCCTTCACCGGGAGTGACCCCTTTAGCAAAACTAGAAAAGCTTCAAAAACATTCCATTTAAAAACCATTTGATTCCGCAGCGAGATCAAGTTCAAAGCGTTAATGGTTTTCATAAAAACCATTCGCAACCCTCCATCATTTTAGGAAGCAGAGTACTTAGTATTCGTGCTGTGTTTGTTGACTTTAGTTAAGGCACAGTGTACGGTAGCTAAGTGATGTCTTCCTACACCGCATATGATGCGATTAGTTAGGACAGTCGCGTGACTTTGTTGACCTTAGTTAAGGGTCATGTGGGTGGGTCTAATTAATCACGAAATGACGGGTAGAACTTGACTAGTACTTATGATTTGTTGACCATAGTTAAGGTCATAGGTGCTAGGGGTAAAAACCATTATCGGGAGTTTCAAGTGTTGAAATTTGCAATGAGATTGCATACCTTCTATATGATAGTTGGATCCCGATACCCACTGCGAGTAATTGTTACTCCTGGGAGAGTTTTGCACTTTGCAATTAGCCGATCAAGTAGGTGTCTAGAAAGGTGTCAACGGGGTTACGCCTCTGGGAAAACGAGGTTTACAGTAATTAGGTCCGTGCGAAAGCACGGGGAACCTCCCTCAAAGTACCGACACTGGCCTGGCTGAAAGATTGGCGAACTTGTAGAGTGTAATTAATCCCGGCTAGTCTTTCCTTTTAGGGTTTGAAGGAAGATTTGATAAAAACAGTGGGAGCCATCCTGATTAGATAAAATAAATAACCAATCTGATCTTGCAAGAGCGCACGCAGAGTGTTTTCTTTTCTCTCTCTCCAGGTAGCGACCATATCACGCCTTGATCAAGATAATAATATGGATGTATTGACCGAACCCGCTTGTTATACTGAGCTGGGGAACGTTGGTCCCGCTCCAACTTATAATTGTTATAAGACAGAGCAGGAAATAGGGGAATACCAGAATTCCTATGCCGCCCAAACGAAGAAAGTGCATATGATGCATCTCCTTCGGGTATGTTCATTATAAAGAACTGTTTCTCAGTATTCTCTGCATCCTGAGTATTTGATACCAGATCAGGATCCCAGATATGTAATCTGTTACATAGGGCTACCGAAAGGTAGAAAGACTGAGAACGGGTGATAAGTTTCATGAGACAGAAAACGGGGCAAGTGTTGCAGCCAAGTCTGTTGGTCACTGTCACCCAGTATTACCAATACATTGATTCTGAACAAATGCTATTAGATACCGAACCTGATATACAAAATCATATCAGTCTCTTTATTAGTAAAGAAATGATAAAATTTTGTATTGTTGGATAATGTTTTGAACATTTCCTATATCAAAAGTTGATCGGTTCAGGCACGTTATCTAAAAGCATTGACGTTCTAAATCAAACTACAGTTCCTAGTATACAGAACACACACAAGAAGAAGAGTTCAGAAATGAACGAATCCTTCTTAAGGCATTGTAGACTAGGTCACATCAATGCGACCCGACTGGCTGAAGTTACATTATAGATGCATATTTAAATCAGTTTGAATTTACATCTTGTGAAACATGCCAGTCATGTCACGAAGATTAGATGACCATAGCTCTGTTTATTAGAAACAGAGAAAGAGTTAGTAAACTCTTGGGACTGATACATGATGATGTATGTAAGGTCTCCTGTCTACACATGCCAGGACTGGTTCTTTATACTTCATTATATTCTCTGATAATCTCTCAAGATTCAGTCATATGTTTCTGTTGAAACATAAGTCCGAAGCTTTTGAGGTATTCACAGAATATAAGTCAGAAGTAGAGAACCAATAACCGGGTATAAGTATTATGTCCCATGATGAGATCAGGGAGGAGAATACTTGTGCATAGAATTCCTGGACTATTCTAAAGAAGAATGAGATTCTCTCTCAGTGTTACTCCTCTGAATACACCACAGCACAACGGTGTATCGGGGTGGAGCAATCGCACAATATTAGATATGGTGTGCTCTATGATGAGTACTACTGAGTTTCCTATTTTCCTTTTGGGAATTATGCGCTTGAGAAGCTGTATACCAATTGAATTAGGTTCGAATCAGATCACTGCCTACCATTCCATATGAGATATGGTATGGGAAGAGCCTATCTCTTAAGCGAGTTAAGATTTGGGGTTGTCTGGCCTATGTCAAAAGAAAAATCCGGACAAAATCGAGGCAAGGTCAGTTCTGTAGAACTGGAAAGGTTCCAGCTATACAAAACTGCAGCTGATGATTTGACAGAACCAAAGAATTCTATAGTCCCCGACGAACCTCAGCCTCTCCGCCGATCTTGTAGGGTTCCTCACCTGCCTGAGAGATACCTCGGTTTCTCGATGACAGTAGGAGCGAGGAATGCATCATGAGATGATGACCTAACTAGTTTCGAGCAGGCCATCAAGAGTAGGGAATCTGTAAGAATGGCTGGATGCTTAGCGATCTGAGATGGAATCCATATACACCAACAAAGTATGGACTTTGGTTGCTATATCTGAAGGGTTAAATCCCCATCAGGAGCAAGTATATCTTGAAAAGATTACTTGGTGTAGATGGAAAAGTTGAGACTTTCAAAGCTAGACTTGTTAAAGGTTTTCGTCATCGACCAAGAGTGGATAATGATGAAACCTTTTTCCAGGGACTATGCTTAAGTCCATCCGGATCCTACTTAACATTGCTACATACCATGATTACGATGTCTGGTGGTTGGGTGCCCTGACTGCTTTTCTAAATACTGATTTAGAAGAGAACGTCTATAAGAACACAGCCAGAGGGCTTCGTAAACAGTGGGAGCAGCGGAAACATGTGCAAGTTGCTTTACAGGATAAAGCAGGCATCGCGGAGTTGGAACATCTGTTTTGATGTGGTAGTCAAAGAGTTTGACTTCATCAAAATGGTAGATGAACCTTGTATGTACAAAAGGGTAGTATGGAGTATGGTAATAATCCTCGTAGAGTACGTGGATGACATACTATTGATAGGAAAGGAGTTTCCTATGCTACGATCGGTCGATCTCCTCTTATCACATAGATTCTCCATATAGGATCAAAGTGATACCTCCTAAATCCTAGGTTTTAGATCTATAAGATAGATCTAAATGGATGTTAGGATTCTCACTAGTTATAGTAAGATTGTATCAATTGATCCTGGGGAGAATCAATGGAAGGGTTCCAGGGTGATAAAGACGACTGATTGTCAGTCACAGGCATTGTCTTTACCCTCAGTAAAGGGACGGTATGTTGGAAGAGTTCCAAGCTAGATACCGTGGCAAACTAGACGATAAAGGCTGGTAACATCGCTATTAAAGATACTACCAAAGAGAAAGTTTGGGTGTATATTGGTTCATAAGATGAACTAGGTTCCCACCATTGTGTGACAATGGAATTGTGGCTTTGGCCAAGGAACCATGATCCCATCAGTGACCCAGATATATTCTGAGGAAGCATCACCTGATCATGGAGATAGTTGATCTCCAGGGTGATCGAGGTTAGGAGAGCAGACTCAAAGGACAACACGGCGGATCCACTCACGAAGGCATTTTCCCAGAGAGAGACTCATATGGGATGGTTGAGTATGTGATACTGCAACCACTGCTACAGATGGCCCTAGTGCAAGTGGGAGATTGTTAGTTATATGTATGCCCTAGAGGCCATTATTGTACATAGGATGTATATTGTAGTGGATACTGGGACATATATAGGTAGGACTTTCTTGCTCGACATGATAGTACGCTATCTGGTTGCTCTTTATCTTAACATGTATACTTTCTATCTCTCTGATTACATGTTGATAAAGCCCTTAGGATGTGTACTCGACTTCCAGGACTATGATGAAGATCATACTAGTGGGACCTGGGTAGTCAATGAGCACATCCTTCATAGTTCCTAGTCGTGGGAATATCGAGACGGGGCATCGATATTCCAGAGTAGACTAGCGTATATCTTCTCGACCCATGTGATGGGCGATAGATGATCCCATATCCATTGGTGTTTGACATCGGAGATGGTATGCGGGTGCTCAGTGGAGACTGGGTACACTGAACGGACTCGCCGAGAACTCCCAGATGGTATTATACCTCACGTCAGATGGCAGTTCTCTGGTGACACTGGTACAGCTTAGTCTGTTGACCCGAGATCGTCATAGAGTCTTGTGTGTCTCCCACTGTGCTTTGATTTCCACCCTACCACGGCTCTATTGAGCCGTGCAAACAGATGGTTTTTAGGTACAGTCCCGATTCACATGGAGGCAATGAGCGATAGGAGGGGATTCGTCTCTCCCGGTATTGGGGGTGGATGTTGCGCTATGCTCGACTGACCATAACAGGAAATCCCTAGCCAGGGTTGCAGTGATATACTGGTAAGAGTTATCAGTAGTTTCACGAATGTTATGGACCTTACGTCGGCATGACTTATCAAGCTACTGGGGTCTGACGTTTACCACCTCTAGGCGAGATATGCGACATATCAGACGAACAGACCGGACTATACGGTAAGTGTTACTGGTTGGATTCACAGGAGTGTGAGCGGGCTTGCTCGTCGATCTTCTGATCGCTCAATACCCGGGTGGCCGTTACGTTTAGCAGACCGCTTGCGGCTTGTGGGTGTTTGATATGATCATCACCTGCTGCCGGCGTATTGACGAGTCTTTAGAGTCCTACACAGAGGTTTCCTAGCTCAAGCAAAACGAAATAGGAGCGCATATGAGATATGTGCAGGACCGAGAATAATGCGTGTATGTGATATCGTATTTCATTCTCACGATGAATGTATCGATTGGTTATATGCGATATAACCTAGTTATCGAATCAAGGATTGATTCGATAAGCCGATACATAGGATACTGGTCGGTTATATGCGATATGACCGGATCGTTAAATCAAGTGTTGATTTAATGATTTAATGTATAATTATATATTTGATATATTACTTTGCATCAACTAGTATTGGTTCACTTTAAGTGGATTTTCTCACTTGATTTGTGCAAGTTGTATATGTGATATACTTTTGTGCACTTGATTGTATCATGTTTGATGATACATGCTTATTTGGTTAAGTGTAAAGAATTAAACCATGGTTAAGTTGTTGATTAGGGTTTTACTTATTCATTTATCTTATTTGTTTATTCATTTTGAATAAATTGAAAGATAAATGAATGGTGGCTTGATTTGTTTTTAGTTAAAGCTTCATGAAGCTTTGACTAAATGACCTTTTTGTTCTCATCCTTAACCCTAACCATTTAAACTAACCCTAGTCTATTCTCTACACTTAACTAAGGTTAGAATATGATAAGAATCAATTCTTTTTCAATTATTCTTGAACACTTATCATATTCTTTTCTTCATCTTCTTCTTCATGAGCAAGAAAGAAAAGCTTGCCTCATCAATGGCAAGTGATGAAATCATGTGAGAAATCCAATTCCAAAGTGAACCCACTTCCTATTTCTTCATCATCTACATCTTGCCAAGTAGTATAGGGTGTTTCCTTCACAAGTTTCATGACTTGGTGAAGTGGGAATTTGATCTTGTGATGCCTCGACGTAGATCATCTTCGGCATCGAAGCCGACGACCAAGCCCGCCCATTTTTCCGATGAAGCCGATGCCAGAGTCCGGAATCCGACTTGCACAGCGGAGGGACATCATCGCGGAGCTTAGGAAGTGGTGGATCGGATCTACAAAGGTTGTACCCCCTTTCCTTTTAAGTTAAAGTCGTTAACTTGCATCGCATAGCCTATATATCTAGTTAACGATCCGTGTTAGGTTTTCTCGGCACTCATAAAATTTAAATTAGCCATGTTTGATGCCTTGTGAGATTTCATTAGTGTGCCTAGGATCCCTACATATATCCATACCAATAATGGTTTTATCTAATTGCATGCCGGTTCACCATTACATTATTATAATTTTATATCGGTTCAGTAATTTTTATCTAGATTTCCATATACCTGGTAGCAGCCGTAAAACGGTTATTACAGATAGAGACATATACATCCTAGACGTTAGTCATGTTTACCATATTTAGGTATTGGTTATGGTTTTCCATCTGGTATCTATTTTGTTTAATATATATTGTTTGACTTGTATACAAGACATTACTAGATCCGTTACTTAGATTATTACCAATGCCGACAATCCTGACTTGTTGTCCTGATTAATGTGAGTTGTTGTCTACATAGACAAGACCTGTACCTGCTTGATCCTGTGTTGGCATTAGATTGATATCGTCAATTCCTGACTTGAACACAAAACCTGGGGGTAAGGGGACTTGTAACTCAACAGTCCGATACTTTTCAAACATCGATCGGTCGATACGGGCTTCGGGCTCGGAATGATGATGCAGAAATCATTCGTCTGTACATGATATCATGTTTTTACTGCTTAGCGGCACGTCTCAGATTCAGTCCCGAGGGTCTTGACCGTTGTCCCGGGCACGCACGGGATACTATTGAGTTACATCGACGATTCCATTTAATTGATTTCAAAAACTTGTAGAATAGATAGCCTAGAAGCACAGACTTTAGGATACACATCACATACCTATACTTCACTGTTTTATACCTATGTTTATTATTTACACTCATATTTAATCATAGCATTCTATCCTGGTTATTACTATTATTTTTATAATTATGACGCACTAACGTCTGGGTTTTGCATGGCCCAGTTTCTTTGACTTTGTCGCAGGAAGATCAGGAGTATTTTAGCAAGCAAGCCGAGTAATGAGGAGCTAGATGTTTAGTTTTAGAGATGCTTAGTTTATTTTATTTCCATAATTTTATTTATCAATGTTATCCCACAAGGGACGTAATTCAGATATTATTATTTATTGGATCTTTATGCGTGTCCGCTATATACACTTCTTGACTTTTATTTATTGTGGCAGATGGACATGTATTGGTTAGATTTTATTTACTGTTCTTGATATCTGATTGACAGCCGTAATATGACTATGGAGGGATTTTTCCTAACCATAGGTAGCATGGTTAGCTCTATCACGTGCCGTATTTACGTATTTTGGGAAGCGGGGCGTGACAACTATTTTTAATCCAGTCAGATTAATATCATGAACAAGTAATAGTTGATTTGATCATATAAATAACCTTAAACATAACACGCTTGTTAATTTATATCCGTTAGTATTTATCGATATTCGGTTACAACTATATTGCTTGTAGTATAGCATGACTTGATTCTAATATGTGATTGTGATGTAGATACCTTACCTGACTGATTACATCATCCCTGACACGCATGTACACTAATTTATGACTTGTACCTTGTCATCCTATTATTGTTACTGTTATCATGTTAGTACCTATTTGTCGTAATATTTACCAATGCCAACAACCCTGATTTGACTTGATTGACTTAACCTGTTGTCCTGGTAAACATATTCCTGTTATCCTAACGGACGCATCATGTACCTGCTTGTTCTCGTGTTGGCATTAGGTAGATATTATTTTTATACCTGACATGAACATGAAACCTAGGGGAAAGGGGAATCAAGAATGAAACCCGACTTGTAACTCAACATTTCATTACTTGCCAGAGACTGATCAGTCGATACGAGCTTCGGGCTCCAGAATAATGATACTGACATCATTCATCTATACATGACATTGTTTTACTACTTAGCGGCACGTCTCGGATGCAGCCTCGAGAATCATGACCGTGGTCCCGAGCACGCACGAGATACTATTGAGTTACATCGAGAATTCCATTGATTGGTTTCAAATACCTTTAGAATAGATAACATAGCGACATGAACCTTTAGGATACATATGATATGATACTGATATCTTGCTTGTTGCATCACATGTATTATTACCGCTAATTGTTTATACTAATGTCATTTCGTTCTTGCACATGGCATATTATATCACCTATTGCTCATATTATTATTATTATATTTATGACGCGCTGACATCTGGGTTTTACATGGCTCATATCTATTGACCTTAGCACAGGATGATCGTGAGTAAGTTGACAGGATTTCGAATCGGTAAAGAGCATTCCACTGATATAGTTCTTATTATGGTTTAGGTATTCTTGTTTCTTCCTTAGATCTGTATTGCTTCTGCTATCGTTTCCTGTTATTATTTCTTGTGGCTATTGGATATGTGATGGATTTATTATTATATTGTTCTTGATTACTAATTGACAACTGTAATGTGACTATGGAAGGATGCTTCCTTACCGTAGGTAGCATTGTAAGCTTTATTGTGTTCCCGTATTTTAGTATATAGGGAAGTGGGGCGTGACAACGAGCATAGCGGGGTTGATAGTGACACCATCACGAGAAAAACGATCAACAAAAAACTCTAAGTAACTCTTGATCTCTATAATATTAGAATAACTATTATGAAAATTGGATAATCTTTAATAAAACATCATAGTTCCTCATATGACAATAAATACAACACGAATGTGTTCTTTCTAAAAAATAAATACAATAAAATACCACGACCTTTAATAAAAGATATTCATGTTAAATTACCATGGTTTATGATAAAATTCCAATCACTTGAACGATACTATACTCAACACAACTTCTGATATCGAGTACAGATTGGGTTAGACGCGCAAACTTAGGTAAGGAATACCTAAAGAAGATCTCATTATTACGAGTGACCTGTTTTAGAAGATCCCGATATACGGGTGATCTGATTGTGAGAAGATCCCGATATTATGGATGACCTGATTTAGAAGATCCCGTTATTACGGGTGACATGTACAACTGTTGAAATTCCATGCTTAAATAAACTACACGCTAACACTAATCCATAATTATTGAATATAATGGAATGATCATACGAACTGGGTACCCTTGTTTAATCGAACTGAAACAATTACAATACTTAGTAGGTACCTATTAAGGTTCACTCATATGACATAATGCACTGTATACACATATCTTCTTTACATATTTTCCTTATGAGACAATCCTACTCGAGTGCAACTCGCTGACGGACTTTCTTTTCCTTTTCTCTACCCCTGGGATGTCCGTTAGATGAGGACGAGGTTCGAGAAGACGATGAAGGAGTGGAGCCCACTGACGATGATTTTGCGGAGCTGACGTCCGATTAGTAGGATTAGCAATTTTACTTTTCCTGTTGCCCACCTGTTTAGGGCTTTGCATCCTTGATATAATAAACAATCTTTTTATTTCAGTACCCGTGATGTAATAAAGTTATCAGATAAAGGAAATAAATGCTTTTGGCTTTTATTGTTTGTTTTGGTACATTGCCTGCATGATATATATAGATACACACACACTTAACGTAACTGTATCGAGTTAGAACACCCTCAATATAGTTAGGTTGCGGACATTGCCACGTCACCGTTTATGTCCTTTACGAAGCGGTGTGTGACAGATTAAATTTGAAATATGGAACATGTAGATCATGATCTAACTTGATATTAAAATTTAAAGTAATTGATTCGATATGGTCTACACTTGCAAATTGACCGTTAGGAAATTAAACAGATGAATTACATTTGAAATGATCATCAAAAATATGAATGGAGTGACTCGTATGATTTGTGGCCCGGGTATCTATAATTCATTGATTACTAAAAGTAGAAGATAAAACAATACATGTTGTACTCATACTTGGAGGCGTATTAAAAACAGAAGTCAAAATCACACTAGTCGAATTGTTGGGATGTTGAAGATAATAAGAAGATTTAGTGTCACAAGCATCAAATTTTGGATCAAAATCACCCATGAAAAAAATGCTTAAGAATTATATAAAACAAAATTTTGGATTGAAGATCTCACCGCTCTGAGACCATAATAAATTTAGAGAAGTAATTATGAAAGAAAGAAAATATGTGAAGAAGAAAGTTTATGCTCTGAATTGTTGAGCAAGCGATAATTATTTTATTGACATCTTTCACTTATATAATAGTTACGAGATTTCTATACATTTGATATACATAAAAAGCAATAACATATTAAGGCAAGTAATCAATTCGATAGATCAAATACCAGTGATTCTTGCCTTTAATATGAATATCAAATCAATTTCCTGTTTAAGGCAATCATCAATCATCCATCAAAGGAAACATATATGAAGCTTTAGCTTCCCACGTTAATATGTGGCCAATTAATTCACAAAGAGAAGTTTTCAGTTCGTGGTTTTCCCACATTATTTCAACGATAGATTATTCTCCGATTGTCCTTAATTGTTACGGCCAAAGTGTTCTCATATTCATCAGTTTGGATCATGTTTTTAAACTCTATTTCTTCTTGTTTTAGGTGATATCCTCTTAGCCCCTTTTTCGTAGCATTCTTTAATTTGTGCACTTTTATATTCTGTAAGTCTATTATCTTTGTATAGTGGTGGTGATGCTCGATATCGGTGATCTCCCAGATGGCGCCACGTGGCAGATGACGTGTCCCAGAGCATGCAAGAAAGGACCCACAGTGGCCGACCAGGCCGCTCCTATGCACGTCCTACAGACAACCTTTGGCTCATCTCCGAGTCCCCCTGCGCAACTGGCCTCCTCGGCCCTCTCAGCTCGCCTCCGAGCTCTAGCAAAACCAAGATAGCTCGGCCTCCCGCTCGTTCCCGAGCTCTCCCTCCGTGCTCATCTTCCTCGGTCTCATCGACCAACCAACGGCACCACTCACAGGCGCAACCGCCATCCCGCGAATCTCTCCATGGGCGAGATATCCGCCAGCCACGTCCCGCGTTCCACGCCATCACGATCCCCCATTAACGAGCCTGTCTCGCCATTAATGGGAGATCCCGCCCATCACGCGGGCATAACGTCGGGAGCGTAACGGCTGGCGTGATTCTCGCGCCCACCTGCCTACTACCACCACTATTTAAACCCCTCCTTCAGATGGTTCAAGTAAGTCATTTTCCACTCACTAAGCCGTTACTCTGCTCGGATTTCCTGACTAACTTGATCGTCGGAGGGTCCTCGGTGGTACAACCACCCTGGGACTTCCTTGCAGGTAGCTCGGCCCCAACAACCTCAAACCCATTGAGATCCACACACTTCAACAGCTATCTTCCAACTCAAATTTCGGTCACCAACAGCAGATCAACGGAAGGTAACATCTTGACGCGATTCCGACCCGTGTCAGCTGGCGCCGTCTGTGGGAACTCTTGATTCCACTAAGACAAAGTTCATCTTCTGATCTTAACCCAATGGCGAGCGGTCACCACGACGATCCAAGCACTAGCCGTCGCCTCCCTCACAACGGAGGCACGGACGAATCTCCTCCCCCGAACGCCATCAACGCCCTAGCCGCCCGGATAGATCGCCCCGCGTCCGTCGTGGACGCGCTCATCCGTGTCCAAACGGCGGGGCAAGCTCCCCAGGTGGCCGCTCCTCCACCTCAGGAACAGGACCCCTACAGAGGGAGAGAATACTCTGCCTACGTCGGCACTGCCGACCACCTCATCGCTACCTTCCGCGGCCGCCGATCTCCCAGGCCAACATATTCTATGACCCAATAGGCACCCGGCAGTTCAACACCGAGGTCTGTCACCCGAGTGCCTCTCCCCAAGCCTCTACGTGCTCCTGTCCCTCCCGAGGAGATGTCGGTCAGTTCGCCTGCTCCCAGGCATGGCCAACACCCCCTCCCTCGATGAGGTCGCACGGACGGGACTCGTTATGGCAGCTCGAAGACTACCTCTCCAGGGGACCTGAGGAACCTTATCAAGAGGAACCGGGGCCGCAGCAAGATATAGGTCTCCAACGGCAGGGGCCAAAGGTCGGAATGTGCCGAATCGTCGGGGTACCATGGCCGGCTCGACGCCCTCGAAAAGAAGATCGAAGGCATGCATCGAGAAGGTCGCCACTCGAGCGACGGGGCTAAATATGTCGCCGACTCCCTCACAAAACCCTTCACCGAGGAGCTTCTCGCCGTCCATGTCTCCTCCCGGAACAAGCCCTCCAAGGTCTCGCTTTCGACGGGAAGTCAGACCCGAAGGACCATCTGGACGCGTTCACGGCCGGGATGAGCTTCCGAAACAACTCTGACACCGCCCAATACCGAGCTTTCCCGGCCACTCTCATCCGCTTCGGACGAGACTGGTTCCGAGGACTCACGCCATGCTCGATCTCAACCTTCGACGAGTGTTCAGTTGATAAAACTGCACATTTGTATTACATTTTTCCTACCATTTTCATATTAAAAAAGGACTTTATTATAGTATATTATACATATGAGGGTTTATGTGTAAAAACATTATTTTCCATGTGTTAATATATTTTAATTATCATTTGGTAGGAAAATGTATGCAAATAAATCTATTGATCAAATCCTAGTAGAACTAAACCTACTAAATATTATTTGAGATTATTGTGCAGAATTTTCCAAGTTGTTATGCAGAATTTATCAAACAAATCAATTTGTTGAAGAAAACTTGCCAAATTAAGAAGCAAAACTTGGAGACCAAGTCTGGAAGCAACCGAGAGAAGATTTCTGAATTCTAAAGGTGCCTAGGATTGCCATATGTCACGAGAAGAAAGCCCAAGAAATTTGATCGAGAGATCCCCACCTTTGAGCGCGGATCCGCGGCCAAACCCACCCTTGGGTTTATAATACTGCCGCACACTCTATCACTAATTGGGATGAATTCGTCGTAGCATTTCTTAAGAAGTTTTACCCAAATCATAAGACTGCACATATTAGGAGCGAGATCAACCAGTTCACCTAGCTTCCCAATGAACCATTTTGGAAGTGCTTTGAACGTTTCGAAGATCTTCTTGTCCAATGCCCCCATCACGGAATACAAAGATGGGATTTATGTCGAATTATTTATGAGGGCATTAATCCAGCGACAAAGCAGATGCTTGGAACAATGTGTCAATGCAATTTCATGTCTAAAGATGACGGTGAAGCATGGAAATATCTCGAAAACCTCGCTGAACACACTTTGCAGTGGGAAAGCGTAAGACCACCTTCAACTAAGGGAGGTATTCACCAGCTCGATGTTTCTATCGCAGTAAAAGCCGAAATGGCAGCGATACAGAAGAAACTCGACGCTATTGAAAACAAGTTCTCGTCATTCTCCCTAAATCAGGTCACGCTTCCTAAGACCGTCTGTGGTTGCTGTTCGGATCCTTCACACTTAACGGAAGAATGTCCTATGAATGTATCGTTTCAAGCTAATGATGCTTCTCAGCAGCAGCCTAGAAACGACCCTTATTCTTCCACGTACAATCAAGGATGGAGGAATCATCCTAACTTTGCTTGGAATCAAAACCAACAAAGCAATTATCAAAGACCTCCTCCAAAACAACCACAACCACAGAATCAGCCCCCCTTTCAGTCACAGAATTTCCAAAATCCGGCCAACATTTCTACACCACAAGTGGCCGGTACTGACAACTCACTTGCACAAACTTTGGATATGTTCATGAAACAATCCATGCAATTTTCGGCTGAGATGAAGTCTTCTATTGATACCCTAATGAAAAACTCCTCCTCCCATGGCGAGAGTATTAAATCAATAGAAAACCAAATCGCACAGTTAAACGCCGCAATGAGTGCGAGAGAAAAAGGAAAACTCCCATCTCAACCCATACCTAATCCGGGCCACTCACAAAATTATAATGTGAGTGCTGTTACCACGTTGAGATCGGGAAAATTGCTGAATGACCGAGTGGATGAGCAATGTGATGATAGTGACACCAATGATACCCCAGCTTCTTCTTCTTCCCCTAATTCGTCTAGTCTCCCACCTTCACCCGAGTCTATTCTCCGTTTTCCCCAAGGCTCGAACACTTCGCCAATTTCGCCAAATCTATCTAAGTCGATTCCCACTCCAGTTTTGGGATCGAATCCGTCCCCACAGTCTTCTCCACAAACGTTGGACCTAAAACTTATTGATCAAGCACCTTATCCAAACAGGTTAAGGGGCAACAGACCAAGTCCACTAATGGAGAAGATTGTGGAAATTTTTAAGCAAGTTAACATAAACATTCCTCTCCTAGATGCTATTCAACAAGTTCCGTCATATGCTAAAATCTTAAAGGACTTGTGCACTAGGAAGAGAAAAGTTCAAGTACCCAAAAAAGTTTTCCTTGCGAGTAATGTGAGCACAGCTTTTACACAACAACTACCCAAGAAACGAAAGGACCCCGGAAGTCCTACAATTTCAATTTCTATTGGGGGTAAAAATATCAATCATGCTCTACTCGATCTAGGTGCTAGTGTTAACTTGCTTCCGTATTCTGTTTATGAGCAATTAGGGATCGGAGAGTTAAAACCTGCGCATTGCACTCTTCAGATGGCCGATCGATCTATCACCCAACCTAGGGGTAAGCTAGAGGATGTGTTAATCAAAGTCGGGGAATTCATATTTCCTGTGGACTTTATCGTTATTGATACACAACCTGTGGCAAACCCACACAATCAAATCCCGGTGATACTCGGTCGACCCTTTTTGGCCACTTCCAACGCAGTAATCAATTGTAGAAACGGCTCTATGACCCTATCCTTTGGAAAGAAGTCAATTGAGCTTAACATTTACAAGTTGGGAAGTGAACCCTCTGAACCCTATGCTCATGTGTGTTCTGTCGAATTAATGGATCTCGACAGCAGCGAATTTGATCAACCTCAAGTTACTGACTCTGTTCATATGTTGCTGTTTGACCCAACCATGAACTCTTCCACCAAGTTGTCCGGGTCAACATCTAACGATGATGAGAAACTTTTTATAGAGTCTGACGATCACCCCATTTTTTCTGATGACATTATTCTTCGGGGTATCAAGGAAAGCTTTGAGGAAATTTTCGCTGATGAACTCGGATTTTTACAAGACACGGGTGTTGAGATGAATCAACTCCAAGATGAAGAAATTGGACCTCCACCCCTTCTTTTGGACAATCATGATAATGCGAGTAATCTATCATCCCTATCACTGTGTCGTCTCTCCAAATTGAGACGCAATCATTTTCCATTACACCTCTTGTCACCTCCCCACTTCTTCACGTCAAAAGGTGACATGTTCTTCCACCAACCTTGGTACTTCATCGATAAAATTTTTGAATGGTTGGTATTGACCTTCGGTCTTTGCAAAGCTTGGCATTGACCTATAACCTTGACCCCCCTCGTGTGATCTTAAAAGATTAAAATTGTTTAACTCAAGTTTGGGAGGGTGGTGGTATATTTTGGCTCTTGAAAGAAAATGATTTTTACAAAATTGTGAGCCAAAAATAAGTTTGGGGGAGGATTTTCACTTTCATATATTCTTGCCCCCATTAATAATTTCCTCCCAAGTCTACAGGTTTTTGAGCTTAACAGACGACATCAGTGAGGACACTGCTGTAAACAGGTTTGGGAGAGGTTTGTGCTTATTTACGCATCAATTTGCATCATACTTTGCATAAGCACAACATTTTCAAAAATTTATAAAAAAAAATTTATAACAAAAGAGTAGAAAGTGAAAAATTACATCCAAAAGATAGGAATAGTTTAAGAAAACCAAGAAAATTAGAAGTTTTCTTAAACAAACTGGTAATAAGTAGTTATGAGCCGTTGTCCCAAGGGTTAGTAAGATGAAGGAAGTCACTAATCTGAGGATAAAAATAAGTCTGAAAAATAGTTTCTATTCTGGAAGCCAAACATTTGAAAGTTGATACCCTACTATATGCGCTTACACACGTCTTGAAACTCGGGATAGTAGAGGATACCTTGAAATGCTCTTGTCTAAAAGCCAAAGTATGAAGGAAATGAAAAAAATGGTGAAAAGAAAAAAATGAACACTGGTTTTGATATCGCCAAGGCAACAATGAAAAAATATAGCGAGGGTGCCTCTTCACCTAGTGCCCTAAGGCCAACTGGTCTGGGAGTCACTGCTAAGCCTTAGGTGGTGCAAGACGAGGAAAATATTATCACCTAATCAGCAAGCACATGAGTAATCGGTTGGTTAGTACCTCAAGAAGTATTAACAGTCGCATGAAAATGTGTGAGCAAATCTAAATATTCATCAAATTAAAAAGTACTGAGGTAGATGGACAAGAGTATGATAGCTTGAATTGAATTCTCCGAGTGTAGGGATGTCCATTACACACACGTAGGGTTATATGATCAATGTTTGGACGAAAGGTAGGAATGAAGAATAAAGACGATGTTTTATTGAGGGATGATGTGATTTCTAACATTTTTTCATGACTATTAAGATAGGGCTCATGACAACTGAAAAACTAGTGTAGTTGGAAACTCTTATTTTAAAATTCTTTCTTTTATGGTTCTTATCTTTATATGTAAATTTCACCATCTCTCTTTTGTTATAGGATTTTGTGGATGTAATCCGCTGTAAACCCTCAGGAGACAACACTACTCCTACTAGGGACACCTAGAGGTTTAACGGCTTGTTGCACGGGCTCAGTGCAATCGTGTCTGCCTACGAAAGTGTGCTTAGTTTTCTCCTTTCTTTTTCTCCTCTTAAATAAACTAGTTTGCTCGGGACGATCAAAGATAAGTTTGGGGGTATTTGTTCAGTTGATAAAACTGCACATTTGTATTACATTTTTCCTACCATTTTCATATTAAAAAAGGACTTTATTATAATATATTATACATATGAGGGTTTATGTGTAAAAACATTATTTTCCATGTGTTAATATATTTTAATTATCATTTGGTAGGAAAATGTATGCAAATAAATCTATTGACCAAATCCTAGTAGAACTAAGCCTACTAAATATTATTTGAGATTATTGTGCGGAATTTTCCAAGTTGTTATGCAGAATTTATCAAACAAATCAATTTGTTGAAGAAAACTTGCCAAATTAAGAAGCAAAACTTGGAGACCAAGTCTGGAAGCAACCGAGAGAAGATTTCTGAATTCTAAAGGTGCCTAGGATTGCCACATGTCACGAGAAGAAAGCCTAAGAAATTTGATCGAGAGATCCCCACCTTTGAGCGCGGATCCGCGGCCAAACCCACCCTTGGGCCGCGGATCCGCCGCAATTTTGTGGATTCAGAGCACAAGATTTTGGGGCATAAATCTATGATGAATTTTACCAAGTTTTCAACAATAAGATTCTGGCTTTGCACTATAAAAGGGCACCGAGAGCCTCTTGGAAAAGTTATCAAGCCGAAGAGATCACGAAGCTCCAGACGCTCACGCATCCAGGCTGATCATCGACTGTTCGACTACCTCCTTAGGAAAGATCGAGAAGCAACTGGTTTGTAATCATTTTCTACGGATTAAAGTGTAGTTTGTTCAAGTCGATTAATAAAGGTAGTTATTTTTATTTAATTGTTTTTGCATCTTACATTATGTTTTCCCTCTCTGTCTTTTCATCTTCTTTTCTTAACATGCGTGAGTAATTCTCCGCTTGTTAGGGTTCGTAGGATTAGGGTAGGCTAATGGACGATGAAAAAAATTAAACCCTTTTTAAGTACTATAAAGTTTAGGAACTTTATCAAAAGAATCATTAACATCCTAATCGGGCGCGCTAGCAATTCTTTGCTAGTTCCGACCGCGATTAGAGATTATATTAATAATTGTTTTGGTAAAGGCTAGATTTGAACGGAGTTCCGTGTCGAGATAAGGGTTAAGAGTGGGATTCCTTTTCGCTCCAGAAAGCCTAATCTACACGCATCACCGTCGTTCTAGTTCTAAATCTATTAATGGATAAAAAGGGTAACTTTTAATTAATCGTCCATAACTACTAAATCCTAATGAACCCTACAAGCCCTATTATTATATTAATTACATCTTTAAAATAATCTAGATCTATATTTTACATTCTTGTTTAACGTAGATCTAGAAACCATTCTATAAAATTCTTTATCCCTCCTCTCTTTCTCAACACATCTAAAGTAAAAGAAAAAGGTTCCACGTTTCCCAGAGGACGACCCGTACTCATCTCGGTCTAGCTATACGCGACACCGTTCTGATTGCGGTTAACTACAAACACACTTTTTCGTGTCAATCAACGAGCTGGCCACTCAATTCCTCGGCCATTTCGTCGGGAACAGACGGCAGAGACGGACCGTCGACCATCTCTTCACGATCAAGAGCGGGGACAAAGAAACGCTCAAAGCGTACGTCACCCGCTTCTACAATGCCCTTCTCGAGGTCCCCGAACATTGCGACGAGATATTCATCACAGCCCTGAGGTCTGGTCTTAGGCACAAGGAGTGGTTACGCTCCTTTGCATTAGCACAACCTAAGACCATTGCCGAGGTAAAGGCCTGGACCGAGCGCGAAATCCTGCTCGAGACCGAGGTGAACGCAAATCTCCCCGGGGCAGAGCAAACTAACCAGAAGAAAAGGGCGAGAGAAGAGAGAAAGAGACATGAGCGGCCAAAGCCCTACTCCCCGAGGTTTCAGGAGTACACCCCGCTCAACGTCTCCCAGACGGTGCTTCTTAAGGAGGCCAAGGGCGAGGGGTTCTTCAAGCTCCCCCCGATCTCGTGCATGGAGGCAAAGCGTACTCGGGGCCCCTACTACGGTTTTCACAGATCGCTAGGCCACTCCACGGAGAGCTATAAGCAGCTCCGAGACTACATCGAGGAGCTCATCCATTCGGGACACCTCGCAGCGAACTTGCGGGACAAGCGGCAAGCTGACCGCGAGCAGGAGCAATGTCCCCCTCCCAGCAAGTTAACAATCAACCAGATCATGGTCATTTCGGCGAGGGGTACGTCGGATACCTATGAGGCTTAGCACCCCACGCCGTACGCGGAGGCCAACAGACATCCGAGGAGCTCAAACCGCGCCAGTGAAAAGAACATCTACTAGTTTGTACTTAGTTTACTAAGGCAATGTAAACTTTCCCAAGATCTTTTTGTTTATATAATAAGAAGAGATCAATAAAACATTGCAGAAAGAAGAGTTTGTTTATTCAAAGGGTACTGTAGGCTCCTCAGCCGTACACCGAAAAAGAAAAATTACAATAGCGGGGGAAGGGGGTACAGGAAACACTGCTCGTGGTACTCCGAGCATATTTCCGCCAGCCGAGCCCTCGTCGCTTCAGCCCTTTGCCTCTGATGCCGCCTACGAATGTCGGCGTGGTGCCTCAATTGATAGCACTCAAGGATGAGCGCCATCGAGCGATCTCGCCGACCCGCAGAGATTAGGCCGAAGCGCCGCAAGGACCTTAGCTTACCAACCGCCTCGTCCCTCAGCTATTCGGACAAGGGGTTGTAGAGCCCCGGCGACGCCCTACAGATGGAGTACATCAGCAGCTGGAGCAGGGGGGAGCGCCGGGGAAGCAGTCGGCCGAAATGATCCTCAATGCGGCCAATCACTAGCTGCACCGTGTCCTCGGTGCAGTACTGGTCATAAAGGTACACACCCTCGAAATTTACGATGTCGGGGATCGTGAAAGGGAAGTCCTCCATTCTTACGTTTTGGGTGTGAAGAAAGGAGTGATCAACGCTCCCTCCGCTTT
The DNA here is from genome assembly GCA_030015575.1 of Agapanthus africanus. Taxonomy (NCBI): domain Eukaryota; kingdom Viridiplantae; phylum Streptophyta; class Magnoliopsida; order Asparagales; family Amaryllidaceae; genus Agapanthus; species Agapanthus africanus. Next base: position 674,006,205 of record JASDDO010000022.1, on the reverse strand, counting down.
ATAGCCTGTTGCGCCCTCGAGAATCCAACAGTCGCCCATTTCACCCACAACTGTGCCGCTACGCGGCAAACATCGAGCCTTTCTTGGCGAAATCGAAACGACGCGGCTCCGGCGCTTCACCTCCCACACGCGTTCGATACACGTGTTGCCCGTGACTGTCCCTATTCCCCATACTTACACCGGGAAGGTCAGACAGAGCCTCATGGGAAGGCGACCGAGCGGCTACCCTGCTCGGTCATCCCTGGCTGGTAACTCCTTACCCTCAACGCCAGGGATCCTAGCCCTCATCAGGAGGCGACTGAGCGGCTACCCTGCTCGGTCATCCCTGGCTGGTAACCCCTTACCCTCAACGCCAGGATCCAAGCCCTCACGAGGAGGCGGCCGAGAAGCTGCCCTACTCGGTCATCCCTGGCTGGTAACTCCTTGCCCGCAACGCCAGGGATCAAAGCCCTCACCAAGAGGCAGCCGAGCGGCTACCCTGCTCGGCTATCCCTGGCTGGTAGTTCCCTACCCCACAACGCCAGGGATTGAAGCCCTCATCAAGAGGCAGCCGAGCAGCTACCCTGCTCGGTCATCCCTGGATAGTAACTCCTTACCCTCAACGCCAGGGATCTAAGCCCTCATCAGGAGGCGACCGAGCAGCTACCCTGCTTGGTCATCCCTGGCTGGTAATTCCCTACCACACAACGCCAGGGATCAAAGCCCTCATCAAGAGGAAGCCGAGCGGCTACCCTGCTCGGTCATCCCTGGCTGGTAACTCCTTACACTCAATGCCAGGATCCAAGCCCTCACGAGGAGGCGGCCGAGAAGCTGTCCTGCTCGGTCATCCCTGGCTGGTAACTCCTTGCCCGCAACGCCAGGGATCAAAGCCCTCACCAAGAGGCTGCCGAGCGACTACCCTGCTCGGTCATCCCTGGCTGGTAACTCCTTACCCTCAACGCCAGGGATCCAAGCCCTCACGAGGAGGCCGCCGAGCAGCTGCCCTGCTCGGTCATCCCTGGCTGGTAACTCCTTACCCGCAACGCCAGGGATCAAAGCCCTCACCAAGAGGCAGCCGAGCGGCTACCCTGTTCGGCTATCCCTGGCTGGTAGTTCCTTACCCCACAACGCCAAGGATCGAAGCCCTCATCAAGAAGCAGCCAAGTGGCTACCCTGCTCGGCTACCCCTGGCTGGTAGTTCCCTACACTACGACGCCAGGGATCAAAAGCCCTCGCCAAGAGGCACCAGGCAGTAACCCTGCTAGGCCCGTCCTTAAGGATCAAAGCCCTCGCCAAGAGGCACCGGGCAGTAACCCTGCTCGGCCCGTCCTTAGTAGGCCTCTTACGGCCCCTCCCGCGCTGAGGATCAAAAGCCCTCGCTAGAGGAAACTGGGCCCCGCCCTTACTCGGTATCCCTGGCTGGTAGCTCCCTACCCCAAAACGCCAGGGATTAAAGCCCTCGCCAAGAGGCACCGGGCAGTAACCCTGCTCGGCCCGTCCTTAAGGATCAAAGCCCTCACCAAGAGGCACCGGGCAGTAACCCTGCTCGGCCCGTCCTTAGTAGGCATCTCACGGCCCCACCCACGCTAAGGATCACAAGCCCTCGCCAAGAGGCAACCGGGCCCGCCCTTCCTCGGTTATCCCTGGCCGGTAGCTCCTTACCCACAGCGCCAGGGATCGAAGCCCTCACCAAGAGGCAGCCGAGCGGCTACCCTGCTCGGCTATCCCCGGCTGGTAGTTCCCTACCCCACGACGCCAGGGATCAAATCCCTTACCAAGAGGCAGCCGAGCGGCTACCCTGCTCGGCTATCCCTGGCCGGTAGTTCCCTACCCCACGACGCCAGGAATCAAAGACCTCACCAAGAGGCAGCCGAGCGGCTACCCTTCTCGGCTATCCCTGGCTGGTAGATTCTGTAGGGTTAGATTAGCACCTTAGCAAGGTTTTGGTAAGCATCAATCATGTTATATTAAAAATTTTGGGGTGCTAAACAAACCAACCAAGTAATCGAACTAGAGAATTAGGGTTAACTATGCATATAAAGAACTTTACATCTAAGTGATAAGGATTACAACCTTTGTAGTCTGTTCCTTCGCTTCAAAAGCTCCGAGTAGTAGTCCCTTCACTGCGATCCATGAGCTCCCGAACTCTTGAGAGGCTCCACAAGATGTACGATGCATCCTTGCTTGAAGTCTTCAAATTCTGTGGTGATCTACGTCGAGAAAACACGGACTCAAGCTCACTCTTCACTAATACGGAATTAGTGAAGCTAACACACTAATCTATATGACTAGTATAGAAGAGGATGATGAAGTAGGAATTTGGATATCTTTAGTTTTCTTTTTCTCAATTTATTTCAACACAAATGAAAAAGGTAGCAAGCTTTTGAGGAAGAAGAAGATGAAGTGATGAGAATAATTGTTGTGTGGTTAGAAATGCAACCTTGGGTCAAGTATATCATCCTTAACCCTTATAGAGACTTAACCATGAGCTATGGTTAAAGGTATGGTTGATAAATATTTTAAGCTAGACAAAAAATAGTGGACAAAGTCAAAAAAGACTACAAGCTTCAACAAATATCTATGATGACAAATATCCACAATATTTGAATTACTTAATGATAAATATAAACCCTAACATTAAGCCTAGCATAGTTTAGCTCTCATAAACCCTAGTTGCATTTATAACCAAGCATGTCACAATTATACATATCACATATATATAATTTTGTAACAAAAGAAAAGAATACATTAAACATATATCACATATATATCAATGCATCCAAAATAAGAAAAAGAATTACTTAAGTGAGCTTATATTAGTTAATGTAACGTAATATATCACATATATAATTGTACATTAAATTATCGAATCAATACTTGATCCGATAATCCGGCTATATCACATATAACCGACTAATATATAAAATGTATCATTTCATCGAATCAACACTTGATCCGATGATCCGACTATATCACATATACCCGGTCGATATCCCATATCGCGAGAATGGAATACGGTATCCCATACACGTATTATTCTTGGACTCGCACATATCACATATATGCTCCTACTCCGTTTCGCCTGAGCCAGGAAACCTCTGTGTAGGACTCTAAAGACTCGTCAATACTCCGGCAGTAGGTGATGATCATATCAAACACCCACAAGCTGCAAGCGGTCAGCTACCCGGGTATTACGCGACCAGAAGATCAACAAGCAAGCATATATATACTCCTGCAAATCCAATCAGTAACACTTCCGTACAGTCCGATCTCTTCGTCTGATATGTCGCATATCCAGTCTAGGGGTGGTAAACGTCAGACCCCAATAATCGATAAGTCATGTCGATGCGAGGTTCATAACGGGTCGAGAAACTACTGATAACACTAATTAGTATATCTCCATATCAGCCCTGGCCAGGGACTTCCTCTTATAGCCAATCGAACACAGCGCAACATCAACCCCAATACCGAGAGAGATGAAACCCCTCCTATCGCTCATTTCCTCCATATGATTCGGGATTGTACCCAAAAGCCACCGTTTTGCACGTTCTCTTGAACGTGGTAAGGTGGAAATCAAAGCACAGTGGGAATCACACAAGACTCTATGACGATCTCGGGTCTACAGACTAACATGTACCAGTGTCACCAGAGAACTGCTATCTGACGATAGGTAAAATACCAACAAGGAGTTCTCGGCGAGTCCGTTCAGTGTACCCAGTCTCCACTGAGCACCCGTATACCATCTTTGATGTCACACACTAATGGATGTGGGATCATCCATCGCCCATCATATGGGTCATGATGCGTATACGCTAGTCTATTCTGGAGTATCGATACCCTATCTCGATACACCCTCGACTAGGAACAGTTATAGGATGTACTTATGGACTATCCTGGCCCCACTAGTATGATCTGCATCATAGTCCTAGTAGTCAAGTACATATCCTAAGGGCTTTATCAACATGTGAGAGTTGGACAGTAACCCAATATAAGTCAACATGTTAAGACAAAGAGCAAGCAGATAGCATACTATCATATCGAGCAAGAAAGTCCTCTCTATATATATCCAAGCATCCACTATAATATACATCATATGTACAACAATGGCCTCTAGGGCATATACATAACTAACAATCTCCCACTTGCACTAAGGCCAGCTGTTGTAGTATCTCATACCCAACATCCCGAAGAGTCTCTCAAATTGTATCTGGGGAATGGCCTTCGTGAATGGATCCGCAGTGTTGTCCTTCGTATCTACTCTCCTGACCTCGATCTCCCGGCGATCAACTATCTCCCGGATCAGGTGATACCGCCTCAGAATATGCCTGGATCTCTGATGGGATCTAGGTTCCTTGGCCAAAGCCACAGCTCCATTGTTATCACAATACAAATGTATTGGATGCTTAATGTACGGAACCATACCAAGTTCGGTGATGAACTTCTTTATCCAGACAGCCTCTTTGGCAGCATCGTTGGCAACGATGTATTCAGCCTCCATCATCGAGTCTGCAACGGTTTCCTGTTTGGAACTCTTCCAACACATCGCCCCTCCATTTAGGGTAAAGACAAATCCCGAGTGCGACTTAGAATCGTCCTTATCACTTTGGAAGCTCGAATCGGTAAAGGACTCCACCTGGAGTTCTCCGTTACCATACACCAAGAACATCTCCTTAGTCCTTCTCAAGTACTTGAGAATGCTCTTCACAGCTGTCCAGTGATCCTCTCCAGGATCTGCTTGATACCTACTCACTACACTTAGTGAGTATGCTACATCGGGTCTGGTACACAGCATCGCATACATGATAGAGCCTACTGCCGAAGCATAGGGCATCCCTTGCATGTGAGCTCTTTCCAAATCAGTCTTAGGAGACATTTCTTTAGAGAGAGTGAGTCCAGAGATCGTAGGTAAGTTCCCACGCTTGGATTCTTCCATACTAAACCGCTTTAGTATGGTGTCAATGTTCCTGGATTAGGAAAATCCCAGTATCCGTCTAGATCTATCTCTATAGATCTTAATCCCCAAGATGCAAGAGGCATCACCTAGATCTTTCATTGAGAATCATTGTGATAAGAAGAGCTTGACCGAGTGCAGCATAGGAACATCGTTTCCTATCAAGAGTATGTCATCCACATACAATACGAGGAAGACAACCTTACTCTCTGTCACGCCCCGCTTCCCAGAGTACGCAAGATTGGGCACGTGATATAGCCAACCATGCTACCTGTGGGTAGGAAGTATCCATCCACAGTCACATTACGGTTGTAGAGATATCAAGAACAAGATAAATAAACTAATCTAACACATGTCCAAATCCATAATAACAAGAGTCAATAAACAATAAGTGCGGAAGCAAATGATCCAATACAATAAATAAACAGTACGTCCCATAATGCGGGCTCACATCTGGAAATGAAATGAAATAAATAAACTAATCACTAAGGAACTCACATATCAGCCTGCTGGCTGAAGTACTCCTGCTCGGTCGTCGACAGTGGTAAGGAATCTGGGCCATGCAAAACCCAGACGTCAGCGCGTCATGTCAACCAATAATATAATATGAACATGGTAATAAGCAATGCAGGGATGAACATGAATAAAGCAGTACTATGAAATAACAGTGCAGGGTAATGTGCAGTGGTAACTAAACTGTCCTATCAGGTTTCTACTCTAAAGTCTTTGAAATCAATTGGTGACTCGTCGATGTAACTCAATAGTATCCCGTGCATGCCCGGAACCACGGTCAAGGTTCTCGGGGCTGAATCCGAGACGTGCCGCTAGGCAGTAATAGGTAGCAGGATGGGCGAGTGATGTCAGCATCATCACTCCGGGGCTGGCCAAGCCCGTAAGACTGATCAGAACAGGTATCGAACTGTTGAGTTACAAGTCGGTTTCACTTTTGATTTCCCCATACCCCCAAGTTATGTATGTCAGGTCAGGTATTCAGTAATCAAGGACTAATGCCAACACAGGATCAGGTAACAGGTCAGGTTTGTCTGGATAGACAACAGGAATGGTCCATGAGGACCCCAAGTCAGGTTTGTTGGCATTAGGCATGAGATCAGGTAACAAGTCATGTCATGGTACAACAGAATGAGTCGGTATGTATAAGGTACCATGTCTGGTGCATCGGTATGTATGTATATGTCAAGTGTAGCAGGGTCGGGTCAATATGTAATGTAATCGAGTATGTGCTCTCAACAGGTATACAATCGAATAAGTAACAGCAGCAAGAATTTAAAGTAAACAGCAATAATAGTCATTTAATCACAATGGTGCTTTGTATTATCTTTATTAACAGGTTCAAGCATCCTTGGGGTGCAATAGTCACAGGGTAAAGCAATATCAATAACGTAAAGCAATGAAGCTATATGAAATTAAAACTAAAGCATAAATAATTGTCATATGGATGATCTAACAAATAAAGCAAGGACGATCTAACTGGTTTAGTTTGTTAAAGCATGGATTGATAGCAGACCAATTAATTACAAGAAGCTACCATAATGATTCAATCTTAAAGATAATTGCAACCGTCAATTCTAAGTTACACTAAATATCGATATTACCATCAACTGTGTGGTTACACTAAATAATATGATAATTAAATGTATAGCAAGACTTGATCTTGTATTAGCATGTTAGAGCAAGTATTCGGATACTTGCCTCGATGGTTGCGCAAACCGGAAAACACGAATGCAAAGTCGGCGGAAAACACGAGACGGATGCACGGTCCACGAATCGAGTCCAAACAGTGAACAGAGGGACCACACGGACCAGAGTACTTCGCTGGAGAGTCGGGTACAGTCGACGGTACGGCCGGAATCCGGCGAAATGTCAAAACAGCGACAAGTTAGCAAAATACGATATATGGACAACGATCGACCAGCGAAGGGAAAAGGAAAGGGAAGAGGTCATGAGAACTTACTGGGATATCAAGGATGGCAACCGCAATGGGTTCGACGGCAAAGGGCTCCGGCGGTGAACAGTGAACGCGGCAGAAGGCTGGAAGTTGCTGGATCGGGTGGTGCTGTGCGATGAGGGGAGGTAAAGGCCGGGTTCTGGTCGCAGAGAAGAGGAGGTGGTCGGCGGTGGCGTGGGTGACGACGACGAGGGTCGACGGCGGCGTTTTCCGGCGAACAGAGGAGGTGGTAGTGCTGCGGCTTGGGTGCTGTCGCAGCGCCGGCGAGGGAATGAGGAGGAAGGTGGAGAGGTCGGGACGAGACTGCGGAGGCAAGGGTGATGGTGGTGGTGTCGTCGGCGTGGGGAGGCGGCGGCGACGGCGGGCACCACGTGCAGGACGTGGCGTCAGGGTTGGGTTCGCTGGCTCGGGAAGGAGGGAGGAGAGGAGGTAGGGGGTGCGGCTAGGCTGTGGAGGCGAGGACGGTGACGGCGAGGTCGCGGGGAGGTCGACGGCGACGGCACGACGAAGCTAGGGTTAGGGTTCGGTGAGGTTTCGTCGATGAAGTTTTCTCGTGGGGGACGAGGGAACTATTTAAATATAAATAGAGAGAGAGAGAGAGAAGATTGTTAGAGAGAGGGAGAGAGATTTTAGAGAGATAGAGAGAGTGTGAGATTAGAGAGAGATAGAGAGAGACGGAGAGAGAGAGAGATTAGAGAGAGAGAGAGAGATGGTGGATGGGGCCCACGAGAGATTTAAGTCTCTCGTGATTGGCTGCCAGAGAAGATTTTGAATCAAATGAAATATTTCTTAAGGATTTTATTGTACAGAGAATATATATATATATAGTTTAGTATAATTAATTGATTTGGGATTTTGGCGCTAAATGAAACATTTCCAAATCGCGCCCGGGTTGCGCCCAAATATTTCAAATTCAAATTATAGGATTTTAAGCGAGTTCCAAATTTTGAAAAGAGGTGTTTAATGATTAAAATGCATGCCCCCAAGTCGGACACTTGCACGCGCGCGTAGCCGTCCAAACTTGCCCGTTTAGCCGAACGAGAAGAAATCTCGACACACGGACGCTACCACGCGACTAGTGGCGATGAGTAGGCCAACATGGATATTTTTAATTTCATTTTAGGTGTTAAAATTTGTTATGTGCCAAAATGACTTAGCCGGTTAAAATTTAGCAATAAACACCAAACAATCAAGATAATTGAAATGAGCAATGTATAACACTCAACTAGTAATAGAAATAGTATTATTGGGCTCGGGTGTTACATCATACCCAACTACAAAAAGAATTTCGTCCTCGAAATTCCAAGAATACAAGATAGCTAACTACGGGAAAAGGTGAGGAAATTTCTGTCGGATCTCGTCTTCTCGCTCCCAAGTGGATTCTCCATGTAATCGATTACCCCAAGAAACTAGCACAAGAGGGATAACCTTGTTCTTAAGAACCTTTTCTCTTCGATCCTTGATTTCAACTGGTCGCTCCTCAAAAGTTAGGTCCTCCCGTACGGTCAACTCCGAATGATCCAAGACATGAGTCTCATCGCGAACATACCTCCGTAGTTGAGACACATGAAACACATCGTGCACTCCTGCCAATGACTGTGGTAACGCCAAACGGTACGCTACCTCTCCAACACGCTCCAATATCTCGAAGGGTCCAACGAATCGAGGACTAAGCTTTCCCCGACTCCCAAAGCGAATCACCCCTCTAGTCGGTGATATCTTCAGGAATACCAAATCACCCACGGTGACCTCTAGGGGTCTTCTTGACGTGTCAGCCCAACTTTTCTGTCTGTCTTGAGCTGCCTTCATATGCTTCCTGATTGTATTCACCTTCCCGACTGTCTGTACCACCAAATCTGGTCCTAGCAACCTTCGTTCACCAACATCATCCCAACAAACAGGTGAACGGCACTTACGACCATACAACGCTTCAAACGGAGCCATCTGAATAGTCGCTTGGAAGCTATTGTTGTACGAAAACTCCACCAGGTGTAGATGATCCTCCCAAGAACCTGAAGTCTAACATGCAAGCTCTCAACATATCTTCAAGGGTCTGGATCGTTCTCTCCGATTGTCCATCAGTTTGAGGATGATAAGCTGTGCTAAACTTCAATCGAGTTCCCAAACTTTCTTGTAAACTCCTCCAGAAGTGCGACAAGAACCGAGTGTCCCGATCGGACAGGATGCTTACCGGTACTCCATGCAATCTTACAATCTCCTGCATGTACCGCTCTGCCAAAGTCTCCGTCGATTGACCAACCCGAAAAGGAATAAAGTGAGCCGCCTTGGTCAACCGATCGACAATCACCCATACTGCATTGTTGCCCTTTGGACTCCGCGGTAAAGCCGTCACGAAATCCATGGTTATATGTTCCCACTTCCACTGAGGAATCGGAAGTGGTTGCAACAAACCAGCAACCCTTTGGAGTTCAGCCTTGACTTGCTGACACACCAAGCACTTAGCCACGAAGCGAGCAATTTCCCGTTTCATACCTTCCCACCAGAAGTGCTGTCGAATATCTCGGTACATCTTTGTCCCTCCTGGATGTACAGAGTAAGCTGAACTGTGTGCCTCCTTCATAAGCTCTTCACGCACATCTCCTTTTGGCACACACACACGGCTACCATACCTCAACGAACCATCTTCATGGATCAGTAAATCGGTTCGCAGTCCGGCTTCAACCTGCTCTCGAAACTTTTGCAGTCTAGGATCCTGCGATTATGCCGCTTTAATCTTCTCAACTAAGGACGACTGTACTTGCAATTGCATCAACTGTCCCATAGCATGTGGTAGCACAACCTCCAAGTCAAATCTCCGAAAATCCGCAATGATCTCCCTCTGTGCAGTCAATACCTGAATTGCTGGTAACCGACTAAGCGCATCCGGCACGACGTTAACCTTTCCCGGATGATACTTAAGATCAAGGTCGTAGTCGGCCATCAGCTCCAACCATCTGCGTTGCCTCATGTTCAACTCCTTCTGAGTGAACACATACTTCAAACTCTTGTGATCAGTAAAGACTTCGACTCTCTCGCCCAAAAGGTAGTGTCTCTAAATCTTCAAGGCGAAGATCACGGCCGCAAGCTCCAAGTCATGAGTCGGATAATTCTTCTCATGAGTCTTCAGTTGTCTCGATGCGTAAGCCACGACCTTCCCATTCTGCATCAAAACACATCCCAATCCCTTTCCGGATGCGTCGCTGTGAATCACCAGTCCTCCTGAATTATTTGGTACAGTCAGGATAGGGGCGGTTATCAACTTCTGCTTCAACGTCTCGAAGGCCAATGCACATCCATCCGTCCAAACAAACGGTACCTCCTTGCGCGTGAGCTTAGTTAACGGCTCTGCCAAACGAGCGAAGTTCTCCACAAATCTCCTGTAGTATCCGGCCAAACCAAGGAAACTTCTTATCTCCGCAACATTCTTTGGAATAGGCCAATCTCGAACTGCTGCAATCTTTTCGGGATCGACGGCGATTCCATCGCCCGACACGACATGTCCCAGAAATTTCACTTCTTCCAGCCAGAATTCGCACTTACTCATCTTCGCATACAATTTCTCCTGTCTCAGCGTCTGCAGTGCGATCTTTAAATGCTCAGCATGTTCCTCCGGACTCTTCGAGTATACCAGGATATCGTCAATGAATACCACAATAAACTGGTCCAAGAATGGTGAAAAGACCCTGTTCATCAAATCCATGAATATTGCCGGCGCATTCGTTACTCCGAAGGGCATCACCAGATACTCGAAATGTCCATATCGAGTTCGAAACGCCGTCTTGCAAATGTCTTCTGCTTTCACTCGGACCTGATGATATCCTGATCGCAAATCCAGTTTCGAGAATACCCTCGCGCCACTAAGCTGCTCAAAAAGTTCTCCAATGCGAGGGATCGGGTACTTGTTCTTAATAGTCACCCGGTTCAATTCTCGATAATCAATGCACATCCTTCTCGTGCCATCCTTCTTCTTTACTAAAAGAACTGGAGCTCCCCAAGGCGAGTTGCTGCTTCGGATCCAACCTTTCTCGAGTAATTCACCAACTTGTTTCTTAACTTCTTCCAATTCCATTGGTGCCATCGGATAATAAGATTTTGATACTGGCGCTGCACCAAGAATAAGGCCAATCGCGAACTCCACATCTCGCTTCGGCGGTAATCCCGATATATCTGCAAATACATCCATAAAGTCGCGAACAACTGCCGGCTCTTCATTACTATCAACTTCCATTGTCGCAAGAACACTGTTTGTCGGCCTAGCCCTAAACTCGACTGGCCCGATAGAGCTGCTTCCCCCAGTGAAGGTAAACTCAGGATGTCCGGGAATCTGGAAAATTACCTTCCTTGCCCTACAGTCAATGTGGGCGTGGAAAGTGCCAAGAAAATCCATTCCCAAGACAACTTCATAGCTGCCCGTATCAATCACCAAGAAATCTGCAAAGAGCTCCCGTCCGCACACAACAACTGTACAATCTTTACACTCTTTACTAGCTATGATTTTCCCATTCCCAGTGTGTATGTCCCAAAAACTAGACAGGGTCGTGTAGGTAATCGAGTGTGTAGTTATAAATTGGGATGACATAAAACAGTGGGATGCTCCGGAATCAAATAATGCCAATGCGGGAAAACCATGAACGAGTAAAGTACCTGAAACCACTTCTCCTGATGCCTTAGCTTCCTCAGCTGTCAACGTGAAAGCTCGAGCCTGCTTTGGTCCTTGAGTCAGCTGTTTCTGCCCTTGGAACGGTCTCTGCGGAGGCTTCTGTATATCATCTCTCGTGCGAAGCTTCGACGGACAAGCACCAACTGCGTGATCGGCCGCTCCACAAACCAGACAAAGTCCCAGTCTCCTTCGACAATCCTTCTGCACGTGCCCAGGTAAACGGCAGTAGTCACAAATCACGCTCTTCCTTCGATCAACGATCACAGGCTTCTTCATTGGTGCTACACCTCGACGGTCCACTGGAATACCTCTGCGCCCATGATCTCGGTTAGGTACAAATGCAGGCTTCCTGGCCGCAACTGTTGTCTGCTGTAGGTTCCCTTTCATTCCCGACAAACTCTGCTGCTCTCTGGCTGCCGTAAGAACCTGCGAGAAAGTGGTCAAACCCAGGGAGACAATCTGCCTCTGGATGTCCACATCCAAACTGCGCAAGAACCTTCGCGCCCTGTCTGCCTCCTTGGCGACTAAGGGTCCAGCGAAGCGGCTGAGTCTCGTCCACTCTGCTGCGTGTACATCCACAGCTGCTCCATTTTGTCTCAGCCCAATAAATTTCTCCTCCATTTCCTCCCATGCAGTCCGCGGGAAGAACTTTTGCAAGAAACTTTTAGAGAAATCCGCCCAACTGATTGGCTTGGGCAAGCGGGTCTCTTCCACAAGCCACCACTCTCGGGCGTAATCCACCAGCTGGATGCGCACTACATCAACTCTCTTGTCTTCAGGGATCTGTGCCGCAATCAGTAAATTCTCCGTGTCCACTAGCCACTGCTCGGCTGGCAACGGCTCCTCCAGACCAGTGAAAGTAGTAGGACCCAACCGTCTGAAATCTGCCACGGTCCCTACTCGGTCAACTGGCTTCGCTACAGCGGTGTTTACAGACTGCCGAATGTCCTGCAAACCCTCCTGAAATGAATCTGCTTGCTGCTGGATCAGCTCAGTTTGCCTCTTCTGATTCTCCAACATCCCACGTATCACTCCTAACATGGCGGCTTCATCCACACGCCTCTGATACGTCTTGAAATTCTTATCTGCCATGGTCCTGAAATCAAAACAAACGACATTAGCATGATGATAGATTCAATATATAAATCAAGGCTAGAACTCCAAGATACTTAAATAGAGTACTGCATTGTAGCTATGCCGCGGTATCATAGCCGCAATTACTTAACTCCACCCAAGTCGCCTAAGTCCTAGAGATAGCAAGAATTTAGGTTTTCGAGTTGACAATGCAAAGTAAGTTTGCATGTCGACATGATCCGGAAGAATGATTCAAGGATGGTAAAACGGTCAAGGTGGCAGGACATGTTTCCTAATCACGGGTATTCTGATTCGTGTATCGGGTACAATACCCAACTACAAAAGAATCAACCCAACTAATCTATGGCTCTGATACCAAAAGAACCATGTCATGCCCCGCTTCCCAGAGTACGCAAGATTGGGCACGTGACATAGCCAACCATGCTACCTGTGGGTAGGAAGTATCCATCCACAGTCACATTATGGTTGTAGAGATATCAAGAACAAGATAAATAAACTAATCTAACACATGTCCAAATCCATAATAACAAGAGTCAATAAACAATAAGTGCGGAAGAAAATGATCCAATACAATAAATAAACAGTACGTCCCATAATGCGGGCTCACATCTGGAAATGAAATGAAATAAATAAACTAATCACTAAGGAACTCACATATCAGCCTGCTGGCTGAAGTACTCCTGCTCGGTCGTCGACAGTGGTAAGGAATCTGGGCCATGCAAAACCCAGACGTCAGCGCGTCATGTCAACCAATAATATAATATGAACATGGTAATAAGCAATGCAGGGATGAACATGAATAAAGCAGTACTATGAAATAACAGTGCAGGGTAATGTGCAGTGGTAACTAAACTGTCCTATCAGGTTTCTACTCTAAAGTCTTTGAAATCAATTGGTGACTCGTCGATGTAACTCAATAGTATCCCGTGCATGCCCGGGACCATGGTCAAGGTTCTCGGGGCTGAATCCGAGACGTGCCGCTAGGCAGTAATAGGTAGCAGGATGGGCGAGTGATGTCAGCATCATCACTCCGGGGCTGGCCAAGCCCGTAAGACTGATCAGAACAGGTATCGAACTGTTGAGTTACAAGTCGGTTTCACCTTTGATTTCCCCATACCCCCAAGTTATGTATGTCAGGTCAGGTATTCAGTAATCAAGGACTAATGCCAACACAGGATCAGGTAACAGGTCAGGTTTGTCTGGATAGACAACAGGAATGGTCCATGAGGACCCCAAGTCAGGTTTGTTGACAAGTCATGTCATGGTACAACAGAATGAGTCGGTATGTATAGGGTGCCATGTCTGGTGCATCGGTATGTATGTATATGTCAAGTGTAGCAGGGTCGGGTCAATATGTAATGTAATCGAGTATGTGCTCTCAACAGGTATACAATCGAATAAGTAACAACAGCAAGAATTTAAAGTAAACAGCAATAATAGTCATTTAATCACAATGGTGCTTTGTATTATCTTTATTAACAGGTTCAAGCATCCTTGGGGTGCAATAGTCACAGGGTAAAGCAATATCAATAACGTAAAGCAATGAAGCTATATGAAATTAAAACTAAAGCATAAATAATTGTCATATGGATGATCTAACAAATAAAGCAAGGACGATCTAACTGGTTTAGTTTGTTAAAGCATGGATTGATAGCAGACCAATTAATTACATGAAGCTACCATAATGATTCAATCTTAAAGATAATTGCAACCGTCAATTCTAAGTTACTCTAAATATCGATATTACCATCAACTGTGTGGTTACACTAAATAATATGATAATTAAATGTATAGCAAGACTTGATCTTGTATTAGCATGTTAGAGCAAGTATTCGGATACTTGCCTCGACGGTTGCGCAAACCGGAAAACACGAATGCAAAGTCGGCGGAAAACACGAGACGGATGCACGGGCCATGGATCGAGTCCAAACAGTGAACAGAGGGACCACACGGACCAGAGTACTTCGCTGGAGAGTCGGGTCCAGTCGACGGTACGGCCGGAATCCGGCGAAATGTCAAAACAGCGACAAGTTAGCAAAATACGATATATGGACAACGATCGACCAGCGAAGGGAAAAGGAAAGGGAAGAGGTCATGAGAACTTACTGGGATATCAAGGATGGCAACCGCAATGGGTTCGACGGCAAAGGGCTCCGGCGGTGAACAGAGAACGCGGCAGAAGGCTGGAAGTTGCTGGATCGGGTGGTGCTGTGCGATGAGGGGAGGTAAAGGCCAGGTTCTGGTCGCAGAGAAGAGGAGGTGGTCGGCGGTGGCGTGGGTGACGACGACGAGGGTCGACGGCGGCGTTTTCCGGCGAACAGAGGAGGTGGTAGTGCTGCGGCTTGGGTGCTGTTGCAGCGCCGGCGAGGGAATGAGGAGGAAGGTGGAGAGGTCGGGACGAGACTGCGGAGGCAAGGGTGATGGTGGTGGTGTCGTCGGCGTGGGGAGGCGGCGGCGACGGCGGGCACCGCGTGCAGGAGGTGGCGTCGGGGTTGGGTTCGCAGGCTCGGGAAGGAGGGAGGAGAGGAGGTAGGGGGTGCGGCTAGGCTGTGGAGGCGAGGACGGTGACGGCGAGGTCGCGGGGAGGTCGACGGCGACGGCACGACGAAGCTAGGGTTAGGGTTCGGTGAGGTTTCGTCGATGAAGTTTTCTCGTGGGGGACGAGGGAACTGTTTAAATATAAATAGAGAGAGAGAGAAGATTGTTAGAGAGAGGGAGAGAGATTTTAGAGAGATAGGGAGAGAGTGAGATTAGAGAGAGATAGAGAGAGACGGAGAGAGAGAGAGATTAGAGAGAGATAGAGAGAGACGGAGAGAGAGAGAGATGGTGGATGGGGCCCACGAGAGATTTAAGTCTCTCGTGATTGGCTGCCAGAGAAGATTTTGAATCAAATGAAATATTTCTTAAGGATTTTATTGTACAGAGAATATATATATATAGTTTAGTATAATTAATTGATTTGGGATTTTGGCGCTAAATGAAACATTTCCAAATCGCGCCCGGGTTGCGCCCAAATATTTCAAATTCAAATTATAGGATTTTAAGCGAGTTCCAAATTTTGAAAAGAGGTGTTTAATAATTAAAATGCATGCCCCCAAGTCGGACACTTGCACGCGCGCGTAGCCGTCTAAACTTGCCCGTTTAGCCGAACGGGAAGAAATCTCGACACACGGACGCTACCACGCGACTAGTGGCGACGAGTAGGCCAACATGGATATTTTTAATTTCATTTTAGGTGTTAAAATTTGTTATGTGCCAAAATGACTTAGCCGGTTAAAATTTAGCAATAAACACCAAACAATCAAGATAATTGAAATGAGCAATGTATAACACTCAACTAGTAATAGAAATAGTATTATTGGGCTCGGGTGTTACACTCTCTGCAACCTTCTTGTAAATACAAGGTTCATCTACATTTTTGATGAAGTTAAATTCTTTGACTACAACATCAAAACAGATGTTCCAACTCCGCGATGCTTGCTTTAACCCGTAAATGGATTTAAGAAGCTTGCACACCTTTCCGCTGCTCCCACTATCTACGAAGCCCTCTGGCTGAGTCATGTACACACACTCCTCTAAATCACCATTTAGAAAAGCGGTCTTAACATCCATTTACCAGATTTCGTAGTCATGATATGCAGCAATGGCAAGTAAGATCCGGATGGACTTAAGCATAGCCACTGGAAAAAAGGTTTCGTCATAATCCACACCTGGTCGTTGATGAAAACCCTTTGCAACAAGTCTAGCTTTGAAAGTCTCAACTTTTCCATCTACACCAAGTTTCTTCTTAAAAATCCATTTGCTCCCAATGGGTTTTACCCCTTCAGGAGCAACTTCCAAAGTCCATACTTTGTTGGTGTATATGGATTCCATCTCAGATCGCATTGCATCCAGCCACTTCACAGAGTCCCCACTCGTGATGGCCTGCTCGAAGCTAGTTGGGTCATCATCTACCATGATGCAGTCCTCGCTCCCACCATCGATGAGAAAACCATAGTATCTCTCAGGTGGATGAGGAACCCTACTAGATCGGCGGAGAGGCTGAGGTTCGTTGGCAACTATCGAATCCTCTGGTTCTACCAAATCTTCTATCGTAGTTTGTATTGCTGGAACTTCTTCCAGTTCTACCTCCTCGCCACTAATTTCCTTTGCAAGAAATTCCTTTTCCAAAAAGGTGGCATGTTGAGAAACAAACACCTTTTGTTCCTCAGTGTGGTAGAAGATATACCCTTGTGAGTTTTTAAGATATCCTACAAACTTGCACAGGACAGACCTTGCCTCGAGTTTGTTCGGATTGTGCCTTTTGACATAGGCCGGATAACCCCATATCTTAATATAATTAAGACTTTGTCTCTTCCCCTTCCATATCTCATATGGAGTGGTAGGCACTGATTTGGTAGGGACCATATTCAATAGGTGTATGGCTGTCACAAGCGCATACCCCCAAAAGGAAATAGGCAACTCAGCAGTGCTCATCATAGAGCGCACCATATCTAATAGTGTGCGATTCTTCCATTCCGATACACCATTGTGCTATGGCGTATACGGAGGAGTAAGCTAAGAGAGAATCCCATTCTCTTTTAGATAGTCCAGGAACTCATTGCTCAAGTATTCTCCTCCTCGATCAGATCGAAGGATCTTAATACTTTTACCCATTTGGTTCTCGACTTCGTTCTTATATTCTTTGAATTTCTCAAAAGCTTCAGACTTGTGTTTCAACAAGAGCACATGTCCGTATCTTGAGAGATCGTCAGTGAATGTAATGAAGTACGAGTAACCATTCCTAGCATGTGTAGACATGGGATCACATACATCACTATGTATCAGTCCCAAAAGTTCTGTAACTCTTTCTCTGTGTCTACTAAACGGAGTTTTGGTCATTTTGCTTTTGAGACATGAATGGCAAGTTTCATAAGATGATAATTCGAACGGATTCAAATATCCATCCTTATGCAACTTAGCCAGTCGTGTCGCATTGATATGACAAAGTCTACAATGCCACAAGAAGGATTCATTCATTTCTGAACTCTTCCTCTTGTAAGTGTTTTATACATTAAGAAATGTAGTTTGATTTAGAACGTATATGTCATTATTTAACAAGCCTGATCCAATCAACTTTTGATTCAGGATGATGTTCATAGCATTATCCTGTACTACAAAACTATATCCTTCTTTACTTAATAAAGAAACTGATATAATGTTGCATATCATGTTCGGTATGTAATAGCATTCGTTCAGAATCAATGTATTACCACTTGGTAATACAAGGTGACATTCGCCAACTGCTTTGGCTGCAACATCTGCACCATTCCCTACTCTTACGGAATGATCACCCATTCTCAGTTCTCTACCTTTTCTTAGCCCATGCAATATATTACATACGTGGGATCCTGATCCGGTATCTAATGCCCAGGACGCAGAGTGAACTGAGAAACGGTTCTCGGTAACTAACACTCCCGAAGAAGATGCATCTGCTCATTCTTCGAATGGGTGGCGTGGGATTCCAAATATTCTCCTATTTCATGTTCAGTCTTGTAACAGTTATAAGACAGAACGGAACGAACGTTCCCCTGCTCAGTATAATAAGTGGGTTCGGTCAATACATCCATATTATTATCTTGATTAAGGTCTGACATGGTCGCTACCTGGAGAGAGAGAGAGAGAAGGAAACACTTTAGCGTATGCTCTTGCAAGATTAGATTTGTTATTATCTTATCTAATCAGGATGGCTCCCACTGTTTTTCATCAAATCTTCCTTTAAACCCAAAAAAAGTAAGACTAGCCGGGATTAATTACACCTTACAAGTTCGCCAATCTTTCAGCCAGGTCAGTGTTGGTACTTTGAGGGAGGTTCCCCGTGCTTTCGCACGGACCTAATTAAGATAAACCTCATTTTCCCAGAGGCGTAACCCCGTTAACACCTTTCTAGACACCTACTTGATCGGCTAATTGTCATGTGTAAAATTCTCCTAGGAGTAACTCTTACTTGCAGTGGGTATCGGGATCCAACTATCTCATAGAAGGTATGCAATCTCATTGCAAATTTCAACACTTGAAATTCCCGATAATATTTTTACCCCTAACGTGTTATGACCTTGACGAAAGCCAACAAACCATAGTCCGTTAGTCAAGTTCAACCCATACATTTCATGATTGAAGTAAACCCATCCGCACGACCCTTGACAAAAGCCAACAAAGCCGTACGACTACCCTAATCCAATCGCATCATATGCTACAGATAAGCAGTAAGTAGCTACCGCACACTATTTTTTAACGAAAACCAACAAACGCAGCACGAATACTAAATATTACTTATCTGAAATGTCGGAGGGCTACGACAGGTTTTTCTGAAAACTTTTTGCGTAATGAACTTGATATCGTTGTAGAAACAAGTAATTTTGAAAAGGAGTGTTTTTGAGGCTTTTACTAGTTTCGCTAAAGAGGTCACTCCCGGTGAAGAGATATTGGCTCTTTCCTTATCGAATAAGGTGCTGGATATTCTACAAGGAATACCGCTATGCAAAACAAGAACTATAGAAGCAATCAAAAAAACATAACCGAGTGTTTGTGGCATCTGCTAGTTTCGCTAAAGAGGTCACTCCTGGTGAAGAGATCTCGGCTCTTTCCTTATCGAATAAGGTGCTGGATATTCTACAAGGAATACCGCTATGCAAAGCAAAAAACTAGAGCTACCCTTTTTGAAAATTTGATTCTACAACATCTTTAAGGTTTCTTTTCTTTTCATTAATCCCATTAACGAAATTCCCATCATTTATGCTTCCTAAGCATCACAGAAGAAACGAAAGCAATAATATTTATATATCATATATATATAGTATAAGAATTCGTCTCACGCATATAAAATGATCACATCACAGAATATCAGCAATAGAAGAATCACATATGAAATATTGGATATATTAGGAATTCCATGTTTTATTTAAGCCAGTAAAAACGCGGATTCCGCGGTCGTGATGAATAGCCAAACCCACATCCCTAGACCCCTACGAGAGAGGCAAGCAACACTACCAATTCTAGAGTTAGGAGATCCGACTCGACTCCTCGAGTTGGTCTCCCACTGGACTCTAGAACCCGGTTACTTGTGCTCCCCGCCTTGGGTCCATCCTAATGCGGAAAAGTAAATAATATACAACAATGGTGACATCATCCTCAACCCGGAAGTGCCCCAATAAAAGAATATTACATACAATGAATTTTACATGAATGAAAATAAAAACTCTCATCTCACATAAAACCCCCGGTTATTCAAGACACGACGATCCAATATAACATATCACAGCAACACATAATCATCACAGATAACTAGGCGAAATTAGACAATTCGATCGATTCAACGAATTCCCAAAAATTCCCAGAGAGCTCAACACTTGAGCACAGTTAAAGTTAACCAGAAACATCCTACATCACCTACGGACCTACAGCTGAAGGCCCGACCAAAGCCTCTCAAGTGGCGCCGTGGATCCGCCGCCAAAACCATGTTTTGGCCGCGGATCCGCGGTCATTTAGACGAGTTAAGGTTTCGTTCTTCAGGGGTGTCCATAGAATTCCCTGCATGATTTTCTGAATATTTTTAACATGAAAAATTTCCAGAAAGTGGGAAATTTAGGGTTTTCGGAGTTCGATCCGACTTCTAACTTCGTCTAGACAACGCCTGATACTCTAGCTTGGCTCTGATACCACTGTAGGGTTAGCTTAGCACCTTAGCAAGGTTTTGTCAAGCATCAAACATGATATATTAAAAATTTTGGGGTGCTAAACAAACCAACCAAGTAATCGAACTAGAGAATTAGGGTTAACTATGCATGTAAACAACTTTACATCTAAGTGATAGGGATTACAACCTTTCTAGTCCGTTCCTTCGCTTCAAAAGCTCCGAGTAGCAGTCCCTTCGCTGCGATCCATGAGCTCTCGAACTCTTGAGAGGCTCCACAAGATGTACGATACATCCTTGCTTGAAGTCTTCAAAGTCTGTGATGATCTACGTCGAGAAAACACGGACTCAAGCTCACTCTTCACTAATACGGAATTAGTGAAGCTAACACACTAATCTATATGACTAGTATAGAAGAGGATGATGAAGTAGGAATTTAGCTCTCTTTAGTTTTCTTTTTCTTAATTTATTTCATCACAAATGAAAAAGGTAGCAAGCTTTTGAGGAAGAAGAAGATGAAGTGATGAGAATAATTGTTGTGTGGTTAGAAATGCAACCTTGGGTCAAGTATATCATCATTAACCCTTGTAGAGACTTAACCATGAGCTATGCTTAAAGGTATGGTTGATAAATATCTTAAGCTAGACAAAAAAGAGTGGACAAAGTCAAAAAAGACTACAAGCTTCAACAAATATCTATGATGACAAATATCCACAATATTTGAATTACTTAATGATAAATATAAATCCTAACATTAACCCTAGCATGGTTTAGCTCTCATAAACCATAGTTGCATTTATAACCAAGCATGTCACAATTATACATATCACATATATATAATTTTGTAACAAAAGAAAAGAATACATTAAACATATATCACATATATATCAATGCATCCAAAATGAGAAAAAGAATTACTTAAGTGAGCTTATATTAGTTAATGTAACGTAATATATCACATATATAATTATATATTAAATTATATAATCAATACTTGATCCGATAATCCAGCTATATCACATATAACCGACTAATATATAAAATGTATCATTTCATTGAATCAACACTTGATCCGATGATCCGGCTATATCGCATATACCCGTTCGATATCACATATCGCGAGAATGGAATACGGTATCCCATACACGTATTATTCTCGGACCCGCACATATCACATATGTGCTCCTACTCCGTTTCGCCTGAGCCAGGAAACCTCTGTGTAGGACTCTAAAGACTCGTCAATACTTCGGCAGTCGGTGATGATCATATCAAACACCCACAAGCTGCAAGCGGTCAGCTAAACGTAACAGCCACCCGGGTATTGAGCGACCAGAAGATCAACAAGCAAGTCTGTACATACTCATGCAAATCCAATCAGTAACACTTCCGTACAGTCCGATCTCTTTGTATGATATGTAGCATATCCAGTCTAGGGGTGGTAAACGTCAGACCCCAATAACCGATAAGTCATGTCGATGCGTGGCTCATAACGGGTCGAGAAATTACTGATAACACTTACCAGTATATCTCCATATCAGCCCTGGCCAGGGACTTCCAGTTATAGCCAATCGAACACAGCGCAATATCAACCCCAATACCGGGAGAGACGAAACCCCTCCTATCGCTCATTGCCTCCATGTGATTCGGGACTGTACCCAAAAGCCACCGTTTTGCATGTTCTCTTGAACGTGGTAAGGTAGAAATCAAAGCACAGTGGGAATCACACAAAACTCTATGACGATCTCGGGTCTACAGACTAACATGTACCAGTGTCACTAGAGAACTGCTATCTGACGATAGGTATAATACCAACAAGGAGTTCTCGGCGAGTCCGTTAAGTGTACCCACTCTCCACTGAGCACCCTTATACCATCTTTGATGTCACACACTAATGGATGTGGGATCATCCATCACCCATCATATGGGTCATGATGCGTATACGCTAGTCTACTCTGGACTATCGATGCCCTATCTCGATACACCCTCGACTAGGAACAGTTATAAGATGTACTTATCGACCACCCTGGCCCCACTAGTATGATCTGCATCATAGTCCTATTAGTCAAGTACATATCCTAAGGGCTTTATCAACATGTGAGAGTTAGACAGTAACCCAATATAAGTCAACATGTTAAGACAAAGAGCAACCAGATACCATACTATCATATCGAGCAAGAAAGTCCTCTCTATATATATCCAAGCATCCACTATAATATACATCATATGTACAACAATAGCCTCTAGGGCATATACATAACTAACAGATTCCTACCCCACAACGCCAGGGATCGAAGCCCTCGCCAAGAGGCCACTGAGAAGCTTCACTGCTCGACCTATCCTTAGCCACCTCTTACTTCCCATCCGGCGCTAAGGATCGAAGCCCTCACCAAGAGGCAACCGAGCAGCTACCATGCTCGGTTATGTTAGATGTCGTTCACTACCCCCACGAAGCCATATACCTAAGCCCTCGCCTAGAGGCAACTGAGCATCTATCATGCTCGGCCATCCGTAGCTGGTGTTACTAACCGCCAACGCCACGATCCAAGCCCTGGCCATGAGGCCATCCATGTTTAAGCGATCTCAACCTCAACTTCGAGGCCATGGAGATACCCACCCTTCACCGATCTTTGCACACTTGGCAAATAGTCGAATTCAACTCGACGTGCAATCGCCAGACGAAGAACCGACCCGCCGTGAAGGCTGAACTATGCAAATACAAGTGTTTACCGACAAAGGAAAATACGCGCGCAAAATACTACTGCAAAAAGGTTTTATTCACAAAACCAAAAGTCTCTACAAGGGTATTGTGGGCTCCCCAGCCTTACAAAATGCTCGGAGGCCTACAAAATTCCCGGTCCAACAAAAGAAAAGAAACAGGAAGACGAGGGGCTTTAGGCCTCAGGGCCAGGCGCAACCCTGAAAAGCTCAATATCTACCACGGTTCGGGCTGCTTCTGGAGGATTGGCGCCCATCACAGGAGCCTCGGCGTCGCCCTCGCCGGGAGTCTCTTCCCTGGCTTCGCCCCTGGGGTCGTCCCCCTGCTCGTCATCCCCGCGAGGAAATTCAGCTCGGAGCTCTGCGTCAGCGAACTCCGGCATCCGAGCCTTGACGGCGTCGAGGGCCTCATGCCAGATGAGGGTAGTGGTCGCGGCTAGGTCGGAGTAAAAATGTTCCGACTTCTTATAGTTCTCCACCGCCTTCGCCGCTCTGAGATCGGCTCGCTTCATCCCCTCTACCGCCGCCTCCAGCTCCTTGCAGAGGGTGTTCGCAGACTTCTTCAGGGTGCCGACGAGCACCTTGGAGTCCTGAACCTTGGCCTCTGCGGCCCGGGCGGCCTCACGGTACCTGGCAACCTCCTGCTTCCCGGCCGCCACCTCCTGCTTCGCGGCCGCCACCTCGCCCTCTAGGACGACGACCCTCGCCATCGCCGCCTCCAGCTCCAACTTTGAGCTTTCTTCCAGCGAAGAGAGCTCGCCCGCGGCTCACATCGCCGGGGCAATTTCCTCTTCTTCCATCTGGACGACGAGAGCGACGTGCTGGAGGACCTGAAGAAATCAGAGGGGGATCAGAAAGAAAAGGGAGGCACCAAATCTCACGAATTGTAAGACGCGGAGAGTTAGATCAAGTAAGATGCGAGCACTAACCTGCACGGCCTCTTGGGCGATCGTCGCCATCTGCGCCCTTAGGGTCCCCCGAGGAACCCTGCCTCCGGCCGACCTCTCCATGTCCGCCAGCAAGCTGTCAGCAACGGAGAGCCCCGAGGGCACCTCAAAGCGGAGGTTACCCTCATCCACCAAGATCGGGGAGGCCGGGGTCCACGGAACCGTCCGGGAGAACCGCTTGAGAGACAACGCCGGGGAGCCGGTCTCCATCTTCGAAGCCTCGGCCTCTTTTTCCCGAACCCGCTTTCGGCTCGGCGCCTGGCTAGGCTCCGGGGCACGGCCCGCACTCGAACGCGGGGGTGGGACGACTGCCGGGCGAGCCGGGACCGACGTCGGACGAGAAGAGCTGACGCCTCCAGCCTTCGATCCCTTCTTCGGCTTGCGCATGGCCACTCGAAGTTGGCTCAAGTCCATGGGTTCTGCACAAGACAAGATACAATAGAGTCAGCAACACAAGTAGAAATGAAAATAAACACAAGTCTAACAGATCGTGTCGGGACCCGGTTCTTTCTCACGGAGCAAAGTGCCACACGGAACAAACTGCCACGCCAAGTGTTGTGTTAAGTGGGCGACAATGGGGAATCTTCGGAATACATTCCGAAAGAGGGCGGATCTGTACTATAAATGGAATGATACCACTCTTCAATACAGAAGCGCCTTTTAAGTGAACCGGCACTACAGGAGCTTGAGAACTCCGTAGTTAAGCGTGCTCGAGCCAGGGAAGTTCTGGGATGGGTGACCTCCTGGGAAGTGGCCCCTAGTCGGGTCCGGTTCATCCCGAAGGACAAAAACCATGCGGCTTCGGCCAGAGCGGACAATACTCTCTGTATTGGGGGTGGGGCGTAACAGAATGGTATCAGAGCTGGTCCCTCAATAGTAGGTCTGTGGTTCGAGGACGAACCGTTGTTCAAAGGTGGGGAGAATGTCGGGACCCGGTTCTTTCTCACGGAGCAAAGTCCCACACGGAACAAACTGCCACGCCAAGTGTTGTGTTAAGTGGGCGACAATGGAGAATCTTCGGAATACATTCCGAAAGAGGGCGGATCTGTACTATAAATGGAATGATACCACTCTTCAATACAGAGGCGCCTTTTAAGTGAACCGGCACTACAGAAGCTTGAGAACTCCGTAGTTAAGCGTGCTCTAGCCGGGGAAGTTTTGGGATGGGTGACCTCCTGGGAAGTGGCCCCTAGTCGGGTCCGGTTCATCCCGAAGGACAAAAACCGTGCGGCTTCGGCCAGAGCGGACAATACTCTCTGTATTGGGGGTGGGGCGTAACAAATCGCCTGCAAGATCCTAACTTACCGATAAACTGGGCAGGGCTGAGCCCGGCCCAACTAAGGGCCCGCTCAGAAAGTAGCACGTCGGCCCGAGGAATGGGCTCCCACTCTGCCACTTTCACCGTGTTGGGATCGTTAGACTGACCTCCCCGCCATCACCTATCCCTAGACCACTGGGTGGGCACAGGCCAGTCCTCACCCTCTGGCGGCCCAACAAAGAAAAACTTCTTCCAATCATGGATGGAAGAAGGCAAGACGATGACTCCCGACTTGGCTGCACTCCCCCGTCCTTTCCTAAAGGAGAGGTAAACCCACCTCGGGTCGCCCGCGCGAGTGCCGGGGTGACCTTTGTAAAGGAGAGAGGAGGCAAGGGTGGACAGACTGAAAGGGATCATCTGCAGCTTCAAATGGACCAAGAACCCAAGGAAAATCCTCCAGGAGTTCGGCACTAGCTGGCCCGGGGCTAGCCCAAAGTAATTTAGAGCTCTAACAACCCCGGGAGAGAAAGGCAGGCGCATTCCGGCCGAAAAGGCTTCCAAGTACAAGGCAATCTCTTTACCCCGTACCTGATCTGCCCTCTCTCCTTCCTCGGCCAAACGTAGCGTATAGCAGGGAGGGATATGGAAACGATTCCGAACGGTGGCAAGCTCATCCTCGTACCTCACCGTGGATGACACGCCAGGTGCATCCGCGACATCCGCTCTGGGGGTCGCCCCTATCTCGCGACCCCGAGAAGAAGATCTGACCCTAACTTCCCGAAAAGACTCCGACTCGGTGGAAGAAGAAGCAGAGGAAGAAGAAGAAGAATCTACATGGGGCTCCCTAGACTCTACCCGATCTATTTCTACAAACTCTTCAGAAGAAGACATCTAACCTGATTGAGAGGATGGGTCCTCGGAAGGAGAAACGCAGAGATCCGACCTAAAAGAGAGAGCGCCGAGCTAACAAGACCAAAGACGAGGAAATTATGAAGAGGAATGGGCCCTCATGTGGACCCCACCTCTATTTATGGCAGCCAGCGTAACACATCCAAAGGTGACAGTCGTCTCCCGCCAAAACGACTCTTCGCACTCAACGGCCACCATCGCTCCACCTGTCATGCGCACATTGGCCGCACCCATCAAGCGCAGGAAACCTGCAGCCCGTCGTATCAGCCAACCAGCACCCGACACGTGGGCTGTCGCTTCGGTGATCGTACGCACGATCCGGCGCATCCTCTTTAATGTGAGATCTGGCCCCTAATCCGCTGACGCCACCAAAAGAATACGACAGATTGCCCAGGAACACGCCACGATATCTTCGAAGAGGAGTTCACCTCGGGTGACCCGGCAGACTACTCTCGACCCGACCCGTCAGCTGGTCGGGACGAGAGTAGGGGGATAATGATGATGCTCGATATCAGTGATCTCCCAGATGGCGCCACGTGGCAGATGACGTGTCTCAAAGCATGCAAGAAAGGACCCACAGTGGCCGACCAGGCCGCTCCTATGCACGTCCTACAGACAACCTTTGGCTCGTCTCCGAGTCCCCCTGTGCAACTGGCCTCCTCGGCCCTCTCAGCTCGCCTCCGAGCTCTAGCAGAACCAAGATAGCTCGGCCTCCCACTCGTTCCCGAGCTCTCCCACCGAGCTCCTCTTCCTCAGTCTCATCGACCGACCAACGGCACCACTCGCAGGCGCAACCGCCATCCCGCAAATCTCGCCATGTGGGAGATATCCGCCGGCCACATCCCGCGTTCCACGCCATCACGATCCCCTATTAACGAGCCTGTCTCGCCATTAATGGGAGATCCCGCCCATCACGCAGGCGTGACGTCGGGAGCGTAACGGCCGGCGTGATTCTCGCCCCCACCTGCCTACTGCCACCACTATTTAAACCCTTCCTTCAGACGGTTCAAGTAAGTCATTTTCCACTCACTAGGCCATTACTCTGCTCGGATTTCCTATCTAACTTAATCGTCGGAGGGTTCTCGGTGGTACAACCACCCCGGGACTTTCTCGTAGGTAGCTCGGCCCCAACAACCTCAAACCCATTGAGATCCACACACTTCAACAGCTATCCTCCAACTCAAATCTCGGCCGTCCATCATCGCCAATAGCAGATCAACGGAAGGTAACATCTTGACGTGATTCCGACTCGCGTCAACCGGAAAAACAAACAAAGAAAGAAAAAGGGAAAAATTATTTCCAAGCCCGGTTTTAAAGGATGGCTTATTTTAAAACCCAAAAAGTTCCAAAACTATGGACAAACCCAAAAGTATGTTTTGAATTTATTTCAAAACCAAATCCTGATTTGTATACGTATTTGTGTATGCATTGCCAATAATGCCCTTTTAAAAATTCCTTTTAAAATTCTCCAAGAAATTACGTATGTTTTCCTGTGACTCGATATTTCTCTATTTTCTTTTCTAATTTACTTTTATATCCCATCAATTTTTGGTATAAACCCTAATTTCTTCTTTATAAATCGTTTTGGGAAAAAGTTGCAACCCTCACACTGTTGATCTTTGTAAATCATTTGGGGGGAAAAAGTTCTCCTTCACATCATTGATTTTCAAGGTATATAACAAGTTTCTTAATTAAGACAATGAAGAAATTTGAGAACGAAGGTAAAGAAATTGGTTGAGAAAATATTGGGATTGGGTTTGGGATGTGGGAGTTCAGGGTGAGAATAGAATTAGGAGAAGATCGCATAGATTGGAAGAAGGGATGGAGAATTGAGAGCGAGGTTATATATTTGGAGGAGGAGATGATGAATTG
Source organism: Agapanthus africanus (assembly GCA_030015575.1). Taxonomy (NCBI): domain Eukaryota; kingdom Viridiplantae; phylum Streptophyta; class Magnoliopsida; order Asparagales; family Amaryllidaceae; genus Agapanthus; species Agapanthus africanus. The sequence goes on along the minus strand of JASDDO010000022.1, from coordinate 673,978,181 downwards.
AAAGGGAATATAAGAATATAGAAACCGAAATTAGAAGAGGAGAAGGCAATGGCCAGCAAAAATCGAAAAATTTAAAAGAGACGGGAGGTGCAGGCTTTTGGCAATGAGCATGAGAGAGGAGAGGAAGGTGAAGAGAGAATAAACATAGTATATTATATCAGGCCCCAAATCCACGTATATATATTTTAACAATTTAATGTGTGACACAGCCGTAATTGTTATTCTTAGAAACCGCAAAGCCTGAAACCATAATTTCAATTCTTTACATTACCTAATCCATAGTACACCGGTCTTCCAATAAATTTCATCAATAAAGTGTGGATAGAAATTCAATTTTCACATACTTTTAGTTCATAAAGCTGCTGTATTCCTCTTGCTGTTCATTTAATTATCGTCCATATTAAATAGAACTTCTTTAATGGAGTACACTTTTTATATTATAATACATATCATAGTTAAACTTGGCATTTGAAAAAAAAATAACAAAAGTATCCTTTGTATTATCTATTTTGGGTGTCAAAAATCTGTATTTTATAAGTATTGGGATTTTCCACAATTTTGAAAATACATGGGTTCAAAAATAAACCACTCTTTAGAACGGGACGTAGAAACAATTTTCCCAAGAAAGAAACCAAACCATTGTTTGTGGTTTTTCCACTAAGGGTTTTCCTTGTAAATATCGATGTCGCATTTTGTGTGTTGATTGCCTTATTTATTTCCTATGGTATTTTCGTATCTAATCCTATGATCGTTAAATTCGTTGAATTATATCTATTCCGTCTTAACTGTCCTAACAATTTATTATACAAAAATTTACAATTCGATATTTTGAAAATATCTCACGATATATCATAATATCTGATATCTAGTATGAAAATTTTCGTGCTAATATGATATCGATATTCAATATCTAGAATATTGGGTATCTCCTTAGGAATCTTCCATAGACCTATAAGTGACAAAGTTGTCCAAAACAATATTATAAATTGAGGCCAGCAGATACTGCTAGTTATCGTTCCACTTTTGTATTAGGTTCTATTATTTTGATCCCCTTATATGACCTAATATATCGCGTTAACCGTTATATCCCGAGAGGAAGGTCCCCTTTCCTCTCCTTATTGGTTCCTCAAGGCCCCGAAAGGTCATGAAAGAAATTGGGCAAGCTCACTCCCGATGATAAATTCCATAGCCTATCCCACACCTATTAATAACTAGGAATTTCAAAGATAAATCACCAACTGATTCTTCCGAATGTCCATAAAACCCACATTCTATGCAACATATCTCATCTTTCTTTGCTAAACGATATTATGTTAGTGTCACATTTCAAAAGAGGAGCCATATAAAACCTATAACTTTCAGAGGAACTCGACTTTTCCATATCATATCAAGGCTGAGTTATAATTTCTATCATAGTTGAGAATTTTATAGAAGGATTTGATGGTAAATGCTTTATGATGGTCCCACTTCCACATTGCTAAAGCTATGATATCCTCTCTCGTAGGCTCTCCCATAGGCTTTCAGTAATCTAGATAATCTATCATCTATCGGCTGAATCTCCTTTCATGTGAGGTCAAGATTCTTTCGAACGAAGGCCGCCACTTGCCTGGCGACTGAAATATCTTTATTCTTCTCTAGATTAAACAAAGCTAGAAAGCGCTTTTGTAATGTTATGTCTTCGTCCTAGTAATCACGCCACAGTTAATACTTCCTGAGCCATTTGTTAATGAGGTGCTTTTGAAGAAGTTTTCTCACATGTTATTGTAGGGTTTTCATGCTACGCTTTATAGTCGACTCATAAATGTAGATCCGTCTTAGAAATCCAAATCCATACTAGGATATTAAAAGTAGCGGAAGTGAATAATATAATCAGTGGTTTACGGCTGTTAGGATATATCATATCTTAGCAGGGTTGAAGATCTCCTGAACCGATTAGCATTATATGAGTCTCACGTTATGTCCTTGTGATGATCTGCAGAAACAATGTGTTACTCGAAAAGTTTCCTAGATTATAATGATATAAGAAAGAAAGTGGATTCTTTTTTTTCTAACTCATGGTTTTTTGGAATTGTTTTACTTTATTAGATGATTTTTGTGAGGTTTCTCTAAGCTAAACTAATAGCGAATTATGAGAGAAGGATATGAGGCCAAAAGATCCCCTCCCACGCTCCCCCCCCCCCCCACCCCACGCCACCCCACACGAAGAGAGGGGTTATTTATAGAAGGAGAGAAGCAGAGATAGATTAGGGTTTAAATCAAAAGTTATGATTGAAGGAGAGAGATTGGATGCTTGTGATGAAATAGAAATTCTTAAGCCAAAATTTTATCTCAGTTTATTATATTATACATTATGAATTATCTGGCCATCAAAGAATTCATTAATAAGACAAAAGAGATGAAATTTATGTGTGTTTTTGGGTGAATCTATGCTTAATTTGATGGATTAAGTATAGAATTCCATATTGTGGTTTTGATATAACATGGATAGCTCGGAGCCAACCTATGGAAGGAATGAGCCCAATATTTGTGGTATTTGATATAACTTGATATAACATGATCAAACTTGGTCTGGAGATGGATTGTATAAGCTTCCTAATTTTCCTTTTCCACTATTGGTTCAGTGGCACTAATATAGTTATATATCAAGAGCAGTATATATGTTGAAATTTTTTAAATTTTTTAATTTGACAATATGAACAGGGCTTAAAATAAGCTTGTCCCATGCCAAAGATTTTATTTTTGCTGTTGCTATAACAATTACAGATTGTAATTCTCAGAAGTTGTCAACAAAGACCAAATTGTCAATAAAATAAAACCAAAAAGTAAACAGAGAAGGGAAGATTAAGATTAGAATAGAGAGAAGACACCAATTTTGGCATACATCTTTGTTCTTTGCATATAAGTTTAGGGTTGCATTCGGAGCGGATACGGATCGGATATGATCATTACCGTATCCATATTCGTTTTCTGTTTTCAGATACGGATACTAATACGGATACAGTTCGCTAAAAAATATCCATATCTATAATTGATAAAATCGGATACAGATACGGATCGGATATAAAATAAACGGATACGGATACGAATCACATATTGATAAATAAATATTTAAAATATAAAATAAATGTATGTGAAGTGAAAATATGCATGCAACCAATATATACTAATATGAGTGCTTTAAATATTTGAAACGAATAAATATACACATAACAGAACATATTAACAAATAATTATACATATATATTGTCCTATTATCGATACTAGTATTTAGCACATGCAATGCACGTTTTTTATATTTTAACATGACAAAGATTTGGAATTTTTTCAAAGAATTAGTTAAAATAATATAGGTTTTAAAGGTTTTTCGCTGGATTTTTATTTTTTAAAAGTTTAATAAGTTGTCTATCTTAAATAATTTATAAAAAAATCTTTATTATCTTAACAAAAAGTATTTAAGATATATCTCAAACAAAAAAATAAAGTGATTTAAATAACAAACCTAACAAATCTTTTTTTCTATATTTTATTAATTTAATCATATGCATTGCACGTGCAATAATAAGTTGACACGTCATCGCTGTTTAGATGACAGAAAATTAGAGGGTTTTATTTTGCACTAAATCCCTCCTTTGGCATTAATATAGTACAGATTTTAAAATGAAAATAATAAAATAATATTTTAATGCTTAATTTATATTACATATAATATAAACAAACTAATATATTATTTAATTTAATTTTACTATAAAAGTATTAATTAATTAAGTATAAAAATATTAGAAATTTAATTTGTAATGCTATATTTAACTTAATGAGTCTGTGGATATTCGAATCCGAATTCGGATATCCGAATCGATATCCGAGAAATTTGAAAAGTTCTGTATCCATATCCGACTAGATCCAAAAATATATATTCGTATTCGTATCCGAACGGATCCGAAATTTCATATCTGTATCCAAAAATATCCAGATCCGAATACAACCCTAGACAAGACACAACACAATAGGAAGCCCGTTTTAAAAGTGAAATTGTCAATAGATTCACATGTCAATTTTCGCAACATTGAGAAAGATTCAATTTTTTAAAGCACCATCCCTACCGGATTTTTGAGATATTATCATAGAGTTATAAAAGTCTCATAATATGTGTGTATATCTCCTTTTATGTGTATGTGTGTGTATGTATGCATGCAGGTGCATGTGTTCGCGCGCGCGTGTATGTGTGTGTATATATATAGAAGAGCCCTCATGTTCACCGCCGGAAGACGGACCGGGACGTCGGGACGTCTGGACTTCTCGCCTGAATCCTGAGGGCATATGCTATTTGGATTTATCCGTCCACCTCTCCGAACATACCAAGTTAATTTATGACACCGTATATCGGAGGTTTGGACGGACCCGACCGTTGTAGCAGACTTTATCAGATTCTCTCTCGTTTACGAGGGGTTTTTGATTGTAGAGACGCTCTTTCCTGCAGGCGCAAGCCCCTACAGTTAATTACGTTACCTCATCGCGATAAGCACTTTCTCCTGCTCCGGAAGTTCACTTCGTATTGTGTGTGTGTTTTATTTTAGTTGCCCGTGGATTGTAAATGGAGACTAATTTATGTCGTCGTTCGTAGGACGTGAATTAGTCTAAATTCGTATATTTCTATATTTGGGTTTGGGCTGATTTAAGGACCGTTAATATAGTTTAAGATTAAGATCAACTTAAACATATGAGCATTTGGGCTCGGTTATTTTAGTTTAAGGACATCGCGGTCCATTATCGCCATGTTTGAGGCGAAATATTAGTTTAAGGATTGTAACAACCGAGTTCAGTTATACCAATTTCTGTTTCCGTATTTGTTTGTCTATGGTATTTTATTGATTTATCATGTTTGGATGCGAATGGTAGTTTACTTTTAAATTGCATTCGACCCGACCCGCTTACTTGAACTGGTAGATTCATATTTATAGATTATCCTGACTTGTTATATAAACACGTGTATTTCATGTATACTGCATACTGGTATTTTATCTAGTATCGCATCTTTTGCATATAACAATTTAAATCACGTAAAATAATTTAAAATTGCATTTCATAGCCTGCATGATACCCCTAACCCCGTGGTAGCATCCGCACATCTTGTTCTCGTCTCGTTCAGTGAAACGGGCGTGTTTGGATGGCTACGCGCACGTACGTGCATCCGTTTTTGGGGTATGCTTTTTCGTTACCTGAGCACTCGTTTTGAAATTCATAGGTCACATATATTTTTCATATTTTAAATTTGAATTTTTAGACCCGACCCGGGCATGTTTTGGAGTAAATTTGTATTTGCCAAAATCTCAAAACGGACTAATATTATAATATTATTCAAATCTTTTTTAACTATATAAATATTTTATAATCATTTAATAAAATTAAATCTCTCTCTCTCTCGTCTCCCGATTCTCTCTTTCTCTCTCTGTCTTGTCTCTCTCTCTCCCGATTCTCTCTTTCTCTCTCTCTCTCTTAATTCTCTCTTTCTCTCTCTGTCTCGTCTCTCTCTCTTAATTCTCTCTTTCTCTCTCTGTCTCGTCACTCTCTCTCTCTCCTAATTCTCTCTTTCTCTTCCTGTCTCGTCTCTCTCATCTCTCTCTTTCCTGATTTTCTCTCAATCTAAAAAAGATATATATATATTTTATATTTTTTAAACAGTTTATATCTCTCTATCTCTTTCTCTGCACATTCATAAAAGATTTGTTACCCTTAAATTTTAACGCGTCTCTCTCTCCTCCCTCTTCGTCTTCCCCATTATATTTTTCTTTTCCGCCTTCCTTCTTCGTCCGCGCCCGTCGCCTCGTCGTCGTCTTCTTACCTCGCCGTCACTAGATCACCCCACTACAACCCAGTAAGCCAGTTTAGTCTCATTCCTCTTCCTTTCTTTCCCTTCTTCTCTTCTTGTTTCTTTGTGCATTTTCTGTTCTCTTTTATTCACTGTTGTTTTTAGATCGCCGGAATCCGGTCGGGCCGTCGACGATCTCGACGACCCAGCGAGGACATCTGACCCGTGTGATCCCATTGTTCGTTGTTTGGACTCATTCCGTGTACCGTGCACGCGTCACGACTTTTCCCTACGACGCGTGACGTTCCGTTTACCGCTTCGCGATCCGTCGAGGCAAGTGAAACTTGCTACATGCTATTCATAGTATTCCTATATTAATTTATCTATTTTCTTATTAAATCTGTAAATAGAATCTAAATCCATGAGTTCCAAGTTAGCAGCACGATGTCCCGTTTACATATTTCAGATCTAGAACTTGAAACCTAACTGTCGCATTTAGTTTACTAAATCTAATAACCACATTTATATGTTAGATCTCATAATCCCAATTGTTTGCATAGCTATAATACCCTTTTGTAGTTTATACCCTATCGGACGACCGGTTGCATACATCTAGTCTAATTCATATTCAAACACATCTCTAGATTGTTGTAGTACATATTAATATGATTTTATCATCCACATTTATTATACTGCATGCATGTAATGTTGAAACTATCTCTTAAACCCAAACTGATAACCGTGCATCCAAGTAGTTTAATCTGTACCTATTCGCATATCATATTACATGTGCCAGTTTACTGTTATGATAATACCCATGCTTGTTTATTTATAACCATGATTATGTTAGTTGATTATGAGCACCCATATGATATCTTTTACACCCTGACATGACTTGCTACACACATATTACTTGACCCGACACGGTACCGTACACTCTCGACATGACCTAGCACCTAAATACACTACTTGACTTGACCTGATTTACCATGGCTTTACCTGTTACCTGATCTTGTGTCTAATACTAACAAACCTGACATGTAGTCCTTACGGACCGTTCCTGTTGTCTATCCAGACAAATCTGCACCTACCTGATCCTGTGTTGGCATTAGTTCTTGATTACGGAATACCTGACTTGAACACATAACCTTGAGGGTATGGGGAAATCAAAAGTGTAAACTAAAGTGTAACTTAAAAGGGTACTTGATCCGTGGTCCCGGGGGGTAACGGGACAAAGCCATTCGTGACTCTTACATCTTGATCCGTGGTCCCGGGGGGTAACGGGACAGAACCATTCTTGGTTCATATATTCCTGATCCGTGGTCCCGGGGGGTAACGGGACATATCCTTTGAGTTACATGGAGGATTACATTAATTGATTTCAAACAAACTTTAGAGTAGACAACCCAGTAGCACAGTTTAGATTGATCACTGCACGTCACATACACTGATACACTTTACTGTTATACATCCTTGTTGACTAGTTACTATTTATGATTCATGCCTGCATATCTCGTGTATCCTGTTCATTTATTATTGCTTGATGTTATGACGCGCTGACGTCTGGGTTTTGCATGGCCCAGATCCTCTACCTTTGTTGCAGATTGACCAGGAGTTTTGCCGCTGTTAGATCGAGCGGTAGGGGTCATGTCGGTATCCAGTCTTACTTTCCAGGTGTTTATTTGATCTTTTGCTTCCGCATACTATAGCATTTCTTGACTCTTTCACTCTGTCTTATGGACATGTACTAGATAGTTAGTTTACTTTCCTGTTCTTGATATCTCTACAGCCGTAATGTGACTGTGGAAGGATTTTTCCTAACCACAGGTAGCATGGTTGGCTATGTCACGTGCCTATTTTTAGCGTACTCTGAGAAGCGGGGCGTGACAAGGACGTTTCGATCCTTTATCACCATTTTGGAGGCGACTATTAGTTTAAAGACATTTCGGACCATTATCGCCATGCTTGAAGCGAAATGTTAATTTAAGAACGTTTCGGTCCTTTATCGCCATTTTGAAGGCAAATATTAGTTTAGGTACATTTCGGTCCATTATCCATCTTGCGCGCACGTGTATTTGTTACGTGACGAAGTGAACAATGGTGATATGGAATGTGTCCAATTTGGGGCACGATCCGATTTGAGGCATGCACGTCAGTTTGGAAGTGCATCAATGAAAGAAGTTGTTGGTCGTCGGGATCTGCCACCTCTCTGAAAACGTTGAGAAATTACAACGACATATATCAGAGATGTGGAGAGATGTACCCTTGAACCAAATCTCGTATTTGAGAGAAAAGATCATGGTGGATCTTCTAAGAATCATCAGCCTTATTTGAGACTGAGATTATCTTAAGAGATATGGGATGAATATCATTTTGGATATCATCAATGAGAGATCATTAGTCATGTTTGAGACTAAGATCAGTTTGGATATCATGAATATAAGCTTAGTTAATTTGGGCTAACATTGGGTTTCTGTAACACCCAGTAATGCTAAGCACTTAGCTGCATATAGTGTTAGGAATATGTATGCCCTAGAGGCCATTATTGTATGGTATAGTGGATGCTTGGACATATATATAGAGGATTTTCTTGCTCGAAATAATAGTATGCTATCTGGTTGCCTTTATCTTAACATGTTCACTGGTATTATTATATTGTCTCATATATACATGTTGATAAAGCCCTTAGGATGTTGGCTTGACTACCAGGACTATGATGCAGATCATACTACTGGGACCTGGGTAGTCCACAAGCACATCCTTCAATTGTTCCTAGTGAGGGAATATCGAGATAAGGCATCGATATTCCAAGTAGACTTGTGTGTACGTTTCTTGATCCTGTATGGGGCGATAAATGATCACGTATCTATTGGTGTTTGACATCAAAGATTATACACAGGTGCTCATTAGAGAATGGGTACACCGAACAAGACTCGCCGAGAACTCCTAAATGGTATTATACCTATCGTCAGATAGCAGTTCTCTGGTGACATTGGTATAGATTAGTCTGTAGACCCGAGATCGTCATAGAGTCTTGTGTGGTTCCCACCGTGCTTTGATTTCCTCCTTACCACGGCTCAAAGGAATAGTACAAACAGGTGCATTTTGGGTACAGTCCCGAGTCATATGGAGGCAATGAGCGATAGGAGGGGTTTCGTCTCTCCCGGTATATGGAGTTGATGTTGCGCTATGCTCGATTGGCTATAACAGGAAGTCCCTGGCCAGGTCTGTTGATGAGATTTACTGGTAAGAGTTATCAGTAGTTTCTCGTACCGTTATAGGCCACGTATCGGCATGACTTATCAAGTTATTAGGGTCTGACAATTCCACCCCCAGACTCGATATGCGACATACCAGACGAAAAGACCGGACTGTACGGTAAGTGTTACCTATAGGTTTCATGGGAGTTTGGAGAAGCTTGCTTGTTGATCTTCTATTCGCTCAATACCTGGGTAGCCGTTACGTCCAGCTAGTACCGCTGATGGCTTGTGGTGACTGATATGATCATCACCTACTGCTGGCGTATTGACGAGTCTTTAGAGTCCCACACAAAAGTTTCCTAGTTCAAGCGAAAGGAAGTAGGGCACATATGCTGATATGTGCGGGGGCCTGATTAAATACGAGTATGTGATACCGTATTCTAATCTGGCGGTTATTTGATATCAGTTAGATTATATGTGATATAACTGGATTATTGAATCAAGTGTTGATTTGATAATGTGATATACAGATAAATGATATTAGTCAGTTATATGTGATATAACCGGATTTTTAAATCAAGTGTTGATTTAATAATATAATATATATTTATATTTGATATAATTATATATTAACTAATATTATTGCTCACTAATTATTTACTTATCTTTATATGTATATTAATATGTGTGTGTGTGTGTGTGTGATATATGTATATATATTATATAAAGCATGGTTGGATTTTCTATTTTGTGAAAATAAAAAAGAGGTGAAAATGGGAAGACTTTTGAGGAATGGGATGAAGCATGGCTTTTATATTTGTTTATTCATTTATGTTTACTATAGAAGCATGGTTGTATTTTTTATTGAAAAAGATATAGATGCTTCAATAAGTGAACACAAAGAAAAGCCATTCTTGACTTGCATTTTCTACACTTAATAGTTTACTTGTTCATTCTTCTTCACTTGAGCCTATACGATGAGTTTACCTCTCTAGCTCTCTCCATCATCTTCACCTCCACCTCTAAGCGCAATCCCTCACATGAGTTGTGAACGCTTGAGCTTGTGAGAACCCTAATGAGCAAACAACACCCCTACTTCACCATTCTACACTAGATTAGCACTTTGGTGTAGTGTGTTTCCTTCACTAAAGAATTTAGTGAAAAAATAGCTTAGATTAGCGGAGCTTCGGATGGATCATTTTCGGCACGAAGATCGCAAAGGAAGCTCGATCCAATTTCAAGTGGAGCCTAGTGGAGTCGCGTGGACTACTACACGGAGCTTGAGAAGAGAAGGACACGGTCTACAAAGGTTGCAGCATCCTTAACTTAGTTAAAGTTTTTGTTATATCATAGTTAAACCCTAATCATCTAGTTTCGATTCTTATTTAATGTTAAATTAGCACCCCAAAAAATTTTAAATGGCATGCTTGATGCTAGCAGAACCCAGTAGTGGTGGTAATAAACACTTTCATGGTATCAGAGCCAAAACTAGAAGATTATACGATGTTTATAGAATTACGAAACCGAAACAACTCCGAAACCGGAAACCCAATCACCTAGTTTCTATCGAATTTTAAAAGATCTCTGAATTTTTTTTAAATAAGTGCAGAATGTTACATGTGATGTAATTAGAACACCAGAGAAATTTAAGACCAAAACTCCAAAAATCACCCGGCGAAATTGCTCTAAATACCAGCCTTGCTGGCCCCCCATGCTTCATTTTGTCTCGAATTTGTTTGGTGTTCTGTAGTCTTGGTTTTGGGGTTTCAGGTTATGTTTAATTAGCCTAAAATTGCATGTAATATTAATTTTGTTAAGAGGCTAATATGGAGTGTTTCGTAGTCATAATTTTTACATCGTTTCAGGTTTAAGTTTGATATGTGACACAATATTTGGAATCCACAATAATTAGTTTTGTGAAAACTAGTTAGTATATTGTAAATCTAGATGTTTAGTCTCGTTTGATCGATTGCCATGGAGTTTTGATTCGGATCAAAACTCTGTCGCAATCGCGTATAGTACGCGATCACTTAGTCGGGGATCTTGTTGAATTATCCGATAGCTTATTGAAAATATTTTTCAATTTGAGATTAAAATGCAAGGTTTATAAGTTAGGCATGAAATTCGGAAATATGAGATATTCCGGGTTTATGATGTCTAAGGAAAATGCGGACTCTAATTATTGTAGTTTTCATTTTTTTTCTGCGACCGTAAGTGTAATATGTGGAGTATCCCAGATCTCGTTACTATATGTCAAAGACATTCGGGATACGCATATTTATTTACCTTGATGATATGTAATATTATGTGTTGCTGTGATATGTAATATTAGATCATCGTGATTGAATTGTCGGGGGGTTTTGCGTGAGATGAGAGATTTTTAATTTTCATTCATGTAAAAATTTATATAATATTCTTTTATTGGGACACTTCCGGGTTGAGGATGATGTCACCATTGATGTATATTATTTACTTTTCCGCATTAGGATAGACCCAAGGTATGGAGCACAAGTAACCGGGTTCTAGAGTCCAGTGGGAGACCATCTCGAGGAATCGAGACCGCGTCTCCTAACTCTAGAATTGACAGGGTTGCTTGCCGCTCTTGCAGGGGTCTAAGGATGTGAGTTTGGCTATTCATCACGACTGTGGAATCCATATTTTTCATTACTGGCTGAATTTAAAACACGGACCTCCTAATATATCCAATATTTCATATGTTGACTTCTGCTGCTGTGTTCTGTGATGTGATCATATAAGTGTGTGAGACGAATGCTATATATATATATATATATATAATATAAACGTTGCTTATGTTTTACACTCGTGCTAGTCCAGCCCCCGCTCTGCCGTTAGTTAAGTAACCTAACGGTGCATGACGGGGCTCCATGGATGGCATAAGCGTACATTCTATTTTCGTTTCTTTTTCTGTGATATTTAGGGAAACATAAATGATGGGACTTTATTAATGAGATTAATGAAAAGAAAAGAAAGCTAAAAATATTGTAAAATCGAAATTTTAAAACGTTAGCTCTAGTTGTTGCTTTGCATTGTGGTATTACTTGATGAATATCCAGCACCTCATTCGATGAGGAAAGAGCCGAGATCCCTTCACCGGGAGTGACCTCTGTAGCAAAACTAGAAAATGCTACAACCCACTCGGTTTTCTTTTAATAGCTTCTCTAGTTCTTGTTTTGTATAGTGGTATTTCTTGATGAATATCAAGCACCACATTCAATGAGGAAAGAGCCGAGATCTCTTCACCGGGAGTGACCTCTTTAGCGAAACTAGCAAAAGCTACAAAAAACACTCCTTTTCAAATCACTAGATTTACAATGATATCAAGTTCATTACGTTAAAGGTTTTCTTCAAAACCAGCCACAGCCCTCCGTAATTTCAGATAAATACTATTTAGTATTCGTGCTGCGTTTGTTGGCCTCCGTCAAGGCGTAGTGTACGGTAGCTGATTAGTGCTTTGGTTTCCCCCAATAAAAGAGCAGAGCTCTGTTCAAAACTCAAGATGCAGCGCCTCACGTTCCTTCCACGAGAGCGCTAGCGCCAGAGTTAAAAACTCTTATATGAGCAGCACCCGTATGCGAAGCACACAAAAATCTTAAGCAGCGTCCACGTGCACAACACGTGAGCGCCGGCGCCCAGTAGAATTAAATTCTACTCTCTAATAAACAGAGACGTTGGATCAAAGATCCAACGGAGACGATAAATCATCAGGATGCAAAATTAAATTCTGTTTAGAGGAAATATTCCTCAAATCTTTCTAAACAAGAAAGATTGCCCACTGTAAAAGAGAGTACCGTTGGATTAAAATTCCAATGGTGATTAAAAAATCACCGATCTACAGAATAAATTCTATATGGGTAAATATTTCCCTAATCTTGTTAAAAACAAGAAAATATCTTCTGTAAAACAGAAGTTCTTGGATCAAAGATCCAACTGTGGGTAAAATCCCTAAATCATTTGGGATCTCTTAATGAGAGATTTCTTCGGAGGTAACCAACAAACTTCTCCTACTATATAAAAGACCCAAGACTTCAAGTCTAAAGAGGAGGAAACCCCCATAAGCTTAAAAAAAGAGAAATCTTCGAAAGAATAGAGAATTAAATTCTCGAGAAAGAAGAACTCTCTTCTTGAAAATTTTGGGTAAATAAAAGCAGATAAAGATTATGTGGATCATTCCAAAAAAAAGAGCGCTCAGGAGTGCTTAGCACTCAGTGGGCGGAGCCCAGCGCCCCACGTGCCTTTCATATGAGCGCTACAAAAGAACTCAAGAGTATTTAGCACTCAGTGGGCAGCGCTCAGAGTCCTACGTGCCTCTCACGTGGACGCTACAAAAGAACTCAGGAGTGCTTAGCACTCAGTGGGCGGTGCTTAGCGCCCCATGTGCCCCTCACGTGGGTGCTACAGGAATGCCTAGCACCCATTGAGCAGCACCCAGTGCATCACGTGATCCTCACGTGGGCGCCACAGAATAAAAGTGCTTGCCACTCACTAGGCAACACCCATACGAGCTAACGAACTTACAATTGACACCGTTATTGATTGCGGTTTACAAATTTCTTTGGTTGTGAAACATCATCTTATATACAACACCGAGAATTTAAGATCAATCAAATGGCGCCGTTGCTGGGGATAGTGTGCTAATTTGTTCGTTTTTGAAATTTGAGTTGAAAGATTTATTAATCCATCAGAATTTTTAGATCAAAATTCGCACAAATGCTAAACGAATTGTTGTGATTTGTTGTAAGGAGATCTGGAATCTGTGGAGCAAGAGGAAAAATTTTCTGAACATTCCAGAGAGTTTAGTAAGTGAACAGGAGAATCTACAAGAAATTTTTTGCAGGGACCTTGACATCTCGCGGTGGAACCGTGGCAATTTAGTGCTTCTCGCGGCGGATCCGCGGTTCAATTAGGGTTTCAGTGCACGAAAATTCTCTGGTATCTCCTGTACTTTCTTATCTCCTCCCTGCTCTGTCCATTAACCAATTTCTGCAGGTTTCTTTGCAAAAATTCGCAGCGCCGCAAAAAGAAAAATTGTTGCGTGTTTGATCTTGGTTGTTTGCATTTTTTATACGGAAATTAAGAGGCAAAGACCAAATTCAGATTAGCTGGGGAGTTCATTACCCTTCCTAAGCCCCAAAAATCACAAAACTGCATCCGCATCACCCTCATTAACTAAAAAATATCTAGACATGACTCTAAAGACCGTCGCGCTCACTTAGGACAAAAGGAGGTCGTGGGTAATCTATTGCTTATCCGCGTTTCTTTTGTGGTGTTTAAGGCAAGTGTGTCTAAGGCAAGTGGTTACTTAATTAAGCCCATTACTTATGTAGTGGAGAACCTCCCACTTACCTGGCACTTACCTGGCCACAGGAGGGACAAAGAGGCAGTAGAGGATCTATCTTGCGACTTGTCTTCTGGAAGTCTAGGACCGGTCTAGAGACTTGACCTGGGTGAATACTAGAATTAGGGTTGCTTGTGCATTGTTTTTGATTCGTCTTTTTCAAAAATCCGTATCTTTTTCAAAAAAAACACCAACTCATCTTTTCCTTAATTATCACTTAACGCTGCCACTTGTGCTAAACCATTTAGTGCATGCTCGGCTGGACACGGGATTCTAGTACCCGTCTTGTCCGCGTTCCTCCTATCGACTCCGAAGTCGGTAATTCTACGTCTACTTGTTCTTTATCCTCCACCACACCCACTTCGATGGACGGTTCTCCATCGAACTTCTTTAACACTACTCTGCCACCATCCGCGGGTGCGCAAAATCCGCCCCGCATCTCTCTCCAAGAGAGATGTTACCCTATGTGAGGTCATCTTTCGACCTGCCTCACCATTCCACCAGCCAATGGGGACAATTTTGAAATAAACCCCAATACATCAATCTTCTACCAAAATATCACGGTCTTGAGTCTGAAGACGCATATGTCTTTATTACCAAATTTGAAAATGTATGCGCTATGATGGTGTTCATAGCAGAATATTGCATTTTATACCGCCCATTCTTACGCTCGTGTGTTTATAGGTAGGTACTTTTAATCCGTGTTTGTTACATGTTTACAGAATACAGGTTTCCAGTACAAATATTGCAAATCAGGACAAAATCTCCACAGTTACACCAAATACAGAACATCTGTTGACAACAGATAAAAGCCGGGTTCCGGTCATCCATATCCGTCCGGTGCTGCGTACCGGTTCCTGGGACAAGACATATGACAGCGGTCATTCGTGTCTCGGACAAGCACAGACACAAGAGGGGCTGCACAAGAATCAATGGGTGCACGGAGCTCGAGGGAGATAGAAGTCAAAAGGGAAAATGATAATGCAATCTTGGACTAAGAATCTGAAGATATTCTGGAAGAAATTATCAGAAAATACATGTACCAGACAACAGGGGACAGGAGAACAGGAAAGTGCACAGAAGCCCACACCCTAAGTCCACTATAGGGGCGCAGATCCGCGGCCATAGGGGGGCATAGGCGGCGGATCCGCGGTCGTACAGAGGAGTCAGGGCATGGGCTTTTGGGGGAAGTTTGGTATTTTCATATGTGTTCTGGTGGTTGCCCTAGATCTTCAACCCTCTGCCTATAAATACAGCAGTTTTGAGCTAAGCCAAGGGTCCAATTTTGTGTCCACTCTTTTGTAGTTTTTTGTATAGTTTTTTTTCTTCTTCTTCATTCTTTTTCCATGAAATTGTAGTGAGAGCTTTTGAGTGGGGGATTAATGAAGATGAGGGTTTTGTATCATTCTCTTGTGTTTCTTCTTCCCCTTGAGATTTTTGCTTTCTCTTGCTCATTCAACCTCTTCATTGAGCTTGAATGGTTAAGGGTTAGTTATTGATCTCAAGGGTCGTATTTTCTCACGGGACTAGCACTTCATTTCACATGCGTTCTCTACCCTTCCCTTGATCTTGCAACCTCTTCATTGAGCTTGCAAGTTTAAGGGTTGGCTATTGATCACATGCTTGTCTTGAGTCCTAGTTTCGTATTCTTTTTATCGCTTTTTATTATTCGCAATTTATTACCTTGTCTTTTATTACTTGCAATTTACTTACTTGCGATTTTATTCCTTGTACTTTAATTACTTGTATCTTTTCTTTTCTTTGTTCTTTTCTTTTTGTCCTCTCTTTTTGGTTCTCTTTTGTGAATGTATGTAATTATTGTTGTTAAGATAAAATACGACATTATAAGTTAACATTTCTTTGCCAATTCCTTTTCCCGTTATTTTCCATTTGAACTTCGCCCAAACCATACGCAAGCGCTCCGTTAGGCACCGTACCCTGACAAGGTAACGGTGATTCCTAACCGCGACCGGTTGCGTTCGGTTTGGCCGGAGGCGAAAGCAAGAGACAAGAACGGAAGGACAAGGGTAAATAAGCCGGATTCCACGAATACCGCGCTTAAATCCCCTAATCCACGTTGTTGCCGATTGTCTAGCTTCAATTGGTCAAGACTCGGCTCAAAGGTTTTGAGTACGGATTTCTTAGCTTACAATCTCGTATTTTTCTTAACAACTTTATACTTGCAAATAAACAAATAGGTTAGACCGAACAAACATACAGATTCTTTATTGACTCGTCTAAGACAAGAAGGTAAGATAACACCATCTCCCTATGGACCGACCCGTGCTCACCGGCTAGCTGCATAGCGACACCGTCCTGATCGCGGTTACACTTTAAATCTTTGAACATCCGACACGCCAAAAGCGTGCGACCAAATGGCGCCGTTGCCGGGGAGACGGTAGCGTATTTTCTTTCTTGTTATTCGGGTTAATATTCTTTTTGTATATATAAAAAAAAAATATTCTTTTTGTTCTTTTTGGATAATTCTTGTGGGCAAGAGTGCAGATTTTTGCAAGTTTGCAAACTGCAATTGTGGGGAGCAAAGTGTGCATTCAAGGCAAAGGTGATTACGGAGTACAGTGCCAAAGATCCGGGTAGTTTGACCCGCGCAAGCGAACTTTTCAAGCTTACCGGATTTGATTCAACGGGGGTTTCCTAACCCAAAACTTAACGGTACGTACTTTACTAACACCTTCTTCTCAAATCCGACGCTTCCAATGTACTATTCTTTGCAGGATTCTTTGCAAGTTCGCTAGCAAACGCCAAAATTGACTAACCCGTATTTGTTGCAGCGCCGCGCTTAAAATTAAAAAAAAAACGATTGTTTGATTCTTTAAAGAATTTTTGAATTGCGTATTGCATACATTAATACGGACTTAAGGGCAAGCGAACCCCACAACATACGGTAAAGGATTTCATCACCTTTTCCGTGGCCCACAAATCACGAACTTGCGCATAACGTTTACCCACACAAAATTTAAAAGAAACTAGACTTTAAGCCTTAAGGACTTCGCGCTCACTAGGAGAAGTTGACTGTGTTTAGAAGCTTGCTTAACGGTATATTGTTTACGGGGTGTCTAGGAAAGTGTTAACGGCGAAACCGCCAAAAGAGAAAGGGTTATTTAATTAAGGAACTTCGCGAAAGCGTTGGAAAACCTCCCCTTATCTCTGCACTTACCTGGCCTCTTGATCAGTGTATCTTGAGCCTGTTTCTCGACACAGTTTTACTTCGACAATCAAGTTCTGGAGCAGGTCTAGTTGACCTAGGTGAACCCTAGAACGATTAGGTGTGTGGTATTTTTGTGTCGTGATTATTTTTGTCCATATTTTTTGTGTATATTTCATTCTTTTGCTAACAACTAATTAAAAAAAAAATCATCATTCATTTTTCCCCTCATTTTCTCTTCCTTCCTTTTCCTTCTCTCTTCATATCATGGGTACCCCACCTCGAAAAACTCTTGCCGAACTTTGGTACCCACAACCAGACATTACTTCATACGGTTCTTGCTTTGGCCGAACATCAAACGACCCCTCCATGCCCAAAGTTTCACTGAAAGATCGCATAGCAGCGTCTAGGACAAACGCTTGCACTCCTCATTCCACTTCGTATCAACCGTTTCAAACATTCACTCCCGTTTATGTTGATACCCCTTCTGCAAGTCGTCCTTTGTCCATCGCTGAACGCATTGAACAATCCCGTGGCCGATCTTTCACTCCTTTCACCACTACAAATTCTTGGGATCAACAATTCCATTCACCTTCTTATCCAAATGTTGATCCTGCTCCTGTCCAGCCATTCAATTCCTACCAATCCTACCCTACTTTTGCACCTTCCCTAGACATTGCATCAGAACCGCAATTTGGGAGTTTTCAGTATCCAAACAACTTTGAATCTTTTACTGAAACCCCTTCTCAATCTATGTCTAGTCTGGAACAGTCGTTGGAAGACTTTAGGGTAGCGTCAAGCCAACAGATGATGGATTTGAATGCGTCCATGGCCGCCCTCATGCAACCTAGTGACCCGGTAGCTAGTTTTCAACTAGCTCGAACTTTTTCAATGTATGATGAGGCGGCAGGACAGGCTGTGAATTTGAGTGGAGAGAGTGAGATGTACCCCCTTCCAAATCAAACCTACCCGTCCCAAATTGAATCCCACAACTCTAGTTTTGATTATCTATCTAGTGTTCCCAACGATTCACCAGTTGAAGATAGAATGATTAATGAGTTGTGCGACTTTGTGGTGTTTGATTTGCCCGATTGTGAAGGGTCCCTACCAAGTGAAACCATACCTAATCCTTTTGACCTCTACACCTCCATCTTAGAACCAGAATCGATTAATATCCATGCTTTTGATGAGGTGTCTGAGAATATAGACTTTCACTTGATTGAGGATATTGACGCAGGGAACATTTTGGATGATGAACCCGTAGATTTGGCTGAGTTTGTCTCTTCAAATCATCATCCCGAGTCTTTAACTGTTTTTCCCGAACTTCATATGCGTCTGGATTTTGAAGAAAAATGCATGGATGAGCTTAATTTTGAGGAGAACATTGAGGATAGTTTTGAGGATGAACCAGTTTTAATTGATGAGTCGGATTTTCCAATTCATCCTATTCCTTCCACCGACTGTGTACACCCTCCTGCACCTTTAACCGATAACCTTCCTCGACCACTTCCCTCTATCCTTTCCATCGTTCCGACCTTGCAAGAACCCGTATCACTTACATTTCATATGTCTGGTTTACCAAGTTCGGCGTACCCATGGTTTCTTACGAATCTTGAGGGATTCGACCTAATTTCTCAGCGAGTAAATATATTAGCACAATCACTTTTCACACGTCGGTCATCACAAATTATGCTAATCTATTTACTCCATTTGCACCCTCAAGTTCGTATTCCACCTCTTACTCCCTTCCGCCATTCTTCTTCTTCTGATATACCGAGACCGTATCTGCTTCTCTCCCAATACGGTCTCGCGTATTCTCTCTCTCTTTTCCCTACACCTTCTTTCACCAGCCACTGCTTTACAGAGATAAGATTTTTGAATGGTTGGTGCTCACTTTTGGCCTGTGTAAGGCCTTGTATAGCTTGACACTGTTCTTTCCCCCCTAATCCTGAACTTCATCGCTTAAACAGTGGAAGCACTGTTTCACTTAAGTTTGGGGGGGACACTTTTTGGTGTATATATTTTTTTGTTTTGTTCTTTCTCCTTTTGTATATAATTTGTTTTTTAAGGAGCGCCGGCAATTTTGACCCTCTTGGTATAGCCTGACAGTGAGGGCACTGTCAAGTTTAAGTTTGGGGGTGTGCTCGGTAAGCTTTCTTCCTTCGCATTCATTTGTATATTCTGCATTTGCATACCTTATTAAAAACCCATAAAAATAAAAAAATTTCCAAAAATATAAAAAACTTTTTTGTCAAGTTAGCTTGTGGAAGAACTCTGATTCAACATTCGACGGTTTTTGTTTGAAAAGATAGGAATAACTAAATCCTATGTTTGGATTTTGAAAACCTGAAAGATAACTCTCCTTTGAAGTTAACTATAGCTGATATACGTCTTTACATTACACTACACGTGTTGTGAGTCTTGGAAATTAGATAACAAGTCTTTTATGTTTAAAAAACTTTTAAATAGATAAATGATTTTCTGAGGATCAAATAGGTTTGTTCTGAAATAAGTAATATATCAAGAATAGTTTATGAAGTAAGTGAATATGAAGGAATGTTATTGATGCCTTAATTGGAACTAAGTCTGAAAAATAACCCATCTGAAACTTGATTGGAATGATTACACACCGAACCCACTAAACACGTCTTTTATCCAAAAAAGATTGAACTACCGGTTATATCTCCGTTCGTATTGAATCATCATGTTTTTCACGCCAAACTGTCTTTTGTTTTTGGACCTAGGTAACTTGAGTAATTAAGTCCGCTGGGGTGTTTTTACACCTAATGCCCTAAAACCAACTGGTTTGGGTGCATTGGCCCAAAGCTCGCTAAGAAGCCTAGAAAGTCCAGATAAAAACAAAGTCAAGCAAGTGTTCTCTCCGAGTTAAAATTCCTAACGGTTCTTTGTGTGAGAATAATCTTGATAAAAGACAAGCTTTTATAAAAAAAATTTAACGGAGATATGAAGGTTTTACTCTATGATAAAGACTATTGCACGTTCACAGAGGTGTGTATGAAATGAAAATAAGAAAAAGGTGGAGTGAAGAATAAGACCTAGTTTCCTGTTAGGGAAGATAGAAATTCTGAAGTTGAAACTTTACTGGAAAACGAAACTTGAAAAATGCTTAACTCTTTATAAAACTTATGTGATCCTTTTAAAATTGTTATCTGGGCTTTATTGTGTGACATAAAGACTTTATTCGACCTTTCGGGAACTTAACGACACTATTTTGCACTGCACGTAAAGACATATAAAATCTGTAGTTAAATAAGAAGAGAGGTGTGAAAAATAAAGGTTCGATAGTCTAAACTTAGGATTATAGAATTGTTATTTTCTAAAACAAAACTTTAGGGTTTGAATCTTAGTCATTTTACAAACTAGCTTGACGGGATTTTGTGGGTGTAATCCGCTGAAAACCCTCAGGAGACAACACTCCTCCTACTAGGGACACCTAGAGGTTTAACGGCTTGTTGCACATGCTCAGTGCAATCGCGTTCCCTGCGAAAGTGCGGACATCATTTTATTTTTGTGAATAATTGGTTTTGCTCGGGACGAGCAAAAGTTAAGTTTGGGGGTATTTGTTCATAGCAGAATATTGCATTTTATACCGCCCATTCTTACGCTCGTGTGTTTATAGGTAGGTACTTTTAATCCGTGTTTGTTACATGTTTACAGAATACAGGTTTCCAGTACAAATATTGCAAATCAGGACAAAATCTCCACAGTTACACCAAATACAAAACATCTGTTGACAACAGATAAAAGCCGGGTTCCGGTCATCCATATCCGTCCGGTGCTGCGTACCGGTTCCTGGGACAAGACATATGACAGCGGTCATTCGTGTCTCGGACAAGCACAGAGCACAAGAGGGGCTGCACAAGAATCAATGGGTGCACGGAGCTCGAGGGAGATAGAAGTCAAAAGGGAAAATGATAATGCAATCTTGGACTAAGAATCTGAAGATATTCTGGAAGAAATTATCAGAAAATACATGTACCAGACAACAGGGGATAGGAGAACAGGAAAGTGCACAGAAGCCCACACCCTAAGTCCACTATAGGGGCGCGGATCCGCGGCCATAGGGGGGCATAGGAGGCGGATCCGCGGCCGTACAGAGGAGTCAGGGCATGGGCTTTTGGGGGAAGTTTGGTATTTTCATATGTGTTCTGGTGGTTGCCCTAGATCTTCAACCCTCTGCCTATAAATACAGCAGTTTTGAGCTAAGCCAAGGGTCCAATTTTGTGTCCACTCTTTTGTAGTTTTTTGTATAGTTTTTCTTCTTCTTCTTCATTCTTTTTCCATGAAATTGTAGTGAGAGCTTTTGAGTGGGAGATTAATGAAGATGAGGGTTTTGTATCATTCTCTTGTGTTTCTTCTTCCCCTTGAGATTTTTGCTTTCTCTTGCTCATTCAACCTCTTCATTGAGCTCGAATGGTTAAGGGTTAGTTATTGATCTCAAGGGTCGTATTTTCTCACGGGACTAGCACTTCATTTCACATGCGTTCTCTACCCTTCCCTTGATCTTGCAACCTCTTCATTGAGCTTGCAAGTTTAAGGGTTGGCTATTGATCACATGCTTGTCTTGAGTCCTAGTTTCGTATTCTTTTTATCGCTTTTTATTATTCGCAATTTATTACCTTGTCTTTTATTACTTGCAATTTACTTACTTGCGATTTTATTCCTTGTACTTTAATTACTTGTATCTTTTCTTTTCTTTGTTCTTTTCTTTTTGTCCTCTCTTTTTGGTTCTCTTTTGTGAATGTATGTAATTATTGTTGTTAAGATAAAATACGGCATTATAAGTTAACATTTCTTTGCCAATTCCTTTTCCCGTTATTTTCCATTTGAACTTCGCCCAAACCATACGCAAGCGCTCCGTTAGGCACCGTACCCTGACAAGGTAACGGTGATTCCTAACCGCGACCGGTTGCGTTCGGTTTGGCCGGAGGCGAAAGCAAGAGACAAGAACGGAAGGACAAGGGTAAATAAGCCGGATTCCACGAATACCGCGCTTAAATCCCCTAATCCACGTTGTTGCCGATTGTCTAGCTTCAATTGGTCAAGACTCGGCTCAAAGGTTTTGAGTACGGATTTCTTAGCTTACAATCTCGTATTTTTCTTAACAACTTTATACTTGCAAATAAACACATAGGTTAGACCGAACAAACATACAGATTCTTTATTGACTCGTCTAAGACAAGAAGGTAAGATAACACCATCTCCCTATGGACCGACCCATGCTCACCGGCTAGCTGCATAGCGACACCGTCCTGATCGCGGTTACACTTTAAATCTTTGAACATCCGACACGCCAAAAGCGTGCGACCAGATGGGTACTTCACAGCTTTCTGTGGATGCTATGCGTCTACGTCTTCTCCCATTTACTTTGTGCGATATAGCCGAGAAGTGGCTTTTTAACACAACCACACATTCTATTTCAAACTGGGAAGAATTCGTCGCAGCTTTCCTAAAGAAATTCTACCCTAATCATAAAACAGCTCGAGTCCGTAGCGAAATAAATCAATTTACCCAGCTCCCAAATGAACCATTCTCGAAGTGTTTTGAACGCTTCAAGGATCTGTTAGTTCAATGTCCACATCATGGAATCCCTAGATGGGATCTGTGCAGATAATATATGAGGGATTAATCCTACAACAAAACAGAACCTTGAATCCATGTGTCAAGGCACTTTCATGACTAAAGATGATGGTGAAGCCTGGAGATTTTTAGAAGATTTCGCTGAAAAATCTTTACAATGGGAGAGTGTAAACCAGTCATCATCTAGGGGTGGCATTCACCAAATTGATGTTTCCATAGGAGTTAGAGCTGAAATGGCAGCAATGCAAAAGAAACTCGAAGCTATGGAACATAAATTATTAGCAGCCTCCCTAAATCAAATGTCACTCCCCAAAACTGTCTGTGGATGCTGTTCTGATCCATCTCATCTTACGGAAGAATGTCCTTTAAATTCTCTGTTTCAAGGTCAAGAGTATACCAATGCTGCTTTTCAACAAAGACCTAGAAACGGCCCGTATTCTTCCATTTATAATCAGGGTTGGAAGAATCACCCTAACTTTGCTTGGAACCAACAACAAAATCAAAACACGGTTCCAAATCAAAACAATTTCCAAAGGGCTCCTCCACCACAACAGCAACCACTTCAACTGAGTCAGCACCCTTACCAATCACAAAACTTTCAAAACCCGGCCAACACACCTGCACCGTATAATCCTTTGCAGTTGACCGGTTCTGATGAATCCTCTTCACTCGCACAAACCATGAATTTAATTCTGAAAAATATCATGCAAGTGTCGGGTGAGATTCAGTCTTCTTTCGATGATATAAAGAAAAACTCCACCTCCCAAGCTGAGAGTATAAAATCAATGGAAGCAGAAATTGCACAATTAAAAGCCGAAAGGAGTGCTAGAGAGAAAGGGAAACTTCCGTCTCAACCCCTACTGAATCCTGGGCATTACAATATGAATGTCATCACAACATTGAGATCAGGAAGAGTGCTGAATAATCACGTTGGGGGAGAGATTGATGATCATGAAAAATTTATCAATAATACCCCGGCTGAGACCTTTCCTTCCATACACACTTCTACTTCTGATCCTTATTCTTCTACCCCACCACCTTCTTGCGAGCATATTCTTCGTTTCCCCCAAGGCTCGACACCTCAGCAAACCTCTTCTAGTCCACCAAAGACGATCATCACTCCTATTCCGGGATCACGTCCACACACACCACCTTCTCCAATGTTGGACCCAGCTCTTATTGCTAAAGCTCCTTACCCTAATCGGTTAAGGGGTAACAAATCGAGTCCACATATGGAGAAGATTATGGAATTGTTTAAACAGGTTAATATCAACATCCCTCTCCTAGATGCTATTCAACAAGTCCCCGCTTATGCGAAAATTCTCAAAGACTTGTGCACTAGGAAGAGGAAGACTCAAGTGCCAAAGAAGGTCTTCATGACTAATAATGTTAGCACTGCTTTTACCCCACAGCTACTAAAGAAACGTAAGGACCCAGGATGTCCTACAATCTCGATTTCTATTGGGGGTAAAAACATTAACCGTGCTCTACTTGACCTGGGCGCAAGTGTTAACCTGCTTTCATATTCTGTTTACGAGCAGTTAGGGATTGGAGAGTTGAAACCAGCTCATTGCACTCTCCAAATGGCAGACCGTTCAATCACCAAACCTAGGGGTGAACTGGAGGATGTGTTGATAAAATTCGGGGAATTCGTATTCCCTGTGGACTTTATTGTTCTCGATACACAACCTGTAGCAAACCCACGGAACCAAATTCCGGTGATTTTGGGTCGACCATTCCTTGACACTTCCAATGCTGTCATTAACTGTCGAAACGGTTCAATGAACCTATATTTTGGGAAAATGACAATTGAACTGAACATTTATAAAATTGAAAGTCAGCCATCTGAACCCTATGCTCACATACTTGATATTTGCTCTGTCCACGAGATTGCTCCCGAAAGTTGCGAAATTGATGAACTTTGCTTTGATGATCTCGACGACACTGGCACATCAATGTTTGATCTTGCATATCCTAGTGAGGACACGTTTTCCACGCTTGAGTCACCTTCCGAGTCTGTATCTTTTGCAAGCCACGAGCTTCTTTGTGACTCTGAATATCATTCGATGATCCCACCTTCTATAATTTCTCCGCCAGAATTAGATCTCAAACTTTTACCTTCCCACCTTAAATATGCATATTTAGATGAGAATGAGTCTTTACCTGTGATCATATCCGCCTCTCTAGCATCAGAGCAAGAGAATGCGCTTTTGACGGTATTGAGATCTAATAGGCAGGCGTTTGGTAGGACTATGGCTGACATCAAAGGGATTAGTCCCTTGATTGTTGAACATCATATACATCTGATGGATGAAGCCAAGCCAACCCGAGAACCACAGAGATGGTTGAACCCCGTCATGAAGGATGCGATGAAGAAAGAAATTGTCAAATGCCTTGACAATGGTATCATTTACCCAATCTCCGATAGCCAATGGGTGAGTCCAATTCATGTCGTCCCTAAGAAATCTGGCATCACAGTCATTACAAATTAGGCTAATGAGTTAATCCAGACACGCGCTCAAACTGGGTGGCGTGTATGTATTGATTATAGAAAACTCAATGCCGCAACGAGGAAAGACCACTTTTCTCTACCTTTCATTGACCAGATACTAGAACGCTTAGCTGGACATGAATATTATTGCTTCATGGACGGATACTCTGGCTATAACCAGGTCCCTATTGCCAAAAAGGATCAAGATAAAACCACATTTACTTGTCCTTTTGGTACCTTTGCTTATAGACGCATGCCCTTTGGGTTATGCAATGCTCCTGCTGCATTTCAGCGGTGTATGATGGGGATATTCTCGGACATGGTCGAGAATTTTTTGGATATTTTCATGGACAATTTCTCGATATTCGGAGATTCTTTTGCTGACTGCCTATCTCATCTTGACGCAGTTCTTACTCGTTGTAAAGAGAAGAACTTAACCTTGCATTGGGAAAAATGCCATTTTATGGTCCAAGAGGGAATTGTGCTTGGACATGTGATTTCACGAAAGGCATTGAGGTTGACAAAGCCAAAATAGATGTCATTCAAAACCTTCCTCATCCCAAATGCGTCAAGGATATCCGATCTTTTCTTGGCCATGCAGGCTTTTACAGAAGATTCATTAAGGATTTTAGCAAAATTGCTAGACCTTTAACTCTTCTCTTGGCCAAGGACACAACCTTCCATTTTGACTCGGATTGTAAGGCATCATTTGACTCACTGAAACACTCTCTCACTACAGCCCCCGTTTTATCATCTCCAGATTGGAACCACCCGTTTGAGCTTATGTGTGATGCATCAGATTTTGCAGTGGGTGTCTTAGGACAGCACATTGAAAAGATGCCACATGTGATTTATTATGCAAGTAAGACCCTGAACGATACTCAAATTAATTATACAACTACAGAAAAAGAACTTTTGGCGGTTGTATTCGCATTAGAAAAATTCAGGCCTTACTTGATTGGCTCACCTATTGTTGTGTACACTGACCACTCCGCTTTGAAACATCTTTTGGCGAAGAAGGATGCTAAAGGTAGGCTGATACGTTGGATCCTTCTATTACAAGAATTTGATCTTGTTATTAAAGATAAGAAAGGATGTGAAAACATTGTAGCCGACCATCTTGCGCGCATCTCTTCTTCACCTGTGACCCTGCCGATCAATAATTCTTTTCCGGACGAACAACTCTTGAATGTATCCGATGAACCTTGGTTCAGGGATATTGTGAATTATCTTGCCACTGGACTTATTCCCCGCGAATGGTCAAAACAGGACAAACATCGATTTCTATCCCAAGTAAAACACTTTTACTGGGATGAACCATATCTGTTTAAGTATTGTCCTGATCAGATCATTCGCAGGTGTGTCCCTAATGATGAATTCAAGAGTGTTTTATCTTTTAGTCATGATCAGGCATGTGGGGGTCATTTCGGTCCTCGAAAGAAGGCGGAAAAGGTTTGCAATGCGGTTTCTATTGGCCGACTTTGTTCAAAGATGCATTTGATCATTGCAAAACCTGTACACAGTGTCAACACACGGGTAGGATTTCCCGGAGAAATGAGATGCCACAGCAACTCATCTTAGTGGTTGAAATTTTTGACGTTTGGGGCATTGACTTTATAGGTTCTTTTCCCAACTTCTTTGGGAATCTGTATATATTGCTTGCGGTTGATTACGTCTCGAAGTGGGTTGAAGCTATTCTTTGTCGCACTAATGACAAAAAGGTTGTCATTAAGTTCTTAAAAGAAAACATCTTTTCGCGATTTGGACACCACGCGCTATTATTAGCGATAACGCGACGCATTTCTGTAATCGGTCTTTCGAGACTTTGATGCGGAAATATGCAATCAACCACAAACTTTTTACACCCTATCATCCCCAAACGAGCGGGCAGGCTGAGATTTCAAACAGACAAATCAAACAAATTCTGGAGAAAACTGTTTCTAAAAATCAAAAAGATTGGTGAACCAAATTAATGGATGCTCTTTGGGCATTCCGAACTGCATATAAAACCGATCTAGGTATGTCTCCTTACAGACTAGTGTTTGGGAAGGCTTGTCACCTTCCGGTCGAGATTGAGCACAAAGCAATATGGGCCATTAGAGAAATCAACTTTGACTTAAATCAAGCCTGCAACTTTCGGAAGCTGCAATTAAATGAGCTAAGCGAACTCCGCGATGAAGCTTATGATAATGCTGTGATTGTAAAGAACCGGACTAAGGTATTTCACGATAAAAACATTTTGAGAAAAACTTTTACACCTGGTCAACAAGTCCTTCTTTATGATTCACGACTTCATCTTCATGCGGGTAAGCTACGATCTCGGTGGAAAGGACCTTTTGTTGTGCGGTCTGTATACCCACACGGGGCAGTTGAGGTTGAAAATGTTAAAACGGTACAATTTTCAAAGTAAATGGAGAGAGATTAAAACCGTATTTTTCTACTGACCCCTCGGAGGAGCTCCTGTTTTTACAGGAGCCGCTTTATAATGACTGATTTTCCTCCACCTCACCTCCATGACTTGGTAATTTTGTCGCGTCTTTAGAATGGAGGTGAGTCAACTTGTACATACATTTTATAAATATATATATATATATATATATATATAATAAACAAAACAATAAAAATTTTGTACATAAGTGAAAAGAATAAGTTTGGGGGAGGATTTTCACGATCAAATTTATTGCCCCCGTTAATAAATTTCCTCCCAAGCTTACAGGTTTTTGAGATCTAGCGGATGGCAATAGTGAGGACACTGTTGAAAATAAGTTTGGGGAAGGTTTGTGCTTATTTTCGCATCATACTTTGCATAAGCACAAAACTTTTAAAAACATATAAAAAAATTTTAAAAAAATCAAAAGATAAAAATATTTAATATTTAATTTTGTAATAAAAGATTAGATAGTGAAAAATTACATCTAAAAGATTAAAAAAATTTAAGAAAACCAAGAAAATTAGAAGTTTTCTTAAACGAACTAGTAATAAGTAGTTATGAGCCGTTGTCCCAAGGGTTAGTAAGATGAAGGAAGTCACTAATCTGAGGATAAAAATAAGTCTGAAAAATAGTTCCTATTCTGGAAGCCAAACATTTGAATGTTGATACTCTACTATACGCACTTACACACGTCTTGAAACTCGGGATAGTAGAGAATACCTTGAAATGCTCTTGTCTAAAAGCCAAAGTATGAAGGAAATAAAAAAATTGAAGAAAATATAAAATGGTAAAAAGAAAAAAAAATGAACACTGGTTTTGTTATCGCCAAGGCAGCAATAAAAAAATATAGCGAGGGTGCTTCATCACCTAGTGCCTTAGACCAACTGGTCTGGGAGTCACTGCTAAGCCTTAGGTGGTGCAAGACGAGGAAAATACTAATACACCTAATAAGCAAGCACATGAGTAATCGGTCGGTTAGTACCTCAAGAAGTATTAACAGTCGCATGAAACATGTGTGAGCAAATCCATCTAAATATTCATTGATTAAAAAGTACTGAGGTAGATGGACAAGAGTATGATAGCTTGAATTGAATTCTCCGAGTGTAGGGATGTCTTTTACACACGTAGGGGTACATGATGGATGTTTGGAAGAAAGATAGGAATGAAGAATAAAGACGATGTTTTATTGAGGGATGGTGTGATTTCTAACATCTTTCATGACTATTAAGATAGGGCTCATGATAACCGAAAAGCTAGTATAGTTGGAAACTCTAATTTTAAAAGTCTTTCTTTTATAATTCTTATATTTACATGTAACTTTCACGGTCTTCCTTTTATTATGGGATTTTGTGGGTGCAATCCGCTGAAAACCCTCAGGAGACAACACTCCTCCTACTAGGGACACCTAGAGGTTTAAAGGCTTGTTGCACGTGCTCAGTGCAATCGTGTTGCCTACGAAAGTGTGCTAGTTAGTTTTTCTTTTCCTTTATTTTCTCCTTCTCTTTTTAATAAAACAAGTTTGCTCGAGACGACCAAAATTAAGTTTGGGGGAATTTGAACAGTCGAAAATATTGCATTTTTAACACATCAATTTCCCTACTCTTTGCAATCATTTAAAGGTGTCCGGTATGAATATAGCACATATTAGCAATTTGTCTGTAAAATACCAGATAACATGTGTTATACATTATAACCGGCATTTTGAGGAAAATTGAGTGTTTTTTATTGCACGCATGATCTTTTGTATATCGCAATACTTGTCTCGAGATTGTGTGCAGGAAACTCCAGGAAAAAGAACCGGAACTGCTAAAAGTGCTGATAAAAATACACCATGTCAAAGACTTATGATCTGGCAGTGAACAAGAAAGTATAAAAAGATTCCATACATAAAATAAGGTTCTAGGGATCATCACCAAAACACCCTGAAGTTTCCATGCATCAATACCACAAAACGGCCGCGGATCCACGGCCGAATCGGCCGATCCGCCGCGGATCCACGGCCGCGTCAGCTCATTATTAGCAGATTGCTTTCTCAAAGTTCTTCTTTCAACGGCCTAACTTCTTCAACACACTTCAGTCTCCAGAGATCTCCCGGAGCTTCCTTCCTAACAGCCAAGCTTCTTGTACAAGCCTAATACCAACCAAGCTTCTCTTATAAGCCATATAACTAACTCAATCTAGAAGCTTCTACTCAACTATCAAGCTTGCAAAGGAAGCTAAACCTAGCTTAGCTTCTAAAAGAAGCTAGATCAAGCTTATAGGGGAAGCTAAAGGAGAAGGCTATAAAAGGGGACCCAAGGCTTCATGAAGAGGTTGTTCATCATTTGAGGTTAAATTCTAGTAAGATCCAAATCAATTCCAAAGCAAATTGAGTGACAAAATTTGATCCAAATCAAAATCATCGAGTACCAAATCAATCAAGCATCCAACAAGCCTTTTTGAAGCAACGCCGATCTTCATCCGAGCAAGAGATCCAAGACGATCTGCGACTCACGAAGACGATGCGAAGCTAATTCGACGATCGAGTTCTCTCCTCAATTCTTGTAGTCTTAAAGTGAATTGTAATGAAACGTTGAATAATAAAAGGTGAAAATTCTTGATCTTTCTTTTCTTTACATTTGAGCGTTATGAAGAGTTCTCAATTCTTAATTGTTTTCTTTTTCATAATGTTTGAGTGAAAATCCGCTCGTGGAGAAATCGAGAAAATAGATAGATAACGATGATTAAATTCTTGAACAATTCTTAAGTCTTATTAGTTTTGTAAACTTTAGGAAATTGAATCATAGACAACCTAGTTTCGAGCGAGATGCTTTCTTGAATGTTTTCGCTCTTAATTAGAGATCAACGATGGATGATTGAATTTCCTAAAGGCTAGAATTTGAATACTAATCAACGAAAGGACAAGGGATATGATGAATAAACCCTAGTTTCTTCGCTAGATCCCTAATTCTCGTTGATCGTCATCGATCTAGCAACAAATCATCAATAGATAAGAATTTGTAATCCTAATTCTTCATCATCACTATCGATTGGATCGATTCCTACGAGCCTCTTTACAAATCTTGATAACTCATTCGATTTGGATATCATCTTGACAAATCTTGATTCTTGATTCTTGATCTTTATTTTCTTGATAATTCTTGAAACTAAATTTCACAATTCTTGAACAATTTTCTTTTATCCTTTAATTTTCAACTCAACTAAAACAAGATCGGTCAAATCACACTTTCCCTGTAGACGATCCGCACTCGCTAACGAACCTATAATTGACACCGTTATTGATTGCGGTTTACAAATTTCTTTGGTTGTGAAACATCATCTTATATACAACACCGAGAATTTAAGATCAATCAACGCTTCGAACGCTTAATTGGATGCGAATCAAATGTTCTCTTTACTGCCTTGCATAGTATGTGATTGATGCCCATAGGTCATGCCTTTTTGTTTTGACTTGGCACAACATAGTTTACATACTCTTGAGTAGCACCTCTATTTCAGTGGCATGTAACTTTGGCAAATGTGGCTTGTAGATAGTAGATAGCAGTCCATCTTAACCTCTTTGTAGGGTAGCGACGGCTTAGGGAACAGGTTCAAGTCTGCTGCCTAAGACTTTTCAACGTTATGAGCCGTGAGAATCTTATAAAGACTTTTCTCCCTACGAGTCGAGAAGATCTCGTAGGTGTAATTTCTTCTTAGGGGTCGTGAGGACTCCTAAGTGCGTTTTTTTCTTGAGAGTCGTAAGGATCTCACAAGAGAATTTTCTCCCTTACAAGTCGAGAGGACTCGTAAGTGGTTGGTGAGTTGACTTGTTTCCGACTCGAAGCATTGCTCCGACAGGGTGGTCAAGGGTTGACGTATTTCCGAGTCGAAGCGTTGCTTTACGACGGGGAGGTCATGGGTTGACGTATTTCCAAGTCAAAGCGTTGCTTTACGACGGGGAGTTCATTGGTTGACTTGTTTCCGAGACGGAGCGTTGATCCGACGGGGAGGTCATTGGTTGACTTGTTTTCGAGACGGAGCATTGATCCGGCGAGGAGGTCATTGGTTGACTTGTTTCCGAGACGGAGCGTTGATCCGGCGAGGAGGTCATTGGTTGACTTGTTTCCGAGATGGAGCGTTGATCCGGTGGGGAGGTCATTGGTTGACTTGTTTCCGAGACGGAGCGTTGATCCGGCGGGGAGGTCATTGGTTGACTTGTTTCCGAGACGGAGCGTTGATCCGGCGGGGAGGTCATTGGTTGACTTGTTTCCGAGACGGAGCATTGATCCGGTGGGGAGGTCATTGGTTGACTTATTTCCAAGACGGAGCACTGATCCGGCTGGGAGGTCATTGGTTGACTTGTTTCCGAGACGGAGGTCATTGGCTGACGTGTTTCCGAGACGGAGGTCATTGGTTGACTTGTTTCCGAGACGGAGGTCATTGGCTGACGTGTTTCCGAGATGGAGGTCATTGGCTGACTTGTTTCCGAGACGGAGGTCATTGGCTAACGTGTTTCCAAGACGGAGGTCATTGACTGACTTTCTCCGCTTGCTGCGGTGTCGGGTTTGACTTGCTCCGCTTGCTGTGGTGTCGGGTTTGACTTGCTCCGCTTGCTGTGGTGTCGGGGTTGACTTGCTCCGCTTTCTACGGTGTCGGGGTTGACTTGCTCCTCTTTCTGCGGTGTCGGGGTTGACTCTAGGTTGTCTGTGAACCGTAGAGTCTTAGAACTAGGGATTGTACCGTAGCTCTGATTGGTGATGATGTTTCTGTATCCTGCTGGAACGAGGATGAACGGCGTTACTGATCTCCTGGGATGCAGATGTTGCCGGTGAGATCTGACTCTCTCTTTGACAGAGTCTGTCGGGAAATGTGGTTCCCTTTTCGTTTATGCCCATTGATTATATACAGGGGTCAGTATGGACTCGCCTGTAGGGCAAAAGTTTCATTCTTTCATCATTTTCATTTTTTTTATTTCCTTCCGCGATACTCTATCATTTCAACTTTTTATATCGCGAAAATTGTGATTTCCCAATCATTTCGGCTATTTTTCACGATGCCCAATCATTTCGGCTATTTTTCATTTTTACTCGCTGCTTTTTATTGCAAGTTGCCCCATCATTTCGGCTATTTCATATGCATTTTTGGCTCGCTGATTTTTATTGCGAGTTTAGACTTGGAATTTGATACCGATTTAGGTATCAGTATCGCTACAACCGGAATATTGCCAGGAGCGAATCATCATTTGCCTCTGTCAATTCGAACAAAGGTGGCTTAGCAAACAGGGCTAGGATCCTGTCGACTAAGGTTTTTGACTTCATGAGCCGTAAGGGTCTCATAAAGGTGTTTCTCCCTACGAGTCGTAAGGACCTCATAGGTGTAATCTCTCCTTAGGAATCGTGAGGATTCTTAAGTGCATGTTCTCTTATAAGTCGTAAGGATCTTGCAAGAGTGTTTTCTCCTTATAAGTCGAGAGGACTTACAAGTGTCGTTCACCACATGAAGACATTTCGCGCCATCGGTGGAACTTGGTGGGGGAGACGTTTATTTGTGCCCATGGATTGTATACAAGGGTCAATATTGAACCGTTTGTAGGGCAGTCTGGGAAATGTAATGGCTTAAGAACAGGTTTAGATCCCTATAGCTTAGGGCTTTTGAATCTTGTGAGCCGTGAGGGTCTCATAAGAGGGTTCTCCTTAGTAGTTGTAAGGATCTCGTAAGTGTAATTTCTCCTAAAGAATCATGAGGATCCCTAAGTGTGTTGCTCCCTTGTGAGTCGTAAGGATCTCACGCAGGTATTTTCTCCTTATAAGGTTGAAAGGACCTTGCAAGTGTGCACAAAATTTTTTTACGAGTCTGCGTCCTTTCAGGTTTTCACAAACTCGCCGGTAGCCCTGCTGTTTTTACTCACGGAGTCCTTTCGGGTTTTCATCCATGCCCATTTCGCTTACGGACGTACCATTTTTTTATTTATATTTTTGTTTTCCGCGTTAGCTTAAGGATGCTGCGATTCATAGTAGTTTAAGGACGTTACGGTCCGTAGCTAGTTTCAAGACATTGCGGTCCATTGTTAGTTTAGGGACATTTCGGTCCGTAGTTAGTTTAAGAACATTACGGTCCATTGTAGCTTTGAGGTGAAGTTTCGCCGGATACTACTTATAGAGTTTGGGCTTGGGAAGATAGCGAGCGGACATAAGTGTCGTCATCTATCGTTGACCTGGGCCGTGACTCGTCAGGCATGGTATTTTTTTTAGGAACCGGCCGTTTATTGGCCTGAAGGGTCTTTCACCATGCATATCCATGAGCAAGTAAATCCCACCTTGGTAGACTTTGTCTATGATGTATGGGCCCTCATAGTTTGGCTCGAATTTCCCTCATTTGGCACGATTGGGGATCATAGGTCTCTTGACCACTAGCATGAGTTCGCCTTGGCAAAATGTTCTTGGCCTAGTCAATCTTTCATATGAGCGCGTCATCTTTGCTTTGTAAGCCTCCAAGTTTTGTTGCGCCATGAGACGAGTTTCATCGAGGGCGTCTAGCTCTTCAAGCCGAAGATAAGCATTCTCTTCGTCTGTTAGCTCGTAATGAACTGCCACTCGTAGAGAGGGTAGCTCTATCTCCAAAGCGAGTACTGCTTCGATGCCGAATACCAATGCATACGGCGTTGTATTCGTAGCCGTTTTGAACGTAGTTCGATACGCCCAGAGAGCTTCATGTAGTCTCTCGTGCCAGTCCTTTTTATTTTTGGGCGACGTCTTCTTTATGATCTTTGTCAAGGTTTTATTGAAAGCCTCAGCTAGACCGTTAGCTCGGGGATTGTAGACCGAAGAGTATCTCCAGTCTATATTATGCTGCTGTGCGAAGCGGCTGATTTTGTAACTTTTGTAAGCCGGCCCGTTATCGGAGATAATCCGTCGCGGAGTGCCGAACCGATAGATGACGTGTGTCTTGAAGAAATGGAGAATGTTATCCATCTTCACTTCTCTTAGCGGTACTGCTTTTGCCCACTTAGAGAAGTAATCAGTTGTCGCCAATATAAACCGATGTCCTTTGGATGACGCTGGTTCGATGGGCCCAATTATGTCGGTTCCCCACATTTCGAACGACCAGCTAGCCACTGTTGGGTGTAGCGGGTTTGGATGCTTGTGGATGAAGTTTCCATGAATTATGCACGGATGGCATTACTTCGTGTATTCAAGGCAGTCCTGAATCATCGTGGGCCAGTAATAGCCCATCCTTTTGATCTTCAGCTTCATCTTTGGGCCGTCTTGATGAGAACCGCAGAGTCCGTCGTGAGTTTCTTGGATGACTTTCCTTGCTTCTTCCGGTCCCAGGCATCTTAGCCACTGAGAGTCGAACGATCTCTTATATATAGTGTCACTGACGAAGGCGAAAGACAGAGCTCGTTTCATGAGCTGATGTCTTGAGGATGCGTCTTCCGGTATTTAACAGGATTTGAAGTAGTCTATAAAGACTTCTCTCCAATCCTTAGCTTTTTCTTGATCCTCTATTTGCAGGGCTGTTTGCTTGACCGCTTCCTTTTCTTCAAACGACTCTGGAGATATTTCTGCTGATGCAAGAACTCGAAGGCTTTGTACAATGATCCTTACATCATCAAGGTTTTCGTCAGCCAGTTCTTTAGCGAGTTTGGCTAATGCATCCGCTTTGCTATTTTCTGTACGCGGTATGCTTTCCAGGACGTAGAAGGGAATTCGAGTTAGTAACTGTTGCACTCTTTCACCATACTTTACCAACTCCGGTTTGCGCGTCTGATAGTCACCGTTTACTTGGCTAACGATCAACTGGGAGTCTCCGTATATGAGGAGGTGTTCGATTCCCATGTCGACGGCGATCTCAAGACTTGCTATCAAGGCCTCATATTCTGCTTCGTTGTTTGTTCTTGGCTCCGTTAAGGAAAAGGCAAAGCACATTATCCCTCCTTGTGGAGTCACGAAGATGAGGCTTACCCCAGATTTGATTATAGAGGAACTGTGCTTTCGCTTCTTCATGGAAGATGCCCCATCGAAGTAGAGTTCCCATTGGGTATTACTCCCTCCTCTTTCCCCGTCGATCATGTCAAACGTGTGCTCATCCGGCAATTCGCAATTTAGGGGTGAATCGGTAGGTATTGGATGCTTAGCGAGGAAGTCGGCGACTGCCTGGCCTTTCATTGCCCTGAGAGGTCGGTATGTTATCGAGAATTCCATTAAGAGTAGGGCCCATTTAGCGAGCCGTCCCGTTAGTATGGCTCTTGACATCAAATATTTGAGAGGATCCACTTTTGATATGAGATGGACCTCATGTGCCAAAGCATAATGCCGAAGCTTCGTTATAGCGAAGATTAACGCCAAGCAGTGTTTTTCAATAGGGGAGTAGTTGTTTTCTGTCCTGAGGAGAACTCGACTCAAATAGTAGAGGGCTCTCTCTTTCCCCCGGTCGTTCTCCTGTGCCCATAGTGCGCCTAAGGAACCTTCAAGGGCAGTTGTGTACAGGATGAGGGGCTTTCCCTTGACCGAAGCGGTCAATACCGGTGGATTCTGCAGGTATTGCTTGATTTCGTCCCGTGTACTTTGGCATTTCTGATCCCAGACGAACGGGGTCCCCTTCTTCATTAGATGGTTGTAGGGACGACACTTTGCCGAAGAGGTTGACTTAAAGTTCGACACCTGTTTAGGCATCAGTATCGCTACAACTGGGATATTGCCAGGAGCGACTCATCATTTGCCCTAGTCGATTTGGACAAAGGTGGCTTAGTAGACAGGGTTAGGATCCTATCAACTAAGGCTTTTTTGACTTTACGAATCGTAAGGGTCTCATAAAGGTATTTCTTCCTACGAGTCGTGAGGATCTCGTAGGTGTATGTTCTCCATAGAAGTCATGAGGACTCCTAAGTAGCGTTTTCTCTTATAAGTCGTAAGGATCTCATAAGAGTGTTTTCTCCTTATAAGTCGAAAGGACCTACAAGTGTTATTCACCATATGGGGACATTTCTTGCCATTTGCAGAACTTGGCAAAGAAATATTTATTCGTTCCCCTGGATTGTATACAAGGGTCAATATGGACCTCCTGTAGGGCAATTTGGGAGATATGACGGCTTAAGAACAGGTCTAGATCCCTGTAACTTAAAGCTTTTGAATCCTATGAGCCATGAGGGTCTCACAGGGGGGATTCTCCTCATGAGTCGTGAGGATCTCGTAAGTGTATTTATTTTAACGAGGTTGTGCCCTTCCGGGTTTTCACAAGCTCGCCGGCAGTCCTGCTATTTTTACTCACAGCGCCCTTTTGGGTTTTCATCCGTGCCCATCTTCCTTGCGGACATACATTTTTTTTAACAAGATTGCGCCCTTCCGGGTTTTCACAAGCTCGCCGGCAATCCTGCTGTTTTTACTCACGGCGTCCTTTCGGGTTTTCATCCGTGCCCATTTTGCTTGTGGACATACCTTTTTTTTAAGCGGGGCATTCCACTAGATTGTGGGACCTGTTTGTAGGCCCCTTAATATCCTACCTATCTTTTGAGAAGAAAGAACCATTCTACATAGAGATTCTTCCGCCAGTGAGGAATATGCCCCCTGTGTATGTCTCGGGGAGAACGAGTACCCATGCCGTCGCTATTTTGGCGACAAGTTGCTTCAGAGCCGCTTATTTTTATTGGGCGTAGGTGACAAACGCCATCTTGCCTCCGCTTTTCACTCGTCATCATCGGATGGGAAAGAATCTTGACCCATTTGATCCAATCGAGCCATTTTATCCATGAGTTCTTGGAAGGTCGTCAGCTTGAAGAGGGCCATATACGAGGACGCCTTTGAATTTGGGTCAAGGGTGGTTATGAGCATTCCCATGGCTGCAACCTCATCGATGCGTTGCTTGTATTTGACCAGAGATTTCGCCATCGGGTAACATATTGAAACCGAGTCTCATTCGGTCTAACCCTTTCGTTGACCAGCGCCGTCACGATAGTATGTTCGTTCTTATTAGAGAATCCCTGACAGAAGAGCATATCCATCTCGGCGAAGGTATTCACAAAGTCATTCGGGAGTTATGCATACCATTCGAAGGCAATGCATGCCAGACAGCTGACGAAATGTCAGAAGAGAAGTATATCATTCTCTCCAGTATTACCGCACATGGATTTAAATTGCGTAATGTGCTAGTGAGAATTCCCGGTTCCCTTGTATATGTGGAGTCGAAAGTATGTATTCTGGCAGGTACTGTATTTGATCGTAGCATGCCGGATACGGTCGACCAGTCTTGATTGGCCTATTTGAGGCTTTACTGGCATAGTGAGTTTTGACTTGTTGAGCGATATATGTGTCCAGCTTTGCTTTTGGAATCATTTCCTCTTCGGCTGTTGATGAGACTCGTAGAGGATTTGAAATGTCACCCTTATCTTTAAGAGCGACTACTGGCAGTTCACTTACTTTTGGTTCCGATTGAACTATCGTTCCGGACATTTCTGTCGCTTCTTCATCTTTCTTTTTGAGAGCATGATTTAGGAAATCAATATCCAACTCGTGCTCTGTTCTTTCTCTGGGTGCGTCTTCGGGATTTTCCTTAGACGATGGATTAGCGAGTGATGCCGCCTGAGAAAGCATCTCCTGCAGCTTTTCACGTTGCAGTTGAACTTTTGTCAAGGACCGAGTTTGAGGTCGGTGGCTAGTAGAATCTCGAACTTCATCTTTGGAATTCACCACATAGACTATATGAACTACCATGCCCCCAGGCTTGGGGTGTTTGGAGTTTTGGCCTTTGGAGTTTGCTTCGGGCACTTAAGCTTTATTGGGCCTCTCTTTTTTGTGAAAAGCCGCTTTGGTTTTGGGAGGAACTGCTGTATCAGGATCCGTTTTGGGATGAGTCCCCATCACCTGCTTCCACACCTTATATATAGATGAGAAAAGTTGTCTCAGGGAGGGAACTGGTTTCTGCCCTCGTGGGATCTTCATGGGCTGCGGAGATTTCTTCAATATTGCGGTAGGAAAATTTTGTCTGACCCTTCGCAACAGTTTGAAGATGTTCCTAATTGGAACAACAACATTCACCACTGGGGTTGAAACAGGACCATACGGAGAACTGCCCCGGGCTCATTTTGTATGATGCCGATATCGACGTCGACCGTTTCTTACGGCCGGGATTTGATTAGCTTCAGGATTTTTCTGAGCCTGCCCTCTGTTTCCTTTGAGAGCTTGAATATTCTTCCTCCTGCGTCGTCCTTGGTCCTTGGCAGGTGCCAGTTGTTTGAGGACAGATTACGTCGACAAAGCTGCATCTTGGGGAACCGACCTGTGGAAGACAGACTTCCTCTGGGCTTTCTGCATCGGCGTTGAGGCACCGAGGGTGGGATGTGGGAGTATCGACCCAAAGAGGAGCTCGTTGATTTCTTGAAGAGCCGGATTGCAGAGATTTGAGGCTGCAGGTGGCTCATACTTGACTCTACCGGATGTGACAGAGTCTGAGTTGCTAGGGAGCAAACGCCATCTTCATAGAGACGCAATGCCGGCTTTAGTATCCCATCACCCAAGGGCAACCACAAACATAATGTAACATTTCAGAAAATATAAAATATTATTTTTGGAATTTAATATTAAAATAATATTTTTCCCGAAAACTGCCCGATTTGCGAAATTGGGGTTTTCGAAAAAGGGTATAAATATATATCGATAATTGTCAAATAATTGGAGATTAAAATAATTTATTCATTTAAAAATATATTTAAAGTATGCATTTTTAAAATTTATTATATGCAGTTTGGATAAAAACTTGATTAGTGCACTGCTAATCGCAATTAAGCCAAATCCGTGTTTCTACAGTTTTCCATGGCTAGTGCATCATGTCATGTTACATTTGGTTACATGTTGTTGAATTTGTGTTGTTTATGGGTATTATGTGATTTGGTTTTGAAATTTAAAAGAGAAAAGAAAAAGAAATGAAAAGGGTTAAAAAGGTGAATGATTGGAGAGAGAGAGAGTGTGTGTGTGTGTGTGTGAGAATAAGTGAGAGAGGGGGCTGCTGCCATAATTTTTCCCCCATCATTTTTATCTCCTTCTTCAT
Source organism: Agapanthus africanus (assembly GCA_030015575.1). NCBI lineage: Eukaryota > Viridiplantae > Streptophyta > Magnoliopsida > Asparagales > Amaryllidaceae > Agapanthus > Agapanthus africanus. The sequence continues at coordinate 673,938,109 of JASDDO010000022.1, read as the reverse complement.
CTCCTCAAGCTCACTTCCCTCGACTTCTACCCCTAGATCCATCTCCAAATAATCCCCAAAACCTTATACTCACTTCACAAAAATTAATCCCCATCTCTTCCTCTACACAATGGACCAAACAAAGTAGGATTTTGACAATATTGGGAAGCTAAGGTTCTCTTGAGTTTCATCTATGAGGTATAATCATTTCCATTTAGTTTAGTTTACGTTTTACTAGCATTCTAGTTAGTTTAGAATGTGTTTAAGGTGGTGATTTGTGAAGTTAGAAAATCCTAGTGAGGGTTTGAGTAAAGTTGTGGATTGGTGATGATTTGGTGGCTATTTTAGGACCTGGGAATGAGTATGGAAACCATAATACGAACTTAGGATTAGTTCCATGTCGGTTTTGTGAGGGTTAGCATGCCTACAATGAATCTGGAGCAACCCGGTGAATTTTTTAGGAAACCAAACAACTCCAGAGACCAAATTAAGACACCACGAGACCACCCTACCAAGACGAGACCCCAACTCACCTGGAAAACTGAGCAGGCCGGAAAAATAGGGCTTCTGGCCGGCCACTTTGGGGAATTGGGTGCCCAGGTTGCTTCTGTAGGTCATATACCATATATACTTCACTCCAGTATTGTTTGTACACCTTGTTTTCACCTTAAACAAAATCTGGGACCAGTTTCTTTGTTTGCTACTTTGTATTCCTTAATGTTTATGAATTTAAGTTTTGATATTTGTGTTTGGTATCAATCACTTGACGTTTGTACGTCTATATCGGGTGTTGTTTGGTTGATTTGCGTGAGTAGACCATAAGTTTTAACCTATGAGTGTTTTGTGTGTCGTTTCGTTTGCGAATTGGATTTTAATGTAACACGATATGATATGTTATGATATGTAGGTACCCCCACGAGGACTTCGAGATGACAAGCAAGCGCGTGGCGACCTCGGCAAGCGAAGACCAAGGTGAGTAGATCTATATCTACGGGGAAAGTCGGGTGGATGGCGTATAGCACCACCGCAAAGTTTTGGTGAAAACCGATTTGTAGCATATGGTTAAGAAAACCTAGATTAGGAAACTAGGGTTAGAGTTAAAAGATTGTTAGTGAAACCATATTATAAACTAAAGGATAGTTAGAAGTGTTTTGATACGACTAGTATGCGATGACGGAATTTGAGGATGACATTTGACGATATTGCCGTTTAGGGTACTATAGGACTAGATAGCCGACGTAATTGTGTCATCCGAACCATACCTATTTCCAAACCGAAGAATCATATGCATCTTTTAAACAGATACCTTGAGGGACGTTACGGATTTTCAAACAATATCTTTTCCTTAAAAACACCGTAACCCCTACTTTCAAAACTACGATTCGCACCTTTTAAAAAAAAACTGATTGTATGGTTCAGGTGTGTATGTTAGATTAGATACGTATGCTTATGGTAAAAGTAGAATGTATTTGTAAAATTGACTTGATGTGGGAGATAAATGTGATGAAAAAAATATATGACGTGATATGATGATTTGATGATATGTTGGTATACGAATGCGAGTCGATTGAGATGATTTATACCCTGCCGGTCCCCTGATTTGAGATTGTTATGGATGTGACCTGAGATATAGGTATATAGAGATATTTATATATGTTGTGAATCGTGAGTGATAGCCGTACGAGACGTTAGGTCCGTACCCTCCTCGTCTTATAGGTTGATAGGATCCCTGATAGCTTAATGCCGCCGTACGATGATTTTCCGTACGAAATGAGTTTAACTTGATGATTGATCCATACCCTTGACTAGAGGATGCCGTACGATGGATTGTACCGTACGCGATGTTGTAAGGCTGGATGCCGATTGATAGATTCACCGACTCAGACATATGATAATTACGTATACCTTATACCTTTTAGCTGATGATTTACCTTATATTGCATTCATGTTATTCTAATTGCATTGCTTATACCTGTGCTAGTACACTTACACCATTATCGATGATGTGTATGTTACATATACACAAATTTGCCGGCCCACACACTTCATCATCGATAATTGCCATGTCGCTACACAGTAGAATTGCTGCATCATGATATGACTCCTTGTATAAATTACTTGCTATAGTTGCATATGCACCTTTATGCGATGTTGCATTGAACCTTGGAGAATTTGGGAACCGCATGATATATTTTAAAACTGGATTCATTTAAAAGAGCGGTTTTCCCTCGATATGTGCATATTACTATTCCATGCTGCATGATATACGGATATGCTTACATTTCTGTTATATGTCGCATACATCATGCTTTACGATTATACGCATTGAGATATGTTGTTTTCATGAGATTTCTGGATTTGAGAACCGTGGTAATTTTAAAACGAAAGTATGCATTGTTTAAAAACCCGGTTTCTCTTGATATGATATTTCAGTGCGTCCACCATGCATTTTCTCGGTTCTGAGACATGTGACAGTGATACCCGATTCGAGGAGTGGATGAGGCCGATTGCGGGTACATGGTGGACCCGGTATGGTACCCCGGGGAGAGAATGGATCTGCTATGCAGTAGACGGTGAGCCTGGCAGAGGGACCACTACCTACCGGTGATTGGTTGGGCTCGGCGGATATCCGTAGGATACCGACCGGAGTCGAGAGATGATATGGGCCGATCCGGACTGACGGAGCCCGAGATATGAGGATTTACGTGTCGATGCTGGACACGGGTTTCATGATGTTTCGAGTGTCGATGCTGGGCACTCAGGTTCCATGATTTTGATGTGTCGGGAGGGACACACGTTGATTTATATCCTCATATTTTCATGCATATGCTTTTATGATATATACAGACATTGATGATATGGTTGGACGAGATCCACATGCATACATACATTGATTATATTATTGGATGATATCCACATGCCGATTGACATTGATATTAGAGTTGGCGCATATACCGACCCGGTCACCCTAGATATCATAGTATTACCTTTATGATATAGTTGACCTAGAATTCGTTGTTTATTTGATTTCTATCTGTAGATGTTTTTCTACTCACGAGTTGGCAACTTACCCCCGTTATGCCACAGTTCTTGCAGGTTGGACGTATGGATCAGTAGCGGCATCGCTGGCACACAGCTGCATTCGTGTGTTTTGCTTTGGTAGGTGGTACATATTGAATCGTACCCCTCTTGTATTATTATTCATATTGTATCTAGTCAACTCCATCAATCAAAATTAGTAATTGTATAAGTAATGAGACTTAGTGAGTTTGGGGTTGCGAGACTTAGAGCGAGGGGTTTTCCACTACTTGTGGTTTTGATGTCTTGCTCATTTCTTTATCTTTTGTGGTGAAATTCTCCGTTGGGCGTCGTATACTTATATTTCTGCTTTGTATGGTTGTGGATCCGCCGTTTGGCGAAGAGCTAGCTCCCACTTGGGGATGCCATTATTCTTGTTATGTATTTGTGGTTTTGGATCAAAATATACAAAGGAGGTGCTGCCCAAATTTTTAAAAGAAGAAACACGTTTTCAAACTAGTAAATTTCACTTGCATTTTCATGTTCTTTTTCTATGCATTAAGAAAACTTGATTTCATTATACCTTTATTTCAAAACTTTACCTCCTTTATTTTCTTAAAAAGGTTTAGATTTCTGGGCTTCAGCTTACTTGAATTACGTTACGCTTTTAGACGTTGTGTGATTTAAGTGCTGGTCACGAGCTAATATTTCGGGTAGTGACAATATATACCACGATTATTTGATCGCAGAAAAACACGACACACAAAGTGTGGAGTGGAAAGAGAAAAAGGTCCCACGGGGCGTGCCAGAATCTGTTTACCGCCGAAAGACGCGACCGGGACGTTAGGACGTCTGGCCTGAATTTGGGGACAGATGCTATTTGGTTTTATCCGTCCACCTCTCCGAAGATGCCAAGTTGAGTTATGGCACCATGTATCGGAGGTTTGGACAGATACGGCCGTTGTAGCAGACTTCGTTAGATTCCCCCTCGTTGACGAGGGGTTTTTGATTGTGGGGACGCTCTTCCCTGCAGGCGCAAGTCCTTGCAGTTTATTACGTTACCGCATAGAGATAACCACTTTCTCCTTCTCCAGATGTTCACTTCGTGTCGTGTGTGTTTGTTTTATTTGTGGTTGCCCGTGGATTGTATACAGAGACTAATTTATGTTGTCGCCTGTAGGGCGGGGATTAGTCCAAATCCATATTTTCTTAGATTTGGGTTTGTTTGATTTAATGATCGTTAATCTCATTTGAGATTAAGATCAACTTAAATGTTTGTTGAGTATACGTTAGTCTAATTTTAGACTAAGATCGACTCAACGTGGGTTCAGGATCATTTAGATCCGATGACAGAGCATTTGGGCTCTATCGTTTTAGTTTAGGGACGTTACGGTCCATTGGGTTTAAGGACATCATAGTCCGTGTTTAAAGACATCATAGTCTGTAGGGTTTAAAGATATCATAGTCTGTAGGGTTTAAAGACATCATAGTCTGTGTTTCAAGACATCATAATCTGTAGGGTTTAAAGACATCATAATCTGTGTTTAAAGACATCATAGTCTGTAGGGTTTAAATACGTCATAGTCTGTGTTTAAAGATATCATAGTCTATAGGGTTTTGGTTTAAAAGTTTAGGGATGCACCAAAAGTTATTGGTTATTGGGACCCTCCATCTCTCTGAAGACGTTGAAGAATTACAATGACATATATCAGAGGTATGAAGAGATGTACCCTTGAACCAGTGAATGTTCATCGAGGATTTGATGATCTTGTTTGGGACTAAGTCCAATTTAAAAGCATATGGGTTGGGTTAAGTTGGGATTTAACCAACTTTGGGCTCAGCCCACTTGATTATTTATTTGGGCTTGGTCTCCTTTCTGCATCAATAGTGCTGAGCACTGAAATGGGTTCTGACACCCTTTATTCTTTTTGTTTTATTTTTATTCTTTTATATGGAGTGTTAAACACTTGATAGCGCTCACGTGAGGAACATGTGGAGCGCTTGGCGCTGAGCGCCAGGCAATAAGTACTAAGTACTTTTTATTAAGTAGCGCTCACGTGAGGGGCATGTGGAGCGCTCGGCGCTGAGCGCCAGACTTTGAGTGCTAAGCACTTTTTATTAAATAGCACCCACGTGAGGAGCACGTGGAGCGCTCGGCGCTGAGCGCCAGACTTTGAGTGCTAAGCACTTTTTTATTAAATAACGCCCACGTGAGGAGCACGTGGAGCGCTCGACGCTGAGCGCCAGACTTTGAGTGCTAAGCACTTTTTATTAAATAGCGCCCACATGAGGAGCACGTGGAGCGCTCGGCGCTGAGCGCCAGGCAACTTTTTTGTTCTAATCAGTTCGGTGCTCTAAAAATTAAATTCTCGTTTGTGAGAGACTTTGTCTCATGGATCTAAGAACTAAGTTCTTCTTCTTTTTTTGATGAGATGCTACGATCGCTTTTACTTTTATGAAAGACTTTTGTCTTATAGATCTATGATCTAGAAAAAGAACTAAGTTCTTTTTTTTTTATGAGATGCTATGATCTCTTATTACCTTGAGAAGAAATTGCTCTCGTCTTTGAAGTTTGAAGTTTATGGAGGAGTTCTTCTGTACAAGACTTAAAGTCTTAGGTCCTTTATATAGGGGAGGCTGATTTGTTGAATCAGTTAAGGAAATCTCTCATTGAGAGATCTCTGATTGATTTGGAGATGTTTTCCACCGTTGGATCTTTGATCCAAGGGTTTCTGTTTTACAAAAGACATTTTTCTTGTTTTTAACAAGATTGGGAAAATATTTTCCCATACAGAACTTATTCTGTATCTTTGTGATTTTTAATCACCATTGGATTTTTGATCCAACGGTGCTCTGATTTACAGAGCACAATCTTTCTTGTTTAGAAAGATTCGAGAAATATTTCCTCTGCAGAATTCGAGAAATATCTTCGTTGGATCTTTGATCCAATGGTGGAGAACTTTTATTTCTGGCACCAGCGCTCTCATGCTTTGCACGTGAGGCGCTGTCTCAGAGTCTTTGACTCTTGGCACTTGGCGCTCTCGTGCTTTGCACGTGAGGCGCTGCCTCAGATTCTTTGACTCTTGGCGCTTGGCGCTCTCGTGCTTTGCACGTGAGGCGCTGCCTCAGTTCAAATTTTGAACAGAGCTTTTCTCTCTGATTGGGGGAAACAATAGTAAAGACTCTATCGACAAAGGTCATACTGTCCCCAACCATGCATGATCGAAGGAGTAATCGCCGAGCCTCTCGCTGTGACGGGTCTGGAACAGAAGCGTCAACTAGATGCATGACCCGGGGGAAGTTGTAGCTTTCTTAGAATCAGGGTCATTTATGAACACCAAAGGCACCCGGCACGTGCATCTCGACCCATGATGTGAAGTAATGTAATGGGAGAAACACGGGTTTTACCCACGGCTGAGTAGTGTCAGCCACTAAACTCTGGCCGTGGTATAGATGAGCTAACCCTGTGATCCCAACGGCCACGCGCGTCCCTGCAACGATACAATGAGCCGGATAAAAAACAGATAGCCTCATGTAGCGAGGGTGCGACGGAAGTGCCAACCAACTCAACCACAGGCCAATAAACCCCAAAAAGAACGTCTCTTTGTAAACACCCGGGGTAGCGATCTCTGCAAAGGGGACGACTGAAGTGTCTGGAATAAAGAAATTCTTTATATCCGCCTCCGCCGTCGGCAAATTATCCAAACCAAATCCGAATGGGTCGTCGAGTTTGGCGAATTTCACTGCCTGTTTAGACAGAACTTCCAGACAAAGAAAGTGGGCGATAAAATCCGCGAAGCTAACCCCGTGCCCACCAGACTCCAGGGATAAATTCCCATACATGTTCAACACCTTGATCAAGCTGGGGAACTGATGTTGAACGGCGTAGTCCGGGGTAAGGGCCATTACCACTGACTTAGTGGCAAAGATGTACTCATCGGGGGAAAGTATCTCCTCATAGTGCTCCCCTCTGACGGGTAAACCGGAGATCTCCGTGAACTCTTCTAATGAAATCGAAACCACCCGATCTGATAAGAGAGAGTTATGGGTCGGGATGTTCCATTGTTCCAAAAAAGACTTGATCCACCACACATGGGGAGCGTAGTAATGAAAGAGGGACGCATAGATTGTGGGGTATAACCCAGTCTTTAATAGCAGCGACTTCTTGGCCGACAGGATATACCGGGCCCACTGTAGATAGCCGGCCGGATGACGGGGCGTCAATCCTATCATATAAACTTGCCCCTAAGGGCGCGACTCTCCTTGGCATATGCGTCTCCCCAAAATGTCCAAGGTCATCGGTGGCTGTAAGGGTATCGACGCCATGGAAAGCTGAAGACGACCTTCCGAGGTCCAGTTAACCTCTTCTACGGCATAAGTCACTTGAAGCGGATCAACGTAATGAATCGCTGGGATTGGCTCCGAAAGCACTGCACAAGAAAAACTGCGCCGACCCCGGATAATCTGGCTATACCATGACACCCACAGATGAAGAGATTTTTGCTCTAAGTCATGATCCTTAATAAGCGCGAAGACTTCCCGATCTACGGGCACGTCGGCGAAAGCGCCTTCCGAACGTACGAAGGGAAAAGAGGAATTGGAAGCCATAGTACCTGCACAAAAAGGGAGGAGTCAACTATCGACACGATGATTAACGCCTTAACATTATTTTTCACTTAAAATTGTACTGCATCACTGTTAAAAAAGGTGGGCAGGGGCCCCACAAAATCAAGATAACGCCCCATCAATGATGAGGCAGTCACTCATTAAAAATAGAATCCAAAAGGATTCTCATTTAATGAGAAAACATCATTGGACTCAGGAGTTAAACTCCCTCGAGAACTATGTTCTGCAAATAGATTTCAAATCTGTTAAGAAAATTAGAGAGGGAATAAAATTCCTAAAAAATTTCAAAGCTATGCTCTGTAGAACAATGGGATAACATCCCAGAACCCTCAAAAACAAAGATATATAACAGGGTAAAACCCTAAAAGATCTTTAAGATCTGCGATCTACTCAAGTAAAAAAAGTTTCCTTTTTTTTTAGATCTCTAAGAGATCGTTACAAGAGAAGAGCAAAGCTCTGTTAATGGGTTAAAACCCTAGAACATGAAGAGATTCCTTCAAGAGTTTGGTCATAATTCTTACCAAATTTTGACAGAATTTTGACTCTAAAAGAGTTTCCTTGGACAGAGATCTCAGCTTTGGAAAGAGAATTAAATTCTCAAAGAAAGAAGAAGATTAGGGAAGATGAACAGCAGTCATCTCAAGGGACAATGGCCCTACTTATAGGCACAGGAAGACGGTTCAACTTCCAAGAAGATCAAATGGTGGAAAAGGTGCCACCGCTGCACTCACGTGTGAGCCACGTGAGTGCAACGGTGGGGGGCATTTGTTCCCCCAATAAAAGAGCAGAGCTCTGTTCAAAACTCAAGAGGCAGTGCCTCACGTGCCTTCCACGAGGGCGCCAACGCCAGAGTTAAAAACTTTTATATGAGCAGCGCCCGTGTGCGAAGCACACAAAAATCTTAAGCAGCGCCCTCGTGCACAACACGTGAGCGCCGGCGCCCAATAAAGTTAAATTCTACTCTCTGTTAAATAGAGCCGTTGGATCAAAAATCCAACGGAGACGATAAATTATCAGGATGCAGAATTAAATTCTGTTTAGAGGAAATATTCCTCAAATATTTCTAAACAAGAAAGATTGCCCTCTATAAAACAGAGTACCGTTAGATTAAAAATCCAATGGTGATTAAAGAATCATCGATCTACAGAATAAATTATGTATGGGTAAACATTTCCCTAATCTTGTTAAAAACAAGAAAATATTTTCTGTAAAACAAAAATTCTTGGATCAAAGATCCAATAGTGGGTAAAATCCCCAAATCATTTGGGATCTCTTAATGAGAGATTTCTTCTGAGCTAACCAACAAATTGCCCCAGCTATATAAAGGACCAAAGACTTTAAGTCTAAAAAGGAGGAACTCCTCATAAGCTTAAACAAAAGAAAGCTTCGAAAGAACAGAAATTAAATTCTCGAGGAAGAAAAACTCTCTTTCTGGAAATTTTAAGTAAATAAAAGTAGATAAAGATCTTGTGGATCATTCAAAAAAAAGAGCTCAGGAGTGCTTAGCACTCAGTGGACGACGCTCAGCGTCCAGCACCCCACGTGCCTCTCATGTGGGCGCTACAAAAGAACTCAGGAGTACTTAGCACTCAGTAGGCGGCGCTCAGCGCCAAGCGCCCCACGTGCCTCTTACGTAGGCGCTACAAAAGAAGTCAGGAGTGCTTAGCACTCAGTGGGTGGTGCTCAGCGCCCAACCCCCTACATGCCCCTCATGTAGGCGCTACAGGAATGCCTAGCACTCATTGAGCGGCGCCCAGTGCCTCACGTGACCCTCACGTGGGCGCCATAGAATAAAAGTGATTGGCACCCACTAGGCAGCGCCTAGCTCCTCACGTGCTTCGCACGTGGGCGCCATAAAGAGTGCTTAGCACTCCATATAAAGACAAAAGGGGTAAAGTGTTTAACACTTATTGGGCAATCCTCATGACTAAAAGCCCACATGATTAAATGCGAACGTCAGAACTCACATAAGTGCTCAGCACCTTTTGTACAAAAAAAGGGGACTGAGCCCAAACAAGTGCTTAACACTCTTTTTCAAATAAAAAGAAAACTGAGTGGAACAAGCCAAAGTTGGTTAGGTCCCCTGAGGATAGAACCTCCCTGATTCAGACTAACCAAGCCCATGTGCTCATGATTTCCCAAACTGATCTCAGTCCCAAATGTGACTATCGATCTTCCAACTGATGATATCCCAAAACGATATTCGTCCCACATTCCCCTGAGGAAATTTTAGTCTCAAAATACGACTAATGATTTCTGGGTTTACCATTAATCCATTTTCCCTAAAATACGGGAATTTGTTCAAGGGTACATCTCTTTACACCTCTGATACATGTCATTGTAATTCCTCAACGACTTCAGAGAGGTGGCGGGTCCCGAAAACCAACTGCTTTTTGGTGCACTTCCCAAATTGACGTGCACATCCCAAATCAAAACACATCCCATATCATCGTTGCCCATCCCGTCACGTAACAAACACAAGTACACGCAAGATGGACAATGGACCGAAACATCTTTAAACTAACAACGGACCGAGACGTCCTTAAACTAAAACCTCACCTCCAAAATGGTGATCAACAGACCGAGATGTTCTTAAACTAAAATCTCACCTCCAAAATGGTGATCAACCGAGGTGTCCTCAAATTAGAACTTTGCCTTCAAAATGGCGATAATGGACCGAAACGTCCTTAAACTAAAACAACATAGCTCAAATGCTCACTTGTTGGATCTGAAACAAAAATGATGATAAAACCTTGTTAAGTAGATCTTAGACTCAAATTGGACTAATGTATCCTTAACAAACAAATCGAGCCCCCAAATGCTCACATACATTTAAATCGATCTTAATATCATAATAGATTAACGGTCCTTAAATAAAACAAACTCAAATCTAAGATATACGGATTTGGACTTATCCATGGCCCACAGGCGACAACATAAATTAGTCTCCGCATACAATCCACGGGCAACCTAAACAAACAAAAAACACACGACACGAAGTGAACTTCCGGAGCAGGAGAAAGTGGTTATCGCGATGCAGTAACGTAATTAACTGCTGGGGCTTGCGCCTGCAGGGAAGAGCGTTCCCACAATCAAAAACCCCTCACAAACGAGGGGGAATCTAACGAAATCCGCTACAACAACTGCATCCGTCCAAACCTCCGATATACGGTATCATAAATCAACTTGGCATCTTCGGAGCGGTGGACGGATAAATTCAAATAGCATCTACCCCCAGAATTCAGGCCAGACATCCTAACGTCCCGGTCACGTCTTTCGGCGGTGAACATGCTTATCTGCCGCATATGATGGGATTGGATTAGGGTAGTCGTGCGACTTTGTTAGCCTGCATCAAGGGTCGTGCGGATGGGTTTAATTCAATCAAAAAATGAACGGGTTGAACTTAACGAGCGGCCTATGGTTTGTTGGCCTTCTTCAAGGTCATAGGAAGCTAGGGGTAAAAACAGATATCGGGAATTTCAAGTGTTGGAATTTGCAATGAGATTGCATATCTTCTATATGATAGTTGGATCCCGATACCCACTGCGAGTAAGAGTTACTCCTGAGAGAGTTTTCCACTTTACAATTAGCTGATCCATTAGGTGTCGAAGTGTAACAACCCTAATATTACTATACCTTCGTGTTTTCTTTCTTTAGTGAAATATTATATTTATTTATTCTTAGTATTTTTCCGTATATTTTGTTTTTTATTAAATATATTATTTTATTATTCCATCTATTTTTCCCAAACTCATTTCTTTAAACTAAATCTTAACCTAATTCAAATTAAACACAATACCTAACCCAGCCCATAACCCAAATCCAATCTCATTTTCAATTTCTTTTATAAAACTATGAGCCCAAAAGCCTACTTTCTTTTCAAGCAACAACATATATTTAATTCCAATTAAATATGTGCATAAACAACCTGGTAGCTCATTGGTTAATTCCTTGTATTGTTATTCCATAAGTCATATGTTCAAATCTCCATTCTTGCAATTATTATTTTTATCAATTTTTATTCTTCTCATAACCTACAAATGAGACCTTTCATTTCATCTTCCTTTTAACTCCCAAAATAATTAGAATGGTTATGAGCCATAATTTATTAGAATTATGGTGGCTATAAACTTTTTTTATATCTCACTCCACTTTATTTTCATCATCACACATTTCTATCATTTCACATATCCCTCTTCATCTAGATTCGCAGAAGAAGAATATGAAGAAATTCTCAAGAAAGTCTCGCTGGAAACGCGAGACTATCGGCTGATAGACAAATCCGGTAACAATACCGACTTATGTATGTAAGTCCCTTCTCTCTTTCCCTCCCTCCATCTCTTTCTCTTTATCTTTCTCTTTTTTATATTGCCATAAAAAATTTCCCTTGTCGTATCATAGTTCCAAAATAATTAATTAAATGGATACATATATAAACAATGAACACACACGAACATACACAAATATATAGTTGACATATACATTATCATACGTGTTCACATATTACAATTTCCATTTATACTATATTACATGTCATTTTGCACTCAATTTATATATTACACATCTCTATTGGGACTTACCGAGCGTTAGTTCGCTGACGGGTATTCCACCAACTTCTTTTTATTCTTAGAATGTTCATCAGGTGACATTGAGACAGAGAAGATAGAAGTGGTCGAAAAGGAGTACAACCAGTTCGCATCACAAACAGACGTATAGTTTTATTCAGTTTTTCATTTTATTTCACCTTATTTATATATGCCTCCTTGTTAAGGCTTATCATGTTAAATATCTTGTATTCAGATATTTTGTCTACTATGAATCATGAATATAATAAATCAGAGTTGGATTTCATTTTTTGTTTGTTCTTGTTACTTTATGTTGCTTATAGACGCTTAGCGTATTTATTTCGAGAAACGGCCTTCTCATAATAAATACGTTGCGGGCTTGTCACATGCCGTTACCGCTCTTTTAGGAAGAGGGGCATGACAAATTTTGTTGGCGGCTCATGCAGGTCAGTTCTGCATGAACATCGTAAGCAATATAATACAAGAATTATGAAATCCAATTATTACATTAGGATTTTCTTTTGAATCCTTCCCTATTCCTTGTATTTATCTTGAACTCCACCTTCGGCTTCCTTGAAGTCCATCTCTCGACTTTTGAATCCTTAACTCTTGTTCACCTTTTCTAATTGTATCTCGTAGGCCTATTTACTCAATTGGTTAGAGCATCGTTTGATGGAGCTCAAAGACATCATCCTTAACTTTCCATTACCTTATTGCAATATCCTTCTTGAGTAATTTCGAGAACGAAATTATTTTTAAGGAGGGTAGAATGTAACGACCCTAATATTATTATACCTTCGTGTTTTCTTTCTTTAGTAAAATATTATATTTATTTATTCTTAGTATTTTTCCGTATATTTTGTTTTCTATTAAATATATTATTTTATTATTCCATCTATTTTTCCCAAATTCATTTCTTTAAACTAAATCTTAAGTTATTTCAAATTAAACGCAATACCTAACCCAGCCCATAACCCAAATCCAATCTCATTTTCATTTTCTTTTATAAAACTATGAGCCCAAAAGCCCATTTTCATTTCAAGCAACAACATATATTTAATTCCAATTAAATATGTGCATAAACAATTTTGTAGCTCATTGGTTAATTCATTGTATTGTTATTCCATAAGTCATATGTTCAAATCTTCATTCTTGCAATTATTTTTTTATCAATTTTTATTCTTCTCATAACCTACAAATGAGACCTTTCATTTCATCTTCCTTTTAACTCCCAAAATAATTAGAATGGTTATGAGCCATAATTTATTAGAATTATGGTGGCCATAAAAAATTTTATATCTCACTCCACTTTCTTTTCATCATCACACATTTCTATCATTTCACATATCTCTCTTCATCTAGATTCCCCGAAGAAGAACATGAAGAAATTCTCAAGAAAGTCTCGCTAGAAACGCGAGGTTATCGACGGATAGATAAGCCCGGTGACAATACCAGCTTGTGTATGTAAGTCCCTTCTCTCTTTCCCTCCCACCATCTCTTTCTCTTTATCTTTCTCTTTTTTATATTGCAATGAAAAACTTCCCTTGTCGTATCATAGTTCCTAAATAATTAATTAAATGGATACAGATATAAATAATGAATACACACGAACATACACAAATATATAGTTGCCATATACATTATCATACTTGTTCACATATTACAATTTCTATTTATACTATATTACATGTCATCTTGCACTCAATTTATATATTACACATCTCTATTGGGACTTACCGAGCGTTAGTTCGCTGACGGGCATTCCACCCACTTCTTTCTATTCTTGGAATGTTCGTCAGGTGACATTGAGACAGAGAAGATAGAAGTGGTCGAAAAGGAGTATAACCAGTTCGCATCACAAACAGGCGTATAGTTTCATTCAGCTTTTCATTTCATTTCACCTTATTTATGTATGCCTACTTATTAAGGCTTATCATGTTAAATATCTTGTATTCAGATATTTTGTCTGCTATGAATCATGAATGTAATAAATCAGAGTTGGATTTCATTTTTTTGTTTGTTCTTGTTATTTTATGTTGCTTATAGACGCTTAGCCTATTTATTTCGAGAAACGGCATTTTCATAATAAATAAGTTGTAGGCTTGTCACATGCCGTTACCGCTCTTTTGGGAAGCGAGGCATGACAAGTTTTGTTGGCGGCCCATGCAGGTCAGTTCTGCATGAACATCGTAAGCAATATAATACAAGAATTATGAAATTCAATTATTACATTCGGTTTTTCTTTTGAATCCTTCCCCGTTCCTTGTATTTATCTTGAACTCCACCTTCGACTTCTTTGAAGTCCATCTCTCGAATTTTGAATCCGAATGCTCTTGTTCACCCTTTCTACTTGTATCTCGTAGGCCTATTTACTCAATTGGTTAGAGTATCGATCGACGAAGCTCGAAGACGACATCATCCTTAACTTTCCAGTACCTTGTTGTAATATCCTTCTTGAGTAATTTCGAGTACGAAATTATTTTTAAGGAGGGTAGAATATAACGATCCTAATATTACTATATCTTCGTATTTTCTGTCTTTAGTAAAATATTATATTTATTTATTCTTAGTATTTTTCCGTATATTTTGTTTTCTATTAAATATATTATTTTATTATTCCATCTATTTTTCCCAAACTCATTTCTTTAAACTAAATCTTAAGGTATTTCAAATTAAACGCAATACCTAACCCAGCCCATAACCCAAATCCAATCTCATTTTCATTTTCTTTTATAAAACTATAAGCCCAAAAACTCACTTTCTTTTCAAGCAACAACATATATTTAATTCCAATTAAATATGTGCATAAACAACCTTATAGCTCATTGGTTAATTCCTTGTATTGTTATTCCATAAGTCATATGTTCAAATCTTCATTCTTACAATTATTTTTTTATCAATTTTTATTCTTCTCATAACCTACAAATGAGACCTTTCATTTCATCTTCCTTTTAACTTCCAAAATAATTAGAATGGTTATGAGCCATAATTTATTAGAATTATGGTGGCCATAAAAATTTTATATCTCACTCCACTTTCTTTTCATCATCACACATTTTTATCATTTCACATATCTCTCTTCATCTAGATTCCCCGAAGAAGAACATGAAGAAATTCTCAAGAAAATCTCGCTAGAAACGCGAGGCTATTGGCGAATAGACAAGCCCGGTGACAATACCGGGTTGTGTATGTAAGTCCCTTATCTCTTTCCCTCCCTCCATCTCTTTCTCTTTATCTTTCTATTTTTTATATTGCCATGAAAAACTTCCCTTGTCGTATCATAGTTCCTAAATAATTAATTAAATGAATACATATATAAATAATGAAGACACACGAACATACACAAATATATAGTTGCCATATACATTATCATACTTGTTCACATATTACAATTTTCATTTATACTATATTACATGATATCTTGCACTCAATTTATATATTACACATCTCTATTGGGGCCTACCGAGCGTTAGTTCGCTGACGGGCATTCCACCCACTTCTTTCTATTCTTGGAATGTTCGTCAAATGACATTGAGACAGAAAAGATAGAAGTGGTCGAAAAGGAGTACAACCAGTTCGCATCACAAAAAGACGTATAGTTTCATTCAGCTTTTCATTTCATTTAACTTTAATTATGTATGCCTCCTTGCTAAGGCTTATCATGTTAAATATCCTGTATTCGGATATTCTGTCTACTATGAATCATGAATGTAATAAATCAGAGTTAGATTTCATTTTTTTTGTTTGTTCTTGTTACTTTATGTTGCTTATAGACGCTTAGCGTATTTATTTCGAGAAACGGTCTTCTCATAATAAATACGTTGTGTGCTTGTCGCATGCCGTTACCGCTCTTTTGGAAAGTGGGGCATGACAGGTTTTGTTGGCGGCCCGTGCAGGTCAGTTCTGTATGAACATCGTAAGCAATATAATACAAGAATTATGAAATCCAATTATTACATTCAGCTTTTCTTTTGAATCCTTCCATATTCCTTGTATTTATCTTGAACTCCACCTTCGGCTTTCTTGAAGTCCATCTCCCGACTTTTGAATCCTTAACTCTTGTTCACCCTTTCTATTTGTATCTCGTAGCCTTATTTGCTCAATTGTTTAGAGTATCAATCAACGGAGCTCGAAAACGACATCATCCTTAACTTTCCCGTACCTTGTTGCAATATCATTTTTGAGTAATTTCGAGGACGAAATTATTTTAAGGAGGGTAGAATGTAACGACCCTAATATTATTATACCTTCGTGTTTTCTTTTTTTAGTAAAATATTATATTTATTTTATCTTAGTATTTTTCCGTATATTTTGTTTTCTATTAAATATATTATTTTATTATTCCATCTATTTTTCACAAACTCATTTCTTTAAACTAAATCTTAAGCTATTTCAAATTAAACGCAATACCTAATTCAGCCCATAACCCAAATCCAATCTCATTTTCATTTTCTTTTATAAAACTATGAGCCCAAAAACCCACTTTCTTTTCAAGCAACAACATATATTTAATTCCAATTAAATATGTGCTTAAACAATCTTGTAGCTCATTAGTTAATTCCTTATATTGTTATTCCATAAGTCATATGTTCAAATCTTCATTCTTGCAATTATTTTTTTATCAATTTTTATTCTTCTCATAACCTACAAATGGGACCTTTCATTTTATCTTCCTTTTAACTCCCAAAATAATTAGAATGGTTATGAGCCATAATTTATTAGAATTATGGTGACCATAAATCTTTTTTTATATCTCACTCCTCTTTCTTTTCATCATCACACATTTATATCATTTCACATATCTCTCTTCATCTAGATTCCGCGAAAAAGAACATGAAGAAATTCTCAAGAAAGTCTCGCTAGAAACGCGAAGCTATCGGCGGATATACAAGCTCGATGACAATACCGACTTGTGTATGTAAGTGCTTTCTCTCTTTCCCTCCCTCCATCTCTTTCTTTTTATCTTTCTCTTTTTTATATTGCCATTAAAACTTCCCTTGTCGTATCATAGTTCCTAAATAATTAATTAAATGGATACAGATATAAATAATGAACACACACGAACATACACAAATATATAGTTTGTAAAGTCTTTTTCATTACTCTCAATCCATCTGTTAAGATTTCATAGTAACCAATTAGGATTATAATGTTTGTTGTTGTATTTTAAATTACTTTATTTAAATTTATAAAAAAAATGAAGTTACGAATAAATACCATGATTTTCTCATTCTCACATATGACATATTAATACTTTTATATTTAAAATAATTTTTCGAAATTAATTTTTACTTCTGGAAATCTCAAGAAATTTATCTATGACAGAACATACTATTTTATACATGCTATAAAAATTTCATATCCAATCGCTTAACAGTTTAGAAATTATATCGTTTTTATTCATTGTTCGTAAAAAAACAGAAAACTGCAGTTATCGGTCAACTTGTAAGACACATAACTTGGTATACCGATATCCAAATTGAGCAAATTCAGGGGTTTTGGACATATAAATCGAAAGATATAGATTTTATTTGTTTTAATCTTTTACTGAAAACCGACGTAAAATATATACAAAACCGCGTTACAATATTAAGCGACGAATCTGGACGGAATCTGTCCTGATTCGCACACTGTTTTTAAATTGGACATAACTCGAACATCCGATGTCCGTTTGTGACAAAATTTAGATGTGTAGATGCACAATTGATGGAAATATAAATTTATGTATACTAGATTACTTAGAAATACATGAAACAAACCGATATAGGCTTTGCAATACAATATATAGTTGCTGTCTAGAAATCTGAATTTTTGTTTTAAACGCTGATGTTAGAACGATCATAACTAGAACTTTAGAAATCCAAATCGCGCGAATTTTGGTGTTTTAGATAATTAAATCGAAATACCTACAATTTTCAAATAATCTTTGTAACCTGAAACCCGATAGAAATTAACTCAAACTGCATTTTAAAAATATGTGACAGTGCTGAATAGATTCTGATCTGTTTTGCGCGACAATACGAAAACAGATATACCTCCCAAACCGGTAGTCGTATTTAGGTGAAACTGGAACTCACGCATGAAAAACACTTATAGCCATATTTCTGTTTATATTCCGCATTCGTTCGACTTGATTAATTAGTCGTACATAATATTTCTTTACAGTATTGTTTATGGTAGTTACTCGAATAATGTACTTGCCCCATTTCATGCTATTCGAACATGTATACCGTGTTTTCCCTGATCTCTTAATTATCGCATGTACATGAATACATAATTAGATATTATGTGTTTGACATAAACCTATTGCATACTTGACTCGACTTGACCCGAACCATGAATACATAATGACTTGAAATGAACACTTGACATGAATACATGAACAATTGACTTGAATACTTGAACTCGACTCGATACTTGAATTGCACTCTCTTATGTATTCATGGATTTGGGCAAGACTTGTAACTTTAATCACAGACTGATATACGCGGGGTGTTGGGATAGTTTGAGTATGAATCCAACGGAATCTCATGAGTCTCATTATAATAAATAATGTTGCTGTGATACTGGGCTGAAACAGTACAAATAACGTTGCTGTAGTACCGGGCTGAAACGGTACACCACAAATTCATGAATGAGGGTCCGTGTTTCCAAGCCCCTGGATGATAGCCTGTTGGATTTGGAATACTTCAATAACAATTGAAGTCCCGCTATTTTTGGCCCGTGATTCCTTACCCCTGGACGATAGCCTTGGGTTCGAGAATACTCTTGAGATTAGTTAACATTCACACTTAAACTCACGTTAGTTACTTTTACCCTTTTAGAGACCTTTTAGGACACTTACATTCACTTCATATTCATTATATCTACACTCCACGGCCATACTATACTTGTTTGCTATGCTCATGTTACATTTCCATGCTGATATAGTTGCCATATACATTACCATACTTGTTCACATATTACAATTTCCATTTATACTATATTACATGTCATCTTGCACTCAATTTATATATTACACATCTCTATTGGGACTTACCGAGCGTTAGTTCGCTGACGGGCATTCCACCCACTTCTTTCTATTCTTGGAATTTTCGTCAGATGACATTGAGACAGAGAAGATAGAAATGGTCGAAAAGGAGTACAACCAGTTCACATCACAAACAGACGTATAGTTTCATTCAGCTTTTCATTTCATTTCACTTTATTTATGTATACCTTCTTGTTAAGGCTTATATGTTAAATATCTTGTATTCAGATATTTTGTCTACTATGAATCATGAATGTAATAAATCAGACTTGGATTTTATTTTTTTGTTTGTTCTTGTTACTTTATGTTGCTTATAGACGCTTAGCGTATTTATTTTTAGAAACGGCCTTCTCATAATAAATACGTTGCGGGCTTGTCACATGCCATTACCGCTCTTTTGGGAAGCGGGGCGTGACACTAAGAAAGGTGTTAATGGGGTGATGCCCCTGCGGAAACGGGGTTATTTAATTAGTTCCATGCGAAAGCATGGGGAGACTCCCTCGGAGTACCAATACTCGCATGGCCGAACGATTGGCAAACTTGTAGGGTGTAATTAATCCCGACTAATCTTACCTTTTAAGATTTGAAGAAAGATTTGATAAAAAGAGTGGGAGACATCCTAATTAGATAAGATAATAACCAATCTAATCTTGCAAAAAGTGCACGCAAAAGTGATTATCCTTCTCTCTCTCATTGTAGCGACCAATGACACGCCTTAATCAAGATAATAATATGGATGAATTGGCCGAACCCACTTATTATACTGGGCTAGGTTCCGCTCTATCTTATGCTTGTCATAAGTCTGAGCAAGGAATAGTAGAATACCCGGATTCCCATGCCACCCAAAACGAAGAATGAGCATACTGATGCATCTTCTTCGGGTGTGTTCGTTACCGAGAACTGTTTCTCAGTTTACTCTACGTCCTGGATATTGGATACCAGATCAGGATCCCACGTATGTAATTTGTTACATGGGTTAAGTAGAGATGGAGAACTGGGAAAGGGTGATATATCCCTCAGAGAAGGGAATGGTGCAATTGTTGTAGCCAAAGCAGTTGGTGAATATCACCTTATTACTAAGTGATAACACAATGATTCTGAATGACTGTTATTACGTACCGAAAATGATGCGCAATATTATATCAGTCTCTTTATTACATAAAGAAGGATATAATTTTGTACTGGAGGATAATGTTATGAACATTTTCCTAAATTAAGTGTTGATTAGGTTTGGTACATTATGTAACGGTATATATGTTCTGAATCAAACTACAGTTCTAAATATACAGAACACACACAAAAGGAAAAGTTCAGAAATGAATGAAGCCTTCTTGTAACATTGTAGACTAGGTCATATCAATGCGACACGACTAGCTAAGTTGCATAAAAATGGATTTTTGAATCCGTTCGAATTTACATCTTATAAAACTTTCCAGTCATATCTCAAAGGCAAGATGACAAAAACTCTGTTTACTGGACACAGAGAAAGAGCTACTGAACTCTTGGGACTGGTACATAGCGATGTATACGGTTCTATGTCTACACATGCCAGGAATGGTTTCTCGTACTTTATTACATTCACCGATGATCTCTCAAGATTCGGACATGTGTTCGTGTTGAAACACAAGTCTGAATCTTTTGAGAAATTCAAGGAATATAAGTGCGAAGTAGAGAACCGGATGGGTAAAAGTATTAATCCTTCGATCTGATCGAGGAAGAGACTACTTAAGCACGGAGTTCCGAGACTATTTAAAAGAGAATGAGATTCTCTCTCTGCTTACTCCTTCGTATACACCATAACACAATGGATTTTCGGAGCGGAGGAATCGCACACTATTAGATATGGTGCGCTCTATGATGAGTAATGATGAGTTGCATATTTCCTTTTGGGGTTATGCATTGAGATAGCTGCATACCTATTGAATAAAGTTCCAACCAAATCCGTGCCTACCACTCCATACGAGATATGGAATGGGAAGAGACCATCTCTTAAATGAGTTAAGATATGGGGTTGTCCGGCCTATGTTAAAAAGCAAAATCCGGACAAGCTCAAGGCAAGGTCTGTTTTGTGCAAGTTTGTGGGATATCCAAAGGATTCATATGGATATATTTTCTACCATACTGAGGAACAAAAAGTGTTTGTTTCTCAACATGCCACCATTTTAGAAAAGGAATTTCTTGTGAAAGAAATTAGTGGTAATGATGTAGAACTGGAAGAAGTTCCAGCAACACAAACTATAACTGACAATTTGGTAGAACGGGAGGATTCAATAGTCCCCGACGAACCTTAGCCACTCCGTAGATCTAGTAGGGTTCCTCATCCACCTGAGAGATACTACGGTTTTCTCATAGATGGTGGGAGCGAGGATTGCATCATGGAAGATGATGACTCAACTAGTTTCGAGCAGGCCATCACAATTGGAGACTCTGTGAAATGGCTGGATGTTATGCGATCTGAGATGGAATCCATGTACACCAATAAAGTATGGACTTTGGAAGTTTCTCCTGAAGGAGTAAAACCCATCGGGAGCAAGTGGATCTTTAAGAAGATATTTGGTGTAGATGAAAAAGTTGAAACTTTCAAAGCTAGACTTGTAGCAAAAGGTTTTCGTCAACGACCTGGTGTCGACTATGATGAAACCTTTTCTCCTGTCGCTATGCTTAAGTCCATCAGAATCCAACTTGCCATTGCTGCATACCATAACTACGAAATCTGGCAGGTGAACGTCAAGTCCTCTTTTCTAAATTGTGATTTAGAAGAGAGCGTGTACATGACACAGCCAGAGGGCTTTGTAGACAGTGGGAGCAACAGAAGCGTATGCAAGCTGCTCAAATCAATCTATAGATTAAAGCAGGCATCGCGGAGCTGGAACATCTGTTTTGATGAAGCTGTCAAAGAGTTTTACTTCATCAAAAACATAGATGAACCTTGTATATATAAGAAGGTTGTAGAAAGTAAGGTTGTGTTCCTCGTATTGTACCTGGATGACATACTCTTGATAGGAAATGATGTTCCTATGTTACACTCGGTCAAGCTCTTCTTATCACACAAGTTCTCCATGAAAGATCTAGGTGATGCCTCCTACATCCTGGGGATTAAGATCTATAGAGATAAATCTAAACGGATGTTTGGATTGTGCCAATCCAGGTACATAGACACCATACTAAAGAGGTTTAGTATAGAAGATTCTAAGCATGGTAATTTACCTGTTTGTTCAGGAATCACTCTCTCCGAAGAGATGTCTCCCAAGTCTGATTTGGAGAGAGCTCGCATGCAAGGGATACCCTATGCTTCGACAGTCGGGTCTATCATGTATGCGATGTTATGTACCAGACCAGATGTAGCTTACTCACTAGGTGTAGTGAGTAGGTATCAATCAGATCCGGGGAAGAAACACTGGACAGCTGTGAAGAACATTCTTAAGTACTTGAGAAGAACTAAAGAAATGTTCTTAGTGTATGGTAACGGTGAACTCCAGGTGGACTCCTTTACCAATTCGAACTTACAGAGTAATAAGGACGACAGTAAGTCGGTCTCGGGTTTTGTCTTCACCCTCAATAAAGGGGCGGTATGTTGGAAGAGTTCCAAGAAAAATACCGTAGCAGACTCGACGATAAAGGCTGAATGCATCGCTGCCAACGATACTATCAAAGAGGATGTCTGGATGAAGAAGTTCATAGCTGAACTTGGTGTAGTTCCATCCATTAAGCATCCAATACCTGTGTATTGTGATAACAATGGAGCTGTGGCTTTGGCCAAGAAACCCCGGTCCCATCAGTGATCCAGACATATTCTTAGGCGGTATCACATGATCAGGGAGATAGTAGATCGCCGAGAGATCGAGGTCGGGAGAGTTGACACGAAGGATAACACAGCGGATCCACTCACGAAGGCCCTCCCCTAAATGCAATTCGAGAGACTTTTTGGGATGTTGGGTATGAGATACTACAACAACTGGCCTTAATGCAAGTGGGAGATTGTTAGGAATATGTATTCCCCAAAGGCCATTATTGTATGATATAGTGGATGCTTGGACATATATATAAAGGACTTTCTTGCTCGACATGATAACATGCTATCTGGTTGCCTTTATCTTAACATCTGGTATTATTATATTGTCTCTCATATACATGTTGATAAAGCCCTTAGGATGTTGGCTTGACTACCAGGACTATAATGCGGATCATACTATTGGGACCTGGGTAGTCCACAAGCACATCCTTCAATTGTTCCTAGTCGAGAGAATATCGAGACAGGGCATCGATATTCCAGAGTAGACTAGTGTGTACGTTTCTTGACCCTGTATGGGGAGATGGTTGATCCCATATCCATTGGTGTTTGATATCAAAGATTGTACACAGGTGCTCATTAGAGAATAGGTACACCGAACAAGACTCGCCGAGAACTCCTAGATGATACTATACCTACCATCAGATGGCAGTTCTCTGGTGACACTGGTACAGGTTAGTCTGTAGATCCGAGATCGGCATAGAGTCTTGTGTGGTTCCCACTGTGCTTTGATTTCCTCTCTACCACAGCTCAAAAGATTCGTGCAAACAGGTGGATTTTGGGTACAGTCTCGAGTCACATGGAGGCAATGAGCGATAGGAGGGGTTTCGTCTCTCCCGGTATAGGGAGTTGATGTTGCTCTATACTCGATTGGCTGTAACAAGAAGTCCCTTGTTAGTGATATATGCCCTAGAGGCCATTATTATATCATACTAGTTTGTATATTACTTAATGGAAGCTTGGGATATAAACGGATATAGCAACAGTCTTGCTCGAAATGGTAGTATGCTACCTGGTTTGTTTCTACCACAATATGTGCATGTGTTTTTGCATATCGCTTATACATATTGGTGGAGCCCTTAGGATCTTTGCTTGATTACCAGCGTTGTGATGGCAGTCACACTAGTGGAGACTGGGTAATCTGTAAGCACATCCTTATACAGGTCTCTAGTCATAGAATTATCGAGACAGGGCATCGATACTCCAGAGTAGAATAGTGTATACGCTTCTCATCCCGGCAGGGGAGATGGTCTGTCCCACAGCCATTAGTATGTCGTACTGGAGATAGTATGTAGGTGCTTATTGGGTTATGAGTACACTGGACATGACTCGTTGGGGACTGCTGTGGGTATTATACCTATCGTCGGGTAGCAGTTCTCAGGTGACATGAGTACAGCTTAGTCCGTCGACTTGACACTTGTAACAACCCTAAACATTTTGTACAACTTTTTGTACAATTTTTTTTCAAATACAGAAAGGGGTATATTTGCCTGAGCATAAGTTATAAGTTTGTTTTGCTTTTTAATAGTAAGAAGGAGCTTGTAGCTCATTAGTAAGACCTTGCTGTTGAACCAAAGCACCAGAGTTCAAATCCCATCACCCACATTATTTTTAATATTGATTTCTTTTTAAATTTTTAGAAGCCCAAGAGCCTACACGTGAATAACTCGTAAAAACCATACTACACATGTAAAACAAACTATCCTAGGGGCTACACCAAGCGACGAGGGACACGTGGCGGCGAGCCCCAGCCCGACTCGGTCGGCGACTCGGCCGACTCGGCCCGCCGCCGCCTGCCGGAATCGGGCGGATTTCTGAGTTGTCAACATGAAATTTCTGCCTTTTTGTATTCTAATAACCCCTGTATACTTTAATTTCTCTTAACAGTAACAGAGACATTAAAAACCCTCCATTAACCTATTTTTTAATTCAATTTTAATACAACCTTTCACCTACCCCAACCCTAATCTTTTCCTATAAATACCACCCATAAACACACACCCCTCACTCACAATTCTGTCCAAACTCTCAAGAAAACTCTCTAGAATTTTGTGTACAAGTGGAGTTAGCGAAGGGCGAAACTCCGGCGATCTTCCGACGACGACCCTACGAGCTCCCGGCGACGAAACGACGCACCGGTGCCTCCTACGTCTTCCTCTCCCTCTTCTCTTGAATCTAAACCCATAAGTCCCACCTCCCTCTTCCTTTTTCTATTCTAAAAAGTTCTTTTTCTAAAACCCGACGGAAGCGGAGTTAAATCCGACTTCCGATTCGGTTTTCTTTATAAAGTTCAATTTTCCTTAACACAAACATGTTAAACTCTTACATCTTGACTATTAATCACTAACAAAATATGTTGAACAAGTTTCATAGAAAAATATTTCATTTTGTAACTTTTACAGCTCTTTTTCACTAAAATACCATGTAGTTTACTTTCTACCTTAAAACATCATTAATCTTGTTATACATTTAAATAGATCACGAGGTAATGACCTATCTCTTCACAACACTCATATACAATATAACACAATACCTTTCGGGAACATAGAATACGGGAAAACGAAACTTTACATATAAATACCACTAACTATTAAAACCGTTTCTATAAGATTACGTATTTTTACAAATCTTTGCAAAGCGCCGCTACAACCCATTTTTGGGGAATCCGGCTAGGATGGTACGGATTATCGCATATCCCTGGGCTTAGTAGTGCGAGATTCAGACCTCCGCAAGGAGCATTCGGTCTCGAGAGATTTAAAATACAAATATCTTAACAAAATGAGATTTTTAGAAAATAATATTTATGTATTATCAAAATATCTATTTTTGTTATAATATCAATATTCCAACTTTTCCAAGTCAAAAGAATCACTTTACATGAAAATACCATGAAATTCCATACAAGACCAACACTTTACAATTAAATACCATGTATTATGAAAAATATGTTTATTCACTAGAAATGTCACAATGATAAAATCTACAACTATGAAAACTCTAAAGACGATAATTAAATATTTGAAGTGTATTTTGAAAAGTATACAAAAATTATTTTTACATAAAACCCCCTCAAGTTCTATAAATTACCCTTAGGACCCTAGTAAATATAAGTTTAAACGGGACCAATTTCTTGAGCCTCAGGGAGCCGGAGAAGTGGGTGCTTTCCTATTTAAGGTAGACAACTTAACAACGGTGTTATCAACACGGTAATCGTCTTTGAAAAAGACAGAAATCCTGCCTCCCATGTGCAGTTTTTACCGATAACATCAAAACCTAATTTAGGACTTAAATTTCTCTTTCTAATTGTTCTGACTCAGACTGAGTCTCATTATGAATAATCTGATTCAAGTACAATCTACAATACTACAATTCAACATGAATCCATATATTCAAACTATTCAATCTATTCTATCTATATTGACTGAACCGAACCATGGATATACTTCTATTTAAATAATTCTCCAGCTACATCCATGATTCTCCAGTTACACCCATTTACTGATATCATGGTTTCGGCAAGTCATCTATACAATTTAATTTTCAAGACAATACAATACAATACAATACAATCAGTACAATCATTACTATCAATCCAATAAATACACGGGGTATTGGGGTAGTTCATTCGTGAATCCAACAGAATCTCAAGAGTCCCCCTATATCATGAATCCATGTCTACTAACACAAGCAAGCTATCATGAGGGCTCGTGTTTCCATGCTCCTGGATTACATCCTGTTAAGTTTGGAATACTTCGACGACGGTCGAAGTCCCGTTACTAACATTTGATTCGGGCCCGTAGTTCCTTACTCCTGGATTACAGCCTGTTGGGTTCGAGAACACTCTTGAGATTGATTGACATTCACCATTGAACTTACGTTAACAACATTATTAACACTAAATATAACAGTATAACAAAATAACACAACTTGAAAAGCTATACTCTCTCCCTCTCTGCTTATTCTACTTCTCCCTTATCTTTGGGACTTACCGAGCGATTGTTCGCTGACGACATTCCTTCTCTTTCTTCTTGGAATGTTGTCAGATGGATCGGAAGCACTAGAGCGCGAGACCATTCAGGAGCATTCGGAGCAGGCCCTTAAGCAGTACATCGAAGACCCCGAGCTGTAGACACGTGTACCTATTTAATTTCAGTACTTTCCATTTCTGTTATGCCACTGTAAGGCATTGCTTTCATTCAGATGTATTTACTTTTCCATGCATTGTACAAAATAATGTTAACAAATAAAGTTGTTGTTCTTTACATTTGTCTCTTGTATACATTTCTTTTATATTGCTTAGATACACTTAGCGTATTTACTTCAGAGTAAATACGTAGCAGCCTCGTCGTGTCCTCTGCCTGTACACTGGGAAGCGGGGCGTGACAGGTTTTGTTGGCGGCCCATGCAGGTCAGTGCTGTATGAAACCCTACCATGCAGTTCTATTCTGCGTGAACAACCTAAGCAATATAACACAAGAACCAGCAACTAAAATATTCTTTACAATTCATGATCCTTGAATCTTATCATTCCATATACTTTGAATCTGTCCTAACCTAAATTTTTCTTTCAAGGTTATGGATTCCCCAAACAACACCAGCACCAACTTCAACAACACTCCACCACCACTACAAATTACACATGCCGTCCCTGCTCCGATCAATGAGCAGACGGCTCTGCTTGAGGCAATCCGCAGCCTCCTGGAAAGACAGCAGCAGCAGACTGGTCTTTTAATGAACCGTCCAGAAGCAGAAGCACCTGGGGTGAAGCAATTCAGGGCTTTGAACCCCAAACGGTTCTCAGGAAAAGAGAGCCCGCTGGAAGCTGCGGAATGGGCTTAGAGCATCGAAGATGATCTAGCAACAGCACAGGTGCCAGAGATAGCTTGGGTCCGAGTTGCAAAACTGCAGCTCACGGACAATACACGGGTTTGGTGGAAGGCGGAAGAAAGTCGTCTTGACCAACCTATCGAATGGAAGACCTTCCGAGACATGGTCGACGTAAAGTACTTCTCTGAGACTGCCCGCTTTGATACGGAACAGCAATTCATCCATCTGCAACAAGGTTCAATGTGGACCAAGTCAGTAGATGAATATGACGTTGAGTTTACCATGCTCAGCAGGTAAGATATGTCTCAATATTCAACTTTATATCACATACTACATGGCTAACACAAGACCGTAATAGGTTTGCTGCCCATCTCATACCGACTGCTGAGATCAGAGCTAGAAGGTTGGGTTGGACCCGGAAATCCAAGCTGCCTTAGCTACAGGGGATTTCCCAACCCATGATATGGCTTTGAAAGCTGCTCGAAGATATGAGGCAGTGGTGAAGAAGAAGGGAAGACCTCAACCTACCAGAGTGAAGCGCCCTGCCAACCAGATGGCAGGAGGAACCACATCAGGACCACCATTTGTACCAAGGAGACCGGGAGTACCAATCAACAGGCCCAGCCTAGCCTTTTGTAACTACTGCAAGAGAGCTGGACATCTGATGGAAGATTGCCGACGAGCAAACGGTCTTTGCCTGATATGTGGATCATCCTCACATACCATAGGAACTTGCCCACACAAAACTAATCCTAATTCAACAACTAGACCAGCTATCCAAGCTCCACCTACTCGGTTAACTCTTCCTGCTCCACCTCCACGTGGACCACCTTTACCTCGACAACCAGCGATGTACCAGCATGCATGAAGAAATATGCCGAGACGCCAGGCTTACACTTTGGCGGTCGTAGAAGCTAAGACGGTTGGTCAGGGTAACCCTGGTAATTCTCTTCAACCTTTTCAAACTTTGGTATCACTTTGTTATTTTTCATACACTATCAGTACTTCAGTCAACAAACTTTTCTTGAATCTGTTACACTTTCCTTTTACAAATTTCGAGGACAAAATTTTTATAAGGAGGGTAGAATGTAACAACCCTAAACTTCTGTACAACTTTTTGTACAATTTTTTTCAAAATACAGAAAGGGGTATTTTTGCCCGAGCACAAGTTATAAGTTTGTTTTGCTTTTTAATAGCAAGAAGGAGCTTGTAGCTCATTGGTAAGACCTTGCACTGCTGAACCAAAGCACCAGAGTTCAAATCTCATCACCCACATTATTTTTAATATTGATTTCTTTTTAAATTTTTAGAAGCCCAAGAGCCTACACGTGCATAACTCGTAAAAACTCCACTACACATGTAAAACAAACTATCCTAGGGTCTACACCAAGCGATGAGGGACACGTGGCGGCGATCCCCAGCCCGACTCGGCCGACTCGGGCCGACAACTAGGCCGACTCGGCCCGCCGCCGCCTGCCGGAATCGGGCGGATCTCCGAGTTGTCAACATAAAAGTTCTGCCTTTTTGTATTCTAATAAACCCTATGTACTTTAATTTCTCTTAACAGTAACAGAGACATTAAAAAGAACCCATTAACTTATTTTTTAATACAATTTTAAAACAACCTTTCACCTACCCCAACCCTAATCTTTTCCTATAAATACTATCCCTAAACACACACCCCTCACTCACAATTCTGTCCAAACTCTCAAGAAAACTCTCTAGAATTTTGTGTACAAGTGGAGTTAGCGAAGGGCGAAACTCCGGCGATCTTCCGACGACGACCCTAAGAGCTCCCGGCGACGAAACGACGCACCGGCACCTCTTACATCTTCCTTTCCCTCTTCTCTTGAATATAAACCCGTAAGTCCCACCTCCCTCTTCCTTTTGCTATTCTAAAAAGTTCTTTTTCTATAACCCGACGAAAGCGGAGTTAAATCCGACTACCGATTCGGTTTTCTTTATAAAGTTCAATTTTCCTTAACACAAACATATTAAACTCATACATCTTGACTATTAATCATTAACAAAACATGTTGAACAAGTTTCATAGAAAAATATTTCATTTTGTAACTTTTACCGCTCTTTTACACTAAAATACCATGTAGTTTATTTTCTACCTTAAAACATCATTAATCTTGTTATACCTTTAAATAGATCACGAGGTAATGACCTATCTCTTCACAACACTCATATCCAAGATAACACAATACCTTTCAGGAACATAGAATACGAGAAAACGAAACTTTACATATAAATACCACTAACTATTAAAATTGTTTCTATAAGATTACGTATTTTTACAAATCTTTGCAAAGCGCCGCTACAACCCATTTTTTGGGAACCCGATTGGGATGGTGCGATTATCGCACATCCCTGGGTTTAGTAGTGCGAGATTCAGACCTCCGTAAGGAGCATTCGGTCTCGAGAGATTTAAAATACAAATATCTTAAGAAAATGAGATTTCTAGAAAATAATATATATAAATATATATGTATTATCAAAATATCTATTTTTGTTATAATATCAATATTCCAACTTTTCCAAGTCAAAAGAATCACTTTACATGAAAATACCATGAAATTTCATACAAGACCAACACTTTACAATTAAATACCATGTATTATGAAAAATAGGTTTATTCACTAGAAATGTCACAATGATAAAATCTACAACTATGAAAACTTTAAAGACGATAATTAAATACTTAGGGTGTATTTTAAAAAGTATACAAAAATTATTTTTACATAAAACCCCCTTAAGTTCTATAAATTACCCTAAGGACCCTAGCAAATATAGGTTTAAGCGGGACCAATCTCTTGAGCCTCAGGGAGCCGGAGAAGTGGGTGCTTGCCTATTTAAGATAGACAACTTAACAACGGTGTTATCAACACAGTAATCGTCTTTGAAAAAGACAGAAATCCTGTCGCCCATGTGCAGCGGTAACCGATAACATCAAAACCTAATTTAGGACTTTAATTTCTCTTTCTAATTGTTCTGACTCAGACTGAGTCTCATTATGAATAATCTAACTTGAATATGATTCAAGTACAATCTGCAATACTACAATTCAACATGAATCCATGAATCCATATATTCAAACTATTCAATCTTTTCAATCTATATTGACTGAACCGAACCATGGATATACTTCTATTTACATGATTCTCCAGCTACATCCATGATTCTCCAGTTACACCCATTTACTGATATCATGGTTTCGGCAAGTCATCTATAAAATTCAATTTTCAAGACAATACCATCAGTACAATCATTACTATCAATCCAATAAATACACGGGGTATTGGGGTAGTTTATTCGTGAATCCAACAGAATCTCAAGAGTCATCCTAGATCATGAATCCATGTCTACTAATACAAATAAGCTATCATGAGGGCCCGTGTTTCCATGATCCTGGATTACAGCCTGTTGGGTTTGGAATATTTCGACGACGGTCGAAATCCCGTTGCTAACATTTGATTCGGGCCCGTGGTTCCTTACCCCTGGATTACAGCCTGTTGGGTTCGAGAACACTCTTAAGATTGGTTGACATTCACCCTTGAACTTACGTTAACAACATCATTAACACTAAATACAACAATATAACAAAATAACAGAACTTGAAAATCTTTACTCTCTCCCTCTCGCCTATTCTACTTCTCCCTTATCTTTGGGACTGACTGAGCAATTGTTCGCTGACAACATTCCTTCTCTTTCTTCTTGGAATGTTGTCAGGTGGATCAAAAGCACTAGAGCACGAGACCATTCAGGAGCATTCGGAGCAGGCCCTTGAGCAGTACATCGAAGACCCCGAGCTGTAGCCACTTGTAACTATTTCATTTCAGTACTTTCCATTTCTGTTAATTTCTTTCATTCAGATGTATTTACTTTTCCATGCATTGTACAAAAGAATGTTAATAAATAAAGTTGTTGTTCTTTACATTTGTCTCTTGTGTACATTTCTTTTATATTGCTTAGATACGCTTAGCGTATTTACTTCAGAGTAAATACATAGCGGCCTCGTCGCGTCCTCTGCCCGTACACTGGGAAGCGGGGTGTGACAACACTGCTACTTCGCCTCGAGTGTGTTCCCACTGTTCTTTGATTACTACCCTACCACGGCTCAAAGGAGTCGTGCAAACAGGTAGTAGTGGTTAGGTGCAGTCCCGAAACACTTGGAGGCAGTGGCGGTTAGATAGGATTTGTCTATCCCGGTAGTGGAGGTTGCTATCGCGCTGTGTTCGGAAGGCCGTTACACAAAGTCCTTGGTCAAGGCAAGCGAGATTTACTGGTAGGTACTCCAGTAGTTTCTCATGGTGTTTTGGGCTACACTCCGACACGACTTATTGCGCTATTAGGGGTCTGACGATTACCGCCTCCCTACGCCCGATATGCGATACTCTTAGACGAACAGACCGGACTGTACGGAGATTGTCACAGATAGGCTCACTAGGAGTTCGGATGAGTTTGCTCATCGTCCTTCTTATCGACATATACCTGGGGGTCTGTTCATACCATAATATTGCATTTTTTCATTCCCCTATTCTTATCCTTTTTATAAATAAACAGGTACTCTTGACGCACGTTTGTTGAATATTACAGGATACAGGCTCTTGGAGCAAATACAGTGAAAAAGACGAAAGTTGATACAGAAAAGGGACTTTTGACCAACAAGTAGAAGGACCCTAGTCAAGCCTAGACAGAGAACAATTCACAAGTGTACAAGGCAACGCATGGTCCGAAATGTCAAAGGAAACAGTCAAAAGATCATTACAAGTTTTCACTGAAGATCTGGAGAAGACCCAGAGGTCAAATGGAGAAAAGAAGTGGAAAAATAGAAAGCCCAAGAAGCCAAGAACAAAACCCTAAAAATTCAGCATGTGATCCCACCAAAGGGCCGCGGAACCGCGGCCCAAGCCAACCAATGCCGCGGTTCCGCGGCCGCTTAGTGCCCGTGTCGGTGCATTTTTCCCGTGTCTGTGCGTCGGTGCAGGGGTTGGGATTTTTCGTGGGCATATCTGTAATTGCACATGCGCGAGACTCTGAAACCCTAATTTTCCCTGTTTACTTATAAATTGTAATCACAGATCTGTAAAACCCATGCCTCTTTTCAATAAACAAATTCAGATCTGTTCTGTATTATTGCTTGGAGGGAGCCATCAAATTAGTAAGTTAATTTTATTTCTTCGCTTTTAATTCTCTTTTAATTAGAATGTCTTTCCATCCCCTAATGAGCGAGTAATCTCCTCGTTTGTTAGGGTTAGCCTTAGGGAAAGGTTTGAGAGATGAGATCTCTCACCCCTTTCATGCCATTTCATACCTAAGAATTAGAACTCCATGCATACATGCACAACCGCTCCCTACGGCACCCTACCCCTCGAGGTAACGGTGACACCGTAGTATAAAGGCCCGGTTGCGCGTGTTTTCCATGGAGGTTAGGGTAATTATTGATAAAGGAAGGATAAGAATCTAGAGGAAGAAACATCTTCCCGAAAGACTCTAACCCACTTTATTGATAATTACCATAACATCTAATAGATCAAAAATAAGGCATTGAAAGCGGTGAGGAAACCTTTAATCTCCAAACTTCCCCTAAGCCTAACCCTAGCAAGACTTTAATTTAGATTAATTTAGTTTAGTGATAGATCTAGGTTTTAGATTTAATCAATCCAAACAACATTTGGAATCAACTCGTAAAAGCACATTAAGAGAATTACCCATCTCTGTGGATCGACCCGTATTCACCGGCTAGCTGCAAAGCGACGCCGTTTCTGATTACGGTAAACAAGTATTTTTTTGGACTAATCAGGGCCGTTACGTGCAGCTAATACCGCTTGCGGCTTGTGGTTAAACCCACTGCCGGTATAGTGTCGAGTCTTTAGAGTCTCACACAGAGGGTTTCCCTGCATCGGGTAAAAGATGTAGAGGTCGTATGATTTTACGACAGGGTTCGATCACGTACGTGTACTTGTGCACGAATGATGATTCGGACAGATAATACTAGTGGGCTTTGGTTTAAGCCGGATCCTAGTAATATACTAATGGATTATTTTCGTCTCTTTTGTATTCGTATTTTTCGGAATACGGATACGGGTATGTATATATGGATGAGGGGCATTTTTGTAATTTTTTCAAAGATGCTTCTAGAAGAGACACCTAATATTTTGTATTAAACATTTTAGGTTAAATGTTTATTCCATTATTACGTGGAGGAAATAAGGTAGATTTTTGCATATTTTTAGCATGGCTCTTAGTGACACATGGAGGGTTTTCAAGCCGTGACACATGGAGGGTTTTCAAGCCGTGACTCACTAAGTTGAATATTAACCATATTTCATTTTCTAATATGAGTTATTCTATTAAGAAAAGAGTATGGTTCAGTTTGAGACAAGGAGAGCTCATTCTTTTTTCTATGCAAAACCTTCACTAACTTTTTCCTTAAGGGTTCTTCTTCTACCTCTAGCCATTCATGTCTCATGAGTTGAGAAACCTATGGCTATAAGTGATAAATCATTCCATATATATTCTCTATATCATCTACGTCATCTAGTGCAGCAAACTAGGTGCCCTAGTTACTTCAGTTTTGAGGTGGGAGCTTGATCTACAGACTCTCTTTGACATGAGAGGACCGACAAGGAGGCCCGATCCAAACGATCCTTAGAGCCTATTACGAGGTGGAGGACAGCGACAAGAAGACCCGAAGGACATGAAATTATGAGGTATAAACTTCTTTCCGAGTAGTTAACCTCATACAAGTTAGCTAGTTAGGGTTTATCAACGATCCTAGAGTTCAAGTCGGTGTTGCGAGCTTTGTTAAAATCGTTTTTTAAATATTCCGCATCCCCGTGAACATGCGGGGTGCGCGATATCAACTTACAGTGGTATCAGAGCCTACTAAACCTTTACTAGCATGTTAGCAAGTGTTAGAACTTCGATCGTCGGAAAAACCGGAAAACGAAACACCAATACCCTAAACTTTCTGTCGATTTTTAAAAGTGCGAGAAAAATTATTTCAGGGTTATGAAAAATATGTGCAGGGAATTTTAAGAAGACAGAAGAAAACTGAGCCTCTGAATCGCCAAGACCACCATGGAACCGCAGCGAATCGGTGCGATTTTTCGCCGTTCCGCGGCCGAGTCGAGGCCGATTCAGGTAAATTTTCCTCTGTTGTTTCTTATTTTTGGTGTATTGTTTTCTAGAATATTTGGTTTCTACCCAGTATTTTTTGATGTGCTGGTCTGCACTTGGGGTAGACACGGAAAATATATTTCGGTCAAAATTCTAAATGTTCTTGGCTAACCTGATCTTCTGTGTTGTTATATGTTGTAACAACTCTAAATTCTGTGTACATAAAATTCATTTAAAGTTAATGTACAATTGAGATATGTAACACCCAGCCCTTTTTATACCAATATTTGTGTTTCTCGTTAACTTATAAGATTTTACTTTATTTATAATTATTTATTATTTTATTTATTTTAGAACTCCTTTTTAAACCCAAACCCAGATTTTTCCCATTTTAAAACCCCCAGCCATTCTTTTCCCCATTCTATTTCTTTAAGCCCGGCCCTTTCTTTTCCCTAATTTCTATTAAAACCCCTACATCCCATCTCCCATTTCTTTTATTTATTTATTCCCAGCCCAGCCCAGCAGCCGTCAAGAGCCCGGCCTAAGCTCCTCATGTTCCTTCCTTCATTTCAAATCTCCTTATATTTTTCCCTCTTAAATCACCTTTAAATTCTAAAATAAATTTCCACTAACACCTCCTAATTTTCCCCCATAAATTTCCATTAACTCTCATCCAATCCCTCCATTACTTTCCATATTAATTTTATTTACCCATCCCCATTTTCCTTTAATTCCCTTTATTCTTATCGTTCTCTCTCTTTATCTCTTCTCTCTCTCCCTATCACTCACAACAATTATTCTCTCTCTCATCTTAATTTCCCTTCATTTACGCACGTTACTCTCTCTCTCTCTTCCTCTCGCACGTCCCTCTCTCTCTCCTCTCGTTCTCTCATTCTCCCTCTCTCTCTCCTCTCGTTCTCTCATTCTCTCTCTCTCTCTCTCTCACGCACACACACCCGTTCTCTCTCCCTCCCTCTTTCATTTTCCCGCTCCCTCTCTCCCTATCGCTCCCATTATCTCTCTCTCTCGAACTCGTGCCCACCGCCGCGCGTCGCGCCCACCGCCATCTCCTCACCGCCGCTCGCCTCCACCTCGTCATCTCCACCCTCGTCCTCAACCTCGTCACACCCACCAACCCACCTACACCCGAGCCGACTCCCTCCTCACCGCCGTTCAACCACCGTCGTCGCCCCTCATCGTACCCTCAACTTGAGACTCCATCGACCCGCCACCACCTACAACTCCAGCAACCACTACCCGAGCTCCCCACTGCGCGCCTGCCACCACTCCATCGCCGGCGCTCACCAGCCGCCTCCCTCGCCATTGTAAGCCCCGTTTCCAGCTGTGGCCTCCGCGTTCCACTGAGCCTCCCATCATCTCCAACCCGAGCTACACCCTTACCGGCCGAACTCCAACCTCGACCATCGCAGGCACTCCGACTACGCCGACGAGCCCCACTGCCTCGAGCCGCCTCATCAACCCAAGCACTACCCCAGCACTGGCCCATCCGAGTTTCATTCACCCCCCCACTGCAACCACGACCGCGAGCCCTGCGCAGGCACGCCCCTCACCTGAGTTCGAGCCCTCAAGTCGCCACCAAGCTTCTTCGCGTCACCTCGGCCACCACCTGTGTACATCTCGACCACGAGCTTCCCCTCAGCGTCTCTCCCCTGCTCCGGCCAACCAACGCCGCTCACCGCTGCCCAGAACAGACCCGAGCTCATACCGAGACGTTGCCGTCGCCGTTCGTCGCGCGTTCATGATGTTACCGTCGCCGTGCATCCCCGAAACGTTCAAGGCAAGTATTTTACTTGCTTACATGCTAATTACCTAAGTTACGATCTTTAATTACATATATCATAAAGTTACAAGTCTATACCAATTATGTGCCATACCTGTTCGACGCGTGTTCCCAAAGAAAATACTTTCCTAAATGGATGGAACTGGAGTAATTACATTGGCCCTTGTAGGGATGGATAACGTGTGCAAATTTCGCTGGAAAATATGACCGTTAATGACTAAAACGACTGCCCCCAAGTTTAACCGTAAAACTGGAATTTTATTGTACCTGAAAACCGTTAAATTCACCATAAATTATATACATACTAGAATGGTGCGTTCGAGGGCTCAAATCGAAGATAACTCGGCGAACTATACCCCATACTGGTTTCCTGGTATTCCTGTACTTAAATTGTGATGATTTTTGGATCGGAGTGCGACTCTGGACTGTAGTCCAGAGCGACTCCAGTTGTTGCTTGCTGTCCCGTAATGGTTACCACAAGATCTCCTTAACTCGTAGATTGCGGAACTCCACTGCTTATTATAGGTAAATCTGTTAGCTAGACAAAACAATTGGTTTCATTCTGTTTCGTTACCGTTTGATATTTAATCTGTAATTTAATAGATCGGGACGCATAACAGTCCCAGCAGAATCAGAACTGACATATTAGTGTTAAACAGTGTATAACTCCTGACGTACAGATGCGATTGACGATCCGTCTATTGCGTTGAAAACCTTACTGAAAACCCTATATTTCATTCAACTGTAGAGTCGCTAAATTCTGATCCCAACTAGGATTAAAATGCATTGCGAAACGGACTTCCGATTCTGAAATCGGATTTCCAGCCGCGAGCGCTTAAAATGAAATGGTTATAATTAATGATCCTGGAACCCGATTGGCTTGAAACTAAATTCGATGTATGGAAAACTGAACATACTAATTACTACATGTTTATCGTTTCGCTAAATTATATACGTACGTTTCATGATAAATCGTACAAGTGATAGAATACTGTTTTTATGACACCTTAATCGTGCTTCA
Organism: Agapanthus africanus; assembly: GCA_030015575.1. NCBI lineage: Eukaryota > Viridiplantae > Streptophyta > Magnoliopsida > Asparagales > Amaryllidaceae > Agapanthus > Agapanthus africanus. The sequence continues at coordinate 673,900,324 of JASDDO010000022.1, read as the reverse complement.
TATACTGTTTACGTATCATATCATACTCATATCATTGCAGTGATAACCTAGTGATATCGTGCATTTACCCAGTGTTAGATTTTAGTGGTGATTGTGGCAAGTACGTCAGTTTTCGTGTATCCGTGAGTAAGTGAAAGTGATTCGTACTTGTACACAATCAGTAACCCTATTATTCTATTGCATTGTCGACGTCTGTGGGATGCGTGTACGTGTGACTATAAGTGGTATGGGACACTTATGGAAGCGCTTGCACGGGTGTCACAGATAAGGCATCAGACACTGTCATTTATCTTAGGTATTAGTCGGGACGTGCTTGATGGAGGTCCTGCCTCCAATTCTCGCGCAGACTTGTCACGGATCGATTAGTATTTAGGGTTATGGTTAGCGTTTGATGTAGACCACGGGGTGTGGGGTAGTTTAAGTGTGAGTTCAACAGAATCTCGGGAGTCCCATGCCGGCTTATATATTTAGGGAGATATATGGAGATTTACAGGGTATGTGATATTCACTGTGATATACATGTTACATGTTGGGCCCGTGGTCCCTTGCCCTTGGGTTCTACCCTTGGGTGGAGGACACTCGCGAGTGGTTGACTCTCACACTTGGACTGACGATAGGATTTGTGACCTGTACAGTGAGACTTAGAGACTGATAGGGATACGGGCATTTATATACCTTATATACTGTGTTGACATACGTGACATATCGTTCTACAGCTTTACTGCTCCGCTGCATTGATTACTGCACATTCATATTCATGCTGTCATTGATTTACTGTTTCACATATCTGTTACCACTGTTAGAATTGTCACATGATTTTATGTATATTATATTGCTATTGTGTCGTGATTGACAGATTTTCTGCGTGTTCAAGTTTAATTACCGCAATCAGGACGGTTTCGCTTTGCAGCTAGCCGGATGAGTACGGGTCGATCCACAGAGAGATGGGACTCTTTTTCTTTATGTTTTAACGAGTTAAGTCAAAATGTGTTTGGGTTTGTTTGAGATTAGCTAATTATAAAAGAATGATAAGAGAACTTGTTAAGGGTTAGGATTTGGTTGGTTTGAGTTAGGAGGTCGCTCACTTAATTCATTTGCCACTTCTTAATATCGATGTTACGGTAATCGGCAACAACGGGGATTAGCACGACTAAAGAGAAAACTTGCGAGTATAAGCTAGGCTTTCCAACACTTTGTTTCCTCTTTTTGGTCCTTGTCCGTCCGTTCTTGGCTCTTAGTCGCAACCTCAAGTTGATTCAACCACAGCCGGTCTCACTAGGGTATCACCGCTATTATAAAGAATAGGGTGCCATAGGGAGCGGATTGTGGATCAATTAACGGGAGTTCGAATCAAGATATTTGTCAAAGAGAAAAGTGAGGGAGATTTCCTTCTCTCAAACTTTCCGTTTCCTATCCTAACAAGTGAGAAATTACTCACCCATTATAAAAGATAAATGAAATGAAACAAAGAAAGAGGGTAATAAGAATTGAGGCAGAAAATCACAACTAGCTATTTGGGACCGCACTTAGGCAAGAATCACACTAAGCATCATGGTTGTAAGGATAAAATAAAATGGAAGGGAATTAAAAACAAAAAGATAACAAATAACAACAACTACTTTTAACAATTGAAATTACAAGCAACATAAGAAACTAAATTAAAAATCATGCATATAGAAAAAGAACACTTCTTGCATTCTTCAACACTCAATAAAACCTCTCACAAGCTTTAATGGAGGAAGATGGAGGAAATACTCTTTTATTAAAAACTAAACTAACTTAATACAAAAATTACACACAAAATTAAGCACACTACTCTTGGCTCTGTTCTGGGCTATTTATAGGCATGGTTCTGAAACATTAGAAGTAAAATATAAGCCTACACAAAATTACAGAAAAGACCCCAAATTTTCAACAGAAGAGGACACGTGTCGGACGCAGATCCGCGGCCAAAGTGGGGGTTTGGCCGCGGATCCGCGGTGGGTTGGTGGCCAAACCCTGTCGGGTTGCTTTCTCTGGTCTTGCACTCTTTTTTCCTGATGTTTGAAAACTTTAAACTGCAATAATTTTTCCAGAGTTTCTTCAGATCTCATAGTCCAAGATTGCTTCATTTTCTTCTCTTTTGACTTTTATCTCCTTTGACTTCTAACTTGATTTAGTCACAAATGACAACTAGTTTCGTCCCATCTTCTGAACTGGTACTGGACGGATACTGGATGGATACTGGACGGATACTGGAACCCGGCTTTTATCTGTTTGTGACAGATGTTCTGGATTTTGGCGTAACTCTGGAGATTTTGTCGGATTTGTGTTCTTTTGGACTGGAAACCTGTAATCTGTAAACATGCAGCAAATACGGATTAAAAGCACCTACCTATATGCAATGTGATCAAGAATGGGCGGTACAAATATACAAAATTCTGTGATGAACATGTCGCTCTGACGACCTGAGTATGCATGCTCAGTGTGAGGAGAAGATTTAGCCTGGACCAGGATTAGACGTATATTACAGACATCTCGATTTGATATCCAGAGTTATATCTATATTTGTTCCCCCTCAGGTCAGTTCTTTACATTGTTTCCTTCAGTTACTGCATCTCTCTTTACCTGCGCATTATTTACTGTTTACCATGAAAAACTAGAAGCCGAAGTGTGACTACGGTAGGACTTTTCCTTGACCGTAGGAGCATGGCCGGCCTTGTCTACCCCTCGTATTCCGTATTTTGGGAAGCGGGGCGTGACATGGTTTAGTTGGTATCAAAGCCAGGTTTTGCATCGATTGGGATTGCAGTTTTCTGTGTATAGTTTGGCAATCTAAGACATCCCTCGGTCTAGGTTGTAAACTTGTCATTCTTGATCCATATTCACATCGTGTGTCCAGCTATCTATTCGCTATGGTTTTGGGTGACTTGATAAGGTTACGTGGTTGCAATTGCACTACCGTACTCTATTCAAGTGACTTGAAGTCATACAGTTGATTCCTCACTTGCAATAAATTCATCACCTCTGATATTCTTGAATCTTTGTCCTATTCATATTATATTTTGATTAGTTTGGCTTGTGACTTATATCATTCTCAAAATTATTGTCTCAGGATCATGTCTTCCAACGACTCTTCGTCTATATCCGCTCCCCAGAATCAGACCATTGAGATTCTGAGTGTACTGCAAGGTTTAAAGGAAGCCCAGGAGCGAACAAACGACTTGTTGGCTGAAGGACTGAGAAGACAGGTAAATCAGGCATCAGCGGGAGTCTCCAATCATAAAGAGATCCCCGTTAGACGAGAAAAAGAGAAGAAGATGAAGGGCCAATTTGTTTCTCCGCGACAGAAGAAGCAGAAGACCCCATGTTGTGGGTACTGTAAGAGGCCATGACATCTTCAGAGGGATTGTCGCCGCGCCCAAGGGAAATGTCTGATATGCGGGTCCAACAAACATCTCATCAACGGTTGCCCAAAAAGGAAGGAACTACAAGGAGGAAACTCGTCCACACTCCCCACTTCTGCCAAGTGAGGATTACTGCGTAGTTCGAACTTCGAGGATAAGGCGGACCCAGCCCAGGAATCAACTCGCGTGACGAAAACGCAGCGGTCTAGCAATCCAAGAGGAATTTTCATGTTTTCTAATTTCAGTAATAATGTGGTCATCCTTTTATAAATATTTCTTTCCGTTTGAAATCTTGTATCTGTCGAACTTTTAGTTGAATGCAATAAAGTTTGAATCGTAAAATATGTATCATTCTCTTGTCTTTCCCTTTATCCATACTATTCATTATCACAGCATTTTAATCTTGATTTTTCAGTTCCTGCCACCGCATATCTTTCTATTCTTCTTACACTTAGCTATTCTTCTTGATGTATTCCACTGCCTAATCATGATTCTTTCTTTTCAGGCTATGGCCCACCATGGAGCAGCGCCGCATCTAGATGAGGATACGCAGTCATGCGTTTCCTTAGATCGCACACTGATGAGTTCTGATAATGAGGTCAACGGTCCCCAGGTCAACTTCGGAAACAACGATTCAGAGGACAAAGGAGTAGCCGTCCCAGAGTTTAACGTGATAGCTGATTCCGACGAAGAAGAAGGAGACCCTGAAGAGAACCCGATAGAGGAAGATCCCGATGAAGACCCGATAGAAGAAAATCCAGTTGAGGAAAATCCCGTGGAAGAAAATCGAGAAGAAGAGAATCACATGGAATCGGACCTCGATGAAGAACCTCCGTCCGAGGAAGAAGGACCAGCAGATCAAGACCATGCTGTGGAAGACTTTCCAATGGCGATGCCCGCGAGGCGATATGGAAATGGACGCCCCTACCTGAGTGCGCGAGCCTACCGCAACCTGCTGAATCTCCACAACCGCGACTGACGGAATTTCTTTTGATGTTGTCTTTCTGGCCAAATAAATCTGTGTATAGATTAGGGTCACATTTCGTGTTGAGAATGCTTTGTTTCAAATTTTCTTGAATGAAAAAATCTTCTGAGTTCGCAAATCTTTTATTTACTGTTTCACCCGATGCTTCGATTTGTCCCTTTTTCGTTTTTCCTCCTGAGACCCTTACTGTCCATACCTACACCTCGTGCTGATTCGACATTCACTCAGATTAACAAGTACCACTCGATCTTTTGAGTTTCACCCTCCCTCCTTCGTCTGTGCCTCGTTTGAGATCCTTCTGAGAGGAGAAAATTTTAGAGAAAACTTCCGAGTTCGCTAACCCTTCAAATTCTTGATTCATATGATGTACCGTCTGTTACCCTCCCTATACCTTTCCCTTGTAGTCCCTTGTTGCTCACCCTTACTTCCTGTGCTGACCCGATCCCAATCTCCTTAACATTCAGCCTAAAGCCGCCACACTCCAACCTTTGAATAATCCACACTTCCTTGTAATCCTTACCCTAGCTGGCCCTGTACATTTTATGTGTTTCCTATTACCCTAAATATATATATAGGGACATTAGTATTCGAAAATTTGGTCTTCATTATTTTATGTTTATCGAAGAGAGTGTTTTATCAACCATTCCCATTTTACGCATTTCAAGTACTCCATTACTAGCTTTCCTATTATTTTCAGTAGCACAACCTTACACCGCGCATATTCTTGTTCCACGTTTCTTATTTGCACTATAGGAGTTTTCTAAGTTATTTTAAAACTACTTGATCGATATATTATCCTAAAAATATTTTCAATCTACCGACAAATCTTTCACTATTTCATTGTCGTTACTTTATTTTCTGGTAGTATGCCTAAGTTTACTATGATATATAGTCATGACTTATACCTATTATGTTGCCGTGCTATCGTTAATATACTCTTATGTGCATATAATTGAGTTTCGATTACATCGAGTACATCTAGAATATCATTGTTCATTATTGTTGTTATTGCTATTCTTATATACATATAGGTTACCTTCGTAGTTGTTCATGTCTTATACTTATTTAAATCTATAGCTTTGTATGTTATTCTTACATATATAAACTTTCAAATTTCGTTATCTGCCTATTTCAAATAAAGCATTACGTGTTAGTGTGCAATCTAATATCTTTCGCCTATGTTTGTATTATTTATCGTTTATTTTAAATTTCGAGGACGAAATTTTTATAAGGGTGGTATGATGTAACACCCAGCCCTTTTTATACCTATATTTGTGTTTCTCGTTAACTTATAAGATTATACTTTATTTATAATTATTTATTATTTTATTTATTTTAGAACTCATTTTTAAACCCAAACCCAGATTTTTCCCATTTTAAAACCCCCAGCCATTCTTTTCCCCATTCTATTTCTTTAAGCCCGGCCCTTTCTTTTCCCTAATTTCTAATAAAACCCCTACGGCCCATCTCCCATTTCTTTTATTTATTTATTCCCAGCCCAGCCCAGCAGCCGTCAAGAGCCCGGCCCAAGCTCCTCATGTTCCTTCTTTCATTTCAAATCTCCTTATATTTTTCCCTCTTAAATCGGCTTTAAATTCTAAAATAAATTTCCACTAACACCTCTTAATTTTCCCCCATAAATTTTCATTAACCCTCATCCAATCCCTCCATTACTTTCCATATTAATTTTATTTACTCATCCCCATTTTCCTTTAATTCCCTTTATTCTTACCGTTCTCTCTCTTTATCTCTTCTCTCTCTCCCTATCACTCACAACAATTATTCTCTCTCTCATCTTAATTTCCCTTCATTTACGCACGTCCCTCTCTCTCTCTTCCTCTCGCACGTCCCTCTCTCTCTCCTCTCTTTCTCTCATTCTCCTTCTCTCTCTCCTCTCATTCTCTCGTTCTCTCGTTCTCTCATTCTCTCTCTCTCTCTCACGCACACACACCCGTTCTCTCTCCCTCCCTCTTTCATTTTCCCGCTCCCTCTCTCCCTATCGCTCCCATTCTTTCTCTCTCTCGAACTCGTGCCCACGGCCGCGCGTCGCGCCCACCGCCATCTCCTCACCGCCGCTCGCCTCCACCTCGTCGTCTCCACCCTCATCCTCAACCTCGTCACACCCACCAACCCACCTACACCCGAGCCGACTCCCTCCTCACCGCCGTTCAACCACCGCCGTCGCCCCTCATCGCACCCTCAACTCGAGACTCCATCGACCCGCCACCACCTACAACTCCAGCAACCACTACCCGAGCTCCCCACTGCGCGCCTGCCACCACTCCATCGCCGGCGCTCACCAGCCGCCTCCCTCGCCATTGTAAGCCCCGTTTCCAGCTGTGGCCTCCGCGTTCCACTGAGACTCCCATCATCTCCAACCCGAGCTACACCCTTACTGGCCGAACTCCAACCTCGACCATCGCCGGCACTCCGACTACGCCGACGAGCCCCACTGCCTCGAGCCGCCTCGTCAACACAAGCACTACCCCAGCACTGGCCCATCCGAGTTTCATTCACCCCCCACTGCAACCACGACCGCGAGCCCTGCACAGGCACGCCCCTCACCTGAGTTCGAGCCCTTAAGTCGCCGCCAAGCTTCTTCGCGTCACCTCGGCCACCACCTGTGTACATCTCGACCACGAGCTTCCCCTCAGCATCTCTCCCCTGCTCCGGCCAACCAACGCCGCTCACCGCTGCCCAGAACAGACCCGAGCTCATACCGAGACGTTGCCGTCGCCGTTCGTCGCGCGTTCATGACGTTACCGTCGCCGTGCATCCCCGAAACGTTCAAGGCAAGTATTTTACTTGCTTACATGCTAATTACCTAAGTTACGATCTTTAATTACATATATCATAAAGTTACAAGTCTATACCAATTATGTGCCATACCTGTTCGACGCGTGTTCCCAAAGAAAATACTTTCCTAAATTGACGGAACTGGAGTAATTACAATGGCCCTTGTAGGGATGGATAACGTGTGCAAATTTCGCTGGAAAATATGACCGTCAATGACTAAAACGACTGCCCCCAAGTTTAACCGTAAAACTGGAATTTTATTGTACCTGAAAACCGTTAAATTCACCATAAATTATATACATACTAGAATGGTGCGTTCAAGGGCTCAAATCGAAGACAACTCGGCAAACTATACCCCATACTGGTTTCCTGGTATTCCTGTACTTAAATTGTGATGATTTTTGGATCGGAGTGCGACTCTGGACTGCAGTCCAGAGCGACTCCAGTTGTTGCTTGCTGTTCCGTAATGGTTAGCTAGACAAGATCTGCTTAACTCGTAGATTGCGGAACTCCGCTGCTTATTATAGTTAAATCTGTTAGCTAGACAAAACAATTGGTTTCATTCTGTTTTGTTACCGTTTGATATTTAATCTGTAATTTAATAGATCGGGACGCATAACAGTCCCAGCAGAATCAGAACTGACACATTAGTGTTAAACAGTGTATAACTCCTGATGTGCAGATGCTATTGACGATCCGTCTGTTGCGTTGAAAACCTTACTGAAAACCATAGATTTCATTCAACTGTAGCGTGGCTAAATTCTGATCCCAACTGGGATTAAAATGCATTGCGAAACGGACTTCCGATTCTGAAACCGGATTTCCAGCCGCGAGCGCTTAAAATGAAATGGTTATAATTAATGATCCTGGAACCCGATTGGCTTGAAACTAAATTCGATGTATGGAAAACTGAACATACTAATTACTATCTGTTTATCGTTTCGCTAAATTATATACGTACGTTTCATGATAAATCGTGCAAGTGATAGAATACTGTTTTTATGACACCTTAATCGTGCTTCATATACTGTTTACGTATCATATCATACTCATATCATTGCAGTGATAACCTAGTGATATCGTGCATTTACCCAGTGTTAGATTTTAGTGATGATTGTGGCAAGTACGTCAGTGTTCGTGTATCCGTGAGTAAGTGAAAGTGATTCGTACTTTTACACAATCAGCAACTGTCACGACCCGAAAATACGGAACATGACCGGCACTTAGACTACGAACGTCTCGAGGCGTACGTACTCTAAGTAAGCCGAACCCAGAAATCCAAACCAAGAAAAGGAGTAGAGAGTAGGAAGAACCATAACAAAACAACCAGCTAGCAACCTAATATACAACGCCTAAAGGCGAGGATCACAACAGAAATGAAATTCAACCAGCAAGAAACCCATGGAAATATAACACGCGACTCTAAGGTCAAAAGAATAAGTATCACTGGTCTCAATCTCAAATAAGTACAAGTTTGGTTGATGGAAATTCTAGATACAACTGAAATATAATATACAAGGTATAATGATGGGTAAGATACAATAAACCCACCTACTAGCAAGTCACCCGAAAGGTACAGTGCCCGCAAAGCCGTAATGAAATCCGTACGGCAACACCTGCAAGAAACTGGGGCACAACGGGGGTGAGTTGCCAACTCGTGAGTAGAAAAAGATCTACGAACAGAAAATCGCATGTATGACGCAACCTAGGTCATACGATCATAATATATAATCCTCAAATATATAACCAATAATCTCTAACCATGGCTAGTATAAATATCTAACCCCAGTGTAAACCCATGTGTCTGTGCCAGTGCATCAGGTGGCAATATATCATATGAATGATGTATGAATGCATGAAACAGAATGCATGTACTGAAGAAAACTGCTTTTGTAATTTTGTGAGATTTCTGTATTTTTCAAATGAGGTATCACGATGAAATCAGCATAAAACAGTGTCTAGCATCGGCACAAATCATAAATCTCAATGTCTCGATATCTCTGTATCACAATCTCTGTATCTCAATATCTCAAATCTCAATGTCTCAATCATAATATCCAGGGCGTCGTCAGTCCAGATCGGCCCCTACCATCCATCTCATGACTACGACGGTATCCTACGGATATCCGACGTGTCGGGTAATATCACAGGTAGGTAGTGCTCCCCTGCACAGGCTCAACGCCATCTCCTGCGATCTTCTTGCCCCGGGGTACCGCACCGGGTCCACCATGTACCCGCAATCGGTCTCATCCGCCTCCTCGATTCGGGTTTCACATGTCGCTCTCAGCACCGAGAAAACACATGGTGAACGCACTGAAATATCATATCAAGGGTAACCGGGTTTTTAAAACATTTGCATAATCTCTTTGAAATACCCACGGTTCCCAAATCCAGAAATAACATAGAAACAACATATCTCAATGTGTATAATCAGGAAGCATGATGTATGTGACATATAAATGGAATGCAAGTGTAACAGTATGTCCTGCAACATGGAATAATAGTATGCACATACAAGGGTCATATCCTGATGCAATGATACTACTGTGTAGTGACATGGCAATTACCGATGAAGATGTGTGTGAGCTGGCAAGTAAGTGTATGTGGAACATACGCATCATCGGTAATGGTGCTGGTGTCCTAGCAGCATGATATCAATAATAGAATATGAATCATAACAGTATGCGATGCAGAGCAACAATAATAATATGCGGGAGCTGAAGTACTGAACACCATGATCGCTAAACTGCATCTAATGTCATAAAGGTCATATAGCTACACTACTACAAGGCTGAGCTAAAGCTAACAGTAGGTAAGGGAAACCGCCTAACCTCTGAGTCGATACATATAAATATACATATATAGTCGGTGATCCCGCCTCGATCATATCACATTCGATACCATATCTCCATAATTGGTTATTCCCAAGTCAAGTGGGCGGATCAAACATCAAATTATAGCTCGTACGTAAATCCGTCGTACGGCCTCCCCAATCTGGGTACGGGTCAATATCACATTTGTCATATCATTCATCGAGTATTCTCTTTATCAATTATCATCTGGGTACTGACCTATGTCTAGTACAATTCTAACATCATTACTATAATCAAGATCTAACTACTGATCGCCAGTCTAGTATAGATCGATATTATCCTCATATATCATCACCAGAGTATACATCGCCTATGGTTGCCTATCACAAGTATCCTGTCATATCATATCATATCATATCATATCCCATCGTATATCATAATCACATGTCGATCACATAATATATATATGTCGCTATTACTATGGCCTCATCATCCCCAAAATCCTAGGTGTATCTTAATTATGAATTTTACCGTCATAACATGTCATATCACCGATATCATGATCTCAGATCAAACTCATCGACTCATATCAATCCCATGTATCATCCTCAAATCCGTATGTGAACACATAATCCCAAACCCATGTGACCACATATCTATATTAAATCCCATAACCACATGTGAAATAAGACTGTATGCAAGTATGCATATGTGTGTATGTATGTGTAGTGCACCCACTACCCTAAGGTTTCGTAACCTTACACCAATCCAATATACCAATATCCATTTAAACATCAATAATTAATCCCAACAACAATAATATTTATAGGTGTGTATACGCATCCGTATACACCACCTCGGACAGCGGGGGTGCTATACGCCATCCACCCGACTTCTCCCCGTAGATATAAATCTACTCACCTAGTTATGTGTTCCGGTGCCGATGTCGCCGTTTGCATCTCCAACGCTCTGACACCACGTGAGGTACCTACAAGGATATCACACGCTAAAACTCATGAAAATCATGTCGGAAACCAAAATGGTGCACACTACGCCCATAGGTAAAAACCTGTGACCTTGTATGCAAACGCAGCCAATATCCACTGTCGTCGACGTCCGAACGCCACCCGACAGAAACGAATCATCGAATACCAAAATCCATACGAAAACGAGTCGTAAATCATACGCCAACTCATAAAAATGAACCCAGATTTTACCCTAACAGGAAACAGTCAAAACTAGACATACCGGGGGTCAATTTTACATGAAAAGGGGTTGTGCACGCAAAATGAGACAGTTTTACACTGGTCTGGCCGCAAATTGCGGCCAGGGGGATGAAATTTGCGGCCGGGACTTTGAGAGGGTGGCTAGGGCTTTGGGTAGGGTTTCCAGGGTGCCTGCACAGCTCTCTGCCAAGTCAATTTTTCTCTAGAAGGCCCCGGGTGAAAGCAGATCTCAGAAAGGTCTCAAAATCGACAAAAACGCTAAAATACGCCAAGTCGAATAACTCTGGTAAATACTAGGAATCTGGAGTAATATTGGTTACAATGGTCTCAAAAACACCTAATAAGGTTATACTAACGATCAAAACCAATACTAGGTCAAGTTTCACTCAAATTTGCCTAAACTAGCACAATGTCACAAATAAAATAGTAACTTCAGCTATTTAACCAGAACTGAGCAAGAACTGAGTTGGGATGCGAGATTATACCTCCAGGGAGTCCTAGAATGTAGGAGAAGGGAAGATGAAGGAATGAGGAAGGGTGGTTGTTGCTGTGGAGCTGCTCCTTGTGCTCCAGAGGATGTTGCAATAGCTGATACTGATGTTGATTTGTGTTGCTGGAGCTGTTGCTACAGTTTCAGCAGCTGTTGTTGTTGTGGTTGTTTGATGTTAGGGTGATGTTGTAGTATGAGGATGGTGTGGGTTTGTTTTGAAATGGAGTTGCTGCTATGGCTGTTCTTTTTCTTATTGCTGGTTTAGAGCTGAGAATGGTGGCATATGGCTGAGTCTTGGGGCTGATATGCTGTTTTGGGGGCTGAAAAGTGTTAATAAGGGGTATAGGTGTGGGGCTATGGTGCTAGGGTGGTGGCTGCAGCTGCTGTAGCTGTTGTAGAGGCTGATGTTACAGCTTGTAGCAGTAGCTAGGGGGCTGATGGTGACTGAACTGATGGTGTAGGTATTGGCTAAGGGGGTTAGGGGCTGGTGTAGCTGATGTTGCAGCTTGTAGGGTGGCTGGTGTAAATGGGGCTGAAGTGAGGTGTTGGGGCTGAAGTCAGCTATTGTGGCTGAAAGTCTTGATAAGGGGGGCTAATTAGCTGCTGAAGTGAGGGATTCGGGGTGTAGGTTTTGGGCTATGGTGCTAGGGTAGCTGAAAAGATGATGATGGGAGTGTGCAGGTCAGCAATGGGGGGCTGAAAAGTCTTAGGGGCTGGTGTAATGTGTGAGAGTGAGAGGTAGTATGAAAGAGCACAAGGGATAATGAAAATTGAGAGGGATCATGGCACACCCTAACCATCTCTCTCTCTCAATGCTAGCACTCACAAGCCATCATGGCTCACTCTCTCCCTACACAAGTCACCCTAATCTTAACCAATTCTTAATCAAGTTAAACCCTTAATTAACCCACTTACTTAATTCAATTGGTTTAAACCCACCACGGTCATCTAAACATGGTTCAACCCTAGGCCACCATGAGTCCAAAACATGAACCAAATGTGACAGGTGTGGAAATGTCATGTGCACATTGCACAAAATCCAAAAATCCGGTTAGCGATCTTCAATCGCGATTAACACTAAAGTCGCATATAATTCATCATAAAAACTATAAAATGACATATTTTCACAAAATACCTTATTTTAGAATTTCCAAAATTTTCTCCGGAATTTTCACCATTTATCGGTATTTAATTACACCGACTATTAAAATATTCATTAAAAATTATGAAAATTCCCAAAAATAATATTTTATTTTTTGAAATGTTACAGTCTTCCCCCCTTAAAGAAATTCGGTCCCCGAATTTAAATTTAAACCTCCCAATTCTAAAACATTTCAAATAAATGTCCAAGTCAACGGGCTCCGAAATCATCAATACATAAAAAACATCATAGCACAATACATGCGCATGAGTAACGAGCAGATAACTCGAAGTCAATACTCCGTCAAGCATCCCGCAATCATCGGAGTCAAGGTGAAAACACGAATGCCAAATTCAAAGCAAAACCGATATGCTATAAATCGGAACTATACATGTAAATATATGAAGGAAATGCATGCCAAAATTCTTTAAAAATCGTTGTGCAATACACATAGCACTGCACAGTGGCGGACGTCTTATAAGAAAATAGCCATATACTTATATATCTTTTGTTTAGTATGCACGATCCGCCGTTTTGAAAACAATTTAAAAGGGTTCCTTCGTTTTAAATGTTTCGTGTCGTATCGGACACGTAAGTAAATAATGAGGCTAAAGCTCGCTTTTGGAAATCCCTTTGAAATCTATCAATGCATGCAAAATATATCCAGGCACTGTCCTCTGACTAGTCCTGCTCAATATGAAAACACATAGCAAATATCATCAAAACGTACTGCTCCATAGAAATCAATCCAAAAGTGCACATGAAAACCCTGTGCGTCCGGTGCGCACGGAAATCAAAATCCATGTGTGCCAAGCAGGTGCACAAAACGATATCAAGGTGCAACGGGTGTGCACGCAACATCTGTCCTAGGCAACGTGTGTGCCTGACAGCAAAATCAGGTGCATCTGACATGCACGAAAATCCCGATTTAGTGCATCTGGTGTGCACCAAGTTGCATCTCATAACGGGCGCCCAACATGCGCTAAAAATCCAAATCCGGTGCATCCATCATGCATGAAATCATGAAATCCAATATCAAGCGCCAAACACGCGCAAAAAATCCAATCAGGTGCATAAAGTGCACAAAACAAACAAATATCGAACATCATCATCGAACTCGTAGTCCAGTGCAACCAAGTGCACAAAATACATGTCACTGCACTGCAAGCATATATAAACTATACAGAGTGCAGGAACCAAATCGTGTGCGTGCCTACGCACAAAATCAACTCAAATGTCTAAACCATAAAATCACAACATGTGAAACCAAAGCATGAAAACGATATCAAGTGCAACGACTGTGCGAAAATCGTAAATCCTCAATCATCAAAATCAAATCATGCGAATAAATCACCCAAAACATCGAAATCTAGTATGGCGGAATAGTACCGCTCAAGCGCATCCTTCAAGAATCTCGGGCCAACTGTCGCGGTCACTAGTGGGACGTCTCGTCGATGATCATGAACTCTGGCCTGCTGGTCCACGTAACATGACCACTCCTGGGTCCAAGTCTTCCATGTGGATTTCCAATCTCTCGATCCATCGGCTCATCGGCCCTGTCAGGTGTGCTAACGGGGTCGATTCCGTTCTGGCACTTCTCTGGTCATCTCTTGGTCAATCGTCGCGACCACTCGCAAAGCAGCATGTCACTGGCGTCGGCCTCTGGCTCTCTGAATGCACGTAACACATCTGATCCTGGGGCAAATATCATCATTGCAGCAGTGTCATGGAATTCATCCTGCTCAAGGTCTCTTCCAAGTCTCATCTCTGCCAAATGTCCGGGAGTCATCGTCCTTTACCATATCTGTTTCTTTTTCCGGAACGGCTGCATACTCATCGCGACTCCTTCTAGAAGGTATATCCAAGTACCATGCCTCGGCATGCGCATCGCATCTCTGATGTCGGCGGAGTGGAACGTCATCCCATCTAGATCTGGTACGAACCTCTTTACTCCACTTTCCTCTAATGTCGACTGCATCGGACTCGTCTCGTCGTGGCTGCATGGACTGAGCTCCAACGGCTATCCTCGTATCTGGAGTCTCCTAAGAAGTGCATCTCTCCACCTAGCATCCGAATTAAGTCGAGCCATCCGATCGAGTCGTCAAAACCTCGTAATCCCCCAAGAGCTCAACATCTTGGGTACAGTATAATAGTACCGAGTACATACCACAGTATCGGTGGTCCAGCCGTAGAAGGGCAAACCCAAGCCTCACTAATGGCGCCGCAGAACCGCCGCAAACCCGAAGGTTCAAAGGCTTTCATACGGTCATTAAGTCGAGTTAGGGTTTCATTCTTCTAGAGGGACCATAGAATTGCCTGCATGTCTTTCCGAATACTTTAAACTTGGAATAATAGGTTTCTGACATTCGATCGTCTCTGTCGACTCTCAACGTCTCCGCGTGAAGTCGTCTCTAGCTGGAATCAATCTATCTGATGACCTCGCATCGGGGTAGCGAACAATCCACATGTCCTAGTCATTCATCCTCGGTGACTAGTGATCTTCTATAATCTCTTAGTACAATCTCGTACTGCAATAGCTCTAACATCCGGGCGATATCCTGTCGTTTGCAGCAAAACTAGCTCGCTCGTCTGCACGCTGAGCCATGCCTCAATCACCATGAATGAGCAATACATCAACGGTCATCAAAATCTAGCCGGCCTCTGTCAGTGGCTCAATCCTCTGGTGCTAATCTGCACGTCCGAGTAATCTCATACAGCGATCCATCCAATGCTCGTGGCGTGAAAACACAATCAAAAGACACATCTCTGCAATCTTGTGTCGCCGGAATTGTGCTCTGGTCAGTCCTCGTTCGTAACGAGCTCAGGCTGACCGCAACACTAGCCGTAGCTTTCCCTGCCCGTAATCGTAGCAGTAAAACCATAACTGGTACCGATGAGGCTAGATCAGGAATGAATATGGTACTGAATAAGGAATGTACATCCTAAGGCTTCTTAAGTGGAGTGGCGTGTCGTAAATATGCCGCGGAACATACCAACGGTACGTCACTCTACTTTAGTCACCTATTCCATCAACCAAGGGTCATCCTATACTCCGAAGGTAAAACCTAACGCTCTGATACCAACTTTGTCACGACCCGAAAGTACGGAACATGACCGGCACTTAGACTACGAACGTCTCGAGGCGTACGTACTCTAAGTAAGCCGAACCCAGAAATCCAAACCAAGAAAAGGAGTAGAGAGTAGGAAGAACCATAACAAAACAACCAGCTAGCAACCTAATATACAACGCCTAAAGGCGAGGATCACAACAGAAATGAAATTCAACCAGCAAGAAACCCATGGAAATATAACACGCGACTCTAAGGTCAAAAGAATAAGTATCACTGGTCTCAATCTCAAATAAGTACAAGTTTGGTTGATGGAAATTCTAGATACAACTGAAATATAATATACAAGGTATAATGATGGGTAAGATACAATAAACCCACCTACTAGCAAGTCACCCGAAAGGTACAGTGCCCGCAAAGCCGTAATGAAATCCGTACGGCAACACCTGCAAGAAACTGGGGCACAACGGGGGTGAGTTGCCAACTCGTGAGTAGAAAAAGATCTACGAACAGAAAATCGCATGTATGACGCAACCTAGGTCATACGATCATAATATATAATCCTCAAATATATAACCAATAATCTCTAACCATTGCTAGTATAAATATCTAACCCCAGTGTAAACCCATGTGTCTGTGCCAGTGCATCAGGTGGCAATATATCATATGAATGATGTATGAATGCATGAAACAGAATGCATGTACTGAAGAAAACTGCTTTTGTAACTTTGTGAGATTTCTGTATTTTTCAAATGAGGTATCACGATGAAATCAGCATAAAACAGTGCCTAGCATCGGCACAAATCATAAATCTCAATGTCTCGATATCTCTGTATCACAATCTCTGTACCTCAATATCTCAAATCTCAATGTCTCAATCATAATATCCAGGGCGCCGTCAGTCCAGATCGGCCCCTACCATCCATCTCATGACTACGACGGTATCCTCCGGATATCCGACGTGTCGGGTAATATCACCGGTAGGTAGTGCTCCCCTGCACAGGCTCAACGCCATCTCCTGCGATTTTCTTGCCCCGGGGTACCGCACCGGGTCCACCATGTACCCGCAATCGGTCTCATCCGCCTCCTCGATTCGGGTTTCACATGTCACTCTCAGCACCGAGAAAACACATGGTGAACGCACTGAAATATCATATCAAGGGTAACCGGGTTTTTAAAACATTTGCATAATCTCTTTGAAATACCCACGGTTCCCAAATCCAGAAATAACATAGAAACAACATATCTCAATGCGTATAATCAGGAAGCATGATGTATGTGACATATAAATGGAATGCAAGTGTAACAGTATGTCCTGCAACATGGAATAATAGTATGCACATACAAGGGTCATATCCTGATGCAATGATACTACTGTGTAGTGACATGGCAATTACCGATGAAGATGTGTGTGAGCTGGCAAGTAAGTGTATGTGGAACATACGCATCATCGGTAATGGTGCTGGTGTCCTAGCAGCATGATATCAATAATAGAATATGAATCATAACAGTATGCGATGCAGAGCAACAATAATAATATGCGGGAGCTGAAGTACTGAACACCATGATCGCTAAACTGCATCTAATGTCATAAAGGTCATATAGCTACACTACTACAAGGCTGAGCTAAAGCTAACAGTAGGTAAGGGAAACCGCCTAACCTCTGAGTCGATACATATAAATATACATATATAGTCGGTGATCCCGCCTCGATCATATCACATTCGATACCATATCTCCATAATTGGTTATTCCCAAGTCAAGTGGGCGGATCAAACATCAAATTATAGCTCGTACGTAAATCCGTCGTACGGCCTCCCCAATCTGGGTACGGGTCAATATCACATTTGTCATATCATTCATCGAGTATTCTCTTTATCAATTATCATCTGGGTACTGACCTATGTCTAGTACAATTCTAACATCATTACTATAATCAAGATCTAACTACTGATCGCCAGTCTAGTATAGATCGATATTATCCTCATATATCATCACCAGAGTATACATCGCCTAAGGTTGCCTATCACAAGTATCCTGTCATATCATATCATATCATATCCCATCGTATATCATAATCACATGTCGATCACATAATATATATATGTCGCTATTACTATGGCCTCATTATCCCTAAAATCCTAGGTGTATCTTAATTATGAATTTTACCGTCATAACATGTCATATCACCGATATCATGATCTCAGATCAAACTCATCGACTCATATCAATCCCATGTATCATCCTCAAATCCGTATGTGAACACATAATCCCAAACCCATATGACCACATATCAATATTGAATCCCATAACCACATGTGAAATAAGACTGTATGCAAGTATGCATATGTGTGTATGTATGTGTAGTGCACCCACTACCCTAAGGTTTCGTAACCTTACACCAATCCAATATACCAATATCCATTTAAACATCAATAATTAATCCCAACAACAATAATATTTATAGGTGTGTATACGCATCCGTATACACCACCTCGGACAGCGGGGGTGCTATACGCCATCCACCCGACTTCTCCCCGTAGATATAAATCTACTCACCTAGTTATGTGTTCCGGTGCCGATGTCGCCGTTTGCATCTCCAACGCTCCGACGCCACGTGGGGTACCTATAAGGATATCACACGCTAAAACTCATGAAAATCATGTCGGAAACCAAAATGGTGCACACTACGCCCATAGGTAAAAACCAGTGACCTTGTATGCAAACGCAGCCAATATCCACTGTCGTCGACGTCCGAACACCACCCGACAGAAACGAATCATCGAATACCAAAATCCATACGAAAACGAGTCGTAAATCATACGCCAACTCATGAAAATGAACCCAGATTTTACCCTAACAGAAAACAGTCAAAACTAGACATACCGGGGGTCAATTTTACATGAAAAGGGGCTGTGCACGCAAAACGAGGCAGTTTTACACTGGTCTGGCCGCAAATTGCGGCCAGGGGGATGAAATTTGCGGCCGGGACTTTGAGAGGGTGGCTAGGGCTTTGGGTAGGGTTTCCAGGGTGCCTGCACAGCTCTCTGCCAAGTCAATTTTTCTCTAGGAGGCCCCGGGTGAAAGCAGATCTCAGAAAGGTCTCAAAATCGACAAAAACGCTAAAATACGCCAAGTCGAATAACTCTGGTAAATACTAGGAATCTGGAGTAATATTGGTTACAATGGTTTCAAAAACACCTAATAAGGTTATACTAACGATCAAAACCAATACCAGGTCAAGTTTCACTCAAATTTGCCTAAACTAGCACAATGTCACAAATAAAATAGTAACTTCAGCTATTTAACCAGAACTGAGCAAGAACTGAGTTGGGATGCGAGATTATACCTCCAGGGGGTCTTAGAATGTAGGAGAAGGGAAGATGAAGGAAGGAGGAAGGGTGGTTGTTGCTGTGGAGCTGCTCCTTGTGCTCCAGAGGATGTTGCAATAGCTGATACTGATGCTGATTTGTGTTGCTGGAGCTGTTGCTACAGTTTCAGCAGCTGCTGTTGTTGTGGTTGTTTGATGTTAGGGTGATGTTGTAGTATGAGGATGGTGTGGGTTTGTTTTGAAATGGAGTTGCTGCTGTGGCTGTTCTTTTTCTTATTGCTGGTTTAGAGCTGAGAATGGTGGCATATGGCTGAGTCTTGGGGCTGATATGCTGTTTTGGGGGCTGAAAAGTGTTGATAAGGGGTATAGGTGTGGGGCTATGGTGCTAGGGTGGTGGCTGCAGCTGCTGTAGCTGTTGTAGGGGCTGAT
The DNA here is from genome assembly GCA_030015575.1 of Agapanthus africanus. Taxonomy (NCBI): domain Eukaryota; kingdom Viridiplantae; phylum Streptophyta; class Magnoliopsida; order Asparagales; family Amaryllidaceae; genus Agapanthus; species Agapanthus africanus. The sequence goes on along the minus strand of JASDDO010000022.1, from coordinate 673,880,659 downwards.
GTTACAGCTTGTAGCTGTAGCTAGGGGGCTGATGGTGACTGAACTGATGGTGTAGGTGTTGGCTAAGGGGGTTAGGGGCTGGTGTAGCTGATGTTGCAGCTTGTAGGGTGGCTGGTGTAAATGGGGCTAAAGTGAGGTGTTGGGGCTGAAGTCAGCTATTGTGGCTGAAAGTCTTGATAAGGGGGCTGATTAGCTGCTGAAGTGAGGGATTCGGGGTGTAGGTTTTGGGCTATGGTGCTAGGGTAGCTGAAAAGATGATGATGGGAGTGTGCAGGTCAGCAATGGGGGGCTGAAAAGTCTTAGGGGCTGGTGTAATGTGTGAGAGTGAGAGGTAGTATGAAAGAGCACAAGGGATAATGAAAATTGAGAGGGATCATGGCACACCCTAACCATCTCTCTCTCTCAATGCTAGCACTCACAAGCCATCATGGCTCACTCTCTCCCTACACAAGTCACCCTAATCTTAACCAATTCTTAATCAAGTTAAACCCTTAATTAACCCACTTACTTAATTCAAATGGTTTAAACCCACCACGGTCATCTAAACATGGTTCAACCCTATGCCACCATGAGTCCAAAACATGAACCAAATGTGACAGGTGTGGAAATGTCATGTGCACATTGCACAAAAGCCAAAAATCCGGTTAGCGATCTTCAATCGCGATTAACACTAAAGTCGCATATAATTCATCATAAAAACTATAAAATGACATATTTTCACAAAATACCTTATTTTAGAATTTCCAAAATTTTCTCCGGAATTTTCACCATTTATCGGTATTTAATTACACCGACTATTAAAATATTCATTAAAAATTATGAAAATTCCCAAAAATAATATTTACTTTTTGAAATGTTACAGTAACCCTATTATTCTATTGCATTGTCGACGTCTGTGGGATGCGTGTACGTGTGACTATAAGTGTTATGGGACACTTATAGAAGCGCTTGCACGGGTGTCACAGATAAGGCATCAGACACTGTCATTTATCTTAGGTATTAGTCGGGACGTGCTTGATGGAGGTCCTGCCTCCAATTCTCGCGCAGACTTGTCACGGATCGATTAGTATTTAGGGTTATGGTTAGCGTTTGATGTAGACCACGGGGTGTGGGGTAGTTTAAGTGTGAGTTCAACAGAATCTCGGGAGTCCCATGCCGGCTTATATATTTAGGGAGATATATGGAGATTTACAGGGTATGTGATATTCACCGTGATATACATGTTACATGTTGGGCCCGTGGTCCCTTGCCCTTGGGTTCTACCCTTGGGTGGAGGACACTCGCGAGTGGTTGACTCTCACACTTGGACTGACGATAGGCTTAGTGACCTGTACAGTGAGACTTAGAGACTGGTAGGGATATGGGCATTTATATACCTTATATACTGTGTTGACATACGTGACATATCGTTCTACTGCTTTACTGCTCCGCTGCATTGATTACTGCACATTCATATTCATGCTGTCATTGATTTACTGTTTCACATATCTGTTACCACTGTTAGAATTGTCACATGATTTTATATATATTATATTGCTATTGTGTCGCTCTGACGACCTGAGTATGCATGCTCAGTGTGAGGAGAAGATTTAGCCTGGACCAGGATTAGACATATATTACAGACATCTCGATTTGATATCCAGAGTTATATCTATATTTGTTCCCCCTCAGGTCAGTTCTTTACATTGTTTCCTTCAGTTACTGCATCTCTCTTTACCTGCGCATTATTTACTGTTTACCATGAAAAACTAGAAGTCGAAGTGTGACTACAGCAGGACTTTTCCTTGACCGTAGGAGCATGGCTGGCCTTGTCTACCCCTCGTATTCCGTATTTTGGGAAGCGGGGCGTGACAGGGTATTTACAATTACTGTGAATGCTATAAGTAATTATTTTGATTTAGAACAGCAAGAAAACACTTGTAGCTCATTGGTAAAGCCTTGCACTGTTGTGGCGTAGCCCCTGGGATCGAAGCCCCCATGCCACATTATCTTTTTAGTTATTTTTTTTTAATCTTTTTAGAAGCCTAAGAGTCTACACGTGCACAACACGTAAAACCAAAAGTCACAGAGTTTTTAAACATGTGCACTTAAGAATACGAGGCGTCACTTACACGTGGCACCCAGACCAAACCCCAACCGACGGTACAAAACCGGCGAGAAGGCCAAAATTCCCGGCGCCTCCGGTCTCCCCTGTTGGAAATGCCCTGAAATTTTTTCCCTGCAACCCTTGGACTCCCCCCTTAACTCCTGTATTGCTTATTTACTCTGCACATTTTCCAGAGGCAATAAATCAACTATTTAATTCATTTTTAATACATATTTTAATTCACCCATTCATCACACCTAAACTCTAATGTTTCCTATAAACACCACTCCATTTCACACCCATCCTCACTCACAAATCCCTGCCAAAACTCTCAAGAATTCCTAAGTCTTTATATTTTGCAAATGGAGTTAGCAAAGGGCGGAGCACCGACGAAGTTCCGGCGACGATACGAGGAGTTTCCGGCAACGAAACGAAGCACTGATGAATTCTAGACCTCTTTCTACCTCCCCCCTCTCGTCAAAGCAAGTAAGTCCCATCTCCCCCTCTCATCTTTTTCTTTATAAAGTTTCATTTTCAAAACCCGACGGAAGCGGAGTTAGTCCGACTTCCTATTCGGTTTTCTTTAAAACTACACTTTTCTTTAACAAGATAAAACCATATTCTCATATGTTGATTAATAAACATTAAAAAACTCAATAAAATAAGTTTCACATCAAAATGATCATTTTTGTGACATTTATCGCATTTTTACATAAAAATACCACAAACTATTCATTTCGACATTATAACCTTTATTCCTTGCTATACCTATAGATAGTTCATGAGGTAATGACCTACCTCATCACAACACACATCTCTATCATAGAAAAATGAAATTTTAAGACAATATAATACGGGAAATACGATTTACAAATAAATACCCTAAACTTATAAAACCGTTTTCTATTCAAAAGTGTATTAATCATTTCCATGCAATTGTGCCTCTACAACCCATTTTGGGGATCCCGTTCAGGATGGTGCGAATTATCGCACATTCTCGGGCTTAGCAGAGCGAGAAGCAGACCTCCGCAAAGAGTATCCGATCTCGATATACATTTTTATTTAGAAAATGAGATTTCTACAAGAAAATAAATAAATTACTTTCATTAAATATATATATTTATTATCAAAATATCTATTTTAATTATATAAATATTCCAAGTTTTCTAAATCAAAGGAATCACGATTATAGGAAAATACCATCCAAATACAACACAAGTACAACATTTCAAGAAAATACCACATACTATGAAAACTAGGTTCTATTTACTAGAAATTGCACATATGTAAAATACACATCTATGAAAGCTCTAAAGACGATAATTAAATACTTGAGGTGTATTTTGAAATTATGTCAATACTATTTTTACATAAAACCCCCTAAAGTTATACTAAATTACAATAAGGACCCTAGTAAACATAGGTTTAAGCGGGACCAATCTTTTGAGCCTCACGGAGCCGGAGATATGGGTGCTTGCCTATCTAAGGTAGACAACCTAGCAAACGGTGTTATCAATACGGTAATTCTCTTGGAAAAAGACACAAATCCTGCCGTCCATGTGCAGCAGTTACCGATAACATCAAAATCTAATTCAGGACTTCAATTTCTTTTCTAATTGTCTGACTCAGACTGAGTCTAAATATAGTCAATCTGACTTGAATGTGATTCAAGTATAAAACCACAATTCAATATGAATCCATCTATTCAATCTATACAACTTGACTGAACCGAATCATGGATATACTCCATTTACATGTTCATCCATTATATCCGTTCTATTACTGATATCATGGTTTCGGCAAGTCATCCATCTATACAATTTACAATACAAGACAATACAATACAAACAATACAATCAAGACATCGCGGGGTTTATAAGGGGTAGATTGGTACGGAAGGTGTTAAAAGTGGCACGAGACTGTAACCATAAGACACTTAACATGAATCTCCATTGCCGTTGTACCATGGCTGAACGGTTACTTGTACTCCGTATACCTTAGTCTCCGGGATAATGAGACTCCTCTCATATACACTGGCACTTTCTGTCCCAAGCTACAAACAACAGCGTTAACAATATAATACGGCTTTAAAAGTTACATTCTCCTTCTTTCTATTCTATCTCTTCTTACTTTTAGGACTTACCGAGCGATTGTTCGCTGACGACATTCCTTTCTTCTTTCTTTGGAATGTTGTCAGGTGGATCGGACCTTCTGGAGACAAAGCCCACCAGCGAGGATTTGGATCAGCTAGCCTTTGACCCGGAGCTCTAGTTTACTTGTACATTTCATTTTCATTTATGTTATGTCATTGTTTAGGCATTGCTTTCATTCAATGTATTTTCATTTCAGTTGTATTGTAAAAAGAATGTTTAATAAATAAAGTTGTTGTTCATTTACATCTTGTATCTTGTATACATTTTATTTTATATTGCTTAGATACGCTTAGCGTGTTCACTTCTGAGTAAATGCGTAGCGGCCTCGTCGCGCCCTCTGCCCATATACCGGGAAGTGGGGCGTGACAGGTTTTGTTGGTGGCCCATGCAGATCAGCTCTATGTGGACATATTGGTCGGCTCTATATGGACATGCAGGTCAGTTCTGCATGGACAACGTAAGCAATATAACACAAGAATCAGCAACTAAAAACATTCTTTACAATTCATATTTCTTGAATCTTCCAATTTCATATATTTTGAATCTGTTCTAACCTAAATTTTTCTTTCAATGTTATGGATTCCCCAAATAACACCAGCACCAACTTCAACAACACTCCACCACCCCTACCAATTACACCGGCCGTAGCTGCTCCGATCAATGAGCAGACGGTACTGCTTGAGGCGATCCGCAGCCTCCTGGAGGGACAGCAGCAGCAGACTGCTATCTTGATGAACCGTCCCGAGGAAGAAGCACCTGGGGTGAAACAATTCAGGGCCTTACACCCCAAGCAGTTCTCAGGAAAAGAGAGCCCCTTAGAAGTTGAGGAATGGGCTCAGAGTATTGAAGATGACCTGGCGGCAGCACAAATGCCAGAGGTCGCATGGGTTCGAGTTGCAAAGCTGCAGCTCACTGATAATGCATGGGTCTGGTGGAAGGCGGAAGAAAGCCGTCTCACCCAGCCGGTCGAATGGAGAACTTTCCGTGATATGTTCGATGCAAAGTACTTCCCCGAGACTGCTAGATTCGACATGGAACAGCAGTTCATCCACCTACAACAGGGTTCAATGTGGACCAAATCAGTGGATGAGTACGATACTGAGTTTACCATGCTCATTCGGTAAGATATGTCTCAGTATTTCGATTTTATAATACACAGCTAACACAATACCTTAACAGATTCGCGGCACACGTAATACCGACGGATGAATCAGAGCCCGACGATTCCAGCAAGGGTTAGATCCGGAGATCCAGGCTGCATTAGCCACAGGGGATTTCCCGACTCATGAATTGGCTCTGAAAGCGGCCCATCGATATGAGGCGGTGGTAAAGATGAGGGGCAGATCTCAATCTGCCGAAGTTAAGCGCCCTGCCAATCATATGGCAGGAGGAGCCTCTTCAAGGCCACCGTTTATGCCAAGGAGACCGGTAGTACCGAACAACCGGCCTAGCCCGACCTTTTGTACCTACTGCAGGAGAGATGGACATCTGGTGAAGGATTGCCGGCGAGCGAATCGTCTTTGCTTAATCTGTGGCTCAGCTACTTATTACATTGGGTCTTGTCCTCGTAGACACAACCCACATGCTACACCCAGGCCAGCAATCACATACCCGCAGTGCCGAGCCGTCCAGGCAACAACTCCGAGACTTGCACTACCTGCTCCACCTCCTCATGGACCGACTGCACCTCCTCCTCGTCAGTTCCATCAAGCTCAAAGAAACCCACCTCAAGGACCAAGGAACGGATAGAGGAATGATCCTCCGGCAAGGAGGAATGTGCCGAGGAGACAGGCTTTCACAATGACCGTAAAAGAAGATGAAGCCACCAGCCAAGTCATTACTGGTAACACTTCCCTTTCAAATTCTCTTTCAGCCCATAAGATATATCTATATACATTTTCCCTTATACCTAAAACATATCCCACATATAACTTAGGTACAATCTTAGTAGCTTCACTCCCTGCACTCACACTATTCGATACTGGAGCATCTCATTGCTTTATGTCGCAACGGTTCGTCTGAACTCATGTGATTCCAGTCACACCGCCTGTATCCAGCTGGAATGTCAGTTCAGAGAACGGCGTTCTAAAGACAACAATAGGATACAACCTGTGTCCAGTGGTCTTCTGCAGCAGAGAATTTTATGCTGACTTCAGGTGCTGGACATACCGAACTTCGATATGGTTCTGGGTATGGATTGGTTAGGAACCTTCTACACTACCATCGACTGTCGTCAAAGAAGGGTAGTATTCGAGATTCTAGATCATCCGGTCTTCTATTTCAAAAGTGGAGACCGTACCCTGGAGCCAAGTACATACAAGGCGAAACCAAAGAAGGCAGTGATTGCGGCAATTCAAGCGGAGGAAGGATCGAAGCCAGAAGTAGTTCGAGAGTTCGACGATATGTTTCCTGACGATATATCAGGTTTGCCTCCCAATCGAGCTCTTGAATTCAGCATTGATTTAGTACCAGGAGCACAACCGGTGATCAAAGCACCGTATCGGTCAAGTCCAGAAGGTTTGAAGGAAGTACGAACCCAGTTGGACGAATTATTGGCGAAAGGATGGATTCGTCCCAGCACTTCAAGTTGGGGATCACCAGTTCTACTTGTGAAGAAGAAGGAAGGATCATACAGAATGTGCATCAATTATAGAGCCTTGAATGAAGTAACGATAAAGAACAAGTATCCACTCCCGTGCATCGACGATCTGTTCGATCAGCTAAGTGGATCTTTTGTTTTCTCTAAGTTAGATCTCCGTTCGGGTTATCATCAGGTGAAGGTCAAGGAATCTGGTATCCATAAAATGGCATTCAGAACTCGCTATGGTCATTACGAATCTCTTGTGATGCTATTTGGAGTGACCAATGCACCAGCAATATTCATGAACCTGATGAATCAAGTTTTCCGAGAGTACCGAGATAGGTTTGTTTCCATCTTCATCAATGACATCCTGGTGTATTCTAAGAGTCGGAAGGAACATACCGAGCACCTACGAATTGTCCTGGAAACCTTACGACAACATCAACTCTATGACAAGTATAGCAAATGCTAGTTTTGGCTAGATCAAGTTGGTTTTCTCGGACATATTGTATCGGACGAAGGAATCTCTGTGGATCCAGCGAAAGTTTCAGCAGTAAGAGAATGGCCGACACCAAAGTCAGTGAAGGACATTCGAAGTTTTTTTGGTCTATCAGGATATTACAGAAGGTTCATTAAAGGATTTTCGAAGATAGAAACACCCCTGACCAAACTCATACGTAAAGATGAAGATTTCGTGTGGTCAGAAGCATGCGAACAAGATTTCGTAGAACTCAAGTCAAGATTGACATCAGCGCCTATTCTCGTCATACCGGACCAATCTAGAGGTTTCGAAGTACATTGAGATGCATCCAGTAAGGGATTAGGATGTGTTCTACAGCAACACGGTAAGGTTGTGGCTTATACTTCAAGACAGCTGAAGATTCATCAGCGCAATTATCCGACGCATGATTTGGAGTTGGCAGCCCTAATCTTTGCTCTTAAGATTTGGCGCCATTATCTTCTTGGTGAACGAGTAAACATATACACAGATCATAAAAATCTGAAATATGTATTTACTCAGAAGGAGATTAATATGCGGCAGAGAAGACGGTTTAGAACTTATGGCGGACTTTGACATCAACCTGCAATACCACCCAGGAAAAGTGAATGTGGTACCTGATGCCCTTAGTCACCAACCATTAGCAATGAATCTCACAGCTCAGTGGAAACTTCAACAAGACTTACATCAGATAGAGATTGAAGTGATCATGCCAGGTAACGTTTCAAGTTTGATGAACTTACAAGTTCAATCCACCATTGTCAATCATATCAAAACAACTCAAGCAAGTGATGCTAAGTTGCAAAAGATCAGAGAACAAGTAGAGAATGGACTTAGAACAGATTTCATCATTCATAAAGATGGATCTTTGAAGTACGATAGTAGATTGTGTGTACCTAAAGGTCCTATGCAAGAAGAGTTAATGAAAGAAGCTCACAGCTCTTCCTACTCAGTACACCCTGGAGGTACAAAGATGTACAAGGATCTGCGTCAAAATTACTGGTGGCATGGAATGAAGCGTGAAGTAGCCAGAAGCGTCGCTAAATGCTTGGTGTGTCAGCAAGTAAAGGCTGAACATCACAGGACAACTGGATTACTTCAACCGTTACCTATCTCAGAATGGAAGTGGCAACAAATCACGATGGATTTTGTGACTGCACTTCCTCGCAGCACAAAGGGTAACGATTCGGCATGGGTTATTGTGGATCGACTCACAAAGTCGGCTCACTTTATTCCTTTTCGAGTTGGCCAATCTACTGAGACTCTAGCAAAGAAATATATAGAGGTAAGAATCTAAATAATATTTTAAACTCTTCAAATATGTACTATCTTTGATACCCATGAACTCATACAGGAAATCGTGAGACTTCATGGAGTACCGGTCTGCATTGTCTCCGATCGTGACACTAGATTTCGATCGCAATTTTGGCAGAGTCTGCAAGCGAGCTTGGGAACAAGTTTGAACTTCAGCACGGCTTATCATCCACAATAAGATAGTCAGTCTGAGCGAACTATTCAGATCTTAGAGGATATACTCAGAGCGTGTATGCTAGACTTTAGAGGATCGTGGGAAGATCACCTACATCTTGTGGAGTTTTCATACAACAACAGCTACCAAGCAAGTATAGGAATGGTACCTTTTGCAGCACTTTATGGAAGGAAGTGTCGATCACCATTAAGTTGGGATGACATCGGAGATAGGGAACTCCTTGGACCTGAGATGATAGTAGCAACTGTCGACGTAGTTCGTACCATCATAGAAAGAATGCGCATAGCCCAAGATTGACAAAAGCATTGGGCTAATGCAAAGTGTCGTCATTTGGAGTTCCAGCCGGGAGATCACGTATTTCTGAAGATATCTCCGAACCGCGGAGTGATTCGTTTTGGAAGACGGGGTAAGCTAAGTCCAAGGTATATTGGACCGTTCGACACACTCGAATGAGTCGGTGAAGTGGCTTATCGCTTGGCACTTCCACTTCATTGGAAGGAGTGCACAATATGTTCCACATATCCCAACTCAGAAGGTATGTGAGTGACCCTAGCCATGTACTTGATCACTCCGAACTCACTATACAACCAGACTTATCTTGTGAGCAGCAACCTGTTGAGATCATGGATAGAAAGGTGAAGTCACTTCGGAACAAGGAAGTCAACTTGCTTCGAGTGATGTGGAGAAAAGACACTCCAGGAAAATCGACATGGGAAAACGAGGATGAGATGCGTGCAAGATATCCTCACTTATTTTTAAACTAGTCCTTAAAATAAAATGTAAATTTCGAGGACGAAATTTTTGTAAGGAGGGTAGACTGTAACAACTCCAAATTCTGTGTACATAAAATTCATTTAAAGTTAATGTACAATTGGGGTATTTACAATTCCTGTGAAAGCTATAAGTAATTGTTTTGATTTAGAACAGCAAGAAAACACTTGTAGCTCATTGGTAAAGCCTTGCACTGCTGTGGCGTAGCCCCTGAGATCGAATCCCCCTGCCACATTATCTTTTTAGTTATTTTTCTTTTAATATTTTTAGAAGCCCAAGATTCTACACGTGCACAACACGTAAAACCAAAAGTCACAGAGTTTTTAAACATATGCACTTAAGAATACGAGGCGACACCTACACGTGGCACCCAGACCAAACCCCAACCGACGGTACAAAACCGGCGAGAATGCCAAAATATCCAGCGCCGCCGGTTTCCCCTGTTGGAAATTCCCTGAAATTTTTTCCCTACAACCCTTGGACTCCCCCCTTAACTCTTGTATTTCTTATTTACTCTGCACATTTTCCAGAGGCAATAAATCACCCATTTAATTCATTTTTAATACGTATTTTAATTCACCCATTCATCACCCCTAAACCCTAATGTTTACTATAAACACCACTCCATTTCACACCCCTCTTCACTCACAAATCCGTGCCAAAACTCTCAAGAATTCCCAAGTCTTTATATTGTGCAAGTGGAGTTAGCAAAGGGCGGAGTTCCGACGAAGTTCCGGCGATGATATGAGGAGTTTCCGGCAACGAAACAAAACATCGATGAAACCTAGACCTCCTTCTACCTCCCCCCTCTCATCAAAACCAGCAAGTCCTATCTCCCCCTCTCATCTTTTTCTTTAAAAAGTTCCATTTCCAAAACCCGACGGAAGCGAAGTTAGTCCAACTTCCGATTCGGTTTTCTTTAAAACTACACTTTTCTTTAACAAGATAAAACCATATTCTCATATATTGATTAATAAACATTAACAAACTCAATAAAACAAATTTCACATCAAAATAATTATTTTTGTAACATTTATCTCATTTTTACATAAAAATATCACAAACTATTCATTTCGACATTATAACCTTTATTCCTTACTAAACCTATAGATAGTTCACGAGGTAATGACCTACCTCATCACAACGCACATCTCTATCATAGCACGATGAAATTTTGGGACAATAGAATACGGGAAATACGATTTACAAATAAATACCCTAAACTTATAAAATCGGTTTCTATTCAAAAGTGTATTAATCATTTCCATGCAGTTGTGCCTCTACAACCCATTTTGGGGACTCCGAAAGATGGTGTGGATTATCGCACATCATCGGGCTTAGTAGAGCGAGATGCAGACCTCCGCAAGGAGCATTCGATCTCGATGGAATTTTTTTGCATTTTTATTTAGAAAATAAGATTTCTACAAGAAAATAAATAAATTATTTTCATTAAATATATATATATTATCAAAATATCTATTTTAATTATATAAATATTCCAAGTTTTCTAAATCAAAAGAATCACGATTACATGAAAATACCATCCAAATACAACACAAGTACAACATTTCAAGAAAATACCACATTCTATGAAAACTAGGTTCTATTTACTAGAAATTGCACAGATGTAAAATATGCATCTATGAAAGCTCTAAAGACGATAAATAAATACTTGAGATGTATTTTGAAATTATGCCAAAACTATTTTTACATAAAACCCCCACATGTTATACTAAATTACAATAAGGGCCCTGATAAACATAGGTTTAAACGGGACCAGTCTCTTGAGCCTCAGGGAGCCGGTGATATGGGTGCTAGCCTATCTAAGGTAAACAACCTAAAAAACGGTGTTATCAATACGGTAATTGCCTTGGAAGAAAACACAAATCCTGTCGTCCATGTGCACTAGACCGCTCCTAAACTTCCAAAGGACAAGTCGCAGGATCAATCATCTACCACCTCTTTACTACTCTTTTGGCCAGATAAGTTCCAGGTAAGTGGGAGGTATCCGCTATACGAATCACCGAAAATAGCGGGCCTAATTAAGTAACCACTTGCCTTAGACATACTTGCCTAGACACCATAAAAGTAACGCGGATAAGTGATTAATTACCCACAACCTTCCTCTGTCCTATTTGAGCGCGACGGTCCTTAGGGTCTTGATCAAGGTATTTTTTTAATTAATATAGATTATGCGGATGCTCGTTTTGTGATTTGTGAGGCCTAGAAAGGGTAATGAAATCCCCACCTAATCTGAATTTGGATTTTTCCCCTTAAAGTCCGTATTAAAATATGCAAAAACAACCCACAAAACAAAACACGCAAAAAGATTTTTAAGCGGCGATATTTTGCAAAGAATCCTGCAGAAAAGATATTTTATTGGATTTCAGAGGAGAGAGAAAGATATAGAAAAGATACCAGAGAATTTGGAAACCCTAAATCCCCTAATGCACCGTGGTTCCGCCGCCAATATGCTCTTTGTGCCGCGGTTTCGCCGCCGACTAGGAAGATCTGATGAAGATTTTTGCTACGTGGCCTCTCTTTCTTCTCTGAATCTTGATGAATGTTTCTGAATCTCTGTTTCCTCAAGTTTGTGACTCCAGATTCCCTCGTAAAAATCACAAAATAATCGTTAAATATACAATTTGCAGTTTTGTTTATTTTTATGATATATATCGAATAAGAATTCAACACAAATAGTAAGAATAAAAAAAAATTACGCATGTATCCCCGGCAATGGCGCCATTTGATTGTTGATGTTTTATATAGTGGTTGTGTTGTAACCGCAATCATTAACTGTGTCGCGTGTAGCTAGACCGAGATAAGTACGGGTCGTCCTCAGGGAAAACGTTGAATCTTTAAATCTTACTTTAGACGTGTTGAGAAGGAAAGGAGGAAGAATAAAGAATGGTGAAGAATGGTTGTAGGTTCTATATCTACGTCAAACATGGATGCAGGATATAGATCTAGATTAACTACGGATGTAGGTTTTATAGTAGAAGGGGTTTGTAGGGTTCATTAAGATTTAGTAGTCATGGATGATTGATTAAAGATTACTCTTTTTATCTTTTAATAGATTTAAAACTATATCGACAAAGATGCATGTAGATTAGGGTTTCTGGAGGGAAAAGGTTCACACTCTTAACCCCTATCTTGACATAGATCTCCGTTCATGTCTAGCCTTTACCAAAACAATTGTTAATCTAATCTCTAATCGTGGTCGTGAATATCAATGAATTGGTAGCGCGCCCGATTAGGATGTTAACTATTCTTTTGATAAAGTTTATAAATTTTATAGGACGTAAAAAGAGTTTAAGAATTTTCATCATCCATTAATCTACCATAATCCTACGAACCCTAACAAGCGGAGAATTACTCGCGCATGTTGGGAAAAGAAAAGATAGAAATCATGAAGAAAATAAAATGCAATAGAATAAAACTACCTTTATTAATCAACAAGATCAAGTACACTTTATTCGTTTAGAAAATGATTACAAAACCCTAGTTTGCTTCTCGATCTCTTCTAAGGAGGTAGATGAACTGTAGATGATCAACCAGGATTCTTGAGCCGTCCTGGACTTCGTGATCGCGTCGGTTTGATAAATTTTTCAAGAAGCTCTCGGTCCTTATTTATAGTCACAGAGCTAGAACCCTAGTTTCCTAATATGGTAACTAGTTGTTAGGATCCCAACCAAAAAATCCAGAACCCTAACTCTTCAAATGTGCGGCGGAATCGCGGGCAATAGGTGGGTTTGGCCGCGGATCCGCCGCCTTCTGGTGGGATCATGGCTCCAATTTCTGTGGCTTCATATCTGTAGCACTTGTTGATCTTTTGAATATCTAGACTTTGAAAATCTTTTCTACGTTTCTGCCAGAATTGGTTTCTTCAATTTACTTGAATATTTTCGGCAGATTTGATCTCGCCAACTCGGATTTCCTTGATTTCAGTCATGATATAATTCCTGTACAATTATCTCAATAAATGATATTAGTAGAATTTGTTTTTATTGAGATATTATCTTAACCATTTGTCATGATATTTTAGTTTTAAGAGAATTGGTCAAAAATATTTAATAAGGTAAGAATATTTAAATAGTCCAAATATTACATGCATATTATATGCTTACATTTTCCTTCATAATATTAATTATAATAAATAAACACATGAAAATAGTATTTTTACGGATAAACCCTTATATGTGTCATATTTATAATAAACATCTTTTATTATATATAAATAGTAAGGAAAATGTCATATTAAAAGTACAGTTTTATCAACTGAACAGCAGCAGTTACCGATAACATCAAAATCAATTCAGGACTTCAATTTCTTACCTAATTGTCTGACTCGGACTGAGTCTAAATATAGTCAATCTGACTTGAATGTGATTCAAGAATAAAACCACAATTCAATATGAATCCATCTATTTAATCTATACAACTTGACTGAACCGAACCATGGATATACTCCAATTACATGTTCATCCATTATATCTGTTCCATTACTGATATCATGGTTTCAGCAAGTCATCCATCTATACAATTTACAATACAAGACGATACAATACAAACAATAAAATAAAGACATCGCGGGGTTTATAAGGGGTAGATTGGTACAGAAGGTGTTAAAAGTGGCACGAGACTGTAACCATAAGACACCTAACATGAATCTCCATTGCCGTTGTACCGTGGCTGAACGGTTCCTTGTACTCCGTATATCTTAGTCTCCGGGATAGTGAGACTCCTCTCGTATACACTGTCACTTTCTGTACCAAGCTACAAACAATAGTGTACAATATAATACAACTTAAAAGTTACATTCTCCTTCTGTCTATTCTGTCTCTTCTTATTTTTGGGACTTAACGAGCGATTGTTCGCTGACGACATTCATTTCTTCTTTCTTTGGAATGTTGTCAGGTGGATCGGACCTTCTGGAGACAGAGCCCACCAGCGAGGATTTGGATCAGTTAGCCTTTGACCCGGAGCTCTAGTTTACTTGTACATTTCATTTTCATTTCTGTTATGCCATTGTTTAGGCATTGCTTTCATTCCATGTATTTTCATTTCAGTTGTATTGTAAAAAGAATTTTTAATAAATAAAGTTGATGTTCATTTACATCTTGTCTCTTGTGTACATTTTATTTTATTGCTTAGATACGCTTAGCGTGTTTGCTTCTGAGTAAATGCGTAGCAGCCTCGTCGCGCCCTCTGCATGTATACCGGGAAGCGGGGCGTGACATATGTGGATTTAAACTTCAGCTAATTGCTATGTGTTGGTTAGTTTGGGATTGCACATATCTGTTGGTTTGTGTATATGAACTTTGTTGGATCATCGTGGATGAATAGCCGGGAATGTGAGAAGAGGGTTGTTTTTCTTTCATTCGAAGTAAATTGTAATTTGATGTAATATTATTTTGCGGGGCACATCCGGGTTGAGGTTGTAGCCACCGTTGTATTATTTCTTTTACTGTTTTCTGCTCTTAGGATAGACCCAAGGTGGGGTGCACAAACTACCGGGTTCTTTGAAGTGTCGAGTGGCCTACTCACTTTGCTAAGGGAGATTGCTTCACTTTGGGAATTTGGCAGGTAGTTTGCCGCGCCCGTAAAGGTCTGGGGTGGGGTTTGGCTATTCATCACGACCATGGAATCCGTCTTTCGTTACAGGCTTAAACGAAACGCAGAATTCCTAGTATATCCAATATATTCATCTGTGATCTGAAATGCTTATTATTGCGTGAGATGGATGATTATTATATATATGTTATATAGTAGACGTTTCTTATGTTTTGCATCCGCGCTAGTCCAGCCCCCAGCTCTGGCGTTAGTTAAGTAACCTAACGGTGTAAGACGCGGCCCAGTGGCAAATGCGGATGGCATAAGCTTACGTCATATTTTCGTTTCTCTCTGTAATGATAGGTGTAAATGATGGGACTTCATTAGATTAATGCAAAGCAAACAAACCAAAGCTGAATCGTTGGAACAAATTTTAAAACCACTCATTTTTTTCAAAACAACAGACTTTTAAATGTGGAGCTTAAACCACTCCTTTTAAAAGCTATCAGGTTCCTTCGATTATATCAAGTTCACTATGTTCACGGTTTCACCAAAATCATTCGTAGCCCTCCGTCATTTCAGTTGAATATTCAGTAGTATTCAAGCTATGTATTTTAACCTTCGCCAAGGCATAGTGATTGGTAGCTGCTGGATATTCATCTGTAGTATAGATAGATGCGTTGGTTTGGGACAGTTGTACTACTATTTTGGCTTTCGTCAAGGGTATGTACGGGTCGTTTCAAATTAACCTAGACAATGATAGGCAGAACTTGACATGTGACTTATGATATGTTGGCCTTCGTCAAGGTCATAAGAGCATGGGGCAAAAATTCATATCGGGAGTTTCTAAGGAAACTGAAACTTTCTAGTGCTGCATACCATTTGGAGTTTGATAATGTTGGTAGGATTCCTTCAGGATTATCACACAATTATATTTGGATCTCGATCCTACTGTGAGTATCCGCTACTCCTCGGGAGATTTTTTCACTAAAACAATCAATACTATAAACCAAGTAAGTGTCTAGAACGGTGTTAGCGGGGCTACGCCTCCAGGGAAAAGAGCTTATGTAATTAAGGAACTTTGCGAAAGCGTTGGAAAACCTCTCTCGAAGTACCAACACCAGCCTGGCTGAAAGGTTAAGCAAGTATTGTAGGGTGGGATTAATCCTGACTAATTCTTCTTTTATGGTTTGAGGAAGGATTCGAGATACGGTGGGAGCCATCCTGTTTAGATAAATTAAAAACCAATCTAAACTTGCAAAAGCATCATGCTGAGTGTTTTCTTCTCAGCAACCATGTGACCGTACTTAGGTTATAACTAGATAATTAATTGACTAAACCAAACTATATTGATTAGCAATGGTTTGTCCAGATGTCCATTGCCTATGACAAGCTGGGCCACCTTCTTACTACATCGCCCTGCCGTCCCAAGTCCGGTTTCCACCGTCGCGGATGTTGATATCCGTAAGATAAGGGAAAAAGACTGTGTGAATTCCAAGTGCCTCGTGTTGGCCTCAATGGATGGTGTATACCAAAGGCAGCACGAGAAGATGGACTTAGCTTCCATCTTCCTCCATAACGAAGATTTATATGGAAAGCAATCTCATATCGCAAGGTATGAGATCTCGAAGGAATTGCTTCAAGCAAGGTTAGTTGTCGGGTCATCTGTAGGGGACCACGTCCCTACAATGGTCAGCTGTATTAAACAGCTCACGGATCTGGAGACCACATTAGAGAACGAGTCATATGCTGACTTGATTCTACAGTCCCTGCCTTCTACTTACACCCAGAGGAAAAAAGTTGTACTTCCAGTTGAGGGCACCCTGAAGGAAACCAGAGAGACACCCGCTCTACTTATTGGGGAATCTTCCTCTCCTGGATCCAAGGCGAAAGCCAAGAGTGAGAAGAAGAAGACCTCCACAAAGCCGATATGTGGTGTCAGTAGGGTAGAAGGAAAGGGCAGGGCAAAAGTTTAGGGTTGTTCCTATTATCACAGGAAAGGGCATTGGCAGAAAGAATGCAGGTCTTAGGAAGCCAGAATACAGGATCCGAAGCATGTTGTGGCTTCGGCTTCGGGTGTGTTTGTGATTGAAAACTGTCTGTCAATTAACTCTACTTCCTGGGTACTAGATACCGGATTAAGATCTCATGTCTGTAATTCTTTACAGGCTTTGAGAAACCGTATAGTTATCAGGGTAGGTGATATAACTCTAAGGATTAACGGAATGAGCGTGGACGCTGTATCCGTAGGGGAATATCACCTAAGATTGACAAGTGGGCAGATATTGATTTTACGTACTTTTTTGTGTGTACCTAGTCTAGCTTGTAAGCGATGTGGTCCACATCCACCTAAATCAGAGTTTGATTGGGTCAGGTACACTAGAGGACGGTATATACGTATTATATCAAGCTCAAGTTTTCAACATCCAGAACACACTTAAAAGAAAGTCTCCAAAATTAAATCAGGCTTTCTTATGGCATTGTAAACTGAGTCACATCAATGAAACAAAGTTGACAAAGTTACATAGAGAGGGATATTTGGATCCGTTCTAATATGAGTCTTATGCAACTTGTCAATCTTGTATCATAGGAAAG
This sequence comes from Agapanthus africanus, assembly GCA_030015575.1. Taxonomy (NCBI): domain Eukaryota; kingdom Viridiplantae; phylum Streptophyta; class Magnoliopsida; order Asparagales; family Amaryllidaceae; genus Agapanthus; species Agapanthus africanus. Next base: position 673,862,932 of record JASDDO010000022.1, on the reverse strand, counting down.
ATGCCCAAGACTCCGTTCACTAGGTACGGAGTAAGAGCGAGCGAGCTCTTTAGACTCATACACAGCAACGTGTGTGGTCCAATATCTACACATGCAAGAAGTGGTTATTCCTATTTTCATTACTTTTACGGATGATTTCTCTAGGTATGGACATGTCTTCTTGTTGAAACATTAATCCGAGGCCTTTGAGAAATTCTGAGAATATAAGGGCTAACAGTAGGGAAGGAGGGTTGTTCCTATTATCATAGGAAAGGGCATTGGCAGAAAGAATGCAGGTCTTAGGAAGCCAGAATACAGAATCCGAAGCATGTTGTGGCTTCGGCTTCGGGTGTGTTTGTGATTGAAAACTGTCTGTCAATTAACTCTACTTCCTGGGTACTAGATACCGGATTAAGATCTCATGTCTGTAATTCTTTACAGGCTTTGAGAAACCGTATAGTTATCAGGGTAGGTGATATAACTCTCAGGATTAACGGAATGAGCGTGGACGCTGTATCCGTAGGGGAATATCACCTAAGATTGACAAGTGGGCAGATATTGATTTTACGTACTTTTTTGTGTGTACCTAGTCTAGCTTGTAAGCGACGTGGTCCACATCCACCTAAATCAGAGTTTGATTGGGTCAGGTACACTAGAGGACGGTATATACGTATTATATCAAGCTCAAGTTTTCAACATCCAGAACACACTTAAAAGAAAGTCTCCAAAATTAAATCAGGCTTTCTTATAGCATTGTAAACTGAGTCACATCAATGAAACAAAGTTGACAAAGTTACATAGAGAGGGATATTTGGATCCGTTCTAATATGAGTCTTATGCAACTTGTCAATCTTGTATCATAGGAAAGATGCCAAAGACTCCGTTCACTAGGTACGGAGTAAGAGCGAGCGAGCTCTTTAGACTCATACACAGCAACGTGTGTGGTCCAATATCTACACATGCAAGAAGTGGTTATTCCTATTTTCATTACTTTTACGGATGATTTCTCTAGGTATGGACATGTCTTCTTGTTGAAACATTAATCCGACGCCTTTGAGAAATTCTGAGAATATAAGAATGAAGTGGAAAAACAAACCAGCAAAAGTATCATGACACTAAGATCTGATCGAGGTGGTGAATACTTAAGTGTCGAATTCTTGGATTACTTAAAAGATAATGGAATTCTCTCTCAGCTTACTTCTCCATACACACTACAACACAACGGTATATAGGAAAGGAGGAACCGAACCTTATTGGATATGGTACGTTCCATGATGAGTAACGCTGAGTTACAGCGATCCTTCTGAGGCTGTGCACTAGAATTAGCTGCATATCTTTTGAATAAGGTTCCTACCAAGACTGTGCCTACCACACCATATCAGATATGGAGTGGGAAGAAACCCTATCTTCAGTATCTGAAGATATGGGGATGTCCATCTTTTATAAAATACAACATGCGGACAAGCTCGAGGCACGCTCAGTATTGTGTAAGTTTGTGGGATACCCAAAGAACTCCACGGGGTATCTTTTCTATTACGCAGAGGTACAAAAAGTTTTTTGTTTCTCATCATGCCCACTTTTTTGGAAAATCATTTTTAGAAAAAGGAATTAGTGGGAGCGCAATAGAACTGGAAGAAATTCCAGAACCACAAGCTATTACTGAAAGCATGGTAGAACCAGAGGTTTCAAAAGAACAGGACAGGACATCCCCGCGCCACTCCGCGGGACTAGTAGGTAGTCTCATCCGCACGAGAGATACTACGGTTTTCTCATAGACGGGGATAGAGAGCATTGCATCATTAACAATAATGAGCCAACTAGCTTCCAGCAAGCCATTAAGAGCGGTGACTCGGTAAAATGGCTGGATGCAATGCGGACCGAAATGGAGTCCATGTACACCAACAAAGTATGGACTTTGGACTTTGCTCCAGAAGGGGTAAAACCCATAGGCTGCAAATGGATCTTCAGAAATAAGATTGGTGTAGATGGACAGGTTGAAACCTTTAAGGCTAGACTTGTTGCAAAAGGTATTCGTCAAAGACCTGGTTTGGACTATGATGAAACATTTTCTCCAGTGGCTATGCTCAAATCCATTCGGATCCTTCTTGCCATTGCTACCTTCCTAGAATATGAGATCTGGCAAATGGACGTAAAGACAACTTTTCTGAAAGGATATTTGGAAGAGTGCATCTATATGGATCAGCCAGAGGGTTTCATTCAGAGTGGGAGCAGTGAGAAAGTGTGCAACTTGCTTAAGTCCATTTATGGACTAAAGCAGGCATCGCGGAGTTGGAACATCTGTTTTGATGAGAAGGTCAAAGAATTCGACTTTATCAAAAATTCAGATGAAGCATATATAGTAAGATTGTAGCGAGAATTATGGTATTCCTCGTCTAGTACGTGGATGACATTCACTTGATAGGAAATGGCATTCCTATGCTACAATCAGTCAAAGGATTCTTGTCACAGAAGTTCTCCATGAAAGACCTGGGTGATGCCAACTACATTCTGGGGATCCAGATCTATCGTGATAGATCAAAGAGGATGGTGGGACTTTCATTGTCAAGGTACATCAACACCATACTGAGGAGATTCAGTATGGAAGATTTAAAACGCGGTAGTCTACCGGCTTGTCACGGAATCACCCTCTCCAAAGAGATGTCTCCTAAGACTGATTTGGAAAGGGCTCGCATGTCGATTATATCCTATGCTTCTGCGGTAGGCTCTATAATGTATGCGATGTTGTATACCAGACCAGATGTTGCTTACGCACTCAGCGTGGTAAGCCGATATCAGTCAAACCAAGGGGAGAAGCACTGGATAGCAGTAATGAACATTTTCAAGTACCTGAGAAGGACTAAGGAGATGTTCTTGGTGTATGGCGGAAAAGACCTCCAGATCGAGGACTTTTCTGACTCCAGCTTCCAGAGTGATAAGGATGACTCCAAGTCCATATCGGGTTATATCTTTACCCTCAATGGAGGGGCGGTCTGTTGGAAGAGCTCTAAGCAGGACACCGTTGCTGACTCGACGATGGAAGCAGAGTATATCGCTGCTTGTGACGCCGCAAAAGAGGCAATCTGGATGAGGAAGTTCTTAACAGAACTTCAGGAGGTTCCAACCATTGTTGGTCCAATACTTCTATATTGTGACAACAACGGCGCTATAGCTTTAGGGAAGAAACCTAGGTCTCATCAGAGATCCAGACATATCTTGAGACGGTACCACCTGATCAGGGAGATCGTTGATCGTCGGGAGATCGAGGTGAAGAGAGTAAATTCGGAGAACAACACTGCAGATCCACTCACCAAGGCCATCTCTCAGACACTGTTCGAGAGGCTATTTAAGATCATTGGTCTGCGATACGCCAATATATGGCCTTAGTGCAAGTGGGAGATTGTTAGTGATATATGCCCTAGAGGCCTTTATTGTATCATACTGGTTTGTATATTACTTAATGGAAGCTTGGGATATACACGGATATAGTAACAGTCTTGCTCGAAATGGTAGTATTCTACCTGGTTTGTTTCTACCTCAATATGTGCATGTGTTTTTGCATATCGCTTATACATATTGGTAGAGCCCTTAGGATCTTTGCTTGATTACTAGCGTTGTGATGGCAGTCACACTAGTGGGGGCAGGGTAGTCTGTAAGCACGTCCTTATACAGGTCCCTAGTCGTAGGATTATCGAGACAGGGCATCGATACTCCAGAGTAGACTAGTGTATACGCTTCTCATCCCAGCAGGGGAGATGGTATGTCCCACAGCCATTAGTACGTCGTACTGGAGATAATATGCAGGTGCTCATTGGGTTATGAGTACACTGGACATGACTCGTTGGGGACTGCTGGTGGGTATTATACCTATCGTCGGGTAGCAGTTCCCAGGTGACATGAGTACAGCTTAGTCCGTCGACTTGATACTGCTACTTTGCCTCGAGTGTGTTCCTACTGTTCTTTGATTACTACCCTACCACGGCTCAAAGGAGTCGTGCAAACAGGTAGTAGTTGGGTGCAGTCCCGAAGCACTTGGAGGCAGTGGCGGTTAGATAGGATTCGTCTCTCCCGGTATTGGGGGTTGATATCGCGCTGTGTTCGGAAAACCATTACACAAAATCAATGTCCAAGGCAAGCGAGATTTACTGGTAGGCACTCCAGTAGTTTCTCAGGATGTTTTAGGCTACAATCTGACACGACTTATTGCGCTATTAGGGGTCTGACGATTACCGCCCCCTACGCCCGATATGCGATACTCTTAGACGAACAGACCGGACTGTATGGAGATTGTCACAAATAGGCTCAGTAGGAGTTCGGATGAGTTTGCTCATCGGCCTTCTTATCGACATATACCTGGGGGCCGTTATGTGCAGCTAGTACCGCTTGCGGCTTGTGGTTAAACCCACTGCCAGTGTAGTGTCGAGTCTTTAGTGTCCCATACAGAGGGTTTCCCTGCATCGGGCAAAATATGTAGAGGTCGTATGGTTTTACGATAGGGTTCGATCACGTACATGTACTAGTGCACGGATGATGATTCGGACATATAATACTGGTGGGCTTTGGTTTAAACCGGATCCTGGTATTATACTGATGGATTATTTTCATCTCTTTTGTATTCGTATTTTTCGGAATACGGATACGAGTATGTATATACGGATGAGGGGCATTTTGTAATTTGTTCAAAGATGCTTCTAGAAGAAGACACCTAATATTTTGTATTAAACGTTTTAGGTTAAATGTTTATTGCATTATTAGGTGGAGGAAATAAGGTGGATTTTTGCATATTTTTTAGCATGGCTCTTAGTGACACGTGGAGGGTTTTCAAGCCATGACTCACTAAGTTGAATATGAACCATATTTCATTTTCTAATATGAGTTATTCTATTAAGAAAAGGGTATGGTTCAGTTTGAGACAAGGAGAGCTCATTCTCTTTTCTATGCAAAACCTTCACTTGCTTTTTCCTCAAGAGTTCTTCTTCTACCTCTAGCCATTCATGTCTCATGAGTTGAGAAACCTATGGCTATGAGAGACAAATTATTCTATCTATATTCTCTACATCATCTATGTCATCTAGTCTAGTGAATTAGATGCCTTGTTACTTCAGTTTTGAGGTGGGAGCTCGATCTACAGACTCTCGGGTGGATTGTCTTTGACATGAGAGGGCTGACTAGGAGGCCCAATCCAAACGATCCTTGGAGCCTATGACGAGGTGGAGGACAGCGACAAGAAGACCCAAAGGACATGAAATCATGAGGTATAAACTTCTTTTCGAGTAGTTAACCTCATACAAGTTAGCTAGTTAGGGTTTAGCAACGATCCTGGAGTTCAAGTCGGTGTTGCGAGCTTTGTTAAAATCATTTTTTAAATATTCTGCCTCCTCGCGAACATGCGGGGTGCGCAACATTGACTTACATCCATGGCCATAGCTGTTGATGAGATTTATGGGTAAGAGTTATCAGTAGTTTCTCGTACCGTTATAGGCCACATATCGGCATGACTTATCAAGTTATTAGGGTCTGACGATTCCACTGCCAGACTCGATATGCGACATATCAGACGAAGAGACCGGATTGTATAGTAAGTGTTACCTATAGGCTTCATGAGAGTTTAGACATGCTTTCTTATTGATCTTCTATTCGCTCAATACCTGGATAGACGTTACATCCAGCTAGTACCGCTGACGGCTTGTGGGTGACTGATATGATCATCACCTATTGCTGGCGTATTGACGAGTCTTTAGAGTCCCACACAGAAGTTTCCTAGTTCAAGCGAAAAGAAGTAGGGAACATATGCTAATATGTGTGAGGGCCTGATTAAATACGAGAATGTGATACCGTATTCTAATCTGGCGGTTATTTGATATCAGTTAGATTATATGTGATATAACCGGATTATTGAATCAAGTGTTGATTTGATAATATGATATATAGATAAATGATATTAATCGACTATATGTTGTAAGGTTACGCCAGCGCCCCAGCCATCAATCCGTGGCCAAACGCGGAACAAAAACTTTTAAAACCCGGCGCTAACGGAACCCGATTCCCAGATCGAACCATTAACCCTATACTAGTTAACTGTATAAAGAGTTTAGAGAGGTTATACCGATCGATCCGTGTCCTTCGGTCTTCAACCTCTGTCCCAAGCTCCTCGCGGCTTCCTCGATCAAGTTTGGTCTCCGGTCTCCCTCGTCGAAGACGATCCACGTCGAGGATTAGTAATACGGGCTTCCGCTTCAAAACCGAAGCAACTCGGGCATCCAGTTTGCTAGCCTAAATACCCAAAATGAAATAGAGATAGTGTGTGAATACTTTGTCTCAAAGCGCCCAAGGATTTGGGTAGAGGTGAATGAAATTGCCAAGAGGTGAAGAAGTGAGCATAGGTTTTGGCTAAGAGGAAAAATGAGCTTGCTGGAAAATTGGGCTGGCCAAAAAAATTGGTTCTCTATGGATTTTGTGTAGTGGTGAGTATAAGTGATTAATTAAGCAACTTAAGAAATCCTCACCCCAACAATAATCAACAGCCACCAAAAAATATCTAACTAAATATCCTAAGCTTGACAAAACCCATCAATGCCAAATGCATGCACCATCCATGACCCACGAAATTGGCAGCCACAAAAAAATATCCCCTGCACAAAAATTAACCAATAAAACATGACTCACACTTCTCACAAAAAAATAAACATTAAACAAAATGTTTAAACAAAAAGGAGAATGGAAACTTCAAAAGTAAACTCGTAACGAATTACAAGAATACCCCGCATCCGTATATACATACCCGCATCCATATTCCGACTGAATACGAATACAACGAGACGAAAATAATCCAACAATATAATACTAGGATCCGGTTTAAACCAAAGCCCACTAGTATTATCCGTCCGATCATGATCCGTGCACAAGTGCATGAATATGATCGAACCCTGCTATAAAACCATACGACCTCTACAACGTTTCGCCCGAATCAGAGAAACTCTCTGTGTGGGACTCTAAAGACTCGCCAATACGCTGGCGGTGGGTTTAACCACAAGCACGTCAGTGGCACTAGCTGTACGTAACGGCTACCCAGGTATTGAATGAAAGAGAGGCCGACGAGCGAACTCATCCTGAAACCCTACTGAGCCTGACAGTGATAATATCCGTACAGTCCGGTCCGTTCATTTATGAGTGTCACATATCGTGTCTAGGGGGTGGATAAAGTCAGACCCCTAATAACTTGACATTTAGTATCGGTATGAAAGCTATCACCAACTGTGAAACTACTGATCTAAATCGGTAATTCTCGTCTACCCTGACCGAGAATTTCTAGTGATGGCCACCCGTGCACACCGCGACATCAACCCCTAATATACCGGGAGAGACGAATCCTCTAACTATCCGCTCACTGCCTCCATGTGGCTCGGGACTGTACCCAACTAAAACCTGTTTGCACGACTCTTTTGAGCCATGGTAGGGTAGTAATCAAAGCACGGTGGGAACTCACACGAGACAAATGACGATCTCAGGTCGATAGACTAACATGTACACATGTCACCTGGAAACTGCTATCTGACAATAGGTATAATACCAACTAGCATGTTCCCGGAGAGTCCGTCCGGTGTACTTATAACCCAATGAGCACCTGTATACATCTTAAGTGAACCAACTAACACCAATGGCTTATGAGACCGGCCACCGCCCCTCGTCGGGGTCTTGATCCATATACACTAGTCTACTCTTGGAGTATCGATGCCCAGTCTCGAAACTCCCACGACTAGGGACACTTTAAGGATGTGCTTATAGACCACCCATCTCTCACGTATATGATCGCCATCATACTGCTGATAGTTAAGCATGAATCCTATGGGTTCTATCAACATGTAATAGTGATCTGTAATGTCACATGAAGTATGTACACAATGATAAAGATAAACCAGATAGCATACTATCATCTCGAGTAAGACTGTTCTACCGGTATAGGTCCTCCCTCAATCATTGCAATCACGTGCCTATGATCCAATAATTGACTTGAGGGCACTATAGCCAACAATCTCCCACTTGCACTTAACGCTAATTATTGCGGTGTCGCATACTCACAGCCCGTATAATACCGAACACCCAACTTCTCTACTAATCAGTTTCACAAAACTCGTTTTTTAAAACTATTGAATTCAAGAAATAACCTCAGTGAGTGGATCCGCTCCAATATTTCTTTCTATGTCTCTCTTTATCTCAAGTTCGCAAAGAAAGCCATCTCCCGAAATGAGCAATACATGTCTTAGAATATGTCTGGATATCTGATGGGACCCAGTTCACAAATGAACTCCAAATCCAGTAAACTTCTTAGACTGTATCGTCAACTGAATTTAATCAGTATCCTGCGCCATGCCTCCCTCAGTACCCTCTTGGACCACCTGTCCAAACAACTGCCTCTCAAAAGAGGGAAAACTATAACTCTGACAGTCGTTCTGTCATCCAGGTCACCTTGGAAGCCTGGAATGATAAGCGTCTCCCGAAGGAGGCTGTCAATACCAAATCCTTAGAACATCCACTTATGTTCTTAAACTTCTTCCGAACATTTCTCCAGGATTGGATTAATATAAAAACTTATTGCAGCTAGTGCAAAAACAACATCTTGGTGTGGTACTTGACATCTCATGATTGACTCACTTGCCTAAGCAAGTGATATACCAATCATGCCATCCCTCTCCCCTTTAGTCTATAAGATACCTTTAAAGAGGGTGACTCCATCACCTGCAGGTACACCGAAATGCCAGGAGTCATCCATTCTAAAACACCTTTAGAATACTGTCTAAGTACTCAGATTGGGAAACTACCCAAATCTAGATCTAAAACCATAGATCTAGTAACCAGAATGCCTGATATAATATCCAAATCTTATGTAGAGAAACCACTGTGTGACAACCACAGTATAACCGTTTGTAGTATAGGAATTTCACTTCCTACAAAGTGTATGTCATCTAAATACCAGGATATCACACCCTACTACCTTCTTAACAGATCCATCTCCTATTCTGATGAAGTCAAAATCTATGACTGTTACATAACAAATAGATGATCTATCTCCGCTATATCTGTTTTAGTCTATAAATAGACATAAGCTATTTGTCCACTATACTTCCGCTGCTCCCACTGACCACAACAACCCTCTGGCAGAGTCATATACATGTGCACTTCTAAAGCTAGTTTAGAACGACGCTATACTCATCCTCCTGTCGGGTCTGATAGTCTAGAACAGCAGTAATGGCAAGTTTGGGTAAATAAGAACCTTCCTGTCACCGTCTTTAAGGATACCGAAATACCTCTCGGGTGTCTAAGGTTACCCACCATATCTACGGAGTGGCTAATGGAATGTCAAACCCGATTGAATCTTTAGGTTCTATTTAAATTTTCAGTAATCGTTTGTGGTTCTGGAATCACTTCCAGTTCTACTATACTCACACTACTGTTTTCTGAAAAAGTCCATTTTACTAAAACTGTGGCGAGTCAAGAACAATATCACTATTGATCTTCCAGATGGTAGAAAGTTATCCCTCGTCATAGCCTAGGATAACCCACAAACTGCCATTACAGAAACGTGCCTTGAGTTATCCATAGTCTGGTTTTAAGCATAAACCGGACAACTCCATATACCTTAACATCGTTAAGATATGAACCATTCTATATACAGTATAGAAATAGAGACACTGATTTAATTGGAACCAGATTCAAATCATGCAACTGTCTCCAGCGCATGTCAACTAAATGGAGATAGGCCGATCAGCATTACTCAACTTAGAAGTGCATCCAGATATGAGTAACATGAAAGAGAAGCAAGTTCTCAAAACCGTTACTATCAACTAAATACCAAACACAAGTATCTACATCTTCGATCACCTTGAAGAATCCTAATACTTGCAACACACGGTTCTCTACTTTATTCTTATACCCATAACTTCTCAAAACTTAGACCTTGTATTTCTACGAAACACTTGTCTAAAACTTGAGAAATCACAAGTAATCAGAATATAGTACGAGGACCAACCCCTCTGTCCTAATGGACACTGGACAACATACAATACTTTGTATAAGTCCCATGAGTTGAATAACTCATACCCTATACGTCGTAGGTTGAAAACTGTACTATGGTTAAGAAGAATTACACCGTTGTTTAATGCTCCTTACCCAATTATCAACTGATATAAGTAAATGTCATGGACATAATTTCAAAAGGTTATATCTCACTTTATAAAATAAACATACAGATATATCAGTTTGAAATTGGTGCATAACAACGGATATTCAAAACCAAATATTTTCCGTCAGGCAAAACCCCAGGCGATTTCCTCAAATATCACCAATTACAACGAATTCCGATATAAGGAGGATGTAATCACCTAATTCCCAATAACTTACTCCCACTCATCATCTGTAAAACCATACAGATGTGAGAATCAGACCTGGTAAATTCATACCCTGGAGTAAGGATCTAATTGGGAAATCAGTTTTCAATTAACAACGCATAGTGAAACTGAAACATGAAAATGATTCGAAGGGGTAGCCGAGTATTCCTAGTAATACCACTTCCATTATCAGATTCATGACTGTAACCGTATATACGTGGTTTGGTCGTGAATGATAGCAGTCGCAATTTACTTTGCCATCTTTCTAATCTCTTTATTTGTCTTTACTTATTACCTTCTATACACCACACTTAGGCTAATTGGTTTTCTTCCTTCCCCACCTTTCGGCACCTGCCTATGATTTGGAAGAAGACTATCCAATAAGCTCAATAGGTGTACCCTTTCCTAATCCTAGGAACCCTCACAATCTGAGAGAAGGTAAAAGGAAAAAACAACTGGATAGTCCTATTCAATTTCTCCAGAACCGGAAACCATCCTCGAATCTGAAACAAGTTTTTTCGAGTTCGTATGTAATTATATGATGGTCATATCCAATAAATGTAGATCTTCGTAGAGATACGGGATGTTCCGGAGAAAATCAAAGGGTAAAAGTAGGAGTGGCAATGATATATGCAACTCTGACAATCCAAAAGTCAATGTGTTTTAAGAAGGTTCGGTTAAATTGTTTTGTGAGTTATAGTCTAGGGTCGGGCCATGGTCGCTGCTAAAGAGAGGGAGAAAAGAAACACTCAGCGTGCACTCTAACCTAGATCAGAATGGTCAATCACTTTATCTAATCAGGATGTCTCCCACTGTATCCTCAAATTCTCCTCCAAGCCTGAAAGAAGAATCAGTCAGGATCACCCGAGGAGTAAACCAACTCATCAGTGGGTATTGAGATCCAACTATCATCGCATGATAACCTGATGGAATCCACTCACGTTATCACACTCCAGAAGATATGTGCATGCCTGGCAAGTTTCCTGTATGTTTGAAACTTCCGATGTGATTTCTACCCCATGCTCTTATGACCTTGACGAAAACCAACATATCATAAGTCACATGTCAAGTTCTACCCGTCATTATCCAGGTTAATTTGAACCCACTCGTACATACCCTTGACGAAGGCCAAAATAGTAGTATGACTGTCCCAAACCAACTCATCTATCTATACAACAGAAAAGTAACAAATAGCTACCATACACTATGCCATGACGAAGGCCAACAAACATAGCATGAATACTAAGTGCTACCTGTCTGAAATGACGGAGGGATACGAATGGTTTTTGGCGAAAAACCTTTAACGTAATGAACTTGATATCGTTGAAGGAACCGGATAGCTTTTTATAAGTATATAGTGGCGAAAACCTTTGCTAAAGAGGTCACTCCCGGTGAAGGGATCTTTACTCTTTTCTCGTCGAATGAGGTGCAGGATATTCTCAACTGAATACCACAACGCAAAGAAAAAAGTAATCGTCTATAGTGAAGTTATTACCCTGACACAAACCTCTGCCCAAGGGGTCACTCCCGATGAACGGATCTCGGCCCTTGCCTCGTCGAATGAGGTGCTGGATATTCATAACCGATTACCGCTGTGCAAAACAAAAGAAAATGCCTTGTAATAACAGCTTTTTAAAATTGTTCCAACAACATCGAATAGGTCTGTTTTCCTTGCATTGATCTGAATCAATGCAGTCCCATCAATTAATCACACTACAAAAGAACGAAAATATGATGTACGTATATGCCATCCCCATTCGCCACTGGGTCTCGTCATCACCGGTTAGGTTACTTAACTAACGACAGAGCGGGGACTGGACTAGCGCGGGTGTAAAACATATACAACATCTACTAGTATATATAACAATATATAATAATCGCTCCAGGCGTGATAAATGCAACATCACAGATAAGCAATAAGCATCACAGAATAAAACAGATAATCTGAGAGCCCCGGGTTTCCTTTGAGCCGCAAGTGAAACCCGGCGTTCCCCTGGTCATGTGGATAGCATGTGCAATGAAAACCTAGACCCCTACGAATGCGGCAAGTTTCCCGCCAAAACCAGAAGCGATGCGGCCCCCTTCATCAAAGTGAATGGGCCACCCAGCACTTCACGGAATCCGGTAACTTGAGCACCCCACCTTGGGTCAACCTGTACCCCCTACGAGTGCGGCGAATAGCCCGCCAATTTTAGAGTGAGGCCCCCTCCTTCTCAACGCCATGAGATGCGGACCCGTTGCCCTCTAAAACCCGGCTATCCGTGTACTCCATCGTGGGGTAATCCTAGTACAGAAAAGAAACTATGTACAACGGTGACATCGATCTCAACCCGTTCGTGTCCCAAACAAATAATATAAAAACAGGCAGCGACGGCAGTCCACATGTCGGACGCTCGCCCCGCGATATCAAATGTACAAATAAAACTAAACTGTACTAACATTGCACACAAGCTATCAACCACGACGAATCCGCAACAACACGGCACAACACAGAATATCAACGTGAATGTCACATTCGTAAACCCGTCTAAAAGAACTAAAGCAATTAGAAAAGTTGTACCGCTCTAATGACATTCACGGTCGCAGATAGTAACGTAAGTACTGTAAACATTAAACAGTGTTAGAAATATCGACTTCAAAATAACCTCGAATAGCCACAAACAAATAGATAAAACCATATCCAAACTGGGCTAAACTAGCAATACCACTGAATCAATATTCCAGAGACTAAAGCACGCTACAAATTACAAGTTCCAACTCCAATCCCAGGCCGGCTAGCTCAGATTTTTAGTCAATGTGGCCAGTCCCATGGTTGAATTAGGGGCTCGTGTTTGGTGTGTGCTCTAGTAGTCGCCTAGGTTGTCTTCTGCAGTTGCTAAAAAAATTTTAGAAGACCAATAAAATTTCGACAGAGAATGGAATATAGTTGGTATTGATTTGGAGTTGTTTCGGTTTCGATAGTTTAACATTGTCTAAACCAACTAGTATGTGGTTAATGGGTTGGCTCTGATACCATGTCAGGTTACGCCAGCGCCCCGGCCATCAATCCGTGGCCAAACACGGAACAAAAACTTGTAAAACCCGGCGCTAACGGAACCTGATTCCCGGATCGAACCTATAACCCTATACTAGTTAACTGTAAAAAGAGTTCAGAGAGATTATACCGATCGATCCGGGTCTTTCGGTCTTCAACCTCTGTCCCAGGCTCCTCGCGGCTTAATCGATCAAGTTCGGTCTCCGGTCTCCCTCGTGGAAGACGATCCACGTCGAGGATTAGTAATACGGGTTCCCGCTTCAAAACCGAAGCAACTTGGGCATCCAGTTTGCTAGCCTAGATACCCAAGATGAAGTAGAGATAGTATGTGAATACTTTGTCTCAAAGCACCCAAGGATTTGGGTGGAGGTGAATGAAATTTCCAAGAGGTGAAGAAGTGAGCATAGGTTTTGGCTAAGAGGAAAAATGAGCTTGCTGGAAAATTGGGCTCGGCCAAAAAAATTGGTTCTCTGTGGATTTTGTATAGTGGTGAGTATAAGTGATTAATTAAGCAACTTAAGAAATCCTCACCTTAACAATAATCAACAGCCACCAAAAAAATATCTAACTAAATATCCTAAGCTTGACAAAACCCATCAATGCTAAATGCATGCACCATCCATGACCCACGAAATTGGCAGCCACAAAAAAATATCCCCTGCACAAAAATTAACCAATAAAACATGACTCACACTTCTCACAAAAAAATAAACATTAAACAAAATGTTTAAACAAAAAGGAGAATGCCAACTTCAAAAGTAAACTCGTAACGAATTACAAGAATACCCATCATCCGTATATACATACCCGCATCCATATTCCGACTGAATACGAATACAACGAGACAAAAATAATCCAACAATATAATACTAGGATCCGGCTTAAACCAAAGCCCACTAGTATTATTCGTCCGATCATGATCCGTGCACAAGAGCACGAATATGATCGAACCCTACCATAAAACCATACGGCCTCTACAACGTTTCACCCGAATCAAGGAAACCCTCTGTGAGGGACTCTAAAGAATCGTCAATACGCTGGCAGTGGGTTTAACCACAAGCACGTCAGTGGCACTAGCTGTACGTAACGGCTATCCAGGTATTGAACAAAAGGGAGGCCGACGAGCGAACTCATCCTGAAACCCTACTGAGCCTGACAGTGACAATATCCGCACAGTCTGGTCCGTTCATTTATGAGTATCGCATATCGAGTCTAGAGGGTGGATAAAGTCCAACCCCTAATAACTTGACATTTAGTATCGGTATGAAACCTATCACCAACTGAGAAACTACTGATCTGAATCGGTAATTCTCGTCTACCCTGGCCGAGGATTTCTGGTGATGGCCACTGTTCAGACCATAATATTACATTTATCATTCCCCTATTCTTACCCTTTTTATAAATAAACAGGTACTCTTGACGCACGTTTGTTGCATATTACAGGATACAGGTTTCTGGAGCAAATACAGTGAAAAAGACACAAAACAACGGAAAAAGGGACTTTTGACCTACAAGTAGACGGATCCTAGTCAAGCCTAGTCGAAGAACAGTGCAAGGTCCAAAAAGTCAAGTGAAACGGTCAAAAAGCCCAATACAAGTCTTCACTAAAAATCTGGAGAAGATCCAGAAGTCCAACAGAGAAAGTACATATAAACATCCAGAGCCCAAGAACCATTGAAGAAACCCCAGAAGTCTGAAAGCCCAAGTCCACAGTTTGGCCGCGGATCCGCGGCCAAACCCTACCTGGAGCCGCGGATCCGCGGCCATTATATGCCCGTGTCGGCGCAATTTTTCTGTGACGGTGCGCTGTTGTGGATGTTGTGATTTTAAGTGGGCAAATCAGTAAATGCGCATGTGCGAAGAGTCTGTAACCCTAGGTTTCCTATTTTCCTATAAATTGTAATCTTAGATCTAAAAATTGTATGCCTCTTTTCAATAAATAAAATTCAGAAATTCTGGAAGTGACATTCAGATCTGTTCTTTATCGCTTGGAGGGAGCCATCACCATTAGTAAGTGTTTTTCTTTTATTCTTTTAATGTTATTTCATCCCCTAATGAGCGAGTAGTCTCCTCGCTTGTTAGGGTTAGCCTTAGGGAAAGGGTTGAGAGATGAAATCTCTCACCCCTTTCAAAGCCATATTAAATTAACCCATTAAGAACTCCATGCATGCGCGCACAACCGCTCCCTGCGGCATCCTACCCCTCGAGGTAACGGTGAACCGCAGTATAAAGGCCCGGTTGCGCACGTTTTCCATGGGGGTTAGGGTAATTAACGACAAAGGAAGGATACGAATCTAGAGGAAGAAAACATCTTCCCAAAAGAGTCGTATCCACTTTATCGATAATTACTATAACACCTAATGGATCTAAAATACGGCATTGAAAGCGGTAAGGAAACATCAATCTCCAAAACTTCCTCTAAACCTAACCCTAGCAAGAATTTAAATTAGATTAATTAAGTTTTAGATCTAGATTTTTATAAAACCAAAACGACAAATAGAATCAACTCGTTAAGACACATTAAAGGAATTTACCCGTCTCTGTGGATCGACCCGTACTCACCGGCTAGCTGCGAAGCGACGCCGTTTCTGATTGCGGTAATTACAAGTTTTGACACTAATCAAATGGCGCCGTTGCCGGGGACGGCGTAATTTTTCTTTTTGTGAATTTTCGGGTTGATATAAATTTTAAAAATTATAAAAATCTGAAAATATAAAAAAATATAAAAAAAAAATAAAATAATCAAACTTGATCTGTTTGAAGGGTGTATTGTTTGAATCTTGCAGAACAGCGAAGAATCGTGGATCTGGAATTTTGCAGAAGGCAAATCAAAATTTGGTACATAAGAACAGAGAGAAATTCAAAGCACAGAACCACAGAAAAATTTCCAGAAGACGATCCCTCAACACAGCCGCTCTTCCACCGCAATATAGGACCTACCGCCGCGGATCCGCGCCTGTGATGCCACGTCAGCATCTCAAATTTGCTCTGTTTGTTCTCTTTTCCTCCCCTCTGTAACCTCCATATATCCACTGTTAAAAATTTTTCTGCAGGATTTCTTTGCGTAAAATGTCTTTCTCCCCCTTCTAAATAACAGATCTCTGCAGGTTTCTTTGCGCCGCGCTAAAAATTGATTGCAAGTGAAATTTTATTGTTTTGCATAATTTAACCGGACTCTAAGGGGCTAATTGACAAACTCAGATTGGGTGGGGATTTCATCACCCTTCCCAGGACCCCAGAAAACACCTAAGCATTTTGCATCGACCACAATTAATTAAAAAAGTTAGACTCAGACCTAAGGACAGCGAGCTCAATAGGAAAAGGACTAGGGTAGGCATCGGCCGTTTATCCTAACCGACATTGCGGTGTCTAGGCTAGTGGTTATTAATTAGGCCCACTGTAGTGGTGGTTCTTTCCCACTTACCTGGCCGTATTTGTCCGTGAAGAGGCGGTTTGAGGTCCTATCTCTAGCCCTAGTTAGGAGCTGTCTAGCAGACCTAGGCAACCCTAGATCTAGGCCTGATTGTGCATGTGTGGTTGATACTTTTGTGTCACGGGTCCATTTTCTAAAACCGTCTTGCAAAACTCTTCAATAAAAAAATTAAAGAAAAATCTTTTAAAAAAAACTTGCAAAAATTTTGTCGCTAAGAAATCCTTGCATTCTTCTAACATGGGTACCCCACATCATAAATCTCTTGCCGAATCTTGGTATCCCGAACCTAACTTTGCGTCGTTCGTCAATGTGTTCGGTCAATTTAAAAACGATCCCTCCTTGCCAAAGAAATCTTTGAAAGATCACATAGAAGAGTCTAGGAGAAACAGTTTGGCTTTTCAACCCACTCTGTGTCAACCGAGTCAACCTTTACAACCTACATATGTTGACACCACTTTTCCAAGTCCTGCTGTAACTCCTAGGCCGATGTCCATTGCTGAGCATATTGCTCAATCTCGCAGTCGATCTTTCACCCCTCTCCACTCATCTAGTTTTAGGGATCCACACGATTATTCACCTTCTTATCCATATGTTGACCCTACTCCTGTCTTACCACCCACTTCCTACCCATCATACCCAACCTTCCCACCTTCACTAGACACTGTTTCGACACTGCCATTAGGGAGTTTCACATACCCAACCAATTGTGAATCTTTTACTGAAACCCCCTCACCACCTAAGTCTAGTTTGGAAGAGTCGTTGGAAGCATATATTGCTGCAACAAATAAAATGATGAGGACAATGGAAGCATCCATGGCCGCCCTTACGCAACTTAGTGAACCGGTAGCTAGTGTCCCGCTAGCTCCGAATTTTTCAATGTGTAAGGCGGCAGTTGGACAGAGTGAGAATGAGAGAGGATTTTTAAATCAAACCCACCCTTACCCAATTGAAGCCCACAACTCCGGTTTTCCATCGATTGTTCCAAACGATTCACCAGTTGAAAATAAAAATGAGTTGTGCGATTTTGTAGTGTTTGATTTGCCAAATTGTGAGGAACCCCTTTCAAGTGAAACCGTACCTAATCCTTTCGATCTTTACACCTCCACTCTAGAACCTACATTGATAAATATCCATGCTGTGGATGAAGTGTCTAAAGAAATTGATTTCCACTTGATTGAGGACATAGACGTCGGGAATATTTCGGATGATGAACCTGTCGATTTAATAGAAATTTTATGTTCAAATCATCATCCTGAGTTATTAAATGTTTCTCCCGAATCTCATATGCGTCTAGATTTTGATGATAATGGCATGGATGAATTAAATAGTGAGGATAGTACTGAGGAGAGTCTTGAGGATAATATCGAGGTTGAACCATTTTTATTTGATGTGTCGGATTTTCCAATTCAGCCTCCTGAACCTTTGACTGTTATATCACCCTCCCTCCTTCCTATTGTTCCGACCGAACGAATGACTGTTACGCTTTCATCTCCTATACTAAGTTCGGCGTACCCATGTTTTCTTACGAATCTTGAGGGATTTGACCCCATTTCCCGACGGGTTGATAGGTTAGCGCAATCGCTTTTAACACATCGTTCATCACAAATTGCGCTAATTTATTCACTCAATTTACACCCTCAAGATCGTAATCCACTTCCTTCTCCTTTCCGTCTTTTTTCTCCCCCACCGAGACCTTATTCTACCCCTCTTCCCACACGGTCTCGCGTGTTTCTCATTTCTTTCCTCCACACCCTATTCTTGCACCAACTATACCACTACCACGATAAGATCTTTGAATGGTTGGTGCTAACATTTGGCTTGTGTAAGGCCAAGCTTAAGTTTGGGGGGAACCTTTGTATATATGTATATATCCTTTTGTTTTTCTTTTTCTATAAAAAAATAAAAAAATAAAAAAAAATTTCAAAACATAAAAAAAATTATAAATAAATAAACAGGGGAGTATCGGTGTTTTGACCCTCTTGGTTTAGCATGACAGTGAGGACACTGTCAAGTTCAAGTTTGGGGGTATGCTCGGTACGTCTTCTTCCTTCGCATTCATGTGTACATATTTTTGCATTTGCACACTTATTTTAAAACCCATAAAAATTTGAAAAATTTGAAAAATTATAAAAATTAATGTATTCAATTTTGGCTAATTGACTAGAGTTTGACAAATAGGTCAACTAACTAGGAAAAACTAGATCTTAGACTTAGTGAATTAAAAACCCTAAAGATAACCTCCCTTAAAGTTTAACAGTAGAAAGTATATGCCTTGTAGTTTATTTAGAAATAGGCAAATTTTGGATTCACTTTTTGGGCTAAGTCGAAACAAGGGAAGAGTATTGATGTTCTAATTAGAGTATAAGTTTGAAAAATAGTTCCTAGCTTAAGTCTAGATTCTGAAAACGTATACCCTACAATTTGCACAATCACGCACCTTGAAACTTGGAATAGTAGAAGAGACCTTGAAAGGCTCTTGTCTAAAGTCCTTAGTATGAAAAGGTGTGAATAAAGAAAAAAAAATGGACACTGGTTTTTGTGATTACTTAAGGCTGCAAAAATAGAAAAATACTTAGCGAGGGTGTTTCATCACCCAGTGCCTTAGACCAACTGGTTTGGGAGTCACTGCTAAAGTCTTGGGTGTTGCAAAGACTAGGAAGTATGCTTTAAAGTGCAAACGCATTTTGTAATCGGTCGTTGGTACCTCAAGAAGTATTAACGGTCGCATGAAGAATGTGTAAGCAAATTTCATTTAAATTCACCACTAATTAGTACTTTGGACAAAGGACAAGGGGTTGATTGCTTAATTTGAATTTCCAAGTGTAGGGGTGACTTATACACACACGTAGGGGTATGTGATTGGAATTTAGATGAGAGAAAGGAATGAAGAATAGAACTTGTATCTTTAATAGAGTTGATAGAAATTCCTAAGTGGAGATGTAACCCTAGAAGGAAAACTTAAGAGATGCCGAAAGCTAAGTAGGTCTACATAACATATATAATCTTAAGTTAAATAATGAGGAAGCGTGAAGAATATGGGTGGATAATTTACAAGTAAAAGATAATAGAATTCCTTGTTGGAAAACCTAATTGGAGAACAAAAGTCGATGGGCCGAATTGATAGGATTTTGTGGGTGGAATCCGCTGAAAACCCTCAGGAGACAACACTCCTCCTACTAGGGACACCTAGAGGTTTAACGGCTTGTTGCACGTGCTCAGTGCAATCGCGTTTCCCTGCGAAAGTGCGGTTAGGTTTTTTGTAGTGAATAAAAAAATAAGTTTGCTCGAGGACGAGCAAAAGGTAAGTTTGGGGGTATTTGTTCAGACCATAATATTGCATTTATCATTCCCCTATTCTTACCCTTTTTATAAATAAACAGGTACTCTTGACGCACGTTTGTTGCATATTACAGGATACAGATTTCTGAAGCAAATACAGTGAAAAAGACACAAAACAACGGAAAAAGGGACTTTTGACCAACAAGTAGACGGATCCTAGTCAAGCCTAGTCGAAGAACAGTGCAAGGTCCAAAAAGTCAAGTGAAACGGTCAAAAAGCCCAATACAAGTCTTCACTAAAAATCTGGAGAAGATCCAGAAGTCCAACAGAGAAAGTACATATAAAAATCCAGAGCCCAAGAACCATTGAAGAAACCCCAGAAGTCTGAAAGCCCAAGTCCACAGTTTGGCCGCGGATCCGCGGCCAAACCCTACCTGGAGCCGCAGATCCGCGGCCATTATATGCCCGTGTCGGCGCAATTTTTCTGTGACGGTGCGCTGTTGTGGATGTTGTGATTTTAAGTGGGCAAATCAGTAATTGCGCATGTGCGAAGAGTCTGTAACCCTAGGTTTCCTATTTTCCTATAAATTGTAATCTTAGATCTAAAAATTGTATGCCTCTTTTCAATAAATAAAATTCAGAAATTCTGGAAGTGACATTCAGATCTGTTCTTTATCGCTTGGAGGGAGCCATCACCATTAGTAAGTGTTTTTCTTTTATTCTTTTAATGTTATTTCATCCCCTAATGAGCGAGTAGTCTCCTCGCTTGTTAGGGTTAGCCTTAGGGAAAGGGTTGAGAGATGAAATCTCTCACCCCTTTCAAAGCCATATTAAATTAACCTATTAAGAACTCCATGCATGCGCGCACAACCGCTCCCTGCGGCACCCTACCCCTCGAGGTAACGGTGAACCGCAGTATAAAGGCCCGGTTGCGCGCGTTTTCCAAGGGGGTTAGGGTAATTAACGACAAAGGAAGGATATGAATCTAGAGGAAGAAAACATCTTCCCAAAAGAGTCGTATCCACTTTATCGATAATTACTATAACACCTAATGGATCAAAAATACGGTATTGAAAGCGGTGAGGAAACATCAATCTCCAAAACTTCCTCTAAGCCTAACCCTAGCAAGAATTTAAATTAGATTAATTAAGTTTTAGATCTAGATTTTTATAAAACCAAAACGACAAATAGAATCAACTCGTTAAGACACATTAAAGGAATTTACCCGTCTCTGTGGATCGACCCGTACTCACCGGCTAGCTGCGAAGCGACGCCGTTTCTGATTGCGGTAATTACAAGTTTTGACACTAATCAAATGGCGCCGTTGCCGGGGACGGCGTAATTTTTCTTTTTGTAAATTTTCGGGTTGATATAAATTTTAAAAATTATAAAAATCTGAAAATATGAAAAAATAAAATAAAATAAAAAATAATCAAACTTGATCTGTTTGAAGGGTGTATTGTTTGAATCTTGCAGAAAAGCGAAGAATCGTGGATTTGGAATTTTGCAGAAGGCAAATCAAAATTTGGTACATAAGAACAGAGAGAAATTCAAAGCACAGAACCACAGAAAAATTTCCAGAAGCCGATCCCTCAACACAGCCGCTCTTCCGCCGCAATATAGGACCTACCGCCGCAGATCCGCGCCTGTGATGCCACGTCAGCATCTGAATCGGTAATTCTCGTCTACCCTGGCCGAGGATTTCTGGTGATGGCCACCCGTGCACACCGCGACATCAACCCCCAATATACCGGGAGAGACGAATCCCCTGACGATCCGCTCACTGCCTCCATGTGGCTCGGGACTGTACCCAACTAAAACATGTTTGCACGGCACCTTTGAGCCATGGTAGGGTAGTAATCAAAGCACAGTGGGAACTCACACGAGACAAATGACGATCTCAGGTCAATAGACTAACCTGTACACATGTCACCTGGGAACTGCTATCTGACAATAGGTATAATACAACTAGCATATTCCCGGCGAGTCCGTCCGGTGTACTCATAACCCAATGAGCACCTGTATATATCTTAGGTGAACCAACTAACACCAATGGCTTGTGAGACCGGCCACCGCCCCTCGTCGGGGTCTTGATCCGTATACACTAGTCTACTCTTGGATTATCGATATCCAGTCTCGAAACTCCCATGACTGGGGACACTTTAAGGATGTGCTTATAAACCACCCAACTCTCACGTATATGATCGTCATCATACTGTTGTTAGTCAAGCATGAATCATATGAGCTCTATCAACATATAATATTGATCTGTAATGTCACCTGAAGCATGTACACGATGATAAAGACAAATCAGATAGCATACTATCATATCGAGTAAGACTGTTCTACCGGTATAGGTCATCCCTCAATCATTGCAATCGCGTGCATGTGATCCAATAATTGACTTGAGGACACTATAGCCAACATATGTGATATAACCGGATTATTAAATCAAGCGTTGATTTAATAATATGATATATATTTATATTTAATATAATTATATATTAACTAACATTATTGCTCACTAATTATTTACTTATCTTTATATGTATATTAATATGTGTGTGTGTGTGTGTGTGTGATATATATGTATATATATATTATATAAAGCATGGTTGGATTTTCTATTTTGTGAAAATAAAAAAGAAGTGGAAATTGGGGAGAGGAATAGGGGGAAACATGGATTTTATATTTGTTTATTCATTTGTATTTACTATAGAAGCATGGTTGCATTTTTTATTGAAAAAGATATAGATGCTTCAATAACTAAACACAAAGAAAAGCCATTCTTGACTTCCATTTTTCTACACTTGATAGTTTACTTATTCATTCTTCTTCAGTTGAGCTCATATGATGAGTTTTCCTCTCTAGCTCTCTCCATCTTCTTCACCTCCACCTCCAAGCTTAATCCCTTACATGAGTTGTGAACCCTTGAGCTTGTGAGAATCCTAGTGAGCAAACAACACCCCTACTTCACCATCCTACACTAGATTAGCTTTTTGGTGTAGTGTGTTTCCTTCACTAAATAGTTTAGTGAAGACGTAGCTTGAATTAGTGGAGCTTCGGGTGGATCATCTTCGACACGAAGATCGCAAAGGAAGCTCGATCCAACTTCAAGTGGAGCCTAGTGGAGTCATGTGGACTACTACACGAAGCTTGAGAAGAGAAGGACACGGTCTACAAAGATTGTAGCATCCTTCACTTAGTTAAAGTTTTTGTTATATCATAGTTAAACGTTAATCATCTAGTTTCGATTCTTATTTAGTGTTAATTAGCACCCCAAAAATTTTTAAATGGCATGCTTGATACTAGTAAAACCCAGTAGTGGTGGTAATAAACACTTTTATATAGCGCTCACGTGTATATCACATGAGGCATTCCAATAGTGCTAAGCACTAACTTTTGTGGCGCTCACCCGTATTTCACGTGAGGCGCTCCAATAATACTAAGCACTAACTTTTCCCAGCGCTCACGTGTGTTTCACGTGAGGCGCTATGTTTTTGGAGATTTAATCTCTGTTGATGTTTTTAGAGAACTTAAATCTCTGTTAATGGTATTTTGACATTAACGATCACCAAGATCATTATTTTGAGGATCTGAGATCATATTCTTTAAGAACTAAGTTCTTGATTTGAAGGAACTAAGTACCTGGAGTATTATGAACTCCATGTTTTCCATGTTCATATTTTCAGAGAGGTTAAATCTCTTTTAATGGTGTTTTGACCATTAAGGATTACCAAGATCACTATTTTGAGGATCTGAGATCATTTTCTTTTAAGAACTAAGTTCTTGATTTGAAGGAACTAAGTTTCCGGAGTATTATGAACTCCATCTTCTTCATGTTCTTATATCCATGTTCTCCATTGAATCTTTGATTCTCAAGAACAAGATCTTCCCGATGAGAATTAAATTCTCAACTTATGGGAGACTTGTCTTGTGGATCTCAGATCCAGAGAAAGAACTAAGTTTTTTTAGAAGGGTTAAACCCTTTTAATAGGTAAAGGAGATGTTTTTTATCTCTTCTTTTTTCTTTACCTAAGGTTTTTAGGAAGGAAATTCTCTTCTTTGAGAGAATTAAATTCTCTGTTGTTTTGAGAGCCATCTGTATTTTTACAGAAGCTTATGGGGGGTCTTCTCTTTTCTTTTTCTCCTCCTCCACCTTTTGATTAATCTCTTTACTCCTATTTATAGGAGAAGAGAAAAATCAATTTGTTGAAAAAATCTCTCATTGAGAGATCATGATTGATTTCATGATAAATCAAAATGATCTCGTAGATCAATCGGTGAATTTTATTCACCGTTGGATTTTTAATGCCAAGGCTCTCTGTTTAACTGAGAAGATTTCTTGTTTGTTTAACAAGATTAGGAAATATTTTCCTAAGATAGAATTTTATTCTATCATATAAATATCTTATTAGTTTAACAAGATTAGAATTTTATTCTATCATATGGATATCTTGTTAGTTTAACAAGATTAGAAATATATTTTCCTAATATAGAATTTAATTTTGTTATATGAATATCTTATTAATTTAACAAGATTAGAATTTTATTCCAACATAGAATTTAATTCTATCATATAGAATTTTATTCTATCATATGAATATCTTGTTAGTTTAACAAGATTGGAATTTATTCTATCATATAAATATCTTGTTAGTTTAACAAATTTAGGAATATATTTCCCTAACATAGAATTTAATTCTGTTATATGAATACCTTATTAGTGTAACAAGATTAGGAAAATATTTTGCTAAGATAGAATTTTATTCTATCACATGAACACCGTTAGATCTTTGATCCAAGGGTCCTCTGTTTAACAGAGAAGATCTTTCTAGTTTGAGAAAAATCAGGAAAATGTTTCCCACATAAAATTTAATTCTATCAAATGGTTTAATTGGTGATATTTTATCATCATTGGATTTTGAATCCAAGATTCTTTGTTAGAAAAAGATCTTTCCATATTAGAAAGATCAGGGAAAATATTTTCCAAATAGAATTTAATTCTTTCACATAGAATTTAATTCTATCATATGGGATCATTTTAAATTAGGGCGCTCACATGCTTTGCATGTGAGCGCTGCCAAGGAATGCGGCAAGAGAACTCATGTGTTTAACACGTGACCCCTAGTGTGGGTTTTAACCTGTTTATTTTCAGTGCTCATATGCTTTGCATATAAGCGCTCACGTATTTAACACGTGAGGCATGTTTGGCCATTGGTTATTTATGTTTAGCGCTCACATGCTTTGCATCTGAGCGCTCACGTGTTTAACACGTGAGACCAGTTTGGCCTTTAGGTTTATTTTATTCAGCGCTCATATGCTTTGCATATGAACGCTCACATGTTTAACACGTGAGGCCAATTTGACCCTTGGTTATTTGTTTTCAGCGCTTATATGCTTTGCATATAAGCGCTCATGTGTTTAACATGTGATTCCAAACTATGAGGATTCTTTTCCTCTTTCTTTTCTCTCCCTTTTTTTATAAGGGAACAAAAATTTTGGCGAGAACGACTCCATTGCAAACCGGTTCGTGTTTTTAAAAAATGGGAACTTTCGATTCTCGACATATTTGAACGGTCCGAATCGTTCAAGTTGATCACCCTACCCTCAAATGTATGTGTATGAAAAATCAAAGAATTTTAAGAACACTAGCCTATGCATGAGATGAAGTTTATGTTGCTATATTGAAAGATGTTCATTTTGTACTCATTTGATGCATGGGTTAGAGGTTTTCAAACCCTTTGATTTTTCATACACATACATTTAAGGATAATATGATAAACTTGAATGGTTCGGATCATTCAAATATGTTGTGGATCGAGAGTTTCCGTTTTTAAAAAACGCAGACCGGTTTATATATATAATGCAGGAAAGAGGCCCTAGGGGCTTTTTGTGTTAGGTGGCGACAAAAAGTACGTCCTCCACCATTTTATTCGACGATCAGCATCTTCCAACTTGATATCCATCCTATAATTTGTCGATACACCAAATTTCATATGATTACAAAACCATTTCACCGTTGATTTAGTAATGTAACAAGTTTTATTGTCAGTAAACCGTTAATTTTGCACCCACTAAATCAACGGTGAAATGGTGTTATAATCATATGAAATTTGGTGTATCGACAGATTAGAGAATGTATATAAGTTGGAAGACGCCAATCGTCGAATAAAATGATGATGGGCGTATTTTTTGCCGCCGCCTAACGCAAAAAGCCTCGCAATGCCTCTTTACTCCATTACTCTCTCTCTCTCTCTCTCTCTCTCTCTCTGTATGTATATATATATATATATATATATATATATATATATAGAATACCACTTGTTCAGGTTATATATATGTATTCCCAGTATATATATATATATATATATATATATATATATATATATATTCCCGGTGCCTCTTTACTCCCAGTGACTCTTTACTCTCTCTCTCTCTATATATAGAGAGGAGGGAGGTTAATGGAGGAAAGGTGCCATATGAGGGAATTTCCTCCTATGGCGTCGGAAAAATGCATCCTTCATAATTTTTCTCGACGATCGGCATACATCGCCTCCATCTTTATCATCTAAGATGTGAATACACCAAATTTCATGTGATTATACCATTTTTTCACCGTTGATTTAGTTGGCGCAAAATTAATGGTTTACCGATAATAGAACTTTTTACATTGCTAATTCAACGGTGAAAAAGTGGTGGAATTACATGAAATTTGGTGTATGCACATCTTAGATGATAACGATGATGATGACGGGTGCCGATCATCGGAAAAAATGGTGGAGCTTGTATTTTTTCGACACCATAGGAGGAAATTCCTTCCTTTGGCCTCTTTCCTTCATTATTCTCATATATATATATATATATATATATATATATATATATATATATATAAGGTTAATGGAGAAAAGGTGTCATAGGAGAGAATTTCCTCCTGTGGCGTCGGAAAAATGCAACCTCCATATTTTTTTTCGACGATCGGCATACATCACCTCCATCTTTATCATTTAAGATGTGGATACACCAAATTTCATGTGATTATACCATTTTTTCACCGATGATTTAATTGGTGCAAAATTAATGGTTTACCAACAATAGAACTTTTTACATTCCTGATTCAACAGTGAAAAAGTGATGGAATCACATGAAATTTGGTGTATGCACATCTTAGATGATAACGATGATGATGATAGATGCCGATCATCGAAAAAAATGGTGGAGGTTGTACTTTTTCGACGCTATAAGAGAAAATCCCCTTCTATGACCTCTTTCCTCCATTATTCTCTATTTATAGAGAGAGAATAATGGTGGAGATTGTATTTTTTTGACGCCATAGAAGGAAATCCTCTCCTATGGCCTCTTTCCTCTATTATTCTCTATTTAATGGAGGAGAGAGAATAATAGTGGAGATTGTATTTTTTCGACGCTATAGAAGGAAATCCTCTCCTATGGCCTCTTTCCTCCATTATTCTCTATCTAGAGAATAATGGAGGAAAGATAGAGAATAATGGAGGAAAGAGGCCATAGGAGGGGATTTCCTTCTATGGCGTCGAAAAAATACAATCTCCACCATTTTTTCCGACGATCGGCACTCATCATCATCTTTATCATCTAAGATGTTCATACACCAAATTTCATGCGATTCCACCACTTTTTCACCATTGAAATAGGAATGTAAAAAGTTCAATTGTCGGTAAACCATTAATTTCGCACCAATTAAATCAATGGTGAAAAATGGTATAATCACATGAAATTTGGTATATCCACATCATAGATGATAAAGATGGAGGTGATGTATGCCGATCGTCGAAAAAAATATGGAGGGTGCATTTTTCCAACGCCATATGAGAAAATTCCCTCCCATGACACCTTTCCTCCATTAACCTCTCTCTATATATATAGAGAGAGAAAGAATAATGGAGGAAAGAGGCCATGGGAGGGGATTTCCTCCTATGGCATCGAAAAAATACGCCCTTCCTCATTTTTTTCGACAATCGGCACCCATCATAGACATCGTTATCATCTAAGATGTGGGTACTATTGGATATGTATGCCCTAGAGGCCATTATTGTATATGTATACATGTGGATGCTTTGACATATATATGTACAGGACAATCTTGCTCGATATGATAATATGCTATCTGGTTTGTCTTTATCTTAACATGTGCATATGTTTTACTTACGTATCATCTATACATGTTGATAAAGCTCATAGGATCTTGCTTGACTACCAGCGTTATGATGGCGATCATACTTGTGGGAGCTAGGTAGTCCATAAGCACATCCTTAAAGGTCCCAAGTCGTAGGAGTATCGAGATCGGGTATTGATACTCCAGAGTAGACTTGTGTATACATTTCTAGACCCCGACGAGGGGCGATGGTTGGTCCCACAACCGTTGGTATGATCACCTAAAATTGTATACAGGTGCTCACCGGGGTGAGTACACTGGACGAACTCGCCGAGAACTTCTAGATGGTACTATACCTATCGTCAGATGGAAGTTCTCAGGTGACATGAGTATAGGTTAGTCTTCGGACCTGAGATCGTCATTTGTCTCGTGTGAGTTCCCACTGTACTTTGATCACTATCCTATTACGGCTCTACTGAGTCGTACAAACAGGTTTTGGTTGGGTACAGTCCCGAGCCACATGGAGGCAGTGAGTGATTGTTGAGGATTTGCCTCTTCCGGTATAGGGAGTCGATATCGCACTGTGTTCGATTAGTCAGGACCATAAGATCTTGGCCAAGGCAGTTGGGATTTACTGATAGGTTGATCAGTAGCGGATTGGTCCAGAGCCACATCAGCACGAATTATCGGGTTATTAAGGTCTGACGTTTACCACCCCCTAGACCCGGTATGCGATACTCTCAGACGAAGAGACCGGACTGTACAGAGATTATCACGGATAGGCTCAGTAGGGATCCAGATGAGTTTGCTCGTCGGCCTTCCTTTTCGACAGGTACCCGGGTAGCCGTTACGTACAGCTAGTGCCGCTGACATGCTTGTGGTTATGGATTTGTCAAGTAACTCACTGCCGGCGTACTGTCGAGTCTTTAGAGTCCCACACAGAGGGTTTCCCTGGTTCAAGCGAAATGATGTAGTAGCCGTATTGGATACGTGCAGGGTTCCGATTGATTGATGGTACTATGTACCCGGGCTTTCGATCGGACAGTTAATAATACTAGCCGGCTAGGGTTTGAGCCGGATTATTAAATCAGGTATTGATTTAATAATTTACATATATGTATTTTGATATGTATATTCTAGTATTATGTTCTTTGTGTTATTCTATCTCTTTAGGCATTCATGTTTTTATGCGAATGCATATATGTATATACAGTAGACTGTAATCCGTATTTTATTACGGATAACATTCTAGAAGGTGGATATCTTATTGTGTATTTTTCCATTTATCTTTAAATGGAAATGAGGTGTAAAGTAAAGTGATGGGAGTATGGTGAAAACCATGTCTCAATAGTTGACAAATGAATTCTTAATTCATTTGTGGCAACTATTGAAGCATGGTTGATACTTTTTTATTTGTGGATATTGATATACAAAACCATTATAAATTTTTCTCTCTCATATGCTAGCCTCATTATTCTTGAACTCACCATTTGCTTCACTCCTCTCCTATGCTCTTATGCTCATCCACCTTCATCTTCATCCTCCTCTCTACCTTCTCATGAGTTGAGAATCAAGAGAGGAGATGAGATAAAAGGACACTTAGAATCTCACACTACATCCTAGAGTTCTTAGATTAGCAATCCAAGTCCTCTACTTGCTCCACTTGACACTTAGTGTGGAGCTAGAGCCATGGACCACAAACCCCGGATGGATCATCTTCAACGGAGGGAGACGGACGATCAAGCTCGATCATAGAGGCCACTAGGAACTTATGAAGAGGAACAAAGACCGAAGGCCACGGATCCCTTGGTGAGACTCTTCATCATAGTAGATAGCTCCTCTTAGTTAGCTAGTTAGGTTTATGGCAGATCCGGTAACGGGTTATTCTAGCGCCGGTTTTACAATCGTAGAAAAAACTTTGTTCCTCAAACGGCCACGGATGATGACCAGGGCGTTAGTGTAACCCAACAAGGTATCAGAGCCAGCCCATAAACCCTAAACTAGCAGTTTAAACAACGTTCAAAATAACGAAACCGAAACAACTCCGAAATACAGAATCAAAATCCAAGTTTCTGTTAATTTTTAAATGGCCTCTGAAATTTTTTTAAACAACTGCAAAGTGCTATTTTTTCTACAACTAGAACACCAGAGAAAAACGAGCCAAAAAATTTAAAACTTGGCTAGCGAAAACTCCTTTTTTAACCGGCCTCGCCGGATCTACTGTAGCAAACAATGCTCGTTTTTGTTTAGTGTTCTATAACACTTGTATTTAGGGTTTCAGGATATGTTTGTTTTTGCCTAGATTGCTTATTTGGTTATCTTTGGTATTGGGGCAATACGGAGTATTTCGAAGTCACTATTTTTAATACTATTTAAAAGTTTCAGTACATACATTACTATCTGCGACCGTGAATGTCATTTGATCGGTATAACCCGTTTAACTGCTATATGTTCTATTAGACGGGTTTGCGAACATGACATTCACATTGATGTTCTGTGTTTGTGTTGATGTTGTGGTTGGATAGTCGTGGTGGATAGCCGGTGGTGCAATGGTAGTAGTACAGTTTATATTCATTTGTACATTTGTTATTGCGGGGCAAGTGTCCGAAATGAGGACGGTCGTTTCTGCCGTATTGTATATTATTTTATTGGGGCACGACCGGGTTGAGGTCGATATCACCTTTGTACATATATTTTTATTTTCTGTACTAGGATTACCCCACGGTGGAGTGCTCGAATAGCTGGGTTCTAGAGGGCAACAAGCCCGCATCTCATGGCGTTGAGACGGAGGGGGCTTCACTATAGAATTGGCGGGCTATTTGCTGCACTCGTAGGGGTATAGAATGATCCACGGAGGGGCACTCAAGTTACCGGATCCCGTGAAATGCTGGGTGGCCCATTCACTTTGTTGATTGGGTTGCCTCACTTCTGGGATTGGCGGGTAACTTGCCGCGCTCGTAGGGGTCCAGGTTTTCATTGTGCAGGCTATCCACACGACCAAGAACGTCGGGTTTTATTTATGGCTCAAATGAAACCCGAAACTCCAAGATTATCCGCCATTCTGTGTTGCTTGCTGAGATCTGTGATGTTGATTATATCATGCCTGGGACGAATGTTATATATATTTATATATATACTGGTAGATGTTGTATATGTTTTGCACCCACGCTAGTCCAGCCCCCGCTCTGCCGTTAGTTAAGTAACCTAACGGTGCATGACGGGACCCCGTGGCGAATGCGGATAGCATATACGTACATTGTATTTTCGTTCTTTTCTGGTGTGATAGGAATTAATTGATGGGACCGCATTAATTTTGATTAATGCAAAAAAGAAATTTAAAAGATGTTGTAATACTCTTTCGCTTTGCATAGTGGTGTTCGGTCATGAACATCCAGCACCTCATTCTAGGAGGCAAGAGCCTAGATCCCTTCGCAGGAAGTGACCTCTTGAGCAAAATTTTATACTATAGATTACTCGGTTTTCTTCAAAACCAATAGTTTTCAAAAGCGATGCTTAAACCACTCCTTTTCAAAGCTATCTGGTTCCTTCAACTATATCAAGTTCAATACGTTCACGGTTTTTTTGCAAAAAACCATCCATAGCCCTCCGTCATTTCGGATAAAAAGCACATAGTATTCATGCGGTGTTTGTTGGCCAAAGTCAAGGCATCGTGAATGGTAGCTATATGTTGCTTATCCGTAGCATAGATAGATGCATTGGTTTAGAACAGTCGTACCACCTTGTTAGCCAAAGTCAAGGGTGTGTACGGAGGGGGGGTCTAAATCAATCTAGACAATGACGGATAGAACTTGACTTATGCGTTATGATTTGTTGGCCAAAGTCAAGGTCATAAGCGCTTGGGGGAAAAAACCACATCGGGAGTTTCAAATATACAGGAAACTTTCCAGTGTTGCATACCTTCTAGAGTATGGTGACTAGAGTGGATTCCATCTAGGTCATCACACAATGATAGTTGGATCCCGATCGCACTGATGAGTAGGATTACTCTTGGGAGATTTTCTCACTTAACAATCAATGCTATAAACCAAGTAGGTGTTTAGAATGGTGTTAGCGGGGCTACGTCTCCAGGGAAAAGAGGTTATGTAATTAAATAACTTCACGAAAGCGTTGAAAAACCTCCCTCGAAGCACCGACACTAGCCTGGCCGAATGGTTAAGCAAGTATTGTGACGTGCGATTAATCCTGACTGGTTATTTTTTTAGGGTTTGAAGAAGAATTCGAGAAAACAGTGGGAGCCATCCTGATTAGATAAACTAATAACCAATCTAATCTTGTAAGAGCGCACGCTGAGTGTTTCTTTTCTCTCTCTGCAGGTAGCAACCAATTCACGCCCTAATCAAGATAATAAAATGTATCGCTTGACCGATCCGAATTCTTATTCTGGGTTGGGGAATGTCGGTTCGGCTATAACTCATGACAGCGGTCATAAGTATGAGTAAGGGAAAGAGGATTGCATGAATTCCTTGATGACCCCAACAAAGAATAAGCATACTATTGCGTCTCCTTCAGGTGTTCTTATTATTGAAAACTGTTTTTCGGTCGGTCCTACCTCCTGGGTACTAGATACCGGATCAGGATCTCATATCTGTAATTTATTGCGGGGACTGAGAAAAAGTAGGATAGTTGGACCTGGTGATATGTTCCTCAGAGTAGGGAATGGAGCACAAGTTGATGTTGCTGCCATCGGTGAATATCACCTAGTGTTGCCAAAATGCAATACTATGATTTTGAACAATTGCTACTATGTACCTTCCATGGTTTGCAACATCATATCAGTTTCTTTACTTGATAAAGATGGATATAACTTTGTTCTTGATAGAAATATCATGAACATTTACCTTGATAAGGTATTGGTTGCAGAAAGTACACTGTGTAATGGTGTCTATGTTCTAAATCAAACGCAGTTTTCAATATACAAAACACACGCAAGAGGAAGAGTTCAGAAGAGAACGAATCCTACTTGTGGCATTGTAGACTTGGTCATATCGGAGAGAAAAAACCGAGTAAATTGCATAAGGATGGATATTTGAATGCGCTCGAATTTTCATCTTATGAAACTTGTCAGTCTTGTCTCAAGGGAAAGATGACCAAATCTCCGTTCACCGGACACGGAGAAAGAGCAGCAGAGCTCTTGGGACTCATACACAATGATGTATGTGGTCCGATGTCTATACATGCAAGGGGTGGGTTCTTGTATTTCATCACATTCACTGACGGTCTCTCTAGGTTCGGATATATGTATCTCATTGAACACAAATCTGAAGCTTTTGAGAAATTCAAAGAATTCAGAAACGAAATAGAGAACCAAATCGGCAAAAGTATCAAGATCCTCCGATCTGATAGAGGAGGGGAGTACTTAAGTACGGAATTCCGGGACTTTCTAAAAGAGAATGGTATTCTCTCTCGGCTTACTCCTCCGTATACACCACAGCACAACGGTTTATCGAAGCGGAGGAACCGTTCCCTATTAGACATGGTTCGCTCCATGATGAGTAATGCTGAGTTGCCTCTTTCATTCTAGGGGTTTGCTCTTGAATCAGCTGCATTCATATTGAAAAGAGCACCGACCAAATCAGTGTCTACCATCCCATATGAAATATGGAGTGGGAAGAGACCATGTCTTAATTACATTAAGATATGGGGATGTCCTGCCTTTGTTAAAAGGCAGAACCCTGGTAAACTCGAAGCAAGGTCTGTATTGTGCAAGTTTATGGGATACCCTAAGCATTCAAAAGGATATCTGTTCTACCACACTGAGGAACATAAGGTGTTTGTATCTCGTCATGCTACCTTTTTGGAAAGGGAATTTCTTGCAAAAAAAATTAGTGGGAGTACGGTAGAACTGGAAGACATTTCTGAACCACAAACTGTAACAGAAGATTTGGTAGAACCCCTAGATTCAGTAATCCCGACGAATCTCAACCACTCCGCAGATCCGGTAGGATTTCTCATCCGCCCAAGAGATACTATGGTTTTCTCATAGACGAGGATCGAGAGGATTGCATCTTGGAAGAAGATGATTCTATTAATTTCAAGCAGGCCATTATCAGTAGGGACTCTGATAAGTGGCTGGATGCTATGCAATCCGAAATGGAGTCCATGTACGCCAATAAAGTGTGGACCTTAAATGGATCTACAAAAAGAAGATTGGTGTAGATGGGCAGGTGGAAACCTATAAGGCTAGACTTGTTGCAAAAGGTTTTCGTCAAAGATCAGGTGTGGATTATGACGAAACTTTTTCTCCAGTGGCTATGCTCAAATTCATTCGGATCCTACTTGCTATTGCTGCCTTCCATGACTATGAAATCTGGCAGATGGACGTAAAACGGTTTTTCTAAACGGAAGTTTGGAAGAGTGCGTTTATATGGATCAGCCACAAGGTTTTATAGACAGTGGGAGCAGCGGGAAGGTGTGCAAGTTGCTTAAATCCATTTATGGATTAAAGCAGGCATCGCGGAGCTGGAACATCTGTTTTGATGAAGTAGTCAAGGAATTTGACTTCATCAAGAACGAGGATGAGCCATATATAAGAAGATTGTAGGACGAAATGCCATATTCCTAGTCTTGTACGTGAACAGTATTCTTTTGATAGGAAATAATATTCCTATGCTACAATCGGTCAAGCTGTTCTTGTCACAAAGGTTCTCCATGAAGGACCTGGGTGATGCATCGTATATTCTGGGGATCAAGATCTACAGAGATAGATCCAAGAGATTATTGGGACTTACGCAGTTCAGGTACATAGAGACCGTACTAAAGAGATTTAGTATGGAAGATTCCAAGCGCGGTAACATACCCGCATTATACGGAATCACCCTCTCCAAAGAGATGTCTCCCAAGACTGATGAGGAGAAGGTTCGTATGAGCACTATACCCTACGCTTCGGCGGTAGGATCTATAATGTATGCGATGCTATGTACAAGACCAGATATAGCTTACGCACTTAGCGTGGTGAGCCGGTATCAGTCAGACCCAGGTGAGAACCACTGGACAGCAGTAAAGAACATTCTCAAGTACATGAGAATGACTAAGAAGATGTTCTTGGTTTATGGTAATGGAGACCTGCAGGTCGAGTCCTTTACCGATTCAAGCTTCTAGAGTGATAAGGATGACAGCAAGTCCATCTCGGGTTTTGTGTTTACCCTCAATGGAGGAGTGGTGTGTTGGAAGAGTTCCAAACAGGACACCGTAGCAGACTCGACGATGGAGGCTGAATAGATTGCTGTCAGTGATGCCGCAAAAGAAGCCGTCTAGATTAAGAAGTTCATTACTGAACTTGAGATGGTTCCGTCCATTGTTAATCCAATACCTTTGTATTACGATAACAATGGGGCTATAGTTTTAGAGAAGGAACCACTGGTCCCATCAGAAATTCAGACACATCTTGAGGTGGTATCATATGATCAGGAAGATCGTTGATCGCCAGGAGATCGAGGTGCGGAGAGTGGACACAAAAGACAACACGGCGGATCCATTCACAAAGGCCCTCCCTCAAGCGCAGTTCGAGAGACTTTTTGAAATATTGCGTATGCGATACGTCAACAGCTGGATCTAGAGCAGACGTTGGGTACTCGGTACGCCAATATATGGCCTTAGTGCAAGTGGGAGATTGTTGAATATGTATGCCCTAGAGGCCATTATTGTATATGTATACATGTGGATGCTTGAACATATATATGTATAGGACAATCTTGCTCGATATGATAATATGTTATCTGGTTTGTCTTTATCTTAACATGTGCATATGTTTTACTTACGTATCATTTATACATGTTGATAAAACCCATAGAATCTTACTTGACTACCAGCGTTATGATGGCAATCATACTTGTGGGAGCTGGATAGTCCATAAGC
This sequence comes from Agapanthus africanus, assembly GCA_030015575.1. Classification (NCBI taxonomy): domain Eukaryota; kingdom Viridiplantae; phylum Streptophyta; class Magnoliopsida; order Asparagales; family Amaryllidaceae; genus Agapanthus; species Agapanthus africanus. Next base: position 673,826,819 of record JASDDO010000022.1, on the reverse strand, counting down.
ATATCCTTAAAGGCCCCAAGTCGTAGGAGTATCGAGATCGGGTATTGATACTCCAGAGTAGACTTGTGTATACATTTCTAGATCCCGACGAGGGGCAATGGTTGGTCCCACAACCGTTGGTGTGATCACCTAAGATTGTATACAAGTGCTTACTGGGGGTGAGTACACTGGACGGACTTGCCGAGAACTTCTAGATGGTACTACCTATCGCCATATGGAAGTTCTCAGGTGACATGAGTACATGTTAGTTTTCAGACCTGAGATCGTCCTTTGTCTCGTATGAGTTCCCACTGTACTTTGATCACTACCCTGTCACGGCTCTACTGAGTCGTGCAAACAGGTTTTGGTTGGGTACAGTCCCGAACCACATGGAGGCAGTGAGTGATTGTTGGGGATTCGTCTCTCCCGGTATAGCGAGTCGACCTTGGCCAAGACAGTTGGGATTTACTAATAGGTTGATCGGTAGTTTCCCGGATTGGTCCAGAGCCACATCAGCACGAATTATCGGGTTATTAGGGTCTGACGTTTACCACCCCTAGACCCGGTATACGATACTCTCAGACGAAGAGACCGGACTGTACGGAGATTGTCACGGATAGGCTCAGTAGGGATCCAGATGAGTTTGCTCGTCGGCCTTCCTTTTCGACAGGTACCCGGGTAGTTGTTACGTACAGCTAGTGCCGCTGACGTGCTTGTGGTTATGGATTTATCCAGTAACTCACTGCCGGCGTACTGTCAAGTCTTTAGAGCCCCACACAGAGGGTTTTTCTGGTTCAGGCGAAATGATATAGTAGCCGTATTGGATACGTGAAGGTTCCGATTGATTGATAGTACTGTGTACCCGGACTTTCGATCGGACAGTTGATAATACTAGTCAGCTAGGGTTTTGAGCCGGATTATTAAATCAGGTATTGATTTAATAATTTACATATATGTATTTCGATATGTATATTCTAGTATTATGTTCTTTGTGTTATTCTATCTCTATCTCTTTGGGCACTCGTGTTTTTATGCGAATGCAGGTATGTATATACAGTAGACTGTGATCCGTATTTTATTACGGATAACATTCTAGAAGGTGGACACCTCATTGTGTATTTTTCTATTTATCTTTAAATGGAAATGAGGTGTAAAGTAAAGTGATGGAAGTATAGTGAGAACCATGTCTCAATAGTTGACAAATGAATTTTTTTTCATTTGTAGTAAGTATTAAAGCATGGTTGATACTTTTTTATTTGTGGATATTGATATACAAAACCATTGTGAATTTTTCTCTCTCACATGCTAGCCTCATTATTCTTGAACTCGCCATTTGCTTCACTCCTCTCCTTTGCTCTTGTGCTCATCTACCTTCATCTTCATCCTCCTCTCTACCTTTTCATGAGTTGAGAATCAAGAGAGGTGGTGAAATAGAAGCAACTTAAAACCTCACACTAAATCCTAGAGTTCTTAGATTAGCAATCCAAGTCCTCTAATTGCTCCACTTGACACTTAGTGTGGAGCTAGAGCCATGGACCATAAACCCCGGATGGATCATCTTCGATGGAGGGAGACGGATGATCAAGATCAATCATGGAGACCACTAGGAGCTTATGAAGAGGAACAAAGACCGAAGGACAGGGATCTCTTGGTGAGATTCTTCATCATAGTAGATAGCTCCTTTTAGTTAGCTAGTTGGGTTTATGGTAGATCCGGTAACGGGTTATTCTAGCGCCGGTTTTACAATCGTAGAAAAAAAATTGTTCCGCAAACGGCCAGGGCGTTAGTGTAGCCTAACAGGCACACCAAATTTCATGTGGTTCAACAATTTTTTCACTGTTGATTTGGTGGGTTCAAAATTAACGGTTTATTGACAACATGACTTTTTACATTACTAAATTAACGGTGAAAAGGGTATAGAATCACATGAAATTTGGTGTTCTCACATCTTAGATGATAACGATGAAAATGATGGGTGCCGATCGTCAGAAAAATTGAGGGAGGGTATACTTTTTCGACGCCATAGGAGGAAATCCCCTCATAGGGCATCTTTCCTCCATTACTCTCTCTCTATAAATATATAGAGAGAGATATAGAGAATAATGGAGAAAAGAGGCCATAGGAGGGGATTTCCTTCTATGACGTCGAAAAAAATACAATCTCCACCATTTTTTCCGATGATCGGCATCCAGCATCATCATCGTTATCATCTAAGATGTGCATACACTAAATTTCTTGTGATTCCACCACTTTTTCACCATTGAATTAGCAATGTAAAAAGTTCTATTGTCGGTAAACCATTAATTTTGTACCAACTATATCAACGGTGAAAAAATGACATAATCACATGAAATTTGGTATATCCACGTTTTAGATGACAAAGATCGCCGTGATGTATGCCAATTGTCGAAAAAAATGATGGAAGATGCATTTTTCCGTCGCCATAGAAGGAAATACCCTCCTATGGCGTCTTTTCTCCATTATATATATATATATATATATATATATATATATACACCCTCCTATGGCGTCTTTTCTCCATTATTTATATATATATATATATATATTCAAGTTTTTTTTTATCCTGTTTGCCCATATATATATATATATATATATATATATATATATATATATAAGTTTTTTATTTTATTTTATCCTGTTTGCCCACTTGTTCTGCTTCCCCACAAGATGTTGACATGTAAATACCAATAAATTCCGGGGCTTCTGCAAATAAAAAAGGGAAGCTGAATATGGAGTATACAGAGGACCCAATCTATTTATCTATCTATCTATATATAATATCTATATATAAGCATTTTTTTCTCCTCTCATGCATGCATGCATGTAAACTTAGACTCAAACCTTTTAGTTTACGGAAATCTGCATTTTAGACCCGCTAGAAATCAATCCCCCGTCCCTTATAATTTAAGTTTATGCCTCCATTCTAAGTTTATCTTTATATTCACACAATATACTTTCAGATGAAATATTTGTATTTATTTCTATACAAGTTATCACTATTTAATATAGATTGTAACATAACATTTAAGGAAAGTATCTTCTCTCTGGATACATGTGGATGGAAAATAAGACGAGCTCTTTGATATCTTTTGAAAATTGCAATCAACCTGTCTCCTATTACTTTGTATACAAACATGCGTGGAAAATTATATGAGACTCGGATGTATTTTAAAAAATTGCAATCAACACTTTCACTGTTGCTTTGTATACGTTCTAATCGATCGGATACGGATAGATCGGAAGTCGACATTAGCATATTCGTATTATGCGGTCGTTGGTGGATACAAATATGGATATGGATAGTTATAAAATATAATAATTGGTATATTATAGATGGACTACTATGAAATATATATTAAAAGTTATATATACATATATAGTAAAAGTTGTGAGTTAAATTATATAATATGAAAATTAGCAAGAGAAGAGTGCATGATGATGTGAAGAGAACCATCGTCTAAAGGTGGACGAAGGTCGACAGCAATCAGTGATGACGGCAGGAAGATTCCGAAGAAATCTTTCCAAAGTTTAAATGTAATCAATGATGATGGTAGGAGCTTTCGAATGCAATTTGTCATCCGTTGAATACGGCAATATGTAGAAATGTGTAAAGACACAATTTTATGGAATTGTTTTGATAGATAATGAAATTTTTTTCTAAATCGTAGGAATTTAAGTCAAGCTTGGACAGTTATGATTTTATGCATATTTTTTGAGCAACCCGGGCCGTGCACGGCACGGGCACTTGGTATTCTTTTTAGTAAAGCTGGTGGGGTCGGGTCATATTAAACAAACCCAACTATAAGTCTGTTCGGGTTTGGGTCATAGATCTGAAATAACTCGACCCAACTTGTTCGCCACATAAATTGACCCGTCATTTTGCCGTCTCATCCGCGATCTCGCCTGAACGCCCACAACCTCGCCAGCGCCGCCTCAACTTCCGCCACCGCTTCTCATTCTGAAGGTAAGCCCTCGAAAATATCCCTTTCCCCCTACGCTCACCTTCAAAATTACCCCCAATTCTCAAAACCCTAAGCTCTCTCAACTCACCGTTTCAGATCTGAGGTCCCCAGCTCCTCAAACTCAAGACCGCCCACATCGATTCGTGAAATTCGATTCGTAATTTCCAGATCCGAGAGATTTTGAGGCGAATTTGGGGGAATTCAAGATGCATTCGAGATCGGCGCAGTCGTCTTATCGAGATCGGACGCAGGAGTTCTTGACGCTGACGGAGAAATTGAAGAAGTCGTTATCTTCTCAACAGAATGCGCAGATCGTTAGCTCTGCTCCGAAATCTGAGTTGCCGAGGTCGACGGTCTCGATTCAGTCCGAATTCAACAAGAGAGCTTCGAAGATTGGGCTAGGGATCCATCAGACTTCTCAGAAGCTGGCGAAACTAGCAAAATGTAAGTGGAAATTGCGAACTGTTTTGGTCATTTCGGCAAATTTGATGCGGTGATTATTGATTTACATGAGATAACTGACCCTGGATATTGTTTGTTATTTCAATTGTTGTAGTTTTGATGTGCTTATTTATGACATACAAAATTAATTGATTATGAACAACAGGGAGAGCATAATAAGCGAGTTGATTGTGAAATTTAAAACCATTAATCAAATTTGCAGAAAATAAGTAATTGGTCTTTTGAAGTTATCGTTTAACTTATTGTATTATTGTAAAGCTACTAGTTGGGGTGGATCAAAGAGGCACATTGGTTGAGCACGATGAACTTCATGTGTGTTTGGAACTATGATATGAAGAATCGTTTAGTTGCAGTTCCAATTCATTTGTTATTGCGGTTTGAAATTACTAAAGACAAATTCATAATACTTGGATGAATGTATATGAATTTCTAAGTTGTATTTGTTTTATTCACCATTTTTCTAGTTGAAAAGTAACCGGTTAACTTCCAATGGGGATTGGCACTCAATTAAAAGAGAGCATGCTAATTTTGGTTATCCTTTTGAACTTTTTCCCTTGTTTAGAAGCGTCTCAAAGAATGCCAATTGATCGATTAATATAAGGACAAGCCCTGTCTTGTCAATAGTTTCTTTAATCAATATATTAAATAAGAGAGAGGGATGACATTAAGAGCCTTGCATCAAAGGTAATCCATTTTGATGGGGAAATGGTTAGATAATAATGAAGAATAATTATGGTTAAAAATTTCATCAAATCCAACAGCTGTGGATCTCTAGAATTGACATTTACTATGCAAGTGAACCATAATGTTGATCATAATTCACCACTTTATTAGAATTATTAGTCTTTGTGAATGAAACTCCATTTCTTGTAAAGGATAATAGCGATTATACACACAAAATTAGCACTTATTATATTTTCAGTCAGGTTCTAACGAATTACATGTTTTATTCACCATTTTTCTAGTATGTAAGTATCCATTTAACTTGCAATGAGGATCGGCTCTCAATTAAAAGAAAGTATGGATATTTTTATTATTCCTTTAAACTTTAACCTTGGTCTAGAAACGACGCTGAGAATGCTAATTTATCGTTTAGTACTATGACAAGCCTCTCTCAGAGACTTGCTTCAAAGCTAATCCATTTTGATAAAAAGAAAATAATAACAAATAATTATGTATAAAACTTTCATCAAATCCAACAACCGTGGATCTCAAGAACTGGCATTCAATTTGCAACCAAGTAAACCATATTGTTGATCACAAGTCACCCATTTTATTGGAATAATTAGTCTTTGTCAATGAAACTATGTTTTTTGTAAAGGATAATAGCGATTATAAACTTGAATTTACCACTTATTATATTTATATCTCGGTTCTATATTTTATTATTTTTTCATTAATATGATAAATAGTTTGGCATTATCTTTAAAGGATGGTGAAGTAGGGAGTAGATTATGTCCTAAGGGAAAGAGAATATGAGAATAGATCGTAAAAGAGGAGATTCACAATCAATGCTAAAACGACCTAATAAATGCATGACGCACAAAAATGCAGAAACTTTAAGTTTCACATTAGCGTTGGAGCTAAAAAATAAATAAATAAAATAAAAATGTGGGAGTTATTCTCTTCTCCCGGTCCTCTTAAAATATGGGAGTAGTTCTAATAACTACTCTCCACTCCACTGCAAAGGAGTAAAAGTTATATTACCTGTTCAAAAAAATGATTCTACATTACAAAATTTTAGAGAGAAGAAAGTTGCTCTTGAGGGAAGAACAAAGAGGAAAGAAGGTAGGAATTTGTAAAGAGCTTTCTTCATTTAGTCTTCTAATTCCTTCGGGCCCTCTTCATCAAGAATGTGAGATGACAACATATAGAGAATTTATAACAATTTTTCATCATTTAGATGTTCCCCCAATTGCCCTCTTCGGCTGAATAAAGTCCAAACAAAGAACATATCAAATTTTTTCAAACTTATGTTCCTTGCAAATTTAGAAACGGGGGAACCCCTACTTTCTTTACAACTTGAAAATGAGGGAAATCCTATTTTCTTTTATATTTAGAATATAGGCCAATAACCCTATGTTCTTTACAAATTTAAAAACAGGGACAACCCTACTTTCTATAAACAACTTGAAAATGAGGGAAACCCCATTTTTCTTGCATATTTTGAAACATGGGCTAATACCCTATATTTCTTCCAATTAAAAATGGAATAACATTTTATTTTACAGAAAACTACTTTGAAATATGATAGAAATACTATATTCCACTTCGAACATGTTCAATACAAGTATGTTCAGTAAACTTTAGAAATGATGTACCACATAATTTCTACTTAAAATATGAAAGTTATTAAAATGATAACTTTGTATTAAAAATCATGTTCGTGATTTATAAATAAACAACTTGGACATTTAAAATGAGGCATCCCTCTTATCAAAACAAGGAAAGGAACCCCAACCGACCGTGGGATCCCCCACCTAAGTATACGAGACCCCAGCCGACTACGGGACCCCACCTGAGTGCGGGACCCCCCCGATGTCGGGACCCCCATCCAACATCGGGTGACTCCAATTTAAAATTCCTCCAGAGTGTTGAATTATTTGCACTTGACTAAGTTTGGGCCTCATAAATGGAAGTGTCCATTTAGATTTTAAAACAATGTTACTTTTGATGCTAAACCCTTTCTTTCATTTTTCAAAAATACACCGGTATTTCTTTATTTATCTTTGTATAAGTTTGAGATGTAAAGAAATGTATTATATCAAAGTTGCACACGATTTCAATATAATGAAATCCCTTGATGATTCTTTTATATTGTCTTTTCTTTGCAAATGCGTATATCTATGATATGATCTCTTTCTTTAAAGTGATGTGATTTTACGGTCTAACAAGGTATCCCGTCTAGATATTCCCTGAGACAATAGGATGTAAATTAACAATAAGTGTCTGCGCTTATTGAAAGTCACGAACTTAGGACCTTCTGGTCAAACTTTAATACCTTAAATTTTGTTTTATTTAAACTCCATCTTTATTTTAACGTTCAATCGTTAGTGGTTCTAAAGAAGGTAAATAATTAGTGAATGTATTTACGATACTTAAACATACTTTATCTTAAACACATTACCCTATGGAGCGATGATATATAATGTTTGAGTTATTTGATAAACTTATTATAAAATTATAGGCTTCAAATTCTTCTCCAACTCCTATTTTATTAAAAACATACCTCAATGACAAGAAATTATTTTGAGGGTTGTAAGTGCAGAAAATAATTTTTGTTTTATCTTAAATTAAAACTCTGATGTGCAATGACTTATATACTATCAGTAAGTATGATAGCTTGATTTGACTCATGTAAATATTTGAACATTGTCATTCATCTCTTGGAATAATACAATATTCGAAAGATTTTAATCAATGATCTATGGCATTCCATCATACTAATTATTTAATAATAAACAACCTATTTTGTCCTCTTTTAAAAGTTCATTAGACCTCCCAAAATTTTACTATTTACAATGTTTCCCTCCACTTCTCACTATTTACCCAGGCTTTCCCAAAAAATTTAAGTTGCTTTTTGGACCCTCTAGCATATTGAACCGGTATCCTCTTAGAATATTCTGTTAAGAACTAATGGAAATGGTCATTGGATGTAGAACTTTAAGATTATTTGAAAGAACGGAAATAAAAGAAAATTGTTATAGTTAGGGTGTTTTCAAGGTAGAAGATGAGTGATTTGGAAGAAGTTTAGAGATTTTAGAATTATTGATGTAGAGTATAGAAAGATTTAAAAAAATTAATACGTTTCGAAGTTGAAAATGAGATGGGTTTTTAAAGATTGAAGATGAGAGAAACTGAATAGTTGATAGATAGGTTTTCAGATATTTGAGTGGAAGATGATGAATTGCGGTTGGAAATTTGGAGGTGTAAGGGTTTGAAGGTATAAATAAAAGAATTTGAAGAATTTTGTTGTGGTTTAGGATTTTAGATGTAGTAGATAAGAAATCGATGAGGAATTAAAGACGGACTTTTTTGGTGTTTGGGATTTTGGATATAGAAGATGAGAAATTGAAGATGGACTTGTTGGGTTTGGATGTAGAGATGAAGAATTGAAGATGAGATTTATAAAAAAAATTTGTTGGACTTCAGAATTTTGGATATAAAAGATGAGAAATTGAAGGTGGAATTTTGTGGATTTAGGGTTTAGAATTTGAAGAATGGTTGTTGGGTTCTAGGATTATGTATGTGAAAGTTGACTTATTTAATATAGAAATTTTGGAAATTAAAGGTTTTGAAGGTACTAGATTATAGTCTGGATTACAGATTTATAATGTTTAAGGTAAATTTGGTTAAACACCATCGGCGTTTTAGAGTTTTCGAGATAACACCAATGAACTTTATAAATGCCATGAAGTAGCAATGCAATCTGAAAGTGTTCAGTTTGGATTTGATTTAAGAAGCACTAGGTTTGATCTTAAGAAGATTTAAGTTTTATTTTGAAAACTATTCATTCTCAATGTTTTATATTTTTCTTAAATCCAACACTAAATATTCTCAAATAAGACTAAAATCAAACAGTTTTGGATTACATTGCTAGTTAGTGGTTCCGTGGAGTTCATTGGTGTTATCGGAAAAACCTTGAAAAGACCATGGTTTTTTTATAATTCCCTAGTGTTTAATAGGGGTGTTATTAGTAAACATTGATTTAATGGCCGGAAAACGTTAAAAGAGGTTTTTTTGGGTGGGGGTGGGGGGTCTTCTTTTCCTCTTTTTTTTGGTGGGGGGGGGGTGTTAAGGGGTAACTTGGATTTGGTTGCACCTTTTTATACTTTTGGAAGGCACTCTATTAGAAATACAATTTTGTTTTATAAGGTATCATCAGTATATTAATGTATGTGTATTTGATAATCCTCTAAAGTTGATCTTTCCTTTTTCTTTGTATAAATGATGTCAAATTAAATACTGTATGAAGTAACTTTTCGTGTAGTTGTATATTGATTTGGTATATTCTATCTGATTCCTGCATCCTTCCCGTACTGTGCACTTATAAGTATTGTTTTATGTGATATGTTATTATTACGAGGAAATGGGACCTGCAGGGACACTGCAGTTATGGGCCTGTAGTGTCCCTGCAGCCCCTTATAGCCTATTATTATAGGCTTTGGAATAGGTATCTTATTGTAGGTGATGTGGGGATGTCAATGTCCAATTGTCCATGCTTCTTTCAAATTGCATGTAGATGCATCTTTTTTCAACCTGTTTGAGTAATTAATAACATGACCTGGTGTTTCCATTGTGTATTCTTATATTGTGGATCTTGTTTAAGTTGCAAAGTATTGACGTCTGCATTTTTCATATTGTGTAACTATGCTCAACAAACATGATATCTTGTTTCTGGTGGCCTTGATTTTCATATGACCAAAACTGTGTATAAAAACATGGATAGTTTGAATGCTTGATTCATACATCAAGTGTTAATAAATTGATGCCTTTCAAACCATCTTTAATATTACCTGCTTCTGGATAGCTTAAACTTTAATACGCTGGTTAGAGTATTCCAAACTACCCAAATATTTGTAGGCATAGATTCGATCTTTAGATGATATATCAAGCAAGATGGATGTTGGTTTGGATATTAGGCCAGCTATTGAGCCATCATAATAACAACCATGTCTCGTTTCATTTTGCATATATATGATTACTAGAGATGGGCCATCTTTTGCCGCCTCGACTAGTTGGGACATGCGGTGATGGTTTTGGCTATAATATTTGCAGCTGTGTCTTTATTTTTGTATAATGTAAGCATAGCTTCTCAATATTTTGACTAGATGGTAATTTGATGGTATCATATCTCTCTTCTTAACTGAAGATGGGTCAGTTTGCATTTGAAATTGAAGCTTTCTTATTCTCTTTTCATGCAGTGGCAAAGAGAACATCAGTTTTTGATGATCCCACTGTAGAGATTCAAGAACTTACAGCAGTCATTAAGCAGGATATTACCGCTCTAAACTCTGCAGTAGTAGACCTTCAACTTCTCTGCAATTCCCAGAATGAAAGTGGCAATATATCCAGCGACACAACCAGCCATTCAACCACAGTGGTTGATAATTTGAAGAACCGGTTGATGAGTGCAACAAAGGAGTTCAAAGAAGTACTAACCATGAGGACAGAGGTAAGTTGAGATCCTATATACATGCATTTTTACACATAAATCCTTTGAAACTTATTATTTTGCATCAACATCCCTATCTTCATTCTCAAATTCTCTCCAATCATTTTTGTTGTATTTACTCTTTTACTATAAAAACATAATATTATATGATTCAAAATAGCTATGACTATGTGATGTTCTCTATTGCATCTGCAATGCATGTGCTATGTTCTCCATTCAAAAAATAAATCTTGTGTTTAAATCGCAATTGTGCTTAATCGGTAAAGCCATGCGAAATATTCTATTTGAGATCTGATCTGGGCATATGCAAAATCCACAGAACTTGAAGGTTCATGAGAACAGAAGGCAGCTGTTTTCTTCGTCTGCGTCAAAAGAATCAACCAATCCTTTCATCAGACAACGCCCTTTGGTTTCAAGGGTATCGCCTGACTCGGCTGCTGTTCCCCCAGCACCCTGGGCAAATGACTCTGCTTCTTCTTCGCAGCTGTTCCCCACCAGGTAACATGATCAAATTGGGTCGATGCTTGGTAGATAGCTGTTGCTGCAGTGTTTGTTTTTTGAATATAAGCCATTTAAGGTCTGCACTTATAACATATATCATACTCCACTGAACGGATAATCTTAAATGGGTTTCTGATGTTGTTGATGGGTGTGGATAGCTGGGTGCCTTTTTCTAATTGGTGGATGGGTATTGTTTTGTGGTTGCGTGCATGGGTGTGTGGATGTGATGAAGGGTCCACAAAAATGTGAATTATCCATTGATACTAATTCCAGGGACACATCATAACATTTAAAACAGCTTCTTTTCATTGGTCATGATGACAAATGCAGAGCCTTTTCAGCTTCCATTTAAGCAATGCTACTAGCACTTCCTACAAAAACTGTTTGCATCTCAAAACAGTGTTTCATAATATGCTACCCACTTCAAATCCCTACCCACATCTACCCAAGAGATAAACACTTTGGGACCTCCTGTTTGGCACAAATATCTAGGTGTTGTGGTGGTTCAAAAACCCATGCACCCCAAATAAATAATTTTATTTAGGATAAATTGCAAAAATGTACCCATGAACTATCATGTTTTTTGTGTTTGATACCATGAACTAATTTTATAGCAGATTGCTTCCATGAACTACTACCTCCGGTTGCAGCTTACTATGGAAACGCGAACGTTATTTTTAACAGCCGCATCAGCAATTTTTATAGTGTCTTTCCTTTTTTTACCCTTTTTCCTCCTTCAAAGAAGAAAAAACAGAAAATAAAAAGAAATTAAAAAATGCCTCTTTCTTTCTTCCCCCCTCCCCCCCCCCCCCCCCGCACCATCTTCTTCTTCCTCGTCTTCTTCTTCATCACCATCATCATCACCATTTTCTTCATCACCTTCATCATCATCATCACCACCTTCATCACCATCTCCGGCCCCTTCCCCAGACCTCCTCCCCTCCCGCCCAGCACCCCCTCCCTCTCCCTCAACACTTTGCTCGTATCTCCCCTTCCCTTCCCCGACCTCCTGCCCTCACCTCCCCCATCCTCGACCATCACCACAACCAGCACTATCATCACCACCACAACCACCACCACCATCACCCACCATCATCACCACCTCTCTCTCTCTCTCTCTCTCCATGCTCATCCCCTTCCCTCAAACGACCACATATTCAACTTTTAATTCTTTGAATTTATACAAATTAATGAATGCTCCAAATTGACTACAAATTAATGAATTTGGGGATGAAATACTTAAATCACATTGGTCAATTCATGGGAGATCTGCAAATTGTCCATGTCGTTGATTAATACTTAAATCGCATTGGCCAATATGAATTTGCAATTTGACTGCAAATTGACTTCCAAATCATCCATTTGAAAAATAAAATTAACACAATTTTTTGAGGATTTGGGGGTTGAATCGATCGATCCAGCGCCTTCTTCAATCCAACACGGATAAATCCATCGGTAGAGGATTTAACGAAGAGGAAAAGGAGCAAGAGGAGGACGGTGGCGGTGGGTCGCGGTGGAAGCGGAGGTGGTGTGCACCGGAGCAGTAGGTGGTGGTGGTGGTTGTGATGATGATGGCGGACCACGAGGAGGGGTGGGCGGCAATGGGGGAGGCCGGGGGCCGCACCCGCGGAGGTGGTGGTGGAGGGAGAAGAAAATGGTGGTAATGATGGTGATGAAGATGAAGATGAAGATGACGAAGAGGAAGAAGAAGAAGATGTTGATGATGATACGATGATGATGTGAGTCGGTGGTGGTTGCGGCGGCGGAGGGAGGAGGGTTGCGGATGTGGGAGGAGAAGGAGAAGTAGGTGGCCTGAGTTTTTTTTACTTGTTTTTCTTTATGTGTTTTTTCATATTCTTTGAAATTGAAATTAAATCGAAGGGTACAATGGTCCATTCATTCACAATTTTTAACGCCATGTGGTAGTTATGTCAAAAAAAGTTCGTGGTAGCAATCTCTAATTATTAAAGTCTATGGTATCAAACGCAAAAAACGTGATAGTTCATGGGTACATTTTTGCAATTTACCCTTTTATTTATTATCATAATATAAATCGAATTAGTTATATCGCCACATTAACAAAATCTCTTGACCAACTTGTTTAGGATCAGCTACTTTCATTGAGTTTTGACATTGTTCTTTTATTGAATTATTTTTACATGAGACTATCTTATTTTGTCATTGCTTTCTCTCTCGTTTTAAGTTGCCGCTGTTTCTTACATTACCAAATTCCACGAAAGTTTGAATTGCATGAAACTTTAAATCTAAATAGGGGTGACATCATTTTGTTATTTTTTTAAAATACCAGGAAAAAGATGAATGGTGAATCATCCTCCTCAACACAGCCTTTGCTACCACAACAGCAACATCAGCAGCAGCAGCAGCAGCAGCAGCAGATGGTTCCATTACAGGATACTTACATGCAGAGCAGAGCAGAGGCTCTTCAAAATGTGGAATCAACTATTCATGAGCTCAGCAACATCTTCACTCAACTGGCTACCATGGTTTCGCAGCAAGGAGAGCTTGCCATCAGGTTCTGTTCTTTTCCTCCAGTACGGAAATTTGCTCAAAATTTCTCTCGTGATCAGATTCTTCACTCTGATGTATATTAGAATCGTATTAGGATATTCTCATCCTGTGGGAGTTACAGTTTAGGATAAGTTTATGATTGTTAGAAAAGCATTTTAATAATCATTGGATGGATGGTCATGCATAGATACATGGAAATTCATTACCGGTCGCTATTCTGCAATAAACACTTGGTGGTTCTATAGATGGCGATTGTTAATAGGTTGGATATTAGCCTGAACCTATCCGTGTCTGAATAGGCTGCCCATTGGATATTGGCTAAATTTTTTGTATCTCAGGTTCAATTTGGGTACAAATATAAATACAGGCTGGACTTGCAACTTTTATATTGGTTATACGGTAAATATAATATACAAAAAATTTAACTATATTTAGTAGCTGAGAATCTAAGGCCCCCAATCAATTTAATATTGATATATGCTAAGAAATAAGGGAAGCATGTAACCTAACTCAACTTCTTGGTTCCATTCAATTATTCAATTTTTGCCATGAACTTATAATAATAGAAAAAAAAACAAATTTCAGTTTTTGTTTGTAATAATAAAAATAATTTGGATGTCTTCTTAATTCGATTCTATTCAGCACTCAAACTTGGGCCTTGATACTAGAGCACCATCCTAAAAAGGGATTTGTAAAATGTGTTGGGTTTGGGCTAAAATAGATCAAAATTGAACCCTTGGCCTTGGGTCTATAATGCACATGCATACAAATGTATATGCATATTCGTCATTTGTTTTACCATGTCCGTAGATCCATCTGAGTTTTCCATTCCAAATCAACATATGGATCATTATATTTCTATAACCTGTACTACTATAACGTTGTACCCATAACTTGACAATCTTATGCTGTAACATACGTACTATCATGTATTTGTGGCGGTTTCCGAGATTAGTCCTTTTTTCTCTGCATACTCCAGTTGTATCAACAACAACAACAACAACTGAGCCTTCTATGACATGAACCATACTCCAGTTGTATATGATTTTATTTTATTTTATTAATTTTTTCGTTTCTAATGTACTTTTCTCTGAGAAATCACAGGATTGATGAGAATATGGATGACACTTTAGCAAATGTGGAGGGAGCTCAAGGTCAACTTCTCAAATACCTGAACGGCATATCATCGAACCGGTGGCTGATGATTAAGATATTCTTTGTACTCATGGTTTTCCTTATGATTTTTCTCTTTTTTGTTGCATAATTCTTTTGCAATGTAATACCGACTGCTCCCTGAAATATAGTAATCTCCTTTTGTCTATGCAGTTTAAGGAATCATTTACATCATAATGTTGAAAAAGATTAGAACCGTTACAGTATACACTGTGTTCATTTGCTTGCCTTTGTGTAAATTCGAGTGATTTATATGAGAGAATAACATTCCGTTTTAAATCATTTAGTTAATTCTGTTGTAATTCTGATGACTCCTGATATATTTTTGGTGTTAAATGTTTATGATGAAATTTCTGACATGAGTCTTGATTACTAATGTTTAGCCTGTAGACAAAATTTGCTCTTAATAGTAGTAGGAAAAGGGTATAGTGTATTGTTATGTTAATTTTTGCCAACTCAAAATGATTAGCAATAGTAGTTATATGGATCTGAGGTTGAGTTGAAACTCGAAAACAGAGGTTTTAAGCGACCATTTCTGATTAGGAGTGTTGATTAGTTTTGAGAGAGAAAATCCATCAGCAGCAGCAGTTTTCAATGCCAACACTTGTATTGTCGTACTATTAATCCTGCATCTTGCCACCAGACCTTAGCATGATGCGCTCCTATTAGAATTGGAGGTCCAAGCCCAAAATAGATCTACCAAGATGTTAAAACGCACGGCGAGAAAAATACGAAAAGCAATTTTGATAAGGTGATAAATTTGCAGTTCGGTGATTACATTCAACTGATGGTGATTACATTCAACTGATGGTAAATATAAATACATTTGACGCCGCCAAACAAAATTTCAAAATTTCATGGCACGGCTTTATTTCTGCATCATTTCACTACTAGGAGCGAATTCCGATCTCAATGACAAGACAGCGGAGTGGTCGGGATTGATGTGGTATACAATGTCTGAAGATGATCGGTCATGTATCTAAACTATTCAAGTTGACAAAAGCAATGGCCTTCTGTCAGTGTAGCGCGGGTTCAAACTATTGAAGCATTAAATGTGGCCTGGTACAAGACTACATAGCTTATCGGGCGAACCATGTTAAAACCATTAGTTTTCCGATATAACCTTGTTTCCCCCAATCAGAGCAAAACTCTGTTTGAAATTCGAATTTCAAAAATTGAAGGAACGCTTCAGATCCAGCGTAAATACGGATGCGCTAGCGCCAGATGCGCTGCGCGCCACGTGTCAAACACGGATGCGCTAGCGCCAGGTGCGCTGCGCCCTAAGCAGTGCACCATGTGTGCGCTAGCGCTGGGCGCGCTGCACGCCACGTGTCAAACACGGGTGCGCTAGCGCAGGCTGCGCTCTGAGCAGCACACCACGTGCAAAGCACGGGTGCGCCAGCGCTGGAATTAAAAATTCCCCATCCTAAGATCAAAAGATCTAATAATAATGATAAATTATTAATCAATCAGAATTAAATTATTTTATGGAAAGATTTTCCAATCTTGTTAAAAATAAGAAGATTGCCTTCTGTAAAACAGAATCCCTAGGATCAAAATTCCAACGGTGGGAAATGTCCCCAAATCAATCAGAGAAAGATCTTTTTAACTGATTCAACAAATCAACTTGCCCTATATAAAGGCCCCAAGACTTCAAGTCTGATATAGAGAAACCCGCTATAAATTTTGAGAAACTCAAAAGAAAGAGAGCAAGCTCTTGTAAGAAGATATTTCTTCAAGATAAAGATGATGAATGATGAACACAGAGATGAAATCATCTCTTAAAAAGAAGAATTATCTTCTTAAAAAAGATCATAGATCTACAAAGACCAAGGTCTTTTATAAAAAGATCAAAAGATCTCATCATAAAAACAAAGAAGTATTTACTTCGTTCACAGATCATAGATCTATAAGACAAATTGTCTTTCTGAAATCATGAACATCTCATCGTAAAGGGGGAGAAAATTATTAAATTTTCTTAAAGATCATGAATCTATAAAGGCAAAGCCCTTTCAAAAATAAGAACTGTTCTTGAATCTTGAAACAAAGTATCTTTTAAGAAAAAAGAACATAAATTTGTTCACAGATCATAAAAATTGATCAAATGCGCTTTGCGCTATTGAACTACGCCTTGCGCTATTGAACTGCGCCTTGCGCTCTCAAACTGCGCTCCTGCGCTCCTTGGATCGGCGCTCAGCGCCAAATGTGCCACGTGTCAACCACGTATACGCCAATTAAACAACTCGCGCTTTGCGCTTCTGAAATAGCGCACTGCGCTCATGGGCTGGCACTCAGCGCCAAGCGCACCACGTGTCACTCACGTATGCGCCACTAAATTGAAAGCGCAATGCGCTCATAAATTATCGCTTAGCGCTCATAAACTAGCGCAATGCGCCCATCATCTGGCGTTTAGCGCCAAGCACGACACGTGTCCTTCACGTGTGCGCTACTTGGCAGAAGCGCATTGCGCTCTTTAACTGGCGCAAAGCGCCTGGCGCGCCACGTGTTACGCTGTCAGAACATAAATTGTTCTTTAATAAGCCAGAGCCCTGATGAATGCTCTGCATTCAATACAAGACAAAAATATTGTCAGAAGGGTCAAGCCCAAATAAAGGCTCAATAGCCAGAATAAAAATGTTAAACATTTATTGGACTCAGCCCAATATTGGCCATAAGTTCTCAACTTATATTTAATTGAGCTCATCTGCTCATGAATATTTAACAGATCTTAGTCCCAAATTGGACTACAGATCTTTCAACCAACTCACACCGGTTCGAGGGTACATCTCTTTACTTCTCCGACATCTGTCGTTGTAATCCTTCAACATCTTCAGAGAGGTTACGGGTCCTGACAACCACACATTTCACGGACTGTGGGGTCCTTAAACTCATGGACTATGATGTCCTTAAACGTTATAGACTATGACGTCTTTAAATTACGGACTGTGGGGTCCTTAAACTCACAGACTACGATGTCTTTAACCTGGACTGTAGGGCCCCTTTAAACCCACGGACTATGATGTCCTTAACCTCGACCGCAATGTCCCTAAACTAAACAATAGATTTCAAATGCTCTTTTGTTGGATCTAAACGATCCCGTTAAGTTGATCTTGGTCTAAAATTAGACTAATGTATCCTTAACTAACGTTTAAGTTGATCTTAGTCTCAAATGAGGCTAATGTATCCTTAAACCCAACCCCCAAACCCAAATCTAAGAAGATACGAATTTGGACTAATCCATGCCCTACGGGCGACAACATAAATTAGTCTCCGTATACAATCCACGGGCAACCACAAACAAAACAAACACCCACGACACGAAGTGACCATCTGGAAAAGGAGAAAGTTGTTACCGCGATGCGGTAGCGTAATTAACTGCAGGGGCTTACGCCTGCAGGGAAGAGCGTCCCCACAATCAAAAACCCCTCAAACGAGGGGGAATCTGACGAAGTCTGCTATATCGGACGCATCCATTTAAACCTTCGATACATGGTGTCATAAATTAACTTGGCATCTTTGGAGAGGTGGACGGATAGCATCAAATAGCATCTGCCCCCAAATTCAAGCAAGAAGGATCTACGCGGTCGCGTCTCTGTGTTCGGCGGTAAACAGATTCTGGCACGCCCGGTGGGACCGCTTTTCCTCTTTCCACTCCACACTTCGTGTGTCGTGTTTTTACCGCGATCAGATAATCGTGGTGTGTATGTTTATGGTTGCCCTTAGGGGAGTGGATACTGAAGCCGACATTTCGTATTTTCCGAGAATGGCGTTTGCTTTTACTTATCCCAACTCAGGCTCTGTCACATCTGGTGGAATCAAGCATGGGCCACTTGCAGCCTCAAATCCCTGCAATCCGGCTCTTCAAGAAATCAACAGGCTTCTCTTTGGAGCGGTGCTCCCACCTCCCACCCTCGGTGCCTCAACGCCGATGGAGGAAGCCCAGGGGAAGTCTGTCTTCCACAGGCTGGTTCCCTAAGCTGCAACTTTGCCGACGAAATCAGTCATCAAACAACTGGCACCTGCCAAAGACCAAGGTCGACGCAGGGGGCAGAATATGCAAGCTCTCAAAGGAAACAGGGGGCAGGCTCGAAAAAATTCTGAAGCTAATCCCGGCCGTAATAAACGGTCAACATCGATATCAGCGTCATGCAAATGAGCCCGGGGCAGTTCTCCGTATGGTCCTGTTTCAACCCCAGTGATGAATGTTGTTGTTCCAACAGCTTCAAATTGTTGTGAAGGGTCAGACAAAGTTCTCCTACCGCAATATTGAAGAAGTCTCCGAAGCCCATGGAGATCCCACAAGAGCAGAAACCAGTTCACTCCCTGAGACGACTTTCCTCATCTATAAATATAAGGTGTGGAAGCAGGTGAAGGGGACTTACCCCAAGACGGATCCTGATACATCGGTTCCTCCCAAAACCAAAGCGGCTTTTCACAAAAAGAGGCCCAATAAAGCTCAAGTGCCCAAGGGTATGGATGATCTCCTCTGGTGCTTCGAAAACGATGATGACGAGGTAATCTCAGAGTTTCTACCGGCGCCGAAAGAGCTGGGAGATGGGATACATACTACTGCAGATAACCTCATGAAAATTGATTTGGGGACGGCAAGTGACCCGCGGCCGACGTTCGTCAGTGAGCTGTTGTCTGAAGAAAGGGTGGCTACGCTAAAGGACGTGCTCATGCAGCATAGAGATTGCTTTGCATGGAACTATTCAGAGATGCCGGGACTCGATCCAGAGATTGTTGTCCACAGATTGGCGATTTCTCCAGACGTCAAACCGATCAAACAAGCGCCGAGAAGAATGCGGTTCGAGCTTGAAATGAGCATCAACGCCGAGGTCAAGAAACTAATCGACTCCGGCTTCATCCAAGAGGTTCAATATCCTGATTGGATCGCCAACATCGTCCCGATGATGAAGAAAAATAGGACGGTGCGCATATGTGTGGACTTTCGGGATCTTAACAAAGCTTGCCCAAAGGACGACTTTCCAGTACCAGTCACTGAGCTGATGATAGATAATACGTCCACTCACGAAGTTTTCTCCTTCATGGACGGCTCGTCAGGATACAATCAGATAAAGATGCATCCCGAGGACCAAAAGCACACCGCTTTCTGGACCCCTTTGGGCATATTCTACTACAAGGTGATGCCCTTCGGTCTAAAGAACGCCGGCGTCACCTATCAGAGTGCCATGACGAAAATTTTCGACGACCTCATACATGAAATCGTCGAATGCTATGTCGATGACCTCGTAGTTAAAAGCAAATCATACGAGGAACATTTAAAGCATCTGAAGATCGTATTTCAGCGCCTTCGGCAATACAAATTGAAGATGTACCCTCTCAAATGCGCGTTCGGAGTTTCCTCGGGCAAATTCCTAGGATTCATCGTCCGACACCGACCCCGTCAAAGATCAAGGCGATTATGGAAATGCCTCCGCCAAGGACTCTCAAGCAATTGCGGTCTCTCCAAGGGAAGCTCACGTATATCCGGCGATTTATAGCCAATCTCTCAGGCAAGTGCCGTCCTTACAGTCACCTGATGAAGATGGGAACCCCTTTCGTCTGGGATCGCAAATGCCAAAGCGCACTGGACGAAATCAAGCAATATCTGCAGAATCCGCCAGTGCTGGCCGCTCCTGTTAAAGGAAAACCTCTCGTCCTGTATACGACAGCCCTCGAAGGTTCTTTAGGCGCGCTATGGGCACAAGAGAACGACCAAGGGAAAGAAAGAGCTCTCTACTACTTGAGTCGAGTTCTACTGGGGGCAGAAAGCAACTACCCCTCATCGAAAAACACTGCCTGGCGTTGATCTTCGCAATAACGAAGCTCAGACACTATGCGTTGGCACATGAGGTCCATCTCATATCAAAAGTGGGTCCCCTCAAATATTTGATGTCAAAGGCCATATTAACAGGACGACTCGCTAAATGGGCCCTACTCTTGATGGAGTTCTCGATAACTTATCGACCCCTCAAGGCAGTGAAAGGCTAGGCCATCGCCGACTTCCTCGCTGATCATCCGATACCCGCTGATTCTCCTTTGAACTGCGAATTGCCGGACGAACACGTGTTTGACACGATCGACAAAGAGAGAAGAGATAATGATACCCGCTGGGAACTTTACTTCGATGGAGCATCTTCCATGAAAAAGCGCAAACAAAGCACCATCATAATAAATCAGGGGTAGGCCTCATCTTCGTGACTCCACAAGGAGGGATAATGCGCTTTGCCTTCTCCTTAACAGAGCCGAGGACGAACAATGATGCCGAGTATGAAGCTTTGATAGCAGATTTCGAGATCGCTATCGACATGGGAATTGAAAACCTCCTCATATACGGAGACTTCCAACTGGTCGTTAGTCAAGTAAACAGCGACTATCAAACGTGCAAGCCTGAGTTGGTGAAATACGGCGAGAGAGTACAGCGACTGCTGACTCAAATTCCTTCCTACACCTTGGAAAGCATACCGCGTGCGGAAAATAGCAAAGCGGATGCATTAGCCAAGCTCGCTAAAGAACTGGCTGACGAAAACCTCGATGACGTGAGGATCGTTGTGCAAAGCCGTCGGGTTCTCGCACCGGCAGAAATATCTCCAGAGTCGTCCGAAGAAAAGGGAGCGACTGAGCGAATGACTCTGCAAATAAAAGACCAGGAAAAAGTTACGGATTGGAGAGAAGTCTTTCTAGACTATTTCAAATCTCATCGAACACCTGAAGATGCTTCCTCAAGACATCAGCTTACGAAACGAGCTCTGTCTTTTGCCTTTGTCAATGATACCCTGTATAAGAGATCATTTGATTCTCTGTGGCTAAGATGCTTGGGACCTAAAGAGGCAAAGAGAGTCGTCCAAGAAACTCACGACGAACTCTGCGGTTCTCACCAAGCCAGGCCGAAGATGAAGCTGAAGATCAAACAGATGGGTTATTATTGGCCCACGATGATCCAAGACTGCCTCGAATACGCGAAGCAGTGCCATTCGTGCCAGATTCACGGGGACTTTATCCATCAGCATCCAAATCCACTACACCCAACAGTGGCTAGCTGGCCGTTCGAAATGTGGGGGACTGACATAATCGGCCCCATCAAACCAGCATCGTCCAGAGGACATCGATTCATTTTGGCAACAACTGATTACTTCTCCAAATAGGCAGAAGCAATACCGCTGAGAGAAGTGAAGACGGAGAATATCCTCCATTTCTTCAAAACGCACGTCATTTATCGGTTTGGAACTCCGCGACGGATTATCTCCAATAACGGGCCAGCCTATAGAAGCCACAAGATCAGCCGCTTTGCACAACAACATAACATAGACTAGAGATACTCTTCATTCTATAATCTCCGAGCTAACGGTCTAGCTGAGGCTTTTAACAAGACCTTGACGAAGATCGTAAAAAAGATGGTGTCGCGAAATAAGAAGGACTTGCACGAACGACTGCATGAAGCTCTCTGGGTGTATCGAACTACGTTCAAAACGGCCGCTAACACAACGCCGTATGAATTGGTATTTGGTACAGAGACGGTACTCCCCCTCGAGATAGAGATACCCTCTCTACGAGTGGCAGTTCATTACGAGCTAACGGACGAAGAGAAACCTCCCTATAAACTTTGAGAAACTCCAAAGAAAGAGAGCAAGCTCTTGCAAGAAGATATTTCTTCAAGGTAAAGATGATGAATGATGAACACAGAGATGAAATCATCTCTTAAAAAGAAGAATTATCTTCTTAAAAAGATTATAGATCTACAAAGACCAAGGTCTTTTATAAAAAGATCAAAAGATCTCATCATAAAAACAAAGAAATATTTACTTCGTTCACAGATCATAGATCTATAAGATAAATTGTCTTTCTGAGATCATGAACATCTCATCATAAAGGGGGAGAAAATTATTAAATTTTCTTAAAGATCATGGATCTATAAAGGCAAAGCCCTTTCAAAAATAAGAACTGTTGTTCTTGAATCTTGAGACAAAGTCACTTTTAAGAAAAAAGAACATAAATTTGTTCACAGATCATAAAAATTGACCAAATGCGCTTTGCGCTATTGAACTGTGCCTTGCGCTCTTAAATTGCACCTTGCGCTCTCAAACTGCGCTCCTGCGCTCCTTGGATCGGCGCTCAGCGCCAAATGCGCCACGTGTCAACCACGTATGCGCCAATTAAACAACTTGCGTTTTGCGCTTCTGAAATAACGCACTGCACTCATGGGCCGGCGCTCATCGCCAAGCGCACCACGTGTCACTAACATGTGCGCCACTAAATTGAAAGTGCAATGCGCTCACAAATTAGCGCTTAGCGCTCATAAACTGGCGCAATGCGCCCATTATCTGGCGTTTAGCGCCAAGCGCGACACGTGTCCTTCACGTGTGCGCTACTTGGTAGAAGCGCATTGCGCTCTTTAACTGGCGGCACGCCACGTGTTACGCTGTCAGAACATTAATTGTTCTTTAATAAGCCAGAGCCCTGATGAATGCTCTGCATTCAATACAAGACAAAAATATTGTCAGAAGGGTCAAGCCCAAATAAAGGCTCAATAGCCAGAATAAAAATGTTAAACATTTATTGGACTCAGCCCAATATTGGCCATAAGTCCTCAACTTATATTTAATTGAGCCCATCTGCTCAAGAATATTTAACAGATCTTAGTCCCAAATTGGACTACAGATCTTTCAACCAACTCACACCGGTTCGAGAGTACATCTCTTTACTCCTCCGATATCTGTCATTGTAATCCTACAACGTCTTCAGAGAGGTGGCAGGTCCCGACAACCACACATTTCACGGACTGTGGGGTCCTTAAACTCATGGACTATGATGTCCTTAAACTTTATAGACTATGACGTATTTAAACTACGGACTGTGGGGTCCTTAAACTCACGGACCATGATGTCCTTAACCTGGACTGTGGGGTCCCTTTAAACCCACGGGCTATGATGTCCTTAACCTCGACCGCAATGTCCCTAAACTAAACAATAGATTTCAAATGCTCTTTTGTTGGATCTAAACGATCCCGTTAAGTTGATCTTGGCCTAAAATTAGACTAATGTATCCTTAACTAAAGTTTAAGTTGGTCTTAGTCTCAAATGAGGCTAACGTATCCTTAAACACAACCCCAAAACCCAAATCTAAAAAGATACGGATTTGGACTAATCCACGCCCTACGGGCGACAACATAAATTAGTCTCTGTATACAATCCACGGGCAACCACAAACAAAACAAACACCCACGACACGAAATGACCATCTGGAGAAGGAGAAAGTTGTTACCGCGATGCGGTAGCGTAATTAACTGCAGGGGCTTGCGCCTGCAGGGAAGAGTGTCCCCACAATCAAAACCCCCTCAAACGGGGGGGAATCTGACGAAGTCTACTACATCTGACGCATCCATTTAAACCTTCGATACATGGTGCCGTAAATCAACTTGGCATCTTCGGAGAGGTGGACGAATAGCACCAAATAGCATCTGCCCCCAAATTCAGGCAAGACGGACCTATGCGGTCGCGTCTCTATGTTCGGCGGTAAACAAGCATGTGTGTGGTATTTGAATTGAACGAAATGGTAGAATAAATATGTTTGAGTGTCATGCTTGCAAAATATTAATGTAACATCAAGCACAACACTCATGCCTACGATTATTTTCTATTACTCAACGAGTGGAATTTTTCTTGATCGTTGATTTCCAAAGGGTTTGATGATGCTCATAAGTGAGAATTCCTCATATCACGACACGTGGCGATTGACATGTCACCCGTGATAGCTCACTAGACTCCTGGGGGTCTGCCGAGGCAAATCAGTCTGGAGCACTGATGACCTTCCCCGGTTTATCTCCGAGCTTACACTCTGCCTCTTACCGAAGAGCGATCCAGCCGCCGAACTGGCGCCACCCACCTATGCTCGTCTCCGAGCTATTACAGAGCTGAGCTTCCTCGGCCTCCCTGCTCGTCTCCAAGATCTCGCCAAGCTAAGCCTCTCCAGCTCTTCCGGACAAACGAGAACGCGAGGCTTTAGCGTTTCCATAACGGCTCTGCGTATCTCGCCAGAGCGAGATATCCGCCGCCCCACGTCCCGCGTCCCACGCTGGAGCATCCCCCATCAACGAGCGTATCCCGCCATTAATGGTGGATCCCGTCACTCATGCAGGCGTAACGTCAGGGGCGTAACCGAAGGCGAAGATCTCTCACCTGCTCGCTCCATGAGACCCCTATAAAACCCCTCTCTCAGACGACTCAGGTAAGGCAATTTTAATCCAACAAGTCACTACTCTGCTCATTTTTCTTGGCTAACTTGATCGTCGGAGGGTCCTACGGTGGTCATCCATCCCGGGACTTCTTTGCAGGTAGTTCGACTTCACCTCAAAATCAACCCATTGAGATCCACACGCCCAAGGAGACAACCTTAAAATCAAATCTCTGCCATTCAATAGCACTCGCTACAGATCGACGAAGGACAGCATCTGAAGGAGATCGACCTCCATCAGTTGGCATCGTCTGTGGGAACCGAACACGTTTTTTCCTCCTCAAAGTTGATCCTCTGTCTTCGACCCAATGGCGAGCGAGAACCGTGGCGATCCCGGTATGAGTCGTCGCCTCCCCCATAACGGAGGCGGGAGTGGCTCGTCTCCTCCTCCCAATGACATTGTTGCCTTATCCTCCTGGATCGACAAACTCACATCAATGGTGGACACGCTCATTCGCGTTCAAGTGGCGGGCCCAGTCCCCCAAATCGACGCTCCCCCTCCCAGGGATCACGGCATCAGCAGAAGAGCGGGTGACATTACTCCCCTCGAAGCCCTCGAATACGGGCGTGCCGACTCCGACAACCGTGGCTCCCACGCAGCGATCGATTCAATGACCCACTGGGTGCCGCATGGCTCTACGCCGCTATCCCGGGAAAGAGACCATCGCCGTGACGCCCATCGCGTTCCCGCACTACCCGAGGAGGTGTTGGTCAGCTCGCCCGCTTCCAGGCGCGACCGACGCCCTCTCCCTCACCGGGACACGCAAACAACTCGCGTCAAGGCTGCTCCAAAAAGACGTCGCCCGAGGATCTGAGAAATTTGATAGAGCGGAATCGAAGCCGCACTACCGCGTAGACCAAGAGCGGAAATGGCCACCACTCTAACTGCGCCGAATTCTCGGGGTACCACAACCGCCTCGAACCCCTCGAGAAGAAAATCGAGGGCATACACCGGGATGGCTAGGCGTCCGGCGGAGGGGCCCGATACTCCGCCGATTCACTGACAAAACCCTTTACGGAGGAACTGCTGGCCGAGCACGTCTCGTCCAAGAACAAACCCCCAAGGTGGCCCTCTTCAATGAGAAATCTGACCCAATGGACCATTTGGACGCATTTACGGCGGGCATGAGCTTCCAGGATAACTCCGACGCTAACCAATGCCGAGCATTTCCCGCCACCCTCATCCGGGCTGGACGGGACTGGTTCCGAGGACTCACTCCATGCTCCATCTCTACCTTTGATGAGTTGGCCGCCCAGTTCCTCGGTCATTTCGTCGGAAACAGACGACAGAAGCGGACTGTCGATTACCTCTTCACCATAAAGAGCGGGGACAAGGAATCCTTTAAGGGATACGTCACTCGCTTCTACAACGCTCTCCTCGAAGTTCCTGAGCACCGGGATGAAACTATCATCACCGCCCTAAGGTCGGCTCTTAGGCACAAAGAGTGACTCCACTCTTTTGCATTAGCGCAACCTAAGACCATGCCCGAGGTAAAAGCTTGGACTGAACGAGACATTCAACTCGAGGAGGTGAACGCCAACCTACCCCGGGGCAACCAAGCCGACCAAAAGAAGAGGGGCAGAGAAGAAAAGAAGAGGGTCGACCGACCAAAACCTTACTCCCCGAAGTTTCAGGAGTACACTCCTCTCAACATCTCCCAGACCGAGCTGTTGGAGGAGGCCAAGGGCGAGAGATTCTTCAAGCTCCCACCGGTCTCCCATAGAGCGGCTAAGCGTATCCGGGGCCTGTATTGCGCCTTCCATAAGTCGCAGGGCCATCCTACCGAAAACTGAAAACAACTCCGTGACCACATCGAGGAGTTAATCCGCTCTGGCCACTTGGCGAAGTACCTGTGGGACAAGCGGCTGGCAAACCGGGTGTAGGGGAACCAGCCCCCTCCCGGGGAATTAACGATCGGCCAAATCATGGTCATTACCTTGGAATATAGGGGATCATCCGAGAACCACTGCCTCCTACCCGTCAAGGATATAAGCAATCTGCCCCAGAAGAAGAGCAGAACCACCGAGCCAATCATCTTCACCGATGAAGACCTCCACGACATATCCTTGCCTCACAATGACCCACTAGTGATAACGGCACGGGTCCACCGTTATGAGGTACAAAGGATACTGGTCGATTCCGGAAACTTGGCAGACATCCTCTTTTATGACTGCGTCCAGCGTATGGGCCTGGGACCGTCCGATCTACGGCCCACATTCCACGTCCTCTCGAGGTTTACCAACCACTCCATCCCGGCCGAGAGAGTGGTCACCCTCCTCTTTAACATTTGGGAAACGGGCCGAACGAGATTGTGCCAGCGGAATTCATCATCGCCAAAATCCCTTCTTCCTACAACATCCTCTTGGGACGCCCGACATTAAACGCCCTCCGGGCTCAAATCTCGACCTACCACCTTACGGTCAAATTTTCGTTAGACCAAAGGAGATAAGCCGGGCTTACGGGAACCAGCGGATCACCAAGATTTGCTTCACCTCGACAACCCCCACCGGAGGGCAGACCGATGACTTTGAAGACACAAGCGATTTCCAAGGGTCTCTGGATACGCGCGACGACCAGAAGGAAATCCAGGGAGCCCCGGTAGAAGCGCTGGCTGATGTCCCCTTCGTCGAAGGGGTCGATGGGCGTACAGTTCAAATCGGGTCTCTTTTGACAGGAGACCATCGCGAAGACTTGATCCGCTTTCTCCGAGGAAACGCGGACGTGTTCGCCTGTACACCAGCAGACATGCCCGGGATCGACCCTACAGTAATCTCGCATAAGCTCGGAGTCGACCCGAAGGTTCGGCCCGTCCGACAAAATAAGCGAAGTTTCGCGCCAATCAAGCAAAAGGCTATTGAGGACGAGGTCGATAGATTGCTCGCAGCCAATTTCATTAGTAATATTGACTATTCGGATTGGCTGGCGAATGTGGTTATGGTTAAAAAGGCGAACGGAAATGGCGCATGTGCATCGACTTCACAAATCTGAATAAGGTCTGCCCGAAAGACAACTATCCTCTTTCTCGGATAGAACAGCTAGTGGACAGCTCGGCCGGCCATGAGTTGCTGAGCTTCATGGATGCTTTTTCCGGCTACAAGCAGACCCGGATGAACTCGGCAGATGAAGAACTCACCGCGTTCACCACGGATCGGAGGGTATACTGCTACAAAGTGATGCCCTTCGGTCTCAAGAATGCTGGGGCTATCTATCAGATCCTAGTAAATAAATTGTTCAAACCGTAGATCGGGAGGAACATGGAGGTCTACGTCGACGACATACTCGTCAAATAAACCCCATCGGGCGAACACACCTAAAATCTTGGCGAGACATTCGACATCCTTCGCATGTATAAAATAAAGCTAAACCCGACAAAGTGCGCGTTCGGGGTCACTAGCGGGAAATTCCTCGGGTTTATGGTCACCCACCGAGGAATCGAAGCGAACCCAGAAAAGATCAGCGCCATTCTCAACATGGCCACACCAAAGAGCAACGTTGAGATCATGCGTCTCACGGGGATAGTAGCAGCTCTGAGTCGCTTCATGTCAAGATCCGGAAAGAAGTGTCTCCCGCTCTTCAAAGCCTTGAGAAAGATCCCCAAGTTCGAATGGTCGGAAGAATGTCAAATCGCTTTCGAACAACTCGAAGCGCACCTGACGACTCCCCTACTGCTCACCCGACCAGTCGAAGGAGACGAGCTATTACTATACCTTGCGGTCTCCGACCAAGCAGCGGGCTCAGTGCTGGTCAGAGAAGCCGAAGGTGTACAGAAGCCGGTTTACTACATGAGCCATGTCTTCAAAGACGCGGAAACAAGGTACCCGGCCATAGAAAAGAAAGTCTTGGCTCTTGTCGTCGCCTCAAAAGAAACTTCGGCACTACTTCTAGGCGCACACCATCTTCGTCCTCACCAAGCGACCTATAGGGACAATTCTCGCCTCCCCCGAGTCATCAGGTCGTCTAGAAAAATGGAGGTTTATCCCAATTCGACATCAAATATCGCCCCGGCAAGCCATCAAAGCTCAGGTCCTAGCTGACTTCGTGGTCGAATGTACTATTCCTACTAAAGAAGAAGCGGCAACACGGGACGGTGGACCCCGATACTCGGTCGAGGAAGTACCCGACTCCGTCCCCGATTGGGTTATCTACGTCGATGGATCCCCTACCGAGGAAAGGAGCGGGGCTGGCCTGATCATCCGAGGCCCGGACGGGGCAGAGATGGAATACTCTGTAAAGCTCGGGTTCAAAACGCCAAACAACGCCGCAGAATACGAGGCTTTGTTGGTAGGATTGCGAATCGCCTCCGGGGTAGGGCTGAAGACGATCTGAATCTGCAGCGACTTCGCCCTGGTCGTCGGCTAAGTGACCGAACATTTTGAGGCCTGGGAACCTCTCATGATAAAGTACCTAGCTGAGGTAAAAAGGCTTCGCAAAAATTTCGACGAAGTTCAGATGGAGCAGATTCCCCGGAACCTGAACACCCAAGCTGACGCTTTGAGCAAGCTCGCCTCTTCCTATACGGCCAACCATAAGAGGAACATACTCTTCAAAGTTTTGCCACGGCCCAGCATGGAAGATGGAGAGGTAACGCTCAAAGTATACACGACTCAGGAGGAAGGCCAAGATTGGAGGAAACCCCTCGTAGAGTTCCTAAAAGACGGTACACTTCTGGAAGACCGAGGGGAGGCTCGCCGCCTACGAGCGAAAGCTCGTCATTTTATCTGGAGCAATGGAAACCTTTACAAGAAGTCCTACACGCAGCCCTTACTCCGATGCATCGACCCCCACGAAGCCGACTATGTTCTTCGAGAGATACATGAAGGGATCAGGGGGCACATTAAGGGGCCCGCACCCTGGTCCAGAAGACGCTGCTCCAAGGGTATTATTGGCTGAGGATATACCAGGATGCCGAGAAACTTGTCAGAAGATACAAAAGCTGCCAACTCCACGGCAGCATACCTCGTCTCCCCTCAACCGAGCTAACGCCTCTCAGTTCCCCTTGGCCGTTCGCACGATGGGGGATGGACATGGTGGGCCAGCTCCCTACCGGCACGGGCGGGCACAAGTACATCCTCGTCGCGGTATACTACTTCACGAAGTAGATAGAGGCCGTCTCCATCAGAAAACCAGACGCCGCCTCCACAATAAAGTTCCTGCAGAACAACATCATCTCCCGATTTGGGATCCCGAGGTGTTGTAGGGTGTTTTTCGTCACCCCAGTGAGATGGGAATACGCGAGCGCTTGTCAGGCGTACTACAGATTCCCCCTGCCTAGGGTAGGCGGGGGTTTAATGATTGTGGGGATCCGAATCTCCGGCAGCCGCGGACTAAACTGTCGTTAATTACCCATCGCCTTTGGGGCGAGGGAACCTCCGATTAACGGGTTAAACTGGTCATGCGAACTCAATGTACAGTGTGCGTGTGTGTTTGAAAGGGGGTTTTGGATATATCGGGAGCCACGCAGAGTTTTTACGGGGGCCCCGCTACCCGTATAGCGGGCTGGGGGTCAAGGGGGCTAGCAGCCCCCTTGCGGGGTTCGGGGCAGCGCCCCGGCCCGAAAATTTTTTTGGAGGGGGAGAATGTGGCGGAGTATGTATATGTGTGAATTTGTATACATATGTATGTGTATATGTATGTATATAAAAAGAGAGAGAAAAGGCATCCAAGGGGTGCGTGGGGGCCAGCGCCTTGAGCGCTGTGCGTTAGGTGTTGTGCGCTCAGCGCGCGCGCGCCACGTGTCGGCACGCGGGCGCCTTGCGCACTTGCGCAGGTGCGCGCGCGCGCGCCACGTGTCGGCACGCGGGCGCCTTGCGCACTTGCGCAAGCGCGCAGGTGCGCGCGCGCCACGTGTCGGCACGCGGGCGCCTTGCGCACTTGTGCAGGTGCGCAAGCGCGCGCGCCACGTGTCGGCACGCGGGCGCCTTGCGCACTTGCGCAAGCGCGCTGGTGCGCAAGCACGCGCGCCACGTGTCGGCACGCGGGCGCCTTGCGCACTTGTGCAAGCGCGCAGGTGAGGCACAAGAGGCTTTTAGCCTGAAAAAATTTCTCAGAAGAGAAATCAGAGAGGAGTTGGACTCCTGAATGTGTTTTTCTTCTTTTTTTGAGGGTTTAGTGAAAGATGTTCTTCTTCTTCCTCCTCTGTTAGCTGGATCTTGAAGATCAAGAGATGTGGGATTTCAAAATCTTTTCTTTTTGAGATCTGATGGAAGATCTGAGTTCCCCTTGATGGGTTTTGTGGTGAAAACTAATTTGTTTTATAAAAATGAGAGTAGAACTCTTGATTTAATTCAAAAGAAAGAAGAAGGTTTTGGAACCTTGAAGAAGGAAGAAAGAGCTCAGCTCTGAAACTTTTTTGGAGAGAGAAAAAAAAGGTTGTTGAGATATTTCATTATCTTTGCCTTTATAGGCCATACATTTTACACATAGCCCCTTGGGCTTCACAAAATGGCATTTTGCCTATTTCATGGCTCATGTGCCATTTCTTTTTGCACATAAGCCATGGGCTTTACAAAAATTTGGCTTTATGCCCATTTTCTTACATTTATCCATAAAATAGAATAAAAGAAAATGCAACAAGATTATTTATTACAAAAATTTTATCTTGGCGCGGAGGAGGCCGGCCGCTTCATGTTCGGGCTCGACTCGGGCATGGGCCCACTGGGTCTGGGCTTGGGCCCACTTGGCTTGGGGTTGACTTGGATTTTGACTTGGTCAACCGGGGTGTAAATTTTTACCCCAACAAATTGCCCCCCATCAATAAATGCACACCACATATGTGGGTCGTGTGCATGAAATTGATGAATCTTCTTTTACTTGGAGGCGACCTGATTTGGTTCCCGCTTTTGGGAAGCTGGCACTGCCCTTTTTACGACATGGACGGTCGTTGCTTGACATGACTCCGAGATGGAGTGTCTGTGATAGACGTTTCCCTTGGCCCGGATTGATCTGGTTCCCGCTTTGTAGGAATCCTGCGCTGCCCTTTTTGCGACGTGGACGGTCGGTTCTGCCCTTTTTGTGACGTGGACGGTCGGTGCTACCATTTTAGCGACGTGGACGGTCGATTCTGCCCTTTTTGCGACATGGACGGTCGGTTCTGCCCTTTTTGCGACTTGGACGGTCGGTGCTGCCATTTTTGCGACTTGGACGGTCGGTTCTGCCCTTTTTGCGACATGGACGGTCGGTGCTACCCTTTTTGCGACTTGGACGGTCGGTGCTGCCCTTTTAGCGACTTGGACGGTCGATGCTGCCCTTTTAGCGACTTGGACGGTCGGTGCTGCCCTTTTAGCGACGTGGACGGTCGGTGCTGCCCTTTTTGCGACTTGGACGGTCGATGCTGCCCTTTTAGCGACTTGGACGGTCGGTGCTGCCCTTGTAACGACGTGGACGGTCGGTGCTGCCATTTTAGCGACGTGGACGGTCGATTCTGCCCTTTTTGCGACATGGACGGTCGGTTCTGCCCTTTTTGCGACTTGGACGGTCGGTGCTGCCATTTTTGCGACTTGGACGGTCGGTTCTGCCCTTTTTGCGACTTGGACGGTCGGTGCTGCCCTTTTAGCGACGTGGACGGTCGGTGCTTGATTTGACTTGCTCTGCTTCTTGCAATGTCAGGGGTAGACTTGACTTGCTCCGCCTCTTGCGGTGTCGAGTGGAAGTTGACTTGTTGATTTTGATTTGGGTTGACATCGGCATCGCTATACTGGAATATGGTACCAGGAGCGAATCATCATCTGTCATGGAGAGGATTCTGGGATTTTGGTTTTTGTTTGGCATCTGCATTGCTGCACTGGAACAATGCCAGGAGCAACTCATCATTTGCCCCGAGAGGATTTGGGAGAAATGGGATTGTTTTACGCCCGTGGATTGTATATGGTTTTGCAGGATGTATGATCCAGACCGTAGGGCCGGAAAAATTTCGGGACTTTGTCGGCGTCTGCATCGCTGCACTGGAATATGGTACCAGGAGCGACTCATCATTCGCCGTTGGGGTATGGGATTTGGAATTTGGTTGGCGTCTGCATCGCTGCACTGGAATATGGTACCAGGAGCGACTCATCATTCGCCATTTGGGGATTGGGGAGCGATGGCTTAGGAGACAGGTTTAGATCCCTATCGCCTAAGGCTTTTCAATTTTA
Source organism: Agapanthus africanus (assembly GCA_030015575.1). Lineage (NCBI taxonomy): Eukaryota > Viridiplantae > Streptophyta > Magnoliopsida > Asparagales > Amaryllidaceae > Agapanthus > Agapanthus africanus. The sequence continues at coordinate 673,793,654 of JASDDO010000022.1, read as the reverse complement.
TGGGCCGTGAGGGTCCCATAAAAGCATTTCCTCCCTACGAGTCATAAGGATCCCGCAGGTGTATTTTCTCCTTAAGAGTCGTGAGGACTCCTAAGTGTGTTTTTCCTTTATGAGTCGTAAGGATCCCACAAAGGTTTGTTCTCCTCATGTATCGTGAGGACACATGAGTGGGTCTTCTCAATGGAGCATAATTCCAAAGGCGGAGACCAGCCGCGTAACTGGTAATTGTGGTGGGGCATGGGTATGACGAGAATTATTTGAGCCCGTGGATTGTATACGGTAGTCAACTTGGGGACCAACCGTAGGGCTGGGAGAATTTTGAGAAATTGGATTTTGGTTGGCGTCTGCATCGCTGCACTGGAATATGGTACCAGGAGCGACTCATCATTCGCCGTTTGGGGACTTGGAATTTGGATCTTGTTTGGCATCAGCATTGCTGCACTGGAATAATGCCAGGAGCAACTCATCATTTGCCTCGGGAGGACTTGGGATTTGGGTTTTTGGTCGGCATCAGCACCGCTAACACTGAAGCGAAATGCCAGGAGCGAATCATCATTTGCCGTTGCCCGTTGGGGAACAATGGCTTAGGAGACAGGTTTGGGTCCTATCACCTAAGGCTTTTCAATTTTATGGGCCGTGAGGGTCCCATAAAAGCATTTTCTCCCTACGAGTCGTAAGGATCCCGCAGGTGTATTTTCTCCTTAGGGATCGTGAGGATTCCTAAGTGTGTTGCTCCTTTGTGAGTCGTAAGGATCTCACGCAGGGGTTTTCTCCTCACAAGGTCGAGAGGACTTTGCGAGTGTATTTCATCTCTTTTCACGAGTTTGCGCCCCTTTCGGGTTTTCACAGACTCGCCGGTAGTCCTGCTGTTTTTACTCACGGAGCCCTTTCGGGTTTTCATCCGTGCCCGTTTTGCTTGTGGACATACCGTTTATATTTTTTATTTCTTTTATTATTTTTTTCTTTTTTTTTTTTGCCGCTGGTGGGACTTTAAAAGTAGTCTCACCGGCAGGATTTGGGAGAGATAGGGGTCATTTATGCCCGTGGATTGTATACGGTTTTGCAGGATGTATGATCCAGACCGTAGGGCTGATGTGCTCAATTCGCCTGCGACTTGGAGCATTCACGTGTAGTATTTCTTGAGATATCGGCCATTGATGGGTGGCATGGGCCTTTCTCCCTCGGCACTTATTAGTTGGTAGGATCCTCCGTCAAACACTTTCTCGATGACGTATGGTCCTTCCCAGTTTGGCTCGAATTTTCCCTTGGCATGTCGATTGGGGATAATCGGTCTTTTGAGGACCAACACCAATTCACCTTTCTTGAAGGCGCGGAGACGGGTTATCTTGTCATAAGCCCGTGACATTTGGGCTCGGTATAGCTCCAGATTTTGTTGCACCGCGAGCCTCTTTTCTTCGAGGGCATCGAGTTCTTCAAGTCGAAGGAGCACGTTTTCTTCCTCCGTCAACTCATGTTGGACGGCCATTCTTAAGCTCGGAACTTCAACTTCGAGGGGGAGGACCGCCTCCACTCCGAAGAGCAATGAGTATGGAGTGGACTGAATTGGAGTACGGTGCGTGGTACGATATGCCCACAATGCCTCGTGAAGCTTGAGATTCCAGTCTCTCTTGTTGGCTGAAGCATTTTTCCTCAGAAGCTTGCATAGAGTCTTATTGAAGGCTTCGGCTAGCCCATTGGCTCTTGGATTATAGATGGAGGAATACCTCCAGTCTATCTTGTGCTGAGTAGCGAATCTTGAGACATTGAAGCTCTTGAAAGAAGGCCCGTTGTCAGAAATGATTCTTCTTGGTGTACCGAAGCGGTATAGAATATTATGCTGGAAGAATGTCAGAATATCCTTTGTCTTGACTTCTTTTAGCGGGACAGCTTCAGCCCACCTGGAGAAGTAGTCTGTTGCGGCCAGTATGAACCGGTGGCCTTTAGATGACGGAGGATCAATTGGGCCAACAATGTCGGTGCCCCAAACATCGAAGGGCCACGACGCCACTGTAGGATGCAATGGGTTGGGATGCTTGTGAATAAAATCACCGTGAATTTGGCAGATATAACATTTCTTTGCATGCTCTCCGCAATCCCGTATCATGGTGGGCCAGTAATACCCAAGCCGTTTGATTTGAAGTCGCATCTTGGGGCCAGATTGGTGAGCACCGCAAACGCCCGAGTGGACATCTTTCATGACCTTTTGGGCTTCGGCCAATGACAGACACCTGAGCCAGAGTTGGTCATATGACCTGCGGTATAACGTGTCATTTACAAACACGTATCGGAGAGCTCTTTTCTTCAGCTGAATCCTCGCAGATTTTTCTTCGGGCAGCTTGTCGTATCGGAGGTACTCTATGAAGGGTTCTCTCCAATCGGGCTCGTCTTGGATGATCGAAGCTTCTTCCGCAGGACTGCTCTCCTGTTCCGCGCTTTCCTCTTCTCGTAGAGAGACTGGGGGTAGAATTTGCCGGCTCCTGACTGTGATCAGAATTTCGTCCATTTCAGGATCAGCCAGTTCTTTGGCCAAGCGAGCGAGTACATCAGCCTTTCCGTTCAACGCTCTAGGGACTCTCGTTAGTTCAATATGAGTGAACCGTTTCATGAGTTCCACCACTCGACCTCTGTACCGAGCTAACTCGGGTTTGTATATCTTATAATCGCCGCTTACTTGGTTGACGACGAGCTGGGAGTCACCGTAAACTCGTAGCCGACGGATTTCCATTTCTATGGCGAGCTCCAAACCAGCTATCAGAGCTTCATACTCAGCTTCATTGTTTGCCCGAGGCTCGGTGAGAGCAAAAGAACGCCGTAGGGTTCCCATTGACGGTGTGATGAACACCAATCCTATCCCTGCTTTTATCTCCGGGACGCTTGATTTACTGGAGGTCCTTATTGACGAGGCTCCATCGAAGTAGAGCTCCCAACATGGCTCATCTTCCTCGAGGTGCAGCACTTGTTCGTCGGGTAACTCACAATTTAGCGGCGACCCTTCTGGTATGGGATGAGCAGCGAGAAAGTCTGCAAGAGCTTGCCCTTTTACTGCTTTCTGAGGGGTATAAACTATGTCAAACTCAAGTAGCATGACAGCCCATCTTGCCATTCTGCCGGCTAGGCTTGCTTTGGTCATCAAGTGTTTAAGCGGGTCGACCTTGGAGATCAGCATAACCCGATGAGCGAGCAGATAGTGCCTCAGCTTCTTCACAGCAAATATCAGAGCCAGGCATTGCTTTTCGATTGGGGAGTAGTTGTGTTCCGCCCCGACTAGAGTTCGACTGAGGTAGTAGAGGGCATTTTCTTTTCCCTCCTCGTTATTCTGCGCAAGGAGCGCACCGAGTGACTCGTCCAGCGCGGCAGTGTAGAGAATCAGCGGTTTATTTGGAATGGGAGCAGCCAGCACTGGAGGGTGCAACAAGTATTGTTTGATGCTTTCGAACGCTGCTTGACATTCGGCATCCCAGATAAAAGGAGCTCCTTTCTTCATGAGCTTTGAGAAGGGCCTACATCTCCCCGATAAATTTGAGATAAACCTCCGTATATAAGCAAGCTTGCCTTGAAAAGATCTTAGCTGCGTCAGACTCTTCGGAGGGGGCATCTCCATGATGTCCTTTATCTTTGATGGGTCAACTTCGATCCCTCGATGTCGGACTATGAAGCCCAGGAATTTTCCCGATGACACGCCAAAAGCGCACTTCAGAGGATTCATCTTCAGATCGTATTCCCTCAGTCTGGTGAGAACGGTCCTGAGATCTTGGATATGATCGGCTTTGGCTTTAGTCTTGACGACCAGATCATCAACATAGCATTCGACGACTTTATGGATTAGGTCATCAAAGATATTAGTCATCGCCCTTTGATATGTAGCACCTGCGTTCTTCAGTCCGAATGGCATTACCTTGTAGCAATATATTCCGATCGGGGTTCGAAATGCTGTGTGCTTCTCATCCTCAGGCGACATCTTGATCTGATTATATCCAGACGAGCCATCCATAAAGGTGAACAGTTCGTAATTTGAGGTGTCATCGACCATCATTTCCATGACCGGTAGCGGGAAGTCGTCTTTAGGACATGCCTTATTGAGGTCCCTGAAATCGACACAAACTCGGATCTGCCCATTTTTCTTCTTCACTGGGACTATGCATGCGATCCAGTCTGCATATTTCTCTTCCCTGATGAAGCCGGCATCGATGAGCTTCTTGGTTTCCTCGATGACCTTTTCTTCCAACTCCCTTCTCATTCTTCGAGGAGCTTGTTTGACTGGCTTAGCATCAGGAGATATAGCCAGCTTATGCACGGCTACCTCAGGGGAAAGGCCAGGCATTTCTTTGTACGTCCACGCGAAACAGTCGACGAACTCACGCAGCAAGGCAATTATCTGCTCTTTCATTTCCTCCGACAAGAGTGAGTTGATGTAGGTCGGCCTTGGGTTATCGGACGTTCCTAAGTCAATCTCGGTTAGCTCATCAAAGGTTGCTTGTCCGCCATCTTCGAGTTCTTGAGGAGCTTCTTCTAGCTCGGCTATCTCGTCATCATCATTTGATCTTTCGCTGGCCTCACCAACATGGATCATGTAGCACGCTTTGGAATCAGGTTGAATATAGCCTATGCCCCGTCTATCTGGAATTCGTCCATCGATGAGTGCTCGGACCTGGGGCGGATACCATAGCCCTTCGTAAAACTTTGCTTCGGACTCCGTTTGATATAACCGGCATCCGCACTTCTTAAAGTATTCCCGCATCTCGGGTGCATAGTATCTGGGATTGAGGACGGCTCTTATGCCTCTCTCATAGGGAAGGCACGCGACAGAAAGGTCGTCCGGGTGCACAACGGGGTTTGACCCATAAAACAAGATGCCCTTCTGTCCACTTTTCCTCCCGGGAACGTAGAAAGTTTTCAGCTGGTCCACGGTGGAGATTGATAATGCATCGAGCTCTTTGCACATTTGCTCTGGTACCCTTGTAACGGCTACGGACCCTTCTGCAACTTCGAAGGTCTCTCGTAGTTTCGCTTGTTGCGTGGGGGTCCAATCTGCACCGCTGTTGCACGACAGGTCCTCCTCCTCTGACTCTTCAGTGTCACTGCCAAGATGAGGGCGGACTTTGCTGCTAGATGGGCCTTCAGTAACAGATTCGTCCGTATCGCTGCCGAAATTAGGGCGAGTTTTGCGGAAGGACGGGCTTCCAGCGTCGGACTCATCAGAGTCGCTGCCGAAATGCGGGCGCACTTGGGTATTTTTGCTTTTGAAAGTGATAGCCGGCGCAGATTTGCTTTTGAGTCTTGGGGCCGTTCTATCCTCAGTCAGTTGTGGCTTAGCATTTTGGTGGTTCGTAAAGTACCGAGAATCTTCATATCGGACTTCATGCACACCGAACGGCTGGATGTCTCCGTCAATGCGTCTTTCTTCGCCATTTTTAGTGTACTTCATGCATTGATGGAGAGTTGACGGAATGATGCCGTAATCGTGGAGCCACGGCCGCCCCAAGAGAATCTTATAAGACGTGTCGGCGTCGATCACGTATATCTTAGCTTCAGTTTGCAGATCCCCAAATTTGATTGGCAGAGCTATAGACCCCAGAACTTGCTGGCAATTTTGGTTGAAACCTTGAATGACAATCCTTTCCCTTGACAGGTGTCGGACGTCCATTGACAAACTCTTCAGAGTTCGCAAGTTCATGATGTTCACTGAGGACCCCGGATCAATCAATATGCGATTAATTCGATCTCCGTCGCTGTACCCGGTCACGTAAAGCGGCCGATTATGCTCAGACGTTCCCAGTAGCAAGTCTTCATCCTTAAATGTGACTGCGGCGGCATGCAAAGCGTGCTGGGCTTCTTTCATATTAATTTCCGCAAAGTGAGCCTGATACCGCTCGGGGTTTTGTAGAGCGTGAATGAGAACATCTCTAAGCTCCTTAGATAGGACCAAGGCGTCGTAGATGCTCAGGAGAGATGGAAGCTTCCGGAGATGTGCCAAGACATTATAGTCCACCGAGGAAGGACTTATGTTTTCATCGGCCGGTTCTCTGCCATCTTCTTCATTAGCGACTTGTCTTTCCTTCCCTTTTGGGGCGTTGCCCTGATTTTGCGGTAGAGCCCTGCCGCTTCTGAGCTGGATTTGATTGGCCTTTGTGGTGAGCTCCTCGTCCCCTTCTGGAAAACAGAGATCCTCCTCGGAGTCACTGCCAAGATGGATGGCGTAGCAGGTCACTACTAGGATCTCTTCATTGGAGTCTTCTTCTAACTCCTCCAGAATTTCAGCCGCTTGTACAGGGAAGAACTCCTTCAATTGAATCAATGTTCTTTCTTGTTGCTCATATTCTTCGAGGGAATCGATATACTTTTGAATGGTCGATCTCCCTGCAGACTCTTTTTCGCGCCGAGCTGCACTTTTCTTCTTCTTGAGCTTCTTGGATTTTGAGCCTGATGGAGCCGCATTGGCAGCTGGACTGGTAGGCTTCTTCTGTCCTTCCCATTCCGTCCTGGGTTCTTTCCGAAGTAGCTTTATCATCTTCTTCGTCTTATTAGATATGTGCGTACTCCACGGAGGCCGCGATGAGTCCGTTTCATTTCTCAGGGCAGCGGGTTCAGCTGTCTGCTCCCAGAAGGCTTCAACTTCTGTCTGTACAAAGTTGGAGGTTGCAACTTGATTGTTCACCAACACGCTTTTGGACAGCTCGATCTCTCCAGCCTTGTACTGCTTCTCGACCCAGTCTTTGAAGATATAGCAATTCTCGATCGCATGGCTCACTACTCGGTGGTATGGGCAATACAGGGGATTGTCGGTCATTTTTGCTTCTTGGGGTCTTTTCGACTCCGGCAGTTGTAGGCCATTATTCAAGGCATCTTTAAATATCTTGCGGACCTTGTCCCTTCTGAAAGAGTAAACCTTGTTCTTTTTCTCCTCTAGGGAAGGCCCGTCTCCTCCCAGCAATGGCTTTCGAGACCGGTTAGTTTTGGATTCGGCCGCCCTTCGCTTTTCTTCATTGTCGGACGCATTGAAGACATTGGTATTGCTGGAACTCCCACTTCTACGGTTGTCGTCCCGCTTGAGTTTCCAGGTTTTGTCTCTCTGAGAGTCCGGCGGGGACTCTTGCTTCGAGCGTTCTAGCATTTGGACTTTCTTGGTTAGCTCCTGAAATGTCTTGAGGCCCGCTGTACACAAGAATGGGACCATCCAATTGCTGAGGTTCCCAATGAGAAGGCTGACGGACTGGTCCTGCTCCAGCGGCGGTTCGCACTTGACTGTAAGATTACGCCATCGGGCGATAAAGTCGGTGTTGCTTTCATTCTTCCCCGGCTTGGTCCTCACAAGGTCGGCAATGGAGATTTTATCACTGACGCTCATGAACCTTTGTCGGAATAGAGACTCCATTTGGGCAAAGGTAATGATGGACCCGTCCGGTATACTCGCATACCAGTCGAAGGCGACGCCGGTCAGGCTGTTGACAAACTGACGAAGAAGAAGCGCATCGTTGCCCCCTGTATTTCCGTACGATGCTTTGAAGTGGGCGACGTGCTGGTTTGCATTCCCCGTTCCATCAAATCTTCCGAACTTAGGAATGACGTAGCCGCTTGGGAACTCAATCAGATCGTACTGCGCGGGATATGGCCGCCCACTACTGCCGATTTCTTTCTGAGCTTCAGCTTCGGCCACCAATGTTTTAACCTTGCTGGTGACCAAATCCATTATCCGATCCTGTGTTAGCGGGATGGTGCTATCTGGGGCCAAGGCGTCCCCAGAAGCGGAATGCGGCCGGCTTTCATGCGGCTCGACCAGTCTTGGTCCCAAAGGAACAGGCATTGGCTGCCTCGGATTGTCATCACCCGGCTGATTAGTAGCGGTTTGTGTCTGATTGGGAGGCGCTCGAGCAATTTGAGCCGTAAGCTGCATCACCACGTTCGTTAAGTCGTCAATCTTTGAATAGAGCTTGGCCATCTCTTTATCTTTGCTCCTGAGCTGTTTTCGAAGCTCTTGAAGCAGCTCTTGCTCCGCAGTCCTGGGGCGGAAAGTCGGCTCTTCCTCGCTGTCCGAGCTTGACTCTGCATGGATCGAGGGGTCTTTCTGCCTATCATCCTCATCGAGAGGGTTTTCTTCATCCAGCAGGGGCGGCTGTTCTTGGGCGGCGGCAACCACATTCAGGCTAGATTGGGCTTGGGATGTGGTGGCCCCGTCCTTGCTTTTGCTGCGAAGGTTGTCGCTAGGGCGCCCGCCCGCCATATAGACCGTATGGATGATATATCCGGCCGTCTTTCTATCATTGGCGGCTGATTTCACGGCTCGCTGTCTTGACCCCCTTGCTTTGGTAGCTGGTATTCGATTGAAGGCGGCTGGCCTAACCGGGTTCTTAAATGGTGCTGGCGCTTCTTTCCTGGGTTTGCCCCGCTGCTTTCGTGCGGCACAGAGCGCCTGGTAGACTCTTGAAGAGATAGTGTCGTACTTTTTCTGTTGGGGCCGGGACACGTCTCTTTGTGGCATTGTTCGGACCGCTGTCTTCTTGATTCTGGCGGTAATGGCATTTTTCTGAACCCACTTTAGAGGCTAGAAGGAATTGCTGATTCTTACGTCCGACTCAGCCGTCGTCGCGGGGCAACCCTGCACTTGGAACTTCACACGATTCCATTTGGCCGAAGCCTTGGCCCTTTTGTTGGCTCGATACCTGAGCCGCTTCTGCCTTAACTTTTCTGTTCTAAGCACCTTGCAGACTTCGGCTTTTTGGGAAGACGCCGCATACCGGTTGATGGAGGGCCTTGGAGATACGCTCGATTGTGCATTTGTTGGAGTCATCGCCTGAGCTCGTCCGCAACTTTTAATGTTGCCCTTCACATTGGAAGTCTTGCCCCCAGCTAGAGCGCCAGGGACTCGTTCAGACACCATCTTAAGTTTCGGTCGTGGTGCCTTGGCGATCACGACATTCGGCCTTTTACCCCTTGAGACCGGCTTGGCCACCTGTTCCGCTGGGATCTCTGCCAGATGAGCGCTTCCGGCAGGGTAGATGATGACAGAGCCAAACTGGCGGGGCGGTTCCTCCCATTGTCGACTGAGGCTTGCGGGGAGAACCATACGAGCGTTGATCTTGACCACGTACGGAATCGGGGTCGCTTTGGAAGTTGAATTCGTCTTGGGAGACATTGTCGTTGAAAGTTGATTGCTGCATGAAAAGAAAACATCGTTTCAGTATAGGCAATCGATATGTATATTGACTGAGTTCGCATGAACGTTTAACCCGAAATATGGGAGGAGAGATAGGTCCCACCGGGCGTGCCAGAATCTGTAGGGTGTTTTTCGTCACCCCAGTGAGATGGGAATACGCGAGCGCTTGTCAGGCGTACTACAGATTCCCCCTGCCTAGGGTAGGCGGGGGTTTAATGATTGTGGGGATCCGAATCTCCGGCAGCCGCGGACTAAACTGCCGTTAATTACCCATCGCCTTTGGGGCGAGGGAACCTCCGATTAACGGGTTAAACTGGTCATGCGAACTCAATGTACAGTGTGCGTGTGTGTTTGAAAGGGGGTTTTGGATATATCGGGAGCCACGCAGAGTTTTTACGGGGGCCCCGCTACCCGGATAGCGGGCTGGGGGTCAACGGGGCTAGCAGCCCCCTTGCGGGGTTCGGGGCAGCGTCCCGGCCCGAAAAATTTTTTGGAGGGGGAGAATGTGGCGGAGTATGTATATATGTGAATTTGTATACATATGTATGTGTATATGTATGTACATAAAAAGAGAGAGAAAAGGCATCCAAGGGGTGTGTGGGGGCCAGCGCCTTGAGCGCTGTGCGTTAGGTGTTGTGCGCTCAGCGCGCGCGCGCCACGTATCGGCACGCGGGCGCCTTGCGCAGGTGCGCAAGCGCGCGCGCCACGTGTCGGCACGCGGGCGCCTTGCACACTTGCGCAAGCGCGCAGGTGCGCAAGCGCGCATGCCACGTGTCGGCACGCGGGCGCCTTGCGCACTTGCGCAAGCGGGCAGGTGAGGCACAAGAGGCTTTTAGCCTGAAAAAATTTCTCAGAAGAGAAATCAGAGAGGAGTTGGACTCCTGAATGTGTTTTTCTTCTTTTTTTGAGGGTTTAGTGAAAGATGTTCTTCTTCTTCCTCCTCTGTTAGCTGGATCTTGAAGATCAAGAGATGTGGGATTTCAAAATCTTTTCTTTTTGAGATCTGATGGAAGATCTGAGTTCCCCTTGATGGGTTTTGTGGTGAAAACTAATTTGTTTTATAAAAATGAGAGTAGAACTCTTGATTTAATTCAAAAGAAAGAAGAAGGTTTTGGAACCTTGAAGAAGGAAGAAAGAGCTCAGCTCTGAAACTTTTTTGGAAAGAGAAAAAAAAGGTTGTTGAGATATTTCATTATCTTTGCCTTTATAGGCCATACATTTTACACATAGCCCCTTGGGCTTCACAAAATGGCATTTTGCCTATTTCATGGCTCATGTGCCATTTCTTTTTGCACATAAGCCATGGGCTTTACAAAAATTTGGCTTTATGCCCATTTTCTTACATTTATCCATAAAATAGAATAAAAGAAAATGCAACAAGATTATTTATTACAAAAATTTTATCTTGGCGTGGAGGAGGCCGGCCGCTTCATGTTCGGGCTCGACTCGGGCATGGGCCCACTGGGTCTGGGCTTGGGCCCACTTGGCTTGGGGTTGACTTGGATTTTGACTTGGTCAACCGGGGTGTAAATTTTTACCCCAACAGGTGTATCGTTACCGACCACGGGACCAACTTCGAGAACGACAAAGTCAAAGAATTTTGCAGCGAATACCACATACTTATGAAGTTCGTCACGGTCGCGCACCCGCAATGCAATGGACAGGCCGAGGTAGCAAACCGAGGAGTTATCCACGGTCTTAGAGCCTGTTTAGAAGGAAGACATGGCAGCTGGGTTGAGGAAGGTACTGTGGGCATTACGTACATCAAACAAAACACCCATAGGAGAAACCCCCTTCAGCCTCTGCTACGGTACCGAAGCAATGGTCCCGACGGAGATCGGATTGCCAGGTTACCGAGTTGAACACATCGACGATGAAGCTAACACCTCGGGACTAAGGACCAACCTGGACATCTTATTGGAAAAACGCGATCGGGCGCAAATCCGAGCAGCCGCCTATCAACAACAAACTGCACGCTATCACAAAGCTCGAATTAAACATCGGGCCTTCAAGGCAGGAGATCACGTCTTACGAAGGAACGAGTTCGTAGACCAGGTAAGGCTGCATAAATTCTCGCCGAAGTGGGACAGTCCATTTCTCGTAGCAGAAGCATTGCCCGGTGGAGCATATCGATTACAAGATGCCGGGGGTCGTAAATTTCTTCGGTCTTTCAACGCCGAGAAGCTCAAATTGTACAAATGAATGTATTTTCGAAGCGATGTAATTTTTTCCTATTATTATTAAGTCTCCTGAATTAGAAGAGAATTCTTCGATATATTTTCTTCTTCCTCAGTTCCAAGATCCCTAGATTCGTTTTGAGAAAATATGTAAAAAGTGCTAAGGGATAAAAGAAGACAAAACACATCAGAAAAGAAAGAATTTTATTCATTAAGAGGTACTGTAGGCTCCTCGGCCTTACAAAAATTACAGCAAAGACGGCCGGGGATCAAAGAAGCACTGTTCATGGTACTCCGAGGAGATCTCCCACAGTCGGGCATGAGCTTCCTCGGCCCGCTCCCTCTGGCGTTGCCCGCTGACCCTAGCTGCCACGGAATCGCCGGAAACCCCTACTGCTAGGCAAGAAGCGACGATCGGTCTCTTCTGGAAGCACTCCAAAAGAAGGCCTTCCGATCGGTCCCGCCTGCTCTTTGAGATCAGGCTGAGGTGGTAGAGCGAATGCAACTTCTCGATCGTCCCATCCCTCAGCTGCGGGGACAAGGCATTGTGCAGACCCGGTGACCTCCTCCAGATCGCATAAATGAGCACTTGGAGGAGTGGAGATCGCCGGGGAAGAAGGCGTCCAAAGTGGCCCTCCACGCGGTCTATCACCGCCTCATACGTCTGTTCAAAGCGATCGACGCAATAGAGGTACACATCGTCGTGAGAAATGATCTCCCTGATGAGAACACACCAACGCCCGACCATCTTCAGAAACGCGAGGCTAAAAGAAACCATGCCTTCGCTATTTATAGCCTCAAAAAAAATCTCCAAGGGCCAAAATTTAGGCGCGTAGCGAAGCGGATCGCGGGAAATATTTAACTTCCCAATATGGAGCTACCATGTGGCAACCATGCCGATCGTTCCGAGATCCTAAGCGGTCAATCTCCCTGATTTTACGGGCAATGGAAGATTGAACAAAGCGAATCTCGGAAATCGTGCCTTACCGATACGTTCTTGCCACGCATCATCTGCGACGGTCACTCTTCCAGATTTTACAGATTATAGAAGATTAAACAACACCCCAGGAAGGCGCATAGGAGTTAACAAAACCCTCTTCGTGAGGCCACCGAGCAGCTTCCTTGCCCGATCCATCCCTGGCGGGTAGTTTCCTACCCATTTACGCCAAAGATCCAAAACCGTCTTCGTGAGGCCACCGAGCAGCTTCCCTGCCCGGTCCATCCTTAGCAGGTAGTTACTTACCCATCTACGCTAAGGATCGAAGCCCTCATCATGAGGCCACCGCGCAGCTTCCCTGCCCGGTCCATTCCTGGCGGGTAGATTCATACCCATCTACGCCAAGGATCGAAGCCCTCATCATGAGGCCACCAAGCAGCTTCCCTGCCCGGTCCATCCTTAGCGGGTAGTTCCCTATCACCTACGCTAAGGATCGAAGCCCTCATCATGAGGCCACCGAGCAGCTTCCCTGCCCGGTCTATCCCTGGCCGGTAGTTCCCTACACATCTACGCCAAGGATCGAAGCCCTCATCACGAGGCCACCGAGCAGCTTCCCTGCTCGATCCATCCCTGGCGAGTAGTTCCCTACCCATCTACGCTAAGGAGCGAAGCCCTCATCACGAGGCCACCGAGCAGTTTCCCTGCTCGGTCCATCCCTAGCGGGTAGATTCCTACCCATTTACGCCAAGGATCGAAGCCCTCATCACGAGGCCATCGAGCAGCTTCCATGCTCGGTCTATCCTTAGAGGGTAGTTCCCTACCCACCTACGCTAAGAATCGAATCCCTCATCACGAGGCCACCGAGCAGTTTTCCTGCTCGGTCCATCACTAGCGGGTAGCTTCCTACCCATCAAAGTTAAGGATCTAAAGCCCTCCTAACGAGGCCACCGGGCAGCTTTCCTGCTCGGCTAAATCTCCGAGGAGTGGCTTCCTACCCTACGAAGACACAAGTCTAGGAATCGGTTGAGGCCGACCAATTCCCACTTGGCTGTTTTTCAACTCATGCTAAGAGACGTAGCCGTCAACCCGACTCTGGGGAATAGACTTGACTCTTCTTAAATGAACGATCGCCAGCTCGACTACGGGGAGCGGGAAGGCACTGACCTTCCTATACTTGGCAATTAATCGAGTTACATTCGATGCGCAATCGTCATCCGAAAAGCTGGTCATCGACCTACGACCTAACACCTGATTCGAGGAAAAGACTGACAAGCTGAAGTACACACACAGAAAACACAGTCATGCAGAGGAAAATAAACAACTTTATTCAGGCTCCAGAAATTTTTACAAGGTGCTCTGGGCTCCTCAGCCTTACAAAAAGTGCCCGGAGGCTTACAAAAATTGAAAAATAGAAAGGAAAAACAAAAAACACACAAGGCGAAGAGGCTCATGCTGTGGGCTCCGCCCGGGTCTCTCCTTGCTCGGCACCGTCCTCAAGGGCCGGGGCTTCAACCTCCACAACCCCTTCTCCCCCGATGGCTGCCCCAGCGCCAGCCACTTGTGGCGTATCCACAGAGAGCGGGACTCTGGCGCGGAGCTCACCGTTGGCAAACTCCGGCATCAACGCCTTGACGGCATCAAAAGCTCGTGCCAAATGATAGCCGAGGCTTCGGCGATGTCGGCGTAGAACTGGTCTGACGCCTTATACTTCTCCACCGACTTCGAGGCTCGGAGCTCGGCAATCTTCACCGCCTCAAGCACCGCCTCAGCCTCCCTCTTGCTGGTATCCCTCGACTTCTTCATTGTGGCATAGCGCTTGCCCATCTCCTCCAACTTAGCCTGAACGGCTTGGTTAGACGCACTCAGAAGTCGTTGGGACTCCTGGCACTTGGGGACCGTTAGCGCCTCGGCGGCCAACCGGATTTCGAGAGCGGTTGTCTTCTCCTTCTCCTACTGCAGCTCAAGGTGCAGATCCTCTTCCCACGAAGACGATTTCCCGGCCTTCCTCATGGCCAGGGTAATCTCCTCGGATTCTATGTTTACGATGAGGGCACAATGTTGGAGGACCTGAGGAAAACGGCCAGAGGAGTTAGACAAGTTAAAACCGAGGAAAGAGTACTTTAGGAAATCCTTAAAGGATACGGATACCAACCTGAACCGCCTCCTGAGCGATGGCGGTCACTTGGGCCTTCAGGGTCCCCCGGGGAATCTTGCCCAGGCCGATTGCTCCATGTCCGATAGCAAGCTGTCGGCAATGGAAATCCCCGAGGGGACCACAAAGCAGACTTCCCCATCCTGCACGGGAATCCCCTCAGGAATCTCAGTGGACGACGGGCGGGAGATCGTCTTATTCCTCTTGAGAGGAACCTCGACACCCTTTTCCTCCCCCCTCACCAGGGGCGCCGGGTCTCGCGCATGCTTCTGGCTGCCCCCGCGGCGGTCATCGGGGGCTCAAGGCGCTGCGGAAGGCCTCACTGGTGGAGATAGTCTCAGGGCCGAGCTCGAGCCGGCTCAAGACAAGCTCACGCCCCCGGCTGTTTCCTGATTTAAAATCAGGAAAGCTTCTGGGAAAAGCTTTAGGGGAGAGTCACGTGCTTACACGAGACTAGCGGTCACGTGTTGGCACGTGACACCTTAAAAGCATCATCAAGTCGAGTTCAGCCTCCTGACTACGCTGAAGAAAATGGGCTTCAGAAAGAGCCACGTGCTCCCACGTGACCAGAGTCACGTGGCGACACGTGACATTTGAATACAAGCGTCGACGGCGCACAAGTTCTCTGATCAAGTCAAAAAAAAGGCTTCAGAAGAGGTCACGTGCTTCCACGTGACCAGGGTCACGTGTTGGCACGTGACGTTCAAGACAGTAGACTCGTTCTCCAGACGAACCAAGGAAAGAGAGTTCAAACAAGGGTCACGTGTTCACACGTGACCAAGAGTCACGTGTTGGCACGTGACGCTTAAGCAACAGTCAGAAGAAAGGAAAAGGCTCATTCCAAAGGGGGTCACGTGCTCACACGTGACCATGGGTCACGTGGGCACACGTGACCGGCTTTCAAAGCCCTTTTTATCAACAGAATTAAATTCTGAGAGAAATGCAAATCTTTCCAAAGGAACGCAACTATATTCATCCAATCAAATTAAAGATTCGGAGGTCATTTATCTATGGAAAATCTCGGGTTTGGAAAGATTTCCCCCTTAAATCTAACCAAAATAACAAAGGAGAATCTCTGGATTTGAAATCCAACGATGAATAAAATTCACCTAATAATCCAAAGGTCCAGAACGAATGAAGGACGCAAATCAAATCTCTCAACGAAGATTCGTCAAAAACCAACTGATTCAGCTGCTTCTCCTATAAATAGGAGCCAAGAGACACAAAAAGGGAGATACATGCGCAGAAAAGAGAAAAGAAAAAAGGAGGAGAGCTTTGATACTTTGAAAAGACTCGGATCTTCTGCAAAAAACCCTAGGTAAGAAAGAGGAAGCCTTTCGAAAGAAAGAGAACTTAATTCTCTATAGAGTTTAACTCTAATATATAAAACAGAAGAGCAAATTTCTTCTCTCTTTGATAGAAGATCTGCAAAGTGCACATCTCCCCTTAAGGTTGAGAATTTAATTCTCAATGGGTCGAGATCCTGCCATGCAGATCCAAAACATAGAGAAAGAATGCAAGCACGAGAATTTAATTCTCACAGAACTATAGGAATTTAATTCCTCTAAGATAAAAGTAGGGCTTGACCCTGTGTTATGGGAATTTAATTCCTTCAAAATAAAAAGGAGCAGGGTTTAACCCTAATTAAGAATTTAGTTCTGTTGAAACAATGGGAATCTAAGTCCCTTAATCATAATCTGACGGGAAACGGAAGTTTGATTCCTTAAAAAAGTTTTTATTAGGGTTTAACCCTATTCAATTCTTCACATAAACGAGGAATCTAATTCCTACAGAAGGTTCAAGGATCGAAAGGGAAGTAGGAATTTAATTCCTTTGAAAATTAAAGCCAGAGGAATTTAATTCCTGAAAAGAAAGATCAACAGATCTTCTAGAAACTACATAGAGGCAGGGTCACGTGCTACCACGTGACCCCCCCCAAAACCCCTACAGAAAGCCCCTTTGAGGCAGCACCCCACGTGACCCACGTGACCCTCAGCAGAAGCCTTAACACAAAGGCATTTGAATGCCCATCACGTGATGGCACGTGATGCTCTGAAAGATGCAGTAATCTCAGCAGAACCATTGAAGGGAAGGCACCCTCACGTGTTGCCACGTGACCTCTCTTGCCCTAGCGCTTAAAACTAAATTGGAGCCCCAGAATCCAATCATTGAAACAACGGTTGGGCCTTAGTGTTCAAACTTTACTTGCAGTGTTCAACACTGACTACCTTAGTGTTTAACACTAATATGAGGCCTCCGTTGCCAGTACTTGATACCAATCTGTTTTAGTGTTTAACACTAATTTGAAAGCCTTGTTGCTGGTGTTTAACACCAACTATTCTTTTAGTGTTAAACACTAACTTGCCAACTCCATTCCCAGTGTTCAACACTGATTGCTCTGTAGTGTTCAACACTAGGCTTTGGCCCAATTGACTAAAGGGATAGAAGCAAACATTCTCCCTCCATGGACCAGCAAAGAGTCAATATTCCAGACCTGACTGGACTTAGCCCAAGCTGGCCATAAGTCCTCAATTTGTGATTAACTGGGCCGGTAGGCTCATAACATAATTGATCAGTCTTGACCTAAATTGGGCCAAGGACCATTTAATCCATCCCGGTTCTAGGGTACATCTCTTCACTCCTTTGATACTTGGCATTGTAATCCCTCAATGTCTTCAAAGAGGTGACGGGTCCCGAAGACCATTCATGATATAGACTGTGGGGTCCTTAAACCCATGCATAATACAAAATTCCTGGTTACGTGGAACGTGGATAACGTCACTCTTTGACCCCACGAAAAACGTCCAGAGCGGATCCTGGTCCTCGCAGAGCACGGCAGTGAACCCGTGTGAAGCATCCAGAGCGGAGCCTGGTCCTCGCCTAGCACGGCAGTGAACCCGTGTGAAGCATCCAGAGCACATACCGGACTGTGGAGTCCTTAAACCCATGGACTATGACGTCCTTAACCTTGACCGAGATGTCTTTAAACTACCCACGGACCGCAATGTCCTTAAACTACCCACGGACCGCAATGTCCTTAAACTACCCATGGACCGCAATGTCCTTAAACTAGAACCATAGAGCCTCCATATGCTCTTTCGTCGGATCTAAACGGTCCTGTTTAAGTTGATCTTAGCCTCAAAAATGGCTAACGCGTCCTTAAACCTTCAAGCAAACTGGACTACGAATCCCCCCTAATTAACTCTGGCTCGAGGGTACATCTCTGAACTCCTCTGACATCCGTCGTTGAAATCCCTCAACGTCGTCAGAGAGGTGACGGGTCCTGACGGCCACATAGACGATGATTGGAACAATGGAATTCAAACACTCTTTTGTCGGATCTAAACGATCCCGTTGAGTTGATCTTAGTCACAAAGTTAGACTAACGTGTCCTTAACAAACGTTTGAGTCGATCTTAGCCTCAAGTATGGCTGACGTATCCTCAAACCAAAACCCCCAAACCCAAATTTAAGATAATGCGGATTTGGACCAGTCCATGCCCTACGGGCGACAACATAACTCAGTCTCCGTAAACGATCCACGGGCAATGAAACATAAAACAAGAACACACGACACGAAGTGACCATCTGGAGAAGGAGAAAGTTGTTACCGCAAAGCGGTAGCGTAATTAACTGCAGGGGCTTGCGCCTGCAGGGAAGAGCGTCCCCACAATCAAAAACCCCTCGAACGAGGGGGAATCTGACGAAGTCTGCTACATCGGACGCATCCGTCTAGACCTCCGATTTATGGCGCCATGGATCGAATTGGCATCTTCGGAGAGGTGGACGGATAGCACCAATTAGCATCTGCCCCGAATTTCAGGCGAGACAGCCCATGTCTCGGCCGCCATTCGGAGGGGAACAGATTCTGGCACGCCCGGTGGGACCTTTTCCTCTTTCCACTCCACACTTCGTGTGTCGTGATTCGCGAACCAATCGCGGTTCGCTAACAGTTGCCCTCGGGTTTCAAGATACTAAGAATTGGCGCCTTGCCTATTGCAGAAAACAAAGGATCAATGGCTGCTACTTCCGCGAAATCCTCCAACTGCTCAAGCTGCAATTGCGACCAACGTTTTGCCTCGCCGGGAGGTATAGCCTATGGACCCCAAGCTGCTTCGTTGTTCACAATGCCGGCGGACCAGGTGACTCAGGCCACTACCGGATTGTTCTTTGGGACTATACTCCCACCATCCAGCTTCACGGCGCCAGTGCTGACAAAGGAAGCCCTTAAGAAGTCGGTCTTTGATCGTCTCACCGCTGCCACGACTCCTCTCACCGAGTCGTCCGATGTCAGCGCCTCAGTCTTTTCTAGATTGGGCCAGAAATCCTGCAGATTCGTCGCAGAGAAGGCTGCTCCTAAGAAAACGGCCGCTCGTGCTTCCGAAATCGCCAAGGCAGCTTCCCCGGCCAAAAAGTCGGTCTTTACCAGATTAACGGCTTCAGCTCCCGCTCCCGTTGCACAAAGGACATCGGTCTTTGACAGGCTAACACCAACAACGACCCCCCACCCACACAGGGGGCAAGATGAAACCGTTCTTATATCTGACTCTACGCCGTCTGCTCGATGCGCTCGACGTCGTCATTGGCGCCGAATAAGGAAGGCTGGGGGCAACTCCCTCTCTGGATTGACTCCACCAGCCCCAGCGGTAGAAGTTAATGCTGCTGTTCCAACTAGGAACAGCTTCGAAATGTTAAATAAGGTGCGAAGGAATTCCCCTACCGCAGTGCTGAAGAGGTCTCCTCGCCCATCAGAAAAGGTTGTGGAAATAGAATCAGAACAGCCCCGATCTCCTCAACGGCTGTCTTCCAAAATCTATAAGGTCTGGCGGCAGGCCCGGGACTCAATCATCGATCCAAACCTCTCCCGCCAGCATAAGAAGCTGAAGATCCAACCGAAAGCTGGTCACCAGGCGAAAACCCAAAAGGCTGTTTGGACGCCCACCTCGACGGCCCCCTCAACCTCCATGGCTCATAAAAGGAGGGAGCCAGAGGAGATCCCTCAACATGCAACGACGGCTAAAAGCAACAAGCCCGGACACCCTAAGTCTGGGGGCATGATGGTCCACACCGTATACATGGCCTCTGGAAAGGAGGAGAGCCGCACTTCTACAGGCCACCGACCGCTAACCCGATCCGTAACGAAATCCCAGGAGCAGCAACAAAAGCTCCAAGAAATGATGAATGCTATGGCCGCGCTCACCGGGCCAAAGGAAAACCCAGAAGCATCCTCAGACGCACGCCGGGAGGAAGAAACCGACGCTGAATTCCTTCGCCGGACACTGGAGAAAAGGGACAAAGAGGCTGCTGAACAAGCGGCCAACATACAACGGATGGGCCTTCTCTTTCAAGATGTGATAGGAATGATGATCCAACAGGACTTACCCGCCGAAGATCCTCCGATTGTTCTTGAAGACGACCGAGGAGAGACGTCCAATCCACCACCAGCCTTCTCAACGGCCAAGGAGGAGACGATCTCTAAGGCTGACTTGGCTGACTACATAGCCCAGCAAATCCGAGTTCATCATGCGACTGAGGCAGCTGGTCAAGTCGTGAAAACAGGGCGACCGTATCCAGGCTGGTACGATCAAATCAAATATCCGCAAGGCTATACGATACCGAAATTCCATGTGTATAAGGGGACCGGCAATCCTCATCAACACGTCGCCCAGTTCCGGGCCCTCTGCGGTAACACCGGCGGTGACGATAAACTGTTACTCCGTCAGTTCGTTGGCAGCTTGTCAGAAACAGCGTTCGAATGGTATTCGGAACTCCCGAACGATTCCATCAAAACGTTCGCTGAAATGGAGTTGTTGTTCACTCAGCGGTTCGCAAGTGCCAGCGAGCGCACTCCAATTACTGCTTTGATTAACGCCAGGGTAAAGCCAGACGAAACCTGGGTCCAGTACGCTATACGCTGGCGGAATTTGTGGTCGAGATGCGAGCAACGCATTGAGGAAGCACCCGCAGTGGGTATGTTCGTGGGCACCCTAGACCCCCACGCAACTATCTCCCAGTTTATGATGTTCTTTAAGCCAACCACATTCCAGGCTTTAATCGACAAGTTGGCTCAGATGGACCAGATGGGTCATAGGCCACCTCCTCCGAAGTCGGAACCTCGGAATGATAAGGGTAAAGGAAGAGCAACCTTTGTCGCGAACGCCCAACAGCAGCCTGACGCCCCGAAATCGACAGATCAATTGGAAGAAAGACGCCGATATTATAACGAAAAGATGAAGCGTCCCTACTCGTTCCCACGAGACAAGACAAAACGGTTATTTGAGCTGGCAATACGCAACAGACTTATCAACCTCCCGAATCCAAGGCGACCGCCACAACCCACCGAGGTGAATAACCCCAACTATTGCCCTTACCATCAGACGGTAAGCCATCCGATTGAAGATTGCTTCGTCTTCAAAGGATGGATCGAAGATCAATACCTCCAGGGGAAGTTTGTACTGTCCGAAAAGTGGAAGGTGAACCCGCCACAACTACATACTCCTAAAAAGACGGACACATCGGGGGCAACCTGCTCCTTTGTCGAAGAAATTCCATGGGAGGTCGTGCTATCAACGAAGACCAAAAGGATGCTGAGAGACCTTCACGCGTGCCCTGCAATCGAATGGAAGGACCCTCTTGAACCTCGAATTATCGAAGGAGCAATGAAGCCCCACGCAACTACGAAGACTGCTGATAAGGGCCCAAATACTCACGCCCAGCCGTCAAAAGCTTCGAAGAAAAAGAAGAAGAAATCCAAGAAGCCCGCGAAGCTTGGAGACGAGCGAACAAACTTGCAGAAGCAAATCGACGCGCTGGAAGAATATAATCAGAAGGCGCGAACTCCTGTCACACTGCAAGAGTTCCTCAGCCACATCTTTCAAGAGGACGATGATGGAGAGAACTCGTCGGATGAATCCGAGGGATATGCGGCAAGTTGCAACATGATCTCCCACTCGTTTACCGATGATGAGAAAACTCCCAGCACTAAGAAGCTGAAGGCGGAGCCCGAACCAGAGCGTGCGAGGCTGACAACTGATATGATCAATGCCTTCCTAGACGAGATTCGTCTAAAAAGTAAAGCAGATCAGAAGCGTGAGATGGCAGCATCAGGAGGAACCAAATGCGGGCGACTGAACGAAGGAATTGAACTACCCCTGCCAGAGCGAAAGGTATCCGAGATGGACAAGAAGATATTCAAGACGAGGAAAAGGTTCGCCAAAGCCATGTCAATGGGAATGAGGCTACCACCCTCGGAAGGAAACACACACAATGGGGCGGAGAAGCACCCCGATTACTGTGCATATAATCGGAAAGTCTCACACCCCACAGAGAAATGTTGCTCGTCGGCAACATTTCAAACGCATGAAACGCAAGAGCCGTCGGGAGCAAAGAAGCGCCGTTGACGGGCCCAACAGAATTACTGGCAACTGTTATATGGCTCATGCCGAGGGGTCGCAATTCCTCACCTTTGGGAGCGACTCTGACGAAGAAGTGACTCTGGGCCCTCTCTTTGAAGAATCCGCGCTAAGAAAAGATGAGGAATCCGAAGCCTGCGGAAACACTCAGCTGCGCAATCGCACACTCCCGGAAAAGAATCTCGGGCCTACGAACAGAAAAGATAAGGGAAAGGAAAAGGTCACTGAAGATATCACTTTGGATGACCAAGTCGCGAAAGAACTGGCTGCCAAAGACCCTCCTAGGAGGAGTAAAGTGGACTATAACATCCTCGCGCATCTAAGGAAGCTACCTTCTCAGCTCAGCATTCTCGACGCCCTCCTATTATCAAAAGAAGCACGGGACTCACTAATTAAGGCACTACAAGAACCTGAGCAATTCCAAGCCTTTCTCGCCACCGAAAAGATGAAGGACGAACTGGAAGAAGTGCATACGGCCGACGTCACTTTCGGTGATGAAGACCTCCTTCTCGGGACGTGCGACCATAACCGTCCCCTATATGTCTCTGGGTACTGCCATGACATCAAGATAGGCGAGATCCTGGTGGATAACGGATCCTCCGTTAATCTCCTTAATGTTCGGGTGTTGAAGGAAATCTGCATGAGTGTGCAGCATCTCGCTCGGGACAAAATTACTATCTCCGGTTTCGATTCACAATCGTCACGGACTCTTGGATCTGTGATACTAACGTTACGCTTCGGGCTTCTCGTCACAGACATCAAATTCCATGTCATTGACGCGAAGACCTGTTACAATGCCTTGCTCGGCCGTCCTTGGTTACACGAGTACAACATCGTCCCTTCTACACAACATCAGTGTATGAAGTACTTTAAAGATGGTTTCGAGTATACTGTAACGGGTGAGCTGAACCCATTTTCCGTGAACGAAGTCCGCAAATACGAGGATGCGAAATACTTTTTGCCAGACTTTGAAGATACAGAAAGGTGTCACGACTCGGAGAACAAGGCCGCCGCCACCATCCCTGTTTTCGGAAGCGATACCGAAGAAGAAGAAGAGATAGTTTATACGGGGCCAGCTCAACGCAACAACCGGAGGACGCCCATCCCCATACTGGTCTTCGGAAGTGATTCGGAAGATGAGGTCAATGCCGTATTCTCCAATAGGCTTTCAATACAAGCACCTCCTGGCGATGACCATAACTTGCAGATCACCATGGTACCGCGAGAACACTACAAGGACCTCGACACGCTTCAAGCTCACAGTGTGCAAGAGCTGCAAACGTTTTGCGTCCCCCCCAGGCGAAAGGGTGAGAAGATGATCCTATTTTATCGATCCTCAGAGTCGAAAGTAGAGAAAGAGATCTGGCACGGCGTAGATGCTACATGCGACAGACTCCAGCCCATCCGTTTGCCCAGATACTATACAAATGGATTAAAGAAGCTATTGAAGCACCAAGGGGTACCCTTAAAACAAACTGTTCAACAGGCTCGGTTTTACAACAGGATTTGGGATGTCCCTGGAACCCAACGCAAATTGCCTAATGGGAAAATGGAGACACTCGGGCTTGGATACGCGAGAACCGGAAAACGAGAACGGGCTCATAACAGCTACGCTATATATACCTTTGATGAAGAAGAGGACGCCCTGTCAGGAGATGCCAACCCCTCATCAAAACCAGACCACGCGATTGAGGCGTCAAGTCCGTCATTTCTAGAACGAATGGACAAGCCCATCAGGAAAGTGGGTCAGAAAGGTCGGGAAGACCCCAACCACGAAATGGCCATCTACGAGAAGGCCAGGACGCAACGTCTATTTCAACAGGCTGCGAAAGGCAAGAATGCTCATCCTTGTCAACCCATCATGCGAAAGGCCCGACGCGGAGACGGAAATAAGTCGAGAAGCGGAAAAAGGAGCCGACAACAACGACGCAGGATTAGAGGGTTACGAGGTCGAGTACTGCACAGCTCGGATTCGCCCTTCATAGAAAAGATGAGTCGAGCGTACTCCTTCCCCCGAGACAAGACGGAAAGGTTACTCAAGCTCGCCCTAAAACATCAGATGATCGCGCTTCCGGAGTCTAAACACCCTGAGCAAGCTAATAAGGCCTCTCGCTCGGGCTATTGCTCTTATCACCGAGCCGCAGGACATCCTACCGAAGACTGCTTCACCTTCAAGAACTGGGTCGAGGACCAGTACCGACGGGGCAGATTCGCTTTGTCCAACAGCTGGAGGGTAACGCCGCCACGAAAGCACGAGTCCAAGGCCGCAAGAGCGGAGCCGGATCCGCCTCGGCCCCGGGAGTGTATTCGCACCTGTTATACGATTGCGATAGACAACCCTCCCCGGTGCTTCGAAAACAGCGATGATGAGGTTATCTCAGAATTCCCGCCTGCTCCGAAAGAACTGGAAGACGGTATACATACTACTGCAGATAACCTCAGGAAGATTGAGTTGGGATCGGCAGAGGACCCGCGACCAACATTTGTCAGCGAGCTACTCTCTGAAGAAAGGGTGGCCGCGTTAAAAAACGTGCTTCTACGACATAAAGACTGCTTCGCATGGAACTACTCTGAGATGCCAGGATTAGATCCGGAGGTTGCCGTGCATAAATTAGCAATATCCCCGGATATCAAGCCAGTCAAGCAAGCGCCAAGGAGGATGCGACTCGAATTGGAGATGAGCATCAACGCCGAAGTCAAAAAACTAATTGATTCTGGATTTATCCAAGAAGTACAATATCCCGATTGGATCGCCAATATCGTCCCGGTGATGAAGAAGAATGGGACGGTGCGTATATGCGTGGATTTCAGGGATCTCAACAAAGCCTGTCCAAAAGATGATTTCCCGGTGCCGGTAACCGAACTAATGATAGATAACACGTCTACTCACGAGATCTTCTCCTTTATGGATGGTTCTTCAGGATACAATCAGATAAAAATGCATCCCGAAGACCAGAAGCACACCGCTTTCCGGACCCCTTTGGGTGTATTCTGCTACAGGGTTATGCCCTTCGGTCTAAAGAATGCCGGCGCTACCTATCAAAGGGCCATGACAAAGATCTTCGACGACCTCATACATGACATCGTCGAGTGCTATATCGATGACCTCGTAGTAAAAAGCATGTCATACGAAGAGCATTTAAACCACTTGGAGACTGTGTTTCAACGCCTCCGGCGATATAATTTGAAAATGAATCCCCTCAAATGCGCGTTTGGAGTCTCCTCGGGAAAATTCCTGGGATTCGTCATCCGACACCGGGGTATTGAGATAGATCCGTCAAAGATTAAAGCGATCATGGAAATGCCTCCGCCAAGAACCCTCAAACAGTTGCGGTCTCTCCAAGGGAAGCTCGCATACATCCGGCGATTTATCGCAAATCTTTCAGGCAAATGCCGCCCCTATAGTCACCTGATGAAGAAGGGAACCCCTTTCGTCTGGGATCAGAAATGCCAAGGTGCACTAGACGAGATCAAGCAGTACTTGCAGAACCCGCCGGTATTGGCCGCGCCGGTCAAGGGAAAACCCCTCATTCTTTATACAACCGCCCTCGAAGGTTCCTTGGGCGCATTATGGGCGCAAGAGAACGATCAGGGGAAAGAGAGAGCACTCTACTACTTAAGTCGAGTTCTACTGGGGGCAGAAAGCAATTACTCTCCCATTGAAAAACATTGCTTGGCGTTAATCTTCGCGATAACAAAACTCAGGCACTATGCGTTGGCACACGAAGTCTGCCTCATCTCGAAAGTGGATCCTCTTAAATACTTGATGTCAAGAGCCATATTGACGGGACGACTCGCTAAATGGGCCCTGCTCTTGATGGAGTTCTCGATAACATATCAACCTCTCAAGGCAGTGAAAGGCCAGGCCATTGCCGATTTCCTCGCTGAGCACCCGATACCGGCCGATTCTCCTTTGAATTGTGACTTGCCGGACGAGCATGCATTTGATGCGATTAGCGGTGGAAGCGCCCGATGGGAACTTTATTTCGATGGAGCGTCCTCTATAAAGAAACAAAAGCAAGGTATCCCAATGATCAAGTCAGGGATAGGCCTCATCTTTGCGACTCCACAAGGAGGGATAATGCGCTTCGCCTTCTCCTTAACAGAGCCAAGGACAAACAATGAAGCTGAATACGAAGCCCTGATAGCAGGTCTCGAGCTTGCCATTGACATGGGAATTGAAGACCTCCTCATATACGGGGATTCTCAGCTGGTCGTTAGTCAAGTGAATGGCGACTACCAAACGTGCAAACCGGAGCTGGTGAAGTACGGCGAAAGGGTGCAACAACTATTGTCCCAAATTCCTTCCTACACTTTGGAGAACATACCACGCGCAGAAAATAGCAAAGCAGACGCATTGGCTAAGCTTGCTAAAGAACTGGCCGACGAGAACCTCGATGATGTCAGAATCGTGATACAAAGCCGTCGAGTGCTCGCCCCGGCAGAAATATCTCCGGAATCATGCAAAGAAAAGAGAGCGACTGAGCAGACGACCCTACAAATAAAGGACCATGAGAAGGCCGAGGACTGGAGGGAAGTCTTCATAGACTACTTTAAGTCCCGCCACATACCCAAAGAAGCGTCTTCAAGACATCAGCTCATGAAACGAGCTCTATCTTTCGCTTTCGTCAACAATACCCTATACAAGAGATCGCTCGATTCTCTATGGCTGAGATGCTTAGGACCTGACGAAGCAGAAAAAGTCGTTCAGGAAGTTCATGACGGACTTTGCGGTTCTCACCAAGCAGGCCCAAAGATGAAGTTAAAGATTAAACGAATGGGCTACTACTGGCCCACAATGATCCAGGACTGCCTCGAGTATGCGAAGCAATGCCACTCGTGCCAGATTCATGGAGACTTTATCCACCAACATCCGAATCCGCTACACCCAACGGTGGCCAGCTGGCCATTCGAAATGTGGGGAACTGACATAGTCGGCCCCATTGAGCCGGCATCATCTCGGGGACACCGTTTTATCCTGGCGACTACTGATTACTTCTCCAAATGGGCAGAAGCAATACCATTGAGGGAAGTGAAGACGGAGAATATCCTCCATTTCTTCAAGACGCACGTCATCTATCGGTTTGGAACCCCACGGCGGATTATCTCCGATAACGGGCCAGCCTACAAAAGCCATAAGATTAGCCGCTTCGCGCAGCAGCACAATATAGACTGGAGGTATTCTTCAGTTTACAACCCACGAGCCAACGGTCTGGCCGAGGCCTTCAATGAGACCTTGACAAAGATCATAAAAAAGACCGTTTCCCGGAATAAGAGAGACTGGCACGAGAGGCTGCAAGAAGCCCTTTGGGCTTATCGAACTACATTCAAGACGGCCACAAACACAACACCATACGCGTTAGTATTTGGGACGGAAGCAGTACTCCCCCTCGAGATAGAGTTACCCTCTCTACGAGTGGCAATCCACCACGAACTGACTAACGAAGAAAATGCTCACCTTCGACTTGAGGAGCTTGATGCCCTCGACGAAACCCGACTCATAGCGCAACAACATCTAGAAGCCCACAAAGCAAAGATGACGCGCTCGTACGAAAGATTGACCAGGCCAAGGGCATTCCGCCAAGGCGAACTCGTGCTGGTAGTCAAAAGACCTATGATCCCCAATCGTGCCAAGCGGGGAAAATTCGAGCCAAACTATGAAGGCCCGTACATCATAGACCAAGTTTACCAGGGTGGAGCCTATCTACTCGTGGACATGCACGGTGAAAGGCCTTTCAGGCCAATAAATGGCCGCTTCTTGAAGAAATACTACGCTTAGTGAGCCACAGCCTGGGTCAACGGTAGATGACGACGACTATGTCCGCTCGCTATCTTCCTAGGCTCAGACTTTACAAGCAGTAGCTGACCCTCCCATATCGATGGACCGAAACGTCCTTAAACTATCAACGGACCGAAACGTCCTTAAACTATCAAGGGACCGAAACGTCTTTAAACTATGAACGGACCGAACCGTCCTTAAACTATCAACAGACCGAAACGTCTTTAAACTAACGATGGACCGAAACGTCTTTAAACTAATGACGGACCGAAACGTCCTTAAACTAGCGACGGACCGAAACGTCCTTAAACTATCAATGGACCGAAATGTCTTTAAACTAACGACGGACCGAAACGTCCCTAAACTACTACCGCAGCATCCTTAGGCTGACGAGATAAAAAAAAAAAAAAAAAAAAAAAAAAAAAAACGGTATGTCCACAAGCAAAATGGGCACGGATGAAAACCCGAAAGGGCTCCGTGAGTAAAAACAGCAGGACTACCGGCGAGTGTTTGTGAAAACCCGAAAGGGCGCAACCTCGTTAAAAGACACTTATAGGGTCCTCTTGACCTTGTAAGAAGAAACCACCTGCGTGAGATCCTTACGACTCACAAAGGAGCAACACACTTAGGGATCCTTACGATTCCTAAGGAGAAAATACACTTACGAGATCCTCACGACTCGTAGGGAGAACTCTCTTATGGGACCCTCACGGCTCATAAGATTTGAAAGTCTTAAGTTACAGAGACCTAAACCTGTTCTTAAGCAAATCCTCCACAACCTCCGACATTGCCCTACAAGCGGCTCGGACTGACCCTTGTATACAATCCACGGGCGCGAATAAACATTTCCCTAACAAAGTCCCACCCGTGACTGGGGATATATCCATATGGTGAACGACCCTTGTAAGTCCTCCCGACTTATAAGGAGAAAATCCTCTTTGTAAGATCCTTACGACTTACAAGAGAACATGCACTTAAGAATCCCCACGATTCTTAAGGAGAGAACACACTTGCAAGTCCTCACGACTTGTAGGGAGAAACACCTTTGTGAGACCCTTACGGCTCATGAAATCAAAAGCCTTGGTCAACAGGACCCTTAACCCTGTTTGCTAAGTCACCTTTGTCCAAACGTCGACAGAGGCAAATGACGATTCGCTCCTGGTAAACATTCCAGACAAAATGGCCGAAATGATGGGACAACTTGCAATAAAAAGAAGCAAGCAAAATCTCGGCGGTTCACAGATAACTTAGTGATCACCACCGTGGCATTCGTCTCGATACAGCAGACGCGATACCGGCGAATGAAGCGAAAGCCAAATTCCTAGCTTCATTGTCTCGACGACACAACATCAAGCGAAACGGAACAGCGGCAACCCCAAGTTCCAGGGCTCGGCGACACATATCGCCAAGAGTCAACCCCCATCCCGTGAAATGCGGATACAATCAGCAAACTTCCTGGTTACGTCGAAAGCGGATAACGTCACTCTTTGACCCCGTGAAAAACGTCCAGAGCGGATCCTGGTCCTCGCAGAGCATGGCAGTGAACCCGTGCGAAGCATCCAGAGCGGAGCCTAGTCCTCGCCTAACGCGGCAGTGAACCCGTGTGAAGCATCTAGTGCAAACTTCCTGGTTATGTGGAAAGCGGATAATGTCACTCTTTGACCCCGTGGAAAACGTCCAGAGCGGATCCTGGTCCTCGCAGAGCATGGCAGTGAACCCGTGCGAAGCATCCAGAGCGGAGCCTAGTCCTCGCCTAACGCGGCAGTGAACCCGTGTGAAGCATCTAGTGCAAACTTCCTGGTTACGTGGAAAGCGGATAATGTCACTCTTTGACCCCATGGAAAACGTCCAGAGCGGATCCTGGTCCTCGCAGAGCATGGCAGTGAACCCGTGCGAAGCATCCAGAGCGGAGCCTAGTCCTCGCCTAACGCGGCAGTGAACCCGTGTGAAGCATCTAGTGCAAACTTCCTGGTTACGTGGAAAACGGATAATGTCACTCTTTGACCCCGTGGAAAACGTCCAGAGCGGATCCTGGTCCTCGCAGAGCATGGCAGTGAACCCGTGCGAAGCATCCAGAGCGGAGCCTAGTCCTCGCCTAACGCGGCAGTGAACCCGTGTGAAGCATCTAGTGCAAACTTCCTGGTTACGTGGAAAGCGGATAATGTCACTCTTTGACCCCGTGGAAAACGTCCAGAGCGGATCCTGGTCCTCGCAGAGCATGGCAGTGAACCCATGCGAAGCATCCAGAGCGGAGCCTAGTCCTCGCCTAACGCGGCAGTGAACCCGTGTGAAGCATCTAGTGCAAACTTCCTGGTTACGTGGAAAGCGGATAATGTCACTCTTTGACCCCGTGGAAAACGTCCAGAGCGGATCCTGGTCCTCGCAGAGCATGGCAGTGAACCCGTGCGAAGCATCCAGAGCGGAGCCTAGTCCTCGCCTAACGCGGCAGTGAACCCGTGTGAAGCATCTAGTGCAAACTTCCTGGTTACGTGGAAAGCGGATAATGTCACTCTTTGACCCCGTGGAAAACATCCAGAGCGGATCCTGGTCCTCGCAGAGCATGGCAGTGAACCCGTGCGAAGCATCCAGAGCGGAGCCTAGTCCTCGCCTAACACGGCAGTGAACCCGTGTGAAGCATCTAGTGCAAACTTCCTGGTTACGTGGAAAGCGGATAATGTCACTCTTTGACCCCGTGGAAAACGTCCAGAGCGGATCCTGGTCCTCGCAGAGCATGGCAGTGAACCCGTGCGAAGCATCCAGAGCGGAGCCTAGTCCTCGCCTAACACGGCAGTGAACCCGTGTGAAGCATCTAGTGCAAACTTCCTGGTTACGTGGAAAGCGGATAACGTCACTCTTTGACCCCGTGGAAAACGTCCAGAGCGGATCCTGGTCCTCGCAGAGCATGGCAGTGAACCCGTGCGAAGCATCCAGAGCGGAGCCTAGTCCTCGCCTAACACGGCAGTGAACCCGTGTGAAGCATCTAGTGCAAAATTCCTGGTTACGTGGAACGTGGATAACGTCACCCTTTGACCCCACGGAAAACGCCCAGAGCGGAGCCTGGTCCTCGCCAAGCACGGCAGTGAACCCGTGTGAAGCATCCAGAGCAAACACCGGACTGTGGAGTCCTTAAAATCCACGGACTATGACGTCCTTAACCTCGACCGTGATGTCTTAAAACTAACGATCAACCACCCCTATTCCTTACAGATCTTTGCCTCGGTTTAAGGGTACATCTCTTCACTCCTTTGATGCCTGGCGTTGTAATTCCTCAACGTCTTCAAAGAGGTGACGGGTCCCTGCAACCAAACGTCGGACTGTGGAGTCCCTAAATCCACGGACTATGAGGTCCTTAACCTTGACCGTGATGTCTTAAAACTAACATCGGACTGTGGAGTCCCTAAATCCACGGACTATGAGGTCCTTAACCTTGACCGTGATGTCTTAAAACTAACATCGGACTGTGGAGTCCTTAAATCCACGGACTATGAGGTCCTTAACCTTGACCGCGACGTCTTTAAACTACAATATCTGGAGAAACCCCTGACTCCGTAAAACACGGACAAGAGTAACCGCATCCGGCGCTTACAAGTCCTCACGACTGGGAGAAAAGCTCTTTATGAGACCCTCTTAGCTCATAAGATGTAAAAGTCTCAGGAAACAGATCTTAACCCTGAATCCTGAGCCATTGCTGTCCTGCAAGGAAATCAAGATAGGATACCCGCAGAATGCATTCAATAAAAAGGAGACACACCATTGAAGAGAAAAATGTATCTTTTATTCATAAACCAAAAAGGGTACAAGGTACAATTCAAGAAACAAAAAAAAATGAAGATACTCTTATCAATGAGTAGGTACAAAAAGGGGAGGAAAGATACAGTCCTTAAGCTGGTGGCCGGTGTAGCAATTTTAGCAGCTCATCGTTTTGTTGCTGAGCCACGGCCTCATGACGCAAGATCTCCATAAGGCGAGCCTCCGCCTGAGCTTGTTGGGCTTGATATGAAGCGAGCCGGGCTTCAAGCTCTTTCTCAGTGGCCTTGTGAGCCTCAACCCTCTCGCGAGTAAACATGGCAGCTTTATCAAGAGCTACCACCTCCTTGATGGATTCCTGAAGCACTCGCCAAAGGTCATACGCTTGTTGGCTTTAACTGTGAGGCTGACCAGAAGCTCGCCCAACGCTTTGGAGGCTAGCTCTCTCTCAAAATTTTTACGGCCGAACCCTTTTTCTCACACAACAATATGTTCGCTACGTGGCCACGAAAGCCCGCACTCGCAACCACAGCCTCGAACACGAGACATTTACAAGACCGTATAAATGAGCCCCCGGTCGACAGAGATGATCGATCTGAAACGTGTTCACATCACCCGGTATGAAAAGCAATGAGAAAATTTCCAGTGTTTATCCTATCAAGCATGTGTTCACGATTATATAAGCATCCGAAGAAGAAATAAAGTTTGAGGCATTAATTTGCATGCGACATAATGACAATGTTGATAATTAGAAGAAGCTTGCATAAGAAGAACACAATGTTTATTCAGGCAAGCGAAAACATGCATACGAGTACCAAGCCTACATAGGGAGTCAGCATAAAGCATACGAAAGAAGAGGACTAATTTAAAAACACTACGCTAACGGAAAAGATCACCAAACACCGGATCAATGGCACAAGGGTTCACAAAGCAAAGAACAAAATTCTCCATCTCTCTCTCTGCTTTCTCCAGCACGTCAAAGCGACGGTTCTCACGAGGAGTCGCCCCCCATCGATTGGTGCCGTGTTCGTCTGCAAAAGCGAACATAATAGCTCGCCGGGCCCTAATCTGGCCCAGCAGGTGAATCGAGTAATCCTTCAAAGCCTGAGTAATCAGGCACGCTTCATGGAAGCCCTCGAGCTTTTCTTCTGCCGCGTCGAGCATCGCCAGGGTCATCTCCGCCGGGTGAGGAGGAATGCCGGCAAGCACGGCCGTGAGAGTCATCCGGAGCCAGAGAGAACCCATCGGGAGGGGAGACCCTCTACGGATCGAGAGCTCGTGCATGGCCGAGTCACATTCGTTGTCAGAAAGGAGAGGGTCCACTAACCGAGCAGCAAAGCGGGGGATCATCTCCTCAAGAGGAACTTCCCACGGTTGTCGACGAGCATGAGGGCGATTGCAAGCCATGGCACTCGTTTCTCTCTTTAAAAAAAAAAAAAAATATATATATATATATATATATATATATATATATATATATATGATATGAATCCCTCTGAGAAAGGAGAAGAAGGCTATAGCCTCATATATAATGAAGCGCATTAAGTGCTATGCGCGGAAAATCTTGCATGGTGAATCTGTTTTCAGGGCCTAAAAATGGAAAGGTACCGAAAGTCAAGGAGATGGAACGATTCCCAAGCCCCTTTTCCAGCACCTAATATTGTGCACTGAAAATATGGCATGAGGAAAATCTTGTGAACCGTCGCATCAAGAGATCTCACGCGTAGAACACGTGAGGCCCAAACCTGCAGTGTATTTAAAAGGAAGAATATGGAGTATCACCATGCATATTAAAGGCACCAACAGCAACAATAGTGAAATGATAAAATTCCAGAAAAAGGGCATGCAAGCATAGAAAAAAAAAACACATAATAAAACTTGTCACTCATACTTCAAGAGGTTCATACAAAATCTAAAAGACACTTTTACAATGGTAAGGTTTCAGACGCGGGGCATGGGTTGAGAAACTCAAAATTGACTTTATTCAAGATCTTCCAAGCATTTCGAACCTCCCGGGTATGCTTTCTCTCACGGTCACAAGCATCAGGGTCCCCTCGGATGTCCTCTACCCTCCGATAGGCACCCAATATGGCTGACTGCTGAAAGATCCGATGAAGGAGATCGATGAGATCATCCCGCCTTCTCTTTGAGATCAAACCCATAAGATATACCGAATGCACCTTGTCCTCAGCAGTGTCCAAGTCCCCGAGTGGTATGCCGGCACAAAAGAGAGGAAGGGCCTCCCGGATCGCCAGCACGATCAGCCTCAGAAGAGAAGAGCGACGGGGAAGTCGCCGATGATTGTACTCGTCGAAGCGGCCCATGATCTCGGCACACTGAGCATTAGTGAACTCCTGGTTCTGACTGCGGCCCAGCGCACGAATATTCCCGTACGAGATGATCTCGTCAAGACGATACAGATGGACATCCATGATACCTGAAATAAAAGTCACGAGAATTATTACAAGACCCCCCTCGCATTAATTACAGAAGAACAGCCTCGGGCCAAGAGACCCCAAGGAGCCTCTGGGTGAAGAAACTGAGTTCTTCATAAGAATTAAATTCCTTATCAGGAAAAAGGGAATTAAATTCCCAGGAATAATTTTGATGGACTTAAAGTCCAGGGAGTTGAAACGCTGTCATCATCTCCCCGAAGATCGCCTAAACTCTAAGAGATCTACAGTTCGAAGGTTCCCTGTTCTTAAGAAAAAACTTGAAGAAAAATGGGTTCTTTGCGAAACCCTTAATACAGATTTGAAATCCAAAAAGTTCTTTTAAAAACGAAGGCGCTTTGGCCGTTCAACACCATTACCTGAGAAGAGAGGTTCTTCGCGAACAGAGTTAAACTCTGCAGACTGTTTCAAGACAGAGAACTAAGCTCTGAAAAACGAGAATTAAATTCTCAAAGAAGAAGTTCTCAAGGGAAAACGATGAACAAAGCGAAGGCTTCTGTGAAGAGACAGCTATTTATAGAAGACAATGAAAACGTTTCGTCTCCCCAGATCCCTAGAGGAATCCAACGGTAATAAGAGGTGACAGCGTTGCACTCACGTGCGGACACGTGAGAACAACGCTGTGGGGGCATTTGTTTCCTGATTTAAAATCAGGAAAGCTTCTGGGAAAAGCTTCAGGGGAGAGTCACGTGCTTACACGTGACTAGCGGTCACGTGTTGGCACGTGACACCTTAAAAGCATCATCAAGTCGAGTTCAGCCTCCTGACTACGCTGAAGAAAATGGGCTTCAGAAAGAGTCACGTGCTCCCACGTGACCAGAGTCACGTGGCGACACGTGACATTTGAATACAAGCGTCGACGGCGCACAAGTTCTCTGATCAAGTCAAAAAAAAAGGCTTCAGAAGAGGTCACGTGCTTCCACGTGACCAGGGTCACGTATTGGCACGTGACGTTCAAGACAGTAGACTCGTTCTCCAGACGAACCAAGGAAAGAGAGTTCAAACAAGGGTCACGTGTTCACACGTGACCAAGAGTCACGTGTTGGCACGTGACGCTTAAGCAACAGTCAGAAGAAAGGAAAAGGCTCATTCCAAAGGGGGTCACGTGCTCACACGTGACCATGGGTCACGTGGGCACACGTGACCGGCTTTCAAAGCCCTTTTTATCAACAGAATTAAATTCTGAGAGAAATGCAAATCTTTCCAAAGGAACGCAACTATATTCATCCAATCAAATTAAAGATTCGGAGGTCATTTATCTATGGAAAATCTCGGGTTTGGAAAGATTTCCCCCTTAAATCTAACCAAAATAACAAAGGAGAATCTCTGGATTTGAAATCCAACGATGAATAAAATTCACCTAATAATCCAAAGGTCCAGAACGAATGAAGGACGCAAATCAAATCTCTCAACGAAGATTCGTCAAAAACCAACTGATTCAGCTGCTTCTCCTATAAATAGGAGCCAAGAGACACAAAAAGGGAGATACATGCGCAGAAAAGAGAAAAGAAAAAAGGAGGAGAGCTTTGATACTTTGAAAAGACTCGGATCTTCTGCAAAAAACCCTAGGTAAGAAAGAGGAAGCCTTTCGAAAGAAAGAGAACTTAATTCTCTATAGAGTTTAACTCTAATATATAAAACAGAAGAGCAAATTTCTTCTCTCTTTGATAGAAGATCTGCAAAGTGCACATCTCCCCTTAAGGTTGAGAATTTAATTCTCAATGGGTCGAGATCCTGCCATGCAGATCCAAAACATAGAGAAAGAATGCAAGCACGAGAATTTAATTCTCACAGAACTATAGGAATTTAATTCCTCTAAGATAAAAGTAGGGCTTGACCCTGTGTTATGGGAATTTAATTCCTTCAAAATAAAAAGGAGCAGGGTTTAACCCTAATTAAGAATTTAGTTCTGTTGAAACAATGGGAATCTAAGTCCCTTAATCATAATCTGACGGGAAACGGAAGTTTGATTCCTTAAAAAAGTTTTTATTAGGGTTTAACCCTATTCAATTCTTCACATAAACGAGGAATCTAATTCCTACAGAAGGTTCAAGGATCGAAAAGGAAGTAGGAATTTAATTCCTTTGAAAATTAAAGCCAGAGGAATTTAATTCCTGAAAAGAAAGATCAACAGATCCTCTAGAAACTACATAGAGGCAGGGTCACGTGCTACCACGTGACCCCCCCCCAAAACCCCTACAGAAAGCCCCTTTGAGGCAGCACCCCACGTGACCCACGTGACCCTCAGCAGAAGCCTTAACACAAAGGCATTTGAATGCCCATCACGTGATGGCACGTGATGCTCTGAAAGATGCAGTAATCTCAGCAGAACCATTGAAGGGAAGGCACCCTCACGTGTTGCCACGTGACCTCTCTTGCCCTAGCGCTTAAAACTAAATTGGAGCCCCAGAATCCAATCATTGAAACAACGGTTGGGCCTTAGTGTTCAAACTTTACTTGCAGTGTTCAACACTGACTACCTTAGTGTTTAACACTAATATGAGGCCTCCGTTGCCAGTACTTGATACCAATCTGTTTTAGTGTTTAACACTAATTTGAAAACCTTGTTGCTGGTGTTTAACACCAACTATTCTTTTAGTGTTAAACACTAACTTGCCAACTCCATTCCCAGTGTTCAACACTGATTGCTCTGTAGTGTTCAACACTAGGCTTTGGCCCAATTGACTAAAGGGATAGAAGCAAACATTCTCCCTCCATGGACCAGCAAAGAGTCAATATTCCAGACCTGACTGGACTTAGCCCAAGCTGGCCATAAGTCCTCAATTTGTGATTAACTGGGCTGGTAGGCTCATAACATAATTGATCAGTCTTGACCCAAATTGGGCCAAGGACCATTTAATCCATCCCGGTTCTAGGGTACATCTCTTCACTCCTTTGATACTTGGCATTGTAATCCCTCAATGTCTTCAAAGAGGTGACGGGTCCCGAAGACCATTCATGATATGGACTGTGGGGTCCTTAAACCCATGCATAATACAAAATTCCTGGTTACGTGGAACGTGGATAACGTCACTCTTTGACCCCACGAAAAACGTCCAGAGCGGATCCTGGTCCTCGCAGAGCACGGCAGTGAACCCGTGTGAAGCATCCAGAGCGGAGCCTGGTCCTCGCCTAGCACGGCAGTGAACCCGTGTGAAGCATCCAGAGCACATACCGGACTGTGGAGTCCTTAAACCCATGGACTATGACGTCCTTAACCTTGACCGAGATGTCTTTAAACTACCCACGGACCGCAATGTCCTTAAACTACCCACGGACCGCAATGTCCTTAAACTACCCACGGACCGCAATGTCCTTAAACTACCCATGGACCGCAATGTCCTTAAACTAGAACCATAGAGCCTCCATATGCTCTTTCGTCGGATCTAAACGGTCCTGTTTAAGTTGATCTTAGCCTCAAAAATGGCTAACGCGTCCTTAAACCTTCAAGCAAACTGGACTACGAATCCCCCCTAATTAACTCTGGCTCGAGGGTACATCTCTGAACTCCTCTGACATCCGTCGTTGAAATCCCTCAACGTCGTCAGAGAGGTGACGGGTCCTGACGGCCACATAGACGATGATTGGAACAATGGAGTTCAAACACTCTTTTGTCGGATCTAAACGATCCCGTTGAGTTGATCTTAGTCACAAAGTTAGACTAACGTGTCCTTAACAAACGTTTGAGTCGATCTTAGCCTCAAGTATGGCTGACGTATCCTCAAACCAAAACCCCCAAACCCAAATTTAAGATAATGCGGATTTGGACCAGTCCATGCCCTACGGGCGACAACATAACTCAGTCTCCGTAAACGATCCACGGGCAATGAAACATAAAACAAGAACACACGACACGAAGTGACCATCTGGAGAAGGAGAAAGTTGTTACCGCAAAGCGGTAGCGTAATTAACTGCAGGGGCTTGCGCCTGCAGGGAAGAGCGTCCCCA
This sequence comes from Agapanthus africanus, assembly GCA_030015575.1. Taxonomy (NCBI): domain Eukaryota; kingdom Viridiplantae; phylum Streptophyta; class Magnoliopsida; order Asparagales; family Amaryllidaceae; genus Agapanthus; species Agapanthus africanus. Next base: position 673,755,899 of record JASDDO010000022.1, on the reverse strand, counting down.
CAATCAAAAACCCCTCGAACGAGGGGGAATCTGACGAAGTCTGCTACATCGGACGCATCCGTCTAGACCTCCGATTTATGGCGCCATGGATCGAATTGGAATCTTCGGAGAGGTGGACGGATAGCACCAATTAGCATCTGCCCCGAATTTCAGGCGAGACAGCCCATGTCTCGGCCGCCATTCGGAGGGGAACACCGGCCTTCTTCTGGGCCGTAGCGGCTATGGAAGCTAAGATCTTGGATCGGTCCATTTGTCTTGCGAAAGGAGAATACACGAAAGAGTTAACAGTGCTAGAAGGGCAAAAGAAATCATTCAAGTCTAAAAAAATCGTCCAAAGACCCAACTCACCCATGAAGCGCGCGAGGCTGAGCCCGGCCCAGCTAAGAACCTGCTCAGAAAGTAGGACGTCGGCCCGCTGGATCGGCTCCCATACGGATACCGCCCCCGCCTCAGGCGAGGATGACTGCTTCGCCCTCGGGAAGTCGGCCCTGTGCCATTTTATAGGCATGGGCCAATTCTCGCCCTCGGGTGGCCCGACGAATACAAACTTCTCTTTTCAGTCATTGATAGAAGAAGGAACGACTACCATGTCCGACCCGGCCACCCCGCCCTTGCGTTTTGTAAAGGAAAAATACACCCAGCTCAACTCGTTCTTGTCAGTGCCGGGGTGATTTTTATAGCAGAGAAAAGAAGTAAGAAGGGTTAAGCTGAAGGGATGTCCTCAAGTTTCAACCGGACCAGAAACCCGAGGAGGATTCTCTACGAGTTCGGCACTAGCTGGCCCGGAGAGAGATGGAAGCAACGAAGTACCCCACATACCTCGGTTAGAAAGGGCAGGCGCATTCCCGCTCGGAACGCTTCCAAATACAGGGCAATCTCCTTCCCCTACACCTAGTCCGCCCATTTGCCCCTTTAGCCAAACGGAGCGAATAGTTAGAGGGGATATGGAAACGAGCCCGAATTTCGGCAAGCTCGTCCAGATCCCTCAAGACGGAGAGCGCATCGCAGGCGTTCCCGATGCGGACCTTATGGGCCCTTGTCGCCACCGGGCGGCTAGCGACGCAGGTAGCCCTGACTCTATGGGGCGAGCCCGACACAGAGGAAGCAACAAGAGAACCCTCTTAGCTGTCAGCAGCCAAAGAGGCGGAAGACTCTCTAGACTCGACTCTAACTATTTCTACAGACTCCTCAGAAGAAGACATCTAACCTGATTCAAAGGAATGAGTTCTCCGAGGAAAGAGCACAAAGGATCCGATCTAAAGGATGGAGCGCCGAGCAATCTTTAGCAACAAAGGGAAATTATGAAGGAAGTGTTGGCCCTATGTGGGGTCTCCTCCTATTTATACCCTCCAGAGAAGGCATCCAACGGCCCAGATCTAATCCCGCCAAAACGAAGTTTCGCGTCTGCCAGCCGTCAAGTCTCCACGTGTCGAACGACCATTGGGGACGTCCTTTCGATCGCAGGCGACGGCTACAGCCTGTCGCGTCCGCCAACCCGCTTCAGACACGTGGCCTGTGACCCAACAGACGAACGAGCGAATCGGTGCCCCCTCTTTAATGCGCGATCATTTCGCTGATCCGCTGATATCATCGGAGATAAGCGCGAAGATCTAAGCGCTGGGGGATATTCCACGTGGGTCCAGAAATCTGAACGACGCAACTGCCCAACACCACGTTGCCCCGGAAAATCCGCACCAAGGTTTCCCGTTAATTCATTCGACGGGGCGGCCTGATTCGTTCGGTAGATCCAGTCGAGCAGACTGAGCGAGACAAACCAAACAGGTCACTCTCGACCCGACCTATAAATAGATCGGAACGAGAGTAGGGGGATAATGATGATGCTCATAAGTGGGAATTCCTCATATCACGACACGTGGCGAATGACGTGTCACCCGCGACAGCTCACTAGACTCCTGGAGGGCTGTCGAGGCAAAATCAATCTGGAGCACTGATGACCTTCCCCGGTTCGTCTCCGAGCTTACACTCCGCCTCTTACCGAAGAGCAACCCATCCGCCGAACTGGCGCCACCCACCTATGCTCGTCTCCGAGCTATTACAGAGCTGAACTTCCTCGGCCTTCCGGCTCGTCTCCAAGCTCTCGCCGAGCTAAGCCTCCCCAGCTCTCGCCGAGCTAAGCCTCCCCAGCTCTCCCGGACAAACGAGAACGCGAGGTCTTAGCGCTTCCGCAACAGCTCCGCGTATCTCGCCAGAGCGAAATATCCGCCGCCCCACGTCCCGCGTCCCACGTTGGCGCATCCCCCATCAAAGAGCGTACCCCGTCATTAATGGTGGATCCCGTCACTCATGCAGGCGTAACGTCAGGGGCGTAACCGAAGGTGAAGATCTCGCACCCGCTCGCTCCATGCGACCCCTATAAAACCCCTCTCTCAGACGACCCAAATAAGGCAATTTTAATCCAACAAGCCGCTACTCTGCTCATTTTCCTCAGCTAACTTGATCGTCGGAGGGTCCTACGATGGTCATCCATCCCGGGACTTCTTTGCAGGTAGTTCGGCTTCATCTCAAAATCAACCCATTGAGATCCACTTGTCCATGGAGACAACCTTCAAATCAAATCTTTGCCATTCAACAGCACTCGCTCCAGATCGACGGAGGACAGCATCTGAAGGAGATCAGACCTCCATCAGTGTTAATTGCACAAAACACCATTTCAGTTTATCCCATATATATAGCAGTTATGCCCCTCTTCAGCTAGAAACCATGGGTGCTCGAAGAAAAGAAAACAGAAACTCAATAGTACAGAATACACAAAACCCGCATTAGTTAAGAGGGCATATTTAAAGTTATTTCTATTAAACATAATTACAACTCATTTGCATATAATATCCACAAACTACAAATGCTATTGGAAAAGCAAATTAAATAAAATGCTTAGGGTAGATCACTGATATGTGATGTATCTTCATGCATGCTTATCTTATATATGCAGCAGTAATTGAAGATAATGACATATTGCTTAAATATGCACCGTATCTATTCTTTGCCTAAATATGCATCATATATCTATTTTTGAGGCAAAAAATAGATATGATGCATATTTAAGCAATATGTCATTATCTTCAATTACCGCTGCATATATAAGATAAGCGTGAAGATACACCGCAGATCAATACCCATCTGAATTACTCATTAACATCACCATTTCATCAATGCATGCAGCATCGAGGAATACTGTAGGGGATTTCTTGTTTGCTTCGAAATTCTTTTATGGAAGAAGCTCTATACTTGAAGCTGAAGGTAAAAGCTCTTGTTGATGGTTCGCTACAATGTATGCATATCTGAAAACCAGGAACATTGAAATTGAAACAGACTCAAAAAAAATTGGCTGATTCTATAAATGGTGTTTGTAGAACTCCATGGAAGTTGAGGTATATTGTTAAAGCTGCAATTTATCTGATGAAGGAACTCAATGCAGAGATCAAACATGCAGGTATACAGGGAAATCGATATATAGGGTCACTGATTATTTGGCTAAAGAAGCATTATAACATTCCTTATATGCTCCTATATATATGCTCCTTGTAACATTCCTGATGCATTGATTAAGCTATCCAAGCTTGACTGCTCTTTTATTCCCAGTTTAAGAATTGTTGCTGATCAAGCCTAAAGTTCCCCTTTTGTTCTTAGTTTCAGATTTGTCTGAGTATGTTTACTGCCATAATGTACTTTTCTTGCATGATGAGCAAGGAGTAGCAGTGCTCCTCCTCTCTTTTGTAATTTTCCCAGGTTTCAATAAATTCAGCTTCTTTTTTTGGGGGGAGGGGGGTGCTTGGGGTGGGGTGGGGAGGTGCTCGCCATTTCATCGCTTGAAATAAAATCATATATATTAACGGGAGTAGATTTCTAATAACTAGACGTTGGATAAAATATTGCTCAAGCTTTGCAGAATCAATTGCGTCAACCGCTCGACTGAAAGCTCATTGTCTTAGAATCTCATTCTTATTGCGCGAACACTCCACTTCTTTCGTAGCACGCTCAAAAGGTTGCGATGGAGGCTCATCAGCCTTCAAGAAATGTTCCCTGCTGGTTCCATTTGGGTATGAGGTTAAAATATTTTCCAGCTTGTATCCGGCAACTAAATTAGGATTTGATAAGAAGGTTTATGGATGCATATTGTTTACGGTCCACACGTGCATCTCAAACGCATAAACCGTTTGCATTGCTTACATGAAAAGCAAGAGCAAATCTCATAACACAAATCACTCGCGCAAGCATTAGATATACAGTCTATGCAATTTATTGATAATAAACTTAGCAGACAACTGACGAACAAATTTATAATTGGGAACGCTTCTGAGCATGACATGGTGACTACATCCATCCATTATGCAAAATGCAAGGGAAAAAATTGGTAGCTCATCCTGTAACGGTTAAGAGTTGAAGGTTTAGTTAGAATTACAAAATATAAGAAGCTAGCATTTTGGCAATATAAATGTAATAAGGAAAAACAACTTGCAATCTCTCAACCAAACCAAAGATCTCCTCAATCAAATTGGTGTGGTGGATGCAACACTGGAAGGTAATGTTGTTATTGTTATATATAATATAAAGGTATTAGAAGCTTGATTCAACCCATCATGATAGCTCCCAATTTTGTCCTTGCCTCGAATATCCTCACAATTCTCTTTAAATACTTCTTAGGCTTAAACTTTGTATTTGGTCCTCAACTTTGTTTACCGTAAATTTTCTTCAGCCCTCTCTTTGATCTTTAAATTTGTATTTGATCCGTTGACTATTATTTTGAGTTTCCCATGATCTTTCTTCGTTTCTTTATTAACGACTAGAGGCAAATGACTAGATGCAAATAGGATTTAATTCAAGCTTTTTGACTTTTCAAATTTACCCCCTCATGATTGTTTCAATCCCATTCTTGTCCCCACCTTCAAATATCCTCACAATTCTCTTCAAACCTTTCTTAGGCTTTAACTTTGTATTGGGTCCTCAACTTTGTTTGCCATAAATTTTCTTCACCTTTTTTTTGGGCTTTAAATTTATATTTGGTCTGTTGACTTTTATTTTTCGTTGCTCATTAATGATTAGATGCAAATAAGATTTGATTCAAGCTTTTGGACTTTTCAAATTTACCCCTTTCTTCAATCCCATTTTCGTTCTCACCTTCAAATATCCTCATAATTCTCTTCAAACCCTCCTTGGGGTTTAACTTTGTATTTGATCCTCAACTTTGTTTGCCGTAAATTTTCTTCACCCCTTTTTGGGGCTTTAAATTTATACTTGGTCCATTGATTTTTATTTTGAGTTTGCCATGATCTTTCTTCGTTTCTCATTAAGATCTCATAGCTTTTATTACAAATTTTCCTTATTCTATATTCCCATTGATGAATAGATTGAAAATATATTTAATTAAATCTCAAAAAGTCATAACAGCTTATAGATACTTATGCATCTTATTTTTTTTATAAATTTTGTGTGGTTGTAGTTATTCAAAAAACTATTTTATATGTGTTAGTTTTTTCTTGTTTGATGAAATTTTATAAATCATAATATTGTATAGCAACTTATGCATGTTATGTGGTTTAAGTGTTTTTATTCCAAAAAAAAAAAATTGCTGCAAATAGAATTTTACAAAATAATGTCTGAATTTTTTTTAAGATGTAAAATAGAATTGAAATCTCCACCTATAAAACGCTAACTGATTTTCAAATGTTATCTGGAGTTTATTCAATAAATGCAGAAAATTGATAAAGTTGTAAAGCCTAAGAGACTTTTATGAAATTGTTTTTAAAAAGGTAAAGAAATTTTTCGAAATTTTTATGAGAGAATTTGGGTCAAGCTTCAAAAATTAACGAGAATGAACTTTAGCTGAAATGCTGATCATTTATGCAATGGTATAGTTCTTGAATTTTTGGACAACTTCGTATGTACACAGCACGGGGCACTTGCTAGCATACATAAAGAATAAAAGAGAAGTAGGAGCAGGTGTTGCAGTATAGGGCTAATTCGGGTGAGCGTTGTGAAACCATGATTTGTAACCAAACCATATTTTAGGATGTGTTCGGATGAGATTTTAGTGAAACCATGGTTTTGTAAATATAATTATCTTTAAAAAATTATATATATTAAAATATAATAATAAAATACAGAGAGGCCAACCATTTAAAAAAAATTAGGGGTACCATGTTTTGACAAATTTTTTTTAATGGAAGGGCCCCGAAAAGGACATTAGATGAACTGGATTAGATGGACGGTCATCCAAAAATTATAACCAATTAGATTTACGATAAAACCTAGAAATCAATCACTGATCCAATTTGAGTATCTTTATGGGATATATCTCAACAGAAAACTGTTGAGTAACGACAGCAAATGATTGAGTTCAGTAGTTTCTCATAGAAAATTATTGACTCTAAAAATATGGTTATATGGAGAAGATAAAATTGTTTGAAGCACACACATAACCGGAAGGGCCCACCATCTTCCTCGATGAGAAAAGCATCCTTCCTTGCTTTACCCACAGCTTGAGCGGTGGGCGCCCCCATCGCAGCCTATATAGGTACAAAGCAACCTCAAAAACAAAATTCAGTGTCCTTGCAACTGTTGGCCATCAATCAATCATAAATTATTGTCAATCATAAACCTATGACTTCTACGGACACTGATTGAAAGTTGGGTAAATTGTCAAAGAGATAACTTTTCTATCCATACAACAGAAGACCCTGCCTCTTCAACAACTCTTATTGGTTATAAGATACGATAGACAAAAAGCCAATGATCTTGAAATGGTTAGCCTTCTGAAAAAATTTCATAGTATTTGTATAGTTGACTGCTATATCTAAATAGGCTATATATATCGTAGGCAACCGTGTAGATATCACATAATAACTAGATATAGCAGGCAACAATACAGATACCGCAAGCATGGGTTTTTTGACAATCAAAAACTTTTTCAAGGGTTTCTAACAAACGGTTGGAAACAAGGGTTTTTTTGTCAATTTACCCTCTTAATTTTGTAGGTTAATAATAGAAGGGGCAAAATGAGTAATATATTGGGTAAAAATTGCCATCACCGGGCTTGCATTAGATATGAGAAACGGGGATTCAGGAACGGCAGTCACTCCCCTGCTATCATTACATCCTAATCGCACATATCAAAAAATTACCAAATTTGTAAACCTTTCTGTTTTGACCTCACTACTGCCTTATGACTTGATCTTAGCAAACACCTGGTTTAGAAAAAGAGAGTCCCACCTTATCACTTTTAGGAGCGGATCAAGTGCTAGTCAAATAGACTTTTTTCTGACGAGAAGAATAGATAGAGGTTGTTGTATCGACTGTAAGATAGTGCCAGGTGAGAGTGTAACCACTCAACATAGACTTTTAGTTCTAGATTTTCGATTTAGAAGAGAACCTAGGAAGATTAGACGTAAGGTAGAGCCTAAAATTAAATGGTGGCGATTGAAAGAAGGTAACCAAAAGGCTTTTATAGATCGTGTAGTACAAGAAGCGGATTGGCAGTCGGAAGATGATCCAGACAAAACATGGAACAAAATGGCTAGTTGTATCAAGAAGGTAGCTAGAGATCTACTTGGTGAATCGAGAGATGGTGCTCCACCATCTAAGGACATATCATGGTGGAATGAAGATGTAAAGACTGCTATTAAAATTAAAAGGGATTCTTATAAAGATTTGAAGAAAAGTAGAGATGCGGAGAGATTTGAGAAGTACAAAATGGCTAAAAAGGAAGTTAAGAAAACTGTTCGGGAAGCTAAATCTAAAGTCTACAAGGAGGTGTACGAGAAACTAGACACTAAAGAGGCTGCAAATGATATATACCGGATTGCTCGAATGCGGGAAAGGAAGACTAGAGACTTATGTGCGGTGAAGTGTGTCAAAAATGAAAATCAAAAGGTTTTAGTTCAAGATGAGGATATCAAGGAAAGATGAAAAGATTATTTTAACAATTTGTTCAATGAGAGCTTTACTAAAAATTTGGATGGACTTGTCATTCAATCTCAAGATATAAACCGTGATTTCATGCGTAAAATAAGTCTTCCTGAGGTTAAAGAAGTTTTGAACAGAATGGGTTTAAGAAAAGCGGTTGGTCCTGAAGGGATTCCTATCGAGATTTGGAGATACTTAGGAGAAATAGGCGTTAAATGGCTGACAGATCTGTTTAATAAGATTTGGCAGACAAAAAAGATGCCAAATGAATGGAGGAAAAGTATCCTTGTACCTATCTATAAGAACAAGGGCGACATTCAAAGTTGCTCAAACTACCGTGGAATAAAACTGATGTGTCACACCATGAAACTTTGGGAGAGAGTGATTGAACACAGACTAAGAAAGGATATTAAGATAACAGAGAACCAATTTGGGTTCATACCTGGACGATCGACGACAGAGGCGATTCATTTGCTTCGTCAACTTGTCGAGCGCTTTCGAGAGAGGAGAAGAGATTTGCATATGATATTTATTGATTTAGAAAAAGCGTACGACAAGGTACCTAGAGAGGTATTATGGGGGACAATGATGAAGAAGGGGGTCCCCGTCAAGTATATTGACATAACCAAGGATATGTACGACGGAGTAGTGGCAAATGTCAGAACTTGCGGCGGCTTAACGAGTGATTTTCCGATTACTATTGGTTTACATCAAGGATCTGCATTAAATCCATTCCTGTTTACCATCGTGATAGATGGGCTTACTAGAACTATCCAAGATGAGGTACCTTGGTGTATACTATTCGCTGATGATATTGTTCTAGTAAATGAGACGAAAGCAGGGGTTAATGCCAAATTGGAATTATGGAGGCAAACATTGGAATCTTGGGGATTTAGATTGAGCAGGTCCAAGACAGCATATATGCACTGCAAATTTAGTAGCCAGAGAAGTCAAAACCATATTGGTATAACATTGGAAGGGCAAGAGATATCACCGAGCGACCAGTTTAGATATCTAGGTTTCATCATCCAAAAAAATGGGGAGATCGATAGTGATGTTAATCAAAGGATCCAAGCTGATTGGTTGAAATGGAGGAGTGCAACAGGGATTTTGTGTGATCGTAACTTTCCGTTAAAATTGAAAGGGAAGTTTTATCGGAGCGCTATTCGGCCTGCCTTATTATATGGTACAGAATGCTGGGCTCCTAAGAAGCATCATACACAGAAGATGCACGTAGCGGAGATGCGCATGCTTCATTGGATGTGCGGTAACACTAGAAAAGATAAGGTGCGAAATGAGGATATTCGTGCAAAAGTTGGTGTAGCACCTGTGGAGGAGAAGATACGGGAAAACCGGCTAAGATGGTTTGGTTATGTGCGACGCAGACCTATGGAAGCACCGGTTCGACGAATAGATACTCTTGATATGGGCAATGGCAAAAGGGCAAAAGGGAGACCGAAGAAAACGTGGATAGAGGTGATACGAAACGATATTGTTGCCAAAGGACTCAATGAAAGTATATTGTTCGATAGAAGTGAGTGGAGACAGAGGATTCATGTGCTGGACCCGGCGTGATTCTCATACTGATTCATATAGCCTACCCCATATGCTTGGGATAAAAGGCTCGGTGGTGGTTGTTGTAATAGGCCTAAATAGCAAGACACCCTGATTCCAAGAAAAAGTGTAAACACAAAACATCAAGCAGTTGATGCTGCTCGATGCTTGATTAAGAGTAAACATGAAAATGTTTGATAATAAATGTGACGCCTACACGAAGCACATCAAGAATTGCCTCTGAAAATATTGCATGTTGGGGTGATCTAAATTATGTGACACCACATTCCCCGAAAACTACATCACAATATATATTTCACCAAATGCATACACTAATCATATACAACAATGGGATAAAACCCCATGTCTCTGTATGACACAGATATAGTGATTACAATACACCCTTATTATTACATTAATCATGTACACTATATATACAAGGTAAAACCCGCAGCGACGGAACTTGTATAAAACAGCCCATAATCATGAAGCATCCCAATTCAATTTCAAGCAACCGAGATGCATGGTCGGCATTTGCAGAAAACGAGCTCGTGTGTCTCCACAGCAAAGAAGAATCCCGATGCGAAGATATGTAGAGCTTCTACATTAGCAGGCAGCTATATATAAGCAAGAGAATTTCGGTCGCTGGCAGATTGTGGCCTTCCTCGAGTTGGCGTGGGTGGTCGTTGAATGTTGAGCTCCTGCAAAAAAAAAAGGTCATGTTTTGATATAAATGGTGATATCAAGAGCTTCACGCACTTGAATGACATGGGGTTTCCACATCATTATAGTTAACTAGCCTTTTCCACTTATTAAAATGAGATCAGGTATGACGAGAGACTCCATGAAAGATTTGATTAAGTTATGCTATCAGCAATTCAACCTTAACTGATATCAATTTGATCGCTACCATTTGATCGCTACCAAGTACCAATTCCTAACCATATAACCATGTAAAAGAAAGGGACTTGTCAATTCTCCTAGATCAGGGGAAAATGTCAGCATTACAGATTTGTCGTACGAAATTATGTTCATCCTTTTGTCATAAGAAAAGCAAGAGGGCATACTATCACAGGCCTTTTACTTGAGGATAAAATAAAATCTACTTGTCGGAAGCCAAGCTTTCACTAGGACTTCATTCTTGGTAGCATGATATTGTATCATTCTCTATAATAGCATAATGCATGTTTAAAATCGTCAAGCTTTTAATTGTCATGCTAGGCAGAAATAACTGTTCTGATGCTTATATTCCCCTATTCTCCACTATGCTTATATTCCCCTATTCTCCACTATAATCAAACTCAGTTTCCGTTGGTTTGGTTTGGGTCAGTTCGAACTACAAAATAACGACCTCGCCTTGATAATTTGGGGGGTAACGTGATTTCAACCCAAGAACGGATTATGAATACTGATGTTAATATTTAGTAGATGGATACATGGGTTCAGATTTCAGTTCTGTACTGAGCCTGATCTCAATCTTCCATAATTCTGTTCTCAAATGGATCTTGTGTGATTAGGCTAAGTTGAAACTGGAATTCACATGAACTGTAGCTCATCTAACAACTTTCAAAAGCTGAGAAGTCCCTAACATCTAGTGCTTGTTATACACATCTTTAAATTGGCATAGAAACCAAATCACTAACATCTGCTGCTTGATATATGCTACCTTCAAATTTGTGATTTAAAAAATGTGCAAACTAACATCACCAAATAAACTTCCTAACAAGTACTTTCTTGAGATTGCAACCCATGACTTCCTAACGAAGACCAGATGTCCCGATTTGAAAAAGTGACAAAATTGTAGGTGTTGACGCAACTAGGGATAGGGTAGATCTAAATGAACATGGATTGAAGCTACTAAGAACGATATGTTAATTGTTTATTTAAGCCCTTGACAAAGCAGAATGGAAAAAAAGGATTCATATAGCTGACCCAAAAAATTTGGGATGAAAGCTTGGTGTTGCTGCTATAACAAAACCAAGACTTCATCCCGAACTTACCTAAATCAATATGGGGTGGCTTAAAATGGATTTTATACTAAATGGGTTGGCTCCAAGTCTAAAAATATCAGTAATACTCCAGGATAAGGCTAGAAATTATTTTTCTTATCTCTATCAAAAAGAAAAGCATGAAAAACCAATATCTGCAAGGCGTATAACACTGCCAAATTCAATGTTCCTTCAAAACTAGACATATCGATAAATAGAAAATTGGAGTATTTTTCCAAAGGATTGAAATCTAAATTTACACAACTCTGGAGCTTAATCATGAATTTCATGCTGCTCCATGGCCATTGTTGTTTATAATGTCAACGTAGGTATAATCAAATCAAAATGATTAACTGAATACTTCTTAATAGCTTAATTCACATCTATTGAAAGATTATAATTTTATTATAATTTTCAACTCTCTATAATGCTTACATGTAGGGATTAATATAAATAGCACTTATCACTCTTCTGGTCTGCTATATGTCATAAGATCAAACAGATCATCGATTATGCTAATGAAGTCCCCAGTGAAATATGAAAGGAGGCCCGCAGTAGCAGTCACAGAATAGAATAATAAAAGTTTTCTCTTGACAACTAGAAGTCTCCATGGAGATGCATGATTTTTTTGATTTTTTTTTGTGTGCGTGTATGTGTGTTGTATAGAACTTTTAAATGCTTATAAATGTAAATAAAATTATGGAACCCAATATAAATTTATTCAGCAGAACTTTTACCGCTGCAACTGAAAATAATATGGATGGAGGCTAAAAATTAGATCTCACCTGCATCCAGGTGTCTTTCAAAACATGCTCTGGTGATGACTCGGGCGAATGTAGAGGCGGTGGAAGAGGATGAATCAATTTTGGAACAACAACTAAGCCCCTACCCACCACAAGTATCGCCCCTGCATTATTTGCCGTACCTAACACAAAGTGATACCAATCAAGTCTTGGTCACATGAATTTTTTTATTAAAAAACCTTATAATAAAGTTGGCCTCATGCAGGAATCAAGAGAAGTGTGCATGTTTACCACAGTAGTTAGTTGCGGAGAACAGGGTTATCAGCTGCCCTTGGGCAAAGCGTTCAAAACCGTCCATAACACACTCATGGGCTCGAATGATAAGCTGCAGTTTGTTCCTCTTACAGAAATCGGTTACCCTGTCAGGCTGCAAAATGATCGAGACTTCAGAATAGTATTCAAAAGTGCTTAAAAAAAGAAGCAAACGTTGTAAGCATGGAGCATTGTTAAGAGTAGAAGTTTCAGTGTCACATAACACGACAATATACAATACAGTCTAACTTATAGAACAAAACATTGCAAAGAATATTGACGGACCACCCATTGTTATAAATTATGGGCGACAAGACTATTTTCCTTACTGTAGTCAAGCCGTCAAAGCATTTAATATAAAATTAACTCCAGTATATATCAGAAATCAAGAATATTTAAATGCCATGGCTCACAACGGAAGAAGCAGAAGGCCACAGCAAAAAAGAAGAAATTAATTAAGATAATATGCAATTCGCATTTGTTACAGATTAAATCCCAACTCAGATGGTATGCTACAGTTCTAATAATAATGGGATGTTAGTACTATGCATGCTTTATGGATCATATGAATGTGTTCATGCATATTTTGATGTACATTGTGGGATTGTGCTATACTGCTAGAATTATATTTGGAAAATATCTAATTATTATTAATGCATATGAAAAGCAACATGGCTAAACAGACCTGCTGCCCTTCCTGGACATTAATCTGAATCACATAACGAAAACTGCATCAGCTTCATTACATAAATCTGACAATAGAAAAAAAAACAATTGATATCTTTTTCATTCAACGGTCTCTCTCACCCATCACCCTTACCTATAGATTTGCCCCAGCTACTTGCAAGAATCCCAATTCTGTCGCCATTTCAAATGTTAGTATTGAATGAAGTTATGATCTAGTTTTTTGTGTTTGAAAAGAAACTAGTTTCTCAAATTTTAGTATTGAAATGCTACCTTGTTCCAAACTAATGTAAAGCTAAGAAAACGATGAAATGCCACCACATTACAATATCCAAGAAAAGCTAAAGAGCAAAACACAGAGGCCCTTCCAATTAGATGTATGTTCATGACGCGTGTATTTGAATATGATGAATTAAACTACATGAATATGCATGAAATAACATCATAAAGCACAGTAAATACTAAATAGTATTGAGCAATCAGGGAGAAATAAAAACCAAGTGAATGCTTCAATACAAATAAATACAATCATACCCCAAAAGTGACAAGACCAGGTCCCCTTGCATTCGGTCTCAGCCCTTCTATGCTATCATTCTCTGTGGGGTCTGACCTGCAAATGGGAGAATAATGTTACTGATGAGATTCAAGAGAAGATGACTATTGACTAGCAAAGGAGGTAAAATGCATGTGAAAGAGATTACCATAAAAGGTCCATTAGAATTATGGATCCAACATCCATAGTTATGGGTCTTTCAAGCTTCTCTATTTGCTCTACTGAGTCTATGGACCTCCCTATGCCACCATGCATGCATATAATTTTCTTCTCGATTAGAGCAGCCAGAGGAAGGTAATTAAAAAGTTGATTTACTCGGGTCCACACCCATATTCCGTCATTTTCACCCTGTAAAAAAATCTGGATGAGTGCCTTAACCTCATAGTGAGAAAGACAATCAAAATTTCATATTACCATTCTCTCAATGCATTCAAGACGGAAACCAAATAGAGCATTGATGTCGGCAGCCTCATGGTTTCCACGGATGAGGTGAATATTCTCTGGATATTCTATCTGTTAAAATATTGATGACAGTAACTTGAGAACCTATCATGAAAATGCTATGCAGTTGCAAATTATTGCTATGATGAGTTGCTAAGGCTATCTTTACCTTAAGAGCAAGAAGCAAGGTTATCGTTTCTAGGCTGTGTTGCCCACGATCAACATAATCTCCCAAAAATAAATAATCGATATACCTGAATCATTAAAATTCTGGATTATTGAATATTTTCTTTTAAATTTGTCGTGTAAATCATATTCATCTAGAGTCAAATTCAGGATTCGACTTACGTAATATCGCCAGCAGTTGATGGGAAACCGTACTCATCAAATAACCGCATTAGATCACCAAACTGACCATGAAGGTCACCAAACACTTTTACTGGCGCTTTCAACTGCAGAACTGTAGGCTCCTGCATAAAGAGCTGCTCAGCGGTATAACAAAGCTCACCAACTTCATATGCATCAAGGAAAAACTTTCTATTAGCTGGAGCTTTCCAGTTTCTCGGTCTGAGAAGGAAGGAAATAATCTGCAAAAAGAAAACTCAGGGTAAAAGAAATGCAACCCAATTATAAATACATCTGATTCTGTATGATCCTTGCCTTTTTATGCAAGCCCTGAGGAGACTTCTGCCTATTCAAGAACTTTCTCGGTGGATTTCCTTGGTCACCATTTGTCGGGTACATTCTTCTACTTTCATTTTCAAACTGATCCAAAGACAGTTGACGTACCAGCCCACCGAGATTGCCAACAGCTTCTTTAGCGACTACTACCTGTAAAATTCATATTAGTAATTGGGGAACCTAAGTTAAGGCTACATAAAAATACCCATGAACGCGATATGTGCCGTTAACTAATTTAATTAAAGCATAGTATCATGAACTACCATCCCCGACTGCAAAAAAAAAACAAAAAAATTAAGTACTAGGACGTATGTAAACACCAAGATAGCTGCTAAGTCAGCATAAAATGACTTGTTCTCCCCATTTTACCCTCATGAGATGTTTTTCATTTATTTTTCTATCCTATAAATTTAGTCAACTCCTTTCTCTCTAACTTCCCATTCTTTCTCCCTCTTTCTCTCCTTCTAGGGCAAAACTAGAGAGCACGATTTCCTCCTTTTCAAGCTATGGTGGGTGTGCTGCTATTATAGGCTGATTGGAAGAGAAGCAACTCATGCAGATTGATCTGAAAGAACAAGAGGAGAAGATAAGGGAATATAAAATTGGGTTTTTGTGATTTGGAGGTTTTGCTTGGGTAGGAAGACGGGGGGAATCAAAATTGGTTTTTCTGTGATTTTTGGGGGTTTTACTTGGGTTTTTGCTTGGTTATAGATGTAATAGAATGCACATGAACAAAAAGAAAATGTTATCGCCCATTGTCGATCATGTTTTGTGGTTGAATGTAATTTTTTATGGAAAATGAATTAAATCATCACTGTTTCATGCTTTCACTTGTTCGACGTCACTTGTCATTCTCACAAGTTATATCTCCTTTATTAACTCTATTTTGGTGAAAAATGATGGAAAATAGGGATCCAATTTGAGGGGAAACACTCTTGATAATTGTCTTCATAGATCTATGGTTAGGGCACAAACGACAGTTAGGATAAAGAGATGTTTCCTTTTTAAATTTAAAAAGAGAGTTAAAAGTCAAAGGGAACCATTTTTTTTGAAGGAAATAGGTAAAAACAAAGAGAAGGGTATAAGGTTAAATTGTAACAGAATGAAACGTTGTATGGTAGCTCAATAATAGTAATTCGTGGTACTTCACACTATTTTTTTAAAGTTCATGGATACTTTTATGAAATTTACCTCTAATCTAAATATTGAAAGTAACAGATAAATGAAAAAAAAATGTTGAACAAAATATTGTTATTACCGCTCGAGTATGTAATCTAACATCATTTTCAAGTCCACCATTGGCATCTGACGATGTTTCTGATTTTTCATTAACGCGAGGTGAAGATTTGTTATCATCCGAAAGACTTTTTCCGGATGCTTTTCTTGCAGCTAGCCAGACAGCACTTGCAGCCTCAGCTTCAGCAGTAGAAGCCTCAACTAGTTTGTCGATGGATTCCTGGTCCAAGCTGATAAGAAAGTGATTTTCAGTAACCTTCTGGAAAATTCTAAAATTTTGTATTTAAAAGAAGACGAGATAAAGAAAATAGAAACCTGGCTCTCTCTGGTATAGCATCCAAAGATGGCTGCTCCATATCAGCACCACGGTTAAATATGCCATTTGTTGCAGATGGGCTTCTATTAACACTGTACATGGAGGAATCAATTTCAGATTGAAAAGGTGCATTTTCAGCCACAAGAAAATCATCGAGTAGGATATCTGCGAAACAATCGCCAAAAAACAATATTAAGAATAGTACAAGTATGGAAGTGCAAAACTTCCAATCTTTAGGTGGTGATTCCACTTATCCACACTATGCTTTAATGGGTTCGCTGAACATTAATATAAAATAAAATAAAACCTTTAGTTTCCCCATATAGCACAATTGAATTAATTGTGCAAAACACCCTCTTTCATCAACCAAAACCTTCAAAATCACTCAAATTCTTTTCTTATCAGCTCAAAAAAGCTCTACAGTTAAACTAGACAATCACTTAAAAGTTTAGAATTAAATTTAGGTGCTTTTAAAGATTTTGGCCAATGAGCAGAGGGAATGTTTGCGCTTAAAAATCACTTGAGTGGATATAAGTGCTACACAAGGTGAACTATAGGGGGGTTTGGTGCAATTAACCCTTTAAAAATAACATAAATGATCCAACTAAATGTACGAGCAGAGTAAGCATGCCCCCACTATAAGCAAAACACTGATCTAAGCAACAGAAAAACAAATCTTTATTTTGAAAGTTCGATGCAACTTTATTAATTAAATCAAAAAAGAAAATATGGAAATATGATTGAAAAGAATGGTTTGAATGAACCAACAAAAGCACTAAGTAAAAGTCGAGCAATCTAAACAACTGGTTTTCATGTGGCAATGCAACGGTAAGAATACAATAAGTGCATATCAATGGTATATCAAGTGTATTCTTACAATTGCATTGACAAACCTATTAGCTCAGACCCACACAGCCTTTTCCTGATTTATTTAACCATAACCAGTGTAAAATCAAACGGCTAAAACTTGCCTCCTTTGAGACCTCCGTATATGTAAATCTGAGTGTCAACAGAGGCAGCTGCATGACGACAGCGGCGAAGGAGTTCCGAAGAAGCATCACGGTCATTGGGAGAAGACTTTTGTGAGCGGGATGAGGTAGTAACAATGCCGTTTTTATCCAGCCATACTCCAGCAGCAGTATCCAGAACTTGGAAGAAAAAATGCACTCTGAGAAAAGATTCATTACACATACAAAACCAGATGGAACAAAGAAGAGTAGAACTTTACCTGCAATCGCACCTTCACCTTCAACACCCCTTCCTCCCCTAAGAGCACCTCCGGTTACATGTAACCGAGCACCAACAAAGACCTGTTACAGGAACTATTGCAACAAACTAAATAATTTGGTGGACTATGCAATAATTACATCAAAGCCATACGGCTAGGAGGGTAATGCTTCACAAAAGCAACCAATATATAGAGGGAGGTGGGCTACAGAAATTCATCCTACCCATCTACATAAGGCGAAAGGGTATAAAATCATATTATTTTTTCCCCTTTTGGGGAAAGAGTGTATAACAATATTATGGAAGGAATTCCTATCTCAGTAAAAAAAAACCTAATAATTGCACAAAACCCTGTTACAGATTACTCCGCATAGCACTTAAAAGGTTGTACCTCTTGAGTGATTTATCAGTGCAAACACCCCTCTACTCATTGATTGAAACCCTTTAAAACACTTAAATTATACAACACAAGAAAGTTATAAGAGCTACATTAGACGATTATTTGAATTGTTTGGAGTAAATTTGAGTGTTTTAACGGGCTTTGCTTGATAAGCAGAGGAGGTGATTGCGCTAATAGATAGATTTGCTATTCGGGTAATCTACAGGGAGTTTTACTCCCCAGAATGAAATGGATATGAACTAACATATAGTAAATTACTTACCGCCGCATGTTGATACCTTGGTGAAGGGGACACACCAGGAGCAAGTGTCCACTCCCACTGACCATTTGTATGCATGAGTAGCCCATAAGCATCTGCTAGTGGCTGTACATAAAATTGAGTCATTCATTTAGTAAATTGCAGTACTCAATAGTAATATCATATTATGATAAATCATTGTACATGTGCAAAAGTAACTTGAAAATTTATATAAAAATATATCGCCACATTGCAGCCAAAAAATATGTCAAAAGTTTGAAGATCAATTGGCCGGCTTTAGTACACAGAAAGCTGAACTGTGAAATCACAGTCCACTTCTATCAACATTAAAAACTCCTTTGCTACAAGATTGAATGTAATGGTTCATTAAAATTCCATACTTCGAAGTTATTTCAACAAAACTGCAATGCAATGGAAAACCCTAGGTCAAAGTAAATGCCTAAATCAGTGTAGATCTGTTTTCCTTAGATGTTGGGTAAACAACAGCAAACAATAGAAACAAATGACTTCGCTATTGAGAGAAGTAGTTCTATTGAATCTAGGAACCAAGGCCTTTATACGGTGTGCGATACAAGTCAAAGTGGTCAATACTGATTAGGGCTGCCTACAACTCAAGAAGTGATGCAAGAGATCCTATGGAGGAGTCATGGGCGGTGCACGGACTCAGGCACACCCAAGAATATGGAATAAACTCAAGAGATGGGGACACACAAGAAAAAAAAAATCTACTCTAGAGAAGAAAAAGGGTAGGGGATTTTAGGATACAAGGAGCACAATATTCTGTATTTCAATATTATTTCCTTGCAAATTTGAAATTCGACATAACAGCAAAAATATCTAGCGACAGATACTATCCGTCCCTCAAATTTCCATATTGTTATGTGAGCATGATGAAACTGAATGGTAAGAGTCAAGCGTGATCACGAAAACAGGTTACCGAGTATCCAACATCACCAAAATGTTTTCTATTATTAATTTATACAAAAATCAAGAATCGTTCAAAACTCCAACACTCCCCCTTCAAAAAATTTATACTTCAATTTTTATTTTTTATTTGTGTGTGTGTGGAGGTTGCCGCCGGGCGGGGGGGGGGGGTGTACCTTTCAAGCTTACATGCCAAGTTTCCGTGAAATCCTACTGAAGGTCCTAAACAGTTATTTCCTTTGCATCTTTAAACTTTCTCAAGGATTTAGTAAAATTGATGGTGATGAATCTCCTTGACAAGCTTTAATGATATGGTATCATGAACTCTTGTCTAACAGAAAGATGTTCAGCTATATGAAAAGTCCAGCCATGCTAGGCACTCGTCACTGAACCATGCGACAGTGTTAACTTATGAATCTCTTTGTGTTTTGATTATTTTACAAAACCGTATTTCAAATATACTATATGATTACTATTTATGTCGGATTAGTCAAAATGCTACACAACTGGTGTTATTCAAGTATAAGGATACTCAACACCGCAACTGACATCTCAATAAAATCTTCAGCAAGACTCAGACACACTCAATACGCATTCAAAAACTATAAACGGAGAAGTCGCTCATTGAAGACATTGAAGACTTTTTAACTTTATTTGAGTTTAGAGTCAAGTCTATCCCAAACGGTTAGAATTAAATTTTTAATCCTATTTCAATTCCCAAACACCAAAATCTATTTACCAGATATAGACGTTCCTTATGGACGTCCTATAAACGTCTATTACAGATTTTGAAATTTTTCAAAATTTGAATTTTGGTGAGATTTTTGAAGTTCCAACGGCCACCAATTGCCGATAACTTGTCCTTTCTTTCATGGGAGTTTGTAATAGTTGTCCTGACTGATCCACATTGCTTTCCTATATATATGACAAGTTTCTAAGGAGTTTTCACAGAATTTTTCACGATTTTCATTTTCTTTACTCTAAAAGTTTTTATGAAAACTCAGCCTCTCAACGCTCTCCAGTTTTTGTTGCTCATTTTCAAAGAGATCTTTCTAGAGCCATTAGACTTTTCTATTCTTTTAGAAAAAAATATCTCTAAAAAGTTTCGAAGAAACAATTGTTTTTAAAACTTATTTAATCTTGAAAACTTCTTCGATTTTTTATTTTAAACTTTTGTTAATCTCCAAAATACAATCTCTCATCTTCTTAAATCAAAACTTTGATTTATCTTTTGAGATCGTTAGAATTGTTAGAGTTTGTAAAGATTGTAAAATCTTTCTTTGTACGACCTAGTGAAGAAATGTCTAAGATCTTCAAATTGTAAAGGTTTAGACTACCTCGAAAAAAGTCTAGATGTTCACCGCCTACAAGTGTAAAGGTTTGGATCTGAGCCTAGGTAAAAGATATAAGTTTCTCTACCCGCAAGGAGTCACCGAATAGTGTGTTGAATCCTGAACAGGAGTTCTCAGACGGGGATTAGCCACGGAGTTGGTAAATCTCGATAACAAGTCTCTATGTTCATTTACTTTTTTGCACTTCTGTGACTTTCTGTGATTGTATAGTTTAGTATTTTTATATTCCGCTGCATAATTTCTATATTCGCAAAATTACTCTGAGTTTTCCATAAAGTCTTATTCACCCCCTCTAAAGCTGTTTTCAATTGGCAGCAGAGCAGGTTACTCTGTTTATAAGATTAACCTTTTGAGTTTTTAATCCTATGGCAAACCAAATGGAAGGACAAGCCATCAATTGTCCTTTATTCAATAACACAAACTATCAATTCTAGAAAACTAAAATTAAGGTTTTCCTTCAATGTATAGATCTAGAAGTTCTAGAGATCATTGAAAAGTTCTTTGTTGCCTCTACTACGAATCCCTTATCTGAAGCCGACAAGAGATTGTTGACATTAAATATCAAGGTAATGAATGCACTTCATTGCTCGTTGAATTTAAAAGAATTCAATAGAATCTCTCTGTGTCAAACTGCCAATGAGATTTGAACCTCTCCAGACTGATCATGAAGAAACCAGTCGAGTTAAAAAGAGTAAAATCAACCGTCCCATACACGAGTATGAGATGTTCCAAATAAGAGACGATGAATCCATCGACTCCATGTATTCAAGTTTCACCAATGTCATTACCGAACTTTTCAATTTAGAAAAGAAATTTGATAACAAGGAAAAGCGTTATAAGTTACTGAGATCTCTTACGATATAATAGCAACCTAAAATCGCGGCCATCAAAAAGGCTAATGACATGACAACGTTGAAGATTGATACCCTTATAGAAAAATCAAAGACCTACGAGTTGCAATTAGGGGATCTCAAACAAAATCAGGACACTCAAAAGAAAACCATCGTGCCAAAGGCAACCCTAAGGAATCATCAAGTGATGATGACAGCGACGATGAAGAAATGGCCAATATTGCTAAACACTTCAGGAAGTATCTGAAGTCCAGAAAATTTTCCCAGAAGAAAGGTACGTATAAGTCTAATAAGAATTTTAATACTAATAAAACTTTGCATTGTTTTGAATACAATAAGGAAGGCGATTTGAAGTCAGAGTGTCTGACTCTCAATAAGGACAAGTGGAAATCAAAGAAAGAAACAGAAAAACGGTCGTTTCAAGTAATTTGGGATGATATGGATTCCAGCGACTCGGAAACCGAACAAGTCGCCAACATGTGCTTCATGACGCAAGACAATGAGGTAACTGGCAATAACTTTGATATTGAATCTCTCGGTAAAGTAGATTTAATAAGTTTTTGTCATTATCTTAAAGAAAATTATGTTAAATTAAATTCTAAGTATAAGAATTTAAAATCTAAATTATCTGCTTGGAATAATTTAGAAAATTCAACTCAAGAAGAATTAAAGGAAATCAAGTTAGAAAATGAAAATTTAAATGACAAAATAAAAACCATAACTTTAACTAAAGAAAAATTAAAAGAAACTAACGAAACTTTAAATTTTGAAATATTTGATCTTAAAAGAAAAGTAGAATTAAAAGACAAAATGCTTTTGAATTTTACCAAAAGTAAAAATAACCTAGATATTATGTTAGGACAATTCATAAAATATTATAAGAAAGAAGGTATAGGTTACGATAAATATTCAGAATTAGTCCCTAAAACCAAGCCTTTTAGACATAAATACCATTATAAATATAGTAATAAATACGTTATCTCCACGTGTGACTATTGATGCACGTTAGGACATATATCACAATATTGTCATATTAAAAACAATTCTACGTATAAGTATCACTTTACTCCTAAAACTAATTCAAAACAAACTAAGACGATGTGGATCCCAAAAGTAACACTCTCTTCTTCTTATTCTTGTATGACAGGACTTCCAAAAACGTAGCAGTCGATAGATCCTTGATAGCGGTTGCTCGAGACATATGACTGGAAACGTTCAAAGCTTCAAGACGCTATCAAGAGAAGAAAGTGGCAAAGTCACTTTTGCAGATAATAAAGGCAAGATCATCAGTAAAGGTGATATTTGCTTTAATAATACATCTAATACAACTATTATAAAAGACGTATTATACGTAGAAAACCTAAAACATAATCTATTTAGTGCAAGCCAGTTTCGTGACAAAGGATATAACGTTTTCGAAAATGATATTTGCAAAATATTATATGATAATAAAATAATTTTAACCGGTAAAAGATACCACAATATATATATTATCTATACCCAAGATTTTAAAAATCTTCATTTTAAATGTCTAATGGTAAACAATGAAATAGACTCTTTACTTTGGCATAGAAGATTAGGTCATTTCTCAATGGATATTTTATCCAACATCATAAGGAATAACCTAGTCAAAGGCATTCCCAATATAAAATTCATAAAATATAAATTATGTGATGCCTGCCAAAAAGGAAAACAAATTAAAACGTCATTTAAATCTAAGAATAATGTTTCAACTGACACTCCACTCCAGTTGCTTCATATGAATCTTTTAGTCCTAGTAGCAATATGAGTCCAGGAGAAAAATTTTATGCATACGTAATTATAGATGATTACTCAAGATTTACTTGGGTATTCTTTCTTAAAAACTAAAGACAACTTTTAATACTTTAAAAATATTTTCTAAACAAATTCAAAATGAAATAAACTTAAGAATATCAAAATTAAGAAGTGATCATGGTGGAGAATTTGAAAACCAATTATTCAAAGAATACTGTAATAAGAAAGGTTTCAAATATGAGTTCTCGTGTGTCAGAACTCCACAACAAAATGGAATTGTTGAAAGGAAAAATCGTTCCTTACAAGAAATGGTACGTACCATACTCAATGAAAATAACTTACCTAAATATCTATGGGTGAAGTAATTAACACTTCATACTACATAATAAATAGGGTAATAATTAGAAAATATTTAAATAAAACACCATATAAACTATTTTATGGTAAAATACACAATGTTAAATATTTCAAAGTTTTTGGTTGTAAGTGCTATATACTTATTACCCTAAATAACTTAGGAAAGTACGACTCTAAATGCGATAAAGGTATATTTATTGGTTACTCTATGACCAGCCAAACTTATCGCATTTATAATAAACGAACTTAAACAATTCAAGAAAGCATGCACGTCCAATTTGATGAAACCAATTCTTTAAAATCTGAAACCATTCTCGATGATGATGATCTAATCTTAATAAAATGTTCAGGAAGCTCATCATCAGATAGAGAAGTTGAAACCAATCAAATGAAGCAACAAGAGAAAGTAATTGATACTTCTCTTCCAAAAGATTAACAATTCAACAAAAACCACCATAAGGACCTAATTATAGAAGATATAGATAAAGAAGAGGTTACTAAATTATCAACATTTAACTTGTGCATCAACTCGGCCTTTATTTCGGTTATAGAACCGAAAAATTTTAAAGAAGACGAGAATGATAGCATTGGATAAAAGCAATATAAGAAGAGTTAAACCAGTTTGAAAGAAATAAAATTTGGAAATTAGTTCCAAAATCCGAAGATAGACCAATTGTTGGTACGAAATGGGTTTTCAGAAACAAGTTAGATGAGTTACGAAATATCGTAAGAAACAAAACACGTCTGGTTGCTCAAGGTTATAATCAAGTCAAAGGAATTGATTATGACGAAACTTACGCGTCCGTAGTAAGACTCGAAGCTATCAAGATATTGTTCGCCTTCGCTTGTTTTAAGAACTTTAAAATATTTCAAATAGGTGTCAAAAGTGCGTTCTTGAATGGTAAGATAAAAGAAGAGATATACGTAGCACAACCTCCAATTTTTGAAGACCATAAACATCCTGAATATATATATAAATTAGAAAAGGTATTGTACGGTCTTAAACGGGCTCCTAAAGCTTGGTAAGAAAGGCTAAGTACATTCCTTTTGAAAATCGGATATGTAAAAAGTATAGTTGATAAAACCATGTTCACCAAAATGAAAAGAAAAGATATCGTGATTGTTCAAATTTATGTTGAACATAATTTTTTGTTCTAATAATGAGCGTCTTTGTCAAGAATTCTCAAAGTCAATGCAGAATGAGTTTAAAATGAGCATGATGGGTGAACTAAATTTCTTCCTCGGCCTTCAAATCAAACAAAATCAAGGACTCTTTATCATTCAAGCCGAGTATACTAGGGAACTTATTAAAAGGTTCGGCTTAAAAGATGCAAAGACTTGCAAGACTCCAATGGAAACTACAACAAAACTAACCAAGGATGAATCCGGAAAAGCTGTAGATATACGACTCCACCGATGTATGATTGGTGGTTTATTGTATTTGATTGCTAGTAGACCTGATATTATGTACAGCATACGTCTTTGTGCTCGATTCCAAACAGATCATGAAGAATTACACCTAAAAGCGGTCAAAAGAATCTTCGATATCTCAAAGGCACTATTAATTAGGGCTATAGTATCCTAAGAATAACGTGTTTCACTTCACAAGTTATTCAGATGCAGATTATGCTGGAACTCAAATTGACCGTAAAAGTACTAGCGGTACATGTCATTTTCTAGAAAACTCCCTTGTGTCTTAGAATTCCAAGAAACAAGCATCAGTGGCATTGTCCACTGCTGAAATAGAGTACATTGCCGCCGGTGTATATTGCGCAATAAGTCTTTGGATTAAATATACCCTAGAAGACTATAAGAAATTAGTCTCTAAAATACCAATACTTTGTGACAACACTAGCACAGTCCAAATGACTAAAAACGTTGATCAACATGGTCGAACCAAACACATAAATATTTGATATCACTTCCTACGAGATCACTGTCACAAGAATGATAGTATCCTTAAATATATACCGACCGACCCACAGCTGGCCGATACATTCACCAAACCCTTAGATAGAACTCGTTTTGCAAAGATTAGAGGTGAACTAAACATGTTAGAACTAGAAACCAAATGATATAAAAAAAATTGAATCCTTTACACTTGGAAAACTTTCTTTGATGAATAATTAGGGTTTAAACGTTTGAATATTTCAAAAATTCAGATTTGAACGTTATTAAAACTGATTAATGGTTTTTACAACCATTTTTCCTCCTCTATAAATAAGAATGAACAATTTGTTGTGTTCATTCTTATTTTCCCTCAAAAACATAAACAAAACCTACACAAAATCATATCCAAACGAATGATGGCTATTAGGACAACCCCTTTTACAGATAAAGGCACACCATCGTCAAAGAGGAACGAATCTCTCCGGTTCGTCCATCTCCCAATCCATCAAGGATTCCTTTCACCTTACCACAATCCCCTTCGCCGCCTTCTTCTGAAGAGAACCCTTTTGAAGAACTGTTCGATGAATTCACGTTCCCTACTCCTCCAATCGGTGAAACACAAGCTTATCTCCATTACCACTTCGACTATCAGTACGCTTACGCTTTATATCCCCCACCGCCTCCATTTCAGTATCACCCTCACATGGATGTCGACCATCCTCCACAGCCAGACGATGATGCAAAGTTCTTTTATTTCATAGTCTTATGTATTAGGATTATGTATTTGCTTGTATTTGAACTTATCCAGTATTATGTGTGGTTTGTATTAGAAACTTATTAAGTATTTAAAGTTATGTAATTTGTATGCTTAAATCTACATAGTTTTCGTTATGCATCTTTAATTTTCATTACTTTATTATATCACATTTTATAAAAACATATTCCTATGCTTCCTTATTTTTCGTATTTCTTCTCCATGCTTCCAATTTTTTTATATTTCCAAAAAGGAGGAGAAATAATAAGCATATATTAAGGAGAAGCATATGAATATATTTTCAAATTATTTTATGTGTATTATAAAATATCAAAAAGGGAGAGATTGTTAACTTATGAATCTCTTTGTGTTTTGATTATTTTACAAAACCGTATTTCAAATATACTATATTATTAATAACAATGTTAGATTAGTCAAAGTGCTATGCAACTGGTGTTATTCAAGTATAAGAACACTCAGTATCGCAACTGACATCTTAATAAAAACTTCGGTAAAACTCGGACGCACTCAATACGCATTCAAATATAAATGGAGAAGTCGCACATCGAAAACATTCAATACTTTTTCATTTTATTTGAATCTAGAGTCAAGTCGATCTCAAATGGTTAGAATCAAATTTTTAATCATATTTCAATTCCCAAACAACAAAATCTAGTTTTAAATATCTTTTAAAAATTCAAGGTCTTGCATCTGAAAATGTCAGATATACACGTCCCTTATGGACGTCCTATAGACGTCTATGATGGACATCCATTCCAGGTTTTGAAATTTTTCAAAATTTGAATTTTGGTGGGATTTTTGAATTTCCAATGGCTACCAACTGCCGATAATCCTATCTTTCAGGGGCAATTATAATAACTGGCCTAACTGGTCCACATTGCTTCTCTATATATAGGACAAGTTTCTAAAGAGTTTTCACAGAATTTTTCGCGATTTTCATTTTCTTTACTCTAAAATTATTTGTGAAAACTCTGCCTCTCAACGCTCTCCAGATTTTACTACTCATTTTCAGAAAGGAGATCTTTCTAGAGTCATTAGACTTTTCTATTTTTTTAGAAAAGAAACATCTTTCAAAAGTTTCGAATAAGTGATTGTTTTTAAAACTTATTTAATCCTGAAAACTTCTTCGATTTTTATTTTAAACTTTTGTTAATCTCCAAAATACAATCTCTCATCTCCTTAAATCAAAACTTTGATTTATCTTTTGAGATCGTTAGGATTGTTAGAGTTGGTTTGTAAAGATTATAAAAATCTTTCTTTGTAAGACCTAGTGAAGAAAGGTCTAAGATCTTCACACTGTAAAAGTTTGGACTTAAGTCTAGAAAAATATCTAGGTGTTCACCGTCTGCAAGTGTAAAGGTTTGGATCTTAGCCTAGATAAAAGATCTGGGTTTCTCCACCCGCAAGAAGTCACTGGATAGTGTGTTGAATTCTGAGCAGAAATTCTGGCAGGGATTAGACATGGATTTGATAAACCTCGATAACAATCATCTTTGTTCGTTTACTTTTCTACACTTCTGTGATTGTGATGGTTTAGTATTTTTATATTCCACCGCATAATTTCTATATTCGCAAAATTACTCTTAGTTTGTTATAAAACCTTATTCACCCCCCTCTAAGGCTGTTTTCAGACAGCATTGTCCCCTGGTGGGTAGCACTATCTTGAGATTAAGGCTATCTTACATGTTTTGGTGCAAACTGTTTTACAAAATCCTAACAATTCTGAGTTGGTTATTTCTTTAGAAAATATTTGATCCTTCGATGGCTGAAGCTATCAAAGAATATGAATGAGGCATCCAGGTGCATGCATAAACTGACTGGCATTCATTAATGCGCAATAAATCGGAAAGTTAACTTGGTCATCAATCACTGAAACTTTTATAGTAAAAAAATCTCTCCTAAGCCAACCGCAAGCTTAGCATTAAGATCCGCAGAATGCTCCTACTGGTCCAGACAGAAGTACATCGAAGCCATTTCAATTCTACAGCATGTAACTTTATTTTGCGTCGAGCTGTTCACCCCACCGACAGTAACCCGCCCACTCAACCCATCAACAGTAACCCGCCCACTCAACCCATCAACAGTAACCCGACCACCAACCCCATCAACAGTAACCCGCCCACCAAAACTCATGAATATACTTTCTCCGATATCTGGTGTGAAATTGTTAACTCACTAATATCTTCAACCTTTCTGTCCATCAGACTTCTCAGTTCATCATGAAGCTATTCATAAAAAATTACATAACTTACATGCACCACATTCATGAGACAATTTTCGTATATAATATGCTGATGACAAATTGTTACCAGATAATTTTTCCACCTTTGCATGCCTTGAACGTTTTCCCTAGTTCCTACAGAAATGGAAGTGACTCTCATTGCCTTGATGTCAGAAGATAACAAGCTATAAACCACCTTAGACAGCTGAAACATGAGGTCAATGGAATAGCTAAAACTTCGGGAAAAATCTAGGCAAATGGTTTAGAGAATTCCTCGCGCTCAATGCACACAGAAACTTTCACACATACATGTGCACAAGTAAGCACAAGAACCAAGGTTTTAAATCTCGGTATCGGACGGTTTTTTTGGGATCGGAATCAGCAACCTCGGCCATTTCGCCCGTGTCGGATCGGAATACCAGAATTTATATCGTTTGAGAAAAAGAATTTTTAAGAATGAGGAAAAAATTTAAATATACATTTGAAGTAACCATAAATAATTTGTTAATTTTTTTTTTAATTAACGGTGTCTAAAAGCGTGTTAATGATGTCAAACTATGCGTAATAGCTTAACAGCCTAAAAACTCATTAAACCATTAATCAAACAATTAACCCATTAGTAAACCCACTAACATTAATAAACTTAATAAAAAAACACCCATTATAAATGGCAAACACAATATTATTTGGTATCGGACATCATCTCTCGGAACTTGGATGGTCATTTTTGGGATCAGGATCGGCTTATAATTCAAATAATGGCAAGAACACATGGACAAGCTTTTTCTTTTTTTTGGGTGGGGTGGGGGTGGGGGGAAGGGGGGATTCAGCATTTTTGCTATTTGTTAAAGATCAAGACTTAGCTTGCAAAGAGCAACTACAATTTATTAATGAATCAAGTAACACATCATGGACCATATGTATACTTAACAATTTCAGAATTTGACCATTAATCATGGAACAAATATGTGTATATGGAACAAATATGTCACATATTCTACTCTTAACTGAAATAATCTACACAAACAATTAAGTTTGTTCCAGATGGTATGGTGTTACAATAGGAAAACGAGTCCCCCAATATCTGCAGCGCAGATAACTTGGGGTAAATAGTCCTGAACTTGCTTCATTGATGTATCCAATAAAAAATGAGAAATGTTCTATGAAGATTTACTTCATAGAAATGATTTAAGTATGCCATGGAATTTAAAAGACAACCTTCATTTATGATATGGAGTTGGTCAAAACTCGTTCCAAAATTACAATTCTGTTTTAAATATAGCAAATAATGGCTACTAGGTAGATTGTTGTTTCTGCAACCTTTTCTAAACACCAGTAGACTCGTCTTCACTACCCAAATGAAATTAAATTCTGGCAGTGTTGCAGTTCATCTAATGGAGAATTGATATAGAAGTTCTCTGTTGGTGAGAGTATCATCAAATTGACAAAGCTCTGAACAAACTAAAGACTGGAGAAAAGTGAAGAAAATGTACTGTTCCGGATATGTCTCTTCCGCCACAAAGCAAGAGCATGCCATCTGAACGTGCACTAGCCGTCGCATACCTGTAATATGTGACAAATGTATGTAATTCATGAAAGGGTTAACTATGGGAGCACAATTCAAAACATAAATCCACTTTAGTAGGAAGTAACTAGGTTGAAATGCACTCGTCTCCTTTAAGACCGCACAAAAGGATCAATATCTATGGCAACATTCATGTACAGAGAAAAATGCCTGATCAATAGGTATGAAGTTTATCGCCATGAAGACCACAAGCAATACAGCCAAAGAGAGATATAGATGCAATGAAAGGTAACACAAGGAGACATAAACTGATATGGCAACCCTAGGAAACAAGGTTGCAATACATTAGGAAATATATTATCAAATCAGAAAATAATTGCATGCATATAAACTTGACTTATTATATAGAAAAGAATGTGCCGTGAGGATCTTATGACCAGGGGTGACAATTTTAATCTGGCCAGTAAGTTAACGCATAAGTAGATCTTAGTTAAGCCAATAATGGTCATTTCAATTTCAAATTTTCCCATCCTCAATTTTCATTTTCAGACAATTACATGATTTTCATCCCAGAGGAGAGCTGTTTAAAACCATCATATACTGAAGATGATAGCAAGAATTTGCCCTCGTAGTCTTCTGATGGACCCTAAAACTGGGACAAGTCAAAGTAGAGCCAAAGTTTAATCGAGATTTGGAAGAAAGGGGGAAGTAAATTTTCTTGGAGAAGGTTGACATTTAAAAAATTACAATGCCTAGAGAGAATTTCAACGCCAATTCGTGTATCATGAATTTGAGAATTCCATGAACTGCAGTTACTAAAATTGGCCAGATCCAATTTTTAGTTGGTTTGGAGTCCATGAATTCGAGTCACTAGGAATTGCAACTCACGGCTTTTGTAGTACCAAATGGTGAATTGGAGTTCGCTACCGATATGGGTCTCCAATCACTGAATTCATGCAGCATGGTTTGAAACCATGGCCAACCCAGATCCCAAAAATGACCGTCTGAGCTCGAGGCCGAGACCGTCCAATACTACTACTAGGTTCCCCATTTGATTTGTGGGGATTTAGTATTAAAATTATTAATGGTTAGTGGGTTTATTGATGGGTTAATGGGTCCATTGACGGTTTAATGGGTTTATTATAGGTTATTAGGTGTTATTATGGTTAATTTGGCACTATTAATAAGACTTTCCACATCATTAATTACTAAAGAATATGCCAAATTGTTATAGTTCATTTAGCTGATTGTTTGACAAAAATTCCTAAATCTTAAGATTTTTTTTCTCAAACGATATAAAATCCAATATTACCGATCCGAGACGGCACATATGGTCGATATTGCCAATTCCAATCCCAAAAGTGACCGTCCAATACCGATACCGAGAGTTAAAACCTTGCTATGCTTGACTACTCTCTGTTATCTTCTATGTTCCAAAAGGCCTATCAAATCTCCCTATTTTTTACTATGCACTTATAAGCCGCGTTGTTACATCCTAAAACATGTGATCATTTTTCTTCAATTTTGAACTTCAGACTTTATAAAATTTGAAGTTTTTATTATTCAACTTTGTAGATACCAGATACATATAGAAGAAATTTGCAAGATTTTAATTTTATGTATTTAATTAATTAAAGTTGAAATTTTCAATTATATATAACCAAAAATTATATTTATCATGAAATTTGATATCACGACCAAATAGTGTGAATTTGAATTGCAATTCAATGAATTGGATGAAATCCATTGCAGTTGGCCATTAGAATAGCAATATTATCGGCCAAGAGGCTATGCCTTCCTGATATAGTACATTAAAGTGTAATCTCACATTCTAGCAGAAGGTTTGTCGCCTTCAGGATTAAGTTTTTGCCATCTATAAGGTTTCTGTGCAGTATCCAGAGCCCAAGCATCAGATAGGACCCTCTTACCTACAAGAGAAGAACTGAGCATTAGCTTTAATTACTCTGACCATCATAAAGGACCAAGTAGTAGTCAATTATCTTCTATGGATTATCATTAGGGAATGACTTATAAAAGAAAAAGGAACAGCAAGGGGAAAAAATGACAAGACCTGTTGTGAATAATCATTAGGAAATGACTAATAAAAGAAAAGGGAACAGTAAGGGAAAAAATGACAAGACCTGTTGTTACATATAAAAAGGAACAACATATAGATTCAACAAAAGTATTTGAAAGCTATACAAGGATAGCTGATATAAGCGTAGCATCGACTCAAGCATGTCAATCAGTCTAATCACCAATGGATGTTTGTGTGTGTGTGTGATAGGGTAGGGTAAAGAACTAAGGATTGGAATATTTTAAGTTATTAACAATGAGAACCGGTAGTATAGAATTACACCCCTGCCTACTGTGAATGTTGCTTACACTTTTTTTCCCTCGCGCCTTTATACCAGACCCAATATCCTTACCCTGCTCCCAAACTTTTCCCATCAATATTTTATCCTCCTTCCACTCCACATTGGTCCTTAGTCCTCCCGCCCCTAAACCACCCCCTTACATTTTTTTTAGAACGATTCCCTTGTTCTTCCCTAAACTCAAGAATTTACAATCTCCTGCAGCTAATTCTTATGTGTAAAGAACCATGATACATCATGGCCTCAGTGCTATAAATCATGAAAATCAGGGTCGTATTTGTCGCAATGTATCATATGCATTGCTTGGCTGCGTAAAAAAATATCAGCTAGTAATTAGCTCAAGAGCATGCCCGGGTGCTATGCTATTAATGCCCATTTGTGCCATATGGTTATTAACTTTATATTCAGAGAGAGATTACTTTCAAATAACAAGATAAGTTGTTGCTTAGTATCCATATGTATGACGACTTTAAGCCAGTCAAATTCTCCGTCCATATGATTTTATCACCTATTATATCATGTTAAACTGAGTAGAATATTGGTATGGTCCAGCATTGATTTCAAAACTAAAGCATAACCATGTTAAATGTCAACAAGTAAACCAGTCCATAAATTTCACCTTCTTCTAACATAACGCACTTCATACTGACTATGATCCTTAAATAATAAAAATAAAAATCAACTCACCATCATTCCCGCTCACTGTGACAAGAAAACGTTGACCAACCAAGTCCATGGCATGGCCGTAGCGAGGACCTGGACCAGCCCCTTGAACCATCACTCTATAGTACAAACAAATATCCTTGTTATTTCTTCAATTACAAAAAGAAAAGAAAAGGACAGTAGTCTTTTTCTAATTAAATCTTTTACCTGTGCCACTTATATTTATCATTTGTCAGGTCAAGCACATAGAGGTCATCGGTGGAGTG
The DNA here is from genome assembly GCA_030015575.1 of Agapanthus africanus. NCBI lineage: Eukaryota > Viridiplantae > Streptophyta > Magnoliopsida > Asparagales > Amaryllidaceae > Agapanthus > Agapanthus africanus. Next base: position 673,722,610 of record JASDDO010000022.1, on the reverse strand, counting down.
ACCGGCAGGCCCTATGCCACCCTAGCAAGTGAGCATCACACGATCAATTATTCTTCATTCAAGTGAAAGTAATAGGAACCATCAAAATAAAGTGGAATTTTGTATATATTCACCTGAAATACAACCATAGTTCCCACTGCACCTGCAGCATGCGCAGCCCGTGGGGATGGAGGATCTCCTGCAGGATGCAACCTGAAAATGACAGTGACTTCAATAAGTGAAACTCAGATACTAATTATACTGGAAACCCAAAATTTTATATAAATTATTTTTAAAATGGTTTGTTCTTTTGCCCCAAAGGCATAAGCAACAAAGAATAACTCGTCAAAATTACATTCAAAAATGACAAGTATAAGAAAGACAAGCATTGAAATAAACATAAGACTGATATCGATCACTTATTCATCAAATATGTGTTTGGATGCTTGCTGTTGGAGAAGTTACTCCATACCCAACTACATGCAGATTCAACTGGTGCAAATCAAGTTACATTCCTTTATTTGCTCAAGATGCAGTTCCAAATATATGTTACGTGAATTTGATTTGCTGTATTTGCATTTCCTTCACAACTTATCCCTAATCTCATGCGTTCCTACTTATGTGAAAATGCATTAGATTTTAACACAGACGTCAGCCGCAATTGCAAATTTTCTATACCAAGTTGCATTCCAGCTACATGTTGAACCTGAAACCTTTTCAGATTTCGCTATAATTGGGACTACGGAGTATTCTGACTACGTCCAAAGGGGAATTAAAGATTTAAAACATAAATTGCCTAGTTGAACTTAAAATTACCATTTTCCACTAACCAAGAATTCTAACACGAAATCCACGAAAAATCCCATCTTTCCTAAAGTAATATAAGTAACCAAGCTCAAAAGCTCCAATTTTCCAGTAAAATAATAAAATCCGATGAAATAAAAACTGAAAACCTGATCCATTGCTTCGTCTCAACGTCGTACGAATGCACCGAATTCGTCACTCCCGCCAACCCTAATCACCAAAAATTCATCAAAAACTTACTAATAATCCAGCGAGAACAAAAACCTAGACATAGGGTTTCGAATTAAATTACTGATTCCTGAAGCGCCGCCCTCGATGGCGGTGGCGCCGCCGAATAGGATAAGGCGGTGGCCGTGGTTCTTGGTGGGGGCCACCGCCGTCAGCGTGTGGGCGCAGCGTGGTCCCGGCGCGTCCTCGTCGGAGTCCCACCGCGATTCGTCGATGGTACGGTAGCTTGGCGCCGGCACCAACCACGGCTTCGAGCTCATCGCCTCACTCGCTTTCTCTCTCCCTCCCTCCCTCCTCTCTCTCTCCTCTCTCCCTCCCTCCTCTCTCTCTCTCTCTCTTCGCCGCCGCTGACCGGCGATTTCGGGCCAAAAAAGAGTTATTTTTGCAGCGGTGTTCAATATGGGCTAAAAATATCATGAGCTATCAAAGTTTTACAGATAAATACCATAAGTCTTCCAAATTACAAGCTACTACCATTAACAGTTGCCTTAAACTTCACGGAGAATCAATATTTGCATCGGCTTTTAGATTCAAAAAAAGTACTCTACCATAGATTACATAAAACATAAATTGCAAACTAAACACTACAAATTTAGTTTGTTTTTTTTCCTGTTGGGCTCTAATTACTTCTTGTATGATTAGGACACGGCTTTCCTATCATAATCAAAGCTTAGTTTGGTATAGACGATCATGAAACATACATATATGCTTTATTCAGTCTTTATTCACAAAATAGCAATTGATATTGTATTAAATATAGTTTCATTCTATCTAGGCTTTAAAATTGATATTCAAATTTATTTGCAATTTATAAACTTTTCTGCTTTACGGTTCACGGTGTTTTGATGAAAAATGCTCTCATAAAAACACGGCAAACTTTTTTGATAACAGTCAGTAATGTTAGTAAAATTTGTGGTGCGTGGTTGCAATATACTAAGCTCTTGGCATTCATATGCAATTGGCAAGGGGGTTACGTGAGAACACTCGTGAAAGGACACGGTAGTTTATGGCTTTTAAATTGTCTGCGCCAAACCCCTAAAGTGGGAGGGGCCCGCAGTCAGGGCTTGGCATTACAACGGGGCCCAGTGGGTGGTGAGATGACGTGGCATCTTGGTCATCCCTGAGTGGGGCCCACAGAGCGGTGCGGTGGCAGTACGGAAAGCTGTCCGCTGTTCGAGGTGCCGTACCAGATCCAGACAGCGATGGTTATAGGGGATTTTCTCTATTTTGTACACTAGGGAGAAAAGTCGTTATTCCATCCGAAATTATTAACGAACTTTTATTAGCTTCGGACTTTACTATGCTACCTTGTCAAGTGCATGTGATGAATATGGTCGATGTACTCGATGGTTTGTGGAAAATTCAAGGTTCCACTTCCACATAATATTTCAATATTATAAAAGTCTCGGGTTTCACTAAAATACCATGAACTCTCGTCGTTTCTAAATTAATTTTTCATATTGAGATTACCGAACTTGCAAAGCTCCGTAGGTAGATGCCTGCAAAAGCAAGCACAAACCGGGAAAAGGGACGTGATGATGCTCACAAGTAGTATTTCTTCATATTACGTCGCATGGCGAATGACGTGTCGCGAAAGCAGCGGGGATGGAATAAATGAGTTGCATTAGGGGCGTTCCTCGGGACCCCGTCTCAGAGAACGCATCTGACCTTTCAGGAGACCTCCCTGAGTGCTTTCCGCATTCACCTAGCAAACGGCCAACAGCTCATCTCCGAGCTTTCTCGGCCTCCCTGCTCGTCTCCGAGACATCTGACAAGCCGAGCTTCCTCGGCCTCACTGCTCATCTTCGAGCAATTTGGCAGGCCGAGCTTCCTCGGCTTTCCTGATCAACCGAGAGTGTGGAACCCAAGCGCCCCCGTAATGGCTCCGCGTATCTCGTCAAGACGGGATATCCGCCTCACCATGTTCCGCGTCCCACGCTAGTGCGTCCCCCTATTAATGGGCGTATCCCGCCATTAATGCAAGGATAACGCAGGGGCGTAACTGACGGCGATGATCTCGCGCCCGCTCGCTCCACGCGACCACTATATAAAACCTCTCTCTTAGACCACTCAAGTAACTCGAACTCGTTCCAATACACCGTTACTCTGCATTTATTCCCCAGCACTAACTTGATCGTCGGAGGGTCCTACGGTGATTACCCACCCCGGGACTTCCTTTGCAGATATGTAACGACTCTATTTTAATGTACAGAAAATTTGTTTAAAAATTAATGTACAAATAGGGCGAATTCAAGAGATCGCATTATCAACTAGACGGGCATGGCAATCCTGTGTATACTATAAGTATTTAATTTGTTTTTGAATAGCAAGAAAGCACTTATAGCTCATTGGTAAAGCCTTGCACTGCTGTGACGTAGCCCCTATGTTCAAATCCCCTCAGTCACGTATTATTTTTGTTGATTGTTCTTTAAAACTTTTAGAAGCTCAAAAGTTTACACGTGCAAAACACGTAAAAGTGAATAGTCTCACAAAACAAACATGCGCACCGAGCTATATGAAACGACTAGGACACGTGGCCAAGATCTAGAGCCCCACCCCTCGGATTGGACCGGCGAGATTCGCCTCTGGGCCGGCGCCGCCGAGCCCCCCGTCCCTAATGCTTCATTTTTTTTCCCTAGCACCCCTTGGCCTCTCCCCACCACTCCCATTATGTTTGATTACTCTGCAATTATCCAAAGGGTGTAATTTCACTCTTTAATTCTAATTTTAATGCAGTTTTAATTCTATCTTCACTCACAAAACCCTAATTCTATCCTATAAATACCACCATATACCTTGGCCTTTCTCATTCTGAAATCTATTGCCAAAATTCTCTAAAATTCCTAAGTCCAAAAGTTGTACAAGTGGAGTTAGCCAAAGTCAAAGTTCCGGCGACGTTTCGAGACAAATCCGGCGATGACGCGACTCCACGACACCTTCAAAAGTTCCTTCTACCTCCACTCTCTTCTCCAAATCAGTAAGTCCTCTATCCCATTCTTCATTTCTAATCTAAAACAATCTCTTTTCAAAACTCGTCGGAAGCGCAGTTATTCCGACTTCCGATTCTCTCTTCTTTAAAAATTCAACTTTTCTTAAACAACAAATTTACTATCATTTCATATATTCTTTAACAAACATAAAACAACAATTTGACCAAGATTCAATTCAAAATTTAATGTTAAACAAATTCTATTTCATTTTTTCGGTAAAATACCATCAAGTTTGCATACGATATTAATTTATCGTTTTGATCATACTACCTTTAGAAAACTCACGAGATAATGACCTAGCTCATCACATCACTCATCTTGATATAGCACGACGGCTTTTGTAACAATTTTTGTGGGACAAATACAATATTCATTAAAATACCTTAAACTATCAAAACACGTATTCTTTAAATTGTTTTAATTAATTCCTTACAAATAAACCTCTACAACCCATTTTGGGGAACCCGATCGGGATGGTGCGGGTTATCACGCGTTCTCAGGACTAGTAGAGCGAGATGCAGACCTCCTCACGGAGAATTCGATCTCAATAGAATTTTTATTATAATTTCTAAGAAAACATGATTTCTATTAATAAATAAATTCTATTTTTTATAATTATATATATATATATATATATATATATATTATCAAAATATCTATTTTAATTATATAATATATACCATGTTTTCTAATCAAAAGAAAAGAATCACAAAAGATTATGAAATTATCATCATATTCAATACAAGTCAAATTACAAGAAAATACCTTATACTATTTAAAATTAGGTTTATATCCACTAGAATGTTTCATTTTATAAAAATTACAACTATGAAAACCCTAAAGACGATAAATAAATTCTTGGGATTTTGAAAATATATCAAAACTATTTTTCATAAAACCCCATCAAGTTATAATAATTTACAATAAGGACCCTAGTAAATATAAGTTTAAGCGGGACCAGTTCTCTTGAGCCTCAAAGAGCCGGAGAATATGGTTGCTTGCCTATCTAAGGTAGACAACCTAAAAACGGTGTTATCAATACGGTAATTGTCTTGGAAAAAGACACTCCTGCCGTCCATGTGCAGCAGCTACCGATAACTCCAAAACTAATTTAGGATTTCAATTCGTTTTAAAGTGTTTGACTCAGACGGAGTCTCAGTCTAATCTGGAATCAATCAATCTATCTATCCTTGAATATAATTCAAGTATAACCCCGATTCAACATGAATCCATTTATACCCGAATTCAATCTATATCAACATGAATTGATTTGACCGAACCATGGATATACATTTGACTGGTCTACATGACTATCCGTCTATATCCTTTTCTTTTACATAAATTACTGATATCATGGTTTCGGAAAGTCGTACATCTATTAAACAAAACAATATACATCAATACATAATACATTACGGGGTTTTAAAGGGGTGGGCCGATACGGAATGTGTTAGAAGTGGCACGAGACGGTCACTTTAATACACTTAACCTGAATATCCATTGCTGTTGTTCCGTGTTTTAACAGTTTCTTATGCTCCGTATAGCTTAGTCTACGGAATAGTTGGACTCCTCTCGTATACACTGGTATATTCTATACCAAGTTACAAACAACCGCGTTAACATAACAAACTCACAATACACCAGTTATATTCTCATATCTGTGTATTCATCTGTCTATTCTATTCCTACTTTTTTTAGGACTTACCGAGCGATTGTTCGCTGACGACATTCCTTCTCTCTTCTTTCTTTGGAATGTTGTCAGGTGGATCCGACTCACTGAAGATAGAGCCTAATTCAGAGGACTTGGATCAGTTCAGCGAGAACCCCGAGCTCTAGACTCTTGTATATACTTCACTTTCATGTTCATGCCATTGTTTAGATATTGCTTTCACTATTGTATTTACTTTTCAGTTGTATTGTAAAGAAATATTTATTAAATAAAAGTTGATGTTCATTTACATTTCATGTCTTCTTGTGTATATTTGTAAGTCCATGTCACGCACCCCACGAACCTGCGGGGAGGCGGAATATATGAAAAACAATTATCAAAGCTTCGTAACACGGACTTGAGCGCTTAAATCGTTTCTAAACCATTGCTAACTATCAACTAGAGGTTTAACTACTCGGATACGAAGTTATACCTCACGATACTATTCCCTCGGGTCTTCATCGCGGTCCTCCACTCTTCGTAGGCTCCTTGGAACATCGGCACCTCAACGGCTGCCTCGAATCAAAGACGATCCACCCGAAAGCTCCTACGCCAAGCTTAATCTCAAACTTGAGATAACTAGGTTGCTTAAAGTGCTAATCTAAGATACTTAGGGGATATAGAGTGAGGTTATGGATGTATTAGTCTAGCTAACTCTTGATCTCAACACATGAGAGGCTAGGGTTAGGGTTTGAAGAGAGAGTGAGCTTGAGGAGAGAGAAGGTGAAGATGAGAATGAAATGAGATAATGATCTTATCATAATATATATGAAGCATTATTATTTATCTAAAAATCAAATAAAAGAATTAACAATCATGCTTCATAAATATCTATGAGTGATTCATCACCATGAGTCATTAAGCATTTATGATGCATTTAATGACTTGGATGAATCACACAAATGAGTCACTAATCTCATTTAATGCAATGCCACCTTAACCCCTTAGTCACCACTCTTCTAGAAGCTTCCCGACAAATTATGAGAATGCCCCTCCAATCCGTGAAAACATGGAAAAACTTTAGACTGTATAAATCCAATAACCCGATACTAGAATCTGGCTTAAACCAAAGCCGACTAGTAAAAACTGTCCGAAAAGTCGTACGTGCGTAAACACACGTACGCGTCCGAACCCTTGTCGTAATACCATACGACTTCTATATCGTTTCGCCTGGAGCAGGGAAACTCTCTGTGTGGGACTCTAAAGACTCGACACTGCGCTGGCAGTGGGTTTAACCACAGACCGCAAGCGGCACTAGCTGTACGTAACGGTCCCCAGGTAGATGTCGATAAGAAGGCCGATGAGGAAAATCATCCGAACTCCCACTGAGCCTGATGTGACAATCTCCGTACAGTCCGGTCTGTTCGTCTAAGACTATCGCATATCAAGCCTAAGAGACGGCAAGCATCAGTCCCCTAATAGCTGTATAAGTCGTGTCGGAATGAAGCCCATTACACCCTAAGAAGCTACTGGAACCTACCAGTATATCTCGCTTGCCCTGGCCAGGGACTTTGCGTAATGGCTCTCTGACACAGCGCGATATCATCTCCCAATACCGGGAGAGACGAATCCTATCTAACCACTATTGCCTCCAAGTGCTCGGGACTGCACCCAACTGCTACCTGTTTGCACGACTCCTTTGAGCCGTGGTAGGGTAGCAATCTAAGAACAGTGGGACACACTCGAGGCGAAGTAGCAGTGTCAAGTCTGCGGACTATGCTGTGCTCATGTCATCTGGGAACTGTTAACTGACGACGGGTATAATACCAACCAATCAGTTCCCCTGCGAGTCCTGTCCGGTGTACCCATAACCTAACGAGCACCTGTATACTATCTCCAGTACGACGTACTGATGGCTGTGGGACAGACCATCTCCCAACTGGGATGAGAAGCGAACACACCAGTTTACTCTGGAATATCGATGCCCTGTCTCGATAATCCTACGACTAGGGACCTGTATAGGATGTTGCTTATAGACTGCCCAGCCCCCACTAGTGTGACTGCCATCACAACGCTGGTAATCAAGCAAAGAACCTATGGGCTCTACTAATATGTATAAGTGATACGTAACAAGAAACATATGCACATATTAAAGTAGACACAAACCAAGTAGCATACTACCATTTTTAGCAAGACTGTATATACAACTGTGAATATCCCAAGCTTTCATTAAGTAATATACAATCTAGTATGATACAATAATGGCCCCTAAGGCATATACACTAACAATCTCCTACTTGCACTAGGGCCATGAGCTGGCATATCGTAGACCTATCATCTCGAATAGCCTCTCGAACTGCGTCTGAGGAATAGCCTTTGTGAATGGATCAGCAATGTTATTCTCCGTCTCTACTTTTTTCACCTCGATCTCCCGGCGATCTACGATCTCCCTGATCAGGTGATACCGCCTTAAGATATGTCTGGACTTCTGATGGGACCTGGGTTCCTTCGCTAAAACTATAGCGCTGTTGTTGTCACAATACAGAGGTATTGGACCAACACTGGAAGGAACCACCTGAAGTTCTGTGAGGAACTTCTTCATCCAGACAGCTTCTTTTGCGGCATCACAAGTAGCTATGTACTCTGCTTCCATTGTTGAGTCAGCAACGGTCTCCTGCTTGGAACTCTTCCAACAGACCGCCCCTCCATTGAGGGTAAAGACATAACCCGACATGGACTTGGAGTCATCTTTGTCACTCTGGAAGCCTGAGTCGGCAAAGGCCTCCATCTGGAGGTCTTTTCCGCCATACACCAAGAACATCTCCTTAGTCCTCCTCAGGTGCTTGAGAATGTTTTTTACGGTTATCCAGTGCTTCTCCCCTGGGTTTGCCTGATACCGGCTTACAACGCTTAATGCGTATGGTACATCTGGTCTGGTACATAACATTGCATACATTATAGAGCCTACCGCAGAAGCGTAGGGTATAATCGACATGCGATCCCTTTCCAAATCAGTCTTGGGAGACATCTCTTTGGAGAGGGTGATTCCGTGACAAGCTGGTAGGTTACCGTGCTTAGAATCATCCATACTGAATCTCTTCACTATGGTGTCTATGTACCTGGACTGCGAAAGTCCCAACATCCTCTTTGATCTATCACGATAGATTCGGATCCCCGGAATGTAGGTGGCATCACCCAGGTCTTTCATGGAGAATTTATGTGACAAGAATCTTTTGACTGACTGTAACATAGGAATATCATTTCCTATTAGGAGAATGTCATCCACGTACAAGACGAGAAATACTACAGCTCTCCCTACAATCTTACTGTATATGCATGGTTCATCTGGATTTTTGATAAAGTCAAACTCTTTGATAGCATAATCAAAACAGATGTTCCAACTCCGCGATGCCTGTTTTAGTCCATAAATGGACTTAAGCAGCTTGCATACTTTACCGCTGCTCCCACTCTGAATGAATCCCTCTGGCTGATCCATATAGACGCTTTCTTCCAAATTACCATTTAGAAAGGCCGTCTTTACGTCTATCTGCCAGATCTCATAATCGTGGAAGGCAGCAATAGCAAGAAGGACCCGAATAGATTTAAGCATAGCCACTGGAGAAAAGGTTTCGTCATAGTCCAAACCAGGTCTTTGACGAAAACCCTTTGCAACAAGTCTAGCCTTATAGGTTTCAACCTGTCTATTTACACCAATCTTCTTTTTGAAGATCCATTTGCATCCTACGGATTTTACCCCATCTGGAGCAATGTCCAAAGTCCATACTTTGTTAGTGTACATGGACTCCATTTCGGTCCGCATTGCATCCAGTCATTTTATTGAGTCACCACTCTGAATGGCTTGCTGGAAGCTAGTAGTCTCATCATAGTCAATAGTGCAATCCTCTCTATCCCCGTCTATGAGAAAGCCGTAGTATCTCTCGGGCGGATGAGATTGCCTACTACTCCTACGGAGTGGCGTCGGGATGTCCCTTTCTTCTGAAATCTCTGGTTCTTCCATACTTTCAGTAGTAGTTTGTGGTTCTGGAATTTCTTCCAGTTCTATTTCGCTCCCACTTGTTTCCTTTCTAAAAACTGATGTTCTGGAAAATGGGCATTACGAGAAACAAAAACCTTTTGTTCCTCTGCGTAATAGAAATAATATCCTTTAGAGTTCTTCGGATATCCCACAAACTTACATTGTACTGATCGTGCCTCGAGCTTGTCCACATGCTGCTTTTTAACAAAAGCTGGACATCCCCATATTTTCAAATGCTGAAGATGGGGTTTCTTCCCACTCCATATCTGATATGGCGTGGTAGGCACAGTCTTGGTAGGAGACCGGTTCAAAAGATATGCAGCTGATTCTAGTGCATATCCCCAGAATGATCGCGGCAACTCAGCGTTACTCATCATGGAACGTATCATATCCAATAGGGTTCGGTTTCGCCTTTTCGATACACCGTTGTGCTGTGGTGTGTATGGAGGAGTAAGCTGAGGGAGAATTCCATTCTCTTTTAAGTAACCTAGGAATTCGGCACTTAAGTATTCACCACCTCGATTAGATCTCAGTGTCTTGATACTTTTGCCGGTTTGTTTTTCCACTTCATTCTTGTATTCTTGGAATTTCTCAAAGGCCTCGGATTTCTGCTTCATTAAGAAGATATATCTATGCCTAGAGAAATCATCTGTGAATGTAATGAAGTAGGAATAACCACCTCGCGCATGTGTAGACATAGGACCGCACACGTCACTGTGTATGAGTCCTAAGAGCTCGCTTGCTCTTACTCCGTGTCCAGTAAACGGAGTCTTTGTCATTTTTCCTATGAGACAAGATTCACAAGTAGCATAAGATTGATATCCGAACGGATTCAAATATCCTTCTCTATGTAACTTAGTCAATTTTCTCTCATTGATGTGACCTAGTCTACAATGCCATAAGAAATCCTGATTTGTTTCCGGAGACTTTCTTTTAAGTGCGTTCTGGACACTGAAAATTTGAGCTTGATTTAATACGTATATTCCGTTTTCTAATGTACCTGACCCAATCATAACTTGATTTAGGTGGATATGAACCACATCTCTTGTAAAAGTAAAATCATATCCTTCCTTAGATAGTAAGGGTACAGATATGATATTACAAGTCGTACCTGGTACATAAAAACAGTTACGCAGAATCAATATCTGCCCAGTTGTCATTCCAAGATGATATTCCCCTACGGATTCAGCGTTCATGCTCATTCCGTTAGCAACTGTGAGGGTTATATCACCTATCCCGATAACCCTACGGTTTCTCAGAGCCTGTAATGAATTACAGATGTGAGTTCCTGATCCGGTATCCAATACCCAGGAAATAGGGTTAACAGACATACAGTTCTCTATCATAAACACACCTGAAGTCGAAGCCACAACATGCTTCGTATCTTGGCTACTGGCTTCTAAAGCCCTGCAATCATTCTACCAATGCCCAATCCCATAACAATAGGAATGTCCCTCAATAGGGTGGTCCAGCTTGTCATAGGTAATGGACATCTGGACAGATTTTTGCCAGTCATATAAGTCAGATTCAGTCAATTTGTTATCTAGATGTAACCTATGTGTGGTTACAAGGTCGCTGCAATTAAGAGAGAGAGAAGAAAACATTTTAGCATGATGCTGTTGCAAGTTTAGATTGGTTTTAAGTTTATCTAAACAGGATGGCTCCCACTGTTTTTCGAATCCTTCCTCAAACCATAAAAGAAGAATTAGCCAGGACTATTCTCACCGTACAATACTTGCTTAACCGTTCAGCCAGGTTAGTGTCGATATTTCGGGAGAGGTTTTCCAACGCTTTCGCGAAGTTCTTTAATTAAATAACCTCTTTTCTCTGGGGGCGTAGCCCCGCTGACACCTTTCTAGGCACCTACTTGGTTTATAGCATTGATCGTTAAGTGACGAGTCTCCTGATAAGTAGCATGTACTCACAGTAGGATCGGGATCCAAAATATCATCGTATGATAATGTTGAAGGAATCCTACCAACATTCATCAAACTCCAAAATGGTATGCATCTCTCTGCAAATTTCAGTTTCTTTAGAAATTCCCGATATTAATTTCTGCCCCATGCTCTTATGACCTTGGCTTTGGTCAAAATGTCATAAGTCACATGTCAAGTTCTACCCGTCATTATCCAGGTTAATTTGAACCCATCCGTACATACCCCTGACTTTGGTCAAATGATAATACGACTGTCCCAAACCAACTCATCTACCTATGCAACAAGTGAATACCCAGCAGCTACCAAACACTATACCTTGACTTTGGCCAAAATACATAGCTTGAATACTACTGAATACCCAAATGAAATGAAGGAGGGCTACGAATGGTTTTGGCAAAACCGTGAACGTAGTGAACTTGATATAATCGAAGGAACCTGATAGCTTTTTAAAAAGAGTGGTTAAAGTTCCGCAATTAAAAATTCTGCTCTTTTTAAAATAACCGAGTGGTTTCTTTTAAATTTGTTCTAACGATTCAACTTTGGTTTATTTTCTTTGCATTATAATAATGCGTCCCATCTATTATCTTATCATTGCAGAAAACAACGAAAATACCACGTCCTCTTATGCCATCCGCATTCGCCACTGGGTCCCGTCATCACCCGTTAGGTTACTTAACTAACGACAGAGCGGGGGCTGGGCTAGCGCGGGTGTAAAACATAAGTGACGTCTAATAGCTATCATATATAGATATTGTACATTCGTCAGACGCAATAATAAGCAATCTATATCACAAATAAACTTTATTGGATTTACTAGCAATCCGCATTTGCTTTGAGCCTGCAATAAAAGACGGATTATACAGTTGTGTTGAATAGCCATTACCCCACCCCAGACCCCTATGGGCACGGCAAACTACCCGCCAAGTACCCGAAGTAAAGCGGTCTCCCTCAACAACGTGAGTAGGCCACTAAACACTTTGATGTACTCGGTAGTTTGTGTACCCCACCTTGGGTCTATCCTAAGAGCAAAAATAGTAAAAAGAAATAATACAACGGTGGCTACAACCGCAACCTGGATGTGCCCCGCAAAAGAATATTACATCAAATTACATTTACATTGAATGAATGAATATTAAACATATCTCAAACCCCGGCTAATCATCACAACAGTCCAACACTGTCACGCCCCGCTTCTCAGAGTACGCAAGATTTGGGCACGTGACATAGCCAACCATGCTACCTATGTGTAGGAAGTATCCATCCACAGTCACATTACGGTTGTAAAGATATCAAGAACAAGATAATAAGCTAATCTAATACATGTCCAAATCCATAATAACAAGAATCAATAAACAATAAGTGCGGAAGCTAATGATCCAATACAATGAATAAACAGTATGTCCCATAATGCTGGCTCACATCTGGAAATGAAATGACATAAATAAACTAAACTCTAAAGAACTCCCAGTTCAGCCTGCTGGCTGAAGTACTCCTGCTCGGTCGACGACAAAGGTACGGAATCTGGGCCATGCAAAACCCAGACGTCAGCGCGTCATGATATCAAGTATACAGTAAAACATGGTAATAAACAATGCAAGCATGAACATGGATAAAGCAGTAATAAGAAGTAACAAGCAGGGTAATGTGCAAAGGTGACTAAACTGTCCTATCAGGTTTTCTACTCTATAGTCTTTGAAACCAATTGATGAATCGTCGATGTAACTCAATAGTATCCCGTGCATGCCCGGGACCACGGTCATGATCCTCGGAGCTGAATCCGAGACGTGCCGCTAAGCAGTAAAAGGTAGTAGGATAGATGAGTGATGTCAGCATCAACACTCCGGAGCTGGCCAAGCCCGTAAGACTGATCAGAACAATGTATCGAACTGTTGAGTTACAAGTCGGTTTCACCTTTGATTTCCCCATACCCCCAAACTATGTATGTCAGTCAGGTATTCAGTAGTCAAGGACTAATGCCAACACAAGTCAAGTAAAGGTAGGTCTGTCTGGATCGACAGCAGGAATGGTCAGGTTGGTCGGCATTAGGCATGAGATCAGGTAACAGGTCAGGTAATGTATAAAGGTGTCATGTCATGTCAAGAGTGCACGGTACCATGTCATGTCAAGTAGGAAGTGTAACAGGTCATGTCAGGAAGCACAAGATGTCATGTGGGTGCTCATAATCAAACTAACATAAGCATATGTATAAATAAACAAGCATGAGTACTATCAGAACAATAAATTGGAACATGTAATATGATATATAAATAAATATAATTTAAGGATATGGATGCACAATTATCGATTAGGGTTACATTTATAGTTCCAATATTAATTAGGATGCAATTTATTAAACATGGGGTGTTAATATCACATTATTATGTAGTAGTGTGATCTATGCTTGCAATTATATGTATCTTAAATGCGATAGATGCAAACGGATATCCGAAAAGTTATAAAACTGTAAAATGGCAATGTGGGATGTACAACTAAACAATATGTGATATAAATATTGATATAATAATATTAATATGGATAGCATATTCAAAACGATTAGTAACTATAAAAGATGTATTGATTAACCATGCACAAGAAGGTTCCGTTCAGAAATTCAGCGTCACCCTAATTTGTAAAATAGCTTAAAAATAACAAACGTTCTCCAAAAGAGACGTATCTTATACCAAAACAAAGATAATTCAATAAGGTTTTCAGTTTTATAAGTATAAGCATCTCAGGTTATTCCTACAAAAAGTTATGAATATTCAAAGTTGAAAGTTTGCTGCTGGAATTTCCCTGGACAGCAGTTTAGAGACGTGTTCATTTGCATTTTACGTTAATTAAACAATTTATTTTGCAAGTAAATATTTCATAGAGTTATAGTATTCTGAATTAGCTTCGTAACGAACTAAAGAACGTATACTAATGATTTTTCTATGATTTATAATGAATTTTATAAGATAAGGTGTACAGTAAATTTCAGATTTGTCATATCCGATTTTTCAACGACATTTCATATGTAAACTATAAGATTTTCAAATGTATAACATTATAAAATGAAGATTATAAAAGTATATAGCATGTAGCAAGATTAACTTGCCTCGATGGGTCGCGAATCGGGAAAACGGAACGTTAACCGTCGGCGGGGAAAACTCGCGACGGCGCACGGTTCACGGAATGAACCCAAACGACGAACAAAGGAACTACACGGGTCGGGGTATCTCGCTGGAACGTCGAGAAACGTCACCGCCACGACGGAATTCCGGTAACAAAAGAACAATTAAAAGAAATGAGAAACGAGACATGAAGCAAGAAGAGAAAAATGATAAAGAGAAGTACGAGAGAATATATGAGGGAGAGGGAGAGAGAGGAAAAAGTGGAGAGAGAGAGAGAAAGTGGGGCCCACGGGGTTAAAGGGGAGGTTGTGATTGGCTGAGAGAATAAATTGAGAAGGATATAAAAGATTGTAAAAATATTATATGGTTAACTTAAAAATTTAAAAGATAGGTAATGAACAGTAAGATATCAGGTTAGTTAGAAAAATATATGTGATGGTTTTAATAATATTAAAATTTGGGATTTTGGCGCCAAATGAAACATTTCCAAATTGCGTCCGGGTTGGGTCCAAAAATTCGAAATTCAAATAATAGGATTTTAGGCGGGTTCCAAATTTTAAAATGAAATGTTTTATGATTAAAAAGCATACTCCCAAAACGGACACACGCACGTGCACGTAGCCATCCAAACTCGCCCGTTTCACTGAATGGGACGAGAACACAATGCACGGACGCTACCACGAGGCTAAGGATGTCAAGTAGGCCAAGATGAATATTTTCAATTTCATTTTAGATACTAAAATTTGTTATATGTAGAAATGACTTTGCCGGGTAAATTTTACAGTAAGCAACAAACAAGCAAATTAAATGAAATGAGTACCACATTATGCTCAAACAGTAACTGAAAATAGTAGCATTGGGCTCGGGTGTTACATTATACCCAACTACAAAAGAATTTCGTCCTCGAAATTCCAAGAATACAAGATAGAAGACTACAGGAAAATGTGAGGATACTTCTGTCGGATCTCGTCTTCTCGCTCCCACATGGACTCTCCATGCGATCGATTACCCCAAGAAACGAGCACAAGGGGGATAACCTTGTTCTTAAGAACCTTTTCCCCTACGATCCATGATTTCAACCTGTCGCTCCTCAAAAGTTAGGTCTTCCCGTACTGTTAACTCCGAATGATCCAAGACGTGTGTTTCATCTCGAACATACCTTCGTAGTTGAGATACATGAAACACATCGTGCACACCTGCCAATGACGGTGGTACGCCAACCTGTACGATACCTCTCCAACACGCTCCAAAATCTCGAAGGGTCCAACGAACCGGAGACTAAGCTTTCCCCGACTTCCAAAGCGAATCACCCCTCTAGTCGGTGATATCTTCAGGAATACCAAATCACTCACGGAGAACTCTAGAGGTCTTCTTGACGTGTCGGCCCAACTCTTCTGTCTGTCTTGAGCTGCCTTCATACGCTTCCTAATGGTATTCACCTTCTCGACTGTCGGTACCACCAAATCTGGTCATAGTAACCTTCGTTCACCCACATCATCCCAACAAACAGGTGAACGGTACTTACGATCATACAACGCTTCAAACGGAGCCATTTGAATAGTCGCTTGGAAACTATTGTCGTACGAAAACTCCACCAGGTGTAGATGATCCTCCCAAGAACCTTTGAAGTCTAACATGCAAGCCCTCAACACATCTTCAAGGGTCTGGATCGTTCTCTCTGATTGTCCATCAGTCTGGGGATGATAAGCCGTGCTAAACTTCAATCGAGTCCCCAAACTTTCTTGTAAACTCCTCCAAAAGTGTGACAAGAACCGAGTGTCCCGATCGGACACGATGCTCACCGGTACTCCATGCAACCTGACAATCTCCTGCATGTACCGCTCTGCCAAAGTCTCTGTCGATTGACCAACCCGAAAAGGAATAAAGTGAGCCGCCTTGGTCAACCGATCGACAATCACCCATACTGCATTGTTGCCTTTTGGACTCCGCGGTAAAGCCGTCACGAAATCCATGGTTATATGTTCCCACTTCCATTGAGGAATCGGAAGTGGTTGCAACAAACCAGCAACCCTTTGGTGTTCAGCCTTGACTTGCTGACGCACCAAGCACTTAGCCTCGAAGCGAGCGATTTCCCGTTTCATACCTTCCCACCAGAAATGCCGTCGAATATCTCGGTACATCTTTGTCCCTCTTGGATGTACAGAGTAAGCTGAACTGTGTGCCTCCTTCATAAGCTCCTCACGCACATCTCCCTTTTGGCATACACACACGGCTACCATATCTCAACGAACCATATTCATGGATCAGTAAATCGGTTCGTAGTCCAGCTCCAACCTGCCCTCGAAACTTCTGCAGTCTAGGATACTGCGATTGTGCCGCTTTAATCTTCTCAACTAAGGACGATTGTACTTGCAACTGCATCAACTGTCCTGTAGCATGGAGTAGCACAACTTCCAAGTCAAATCTCCGAAAATCCGCAATGATCTCTCTCAGTGCAGTTAATATCTGAATTGCTGGTAACCGACTTAGCGCATCTGGCACGACGTTAACCTTTCCCGGATGGTACTTAAGATCAAGGTCATAGTCGGCCATCAGCTCCAACCATCTGTGTTGCCTCATGTTCAACTCCTTCTGAGTGAACACATACTTTAAACTCTTGTGATCCGTAAAGACTTCGACTCTCTCGCCCAAAAGGTAGTGTCTCCAAATCTTCAGGGCGAAGATCACGGCTGCAAGCTCTAAGTCATGAGTCGGATAGTTCTTCTCATGAGTCTTCAGTTGTCTCGATGCGTAAGCGACGACTTTCCCATTCTGCATCAAAACACATCCCAATCCTTTCCCTGATGCGTCGCTGTGAATCACCAGTCCTCCTGAATCATCCGGTACGGTCAGGATCGGGGCGGTTATCAACTTCTGCTTCAACGTCTCGAAGGCCAATGCACATTCATCCGTCCAAACAAACGGTACCTCCTTACGCGTAAGCTTGGTCAACGGCTCAGCTAAACGAGCGAAGTTCTCCACAAATCTCCTGTAGTATCCGGCGAGTCCAAGGAAACTCCTTATCTCCGCAACATTCTTTGGAATAGGCCAATCTCGAACTGCTGCAATCTTTTCGGGATCAACGGCGATTCCATCGCCCGACACGACATGCCCCAGAAACTTCACTTCTTCCAACCAGAATTCGCACTTACTCATCTTCGCGAATAACTTCTCTTGTCTCCACATCTGTAGGACCCAATGATATCCGGATCGCAAATCCAGTTTCGAGAATACCCTCGCGCCACTAAGCTGCTCAAAGAGTTCTCCAATGCGAGGGATCGGGTACTTGTTCTTAATAGTCACCCGGTTTAATTCTCGATAATCAATGCACATCCTTCTCGTGCCATCCTTCTTCTTTACTAAAAGAACTGGAGCTCCCCAAGGTGAGTTGCTGCTTCGAATCCATCCCTTCTCGAGCAATTCACTCACTTGTTTCTTACTCCTTCCAATTCCACCGGTGCCATCGGATAATCAGCTTCTGATACTGGCGCTGCACCAGGAGTAAGATCAATCGCAACTCCACATCTCGCTTCGGTGGTAAGCCCGAAATGTCTTCAAACACATCCATAATGTCGCGGACAACTGCCGGCTCTTCATCACTCTCCACTACCATAGCCGCAAGGACACTGTCCGTCGGCCTAGCCCTAAACTCGACTGGCCCGACAGAATTTCTTTCTCCAATGAAAGTAAACTTAGGATGTCCGGGAATCTGGAAATTACCTTCCTTGCCCTACAGCCAATGTGGGCGTGGAAAGTGCCAGGAAGATCCATCCCCAAGACAACCTCATAACTGCCCGTATCTATCACCAATAAGTCTGCAAAAAGCTCCCGTCCGCAAACAACAACTGTACGATCTCTACCTTCCTTACTAGCTATAGTTTTCCCATTCCCAGTGTGTATGTCCCTTAAACTAGACAAGGTCGTGCAGGTGATCGAGTGTGTAGTTATAAATTTGGATGACATAAACAATGGGATGCTCCGAAATTAAGTAATGCCAAAGCGGGAAAACCATGAACGAGTAAATTACCTGAAACCACTTCTCCCGATGCCTTAGCTTCTTCAGTTGTCAACACGAGCGCTCGAGCCTGCTGTGGTCCTTGAGTAAGCGGTTCCTGTCCTTGGAACGGTCCCTGCGGAGGCTTCTGTGTATCATCCTTTGTGCGAGGCTTCGACGGACAAGCATCAACGGTGTGATCTGCCGCCCCACATCTCAAACAGAGTCCCAGCCTCAAACGACACTCCCTTCGCACATGTCCGGGTTTATGGCAGTGGCTACAGATCACGCTTCCCTTCCGATCACCCATACTTGTTTTCTTCATTGGTGCCACGCTGCGCCTGTTCACTGGAATACTTCTACGTACGGACGTGGGGTCCAGTGCAAATGATGGTTCCAGCTCGAGTTGTTCCTTTAGTTTCTCCAGCAATCCCCTTATCGCTCTCTGCCTGGCGGCTAAGACCGCATGCCCTGGGTCCATCTTCAAATTCTGATCGGCCATATTCCTGGAAATCAAAGTACCCAACATTAGCAAGATGATAGTTTTCGAGTATAGATCAAGGCTAGAACTCCAAGATACTTAAATAGAGTGCTGCATTGTAGCTATGCCGCGGTATCATAGCCGCAATTACTTAACTCCACCCAAGTCGCCTAAGTCCTAGAGATAACAAGAAGTTAGGTTTTCAAG
This sequence comes from Agapanthus africanus, assembly GCA_030015575.1. Lineage (NCBI taxonomy): Eukaryota > Viridiplantae > Streptophyta > Magnoliopsida > Asparagales > Amaryllidaceae > Agapanthus > Agapanthus africanus. The sequence goes on along the minus strand of JASDDO010000022.1, from coordinate 673,703,193 downwards.
TTTGACAATGCAAAGTAAGTTTGCATGTCGACATGATCCGGAAGAATGATTCAAGGATGGTAAAACGGTCAAGTGGCAGGACATGTTTCCTAATCACGGGTATTCTGATTCGTGTATCGGGTGGGATACCCAACTACAAAGAATCAACCCAATTAACCTATGGCTCTGATACCATAAAACCATGTCACGCCCCGCTTCCCAGAGTACGCAAGATTTGGGCACGTGACATAGCCAACCATGCTACCTATGGGTAGGAAGTATCCATCCACAGTCACATTACGGTTGTAAAGATATCAAGAACAAGATAATAAGCTAATCTAATACATGTCCAAATCCATAATAACAAGAATCAATAAACAATAAGTGCGGAAGCTAATGATCCAATACAATGAATAAACAGTATGTCCCATAATGCGGGCTCACATCTGGAAATGAAATGACATAAATAAACTAAACTCTAAAGAACTCCCAGTTCAGCCTGCTGGCTGAAGTACTCCTGCTCGGTCGACGACAAAGGTACGGAATCTGGGCCATGCAAAACCCAGACGTCAGCGCGTCATGATATCAAGTATACAGTAAAACATGGTAATAAACAATGCAAGCATGAACATGGATAAAGCAGTAATAAGAAGTAACAAGCAGGGTAATGTGCAAAGGTGACTAAACTGTCCTATCAGGTTTTCTACTCTATAGTCTTTGAAACCAATTGATGAATCGTCGATGTAACTCAATAGTATCCCGTGCATGCCCGGGACCACGGTCATGATCCTCGGGGCTGAATCCGAGACGTGCCGCTAAGCAGTAAAAGGTAGTAGGATAGATGAGTGATGTCAGCATCAACACTCCGGAGCTGGCCAAGCCCGTAAGACTGATCAGAACAATGTATCGAACTGTTGAGTTACAAGTCGGTTTCACCTTTGATTTCCCCATACCCCCAAACTATGTATGTCAGTCAGGTATTCAGTAGTCAAGGACTAATGCCAACACAAGTCAAGTAAAGGTAGGTCTGTCTGGATCGACAGCAGGAATGGTCAGGTTGGTCGGCATTAGGCATGAGATCAGGTAACAGGTCAGGTAATGTATAAAGGTGTCATGTCATGTCAAGAGTGCACGGTACCATGTCATGTCAAGTAGGAAGTGTAACAGGTCATGTCAGGAAGCACAAGATGTCATGTGGGTGCTCATAATCAAACTAACATAAGCATATGTATAAATAAACAAGCATGAGTACTATCAGAACAATAAATTGGAACATGTAATATGATATATAAATAAATATAATTTAAGGATATGGATGCACAGTTATCGATTAGGGTTACATTTATAGTTCCAATATTAATTAGGATGCAATTTATTAAACATGGGGTGTTAATATCACATTATTATGTAGTAGTGTGATCTATGCTTGCAATTATATGTATCTTAAATGCGATAGATGCAAACGGGTATCCGAAAAGTTATAAAACTGTAAAATGGCAATGTGGGATGTACAACTAAACAATATGTGATATAAATATTGATATAATAATATTAATATGGATAGCATATTCAAAACGATTAGTAACTATAAAAGATGTATTGATTAACCATGCACAAGAAGGTTCCGTTCAGAAATTCAGCGTCACCCTAATTTGTAAAATAGCTTAAAAATAACAAACGTTCTCCAAAAGAGACGTATCTTATATCAAAACAAAGATAATTCAATAAGGTTTTCAGTTTTATAAGTATAAGCATCTCAGGTTATCCCTACAAAAAGTTATGAATATTCAAAGTTGAAAGTTTGCTGCTGGAATTTCCCTGGACAGCAGTTTAGAGACGTGTTCATTTGCATTTTACGTTAATTAAACAATTTATTTTGCAAGTAAATATTTCATAGAGTTATAGTATTCTGAATTAGCTTCGTAACGAACTAAAGAACGTATACTAATGATTTTTCTATGATTTATAATGAATTTTATAAGATAAGGTGTACAGTAAATTTCAGATTTGTCATATCCGATTTTTCAACGACATTTCATATGTAAACTATAAGATTTTCAAATGTATAACATTATAAAATGAAGATTATAAAAGTATATAGCATGTAGCAAGATTAACTTGCCTCGATGGGTCGCGAATCGGGAAAACGGAACGTTAACCGTCGGCGGGGAAAACTCGCGACGGCGCACGGTTCACGGAATGAACCCAAACGACGAACAAAGGAACTACACGGGTCGGGGTATCTCGCTGGAACGTCGAGAAACGTCACCGCCACGACGGAATTCCGGTAACAAAAGAACAGTTAAAAGAAATGAGAAATGAGACATGAAGCAAGAAGAGAAAAATGATAAAGAGAAGTACGAGAGAATATATGAGGGAGAGGGAGAGAGAGGAAAAAGTGGAGAGAGAGAGAGAAAGTGGGGCCCACGGGGTTGAAGGGGAGGTTGTGATTGGCTGAGAGAATAAATTGAGAAGGATATAAAAGATTGTAAAAATATTATATGGTTAACTTAAAGATTTAAAAGATAGGTAATGAACAGTAAGATATCAGGTTAGTTAGAAAAATATATGTGATGGTTTTAATAATATTAAAATTTGGGATTTTGGCGCCAAATGAAACATTTCCAAATTGCGCCCGGGTTGGGTCCAAAAATTCGAAATTCAAATAATAGGATTTTAGGCGGGTTCCAAATTTTAAAATGAAATGTTTTATGATTAAAAAGCATACTCCCAAAACGGACACACGCACGTGCACGTAGCCATCCAAACTCGCCCGTTTCACTGAACGGGACGAGAACACAATGCACGGACGCTACCACGAGGCTAAGGATGTCAAGTAGGCCAAGATGAATATTTTCAATTTCATTTTAAATACTAAAATTTGTTATATGTAGAAATGACTTTGCCGGGTAAATTTTACAGTAAGCAACAAACAAGCAAATTAAATGAAATGAGTACCACATTATGCTCAAACAGTAACTGAAAATAGTAGCATTGGGCTCGGGTGTTACATTATACCCAACTACAAAAGAATTTCGTCCTCGAAATTCCAAGAATACAAGATAGAAGACTACAGGAAAAGGTGAGGATACTTCTGTCGGATCTCGTCTTCTCGCTCCCACATGGACTCTCCATGCGATCGATTACCCCAAGAAACGAGCACAAGGGGGATAACCTTGTTCTTAAGAACCTTTTCCCCTACGATCCATGATTTCAACCTGTCGCTCCTCAAAAGTTAGGTCTTCCCGTACTGTTAACTCCGAATGATCCAAGACGTGTGTTTCATCTCGAACATACCTTCGTAGTTGAGATACATGAAACACATCGTGCACACCTGCCAATGACGGTGGTACGCCAACCTGTACGATACCTCTCCAACACGCTCCAAAATCTCGAAGGGTCCAACGAACCGGGGACTAAGCTTTCCCCGACTTCCAAAGCGAATCACCCCTCTAGTCGGTGACATCTTCAGGAATACCAAATCACTCACGGCGAACTCTAGAGGTCTTCTTGACGTGTCGGCCCAACTCTTCTGTCTGTCTTGAGCTGCCTTCATACGCTTCCTAATGGTATTCACCTTCTCGACTGTCGGTACCACCAAATCTGGTCCTAGTAACCTTCGTTCACCCACATCATCCCAACAAACAGGTTAACGGTACTTACGATCATACAACGCTTCAAACGGAGCCATTTGAATAGTCGCTTGGAAACTATTGTCGTACGAAAACTCCACCAGGTGTAGATGATCCTCCCAAGAACCTTTGAAGTCTAACATGCAAGCCCTCAACACATCTTCAAGGGTCTGGATCGTTCTCTCTGATTGTCCATCAGTCTGGGGATGATAAGCCGTGCTAAACTTCAATCGAGTCCCCAAACTTTCTTGTAAACTCCTCCAAAAGTGTGACAAGAACCGAGTGTCCCGATCGGACACGATGCTCACCGGTACTCCATGCAACCTGACAATCTCCTGCATGTACCGCTCTGCCAAAGTCTCTGTCGATTGACCAACCCGAAAAGGAATAAAGTGAGCCGCCTTGGTCAACCGATCGACAATCACCCATACTGCATTGTTGCCCTTTGGACTCCGCGGTAAAGCCGTCACGAAATCCATGGTTATATGTTCCCACTTCCATTGAGGAATCGGAAGTGGTTGCAACAAACCAGCAACCCTTTGGTGTTCAGCCTTGACTTGCTGACGCACCAAGCACTTAGCCTCGAAGCGAGCGATTTCCCGTTTCATACCTTCCCACCAGAAATGCCGTCGAATATCTCGGTACATCTTTGTCCCTCTTGGATGTACAGAGTAAGCTGAACTGTGTGCCTCCTTCATAAGCTCCTCACGCACATCTCCCTTTTGGCACACACACACGGCTACCATATCTCAACGAACCATCTTCATAGATCAGTAAATCGGTTAGTAGTCCAGCTCCAACCTGCTCTCGAAACTTCTGCAGTCTAGGATACTGCGATTGTCCCGCTTTAATCTTCTCAACTAAGGACGATTGTACTTGCAACTGCATCAACTGTCCTGTAGCATGGAGTAGCACAACTTCCAAGTCAAATCTCCGAAAATCCGCAATGATCTCTCTCAGTGCAGTTAATATCTGAATTGCTGGTAACCGACTTAGCGCATCTGGCACGACGTTAACCTTTCCCGGATGGTACTTAAGATCAAGGTCATAGTTGGCCATCAGCTCCAACCATCTGTGTTGCCTCATGTTCAACTCCTTCTGAGTGAACACATACTTTAAACTCTTGTGATCCGTAAAGACTTCGACTCTCTCGCCCAAAAGGTAGTGTCTCCAAATCTTCAGGGCGAAGATCACGGCTGCAAGCTCTAAGTCATGAGTCGGATAGTTCTTCTCATGAGTCTTCAGTTGTCTCGATGCGTAAGCGACGACTTTCCCATTCTGCATCAAAACACATCCCAATCCTTTCCCTGATGCGTCGCTGTGAATCACCAGTCCTCCTGAATCATCCGGTACGGTCAGGATCGGGGCGGTTATCAACTTCTGCTTCAACGTCTCGAAGGCCAATGCACATTCATCCGTCCAAACAAACGGTACCTCCTTACGCGTAAGCTTGGTCAACGGCTCAGCTAAACGAGCGAAGTTCTCCACAAATCTCCTGTAGTATCCGGCGAGTCCAAGGAAACTCCTTATCTCCGCAACATTCTTTGGAATAGGCCAATCTCGAACTGCTGCAATCTTTTCGGGATCAACGGCGATTCCATCGCCCGACACGACATGCCCCAGAAACTTCACTTCTTCCAACCAGAATTCGCACTTACTCATCTTCGCGAATAACTTCTCTTGTCTCCACATCTGTAGGACCCAATGATATCCGGATCGCAAATCCAGTTTCGAGAATACCCTCGCGCCACTAAGCTGCTCAAAGAGTTCTCCAATGCGAGGGATCGGGTACTTGTTCTTAATAGTCACCCGGTTTAATTCTCGATAATCAATGCACATCCTTCTCGTGCCATCCTTCTTCTTTACTAAAAGAACTGGAGCTCCCCAAGGTGAGTTGCTGCTTCGAATCCATCCCTTCTCGAGCAATTCACTCACTTGTTTCTTACTCCTTCCAATTCCACCGGTGCCATCGGATAATCAGCTTCTGATACTGGCGCTGCACCAGGAGTAAGGTCAATCGCAACTCCACATCTCGCTTCGGTGGTAAGCCCGAAATGTCTTCAAACACATCCATAATGTCGCGGACAACTGCCGGCTCTTCATCACTCTCCACTACCATAGCCGCAAGGACACTGTCCGTCGGCCTAGCCCTAAACTCGACTGGCCCGACAGAATTTCTTTCTCCAATGAAAGTAAACTTAGGATGTCCGGGAATCTGGAAATTACCTTCCTTGCCCTACAGCCAATGTGGGCGTGGAAAGTGCCAGGAAGATCCATCCCCAAGACAACCTCATAACTGCCCGTATCTATCACCAATAAGTCTGCAAAAAGCTCCCGTCCGCAAACAACAACTGTACGATCTCTACCTTCCTTACTAGCTATAGTTTTCCCATTCCCAGTGTGTATGTCCCTTAAACTAGACAAGGTCGTGCAGGTGATCGAGTGTGTAGTTATAAATTTGGATGACATAAACAATGGGATGCTCCGAAATTAAGTAATGCCAAAGCGGGAAAACCATGAACGAGTAAATTACCTGAAACCACTTCTCCCGATGCCTTAGCTTCTTCAGTTGTCAACACGAGCGCTCGAGCCTGCTGTGGTCCTTGAGTAAGCGGTTCCTGTCCTTGGAACGGTCCCTGCGGAGGCTTCTGTGTATCATCCTTTGTGCGAGGCTTCGACGGACAAGCATCAACGGTGTGATCTGCCGCCCCACATCTCAAACAGAGTCCCAGCCTCAAACGACACTCCCTTCGCACATGTCCGGGTTTATGGCAGTGGCTACAGATCACGCTTCCCTTCCGATCACCCATACTTGTTTTCTTCATTGGTGCCACGCTGCGCCTGTTCACTGGAATACTTCTACGTACGGACGTGGGGTCCAGTGCAAATGATGGTTCCAGCTCGAGTTGTTCCTTTAGTTTCTCCAGCAATCCCCTTATCGCTCTCTGCCTGGCGGCTAAGACCGCATGCCCTGGGTCCATCTTCAAATTCTGATCGGCCATATTCCTGGAAATCAAAGTACCCAACATTAGCAAGATGATAGTTTTCGAGTATAGATCAAGGCTAGAACTCCAAGATACTTAAATAGAGTGCTGCATTGTAGCTATGCCGCGGTATCATAGCCGCAATTACTTAACTCCACCCAAGTCGCCTAAGTCCTAGAGATAACAAGAAGTTAGGTTTTCAAGTTTGACAATGCAAAGTAAGTTTGCATGTCGACATGATCCGGAAGAATGATTCAAGGATGGTAAAACGGTCAAGTGGCAGGACATGTTTCCTAATCACGGGTATTCTGATTCGTGTATCGGGTGGGATACCCAACTACAAAGAATCAACCCAATTAACCTATGGCTCTGATACCATAAAACCATGTCACGCCCCGCTTCCCAGAGTACGCAAGATTTGGGCACGTGACATAGCCAACCATGCTACCTATGGGTAGGAAGTATCCATCCACAGTCACATTACGGTTGTAAAGATATCAAGAACAAGATAATAAGCTAATCTAATACATGTCCAAATCCATAATAACAAGAATCAATAAACAATAAGTGCGGAAGCTAATGATCCAATACAATGAATAAACAGTATGTCCCATAATGCGGGCTCACATCTGGAAATGAAATGACATAAATAAACTAAACTCTAAAGAACTCCCAGTTCAGCCTGCTGGCTGAAGTACTCCTGCTCGGTCGACGACAAAGGTACGGAATCTGGGCCATGCAAAACCCAGACGTCAGCGCGTCATGATATCAAGTATACAGTAAAACATGGTAATAAACAATGCAAGCATGAACATGGATAAAGCAGTAATAAGAAGTAACAAGCAGGGTAATGTGCAAAGGTGACTAAACTGTCCTATCAGGTTTTCTACTCTATAGTCTTTGAAACCAATTGATGAATCGTCGATGTAACTCAATAGTATCCCGTGCATGCCCGGGACCACGGTCATGATCCTCGGGGCTGAATCCGAGACGTGCCGCTAAGCAGTAAAAGGTAGTAGGATAGATGAGTGATGTCAGCATCAACACTCCGGAGCTGGCCAAGCCCGTAAGACTGATCAGAACAATGTATCGAACTGTTGAGTTACAAGTCGGTTTCACCTTTGATTTCCCCATACCCCCAAACTATGTATGTCAGTCAGGTATTCAGTAGTCAAGGACTAATGCCAACACAAGTCAAGTAAAGGTAGGTCTGTCTGGATCGACAGCAGGAATGGTCAGGTTGGTCGGCATTAGGCATGAGATCAGGTAACAGGTCAGGTAATGTATAAAGGTGTCATGTCATGTCAAGAGTGCACGGTACCATGTCATGTCAAGTAGGAAGTGTAACAGGTCATGTCAGGAAGCACAAGATGTCATGTGGGTGCTCATAATCAAACTAACATAAGCATATGTATAAATAAACAAGCATGAGTACTATCAGAACAATAAATTGGAACATGTAATATGATATATAAATAAATATAATTTAAGGATATGGATGCACAGTTATCGATTAGGGTTACATTTATAGTTCCAATATTAATTAGGATGCAATTTATTAAACATGGGGTGTTAATATCACATTATTATGTAGTAGTATGATCTATGCTTGCAATTATATGTATCTTAAATGCGATAGATGCAAACGGGTATCCGAAAAGTTATAAAACTGTAAAATGGCAATGTGGGATGTACAACTAAACAATATGTGATATAAATATTGATATAATAATATTAATATGGATAGCATATTCAAAACGATTAGTAACTATAAAAGATGTATTGATTAACCATGCACAAGAAGGTTCCGTTCAGAAATTCAGCGTCACCCTAATTTGTAAAATAGCTTAAAAATAACAAACGTTCTCCAAAAGAGACGTATCTTATACCAAAACAAAGATAATTCAATAAGGTTTTCAGTTTTATAAGTATAAGCATCTCAGGTTATCCCTACAAAAAGTTATGAATATTCAAAGTTGAAAGTTTGCTGCTGGAATTTCCCTGGACAGCAGTTTAGAGACGTGTTCATTTGCATTTTACGTTAATTAAACAATTTATTTTGCAAGTAAATATTTCATAGAGTTATAGTATTCTGAATTAGCTTCGTAACGAACTAAAGAACGTATACTAATGATTTTTCTATGATTTAAAATGAATTTTATAAGATAAGGTGTACAGTAAATTTCAGATTTGTCATATCCGATTTTTCAACGACATTTCATATGTAAACTATAAGATTTTCAAATGTATAACATTATAAAATGAAGATTATAAAAGTATATAGCATGTAGCAAGATTAACTTGCCTCGATGGGTCGCGAATCGGAAAAACGGAACGTTAACCGTCGGCGGGGAAAACTCGCGACGGCGCACGGTTCACGGAATGAACCCAAACGACGAACAAAGGAACTACACGGGTCGGAGTATCTCGCTGGAACGTCGAGAAACGTCACCGCCACGACGGAATTCCGGTAACAAAAGAACAGTTAAAAGAAATGAGAAACGAGACATGAAGCAAGAAGAGAAAAATGATAAAGAGAAGTACGAGAGAATATATGAGGGAGAGGGAGAGAGAGGAAAAAGTGGAGAGAGAGAGAGAAAGTGGGGCCCACGGGGTTAAAGGGGAGGTTGTGATTGGCTGAGAGAATAAATTGAGAAGGATATAAAAGATTGTAAAAATATTATATGGTTAACTTAAAGATTTAAAAGATAGGTAATGAACAGTAAGATATCAGGTTAGTTAGAAAAATATATGTGATGGTTTTAATAATATTAAAATTTGGGATTTTGGCGCCAAATGAAACATTTCCAAATTGCGCCCGGGTTGGGTCCAAAAATTCGAAATTCAAATAATAGGATTTTAGGCGGGTTCCAAATTTTAAAATGAAATGTTTTATGATTAAAAAGCATACTCCCAAAACGGACACACGCACGTGCACGTAGCCATCCAAACTCGCCCGTTTCACTGAACGGGACGAGAACACAATGCACGGACGCTACCACGAGGCTAAGGATGTCAAGTAGGCTAAGATGAATATTTTCAATTTCATTTTAGATACTAAAATTTGTTATATGTAGAAATGATTTTGCCGGGTAAATTTTACAGTAAGCAACAAACAAGCAAATTAAATGAAATGAGTACCACATTATGCTCAAACAGTAACTGAAAATAGTAGCATTGGGCTCGGGTGTTACAAACACAGTTCATATACACAAGCAATAAACATTTCAGAAATGTGCAACCCCCTGCCAACCGACATACTAGCAGTTAGGGGAGGTTTACGAACACATTAAACATTACAGATAAAAACCCAATTAGCAAATATCTTAGAATATCGATCGATTACCATATTCCGTGTCTACCCCAAAAGCAAACCTGCACTGAAGTAACCTTGGTAAAAACAGAACATACAGGAAGACAAAAACCCAAAAAATATGAATTACTGTGAAACTCCGAGTCAACTCGGCGTTGACTCGGCGGCGGATCCGCGGCAGAAGCTCTCTATTGCCGTGGATCCGCGGCCGTTTTACCGAGTCACTGGCTCGTATTTTCCCATAACTCATATATTTCCCTGCTGTGAATTTTAAGGTATGTCAAATATTTTTTCAGACAGTTTTAAAATTAACAGAAACTTAGGGTTTTGGTTTTTCGTTTTTCGTATTTTCCATCGATCGAACTTCTAATCAGTTGCTAACAAGCTAGTAATGGTTTAGTTGGCTCTGATACCACTGTAAGTCCATGTCACGCACCCCACGAACTTGCGGGGAGGCGGAATATATGAAAAACGATTATCAAAGCTTCGTAACACGGACTTGAGCGCATGAATCATTTCTAAACCATTGCTAACTATCAACTAGAGGTTTAACTACTCGGATACGAAGTTATACCTCACGATACTAGTCCTTCGGGTCTTCATCGCGGTCCTCCACTCCTCGTAGGCTCCTTGAAATATCGGCACCTCAATGGTCTCCTCGAATCAAAGACGATCCACCCGAAAGCTCCTACGCCAAGCTTAATCTCAAACTTGAGATAACTAGGTTGCTTAAAGTGCTAATCTAAGCTACCTAGGAGATATAGAGTGGGGTTATGGATGTATTAGTCTAGCTAACCCTTGATCTCAACACATGAGAGGCTGGGTTTGAAGAGAGAGTGAGCTTGAGGAGAGAGAAGGTGAAGATGAGAATGAAATGAGATAATGATCTTATCATAATATATATGAAGCATTATTATTTATCTAAAAATCAAATAAAAGAATTAACAATCATGCTTCATAAATATCTATGAGTGATTCGTCACCATGAGTCATTAAGCATTTATGATGCATTTAATAACTTGGATGAATCACACAAATGAGTCACTAATCTCATTTAATGCATTGCCACCTTAACCCCTTAGTCACCACTCTTCTAGAAACTTCCCGACAAATTACGAGAATGCCCCTCCAATCCGTGAAAACACGGAAAAACTTTAGACTGTATAAATCCAATAACCCGATACTAGAATCTGGCTTAAACCAAAGCCGACTAGTAAAAACTGTCCGAAAAGTCGTACGTGCGTAAACACACGTACGCGTCCGAACCCTTGTCGTAATACCATACGACCTCTATATCGTTTCGCCTGGAGCAGGGAAACTCTCTGTGTGGGACTCTAAAGACTCGACACTGCACTGGCAGTGGGTTTAACCATAGACCGCAAGCGGCACTAGCTGTACGTAACGGTCCCCAGGTAGATGTCGATAAGAAGGCCGATAAGGAAAATCATCCGAACTCCCACTGAGCCGATGTGGAAATCTCCGTACAGTCCGGTCTGTTCGTCTAAGACTATCGCATATCAAGCCTAGGGGGCGGCAAGCGTCAGTCCCCTAATAGCTGTATAAGTCGTGTCAGAGTGAAACCCATTACACCCTGAGAAGCTACTGGAACCTACCAGTATATCTCGCTTGCCCTGGCTAGGGACTTTGCGTAATGGCTCTTTGACACAGCGCGATATCATCTCCCAATACCGGGAGAGACGAATCCTATATAACCACTATTGCCTCCAAGTGCTCGGGACTGCACCCAACTGCTACCTGTTTGCACGACTCCTTTGAGCCGTGGTAGGGTAGCAATCTAAGAACAGTGGGATACACTCGAGGCGAAGTAGCAGTGTCAAGTCTGCGGACTATACTGTACTCATGTCATCTGGGAACTGTTAACTGACGACGGGTATAATGCCAACCAATCAGTTCCCCTGCGAGTCATGTCCGGTGTACCCGTAACCTAACGAGCACCTGTATACTATCTCCAATACGACGTACTGATGGCTGTGGGACAGACCATTTCCTAACTGGGATGAGAAGCGAACACACCAGTCTACTCTGGAATATCGATGCCCTGTCTCGATAATCCTACGACTAGGGACCTGTATAGGATGTTGCTTATAGACTACCCAGCCCCCACTAGTGTGACTGCCATCACAATGTTGGTAATCAAGCAAAGAACCTATGGGCTCTACTAATATGTATAAGTGATACGTAACAAGAAACATATGCACATATTAAAGTAGACACAAACCAAGTAGCATACTACCATTTTTAGCAAGACTGTATATACAACTGTGAATATCCCAAACTTCCATTAAGTAATATACAATCTAGTATGATACAATAATGGCCCCTAGGGCATATACACTAACAATATTTATATTATATTGCTTAGTTACGCTTAGTGTATTTACTTCTGAGTAAATACGTAGCGGGCCAGTCACGTCTCATTACCCATACACTGAAAAGCGGGGCGTGACAAGATAGCTCAGCGTCAACACCAACCCATTGAGATCCACACGTTTAACAACTCCCAAACCAATTCTCAACCGTTAAAGATTGCCATCACGGGATCGACGGAGGACAACATCTGAAGGAGATCACAGCCTCCATCAGTTAGCGCCGTTTGTGGGAAAGTTTCAGAAGCTTCTCCACCCCTAAAGTTGATCTTCCGCCCTCGACCCAATGGCGAGCGACAACCGCGACGATCCAAATACGAGCCGCCACAACGGAGGCGGGAGTGGCTTGTCTCCCCCTCCTAACGTGATCAACGCCTTATCCACTCGGATAGACAGGCTCACATCGCTGGTGGATGCCCTTGTTCGCGTTCAAGCGGCAGGCCCTACCCACCAGACCGCAGTTCCCCCTCCCCGGAATAACGACGTCCGCAGAAGGACGGATGGGCACGCTCAAGCCCTCGATCTAACTCACGCTCATCCCAGCGTCACCGAGCGCCGGCGTGCCGATTCCGGCCACCGTGACCCGCATGTGACGATTGATTCCATAACCCGTTGAGCGCCGGACAGCTCCACGCCCCGATCCCAAGGAAGGCTGGTCCGTTGCTCCGATGCCCGCCGCGCGTTCTCCCCCCTGAGGAGGTGTCGGTCAGCTCGCCTGCTTCCAGGCATGACCGACGACCCCACTCTCGCCGGGGCCGCGCTAATGGCGAACGCCAAGACTACTCGAGAAGGATATCACCCGAGGATGTGAGAAATTTGATAGAGTGGAATCGGAGCCGCACCATCGCGCAGACCCGGAGTGAGGGTAGCCACTACTCCGACTGTGCAGAACCCTCGGGGTATCACCACCAACTTGAAGCTCTCGAAAAGAAAATCGAAGGCATACGACGGGATGGCCATGCGTCCGGCAGTGGGGCCAGGTACTCCACCGACTCACTAACAAAGCCCTTTATAAAAGAGCTACTGGCTGAGCACGTCTCGTCTAGGAACAAGCCGCCAAAAGTCGCCCTCTTCGACGGGAAGTCCGACCCGAAGGACCACTTGGACGCTTTTACGGTGGGAATGAGCTTCTAAGATAACTCGGACGCGGCTCAATACCGAGCTTTCCCCACCACCTTAATCCGGGCTGGCTGGTACTGGTTTCAAGGACTTATGCCATGCTCCATCTCGACCTTCGACTAGCTGGCCTCACAATTCCTTGGTCACTTCGTCGAGAACCGACGACAGAAGAGGACGGCCGACTATCTATTCACTATCAAGAGCGAAGACAAGGAATCCTTCAAAGGGTATGTCACCCGCTTCTATAATGCCCTCCTGGAGGTTTCCGAGCACCACGATGAAACAGTTATCACCGCGCTGAGGTCGGATCTTAGGCACAAAGAATGGCTCCGCTCTTTTGCATTAGCGCAACCTAAGACCATGACCGAAGTGAAAGTCTGGACCGAGTGAGAAATCCAACTTGAGTCCGAGGTGAACTCAAACCTCCCCCGAGCCGACCAGGCGGACAGAAAGAAAAAGGACAGGGAGGAGAAAAAGAAAGTCGATCGTCCGAAGCCTTAGTGTAACACCCTAGTTCATTTATACCGGTTCTATTTTGAGTATTTCTTTATTTATGGTATTTCTCGATTTATTGTGTTTTGGGTGCAAATAGTATAATTGGTGTCTGTATTTGCATCTGATCCAACCCGCTTGCTGGAAACCCGTCTTGATTCCTGTTTATGATTTATCCCGGCTAGTTAGGAGGATCCGTGCACTTTTAATATTGTTTATACTGCATACTGGCATTATATCTGGCATCTACATTTTTTTAGTATAACAAATAAAGTCAAATGAAATATTTTTAAAATATCTAGCATGGCCTACATGATACCCCTAACCCTGTCACAGCATCCGCGCATCTTGTCTTCATCCCGTTCAGTGTAACAGACTCGTTTGGATGGCTACGTGCATGTGTGTGCATCCGTTCTTGGGGGTATACTTTTTCGTTATCCGGATATCCTGTTTTAGTTTTGATTGACGCGTATATTAACCGTATTTTCAAACCATAATTTTAGACCCGACCCAGGCGTGTTTTGGACTATTTTTTGTATTAGCCAAATATCAAATATTTACTAATATTATATCTTAAAAATTTTAACTGTTTAAAGTTTATTTAACTAATTTTTTTTAAATAACAGAATCTTTCTCTCTCTCTCTCTTCTCGATCTCTCTTTCTCTCCCTTCTGCGTATATATATTATATTTATTTATTTTTATTTATTAATCACAGCATCTCTCTCTCTCACTATTCATCTTCTTTAAAACCTTTTCTCCTGCCGCCTCGTCTTCGCCCGCGCCCGTGCCCGCGCATTGCGCTCATCGCCGTCTCTTCACCGCCGGCATCCCCATCTCCTCTTCCTCCTCCACTTCGCTTCACCCCTCCACGAACCCCTTCACCGAGCACCTCCTGCAACCCATCACCCGTTTCCCCAGCACACCTCGTCGTCGTTCCTTCACCTCCGGCGACCCCGACTTCATCCCATCATCATCATCATCACTCTCTCACCACCTCCTCTCCCCTACATGAGAACCCACATCCCCGCTGCAACCCAATGCCAAGCCCCTTCCCTCGTTGCCGCACCCTCGCCGAAGCTCGCCTCCACCGCCGTAGAACACCTCTCCCCGACCTCGACCTCCTCTCTCTCTCCTTCCTCCTTCACCCCATCGCCCTCAACCCTTGCACGACCCTAAGAACCCACTGCAACCATCGCCTCTGCCCTCACCTGCACACCTCACCGCCGGAGCTCCGACCCCCGTCGTCACCATCCCCATCACCACGAACTCCTCTTCCTCTCCATCGTCACACCTGACACCACCGCCTACTTCCCCGAGCTTCTCCCCTGCAAACCCAAGAACTCGATGAGAAACCTAGAACCCACTGCCTTTGGCCGTGAAACCTTGCCAGAAAACCCTCGACTTGTCGTCACGTCTCCCTCGCCTTGCCTCTATCCCAGAGCATCAAACCCCAGTAGCAATCTTCTCTTTTTTTCTCCTTCTTCTTTCTTCTCTTTCTCTTTCATGATTCCGTATTTCCCGGTGATCGCCGGAGCCGTGCCGTCGCCGACGATCCGAGCCGACCCAGTAGGCATCCCCAGCCAGCGTGGTCACCTTCTTGCTTTGCCTAGACCTGTCCCGTATGCGCGTGTGTACGTTGCGATGTTTACCCGACGTCGGACGCTGCGTTTACACCCCATCGTGAGATTCGTTCAGGCAAGTTTATCTTGCTACATGCTATACTACTATATTTTGCATTCATGCGAATAATAATATTGCATATTGTTTAGTTATGCATCCATATTACAATTTTACAGTTTTTCGATACCCGTATGCATCCATACCATTATTTACATATCTAGTCGCATACAAGTTTATCTTGCTACATGCTATACTACTATATTTTGCATTCATGCAAATAATAATATTACATATTGTTTAGTTATGCATCCATATTACAATTTTACAGTTTTTCGATACTCGTATGCATCCATACCGTTATTTACATATCTAGTCGCATGCAAGTTTATCTTGCTACATGCTGTGTATCTTATTTTGCATCTATATGAATAAAAATATCACATGTTGATGGCATTTTACATCCATATTAATGTTTTACTATTTTCGGATACCCGTATGCATCCATATCATTTATTATATATATAACTGCATTTACAGATAACATTAATTTATATTACTGTTACATTAGTACTCCATGCTTGATAATGTGCATCCTACATAGTCATGGAGCTGTAGTTGTAACCCCTGATAGATAATTGTGCATCCATGTTTTATTGTGTACCCATACCATTAATTCTATATATCTAGTTGCATGCCATGCCATATTACTGTTACATTAGTACCCCATACTTGATAATGTGCATCCTACATAGTCATAATGTAACCCCTGATAGATGTTTGTGCATCCATGCTTCCACCGTACATCCGTACCTTTACCGTGATCCGATACTTGCTACATTTTACTGTTGCGCATCCACTTGATACATGTGTACTATCTGACATGACCTGATATATCACTACTTGACATGTTACCTGATCCTGTTACTAATGCCGACAATCCTGACATGTTATCCCCACGGACGTTTCCTGTTGTCTACATAGATAAACATGTACCTGCTTGATCCTGTGTTGGCATTAGCTCCAGTTTATCAATACCCGACTCGAATATATAATCTTGGGGGTAAGGGGAAATCAAGAATGTAACTGAATGTAACTCAAAGGGCTATTACATCATGTTACCATGGTCCCGTGGGGAATGAACGGGACATAGACTGACAGTCTATCATATCTTGTTACCGTGGTCCCATGGAGAATGAATGGGGCATAGACCGATGGGTTACGATAAGGATTACATTAATTGATTTCAAGGACTTTAGAATAGATAACCCAGTAGCACAGTTTAGATTACTCACTGCACTTCACATACACCAATACACTTCATTGTTCCATATTCATGTTACTGTTATACACTTATTACTGTTCATACTTATGCCTGCATATCTTGTTACCTCCTGATTATATTTTATTGTTTGATATTATGACGCACTGACGTCTGGGTTTTGCATGGCCCAGATCCTCTACCTTTGTCGCAGGCTGATCAGGAGTACTTCAGCCGACCGGCCAAGCAGTGATGATCCTGTCAGTATTTAGTTTAGTTTAGTTTTCTTCCGGCATTTTTATTTCCTGATGTGAGCCCGTATTTAGGACGTACCATCCAGATTGTTATTGTTACTTGGATTTATTGCTTCCGCATATTATTTCTTGACTCGTTTGTTCTGGCTTATGGACATGTACTAGGTAGTTTATTTTATTTCTACTGTTCTTGATATCTTATAGACAGCCGTAATGTGACTGTGGAGGGATATTTCCTAGCCACAGGTAGCATAGTTGGCTCTGTCACGTGCCGATCTTAGCGCACTCTGGGAAGCGGGGCGTGACACTTACTCCCTGAGGTTTCAGGAATACACCCTCTAAACATCTCTTAGACCGAGCTGCTGGAGGAAGCTAAGGGTAAGAGGTTCTTCAAGCTCCCGCCAGTCACCCAAAGAGCGGGCAAGCGTCTCCGCGGCCCATACTGCGCCTTCCACATGTCACAGGGTTACCCGACTGAGAACTGCAAGTAACTCCGTGACTATATCGAGGAGTTGATCCACTCTGGCCATGTAACAACCCTAAACTTTCTGTACAATTTTTTTTCAAAATTACAGAAAGGGTTACTTGAGCCTGAGTACAAGTTATAAGTTTGTTTTGCTTTAGAACAGCAAGAAGGAGCTTGTAGCTCATTGGTAAAACCTTCCACTGCCGAACCAAAGCACCAGAGTTCAAATCCCATCAGTCGCACATTCTTTTTATTTAAAATTCTTTTAATCTTTTAGAAGCCCAGGAGTCTATACATGCACTACACGTAATAGGGTAAGTTACAGAATAAACAAACGTGTCCACGAGGTTAGACCAAGCGTCAGGGACACGTGGCACCAAGATGAGGCCCGACTCGGGCCGGCGAACTCGTTGACTCGGCCGGCGCCACCGGTCCAACTCGGTCCAAATCCAAAATTTCTTCAACCCTGGTGACTCTTGAACTCCCCCCATAACCCCTGTATTATTTGTTTTTACTGCACATTTACGTAGCACAATAAAACTCATATATAATCTATTTTAATACAAATTTTTAATATACCCTTTCACTACCCTAAAACCCTAATTTTTCCTATAAATACCACCCTCAAATCACCCCTCCTCACTCCTAGAATCCTGCCCAAACTCTCAAGAAAATTCCAAGATCTTTTTGTGTGCAAGTGGAGTTAGCAAAGCACGAAGCTCCGACGAACTTCCGGCGACAACTCAAGGAGTTTCCGACGACGAAACGATGCACCGGCATCTCCCACCTCTTCCTCCTTCTCTATTATAGTCTAATAACCTATAAGTCCCTACTTCTCCTTCTTTTCTCTATTCTAAAAACATTCAAAACTAAAACCCGACGGAAGCAGAGTTAATCCGACTTCCGATTCGGTTTTTCCTTAAAAAGTTCTATTTACTTAAACAAAATAATACCAAACTCTTATGTCATGACCATTAAACATTAACAAAAATAATAGAACAAATTTGGGATCAAAATAATAACCGTAGCAAGTTTTATTCCACTTTTACATTAAAATACCCTTATGTTTCATTTCAACATACTTGAACTTTTTAAACTGTATTACCTTAGAAAAATCACGAGGTAATTATCTACCTCCTTACAACACTCATATCTAAAATAGCACGATGGAATTTGGGAACATATATTCGGAAAACACGACTTTACATATAACCACCTTCAACTTATAAAACATTTTTCTACAAGAAGTGTATTTTAAAAAATCTTTGCAATTGCGCCTCTACAACCCATTTCGGGGAACCCGTTCGGGATGGTGTGGATTATCGCACATCCTCAGGTTTAGTAGAGTGGGATGCAGACCTCCGCAAAGATCATACGATCTCGAAAGATTTTAATACATTTTCTTTTAGAAAAATATGATTTCTATTATAAATAAAACTTATATTTTTATAAATAAATATATATGTAATTAATATCAAAATATCTATTTTTAATATTTATAATATTCCACATTTCCAAAATTTAAGAAAAACATCATATTTACAAGAAAATACCATACAAATCCAATATTACAAATAAATACCATATATTATGAAATTAGGTTTTATTCACTAGAAATGTCACATTGATAAAATATACATTCATGAAACTCTGAAGACGATAATAAAATACTTGAAGTGTATTTTGAAAATTATACAAAATTATTTTTACATAAAACCCCCCAACTTATACTAAATTACAATAAGGACCCTAGTAAACATAGGTTTAAACGGAACCAGTCTCTTGAGCCTCACGGAGCCGGAGATATGGGTGCTTGCCTATTTAAGATAGACAACTTAACAAATGGTGTTATCAACACGGTAATTGTCTTTGAAAAGACACAAATCCTGCCGTCCATGTGCAGCAGTTCCGATAGCACCAAAACATAATTCAGGACTTCAATTTCTTTTCTAATTGTCTGACTCAGACCGAGTCTCAATATAATTAATCTGATTTGAATATGATTCAAGTATGAAATTACAAAACTACAATTCAATATGAATCCATATATTCAATCTGTTCAATTTATTCAATCTATATTGACTGACCCAAACCTTGGATATATTCCATTTACATGATCATCCATTATATCCGTTCCATTACTGATATCATGGTTTCGGCAAGTCATCCATCTATACAATTTATAATACAAGACAAGACAATACAATCCATATAATCAATACATAAACACAATGGGGTTATAAAGGGGTAGACCGGTACGGAATATGTTAAAGGTGGCATGAGGTGCTCACTTAAGACGTAATTACAACCATACCGTTGTTCCGTGGTATTATCGACGGAGCCTTGTACTACGGGTTACCAAAGTCCACGGTATAAGTTGGACTCCTCTCGTATACACTGACATCTTCTGTACCAAGCTACAAATAATTATATTAACATAACAACCAACATTATAATAGTTATAATCTCTCTGTGTCTATTCTACTTCTCCCTCATCTTTTGGATTTACCGAGCGATTTTTTCGCTGACGACATTCTCTTTCTTCTTCTTTGGAATGTCGTCAGGCGATTCGGACTCACTGAAGATCGAGCCCCCCAGTGAGAATTTGGACTAGCTAGCTTATGACCCAGAGCTTTAGATTCCTTGTACACATTTACATTCTGTATTTTCTATTTCTGTTATGCCACTGTTTAGGCTTTGCTTTCCCTTCTATATATTTACTTTTCAGTTGTATTGTAAAAAGAATGTTTAATAAATAAAGTTGCTGTTCAATTATATCCATTGACATTGTCTCTTGTGCATTTTACTTATATTTCTTAGATACGCTTAGCGTGTTTACTTCAGAATAAAATACGTAGTGGTCTCGTCACGTTCTCTGCCCGTATACTGGGAAGCGGGGCGTGATAGGCCACCTGAAAAAGTACTTGAGGGACAAGCAGTAGGCGGATCGGGAGCAGAAGGACCTAACCCCTCCCGGGGAATTAACGATCGGGCAAATCATGGTCGTTACTTCGGACCCAGCTCGGGAAATTGGGGGGAACTACCACCTCCTCCCTGTCGAGGGTGTAAGCGATATACCACACAAGAAGTGCAGGAGAGACGAACCGATCATCTTCACCGATGAAGACCTCCACGGCATATCGCTTCCTCATAATTACCCTCTCGTGACAACGACCCGAGTCCACCGTTATGAGGTTCAGAGAATTTTGGTTGATTCAGGGAGCTCAGCGGATATCATGTTCCATGACTGTTTCCAGCGTATGGGGCTACGACCATCTGACCTTCGACCAACCTCCCATGTCCTTTCTGGGTTCACAAACCACTCTGTCCCGGCCGAGGGGATGGTCACCC
The DNA here is from genome assembly GCA_030015575.1 of Agapanthus africanus. Lineage (NCBI taxonomy): Eukaryota > Viridiplantae > Streptophyta > Magnoliopsida > Asparagales > Amaryllidaceae > Agapanthus > Agapanthus africanus. The sequence goes on along the minus strand of JASDDO010000022.1, from coordinate 673,682,336 downwards.
TCCTCCTCAACATAGGGGAAGTGGGCAATACGCGAACCATACCAGTGGAATTCCTCATCGCCAATGTCCTATCGTCTTATAACATTCTCCTGGGACGTCCTACTTCAAACGCCCTCCGGGCTAAGATCTCGACTTATCACCATGCGATCAAATTCCCTTTGGATCAAGAGGGAAAGGCCGGGCCTATGGGGACCAACAAACCACCAAGATTTACCTCACCTCGACGTCCCCTGCCGGAGAGCAGGACAACAATTCTGAGGACACGCATGACTTCCAAGGGTCTTTAGATACACGTGACGACCAAAGGGAGATTAGAGGTGCCCCGGTGGAAGCATTGACGGAAGTCCCCCTCTCAGAAGGGGTTGATGTCCAAACAGTCCCGTCCGGCTCTCTCTTAACAGGGGATCACCGCGAAGACCTGATCTGGGTCCTCCGAGATAACTTGAACGTATTCGCTTGGGCGCCGGCAGACATGCCCGGAATCGACCCCAGAGTGATCTCCCACAAACCCGAGGTTGACCCGAAAGCAAAGCCCGTCCGACAAAGGAAGAGAAGATTTGCGCCGGCCAAGCAAAAGGCGATAGAACATGAGGTGGATCGGCTGCTCGCTGCCAACTTCATCAGAAACCTAGACTACTCAGATTGGCTGGCGAACATGGTCATGGTCAAGAAGGCAAACAGGAAATGGCACAGGTCACGACCCGCTTCTCGGTATATGGGTAATGAGACGTGACTGGACTGCTACGTATTTACTCAGAAGTAAACACGCTAAGCGTAACTAAGCAATATAATGTAAATATACATAAGAAGACATGAAATATAAATGAACAACTTTTATTTATTAAACATTTCTTTACAATACAACTGAAAAGTAAATACAATGATGAAAGCAATGCCTAAATAATGACATGAACATGAAAGTAAAGTATATACAAGAGTCTAGAGCTCGGGGTCCTCGCTGAACCGATCCAAGTCCTCTGAACTGGGCTCCATCTACAGTTAGTCGGATCCACCTGACAACATTCCAAAGAAAGAAGAGAGAAGAAATGTCGTCAGCGAACAATCGCTCAGTAAGTCTTAAAGAAAAGTAGGAATAGAATAGACATATATGAGAATATAACTGGTGTATTGTGAGTTTGTTATGTTAACGCTATTGTTTGTAACTTAGTATAGAATATGCCAGTGTATACAAAAGGAGTCCAACTATTCCGTGGACTAAGGTATACGGAGCACAAGGAACCATTAAGCCACTGAACAACAGCAATGGATATTCAGGTTAGGTGTATTAAAGTGACCGTCTCGTGCCACTTCTAACACATTCCGTACCAGTCTACCCCTTTTAAAACCCCGTAATGTATTATGTATTGATGTATATTGTTTTGCTTAATAGATGTATGACTTTCCGAAACCATGATATCAATAGTTCATGTAAATGGAAAGGATATAGTCGGATAGTCATGTAGACCAGTCAAATATATATCCATGGTTCGGTCAAATCATGTTGATATAGATTGAATTCTGGTATAAACGGATTCATGTTGAATTGGAGTTATACTTGAATCATATTCAAGGATAGATTGATTGATTTTAGATTAGACTGAGACTCTGCCTGAGTCGGACACTTAAACAGAATTGAAGTCCTGAATTAGTTTTGGAGTTATCGGTAATTGCTGCACATGGACGGCAGGATTTTTGTCTTTTTCCAGGACAATTACCGTATTGATAACACCATTTTTAGTTTGTCTACTTTAGATAGGCAAGCACCCATATTCTCCGGCTCGCTGAAGCTCAAGAGAACTGGTCCCGCTTAAAGCTACGTTTACTAGGGGCCTTATTGTAAATTAATATATCTTGACAGAGTTTTATGATAAATAGTTTTGATATATTTTCAAAATAAACCTCAAGTATTTATTTATCACCTTTAGGGTTTTCACAATTGTAATTTTTATAAAATGAAATATTCCAGTGGATATAAATCTAATTTTGAATAGTATATGGTATTTTCTTGTAATTTGACTTGTATTGAACGTGATGGTATTTTCATGATCTTTTGTGATTCTTTTCTTCTGATTACAAAACATGGAATATATTATATATTTAAAATAGATATTTTGATTATATATATATATAATTATTTAAAAATAGAATTTATTTATTAATAGAAATTACGTTTTCTTAGAAATTGTAATAAAAATTCTATCGAGATCGAATGCTCCGTGAGGAGGTCTGCATCTCGCTCCACTAGTCCCGAGAACGTACGATAACCTGCATCATCCCGATCGGGTTCTCCAAAATGGGTTGTAGAGCCTTATTTGGAAGGAATTAATTAAAATAATTTAAAGAATACGGGTTTTGATAGTTTAAGGTATTTTAATGTAAATTGCATTTTGTCCCACAAAAATTGTTACAAAAACCATCGTGCTATATCAAAATGAGTGTTGTGATGAGCTAGATCATTATCTCGTGAGTTTTCTAAGTGTAGTATGATCAAAATGATAAAGTAATGTCGTATGTAAACTTGATTGTATTTTACCGAAAAAGTGAAATAGAATTAGTTTAACATTAAATTTTGAATTTAAACTTGATCAAATTGTTGTTTTATGGTTGCTAAATAATATATAAATAGATGGTTAATTTGTTGTTTAAGAAAGGTTGAATTTTTGAAGAAAAGAGATTCAGAAGTCGAAATAACATCGTTTCCGACGCGTTTTGAAAAGAGATTGTTTTAGATTAGAAATGAAGAAGGGGAGAGAGGACTTACTGATTTGGAGAAGAGAAGGGTGGTATAGGGAACTTTTGAAGGTGTCGTGGAGTCGCGTCGTCGCCGGATTTGTCCCGAATCGTCGCCGGAACTTTGATCTTGGCTAACTTCACTTGTACAACTTTGGACTTGGAACTTTTTTTTAGAGTTTTGGCTATGGATTTCAGAATGAGGAGGGCCAAAGTGTAGGTGGGTATTTATATGATAGAATTAGGGTTTTGTGAGTGAAGAGAGAATTAAAAATGCATTAAAATTAGAATTAAAGAGTGAAATTATACTCTCTGAATAATTGTAGAGTAATCAAACATAATGGGAGTTAATGGGGAGGCCAAGAGACTAGGGCACAAAATCTAGGGGCAGTACCTACGGAGGGCCCGGCGGCGCCAGCCCCATGAAGAATCTCACCGGTCCAATCCGAGGGTGGGGTGCTTGGATTTTGGCCACGTGTTCTCTGCTGTATAAATTACAATTTCCACATGTTTGTTTTATGAGACTTTTCATTTTTACGTGTGTTGCACGTGTAAACTTTTGGGCTTCCAAAAGTTTAAAAGAAAAATCAACAAAAATAATATGTGGCTGAGGGGATTTGAACACAAGGGCTATGTCACGGCAGTGTAAGGCTTTACCAGTGAGTTACAAGTGCTTTCTTGTTGTTCAAAAGAAAATAAATACTTATAGTATACACAGGATTGCAAATACTCCATTTGTACATTAACTTTTAAACAAATTTTCTGTACATTAAAACAGAGTCGTTATATTCTACCCTCCTTACAAAAATTTCGTTCTCGAAATTTACAATTATTTAAGGACTAATTTACAAACATGTGAGGGTATCTTGCACGCATATCTTCTTCTCTTTCCCACGTTGATTCTCCTGGTGTGTCTTTTCTCCACATCATCCAGACTAAGTTTACTTCCTTGTTCCGAAGTTACTTCACCTTTCTGTCCAGGATTTCAACGGGTTGTTGCTCACAAGATAGATCCGTCTGTACAGTGAGCTTAGAGTGATCAAGAATATGACTGGGGTCACTTACATACCTTCTGAGTTGGGATATATGGAACAATTGTGCACTCTTTCCAATGAGGGTGGAAGTGTCAAGCGATAAGCAACTTCTCCGACTCGTTCGAGTATGTCGAACGGTCCAATATACCTCGGACTTAGTTTACCCCGCCTTCCAATGTGAATCACTCCACAGTTTGGTGAGATCTTCATAAAAATATGATCTCCCGGTTGGAACTCTAAGTGATGGCGCTTTGAATCAGCCCAGTGCTTTTGTCGGTCTTGGGATATGCCCATTCTTTCCCTGATAGTGCGAACCACATCCACTGTTACCACTATCATCTCAGGTCCAAAGAGTTCTCTATCCGATGTCGTCCCAACTTAATGGTGAACGACACATCCTTCTATATAGAGCTGTAAAGGATGGCATTCCAATACTTGCTTAGTAGCTATTGTTGTTTGAAAACTGCACAAGATGTAGGTGATCTTCCCATAATCCTCCGAAGTCTAACATACAAGCTCTTAGCATATCTTCAAGTATCTGAATCGTTCGCTCAGACTGTCCATCTGTTTGTGGATGGTAAGTTGTACTAAAGTTCTGACTTGTTCCCAAGCTAGCTTGCAGACTCTGCCAAAATTACGATCGGAATCTGGAATCATGATCGGAGACAATGCAAATCGGTACTCCATATAATCTCACGATCTCCTGCATGAGTTCATAGGTATCAGAGATAGTACATATTGAAGAGTTAAATGTTACTTAGATTCAAACTTACCTTTATGTACTTCTTTGCTAGTGTCTCGGTAGATTGGCTAACTCGAAAGGGAATAAAGTGAGTCGACTTTGTGAGTCGATCCACAATAACCCATGCCGCATCGTTATCTTTCATGCTGCGAGAAAGTGCAGTCACGAAATCTATAGTGTTGTGTTGCCACTTCCATTCTGGAATAGATAACGGTTGAAGTAAACCAGCAGTCATATGAAGTTCAGTTTTCACTTGCTGACACACCAAATATTTAGCGACGCTTCTGGCTACTTCACACTTCATTCCATACCACCAGTAATGTTTCCACAAATCTTTGTACATCTTTGTACCACCAGGGTGTACTGAATAGGAAGAGCTATGAGCTTCTTTCATCAATTCTTCCCGAACAGGACCTTGTGGTATACACAATCTACTGCCGTATCTCAAAGATCCGTCTTCATGGATGATGAAGTCTGTTCTAAGTCCACTTTCTACATGTTCTCTGATCTTTTGCAATTTGGCATCACTTGCTTGAGCTGATTTGATCTGATTAACAATTGTAGACTGAACTTGTAAGTTCATCAAACTTGAAACGTTACCTGGCATGACCACTTCTATCTCCATCTAATGCAAATCTTGTTGAAGGTTCCACTACGCGGTGAGATTCATTGATAGTTGTTGGCGACTAAGTGCATCAGGTACTATATTCATCTTCTCTGGATGATATTGTAGGTTGATGTCGAAGTCCGCCATGAGTTCAAACCATCTTCTCTGCCGCATATTCAACTCTTTCTGAGTAAAAACGTATTTCAGACTCTTGTGGTCTGTATATATGTCCACTCGTTCTCCAAGAAGATAATGGCACCAAATCTTGAGAGCAAAGATAACAGCTGCCAACTCCAGATCATGCGTCGGATAGTTGCGCTCATGAACCTTCAGTTGTCTTGATGCATAAGCTACAACTTTACCGTGCTGATGTAGAACACATCCTAATCCCTTACCGGATGCATCACAATGCACTTCGAAACCTCCGGATTGGTTCGGTATTATGAGAATAGGCGCTGATGTCAATCTTGACTTAAGTTCTACGAAAGCTTGTTCGCATGCTTCTGACCATACGAATTCTTCATCTTTACGCGTGAGCTTGGTCAGGGGTGTTGCAATCTTCAAAAATCCTTCAATGAATCTTCTGTAATATCCTGCTAAACCCAAGAAACTTCGAATGTACTTCACTGACTTCGGTGTTGGCCATTCTCTTACTACTGATACCTTAGCTAGATCTATAGAGATTCCATTGCCTGATACAAAATGTCCGAGAAAACCGACTTGATCTAGCCAAAACTCGCACTTGCTGTACTTGGCATAGAGTTGATGCCGTCGTAAAGTTTCCATGACAATTCGTAGGTGCTCGGCATGTTCTTTCCGACTTTTAGAATACACCAGAATGTCATCGATGAAGATGATAACATATTTGTCTAGGTACTCTCGAAAAACTTAATTCATTAGGTTCAAGAATATAGCTGGTGCGTTGGTCACTCCAAATGGCATCACAAGAAACTCATAATGACCATAGCGAGTCCTGGATGCCGTCTTCGGAATATCAGACTCTTTGATCTTCACCTGATGATATCCCGAACGAAGATCTAACTTGGAGAAAACAAGACCCACTTAGTTGATCGAACAGATCGTCGATGTGCGGAAGTGGATACTTGTTCTTTATAGTTACTTCGTTCAGAACTCTATAATCAATGCACATTCGATATAAACCTTCCTTCTTCTTTACAAGCAGAACTGGCGATCCCCAACTTGAAGTGCCCGGACGAATCCATCCTTTCTTCAATAATTCGTCCAACTGAGTTTGGATCTCTTTCAAACCTTTGGGGCTTAAGCGATACGGAGCTTTGATCACTGGTTGTGCTCCAGATACTAAATCAATGCTAAATTCAAGAGCTCGATCGAGAGGCAATCCTGAAATGTCTTCAGGAAATACATCGTCGAACTCTCGAACTATCTCTGGTTTGTCTTCTCCCGCATGTAGAGTTGCAATCACTGCCTTCTTCGGTTTTGCTTTTTATATGCTTGGCTCCAGGATATGGTCTCCACTTTTGAAATAAAAGACAGGATGCTCTGGAATCTCGAACACTGCCCTTCTTTAACGACAGTCAATGGTAGCATAGAATGTTCCTAACCAATCCATACCCAAAACGACAGCGAAATTCGGTATGTCCAGTACGTTAAAGTCAGCATAAAATACTCTGTTGTAGACGACTACTGGACACAGGCCGTATCCCATTGTTGCTTTTAGAACGTCGTTCCCTGAACCGACATTCCAGCTGGATACAAGTGGTTTGACTGAAATCACATGAGTTCGGACGAACCGTTGCGACATAAAGCAATGAGATGCTCCAGTAACGAAGACTGCTAGTGCAGGTAGTGAGGCTACTAAGATCGTACCTAAGTTATGTGGGATATGTTTTAGGTATAAGAAAAAGACATATGGGTAAGTATAAAGATTGAAAGAAAGCTTGAAAGAAAAGAGTTACCAGTGATGACTTTGTAAGGTTACTGGGCACAGTCACAAGGGTCTATAAGGCATCAACCATGCCCGATTTAAAATTTTCATGTGCCGAATAACCCTAACCAAGATCTTAGACTAGAGATTAGGTGAAACATAGCAAGTAAACAACTTTACTTCTAAGAGTTAGGGATTACAACCTTTATAGTCCGTTCCTTCACTTTAAAGCTCCGTGTTGAGGCCTCTTCGCTGCGATCATCGAGTACCCGGACTCTAGAGAGGCTCCATGAAGAGAAAGATGCAATCATGCTTCCGATATTCAATAACAAAGATGATCTATCTTGAAGAAACTCAAACCCAAGCTCTTGCTTTGCTAATCAAGTATTAGCAAAGCAAACACCATAATCTAAGTGGCAAGAATAGATGGGGATGATGAAGTAGGAATTTAGCTCTCATTTGTTTTCTTTATCTCACTCATTTTCATCACTTCATAAAAAGCTAGAAAGGTTTTTCAAGAGAGAAGAAGGAAGAAGAAGAACAAAAACCATTTGTGATGAATAATGAAATCATTAGTTATGGTTACCAATCAACCCTTGGTTAAGAAACAAAAGACTTAACCATTGTAGAGAATAAACCATGGTAAAGGGTTTGGGTTGGGTTAAGAAATATCTTCAAAATATCATAACAAAATATCTTTGCTTAAAAACAAAAACAAAGCTTCTAGAAGCTACTAGAAAGCTTAACCCTAATCCAAACCCTAACCATGTTTAAACTCCACAAAACATGTTGCATTTGTAACCTTAACTTGTTACAATATTATATATCACATATATAATATATTCTGTAACAAAATAAAATAATACAATTAACATATATCACATATATATCAATGTATTACCCGAGTGAGAAAAAGAATCTTTAAGTGAGCTTATACTAGTTAATGTAATTTAATATATCAAATATATAATTATACATTAAATTATCGAATCAACACTTGATCCGATAATTCGGCTATTTCACAAATAACTGACTAATATAATCTGTATCAGTTCATCGAATCAACACTTGATCCGATGACCCGGCTATATCACATATACCCGGTCGATATCTCATATCGTGAGAATCTAATACGGTATCGCATACACGTATTATTCTCAGTCCCGCACATATCACATATGTGCTCCTACTCCGTTTTGCCTAAGCCAGGAAACCTCTGTGTAGGACTCTAAAGAATCGTCAATACGCCGGCAGTAGGTGATGATCATATCAAACACCTACAAGCTGTAAGCGGTTAGCTAAACATAACAGCCACCCAGGTATTGAGCAATCAGAAGATCAACAAGCAAGCCTGTACATTCTCCCGTGAATCCAACCAATAACACTCCCGTACAGTCCGGTTGTTGGGGTAAAAATTTACACCCCGGTTGACCGAGTCAAAGTCAAGGTCAACCCCCAAGCTAGGTGGGCCCAAGCCCAGGTCAAGCGGGCCCATGCCCAAGTCGAGCCCGCGGCCAGCCTCCTCCATGCCAAATTATAGATCATGTAATAAATAATTTTTATGTAATTTTTTATACATGAATGCATGCAAAATGGGCATAAAGCCAATATTTTGTAAGCCTATGGCTTATGTGCAAAAAGAAATGGCACATGAGCCATGGGATGGCTAAAATGCTATTTTGTGAAGCCTAAGGGGCTATATGTAAATATGTAAGCATATAAAAGGCAACATGATGATGAATAAAGTAACACTTTTTCATTCTCTCAAAAAACCTAGGGTTTGTGCCTCTTTCCCCTTTCTGAAGGCCTCAAACCTTCTTCTTTCTTTTGAATTAAATCAAGGGTTTTACTCTTCTTTTTTCAAAACTAAATAGTTTTTCACCACAAAACCCACAAAGGGGAACTTGGATCTACTATCAGATCTCAAAAATAAGAGATTTTTAAAATCTCACATCTCTTGATATTCAAGATCCGGCCAAACAACAGGAGGAAGAAGAAGAACCCCCTTCATCATCTTCAAAACATCCTAGGAGTTTAACTCCATACATACATATATATAATAAATATTTCCTTTCTGAAGCATAACTTCTGGTTCTGGGGCTAAAAGCCCCTTTTTCCTCGCCGGCACCCAAGCGCTCAAGCGCCGAGCGCCCACGTGCCGACACGTGGCACGCTAGCGCTCGAGCGCAAAGCGCCCACGAGCCGACACGTGGCGCGCTAGCGCTCGAGCGCAAAGCGTCCACGTGCCGACATGTGGCGCGTTTGCGCTCCAGCGTTCGAGCGCAAAGCGCCCACGTGCCGACATGTGGTGCGTTTGCGCTCCAGCGCTCTGTGCCCGAGTGCAAAGCGCCTACGTGCCGACACGTGGTGCGCTTGCACTCAAGCGCACTGCGCCCGAGCGCAAAGCGCCCACGTGCCGACACGTGGGCGCTTTGCGCATGAGCGCTGGGCGCTCGAGCGCAAGCGCGCCACGTGCCGACACGTGGCGCGCTTGCGCTCGAGCGCCCAGCGCTCATGCACAAAAGCCCACGTGCTGACACGTGGCGTGCTTGCGCCTAAGCGCACAGCACCTAAGCGCACAGCGCTCGAGGCGCTGGCCCCCACGCATCCTTTGGATGTCTTTTCCCCCTCTTTTTATGTACATACATATACATATACATATGTATACATATTTGCACACACACGTGCTCCACGACACTGTCCCTGTTAGAAAAAAATTTCTAACGGGGCGTTGCCCCGCACCCCGCAAGGGGGCTGCTAGCCCCCTTGACCCCCAGCCCGCTATCCGGGTAGCGGGACCCCCGTAAAAACTCTGAGTGGCTCCCGATATATCCAGAACCCCCTTCCAAAACACAACACACGCACACCGCATATTGAGTTCGCATGACCAGTTTAACCCGTTAATCGGAGGTTCCCTCGCCCCAAAGGCGGGGGGTAATTAACGGCAGCTTAGTCCGCGGCTGCCGGAGATTCGGATCCCCACAATCATTAAACCCCGGCCTACCTTAGGCAGGGGAATCTGTAATGCGCCTGACAAGCGCGCGCGTATTCCCATCTCAACGGGGTGACGAAAAACACCCTACACCGGTCTCTTCGTCTGATATGTCGCATATCTCGCCTAGGGGTGGTAAACGTCAGACCCCAGTAGCTTGATAAGTCGTGTCGATATGAGGTCCATAACAGTTCGAGAAACTACTGATAACACTTACCAGTAAAACTCAGCAACCATGTCCAGGGATTTCCAGTTATAGCCAATCGAACACAGTGCAACATCAACTCCCTATACCGGGAGAGACGAAACCCCTCCTATCGCTCATTGCCTCCATGTAATTCGGGACTGTACCCAAAAGCCACCGTTTTGCACGCCCTCTTAGTCGTGGTATGATGGAAATCAAAGCATAGTGGGAATCACACAAGGCTCTATGACGATCTCGGGTCTACAGACTAACCTGTACCAGTGTCACCAGAGAACTGCCATCTGACGTGAGGTATAATACCATCTGGGAGTTCTCGGCGAGTCCGTCTAGTGTACCCAGTCTCCACTGAGCACCCATATACCTTCTTTGAAGTCAAACACCAATGGATATGGGATTATCCATCGCCCATCATCTGGGTCAAGAAGCACATACGCTAGTCTACTCTGGAGTATTGATGCCCTGTCTCGGTACTCCCACGACTAGGAACATTTGAAGGATGTACTTGGCGACTACACTGTCCCTACTAGTATGATCTGCATCATAGTCCTGGTAGTCAAGTACTCATCCTAAGGGCTTTATCAACATGTGACTTAGAGACAATCAGAGTACATGTTAAGATAAAGAGTAACCAGATAGCATACTATCATGTCGAGCAAGAAAGTCCCCCCTATATATGTCCAAGCATCCACTACAATATACAACGTATGTACAGTAATGGCCTCTAGAGCATACATATAACTAACAATCTCCCACTTGCACTAGGGCCAGCTGTTGTAGTATCTCATACCCAACAATAAGCTGTGGTTGAAGTATCTCATACTCAACCATCCCATAAAAGTCTCTACTGGGAAATAGGCCTTTGTAAGTGGATCCGCGCTGTTGTCCTCTGTGTCTTTTCTCCTAACGTCGATCTCCCTGGAGATTAACCATCTCCATGATCAGGTGATAGTGCCTAAGAATATGTCTGGATCTCTATGGGACGGGGGTTCCTAGGCCTTAGCCACAACTTCGTTGTCATACAATGACAGGAACGAAGTTCATCTCATGAACTAATATATATATATCCAGACTGCCTCTTTGGTAGCATCCTTGGTAACGATGTATCTTGCCTTTAATCGTCTACTAAGTCACGGTATCTAGCTTGGAACTCTTCCAACATACCGTCCCTCCACTGAGGGTAAAGACAATGCCTATGACTAACATTCAGTCGTCCTTATCACCCTGGAACCTTTCCAGTGATTCTCCCCAGGATCGATTGATACCATCTCACTACAACTAGTGAGAATCCTAACATCCAATTAGTTCTATCTCATAGATCCATAACTCAGGATTTAGGAGGTATCACCTTGATCCTATATGGAGAATCATTGTGATAAGAGGAGATTGACCGAGCGTAGCATAGGAAACTTCTTCTCTATCAAGAGTATGTAATCCACGTACTATACGAGGATCACCACCATACTCCCTACTACCTTTTGTATATACAAGGTTCATCTACCATTTTGATGAAGTCAAACTCTTTGACTACTACATCAAAACAGACGTTCCAACTCCGCGATGCCTGATTTATCCCATAAAACATCATGCTCACATTTCCGCTGCTCCCACTGTCTACGAAGCCCTCTGGCTGTGTACTTATAGACACACTCTTCCAAATCATCATTTAGAAAAGCAGTCATGATATCCAACCGCCAGATATCGTAGTCATGGTATGTAGCCGTGGCAAGTAGGATCTGGATGGACTTAAGCATAGCTTTGAAAGTCTCAACTTTTCCATGTACACCAAGTAATCTTCTCAAGATATATTTGCTCCTGATGGGGATTTAACTCTTCAGATAAAGCAACCAAAGTCCATACTTTGTTGGTGTATAAGGATTCCATCTACGATCGCTAAGCATCCAGCCATTCTCACAGAGTCCTCACTCCTGATGGCCTGCTCGAAACTAGTTGGGTCATCATCTCATGATGCAATCCTTGCTCCCACTGTCATAGAGAAACCGAAGAATCTCTCAGGTGGATGAGGAACCCTACCAGATCGGCGGAGAGGCTGAGGTTCGTCGGAAACTATTGAATCCTCTGGGTTTACCAAATCATCAGCTGCCGTTTGTATAGCTGGAACTCCTTCCAGTTCTACCTCATAACCACTAATTTCTTCACAAGAAATTCCCTTTTTCTCAAAAAGTGGTATGCCGAGAAATAAAACATCTTTTGTTCCTCGTTGTGGTAGAAGATATTCCCTTGCGAATGCTTGGGATATCCAACAAACTTCCACAGAACTGACCTTGCCTCGAGCTTGTCCGGATTTTGCTTTTGACATAGGCCGAACAAGCCCAAATCTTAACTTCCTTAAGAGATAGGCTATTCCCATACCATATCACATATGAAGTGGTAGGCATCTGATTTGGTTGGAACCCTATTCAATAGGTATGCTACTTCTCAAGTGCATAACCCCAAAAGAAAATAGGCAACTCAGTAGTACTCATCATAGAGCACACTATATCACATAGGGTGTGATTGCTCCGCCCTGATACACCGACGTGCTGTGGTGTATTCGGAGGAGTAATGCTGAGAGAGAATCTCATTCTCCTTTAGAATAGTCCAGGAATTCCGTGCTAAAGTATTCTCCTCCTTGATCTCATCAAAGGACATAATACTTATACCCGTTTTATGGTTCTCTACTTTTAACTTATATTCTGTGAATACCTCAAAAGTTTCGGACTTATGTTTCAACAGGAACATATGTCTGAATCTTGAGAGATCATCATTGAATGTAATGAAGTACAAAGAACCGGTCCTGGCATATGTAGACAGGGGACTTTCATACATCAGCATGTATCAATCCCAAGAGTTCACTAACTCTTTCTCTGTTTCCAATAAACGGAGCTGTGGTCATCTTATCTCTGTGACATGACCGACAAGTTTCACAAGATGTAAATTCAAACTAATTTAAATATGCATGTAAATGTAACTTCAGCTAGTCGGGTCGCATTGATATGACCTAGTCTACAATACCTTAAGAAGGATTTGTTTATTTCTGAACTCTTCCTCTTGTGTGTGTTCTGTATGTTAAGAACTGTGGTTTGATTTAGAACGACTATGCTTTTAGATAACGTGTCTGAACCGATCAACTCTTGATATAGGAAATATTCAAAACATTATCCAACTATACAAAATTATATCCTTCTTTACTAATAAAAAGACTGATATGATGTTGTATAACAAGTTCGGTATCTAATAACATTCGTTCAGAATCAATGTATTCTGGTAATACAGGATGATAACTGCTAACAAACTTGGCTGCAACACTTGCATCATTTCCAACTCTTGAAACTTATCGCTCGTTCTCAGTTCTCTACCTATCTGTAGCCCATTTAACAAATTACATTTGCGGGATCCTGATCCGGTATCTCATACCCAGGACGTAAAGGATACTGAGAAACAGTTCTCGGTAATGAACACACCCGAAAATGATGCATCGGCATGCACTTTCTTCGTTTGGGTGGCACGGGAATTCTGGTAATCCCCTATTTCCTGCTCTGTCTTATAACAATTACAAGTTTGAGCGGGACCAACGTTCTCTAGCGCAGTATAATAAGCGGGTTCGGTCAATACATCTGTATTATTATCTTGATTAAGGCGTGACATAGTCGTAACCAGGAGAGAGAGAGAAGAAAACACTCAGCGTGTGCTCTTGCAAGATTAGATTGGTTATTAATATATCTAATCAGGATGTCTCCCACTGTTTTAGTCAAATCTTCCTTCAAACCCTAAAAGGAAAGACTAGCCGGGATTAATTACACCCTACAAGTTCACCAATCTTTCAGCCAGGCCAGTGCCGGTACTTTGAAGGAGGTTCCCCATGCTTTCGTACGGACCTAATTAAAGTAAACCTCGTTTTCCCAGAGGCATAACCCCGTTGACACCTTTCTAGACACCTACTTGATCGGCTAATTGTAATGTGTAAAACTCTCCCAGGAGTAACTCTTACTCGCAGCGGGTATCGGGATCCAACTATCTCATAGAAGGTATGTAATCTCATTGCAAATTTCAACACTTGAAATTCCGAATAATATTTTACCCCTAGCATCCTATGACCTTGACGGAGGCCAAACTACCCATAGTCCGCTAGTCAAGTTCAACCCGTCATTTCCTGATTGAATTAGACCCACCCGCACGACCCTTGACGAAGGCCAAACTACGCCGTACGAATACCCTAATCCAATCGCATCGTATGCTAGCAGATAAGCACTAGTTAGCTACCGTACACTACGTCTTGACGGAGGCTAAACTACCGCAGCACGAATACTAAGTAGTACTTATTTGAAATGACGGAGGGCTACGACTGGTTTTTAAGAAAACCTTTTGCGTAATGAACTTGATATCGTCGTAGAATCGAGTGATTTAAATGGAATGTTTTTGAAGCTTTTCTAGTTTTGCTAAAGTGATCACTCCTGGTGAAGGGATCGTCGGCTCTTTCCTTATCGAATAAGGTGCAGGATATTTTACAAATACCACTATGCATAGCAAAAACTATAGAAACAATCAAAAGACAAACCGAGTTTGTAGCATCTGCTAGTTTCGCTAAAGAGGTCACTCCCGGTGAAAGGATCTCGGCTCTTTCCTTATCGAATAAGGTGTTGAATGTTCTACAAGGAATACCGCTATGCAAAGCAAGAACTAGAGCTACCAGTTTTTAAACAAGTTTGTACAATATCTTTAGGTTTGTTTTAATTTCATTAATCTCATTAATAAAGTCCCATTTTATTATGCTTCACAAGCATCGCATTTGAAACGAAATCTGCAATATAACATATATCTCATATATATAATATAAACATTCATCTCAGGCAGTAATATGATCTCATCATAGAACATTGCAACAAAAGATAACATATGAAATATTGGATATACTAGGATTTCCGTGTTTTATGCGAGCCTGTATAAAACGCGGATTCCATGATCGCGATGAATAGCCAAACCCACATCCCTAGACCCCTACGAGAGCGGCAAGCAACACTGCCAATTCTGGGGTTAGGAGACCCAATCTCGACTCCTTGAGATGGTTTCCCACTGGACCCTAGAACCCGGTTACTTATGCTCCCCGCCTTGGGTCTACCTAATACGGAAAAGTAAATAATATACAATGGTGACATCATCCTCAACCTGGAAGTGCCCCAATAAAAGAATATCACATACAATGAATTTTACATGAATGAAAAAGAAAAACTCTCATCTCACATAAAACCCCCGGCTATTCAAAACACGACGATCCAATATAACATATCATAGCAACACATAACATCACATGTCATCAACGTAAGTAAATATGCCTATCCCAATTGTCGTTGATATATAGCAACAAAATCGGCGATACACCACATATTACACTTACGATCACAGAAAAGAAAGTGTAAAACTACAACAGTTGGAATCCGCAACCTCCTTAGACATCTCATGCCTAACCAAATGAATTCCTTAGACATCGCATGCCTAACAATTATAAACCCCGCATTTTAGTCTCGATCTCGAAAACACTTTTCAATGTCTAGTCGGGCAATTCAACAAGATTCCCGACATCCTGATCGAATGATCGTCGCAAACTTTAGTAAACGGCCGCACCCCCGGATGCCGTCGACGAAGTGCACTAAGGCGGAACACCGCTGCCGCGAGCACCTGAATGGATGCTTTTGGTGACGGGGTTCTCCTACAGTCACTTGGTCGGGGCTATGGGGCGTGGCTATCTATTAAGTTTACCCGGCGAGTATCCGCGTACGCTACGTGATTGCGACGGACTTTTGATCTCATCAAAATCCCGTGGCAACCGATCAAATGAGACTAAACTGCTAGATTTATAACATTCAAATTAGTTATCTCATAACTACTTGTGGATTCCAAATATTGTATCACATTCCAGATAAATAGACAATGTTAAACTTTCCGATCGAATAAACAAACACCCAAGATTTCCCAAATAGCTCAACACTTGAGCGGA
Source organism: Agapanthus africanus (assembly GCA_030015575.1). Taxonomy (NCBI): domain Eukaryota; kingdom Viridiplantae; phylum Streptophyta; class Magnoliopsida; order Asparagales; family Amaryllidaceae; genus Agapanthus; species Agapanthus africanus. The sequence continues at coordinate 673,666,128 of JASDDO010000022.1, read as the reverse complement.
GTTCAAAAAGTATCCATCACATGCCACAGTACCAATGGTCCAGCCGTAGAAGGGTCAAACCAACGCCTCACATGTGGCAACGCCGTACTGCCCCAAATCCTAAGGTTTAGAGACGGTTCAGACGGTCACATAATCGAGTTAAGGTTTGTGTTCTTCTAGAGGGTCCACCGCGTTACTTGCATGACTATGAATGTTCTTTAATTAAGGAAAAATTCAACACTTGGAAATTATCCGGCAGGGGAAAAAGTGAGTTATTGATATCCGTTCGAACTTTTTAACACGTTCTAAATTATCCGGAAAACTAAACGAAATTAAACTTTCCGAACGAATCAACGAATACAAGAAAAGATCTCCAGAAAACTCAACACTTGAGTAATATCAAAAATTCCCAGAAGCATCAAGAAATACATACGGATGTTACTGTGAAGAATCCAACCCTAATACCCAATAACGGCCGCGGAACCGCCGCGCAAGGCATGGGATTGCCGCAGTTCCGCGGCTATTTGAGGGGATTATGGGTTCGTTTTTCACAGTAGTCCTTAGAATTCCCTGCTTAATTTTCTGAGTATTTTTAATACAGAAAAAACAACAGTTTAAAAAATTTCCAGAGAGGGGGTGTATTGCGACGTTTCGGGGTTCGATCGGACTTTAAACTTCGTCTAGACTTCGCCTAAAGCCCTAGCTTGGCTTTGATACCACTGTAGGGTTACTAGGCACTGTCACAAGGTTCTACAAGGCATCAACCATGCCCGATTTAAATTTTTCATTTGCCGAACAACCCTAACCAAGATCTTAGACTAGAGATTAGGCGAAACATAGCAAGTAAACAACTTTACTTCTAAGAGTTAGGGATTACAACCTTTGTAGTCCGTTCCTTCACTTCTAAAACTCCATGTTGAGGTCTCTTCGCTGCGATCATCGAGTACCCGGAATCTAGAGAGGCTCCATGAAGAGAAAGATGCAATCATGCTTCCGATATTCAATAACAAAGATGATCTACCTTGAAGAAACTCAAACCCAAGCTCTTGCTTTGCTAATCAAGTATTAGCAAAGCAAACACCCTAATCTAAGTGGTAAGAATAGATGAGGATGATGAAGTAGGAATTTAGCTCTCATTTGTTTTCTTTATCTCACTCATTTTCATCACTTCATAAAAAGCTAGAAAGGTTTTTCAAGAGAGAAGAAGGAAGAAGAAGAACAAAAACCATTTGTGATGAATAATGAAATCATTAGTTATGGTTACTAATCAACCCTTGGTTAAGAAAAAAAAGACTTAACCATTGTAGAGAATAAACCATGGTAAAGGGTTTGGGTTGGGTTAAGTAAATATCTTCAAAATATCATAACAAAATATCTTTGCTTAAAAACAAAAACAAAGCTTCTAGAAGCTACTAGAAAGCTTAACCCTAATCCAAACCCTAACCATGTTTAAACTCCACAAAACATGTTTCATTTGTAACCTTAACTTGTTACAATATTATATATCACATATATAATATATTCTGTAACAAAATAAAATAATACAATTAACATATATCACATATATATCAATGTATTACCCGAGTGAGAAAAAAAATCTTTAAGTGAGCTTATACTAGTTAATATAATTTAATATATCAAATATATAATTATACATTAAATTATCGAATCAACACTTGATCCGATAATCCGGCTATTTCACAAATAACCGACTAATATAATCTGTATCAGTTCATTGAATCAACACTTGATCCGATGACCCGGCTATATCACATATACCCGGCCGATATCTCATATCGCGAGAATCTAATATGGTATCGCATACACGTATTATTCTCGGTCCCGCACATATCGCATATGTGCTCCTACTTCGTTTTGCCTGAGCCAGGAAACCTCTGTGTAGGACTCTAAAGAATCGTCAATACGCCGGTAATAGGTGATGATCATATCAAACACCCACAAGCTGTAAGCGGTCAGCTAAACGTAACAGCCACCCAGGTATTGAGCAATCAGAAGATCAACAAGCAAGCCTGTACATTCTCCCGTGAATCCAACCAGTAACACTCCCGTACAGTCCGGTCTCTTCGTCTGATATGTCGCATATCTCGCCTAGGGGTGGTAAACGTCAGACCCCAGTAGCTTGATAAGTCGTGTCGATATGAGATCCATAATAGTTAGAGAAAGTACTAATAACACTTACCAGTAAATCTCAGCAACCCTGGCCAGAGATTTCCAGTTATAGCCAATCGAACACAGTGCAACATCAACTCCCTATACCGGGAGAGACGAAACCCCTCCTATCGCTCATCTCCTCCATGTGATTCGAGACTGTACCCAAAATTCACCGTTTTGCACGCCCTCTTAGACGTGGTATGATGGAAATCAAAGCACAGTGGGAATCACACAAGACTCTATGACGATCTCGGGTCTACAGACTGACCTGTACCAGTGTCACCAGAGAACTGCCATCTGACGTGAGGTATAATACCATCTGGGAGTTCTCGGCGAGTCCGTCCAGTGTACCCAGTCTCCACTGAGCACCCGTATACCTTCTCTGATGTCAAACACCAATGGATATGGGATCATCCATCGCCCATCATATGGGTCAAGAAGCGCATACGCTAGTCTACTCTGGAGTATCGATGCCCTGTCTCGGTACTCCCACGACTAGGAACATTTGAAGGATGTACTTGGCGACTACACTGTCCCCACTAGTATGATCTGCATCATAGTCCTGGTAGTCAAGTACTCATCCTAAGGGCTTTATCAACATTTGACATAGAGAGAATCAGAGTACATGTTAAGATAAAGAGTAACCAGATTGCATACTATCATGTCGAGCAAGAAAGTCCTCCCTATATATGTCCAAGCATCCACTACAATATTCAATGTATGTACAGTAATGGCCTCTAGGGCATACGTATGACTAACAATCTCCCACTTGCACTAGGGTCATCTGTTGTAGTATCTCATACCCAACAATAAGCTGTGGTTGAAGTATCTCATACTCAACCATCCCATAAAAGCCTCTACTGGGAAATAGGCCTTTGTGAGTGGATCCGCGCTGTTGTCCTCTGTGTCTTCTCTCCTAACCTCGATCTCCCTGGAGATCAACCATCTCCATGATCAGGTGATACTGCCTAAGCTTGTCGCCTTGGTACATTCTTCTTTGCCAGTGGCTTCAGCTTCTTCCACAGCCATCGTGAATGGAGATCAACCATCTCCATGATCAGACTTGGCTAGTGGCTTCAGCTTCTTCTACAGCCATTGTGAAAGCCTGTCGCCTCGGTACATTCTTCTTTGCTGGAAAAGCATTCCTCTGTACTTGAGGTAAGTTCCTTTGTGCTTGATGGAACTGACGAGGAGGAGGTGCAGTCGGTCTACGAGGAGGTGGAGCTGGGAGAGCAAGACATGGAGCAGGTGCCTGGATAGCTGGCTGCTGGGAATAGGTAATTGTTGGTCTGGGTGCAGCATTTGGATTGATACTATGAGGATAAGACCCAATATCATATGCGGATGAGCCATAGACTAAGCAATGGCGATTAGCATGTCTACAATCCTTCGCCAGGTGTCCATCCCTCCTACAGTAGGTGCAAAAGGCTGGACTGCGCCGGTTGAATGGTACTCCCGGTCTCCTGGGTACAAAAGGTGGCCTTGAAGAGGCTCCTCCTGCCATCTGAGTGGCAGGGCGCTTCACTCCGGCAGATTGGCGTTTGCCCTTCATCTTTATTACTTCCTTATATCGACGGGCAGCTTTCAGAGCCAGTTCGTGGGTTGGAAATCCCCTGTAGCTAAGGCAGCTTGGATCGTCGGATCTAACCCTTGCTGGAATCGTCTGGACCTGATCTCAGCAGTCGGAATGAGGTGTGCCGCGAACCTGTTACGGCTTTATGTTAGCTGTGTAATATGTGATATTAGAAAATCGAATATTTAAGGTATATCTTTACCTACTCAACATAGTGAACTCAGCATCATACTCATCCACCGATTTGCTCCATATAGAGCCTTGTTGTAAGTGGATGAATTGATACTCCATGTCGAATCGGGCAGTCTCGGGAAAATACTTCGCGTCGAACATGTCGCGAAAAGTTTTCCATTCGATAGGCTGGGCAAGACGGTTTTCTTCCGCCTTCCACCATACTCGGGCGTTGTCGGTGAGTTGCAGCTTTGCAACCCGTACCCATGCGATCTCTGGTTGTTCTGCTGCCAGATTGTCCTTAATGCTCTGAGACCATTCTTCAGCTTCCAAAGGGCTCTCTTTCTCAGAAAATTGCTTTGGGTGCAATTTCCGGAATTGCTTCACTCTGGGTGCTTCCGCTTCTGGGCGGTTCAATAATATAGCAGTCTGCTGCTGCTGTCCTTCCAGGAGGCTTCGGATTGCCTCAAGCAATACCGTTTGCTCGTTGATCGGAGCTGCAACGGTAGGCGTAAGTGGAAGAATTGGTGGTGTGTTGTTGAAGTTTGTGTTGGTATTGTTTGGAGAATCCATAACCTTGAAAAAAAAATAGGGTTATAATAGATTCAAAGAATATGAAATTGTAAGATTCAAGGAATATGAAATGTAAAGAATGTTTTTAGTTGCTGATTCTTGTGTTATATTTCTTATGACTTCATGCAGAATTGACCTGCATGTCCATGCAGAACTGACCTACATGTCCATGCAGAACTGACCTGCATAACAAAACCTGTCACGCCCCACTTCCCAGTATACGGGTAATGAGACGTGACTGACCCGCTACGTATTTACTCAGAAGTAAATACGCTAAGCGTAACTAAGCAATATAATGTAAATATACATAAGAAAACATGAAATGTAAATGAACAACAACTTTTATTTATTAAACATTTCTTTACAATACAACTGAAAAGTAAATACAATGATGAAAGGAATGCCTAAACAATGGCATGGACATGAAAGTAAAGTATTTACAAGAGTCTAGAGCTTGGGATCCGCGCTGAACTGATCCAAGTCCTCTGAATTGGGCTTTATCTCCAGTGAGTCGGATCCACCTGACAACATTCCAAAGAAAGAAGAGAGAAGGAATGTCGTCAGCGAACAATCGCTCGGTAAGTCCCAAAGAAAAGTAGAAATAGAATAGACAGATGAATAGACAGATATGAGAATATAACAAGTGTATTGTGGGTTTGTTATGTTAACGCGGTTGTTTGTAGTTTGGTATAGAATATGCCAGTGTATACAAGAGGGGTCCAACTATTCCGTAGACTAAGGTATACAAAGCACAAGGAACCGTTAAGATATGGAACAACAGCAATGGATATTCATAGGTGTATTAAAGTGACCATATCGTGCCACTTCTAACACATTCAGTACCAGTCTACCCCTTTTAAAACCCCATAATGTATTATGTGTTGATATATATTGTTTTGCTTAATAGATGTATGACTTGCCGAAACCATGATATAAGTAGTTCATGTAAATGGAAAAGATATAGACGGATAGTCATGTAGACCAGTTAAATGTATATCCATGGTTCGGTCAAATCATGTTGATATAGATTGAATTCTGGTATAAACGAATTCATGTTGAATTGGAGTTATACTTGAATCATATTCAAGAATAGATTGATTGATTTCAGATTAGACTGAGACTCTGCCTGAGTCAGACACTTAAACAGAATTGAAGTCCTGAATTAGTTTTGGAGTTATCGGTAACTGCTGCACATGGACGGCAGGATTTTTGTCTTTTTCCAAGACAATTACCGTATTGATAACACCGTTTTTAGTTTGTCTACTTTAGATAAACAAGCACCCATATTCTCCGGCTCTCTGAGGCTCAAGAGAACTGGTCCCGTTTAAACCTCTGTTTACTAGGGTCCTTATTGTAAATTACTATAACTTGAGGGGGTTTTATGAAAAATAGTTTTGATATATTTTCAAAATAAACCTCAAGTATTTATTTATCGTCTTTAGGGTTTTCATAGTTGTAATTTTTATAAAATAAAATATTCTAGTGGATATAACCTAACTTTGAATAGTATATGGTATTTTCTTGTAATTTGACTTGTATTGAATGTGATGGTATTTTCATGATCTTTTATGATTCTTTTCTTTTGATTAGAAAACATGGAATATATTATATATTTAAAATAGATATTTTGATTATATATATATATAATTATTAAAAAATAGAATTTATTTATTAATAGAAATCACGTTTTCTTAGAAATTGTAATAAAAATTCCATCAAGATCAAATGCTCCGTGAGGAGGTCTGTATCACGCTCTACTAGTCCCGATGACGTGTGATAACCCGCACCATCCCGATCGGGTTCCTCAAAATGGGTTGTAGAGGATTATTTGGAAGGAATTAATTAAAACAATTTACAGAATACGTGTTTTGATAGTTTAAGGTATTTTAATGTAAATTGTATTTTGTCCCACAAAAATTGTTGCAAAAGTCATCGTGCTATATCAAGATGAGTGTTGTGATGAGATAGGTCATTAACTCGTGAGTTTTCTAAAAGTAGTATGATCAAAACGATAAAGTAATATCGTATGTAAACATGATGGTATTTTACCGAAAAAGTGAAATAGAATTAGTTTAACATTAAATTTGGAATTGAAACTTGGTCAAATAGTTGTTTTATGGTTGCTAAATAATATATGAATAGATAGTTAATTTGTTGTTTAAGAAAAGTTGAATTTTTAAAGAAAAGAGAATCGGAAGTCGGAATAACTCCGCTTCCAACGAGTTTTGAAAAGAGATTGTTTTAGATTAGAAATGGAAAAGGGGAGAGAGGACTTACTGATTTGGAGAAGAGAGAGGAGGTATAGGAAACTTTTGAAGGTGTCGTGCAGTCGCGTTGTCGTCGGATTTGTCCCGAATCGTCGCCGGAACTTTGACCTTGGCTAACTTCACTTGTACAACTTTGGACTTAGAATTTTTTTTAGAGTTTTGGCAATGGATTTCAGAATGAGGAGGGCTAAAGTGTAGGGGTATTTATATGATAAAATTAGGGTTTTGTATGTGAAGAGAGAATTAAAAATGCATTAAAATTAGAATTAAAGAGTGAAATTGCACTCTATGGATAATTGTAGAGTAATCAAACATAATTGGAGTTAAGGGGGGAGGCCAAGAGACTAGGGCACAAAAATTGGGGGCAGTACCTACGGGGGGCCCGGTGGCGCCGGCCCCATGAAGAATCTTACCGGTCCAATCCGAGGGTGGGGTGCTTGGATTTTGGCCACGTGTTCTCTGCTGTATAAATATCAATTTCCACATATTTGTTTTATGAGACTTTTCATTTTTACATGTGTTGCACGTGTAAACTTTTGGGCTTCCAAAAGTTTAAAAGAAAAATCAACAAAAATAATATGTGGCTGAGGGGATTTGAACACAAGGGCTATGTCACGGCAGTGCAAGTCTTTACCAGTGAGCTACGAATGCTTTCTTGCTGTTCAAAAGTAAATTAAATACTTATAGCATACACATGATTGCAAATACTCCATTTGTACATTAACTTTTAAACAAATTTTCTGTACATTAAAACATAGTCGTTATAGCGCATGTGCGTCGATTTCACGGATTTGAACAAGGCCTGCCCTAAAGTCAAATATGCACTTTCTCGGATAGACCAGCTGGTGGACAGTTCGGCCGACCATGAATTATTGAGCTTCATGTACGCCTTCTCCGGTTACAATCAGATCAGGATAACCCCGGCCGACCAAAAACTTACCGCCTTCACCACTGATCGGGGGGTATACTGCTACAAAGTGATGCCCTTCGGACTCAAGAACGCCGGGGCCACATATCAGCGCCTGGTCAATAAGCTGTTCAAACCTCAGATTGGCAGAAACATGGAAGTTTACGTCGGCGACATACTCGTAAAATCCATCTCGTCAGCTGGGCTTACTAAAGACCTCGGCGAAACATTCGACGTCCTACGCAAGTACAAAATGAAGCTAAATCCAGCCAAGTGCGCGTTCGGAGTCACTAGTGGGAAGTTCCTCGGGTTCATGGTAACCCACCGATGAATCGAAGCAAACCCTGAAAAGATCGGTGCCATCCTCAACATGGCAATACCCAAGAGCATTGTCGACATCATGCGACTCACGGGAAGGGTCGCTGCCCTGAGTTGCTTTATGTCCAGATCCGAGGAGAAGTGCCTCCCGTTTTTCAGGACCCTAAGGAAAATCCCTAAGTTCGAATAGTCTGAGGAATGCCAGAACACTTTCGAACAACTTAAGGCGCATCTAGCGACCCCACCGCTACTCACCCGACCAATCGAGGTGAGAACTATTGCTATATCCAGCCATCTCCGACCAAGCTGCAGGCTCAGTGCTTGTTAGAGAATGCGAAGGCATGCAGAGGCCGATCTATTACGTGAGCCATGTTTTCAAGGACGCAGAAACGAGATACCCGGCCATAGAGAAAATAGTCCTGGCACTTGTCGTCGCCTCCAGGAAACTTCGACAGTATTTTCAAGAGCACACGATCCTTGACCTCACCAAGCGACCTTTAGGTTCGATTCTCGCCTCTCCCGAGTCATCAGGACGTCTGGAGAAATGGAGGTGGGAACTGTCCCAATTCGATATCAAATACCGCCCCCGATAAGCCATCAAAGCACGGGTCTTAGCGGATTTTGTTGTCGAATGCACCATCCCTACTAAAGAAGAAACGCCGACACGTGCCCCGAACCACGTCCCTCGGTCGACGAGGTGCCCGACCCCATCCTGGATTAGGTGCTCTATATGGACGGATCTTCTACCGAGGAGGGGAGCAGGGCTGGCCTGATCATCCACGGTCCGGACGAAACTGAAATGGAATACTCCTTAAAACTCGGGTTTAGAGCGTCAAACAACGCCGCAGAATACGAGGCCTTGTTGGCAAGACTGCGAATTGCCTCCGGGGTAGGACTGAAGACCATCAGAGTTCACAGCGACTCCGCACTGGTCGTCGGCCAAGTAACCGGGTGTTTCGAAGCCCGGGAACCGCTAATGATAAAATACCTGGCCGGGGTAAAAAGGCTTCGAAAAAATTTCGACGAAGTCCAAGTGGAGTAGATTCCCAGGAACTTGAACACCCAGGCCGACGCTTTGAGCAAGCTCGCTTCTTCCTATTCGGCTACCCGTAAAAGAAATATACTCTTCGAAGTCTTGCCACGACCTAGCGTAGAAGAGAGAGAGGTAACACTCTAGATATACACAACCCAGAAAGAAGGCCAAGATTAGAGGAAGCCACTAGTGGAGTCCCTAAAAGAGGATGTTGTTTTCCCAATAAAAGAGCAAGGCTCCGCTAAAAAATAAGGTAGCGCCTCACGTGCTTCCCACGAGGGCGTCAGCGCCAAGACCAATCTGATAGGAATTAATCCTATGGTGGCGCCTCACGTGCTCCTCACGCGGGCGCCAATGTGCAACGCGGGCGCCAGTGTGCAAAGCATATGAATACCTGTTATAAGAATTAAAACCTTAAGTAGCGCCCACATGCACAACACGTGAGCGCCGGCGCCCAAGTAGAATTAAATTATACTCTCTGTTAAACAGAGCCGTTGGATCAAAGATCCAACGGAGATGATAAATTATAAAAAAAATACAGAATTAAATTCCGTAGGGAGAAAACATCCCCCAAATTGGATTATAGAATAAAATTCTATTTTGGGATATATTTCTTCAATCTTTCTAAACAAGAAATATCGCCCTCTGTAAAACAGAGAACCGGTGGATTAAAAATCCAACGGTGATTTAAAAAATCACCGTTTTACAGAATAAATTCTGTGTAAGGGAAAATATTTCCCTAATTTTGTTAGAAACAAGAAAATATGTTCTGTAAAACAGAAACCCTTGGATAAAAAATCTAATGGTGGGTAAAAATCCCCAAATCCATTGGGATCTCTTAATGAGAGATTTCTTCAGAGTTAATTAACAAATTGCCTCTATTTTATAAAGGACTCAAGACTTCAAGTCACATAACGGCTGTAGAGATATCAAGAACAAGAAAGTAAATAAACTATCTAGTACATGTCCATGAGCCAAAATAAACGAGTCAAGAAATAATATAATATGCGGAAGCAAAAGATCCAATAAATAAAACACCTGGAAAGTAAAACTGGATACCAACAGGATCCTCACTGCTCGGTCTAACAGCGGCAGTACTCCTGATCAGCCTGCGACAAAGATAGAGGATCTGGGCCATGCAAAACCCAGACGTCAGTGCGTCATAACATCAAGCAATAATATAAACAGGGGGTAGCAAGGCATGCAGGTACGAGTATGAACGGTAAAATAGGTAAAACAGGTATAACAGGTAATATAAAAGTGACAGTGAAGGGTAAGGCACAGGTGATGTGCAGTGAGTAATCTAAACTGGTCTACTGGGTTAACTACTCTCAAATCTTTGAAATCAATTTGATGAATCATCGATGTAACTCAATAGTATCCCGTGCGTGCCCGGGACCACGGTCAAGATTCTCGGGCTGAATCCGAGACGTGCCGCAAGGCAGTAAAAAGGTAGTATGTAACGATGAGTGATGTCAGCAGCATCACCCCGGGGCTGGCCTAACCCGTAAGACTGATCAGTAAAGGTATCGAACTGTCGAGTTACAAGTCAGGTTTCATCATTGATTTCCCCATACCCCCAAGTTATGTGTTCAAGTCAGGTATTGATAAATCTGGAGCTAATGCCAAAACAGGATCAGGCAAGTACAGGTTTGTCTGGATAGACAACAGGAAATGTCCGTAAGGACAACATGTCAAGGTTGTTGGCATTAGTAACAAGATCAGGTAACAGGTCAAGTTATGGTACATCAGGTCAAGTCAGGTAGTGTATATAAATCCAATCATGTCAAGAAGTGCACGGTATCAAGTCGTATCAAGTAATAGTGTATCAAGTCATGTCAGGGGGTGCACAAATGTCACGTGGGTGCTCATAATCAAACTGTAATAAGCATGGGTACACAAAACAAGTATGGGGTATTAATGGAACAATAAAATGGAATAATGTGATGTGGTATGCCAAATAGGTACAGATTAAAACATATGGATGCACAGTTATCGATTTGGGTTAAGGTTATAGTTCCAACACTAATTAAAATACACTTTATCAAATATGGAATGTTAAAATCACATTATTATGTATTAAATGATCTAGGGATGCAATTATATATATATTAGGCTAGATGGATGCAAACGGGTGTCCGAAAGGTTATAAATTATTAAAAAGGGTACTATGGGCTATACAACTAAGCAATATGTGATATAAATATGGACGTGGGTACCGTGTATCGTAATCTAATATGCAACATGATATGTTTTCATGTTCTAAATCTAAAATCATATAAACGGAACATCGTAATGTTAAATGTAATATAGGGCACTAGATTCAAACAACAGGTTTAATATATATTTAAATAAGTATGTAATAATTTAAATAGCATGTAGCAAGTTTTACTCGCCTGATGGATCGCGATACGGATACGCGCTGCAACGTCCAATGTCGGTAAAAGCTGTGATGCACACACGCGTGCCCGGAACGGAACCAGCCAATGCAAGAAGTGACTACACTGCACGAGAACGTCTTTTAGGTCGCCCGGATCGTCGGCGACGGTACGGCTCTGGTGAGATGGCCGGAAAGCAAGGAATAAAGAAAAGAGAAAGAAAGAAATGAGAAGAAGAGGAATGAGGGGTGATCGGCTGCTGGTGATCAAGCTCTGGTTCTGGGGACAGAGGGAAGGGTGACGGCGATGATGGGTTGCCATCGACGATGGGTAACGGTGAGGGCAATAGGATTCTTGGGTTGCTTGTTTGGGTCGTCGGGGATTATGGTGTATGGTTTATGGTGTCGGGAGTTGGAGAAGGCGGTGAAGAGGTGACCGCGAAGATGACGACGAGGTGAGGGCAATCAGCAGTGACGGTTTCTCGGTTGCTCGGGGTCATAGATTTAGTGCAGAGTTCTTGGGTTCATCGGGTTTGGGTTGCAGGGAGTTTGGCTTGTACGTTCTTAGGGAGAAGGATGAGAGGAGGTAGTGGTGATGTCGGGGTGATGGCGAGGGAACGAGGGCGAGGTCGATGGCGAGGTGCATGTTCTTGGGTGTAGGGGCTGCTGTGGAATCATGGTCAAGTAAAGAAGGAGGAGAGGAGAAGAAGGTGACGAGGGTAGAGAGGTTGTGGGGGAGGTGATGAGGTTGGGAGGTCGGCGGCGAAGGCGAGGATGAGCGAGGTTAGGGTTGGGTTTCGCTCGATTTCTTGTGAGCGAGGAAGAAGAAAATAGCGAAAGAGAGAGGTGAGGTAATATTATATTAGGTTAAGAAAAGATATATTAAAGGGAGAGAGAAAGACTGGAGAGTGAGAAAAAGAGAGTGCGAGAGGAGAGAGAGGGGGGAGAGGAGAGAGATCGAGAGGTGAGAGAGAGAGACGCATGAATAGTGAGGAGAGATGAATTTGGAAGTATATAGGGGGGAGAGAGAGATCAGCGGTGAGATTGAGAGAGAGAACAAGAGAAAAAAGAAAGAGAGAGGAAAGAGAGAAATTCTGAGAGAGAGAAAAAGAAAGAAGGAGAGAAATAAGTGGAGCCGGGGTCAGAGAGGAGAGCTAGAATTGGTTAGGGAAAAGATTAAAAAAATTTAAAAAGATTTTATATTTAAAATTTAAAAAGATTTTATATTTAAAATCTAAAAGGATTCGTTTGTTAACGAGATTTTTAAAGGAAAATTAAAATAAAATCAAATAAATTTGAATTTAGGCGGGATACAAAAATATTCCAAAATGCGCTCGGGTCGGGTCCAAAAATTCAGATTTAAAATACGAAAAATTTATGCGACTTCCAAATTTTAAAATGAATGCTTAGGTGACGAAAAAGCATACCCCTAAGAACGGATGCACGTACGTGCGCGTAGCTATCCAAACACGTCCGTTTCACTGAATGGGACGAGAACAAGATGCGCGGATGCTACCACGGGGTTAAAGGTATCATGCAGGCTATGAAATGCAATTTTAATTTATTTTACATGACCTAAAATGTTATATGATAAAATGTGCGATGCTAGATGAAATGCCAATATGCAGTATACATGAGATGCACGTGTCTATGTAACAAGTCAAGGTAATCTATAAATATGAATCAAACAAGTTCAAGCAAACGGGTCGGGTCGAATGCGATGTAGAATGTAAAATCGCATTCGCACCCAATCACGATAAATCAATAAAATACCACAGATATAATAAATACGGGAACTGAATTGGTATAAATGAACTAGGTTGTTACATTATACCCAACTACAAAAAGAATTTCGTCCTCGAAATTCCAAGAACAAGAAAGGATAAACAATCAACAAACTACAAGAATAGATGTGGAAACTTCTGCCGGATTTCATCTTCTCGTTCCCATGTTGATTCTCTATGTGAGCGGTTTCTCCAAGAAACAAGTACGAGAGGGATAATCTTGTTCTTAAGAACCTTTTCCCTTCGATCCACAATCGACATCGGTCGCTCCTCAAAGGTCAAATCTTCTCATACAGTCAGTTCCGAATGATCCAACACATGTGTTTCATCTCGAACATACTTACGGAGTTGAGATACATGAAACACGTCATGAACATTCTCCAAAGATTGCGGTAAAGCCAATCAATACGCAACTTCTCCAACACGCTCCAAAATCTCAAAAGGTCCAACGAATCAAGGACTAAGCTTTCCTCGACCTCCATGAATCACCCCTCTAGTCGGTGATATTTTCAAGAATACCAAATCACCAACGGCGAACTTTAGAGGTCTTCTCGATGTATCTTCCCAATTCTTCTGTCGGTCTTGTGCTGCTTTCATATGATTCCAGATAGTGTTAACCTTCTCAACTGTTCGCACGATCAAATCCGGTCCCAAAAATCTTCGTTCTCCAACATCGTCCCAACAAACAGGTGAACGACACTTGCGACCATACAATGCTTCAAATGGAGCCATTTGAATAGTCGCCTGAAAACTGTTATTGTAAGAAAACTCCAACAAGTGTAGATGATCCTCCCAAGAACCCTTGAAGTCTAACATGCAAGCTCTTAACATGTCTTCAAGAGTTTGGATCGTTCTCTCCGACTGGCCATCTGTCTGGGGTTGATAAGTTGTGCTAAACTTCAATCGAGTCCCCAAACTTTCCTGTAAGCTCCTCCAAAAGTGTGATAAGAAACGAGTGTCACGGTCGGACACGATGCTCACCGATACTCCATGCAATCTTACAATCTCCTGCATGTACCTTTCTGCCAAAGCTTCCGTTGATTGACCAACTCGAAATGGTCTGAAATGAGCTGCCTTGGTCAATCGATCAACAATCACCCAAACTGCATTGTTGCCCTTTGGACTCCGCGGTAAAGCCGTCACGAAATCCATGGTTATATGTTCCCACTTCTATTGAGGAATCGGAAGAGGTTGCAATAAACCAGCAACCCCTGATGTTCAGCCTTAGCTTGCTGACACACCAAGCACTTTGCTACAAAGCGGGCAATCTCCCGTTTCATGCCTTCCCACCAGAAATGCTGTCGTAGATCTTGGTACATCTTCGTGCCTCCAGGATATACGGAATATGCTGAACTGTGCGCCTTCTTCATAACTTCTTCGCGGATATCTCCCTTTGGCACACACAAACGACTACCATATTGTAACGAACCATCTTCATGAATCAATAAGTCCGTTCTAAGTCCAGCTTCAACCTGTTCTCGAAACTTTTGCATTCTTGGGTCCCGCAATTGCGCTGCTTTAATATTCTTGATCAACGACGACTGTACTTGCAGCTGCATCAACTGTCCCGAAGAATGCGGTAGCACAACCTCCAAATCGAATCTCCGAAAGTCTTCAATAAGTTCCTTCTGTGCAGTCAACATCTGAATTGCTGGCAACCGACTAAGTGCATCCGGCACAACATTAACTTTCTCCGGATGGTACTTAAGATCAATATCGTATTCAGCCATCAGCTCCGACCATCTACGCTGCTGCATATTAAGCTCCTTCTGTTTGAACACAAACTTTAGGCTTTTGTGATCGGTGAAACCTCGACCCTTTCGTCCAATAAGTAGTGTCTCCAAATCTTCAAAGCGAAAATCACAGCTGCTAGCTCCCAATCATGAGTTGGGTAATTCTTCTCATGGGTCTTCAACTGTCTCGATGCGTAAGCTATAACCTTCCCATGCTGCATCGAAACACACCCCAAACCTTTCCCAGATGCGTCGCTGTGAATCACTAATCCTCCGGAACTGTCTTGCACGGTCAAAATAGGAGCGGTTATCAATCTCGATTTCAACGCCTCAAAAGCTGACGCACATTTATCCGTCCATACGAATGGTACTTCCTTTCACGTAAGCTTGGTCAAAGGATCAGCCAAACGAGCAAAATTCTCCACGAACCTTCTGTAGTATTCGGCAAGTTCAAGAAAATTTCTGATCTCAGCTACGTTCTTCGGAATCGACCAATCTCGAACTGCTGCAATCTTTTCGGGATCAACGGCGATTCCATCTCCAGACACGACATGCCCCAAAAACTTCACTTCTTCAAGCCAAAACTCGCACTTGCTCATCTTTGCATACAATCTTTCTTGTCTCAATGTCTGCAGTGCGATCTTCAAGTGTTCTGCATGCTCTTCAATACTCTTCGAGTAGATCAGAATATCATCAATGAACACCACAATAAACTGGTCTAAGAATAGTGAAAAGATTTGGTTCATCAAGTCCATAAATATCGCCGGTGCATTCGTTACTCCGAAGGGCATCACTAAATACTTGTAGTGTCCATACCGAGTTTGGAACGCTGTCTTGCAAATATCTTCTGATTTGACTCGGACCTGATGATATCCGGATCGCAAATCCAGCTTCGAGAATACCCTTGCACCACTGAGTTGCTCGAATAATTCGCCAATGCGAGGGATCGAGTACTTGTTCTTAATAGTCACCCAGTTTAATTCTCGATAATCGATGCACATCCTCCTTGTGCCATCATTATTCTTAACTAGAAAAACTGGAACTCCCCAAGGTGAATTACTGCTGTGAATCCAACCCTTCTCAAGTAATTCGGTAACCTGCTTCTTGACTTCTTCCAACTCCACTGGTGCCATTGGACAGTACGGCTTAGAGATTGGCGCTGCACCAGGAATAAAATCGATCGCGAACTCCACGTCTCGTTTTGGTGGTAAACCCGATATGTCCTCGAACATGTCCATGAAATCTTGAACTACAGCTGGCGCTTCCTCCTTATCAACTTCCATCGATGAAAGAACATTGTTTGTCGGCCTAGCCCTAAACTCGACTGGCCCGACAGAACTGCTTCCTCCAGCAAAAACAAATTCCGGATGTCCGGGAATCTGGAAAATTACTTTCTTTGCCCTACAATCAATGTGAGCGTGGAAGGTGCTAAGAAAATCCATTCCTGAGACAACATCATAACTACCGGTATCGATCACCAAGAAATCTGCAAAACATGAACTGGTAAGCAATGAAATTGGGAGAACCAAGGGAATTTCACGACCATGAATCAAGGAAATGAATCAAGACCAGGACTCCAAGTTACTTAAATAGAGTACAGCATTGTAACCATACTGCAGTTCATAGTTACAATCACATAACTCCACTCAAGTCGCCCAAATCCTAGTATCAGAATCAAGGAACAGGGAGAAACAATAGGGAACCAAAAAGGTTTCAAGTCGAGATGCAAAGTGGTTTGCATATCATCAAGGCAAAGGATAAGAGAAAGATATGATTCAAGAATCATGATAGCAATGTGGCAGGACATGTTCCTAATCACGGGTATTCTGATTCGTGTATTGGGTCCAATACCCAACTATAAAGAATCAAACCCGATTAACCTAAATCCTATGGCTCTGATACCAAACAAATCCTGTCACGCCCCGCTTCCCAGAGTGCGCTAAGATAGGTACGTGACAGAGCCAACCATGCTACCTGTGGATAGGAAAAATCCCTCCACAGTCGCATTACGGCTGTAGAGATATCAAGAACAGGAAAGTAAATAAACTATCTAGTACATGTCCATGAGCCAGAATAAACGAGTCAAGAAATAATATAATATGCGGAAGCAAAAGATCCAATAAATAAAACACCTGGAAAGTAAAACTGGATACCAACAGGATCCTCACTGCTCGGTCTAACAGCGGCAGTACTCCTGATCAGCCTGCGACAAAGATAGAGGATCTGGGCCATGCAAAACCCAGACGTCAGTGCGTCATAACATCAAGCAATAATATAAACAGAGGGTAGCAAGGCATGCAGGTACGAGTATGAACGGTAAAACAGGTATAACAGGTAATATAAAAGTGACAGTGAAGGGTAAGGCACAGGTGATGTGCAGCGAGTAATCTAAACTGGTCTACTGGGTTAACTACTCTCAAGTCTTTGAAATCAATTTGATGAATCATCGATGTAACTCAATAGTATCCCGTGCGTGCCCGGGACCACGGTCAAGATTCTCGGGCTGAATCCGAGACGTGCCGCAAGGCAGTAAAAAGGTAGTATGTAACGATGAGTGATGTCAGCAGCATCACAACGGGGCTGGCCTAGCCCGTAAGACTGATCAGTAAAAGTATCGAACTGTCGAGTTATAAGTCAGGTTTCATCATTGATTTCCCCATACCTACAAGTTATGTGTTCAAGTCAGGTATTGATAAATCTGGAGCTAATGCCAACACAGGATCAGGCAAGTACAGGTTTGTCTGGATAGACAACAGGAAATGTCCGTAAGGACAACATGTCAAGGTTGTTGGCATTAGTAACAAGATCAGGTAACAGGTCAAGTTATGGTACATCAGGTCAAGTCAGGTAGTGTATATAAATCCAATCATGTCAAGAAGTGCACGGTATCAAGTCGTATCAAGTAATAGTGTATCAAGTCATGTCAGGGGGTGCACAAATGTCACGTGGGTGCCCATAATCAAACTGTAATAAGCATGGGTACACAAAACAAGTATGGGGTACTAATGGAACAATAAAATGGAATAATGTGATGTGGTATGCCAAATAGGTACAGATTAAAACATATGGATGCACAGTTATCGATTTGGGTTAAGGTTATAGTTCCAACACTAATTAAAATACACTTTATCAAATATGGAATGTTAAAATCACATTATTATGTATTAAATGATCTAGGGATGCAATTATATATATATTAGGCTAGATGGATGCAAACGGGTGTCCGAAAGGTTATAAATTATTAAAAAGGGTACTATGGGCTATACAACTAAGCAATATGTGATATAAAAATGGATGTGGGTACCGTGTATCGTAATCTAATATGCAACATGATATGTTTTCATGTTCTAAATCTAAAATGATATAAACGGAACATCGAAATGTTAAATGTAATATAGGGCACTAGATTCAAACAACAGGTTTAATATATATTTAAATAAGTATGTAATAATTTAAATAGTATGTAGCAAGTTTTACTTGCCGATGGATCGCGATACGGATATGCGCTGCAATGTCCAATGTCGGTAAAAGCTGCGATGCACACACGCGTGCCCAGAACGGAACCAGCCAATGCAAGAAGTGACCACACTGCACGAGAACGTCTTCTGGGTCGCCCGAATCGTTGACGACGGTACGGCTCTGGCGAGATGGCCGGAAAGCAAGGAATAAAGAAAAGAGAAAGAAAGAAATGAGAAGAAGGAGAAGAAGAGGAATGAGGGGTGATTGGCTGCTGGTGATCAAGTCTGGTTCTGAGGATAGAGGGAAAGGTGACGGCGATGATGGGTTGCCGTCGACGATGGGTAACAGTGAGGGCAATAGGATTCTTAGGTTGCTTGTTTGGGTCGTCGGGGATTATGGTGTATGGTTTATGGTGTCGGGAGTTGGAGAAGGCGGTGAGGAGGTGACCGCGAAGATGACGGCGGGGTGAGGGCGATCAGCAGTGAGGGTTTCTCGGCAGCTCGGGGTCATGGATTTAGTGCAGAGTTCTTGGGTTCGTCGGGTTTGGGTTGTAGGGAGTTTGGCTTGTGCGTTCTTAGGGAGAAGGATGCGGGGAGGTAGTGGTGATTTCGGGGTGATGGCGAGGGAACGAGGGCGAAGTCAATGGCGAGGTGCAGGTTCTTGGGTGCAGGGGCTGTTGTGGAATCATGGTCGGGTAAAGAAGGAGGAGAGGAGAAGAAGGTGATGAAGGTAGAGAGTTGTGGGGAGGTGATTAGGTTGGGAGGTCGGCGGTGAAGGCGAGGATGAGCGAGGTTAGGGTTGGGTTTCGCTGGATTTCTCGTGAGCGAGGAAGAAGAAAATAGCGAAAGAGAGAGGTGAGGTAATATTATATTAGGTTAAGAAAATATATATTAATAGGAGAGAGAAAGACTGGATGAGAAAGAGAGAGTGCGAGTGGGGAGAGAGGAGAGAGATCGAGAGGTGAGAGAGAGAGACGCGTGAATAGTGAGGAGAGATGAATTTGGAAGTATATGGGGGGGAGAGAGAGAGATCAGCGGTGAGATTGAGAGAGAGAACAAGAGAAAGAAAGAAAGAGAGAGGAAAGCGAGAAATTCTGAGAGAGAGAAAAAGAAAGAAGAAGAGAAATAAGTGGGGCCGGGGTCAGAGAGGAGAGCTAGAATTGGTTAGGGAAAAGATTAAAAAAATTTAAAAAGATTTTATATTTAAAATCTAAAAGGATTCGTTTGTTAACGAGATTTTTAAAGGAAAATTGAAATAAAATCAAATAAATTTGAATTTAGGCGGGATACAAAAATATTCCAAAACGCGCCCGGGTCAGGTCCAAAAATTCAGATTTAAAATCGAAAAATTTATGCGACTTCCAAATTTTAAAATGAATGCTTAGGTGACGAAAAAGCATACCCCCATGAACGGATGCACGTACGTGTGCGTAGCTATCCAAACACGCCCGTTTCACTGAACGGGATGAGGACATGATGCGCGGATGCTACTACGGGGTTAGAGGTATCATGCAGGCTATGGAATGCAATTTTAATTTATTTTACATGACCTAAAATGTTATATGATAAAATGTGCGATGCTAGATGAAATGCCAATATGCAGTATACATGAGATGCACGTGTCTATATAACAAGTCAAGGTAATCTATAAATATGAATCAAACAAGTTCAAGCAAACGGGTCGAGTCGAATGCGATGTAGAATGTAAAATCGCATTCGCACCCAAACACGATAAATCAATAAAATACCACAGATATAATAAATACGGGAACTGAATTGGTATAAATAAACTAGGTTGTTACATTCTTCAACGTCTTCAGAGAGGTGGCAGGTCCCGACAACCAACAATCTTCAGTGTATTCCCAAACCGTCCAAACCGACATGCACACCTCAAATCAGACCGCACCCCATACTGGGTGCATTCCATATCACCCTTGTTCATTCCGTCACGTAACAAATACATGTGTGCGCAAGATGAACACAATGGACCACTACGTCCTTAAACTGGCAATAGACCATTACGTCCTTAAACTGATAATGGATCGAAATGTCCCTATACTAATATTCGCCTCCAAAATGGCGATAATAGACTGAAATATCCCTAAACTAATATTCGCCTCAAAAATAGCGATAATGGATCGAAATGTCCTTAAACTAAAACAATAGGGCCCAAACGCTCTTTTGTTGGATCCTAAATAAAACTGATCCTGAAACCCCGTTAAGTGGATCTTAGTCTCAAATTGGACTAATATATCCTTAACAGAAACAAATCGAGCCCCAAATGCTCACATACATTTAAGTCGATCTTAATCCCAAATTAGATTAACGGTCCTTAAATAAAAACCCCAAATCTAAGATATACGGATTTGGACTAATCCACGCCCTACGGGCGACAACATAAATTAGTCTCCGTATACAATCCACGGGCAATCTAAACAAACAAAAACACACACGACACGAAGTGAACTTCCGGAGCAAGAGAAAATGGTTATCGCGATGCGGTAACGTAATAAACTGCAGGGGCTTGCGCCTGCAGGGACGAGCGTTCCCACAATCAAAAACCCCTCGCATAAACGAGGAAGAATCTGACGAAATCTGCTACAACGGCCGCATCTGTCCAAACCTCCGATATATGGTGCCATAAATTAACTTGGCATCTTCGGAGAGGTGGACGGATAAATCCAAATAGCATCTGCCCCCAAATTCAAGTAGGACGATCCATCCCGGTTCGTCCCCGTTTCCGGCGGTGAACAGATTCTGGCACGCCCAGTGGGACCTCTTCCTCTTTCCACTCCACTCTTTGTGTGTCATGTTCGCGAACAAAATCGCGGTTTGCTATGGTTGTCCTTGGATTCGAGGTACTAAGATTTGGTGTCTTGTTCCTATGCAGAAAGAAGAAGTGAACATCAATGGCTTCCAACTGCACAATCTACAATAGCAACTCCCACTCCGCCCCAACTGGGGGAGAGACATATGGGCCTAATGCGGCCTCCATATTTTCAATGCCGATGGGGCAGGTGACTCAAGCCACCACTGGATTGTTCTTCGGGACCATGCTCCCGCCAGCAAGCTTCAGCGCCCTAGTGCCACCATAAGAAGCTCCCAAGAAGTCGGTCTTCGATCTAGTTGCAACCACCATGGCCCCTCTCTACGGGTCGTCCAAGTTTGCCAACTCTGTCTTCAACAGGCTGGGTCAAAGCTCATGTGAGCCCGAAAAGAGGTTCGCGATACCTGAAGGGGCTATCCCAAAACGGATAGTCCTTCTAACTCCTGTTGTAGGTGAAGTCATCAAAAGTGCTTCCCCTACCAGGAAGTCGGCCTTTGAAAGATTGGCCGTTCCCTCTCAACGGACGTCAGTCTTCGACAGGTTGGCACCATCAGTAGCCCCTCATCAAAGCCGGGGGCATGACGGAGCCACTTCCACAATTGAGGTAGTCCCGTCTGCAAGACACGCTCGACGTCTCCACTGGCGCCGAGTGAGGAAAGCCGGGGGCATGACAGAGCCACTTCCACAATTGAGGTAGTCCCGTCTGCAAGACACGCTCGACGTCTCCACTGGCGCCGAGTGAGGAAAGCCGGGGGCAAATCCCCTTCTGGATTTACCCCACCAGCTCCAATTGTGGAAGTTGATGCTGCTGTTCCAACCAGGAGCAGGTTTGATTTGCTTAGGAGGATGCGAAAGAACTTTCCAACCGCGGTTCCGAAGAAATTTCCCTTGCCTGCTGAAAACATGATGCAGGCAAAGCCGAAGCATCCCCCTCAGTGGATCTCATCCCAAATCCACAGGGTGGCGGAAAGTCCAAGATTCCGTGATCAACAAGAACTACTCTCGTCAACCGAAAAATTTGAAGGTTCGACAAGAGGAAAACTATCCCTCCACCATACAGCGAGGGACGTCTTCAACACAGGCGCCTGATACAATGACTCCTTAAAATTTGACCTCCCACAAAAGGAGAAGGCTGGAGAAAATCCTACTGCACACGGCAAATTCCAAAGGCGACGGACCCAAACGCCCCAAGTCTGGGAGCAAGATAGTACACACGGTCTACATGGCTTCCGAGAAAGAGGAAAGTCGTGCTTCCGTGGGTTATCGGCCGCAAATTCAGTCGTCGACAAAAGCTCAGGAGCAACAACAAAAGCTCCAGAAAATGCTGATCAAAATGTCAACACTCACCGGACAGAATGAAAATCCGGAATCGGCATCTGAACAGCGCCAGGAAGAGGAGAACGATACAGAGTTCCTGTGAAGAGTGCTAGAAAGAAAAGACAAGGAAGCCGCAAAACAAGCTGCTAATATAAAGCAGATAGCGTTTTCGTTCCAAGATATGGTTGGAATGATGATCCAGCAAGAATATCTAGCTGAAGATCCGCTGATAATCATCGAGGATGACAAAGGGGAACATCAAACACTCTTCCGGCTCTATCAACAGCTAAAGATGAAACAATCTCCAAGGCCACTCTCGATGACTATATAGCTCAACAAATACGAGCTTATCAAGCTAGTGAAGCAGCCAGCCAAACCGTCAGAACTGGGTGACCGTATCCAGGATGGTATGACCAAATCAAGTACCGATATACGATCCCCAAGTTTCATGTGTACAAAGGGACATGCAATCCGCATCAGCATGTCGCTCAGTTCAGAGCTCTATGCGGCAACACTGGAGACGACGACAAACTGCTGCTTCGCCAGTTTGTCGGTAGTCTGTCGGAGACAGCATTCGAATGGTACTCAGAGCTCCCAAATGACTCCGTCAAAACATTCACCGAAATGGAACTGCTGTTCACACAGCGGTTCGCCAGCGCAAGCGAGCGCACCCCGATCACGGCATTAATCAATGCCAGGGTGAAGTCAGGAGAAACCTGGGTCCAATATGCAATCCGGTGGCGGAACCTATGGTCGAAATGCGAACAACGCATCGAAGAATCTCCTGCCATGGGTATGTTCATCGGGACACTAGATCCTCAAACGACGGTGTCCCAGTTTATGACGTTCTTCAAGCCGACCACCTTCCAGGCTCTGATCGACAAACTGGCCCAAATGGAACTGGTGGGCCACGGGCCTTCCTTCTAAAAAATGGACCCTCGAAATGTCAAGGGTAAAGGGAAAGCGGCCTTCGTTGCCAATACTCAACATCAACCAAATGACCAGAAACCGGTTGCTCGCCAAAACATTGCATGCCCACGCTTATCCCTGAAAAAAGGCTAGGACACGCTTACGCGTTTCCCTCTGACAAGACGAGGAGACTGTTCGAGCTGGCAGTGCGCAACAAACTTATCGCATTGCCGGACCCACGGCGTCTACCGCAACCCGGCGATGTCAACAATCCCAACTATTGCTCCTATCACGGAATGGTGAGCTACCCAATTGAAGATTGCTACGTCTTCAAAAATTAGGTCGAGGACCAGTATCAACGGGGGAAATTCGTGCTTTCTGAGAACTGGAAGGTGAACCCGCCACAGAAGCACGCTCCTAAAAAGGTGGATACGCCGGGGGCATCATGCTCGCTCGTAGAAGAATCTCCATGAGAAGTTGTCCTTTCAGCTAAAACTAAAAGAATGCTGAAAGATCTTCAGGCATGTCCGGCAATCAGGTGGTTGAGCCCGCCTGAACCGGAAATCATCCAAGGGATCCTGAAACCGTGTCCCGTACCGAAAACAGTTGACAAAGGGCAAAATCCCAAAGTCAAGCCTTCAAAGTCTTCGAAGAAAAAGAAGAAGACCAAGAAGCCTGTGTAACCTGCCGAGTATGATGAAAAACGCACAGACTTACAGAGGTACATTGACGCGCTGGAGGAGTACAACCAGAAGGCGCGGACAGCAGTCACCCTCGAAGAGTTCCTTAAGCATATTCTTGAGAACGAAGAGAGTGACAACGATGAGGAAAATGACTCATCAGAAACCAAAGACTATGTAGCAAGTTGCCACATAGTCTCCCATTCATCGTCAAATAGCGAAGAAGCTCCCTCGGCGTCAGAAAACAATGCAGAGGAACTAGGGGCAGGATCGGCGCCAAAATCCCCGGAACTGTCAGAAGACCTAATCGATAGGTTGTTAAATGAAGCCTTTCGAAAAAGCAAAGTTGACCGAGAACGTGAAACAACCAGATACGAAAAGGCCAAGCGTCGGCATCAGGATGAAGAAGCTGCGGTGAGGATGAGTCATAAAGTACTACAACCAAGCCAAAGCACACCAGCCATAAACAAGAGTAGGATCAAAGAAGAGATGCGGTTCGCCAAAGCCCGGTCAATGAGAATGAAGCTGCTATTCCCTGATTAAAAATCAGGAATTACCCAATTGGGTATCACGTACTCACACGTGACCAATAGTCACGTGTTGACACGTGATAGTTAAAACAAAAATAAAAACAAACGGCTGAAGGAGAACCAAATTAGGGGTCACGTGCTCACACGTGACCAATGGTCACGTGTTGACACGTGATAGTTAAAACTCCAAACAAACAGAAACAAGAAAAAAACAAACGGCTGAAGGAAATACCTCAATGAGGTATCACATGCTCACACGTGACCAATGGTCACGTGTCAACATGTGATGGTTAAAACAGAAGCATAAATAAGCGGCTGAGAAAATGACTCAATTAGGGATCACGTGCTCACACGTAACCAAGGGTCACGTGACAGGCTTTGAAAGCCTTACAGTTTAATAGAATTAAAATTCTTAATTCCTCTGAATGTTTCCAAATGGAAAAGGATTATGGGGACCGTTGGATTAAAAATCCAAGGGTGATTAAAAATCACCAATTTATGAAAAGATTTCAGACAAGGAAAGATTTCCTTAAATTTCACCAAAAACAACAAACAGAATATCTTTTGGATTAAAAATCCAACGGCGAATAAAATTCACTGAGTGATCTAAAAGATCATATTAGTTATGAAAACAAACAAAATCTTTCAATGAGAGATTTACTAAATAAATTGATTCTTTTCTTTCTCCTATAAATAGGAACCAAGAAGAGAAGAGAAGGGATCTACTTTTTTTTGGGAAATATACAGCAACAGAGAGAAAAAAGAGAGAATAATTTAATTCTCAAGAAAGAAAACCCTATGTGAGAAAGGGGAAAATGATCAAAACTTCAAAAAGAGAATTTAATTCTCAATTTTAGAGTTTAACTCTTCTGATAAGAACTTACTTCTTCTTCTGGTTGAAGATCTACAGAAGCAAATCTCCCCATAGGTTGAGAATTTAATTCTCATCGGGTTGAGATTCTACCATGCAGATCCAAGACTTAGAGGGAGAATTGAGTTTAGAGAATTTAATTCTCCCAATTCATAGGAATTTAATTCCTCCAAAACAGAATTAGGGTTTAACCCTATATGAGAATTTAATTCTCCCAAATTCATAGGAATTTAATTCCTCCAAAACAGAACTAGGGTTTAACCCTATATGAGAATTTAATTCTCCTAAATTTATAGGAATTTAATTCCTTCAAGACAGACAAAACCAGGGTTTAACCCTACTCGAGAATTTAATTCTCTAAAATTGATAGGAATTTAATTCCTCTTAAAATGAAATTAGGGTTTCACCCTACATAAGAATTTAATTCTTTCACATATATAGGAATTCAATTCCTCTAAAACATAATTAGGGTTTAACCCTACAAAGAATTTAATTCTTAAAACAAGAGACTTAAAGCTCTCCATGCACGTAAAGAACTTGATCACGTGGTAACACGTGACCCCCATTCTCAATGAGCAGAGAAGAAAAAAATAGAACTTGATCACGTGGTAACACGTGACCCTCCCCCTCAATGATCAAAAGAGAACGAACAAGACTAAGGTCACGTGTCCCCACGTGACCCCTGAAAAGATTCTCCAAAATGAGAGGGAATTAGCTCTGAGGCAACGCATCATGTGTCCCCACGTGACCTCCTAAACAAAAGGAATAAAAGCAAGGGCAGAATCTAACTCGAGCGCTCTCACGTGTTGCCACGTGACCCCTTGATAAAAGCTTGAATAATTAAGGCGTAAAGCTCCAACACGTGCCAACATGTGACAGTCAAAGAGCAAAGTGTTTAATACTTATTTGCAGAACAAAGCGAGGAGATCTGTCCCTACCTTTGGGCGCCCTCACGTGTCCCCACGTGACCCATTTTTCTTTAGTGTTTAACACTACTTTGAGAATCTTATTTCCTGTGTTTAACACTGTTATCTTCTAGTGTTTAACACTAATTTGAGAGCTTTATTTTCAGTGTTTAACACTGTTGTTCCCTAGTGTTTAACACTACTTTTAGCCAAATTGGCTAATTTTCCAGAGGCAAGAATCTCCCCTTCAACTGAAGCTCAAAATTGAGTAAAATTCAGAGCTATAATGTTTAATGCCTATTCAAAGATAAAAAGTTGTCAGAGCCCTCAAATTCTTGAGGGGCTGAACCCATACAAATGTCTAATGGTCCAAAGGGCCGATATTTCAAACTTAATTGGACTTAGCCCAAGTTGGACATAAGTCCTAAATTTAGATTTAACTGAGCCAATGTGCTCATAATCTAATTAATTGATCTTAGTTCCAAATTGGACTACAGATCCTCAATCAACTTTGGTTCAAGGGTACATTTCTTCACTCCTTTGATATTTGTCGTTGTAATCCTTCAACGTCTTCAGAAAGGTGACGGGTTCCGATAACCACACACTTCACAGACTATGACGTCTCTAAACTGGACCGTGGGGTCCTTAAACTCACGGACTATGATGTCCTTAACCTCGACCGTAATGGCTTTAAACTAACATTGGACCGTGGGTCCTTAAACTCACGGACTATGATGTCCTTAACCTCGACCGTAATGTTTTTAAACTAACATTGGACTGTGGGTCCTTAAACTCACGGACTATGATGTCCTTAACCTCGACCGTAATGTCTTTAAACTAACATTGGACTGTGGGTTCCTTAAAATAATGGACTATGATCTCCTTAACTTCGACCGTAATGTCTTTAAACTAACATTGGACTGTGGGGTCCTTAAACTCATGGACTATGATGTCTTTAGCCTCGACCGTAATGTCTTTAAACTAAACATTGGACTGTGGGGTCCTTAAGCCCACGGACTATGATGTCCTTAACCTTGACTGTGAGGTCTTTAAACTCATGGACTATGATGTCCTTAACCTCGACCATGATGTCTTTAAACTAAACATTGGACTGTGGGGTCCCTAAGCCCACGACTATGATGTCCTTAACCTTGACTGTGAGGTCTTTAAACTCATGGACTATGATGTCCTTAACCTCGACCGTGATGTCTTTAAACTAAACATTGAACTGTGGGGCCCTTAAGCCCATGGACTATGATGTCCTTAAGCTTGACCGTGAGGTCTTTAAACTCACGGACTATGATGTCCTTAACCTTGACCGTGATGTCTTTAAACTAAACATTGGACTGTGGGGTCCTTAAGCCCATGGACTATGATGTCCTTAACCTTGACTGTGAGGTCTTTAAACTCATGGACTATGATGTCCTTAACCTCGACCGCGATATCTTTAAACTAACATTGGACCACCATGTCCTTAAACTGGCAATTGACCGCAAAGTCCCTAAACTAGAACAATAGAGCCCAAATGCTCTTTTGTTGGATCTAAATGATCCCGTTAAGTAAATCTTAGTCTAAAATTAGACTAGCGTATCCTTAACAAATGGTTAAGTTGACCTTAGTTTAAAATTAGACTAACGTATACTTAACAAACCGTTAAGTTGATCTTAGTCTAAAAATTAGACTAACATATCCTTAACAAACGTTTAAGTTGATCTTAGTCTCAAATGAGACTAACGTATTCTTAAACCCAAACCAAAACCCAAATCTAAGAAAATACGGATTTGGACTAATCCACGCCCTACGGGCGACGACATAAATTAGTTTCCGTATACAATCCACGGGCAACCGAATACAAAACAAACACCCACGACACGAAGTGACCATCTGGAGAAGGAGAAAGTTGTTACCGTGATGAGGTAGCGTAATTAACTGTAGAAGCTTGCGCCTGTAGGGAAGAGCGTCCCCAAAATCAAAAACCCCTCAAACGAGGGGGAATCTGACGAAGTCTGCTACATCGGCCGCATCCGTTTAAACCTTCGATACATGGTGCCATAAATCAACTTGGCATCTTCGGAGAGGTGGATGGATAGCACCAATTAGCATCTGTCCCGAAATTCAGGCTAGACGTCTATCGCGTCTTCGTCCGTGTCTTTCGGAGGGGAACAGCTACCCCCTCTCGTGGAAAACACTCCCGGGGTTATGTGCCTTGATGGAGCGGATATACATCCAAACTACTGCCTATATCATCGGAGGGTTACCCACCCCACCGAGGAATGTAGTGCCTTCAAGAAGTAGTGGTAAGGATACGTTGCCCATCAACAACACTTCAAGAGGATGAAACACGAAGCTCGTCGACGGTAAAGAAGTTTGACAAGTGCGTGTGAGAAAACGACTGGCAACTGTCATATGGTTGATACCAGTCGGGAAAGCGAAAAACTCCAAGTTCTTACCTTCGGGAGCGATTCTGAGGAAGAAATGACCATCGGCCCTCTCTTCAAGAACTCCACCTCTGAAAGAGAAGAGGAGGAGAAGAACTACGAGAACATTCAGCTGCGTAACCGCACGCTGCCTGAGAAGAACCTCGGACCTGCAAATAAAGGTTTGATTAAAAGAGACAAGGGGAAAGAAAAAGTCCCTGGGGAGATCACCCTTGATGATGGAGTCGTTAAAGAGCTCGCAGCCAAAGACCCGCCTAGGAAAAACATGGTGGATTACAATGTCTTAGCGCATCTGAGGAAAATGCCTTCACAGCTAAGCATACTGGATGCTCTCCTCCTGTCCAAAGAAACACGAGATTATTTGATTAAGGTATTGCAAAATCCTGATCAATTCCAAACTTTCTTAGCTGAAGAAAGGATGAAGGACGAACTGGCAGAGGATCACACAGCTGACATCATATTCAGCGATGAGGATCTCCTCTTCGGAACGTGCAAGCATAACCGCCCATTATATGTCACCGGGTACTGCCACGGTATCAAGATAGGCAAAATCCTTGTAGACAATGGGTCTTCTGTCAACCTCTTCAATGTGAAGGTGTTGAAGGAGATTTGCATGAACGTTCAACACCTAGCCCGAGATAAAATTACCATCTCCGGTTTTGATTCACAGTCATCTCGGACGCTCGGGTCCGTAATACTGACGTTACGCTTCGGGCTGCTCGTCACTGACATCAAATTTCATGTCATTGACGCCAAGACTTGCTACAACGTTCTGCTCGGCAGGCCTTGGTTACACGAGTACAACGTCATCCCTTCTACATAACACCGGTATATGAAGTATTTCAAAGACGGCCTCGAGTACATTGTTATGGGGGAGCTAAATCCATTCTTTATAAACGAAATCCGAAAATATAAAGATGCAAAGTACTTCCTACTAGACTTCAAAGATACGGAAAGATGTCATAAGCCAGAGGATAAACAAAAAGCCGTCGCCACTATCCTGATCTTTTGGAGCGATACCGAGGAAGATGAGGAAATAGTCTACTCGGGGCAACCCCAATGTAACAGGCCTGGACCATCTACTCCTATTTTTGTCTTTGGCAGTGACTCTGAGGACGAGACCAACGCAGTGTTCTCCACTCGCCCGTCAGCACAAACCATTACTGGAGCTGATCAGAATTTACAGATCACCATGGTTCCGCCACGATATTACAAAGAACTTGATGTGCTTGATACATACAGCGTACAAGAGCTGCAGACTTTCTATGTCCCTCCCAGGCGAAGAGGTGAAAAGGCGATCCTCTTCTATCAATGTACGGAGACCAAAATGGAGAAAGAAGTCTGGCATGGTGCCGAGCTTGCACTTGACAGGCTTCAACCAATCCGTCTATCCAGATATTACGCAGAGGGATTGAAAAGTCTATTAAGATACCAAGGTGTATCCTTCAAACAAACCGCTCGACAAGCCCAGTTCTACTACAAGATATGGGACGTTCCCGGACTCAGCGAAAGATACCCAACGGAAGAATGGAGATGACTGGTCTTGGATACGTTCGGTCAAATAAACGGGAGCAATTCCACAACTGTTGCGCCATAAATAACTCCGGTAGAGAAAGGAATGCTTTTCCAGATAGCTGTGACGTTGAAACGAAGCAAAATCACGCTATAAGAACGTCAAGTCCGTCGTTCGAAGAGCAAGTGGACAAGCAAATAAGAGAAGCCGGTCAAAAGGTTTGGGATGATCATGACCGCGAAATGGCTATTTACGAAAAGGCCAGGACGTAGCGTCTCAATCAGCAGTTTGCGAAAAGAGAAGATTACGATGCCCTTCACCCTCAGCCCGCTGTACGTTCTTACGAAAAGAGAAAAGCCCGAAACAGGGGCAAAAACAAAGTGAAGAATGAGAATGACGTTCGGAAACAGCGAAGTGGATCCAAGAAGCCGCGCAATCAAGAAAAAGTCAGCTGGAATCCGTCTTTTATGAAGAAGATGGGTCGGGAGTACTCCTTCCCTCAATACAAGACAAAGAAAATATTCAGCCTTGTCATGAAGCATCAAATGATGATGATCCCTGAGCCTCGGTACCCCGAACAGATAAATAAGGACCATCACCTGGATTATTGCCCCTATTATCGAGCAATAGGACATCCCCTTGAAGACTGCTTCACCTTTAAAGACCGGGTCGAAGACCAATATCAACAGGGCAGGTTCGTTTTATCCAACAGCTGGAGGGTGACCCCACCGCAAAAGTATGAGCCAAAGAGAACCTATATCGTGAAGGTGGGACCAGCTCAACACCAAGAATGGAAGCGAATGTAGGGTTCCTAGGCACCCTAAGGAGGTCTCACAAGGCATCGATCATGCCAATTTAAAATTTACGGTGCCGGGAAAGCCTAGACTACGGATCATTGGCTAGATATTTAGGCGAAACAATAAACTAGTTAACACTTAACTAAGAGATACGGAAATACAACCTTTGTAGATCCGGTTCTCCACCTCCATAGCTCCGCAATGAAGTCTCCTCGCTGTCCATAACAAGTCCCGGGCTCTAGCGTCGGCTTCATCGGAGAATGGACGGGCTAGGTCATCGATGTCCATGCCGAAGATGATCTACGTCGAGGCATCGCTAAATCAAGCTCCGACTTCACCAAGTCAAGAAACTTGTGAAGAAAACACACTCTACTACTTGGCAAGAGGTAGAGGATGAAGAAATAGGAAGTGGGTAGACCTTAGAATTGGATTTCTCACTCATTTCCATCAATCACCATTGATGGATCTTGCTTTCTTCATGGAAGAAGATGAAGAAGAAGAAGAAAGTCTTATGATAAGTTAATTAAAAAAGAATAGAAAAACAATACTTATCATAATTCTAACTATGGTTATGTGTAGAGAATTGACCAAGGTTAAAGGGATGGTTAGGGTTAAGGATGAGATAAGAATGGTGGTCAAGGTCAAAGCTTCATGAAGCTTCAACTAAACAACAAACAAAGCCACCATTCTTTTCTCTTTTCCATTTATTTTCTAAAATGAAATGGATAAATAAATAAGTGAATAATACAAAACCCTAACCATTAACATGTAACCATGGTTTGATCTTTACACAAAAACCCTAGCAAACATGTATCATCAATCATGATACAATTAAGTGCACAAAAGTATATCACATATACAATGTGTACATCCGAGTGAGAAAATCCATCTTAAGTAAACCGATACTAGTTGATGCAAAGTAATATATCAAATATATAAATATGCATTAAATCATTAAATCAACACTTGATTCAATGATCCGGTCATGTCGCACACAACCGACTAGTATACAATGTATCGGCTTATCGAATCAACGCTTGAATCGATAACTAGGTTATATCGCATACAACCATTCGACACATTGATCGCGAGAATGAAATACGGTATCACATACACGCATTATTCTCGGTCCCGCACATATCTCATATGCGCTCCTATTTCGTTTCGCTTGAGCCAGGAAACCTCTGTGTAGGACTCTAAAGACTCGTCAATACGCCGGCAGCAGGTGATGATCATATTAAACACCCACAAGCCGCAAGCGGTCTGCTAAACGTAACGGCCACCCGGGTATTGAGCGATCAGAAGATCGACGAGCAATCCCGCTCACACTCAAGTGAATCCAACCAGTAACACTACCGTACAGTCCGGTCTGATCGTCTGATATGTCGCATATCTCTCCTAGGGGTGGTAAACGTCAGACCCCAATAGCTCGATAAGTCGTGTCGATATGAGGTCTATAACAATTCGAGAAACTACTGGTAACACTTACCAGTAAATCTCAGCAACCCTGGCCAGGGATTTCCTGTTATAGCCAATCGAACACAGTGCAACATCAACCCCCTATACCGGGAGAGACGAATCCCCTCCTATCGCTCATTGCCTCCATGTGACTCGGGACTGTACCCAAAAACCACCGTTTTGCACGCCTTCTTGGACGTGGTAAGATGGAAATCAAAGCACAGTGGGAACCACACAAGACTCTATGACGATCTTGGGTCAACAGACTACTCTGTACCGGTGTCACCTGAGAACTGCCATCTGACGTGAGGTATAATACCATCTGGGAGTTCTCGGCGAGTCCGTCCAGTGTACCCAGTCTCTACTGAGCACCCGTATATCATCTCTGATGTCAAACACCAATGGATATGGGATCATCCATCGCCCATCTGTATGGGTCGAGAAGGTACACGCTAGTCTACTCTGGTGTATCGATGCCCCGTCTCGATATACCCACGACTAGGGACTTTGAAGGATGTACTTATGGACTACCATGTCCCCACTAGTATGATCCGCATCATAGTCCAGATAGTCAAGTACACATCCTAAGGGCTTTACCAACATGTAATAGAGAGACAATCAGTATACACGTTAAGGTAAAGAGCAACCAGATAGCATACTATCATGTCGAGCAAGAAAGTCCTCCCTATATATGTCCCAGCATCCACTACAATATACATCCTATGTACAGTAATGGCCTCTAGGGCATACATATAACTAACAGCGAACTCGTACTTGCCACATGATAACACTCTCAAAGGAGGGAGAGCACAAGAATATGGATGAGTTCTTCAAGTGCTTCGCAAATGAGGACGAGGAGGAGGCAATCTCAGAGTTTCCACCAGCACCAAAAGAGCTGGAAAATGGGATACATACCACGGTGGACAACCTAAGAAGAATTGACCTAGGGACGGAAAATGAGCAGAGTCCCACGTTCGTCAGTGAGCTGTTGTCTAAAAAAATAGGTGGCCACACTAAAGGATGTGCTTATGCAATATAAAAACTGCTTCGCATGAAACTATTCTGAGATGCCGGGACTAGACCCAAAAATAGCGGTGCATAAACTGGCTATATCGCCGGACGTCAAGCCAGTCAAACAGGTGCCAAGAAGAATGCGGCTCGAACTCAAGATGAGTATCAACGCCGAAGTCAAGAAACTAATTGACTCCGGCTTCATCCAAGAAGTTCAATATCCCGACTGGATTGCCAACATTGTTCCAGTCATGAAGAAAAATAGGACGGTGCGCATCTGTGTAGACTTTCGGGACCTCAACAAAGCTTACCTAAAGGATGACTTCCTAGTACCAGTTACCGAGCTGATGATAGATAACACGTCTACCCATGAGGTCTTCTCCTTCATGGATGGATCTTCAGGGTATAACTAAATAAAAATGCATCCTGAAAACCAAAAGCATACCGCCTTCCGGACTCCGTTGGGCATATTCTGCTACAGGGTAATGCCTTTCAGTCCGAAGAACGCTGGCGCTACCTATCAGAGGGCTATGACGAAGGTCTTCGATGACCTCATACACGAGATTGTCGAATGCTATATTGACGACCTTGCGATGAAAAGCAAATCATACGAGGAACACTGGGAACATTTGAATATAGTGTTCCAACGTCTTCAGAAATACAATCTGAAGATGAATCCTTTAAAATGTGCGTTTGAAGTCTCTCCGGGCAAATTCCTAGGATTCATCATACGACACCGAGGCATCGAAATAGACCCATCAAAGATCAAAGCGATTACGGAAATGCCTACGCCGAGAACTCTCAAACAACTGCGGCCTCTCCAAGGAAAGCTCGCGTATATCCGGCGGTTCATAGCCAACCTCTCCGGAAAATGTCGTCCCTACAGTCATCTAATGAAGAAGGGGACCCCATTCGTCTGGGATAATAAATGCCAGAATGCACTAGACGAGATTAAACAGTACCTGCAGAATCCACCCGTACTGACCACTCCGGTTAGAGGAAGGCCCCTCATCCTATACACAATGGCCCTTGAAGGTTCTTGATTGTATAGATTTTACGATCAAAAATAATATTACCGCAATCAAGAACGGCGTCTCTTGGTAGCTAGCCGGTGAGTACGGGTCGGTCCACAGGGATGTTGTAAATTTTCTAGTCGCTCTTACGAGTTAATTCCAAAAGGTGTGAATGGATCAATTAAATCTAAAAACTAAATTAATCTAAATCTAAATCTTGCTAGGGTTAGGTTTAGGTTAAATTTGGAAAGTCTTTAAATCTCACCGCTTTCTATACCCATATTAAGATCTTATTAGGAGTTATGGTAATTATTAATAAAGGGGATTAGAATCATTTGGAAAGATGTTTCTTCCTCTAGGTTCTTGTCCTTCCTTTATCAATCCTTATCCTAACCTCCATGGAAAACAATCACAACCGGGCCTTTATACTACAGTATCACCGCTACCTCGTGGGATAGGGTGCCGTAGGGAGCAGTGTGTGCATGTATGCATGAAGTCCTATTGATTATATGTGATGGGCAAGAAAGGGTGAGAGATCTTCATCTCTCAAACCTTCCCCAAATCTAACCCTAACAAGCGAGGAGACTACTCGCTCATTAGGGAATTGAAGAACATTTATCTAGGACAGAGAATAAAAGATCTAATTAGGGCAAGGAATTAAATTTAACTAGGGCAAGAATAGAAATTTAACCTAGGGCAGAAAATAAAGAACTTACAAATTGATGCTCTCCAAAAGAAATCTAAATTTTATTAATGAAGGGAGGCATAACCTAATACAAGAGTTTGAGTATCTATTTATAGGACATAGAAAACCCTAGGTTTACAATTGCCGCACGTCTGCATTTACCAAAATACCCCTAGGAAGATTACCAAGCGTCGACACAATTTATGATAAAAAAAATATTTATCTTTGGGCTCTAGATGGCAGCTGAACCGCGGCCGCAGCAGGGGTTGGGCCGCGGTTCCGTGGCCCAATAGGAAGATCCTCTGTTGATTCTTTGTGGGCTGCTTCTGGGATTCTTGGGCTTCCTGTTTCTTTGGTTATTTCTTTAAAATAGCTTCTGGTTCTTTTCCATATTTTCCAGTGAATAATTGTGGTGGACTTTAACCGTGGCTTCGCAATCTTGGACCTTGCGCTGCCTTGTACTTTATGAACTTTATCTTTTATGTAGGCTTGATCAAGATCCTTCTATTTGTTGGTTGTAGTTCCACTTTTGCATCGTCTTTTATCTTTTTCACTGTTTTTGCTCCTAGAACCTGTAACATGTACTATGTAGCAGACATGGGTCAAAAGTACATGTTTATTTGTAAAAAGAATAAGAATGGGGAATATAATAATGCAATATTATGATATGAACAAATACCCCCAAACTTATCTTTTGCTCGTCCTCGAGCAAACCTAGTTTTATTCTCGACAAAAACCTAACCTCACTTTCGCAGGGAAACGCGATTGCACTGAGCTCGTGCAACAAGCCGTTAAACCTCTAGGTGTCGCTAGTACGAGGAGTGTTGTCTCCTGAGGGTTTTCAGTGGATACTACCCACAAAATCCTATCAATTCAGCCCATTAACTTTTATTCTCCAATTAGGTTTTCTAACAAGGAATTCTATTATCGTCGACTCGTAAATTATCCACCCATATTCTTTACACTTCCTCATCATTTAACTTAAGATTATATATGTTCTGCAGACCTACTTAGCTTTCGGCATTTCTTAAGTTTTCCTTCTAGGGTTCCATCTTCACTTAGGAATTTTTATCAACTCCATTAAAGATACAAGTTCTATTCTTCACTCATTTCTCTCATCTAAACTCCAATCACATATCCCTACGTGTGTGTATATATCACCCCTACACTCGGAAATTCAACTCAAGCAATCATACTCTTGTCCGTTGTCCAAAGCACTTCTTAATTGGTGAATTTTTAATTGAATTTTTGCTTACACATCCTTCATGCGACCGTTAATACTTCTTGAGGTACCAACGACCGATTACAAAATGCGTTTGCACTTTAAAGCGTACTTCCTAGTCTTGTAACACCTAAGGCTTTTTAGCAGTGACTCCCAAACCAGTTGGTCTAAGGCACTAGGTGATGAAGCACCCTCGCTAAATATTTTTTATTTTTGCAGCCTTAAGTAATCACAAAAACCAGTGTTCATTTTTTTTTCTTTATAACCACTTGTATTTTTTTTATTTTTCTTCATACTAAGGACTTTAGACAAGAGCATTTCAAGGTCTCCTCTACTATTCCAAGTTTCAAGGTGTGTGTTTGTGCAAATTGTAGGGTATATATTTTCAGAATCTAGACTTAAGCTAGGAATTATTTTTCAAACTTATACTCTAATAAAAATATCAATACTTTTCCTTTGTTTTGACTTAGCCCAAGAAGTGAACTCAAGATTTGCCTATTTCTAAATAAACTACAAAGACATATACGTTCTACCGTTAAACTTTAAGAAAGATTATTTTTAGGGGTTTTAATTTACTAAGTCTAGATCTTGTTGTTCCTAGCTAGTTAACCTTTTTGTCAAACTCAAGTCAATTATGGCCAAAATTGAATACATTAATTTTTATGATTTTTAAATTTTTAAATTTTTTATGGGTTTTTAAAATAAGTATGCAAATGCAAAAATATACACATGAATGCGAAGGAAGAAGGCTTACCGATCACACCCCCAAACTTAAACTTGACAGTGTCCTCACTGTCATGCCACACCAAGAGGGTCAGAATGTCGGCACTCCCTTGTTTATTTATTTACAAAATATATATATATATATATATATATATATTTTTAATTTTTTTTTATTTTTTTATAGAAAAACAAAAAATATATATACATATATACAACAAGGTCCTCCCCAAACTAAACAAGGCCTTACATAAGCCAAAGGTTAGCACCAACCATTCAAAAATCTCATCGTGGTAATGGTAGGGTTGGTGAAAGGAGAGAGTGGAAAGAAGAGAAATGAGAAGCACACGAGACCGTATGGGAAGAAGAGTGGAATAAGGTCTCGGTGGAGGAGAAGAATGGAGGAAAAGAGAAAGAAGTGTAGTACGATCTTGAGGGTGTAAATTGAGTGAATAAATTAGCACAATTTGTGATGACTGATGTGTTAAAAGCGATTGTACCAATCTATCAACCCGTCGAGAAATGGGGTCAAATCCCTCAAGATTCGCAAGAAAACATGGGTACGCCGAACTTGGTATTGGAGATGAAAGCGTAACGGTCACTTGCACGGTCGGAACGATAGGAAGGACGAAAGGAAGTGAATTAGGGATAGTCTCATTCTCACCGTAGTAAACTGTCTCGAACTGGAAAGATTCCATCAATGGTTCGAAACGACTGTAAGCAACCGAGTCTGATGGTTCAACTAACTCATCTGAAAATTCAAAGGACTCAAATTCGGGCGGTGAGTCTGCAACATCGTCCGAAAAAGTGAAGCACTCGTAAGTGTTATCGGCTGTGAGAACTGTGTCAGATTCAAAGGAAATTTTTTCAAGCTCACAGTCTTCAAGCGTGATCTTTTGATTGAATAGATTTTACGATCAAAAATAATATTACCGCAGTCAAGAATGGCGTCGCTTGGTAGCTAGCCTGTGAGTACGGGTCGGTCCACAGGGATGTTGTGAATTTCCTAGTCGCTCTTACGAGTTAATTCCAAACGGTGTGAATGGATCAATTAAATCTAAAAACTAAATTAATCTAAATCTAAATCTTGCTGGGGTTAGGTTTAGGTTAAGTTTGGAAAGTCTATAAATCTCATCGCTTTCTATACCCATATTAAGATCTTATTAGGAGTTATGGTAATTATTAATAAAGGGGATTGGAATCATTTGGAAAGATGTTTCTTCCTCTAGGTTCTTGTCCTTCCTTTATCAATCCTTATCCTAACCTCCATGGAAAAAAATCACAACCGGGTCTTTATACTACGGTATCACCGCTACCTCATGGGATAGGGTGCCGTAGGGAGCAGTGTGTGCATATATACATGGAGTCCTATTGATTATATGTGATGGGCAAGAAAGGGTGAGAGATCTTCATCTCTCAAACCTTCCCCAAATCAAACCCTAACAAACGAGGAGACTACTCGCTCATTAGGGAATTGAAGAACATTTATCTAGGGCAGAGAATAAAAGATCTAACTAGGGCAAGGAATTAAATTTAACTAGGGCAAGAATAGAAATTTAACCTAGGGCAGAAAATAAAGAACTTACAAATTGATGCTCTCCAAAAGAAATCTGAATTTTATTAATGAAGGGAGGCATAACCTAATACAAGAGTTTGGGTATCTATTTATAGGATATAGAAAACCCTAGGTTTACAATTGCCGCACGTCTGCATTTACCAAAATAGCTCTAGGAAGATTACTAAGCGCCGACACAATTTATGGTAAAAAATATATTTATCTTTGGGCTCTAGATGGCTGCTGAACCGCGGCCTCAGCAGGGGTTGGGCCGCGGTTCCGTGGCCCAATAGGAAGATCCTCTGTTGATTCTTTGTGGGCTGCTTTTGGGATTCTTGGGTTTCCTGTTTCTTTGGTTATTTCTTTAAAATAGCTTATGGTTCTCTTCCAGATTTTCCAGTGAATAATTGTGGTGGACTTTAACCGTAGCTTCACGATCTTGGACCTTGCGCTGCCTTGTACTTTGTGAACTTTATCTTTTATGTAGGCTTGATCAAGATCCTTCTATTTGTTGGTTGTAGTTCCACTTTTGCATCGTCTTTTATCTTTTTCACTGTTTTTGCTCCTAGAACCTGTAACCTGTACTATGTAGCAGACATGGGTCAAAAGTACCTGTTTATTTGTAAAAAGAATAAAAATGAGGAATATAATAATGCAATATTATGATATGAACAGTTCTCTGGGGCGCTATGGGCACAGGAGAATGACCAGAGAAAGGAGAGAGCTCTGTACTATTTGAGTCGAGTTCTCCCAGAGGCAGAAAACAACTACTCCTCCATCGAAAAGTATTGTCTGGCGCCGATCTTCGCTATAACGAAGCTCAGACTCTACGCCTTGGCACATGAAGTCCATCTCATATCAAAGGTGGATCCTCTCAAATATTTGATATCAATGGCCATACTAACAGGAAGGGTTGCCAAATGGGCCCTCATCCTGATGGAATTCTCAATAACATATCGACCTTTCAAAGTAGCGAAGGGCCATGCCATCGCCGACTTTCTTACCGAGCATCTGATACCCGCCGACTTCCCCCTTAAATTGTGAGTTACCGGATAAACATGCGTTCGACGCAAAGGAAGAAAATAATGATGCCCGATGGCAACTCTACTTTGATGGAGCATCTTCTATGAAAAGGTGGAAGCATAATACCCCCATAATCAAAGCTGGGGTAGGACTCATCTTTGTGACTCCGCAAAGAGGGATACTACGTTACGCCTTTTCCCTGATGGAGCCAAGGACTAACAATGAAGCTGAATATGAAGCTTTGATAACAGATCTCGAGATCGCTATTGACATGGGAATCAAAGACATCCTCATATATGGAGACCCCCAGCTCATTGTCAGCCAAGTAAATGGCGACTATCAGACATGCAAGCCAGAACTGATCAGGTATGGTAAAAGAGTGCAGCAACTGCTGACACAAATCCCTTCCTACATTTTGGAGAGTATACCCCGTGCGGAAAACAGCAAAGTGGATGCATTGGCTAGATTAGCTAAAGAATTGGCCGACGAAGACCTCAATGACGTAAAGATCATCGTGCAAAGCCGCCGGGTTATCGCGCCAGCAGGGTTACCTTCGGAGAATTTAACAGAGTCATCTGAAGAAAAAGAAATGACCAAACAAGCAGACCTTCAGATAGAAGACGAAGAAAAGATCCAGGATTGGAGGGAAGTCTTCATAGACTACTTCAAATCCCATCGAACGCCCGAAAACACGTCGTCAAGACATCATCTCATGAAACGAGCTTTGTCTTTCGCTTTCGTCAATGATACTCTATACAAGAGATTGCTTGACGGTTTATTGCTAAGGTTCTTGGGGCCAGGAGAAGCAAGGAGAGTCGTTCATGTAACTCACGACGGACCATGCGATTCTCATCAAGCCGGGCCAAAGATGAAGCTGAAGATCAAAAAGATGGGTTATTATTGGCCCACAATGATTCAGGACTGCCACGAATATGCAAAGCAGTATCACTCGTGCAAAATTCATGGGGACTTCATTTACCAACATCCAAATCCGCTACATCCAACTGTAGCTAGCTGGCTGTTCGAAATGTGGGGAACCGATATAATCGGCTCCATTGAGCCAGCATCATTCAAAGGACACCGGTTCATACTGGCAATGACCGACTACTTTTCTAAGTGGGCAGAAACAGTACCACTAAGGGAGGTGAAGACGGAGAATATTCTCCATTTCTTCAAGACACATGTCATCTACCGGTTCGGCACACTGCGACGGATAATCTCGGATAATGTACAAGCCTGCAGGAGCCATAAAATCAGCCGCTTCGCAGAACAATATAAAATAGACCGGAGATGCTCTTCCGTCTATAATCCCCGAGCTAACGGTCTAGCTGAAGTTTTCAACAAGACCTTGACCAAGATTATAAAGAAAACGGTGTCCAAAAGCAAAAAAGATTGGCACGAAAGGTTGTACGAAGCTCTTTGGGCGTACCGGATGACATTCAAAACAGCCACGAATACGACCCTATACGCGCTGGTATTCGGCATGGAAGCAGTCCTTCCTTTGGAAATAAAACTCCTTTCTCTCCGAGTAGCGGTTCAATATGAGCTAACAGATGAAGAAAACGCTCATATCCGGCTTGAGGAGCTCAACGCCCTCGACGAAACCCTCCTTATAGCGCAGCAAAATCTGGAGGCTTATAAGGCAAGGATGCTGCGGTTATACGAAAAACTGACCAGGTCGAGAACATTCCGCCAAGGTGAACTCGTGCTAGTTGTCAAAAGACCTATGATCCCCAATCGTGCAAAACGGGAAAAAATCGAGCCGAACTATGAGAGCTCGTACATCATAGACAAGGTCTATCAGGGTGGAGCCTGTTAGTTATGTATATGCCCTAGAGGCCATTGTTGTACATATGATGTATATTATGATGGATGCTTGGATATATACAGAGAGGACTTTCTTGCTCGTTATGATAGTATGCTATTTGGTTTCACTTTATCTTAACATGTTGACTTGTATTGCTTTACTGTCTTACTCTCACATGTTGATAAAGCCCTTAGGATCTGTACTCGACTACTGGGACTATGATGAGATCATACTAGTGGGGTCATAGTAGTCGATGAGTACATCCTATAACTATTCCTAGTCGAGGGTATATCGAGACAGGGCATCGATACACCAGAGTAGACTAGCGTATACGTATCTTGACCCATATGATGGGCGATGGATGATCCCATATCCATCGGTGTTTGACATTAAGGATGGTGTACGGGTGCCCAGTGGAGACTGGGTACACTGGACGGACTCGCTGAGAACTCCCAGATGGTGATATACCACACGTCAGATGGCAGTTCTCCGGTGACACTGGTACAGGGTAGTCTGTAGACCCGAGATCGTCATAGAGTCTTGTGTAATTCCCACTGTGCTTTGATTTCCCCCTTACCACGTCCAAGAGGGCGTGCAAAACGGTGGATTTTGGGTACAGTCCCGAATCGCATGGAGGCAATGAGCGATAGGAGGGGATTCGTCTCTCCCGGTATAGGGAGTTGATGTTGTGCTGTGTTCGATTGGCTATAACTGGAAGTCCCTGGCCAGGGCTGATATAGAGATATACTGGTAAGTGTTACCAGTAGTTTCTCGACCTGTTATGAGCCTCACATCGACACGACTTATCGGTTACTGGGGTCTGACGTATACCACCCCTAGACTTGATATGCGACATATCAGACGAACATACCAGACCGTACGGGAGTGTTACTGATTGGATTCACAGGAGAACGGACATGCTAGCTTGTTGATCTTCTGATCGTTCAATACCTGGATGGCTGTTTCGTTTAGCTGACCGCTTGCAGAGCTTGTAGGTGTTTGATATGATCATCACCTGCCACCGACGTATTGACGATTCTTTAGAGTCCTACACAGAGGTTTCTTGGCTCAGGCAGAATGGAGTAGAGGCACATATGTGATATGTGCAGGACCGAGGATAATGCGATATGAGATACCGTATTATATTCTCACGATATTTAGATATGAACTGGGACATCGAATCAAGTGTTGATTCGATGAATCGGTACATGATATACTAGTCGGTTATATTCGATATAGCCGGATCGTCGGATCAAGTGTTGATTCGATGATTTAATGTATAATGATATATATGATATATTGTATTACATTATCTAATATTGGCTCGCTTTATTATTTCATTTTCTCACCGGATTAATACATTGATATATATGCGATATATGTTAATTGTATTATTTTCTTTTGTTGCAAATATATAATATATATGTGATATATATTATTGTGACATGATATGATTTATTATGAAACATGTTTAGGGATGATAAAAAGATATTAGGGTTTGATTAGGGTTAGTTCCTTCTTGCTCTTTCTAGAAGGATTTCCTTTTGTCTTGGTTAAGATATTATGGTTGATACTTATCCATGACTCATTCTTGACCTAACCAAACCCTAGCTCTAGTTTATTCTCTAAAAAGGTTTAGCCTCTCATCCTTGACCATGGTTACATAATCAATCATATATTCTTTACTACTATTCATCACAAAATGAATTATCTCATTATTCTTCATCTTCTTCTCTCTTGAGTTTTAGAATGAGCTCACTTGTGATTTCTTTTGTGATGATTTCTTGTGAGAAAATGATATAAAAAGAAAGCATAAACACTACTCCATCATCCTCATCTAATCTAGTCCATTAGATTAGGGTGTTCACCTCATTAGAGTGAGAGAGCTTGAGCCATTGCAACTTCGACGTAGATCATCGGAGAAAAGGAATACGACAAGCTTTCATGGATCGTTCGAGTCGTGGAGCCTCTCTTGAGTCCGGG
The DNA here is from genome assembly GCA_030015575.1 of Agapanthus africanus. Taxonomy (NCBI): domain Eukaryota; kingdom Viridiplantae; phylum Streptophyta; class Magnoliopsida; order Asparagales; family Amaryllidaceae; genus Agapanthus; species Agapanthus africanus. The sequence goes on along the minus strand of JASDDO010000022.1, from coordinate 673,622,519 downwards.
AGATCATGGATCGCGGAGAAGGGACTTCTACTCGGAGCTTGTGAAGCGAAGGAGCGGACTACAAAGGTTGTAATCCCTCACACTTAGTTTTAAAGATGTTATCTTGCATGTTAAACCCTAATAATCTAGCAAAGATCCCGGCTTTGGGTTGTTCGGCACATGTAAAATTTTATTCGGGCATTTTTGGTACTTTATGAACCTTCACAAGAGTGCCTAGGAACCCTACAGTGGTATCAGAGCCTAGCTAGAGCATTAGGCGACGTGTTTATGAAGTTAAAACTCCGATCGAACCCGAACCGACGAAAATGAACCCCTCTCTGGATATTTTTCGAAAATGCGATTTTTTCTGAATTAAAAATACTTGAAAAATACAGTAGACAAAAATAAGAATAACAGTGAAATACGAGGAAGTGATCTGTACAGACAGCCGCAGAATCGCGGCCGTACTCTGCTTCGGCCGCGGTTCCGCGGCAGTACTGCTTGATGTGACAATTTTTATTTCACAGTAATTTTTCTTTTTGATGCTTATACAGTTTCTGGTATTTTTATTTTGACTCAAGGGTTGAGTGTTCTGGGGTTTGTAATCGTAGATTCGATCGGAATATTTAAATTCGTTATTATTTCCGGATATTTAGAAACTGTTAAAAAGTTCGAACGGATATCATTAACTCACTTTTTCCCGACACGAAAAATTTTCAAGTATTGAATCTTTTCTCGAGTTTAAATCTTTCAGAAATGCGTGCAAGTTTTGTGGTGGACCCTCTAGAAGACAACAAACCTTAACTCGATTATGTGACCGTCTTGAACTGCCTTTTGAACCTTCGGGTTTGGGGCAGTACGGCGTGCCACATGTGAGGCGTTGGCTTGACCCTTCTACGGCTGGACCGCTACTACTGTGACATATTCCGGATTATTTGAACTCCGCTCAAGTGTTGAGCAATTTAGGAAATTTTGGGTATTTGATTATCTATTCGGAAAGTTTAATACTGTCTATTTATTTGGAATGTGATACAATATGTGGAATTCAGAGTGTTAGTCATGAAATGCGAAGTATGTGATATTTCGGATTTACGATGTCTAAAGTGATTTTGGATTCCAAATATTGTAGTTTTGCAATTTCTTTTCTGTGACCGTAAGTGTAGTATGTAGTTGTATTGTCGGTTTTCGTTGCTATACGACAACGACGATCGGTGTATGCATACTTACTTACGTTGATGATATGTGATATTATGTGTTGCTGTGATATGTTATATTGGATCGTCGTGTTCTGAATAGCCGGGGGCTTTATGTGAGATGAGGGTTTTTATTTTCATTCATGTAAAATTCAATTGTATGTAATATTATTTTATTGGGGCACTTCCGGGATGAGGTTGATGTCACCATTGTTTATTATTTACTTTTCCGCATTAGGTAGACCCAAGGAGGGGAGCACAAGCAACCGGGTTCTATGGTCCAGTGGGAGGCCATCTCGAGGAGTCGAGACCGGGTCTCCTAACCCTAGAATTGGCAGTGTTACTTGCCGCTCTCGTAGGGGTCTAGGGATGTGGGTTTGGCTATTCATCGCGACCGTGGAATCCGTGTTTTATACCAGCTCGTATTGAAAACACGGACATCCTAGTATATCCAATATTTCATATATATTCTTCTGCTGCAATATTTTGTGATGAGATCATATTACTGCCTGAGACGAATGCTTATATATATATATATATATATATATATATATATATATATATATATATATATATGCTGATATATAAATATTACTGCTTTCGTTTCTTCTGTAATGCTTAGGAAGCATAAGCTGATGGGATTTTTTATTAATAAGATTAATAAAAAGAAAAGAAACCTAAAAGATGTTGTAGAATCAAAACTTTATAAAAGGGGTAGCTACAGTTTTGCTTTGCATAGCGGTATATATGATATACCCTGCACCTTATTCGATGAGGAAAGAGCCGAGATCCCTTCACTGGGAGTGACCTCTTTAGCGAAACTGGAAGATGCTACAAAACTCGGTTTGTCTTTTGATTGCTTTTAGAGTTTTGTTTTGCACAGTGATATATATGATATGTCCTGCACCTTATTCGATGAGGAAAGAGCCGAGATCCCTTCACCGGGAGTGACCTCTTTAGCAAAACTAATGAAAGCCTCAAAAACACTCCATTTCAAAATTTCACTTGATTCTACAACGATATCAAGTTCATTACACAAAGGGTTTTATTAAAAACCTGTCGTAGCCCTCCGTCATTTCAGATAAGTACTACTTAGTATTCGTGCTACGGTAGTTTGGCATTCGTCAAGGCGTAGTGTACGGTAGCTAACTAGTATTTATCTGCTTTTGCATATGATGCAGATTGGATTAGGGTATTCGTACGGCGTTGTTTGGCATTCGTCAAGGGTCGTGCGGGTGGGTTTAATTCAATCAAGAAATGTACGGGTTGAACTTGACTAGTGGACTATGGGTTGTTTGGCATTCGTCAAGGTCATAGAACGTTAGGGGTAAAATATTATTGGGAATTTCAAGTGTTGAAATTTGCAATGAGATTGCATATCTTCTATGAGATAGTTGGATCCCGATACCCGCTGTGAGTAAGAGTTACTCCTGGGAGAGTTTTGCACATTACAATTAGCCGATCAAGTAGGTGTCTAGAAAAGTGTTAACGGGGTTACGTCTCTGGGAAAACGAGGTTTACTTTAATTAGGTCCGTACGAAAGCACGGGGAACCTCCCTCAAGTATCGACACTGATCTGGCTGAAAGATTGACGAAATTGTAGGGTGTAATTAATCCCGGCTAATCTTACCTTTTAGGGTTTGAAGATAGATTTGATAAAAACAGTGGGAGACATCCTGATTAGATAAGATAATAACCAATCTAATCTTGCAAGAGCATACGCTAAAATGTTTTCTTCTCTCTCTCTCCAGGTAGCGACCATGTCAGGCCATAATCAAGATAATAATATGGATGTATTGACTGAACCCGCTTATTATACTGAACAGGGGAACGTTGGACCCGTTCTTTCTTATAAGAGATATAAGACTGAAAAGGAAATAGGAGAATATCTGGATTCTCAAGCTGCCCAAAAGAACATGCATGTTGATGCATCTTCTTCAGGTGTATTAGTTATTGAGAACTGTTTCTCAGTTCACCCTACGTCTTGGGTATTAGATACCGGATCAGGATCCCACATATGTAAATTGTTACATGGGCTGCGGAAAGGTAGAGAACTGGGAAAAAGTGATCATTCCGTTCAAGTAGGGAATGGGGCAAATGTTGCAGCCAAAGCAGTTGGCGAATATCACCTAGTATTACCAAGTGGTGATATACTGATTCTGAATGAGTGCTATTATATACCGAACATGATGTGCAACATTATATCAGTTTCTTTATTGAGTAAAGAAGGATATAATTTTGTAGTGCAGGATAATGTTATGAACATATTCCTAGATCAAAAGTTGATTGCATCAGGCTCGTTACATAATGACATATTCATTCTAAATCAAAATACAGTCCTCAATATACAAAACACGCACAAGAAGAAGAGTTAAGAAATGAACGAATTCTTCTTGTGGCATTGTAGACTTGGTCATATCAATGCGACACGACTGGCTAAGTTACATAAAGATGGATATTTGAATCCGTTCGAATTATCATCTTATGATACTTGCCATTCATGTCTCAAAGGGAAAATGACCAAAGCTCCGTTTAGTGGACACGGAGAAAGAGTTACGGAACTCTTAGGACTGGTACATATTGATGTATGCGGTCCCATGTCTACGCATGCCAGGAACGGTTCTTCCTACTTCATTACATTCACTGACGATCTCTCTAGATACGGGCATGTGTTCCTGTTGAAACACAAGTATGAAGCTTTTGAGAAATTCAGAGAATATAAGCACGAAGTAGAGAACCAAACAGGCAAAAGTATTAAGATCCTTCGATCTGATCGAGGAGGAGAATACTTAAGCAATGAGTTTCAAGATTATCTAAAAGAGAATGGGATTCTCTCTCAGCTTACTCCACCTTATACACCACAGCGCAACGGTGTATCGGAACGAAGGAATCGCACCCTATTAGATATGGTGCGCTCAATGATGAGTACAGCTGAGTTACCTATTTCATTCTGGGGGTATGCGCTTGAGACAGCCATACACCTATTGAATATGGTTTCTACCAAATCAGTACCTACCACTCCATATGAGATATGGAAAGGGAAGAGACCATCTCTTAAGTATGTTAAGATATGGGGTTGTCCAGCCTATGTCAAAAGACAAAATCCGGACAAACTCGAGGCAAGATCTGTCTTATGTAAGTTTGTAGGATATCCCAAAAATTCACAAGGGTATATTTTCTACCACCCCGAGGAACAAAAGGTGTTTGTTTCTCGACATGCCACTTTCTTAGAAAAATGTTTTCTTATGAAATAGATTAGTGGCATTGAGGTAGAACTGGAAGAGGTTCCAGCGACACAAACTATAACAGAAGACTTGGTAGAACCAGAGGATTCAGTAGTATCCGACGAACCCCAGCCTCTCCGCCGATCTAGCAGGGTTTCTCATCCGCCTAAGAGATACTACGGTTTTCTCATTGATGGTGGAAGCGAGGATTGCATCATGGAAGATGATGACTCGTCTAGTTTCAAGCAGGCCATCACGAGTGGTGACTCTGTGAAATGGCTGGATGCAATGCGATCTAAGATGGAATCCATGTACACCAATAAAGTATAGACTTTAGAAAATGCTCCTGAAAGGGTAAAACCCATTGGGAGCAAGTGGATTTTTAAAAAGAAATTTGGTGTAGATGGAAAAGTTGAGACTTTCAAAGCTAGACTTGTAGCAAAGGGTTTTCGTCAACGACCAGGGGTGGATTATGACGAAACCTTTTCTCCAGTGGCTATGCTTAAGTCCATCCGGACCTTACTTGCCATTGCTGCATACCATGACTACGAAATCTGGCAAATGGATGTTAAGACCGCCTTTCTAAATGGTGATTTAGAAGAGTGCGTGTACATGACTCAGCCAGAGGGCTTCGTAGATAGTGGGAGCAGCGGAAAGGTGTGCAAACTGCTTAAATCCATTTATGGGTTAAAGCAAGCATCGCGGAGTTGGAACATCTGTTTTGATATTGTAGTCAAAGAGTTTGACTTCATCAAAAATATAGATGAACCTTGTATCTATAAGAAGGTGGCAGAGAGTAAGGTTGTCATCCTCGTATTGTACGTGGATGGCATACTCTTGATAGGAAATGATATTCCTATTCTGCAATCAGTCAAGCTCTTCTTATCACAAAGATTCTCAATGAAAGATCTAGGTGATGCCTCCTGCATATTGGGATTAGGATCTATAGAGATAGATCCAAAAGGATACTGGGATTGTCCCAATCCAGGTACATTGACACCATACTAAAGAGGTTTAGTATGGAAGAATCTAAGCGTGGGAACCAACCCACGATCTCTGGACTCACTCTCTCCAAAGAGATGTCTCCCAAGACTAATTTGGAAAGAGCTCGCATACAAGGGATACCCTATACTTCGGCAGTAGGCTCTATCATGTATGCGATGCTATGTACCAGACCTGATGTAGCATACTCACTAAGTGTAGTGAGTCGGTATCAAGCAGATCCTGGAGAGAGTCATTGGACAGCTGTGAAGAACATTCTCAAGTACTTGCGAAGGACTAAAGACATGTTCTTGGTGTATGGTAACGGAGAACTCCGGGTGGAGTCCTTTACCGATTCCAGCTTCCAAAATGATAAGGACGACTCTAAGTCGCACTCGGGATTTGTCTTTACCCTCAATGGAGGGGCGGTATGTTGGAAGAGTTCCAAACAGGATACCGTTGCAGAGTCGACGATGGAGGCTGAATACATCGCTGCCAACGATACTGCCAAAGAGGTTGTCTGGATGAAGAAGTTCATCACTGAACTTGGTGTGGTTCCATCCATTGAGCATCCAATACCTCTGTATTGTGATAACAATGGAGCTGTGGCTTTGGCCAAGGAACCCATGTCTCATCAGAAGTCCAGACATATTCTGAGGCGGTATCACCTGATCAGGAAGATAGTTGATCGCCGGGAGATCGAGGTCAGGAGAGTAGATACGAAGGATAACACTGCGGATCCACTCACGAAGGCCATTCCCCAGATACAGTTTGAGAGATTATTCGGGATGCTGGGTATGAGATACTACAGCAGCTGGCCTTGGTGCAAGTGGGAGATTGTCAGTTATGTATATGCCCTAGAGGCCATTGTTGTACATATGATGTATATTATGATGGATGCTTGGATATATACAGAGAGGACTTTCTTGCTCGTCATGATAGTATGCTATTTGGTTTCACTTTATCTTAACGTATTGACTTGTATTGGTTTACTGTCTTACTCTCACATGTTGATAAAGCCCTTAGAATCTGTACTCGACTACTGGGACTATGATGAGATCATACTAGTAGGGCCATAGTAGTCGATGAGTACATCCTATAACTGTTCTTAGTCGAGGGTATATCGAGACAGGGCATCGATACACCAGAGTAGACTAGCGTATACGCATCTTGACCCATATGATGGGCGATGGATGATCCCATATCCATCGGTGTTTGACATCAAGGATAGTGTACGGGTGCTCAGTGGAGACTGGGTACACTGGACGGACTTGCTGAGAACTCCCAGATGGTGATATACTATACGTCAGATGGCAGTTCTCCGGTGACACTGGTACAGGGTAGTCTGTAGACCCGAGATCGTCATAGAGTCTTGTGTAATTCCCACTGTGCTTTGATTTCCACCTTACCACGTCCAAGAAGGCGTGCAAAATGGTAGCTTTTGGGTACAGTCCCGAATCACATGGAGGCAATGAGCGATAGGAGGGGATTCGTCTCTCCCGGTATAGGGAGTTGATGTTGTGCTGTGTTCGATTGGCTATAACTGGAAGTCCCTGGCCAGGGCTGATATAGAGATATACCGGTAAGTGTTACCAGTAGTTTCTCGACCTGTTATGAGCCTCACATCGACACGACTTATCGGTTACTGGGGTCTGACGTATACCACCCCTAGACTTGATATGCGACATATCAGACGAACAGACCGGACTGTACGAGAGTGTTACTGATTGGATTCATAGGAGAACGGACATGCTAGATTGTTGATCTTCTGATCGCTCAATACCTGGGTGGCTGTTACGTTTAGCTGACCGCTTGCAGAGCTTGTAGGTGTTTGATATGATCATCACCTGCCACCGACGTATTGACGATTCTTTAGAGTCCTACACAGAGGTTTCTTGGCTCAGGCAAAACGGAGTAGAGGCACATATGTGATATGTGCAGGACCGAGGATAATGCGATATGAGATACCGTATTATATTCTCGCGATATTTAGATATTAACCGGGACATCGGATCAAGTGTTGATTCGATGAATCGGTACATGATATACTAGTCGGTTATATTCGATATAGCCGGATTGTCGGATCAAGTGTTGATTCGATGATTTAATGTATAATGATATATATGATATATTGTATTACATTATCTAATATTGGCTCGCTTTATTATTTCATTTTCTCACCGGATTAATACATTGATATATATGCGATATATGTTAATTGTATTATTTTCTTTTGTTGCAAATATATAATATATATGTGATATATATTATTGTGACATGATATGATTTATTATGAAACATATTTAGGGATGATAAAAAGAGATTAGGGTTTGATTAGGGTTAGTTCCTTCTTGCTCTTTCTAGAAGGATTTCCTTTTGTCTTGGTTAAGATATTATGGTTGATACTTATCCATGACTCATTCTTGACCTAACCAAATCCTAGCTCTAGTTTATTCTCTACAAAGGTTTAGCCTCTCATCCTTGACCATGGTTACATAATCAATCATATATTCTTTACTACTATTCATCACAAAAGGAATTATCTCATTATTCTTCATCTTCTTCTCTTTTGAGTTTTAGAATGAGCTCACTTGTGATTTCTTTTGTGATGATTTCTTGTGAGAAAATGATATAAAAAGAAAGCATAAACACTACTCCATCATCCTCATCTAATCTAGCCCATTAGATTATGGTGTTCACCTCATTAGAGTGAGAGAGCTTGAGCTATTGCAACTTCGACGTAGATCATCGGAGAAAAGGAATACAACAAGCTTTCATGGATCGTTCGAGTCGTGGAGCCTTTCTTGAGTCCGGGAGATCATGGATCGCGGCGAAGCGACTTCTACTCGGAGCTTGTGAAGCGAAGGAGCGGACTACAAAGGTTGTAATCCCTCACACTTAGTTTTAAAGATGTTATCTTGCATGTTAAACCCTAATAATCTAGCAAAGATCCCGGCTTTGAGTTGTTCGGCACATGTAAAATTTTATTCGGGCATGTTTGATGCTTTATTAACCTTCACAAGAGTGCCTAGGAACCCTACAGGGCCTACCTGCTCATGGATATGCAGAGCGAAAGACCCTTCCGGCCAATAAATGGCCGATTCCTCAAAAGATACTATGCCTAACGGGTTACGATTCAGGTCAATGATAGATGACGACGCCTATGTCCGCTCGCAATCTTCTTGAGTTAGAACTGTAACATCTTAGAATACGGTTAGTGTTTATTAAGCGTTAATGCGGTTTTTTAATGAAAAGTTAACCAAAATAGTTTTCACATATTTTATAAAAATTATTTAATATTTTATTATTATTTGTTTTATGCTTGCACACAGTTGTGCATGTTAACTTTGGGGTTATGGAGGCGTTAACCATGCTTAACTAGCCATGGCACCTTAAACCAATTTCAAGCCATGTTAACTCATTTCACTTATTTTTTTAGTAAAGAGTTTATCTTTTTAAGGGAGAGAGAGTTGACAAATGGAGAATGATGAGGCATGGGGTAAGCATGGGAGCATTTAATGAGGAGAGAGAAAGGGCATGGGTCATTTCCTAACCTCACACCCTCATTTTTCCTCATCACTTTCACACTCTCATTTTCCCTCATCACTCACACTCTCTCATTTGTTGTTCTCCTTCCCTTCCTCAAATTGAAACCTATCTTGTTCATCACAAAAACCAAGCCTAATCTTCACTAAACCCCTCACAAAATTAAGCTAAGCCTCTTGAGATGACTTGGAGCTTGGAAAGCTAGGGTTTTCAAGCAAGCTTGGTGAGGTAGTGATCTCTAACTGTTATCTAGGCTTTATAGATGTTGTGTTGCTTATTAGTTGCTGTTTTAAACACTAAAGTTACATTTTTATGCAAAATGTCGTATTTTGGTTGAGTTTTGTGTCTCGGGTGAATCTGCTATCGAACCAGGTTATTGTTTGAGAAGTTGCCATCATAGAGACCAATTTTAGAGACTTAGAAGCTACCATAAAAACCTGAGCCCTCCCCCTTCATACTTGGCCGCAAATAAATAGGTTATGGCCGCAAATTTTGGCCAGATTGGGGACCGGGGTCTCGTATCTTGGTCGTGGGGTCTCTGAGGTTGTTTGTAGTCTCGTGGAACTTGCAACTTTCACTAATTCTTTGTATGGGAAAATCTGGGACCACTTAGCTAATTTTTAGTGTTTTGGCAACGTGTGATACGATTAATTCGACTTAGTTTAATTGTTACTGATAGCTTGCGGTTGTGGATTTATTTAGAGATGCCGATATAGGCGTAGCGAACCCTTTATAGCTTGAGGGAACCGATTCTTTAATTAGCGTTGTGTTTGTATATTATTGGGTAGTTTACTAAATTCACACGTTATTGTGTTGTATGATAATAGGATTACAGGCGGGGACTTCGGACGCTGCGAGGAGGGGAAAACAGGTGGTTGGATTTACCTAGCTCGAGATCATCAGTGAGTAGATTTAACATCTACGGAGGAATCGCCCGTATAGCGTTAAGCGTCGAGGGCTAGATTCGGTGTTATAGCAACATGTTTATATGCATATACGTTGATTGTGCATGAGCATCATTTGTATACCATTACTTGTTGTACCTTGACTTAGTACCTATTGGACACTGCACCATTACTGACGGTTCATGTTGCACTAGCACTAAATTGTATGCCACACACACACCGTTGGTAATTACCATGACATGCACAACATATACATATATATTGTAATGCATTCGTTATTGACAGCGAGGCAGTTGTTCTTGTACCACATTACTAAGGGAATATGTATTGTACCGCTTTCATATTATCAATAGTTAGACGTTGATTCTTGTTCTATTGCGCATATGAATTGCATCATGCATACATACATATGTGCATACACACATACCTTGCTATAGCTACATATACACCTTTATATGATGTTGCATTTGACTTCGGGGAATTTGGGAAACGCATGATATCTTTAAAAACTTGATACATTTAAAAGAGCGGTTTTCCCTTGATATGCTCATATTACTGTTCTATGTTGCATACATCGTATTTCATGGATTTATGCATTGAGATACTGATTTCATGTGGTTTATGGATTTGAGAATCGTGGTTATATTTCAAAGAAAGTATGCATTGTTTGAAAACCCGGTTTCTCTTGATATGATATTTCGATGCGTCTACCATGAGTTTTCTCGGTTCTGAGATTGGTTTTCGAAACCCGATTCGAGAAGATGGACGATCCATTTGCGGGTTCATGGTGGACCCGGTATGGTACCCCGGGACAAGAAAGGTATGTTATGCAGTAGACAATGAGCCTGGCCGAGGGACTACTACCTACCGGTGATAGTTTAGACCCGGTGGTTATCCGGAGTCGTGAGATGGATATGGGCCGATCCGGACTGACGGAGCCCAAGTTATATGGATTTACGTGTCGATGTTGGACACGGGTTTTCATGATGTTTCGAGCGTCGATGTTGGACACTCAGGTTTCATGAGATTTACGGATATGAGGGCCGATCAGAGTGACGGCGCCTGAGATACTGGGATTTGGGGTGTCGTTGATGGACACCGGGTTTTTCCATGATGATGATTATGTTTTATCCCCCACTCAGGATTTATTTGATATGCATTGTTTCATGTAGTTGTAGTACCCTGATGGTGTACCTTGATCATGATTTGTCGCATATCCATACCACCATACTTAGGCTATCAGATTGCATGTTTTAGATTATCGTTGTTCGTGCATACTTGCGATTATCTGTATGATATTATTTACTATTCACGAGTTGGAAACTCACCCGCGTTGTGCCACAATGTTTTGTAGGCTTGACCCTCAGAGTAGTCGCGGCAGGGCTCCTTATTGTATCTATTTTTGCGGATACCGCTACGGTTTGCTGTGAGGTCGCTTGGTGTTGGTGGGTTTGTGGTTATCCGAATACATCTATTGTATATCTCATTGTATCTAGTACTCTCCATCTACCACTTTCATGTATTGACTTAGAGACGAGTTTGTGAGGATCGATATTGTATTATATGTGACTCTGGATGTCGTGCTCGTGTCAGCCGGCTTTTCTTATGTCGCTTTACTTATTTTTATGTTGTTTTTATTCTTGTTGCCTATTTCTTCGCTACGGCGTCGTATATATGCTTGTGGTGGTTGTGTTCCACCTTTAGGTATGATTTGCTCCCGTTTGGGGATATTTTATTTATATCTTGTGTTTGTACCCGTTTCGGGGCTAGTTTTACAAAGGAGGTGCTGTCAAAATTTTTAAGAAAACGATTTAAGTCTGAGATTTTAACTTAGGAATTTCAAATGTTTTTAGCGAATGTTTTATTACTTTACTCCTTCTCTTGGTTTAGATTTCTGGGTTTTTCGGCTTACTTGAATTGCGTTACGCCTGATGACGTCACGTGGCTTAGGTGCCTGTCACGTTCCTAAATTGGGTCGTGACAAGAACCCTGAAAGTAGTATCCAGAAGATCTGTTGCCTCGAAAATGGTAACAGTGGACCACTACGTCCTTAAATTGGCCATAGACCGAGATGTTCCTAAACTAACAATGGACCAAGATATCCTTAAACTAAAACTTCGGACCGAGATGTCCTTAAACTAAAAATTCACCTCAAACATGGCGACTTTGGACCGAGGATTCCTTAAATTAGAAATTATCTGCCTCAAACATGGCGATAACGGACCGAGATGTCCCTAAACTAGCACGCCGTCTCCAAATTGGCAATCTCTACCTTTGAGATCTACATTGCAATCGAAACCACAACGGCGAAGACTGCAACTCAAGTCCCACTGGCTACACAGCTACTCCAGCGGTGAAATCACCCCTAAATCCCATTGGCAAACAGATGGGTCAAAAAAGGTATGTCCACAAGTAAAATGGATACGGATGAAAACCCGTAAGGGCGCCGTGAGTAAAAACAGCAGGGCTACCGTCGAGTTCGTGAAAACCCGGAAGGGTGCGACCTCGTTAAAAAAACGGTGTGTCCACAAGTAAAATGGGCACGGATGAAAACCCGAAAGGGTGCCGTGAGTAAAAACAACAGGACTGCCAGCGAGTTCGTCAAAACCCGGAAGGACACGATCTCGTTAAAAAATTTCATGTGCACTTGCAAGGTCCTCTTGACCTTGTGAGGAAAAATACCAACGTGAGATCCTTATGACTCACAAAGGAGCAACACACTTAGGAATCCTCATGATTCCTAAGGAGAAATTACACTTACGGGATCCTCATGACTCGTAAGGAGAATTCCCCCTACGAGACCCTCACGACTCATAAGATTCAAAAGCCTTAAGCTACAGGGATCTAAACCTGTTCTTAATCCGCCATATCCCCCAAATTTCCCTACAAGTGGTCTAATATTGACCCTTGTATACAATCCATGGGCACGAATAAATACTCCCTTACCAAGTTCTACCAACGGCGATAAATGTCCCATATGGTGAACGACACTTGTAAGTCCTCTCGATTTATAAGGAGAAAACACTCTTATAAGATCCTTACGACTTGCAAGGGAAAAAACCACTTAGGAATCCTTATTACTTCTAAGGAGAACCTACAACTACGAGGTCCTCTCGACTCTTAGGGAGAAATACTTTTATGAGATCTTTACAGCTCATAAAATCAAAAGCCTTAGTCGATAGGATCCTAACCCTGTTTGCTAAGCCAGCTTTGTTCAAATCGACAAAAGCAAATGATGATTCGCTCTTGGCAACATTCCAGTTGTAACGATGCTGATGCCTAAATAGGTATCAAATTTCAAGTCCTCGCAAAGGCAAATGATGATTCGCTTCTGGCAATATTCCGGTTGCAGCAATGCTGATGCCAAAATTGGTATTAGATATCAAGTTCCTGACTCGTAATAAAACTCAGCGAGTCGCAAAAAAAATGCACATGAAATAGCCGAAATGATGGGGCAACTCGCAATTAAAATCAGCGAACAAAAAATATGAATACAAAATAGCCGAAATGTTTGGCCAACTCGCAATAAAATACAACGAATAAAAATATAATAATAGCCGAAATGATTGGGCACCGTGAAGATAGCCGAAATGATTGGGCAATCGCAACTTTTTGCGATATGAAAAGCTGAAAAGATAGAGCATCGCGAAAATCAAAAATAAAATAAAACAAAAGAAATTTTTTTTTGCCCTGCAGGTGAGTCTACACTGACCCCTGTATACAATCCATGGGCACAAATAGAAAAGGGAACCATGTTTTCCCATCAGGCTCCGTCAAAGGGAGAGCCAAGTCTTGACGGTCCATACACAACCTAAAGACTACCTAACGTACCTTCTCATTCTAACAAGATGCAGACACGATGTCAACAAAAGGCCCAAGGGACAAAACAAAAAGGGGTGATGGCAAAATCACAGCTCCATCTCGACATTCTTCTCGTTACAGCAAACGCAATGTCAACAAAGGCTCTAAATAGCCAAATCAATAAGGAGTGACGGCAAAATCCCAGCTCCAGCTCGACATTCTTCTCGTTACAGCAGACGCAATGTCAACAAAGGCTCCAAATAGCCAAATCAAATTGAAGCAATGGCATATTCCTGGTTTCAGGATCTCGACGGCAAGTCATATAAAGTCAAAGAGACCATCAGAGATCATCCCACACCAACGCGGAGTGGTTATGACTCATCGGGGCTCCAAACTGAGCCTAACCTCAAGTAAAAAGCGACATGGCAAATTCCTAATGTTTGCTCTTCTGACGGTCATATAGCCTAAGGAGATTACTTGAAGACGTCTTGTCCAGCCCCCGAAGGGATCAGAGACACGACAGTTGCGGGGATACTCAAACAACAGCTTAAAAACTGCATATCGAGGAATACATCAGCCAACGTGACGGTACCACGGACCAAAGCACTAGTACCACAAAACCTAACGGACCTCTGTCGTAAAGAGCATGGGTTATCTACATATAACGTTATGATAAGTTTACCTGTAAACCTAAGGGAGGTAAACTAAACAAACTTCGAAATGAGTTCATAAACTAGAGACTCCGAAATGAGTGAATAAACTAAACAAACTCTGAAATGAGATCATAAACTAAATACTCCGAAATGAGTGAATAAACTACAAACTCCAAAATGAGTGAATAAACTACAAACTTCGAAATGAGTTCATAAACTAGAGACTCCAAAATGAGTGAATAAACTACAAGCTCCGAAATGAGTTCATAAACTAGAGACTCCGAAACGAGTCCATAAACTAGAGACTCCGTAATGAGTGAATAAACTACAGGCTCTGAAATGAGTACGTAAACTAGAAACTCCGAAATGAGCGAATAAACTACAAACTCCGAAACAAGTAAATAAACTAATTAGCGCCATATTAAGACACAGATAAGCGCATGCAAAAAATGTATATTCTTATTCATGAATCAAAGTGTTTAAGAGATACAATTAATACAAAAAGGGGAATACAATTACAATTGTTAAGAAGGCGGGCTTTTAATAAGTTGGCAATCCGCTCATGAGCTCCCAACAGCTCCTCCTCACATGCTTCTATTGCGGCCAACCCCGCTTATATTTGAGCCCATTGTTGCAAGCATGATGAAAACTTCTCAGCGATTTCCTATTTGGCAACTTCGCAATCTTGCATGCCCCGCTCGGTAAAATCCAGCATCTGCCTTAGCGTCAGCCCATTAGAAATACATTGTTGGAGGTTTTCGAAAATAACTTGCAGCTGCGCGGCTTTTGCTTCAAGCTGGGCGTGCAATTTGATAGATTCTCCAGAAGCCGTATCATGCTCCATTCGCTTCAGGGTCAACTTTTGTTCAAAACATTGAATGAAATCGGCACTTTGCTTGATCCATACGACCCGCTGAGCCTTCAAGGTCAATACCTCAGGAGCGAGAAGCTTGAGCTCGATCTCATGCAGACAGGCCTAGATTCTCTTACAATAGTCGACCCAAAAGCCGATGAAATCTTCGCTGTGGAAGTTCACAAGCGTCGCCAACATAGGATTGACTTCGTCAGTGAAATCCGCAGAAGAGGTGAGAGCTTTAGCATCAAGATCTTCGATAAATTCGCGTAACATCCGCTTGCTAGTTGCCGCACCCCTGGAAGATTAACGCTTAGCAAAAGGCCCTGTAGGCATGGGAATGTGAGACTCAAAAGGAACCGAAGCCGGTGTATTCGCTGCAAAATAAATCACGCACGAATGAGGGTCGGATTTCGATTTGAAAAAATTAAGAAGAGGCTGATGGACGAGATCTACTGTACCATCTGTTGAAGGCAGCATGACAGGGAGCACAGGAGACTCGGCCATCCCTTCATTTCCTCCCTTAAGCCGTGGTACTGTGGTCAATATGGGGAAAGCTTAGCAACGGAATGAAAAGAGGAAACACCAAGCAAGGAGTATACAAACCAATGCCGGAAGGAGGAACGCATTCCGACTAGAAGGCAAAATGCGGGCTTAACACCTGGTGTAAGCGATCAAAGAGCATTCCTGCAGGATTGCAACAATATGTAGTCAATACGGAAAAATGGTATGTATACTGAAGTAAAGAAATGAGAAATCTTCACCTTCCAGAGTTCGGAGAGACGCAGAAGAAAAGGGTGGAACTGTGGCAGTCAGAGCAATGACCAGCGGCAATTCTTCAGTCAATACAGCATTAAGGTCTACTGCACCTATACTCAGGATAAATGAGATATCATTAGATGTCTAGTGGGATTAAAAACTCAAAGATTATAACTCAAGGAGTACCTGACAGAGCAGAAACTGAGACAGTGCCCAAAACGTCACTAGTTGTGACGGCTTCCTTGGTTGCCACTGGGAGATTCAGCACCCCCACCTTCATCCCCTAATTCGATAAAGGCAGTTATAATGCTGGCATCCCCTGCCGATATCAAGGATCCACAGGGAGAAGAAGCGACAATCGGAGCGGTCTCAGATTCTAGAGAAAGTTTGGCCACTTCAGGCTCTTTAGTCACCGGCGCTTCACCTGCCAGGCCACTACCAGAATTTGGCCCTGCTTTAAAAAAATGTGTCATGATTCGAGGAAAAGCGGTTACTGAGTTCTAATAAG
Source organism: Agapanthus africanus (assembly GCA_030015575.1). NCBI lineage: Eukaryota > Viridiplantae > Streptophyta > Magnoliopsida > Asparagales > Amaryllidaceae > Agapanthus > Agapanthus africanus. Next base: position 673,606,117 of record JASDDO010000022.1, on the reverse strand, counting down.
GAACCGCGCGTTGTTATACCTTGAAGCAATCGCTCGGCCTCTTCCTGAGTCACACGCGCAACACGTTTATGAGCAATAGACAAGTCAGAAGGGGCATTCGCCATGGGAACGACAGAAGGTTGAACTTCACTCGAACCTGCGCCCGCGGCCAAGACAGCCTGATGTTCCCTCGCAACATGCTTTCTATGCTTCCTTTCAGCCTGGGCTGTATGAACCGACCTTCTTAAAACTTCTGACATGGGGACGTCGTCATCCAAACCAAGCTCAGCCTCTGGATCCGCTTTGGCATCCATCATAGGCAGCTTCAGCAACACCTCTTGCGGTGGCCTTGGGAGGGCCTCATCCGTAACCGATGTCTTTGAAGGATTTTCTACATCACCACCCAGGGCCGGCATTACATTCGGAATAACCTGGGTTATGGTGGTTCCTGTAATAGGATAAAGAAAAGGGTCAGATCATAAATAAATGGAAATAAAAATATAAATATGTAGTGAAGCGAAGCATACCGAGGCCCAAGGAGACACGGAGCCTCTCATCCTCCTCAAACGTCTTGAGGGAAGCCGAGAGAGCCTCTTCCGCAGAAATACCTATTAAGGAAGAGAGCGTTAGTAAAATATAATAAATTAAAAAAGGGAGGGGATATATACAGGAGAGTATAAATAAAGTATACCGGACTCTGCAATAGAGGCTAACGCTGCCTGTTCGCGAGCCAGTCGTTTCGACGCTTCAATGGCGGCCTGAAGATCGGTATCAGTTATAGGCGCATCAAACAGACCGAGATTAGTACCATACTCGCACAAGCCCTCAATATAGGGAGCATGGGGTTCCTGGGCGAATACAACGTCAGCAGAAAATAAGGATTCCTTTTTCTTCTGTGAATTGGCGCCAACACCCACTGATAAGAGTTTTCGCTTGACGGGTCTCTTCGGACGGCGAGTCCCAATCTCCGAACCAATGCCCGACTCTGGGGATGCCACAGCTACCACGGTTACAGGAACATCTGGTCGAAGCTTATCAGGAAAAGCTCGTGGGACTACAGCCGTAACAGTCTCTTTTAAGGAAGGACGAACGATTGTCTGTCGCTTCAGCGGGACCGCTAGATTACTAGCAGGAACTCCTTATGGTGAAGCAGCAGCTTCCTCTCCTCCCTAATGATAGCATCCGTTTCATGTTTATACCAAGCAACGTAAGCATTCGATGCCCTTAGAGTATAACCCGGCTCACTGACAAGAAAGTGGGACCCCGTATTTAAACACATGAAGTAATGTGTCGCGTTACGAATACCTTCTTCAGTAGTGACGGGGTCCATGAAGAACGCCTCGAGAGAAACGCCTTGGTTGTAACCTAATTGCTGAGCGATGCGATGTAGGTTATACCTCATAAATAGCACCGAAGCATTCTGTCTAAATACTAGAAAACCCGGCCTGATAGAATACAGGTGTATAACCTCTCGATCCCACAACATAGAAGCCCCGTCCTTTAAAATATCGTGCAACGGCTGGACCCCTGTTAAAGGTTCTTTGCCAATGGTCAGGAATTTGTCGACAAAGGTCATGCTATCCCCGACCATGCGCGGACAAAGGAGCTGTCGCCAAGCCTCCCGTTGTGTCGGGTCGGGTGAAGAAGCATCGACTAAGTGCATGCCCCAAGGAAAATTGTTCCTTCGTAAAATTTGGGTCGTTTATGCATACCAAAGGCACCCAGTACATGCATCTCAATTCATGAGGTAAAGTAATGCAGTGGAATATTGATGGGCTTCAGACCCGGCTGAGTAGTGTCGGCTGCTAAGCTCAGGCCTTGATATAAGTGAGTTAATCCCGTGACCCCAACGGCCATGCGTATCCCCACGGTGATACAATGAGCCGGATAAAAAACAAACAGTCTCATGTAGCGCGGGTGCGTCGGAAGCGCAAACCAGCTCAACCACAATCCGACAAACCCAATAAAGAACATCTCTTCATCAACGTCCGGGACGACAATCTCTGCGTAGGGGACAACTGGAGTATCTGGAATAAAGAATTTCTTTAAATCCACCTCCGCGGTCGGCAAGTTGTCCGAAACAAATCCGAACGGGTCGTCGAGTTTGGCAAACTTCGCAGCTTATTTAGACAGAGCCTCTAAACGAAGAAAGCATGCGATGAAATATGCAAAGCTAACTTCGTGCCCACCAGACTCCAGGAATAAACTCTCGTACATGTTCAACACCTTGATCAAGCTCGGGAACTGATGTTGAACGGCATTCTCCGGAGTAGGGCCTATTACTACTGACTTGGTGGCGAAGATATACTCGTCGGGGGGAAGTAGCTCCTCATAGTGCTCCCCTCTGACAGGTAAGCCAGAGATCTCCGCAAACTCCTTTAATGAAATCGAAACCTCCCGATCTGATAAGAAAAAAGTATGGGTCGGGATGTTCCATTGTTCCAAAAAAGATTTGGTCTACCACACATGAGAAGCGTGGTAGTGAAAGATGGACGCGTAGATTGCGAGATACAACCTGGTCTTTAACAACAGCGATTTCTTGGCTGACAGGATATATCGGGCCCACTGTAGATAGCCAGCCGAATGACGGGGAGTCATTCCTATCATGTAAACTTTCCCCCAATGACGCGACTCTCCTTGGCATATGTGTCGCCCTAAAATGTCCAAGGCCATCGGCGGCTGCACTGGTATTGAGGCAATGAAAGGCTGAAGACGACCTTCCAAGGTCCAGTTGACCTCTTCTACTACGTAGGTCACCGGCAGCGGATCGACATAATGGATCACCGGGATCGGTTCCGAAAGCGCTGCGCAAGTAAAACTACGCCGATCCCGAATAATTTGACTATACCATGACCCCCATAAATGAAGAGATTTTTGCTCTGGGTCATGGTCCCGAATAAGTGCGACGACCTCCCGATCTATAGGTGCGTCAGTGAAAGACTCTCCGAGCGAACGAAGAGAAAAGAGGAATCGAAATCCATAGTACCTGCACAAAAAGGGAAGGGTTAAGTATCGACACGATATTTAAGACTTTAACATTCTTTTACACCTAAAATTGTATTGCACCGCGGTTCAAAGAGAAAGGAACAGGGGATTGCACAAAATCAAGGCAACACCCCATCAATGATGGGACAGTCACTCATTGAAAGAATCCAAAAGGATTCTCATTTAATGAGAAAATATTATGGAGTCAAACTCCCTTGTGTCCTGCAAACAGATTTCGAATCTGCAAGGAAAACAAGAAAGGGAATAAAATTCCCAAAAGAATTTCTTTAAAAGAAATTTTTCAGAGTCAAGCTCTATAGAACAATGGGATAACATCCCAGAACTCCGATCGAGAAACGGAATTAAATTCCAAATAAAATCACAGTTAATAACAGGGTAAAACCCAAAAGATCTTTAAGATCTATGATCTACTCAAGTAAAAGTTTTAGATCTCTAAGAGATCATTACAAAAAGAAGAGCAAAGCACTATTAGTGGGTTAAAACCCCTACAACACGAAGAGATTCCTCCAAAGATTTCTTCTGGAGTTTAATCATGAGCATGATTCTTACCAATTTTTGACAGAGTTTTAACTCTGGGGAAGTTTCTTTGGACAGAGATCTGAGCTCTGGAAAGAGAATTAAATTCTCAGAGAAGGAAGAAGAATAAAGAAAATGAACAGCAGTCATCTCAAGGGCCAAAGGCCTTACTTATAACCACAAGGAGACGGTTCAACTCCCCAGGAGATCGAACGGTGGAAAAGATGCCACCGCTGCATTCACGTGCGAGCTATGAGAACGCAACGGTGGGGGGCATTTGTTTCCCCAATAAAAGAGCAGAGCTTTGTTAAAAAATAAGGCAGCGCCTCACGTGCTTCCCACGAGTGCGTCAGCGCTAAGACCACTCTGATAGGAATTAATCCTATGGTGGCGCCTCACGTGCTCCTCACGCGGGCGCCAATGTGCAACACGGGCGCCAGTGTGCAAAGAACATGAATACCTATTATAAAAATTAAAACCTTAAGTAGCGCCCACGTGCATAACACGTGAGCGCCGACGTCCAAGTAGAATTAAATTCTACTCTCTGTTAAACAGAGTCGTTGGATCAAAAATCCAACGGAGATAATAAATCATCAAAAAATACAGAATTAAATTCCGACGGGAGAAAACATCCCCCAAATTAGATTATAGAATAAAATTCTATTTTGGGATATATTCCCTCAATCTTTCTAAACAAGAAAGATTGTTCTTTGTAAAACAGAGAACCGGTAGATTAAAAATCCAATGGTGATTTAAAAAATCACCGTTTTACAGAATAAATTCTGTGTAAGGGAAAATATTTCCCCAATCTTATTAGAAACAAGAAAATATGTTCTGTAAAACAGAAACCCTTGGATCAAAGATCCAATGGTGGGTAAAAATCCTCAAATCAATTGGGATCTCTTAATAAGATATTTTTTCAAAGTTAATTAACAAATTTCCTATATTATATAAAGGACCCAAGACTTCAAGTCTGATACAGAGGAACCCCCCACAAGCTTCTAAAAACTAAAGCAGAAAGCTTCAAAAGGTAACAGAGAATAAGATCTCCCTCCTCAAAAACTCTAGGTAAATAAAAAGAACAGAGATCAAAATATCTCGTTTACGTATCTAAGGGTTTAAACTTTTTTAAAAAGAACTTAGTTTTTTCTCTGGATCTGAGATCCACAAGAGCAGTCTCCCATAAGTTGATAATTTAATTCTCATCGGGAAGAATTTGTTCTTGAGAATCGAAGATTCTGAAAAGGACTAGGAATTGAATTCCTTAAAACGAAGCATATAAGAGAAACATGGTTCTCATAAAAGAACTTGGTTCTTAAAAAAATGAAAGCTTGATCATTAATGGGCGCTACAGAAGAAAAGAGTGCTTAGCACTCACTGGATAGTGCCCAGCGCCTCACGTGTCCCTCATGTGGACGCCATAAAAGAAAAGAGTGCTTAGCACTCACTGGGTAGCGCCCAGCGCTTTATGTGTCCCTCATATGGGTGCCATAGAAGAAAAGAGTGCTTAGCACTCACTGGGCAGCGCCCAGCGCTTCACGTGTCCCTTACGTGGGCGCCACAGAAGAAAAGAGTGCTTAGCACTCATTGGGCAGCGCCCAACACCTCACGTGTCCCTCACGTGTGCGCCACATAAGAAAAGAGTGCTTAGCACTCACTAGGCAATGCCCAGCGCCTTATGTGTCCCTCACGTGGGTGCCACAGAAGAAAAGAGTGCTTAGTACTCACTGGGCAGCGCCTAGCGCCTCACGTGCTTCGCACGTGAACACCATAAAGGGCGCCCAGCACTCCATATAAAGACAAAAGGAGTAAAGTGTTTTACACTTATTGGGTAATCCCCCATGATTGAAAGCTCCACATGATCATATGTGGGCGTCAGAACTTATATAAGTGCTCAGCACTTTTTGCATAAAAGGAGGACTGATTAAACAGAGCCCAAGCAAGTGCTTAGCACTCTTGTTTTTCAATAAAAAAAAAAGACCACTGAGTAGATCAAGCCCAAATTGGCTAGGTCCTCTGAGGATAGAATCTCCTTGATTCAAATCAACCGAGCTCATATACTCATGATTGCCCAAACTGATCTCAGTCTCACATATAACTATTGATCTTTCAATTGATGATATCCAAAATGATATTCATTCCATATCTCCTAAGGTAATCTTAGTCTCAAAATATGACTAACGATTCCTAAGGCCACCATTACCCGTCTCCCTAAAATACGGGATTTGGTTTAAGAGTACATCTCTCCACACCTCTGATATACATCGTTGTAATTCTTCAACGTTTTCAGAGAGGTGGCGGGTCCCGACAACCAACAATTCTTCAGTGCGTTCCCAAACCGTCCAAACCGACGTGCACACATCAAATCAGACCGCACCCCATACTGGTTGCATTCCATATCACCCTTGTCCATTCCGTCACGTAACAAATACACGTGCGTACAAGATGAACACAATGGACCACTATGTTCTTAAACTGGCAATGGACCACTACGTCCTTAAACTGACAATGGACCGAAATGTCCCTAAACTAATATTCGCCTCCAAAACGGCGATAATGGACCGAAATGTCCCTAAACTAATATTCGCCTCCAAAATGGCGAAAATGGACCGAAACATTTTTAAACTAAAACAATAGAGCCCAAACGTTCTTTTGTTGGATCCTAAATAAAAATGATCCTGAAACCCCGTTAAGTGGATCTTCGTCTCAAATTGGACAAATGTATCCTTAACAGAAACAAATCGAGCCCCAAATGCTCACATACATTTAAGTCGATCTTAATCTCAAACTAGATTAACAGTCCTTAAATAAAAATCCTAAATCTAAGATATACGGATTTGGACTAATTCATGCCCTACGGGCGACAACATAAATTAGTCTTCATATACAATCCACGGGCAATCTAAACAAACAAAAACACACACAACACGAAGTGAACTTCCGGAGCAGTAGAAAGTGGTTATCGCGATGCGGTAATGTAATTAACTGCAGGGGCTTGCACCTGCAGGGAAGAGCGTCCCCACAATAAAAAAAACTCTCGCATAAACGAGGGGGGATCTGACGAAGTCTGCTACAACGACCGCATCCGTCCAAACCTCCGATATACGGTGCCATAAATCAACTTGGCATTTTCGGAGAGATGGACGGATAAATCTAAATAGCATCTGCCCCCAAATTCAGGCAGGGCGATCCATCCTGGTCCGTCCCCGTTTCCGGTGGTGAACAGGTATGCACCCCGAAGACCGAGGAGAAGCTCGCCAGCTACGGGCCAAAGCACGCCATTTTGTCTGGAGCAACAGAAACCTGTACAAGAAGCATACACTCAGCCATTGCTCCGATGCATCGACCCCCACGAGGCTGACTACATTCTGTGAGAAATACATGAAGGGGTCGGGGAGCGCATCAAGGATCCCGCACCTTGGTCCAGAAGCCGCTGCTCCAAGGGTACTACATGCCGAAATTGCACCAGGACGCCGAGAAGCTGGTCAGAAGATGCTAGAACTGCCAACTCTTCGGCAGCATACCTCGTCTTCCCACCATCGAACTAACTCCACTCAACTCCTCTTGGCCGTTCGCATAATGGGGGATGGATATGGTCAGTCAACTCCCCACCGGCACTGACGGACACAGATACATCCTCGTCGCTGGGACTACTTCCCAAAATGTATAGAGGCCGTACCCATCAGAAAACCGGATGCCGCCTCTGCGATAAACTTCCTGCAGAACAACATAATTTCTCGATTCGGAATCCCGAGGTGCATGGTTACCGACCTTGGGACCATCTTCAAAAACGATAAAGTCAAAGAGTTTTGCAGCAACTACCACATACTGATGAAGTTTGCCGCGGTTACACATCCTCAATGCAACAAGCAGGCTGAGGTAGAGAACCAAGGCGTTATCAGCGGTCTCAGAGCCCGTTTGGAAGGAAGGCAAGGCGGCTGGGTCAAGAAACTGCCGCGGGTGCTATGGGCATTATGAACATTAAAGAAAACACCCACGGAGGAAACCCAATTCGGCCTCTGCTATGGTATCGAGGCAATGGTCCCCGCGGAAATTGGACTGCCCAGTTACAGGGTAGAACATTTTGACGATGAAGCCAACACCTCGGCACTCCGAAGCAACTTAGACATCTTATTGGAAAAACGGGATCGAGTGCAAATCAGAGCGGCCGCTTACCAGCAGCAAACCACATGCTACTACAATACTCGAGTTAAATATCGGGCCTTCAAGGTGGGAGATCCGGTCTTACGAAGAAACGAGTTCGTGGACCAAGAGTGGTTGCATAAGTTCTCCCCGAAGTGGGACGGACCATTCCTCGTAACGGAAGCATTTCCCAGTGGAGCATACCACCTGCAAGACGCCGGAGGGCATAATTTTCCTTGGCCCTATAATGTCGAAAAGCTTAAATTGTATAAATAAACATGTATCGTCTTTCAAAATAATGTAATTCCTTTTTGCATTTAACTAAATCTTCCGGGCTAGGTCCTTTTATGGAAAAGACTTTGTGTACCCCCGCAGGGCTCTAACCTTTTGATTCTTTTCTCGGTTTCAAGACTCCGAAGTTTTTTAAGAAATCATAAAATATATATCAAGGTAGAAGAAAAGAGACGGTACACTGCAATCAAAGACAAGTTTATTTATTTAAGAGGTATTATGGGCTCCCCAGCCTTACAACAATTATAACAAAGGATGGCGGGGGTTAAGGAAACATTGTCGGTAATATACCGAAGAAAGCACCTCCAGCCGATCCCAAGCAGCTTCGACTCGCTCCCTCCGACGGTACTCGTGGACCCTAGAAGCCACAGACTCCCCGGGATTCTCCCCCGCCGAGCATGATGCGACGACTAACCTTTGATGAAAACTCTCAAGCAGAAGGTCCACCTGTTTCCCCCAATTAGAGCAAAACTCTGTTTTAAAAATGAAGCGACGATTCAGCTTCTCCCAATCAGAGCAAACCTCTGTTCAAAGTCCAAGATTTGGAATGAAGCGACGCTTCCTCACCCCCAATCAGAGCAAAGCTCTGTTCCAAAATTCAAAATTTTAAAATTGAAGCAACGTTTCAGATCCCTTGCGCTCTGCGCTGCGCGCCACGTGTCAAACACAGACGCGCTAGCGCAGTTGCGCTGCGCTCTGCGCTGTGCGCCACGTGTCAAACACTAGCGCAGTTGCGCTGTGCGCCACGTGTCAAACGCAGGTACGCTAGCACAGTTGCGCTGCGCTCTGCGCTGCGCGCCACGTATCAAACGCAAGTGCGCTAGCGCCAATTGCGCCAGCACTGGAATTTAAATAATAAATTATTAATTAATCAGAATTAAAATTCTGTTCTAGAAAGATCTTTTCAATCTTATTAAAATAAGAAGATTATCTTCTGTAAAACAGAGGCCTTAGGATCAAAGATCCAACGGTGGGGAAATATCCCCAGATCAATCAGAGAAAGATATCTGTAACTAACTTAACAAATCAATTAGCCCTATATAAAGGCCCCAAGACTTCAAGTCTCATAAAGAGAGAACCCTCTGCAAACTTTGAGAAAAAACTCAAAGAGAAAGAAAGGCAAGCCTTTGAAGAAAGAAGATCATTTTCTTCATCTTTAAAGGTAAAGAATATATTTCTTGAAGAACAGAGATGAAAACATCTCACAAAAAGAAGAATCCTCTTCTAAAAAGATCAAAGATCGAAGAACAAGATGAAGATCTTCAATAAAAAAGAAAAAGATCAAAAAGATCTAATTATAAAAGATTAAAAAGAAGTAATTTACTTCATTCGCAGATCTTTTGATCTATAAAGGCACAGCCTTTTGATGAGAATAAGAACCTTGGTTCTTGGATCTTGAGGCAACGCCTCTTTTGAAGAACAGAACAAAAAACTTGTTCTTTGATCTTAAATTGATCAAAATGCGCTCTGCGCTATTGGACAGTGCCTTGCACTCTTGAATTGCGCCTTTGCGCTCCTTGGACTGGCGCACGTCACCAGAGCGCGCCACGTGTCAACCACAGAACAGTCTGCGCTTTGTGCTTCTAAAAATAGCGCATTGCGCTCTTGGACTGGCGCATAGCGCCAGAACACGCCACGAGTCATTCACTGGCGCAGCGCACTCAGAAAGCGCAGTGCGCTAATAGACTTGCGCTTAGCGCAGAGCATGACACGTGTCACCTTCGCATGCACTAGCGCATTGCGCTCTTTGATTGGCGCAAAGCGCCTAACAAGCCACGTGGCGCACTATCAGACCACTATTTTGCTCCTGATAAATGCTATGCATTTAATTACAGAGCCCAATGCTATGCATTGATAAAAGGGCCGAGCCCAAATAAAGGCTCAACAGCCAGAGCAATAAAATGTTCAACTCATATCAACTGAGCCCATATGTTCATAAACCTTCAAACAGACTTTAGTCCCAAATGGGACTATAGATCTCCCAACCAACATTGGTTCAAGGGTACATCTCTGAACTCCTCTGATATTTGTCGTTGTAATCCTTCAACGTCTTCAGAGAGGCGATGGGTCCCGACAGCCATACATTCCACGGACTATGATGGACCACTCTGTCCCTAAACTGGAAACCGACCGAAATGTCTCTAAACTAAACAGTAGAGCCCAAATGCTCTCTTGTTGGATCTAAATGATCCTGTTAAGTTGATCTTAGTCTGGAAATTAGACTAACGTGTCCTTAACAAACGTTTAAGTTGATCTTAGTCCAAAATGAGACTAACGTATCCTTAAACCAAAACCTCAAAACCCAAATCTAAGAAAATAAGGATTTGGACTAATCCACGCCCTACGGGCGACAACATAAATTAGTCTCCGTATACAATCCACGGGCAACCACAAACAAAACAAACACCTACGATACGAAGTGACCTGGAGAAGGAGAAAGTTGTTACCGCGATGCGGTAGCATAATTAACTGCAGGGGCTTGCGCCTGCAGGGAAGAGCATCCCCACAATCAAAAACCCCTCAAACGAGGGGGAATCTGACGAAGTCTGCTACATCGGCCGTATCCGTTTAAACCTTCGATACATGGTGCCATAAATCAACTTGGCATCTTCGGAGAGGTGGACGGATAGCACCAATTAGCATCTGCCCCCAGATTCAGACAAGACGTCCAGTCTTCCCGATTTCTGGCGGTGAACAGATTCTGGCACGCCCGGTGAGGCCATGGTACAGGTGGGCCAACCCGGCAATTCCAATCGACAATTGTATGCCAGCCACCATCCTATATGCTGGGTAGAAGACGGATGGCCTCATATAACGAGGGTGCATGGGGAGCACGAACCAGCACAACCATAACCCCAGAAACCCGAGAAAGAAAGTCTCATCGTCGATGCCCGGAGTGGTGATTTCCGATAAGGGGATGATTACAGCATCAGGGAGGAAAAAACCCTTTTGATCGTCTTCCAGTGCTGGTCGACGATCTAAGCCAAGGCCGAAGGGGTCGTCAAGCTTGGAAAATTTTTCGCCCCGTTGCGATAGAATCTCCGGTCGAAGAAAGCAGGCGATGAAGTCTGCGAAACTAACTCCCCGGCCTCCCGATTCCAAGTATAGACTTTCATATATATTCAGCACCTTTACCAAACTCGGAAACTGGTGCTGAATAGCATTCTACGGCGTTAGGTCCATCACCAACGGCTTAGTGGCGAAGACATATTCATCAGGAGGAAGCAGCTCCTCATAGTGCTCTCCCCTCACCGGCAGACCAGAAATTTCAGCAAATTCTTCCAAAGAGATGGAAACTTCCCTGTCCATTAGAAGAAAGGTATGGGTGGGATGTTCCATTGTTCCACGAACGCCTTAACCCACCATGTCGGAGGAGCAGAGTACTCGAACAGCGAGGCGTAAACTGTGGGGTATAGACCGATCTTCAACAGGTGCGTCTTCTTCGCTGACAAAATGTACCTGGCCCACTGCAGATACCCTGCCGAATGTCGAGGGGTCAACCCAATATTGTAGGGTTGTCCCCAAGGGCGTGACTCGCCCTGGCATATGCGCCGCCCCAAAATATCCACAGCTACCGGCAGCTGCATGGGAATGGCAGCAATCGAAAGTTGAAGAAGATCCTCCGAATTCCAATTTACCACCTCCACGGCATAGTTCACCGGGGGTATATCTGCGTACGAGATCGATGAGATCGGCTCTGACGGCGTCGCACAAGAGAAGCTTCGGCGACCTCTGATAATTCCGTTGTACCACTTACCCCACAGGTAAAGGTTCTTGTACTCCGGGTCGTAGTCCTTAATGAGAGCAAGAACCTCCCGGTTTACCGGTGCCTCAGGGAATCCTCCCTCCGAACGGAAAAACGGGAACGAGAGATCAGCAGACATATTGCCTGCAAGAAAAAGCGAAATTCAATTATCAATATCATAATTTAATTTTAAAAGCCCGACGCTTGGTACTTTAAATTTGTATCGCACTGCAATGCAGTGGAGAGGGGACCAAAGAGGGACCCACAAAATCTAGATGACAATGCATCAGTTAATAAGACAACCTCATCATTGGATGAGACTCAAAGAATATTCTCATTAAATGAGAAATCCCTCGAGACAAGGGGAAAATCTCCCTTTCAGAGCAAAGCTCTATAACAGAGCGACACTTGTCAAACTCTGGTCACGAGGGAATTAAATTCCTTAAAGAGCCTAGCTCTGTAATGATGATGGAAAAATCCATCAAAGAAAATTAATTCCTAAGAATTAAAATTATTGGATCTTAAAGATCCATGAAAAAACTCTAAAGAGTTCTTCATCAAAAGATCTATACATTGTCAAAGAGCAGAGCTCTGACCCATGGGCTAAGAAACCCTAAGGAAAGATCTATTTAGATCTATGGGTTAATGAGAGTAAAGCTCTGTTTGTGAAACCCCAAAGGGGTTTTCTTTAGATCAAAAGATCTATGAGAGCAAGGCTCTGTTAATTAAAATTAATTTAATTTAATTCAATTTTTACCTAAAATTTTCTAGAGTTTTAACTCTTGAAGTTCTTGGAAATAAGAACAAGGCTCTGAGATAAAAATTGTTGAAGATGATAATCATCTGAGGACCAAGGGTCCTATTTATAGGCGCTGAAGCGCCTCCTCAACTTCTGAGTTGATCCAATGGCTCAGATGTTGCCACCGCTGCACTCACGTGTGCGCCATGTGAGCGCAACGGTGGGGGGGCATTTGTTTCCCCCAATCAGAGCAAAACTCTGTTTGAATTTCAAAATGCAAAAATTGAAGCAACGCTTCAGATCCCTTGCGCTGCATACTGAGCGCTACGTGTCAACAGCAGACACGCCAGCACGAGGAGCGCTGCGCCCAAGGCAGCGCACCCCCAATCAGAGCAAAACTTTGTTTCAAAATTCAAATTTTAAAAGATGAAGCAACGCTTCAGGTCCATTGGGCTCTGCGCTGCGTGCCACATGTCAAATATAGGTGCGCTAGCGCAGTTGCGTTGCGCTCTGCGTTGCGCGCCACGTGTCAAACACAGGCACGACCACGTGTCAAACACAGGCGCGCTAGCGCAATTGCGCTGCGCTCTGCGCTGCGCTCTGCGCTGCGCGCCACGTGTCAAACATAGGTGCGCTAGCGCCAATTGCGCCAGCACTGGAATTTAAATAATAAATTATTAATTAATCAGAATTAAAATTCTAGAAAGATCTTTCTAATCTTATTAAAATAAGAAGATTGTCTTCTGGAAAACAGAGGCCTTAGGATCAAAGATCCAACGGTGGTAAAATATCCCCAGATCAATCAGAGAAAGATCTCTGTAACTAACCTAACAGATCAATTGGCCCTATATAAAGGCCCCTAGACTCCAAGTCTCAGATACACAGAAGAGAGGGAACCCTCTGCAAATTTTGAGAAAAAACTCAAAGAGAAAGAAAGGCAAGCCTTTGAAGAAAGAAGATCATTTTCTTCATCTTTAAAGGTAAAGAATATATTTCTTGAAGAACAGAGATGAAAACATCTCACAAAAAGAAGAATCCTCTTCTAAAAAGATCAAAGATCTAAGAACAAGATCAAGATCTTCAATGAAAAAGAAAAAGATCTAATTATAAAAGATTAAAAAGAAGTAATTTACTTCATTCACAGATCTTTTGATCTATAAAGGCACAGCTTTTTGATGAGAACAAGAACCTTGGTTCTTGGATCTTGAGGCAACGCCTCTTTTGAAGAACAGAACAAAAAACTTGTTCTTTGATCTATAAAGGCACAGTCTTCCCGGTTTTCGGCGGTGAACAGATTCTGGCACGCCCGGTAGGATCTTTTCCTCTTTCCACTCCACACTTCGTGTGTCATGTTTCGCGAATGAATTGCGGTTTGATATGGTTGCATGTGGATTTGAGATACTTAGATTTGGTGCCTTGCTCCGTGCAGAAGACAGAAGATCAATGACTTCAAACTGCACTAACTGCAACTGCAACTCTCGCTCCATCCCGTCCGGAGGATTGACTTACGGGCCCCAAGCGGCCTCCATCTTCGCTATGCCAATGGAACATGTGACTCAGGCCAACACTGGTTTATTCTTTGGGACCATGCTCTCACCGATGAGCTTCAATGCCCCAATGTCGTCGCAGGAAGCTCCAAAGAAGTCGCTCTTTGATCGGCTTACAATTACCGCGGCTCCTCTCAACGCGTCGCCCAAGTCCAATGCCTCAGTTTTCAGCAGACAGGGCCAAAGTTCAAGTGGGCCCATGAAGAAGCCCGCGATACCTGAAGCAGCCATCCCGAAGCGGATAGCCATTCCTGCTCCTAAAGTCACGAAGGTTGTTTCCCATGTTCGAAAGTCGGCCTTCGCAAGACTGACTATCCCCTCTCAACAGACGTCAGTCTTCGACCGGCTAGCGCCAATAACAACCTTTCCTCTAAACAAGGGGCATGACAAAGCTATCCTCATCACCGAATCAACGCCATCGGCTCGACACATTCGACGTCGCCATTGGCGCCAAGTAAGAAAGGCTGAGGGCAACTCCCCCTCTGGTTTAACTCCACCATCCCCAACGATGAAAGTCAATGCTGCTGTTCCAATCGGGAACAACTTTGAATTACTAAACAAGGTGCGCAGGAACTCTCCTACCGCCATGCTTAAGAGATCTCCTCAACCGATAAAGAATATTACAGAAACAAAGACGGAGCAGCCCCCTCAACGGCTGTCCTCCAAAGTTTACAAAGTCTGGAGACGGGTCCAGGAGTCGGTGATTGATCAAGACTATCCTCGCCGACAGAAAAAGCTGAAGGTCCAGCAGGAAGAGAATCGTCCTGTCAAACCACAGAAAATGTCATCCGTCTGGGTGCCCACTGCAACGGCTCCCTCAACGTCAACCGCTGAATAGAGAAGGAGGCCAGGGAAAGCCCCTGTGACTACGGCAAACCGCAAAGACGCTGAGTCCAAACACCCCAAGTTTGGGGGAATAACGGTCCATACGGTTTACATAGCGTCCGGGAAAGAGGATAGTCGCGCTTCAACGGATCACCGACCGCTCACTCGATCCGTAACCAAAGCCCAGGAGCAACAACAGAAGCTTCAGGAAATGATGACTGCAATGGCCGCACTTACCGGGCCAAAAGAAAGCTCGGAGGTAACATTAGAACAGCGTCACGAACAAGAAATCGATGCTGACTTCCTACGCAGAGTCCTCGAAAAGAAGGACAAAGAGGCAGCGGAACAAGCTGCCAACATAAAACAAATGGCGCTTCTCTTCCAAGTCATGGTAGGAATGATGTTACAGCCGGATCCTCGAGCTGAAGACCCTCCGATCATTATTGAAGACGATAGAGTGGAGACATCGAACCCTCTTCCGGCTTTTTCAGCAGCCAAGGAGGAAACGATTTCCAAGGCCGCACTGGATGACTATATAGCTCAGCAAATACGAACTCACCAGGCGAATGAAGCGGCTGGCCAAATTGTCAAGACCGGACGACCCTATCCGGGCTGGTATGACTAAATAACGCGCCAGGATATACGATCCCTAAATTCCATGTATATAAAGGGACGGGAAACCCGCACCAGCATGTCGCTCAATTCAGAGCCTTATGCGGCAACACTGGAGGCGATGATAAACTGTTGTTTCGCAAATTCGTCGGCAGCTTAGCGGAAACGGCCTTCGAATGGTATTCGGAGCTACCTAATGACTCTGTCAAAACATTTACGGAGATGGAGCTGCTGTTTACACAAAGATTTGCAAGCACCAGCGAGCGCACCCCAATCACCGCATTGATCAACGCCAGGGTAAGGTCAGGAAAAACGTGGGTTCAATACGCAATACGGTGGTGAAACTTATGGTCGAAGTGCGAACAGCGCATTGAAGAGGCACCGGCGGTGGGCATGTTCGTGGGCACCCTAGACCCTCATGCAACTATTTCACAGTTCATGATGTTCTTTAAACCGACCACATTCCAGGATTTAATCGATAAGCTATCCCAGATGGATCAGATGGGTCACAAACCGTCTCCTCCGAAACCGGAGCCGCGGAACGAAAAGGGTAAAGGGAAGGTGACCTTCGTCGCTAACACCCAACAGCATCCCAGTGCCCCAAAGCTAGCGGATTAACTCGAGGAGAGACGGCGCTATTACAATGAGAAAATGAACCATCCTTACTCATTCCCCAGGGACAAAACGAAGAGGCTGTTCGAGATGGCTATGCGCAACATGCTTATCAATTTGCCGAATCCCAGGCGACCACCGCAACCCAGCGAAGTGAATAATCCCAATTATTGCCCTTACCACCAAACGGTAAGTCACCCGATCGAGGATTGCTTCGTCTTTAAGGGGTGGATCGAGGATCAATACCTGCAAGGCAAGTTTGCGTTGTCTGAGAAGTGGAAAGTAAACCCACCACAACCGCACATTCCTAAGAAGACGGACACACCGGGAGAAACGTGCTCTTTTGTTGAAGAAGCTCCATAAGAGGTCGTGCTTTCAGCCAAAACCAAAATGATGCTGAATGATCTTCAGACATGCCCGACGATCAGGTGGAAGAACCCGCTGGAATCCCAAATTATCGAAGGGATGCTGAAGCCGCGCCCAACTCCAAAGATTGGTGGTGATGGCCCAAGTGTTCATGCTCAGCCGTCGAAATCTTCGAAGAAGAGATCCAAAAAGCCCATGAAGCCTGGCGATAAGCACACAGACTTACAGAAGCAGATTGACGCGCTGGAAGAGTATAACCAAAAGGCGCGAACCCCAATCATGCTTCAAGAGTTCCTCGGCCACGTCCTTGAAGATGAAGATGATGGAGAAGACTCATCGGATGGATCTGAGGAGTACGTGGCAAGTTGCCATGTGATCTCTCACTCGTCGATAGACGATGAAGAAACCCCTTGCAATGAGAAGCTGGGGGCAAATCCTAAGCCGGAACTTCCGGGTCCGTCAGACGAAATAATTGATGCATTCCTGAACACGGCTCTTTTAAAGAGTAAAGCTGATCGGGAGCGCGGGACTGCCATATTTGAAAGAGCCAAACGCCGGCGACTAGATGAAAGAGTCAAGACACCCCCGCCGAATCAAGGAACATCCGTCGCAGATAAAATCAAGTTCAAGACGAGGAAAAGGTTTGCTAAAGCCATATCAATGGGAATGAAGCTACCACCCTCTGAAGGAAACACTCCCGGTGAAGTAAAGATGCATCCTAGCTACTGCTCATATCATCGAAAGATTTCGCACACCACCGAAGAGTGCAATGCTTTTAAAAGGTGGTGGCAGGGATATGTTGCTCACCGGCAACATTTTAAGCGGATGAAACGCAAAACCCAGCGGGATCAAAGAAGTGTGACTGAGGAGCATAAAAGAGATACAGGTAACTGTCGCATGGTCAACACCGAGGGATCGCAAATTCTCACTTACGGAAGCGACTCTGATGAAGAAATGGCTCTTGGCCCCCTCTTTAAAGAATCCGCATTGGGGAAGGAGGAAGAACCGAAGGCCTGTGAAAACATCCATCTGCGCAATCGCATGGTTCCGGAAAGGAATCTCGGATCCACGAGTAAAAAAGATAAAGGAAAAGAAAAGGTCTCCGAGGATATAGCCCTGGATGACCAAGTCATGAAAGAACTGACCGCCAAGAACCCGCCAAAGAAGAGTAAGGTGGACTATAACGTTCTGGCGCACTTGAGGAAGTTACCCTCGCAACTCAGTATTCTCGACGCCCTTCTATTATCCAAAGAAGCGAGAGATTCACTGATCAAGGCGCTACAAGAGCCAGACCAATTCCAAGTTTTTCTCGCCGAAGAAAAGATGAAGGACGAGCTAGAGGAAGTACGCACGGCCGATATCACCTTCGGCGACGAAGACCTCCTCTTTGGGACGTATGAGCATAACCGTCCCCTCTATGTCTCAGGGTACTGCCACGATATAAAGATTGGCAAAATCCTGGTCGATAATGGGTCTTCTGTCAATCTTCTCAACGTGCGAGTGTTGAAGGAAATCTGCATGAGTTCCAGCACCTCGCTCGTGATAAAATCACCATCTCCGGTTTTGACTCCCAATCATCGCGGACTCTCGGGTCTGTGATATTGACATTACGATTCGGGTTACTTGTCATGGATATTAAATTTCATGTCATAGACGCCAAGACATGCTATAACGCTTTGCTCGGCTAGCCTTGGTTACACGAGTACAACATCATCCCATCTACACAACATCAGTGTATGAAATACTTTAAGGATGGTCTCGAGTATACCGTAACAGGAGAGCTGAATCCATTCTCCGTGAACGAAGTCCGCAAGTACGAAGATGCAAAATACTTTTTGCCAGATTTCGAGGACACGGAGAGATGTCATAAACCGGAGAACAAAGCTATCACCACCATTCCAGTCTTCTGGAGTGATACTGAAGAAGAGGAAGCGATAGATTATTCAGGTCCACCCCAGCACAACAAGCCAGGACCGTCCGCTCCTATGTTGATCTTTGACAGCGACTCAGAAGATGAGGTCCATGCTATATTCTCCGCTCGGCCTTCAATACAAACATTCGCTGATGAAGAGCAAAGTTTGCAAATTGCCATGGTTCCGCCCAAACATCATAAAGAACTAGACACGCATGATACCTACAGTGTGAAAGAGCTGCAGACATTCTATGTCCTCCCAGGCGAGAAGGCAAAAAGGCAATCCTATTCTACCGATCCACGGAAACAAGAGTGGAGAAAGAAGTTTGGCATGGCGCCGATTCTATGCTCGACAGGCTCCAACCCATCCATCTGCCTAGATATTACGCAGAAGGCTTGAAAAGGCTATTGAAGCGCCAAGGGATACCCTTCAAACAGACCACTCGAAAAGCTAAGTTCTATGACAGGATCTGGAACGTTCCCGAAACTCAGCGCAAGTTGCCCAACGGGAAAATGGAAGCGATCGGGCTTGGATACGTTCGGTCTAAGAAACGAGAGATACTCCACGACTGCTATGTCGTACATGACTTTGATAAAGAAGGAGATGCTCAATGGGAAAGTACTAACCCTGAACCGGAGAAAGCTCCCGACGTGAAAATGCCCAGTCCATCGTTCGAAGAGCAAATGGACAAGCTTATAAGGGAAGCTGGTCAAAAAGTTCGAGATGACCACAATCGCGAAATGGCCATCTATGAGAAAACCAGGAAGCAACGCCTTCTCCAACAGGCTGCGAAAAATGAAAATGCCCTTCCCTGTCAACCTGTTGTAAAAAAAGCCCGACGCAAAGGCGAAAACAAGTCAAAGAGCGGAAAAGGCGTTCAACAGCGACAAAGCAGGACCAAGAAGTCACGCGATCGGGAATCGAGCGGTCTGGATTTTTCCCTTATGAAGAAGATGAGCCGAGCATGCTCTTTTCCTCAAAAAAAGACAAAGAAAATACTTGACCTCGCTATAAAATATCAAATGATTACACTCCCGGAGTCTAAGCACCCCGAGCAAGCTAACGAGGTCTCTTATCCAGACTATTGCTCTTATCACCAAGCTCCCGGAGTCCATTGTTTTTGCTTCACCTTTAAGAACTGGGTCGAAGATCAATATCAGCTCGGCAAGTTCGCTCTATCCGACAGTTTGAGGGTAACACCGCCGCAGAAGCATGAACCCAAATCCACGAAGGTAGACCCAGATCTACATCGGTCTTGGAAGCGAGCTCGTACTTGTCATATGATAATGATATCAAAAGAAGAGCCTGAGAATATGAATGACCACCCCTGGTGCTCCAAAAACAATGACGACGAAGTGATCTCAGAGTTTCCACCGGCGTCAAAAGAGCTGGAAGATGGAATACACATTACTGCAGATAACCTCAAGAAGATCGATTTGGGGACGGCAAGTGACCCACGGCCGACGTTCGTCAGTGAGTTGCTGTCTGAAGAAAGGGTGGCTGCGTTAAAAGACATGCTTATGCAGCATAGAGATTTCTTCGCATGGAACTATTCCGAAATGCCATGATTAGATCCAGAGATTGTTGTCCATAAATAGGCAATATCCCCGGACGTTAAGCCAATCAAACAAGCACCAAGAAGAATGCGGCTCGAGCTTGAGATGAGCATTAACGCGAGGTCAAGAACCTGATCGACTCTGGCTTCATCCAGGAAGTTCAGTATCCTGACTGGATCGCCAACATCGTCCCGGTGATGAAGAAAAATGGGACGGTGCGCATCTGTGTGGACTTTCGGGATCTCAATAAAGTTTGCCCGAAGGACGATTTCCCAGTACCAGTCACTGAGCTGATGATAGACAACACGTCCACTCATGAAGTTTTCTCCTTCATGGACGGCTCATCAGGATATAATCAGATAAAGATGCATCCCGAAGACTAGAAGCATACCGCTTTCCGGACCCCTTTAGGTATATTCTGCTACAAGGTGATGCCCTTCGGTCTAAAAAATGCCGGTGCCACCTATCAGAGGGCCATGACGAGGATCTTCGATGACCTCATACATGAAATCGTCGAATGTTATATCGACGACCTCGTGGTTAAAAGCAAATCATACGAGGAACATCTGAAGATCATATTTCAACGCCTTCGGCAATACAACTTGAAGATGAACCCTCTCAAATGCGCATTTGGAGTTTCCTCGGGCAAATTCCTAGAATTCATTGTCCGACACCGAGGCATCGAGATAGATCCGTCCAAGATCAATGCGATTATGGAAATGCCTCCACCAAAGACTCTCATGCAATTGCGGTCTCTCCAAGGAAAGCTCGCATATATCCGGCGATTTATAGCTAATCTTTCAGGGAAATGCCGTCCTTACAGTCACCTGATGAAGAAGGGAACCCCGTTCGTCTAGGATCAAAAATGCCAAAGCGCGCTGGATGAAATCAAGCAATACCTGCAGAATCCACCGGTGCTAGCCGCTCCGATCAAGGGAAAGCCTCTCATTCTTTATACAACAGCCCTCGAAGGTTCTTTAGGCGCATTATGGGCACAAGAGAACGACCAAAGGAAAGAAAGAGCTCTCTATTACTTGAATCGAGTTCTCCTGAGGGCAGAAAGAAATTATTCTCCCATAGAAAAACACTGCCTGGCGTTAATCTTCGCAATAACGAAACTCAGGCACTATGCGTTGGCACATGAAGTCCGCCTCATATCGAAGGTGGACCCTCCCAAATACTTAATGTCGAAGGCCATACTGACGGGGCGACTCGCTAAATGGGCCTTGCTCTTAATGGAGTTCTCAATAACCTATCAGCCTTTTAAGGAAGTAAAAGGCCAGGCCATCGCCGACTTCCTCGCTGAACATCCGATACCGGTCGATTCTCCCTTGAATTGCGAGCTTCCAGATGAACATGCGTTTGACATGATCGACGGAAGTGGTACCCGGTGGGAACTTTATTTCGATGGAGCATCTTCCATGAAGAAGCGCAAACAGAACACGCCCATAATCAAATCGGGAGTAGGCATCATCTTCGTGACCCCACAAGGAGGGATAATGCGCTTCGCCTTCTCCTTGACAGAGCTGAGGACGAACAATGAAGCCGAATACGAAGCTTTGATAGCAGGCCTCGAGATCGCCATCGACATGGGAATTGAAAACCTCTTCATATACGGAGACTCCCAATTGGTCGTTAGTCAAGTAAATGGCGACTACCAAACGTGCAAACCAGAGTTGGTGAAGTACGGTGAGAGGGTACAGCAACTGCTGACCCAAATACCTTCCTATATCTTGGAAAGCATACCGCGTGCAGAAAATAGCAAAGCGGATGCATTAGCCAAACTTGCTAAAGAACTGGCTGACGAAAACCTCGTTAACGTGAGAATCGTGGCATAAAGCCGTCGGGTTCTTGCACCGGCGGAGATATCTCCGGAATCATCTAAGGAAAAGGAAGCGACCGAGCAGATGGCCCTGCAAATAAAAGACCAAGAAACGGTTGAAGATTGGAGAGAAGTCTTTATAGAATACTTCAAATCTCGCCGAACGCCCGAAGATGCGTCCTCAAGACATCAGCTCATGAAGTGAGCCCTATCTTTCGCCTTCGTCAATGATACTCTGTACAAGAGGTCATTTGATTCTCTGTGGTTGAGATGTCTGGGACCTGAAGAGGCGAAAAGAGTCGTCCAAGAAGTTCACAACGGACTCTGCGGTTCTCACCAAGCCGGACCAAAGATGAAATTAAAGATTAAAAGGATGGGTTATTATTGGCCCACGATGATCCAAGACTGCCTCGAGTACGCGAAGCAATGCCACTCATGCCAGATTCATGGAGACTTTATCCATCAGCACCCAAATCCATTACATCCAACGGTGGCTAGCTAGCCGTTCGAAATGTGGGGGACTGACATAATCAGCCCCATCAAACCGGCATCGTCCAGAGGACATCGATTCATTTTGGCGATGACTGATTACTTCTCCAAATGGACAGAAGCAGTACCGCTGAGGAAAGTGAAGATGGAGAATATCCTCCATTTCTTCAAGACGCACGTCATTTATCGGTTTGGAACTCCGAGACGGATCATCTCCGATAACGGGCCAGCCTACAGAAGCTACAAGATTAGCCGCTTCGCACAACAGCACAACATAGACTGGAGATATTCCTCAGTTTATAATCCCCGAACTAACGGTCTAGCTGAGGCTTTCAACAAAACCTTAACAAAGATCATGAAGAAGACGGTGTCCCGAAATAAGAAGGACTGGCACGAAAGGCTGCAAGAAGCTCTCTGGGCGTATCGAACTACGTTCAAGACAGCCACGAACACAACGCCGTACGCATTGGTATTCGGTACAGAAGCAGTACTCCCCCTCGAGATAGAATTACCTTCTCTACGAGTGGCAGTCCATTACGAGCTGACAGACGAAGAAAACGCCCACCTTCGGCTTGAGGAGCTTGATGCCCTTGATGAAACCCGGCTCATAGCGCAACAAAATCTGGAGGCTTATAAAGCAAAGATGACCCGCTCATATGAAAGATTAACCAGGTCGAGGACCTTCCGTCAAGGCGAACTCGTGCTAGTGGTCAAAAGACCTATGATCCCCGATCATGCTAAATGAGGGAAATTCGAGCCTAATTATGAAGCCCCGTACATCATAGACAAGGTCTACCAGGGTGGAGCCTATCTACTCATGGACATGCATGGCGAAAGACCTTTTAGACCGATAAATGGCCGCTTCCTGAAGAAATACTACGCTTGACGAGTCACGGCCTAGGCCAATGATAGATGACGACAACTATGTCCGCTCGCTACCTTCCTAAGCCCAAACTCTATAAGTAGTAACCGACTTACTTTGCAACGGACCGAAACGTCCTTAAACTAACGACGGACCGAAACGTCCTTAAACTAACAGCGGACCGAAATGTCCTTAAACTAACAACGGACCACTATGTCCTAAAACTAGCTGTTGACCGAGATGTCAATAAACAACAGTGGATTGCGGCGTCCCAAAGCCGATAAAAAAAAAAGAAAAAAGAAGAAAAAAAGAAGAAAACGGTATGTCCATAAGCAAAATGGGCACGGATGAAAACCCGAAAGGGCTCCGTGAGTAAAAACAGTAGGGCTACCGGCGAGTGTTTGTGAAAATCCGAAAGGGCGCAGCCTCGTTAAAAGACACTTACAGGGTCCTCTCGACCTTGTGAGGAGAAACCACCTGCGTGAGATCCTTACGACTCACAAGGGAGCAACACACTTAGGAATCCTCACGATTCCTAAGGAGAAATTACACTTGCGAGATCCTCACGACTCGTAAGGAGAACTCCCTTATGAGACCCTCACGGTTCATAAGATTCAAAAGTCTTAAGCTACAGGGATCTGAACATGTTCTTAAGCAGCCCTCACAACCGCCAATACTGCCCTACAAGCGGCTCAATGCTGACCCTTGTATACAATCCACGGGCGCGAATAAACATTTCCCTAACAAAGTCCTATCCGTGACTAGGGATATATCTACACGGTGAACAGCCCTTGTAAGTCCTCTCGACTTATAATGAGAAAGCACTCTTGTAAGATCCTTACGACTTATAAGAGATCATGCACTTAGGGGTCCCCACGATTCCTAAGGAGAAATTACACCCACTGGATCCTCTCGACTCGTAGGGAGAAAAGCCTTTATGAGACCCTTACGGTTCATGAAGTCAAAAGCCTTAGTCAACAGGATCCTAACCCTGTTCGCTAAGCCACCTTTGTTCGATATCGACAGAGACAAATGATGATTCGCTCCTGGCAATATCCCAGTTGTAGCGGTGCTGATGCCGAAATCGGTGTCTAATTCTAAGCTTGCAGCAAAAAACCGGCGAGCCACGCATGCATGCAAAATAGCCGAAATGATGGGGCAACTTGCAACAAAATCAGCAAGTAAAAATGCATCCATGCAAAATAGCCGAAATGATTGGGCAACTCGCAATAAAAATCAGCGAGTAAATAAAACAAATAGCCGAAATGATTGGACACCGCGAAAAATAGCCGAAATGATTGGGCAATCACGACATTCGCGATGTAAAAGCTGAAATGATAGAGCATCGCGGAAAGAATTAAAAAATGATGAAAGAATGAAACTTGTTGCCCTACAGGTGAGATCATATCGATCTCTGTAAACAATCCAGGGACACAAACAAAGAGAGAACCATACCTTCCCGATAGGCTCCATCAGAAAGTGAAGCCAAATCTTGACGGTTCATAGACTACCTAGAGACAACCTCAACATTTGTCGCAATATTGCAGACACAATGTCAACAAATGAAGTTAAGGAAGATCCCTAGCTTCAGGGTCTCGACGTCAACATCGACAACTTAGAGATCAACAACGGCGTTCCTCCACAGTCCAGCAGGATGCAGATGCAACGCCAATAAAAGACCTCACGGTCGAAACAAAGCGGAGCGACGGCAAAATCCCAGCTTCACCTCAGCATTCGTCTCGTTACAATAGACTCAATGTCAACAACGGCGTTCCTTCGCAATCCAGCAGGATGCATACGCAACGTCAAAACAAAACGGAGTGGCGGAAAAATCTCAACTCTACCTCAGCATTCGTCTCGTTACAATAGACGCAATGTTAACAACGGCGTTCTTCAGCAGTCCAGCAGGAGGTGGACGCAATATCAACAAAAGACCTCACGGTCAAAACAAAGCGGAGTGACGGCGAAATCCCAGCTCCACCTCAGCATTCGTCTCGATACAGCAGACGAGATGTCAACAATGGCATTCCTTCGCAGTCCAACAGTATGCAGATGCAACGTCGACAGAAGACCTCACGGTCGAAACAAAGCGGAGCGACAGCAAAATCCCAGCTCCACCTCAGCATTCGTCTCGATACAGCAGACGAGATGTCAACAACGATGTTCCTTCGCAGTCCAGCAGGATGCAGATGCAACGTCAACAAAAGAACTCATGGTCGAAACAAAGCGGAGTGACGGCAAAATCCCAGCTCCACTTCAGCATTCGTCTCGTTACAGCAGACGCAATGTCAACAACGGCGTTCCTTCGCAATCCAGCAGGATGCAGACGCAACGTCAAAACAAAATAGAGTGACGGCAAAATCCTAGCTCCACCACGACATTCGTCTCGATACAGCAAACGTAGTGCCAACAAACGAAGCAAAGGCAATATTCCTAGCTTCAGGGTCTTGACGGCAACTCATATAAAACTTGAAAGACTATTGGAGATCATCCTACACCAGCGCAGAGTGATCACCACCTCTACGTTCGTCTCGACACAACAGACGATATGTCACTACAGCGTTCTTCCTTCAGCAGGATTCAGACGCGACAATCAAACAACGGAGCCACGGCAAAATCCCTAGTTCCAAACCTCGACGGTTCACCATCAACCTAAAGACAACCGCGACATTCGTCTCGATACAGCAGACGCAATGCCAGCAAACGAAGCGAGGGCCAAATTCCTAGCTTCAGGGTCTTGACGGCAACTCATATAAAATCTGAAAGGCTATCGAAGATCATCCCACGCCAGCGCAGAGTGGTCACCACCTCGACGTTCATCTCGATACAGCAGACGAAATGTCACCACAGCGTTCTTCCTCCAACAGGATTCGGACACGCCAAAACAAGCGAACCAAAGGCCAAATTCCTAGCTTCAGGGTCTTGACGGCAACTCATATAAAACCGGAAAGACCATCGGAGATCATCCCACATGGAGTGGTCACCACCTCGACATTCGTCTCGATACAGCAGATGAGATGTCACCACAGCGTTCTTCTTCCAGCAGGATTCAGACGCGACAATCAAACAACGGAGCCACGGCAAAGTACCTAGTTCCAAACCTCGACGGTTCACCAGCAACCTAGAGACAACCGCGACATTCGTCTCGATACAGTAGACGCAATGCCAGCATACGAAGCGAAGGACAAATTCCTAGCTTCAGGGTCTTGACGGCAACTTATATAGAACCTGAAAGACTATCGGAGATCATCCCACACCAGCGCGGAGTGGTTATGACTCATCGGGGCTCTTCAAAATGAGCCTAACCTCAAGTAAAAAGCGGCATGTCAAAATTCCTAACGCTTGCTCTTCCGACGGTCAAACTGCCTAGGAGGATTGCTTGAAGACGTCTTGTCCAGCCCCCGAATGGATCGGAGACACGACAGTCGCAAGGTTACTCGAACGACAAGGTTGCCTATCGAGGAATACATCAGCCAACGCGACAGTACGACGGACAAAACCCTTGTACCACAGACCCTAACGGACCTCTGTCGTAAAGAGCAGAGGTTAACTGTGACGTTAGGATATTCTTGCGAGAAATGCTCGATTCGTCTCGACTCGTAAGGAAAAGCCTTAGGCAGCGAGGATTAAAAAACCTGTTTCCTAAACACTGGGGCCCTGCAAGTTGGTCCAAAATGGACTCTTGCATACTATTCACGGACCACACTCTCCAAAGTCGAATCTCGACAAGGAGGGAAACAATCACTTATGAGTCTTCTCGACTTATAAAGGAGAAAATTTTCTTGTGAGATCCTTACGACTCTCAAGAGAAAACGCACTTAGGAGTCCTCACGACCTCTAAGGAGAAAATACACCTACGAGATCCTCTCGACTCGTAGGAGAAAAGTCTTTATGAGACCCTCACGGCTCATAAAATTGAAAAGCCTTAGGTAGCAGATCTGAACCTGCTTCCTAAGCCATCACTACTCTTCGAAGTATTCAAGACTGGATGTTCTATATCACCTACAGGCTACGCTTACTTAAGGAATATGCCAATAACAATGCAGAAAATAAAAGGAAGGAGGCAAAAGATTTGTCATTCATACTCAGAAAATTCTTACATCCATAAAGACAATAAACAAGAGCAGTATTATTGAAATGATTACAATGGCAAAACCTCGGATCCAGGGCATGGATTGAGGAAATCGAAACTAAGGCCGTCTAGAGTCTTTCTGTCCTTTCTGACCATTCTCGTGTGCATCCTCTCGCGCTCACGCGTGTCAAGATCTTCGGCAATGCCCTCCACCCTTTGATATGAAGCAATTATCGTCGTCTGTTGAAAAATTTGATGTAGAATATCGACGAGGCTATCTCGCCGTTTCTTCGAGATCAGCCCCGACAAGTACACTGAATGCACCTTGTCTTCGGCATCATCCAGCGGATTAAGCAGCATGGCCTCGTGAAACCCCGGAAGTGCTCTCCAAATTGCTCCCAATACGACTTTCAAGAGAGTGGAACGGCGAGGAAGCAACCAACCAACTCGTGCATACAGACGACCCATAATCTCCGCACACTGAGCATCTGTAAACTCTTGGTCTTGGTGACGGCCCTGCATGCAGATATCTTCATAAGTGATGAACTCGTTCAGACTATATAAATGAACAGCCATAGTGCCTGAAAGAAACATCATTAGGAGATTAGCAATGAGGAAAAACAGACACAGGGAGTTAAACTGTTCGAGAGCAATGCTCTGCAGACAGGAGCGACACCTGTCAAAATCAATTATTAGGGGAGTTTAAAAGAAATTCCCCGAGAATGCTCAGAGCCTTGCTCTGAGAAGATGACGTAATTCATCAGAAATAAAATTCCATGTTTGATATTCATGATCTATGAACAAACTCTTAAGAGTTCTTTTATATGATCTAAAAGGAGCAAAGCTCCATTAATGAACTAAGAAATCATAACTGAAATCCTTTTAGAGAGCAAAGCTCTATTGATCGAACCCTAAAAAGGGTTCTCTTTAGATCAAAGATCTATGAAGAGCAGAGCTCTTTTAATGGGTAAAACCTTAATCTAGTGAAAGTTTTAAACTTGACCTAAATTTTAGCAGAGTTCTGACTCTTAAAAGTTTTTTAACAGGAGACCAATACTGTAACGAAGAGATAATTCTCAAGGAGGAGATGAAAATCATCTAAGGGACCAAAGGTCCTATTTATAGGCATTGAGAGCCGTTTCAACTTCCAAAAGTTGATCCAACGATTGAGATGTTGCCACCGATGCGCTCACGCTTGGGCCACGTAAGCGCAACGGTGGGGGGCATTTGTTTCCCCCAATCAGAGCAAAACTCTGTTTTAAAAATGAAGCGACGCTTCTACTTCTCCCAATCAGAACAAAGTTCTGTTCAAAATTCAAGATTTGGAATGAAGCGACGCTTCCTCACCCCCAATCAGAGCAAAGCTCTGTTCCAAAATTCAAAATTTTAAAATTGAAGCAACGCTGCAGTTGCGCTCTGCGCTGCGCGCCACGTGTCAAACACAGGCGCGCTAGCGCAGTTGCGATGCGCTCTGCGCTGCGTGCCACGTGTCAAACGCAAGTGCGCTAGCGCCAATTGCGCCAGCACTGGAATTTAAATAATAAATTATTAATTAATCAGAATTAAAATTCTTTTCTAGAAAGATCTTTCCAATCTTATTAAAATAAGAAGATTATCTTCTGTAAAACAGAGGCCTTAGGATCAAAAATCCAACGGTGGGGAAATATCCCCAGATCAATCAGAGAAAGATCTCTGTAACTAACTTAACAAATCAATTAGCCCTATATAAAGGCCCCAAGACTTCAAGTCTCATAGAGAGAGAACCCTCTGCAAACTTTGAGAAAAAACTCAAAGAGAAAGAAAGGTAAGCCTTTGAAGAAAGAAGATCATTTTCTTCATCTTTAAAGGTAAAGAATATATTTCTTGAAGAACAGAGATGAAAACATCTCACAAAAAGAAGAATCCTCTTCTAAAAAGATCAAAGATCTAAGAACAAGATCAAGATCTTCAATAAAAAAGAAAAAGATCTAATTATAAAAGATTAAAAAGAAGTAATTTACTTCATTCATAGATCTTTTGATCTATAAAGGCACAGCCTTTTGATGAGAATAAGAACCTTGGTTCTTGAATCTTGAGGCAACGCCTCTTTTGAAGAACAGAACAAAAAACTTGTTCTTTGATCTTAAATTGATCAAAATGCGCTCTGCGCTATTGGACAGTGCATTGCACTCTTGAATTGCGCCTTTGCGTTCCTTGGACTGGCGCACGTCACCAGAGCGCGCCACGTGTCAACCACAGAACAATCTGCACTTTGCGCTTCTAAAAATAGCGCATTGCACTCTTGGACTGGCGCATAGCGCCAGAACGCGCCACGTGTCATTCACTGGCGCAGTGCACTGGTGCAGCGCACTCAGAAAGCGCAGTGCGCTAATAGACTTGCACTTAGCACAGAGCGTGACACGTGTCACCTTCGGATGCGCTAGAACATTACCCTCTTTGATTGGCGCAAAGCTCCTGACAAGCCACGTGGTGCACTATCAGACCACTATTTTGCTCCTGATAAATGCTATGCATTTAATTACAAAGCCCAATGCTATGCATTGATAAAAGGGCCGAGCCCAAATAAAGGCTCAACAGCCAGAACAATAAAATGTTCAACTCATATCAACTGAGCCCATATGTCATAAACCTTCAAACAGACTTTAGTCCCAAATTGGACTATAGATCTCCCAACCAACATTGGTTCAAGGGTACATCTCTGAACTCCTCTGATATTTTTCGTTGTAATCCTTCAACGTTTCAGAGAGGCAATGGGTCCCGACAGCCATACATTCCACAGACTATGATGGACCGCTATGTCCCTAAACTGGAAACCGACCGAAATGTCCCTAAACTAAACAGTAGAGCCCAAATGCTCTCTTGTTGGATCTAAATGATCCTGTTAAGTTGATCTTAGTCTGGAAATTAGACTAACGTGTCCTTAACAAACGTTTAAGTTGATCTTAGTCCAAAATGAGACTAACATATCCTTAAACAAAAACCTCAAACCCAAATCTAAGAAAATACGGATTTGGACTAATCCAAGTCCTACGGGCGACAACATAAATTAGTCTCCGTATACAATCCATGGGCAACCACAAACAAAACAAACACCCACGATACGAAGTGACCATCTAAAGAAGGAGAAAGTTGTTACCGCGATGCGGTAGCATAATTAACTACAGGGGCTTGCGGCTGTAGGGAAGAGCGTCCCCACAATCAAAACCCCCTCAAACGAGGGGAAATCTGACGAAGTCTGCTATATCGGCCGCATCCGTTTAAACCTTCGATACATGGTGCCATAAATTAACTTGGTATCTTCGGAGAGGTGGACGGATAACACCAATTAGTATCTGCCCCCAGATTCAAGAAAGACGTTCAGTCTTCCCAGTTTCCGGCGGTGAACACCACCGAGCGGTCCCGCCTGCTCTTCGAGATCAGACCAAGCCCATGGACCGTGTGCATTTTGTCGAACGCCACATCCATCAACTGTAAAGACAATGTGTTGTACAAACTCGGGGAAGTCCTCCATATCGCGTAAATCAGCACCTGAAGCAGAAGAGATCACCGCGGAAGCAAGCGTCCGCAGTGGCCCTCCAAGCGGCTTATCACCGCTTCGTAGTCCCCTCAGAACGATCAAGGTTATAAAAATATACGTCATCGCGAGAAACGATCTCTCTGATGGTGTACACACGGCCGGTCATCTTCAGAAACACAAGGCTAGGAAGAAACCAATATGCCTTCGGTATTTATAGCTTCAACAAAAATCTTCCAACGGCCGAGATTTACTCACACAACGACACAAATCACGGAATATCGCACTTTCCCGATATGGCGCTGCTACGTGTCGCCCGTGACGGTCACCATTCCCGCCATTTACGGGTCAATGGAGGATACCGACCTTCCTACACTTGGCCATCAATCGACTCATACTCGACGCGCGATCACTGCCTCGGCTTCGGGGAAGGGGAGGATACCGACCTTCCTACACATGGCTATCGTTCGACTCTACTCGATGAACGGTTGGCAAGTGTGGGAAGGGTGGACACCAGCCTAACACTTGCAAGTGAAAGTTGACCTTAGCACCACCATGAGGTTTTAGAGGCATCAAGCATACCAAATTCAAATTTTTCATGGTGCTAAGTTAGACTATACAAGATCTTTGCTAGAAGTTTAGGGTTTGCCCTTGTGATGTGAACATCTAGAGAAAAGAAAAGAGCATACAACCTTTATAGTTCGAGTTCTTCTCTTCTATAGCTCCGGGTTGAAGTCCACGCGACTATATTAGGCTCCTCTTCGAGTTGAACGAACATCCTTCGTGATCTTCACGCTAAAGACGATCCACCCGAAGTTCCTCTAGCCCAAGTGATTGATTATGTTTTAAAGAAGTGTGTAGTAACCGCAGTTAATAACGGTGTCGCGTGTAGCTAGACCGAGATGAGTACGGGTCGTCCTAAGGGATATGTGGAATCTTTCAATCTTATTTTAGACGTGTTGAAAAAGAGGAAGAATGGAGGAATAAAGAATTGTGGAAATAGTTTCTAGATCTACGTCAAAATACGGATGCAGAATACAGATCTAGTTTGAATACGGATATAGATTTTATAAGAATATTACTTGTAAGGTTCGTTCGGATTTAGTAGTCATGGATGACTAATAAAGATTACTTCTTTTATCTATTGATAGATTTAATACTAGATAGATAGTGATGAATGAGGATTAGGGTTCTTGGAAGAAACTAGGGTTTCTCCACTATTGATCCTTGTCCTTTCATTGATCTCTATTCATGTCTAGCCCTTAACAAAACAATTGTTAATCTGATCTCAAATCGCGGTCGAGACTAGCAATAAATTGGTAGTGCGCCCAATAAGGATGTAAACATTTATTTTGCTAAAGTTTATAAACTTCATAAGACTTAAAAGAAATTAAAACATTTTCTCACTCATTGTTCTACCCTAATCCTACGAACCCTATCTAGCGGAGAATTACTCGCGCATGATGGAGATAGAAGAACGGATAAAGATGAAATTCATAATGTAACTAAATAATTAAACTAATTAAACTAAAGATCCACCTTTATTAATCAACTTCACAAATACAAACTTCAAGTTTAGATTATAAGAGAAAGAAGAATTTGCTCTCGATCTCTGCCATGTCGGATGTAGATGTTCCGTCGAATCTCACGTCGTTTTATCATGTCGAATCTTGGACCTGTCTTGGATCACTTGTTCTTTGATGGTGATTAGCTTATGTAAAAGATTGATGATTTCTAAATTTAGCCCTCGGTCCTCTATATAGCCCCAAAATCAGAAACCATAGATCCCCAGAATCAGGGTTAGTTGTATCAAATCCAACCTGAAAATCCTAACTCCTGATTCGGTGAATCGGCCGCGGATCCGCCGCAAATTGCATGGTTTAGCCGCGGATCCACGTCCGTTTGGTGAGATCTTAGGTGCAAATTTCTGGGGCTTTATTCTTGTGACACATGGAGATTTAGTT
Source organism: Agapanthus africanus (assembly GCA_030015575.1). Classification (NCBI taxonomy): domain Eukaryota; kingdom Viridiplantae; phylum Streptophyta; class Magnoliopsida; order Asparagales; family Amaryllidaceae; genus Agapanthus; species Agapanthus africanus. Next base: position 673,573,544 of record JASDDO010000022.1, on the reverse strand, counting down.
GATGTCTGGAACTTGAAAATATTTTCTAAGTCTCTGTCAGTATTGATTCTTCGATTTTCTTTAATATTTCGGCAGATTTTTTTTTTCCAACATCTCAACATCTCGATCTCCTGACCTGAGCCAAAGCTTGCACCATATCTTAAAGAATAATATTAGTAATATTTAGTATTTTTGAGATATTATTCTAACCAATTTGATATGATATTATATTTTAAGAATATTGATTAAGGATATTTGGTATGATATGCATATTTAAATTATCAAAATATTATATAAATATTATATGCATATATTTTCCTTCATAATGTTAATTATAATATATAAATATATGAAAATAGTATTTTTACAGATAAACCCGCATATGTGTCATATTTATAATAAATACCTTTAGATATTTAAGAAAAGTAAGGAAAATGTCATATCAAAAGTGCGATATTTTCGACTGAACAAATACTCCCAAACTTAATTTTGATCGTCCCGAGCAAACTTATTTATTCAAGAGAGGGAGAAAGAAAAAGAAAAACCTAAGTAGCACACTTTCGTAGGCAACACGATTGCACTGAACACGTGCAACAAGCCGTTAAACCTCTAGGTGTCCCTAGTAAGAGGAGTGTTGTCTCCTGAGGGTTTTCAGCGGATTACACCCACAAAATCTTATAATAAAAGAAAGATAGTGAAAGTTACATACAAAGATAATAACTATAAAAGAAATAACTTGAAAATTAGAGTTTCCAACTACACCAGTTTTTCGGTTGTCATGAGCCCTATCTTAATGGTCGTGAAAAGATGTTGGAAATCATATCATCCCTCAATAAAACATCGTCTTTAGTTTTCCTCCCCATCTTTCCTCCAAACATTGATCATATACCTCTACATGAGTGTAAAAGATATCCCTACACTTAGAGAATTCAATTCAAGCTATCATACTCTTGTCCATCTTGCTTAGTACCTTTTAGTTAGTGAATATTTTAGATGTAATTGCTCACACATTCTTCATGCGACCGTTAATACTTCTTGAGGTACTAACTAACCGATTACAAAATGTGCTCGCGTATTAAAGCATAATTCCTCGTCTTGCAACACCTAAGACTTAGCAGTGGCTTCTAAACCAGTTGGTCTATGGCACTGGGTGATAAAGCACCCCCACTATATTTTTTTTATGATGCCTTAAGCAATTACAAAACCAGTGTTCATTTTCTTCTTCACCACTTATATTTTATTTTATTTTCCTTCAAACTAAGGCTTTTAAACAAGAGCATTTCAAGATATCCTCTACTATCCCAAGTTTCGAGATGTGTATAAGTGTGTATAGTAGGGTATCAACGTTCAAATGTTTGACCTTAAGAATAGAGACTATTTTTCATACTTATTTTTATCCACAGATTAGTAATTTCCTTCATCTTGCTAACCCTTGGGACAACGGCTCATAACTACTTATTGTTTGCTTCGTTTAAGAAAATATCTAACTTTCTTGCTTTTCTCAAACTATTCCTATCTTTCATATGTAAATTTTCACTTTCAAACTTTCATTATCAAAAAAAATTTATGCTTATATATAATATAATGCAAAGCAATGCGTGAATAAGCACAAACCTCCCCCAAATCTATTCACAGCGGTGTCCTTACTAATGTCATCTGTTAAGCTTAAAAAACTGTAGACTTGGGAGGAAAAGTTAGTAACGGGGACATGAAATGGTGAAAGTAAAATTCTTCCCCAAACTTAATTTTTTGGCTCACAATTTTATAAAAAAATTCTTTCAAGAGCCAAAATATTCCACCCCAAACTTGAGTAAAATAGTATTAAGCATTTAAAATTATTGGGGGGGTAAAATTATTGGTCAAAACAAGGCCTTACAAAGACCAAAAGTCAACACCAACCATTCAAAAAATTTATCGATGTAACGCACTGGTTGGTGGAAAATCGGAGATTTGAAGAAGTGGGGAGATAGGAGGCGGTATGGTTTACGTCTCGGTTGATAGAGACGAAACAATAATGGTGAACGGAAACGAGAATGTGGATGATTATGAATAGGAAGAATGGTCACATTCTCGTATGGGATAAGAAAAATGGTGGTGGTCCAACTGCTTCAGGTAGAGGTTGATTAATCACAAAATCCGTGTCGTTTAGGAATGCGAGTTCGTCGGTGAAAATATCTTCGAAACTTTCATCGATGGTCCGATTAAACGTTTCAATGTCAATAAGTATCACGCCCAGAATTCAACACACTTGATTTGTTAAAAATTATGGAGGTAGGAGACTCGTAAAGCTCATCTACCTCATTCTCAAAAGTATCTAAATCAAGTTGTCTTTATAGAATTATCAAACTCGAAATATCGGATTGTGATTTATCAACACTCGCTAAAAATAAAGGTTGATTAGAAGAAGAACCAGAGAAAGTGGGAGATGAAATGGGCAAAAAAATTGGTGTGTCGAGTATTGCTGAACCAGATATAGGAAATGAAGGCTGAATTTCGTTCTGCTTTTCGGTTATACATTTATCATCAACTTCAAGACGCATATGGGGTTCGGGAAGAATAGTTAAAGGTTCGAGATGATGATCACACGGGAGTGAAAGGACCTGATGAATTGGTGGGACAAACTCATCCAAAATTTCGGGTTCATCATCCAATATATCCCCAACGTCAATATCCTCAATCAAGTGAAGGTTACAAGTCTCAGACACCTCATCAAAAGCAGGGTTTTCAATCAATTGTGGTTCTAGAGTGGGGGTGTAGAGATCACAAGGGTTGGGTGTGGCTTCACTTGAAATGGACCCTTCACAATCGGGTAAATCAAACACTACAAAGTCACACAACTCATCAGGCATTCTATCTTCAATTGGTGAATCATTTGGTGTACTCGATAGATCTGTGAAACTGGAGGTGTGGATTTCAATTTGAGATGGGAAGGTTTGATTTTGAAGGGTGTACCGCTCTCTCTCACTACCCAAATTCTCAATTCGTCCTATGGTCGTATCATACGTTGGTAAATTTTGAGCTGGTTTGAAACTAGTTGCTCGTTTGTTTTGTTTATTGAGAACAACCATTCACTCATTCAATTCCTCTCTGGCGCAGCGCGACGTTACCACATATTCTTCCACAGTCCGTTCAAGACTAGACATGGGTCGGTAAAGAGTTTCAGCATAAGATTGAAATTCTTGTGGATAAGTAAAACTCCCAAATGAATGATTTGAAGGAATGTCTCGAGAAGGCGTAAAAGTCGGGTAGGATTGATAGGAATCGAAAGCTTGTGAAAATTGGGCAGGAGTGGGATCAACATTTGATAAGAAGAATATTGATATTAGTTGTGTGGTTGGCGACTGTCAACAAATGTCATATACGCCACAAACCGAGTAGTAAAATCTTCTTTAGATGGTGGTGGCGTTTGTTGTCCTAACGGTTTGACTGGATTGAAACTTTGGCCATTAGTCCTTACTATATACTCAGCGATGGACATGCGTTTAGGAGTTCCCTCACATGCTTTAAATGGAGTATCAATAAAAGAAGATGTAGAATTTTGATGCGGTTGATAAGACCTGGAGTGAGGTGGCCAACTGTTTCTTTCCGCTTGCTCTATCCATCTCTTAAAGAGATGGTAGAGTCAGATGGTATACCGAAGCGATTACGATAACAAGAAATATCTCGTTCTAGATACCAAAACTCGGTAAGAGTTCTTTTATTTGGATTACCCATTATAAGAAGGTGAAAAGAGGGAGGAGGGTGAAAAGATTTAAGCTCTATTTGGATTTTTTTGCTTTGAAAGTGGGACTTGAGAGTTGAGTCAACAAATCACAAAATGCACAGGCAAACCCTAGAACTAATGTTACCTAGGTCAAGCACTAGACCGCTCCTACACTTCCAAAGGACAAGCCGCAGGATCAATCCTCTACCACCTCTTTATAACTCTTGTGGCCAGGTAAGTGCCAGGTAAGTGAAAGGTATCCACTATACGAATCACCGAAAATAGCAGGCATAATTAAGTAACCACTTGGCTTAGACACACTTGCTTAGACACCACAAAAGAAATGCGGATAAGCGATAGATTACCCACGACCTTCCTCTGTCCTATTTGAGCACGACGATCCTTAGGATCTTGATCTAGATATTTTTTTAATTAATGTAGGGTTATACGGATGCTCTTTTTATGATTTATGGGGCTTAGGAAGGGTGATGAAATCCCAACCTAATCTGAATTGTGGTCTTGCCCCTTAAAGTCGTATTAAAATATACAAAAACAACCCGCAAAATAAAACACGCAAAAAGATTTTTGAGTGGCGATATTTTGCAAAGAATCCTGCAGAAAATATATTATTGGATTTTTCAGAGGAGAGAGAAAGAGATATAAAAGATACAAGAAAAGTTTGAGGGCACAACTCCCCAAGACCGCCGCGGTTCCGCCGCCTTTTGCACACAATAGCCGCGGTTCCATCGCGCTTTAGAAGGTTTTTTATTTAATTTTTTTACTGTGACTTCTTTTGCACCTCTGGGTCTTGATGAATGTCTCTGAATCTTTATCTCCTCGCTAAAGTGACTCCAGATTCCCTCGCAAAAATCGCATACTAATCGTTAAATATGCAAGATGCAGTTTTGCTTTATTTTTATGATATAGATCGAATAAGAATTCAACACAAATAGTAAGAAAAATTTACGCACGTACCCCCGGCAACGGCGCCATTTGACTGATCTGTTTTATGTGTGTAGTAACCGCGATCAATAACGGTGCCGCGTGTAGCTAGACCGAGATGAATACGGGTCGTCCTCAGGGATATGTGGAATCTTTCAATCTTATTTTAGACGTGTTGAAAAAGAGGAAGGATAGAGGAATAAAAAATAGTGGAGAATGGTTTCTAGAACTACGTCAAAATACGATTGGAAAATACAGATCTAGTTTGAATACGGATATAGATTTTATAAGAAGGATGCTTGTAGGGTTCGTTCGGATTTAGTAGTCATGGATGACTAATAAAGATTACTACTTTTATCTATTGATAGATTTAATACAAGATAGATAGTGATGAATGAGGATTAAGGTTCTTGGAAGAAACTAGGGTTTCCCCACTATTGACCCTTGTCCTTTCACGGATCTCTATTCATGTCTAGCTCTTAACAAAACAATTGTTAACCTGATCTCAAATCGCGGTCGAGACTAGCAATAAATTGGTAGCGCGCCCGATAAGGATGTTAACATTTATTTTGCTAAAATTTATAAACTTCATAAGACTTAAAAGAAGTTAAAACATTTTCTCATTCATTGTTCTACCCTAATCCTACGAACCCTATCTAGCGGAGAATTACTCGCGCATGATGGAGATAGAAGAACGGATAAAGATGAAATTCATAATATAACTAAATAATTAAACTAATTAAACTAAATATCTACCTTTATTAATCAACTTCACAAGTACAAATTTCAAGTTTAGATTACAAAAGGAAGAAGAATTTGCTCTCTATCTCTGTCTTGTAGGATGTAGATGTTCCGTCGAATCTCGCGTCGCTTTATCACGTCGAATCTTGGATCTGTCTTGGATTACTTGTTCTTTGACGGTGATTAGCTTGTGTAAAAGATTGATGATTTCTAAGTTTAGCCATCGGTCCTTTATATAGCCCCAAAACCAGAAACCATAGATCTCTAAAATTAAGGTTAGTTGTAGCAAATCCAACCTGAAAATCCTAACTCCTGATTCGGTGAATCGGCTGTGGATCTGCAGCATATTGCATGGTTTGGCCGCGGATCCGCGGCCGCTGCGGATCCGCGGCCGATTGGTGAGATCTTAGGTGCAAATTTCTGGGGCGGCTCACTTGATATGACCACAAGCATGGCAAGAAAATATCTCACCCAAAAATATCCAGTGCCACAAAAATATCTCACAAGAAATATCTAAGTTAAAGAGTCAAACCAAGTCAAGTGGTCAAATCAGGTCAAGTGGTCAAACCAAGTCAAGTAGTCAAAACAAGTAGCCATGCCACAATTATCATTTACAAAAATAACAAATACTTTCCTCCATCTTATAATTGTTTTAATTATATAAATAATCAAAACCCTAATGAGGTGCCTCCTTCTATAAGTAATCTTGAGTAATTACAAGAATGCCCCTCTCAGCAATATATACATATCCGCATCCGTGTTTCGAGAAACACGAATACCAAGAGACGAAACTGATCCATCTATACAATACTAGGATCTGGCTTAAACCAAAACCCACTAGTATTATCCGTCCGAGCATCATTCGTGCACAAGTACACATAAGTGATCGAAGCTCTGCCGTAAAACCATACGGCCTCTACATCTTTGCCCGATGCGGGGAAACTCTCCGTGTGGGACTCTAAAGACTTGACAGTACGCTGGTAGTGGGTTTAACCACAAACCGCAAGTGGTACTAGCTGGACGTAACGGCTACCCAGGTATCTGTACAGTCCGATGAGCAAACCCATCCGAACTCCTACTGAGCCTGAATGTGACAATCTCCGTACAGTCCGATCTGTTCGTCTAAGAGTATCGCATATCGGGCCTAGGGGGCGGTAATCGTCAGACCTCTAATAGCGCAATAAGTCGTGCTGGAGTGTATCCCAAAACAACCTGAGAAACTACTGGAATACCTACCAGTAAATATCGCTTGCCCTGGCCAGGGACTTTGTGTAATAGCTCTCCGAACACAGCGCAATATCAACCCCCAATACCGGGAGAGACGAATCCTATCTAACCGCCACTGCCTTCAAGTGCTTCGGGACTGCACCCAACTACTACCTGTTTGCACGACTCCTTTAAGCCATGGTAGGGTAGTAATCAAATGTAACGTTTCAGAAATCGTTTTGTGAATTTTTCCGTATTAGGGCAAAATTGTCGGTTTTTCCCGTTTTAACCCGATTTCGATCAAACGTCCGTATAAACTTACCGGCACCTAGTTTAGCTAAAATAAAGCTTGTGCGCGAACTTTAGGGGTGTTTGGGAGGTTTTGGTTCAGATAGAATTTTTCCCAAATAAAGTATTATTTTAGCCGGTAAAATATGCGCGTAAATCGGGAAAATTTTTCTAAATGAAAATTTTTGGGAATCATCACTAAAATTATTTTAGAACCTTCTTTTTAAATATCTAGATATTTTTTGGTCAAAGGGAATTATTTTTAAAAGAAAAAGAAAAAAGAAAATGAATAAAAGGTGGCATTTTTGCATTAAATGTGCACTAATTGTTTTCTTTTGCTAGAAAATTCCACACACTTCACCAAAAATCCCCCCATTCTCCCCTTGGCCGGCCCTTCCCTTCCCCTTGCTGTCCTCCATCATTTTCACCCATTTTCAACTCATTTTTCATCAAATAAATCATGAAAAGTCCAATTTAATTCATACAAATTCAAATATAATCATTTTTCCTTCATTTCCTTCAATAATCCTTCATGGATCTTCATTAAAGCTTGGTTTTTGATGCTAAGATATTGGATTAAGTTTCATTTTGTGTTCTTGGGGAGGTATAATTCTTACCTTAATCCTTTTATGTTTGCTTTAATCTTATTCTAGCTAGTTTAGTTAGCTAATTGTGTGTTTAGTTTAGTTTTTATATTATGATTAATTCATTTATTTTTGGTTTAAGAAATTCATGTTAGGGTTAAATTTTGTTTATGTGTTTAGTGTTCTTTTGAAGTGTTAATTTGTGTTTTGGAGAAGATTAACTTAGTAGAAAATGTTAATTTTTGTTAATGATCACTTTGTTTAATTATGCAATTAGCTTACTAGGTTTTTGCTAAAACATAATTAGCCAGTGTTAAAAATATAGGAATGGTTTAGGTAGCTTAGTTAAGCTATTTTAAGGTATTTATTATCGCTAGATATGCATTAGCTTGAAACTAGTGCGGAATTTTGCGATAGGTTGCTTACTAGATTTCGGGATTTTTCCGACGTGGGTTCAATTGGTCGTTACGAGGTTATATCTATTGTATTCATCGTAATTTTTGTGTTGTGTTGCGCGATCGGGACGATCGGGGTCCAGTCATGGTGTTTTGTAGTTTAGCGACCCCAATTAGGGTTTTTGGCCAGTATCGTGCGCGATAGATGCGCTAAGTGCACAGTGTAATTTTCCGGGCGTTTTCTTCGCGTTTCGTTGTCTTTTCGTCGATGCAGGATATTTGCTTATGTGTTGTGTTTGTGAAATTTTAGGTTCGCAAGCGAGGACTTCGGACGCTACGACAAGGGGAAAATAGGTGGTAGGCTTCACCTAGCTTGGAGCGTTGGTGAGTAGATTTAACATCTACAGGGGAATCGCCCGCATGGCGTTATGCGTCAGGGCTAAAGATTTTATTACTTGTCGCATATTCTACGTTATTGTTAGAATTGCGCCTTTACCCTATTACTTAGATGTAGTTGTGCCTGGACTAGTAGTAGTAGGACACTGCACATATTATTGACGATTCATGTTGCACGAGCACTGATTATATGCTACACACACCGTCAATAATTGCCATGTCACACACAAACCACTTATAGATGTTATATTGCTTGGTTAGGGACATTGTGACATTGATTCATACTGCTTATCATATATGGCATTTATCATACCTGTATTCCTATAGAGTATTGTACCATTAGTGATAGGTACATACACACTCCCTGTCATAGCTACAGGTATACCTTGCACATACTGTTCTTATACCCAGGGGGTATACTATATCATTGCTTATAGGTAGACACATTATCTTGCTATACGTTATTGATTTCACATACATCTGGTTTTAGCTACATGTTTACCTTCACTTGATATTATTTAGAAGTGGATAAATAAGAACCGCATGATATTTGTATTAACTTGATGCAGTTAATTAGCGGTTTTTCCTTTATATGCTTACATTTCAGATATGGCGCACATATTATATTCATGGATTTTCGCATTGTTATATGGATTTTTCATGATGTTTTCTGAATTTGGGGACCGTAGTAGTTCATGAAATTATGCATTATTTGAAAGACCCGGTTTCCTTGATATTGATGTTTCCGCAGCCACCATAAGATTTATCGGTTCTGATATATGCCCGATTCGAGGAGTGAGGAGGCACCGTCTGTGGGTACATGGTGGGGCCCGGGGGTACCCCGAAGCAAGAACGATTTTGCGGTGCTAGGCGTTGAGGCTTAGGGGAACCATACCATCCGGTGACAGGACCAATGACTCATCGGCTATCAAGTGGATACCGACGGGAGTCATGTGCGTATGGATACGTCGAGAGGCGAGAGTCAGAACTAGGCACTCGAGCTCTCGGGATAGCGTATGATACGTACCCATCAGGGGGGCCAGTCATGGGGATAGCACCTGATGGATCAGCATTTCTGTGTCGATACTTGGCACATTAGTTTCATGATATTTCCAATTACTCATTTGTATATATAACAGGGGATTGAGCCGCTGTTATATATACCCTTACACCAATATTAGGGGAATGGGACGCTAATATATGTGTATTGACCTCATCATATTTATTATGGCATTATATTTAGGATGTTAGAATTTTGCTGGAGATTTGATTCGAGATATAAGAGATTCATTTGAGATTGGATACTGGAGTTATATGTGAGATATACTTGATATGGTACATACGAGATATGTGAGATCCACTTGTTGTTGTACATTCGAGAAATGTAAGATATACTTGATATGGTACATACGAGATATATGAGATCCACTTGATATTGTACATTCGATATATGTGATATATACTTGATGTTGTACATTCGATATATGTGATATATACTTGATGTTGTACATTCGATATATGTGAGATATACTTGATGTTGTACATTCGGGATATACGAGATATACTTAATATTGTGAAATTGAGGAGAATGTGATACTTAGATGATATGAGAGCCAATTTGGGGGCTGATTTGAGGAATTGGGATTTGATTCATCTTGATGGATTGTGATCCTACCACGATGTCAGGATTCCGTGGAAATGACATATTTCACTCCATACCTCACCTTTATCTATTTGTGCACGGTTTCATGTATTAGGAGTACCTGTTAGTGTACCTTTCATGAGTGTTGCACATTTACATTCTCATACCCCCATTGCATGATTATTGCATACTGTGTCATATCATTATTGCTTTATATATCTTGGTTGTACTTGTTAGTGTACTTCCATTATTCTACATTCATATGACCTGTTATTACTGTAAATTGCATATCTTAGATTCATGTTGTACGTACATTCCTGCGATTACCTGCATATGTTATTTACTATTCACGAGTTGGCAACTCACCCCCGTTGTGCCACAGGTGTTACAGAGTGTTTCCCAGAGTAGTCGAGGTTGGCTATTCATCTATCATCTTTTGCTACAGATACCGCATCGGCTCACAGTGTGCTGTTTTGTTCAGGTGGGTTTTGGTGGTTATCTTTATTTGTATTGTATATTCGTTGTATCTTGTACTCTCCATCTACTATTATGTTGTTGACTTAGAGACTTGGTGAGAACGATATTTTATAAATTGTGGATTTGTTGTCTTTTATACAGTTTCCTTTCTATCATCTTCTTTTTCTTCGCTACGGCGTCGTATATTTGTTGTGGTGGTTGTTTTCCGCCTTTGGACGTGGATTTGCTCCCGTTGGGGATGCTTTACATTATATTTATGTTGTACCCATTTTTGGGGTTGGTTTTTATAAAGGAGGTGCTGCCGAAATTTTCAAGAAAGAAAATTGGACTTAAAGAATTTATATTTGAGATTTTTTTTAAAGGTTTAAACAATGTTTCTTATCTTTTCTTGTCTTTTAATGGTTTAGATTTCTGGGTTTTGGCTTTCTTTTACTACGTTACGCCTGTAGACGTTGCGTAGTATCAGGGCCGTCACGTGCCAATTTCGGGTCGTGACAAAGTTGGTATCAGAGCGCTAGATTTTTACCTTACGGAGTGTAGCATGACCTTTATATGATGGAGTAGGTAGCTTAAGCAGAGTAACGTAGTGTGTGTATGTCTGCAGCATACTCACGATGCAGTACTCCGTCTAAAGTGACCTAAGTACAATTACTTGAAATTCCTTCCTTGATGATTCATATCCTTGTGATTCGATTTCCGTGTTCATATCGAATCCTCTTCTAATTTATAGCCTTTGCTGACGACGACTATGGGGACTCAGTGAGGTGCAGCGAGGGCCGAGGTCAGTATTGACTCGGGGAAAGTGAGGACTGACCAGGATGGCACGCTCGTTGCACAGGTGCAGACGGATCCGCCTTCGACAGATAGTATCGCTAGGCTTGTGGCAGAGATGCAGGACTTGCGCTAGACGATGAGTTCTTTGGTGGAGACCATTCGAGCGCAGCGACAGGAGGTTGTCACCCCTGTTACCCAGTTGTTCCTTGCGATCAGCACACAGCTTTCCGTCAGTTACATAGCACCAGTGGATGCAGCCCTAGTTGACGAGACACGTATTCCAGAGACTTTGCGAGTTCCAGGACAGTGGAGGACCAGTACCGGTGTGCCAGTCCAGGGACATAGGCCTAGTTATAGAGACAGATTTTGTGACCGTCGTGGGAGTGGCAGAGGCTTAGGACGAGGTCAGTCGTTCATCTTTTATCCCTTGGAGGGCCAGCAGCCGTCGTATAGATATTTTCGATGCGGGAGCCTTCATCACTTCATCAGGGACTGTTCCTTAGCACCGTGTCAGAGTCGTGTTCTAAGAGGTCGTGGGCGCGGAAGGTTTGCTCTGAAGGGTCAGTCTGGCAGAGGAAGGGTTCTGACAGCTGCGGGTAGGAGGCAGACACAGGAGTTTGCTTCTACTCATCGGGACGCTCATGCGTCCAATGCAGAGTTTTCAGGTATCCTTTATTCACATGTTCGTTTGATGTACTTGTTGGTTTTCACACTTTGTGCCGTGGTTGGGATGAGGATCGTGTTAGCCAGATCATCCATTTGTTGTGTTAATTTCTGTCAGCGATTCTTTTGTTGCGCGACACGTATTTCAGTCGTATGCCAATCGGTTAGGACATTCATCCGTCACTTGATCCTTCTAGAGATGTTGGATTTGACGTTCTCCTGGGCACGGACTGGTTAGTTACGTGCTAGGCGTCTGTGGACTACCGCGAGGAAAACAGACAGGGTTTGTTTTCCCGGCGGGTCAGTTCTTGTTGTGCTTAGGAGGGCAGTGGTGCCGCCTCACATAGCTTGAATTCAGCCTTTTTCGCTAGTCGGCTTTTGAGGAGAGGATGTCGAGGATTCTTTGCATTCATTCATGATACTGGAGCCATAGTGGGTTTGTTGGACCGGGTTCTTATCGTGCGAGAGTTTTCCGACGTTGTTCCAGATGAGCCGGCGGAGCTTAGGGAGCTTAGGGATCAGCTGCAGAGTTGTTTGTTGGGGGGTTTGTGCGTCTGAGTGTTTCGCCTTGAGGAGCTCCTATTTCTGTTCATCAAGGAGAAGGACGGCAGTTGAGGTTGTGTATTGATAGATCGTTAATTGAACCGGCTTACGGTGCGGATAGGTATCATTTACCTCGCATTGACGATTTCTTCGATCGGCTCCTAAGTGCGAGACTTTTTCTAAGTTGTTGGGATCAGGTCATCATTGTTGCGGGTTCGGAGTGATGGCATTCCGAAGGCTGCCTTGTGCATGCTACGGCTTTGTGTGTTTTGGTGGTGTCTTTGGACTTGCCAATGCCCTAGCAGCATTCGTGGATATGATGCACCAGATTTCTTCAGGCCGTTCCTCGACCAGTTTTGTTGTGTTATTGACGACATTTTGGTCTTTTCTAGTGTGTCTTGAGGTACAGGAGCAGCACTTGAGGATTTGTTTTGCAGACATTGGTAGAGCCCCAGCTGTTTGCTAAGTTCTCGGAGTGTTCCTTCAGGCTTGTTTGTGTTGACTCCTAGGTCTTATAGTTATGGGAGACGGTTTCGTATGGTTCCGAGGGAGATCGTGACCGTACAGCTTAGGCCCAGACTTGGGTGCAGGACGGAGGTCCGCTGAATTTAGGCTTAGCAGGTTTTTTCCGCCGTTTCGTGCAGTATTATTAGCGTATTGCTGCACCGTTGACCGGAATGACCGGAATGGAGGTTTCTTTTCTTTGGAATGAGGCATGTGTGCGGAGTTTTCGGCAGTTAGAGATTTGGTTAGCAACTGCATCAGTTCTTGCTTTTGGTTCGGACGACTTTGTGATTCAACTGTAATGTTTCACGAGAGTGGCTCGATTTTGTGTGGTTGTGACACTGCCCGCCGACGCTCGTTCGTTAGAGATACTTGAGTATACTCGGCTGGGTAATGATTCGGAGTCTTTGATTGTGACAAGGGTGTGCTAAGTTAGGAATGCGTTTGTGTACCTGATTTTATCGGGTAGGGACGTGGAATCCTAGAGCAAGCACATCAGTCAATTCTCTATGTTCATTCAGGTTCCGCCAACATTGACGTGATTTGTGAGATAGTTACGGATGGACAGGAATGTAAAGAGAAATTTCAGGTTTCGTTTCAAGGTGTTTGTCTTGTTGTGTGTTTGTGTTAGTTGTTGTCGGTAGTTAGGGATCGTCACTAGCCATTGTTAGGGTTCTCCTTCGATAGTTTTTATCAGGAGACACTCCAATTGGCAACCTTTAGGTTTAGTTAGGTCGTGTCGATCACCAATCTGTTTTCTGACTCTGCGTAGTAGGATTTTGGGACCTCAGCTAGTCTCTAGACTTCGGAGATGATCCAGTTGGTTCAGGTCAGGATGAGTAGCCCAGTGCAGACAGAGGTCTTATGTCGACCGTGTTGGTCGTAAACTTGAGTTCGCAATGGGGAGATCATGTATTCCTACGGATTTTTCCGATGAATGACGTGTTGAGTTTTGGGAAGCTTATCCCAGAATTTTATGTCCTTTTGAGATCCTTTAAGCGAGTTAGTTCGTTGCCTTTAATTTGGCACTTCCGCCCAGATTTTGATTATTCACCCCGTATTCTGTGTTGATTTTTGCAATTACATTCATGACTTCCCACATGATTCAGCATCAGACTATTTAGTTTTGACGCGATCTTTTCGTTCACCGGCAGCCATTGGTGTAAATGGTTCGGCAGGTGGGGAAACTTCGGTCAAGGGTCTTGCTATCTGTGGAGGGTTTTTCTTGGACGTAGCCGTTTTGTGAAGTAATCACTTGGGAGGTTGCGAGCGAGATTTGGGAGTTTTGTACTCATCTTCTTGAAGGTACGCGTAGATAAATTTTAATTCGGGGACCGAATTTCTTTAAGGGGGAAGATTGTAACGTTTCAGAAATCGTTTTGCGAATTTTTCCGTTTTAGGGCAAAATTGTCGGTTTTTCCCGTTTTAACCCGATTTTAATCAAACGTCCGTATAAGCTTACCGGCACCTAGTTTAGCTAAAATAAAGCTTGTGCGCGAACTTTAGGGGTGTTTGGGAGGTTTTGGTTCAGATAGAATTTTTCCCAAATAAAGTATTATTTTAGTCGGTAAAATATGCACGTAAATCGGGAAAATTTTCTAAATGAAAATTTTTGAGAATCATCACTAAAATTATTTTAGAACCTTCTTTTTAAATATCTAGATATTTTTTGGTCAAAGGGAATTATTTTTAAAAAAAAGAAAAAAGAAAATGAATAAATGGTGGCATTTTTGCATTAAATGTGCATTAATTGTTTTCTTTTGCTAGAAAATTCCACACACTTCACCAAAAATCCCCCCATTCTCCCCTTGGCCGGCCCTTCCCTTCCCCTTGCTGCCCTCCATCATTTTCACCCATTTTCAACTCAATTTTCATCAAATAAATCATGAAAAGTCCAATTTAATTCATACAAATTCAAATATAATCATTTTTGCTTCATTTCCTTCACTAATCCTTCATGGATCTTCATTAAAGCTTGGTTTTTGATGCTAAGATGTTGGATTAAGTTTCATTTTGTGTTCTTGGGGAGGTATAATTCTTACCTTAATCCTTTTATGTTTGCTTTAATCTTATTCTAGCTAGTTTAGTTAGCTAATTATGTGTTTAATTTAGTTTTTATATTATGATTAATTCATTTATTTTTGGTTTAAGAAATTCATGTTAGGGTTAAATTTTGTTTATGTGTTTAGTGTTCTTTTGAAGTGTTAATTTGTGTTTTGGAGAAGATTAACCTAGTAGAAAATGTTCATTTTTGTTAATGATCACTTTGTTTAATTATGCAATTAGCTTACTAGGTTTTTGCTAAAACATAATTAGCCAGTGTTAAAAATATAGGAATGGTTTAGGTAGCTTAGTTAAGCTATTGTAAGATGTTTGTTATCGCTAGATATGCATTAGCTTGAAACTAGTGCGGAATTTTGCGATAGGTTGCTTACTAGATTTCGGGATTTTTCCGACGTGGGTTCAATTGGTCGTTACGAGGTTATATCTATTGTATTCCTCGTAATTTTTGTGTTGTGTTGCGCGATCGGGACGATCGGGGTCCAGTCATGGTGTTTTGTAGTTTAGCGACCCCAATTAGGGTTTTTGGCCGGTATCGTGCGCGATAGATGCGCTAAACGCGCAGTGTAATTTTCCGGGCGTTTTCTTCGCGTTTCGTTGTCTTTTCGTCGATGCAGGATATTTGCTTATGTGTTGTGTTTGTGAAATTTTAGGTTCGCAAGCGGGGACTTCGGATGCTACGACAAGGGGAAAACAGGTGGTAGGCTTCACCTAGTTTGGAGCGTTGGTGAGTAGATTTAACATCTACAGGGGAATCGCCCGCATGGCGTTATGCGTCAGGGCTAAAGATTTTATTACTTGTCACATATTCTACGTTATTGTTAGAATTGCGCCTTTACCCTATTACTTAGATGTAGTTGTGCCTGGACTAGTAGTAGTAGGACACTGCACATATTATTGACGATTCATATTGCACGAGCACTGATTATATGCTACACACACCGTCAATAATTGCCATGTCATACACAAACCACTTATAGATGTTATATTGCTTGGTTAGGGACATTGTGACATTGATTCATACTGCTTATCATATATGGCATTTAGCATACTTGTATTCCTATAGAGTATTGTACCATTAGTGATAGGTACATACACACTCCCTGTCATAGCTACAGGTATACCTTGCACATACTGTTCTTATACCCAGGGGGTATACTATATCATTGCTTATAGATAGACAAGTTATCTTGCTATACCTTATTGATTTCACATACATCTGGTTTTAGCTACATGTTTACCTTCACTTGATATTATTTAGAAGTGATAAATAGGAACCGCACGATATTTATATTAACTTGATGCAGTTAATTAGCGGGTTTTCCTTTATATGCTTGCATTTCAGATATGGCGCACATATTATATTCATGGATTTTCGCATTGTTATATGGATTTTTCATGATGTTTTCTGGATTTGGGGACCGTGGTAGTTCATGAAATTATGCATTATTTGAAAGACCCGGTTTCCTTGATATTGATGTTTCCGCAGCCACCATGAGATTTATCGGTTCTGATATATGCCCAATTCGAGGAGTGAGGAGGCACCGTCTGTGGGTACATGGTGGGGCCCGGGGGTACCCGAAGCAATAATGATTTCGCGGTGCTAGGCGATGAGGCTTAGGGGAACCATACCATCCGGTAACAGGACCAATGACTCATCGGCTATCAAGTGGATACCGACGGGAGTCATGTGTGTATGGATACGTCGAGAGGCGAGGGTCAGAGCTAGGCACTCGAGCTCTCGGGATAGCGTATGATACGTACCCATCAGGGGGGCCAGTGATGGGGACAGCACCTGATGGATCGGCATTTCTGTGTCGATACTTGGCACATTGGTTTCATGATATTTCCAATTACTCATTTGTATATATAACAGGGGATTGAGCCGCTGTTATATATATTCTTACACCAATATTAGGGGAATGGGACGCTAATATATGTGTATTGACCTCATCATATTTATTATACCATTATATTTAGGATGTTAGAATTTTTCTGGAGATTTGATTTGAGATATAAGAGATTCATTTGAGATTGGATACTGGAGATATATGTGAGATATACTTGATATGGTACATACGAGATATGTGAGATCCACTTGCTGTTGTACATTCGAGATATGTGAGATATACTTGATATGGTACATACGAAATATGTGAGATCCACTTGATATTGTACATTCGATATATGTGATATATACTTGATGTTGTACATTCGATATATGTGATATATACTTGATGTTGTACATTCGATATATGTGAGATATACTTGATGTTGTATATTCGGGATATACGAGATATACTTAATATTGTGAAATTGAGGAGAATGCGATACTTAGATGATATGAGAGCCAATTTGGGGGCTGATTTAAGGAATTGGGATTTGATTCATCTTGATGGATTGTGATCCTACCACGATGTCAGGATTCCGTGGAAATGACATATTTCACTCCATACCTCACCTTTATCTATTTGTGCACTGTTTCATGTATTAGGAGTACCTGTTAGTGTACCTTTCATGAGTGTTGCACATTTACATTCTCATACCCCCATTGCATGATTATTGCATACTGTGTCATATCATTATTGCTTTATATATCTTGGTTGTACTTGTTAGTGTACTTTCCATTATTCTACATTCATATGACCTGTTATTACTGTAAATTGCATATCTTAGATTCATGCTGTACGTACATTCCTGCGATTACCTGCATATGTTATTTACTATTCATGAGTTGGCAACTCACCCCCGTTGTGCCACAGGTGTTACAGAGTGTTCCCCAGAGTAGTCGAGGCTGGCTATTCATCTATCATCTTTTGCTACAGATACCGCATCGGCTCACAGTGTGCTGTTTTGTTCAGGTGGGTTTTGGTGGTTATCTGTATTTGTATTGTATATTCGTTGTATCTTGTACTCTCCATCTACTATTATGTTGTTGACTTAGAGACTTGGTGATGACGATATTGTATAAATTGTGGATTTGTTGTCTTTTATACAGTTTCCTTTCTATCGTCTTCTTTTTCTTCGCTACGGCGTCGTATATTTGTTGTGGTGGTTGTTTTCCGCCTTTGGGCGTGGATTTCCTCCCGTTGGGGATGCTTTACACTATATTTATGTTGTATCCATTTTTAGGGCTGGTTTTTATAAAGGAGGTGCTGCCGAAATTTTCAAGAAAGAAAATTGGACTTAAAGAATTTATATTTAAGATTTTTTTTAAAGGTTTAAACAATGTTTCTTATCTTTTCTTGTCTTTTAATGGTTTAAATTTCTGGGTTTTGGCTTTCTTTTACTACGTTACGCCTGTAGACGTTGCGTAGTATTAGGGCCGTCACGTGCCAATTTCGGGTCGTGACATCAAAGTACAGTGGGAACACACTCGAGACGAAGCAGCAATGTCAAGTCGACGGACTAAGCTGTACTCATATCACCTGGGAACTACTACCCGACGATCGGTATAATACCCACCAACAGTTCCCGACGAGTCCTGTCCAGTGTGCTCATAACCTAATGAGCACCTGCATACTCTCTCCAGTATGACGTACGGATAGCTGTGGGACAGACCATCTCCCCTGCTGGGATGAGAAGCGTATACACTAGTCTACTCTGGAGTATCGATGCCCCATCACGATAATCCTATGACTAAGGACCTGTATAGGATGTGCTTATAGATTACCCATCTCTCACTAGTGTGACTGCCATCACAACGCTGGTAATCAAGCAAAGATCCTAAGTGCTCTACCAATATGTATAAGCGATATGCTAAAAAGCACATGCACATATTGAGGTAGAAACAAACCAGTAGCATACAACCATTTCGAGCAAGACTGTTACTATATCCGTGTATATCCCAAGCTCCCATTAAGTAATATACAATCCAGTATGATACAATAATGGCCTCTAGGGCATATATCACTAACACCAAGAACTGTTTCTCAGTTACTTCTACGTCCTGGGTATTGGATACCGGATCAGGATTCCATACATGTAATTTGTTACATGGGCTATAGACAGGTGAAGAACAGGGAAAGGGTGATATGTCTCTAGTAGTAGAGAATGGTGCAATTGTTGCAGCCAAAGCAGTTGGCAGATATCACCTGGTGTTACCAACTGGTAATACAATGATTCTGAGCAACTGTTATTTCGTACCAATAATATTTTGAATATTTTCCTAAATCAAGTGTTGATTAGGTAAGGTATGTTGTATAACATTATACACGTTCTGAATCAAACTACAGTTCTAAACGTATATAACACACACAAGAGGAACAGTTCAGAAATGAACGAAGTCTTCTTGTGGCATTGTAGACTGGGTCATATCGATGAAATAAGACTAGCTGAAGTTCCATAAGGATGCATATTTGAATCCGTTCGAATTTACATCTTATGAAACTTGTCAGTCATGTCTCAAAGGTTAGGTGACCAAATCTCTGTTTACTGGAAACGGAGAAAGAGCTACTGAACTCTTGGACAGATACATGGTGATGTATGCGGTCCTATGTCTACATATGTCAGGGATGGTTTCGCATACTTTATATTCATCGATGTTCTCTCAAGATACAGATATGTGTTCTTGTTGAAACACAAAACTGAATCTTTTGAGAATTTCAAGGAATATAAGTACGAAGAAGAGAACCAGATGTGTAAAGGTATTCAAATCCTTTGATATGATCGGAGAGAAGAATACTGGAGCACGGAATTCCGAGACTATTTAAAAGAGAATGAGATTCTCTCTTAGTTTACTCCTTCGTATACACCACATCACAACAATATATCAGGGTGGAGGAATTGCACCCTATGAGATATGATGCGCTCTATGATGAGTACTGCTGCGTTGCCTATTTCCTTTCAGGGACATGCATTTGAGAAGATGCATACCTATTGAATAGAGTTCCAATTAAATCCGTTGCCTACCACTCCATATGAGATATGGAATGGGAAGAGACCATCTTTGAAACGAGTTAAGATATGGGGTTGTCCGGCCTATGTTGAAAAGCAAAATCCGGACAAACTCGAGGCAAGATCAGTTCTGTGCAAGTTTGTAGGATATCCCAAATATTCACGAGGGAAAATCTTCTACCACACCGAGGAACAAAAAATGTTTTGTTTCTCGACATGCCACCTTTTTAGAAAAGGAATTTCTTGTGGAAGAAATTAGTGGCGATGAGGTAGAATTGGAAGAAGTTCCAGCAAAGCAAACTATAACTGACGATTTGGTGGAACCGGAGGATTCAATAGTCCCTGACGAACCGAAGCCACTCTGCAGATCTAGTTGGGTTCCTCATCCACCTGAGAGATACTACGGTTTTCTCATAGACTGTAGGAGCGAGGATTGCATCATGGAGATGATGACCCAATTAGTTTCGAGCAGGCCATCACAAGTGAAGACTTTGTGAAATGGCTGGATGCTATGCGATCTCAGATGGAATCCATATACACCAGCAAAGTGTTGACTTTGCATGTTGCTCCTGAAGGGGTAAAACCCATCGGGAGCAAGAGGATCTTTGAGAAAGATAATATGGTGTAGATGGAAAATTTGAGACTTTCAAACCTATGCTTAAGTCCATCAGGATCCTACTTTCCATTGCTGCATACCATGACTACGATATCTGGTAGACTGCACATCAAAACCGCTTTTCTAAATGGTGATTTAGAAGAGAGCGTGTATATGACACTGCTAGAGGCCTTCATAGACAGTGGGAGCAGCGGAATTATGTGCAAGCTGCTCAAATCCATCTACAGGTTAAAGCAGGCATCGCAGAGAAAGAACATCTGTTTTAATGAAGCTGTCAAAGAGTTTGACTTCATCAAAAAGGTATATGAATTATGTATAAATAAGAAGGTTGTAGAGAGTATGGTTGTCTTCCTTGTATTGTACGTGGATGACATACTCTTGATAGGAAAGGGTGTTCCTATGCAATACCCGGTCAAGCTCCTCTTATCACAGGTTCTCCATGAAAGATTTAACTGATGCCTCCTACATTCTGGGGATAAAGATCTATAGAGATAGATCTAAATGGATTTGGGATTGTCCCAATTCAGGTACATAGACACCATGATAAAAGGGTCTAGTATGGATGATTCTAAGCGTGCTAATGTACCCGCTTGTTCAAGAACCACTCTCTCTAAAGAGATGTCTCTCGAGACTGATTTGGAGAGAGCTCGCATGCAAGGAATGCCCTATGCTTTGGCAGACGGGTTAATCATGTATGCGATGTTATTTACCAGACCGGATGTAGCTTACTCACTAGGTGTAGTGAATACGTATCGAAAAGATCTTTGGGAAAACTACTGGACAGCTGAAGAACATTCATAAGTGCTTGAGAAGGACTAAAGAGATGTTCTTGGTGTATAGTAACGGTGAACTCCAAAAGGAATCCTTTACCTATTCGAGCTTCCAGAGTGATAAGGACGACTAAAAGTCAGTCTCGGGTTTTCTCTTTACCCTTAGTGGAGGGACGGTATGTTGAAAGGGTTCCAAGCTATATACCATAGCAGACTCGTTGATAGAGGCAAATTACATCGCTACCAACGATACTGCCAAAGAGGTTGTCTGGATGACTAGAGTTCATGAGATGAACTAGGTTCCTAACATTAGGCATCCAATACCTATGTATTGTGATGACAATGAAGCTGTGGCTTTGGCCTAGGAACCCCGGTCCCGTCAGTGATCCAGACATATTCTTAGACAGTATCACCTGATCAGGGAGATAGTTGATCTTCGGGAAATCGAGATTAGGAGAGTAGACGCAGAGGATAACACAGCGGATCCACTCACTGAGGCTATCCCCCAGATGCTATTTGAAAGACTTTTGGGACGTTGGGTATGAGATACTACAACAACTGGCCTTAGTGCAAGTGGGAGATTATTAGGAATATGTATGCCCTAGAGGCCATTATTGTACATGTGATGTATATTATAGTGGATGCTTGGACATATATATAGAGGACTTTCTTGTTCGACATGATAGTATGCTATCTGGTTACTCTTTATCTTAACATGTTGACTGGTATTCTTTACTGTCTTGCTCTCACACGTTGATAAAGCCCTTAGGATATGTACTTGACTACCAGGATTATGATGAGATCATACTAGTAGGTCCAGAGTGGTCCAAAAGTACATCCTTTAATCAGTTCTTAGTCGTGGGAATATCGAGACTAGGACATTGATATTCCAGAGTAGACTAGTGTGTACGTTTCTTGTCTCTTAGAGGGCGATGGTTGATCCCACAACCATTGGTGTGTGACATCAAAGATTTTACACAGGTGCTCATTGGAGAATAGGTACACCAAATAGGACTCACCGATGACTCCTATGTGGTAGTATACCTATCGTCAGATAGTGGTCCTCTGGTGACACTGGTACAGGTTAGTCTGTAGACCCGAGATCGTCATAGAGTCTTGTGTGGCTCCCACCGTGCTTTGATTTCCTCCCTACCACGGCTCAAAGGAGTTGTGCAAACAGGTGAATTTTGGGTACAGTCCCGAGTCACATGGAGGCAATGAGCGATATGAGGGGTTTCGTCTCTCCCGGTATTTGGGGTTGATGTTGTGCTATGCTCGATTGGCTATAACTGGAAGTCCCTGGCCAGGGCTGCTGCCGAGATTCACTGATAAGTGTTATCAGTAGTTTCTCGAACCGTTATAGGCTAGACATCGGCATAACTTATCAGGTTACTGGGGACTGACGTTTACCACCCCTAGACATGATATGCGACATATCAGACGAAGAGACTGGACTGTACGGTAGTGTTACTGATAGGCTTCATGGAGATTATGGACGAGCTTGCTTGTTGATCTTCATATCACTCAATACCCGGGTAGCCATTACGTCCAGCTAGTACCACTGACGGCTTGTAGGTGACTGATGTGATCATCACCTACTGCTGGTGTATTGACGAGTGTTTAGAGTCCCACACAGAAGTTTCCTGATTCAAGCGAAACGAAGTAAGACACATATGTGATATGTGTGTGGGCTTGATTAAATACGTGTATGTGATACTGTATTGTAATCTGGCAGTTATCTGTTATCGGTTCGGTTATATGCGATATAACCAGAGTGTCGAATCAAGTGTTGATTTGTAATGTGATATTCAGATAAATGATATTAGTCGGCCATATGTGATATAACCGGATTATTAAATCAAGTGCTGATTTAATAATGTGATATATTATATGTGATATAATTATATCTTAACTAATATCATTATCTCACTAATTATTCTTCATTATATATAATAATAATAATAATAATAATAATAATAATAATAATGAAGCGTGGCTTGAATTTCTATTTTTGAGAAAAATAGAAATGAGGTGGAAAATGAGAGTATGGTTGCAAGAATGTGATTTACTTTTGTTTATCATCTTGACTCATTATCCAAGTATGGTTGCAATTTTATATTGCAAAATTCCATGCTTGAATGAGTGGGGGTCAAGAGTTGCCATTCATTTTAAGCTTATTCTCAACACTTAGCCATTTTGTTTGCTTTGTTCCCATGGTTGCTCTCTAGCTTCTTCTTTTTCCTCAATCCTATGGTTCAAGCTTTTACCCTCACATGTGATGTGAACCATGAAGCTTGATGTAACATTTCAGAAAATATAAATTATTATTTTTGGAATTTAATATTAAAATAATATATTTCGTGAAAACTAGCCGATTTACGAAATGGGGATTTTCGTAAAATGGTATAAATATATACCAATATTTGGAAAATAATGGGAGATTAAAATAATTTATTCATTTAAAAATATATTAATCGGATTTGGGAATTTTTATAATTAATTATATGCAGTTTAAATAAAAATTGATTAGTGCACTACTAATCGCAATTAGGCCAAATCCGTATTTTAAATTAGTCATTGTTAGTGCACCATGACATGTTACATTTTGTTGCATGTTTGTTGATTTGTATTGGGGTATTGGTTTTATTTGCGAGAAAAAGAAAAGTGATGACATGTGAGGATAATTGATGAGAGAGAAAGGGGGGACAACATTATGACATGGGGCATGGGCTTATGAAAGAGAGAAAGAGAGAGGATGGCATGACACACCCTTGACTTCTTCATTTCTCTTCCCACTTCCTTCATTCTTCATCTTCATCAACTCCTTCTCCTCCTCCTTCAACTCCTCTACCTCCATGGTTCATCCCCAAAACCACCTCAAAACCCCACACTTCCTTCATTAAAAATGATTCTCACCTTATCTTACACCTTATGGACCTTCCAAGCTTGGATTTTGAAGACTTTGAGCAACTCAAGAAAATTCTTGAGTTGCCAAATGAGGTAAAACACATATCTTTTAGTTAAGTTATTATGTTTAGTGTATTCTAGTTTAGTTTAGAATTTGATAAAGTGTGGATTTGTGAACTTAGAAATTCCAAGTTAGGGTTTAGTAGGAAACTTGACTTATAATTGGTAAATTGAAGTGTTGTGAGAGTTTGTAAGACCTTAATGATGATTTTTACTGGCCAAGAACAGAGATTTTAACCCGATACATGAACTTAGGGTTTGTTCCGTGTCGGTTTTGTGAGGTATTGTTGGACTACAGGGAATCTGGAGCAACCTGGGATGTTTACGAGGAAAACTAGCAATATCACTGACCTAGATAAACCCCTAGAAACCCACTACCAAAGTACGAGACCCTGTTTCCCCTGTACGGCCGGTGAGCTCGGATTTAGGGGCAGTGTCGCCGGATGTCTAGTGTGGTCTGGTGTTGAGCTTGTGCCTGTAGCTTGCTTACCCTGTAACCTATCTCCTGTACTTACTTGTTTAGTCCCAATTGACCTGAGCCAAAATCTGGGAGTGATTTCCTATGTTGCTGAAATTGATATTTGTGATTTATAAACTGGGGTTTCGGTATTTGATATTGTATTGGGTCGTTGGATATTTTTACGCCAATGACGAGGGTTGTTTGGTTGTTTTTGCATGCGTAGGCTATAGGTTCTAACCAATGAGCACACCGTGTGCTGTATCGGTTTTCCGGACTTAATTTTAATAGCATTGCGATTGTGTATTGATTGTAGGTATCTTCACGTGGATTTCGAGACGACGAAGCACATCGACTTCGGCTGAACTAGGAGTTCTACAGGTGAGTATATTTATATCTACGGGGGAAGTCGGGTGGATGGCGTATAGCACCCCCGCAATTAATAAATGGAAACCGATATTTAGAATATAGTCGGAGAAACCTATACTAGGAACCCACGGATGTGATTAAAGCTTTAGTATGAAATAATATGATTGATAAGGATGTCTCGAAGTGATATATAAGGATGTGAAACGTAAATATGAATCACGATATATAAATATATGTAGTTGCAAGGGAATGTGTATGAGATTTATAGTAGCATGATATGAGATCGATAAATATGACATGAGATTAATAAGATAGAATGTATATGTAAGATGACTTGATGTGAGATATTGATATGATGAAAAGAGTATACGATGAGATATGATGACTTGGTTTGATATGTCGTTATACGGATGCGAGTCGATATGAGATAATTGATACCTTTTCTGGTCACATGATATGAGATTGATACGGATGTGACCTGAGAGATAGGTATATATATATATAATGATGTGAATAATGAGTGATATGTTGTACGAGACGTTAGGTCCGTACCCTCATTGTCATATAGGTTGATAGAATCCCTAATTGTTTAATGCCGCCATACGATGAGTTACCGTACGTGATGAGTTTTATCTGATGATTGATCTATACCCTTAACTAGAGGATGTCGTATGATGTATTATACCGTACGTGATGTTGTGAGGCTGGATGCCGATTGAAAGATTCACCGGCTCGGTTATGTTGTGGATACGTATACCTTATAGCATTGAGCTAACGATTTACTTTCCGCTATGTTCAGGACATTCTCATTGCATTACATATACCTATGCTAGTACACCTACACAATTATCGATGATGCGTATGTTACACTTACACAGATTGCCGGCTCACACACTTTCATCATCGATAATTGCTATGTCACTTACACAGTAGAATTGCTACATCATGCTATGATATATTGCTATGCTCACATCATTATGCTATGTTGCATGATATACTTGCTATGTTCACATCACCATACTATGTCGCATGATACACTTGATATGCTCACATTTTTGTTCTATGTTTGCATACATCATGCTTTATGATCATACGCATTGAGATGTTGTTTTTCATGAGATTCTGGATTTGAGAAGCATGGTTATATTTCAAAGAAAATTATGTATTGTTTTAAAAACTCGGTTTCTCTTAATATGATATTTCGATACGTCCACCATGAGTTTTCTCGGTTCTGAGATTTGTGTTAGAAACCCGATTCGAGGAGCGGTAGACACCGTCTGCGAGTACATGGTGGACCCGGTGAGGTATCCCGGGGCAAGAAGACTCGTATAGTTAGGCGGTAAGCCTGGCAGGGGAGCACTACCTACCGGTGATTGGTTGGACCTGGTGGTTATCCGGAAGATACCGACCGGAGTCGTGAGATGAATATGAAGGCCGACCAGAGTATGCGGCGCCTGAGGGCCGATCTAAGGATGCGGCGTCTGAGATATGAGGATTTACGTGTCGATACTGGACACGAGTTTCATGATGTTTCGAGTGTCGATGTTGGACACTCAGGTTCCATGATTTTGATGTGTCGTTGATGGAAACACGTTGGTTGATATCCTCATATTTTCATGCATATGCTTTCATGATATTTACATGCATGATGTTGTTGTGTCAGTGATGGACACGTAGATGTTATCCACATGCATACAAGCATTGATTATATTGTTGGTATATATGCAGATACGGTCACCCTAGATATTATAGTATTACCTTTATGATATAGTTGACCTAGGAATCGTTATTTTATTCGATTTGTACCTGCTGATATTTTCTACTCACGAGTTGGCAACTCACCCCCGTTATGCCACAGTTCTTGCAGGTTGACCGCATGGATCAGTAGCGGTATCGCTGGCACACAGCTTGCTTTCGGGTTGCTTTTGTATGGTTCCTAGGCACACTAAGGAGGTCTCACTAGGCATCAACCATGCCAATTTCTAATTTTACAAATGCCGAGAAACCCTAATACGGATCGTTAACTAGAATTTTAGGCGAAAAGAGCAACTAGTTAACAATTTAACTAAGTGAACGGAAATACAACCTTTGTAGATCCGGTCCTCCACCTCCATAGATCCATGATGAAGTCACCTTGATTTCCAAATCGAATCCCGGGCTCTAGCGTCGGCTTCATCGGAAAAATGGGCGGGCTAGGTCATCGATTACGATGCCGAAGATGATCTACGTCGAGGCAACACAAGATCAAGCTCCCACTTCACCAAGTCATGAGACTTGTGAAGAAAACACCCTATACTACTTGGCAAGAGGTAGAGGATGAAGAAATAGGAAGTGGGTTCACTTTAGAATTGGATTTTCACTTGATTTTCACTAGTTGCCATTAAAGGAAGCAAGCTTTCTTCTTTTTGTCAAGATGAAGAAGAAGAAGAAAGAATATGATAAGTTATTTTAAAAAGGAAAATAAAATGAATACTTATCATTTGGCAACCATGGTTAGGTGTAGAGAATAGACCATGGTTAGTGGGAATGGTTAGGGTTAAGCATGAGACAAAATGGTCACTATAGTCAAAGCTTCAAGAAGCTTCAATGAAAAACAAAACTAGCAACCATTTCATTTCTTATCTTTTCAAAATAAATAAATAAAGAAATAAGTAAGAAAAAGAAAACCCTAATCATTAACTTAACCATGGTTTAATTCTTTACACAAACCCAAGTGAGCAAGTATCATCAAATATGATACAAACATGTGCACAAAAGTATATCACATATGCAACTTGCACAATCCAAGTGTGAAAATCCATTTAAAGTGAACCAATACTAGTTAATGCAAAGTAATATATCAAATATATAATTATACATTAAATCATTAAATCAACACTTGATTTAACGATCCGGTCATATCGCATATAACCGACTAGTATCCTATGTATCGGCTTACCGAATCAATCCTTGATTCGATAACTAGGTTATATCGCATACAACCATTCGACACATTCATCGCGAGAATGAAATACGGTATCACATACACGCATTATTCTCAGTCCCGCACATATCTCATATGCGCTCCTATTTCGTTTCGCTTGAACCAGGAAACCTCTGTGTAGGACTCTAAAGACTCATCAATACGCCGGCAGCAGGTGATGATCATATCAAACACCCACAAGCCGCAAGCGGTCTGCTAAACGTAACGGCCACCCGGGTATTGAGCGATCAGAATATCGACGAGCAAACCCGCTCACACTCCTGTGAATCCAACCAGTAACACTTACCGTACAGTCCGGTCTCGTCGTCTGATATGTCGCATATCTCGCCTAGGGGTGGTAAACATCAGACCCCAATAGCTCGATAAGTCGTGTCGATATGAGGTCTATAACAGTTCGAGAAACTACTGGTAACACTTACCAGTAAATCTCAGCAACCCTGGCCAGGGATTTCCGGTTATAGCCAATCGAACACAGTGCAACATCAACTCCCTATACCGGGAGAGACGAATCCCCTCCTATCGCTCATTGCCTCCATGTGACTCGGGACTGTACCCAAAAACCACCGTTTTGCATGCCCTCTTGGACGTGGTAAGGTGGAAATCAAAGCACAGTGGGAACCACACAAGACTCTATGACGATCTCGGGTCAACAGACTACTCTGTACCAGTGTCACCAGAGAACTGCCATCTGACGTAAGGTATAATACCATCTGGGAGTTCTCGGCGAGTCCGTCCAGTGTACCCAGTCTCTACTGAGCATCCGTATATCATCTCTGATGTCAAATACCAATGGATATGGGATCATCCATCGCCCATCTGTATGGGTCGAGAAGGTATACGCTAGTCTACTCTGGTATATCGATGCCCCGTCTCGATACACCCACGACTAGGGACCTTGAAGGATGTACTTATGGACTACCATGTCCCCACTAGTATGATCCGCATCACAGTCCAGGTAGTCAAGTACACATCCTAAGGGCTTTACCAACATGTAACAGAGAGACAATCAGTGTACACGTTAAGGTAAAGAGTAACCAGATAGCATACTATCATGTCGAGCAAGAAAGTCCTCCCTATATATGTCCAAGCATCCACTACAATATACATCCAATGTACAGTAATGGCCTCTAGGTCATACATATAACTAACAATCTCCCACTTGCACTAGGGCCATCTGTAGCAGTGGTTGTAGTATCTCATACTCAACCATCCCATAAAAGTCTCTCTCTGGGAATAGGCCTTCGTGAGTGGATCCGCCGTGTTATCCTCCGAGTCTGCTCTCCTGACCTCGATCATCCTGAAGATCAACTATCTCCATGATCAGGTGATACCGCCTTAGAATATGTCTGGATCACTGATGGAACGGACGTTCCTTGGCATAAGCCACAACTCCATTGTCACACAATGGGAGGAACATAGTTCATCTCATGAACCAATATACACCCAAACAGCCTCTTTGGTAGCATCTTAAGTAGCGATGTATCCTGCCTTTATCGTCTAGTATGTCACGGTATCTAGCCTGGAACTCTTCCAACATACCGTCCCTTTACTGAGGGTAAAGACAATACCTGTGACTGACATTCAGTCGTCCTTATCATCTTGGAACACTTCCAGTGATTTTCCCCAGGATCAACTGATACCATTTCACTACTGCTAGTGAGTATTCTAATCATCCATTTAGATCTATCTCATAGATCCAAAATCTAGGATTTAGTAGGTATCACTTTGATCCTATATGGAGAATCATTGTGATAAGTGGAGATTGATCGAGCGTAGCATAGGAAACTCTTTCCCTATCAAGAGTATGTCATCCACGTACTCTACGAGAATCGCCACCATACTCCCTACTACCTTTTTGTTTATATAAGGTTCATCTACCATTTTGATGATGTCAAACTCTTTGACTATCTCATCAAAACAGATGTTCCAACTCCGCGATGCCTGCTTTATCTTATAAAGTATCTTGTACACGTTTCCGCTGCTCCCACTGTCTACGAAGCCCTCTGGTTGTGTACTTATAGACGCCCTCTTCTAAAACACCATTTAGAAAAGCTGTCATGACACCCAACCACCAGATATCGTAGTCATGGTATGTAGCCGTGGCAAGTAGGATCTGGATGGACTTAAGCATAGATCCTTAGAAAAGGTTTCAACATAATCCACACCTGGTCAATGATGCAAACCTTTAACAAGTCTAGCTTTGAAAGTCTCAACCTTTCCAAGTACACCAAGTAATCTTCTCAAGATATACTTGCTCCTGATGGGGATTTAACCCTTCAGATATAGCAACCAAAATCCATACTTTGTTGGTGTACATGGATTCCATCTCAGATCGCTAAGCATCCAGCCATTCTGACAGAGTCTTACTCCTGATGGCCAGTTCGAAACTAGTTGGGTCATCATCTCATGATGCAATCCTCGCTCCCACTGTCATAGAGAAACCGAAGTATCTCTCAGGTGGATGAGGAACCCTACTAGA
The DNA here is from genome assembly GCA_030015575.1 of Agapanthus africanus. NCBI lineage: Eukaryota > Viridiplantae > Streptophyta > Magnoliopsida > Asparagales > Amaryllidaceae > Agapanthus > Agapanthus africanus. The sequence continues at coordinate 673,543,109 of JASDDO010000022.1, read as the reverse complement.
TCGGCGGAGAGGCTGAGGTTCGTTGGCATCAACTGAATCCTTTGGTTCTACCAAATCATCTGCTGTAGTTTGTATAGCTGGAACTTTTCCAGTTCAACATTACAGACCTTGCCTCGAGTTTGTCCGGATTTTGCTTTTAGACATAGGCCGGACAATCCCAAATCTTAACTAGCTTAAGACATGGGCTCTTCCCTTTCCATATCACATATGAAGTGGTAGGCAACAGATTTGATTTGAACCCTATTCAATAGGTATGCAGCTTCTTAATTGCATAACTCCCAAAAGGAAATAGGAAACTCAGTAGTACTCATCATAGAGCACACCTTATCATATAGGGTGTGATTGCTCCGCCCCGATATACCATCGTGCTATGGTGTATACGGAGGAGTAATGCTGAGAGAGAATCTCATTCTCCTTTAGAATAGTCCAGGAATTCTATGCACAAGTATTCTCCTCCTTGATCTCATCATAGGACATAATACTTATACCCGTATTTTGGTTCTCTACTTCTAACTTATATTCTGTGAATATCTCAAAAGGTTCGGACTCATGTTTCAACAGGAACATATGACTGAATCTTGAGAGATTATCAGAGAATGTAATGAAGTATAAAAAACCAGTCCTGGCATGTGTAGACAGGGGACCTTACATACATCAACATGTATCATCCTAAGAGTTTACTAACTCTTTCTCTGTTTCCAATAAACAGGGCTATGGTCATCTTATCTCTGTGACATGACTGGCAAGTTTCATAAGATGTAAATTCAAACTGATTTAAATATGCATCTATATGTAACTTCAGCTAGTCGGGTGGCATTGATATGACCTAGTCTACAATACCTCAAGAAGGATTTGTTCATTTCTGAACACTTCCTCTTGTGTGTGTTCCGTATACTGAAGAACTGTAGTATGATTTAGAACATTAATGCTTTTAGATAACGTGCCTGAACCGATCAACTTTTGATATAGGAAATGTTCAAAACATTATCCAACAATACAAAATTTTATCATTTCTTTACTAATAAAGAGACTGATATGATTTTTTATATCAGGTTCGGTATCTAATAACATTCGTTCAGAATTTATGTATTTGTAATACAGGGTGACAGTGACCAACAGACTTGGCTGCAACACTTGCCCCGTTTTCTGCCTCATGAAACTTATCACCCGTTCTCAGTTTTCTACCTTTCTGTAGCCCTATGTAACAGATTACATATATGGGATCCTGATCCGGTATCAAATACCCAGGACGTAGAGGATACAGAGAAACAGTTCTTTGTAATGAACACACCCGAAGGAGATGCATAATATGCACTTTCTTCGTTTGGGCGGCACGGGAAATCTGGTATTCCCCAATTTCCTGCTCTGTCTTATAACAATTATAAGTTGGAGCGGGACCAACGTTCCCCAGCTCGGTATAACAAGCGGGTTCGGTCAATATTCCGTATTATTATCTTGATTAAGGCGTGACATGGTCGCTACCTGGAGAGAGAGAGAAGAAAACACTCAGCGTGCGCTCTTGCAAGAATAGATTGGTTATTATTTTATCTAATCAGGATGGCTCCCACTGTTTTTATCTAATCTTCCTTCAAACCCTAAAAGGAAAGACTAGCCGGAATTAATTACACGCTACAAGTTCGCCAATCATTCAGCCAGGCCAGTGTCGGTACTTTGAGGGAGGTCCCCCGTGCTTTCGCACGAACCTAATTAATGTAAACCTCGTTTTCCCAGAGGCATAACCTCGTTGACACCTTTCTAGACACCTACTAGATCGGCTAATTGTAAAGTGTAAAACTCTCCCAGGAGTAACTCTTACTCGCAGCGGGTATCGGGATCCAACTATCTCATAGAAGGTATGCAATCTCATTGCAAATTTCAACACTTGAAATTCCCGATAATATTTTGCCCCTAGCGTGCTATGACCTTGACGCATGCTAAACAACCCATAGTCCCCTAGTCAAGTTCAACCCGTACATTTCTTGATTGAATTAAACCCACCCGCACGACCCTTGACGCATGCCAAACAACGCCGTACGAATACCCTAATCCAATCGCATCGTATGCTAGCAGATAAGCACTAGTTAGCTACCGTACACTACGCCTTGACGCATGCCAAACAACCGCAGCACGAATACTAACTAGTACTTATCTGAAATGACGGAGGGCTACGACAGGTTTTTCTGAAAACCTATTGCGTAATGAACTTGATATCGTTGTAGGATCGAATGAATTTTGAAATGGAGTGTTTTTGAGGCTTTTCTAGTTTTGCTAAAGGAGTCACTCCCGGTGAAGGGATCGTCCGTCCTTTCCTCGTCGAATGAGGTACGGGATATATCATATATATCACTGTGCAAAGCAGAACTTTTAAAAGCAATCAAAAGACAAACCGAGTGTGTAGCATCTGCCAGTTATTGCTAAAGGAGTCACTCCCGGTGAAGGGATCTCGGTCCTTTCCTCATCGAATAAGGTGCAGGATATATCATATATACCGCTGTGCAAAGCAAGAACTGTAGCTACCTGTTTTAATTTTGAAATTCAATTCTACAATATCTTTAGGTTTCTTTTATTTCATTAATCTCATTAATGAAGTCCCATCATTTAAATTACCTAAACATCACAGATAAATACTACGTACACTTATGCCATCCGCATTCGCCTCGATGTCCCCTCATGCACCGTTAGGTTAGGTAACTAACGGCAGAGCGGGGCAGGGCTAGCGCGGGTGTAAAACATAAGTAACGTCTATATAATATATCATATATACTATATACAGTATCCATCACAGAACATATCACATGATCACATCACAGATATCGCAGCAGAAGAATCATATGAAACATTGGATATACTAGGACGTCCGTGTTTTCAGTACGAGCCAGTATAAAACACGGATTCCACGGTCGTGATGAATAGCCAAACCCACACCCCTAGACCCCTACGAGAGCGGCAAGCAACCCTACCAATTCTAGAGTTAGGAGACCCGGACTCGACTCCTCGAGTTGGTCTCCCACTGGACTCCAGAACCCGGTTACTTGTGCCCTCCTCCTTGGGTCTATCCTAGTGCGGAAAAGTAAATAATATACAAAAGGTGACAACTTCCGCAACCTGGAAGTGCCCCAATAAAAGAATATTACATACAAGTTTTTACATGAATGAAAATGAAAAACACTCATCTCACATAAAAAAACCCCGGCTATTCAAACACGACGATCCAATATAACATATCCAGCAACACATAACAACACATGCCATCAACGTAAGTAAATATGCGCATCCCAATTGTCGTTGACATATAGCAACGAAACCGGCGATATCACATATTACACTTACGGTCACAGAAAAGAAAGTGTAAAACTACAACAGTTGGAATCCACAACCTCCTTAGACATCACATGCCTAATCAAATGAATTACTTAGACATCGCATGCCTAACAATTATAAATCCCGCATTTCAGTCTCATTATCGAAAACACTTTTCAATATCAAGTCGGGGAATTCAACAGGATTCCCGACATTCTGATCGAATGCTCGTCGCAAACTTTAGTAGGCGGCCGCACCCCCGACGCCGTCGACGAAGTGCACCAAGGCGGAACACCGCTGCCGCGAGCACCCAAACGGACGCTTTCGGCGACGGGGCTCTCCTACAGTCACTTGGTCGGGGCTATGGAGTGAGGCTGTCTATTAAGTTTACCCGGCGAGTATCCGCGTACGCTACGTGATTGCGACGGACTTTTGATCACATCAAAATTCCGTGGCAACCGATCAAGTGAGACTAAAGTGCTGTGTTTATAACATTCATTCAGCTATCTCATAACTACTTGTGAATTCCAATTATTGTATCACATTCCAGATAAATAGAAAATGTTAAACTTTCCGATCGAACATTCGAACACCCAAGTTTTCCCGAAACAGCTCAACACATGGCATAAGTCTAACAACATTCAGTTCATGCCTCAGTACCAACGGTCCAGCCGTAGAAGGGTCAAGCCAACGCCTCACATGTGGCACGCCGTACTGCCCCAAACCCTAAGATTCAAAGGGCAGTTCAAGACGGTCACATAATCGAGTTAAGGTTTGTTGTCTTCTAGAGGGACCATCGCATTACTTGCACTACTTAGAACGTCATCAAACTACGGAAAAGTCCAACACTTGGAAATTTCCCGACAGGGGAAAAGGTGGGTATTTATATCCGGTCGAACCTTTTAACATATTCTAAAATTTACCCGGAAAAACACAGAGACAAAATTAGACAATCCGATCGAATCTACGATTTCCCTAAACAGCCCCAGAAAACTCAACTGTATAGTAAATATTAAAATATTCCAGAAACTACAGCACTAAAAATTAGGAATTACTGTGCAAATGAAAAACGCTGATGTGACTACTTGGCCGCGGAACCGCCGCACAAGCCAGCTTGTGCCGCGGTTCCGCCGCACTTTAGAAGAATCATGAGCACGTGATCCACAGTAATTCATCAAATTCCCTGCTGATTTTTCTGCATATTTTTAATTTTGAAAAAGACCAGATTTCAAAAAATGTACAGAGAGCATTTTGAGATTAGGGTTTCGGTTCGATCGGACTTCTAACTCCGTCTACGCGTCGCCTAAGGCTCTAGATAGGCTCTGATACCACTGTAGGGTTCCTAGGCACACTAAGAAGGTCTCACTAGGTATCAACCATGCCAATTTCTAATTTTACAAATGCCGAGAAACCCTAATACGGACCGTTAACTAGAATTTTAGGCGAAAAGAGCAACTAGTTAACAATTTAACTAAGTGAACGGAAATACAACCTTTGTAGATCCGGTCCTCCACCTCCATAGCTCCATGATGAAGTCACCTTGCTGTCCAAATCGAATCCCGGGCTCTAGCGTCGGCTTCATCGGAAAAATGGGCGGGCTAGGTCATCGATTACGATGTCGAAGATGATCTACGTCGAGGCAACACAAGATCAAGCTCCCACTTCACCAAGTCATGAGACTTGTAAAGAAAACACCCTATACTACTTGGCAAGAGGTAGAGGATGAGGAAATAGGAAGTGGGTTCACTTTAGAATTGGATTTTCACTTGATTTTCACTAGTTGCCATTAAAGGAAGCAAGCTTTCTTCTTTTTGTCAAGATGAAGAAGAAGAAGAAAGAATATGATAAGTTATTTTGAAAAGGAAAATAAAATGAATACTTATCATTTGGCAACCATGGTTAGGGGTAGAGAATAGACCATGGTTAGTGGGAATGGTTAGGGTTAAGCATGAGACAAAATGGTCACTATAGTCAAAGCTTCAAGAAGCTTCAATGAAAAACAAAACTAGCAACCATTTCATTTCTTATCTTTTCAAAATAAATAAATAAAGAAATAAGTAAGAAAAAGAAAACCCTAATCATTAACTTAACTATGGTTTAATTCTTTACACAAACCCAAGTGAGCAAGTATCATCAAACATGATACAAACAAGTGCACAAAAGTATATCACATATGCAACTTGCACAATCCAAGTGTGAAAATCCATTTAAAGTGAACCAATAATAGTTAATGCAAAGTAATATATCAAATATATAATTATACATTAAATCATTAAATCAACACTTGATTTAACGATCCGGTCATATCGCATATAACCGACTAGTATCCTATGTATCGGCTTACCGAATCAATCCTTGATTCGATAACTAGGTTATATCGCATACAACCATTCGACACATTCATCGCGAGAATGAAATACGGTATCACATACACACATTATTCTCGGTCCCGCACATATATCACATGCGCTCCTATTTCGTTTCGCTTGAGCCAGGAAACCTCTACACACTCTAAAGACTCGTCAATACGCCGGCAGCAGGTGATGATCATATCAAACACCCACAAACCGCAAGCGGTCTGCTAAACGTAACGGCCACCCGGGTATTGAGCGATCAGAAGATCGAAGAGCAAGCCCGCTCACACTCCTGTGAATCCAACCAGTAACACTTACCGTACAGTCCGGTCTCGTCGTCTGATATGTCGCATATCTCGCCTAGGGGTGGTAAACGTCAGACCCTAATAGCTCGATAAGTCGTGTCGATATGAGGTCTATAACAGTTCGAGAAACTACTGGTAATACTTACCAGTAAATCTCAGCAACCCTGACCAGGGATTTCCGGTTATAGCCAATCGAACACAGTGCAACATCAACTCTTGCCGGGAGAGACGAATCCCCTCCTATCGCGCATTGCCTCCATGTGACTCGGGACTGTACCCAAAAACCACCGTTTTGCATGCCCTCTTGAACGTGGTAAGATTGGAAATCAAAGCACAGTGGGAACCACACAAGACTCTATGACGATCTCGGGTCAACAAACTACTCTGTACCAGTGTCACCAGAGAACTGCCATCTGACGTAAGGTATAATACCATCTGGGAGTTCTCGGCGAGTCCATCCAGTGTACCCAGTCTCTACTGAGCACCCGTATATCATCTCTGATGTCAAACACCAATGGATATGGGATCATCCATCGCCCATCTGTATGGGTCGAGAAGGTATACGCTAGTCTACTCTGGTATATCGATGCCCCGTCTCGATACACCCACGACTAGGGACCTTGAAGGATGTACTTATGGACTACCATGTCCCTGCTAGTATGATCTGCATCACAGTCCAGGTAGTCAAGTACACATCCTAAGGGCTTTACCAACATGTAACAGAGAGACAATCAGTGTACACGTTAAGGTAAAGAGTAACCAGATAGCATACTATCATGTCGAGCAAGAAAGTCCTCCCTATATATGTCCAAGCATCCACTACAATATACATCCAATGTACAGTAATGGCCTCTAGGGCATATATATAACTAACAGCTTTGGTAGGTGGGACATATTGGATCGTGTCCACTATTGTATTATTATTCCTGTTGTATCTAGTTAACTCCATCAATCAGAAACTAGCATTTGTATAAGTAGTAAGACTTAGAAAGACTTGAGTTTGCTAGACTTAGAGCGATGGGGTATGTTTGCTATTGGTGGTTTTGATGTCTCGCTTTATTTATTATCCTTTTGTGTTGATCTTCGCCGTTGGGCATCGTATAAATATATTATGACTTGCGTGGTTATGATTCCGCTGATTGGCGAAGAGCTAGCTCCCGCTTGGGGATGCCTTTTATATTATCCTGTAAATATGGTTTTGGATCAAAATATACAGGGGAGGTGCCGCCCAAATTTTTAAAAAGACGAAACATGTTTTTCAACTAGTAAAATCCACTTGTATTTTTCATGTTCCATTAACTATGCATTTAAGAAAAAGTTTGCTTTCATCATACCCTTATTTCAAAACTTCACCTCTTTTATTTTCTTTAAAAAGGTTTAGATTTCCGGGCTTCGGCTTACTTAAGTTACGTTAGGCCTTTTGACGTTGCGTGATTTAAGTGCCGGTCACGAACAAAATTTCGGGTCGTGACACTTGAACACAAACTAGTGAGCAAATTTAACATCTCCTACTTCACCATCCCACAACAAACTAGTAATTTGGTGTGGTGTATTTCCTACACTAAAGGAGTTTAGTGTAGAGTTAGCTTGGTGTTCAGTCGAAAATATCGTACTTTTGATATGAAATTTTCCTTACTTTTCTTAAATATTTAAAGGTGTTTATTATAAATATGACACATATGAGGGTTTATCTGTAAAAATACTATGTACCATATGTTTATATATTATAATTAACATTATGAAGGAAAATATATGCATATAATATTTATATAATATTTTGATAATTAAATATGCATATCATATAAAATATTCTTAATCAATATTCTTAAAATATCATATCATATCAAATTAGTTAGGATAATATCTCAAAAATACCAAATAATACTAAATTATTCATTGAGATATTGTGAAAGCTTTGGCTTAGATCAGGACATCGAGATGTTGAGATGTCGGAAATAAAAAATCTTCCGAAATATTATCAAAAACCATTTCTCTTTCTTCAAGTTAACTCTCTTCTTCTTCCTCTCAACTTTCAACCCTTAAGGTCTCATGAGTTGAGTAAACTAGGATTCCAAGAGACAAATAAATCCATCTTCATTCTCTACATCACCTAGGCCATCTAATTTAGCAAGCTAGTTACTGTAGTTACCTCGGATTTGAGGTTGGAGTTCAGACTATAGACTCTCGGGTGGATCGTCTTTGACTCGAGGAAGCCGATGAGGAAGCTACTATCTGGATCGATCCTTGGAGCCTACGATGACGAGGAGGACAGTAGAGAAGACCCGAAGGACTTGTATCATGAAGTATAACATTCTTTCCGAGTAGTTAAAGCTCATGTAATTTGCTAGCTAGGGTTTATGGTCGATCCTTGTTTCTAGTCGGTGTTGCGAAGCCCATAAAAATCATTTTTTGCAAATTCCGCCTCCCCGTGAACACGTGGGGTGCGCGACATCGACTTAAACTTGGTTACGAACACACCCGAAGACAATGCATCAACATGCTTATTCTTCGTTTGGATGGCGTGGGAATCTGTATATTCCTCTATTCCTTGCTCAGACTTATGACAATCATAAGGTAGAGCGGAACCTAGCCCAGTATAATAAGTAGGTTCGGTCAATACATCCATATTATTATCTTAATTAAGGCATTTCATTGGGCGCTACCAGAAGAGAGAGAAGGGTAATCACTTTGCGTGCGCTCTTTGCAAGAGATTAGATTGGTTATTATCTTATCTAATCACGATGGTTCCCACTGTTTTTATCAAATCTTCCTTCAAACCATAAAATGTAAGATTAGCCGGGATTAATTACACTCTACAGGTTCACCAATCGTTCGTCTAGACAGGTATCGGTACTCCGAGAGAAGTTCATCGTGCTTTCGCACGGACCAAATTAAAATAAAGCTCGTTTCCCTAGAGGCATAATCCCGTTGACACCTACTTGATTAGATAATTGTAAAGTGCAAAACTCTTCCAGGAGGAACTCTTACTCATAGTGGGTATCGAAATCCAACTATCACATAGAAGGTATGCAATCTCATTGTAAATTTCAACACTTTAAATTCCCGATAATGGTTTTTACCCATAGCAACTTATGACCTTGGCTATGGTCAACAAATCATAACTGCTAGCCAAGTTCAACCCGTCATTTCTTGATTGAATTAAACCCACCCGTGTGACCCTTCGCTAAGGTCAACAAAGCCACACGACTAGCTTAATCCAATCGCATCACATGCCGCAGACAAGCACTAATTAGCTACCGTATACTACGCCTTGGCTAAGGTCAACAAACGTAGCACGAATACTAAACAGTACTTATCTAAAATGATGGAGGGCTACGCAGGTTTTTAAGAAAACCATAAGCATAATGAACTTGATATCATTGTAAAATCTAATGTTTTTGAAAAGAAGTGTTTTTTAGGCTTTTGCTGGTTTCACTAAAAAGGTCACTCCCGGTGAAGGGATCTCGGCTCTTTCCTCATCGAATGAGGTGCTGGATATTCATGAATACCACTATACAAAGCAAGAACTAGAGAAGCAATCAAAAACAAAACCAAGTGAGTTGTAGCATTTGCTAGTTTCACTAAAGAGGTCACTCCCGGTGAAGGGATCTCGGCTCTTTCCTCATCAAATGAGGTGCTGGATATTTATCAAGGAATACCACTATGCAAAGCAAAAACTAGAGCTACCCTTTTTGAAAATTTGATTCTACAACATCTTTAGGTTTCTTTCTTTTCATTAATCTCATTAATGAAGTCCCATCATTTAATGTTTCCTAAACATTACAGAAAAATAAAACGAAAATATAACGTACGCTTATGCCATCCGCGTTCGCCACGGGGCCCCGTCATGCACCGTTAGGTTACTTAACTACCGGCAGAGCGGGGGCTGGACTACCGCGGGTGCAAAACATAAGCAACATTTATTATATATCATATATATAATATTACATTCGTCTCACGCAGTTATATGATCAACATAACAGAATCAAGCAGCAAAAGCAACATATGAAATATTGGATATGCTAGGATGTCCGTGTTTAAATCAGCCAATAATGTAAAACACGAGTTCCACAGTCTTGATGAATAGCCAAACCCACATCCCTAGACCCCTACGAGAGCGGCAAGTAACCCTGCCAATTCTAGACTTAGGAGACCCAATCTCAACTCCTTGAGATGGTCTCCCACTGGACTCTAGAACCCGATTACTTGTGTTCCCCGTCTTGGGTCTATCCTAATGCAGAAAAGTAAATAATATACAACAGTGGTGACATCATCCTCAATCCGGAAGTTCCCCAATAAAAGAATATTACATACAGATTTCACATGAATGAAAATAAAAACCCTCACCTCACATAAAAACCCCTGCTATTCTTTCATGACGATCCAATAAATCATATCAACCGTAACACATGATATCACGTATCATCAACGTAGGCAAATATGCGTATCCCTAAAACTTGTTGACATATAGCAACGAGATTGGGATACCCCACATATTACACTTACGGTCGCAGAAAAGAAAACAGAAAACTACAATAATTAGAATCCGCAATATCCTTAGACATCATAAACCCGGAATATCTCATATTCCGGATTTCATGCTTAACTTATAAAACTTGCATTTTAGTCTCAAATTGAAAACTCTTTTCAATTGGTTGTCGAATAATTCAACAAGATTCCTGACTTAGTGATCGCGTACAATACGCAATTGCGACGGAGTTTTGATTCGAATCAAAACTTCGTGGCAATCGATCAATTGAGACTAAACGGTTAGCTTACAATATACTAACTAGTTTTCATAAAACTAATTAATCTGGATTCTAATAATAGCATCACAAAGCTTGTAAAGTAATCGCAACATTAGAATTTCGCGACATTAGAATTCCACACGCAATTAGCAAACTTAACCAATTTTTCCAAGACATGAAAAATCCAGTGAGCTAAAATTCTAAAACCGATCGTTTTAAGCCAATCCGAGAGTTGAAACGAACACGAAACCCGCCCGAATCTTCACGGAGGCGAAGATCCTAAAATTAACTATCGAATGGGGGCCTAATGGGGGTACCCCACCCCCAAGGCCACCACGAGGTGGCCAGGGGGTGAGGCAGATCGGAAACTGCCTAAGGTGGGGCAGTTTCGGATCCCCACCGCCAAGACTATCTTGTGGTGGTCTTGGGGAGTGGGCCCAGCCGTTCGGTCCCTCCGGGGTGTCCCCGGGGTATGCACACTCTACCCCGCGGCTTCTTGGTTCAAACCGTGAGCCCATGGGGTGTGCAAACAACTCAAAACATCATTTTTGAAACTGTTTTTATCGGCAGTTTTTGCGCAACAAAAACGGCGGATTTCTAACGTCGCTACAAGTTACCCTAATGTTCTAGCTTGGCTCTGATACCATGAAAGTCGACCTTAGCATCACCATGAGGTTCTAGAGGCATCAAGCATGCCAAATTCAAATTTTTCATGGTGCTAAGTTAGACTATACAAGATCTTTGCTAGAAGTTTAGGCTTTGCCTTTGTGATGTGAACAACTAGAGAAAAGAAAAGAGCATACAACCTTTGTAGTTTGAGTCCTTCTCTTCTATAGCTCCGGGTTGAAGTCCACGCAACTTTACTAGGCTCCTCTTCGAGTTGAACGAACCTCCTTCGTGATCTTCACGCCAAAGACGATCCACCCGAAGTTCCTCTAGCCCAAGTTAACTATACACTAAACTCCTTTAGTATAGGAAACACACCACACCAAATTGCTAGTTTGTTGTGGGATGGTGAAGTAGGGGATGTTAAATTTGCTCACTAGTTTGTGTTCAAGCTTCATGGTTCACATCACATGTGAGGGTTGAAGCTTGAACCATGAGATTGAGGAAGAAGAAGAAGCTAGAGAGCAACCATGGGAACAAAGCAAGCAAAATGGCTAAGTGTTGAGAATGAGCTTAGAATAAATGGAAACTCTTAACCCCCACTCATTCAAGCATGGAATTTTGCGATATAAAATTGCAACCATGCTTGAATAGTGAGTCAAGATGAATAAACAAAAGTAAATCCCATGCTTACAACCATGCTCTCATTTTCCACCTCATTTCTATTTTTCTCAAAAATAGAAATTCAAGCCATACTTCATTATGATATATATATATATATATATATATATATATATATATAATGAAGAATAATTAGTGAGCTAATGATATTAGTTAAGATATAATTATATCACATATAATATATATCACATTATTAAATCAACACTTGATTTAATAATCCGGTTATATCACATATAACCGACTAATATCATTTATCTGAATATCATATTATCAAATCAACACTTGATCCGACAATCTGGTTATATCACATATAACCGAACCGATAACAGATAACTGCCAGATTACAATACGGTATCACATACACGTATTTAATCTGGCCCACACACATATCACATATGTGTCCTACTTCATTTCTCTTGAACCAGAAAACTTCTGTGTGGGATTCTAAAGACTCGTCAATACGCCAGCAGTAGGTGATGATCATATCAGTCACCTACAAGCCGTCAGCGGTGCTAGCTGGACGTAACGTCTACCCGGGTATTGAGCGATATGAAGATCAACAAGCAAGCTCGTCCATACTCTCCATGAAGCCTATCAGCAACACTATCGTACAGTCCAGTCTCTTCGTCTGATATGTCGCATATCATGTCTAGGGGTGGTAAACGTCAGTCCCCAGTAACGTGATAAGTCATGCCGATGTCTGGCCTATAACGGTTCGAGAAACTACTGATAACACTTATCAGTGAATCTCAGCAGCAGCCCTGGCCAGGGACTTCCAGTTATAGCCAATCGATCATAGCGCAATATCAACCCCCAATACCGGGAGAGACGAAACCCCTCCTATCGCTCATTGCCTCCATGTGACTCGGGACTGTACCCAAAATCCACCTGTTTGCACGACTCCTTTGAGCCATGGTAGGGAGGAAATCAAAGCACGGTGGGAGCCATACAAGACTCTATGACGATCTCGGGTCTACAGACTAACCTGTACCAATGTGACCAGAGGACCGCTATCTGACAATAGGTATACTACCACATAGGAGTCCTCGGCGAGTCCTATTCGATGTACCCATTCTCCAATGAGAACCTGTGTACAATTTTTGATGTCACACACCAGTGGTTATGGGATCAACCATCGCCCTCTAAAGGAAAAGAAACGTACACACTAGTCTACTCTGGAATATCGATGCCCTAGTCTCGATATTCCCACGACTAGGAACTAATTAAAGGATGTAATTTTGGACCACTCTAGACCCACTAGTATGATCTCATTATAATCCCGGTAGTCAAGTACATATCCTAAGGGCTTTATCAACGTGTGAGAGCAAGACAGTAAAGAATACCAGTCAACATGTTAAGATAAAGAGTAACCAGATAATATACTATCATGTCGAGCAAGAAAGTCATCTATATATATGTCCAAGCATCCACTATAATATACATCACATGTACAATAATGGCCTCTAGGGCATACATATTCCTAACAGCAAGATAAAAAGATACTAACGAGCTAAAAGTACTTACAAGATGAAAAGACCTATTTGCTAAAAATACTTGCAGAATGAAGATTCGAACAATGAAAAGTATACGAGCTAAAGTACTTGCGTAGTGAGTAGATATTTGGGTAAAGAAAAAAGGTGTACTTTATTTATAATCAAAAATAAATACAAGGTATTCTGGGCTCCTCAGCCTCACAAAAATGCCCGGAGGCTTACAAAATTCCTAAAAAGAAAAAAAGGATAAGGGGGATAGCTCAGGCCGCCCGCTCGGCCGGGATCTCTCCCTGCTCAGCGCCCTCGCCGGGGACCAGAATGGTGACATCAGGGTCGATGCTCCAGCCGACGGCTTCGCCTCTTACGGCCTGCTCGGCGCCTCCCCCCTGCGGTGCTTCCTCGGCAAGAAGGTACTTTGCGCAGAGCTCGCGGTCGACGAACTCCGGCATAGACTTCTTGACAGCGTCGAGGGTGCTGTGCCACACGACGGTCGCGGATTCGTTGAGATCAAGGTAGAATTGATCGGACACCTTGTATTCCTCCACGGCCTTCACCGCCCGGCCTTCTGCAAGCTTCGCCACGTCTAAGGCCGCCCGAGCATCCTTCTTAGCGGCGTCCCTCGACCTCTTCATCGCATTGTAGAGGCTGTTCGTCTCCTCCAACTTGGCTTGGATAGCCCGGTTGGACTCGTTCAGGAGCCGATGGGACTCCTTCAGCCTGGAGGTCGTCAGCCCATCCGTGACCAATCTCGAGTCGAGACCGGCCACCTTCTCCTCCGCCTGCTGTAATTGGAGGCGAAGTTCTTCCTCCCGCGAGGAGGATTCGTCCGCCTTTTTCATGGCCGGGGCTACCTCCTCGGATTCCATGACGACAAGGAGAGCGCGGTTATAAAGGACCTGAGGAAAATAGCAAACTGGTTAGAAAGCTCAAACCGAAGAAATAAGACTTAAGAAATTTTAATAAAAGTCAAGTACCGATGTCACGCCCCGCTTCCCAGAGTGCGCTAAGATAGGCACGTGACAGAGCCAACCATGCTACCTGTGGATAGGAAACATCCCTCCACAGTCACATTACGGCTGTCTAGAGATATCAAGAACAGGAAAATAAAATAAACTATCCAGTACATGTCCATGAGCCAAAATAAACGAGTCAAGAAATAATATGCGGAAGCAATAAATCCAAAGAGCAAAAACATCTGGAAAGTAAAATAGAACTAAACTGGATACTAACTGGATCATCACTGCTCGGCCTAACGGCGGAAGTACTCCAGATCAGCCTGCGACAAGGGTAGAGGATCTGGGTCATGCAAAACCCAGAAGTCAGTGCGTCATAATATCAACAATAATATAATCAGAGGGTAGCAAGACATGTAGGCACGAGTATGAACAGTAATAAAAGTATAACAGTAATACGAATAAGGAACAGTGAAGGGTAAAAGCATATGTGATGTGCAGTGAGTAATCTGAACTAAGCTACTGAGTTAATTACTCTCAAGTCTTTGAAATTAATTTAATGAATCGTCGATGTAACTCAATAGTATCTCGTGCATTCCCGAGACAACGGTCAAGACTCTCGGGCTGAATCCGAGACGTGCCGCTAGGCAGTAAACAGGTAACATGTACAGACGAATGATGTCAACAGCATCATCCCGGGGCTGGCCTAGCCCGTAAAACTGATCAGTATAAGCGTCGAACTGTTGAGTTATAAGTCGGGTTTCATCATTGATTTCCCCATACCCCTAAGTTATGTGTTCAAGTCAGGAATTGATAAATCTGAAGCAAATGCCAACACAGGATCAAGCAGGAACATGTTTGTCTATACAGACAACAGGATATGTCCATCGGGACAACATGTCAGGATTGTCGGCATTAGAAACAAGATCAGGTAACATGTCAAGTAGTGATATATCAGGTCATGTCAGGTAGTGTGCATATATCAAGTCATGTCAAGTACTGGTGTATCAGGTCATGTCAAGTAGTGCACAGGTGTCAAACGGGTGCTCATAATCAAACGGTGGCAAGTATTGAATCAAGGTGAAAGTACGGATGTACAATAAAAGCATGGATGCACAAATATCGATCAGGGGCCACATCATGACTAAGTAAGATGCACAATTATCAAGCATGGTGCACTAATACAACAGTAACATGAAATAATATAGTCTCGGCGTGCAACTAGATATGTAATAAACCGTACGGATACAGAAGGATACTATAAAACTGTAAATCGGTAAAATTTGTTGAATATTAAAACACAAGCACTATTATTTATTAAATAGATATTGATATAATAATATTAACATGGATAACATATTCAAACCGATTAATAACTATAAAAGTGGTATTGATTAACCATGCACAAGAAAGTTCCGTTCAGAAATTCAGCGTCACCTTGATTTGTAAAATAGTTTAAAAATAACAAACGTTCTCCAAAACGGACGTGTATTATACCAATACAAAGATAATTCAATAAGGTTTTCATTTTTATAAGTTGAAGTATCTCAGGTTGTTCCTACAAAAAGCTATGAACATTCGAAATTGAAAGTTTGCTGCTGGAATTTCCCTGGACAGCAGTTTAGAGATATTTTCATTTGCATTTTACGTTATTTAAACAATTTATTTTGCAAGTAAATATTTCATAGAGTTATAGTATTCTGAGTTAGCTTCATAACGAACTAAAGAACGTATGCTAATGATTTTTCTATGATTTTTAATGAATTTTATAAGCTAAAGTGTACAGTAAATTTCAGATCTGTCGTATCCGCTTTGCAACGACGTTTCATGTGTAAACTATAATATTTTCAACTATATTTTTTATAATATTATAAAATGCAGATTATAAACTAATTAATGATAATAATAAGAAATATTACAACGATATATATTTTAAATGATATGGATGCAAACGGGTATCCGAAAATGGTAAAAGTTTAATATAGATGTACAATGCAATCAACATGTGATATTTTTATTCATATGAATGCAAAATAAGATACATAGCATGTAGCAAGATGAATTAGCATGCGACTAGATATGTAAATATTGATATGGATGCATACGGATGTCCGAAAACAGTAATACTGTAAAATGGTAATGTGGGATGCATAACTAAACATTATGTGATGTTATTATTCAAATGGGTGCAATATATTATAGTCTAGCATGTAATAAGATAAATTTGCATGCACTAGATACGAAATAAATTATACGGATGCAAACGGACGTCGTAAAACAGTAAAATGATAACAGAGGATGTACAATACACTAAACATAATATATTATTATTAATATGGATGTAGTATATATCATAGCATGTAGCAAGATAAACTTGCCTCGATCGAATCACACGACGGATACGCATGGCACGTCCGACGTCGATAAATCGTCGCAACGCACACGCGGCACGCGGTACGGGTCTAGGCAAGGCAAGAGGGTGATCACACAGGAAAGGTACGTTCACTGGATCACTCGGATCGTCAGTGACGAGCACGGCTCCAGCGGTGATCACCGGAATCAAGAAACAAGATCAAGAAAAAGAAAGAAGAAAGAAGAAGAAGAAGTACGAAGAAGAGCCTGTGTATTAAATAAGGAAGAAAATAAATAAATAAATAAATATATAAATATATATATGCAGAGGAGAGAGAGAGAGAAAGGGGTTGTTAGTTTGTTAGGAAATTAGTTTAGATTTAAATTTTAAAAAAATCTTTTATTAGTTAACTAAATTTTAATTTGTATCAGTTTATAAAATTAATATTATATAAATAAAATTTGATATTCTGGTAAATACAAATATAGTCCAAAACATGCCCGGGTCGGGTCTAAAATTCAGTTTTAAAATATGAAAAATATACATATCGACCAAAATTAAAGTTGGATATCCGGATAACGAAAAATGCATACCCCCAAGTGTCACGCCCCGCTTCCCAGAGTACGCTAAAATAGGCATGTGACATAGCCAACCATGCTACCTGTGGTTAGCAAAAATCCTTCCACGGTCACATTACAGCTGTAGAGATATCAAGAACAGGAAAGTAAACTAACTATCTAATACATGTCCATAAGCCAGAGTAAAAGAGTCAAGAAATGCTATAGTATGCGGAAGCAAAAGATCAAATAAACACCTGAAAAGTAAGACCGGATACCGACATGATCCCTACCGCTCGATCTAACAGCGGCAAAACTCCTGATCAGTCTGCAAGAAAGGTAGAGGATCTGGGCCATGCAAAACCCAGACGTCAGCGCGTCATAACATCAAACAATAATAAATGAACAGGATACACGAGATATGCAGGCATGAATCATAAATAGTAACAAGTCAACAGGGATGTATAACAGTGAAGTGTATCAGTGTATGTGACGTGCAGTGATCAATCTAAACTGTGCTACTGGGTTGTCTACTATAAAGTTTGTTTGAAATCAATTAATGTAATCCTCCATGTAACTCAAAGGATATGTCCCGTTACCCCCCGGGACCAAGGATCAGGAATATATGAACCAAGAGTGGTTCTGTCTCGTTACCCCCCGGGACCACGGATCAAGATGTAAGAGTCACGAATGGCTCTGTCCCGTTACCCCCGGGACCACGGATCAAGATGTAAGAGTCACGAATGGCTCTGTCCCGTTACCCCCCGGGACCACGGATCAAGATGTAAGAGTCACGAATGGCTCTGTCCCGTTACCCTCAGGGACCACGGATCAAGTAATACCCTTTTAAGTTACACTTTAGTTTACACTTTTGATTTCCCCATACCCCCAAGGTTATGTGTTCAAGTCAGGTATTCCGTAATCAAGAACTAATACCAACACAGGATCAGGTAGGTGCAGGTTTGTCTGGATAGACAACAGGAACGGTCCGTAAGGACTACATGTCAGGTTTGTTGGCATTAGACACAGGATCAGGTAACGGGTCAGGTCATGGTACATCAGGTCAAGTCAAGCAGTGTACGGTACCATATCATGTCAAGTAGGAAGTGTAACAGGTCATGTCAGGAAGCACAAGATGTCATGTGGGTACTCATAATCAAACTAACATAAGCATGTGTATAAATAAACAAGCATGAGTACTATCAGAACAATAAACTGGAACATGTAATATGATATGCAAATAGATATAATTTCAAGGATATGGATGCACAGTTATCGATTAGGGTTATATTTATAGTTCCAATATTAATTAGGATGCAATTTATTAAACATGGAGTGTTAATATCATATTATTATGTAGTAATGTGATGTATGGATGCAATTATATGTATCTTAAATGCGATGGATGCAAAGGGGTATCCGAAAAGTTATAAAACTATAAAATGGTAATGTGGGATGTACAAATTACACAATATGTGATATAAATATTGATATAATAATATTAATATGGATAGTATATTCAAAGCGATTAATAACTATAAAAGTGGTATTGATTAACCATGCATAAGAAGGTTCCGTTCAGAAATTCAGCATCACCCTAATTTGTAAAATAGCTTAAAAATAACAAACATTCTCCAAAAGGGACGTGTCTTATACCAAAACAAAGATAATTCAATAAGGTTTTCATTTTTATAAGTATAAACATCTCAGGTTGTCCCTACAAAAAGTTATAAACATCCGAAGTTGAAAGTTTGCTGCTGGAATTTCCTTGGACAGCAGTTTGGAGACATTTTCATTTGCATTTTACGTTATTTAAACAATTTATTTTGCAAGTAAATATTTCATAGAGTTATAGTATTCTGAGTTAGCTTCGTAACGAACTAAAGAACGCATACTAATGATTTTTCTATGATTTATAATGAATTTTATAAGGTAAGGTGTATAGTAAATTTCAGATTTGTCATATCCGATTTTTCAACGACTTTTCATGTGTAAACTATAAGATTTTCAAATGTATAACATTATAAAATGAAGATTATAAACTAATTAAAGATAATAATAATAAATATTACGACGACATATATTTTAAATGATATGTTTGCAGTATAATGTAATCTAGTATGTCACAAGATAAGTTTTCATGTTCTAGTTTAATATGATATAAACGGATGCAAACGGAACATCGAAACGTTATAAAATTAAATATGGGGCACTAGATTTAAACTATAGGTATGGTATTTATTTAAATAGATATAAAATGAATTATATAGCATGTAGCAAGATTAACTTGCCTCGATGGGTCGCGAATCGGGAAAACGGAACGTTAACCGTCGGCGGGAAAAACTCGCGACGGGCGCACGGTTCACGGAATGAACCCAAATGACGAACAAAGAAACCACACGGGTCGGGGTACCTCGCTGGAACGTCGAGAAGCGTCACCGGCACGACGGAATTCCGGAAACAAAAGAACAGTTAAAAAATAAGAGAAACGAGACATGAAGCAAGAAGAGAAAGAATGATAAAGAGAAGTACGAGAGAATATATGAGAGAGAGAGAGAGAAAAGTGGAGAGAGAGAGAGAGCTTCAGGTGGGGGCCCACGGAATTAAAAGGAACGTGATTGGCTAAAGAGGAATCGTTAGTTAGGGATAAATATTAATTAAAGATTCAAAACATTTTAAGGAACAGTAGGATATATATATAGGTTAATTTAAAAATTTAAAAGATAGGTAATGAACAGTAAGATATCAGGTTAGTTAGAAAAATATATGCGATGGTTTTAATAATATTAAATTTAGGATTTTGGCGCCAAATAAAACATTTCCAAATCGCACCCGGGTCGAGTCCAAAAATTTGAAATTGAAATAATAGGATTTTAAGCGGAATCCAAATTTTAAAATTAAGTGTTTTATGATTAAAAAGCATACCCCCAAAACGGACACATGTACGCGCGCGTAGCCGTCCAAACTCGTCCGTTTCACTGAACGGGACGAGAACACAATGCACGGACGCTACCACGACGCTAGGGGTGTCAAGTAGGCCAAGATGAATATTTTCAATTTTATTTTAGATGCCAAAATTTGTTATATGTAGAAATGACTTTGTCGGGTAAATTTTACAGTAAGCAACAAACAAGCAAGTTAAATGAAATGAGTACCACATTATGCTCAAACAGTAACTGAAAATAGTAGCATTTGGCTCGGGTGTTACATTATACCCAACTACAAAAAAATTTCGTCCTCGAAATTCCAAGAATACAAAGATAGATAACTACAAGAAAAGGTGAGGAAACTTCTGCCGGATTTCATCTTCTCGTTCCCAAATGGACTCTCCATGCGAGCGATTACCCCAAGAAACAAGCATAAGGGGGATGACCTTGTTCTTAAGAACCTTTTCCCTTCGATCCACGATTTCAATCGGTCGCTCCTCAAAAGTCAAGTCTTCTCGTACTGTTAGCTCCGAATGATCCAAAACGTGTGTTTCATCTCGAACATACTTACGGAGTTGAGATACGTGAAACACATCGTGCACATTTGCCAAAGACTGCGGTAACGCCAAACGATACGCTACCTCACCAACACGCTCCACGATCTCAAGGGTCCAAAGAATCGAGAACTAAGCTTTCCTCGACTTCCAAAACGAATCACCCCTCTAGTCGGTAATATCTTCAAGAATACCAAATCACCAACGGTGAACTCTAGAGGTCTTCTTGACGTATCTGCCCAACTCTTCTGTCGGTCCTGTGCTGCCTTCATATGATTTCTGATAGGGTTAACCTTCTCAACTGTCTGCACAACCAAATCCGGTCCCAATAATCTTCGTTCACCGACATCGTCCCAACAAACAGGTGAACGGAATTTACGACTATACAAAGCTTCAAATGGAGCCATCTGAATAGTTGCCTGAAAACTGTTGTTGTAAGACAACTCCACCAAAAGTAGATGATCCTCCCAAGATCCCTTGAAGTCCAACATGCATACTCTCAACATATCCTCAAGAGTTTGGATCGTTCTCTCCGACTGACCATCAGTTTGAGGATGATAAGCTGTGCTAAACTTCAATCGATTCCCCAAACTTTCCTGTAGACTCCGCCAAAAGTGTGATAAGAACCGAGTGTCCCGATCGGACACGATGCTCACCGGTACTCCATGCAATCTTACAATCTCTTGCATGTACCGCTCTGCCAAAGTCTCTGTTGATTGACCAACCCGAAAAGGAATAAAATGAGCTGCCTTGGTCAATCGGTCAACAATCACCCATATAGCACGGTTGCCTTTTGGACTTCGCGGTAAAGCCGTCACGAAATCCATGGTTATATGTTCCCACTTCCACTGAGGAATCGGAAGTGGTTGCAATAAACCAGCAACCCTTTGATGTTCAGCCTTAACTTGCTGACACACCAAGCACTTTGCCACAAAGCGAGCAATCTCCCGTTTCATGCCCTCCCACCAGAAATGCTGTCGAATATCTCGGTACATCTTTGTGCCTCCTGGATGTACAGAATAAGCTGAACTGTGTGCCTCCTTCATAAGCTCTTCACGAATATCCCCCTTTGGCACACACAAACGGGTACCAAACCTCAACGAACCATCTTCGGGGATTAATAAATCTGTTCGTAGTCCGGCTTCAACCTGTCCTCGAAACTTTTGCAGTCTAGAGTCCTGCGATTGTGCTGCTTTAATATTCTCGATCAATGATGACTGTACCTGCCGCTGCATCAACTGTCCCGTAGAATGCGATAGCACAACCTCCAAGTCAAATCTTCGAAAATCTTCAACGATCTCCTTCTGCGTAGTTAACACCTGAATTGCTGGTAACCGACTAAGCGCATCTGGCACGACGTTAACCTTCCCCGGATGGTACTTAAGATCAAGATCGTAGTCAGCCATCAGCTCCAACCATCTACGCTGCCTTATATTAAGCTCCTTCTGTGTGAACACATACTTCAAGCTCTTATGATCAGTAAAAAAACTTCGACCCTTTCGCCCAGAAGGTAGTGTCTCCAAACCTTCAAAGCGAAAGTCACAGCCGCAAGTTCCAAATCATGAGTTGGGTAATTCTTCTCATGGGTCTTCAACTGCCTCGATGCGTATGCTACAACCTTCCCATGCTGCATCAAAACACATCCCAATCCTTTTCTAGATGCGTCGCTGTGAATCACCAATCCTCCGGAATTGTCTGGCACGGTCAGAATAGGGGCGGTTATCAACTTCTGCTTCAACGTCTCAAAAACTAACGCATACTTATCCATCTATACAAAAGGTACCTCCTTGCGCGTAAGCTTGGTTAACGGCTCTGCCAGACGAGCAAAGTTCTCCACAAATCTTCTGTAGTATCCGGCTAGTCCAAGAAAGCTTCTTATCTCCGCAACACTCTTTGGAATCGGCCAATCACGAACTGCTGCAACCTTTTCTGGATCGACGGCAATTCCATCGCCAAACACAACATGCCCCAAAACTTTACTTCCTCCAGCCAAAACTCGCACTTGCTCATCTTCGCATATAACTTCTCATGTCTCAACGTCTACAGTGCGATCTTCAAATGCTTAGCATGCTCCTCAAAACTCTTCGAGTAAACCAGAATATCGTCAATGAATAAATAAAAAACCACGATAAACTGGTCCAAGAACGGTGAAAAGATTCGGTTCATCAAGTCCCTGAATACTGCCGGCGCATTCGTTACTCCGAAAGGCATCACTAAGTACCCGTAATGTCCATACCGAGTTCGGAACGCCGTCTTGCAAATATCTTCTGTTTTCACTCGGACCTGATGATATCCGGATCGCAAATCCAGCTTCGAGAATACCCTCGTGCCACTAAGCTACTCGAAAAGTTCGCCAATGCGAGGGATTGTGTACTTGTTCTTAATAGTCACCCGGTTTAATTCTCGATAGTCGATGCACATCCTTCTTGTGCCATCCTTCTTCTTTACTAGAAGAACTAGAGCTCCCCAAGGCGAGTTACTCTTCAAATCCAACCTTTCTCAAGCAATTCTGCAACCTGTTTCTTGACTTCTTCCAATTCTACTGGCGCCATTGGATAATACGCTTCGGATACTGGAGCTGCCCCAGGAATAAGATCAATTGCGAACTCCATGTCTCGCTTTAGCGATAAACCCGATATATCTTCAAACACGTCCATAAAATCACGAACAACAGCCGGCTTTTCACTTTCATCACTTCCATTGATGCAAGAATATTATTTGTCGGCCTAGCCCTAAACTCGACTGGCCTGACAGAAAAACTCCCCTTCATCCCAGATAAACTCTGCTGCTCTCAGCTGCCGCAAGTACTTGTAAGAAAGTGGTCAAACCCAGGGAGACAATCTGCCTCTGGATGTCCACGTCCAGGCTGCGCATGAACCTCCGTGCCCTGTCTGCATCGTTGGTAACTAAAGGTCCAGCGAAACTACCGAGTCTCGTCCATTCTACTGCATGCACATCTACGGGTGCTCCCTTCTGCTTTAGTCCGATGAACTTCTCTTCCATTTTCTCCCGTGCAGTCCGCAGGAAGAACTTCTCCAGAAAACTCTTCGAAAAATCCGCCCACTTGATCGGCTTGGGCAAACGGTTCTCTTCTACAAGCCACCATTCTCGGGCGTAATCCACTAACTGAATGCGTACCACATCAACTCTTTCTCATCTGGAATCTGTGCCGCAATAAGAAAATTCTCTGTGTCAACTAGCCACTGCTCTGTTGGCAACGGCTCCTCCAATCCAGTAAATGTATACAGACCCAAACGTCTGAAATCTGCTACTGTCCTTACTCGGTCAACTGGCTTAGCTCCAACATTGTTCACAGACTGCTGAACGATCTGCAAACCTTCTTGAAACGAGTCCGCTTGCTGCTGGATCAGCTCGGTCTATTTCTTTTGATTCTCCAGCATTCCCCTTATCACTCCAAGCATGGCGGCTTCGTCCACACGCCTTGGTACGTCTTCAAATTCTTACCGGCCATATTCCTGAACTCAAAACACCCAACATTAGCATGATGATAGATTCTGAATATAGATCAAGGCTAGAACTCCAAGATACTTAAATAGAGTGCCGTATTGTAACTATGCCGCGGTATCATAGCCACAATTACATAACTCTACCCAAGTCGCCTAAGTCCTAGAGATACCAAGGAATCAGGTTTCGAGTCGATATGCAAAGGAAGTTTGCACATCGTAAAAGATATAATCAGGAAGAATGTGATTCAAGAATGGTAAACGGTAAGGTGGCAGGACATGTTTCCTAAACACGGGTATTCTGATTCGTGTATTGGGTACAACACCCAACTACAAAAGAATCAACCTATAACCTGTCTCTGATACCAAAAGAACCATGTCACGCCCCGTTTCCCAGGGTACGCTAAAATAAGCATGTGACATAGCCAACCATGCTACCTGTGGTTAGCAAAAATCCTTCCACAGTCACACTACGGCTGTAGAGATATCAAGAACAGGAAAGTAAACTAACTATCTAATACATGTCCATAAGCCAGAGTAAAAGAGTCAAGAAATGCTTTAGTATGCGGAAGCAAAAGATCAAATAAACACCTGGAAAGTAAGACCGGATACCGACATGATCCCTACCGCTCGATCTAACAGCGGCAAAACTCCTGATCAGTCTGCAAGAAAGGTAGAGGATCTGGGCCATGCAAAACCCAGACGTCAGCGCGTCATAACATCAAGCAATAATAAATGAACAGGATACACGAGATATGCAGGCATGAATCATAAATAGTAACAAGTCAACAGGGATGTATAACAGTGAAGTGTATCAGTGTATGTGACGTGCAGTGATCAATCTAAACTGTGCTACTGGGTTGTCTACTCTAAAGTTTGTTTGAAATCAATTAATGTAATCCTCCATGTAACTCAAAGGATATGTCCCGTTACCCCCCGGGACCACGGATCAGGAATATATGAACCAAGAGTGGTTCTGTCTCGTTACCCCCCGGGACCACGGATCAAGATGTAAGAGTCACGAATGGCTCTGTCCCGTTACCCCCGGGACCACGGATCAAGATGTAAGAGTCACGAATGGCTCTGTCCCGTTACCCCCCGGGACCACGGATCAAGATGTAAGAGTCACGAATGGCTCTGTCCCGTTACCCCCCGGGACCACGGATCAAGTAATACCCTTTTAAGTTACACTTTAGTTTACACTTTTGATTTCCCCATACCCCCAAGGTTATGTGTTCAAGTCAGGTATTCCGTAATCAAGAACTAATGCCAACACAGGATCAGGTAGGTGCAGGTTTGTCTGGATAGACAACAGGAACGGTCCGTAAGGACTACATGTCAGGTTTGTTGGCATTAGACACAGGATCAGGTAACGGGTCAGGTCATGGTACATCAGGTCAGGTCAAGCAGTGTACGGTACCATATCATGTCAAGTAGGAAGTGTAACAGGTCATGTCAGGAAGCACAAGATGTCATGTGGGTGCTCATAGTCAAACTAACATAAGCATGTGTATAAATAAACAAGCATGAGTACTATCAGAACAATAAACTGGAACATGTAATATGATATGCAAATAGATATAATTTCAAGGATATGGATGCACAGTTATCGATTAGGGTTATATTTATAGTTCCAATATTAATTAGGATGCAATTTATTAAAAATGGAGTGTTAATATCACATTATTATGCAGTAATGTGATGTATGGATGCAATTATATGTATCTTAAATGCGATGGATGCAAACGGGTATCCGAAAAGTTATAAAACTATAAAATGGTAATGTGGGATGTACAACTAAGCAATATGTGATATAAATATTGATATAATAATATTAATATGGATAGCATATTCAAAGCGATTAATAACTATAAAAGTGGTATTGATTAACCATGCATAAGAAGGTTCCGTTCAGAAATTCAGCGTCACCCTAATTTGTAAAATAGCTTAAAAATAACAAACATTCTCCAAAAGGGACGTGTCTTATACCAAAACAAAGATAATTCAATAAGGTTTTCATTTTTATAAGTATAAACATCTCAGGTTGTCCCTACAAAAAGTTATAAACATCCGAAGTTGAAAGTTTGCTGCTGGAATTTCCTTGGACAGCAGTTTGGAGACATTTTCATTTGCATTTTACGTTATTTAAACAATTTATTTTGCAAGTAAATATTTCGTAGAGTTATAATATTCTGGGTTAGCTTCGTAACGAACTAAAGAACGTATACTAATGATTTTTCTATGATTTATAATGAATTTTATAAGGTAAGGTGTATAGTAAATTTCAGATTTGTCATATCCGATTTTTCAACGACTTTTCATGTGTAAACTATAAGATTTTCAAATGTATAACATTATAAAATGAAGATTATAAACTAATTAAAGATAATAATAATAAATATTACGACGACATATATTTTAAATGATATGGTTGCAGTATAATGTAATCTAGTATGTCACAAGATAAGTTTTCATGATCTAGATTTAATATGATATAAACGGATGCAAACGGAACATCGAAACGTTATAAAATTAAACATGGGGCACTAGATTTAAACTATAGGTATGGTATTTATTTAAATAGGTATAAAATGAATTATATAGCATGTAGCAAGATTAACTTGCCTCGATGGGTCGCGAATCGGGAAAACGGAACGTTAACCGTCGGCGGGGAAAACTCGCGACGGGCGCACGGTTCACGGAATGAACCCAAATGACGAACAAAGGAACCACACGGGTCGGGGTACCTCGCTGGAACGTCGAGAAGCGTCACCGACACGACGGAATTCCGGAAACAAAAGAACAGTTAAAAAAAAAGAGAAACGAGACATGAAGCAAGAAGAGAAAGAATGATAAAGAGAAGTACGAGAGAATATATGAGAGAGAGAGAGAGAGAAAAGTGGAGAGAGAGAGAGAGAGCTTCAGGTGGGGGCCCACGGAATTAAAAGGAACGTGATTGGCTAAAGAGGAATCGTTAGTTAGGGATAAATATTAATTAAAGATTCAAAACATTTTAAGGAACAGTAGGATATATATATAGGTTAATTTAAAGATTTAAAAGATAGGTAATGAACAGTAAGATATCAAGTTAGTTAGAAAAATATATTCGATGGTTTTAATAATATTAAATTTAGGATTTTGGCGCCAAATAAAATATTTCCAAATCGCATCCGGGTCGAGTCCAAAAATTTGAAATTGAAATAATAGGATTTTAAGCGGAATCCAAATTTTAAAATTAAGTGTTTTATGATTAAAAAGCATACCCCCAAAACGGACACATGTACGCGCGCGTAGCCGTCCAAACTCGCCCGTTTCACTGAACGGGACGAGAACACAATGCACGGACGCTACCACGAGGCTAGGGGTGTCAAGTAGGCCAAGATGAATATTTTCAATTTTATTTTAGATGCCAAAATTTGTTATATGTAGAAATGACTTTGCCGGGTAAATTTTACAGTAAGCAACAAACAAACAAGTTAAATGAAATGAGTACCACATTATGCTCAAACAGTAACTGAAAATAGTAGCATTGGGCTCGGGTGTTACACCGAGAATGGATGCACGCACGTGCACGTAGTCATCCAAACAAGTCCGTTTCACTGAACGAGACGAGAACAAGATGCGCGGATGCTACCACAGGGTTAGGGGTATCATGCAGGACATGCAATGTATTTTTAAAATATTTTATGTGACTTAAAATGTTATATTAAAATGCAGATGCTAGATAAAATGCGAGTATGCAATGGACAAATAAATGAAAGTGCACTAGTCCATGTAACAGGTCAGGATAAATCATAAACATGAATCAAGACTAGTTTCAAGCATGTGGGTCGGGTCGGATGCAAATACAAATGTCAAATACACCATTCGCACCAAAAACACAATAAATCAAGAAAATACCATAAATAAAGAATACTAGAATTGGTATAAATGAACTAGGGTGTTACAACCGACCTAAACCGGCTCCTGCGCTATGGCGGCCACTTTGGCCTTCATGGTCCCCCGGGGAATCTTGCCCCCAGCTGTCTGCTCCATGTCCGAAAGCTAGCTGTCGGCGACGGAGAGCCCCGAGGGCACCTCAATACAGAAATTGCCCTTCTGCACTGGAATCCCGGTAGTTGGTGGCCAAGAGACCACCCACTTCAGTCTTTTGAGGGGGACCTCGGCGGGCTCCTCCTCCTCCTCCCTCGCTCGGGACGGTGGGTCCCGCACATGCTTCTGACCCTCCCCCTACGGCGCTCCTCCTGGACTGGAGGTGATGCGGAAGGTTTGGGCGGAGGTGTTTGCCTCGGGGCCGAGCTCAGACCGGGACGGGACGAGCTTGCGCCCTCGTCCTTCCTTCCTTGGGTCTTGACGGCCATAGCGGCTAGGATTTTTGATCGATCCATGGGCTCTGCAAAAAAGAACACACAAACAAAGGGGGTTAGCGACACTGAAACGGCAATGGAAATTTAGTAAAATCTAAACAGATCGTCAAAAGCCCTAACTTACCCAAGAAACGCGCAAGACTGAGCCCAGCCCAGCTCAATACCTGCTCAGAAAGCAGGACATCCGTCCGTTGGATCGTTCCTACTGGGACACCACCCTCGCCTCGGGGGAAGTCGACTGCTTTGCCCTCGGGCAGTCGGCCCTGTGCCACTGTGTAGGCACAGACCAATTCTCGCCCTCCGGTAGCCCGACGAATACATACTTCTCCTTCCATTCATGGATGAAAGAAGGGACTACCACTACCCCCGACCCGGCCGTCCCACCCTTACGTTTTTTAAATGAAAAGTATACCCAGCTCGGCTCCTCCTTACTTGTACCAGGATGATTTTTGTAACAAAGGAAAGACACGAGGAAGGTCAAACTGAAAGAGATCTGATCTAATTTCAACCGGACCAGAAACCCAAGGAGGATCCTCCACGAGTTCGGCGCTAGCTGGTCCGAGACAAGATTGAAGTAACGGAGTACCGCACTAATCTCGGATGAGAAGGGCAGATGCGGTCCTGTCCGGAACGCTTCCAGATACAGGGCAACCTCCTTGCCCTGCACCTGATCAGCCCGCTCACCCTCCCTAGCCAAATAAAGGGAATAATTAGAGGGAATATGGAACCAAGCCCGAATGTCGGAAAGCTCATCCAGACTATTCAAAATGGAGGGCGCATCATGGGTGTTCCCGATGCGCACCTTGGGAGCCCTTGTCGCCGTCCGACAGCGAGTGACAGGGACGGCCCTAACTCTAGGGGCGAACCCGACACAGAAGAAAAAGAACCCTCTTGGCTATCTGAAGCCGAAGAGGAGGAAGACCAACTGGACTCGGCCCCAGAAACTGAGGCCTCATCACCCCACTCTACCCCTACTACATCTACAGACACCTCGGAGGAAGACATCTCACCTGATTCAAAGAAATGGACTCGCGGAGGAAAACGAACAGAAGATCCGATCTAAACGGAAGTACGCCGGGCAATCTTCAACAACGAGAGAGAATTAAGGTAAAGTGTTGGCCCTAGGACGGTCCCCTCCTATTTATACACCCCAAAAGAGAACATCCTACGGCCCAGATTAATTCCCGCCAAAACGAAACGTCGAGCCTAATTTGCAGTCGGAGCTCCATGTGACGGTCGACCATTGGGACGTCTCTTCGATTGCAGGAGTCAAAGACAGACTATCTCTCCTCCCAACCGGTGTCCGACACGTGGCACGTACCCCAACTGACGAATCGATTGAAACGACACCCCCTCTTTAAAGCGCAATCATTTCACTGATCCGTTGACACCATCGGGGATACGCGCGAAAATTCAGGCACACGACGAGACGACACGTGGGCCCAAAGATCGAAACGACGCAACCGCCTAACACCATGTCGCTCCCGGGTGATCCGCAATATGATTCTTAGTGCCAAACAGAGCAGAAGAAAAACCGAGCAGGCCACTCTCGACCCGACCCATGAATAGGTCGGAACGAGAGTGGGGGGATAATAATGATGCTCACAAGTAGTATTTCCTTAGATTACGACACGTGGCGGATGACGTGTCCCGAAAGCTACGGAGGTGGAATAAATGAGTTGCATTAGGGGCGTTCCTCGGGACCTCGTCTCGGAGAACGCATCCGACCTTTCAGGAGACCTCCCTGAGTACTTTCCACCTTCACCTAGTAAACGGCCAACAGCTCGTCTTTGAGCTTTCTCAGCCTCCCTGCTCGTCTCCGAGCCATCCGACAGGCCGAGCTTACTCGGCCCCACTTCTCGTCTCCGAGCAATCTGACAGGCCGAACTTCCTCGGCTTCCCCGATCAACCGAGAGCGCGAAACCCAAGCGCCCCCGCAACGGCTTCGCGTATCTCGCCAGGGTGAGATATCCGCCTCCCCATATTTCGCGTCCCACGCTAGTGCGTCTCCCTATTAATGGGCGTATCCCGTCATTAATGCGAGGATAATGCAAGGGCGTAACTGACAGCGATGATCTCGCGCCTACTCGCTCTACGCGACCACTATATAATACCCCTCTCTCAGACGACTCAGATAACTCGAACTCATTCCAATACGCCGTTACTGTGCACTTATTCTCCGGCACTAACTTGATCGTCAGAGCGTCCTACGGTGGTTACCCATCCCGGGACTTCCTTTGCAGATAGCTCGTCGTCAACACCAACCTATTAAGATCCACACGTTCAACAACTTCCAAACCAAATCTCAACTGTTAAAGACCGTCATCACGGGATCGACGAAGGACAACATCTGAAGGAGATCACAACCTCCATCAGGACGGGACCCCGTCGCGACTATGCGCCGGCTTTCACGGGTACTAGACCTGTGGAGCTTTGCATGTCCAGTCTTCTCTTTCATGTACTTGTCCGTTTCTTTTTAATAAATATATCATCTTGTTATTCGGAAGTGCTACGTTAAGTCGTATTAATCGAACAATAACATCATCTGGCAATTCTTAAACACTCTTCCTATTTTAGAATCCCCTTTTTCTCTTCATCTTTTTAAAACTCATTGTTTCTCTTGATTATCAGAGCTCATTTTTTCAAATCAACGTCGAAATTTCTTAGACCGATTGATTTGCAAGTGCGTTCATGGAAAATAACTTGGAAATGAGCATGTGTAAAGTTGAGTTGGTACTAATAGATCTAATGTTAATGATATCCATTGTCGAGCCATAGGACTAAAGTTATATGGGTGTTGAATTGTTAATAGATAACACAATTAAGAGAGCATTAGCTTAGAGCACTTCCTCTCTTAGGGTGAGTAAGGTGTTCGATCCCTGGAGAAAAAGTGGCCACAATTTAATGTTTTTAGGGAAATTTATGAATCCGCTGGATGTGTTTGTACAACGGTGGACAAAGGTAGCGGCTTGCGGGGGCACGTGCCTCCACCGAGCTTCTACCAAAACATGAAGACCTGCTTGTAACTCGTTTACAAACCCCGTATTAAGATGCTGATAAGTTTGGATTTGGGAGTGAAGCTGCAACCAACATAATTTCCTTTTTTTCTCTCCCGTACTCATGCTTTAGAAGTGTTTCCTTAACTCTGTATTTCATTCTTATCCGCAAACATTTTAGTTTTTTGCCGGATGAATCGGTTGTTTGAATTAGCACTTTCTTAATTAAAAAAAAAGAAGATAATTTTCGAACTCAAGGCTTAGGAGATGAGGCTTTTACCGTTATACTTTCAATAATAGTGATCCCAAGATTCCCACTTGATCCCAACTTTGCATCTTTGATCCATCAATATATAAAAGCATCCAATATTTCAGTAAACAATATGAATTTTAAGTTTTATGATCAAATTTGTCGAAAATTTTTCTATTTCAGTTTTAAGTTTGTATTATAGTATGGTTTTTTTTATGTATTATTAAGTTTGTTATTAAAAAAAATTATGCCCCATCGACCAAGATTTGTAGGTCCACAACCATGTGTTGTGTGCTTGGGTAGCTTACGGGCTAGTTCAAACAAAATTGAGATGTATAAAGGAATTATCCTCTTGTCATTAATGGCTTATAGTATTACAGAAACAAAATAATCATTGAAATTTTCAAAAAATTTCGAAAACTTATACCGTTGTCTATAAAATGCTAAAAGTTTCTCTTTAAGAAAGTGTGGCATGCACCAATCACCATCCTTCATGCATGGAACCGTTCGAAAACAAAACTAAAAGAACTATTGTTTGATATTACTCTTATTCTTACTTCATGAAAATCTTTCATTCTAAGTCCCAAACATGTCCTAACAATTAAAATATGTTTTTACAAAGATAAAGAAACCAAACATTTAGACTCTAACACACATTCTAAAATCTGGAATCGCTAGCATAATTTTAATTACATATAGAAATATTTAACAAAACATATTACCTAATGATGGGTTCAAAAGAAATTTATCCAAATCATCAGTTTAATGGAAGATTATAAATTACAGTTAAAAGGTAATTCGTAATTTTTGGATTGTCCATAGTGAACCCAAAATTTTGTGAAATTGGGTGTGGATTTTGATGGAACCTTTCAACCAAATATTTTGATTTTATTGTAAATTGAATCCACACTAAGTCATTTGAAGAAGACTCGGTAAAGAAAATATTGTTAAAAATGATCTGATGTTTTTTGCTCTTCGATTTTAAACCACAAGTGATGTAACACCTCTCTCTCTCTCTCTGTGTATGTATATATATATATAACAGTGTGAAAACGGAACATGTAAGCCATGTTTTATAATGATCAAATATAGTCATTCGTTTAAGAAAAGATAAGGGGAAAAAGAAAGAGTTCTTCTATTTAAACATTATGGTCTAGTTTGGCAACAAGGTTTTCAAAACCATGGATTCATTAAAGTTTATTGGAAACGGTGGTTTGCAAATATACAGATGTGCTTTCGTTGGATTGGATTTCACAAAGCTTAGAGTCGTTTTTCAGCATATTTTATGAAACTAAGGTTTCATTTAACTTATTTTATTTTTAAGTAGCATAAAAGAGAAAATAAGGAGAGACGTATGAAACTTTGCAATACTCCACTCCTTTTAGAATTCAGAGAAAATGGGATTTCAAGTCCTCAAAACATTTTGAAACCATGGCGTGAGAAACTATTTTGATTTTGATGTCCAAAGGAGCCATAGTTTAAATTTTTTTTATTCTAGCATGGAAACTCGATGCAAAACCATAACCCCTCTGTGAAACAGGTCTAAATGTCTTACCACTTACGAATATTTTGACAATTCCTCGTAACTTGATCATAAGAAAATATCATTCGACTGCTCATAATTAATTTACTCACTAAGCAGTACTACATACACACTTTTCGAATACCATATGACATCCCCTACAGGAAACATGGACCACGATGTTTTAATGTAAATTAATAAAAAAAATTGATGCATATTTCACTCTATTCTTTTGATCCAGTAGAAAAATCTATATCTAATAAATATTAATTTACTTTTACTTGCTTAAACCCCTTAGAAATACTAGAACATCTTTGACAAGACCTTTACAACAGTGAAAATAAACCGATACATAGAATTTTCACCATCTTCAGCAAATCCATCAGTTTCATTTTCAATCTGAAATTATTTTGGTGTCTATTGAGAACCATGAACATCTCTTCATATAGAAACCCTTGTTTGACCCAAGCAATGAGACAATTGAACCAGAAGTCATCTTTTTCCATCACCAAAAGACATATAAACACAAACAAACAAAAACCAACAAACCTTTCTTTTGAGGTTTTTGGAGTCGGCCATAAAAATTCTTTCCATAATGCATGCTCCAAAACAATATAACCACTATAAAGCACTAGTATTGACTTTTCTTTTCCATTGATCTCAATTGCAAATTTCTTCGCCTTCAATATTTGCCTTTGAAGGCAAAACAGAAAGAGTCAATAAGTCTGCATTCATAATATTACAAAATTGAAAGAAAATTTGGTGGTTTCCCACAAAGATAAAAAACCAAGTGGGCTTATGGAAGCCATCAGCAACAAATAACTAAAGAAACAAAGCAAATGACAAGGTCTAGAATTAAGAAAGATGGAAACAATATTCAAACCCAAAAAGTAAAGTTACAGGTTTGAATTAGTTCCATCTAAACATTGGACCACACGGTTCCATCAATAAATCTATAGTAAGCTTTTGATAAAGAAATATCCAGGGTCCTTTCGGAGTGACCAACATAGTTACATAAGCTATAGCTGTGGTTTTCACTTTTATGTTTGTACTTGAAAAGGAAATAAACGTCATGCAGGCAAGCTTTCTAACTACCTTAGGATTAGAAAATAGAAACCAGGTTGTGCTTAACTGAGAAGGAAAAAAATAAAATAAGTGGTGAAGAAAGTAAAAACAGGGAGGATAACCAAAGATTGATATGCCATCCTTGTGTTTCTACTACTACAATCGGGGGGAAATGTTTTTCATCACTGTTTTAAATTTAATAGAAAACAATTCGCAATGCCTTTTCCCTTATCCTAGTCTATGAAAAACTAATTTGCTAATATATTTGTATAGCTATTCGGTTAGCTTGCATACATACCAGATCTACGAAATGGAATTCCGCTGATTTTGTATGAGAAGAAACAGTCACGGGCAAGGATTCAGATATCTAGTATGAATCTTGTCAATCTCCGATAAAATCTCTGTTGTAAGATGTACATTACAAGCTTCAAGGACCTCTGCAAGCTGCCATCGTTTAGTTGCCCCCGAAAACAGCACTAGCAACAAGAGGGCGAAAAATATCACAGAGCAATTGTCAGAACAAATGAAAAGATACTATGTCTCTCAATTTACCGATAAGAATATAAGCTACATAAATGTAGTAAAGGTACTCAAGCTAATGCAACAAAGAGGAAACGACGAGTGCAAGTAAAATTATAAATTCTTTAAGATATTCCACCTGTTCAAAATTGTCATGTTGAAAAATAATTCATATAAGAGACTCCAGGTGTCACACATGGGCTCTGATATAAAAAGAAAAAAAATATTTCGCTTTTTGAATCTCCAAAAAACTGCTCGATTTGAGCACACAGCCCATTCATGACCAAACGAAGGGAAAAAAGACTAAATATTCTTAGAACAGTATGTGGCTGGGCACAAAACTCTAATTCCCAATATATCCTTTAAATTGAAGACATGGTTCATGCAATTCTATAGTAGAAGAGGAACATTCAGAAATAGCGCTTTGATGTATTAGAGAGGATAGTGCTCAAACAGAACGGATGTTAACGTAAGAAAGGATGAATTTTTACCAATATCCAAGCAGCAGCATTCATGTATATTATTCATGAAGGGGCAATGAAGGGATTTACATCACAGTCAAATGACTAATGTGCGTGCATAAGGCTAGCAAAGTCGATACACAAATATGGTCAAAGACTCCAAATGTCTATCCATGTGACAGAATAATAATAGGTTGCCAAAGAGCTAGTATATTAGGAGGCTTTGCCTAGCAACTAAGTGCACCTCGTTCATCACCTGAAACAAATAATGGGAATATCAACTCCAATTAGCTGGTCAAGAACAAAAAATAAATGTTTTAATCAAATCATCGATGCCTAATTAATGAACTAAACCAAAGGTACGTGTAACTATATAAACTGGGAAAATCATTTTGGGGCAGCCAGTATTTCTCAACAAAAAGGAATTAAACCTAATTTTGAGAAAAAATTAGGTTTAATTGTGTGTCACACTCAAAGAGAGTGAGCGCTTGCAATGGTATGCTCCTCAGACTTCACTCGCTCTCCATGGAAATATGGTTAAAGGGGCTGTTTAGTTGCAAGATTTGGAGTAAAAATTGAGAAAATTTGAGCCAAATCCATGTGGATTGAGTATTTCTTTGTTTGGTTGGGTAACTAGGGGATAGGCAAGAATTGATGCCAACTCGGCCCAAAGAAGATTTGAGAGTCGGCTCAAAAACCCAGTATTTGTGAGAAGTTTGGGTCCTTGTCATATTTAAATTGATAAAAAAAAAAAAGGAAACGGAGGATTAGGGTTACCTTCTTCTCTCTCATCCGATGGCAATGGTGATGATCTCATGTCTTCTCCTTTCATTTTCGCCTCTTCTTCTTTGTCTCTCTCCTCTTGTTAACAATCTCCTCTCGCCGATTGTTGCCGACGATCTCCTCCCTTCGTTTCTTCCCCTGTCAACGATCTACCATCGCCGACGATCCCCTCTTCTTGCTGCTGCTGTGTGCAGCCACAAAAGCAACAACATCATGTTGCTTCTGTTTGCAATAGCAACATCATGTTGCTTCTGTTTGCAATAGCAACACCATTATGTTGTTGTATGCAGCAATTACTGTGAGGTGAGAAAACTACATTGGATATAATTTTTTCATCAATGCTTAGCTAGTAGTTAATTTTATTTTAATAATTAAAATAAAAATGTAGACAAACTCAATTTTGTCTTATTACGAGGTGACAAAAACTATGCTCACCTTCTTAATGTTGCCTCCAAATCCTGGTTTTGGAATCCAAAGACACTTTTAGTATTACCAAACAAAGAAAATGAAAATTTACAAGTTATAATCATATTGTATTTGATACAAAACAAATAAAGGAATGCCAAATTCATGGATTTGCACACTTCAATGATTTGGAAATCCATAAATTAGAGTTTTGCAACCAAACAGCCCCTTAAGCAAAGAAGGCTGTTGAAAGTAAAACCAAACGATGGAACTTTAAAGATAATCCCACATTGGAAACAGTAAAAGAAACATATAGGTATAAGATATAAGATGGGTCAAATCTCAACAAGGCTTGAGTCTTATTGTCGGAACCCACTAATCATTAAAAGCCCATGTGTAAAAGCCCATCACTCCTCCAACCCTTCTTTAACTTTAAACTCTACTCTAAAAATAAGTTTAACATGGTATCAGAGCAAATGGCTCGATCCTCCACGTGACAAATATACCAAGAAAAAGTGATGGTTACACGTAACTCTTCTCGTACTTTGCACGTGACAAACCACACCAAGAAGAAGTGA
This sequence comes from Agapanthus africanus, assembly GCA_030015575.1. Classification (NCBI taxonomy): domain Eukaryota; kingdom Viridiplantae; phylum Streptophyta; class Magnoliopsida; order Asparagales; family Amaryllidaceae; genus Agapanthus; species Agapanthus africanus. The sequence goes on along the minus strand of JASDDO010000022.1, from coordinate 673,505,868 downwards.
TAGTTGCACATGAGGAGTGTTGAAAGTAAAACCAAACGATGGAACTTTAAAGATAGTCCAACATTGGAAACAAAATAAACACATGAGAATAAGAAAACCTAAACAAGGCTTGAGTCTTATTGTTGGAACCCGCTTATCATTAAAAGCCCATGTATAAAAGCTCATCACTCCAACTCTTCTCGAACTTTAAACTCTACTCTACTTTAAAAATAATTTTAACAAAGGCTATAAGCTAATGTGCAACGGAAAAAGAAAATTATGATAATGTCCTACGTTTTCCATGTCACTAGCTAGTGTTTATCCCAAAAGAAGATGAAATAAAGAAACAAAAGCAAGGCATTCCTTGGACATTAAAGTCTACACACATAGGAAGCCAAGCATATCAAGTTCTTCTATCACATATAATAAGTGATGATGATGCATATGTGATATGTGCATTACAAATGATAAGTGGAGGACCACCTTTAACAAATCTCTAAGGGTGGGGGATAAATAAATATGGGTACATAGTCCTATGAGCTGAAGGTTTCTCCTACAGTTTCATGGGCAAGAAATGAACAAATAAGAGGTTGTTTGGTTGCCAAATTCTAATTTATGGATTCTCAAATCCTTAAGTGCGCAAATCCATGGATTTAGCATTCATTTGCTTGTTTTGTACCAAATACAATGTGATGACTTGCAAATTTTCTTCATTTGTTTGGTTATAACAAAAGTGGCTTTGGATTCCAAAACTAAGATTTGAAGGTAACAATAAGAAGGTGAGCATAGTGTTTGTCACCTTCCAATAAGACAAAATTAGTTCGTCTACATTTTTATCTTACTATCTACAACCAGGGGTGTAACCGAGCTGAGCTTGATCGAGCCGGCCCTTGTCCAAGCTCGGTTCGGCTTAGTTTATGCTAGCTCAAGTTTGGCTCGAGTTTGTCTTGAGCTGAGCAGGTCTGGTTCATATTCAGCTCGTTAACTTACCGAGCCTTAAACGAGCCAAAGCCGAGCTCGGATGCATCTTCTATTAGGCGATCTGTGAAAGGAAAACGACAAAGAGGCGTTTGGTGGAAGCTGAGGATAGGTTAATGGACATTCCAGGTGTTTCAGAAGAAAATATGAAAGTGATTTGTAAGAGGCTAGGCTGGAAACAACAATCATAGCGTCTAAGACCCAGTGCTTTGAGATATGGAAAGATTAAAAAAAATAATATCTAGAGCATGAAATGGATCTAAATGATGGGTTTTATATTCATCTCAGTTGCACTTTATATACCGTCCCTTAATTGAATAAAATGTCATGAGATTTGTATAGAATCTGCTCTATATTACATATTACTGTTTTTTCAAACTGTGTGACCGAGCCGAACTCGAGTCAATACCGAATGAGCTTGGTTAAGCTCGAGTTCGGCTCGTTTAATAAACAAGCCGAACTCTCTGGCTCATGCCCGGCTCATTAATAAATGAACCAAGCTTGAACGAGCTGATACCGAGCTGAACCCAAATTGAACCCGAGCTGGCTCGTTCAATTACCACACTACAAGCTAAATATTGATGAAAAAATTAAACCCAATGTAGTTTTCTCAAGTCTAAGTAACTGCTGCACACAGCAACATGATGATGTTGCTTCTTCTGTTGCAAATAGAAGCAGCAAGAAACAGTTGTTGCACACAGCAACAACAATAAGCTGCTGCTGTATGCAACAGCAAATTGTTGCAGCAAGAAGAGAGGAGATCGTCGGCGATAAGAGATTGTTGGTGAGAGGGAGAAATGAAAGGAGGGGATCGTCGGCGACAGCGAGGGTTGGCGATAATTGCGAGAGTAGATCGTCTACAAGAGGAGAGACAACACAAGAAGAAGAGGTGAAAACGAAAGGGGATGAAACGAGAAGACACGAGATTGCGCCCATGGCCATCAGGTGAGAGAGAAAAGAGGCGAGAGAAAGAGGTAACCCTAATCCTCCATTCCTTGTTTTTATCATTTTAAATCTGACGTAGACCCAAACTCCTCACAAATCCGGGTGGTTTGAGCTGACTCTCAAATCCTTCATTAGGCTGAGTAGGCACTAATTCTTGCATGTTCCCAAATTAGCCAACCAAACAAAGAAACACCCAATGGATTTGGCCTAAATCTCCTCAATTTCTACTCCAAATCTTGCAACCAAAGAGCCCCTAAGCCAGCTTCGTGCTAACTTTTTAGCCATTGATGAAATGGAAGACGGATAACCATCTTCTTTCTCTGCCTTCAATGATGAAGCATACAACATTAAATGCTTAAAGCAATGCATATTTCTTCCAGCTTCCTTTTACTTGGAAACAGAGATCTACGCCTCTATGATATTATTGCTCTACTGAGAATGAATTTATTGTTGAAACACTGATTGCAAGTTGGAAATGCTAGGAAATGTGTGCCACATCACATATGACCTAAGTAGCACGGATTCGGATGCCAATATGGGACAGGATGCAAGTCGGTACAAAAAGAAACTGTCAAATTTAGAACATATACGCTGAGAAAACGAATAATTTGTAGGTTTGGACGCATAGATAGCTGGTGTCTTGGTCTTTGATACATGTTTGATATATTTTGAATACAATAAAAATATTAGGATGTGCTGAAAAGAGTTCTGAAGGTAACCTCAGACCAATCTGATAGAATCCGATATGGATACAAATCTAGCAGGGAAATGTCTGCTTGGCGACGAATTCATGCAACATGGCATTTGATTAATCATGTCTGCCCGGCACATCACATATGCAAAATTCATCTACAAATAGAAGAGAGAGCTATGAGCTCTTTTATGCATGTATTTGTGCATGGAGCAGCTTCATTGTTCCCTACAAATCAATCCAGTAGGTGTTCCATGTACTGCAATTTCCCAAATCTATTAGCTCGACACATGTTATTAAGTATGTAAAGCTCACATCAATGCATTAATTTCCTTGATAAGGAAACATATGACAAGAAGTCTACGTCTATTTAAACAAGTATATTCTTGGAGAATATATACATTTCACGTCATATATGCACATAAAGCCTACCTTGTCAGTTCTTTTATAATTTTGTTTTGTTGTTTTATCGGCTTACTTTCCCCTTTTTGGGGGTGGCGTCATGAGGGTGGGGGTGGCATAACCATGTTTTGCAAAGCTTCAATCTGCAAGCTAACTATTGAGATTACAAAAGGATTCTAGGGGATTATGGCATCTAACTACAAAGATCCTTCAATAAGAGTTCTCTCCATACCAATTGCAAGGGTTACAGGTGAAAGACCATATCTCTCAGCAATATTGACATATTCCTGCAAGTATAACAGGCGTCTTTAACAAATTGCATTATATATAGTTACAAATATATAAGCAGTCATAGATGTAAGCATGCAAGTTTATCTAAGTATCAGAAAAAATGTACACAAGTGGCCAATTTAATCAAACAAAAAGATATGTGGGCTCCTTTACGGCTAAACAGTTCTGACATGTCTACAGTAATTCTTGACCACAAAAGTCCTCTGAAGAATAACATGATATTATGGTTAACGTTTGTAATACACTGTTTACAGCAAAATGGCTATTTTGATATGGTCCATGGAGACTCATTGCCACGTTAAGGACCAAGCCTATAGTAAGCGGCCTTCTTTATAGATGCAGGAGGTATCTGAACTTGTTTAAACCACATGCATGCATGAGCAAAAAAGAATCACCGTTGTTCAACAACTGACGTCAAACTATTGCAGCTTAAATTACAAGGATGGTACTATTTAAAACAATAAACCAAAATAAAGAAAGCTCTGGCTAACATGTATGAAAAGTGGCTGTAAATTCAATCAATTTGTTAATATTGACCAGTAATATTACTTGCACTGGATTTACTATGAGTGTTCATCCTTTATAGTTTTGATCTGTCCCTCCTAAGAATGATTCAACTCTATAAAGATTGAGCTTTATGATGAATAGAGGACTTTCATGATACTGTCATACAGGGAATCATGGTACCAGATCATAGATAACAGAAGGAGCTTAAAGGAGCTAGGAACAGCCAATGAAGCTCTTATAAATTATCTAAGAAACTCGAGATAGCAAGCATTTAAAAGAGTGGTCACTCATCCATTCTGTTGTTTTTGTTCGAAAAAAGTAACAACCATGCTGCTGTAATATATTTTTATTTATTACCTTGACAGCTTCTTTTACAGCAGCATTGGAGAGGTTGTATCTGCCTTCCCCTTCTGAATATTTTCCTTGAAAAAGAGAAATAAAGATAAGTACATGATGGACATAAATGCCCTTAAAGTATTATGTCTGTATCTCTAACCTCGGAAAAGATTCATCCGCGCATCTGATGGGCCCCCACCAGGTGATAAATACTTCGCCGAGAGTATGCCCATTGCTATCGGGCTGTATGCCAACAAACTGATTCTGGAAAGTCTCACATTCAAATATGCAAGCAAGAATCAAGATCGATGCCATATCAAGACTTTTGCACACAATGTAACAGTTGTATCTATAGAAAAGAAGATACAGTATGCAAAATTCATGCATAAAGCACATGCATGCATGCATGCACGCACGTGTGCGCGGAGGGGGGGCCTTTTGAACCGTAGGGGAAACATGTAAAGAATAGGTTTTTTCCCAATAAAATTGATAGTTGATTTAAAACATATTTTTATTGAGATTTTCAAACTTAAAAAAATAACTACGCTATTTGTTTGTGTCCAGTGGTCCATTTCAAAAAGACAAGCATCCCCACTATGTGAATCTCATTAAGACCTCTGAAATAAAAAGGAGAGAAACTTCAATTCTCAAATTTAAAGAAGAGAAATAGTAGGAAAGAAGCAGAGCCGCAGAGAACAAGGAATAAGCCTGCTTTCATCTAAAATTTTGGTCGTGTTCCCAATAAGCTAGCTATACAGGCACAATAATTTCGATCTTAGGATTAGCTCTTATTTTGCTACAATCATGTGGCACTGTCTCGTTCTTTCTTCATTGTTGCGTTAAAATCCTTGAATTCTCAGACTTAAAGCAGAGAAAGTGGGGTGAAACTTGAAAAGGAGAAAACAGCAAAGAGTTGAGGCCACTCCTGGATGGATAGTTCGGCCGATGAATAGGTTTCATAACAATTTACGTCCATGTTTTCAAAATAAGCTAGCCCTGAAATATTGCATGTGATCATGTAATAAAATTTGGTTGTAGAGTGTTTTTCGTCACCCTATTGAGATAGAAATGCGCTCGCTTGTCAGGCATATACAGATTTCCTGCTTAGGGGTAGAAAAGGGTTTATTGATCGTGGGGATCGAAAATTCCCGGCAGCCGCGGACAAAACTGTCGTTAATTACCCCTCGCTTTGAGGCGAAAGAACCTCCGATTAACGGGTCGTACAGATCATGCGAACTCGGTGTGTAATAAACGTGTGTTGTGTATTGGCAACAATTTTGAGGGTGCTTCAGGAATATCGGGGGCCTCGCGGAGTTTACATGGGTCCCGCTACCGCTACCCGGATAGCTAGTTGGGGGCCAAGGGGGCTAGCAGCCCCTCTTATCGGGCGCGAGACAGCGTAGCGTTAGAAAATTTTTCTGGGAAGTTAAGTGTTTTGAGTGTGTCGGGAGCTCCCGAAAAGGGGAAAAGACGGGGAAGTGCTCGGGACAAATTAGGTGCGCCTGGCACAGGCTGCACGAGCGCGCTTTGCGCACGCACGCTGCGCTTGGGGCACAAGCGCGCGGCGCGAGCACGCTTGGTCTGCACGCGCACTTGGTCTGCACGCACACGAGAGCCGCGCTGCATGGAGTGGCCGCATCCCGGGTTGTGGAGCTCGAGCTCTAGGGGTTTCTTCTCCTCTTTTGGTCCAAGGATGCTTTCTTGAATCTTTAAAACTTGAGTTATGGATCTTGAATAGGGAAAAGGGGTTCTTTATGCCTTGGATCTTGTAAAGAGAAAGCTTTGGGATATGGATTCTCCTTCCTCTTCCCTCTTTGGATCTTGAGCAGGAAGAAATGCAAAAATCTCTTTTTGGGGATTTAATGGGGGCTTCACTCTCTTCCCAATGAGTTTGTGACCAAAATCTATTTATTTTTGAAAAAAGAATGGTTTTTTCTAGATTTAATTGGAGAAGAAGAAGAGAGAAGATAGAGGCATAAACGCTAATAATTTAAGGGAAGAGAACTTTTAATTTTATCTTAATGGGTTTAAATACCCATGCACATTTGCACTTAAGCTCTAGGACTTTACAAAATTGGCTTTTTGCCTATTTTTCTTACATTACTTCTACTTATTACATACTAATTCTTTTCTTGGCATGGGGGCCGACCCTATGCTTGAGTTTGGACCGGTTTGGGCTTGGTCCCACATGCTTGGACTTGGGTTCGGACGTGCGCCCGGCTTGACTTGGATTCAGGCTTGGACCCAGACCTACTTTTTGGACATTGACTTTGACTTTTTGATCTCGACTGTGGTGTGTAAGTTTTGACCCCAACATAGGTCTCGTACCCATTCATTATCTAGCAAAGCAAAAGTTTGCAGCATCTAAATCCTAAGATTTTGCACATATGAATTGTTCGTTTACATGTCAAAACCCTACTCTGAACCCAAGTTTTAAGGATGCAATGCTTTAAACCTTAGCATGACATAATGATGAGCTATCAAGTCATATCAGTTCACAATTATATATCAAGAAGTCAACTCTCAACATTAATTCAAAAGATTGTCGTTCAAGAGAATGATTGATGAAAGGTTGTAGTGCCATAGTAATTGCGAAAAAAATACTTGTTTTATAAAATCATATACCGAGTCAATTATAATAATCTACAAGTATCAATTTCACCTTGAATTTGGCACTATTACACTACATGTTCCAATTAGGGCATTAATTTCTAAACTAGAACCTTATGTATGTGTAGAAATTTGTATTGAAAGTTCAGAAATTGTATTTATTAACACAATAGGTTAGCATTAATGTCCTTCGGAAAATCGAACTTATAAACGTAAGTAGTAATTCTTCAGGAATGATATACTGAAGTTTATTATACAGTTCACTGCCAATTACGGTGTAACACCCTAGAATATTGGTACAGTATAATAATAGTATCAGTTTAAAATTTTCAAATAAAATTATTATTTTTATTATTGGAATATATTTTTTGGTTAAGATATAACATATAATTATGGTTTTCTGAGTTTGTTAATTAAATGATAATTAGTATTTAGAAATTTGTTTTGCTAAATCTAGTATTACTTTATTTTTAACATGCATATAGTTTAATTGTCTAATATTTAGTTTTGTAACCATATTTATATTTTAGTATTATAATTTAACAAAAGATATTTTTGTTTGATTGTTTTAAACAATATATGTGTGAGATTTTTACCCTTTTAAATCTTTTAAATATATATTTTTAAGCTAACTCAATTACATATGTTTTTCTTAAACAATCAGAATCTATTCTCTCCATATATTATATATTATAAATATTCCTTTAACTAAAATCCCTAACTAATCTTCCTCACTCCAATCTCTCTCCTCTCTTTTCCCTATTTAATAATCCCCTAATCATCAACCAATCACCCCCCAATCATTTCTTCTTCTTTCTCTATTTTTCTAAACCGAGCCTAATCCAAAACTCCAACCCGCAAACCATCGCCTCCCTCCATCCCCAGAGCCGAGCCCCCGATGCCGGCTGCAACCACCATCACTGAGCACACCCTTCACTCTCGGCTGCAACTTTGACCCACCATCGACCTACTCCTTCATGCGCTTCCTCCGAGCACCACTCCAGCCGCACCCTCACTGTTTCCCACAGCCCCGCTCGACTCCAAGCCAACACCCACGCTTCCTCTTCGCCTCCGACTTCTTCTTCCTCCTCCTTAGCACCGACACCATCATCCACCGAGAACCCAACCACGATCGCCATCGCCTTCGTCTTCATCGTCTCCACCTCCCTCATCACCTCGACCTTAACCCAGCACACCCCTTCAACTTCGACTGAGCCATCAACCCGAACCCTAACTCAAACCCATACACCATAACCGTAGCCTCGCCTGCAAGCCCTCACCGCAACCAATCCAAACCCTAACCGAGATGAGAACCAGATCAGAGCCGCTACCCTATTGTCGTCATTGCCTACATCCATATTCGAGACCAACCAAGATCAAGCATTGGTTTTTGACATCGTGTCGTCGTGTTTTTCGTCTCCGAGGCACGTACTTTTGCTCTCTATTTTAGTCGATGCAACATCGGCAATTCTCTAAATAAATTATTAACTTACAATATTTAAATAAGATTGTAATATTACGTATCTTCATTAATATACCTATAATACTTGTACACATGATGAAAACCCTAGAATCTAGAGCACCCATTAATCCATTCGTCACGTGAACAATCGTAAAGCGTAATAAAATAATTATTAAAATATAAATGTGGTTTAATATATAAAAAGGTTTATAAGTAATTATATATTTCTGTTGCAACCATATTGGTATACACTAGTATACAAAATATCAACATTTATATCCTAATCTAAAACATAAAAATATACAATTATTAATGTTAGTCAATAAATGCTCTGGGCTTAATATTTAATAAAAATTGAACTTTCTACACTACTGCTGCTTATAACATCACTGCACTCTATGTGCCCTAGTCATAAATTATATTGACACTATAATTTGTATTAATACTTTCTGTTATCACATGAATATAAAACTTATTATTGGACTTGATAACTAGTCAATTTGTCACTTATTTTATCTAACTTACTAGTATCTCGTAATTATACTATTACCATTATCCGCTTTATGCATCTGTAATTTGTCATTCTTATTTAACTACGAATTCTTTAAATCATATTCTAGATTATATCCGATGCAATAAAAAAAAACCGGATGTTAAATACAGATGCTTGTATATTTATGTAGAGTCTTGTTTACATTTTTTATTTTATCATATCATATCGCCTATATTAAACATTTTACTTGAGACAATTATTGTTGACATGCTTGAACAACCCTGACATGCTATTCCTGTTTATAGACATTATCATATTATAACTACTGTGCTTGACATGCCATAACTACTCATTGTTCCAGTCTACTCGTATTAAAACGATATCTCTAATTAGAATGCTGAATTACATGCCATGACACAATCTATACTGTTACAAGTTCCATTTCTGTACAATTAACATGATATTACAAGTGCCCGTCCAGTCAGCATTCCTAATTAGTGATTCAGTTTACTGGCATGTTAGTTATAAATACGTGGGATGTTGGGATAGTTTGCGTGTGCGTTCATTCAACAGGATCTCAGGAGTCTCATTGCAGGCATCTCGTGCCGGGCTATATCAGTCACTTGTTCATACAGCTCGTACCGGACTATATCGGTCATTGGAGCTCGTACCGGGCTATATCGGTCACTTGTTCATTAGCTGGTATAGGGCTTTAAACGGTCATATGTTACTATTGCCAGTATCGGGCTTTCTACTTTCATTCCACGGTTGGGCCTGTGTTTCCTTGCCTCTGGGACCTTACTCTTGGGTTGGGAATACTCCTGCAGAGGTTGACGTATACACTCGAACTCACGATAGGATATATTACCTTTTTAGCGATTAACTGAGATATGACTTAACCGACTTGACATTTTTCTATGCTTGCTTCGTATTACCGCCGTATCTATATATATATGTGCACGCGGGCTTCACTACACTGATATTCATACTATCATACGCATACACATTATTACGATTGAGTACTTGCAGGATGTTCTGACATCCCTGAGACTTGCCATTTCAGGTTTAAAGACCGGTTCACAGACAGAGCAGGATCAGATTGACTATCAGGAGTTTGCCAAAGATCAGTAGTATTTATAGATTTATTTCTATTTTATTTTATTTGCTATTAGAATGTGCGCTCTCGCGGGACGTTAGGAGTGATGTATTTTTATGTTGGATCATGTATTTCGTTTATTTGAATCTTTATCTTCTATAGATATTTTATTGGATATATCATCTTGGGATTCCATTTTTGATATTACTCGTTATTCTTATAGCATGATATTAGTATTATATCTTGGATATTATCATACAAGTTTAGTTGGAGCCTTATGTGTGAATATGGCAAGGCGATTTTCCCATGTCTAGGAGCACTGGCGGTTTCGGTCCATATTTCTGTATTCCGGGAATTTGAGCTTTACACAGCTCTAGAACAAAACAAATCAAAGTTCAATCAAAACTTCGTACGTGATAAATTCTATAGAGTAGAGAATGACAACAAAAGATAGAAACAGCAGTAACAGGTGATACCAACAGATTACCTTTCATGATGGCAGCATTCAGCCAATTCAGAGTCATAATTGCGACATAGTAAGTTATAAGAGTTCTGGCAAACAATAAAGAGATATATTATTGGAAAACCAATTAAATGAAAATAGCAAACAAACTAATAAAAACAAGCAGGATGAGATCTTACCTGCACGGTTAATATTTTATTTTCAAGATGAGTATTCTTAGCAAGTTGAAGGAACATCATAACGCCGTATGGAGTTTCATTACTTAGACCAATGTATCTGATCTAACATCAAGATATCTCCAGATCAGACGAATTTATATTTTCCAATATGAAAATCATGCAATACATAGCCAACAAGCATGACATACCTTACCAATATCAATAGCTCTTCCGAGAGTGTCAAGCTGTTCTTCTATATCTACAGAAGTGTATTGTCGACTAGGATCATACTCGGTTTCTCCAAACATGGGAATATAGCTGTATATACAGTGAAAAACATAAAGAGGAGAAATAAAGATAAAAGTTGGAAGACTATTACCAAAATCAGTAAAAATTGTATAGTATGTTTGTCTAACTTGGAAAGAGAGTATATGGATACAAACCGATCAGGCCAATGGATCTGATAGAGGTCAACGTAGTCTGTGCACATCCTCAACAAACTGCAGCAAATTTGGAGAAAAGTTATTAGATATAGAAATCAGCAATGCACAGAAAGTGATGTCAATTGTAGATGACAACCGAATCATCTCCATGCAGTATATCACAGCTTATTTTTCTGAATCTCATACACCGTGAACAGGTTAGGTCTAGGTTAAGTATTAAGACTATTACTCTATTTATTTTTCTTTCTTTCTTCTTCGTTCTTTTGGCCAAGGGTAAGGGTAAAGAGTGTCACCATATTGAGATAGGAATGTGCGTCGCCTGTCAGGCACATTTCAGATTCCCCTGTCTAGGGTAGGCTGGGTTTAATGATTATGGGGATCCAAAACTCCGGCAACCGTGGACTAAGCTGTCGTTAATTACCCCTCGCTTTCGGAGCGGGAAACCTCCGATTATCTGGTCAAACATATCATGCGAAGTCAATGTGCAATATGCGTATGTGTCGTGAGTATGTTTTGGGCATATCAGGGGCCTCGTAGAGTTTACGAGGGTCCTGCTGCCCGGACAGCAGGCTATGGATCAAGAGGGCTAGCAGCCCCCTTGCGGGTGCGGGACAGCGCCCGTTAAAAAAATTTCTAAGGGGAGAAGGTTTTTGAGTGTGGAGCGTGTTTATTTTATTCATTTTTTATTTAGTAAAATATTTATAAGAAAGACAGAAGTGAGGGATGCGCGTATGCCACATGCGCACTTAGCAAAATGAGCATGTGGTAAGGTGCACACCTGGGGAACACTTGGCGAGATGCAAAAGAGTGAGGGGGCCAAAGGGTCCCGAATGGGCCAAAAGGTCCGGTAAGATGCGCACCTAGCGAGATACGAGGCCAAAGGGTCCCGAATAGACCAAAAGATCCGGTAAGGTGCGCATCTAGAGAGATGCGAGAGTGGGGGGTCAAAGGGTCCTAAATGAGCCAAAAGGTCCAGTAAGGTGCGTACCGAGAAAGGTGCGCACTTGGCACGATGTGCACCCAACGGGATGCACATCTAGCCAAATTGGCATTTAGCGAGGTGCACACCTGGAACGGTGCAAGCAAGGATCGAAACCTAATGGAGCTACAGCCCTAAACACAAAAATTATGATGCCAGAAGGTCAAAGGGGCTCTTTTTCCCTTCTACGAGGCCTCGAGACATGCCCGAATGGGTCTTGACGTGGTCTTTCCCTCTTCCTCCTCTCCTCTGTTAGATCGTGAGGAGAGAGATAGAAGATGGTAAAAGTTGCTTCGTTGGTGATTTTAACCGGATATCGGTATTCCTCTCAATGGATTAAAGGCCAAAATCAATTTTGTTCTGGAAAAAGATCTACCTTGAATTTAATTGAAAAAGAGAGAAAGAAGAACCTTGAGAAAGAGCGGCTCAAAACCCTAGATTTATTTTTGGGGAATAATCGATAGTTTTTTGAGTCGCTATAAGGGGCCTTTTATAAGCTACGTTTTTACATATAGCCCCCTGGCTTTTACAAAATTGGTTTATTGCCTATTTAATTTACAAAACAAGAATTACATTTAACTTTTCCTTCTTTTTCTTTTTTCCTTTCTTCTCTTTTGGCCGACCCCCACTTCATGATTGGGCTTGACCTGGGCTCGGACCCACTTGGCTCAGGCTTGGGCTCGGGCCCACTTGGCATGAGTTCGGGCCCACTTTGACTGTTTGACTTTGATTTTGGTTTTGACTTTTTACTTTAATTTGATTTCTGATTTTGGCAAAGGGTGTAATTTTTTACCCCAACAAAGAGCCTATCAAAAGTTTTATTTTGATTACCCATTTAAACCATACAGTTTCCATTTTGAAACTTTCGATCAGAAATGTTGAATCATTTTGCTACAAACCACAAATTTAGCGTTCCAATTAACTATTAAAAGTTAAAACATGGACAAATTTTCGGTGCATATTGATTTTAGAAATAGGTTTTTTATTTTTTCATAGCTACTTCACAACCAACAATTCCAGCATAGACAGTCTCATTGCGTAGAAAAGCCATTGTTTAAATACTGGAAAATAGCTATAATAACATCTTATTTTCGAAAAGCAATTCTATGTTCCATCACATATTGTATTCTGCTCCTCTAACTGCTCCAAAAAAAAGCCTACCCCTATTGTACCTCGCCCCGTATCTATCAGCGTACCAATATCCTTATTTTGTTCCCCGTACGGTCACATTACATGTTTAGGTAACTATGGTTTTGCTGCATGCAGTGGTGTTTACAATTAGACAGGTAAATTGAAATATTCGCCGAAATAGAGCTCTCAGTTATTCTGCCAAAACTAAAGATAGTAGCACTGACAAACAGTTCAGTTCCACCAACTTTCATCGTCCCTCGATCATCAAAAGAACAGCTTTCTACCAAAGAACTGCTGAAACTATTTTGTCACCTCAACATCATTAAATTAAATTAAAATTCATATATAATATATGTATCTGGCTCAGAAATTCTTGACGAATGAATTGACGTGAAGTAGTCTACTCTATATAGTTCATTGTCCATGCAGCCTCGCTGCTCCGATGGGCCGGCAATAGTACCAAGTTCATGCACTTTTTATCCTTCACCATGCTACAAGTGCAAAATTGTAATACATCTTGAATTAATCCGATGATTCTTGAATACAGCCATTTCAAGGGGAAGATGGTGTCCGGAAAGTATCAGAGATTGTAGGGAATTGAGAAGAAGCCAAAGAGGAAATGACACACAAATGCCACAGTAATCTTGTAGGAACCAAAGCATTAATAAACATTATACCACATTATTTTCAAATGAAACTTCAACCATGCAAAATTTAAAGAAATCATATAATATCACAAGCTTTATTTTTACTATTTAGAAGAGAGAACTTTCTCTTCCGGTTTGACTGATAGCTGACTGTCAAATGGCATATTGACAAGCTAATAGATAGCAGATCACATAAAATTTATTTTGAAAATTTTGTTAAGATGCACCAGACATAACTAAAAAGATCAAACAATCACTTATTAGAAATAGCAACTGCTGCTTTAGACTAACAGAATAAGTTTATTATACGCAAGCAAATGAATACGGAGAATAGATAGGACCTGCCATCAATCGCCTCTAATATGTTATCACTATTAAGAGATTTAGGCCCTCCCCTAATCCAAGTCATCTGACCAGATGGTCCAGTAACCTAAAGATGTTATCAGCAAATCAGTAACCGCAAACGGAGGGAAAATTATTGAATTCGTATTGCAGTTGAAATATGTAGTAGCATGAAAGACACAGTACACGCAATAAATCCAAAAATTAAATATAAAAAAAGGCATGATAATCCTTTTCTGAATAAATGTATTAAATTGTAAGAGAACAACAATATAGTACCTAGAGAACACAACACTGAAAGATCCCCTTAAATTATCTTTTATGTTGCATCATTTACATTCAAGTATTATTGAGTTGAACAGAATTTTGATAACTTGGGACAAAGTAGCAAATTACATTCTGACAATAAAGTGAAAAGAAAATCAATAATTAACTAGCTCAGATAGCAGTTACAGACTGCAAAAGGACTACGTCTAGAGTCCTTGTTAAATGATATGCTAATTTTATCAATATGGATGTCAAAGTTTTCCTATAGATTATTAGTAGCCCACAAACAACCTCGACATAAGCTACAGGTGCATAATGCTACATGCACTAGTTATTTGATAGGATAAGTCAAGCAAAAGTACTCTTGGATTGAGGTTGTAATAAATAAATCATACGGTGAACTGTAAAATTTTGGTATGAGTCGGGCTTGTTGAGCCCAGCTCTTTCTTTACTTTATTTTTAAAAGAAAAAATCAAATGGTACCATAGTGTTTAAAATAGAATGTGATTATGAGAACCAGTTAGCTTCTGAAAGTCATATCATAAAACGGAGCAAGCACTTCAACCATTGTTGATCATAAAGAAATCCAGATGAGCAGCAAAGTCATTTAACGAGGGTTGCATGGTGGTAGCTGAGTGCCCCCCACCCACCACCCACCCAGGGAGTGGGGGTGTAGCCTAGCTCAAATATGTGAAATCCTAGGGGTCTGAGCTGAGTCCCTTGATGCCATGCCCCAAAACCATACATCAATAATGTTATTAATAATTTGTGGCATGCCGCAGCTGCACGAATCATTACCTTCCATTCACCTCTATAAAGGGTCATCTTGTTGACTAAATTATCAGCTATCATATCTTTATTAACTGCCTCTGTCATGAGCCTACTTTTAGTCACCATTCTTCAGCTAACTACAAAATAGTCACTCCTCTAAATCCGTTGGAAATGTCCAAACGTTCTCAAATTTCTACTTCATTTTATCTATGTACCTATAACTGCTTACAAATGCACTACTTTATATCCTGCATCTTACAGTATTTTCACTCAATCACCCCAACCTTTTCATTTCAGCAACTCATTTTTGGACATTCTTATTCTTTATTTCCAACATTGATCCAAAGCGTACTGTTAGTCTTAGAGCTATCTTTTAAATTTTTTCCATCAATTTCGTAGGTATCTTGCGATCACATTAACTCCAGAAGCACTTATCCACTTAAACCATCCCAGCATATATGAACCACATCCTCAATCACCATCATGATAACTTGCTGAAAACCCTTTATATGAAAATTTATCCAATCAAATTTTGTAATTTAAAAGAAAAAGGCTTCACGGTGGGCTGGAGTTAGCACTTTAGTCATATATGTCGGTGTATGGGGCATGATATCATCTTAAGATAGTAATTATCACCTCATTTCTTGAAACTGGATCAACCTATTGTCTATTGTTTTCATATTTCCATTAGTCTAATTGTGCCGTAGCATAGAGGAACTTCACTTGAACACTCAATGGCAAGCTGGAGCCAAGTATACAATAGTTGTTAGAAATAACATTATAACACCATGCAATAACGCAAATATCCTTTCGGTGTATATAGCATATGAGCATAAAATAAATAATTAATTATGGTGGAAATTGTCAAGAAACCCAAATGTCGTATATAAGCGGTTATTATCTTGAAGTTGAAACCACAAAATAGTTGTAACGTGTACGGGCTACTATAGCTTCTTGATACCTGCACAAATTAAGGCCTTTGAGAAAAGACTAGTGAATTAAGTTTAGTTTTCCTCCCACCCTCTGAGGCACTAGAGTAAGCAAGAAAAAGTGTGCACACCTAGTTTTCTCTTATCATGTTAGGGTTTTCGCTAGGCATGCAAAGAAGACGAACAAAAATAAGAACACACCACCAATATTTAACGTGGTTCGACCAACGGTCTACATCTACGGGGCAAACATGAGAATTTTTTTATTAATGACCAAGAATACCGATACATTTTATATTCTCTCTCATCTCTCTTCACATCTCAACGCTCATACAAACACAAAGACTACTCTTGGTAAATCCCTCCACCTTCACATGTGGATGACTACCCTTTGCCTCTACCTTTATCTCTTCATACAAACACAATGACTACTCTTCTGGTGCTCCACCCTCACTTGTGAATGGCTACCCTTCGTCTTTGCCTTCGTCTTCGCCTTCGTCTTCTTTTCTTCTTCATGTTTGGCCACTTTTCTTTGATAAGACCCTTCTCTATTTATAGCACAAAATGATAAAAATCATACTCCAATTAGGATCTCATCAAATCTTAAAATATTTCTTCACAAATCTTCAATCAAATTTTCAAATAAATCTCCAACAGATTCTCCTGATTAATCTTCAATTTACCAAACTTCACAAAATTTTCAAACTACGCCAGAACTCGTCGACATACGTCTAAAGCACAATCAAACGTCTGACCACACTCTAGATTTCTGAATTCTTCTTGTTCAGACGTTTGAGAGACATATCTTCAGACGTCTAACCGCTCTCTGTAATTCTAGAATTTGCACTTCAAGCGCTATGGCTTAGACGTCTGACCCACAAGATTGTTGAAATATAAGTCAATTTCATAACATGCCATTTAGTAATGGCTAAAGATATGTTCTTTTAAACATATGTTTGGTGTGTACATAAGATCAAATAGTTAATCATGTTGTATAGATCGCACTATGTTATTACAAAGTTAATAACTAGTTTATTGTATTACGAACCTCATTCAAAACAAAAGGCACAAGCTTCCATGGTTATACTTTTGCAATGTCCAATTTAGAGATATTAAAGACAACACGGAATTCACAAACGGAAATTGTGATTTACAACTCTGAACGTTGTGGTTTAACCAATTTCTTGCTACAGACCCTAATTAAAAATAATGCAAACAAAATAAAAAGAGGGAAAAGATTACAATCTTTGTGGCCAAAACAACACGATCGCGTGAAATCCTACACTCTCTGATCCATCTCCCAACAAACTCTTCGCTCCTCCCTTGCGTTTCCCTTCTCTGAGGCACCGGATACCTTAAACAAATTTGTAAACAGGTCGATATTCTCAAATTAGAGAGAGAGAGAGAGTTGAAAGAAATTACATCTCAGCAGAATCGAAGAAGTTTATACCAGCATCAAACGCTTGATCGAGAAGCTGGAGGGATTGGGGCAGCGAGTTCTGCTCTCCAAATGTCATGGTGCCTAGAGAGAGAAACACGCAGAAAATTGAAGGTGAGATGGAAACCCTGAGAGGGAGAGAGAGAGAGTGCGAACCTAGGCAAAGCCTTGAGACTTTGAGATCAGGGGCGAGGCTGAAGAAAGGAAGAGTCATGGAAGCAACTGTTTCACTATTCGCCGCCGAAGGGGAGAGAGAGGGAAAGGAGAAGGGATATGGATTGGTTTGGATCGGATCGGGTTTGATGGGTTCCACCCGTATATGCGATCCGATTCGAACTGGCCCCCAACCAGGCTGTTTTTTCGGCCTAGCAAACGAAGCGAGCCGAGCCGATTTGCTTCGTTAACGAGACGAGTTGAACTCACCTCGCTTAGATGGCGAGGCGAGTTCAACAGTAGCCGTCGCCGACCCTGCTTGTCTCCTCTAAGCGAGACGAGACAACTCAGGCGAGTCGACCAGCTGTTTTTTTTTTAAATAAGAAAAATCTTTAAAAATTTATAAAAAATGAACAGAGCTAAAATAAATAAATGAAAAATAAACTAAAATTTTCATTAATGTGCCTAGCTTGCGAGACGAAACGAGGTGAGTTCAACAATAGACCTCGTTGGTCCTGCTCGCCTCGCCTAGGCGAATTGTGCGGGTCAGGCGAGGCGGCTTTGTCATGCCCTGCTTCCCGGTGTACGGACAAGAGGACGTGGCGGGTCACACGACGTATTTACTCATAACTAAACACGTTAAGCGTAAATAAGCAATATAATATAAATATACACAAGAAAGACAACAGGTGTAAAGAGAACAGCAACTTTTATTTATTAAACATTTCTTTACAATACAACTGAAAATGTAAATATAAGAATGGAAAGTAATGTCTAAACAACGGCATGAACTGAAAGAAAAGTGAGCACAAGTGAAGCCTAGTGGTCTTGCTGCTCAGTGGTCTACTCCAATTGCTCTTAGTTGGTCTCGAACTCCTCAGAATCGGGTCCTCCTGACAACATTCTAAAAAAAGAAGAGAAATGAGAATGTCGTCAGCAAACAATCGCTCGGTAAGTCCCAAAGGGAGATAAAAATAGAATAGATAGACAAGAGTATATAACTGGTATAATATTTGATTGTTATACTAACGCAGTTGTTTGTAACTTGGTACAGAATATATCAGTGTATACGAGAGAAGTTCAACTTACACCGTGGACTATGGTAACCCATAGTACAAGGCTCCATCGATAAAACCACGGAGCAACGGCAATGGATGTATAGTTACATCTTTTAATGACCATCTCGTGCCACTTTTAACATATTCTGTGCCAGTCTACCCCTTTAAAACCCCGTAATATATTATGTATTGATATATATTGTTTTGTTTAATAGATGTACGGCTTGCCGAAACCATGATATCAGCAGTTCATGTAAACGGAAAGGATAAAGACGGATAGTCATGTAGACCGGTCAAATGTATATCCATGGTTCGGTCAAATCATGTTCATGTTGATATAAATTGAATTCTGGTATAAATGGATTCATGTTGAATTGAAGCTATACTTGAATTGTATTCAAGGATAGATTCATTGATTTCATATTAGACTGAGACTCTGTCTGAGTCAGACACTTTAAAACGAATTGAAGTCTTGAATTAGTTTTGAAGTTATCGGTAACTGTTGCTCATGGACGGCAGGATTTGTGTCTTTTTCCAAGACAGCTACCGTATTGATAACACCGTTTTTAGGTTTTCTACCTTAGATAGGCAAGCACCCATATTTGTAAGTCGATGTACAACACCCCACGACTTGCGGGGAGGCGGAAATATGAAAAACGATCTTGTTCTATGCTGAAACATCGACTAACCACATGAATCGAAGCTAAACGATAACTAACATCAAACATAGAAGTTCTAAACTACTACGTGAAGGGATTATACCTAAAGAACCGTGTCCTTCGTCTTTACGAACTCCACCTCCTTCTCGGCCTTCTCCAAGTACTAGACGATCCACCACGAGAGCTAAACTCCAAGCTTTGCCTCTAGACTTGAGGCAACTAGGTATCTTTAAGTGCTAATCAAAATACCTAGATGAAATAGAGTATGGTTATGGATTAAGTAGTCTAACTAATCCTTGTACTCAACACATGAGAGGGGAGGATTAGGGTTTAAAGAGAGAGAGCTTGAGGAGAGAGAAGATGAACATAATAATGAGAAGAGAAAATGAGTTATCATAATATATATCAAGCATTTTTATTTATCAAGAAAAGAAAAGAAAATGATTTACAACCATGCTTGATAAATATCTTATGGTGATTCATCTCCATGAGTCATTAAACAATTATGAAGCATTAATGACATGGATGAATCATACATATGACTCACTAATCTCATTCAATGTATATGCCACATAAACCTCCTTAGTCACCATCTTCTAGAAGCTTCTCGCGTAATTACGAGAACGCCCCTCCTATCCATGAAAACACGGAAAAACTTTAGACTGTATAAATCCAATAACCGGATAGAAGTAACTGGCTTAAACCAAAGCCGACTAGTAAAAACTGTCCGAAAGTCGTACGTGCGTAAACACACATATACGTCCAAACCCTTGTCGTAAAACCATACGACCTCTATATCGTTTCGCCTGGAGTAGGGAAACTCTCTGTGTGGGACTCTAGAGACTCGACTACTACGCTGGCAGTGAGTTTAACCACAGACCGTAAGCGGCACTAGCTGTACGTAACGGTCTCCAGGTAGATGTCGATAAGAAGGCCGATGAGGAAACCCATCCGAACTCCTACTGAGTCTGATGTGACAATCTCCGTACAGTCCGGTCTGTTCGTCTAAGACTATCGCATATCGGGCCTAGGGGCGGCAAGCGTCAGTCCCCTAATAGCGGTATAAGTCGTGTCGGAGCGAAGCCCATTACACCCTGAGAAACTACTGGAACCTACCAGCAAATCTCACTTGCCCTGGCCAGGGACTTTGCGTAATGGCTCTCTGACACAGCGCGATATCAACCCACAATACCGGGAGAGACGAATCATGTCTAACCGCCACTGCCTCCAAGTGCTCGGGACTGCACCCAACTGCTACCTATTTGCACGACTCCTTTGAGCCGTGGTAGGGTAGCAATCTAAGAACAGTGGGACACACTCGAGGCGAAGTAGCAGTGTCAAGTCTGCGGACTATGCTGTACTCATGTCACCTAGGAACTGTTCACTAACGACTGGTATAAAACCAACCAACAGTTCCCTGTGAGTCCTGTCCGGTGTACCCGTAACCTAACGAGCACCTGCATACTATCTCCAGTACGACGTACTGACGGCTGTAGGACAGACCATCTCCCTAACTGGGATGAGAAGCGTACACACTAGTCTACTCCGGAGTATCGATGCCCTGTCTCGATAATCCAACGACTAGGGACCTGAATAAGGATGTGCTTGTAGACTACCCAGCCCCCACTAGTGTGACTGGCATCACAACGCTGGTAGTCAAGCAAGATCCTAAGAGCTCTATCAATACGTATACTCACATATTAAGATAGAAAAACCAAGTAGCATACTACCATGTTTAGCAAGACTGTTATATACATGTGAATATCCCAAGCTTCCATTAAGTAATATACAAACTAGTATGATACAATAATGGCCCCTGGGGCATATACACTAACAATCTCCCACTTGCACTAGGGCCATGTACTGGCATATCGAAGACCGATGATCTCGAGTAGCCTCTCGAACTGAATCTGAGGTAGGGCCTTTATGAATGGATCAGCAATGTTCTCTTCAGAAGCAACTCTCCGAACCTCGATCTCCCGACGATCAATGATCTCCCTGATCAGGTGATACCGCCTTAAGATGTGTCTGGACTTCTGATGGGACCTTGGTTCCTTCGCTAAAGCTATAGCTCCATTGTTGTCGCAATACAGAGGTATTGGATCAACTATGGTAGGAACCACCTGAAGTTCTGTTAGGAACTTCTTCATCTAGACCGCTTCTTTTGCGGCATCGCAAGCAGCAATATACTCCGCTTCCATAGTCGAGTCAGCAACGGTGTCCTGCTTGGAACTCTTCCAGCATACCGCCCCTCCATTGAGGGTAAAGACATAATCTGACATGGACTTGGAATCGTCCTTATCACTCTGGAAGCCGGAATCAGCAAAGGCCTCCAACCTGAGGTCTTTTCCGCCGTAAACCAAGAACATCTCCTTAGTCCTCCTTAGGTACTTGAGAATGTTCTTTACTGCTATCCAGTGCTTCTCCCCTGGGTCTGACTGATACCGGCTTACCACGCTCAGTGCGTAAGCTACATCTGGTCTGGTGCACAACATCGCATACATTATAGAGCCTACCGCAGAAGCGTAGGGTATAATAGACATGCGTTCCCTTTCCAAATCAGTCTTGGGAGACATCTCTTTGGAGAGGGTGATTCCGTGACAAGCCGGTAGATTACCGCGCTTAGAATCTTCCATACTGGATCTTTTCAGTACAGTGTCGATATACCTGGACTGCGAAAGTCTCAACATCCTCTTGGATCTATCTCCGGATCCCTAGAATGTAAGAGGCATCACCCAGGTCTTTCATGGAGAACCTGTGTGACAAGAATCCTTTGACAGATTGTAGCATAGGAATGTCATTTCCTATCAATAGAATGTCATCTACGTACAAGACGAGGAATACGACACTTCTGGCTACAACTTTACTATATATGCATGGTTCATCTGGATTTTTGATAAAGTCATATTCTTTGACCGTCTCATCAAAACAGATGTTCCAACTCCGCGATGCCTGCTTTAGTCCATAAATGGACTTAAGCAGCTTGCATACTTTCCCGCTGCTCCCACTCTGATTGAAACCCTCTGGCTGATCCATATAGACACACTCTTCTAAATTTCCATTCAGAAAAGCCGTCTTTACGTCCATCTGCCAGATTTCATAATCATGGAAGGCAGCAATAGCAAGAAGGACCCGAATGGATTTGAGCATAGCCACTGGAGAAAAAGTTTCGTCATAGTCCAAACCAGGTCTTTGACGAAAACCCTTTGCAACAAGTCTAGCCTTATAGGTTTCCACCTGTCCATCTACACCAATCTTTTTCTTGAAGATCCATTTGCATCTTATGGGTTTTACCCCATCTGGAGCAAAGTCCAAAGTCCATACTTTGTTGGTGTACATGGACTCCATTTCGGTCCGCATTGCATCTAGCCATCATACCGAATCACCGCTCTAGATGGCCTGCTGGAAGCCAGTAGGTTCATCATCATCTATGATGCAATCCTCTCTATCCCCATCTATGAGAAAACCGTAGTATCTCTCAGGCGGATGAGACGGCCTACTACTCCTGCGGAGGGGTGCGGGAATGTCATGTTCTTCTTGAACTACTTGTTCTACCAAACTTTCAGTATTAGTTTGTGGTTCTGGAATTTCTTCCAGTTCTATTTCGCTCCCACTTATTTCTTTTTCTAAAAACTGTTGTTCCAGAAAATGGGCATTACGAG
Source organism: Agapanthus africanus (assembly GCA_030015575.1). Classification (NCBI taxonomy): domain Eukaryota; kingdom Viridiplantae; phylum Streptophyta; class Magnoliopsida; order Asparagales; family Amaryllidaceae; genus Agapanthus; species Agapanthus africanus. The sequence goes on along the minus strand of JASDDO010000022.1, from coordinate 673,482,978 downwards.
AAACAAAAACCTTTTGTTCCTCTGCGTAATAGAAATAATATCTCTTGGAGTTCTTTGGATATCCCACAAACTTACATTTTACTGATCGTGCCTCGAGCTTGTCCACATGCTGCTTTTTAACAAAAGCTGAACATCCCCAAATCTTCATAAGCTGAAGATGGGGTTTCTTCCCACTCCATATCTGATATGGGGTGGTAGACACAGTCTTGGTAGGAGCCCTGTTCAGAAGATATGCCGCTGAATCTAGCGCATAACCCCAAAAAGATCGCGGTAACTCAGCATTACTCATCATGGATCGTACCATATCTAATAGGGTTCGATTCCGTCTCTCCGATACACCGTTATGCTGTGGAGTGTATGGAGGAGTAAGCTGAGAGAGAATTCCTTTCTCTTTTAGGTAACCTAGGAACTCGGCACTCAAGTATTCACCACCTCGATCAGATCTTAGTGTCTTGATACTTTTGCCGGTTTGGTTTTCTACTTCATTCTTATACTCTTGGAATTTCTCAAAAGCCTCGAATTTATGTTTCATCAGATAAATGAATCCGTATCTTGAGTAATCATTCGTGAAAGTAATGAAATAGGAAAAACCACCTCTTGCAAGTGTAGACATTGGACCACATACATCGCTGTGTATGAGTCCTAAGAGCTCGATCGCTCTTACTCCATGTCCAGTAAATGGAGTCTTTGTCATCTTTCCTTTGAGACAAGATTGACAAGTGTCATAAGTTTGATATTCGAACGAGTCCAAATATCCTTCTCTATGCAACTTAGTCAACCTTCTCTCATTGATGTGACCCAGTCTACAATGCCATAAGAAAGCTTTATTTAAATCTGGAGACTTTCTTTTTAGTGTGTTCTGGACATTGAAAATTTGGAGTTGGTTTAACACATATATACCGTTTTCCAGTGTACCGGACCCAATCAAACTATGATTAAGGTGGATGTTAACAACACCACTTCCAAACGTGAAATCATAACCTTTATTTGATAACAAAGAAACAGATATGATATTACACGTTAAGCTGGGTACACAAAAACAGTTATGTAAAACCAAAATGTGTCCACTCGTCAATCCTAGGTGATAATCCCCTACGGACACAGCTCCCACGCTAGCTCCGTTAGCAACCTTTAGGGTCATATCACCTTCCTTCAGCACTCTACGGTTTCTCAGTGCCTGCAATGAATTGCAAATATGAGATCTTGATCCGGTATCCAATACCCAGGAAGTAAAGTTGATCGACAGACAATTCTCAATTACAAACACACCTGAAGTCGAAGCCACAGCTTGCTTCGGTTCCTAGTTCTTGGCGTTCCACGCCTTGCAGTCTTTCTTCCAGTGCCCTTTCCTGTGACAATGGAAGCACTCATCCTGGCCCACTACCGGTACCGCAAACTTTTTCTTTCCCTTCCCTCCCACCTTACTAACACCTCCTCTAGGTTTGGTGGCGGCCTTCTTCTTCCTTCCTTTGGCCCTAGCCTTGGACCCGGAAGAAGATGCACCGCTAACAAACATAGCGGGTGTTTCCCTTGCTTTCTGCAAGATGCCCTCTGCACTCCTTAACATGTTCAGGAGTTCCGGAAGTTCGACTTCTTTTCTTTGAATGTTGAAGTTCAGGATAAAGTGGGCATAGGTGGAAGGAAGGGACTGGAGAATAAGGTCTGTATAGAGCTCATTATCCAAAGTCGTCCCAAGGTCTGCGAGCTCTTCTATATAGCCGATCATCTTTAGGACATGTTCTCCTACCGATGACCCGACAGCCAACCTCGCTCGAAATAAGTTCTTAGAGGTTTCGTATCTTGCTATACGAGATTGCTCTTTATAAAGTTCCTTTGTATGGAGAAATATGGCATCTAGTTCCATATCCTCGTGCCTCCTCTGATGTTCATTATTCATCGAGGCAAGCACGATGCACTTGGCTTTCGCGCAATCGAAATCCCAGGTTTTGCGGATTTCCTTATCCGCATTACTGGATTTGGGACCAGGGACAGCAGGTGCCGTAGCGGTGAGGACGTACCCCAATTTGTCATAGGTCAAAGCCATTTTGACATTCCGCAGCCAATCTTTATAGTTTGGCCCTGTCAGTATATTTTTCTCTAAAAGTAACTTAAGTCCAGTCATTTTCAGGGTCGCTGCAATTAGGAGAGAGAGAAGAAAACTCTTTAGCATGATGCTCTTACAAGTTTATAGTGGTTTTTAGTTTATCTAAACTGGATGGCTCCCACTGTTTCTCGAATCCTTCCTCAAACCATAAAAGAAAAATTAGCCAGGACTATTCTCACTGTACAATTCTTGCTTAACCGTTCAGCCAGGCTAGTGTCGATACTTCGAGGGAGGTTTTCCAACGCTTTCGCGAATTTCCTTAATTAAAGAACCTCTTTTCTCTGGGGGCGTAACCCCGCTGACACCTTTCTTGACACCTACTTGGTTTATAGCATTGATCGTTAAGTGACGAATATCCTGATAAGTAGCATATACTCACAGTAGGATCGGGATCCAAATATCATCGTATGATAATGTTGAAGGAATGCTACCAACATTCATCAAACTCCAAATGGTATGCATCTCTTTGCAAATTTCAGTTTCTTTAGAAATTCCCGATATAAGTTTTTGCCCCATGCTCTTATGACCTTGGCTTTGGTCAAAATGTCATAAGTCACATGTCAAGTTCTACCCGTCATTATCTTGTCAATTTGAACCCATCCGTATATACCCCTGAGTTTGGTCAAATGATAATACGACTGTCCCAAACCAACTCATCTATCTTATGCAACAAATGAAAACCCAGCAGCTACCAAACACTATGCCTTGACTTTGGCCAAAATGCATAGCTTGAATACTACTGAATACCCAAATGAAATGACGGAGGGCTACGAATGGTTTTGGCGAAACCGTGAACGTAATGCACTTGATATAACCGAAGGAACCTGATAGCTTTTAAAAGGAGTGGTTAAAGCTCCGCATTTAAAAATATCTGTTTTTAAAATTAACCAAGTGGTTTCTTTTAAATTGTTCCAACGATTAAACTTTTGGTTTATTTTCTTTGCATTATAAATAATGCGTCCCATCATTAACCTATCATTGCAGAAAACAACGAAAATACAACGTTCTCTTATGCCATCTGCATTCGCCACGGGGTCCCGTCATCACCCGTTAGGTTACTTAACTAACGACAGAGCGGAGGCTGGGCTAGCGCGGGTGTAAAACATAAGTGACGTCTAAATAGCTATCATATATAGATATTGTACATTCGTCAGACGCAATAATAGGCATTCCAGATCTCATATGAACTTTATTGGATTTACAAGCAATCCGTATTTCTTTTGAGCCTGCAAGGAAAGACGGATTACACAGTTGTGATGAATAGCCATTACCCCACCCAAGACCCCTACGGGTACGGCAAACTACCCACCCGGCAGTTTGTGCACCCCACCTTGGGTCTATCCTAGGAGCAGAAATAGTAAAATGAAATAATACAACGGTGGCTACAACCGCAACCTGGAAGTGCCCCGCAAAATAATATTACAACATATTACAATTACATCGAATGAATTAAAATAATAACCCATCACAAACCCCGGCTAATCATCACAACAGTCCAATACAGTTCACATCCACAAACAGATAAAATCCATTACAGAAATGTGCAACCCCCTGCCAACCGACATACTAGCAGTTAGGGGAGGTTTACGAACACATTATACAAACACAGATATAATCCAACAAGCAAATACCGTATAATTTCGATCGATTAAACACATTTAATTTTGCTCCAATACTTCTCTGTAAAAATGAAACCTGAGCAAACATTAAAAAATTCCAGAAAATACCACATATCAAAGAGAACCCACACAGGAAAATTGGGATGATGAATCGGCAACTCGGCGGCGGAATCGCGGCGAATCGGTGGGATCCGCCGCGGTTCCGCGGCGCTTTAGCCGATTCATGAGCTCAGTTTTCTTGGGTATTCTTATACTATCATTTAAGGCTTTCTGAAGGTCCCTGAAAAATTTTTGGACCTCATTTAAAAATCGACAGAAACTCATGATATCGGGGTTTTCCGGTTTGTTTTTTCTCGTTCGAAATTCATACAATTATGCAAGTGAGTTATTTATTGTTTAGCGAGGCTCTGATACCACTGTAAGTCGATGTACAATACCCCACGACTTGCGGGGAGGCGGAAATATGAAAAACGATCTTGTTCTATGCTTAAAAATCGACTAACCGCATGAATCGAAGCTAAACGATAACTAACATCAAACATAGAAGTTCTAAACTACTATGTGAAGGGATTATATCTAAAGAACCGTGTCCTTCGTCTTTACGAATTCCACCTCCTTCTCGGCCTTCTCCTTGTAGTAGACGATCCACCACGAGAGCTAAACTCCAAGCTTTGCCTCTAGACTTGAGGCAACTAGGTATCTTTAAGTGCTAATCAAAGTACCTAGATGAAATAGAGTATGGTTATGGATTAAGTAGTCTAACTAATCCTTGTACTCAACACATGAGAGGGGAGGATTAGGGTTTGAAGAGAGAGAGAGCTTGAGGAAAGAGAAGATGAACATAATAATGAGAAGAGAAAATGAGTTATCATAATATATATCAAGCATTTTTATTTATCAAGAAAAGAAAAGAAAATGATTTACAACCATGCTTGATAAATATCTTATGGTGGTTCATCTCCATGAGTCATTAAGCAATTATGAAGTATTAATGACATGGATGAATCATCCATATGACTCACTAATCTCATTCGATGTATATGCCACCTAAACCTCCTTAGTCACCATCTTCTAGAAACTTCTCACATAATTATGAGAACGCCCCTCCTATCCGTGAAAACACGGAAAAACTTTAGGCTGTATAAATCCAATAACCGGATATTAGTAACTGGCTTAAACCAAATCCGACTAGTAAAAACTGTCCGAAAGTCGTACGTGCGTAAACACACGTATGCGTCCGAACCCTTGTCGTAAAACCATACAACCTCTATATCGTTTCGCCTGGAGTAGGGAAACTCTCTATGTGGGACTCTAGAGACTCGACTACTACGCTGGCAGAGGGTTTAACCACAGACCGCAAGCGGCACTAGCTGTACGTAACGGTCCCCAGGTAGATGTCGATAAGAAGGCCGATGAGGAAACCCATCCGAACTCCTACTGAGTCTGATGTGACAATCTCCGTACAGTCCGGTCTATTCGTCTAAGACTATCGCATATCGGGCCTAGGGGGTGGCAAGCGTCGGTCCCCTAATAGCGGTATAAGTCATGTCGGAGCGAAGCCCATTACACCCTGAGAAACTATTGGAACCTACCAGCAAATCTCGCTTGCCCTGGCCAGGGACTTTGCGTAATGGCTCTCTGACACAGCGCGATATCAACCTCCAATACCGGGAGAGACGAATCCTGTCTAACCGCCACTGCCTCCAAGTGCTCGGGACTGCACCCAACTGCTACCTGTTTGCACGACTCTTTTAAGCCGTGGTAGGGTAGTAATCTAAGAACAGTGGGACACACTCGAGGCGAAGTAGCAGTGTCAAGTCTGCGGACTATGCTGTACCCATGTCACCTGGGAACTGTTCACTGACGGCTGGTATAAAACCAACCAACAGTTCCCTGTGAGTCCTGTCCGGTGTACCTGTAACCTAACGAGCACATGCATACTATCTCCAGTACGACGTACTGACGGCTGTGGGACAGACCATCTCCCCAACTGGGATGAGAAGCGTACACACTAGTCTATTCCGGAGTATCGATGCCCTGTCTCGATAATCCAACGACTAGGGACCTGAATAAGGATGTGCTTGTAGACTACCCAGCCCCCACTAGTGTGACTGGCATCACAACGCTGGTAGTCAAGCAAGTGCCTAAGAGCTCTATCAATACGTATACTCACATATTAAGAAAGAAAAACCAAGTAGCATACTACCATGTTTAGCAAGACTGTTATATACATGTGAATATCCCAAGCTTCCATTAAGTAATATACAAACTAGTATGATACAATAATGGCCCCTAGGGCATATACACTAACAATATTCTCCGGCTCTCTGAGGCTCAAGAGAACTGGTCCTGCTTAAACCTATATTTACTAGAGTTCTTATTGTAAATTAATATAACTTGAGGGGGTTTTATGAAAAATAGTTTTGATATATTTTCAAAATAAATCTCAAGTATTTATTTATCGTCTTTAGGGTTTTCATAGTTGTAATTTTTATAAAATGAAATATTCCGGTGGATATAAACCTAATTTTGAATAGTATATGGTATTTTCATGTAATTTGACCTGTATTGATTCTAGATGGTATTTTCATGAACTTTTATGATTCTTTTCTTTTGATTAAAAAACATGGAATATATTATATATTTAAATAGATATTTTGATAATATATATATATATATATAATTAATAAAAAAAAAAGAATTTATTTATTAATAGAAATCACGTTTTCTTATAAATTGTAATAAAAATTCCATCGAGATCGTATGCTCCGTGAGGAGGTTTGCATCTTAATCTACTAATCTCGAGGACGTGCGATAACCCGCACCATCCCTATCGGATTCCCCAAAATGGGTTGTAGAGCCTTATTTGCAAAGAATTTATTAAAACAATTTAAAGAACACGGGTTTTGATAGTTTAAGATATTTTAATGTAAATTGTATTTTGTCCCACAAAAATTGTTACAAAAGCCATCGTGCTATATCAAGATGAGTGTTGTGATGAGGTAGGTCATTGCCTCGTGAGTTTTCTAAAGGTGATATGAAGGAATATGATGAAATAAGTAGAATGTAAAGTTTGTAGTATTTAATCGTAAAAACATGTTAAAAGTTGCATAACATATTATTTTGAGATGAAACTTGTTCTAGAATGTTTGGTTATGATCGCTAAACAATATATAAAGAATTGGTAGGTTTGTTATTAAGAAAATTTGGACTTTTAAAGAAAAGAGAATCGGAAGTCGGAATAACTCCGTTTCCGACGAGTTTTGAAATGAGAGTGTTTTAGATTAGAATGAGAGGCGGGGAGAGGGGACTTACTGATTGATTATAAAAGAGGGAAGTAGATAAAGATTTTGAAGGCGTCGTGGAGTCGCGTCGTCGCCGAATTTATCCCGTAATGTTGCCGGAACTTTGACCTTGGCTAACTCCACCTATACAACTTTTGGACTTAGAAATTTTTGAGAGTTTTTGATACTAGATTTCAGAATAGAGAGGGCTAAAGTGTAGTGTGGTATTTATAGGAGAAATGTCACGCCCTGCTTCCCAGAGTACGCTAAGATAGGCACGTGACATAGCCAACCATGCTACCTGTGGATAGGAAAAATCCCTCCACGATCACATTACGGCTGTAGAGATATCAAGATCAGGAAAGTAACTAAACTATCTAGTATATGTCCATGAGCCATAATAAATGAGTCAAGAAAAAATATAATATGCGGAAGCAAAAGATCCAATAAATAAAACACCTGGAAAGTAAAACTGGATACCAACAGGATCATCACCGCTCGGTCTAACAGCGGCAGTACTCCTGATCAGTCTGCAACAAAGGTAGAGGATATGGGCCATGCAAAACCCAAATGTCAGTGCGTCATAATATCAAGCAATACTATAAACAAGTGTAACAAGATATGCATGTATGAGTATAAATGGTAAAACAGGTATAACAGTGACATAAGTGAGGACAGTGAGGGTAATGTGTTGTGAGTAATCTAAACTGGTCTACTGTGTTAACTACTCTCAAGTCTTTGAAATCAAATTGATGAATCATCGATGTAACTCAATAGTATCCCGTGCGTGCCTGGGATCACGGTGAAGATTCTCGGGCTGAATCCGAGACGTGCAGCTAGGCAGTAAAAGGGTAGTATGTAATGATGAGTGATGTCAGCAGCATCACCCTGAGGCTGGCCTAGCCCGTAAGATTGATCAGTAAAGGTATCGAACTGTCGAGTTACAGGTCAGGTTTCATCATTGATTTCCCCATACCCCCAGGTTATATGTTTAAGTCCGGTATTGATAATCTGAAGCCAATGCCAACACAGGAACAAACAGGTACATGTTTGTCTAGATAGACAATAGGAAATGTCAGTAGGGACAACAGATCAAGTTTGTTGGCATTAGTAACAATATCGGGTAACAGGTAAAGCCATGGTACATCAGGTCAAGTCAGGTAGTATATAAGTATCATGTCATGTTAAAAAGTGTACGGTACTATGTCGTGTTAAGTAGTAGGTGTAACTAGTCATGTCAGAGGTGCACAACATGTCACGTGGGTGCTCATAATTAAACTAAAATAAGCATGGGTATACAAAACAAGTATGGGAGCACTAATGGAACAATAAAAATGGAACATTGTGATGTGGTATGCAAATAGGTACAGATTAAAGCATATTGATGCACAGTTATCGATTTGGGTTAAGGTTATAGTTCCAGCATTAATAAAAATACACTTTATCAAATATAGAATGTTAAAATCTCATGTTTATGTATTAAATGATCTAGGGATGCAATTGTATATATAATAGGCTAGACGGATGCAAATGGGTGTCCGAAGGTTATAAACTATTAAAAGTACTATGGACTATACAACCAAGCACTATGTGATATAACTATAGACATGGGTACAATGTATTGTAATCTAATATGCAACATGATATGTTTCAAGTTCTAAATCTAAAATGATATAAATGGAACATCGAAATGTTAAAATGGAACATGCAGCATTAGATTTAATCTACAGGTTTAATATGCAATTAAATAAGTATAAAATAATATAAATAGCATGTAGCAAGGTTTACTTGCCTAGGGGATCCACAGATGCGCGGCACGCAGCAAGAATGCGATAAAACGACGGGAAATCTCTATGGGGGCATTTCGTCGAACACATTGCGCGCACAAATACGAAATAGAACCAGGAAATGCAAGAAAGTGACTACGCTGGCTAGGAACGTCCACAGGGTTGCTCGGATTGTCGGCAGCGGCGCGGCTCCAGCGATTGTCGGGAAATACGGATCAAGAAAGAGAAAGAGAAAGAAGAAGAAAGAAGAAAAAGAAAAAGAAAAAGAAAGAGAAGAAGGGGTGTCTCTTGGGTTGTCTCGGGTGAGAGGAGGTGGCAAGGGAGCGACGACGGCGATAGGTCGGAGCTCCAGAAAGGTGTTGCGAGGGTGCTCGGCAAGGCAGCGAGGTGTAGGGTTCTTGAAGTCGGGGTGAGGATTTTGTGCAGAGGGAAGGTGATGTGGTGGTGGCTGTCAGGGGAAAAGTTATGAGGGAGATGAAGTGGTGATGAGGCGGGGATACGACGACGAGGTCGGAGCTCCGGCGATGTGGTGCAGGCGAGGTCGTGTGTGTGCAGGGATGGATGCTCGGGTTCTTGGGTGAAGTGGTCGGGATAGGTTGAAGTGGGTGTGCAGGGGAGAGGAGAGGTCGAGGAGAGAGAGATAAGAGGGTGGCCGCGAGGACAAGGGATCGCTGGCGGCGAGGTGGTGTGTGCAGTGGGTTATCGGGTTGAGGGTTGCACGGGAAAGAAGATGATGCTGGTGATGGTTGTGGCATCGGGAGGTGAGAGGAAAGGTCGTGGCGACGGGAATGAGCATAGGAGGCGACGACGAGGTCGTCGGCGGTGAGATCGGGTGAAGCGACAGGTCATGGGTTCTGTGAGGGGTTTGGCTTAGGGTTGTGATGGGTTGAAGGGAAGAAGGAGATGATAGAGGTGGTGTCGAAGAGATGGAGATGAGGACGAGGGTTAGACGACGCCGGCGACGACGAGCGCGACATGCGGCGTGGGTTGCAGGCAATGGGTTCACGTCGGGAAAGGATAGTGGGGAAGGAGGAAGAAGAGGAGGAGGTTAGCGATGAGATTATGGAAGCGATGTCGAGGGGAGGAAGTCGACGGTGAGGCGAAGGTTCGGGCGTGGGCTTCCGCGTGGGCGAGGAGGTGGGAGAAATGAAAAAAGAAAAGAAGAAGAAGATGCTGATGACAGAGAGGACGTGGGTAAAATTTAGGGTTAAAAGAAATGAAATATATAAATATATATATAGAGAGAGAGGGGGGGCTGAGAGAGAAAGAGAGAAACGGGAGAGAAAGAGAAGAGAGAGACAGAGTGAGGAGAGAGATCGAGAGGAGTGAGAGAGAGGGGAGGAGAGAGAAACTTGGAATTTAGTGGGTTAGGATTTAATTTTAAAAATATATTTTTCGTTATAAAATTTAAACAGTTAGATTATTTTAAATATAGTATTAATAAAATTAGATATTTTGGCAAATACAAACTTACTCCAAAATACACCCAGGTCGGGTCTAAAAATTCAGATTTAAATTATGAAAAATATACGCGGCCTCCAAATTTAAAAATGAATACTCAGTTAATGAAAATGCATACCCCCAAGAACGGATGCACGTACGTACGCGTGGCCATCCAAACACGTCCGTTTCACTGCACGGGACGAGAATAAGATGCGCGGATGCTACCACGGGGTTAGGGGTATCATGCAGGCTATGAAATGTAGTTTTAAAATATTTTCTGTGACTTAAAATGTTATATGGTAAAATATGCAATGTCAGATAAAATGCAAGTGTGCAGTATACATGAAATGCACAGTCTACGTAACAAGTCAGGATAAATCATAAATATGAATCAACAGGTTCAAGCAAACGGGTCGGGTCGAATGCAATGTAAAGATATAAAGTACCATTCGCACCCAAACACGATAAATCAATAAAATACCACCAATAAGGAAATACGGGAACTGTAATTGGTATAAATGAGCTTGGTTGTTACAAGAAATTAGGATTTAGGGTATTGAAATAAGAATTAAAAATGCATTAAAATTTGGTTTTAAGGCTCATTTTAATTCTCTAGAAATGTGCAGGGAAATCAAACAGACAAGGGTTAGTGGGGTAGGCCAAGAGGTGCTAGGGTTAAAATTTGATGGCATTACATATAGTTTCACCCGGCGCCGCCAGTCATTTCCTTCATCTCGTCGGCCATATGTGCTGGGGTGTGCTCTGGTTTCTTGCCACGTGTCGATATCATTTTATACAGCTCAACGCACATGTTTGATTTCTGAGACTTTTCATTTTGACGTGTTTTGCACGTGTAAACTTTTGGGCTTCCAAAAAGTTTAAAAGAAAAATCAGCAAAAATATTATATGGCTGAGAGGAATCGAATACAGAGGCTATGTCACAGCAGTGCAAGACTTTACCAATGAGCCACACGTGCTTTCTTGCTGTTTAAAAGCAAATTAAATACGAATAGCATACACAGGACTGCAAATACTCTATCTGTACATTAACTTTTAAACAAATTATCTGTATATTAAAATATAGTCGTTACACGGCTCGTGCAAGTCAGGCAAGTCAGCTCGGCCGACTTTGTTTTTTTAATAAAAAAACCTTTAAAATTTATAAAAAATGAATAGAGATAAAATAAATGAAAAAATAAACTAAACTTTTCATTAATATAAATTAAATTATAATTAAATAATACAAAAAAATTTACATTAGAGGCCGAACGTACTCAGGCTGCCTATATATACCTCCCAAATATTGAGCTCAATGAGAGGTAATTAGGTCTACGTGGTTCTTTTTTTATTATTACTAGTCCTTACTCACTATTCGTCACCGTCGGTTGTGGTTTCTCTTTCGGTGTTAAACTCTCCCGAACTTGTAAGCTCTTTAGGTAGATTTGAGCCCAAACTAATTTTATTTTGTTTCCTAACAGTTGCTGCTTCCCAATCTTATTAGAAAATCATGCATTCCATAGTGTTGTATACCAAACTGCATCTTTTTCGCTTAATATCCTGCCATCTATACTGAAAGCACTTTCCGACGCTACTGTGAACAGTGGAATTGCCACGCCCCATTTCCCAACATACCGAAATTTCGGGAACGTAACAAAATCAACCATATTACCTACGGTAAGGAAATATCCTCCCATGGTCACATTACGGCTGTTAATTAGTAATCAGGAACAATAAATACAACTTTCTATCTATCACGTCTCGCTTCCCAGTGTACGGATAAGGAGACGCGACGAGGCACGCAACATGTTTACTTAGAAGTAAACACGCTAAGCGTAAATAAGCAATATAATGTAAATATGCACAAGAAAGACATGGGATGTAAATGAATAGCAACTATTTATTTATTAAACATTTTTACAATACAACTGAAAAGTAATTACAAGACTGGAAAAAACAATGTCTAAACAATGGCATGAACTGAAAATAAAAGTATATACTGTAGGGATTCCTTAGCACCTTGAGTAGGGTTTGCAAGCAACACACATGCTACAATTAAAATTTTGGGTGCTAAATAATCTTAACCTAGGATCAAAGTAGAAGTTTAGAGTAACAAAAATAGTATCCCATACTAAAACAAGAGTCTAACACTAAGTGAAAGTAAATACAACCTTTGTAGACCTCCTTTCTATACTCCTTGGTTCAGCTCGGTGTTTGGACGGGTCCGCTTGAGTCCTTCTTTGTCCACGATGATCCACCGCGGAGTACCTTGGCTCAAGCTCCTTACTTCACTAGAACAAGTAGAAGTGATGCAAAATAACCTAAACTAGTGGGCTAAACTAGTGTAGATTGATGATGTGGGTTTGGATCTCACTTAAAAATCTTTTCTTTTTATCTCCTTCACTCACTTATGAAGAGGTGGTAAGGTTTTAGGAAGAAGAAGAAGGAAGAGGCTAAGCAAGCTCAAGATAATGTTATGCCAAAAAGAAAAAGAATAATCAATATACGATAGAGTCTACTCACTCATAACCATGGTTGTAAAATATCTAGATATTTTGTTAATTGGTTAAAGAATGAGTGCAGAGATTAAATCATGGTTAAGTGTAGATACTAAACCATGGTTTATGTGTAGTAATTAAACCATGGTTCAAGTCAAAGTCAACAATGGAAGTGTATAGAAACTAAGTAACCATGATATAATCATAATTAATTCTTTAATCAATAATCAAAATAAATAAATATTTAAACCATGTGATTCTTGCATAGCCAACTCCAATGTATCATCACCATGACACATGTATGCATGCATGTGTGCATTCATATTAACATATATACATACATACATTCATGCATACAATAAATAAAGAAAAGGTTATAAGTGAAAAGACTAATGGTCATTAATATTAAATGTCACGCCCCGCTTTCCATAGTGCGCTAAGATCGGCACGTGACAGAGCCAACCATGCTACCTGTGGTTAGGAAACATCCCTCCACGGTCACATTACGGCTGTCTATAAGATATCAAGAACAGTAGAAATAAAATAAACTATCTAGTACATGTTCATTTGCCAGAATAAACGAGTCAAGAAATAATATGCGGAAGCAATAAATCCAATAAACAGTAACAATCTGGAAAGTACGTCCCAAAATACTGGCTCACATCAGGAAATGAAAGTACGGAAATAAAACTAAACTAACTAGGTACTAACAGGATCCTCACTGCTCGGCCTGTCGGTTGAAATACTCCTGATCGGCCTGCGACAAAGATAGAGGATCTGGGCCATGCAAAACCCAAACGTCGGTGCGTCATAATATCAAACAATAATAAATGAACAAGATACACGAGATATGCAGGCATGAGTATGAACAATAATGAGTGTATAACAGTAAAATGAATATGGAATAGTGAAGTGTATCAATGTATGTGACATGCGGTGAATAATCTATACTACTGGGTTAGTTACTCTCAAGTCTTTGAAATCAATTTAATGAATCGTCGATGTAACTCAATAGTATCCCGTGCGTTCCTGGGACCACGGTCCAGATTCTCGGGCTGAAATCCGAGACATGCCACTAGGCATTAAACAGGAAACATGTACAGATGAATGATGTCGGCAGCAGCATCCCGGGGCTGGCCTAGACCGTATAACTGATCAGTATAAGCGTCGAACTGTTGAGTTACAAGTCAGGTTTCATCATTGATTTCCCCTTACCCCCAAGTTATGTGTTCAAGTCAGGTATTGATAAATCTAGAGCTAATACCAACATAGGATCAAGCAGGTACAGATTTGTCTATGCAGACAACATGATACGTCCGTCAAGACAACATGTCTGGTTGTCGGCATTAGAAATAGAATCAAGTAACATGTCAAGTAGTGGTGTATCAGGTCATGACAGGTAATGCACAGGTATCAAACGGATGCTCATAATAAAACCGTAGCAAGTACGGATGCACGATAAAAGCACGGATGCACAGTAAAATACGGATGCACAAATATCTATCAGGGATTTCATTTGCAACTTCATGACTACGCATGATGCACATTATCAACCATGGGGTGCTAATGTAACAGTAATATGAATTAATATGACATGGCATGCAACTAGATATATAATAAATTTTACGGATGCGAACGGACATCGGGAAAACGGTAAAACTGTAACATGGATGCACAATACAATAAATATGCAATATTTTATTAATATAGATGCAAGTATAATAATATAGCATGTATCAAGCTAACTTGCATGCAGCCAGATATGTAATTAATGATATGAATGCGTACGGCTATCCGAAAACAGTAAAACGGTAACATGGATGTACAATGCAGTAAACATGTGATATTTTTATTCATATGGATGCAAAATAAGTATCATAGCATGTAGCAAGATAAACTTGCCTGAACGGATCTCATGACAGGGTGCATACGCTGCGTCCGACGTTGGGTAAACGTCGCAGTGCACACACGACGAAAGAACTGAACCAGGCAAAGCAAGAACACGACCACGCAGGCTGGGGACGTCCACTGAGTCGCCCGGATCGTCAGTAACGGCGCGGATCTGGCGATGACCAGCAAATAAGAAACAAAAAGAAGAAAAGAGAAGTAGAAGAAGAAGGATGAAGAGAAGGACTGGGGTTTTGGTGGTTTTGAATAGAGGCAAGGCAGGCGAGACGACGACGACGACGGGCCGTTGACGGCGAGATCCACGGTGATGGCAGAGGCCGCGGTATGCTGGCGAGTCCTTGGCTGTCGGGTTCTACACAGGGTTCAGTGCAGGGTCATGGGCTTGCAGGGGAGGAGAGGAGAAGGGAGAGGAGGTGATGAGGCGACGACGAGGTGACCGTCGGCGGTGAGGTGCAGGAGCGAGGTGAGGTGAAGGTCGGGTTGAGCAGTCGGGGATGTGGGTTTGTAGCGGGGAGAGGGAATAGGGAGGTGAGGAGGTGGTCGAGGAGGGGAGGCCGACGAGGGTGATTGTAGCTCCGTCGATGAGGGCGCGGCGATGGCGCCGAGGGTTGCTTGGTTGGGTTTGTCACGATTTACGACGGGTGTCAGGGAGAAAGAGAACGCGGGGTCGAGATGAAGGGAGAGGGAGAGGTGAGGTGAGCGGAGGTGGTGTCAACGACGGTGGAGGCGAGCGAGCGGCGTGGCGGTGGTGGCGACGGCGCCGACGCGAGCGCGAGCATGGGTTCTCATGAGGGTTTGAGCACAAGGAAGGCGTTAGGAAAAGAAATAAAAAAGAGGAGGGGGAGAGAGAAGACGTGGGCTGGGGTTTAATTAATACATATACATATATATATAAATATATATATATACAGAGGAAAGAGAGAGATCAGTGAGTCACGAGAGAGAGTGAGAGAGAGCTGTTAGATTAGGCATTAAAATATATTTGGAAATATATATACTGTTATATAAATTTTATAAACGTATAATATAAATATTTAACAGATAAAATATACTACAATATATTATTAACAAAATTTGAGATTTTGGCTAATACAAAAATAATCCAAAAGACACCCGGGTCGGGTCTAAAATTATGATTTGAAAATACGGTTAATATACTTGTCAACCAAAACTTAAATAGGATATCCGGGTAACGAAAATTCATACCCCAAGAACGGATACACGTGGGGTGCACGTAGCTATCCAAACGAGTCCGTCTTATTGAACGGAACAAGAACAGATGTACGGATGCTACAACAGAGTTAGGGATATGATGCAGGCCATGCTAGATATTTTTAAAATATTTTATTTGGCTTTATATATTATATTGAAAAATGCATATGCCAGATATAATGCAGGTATGCAGAATGAACAATATGAAAGTGCACGGATCCTCATAACTAGCCGGAATAAACCATAAACAGGAATCAAGATGGGTTTCCAGCAAGTGGGTCTGGTCGGATGCAAATACAGATGCCAATTATATTATTCGCACCCAAAACACAATAAATCGAGAAATAGCCATAAAAAAGAAATACCCAAAAGAACTGGTATAAATGAACTAGGGTGTTACATTAAATCAACAATTGATTTAATATACCGGTCATATCTCATACGACCTGACCAAAAGAAAACGTCAGATCACAATGCGGTATCACATACACGCATTTAATCAGGCACCTGCGCATATCACCATATGCACCCCACATCATTTCGCCTGAGCTAGGTAACCCCTTTGGGGGACTCTAAAACGCGTCAATACGCCGGAAGTGAGTGACGATCATATCAAACACCCACAAGCCGCAAGAGGTCAGCTAAACGTAACGGCCACCCGGATATTGAGCGAGCAGAAGAAAAACAAGCGAACCTATCAAAACTCCTATCGAGCCAACCGGTAACACTTACCGTACAGTCCGGTCTCTTCGTCAGATATGCTGCATATCGAGTCTAGGGATGGCATCGTCGACCCCAATAACTCAATAAGTCATGCTGATGTATGGCCTATAACAGTTCGAGAAACTGCCGATAACACTTATCAGTAAATCTAATCAGCCCTGACCAGGGACTTGCTGATATAGCCAATCGAGCACAGCGCAACATCAACCCCCAATACCGGGAGAGACGAAACCCCTCCTATCGCTAATTTCCTCCACATGTCTCAGGACTGTACCCAAAATCCACCTATTTGCACGCCTCGGTAGAGCCGTGTTAGGGTGGAAATCAAAGCACGGTGGGAGAACATAGGAGACTCTATGACGATCTTGGGTCTACAGACTAACATGTACCAGTGTCACCAGAGAACTGCTATTCGACGATAGATATAATACCATATAGGAGTTCTCGGTGAGTCCATCCAGTGTACCCAGTCTCCACTAAGCACCCGTATACAATCTCGGTGTCAAACACCAATGGATGTGGAATCATCCATCGCCCATCTCATGGGTCCAGTATCATATACGCTAGTCTACTCTGGAACATTGATACCCCGTCTCGATACACCAACGGCTAGGGACATTTCAGGATATGCTTATAAACTACATATGTCCCACTAGTATGTTCTGCATCGCAATCACAGTAGTCAAGCAAATATCCTGAGGGCTTTATCAACATGTACAAATAAATAAAATCATGATCAAGTGAACATGTCAGATAAAGAGTAACCAGATAGCATACTATCATGTCGAGCAAGAAAGTCCTCTGAATACACACACACACACATGTATAAATACATCCACTATCAAATAATGGCCTCTAGGGCATACATATATCCAACAATCTCCCACTTGCAGTAAGACCAGTTATTGGCGTATCTCATACCCAACATATCAAAAAGTCGCTCATGCTGCGGCTGAGGGAGGGCCTTGGTGAGTGGATCCGCGGTGTTATTCTTTGTATCTACTCTCTGAATCACGATTTCGCGGCGATCAACTATCTCCCGGATCAAATGATATTGCCTCAGGATGTGTCTGGACCGCTGATGGGACCTGGGCTCCTTGGCTAACACCACAGCCCCATTATTATCACAATACAATAGTATTGGATCAATAATGGTTGGAACTACACCTAGCTCCGAGACGAACTTCCTCATCCAGATTGCTTCCTTTGCGGTATCATTTGTAGCAATGTACTCAGCTTCCATCATAGAGTCTACAACGGTGTCATGTTTGGAACTCTTCTAACTCACCGCCCCTCCATTGAGGGTAAATACAAACCGAGAGATAGATTTGCTGTCGTCTTTATCACTCTGGAAGCTCGAATCGGTAAAGGCCTCCATTTGGAGATCTCCGTTACCATACACCAAGAACAATTCTTTAGTCCTTTGCAAGTACTTAAGAATATTCTTCACAGCTATCCAGTGATTCTCTCCTGGGTTGGACTGATACCTGCTTACTACACCCAGTGCATAAGCTACATCAGGGCATGTACACAACATCGCATATATTATTGATCCTACGGCTGAAGCATAGGGTATAATGCTCATGCGAGCTCTCTCTTCATCGGTCTTTGGACAAAAGTCCTTGGAGAGAGTGACTCCATGGCAAGCAGGTAAGGCACCCCGCTTGGAGTCCTCCATACTAAACCTCTTTAGGATGGTGTTGATGTACTTGGTTTGGGACAATCCCAATAACCTTTTGGATCTATCCCTATAGATCTGAATGCCCAATATGTACGTGGCATCACCCAGGTCCTTCATGGAGAACCTTTGTGATAAGAATGATTTGACTGACTGTAGCATAGGAATATCATTTCCTATCAGAAGAATGCCATCCACGTACAATACGAGGAATATGACAGCTCTCCCTACAGCCTTCTTATAAACACAAGGTTCATCTGGATTTTTGATGAAATCAAACTCTTTGATAACATCATCAAAACAGATGTTCCAACTCCGTGATGTCTGCTTTAATCCATAAATGGATTTGAGCAATCTACACGCTTTCCTGCTACTCCCACTGTCAACGAAACCCTCTGGCTGATCCATATAAACGCATTCTTCTAAATCACCATTTAGAAATGCAGTTTTAACGTCCATCTGCCAGATTTCATAGTCGTAGTAAGCAACAATAGCAAGTAGGATCCGAATGGATTTAAGCATGGCTACGGGAGAAAAAGTTTCGTCATAGTCCAAACCTGG
Source organism: Agapanthus africanus (assembly GCA_030015575.1). Taxonomy (NCBI): domain Eukaryota; kingdom Viridiplantae; phylum Streptophyta; class Magnoliopsida; order Asparagales; family Amaryllidaceae; genus Agapanthus; species Agapanthus africanus. The sequence continues at coordinate 673,464,164 of JASDDO010000022.1, read as the reverse complement.
TCTTTGACGAAATCCTTTCGCCACAAGTCTTGCCTTATAGGTCTCCACCTGCCCATCTACACCAATCTTTCTTTTAAAGATCCATTTGCACCCCACGGGTTTTACCCCAGGGAGTACAACGTCCAGTGTCCATACTTTGTTGGTGTACATAGACTCCATTTCAGATCTCATGGCATCCAGCCATTTCACAAGGTCTCCACTCGTGATAGCTTGCTGAAAACTGGTAGAATCATCATTCTCCATGATGCAATCTTCTCTATCACCATCAATGAGGAAACCGTAGTACCTCTCCGGTGGGCGAGAAGTCCTACCAGATCTACAGAGTGGCTAAGGTCCATCAGTTTCTGTTGCAACAGCTGGTTCAACCAAGTCGTCATTTGTAACTTGTGTCTCTAGAACCTCTTCTAGATCTACCACACTGCCATCGGTATCATTTGTAAAAAAATCTTTTTCTAAAAATGTGGTATACTGAGAAACAAACACATTTTGTTCCTCCTTGTGGTAGAATAGATATCCATAGGAATTTTTTGGATACCCCACAAAATTACACATGACTGACCGTGTCTCGAGTTTATCCGGATTTTGCTTTTTGACATAGGCCGGACAACCCCAAATCTTAACTCGTTTAAGAGACGGTCTCTTCCCATGCCATATCTCATATGGCGTGGTAGACACGGTTTTGGTTGGAACTCTATTCAATAAAAACGCTGCAGTCTCCAATGCATGCCCTCAAAATGAGACGGGTAACTCAGCGTCACTCATCATAGAACATTCCATATCTAATAGGGTCCGATTCCGTCGCTCTGACACACCGTTGTGCTGTGGTGTGTAAAGAGGAGTGAGCTGAGAGAGAATCCCATTCTCTTTTAGAAAGTCTGCAAACTCTGTACTGAGGTACTCCCCACCTCGATCTGATCGAAGCATCTTGATACTCAATCCGGTTTGTTTTTCTACTTCAAGTTTGTACTCAGCGAATTTCTCGAAAGCTTCAGACTTATGCTTTAGTAAAAACACATGACCGAACCTTGAGAAATCATCAGTAAAAGTTATGAAGTAAGAAAAACCGCCTTTAGCCTATGTAGACATTGGCCCGCATGCATCACTATGTATGAGGCCTAAGAGCTCAGTAGCTCTTTCTCCGTGTCCTGTAAACAGAGTTTTGGTCATTTTACCCTTGATACAAGACTGGCAAGTCGCATAAAATTTATGTTCAAAAGAATTTAAATATCCATCTTTATATAGCTTGTTTAGTCTTGTTTCGTTAATATGACCAAGTCTACAGTGCCAAAGAAAAGCTTCATTTATTTCTGAAAATTTTCTTTTATTAGTGTGTTGTATGCTGAAAACTGTGTGTTGATTTAGGACGTATATCCCGTTATTAAGTGTACCATACCGAACCAACTTTTGATTCAGTTTAATATTCATAACATTATTCTGCAATACAAAATTATATCCTTCATTGTCTAACAAATAAACGAATATTATATTACAAAGCATACTAGGTACATAATAACATGAGTTCAAAACCAATATACACCCTGACGACAACCCCAGGTGATACTCTCCCACTGAAACCGCATGTACATTGGAACCATTTCCAACTCGGAGAGTATGGTCACCTGTCTTCAAAACTTTGCTATTTCTTAGCCCCTGCATGGAATTGCAAATGTGAGAACCTGAACCAGTATCTAATACCCAGGAAGCAGAGTTTATAGAAAAACAGTTTTCTGTCACAAACACACTTGAAGCGGAAGCATCACCATACTTCTTCCTTTTAAGATCCAAGTACTCACTGCGGTTACGCTTCCAGTGTCCCAATTTGTGGCAGAGATAACATTCCCTTTTCCCCGATTCCCCAGCCGTGGACTTGTCTTTCCCCTTAACCCTTTTAACTCCACCTCTAGTTTTGGTGGGTTTCTTCTTCATCTTTCCCTTGAACTTGGCTTTTGGGCGAGAAGAGGAAGATGCCCCAGCAATCAAAGCGGGAGTCTTCACTGACTTGAGCGTGCTCTCTGCACTTCTCAACATATTGAAAAGTTCAGGCAGTGACTTCTCCATGTTATGCATGTTGAAGTTTACTACAAATTGAGCAAAGGTAGGGGGAGAGACCGTAGAATAATATCAATATATTGTTTGTTCTCCATTGTCCATCCGAGGTCCTCAAGCTCTTTTATAAGAGCTATCATCTTCAAAACATGGTCACCTACTGGTGTGCCAGGAGTCATCTGCATCTGAAACAATTTTCGTGATGCTTCGTATCGTAGAATACGAGATTGCTCCCCATACAACTCTTTTGTATGGAGAAAGATAGATTGAACATCCATCTGCTCGTGCTGCTTTTGATGTGTGTTATCCATCGATGCAAGCGTGGGGCATTTGGCCATGGCACAGTCAGCGTCCCGTGTCTTACGGACTTCCCTATCCACAACTGAAGATTTAGGACCTGGGATGGGCGGGGCTGGGGCCGTGAGAACATATGATACCTTATCATAAGTCAAGGCAATGTTAATGTTCCTCGGCCAGTCTTTATAATTGGTCCCATTCTGTTTATTTTTCTCTAGTAGAAGCTTAAGTCATGTCATTGGTATCTGCCATTAAGAGAGAGAAAAGAATACACTCGGCGAAGCTCTTGCAAAGATCAGATTGGTTATTATCTTATCTAATCGATATCTCCCACTGTTTTCATCAAATTTCCCTTCAAACCCTAAAAGGAAAACTAGCTAGTATTAGTTGCATTCTATAACTTCACTAACCGTTCAGCCAGGCCAGTGTCGGTACTTGAGGGAGATTCCTCGTGCTTTCGTACGGACCTAATTAAAGTAAACCTCATTTTCCCAGAAACGTAGCCCCATTGACACCTTTCTAGACACCTAATGGGTTAGCTAATTGTAAAGTGCAAAACTCTCCTGGGAGCAACTCTTGCTCACAGTGGGATCGGGGTCCAACCATCATATGGAAGGTATGCAATCTCATTGTAAATTTCAACTCTTGAAACTCCCGTTATGGTTTTTACCCCTAGCACTTATGACCTTAACTATGGTCAACAAATCACAAGCACTAGTCAAGTTCTACCCATCATTTCTTAATTAATTAGACCCATTCACATGACCCTTAAGTATGGTCAACAAAGTCATATGGATGTCCTAATTAATCTGCATCATATGCAGTGTAGGAAGACATCACTTAGCTATCGTACACTACGTCTTAACTATAGTCAACAAATGTAGCACGAATACTAAGTAATCTACTTCCTAAAATGACGGAGGGTTGCGGATGGTTTTTAAGAAAACCTTTTAACGCTTTGAACTTGATATCGTTGTAGAATCAAACGGTTTTTCAAAAGAAGTGGCTTAAGCTCCGCAATTTTGAAATGTAGTTTTTTCGTAAAAAGCCGAGTGGTTTTTAAATTCGATTATACAACATCTTTTTAGGTTTATTTTTCCTTACATTAATCATATTAATGCAGTCCCATCATTTAAGTCCTTAAGCCAAACACAGAAAAGAAACGAAAATACAACGTACGCTTATGCCATCCGCATTCGCCATAATGTTCCGTTATGCACCGTTAGGTTACTTAACTAACGGCATACCGGGACGGGAGTAGCGCGGGTGCAAAACATAAGCAATGACTACTATATATCTCATATATAATATTGCATTCGTCTCAGATATATCAAGCGATCACATCACATAATATAAACAGCAGAAGCACATAAATGAAAATATAGGATATACTAGGAATTCCGTATTTTGTATTTAGCCAACAATAGAAAATACGGGTTCCACGGTTGTGATGAATAGCCAATCCCACACCCTAGACCCCTACGAGAGCGGCAAGCGACCCTACTAATTCTAGAGTTAGGAGACCCGGTCTCGACTCCTCGAGGTGGCCTCCCACTGGACTCTAGAACCCGGTCACTTGTGCTCCCCACCTTGGGTCTATCCTAATGCGGAAAAGTAAATAATATATATCGAAGGAAACATCATCCCCAACCCAGATGTGCCCCAATAAAAGAATATTACATACAAATGAAATTTTTACGTGAATGAAAAGAAAACTCTCATCTCACATAAAAACCTCGGCCATTCATCACAACGATCTTATACTTCATTTCACGGCAACATATAATATCTCATGTCAATATATGCAAATAAACTAGGCGATGTTCAATCATTTGATCGATCGATCAATGACCAAAAAAACACAGAGAAGCTCAACACCTGAGCAGTATTAAAATTACTCAGAAGCATGCCACAGTACCTATGGACCAACCGTAGAAGGGTCGACCCGAGCCTCACAAACGGCGCCGCGAAACCGCCGCCAAAACCAGGTTTCTGCCGTGGTTCCGCAGTCGTTTAGTCGAGTTAGGGTATCATTCTTCTAGAGGGTACATAGAATTACCTGCATGATTTTCTGAATATTTTTAATGTGAAAAATTCCAACATTTTGAAAAATTTCCAGAGAAGGGTTTTTTCGGGTAATCGATGTTCGTTCGAAGTGTTTTAACGCCGTCTAGGTTACTCTAATGTCCTAGATTGGCTCTGATACCATGTAGGGATTCCTTAGCACCTTGAGTAGGGTTTGCAAGCAACACACATGCTATAGTTAAAATTTTGGGTGCTAAGTAATCTTAACCTAGGATCAAACTAGAAGTTTAGAGTAACAAAAATAGTATCTCATACTAAAACAAGAGTCTAACACTAAGTGAAAGTAAATACAACCTTTGTAGACCTCCTTGATAGACTCCTTGGTTCAACTCGGTGTTTGGACGGGTCCGCTTGAGTCTTTCTTTGTCCACGATGATCCACCGTGGAGTACCTTAGCTCAAGCTCCTTGCTTCACTAGAACAAGTAGAAGTGATGCAAAACAACCTAAACTAGTGGGCTAAACTGGTGTAGATTGATGACGTGGATTTAGATCTCACTTAAAAATCTTTTCTTTTTATCTCCTTCACTCACTTATGAAGAGGTAGTAAGGTTTGAGAAAGAAGAAGAAGGAAGAGGCTAAGCAAGCTCAAGATAATGTTATGCCAAAAAGAAAAAGAATAATCAATATATGAGAGACTCCACTCACTCATAACCATGGTTGTAAAATATCTAGATATTTTGTTAATTGGTTAAAGAATGAGTGTAGAGATTAAATCATAGTTAAGTGTAGAGACTAAACCATGGTTTAAGTGTAGTAATTAAACCATGGTTCAAGTCAAAGTCAACAATGGAAGTGTGTAGAAACTAAGTAACCTTGATATAATCCTAATTAATTCTTTAATCAATAATCAAAATAAATAAATATTTAAACCATGTGATTCTTGCATAGCCAACTCCAATGTATCATCACCATGACACATGTATGCATGCATGTGTGCATTCATATTAACATATGTACATACATACATTCATGCATACAATAAATAAAGAAAATGTTATAAGTGAAAATACTAATGGTCATTAATATTAAATCAACAATTGATTTAATATACCGGTCATATATCATACGACCCGACCAAAAGAAAACGCCAGATTACAATGCGGTATCACATACACGCATTTAATCAGGCACCCACGCATATCACCATATGCACCCCACATCATTTCGCCTGAGCTAGGTAACCCATTTGTGGGACTCTAAGACTCGTCAATATGTCGGCAGTAAGCGATGATCATATCAAACACCCACAAGCCGCAAACGGTCAGCTAAACGTAACGGCCACTCAGGTATTGAGCGAGCAGAAGAAAAATAAGCGAACCTGTCAAAACTCCTGTCGAGCCAACCGGTAACACTTACCGTACAGTCCGGTCTCTTCGTCAGATATGTTGCATATCGAGTCTAGGGATGGCATCGTCGACCCCAATAACTCAATAAGTCATGCCGATGTATGGCCTATAACAGTTTGAGAAACTACTGATAACACTTATCAGTAAATCTAATTAGCCCTGGCCAGGGACTTGCTGATATAGCCAATCGAGCACAGCGCAACATCAACCCTCAATACCAGGAGAGACGAAACCCTTCCTATCGCTCATTACCTCCACATGTCTCGGGACTGTACCCAAAAGCCACATGTTTGCACGACTCAGTAGAGCTGTGGTAGGGTGGAAATCAAAGCACGGTGGGAGAACACATGAGACTCTATGACGATCTCTGGTCTATAGACTAACCTGTACCAGTATCACCAGAAAACTGCTATCCGACGATAGATATAATACCATATAGGAGTTCTCGACGAGTCCGTCCAGTGTACCCAGTCTCCACTAAACACCCGTATACAATCTCGGTGTCAAACACCAATAGATGTGAGATCATCCATCGCCCATCTCATGGGTCCAGTATCATATACACCAGTCTACTCTAGAACATCGGTACCCCATCTCGATACACCAACGACTAGGGACATTTCAGGATATGCTTATAAACTACATATGTCCCACCAGTATGATCTTCATCACAATCACAGCAGTCAAGGAAATATCTTGAGGGCTTTATCAACATGTACAAATGAATAAAAGCATGATCAAGTGAACATGTCAGATAAAGAGTAATCAGATAGCATACTATCATGTCGAGCAAGAAAGTCCTCTGAACACACACACACATGTATAAATACATCCACTATCAAATAATGGCCTCTAGGGCATACATATATCCAACATATACAAGTGACTAAAGCTCGGGGCCTTCTGCGAACTGCTCCAAGTCGTCTGAGCTAGGCTCGATCTCCAGAGAGTTGGGTCCTCCTGACAATATTCAAAAAAAATAATAGAAAAGAAAATTGCGTCAGCGAACAACGCTCGGTAAGTCCCAAAGAGAGATAGAGCCAGAATCGACAGATAAAAGAGAATATAACTAATATAATATTTGATAGTTATGTTAACGCAGTTGTTTATAACTTGGTACAGAAGGTATTAGTGTTTACGAGAGGAGTCCAACCATCCCGTGTACTAAGATAACCCGTAGTACAAGGCTCCGTCAAACCACACGGAACGACAATGGATATTTAGTTACGTCTTTTAATGACCATCTCGTATCGCTTTTAACACATTTCGTACCAGTCTACCCTTTTAAAACCCCGTAATGTATATTGTGTTGTTTTATAGATGTAAGACTTGCCGAAACCATGATATCAATTGTTCATGTAAACGGATAAGGATGTAAACGGATAGTCATGTAATCAAGTCAATATATATTCATGGTTTGGTCCAGTCGAGTCATGTTGACATTTGATAATATTCTGGTATAAATGAATTCATGTTGTATTAGAGTTATATTTGAATTGTATTCATGGATGGATTGATTTTAAATTAGACCGAGACTCAGATTGAGTCAGACACCTTAAAAAGAATTGAAGTCCTGAATTAGTTTTGTAGTTAACGGTAACTGCTGCACATGGACGGCAGGATTTGTGTCTTTTTCCAAGACAATTACCGTATTGATAACCCTGGTTTTAGTTGTGTACCTTAAATAGGCAAGCACCCACTTTCTCCGGCTCCCTGAGGCTCAAGAGAACTGGTCCCGCTTAAACCTATATTTACTAGGCTCCTTATTGTAAATTAATATAACTTGAGAGGGTTTTATGAAAAATAGTTTTGATATATTTTCAAAATAAAGCTCAAGTATTTATTTATCGTTTTTAGGGTTTTCATAGATGTAATTTTTTTATAAGATAAGATATTCTAGTGTGTATAAATCTAAATTGAATATTATATGGTATTTTCATGTAAATTGACTTGTATTGATTTCTTGATGGTATTTTCATGAACTTTTGTGATTCTTTTCTTTTAATTTAGAAAACATGGAATATATTATATATTTAAAATAGATATTTTGATAATATTTACATATATATATATATATATATATTTATTAAAAATAGAATTTATTTATTAATAAAAATCACGTTTTCTTAAAAATTGTAATAATAAAAATTCTATCGAGATCGTATGCTCCATGAGGAGGTCTGCATCTCGCCCTACTAGTCCGATAGATGTGCGATAACCCGCACCAATCAAATTGGATTCCCCAAAATGGGTTGTAAAGACATAATCGTATGGAATTTGATTAAAACAATTAAAGGAAATACGTTTTGATAGTTTATGGTATTTAACTGTAAATTCGACTTAACCATAAAAATATTGTTTTCAAGCCATTGTGCTATGTCATGATAAGTGTTATGACGAGATAGGTCATCATCTCGTGGGTTTTCTAAAGGTAATATGAGCAATATGATAAAGTAATGTCGTAGATAAACTTGTGGTATTTAAACGAAAAAGTGTAATACAAGTTGCATAGTATTTTATTTTGAATTGAAATATATTCTAAATGTTGTTTTATGGTTGCTAAACAAGATATAAAGAAATGGTTGATTTGTTGTTAAGAAAAGTTGGGTTTTTAATGAAAATAGGATCGGAAATCGAAATAACCCCGCTTGCGATGAGTTTTAATAAAAGATCATTTTAGAATAGAAAGAGCGGAGAAGAGATGGAGGAAGGTTTTGAAGGCGTTGTAGAGTCGCGGTGTCACCGGATTTGTCCTGAATCATTACCGGAACTTGACCTTTGGCTAACTCCATTTGTATAACTTTTTGGACTTGGAAAAATTTGAGAGTTTTGATAATGGATTTTAGAATAGAGAGGGCTAGCGTGTAGGGTGGTATTTATAGGATAGAATTAAGGTTTAGGGTATTATAATGAGAATTAAATTACATTAAAATTTGGTTTTAAAGCTCATTTTATTTCTCTGTTAATGTGCAGGAAAAACAAACAGAACTAAGGTAGTAGGGGGAGGCCAAGGGGTATTGGGAAAATTTTTGGAAGCATTTCCTAGGGGAGGCCCGGCGGCGCCGACCCAGAGCCCCATTTCGCCGGTCATAGTGTGGGGTCGGGTGTGGGATTGATGCCACGTGTCATGGTCTGTTCAAATAGAATTTTCCACATGTTTGATTTTAGTGATTTTTCATTTTTACGTGTATTGCACATGTAAACTTTTGGGCTTCTAAAAAATTTAAAAGAAAATCATTTAAAAATAATATGTGGCTGAGGGGATTTGAACACAGGAGTTGTGTTACAACAGTGCAAGGCTTTACCAATGAGCTACAAGTGATTTCTTGCTGTACTTTTAAGTTGTGCTCAGGCTAACGTACTCCTTTCTGTATTTTACAAAAAAAATGTACAGAAAGTTTAGGGTTGTTACACTATCTCTAAACATGTCCAATAGCCACAAGAACGATAACAGTAAACAGTGGTGGAAGCAATAAAGATCCAAGAGAAAAGAATATGTCACGCCCCGCTTCCCAAAATACGGAATACGAGGGGTGATTAGGCCAGCTATGCTTCTACGGTCAAGAAATAATCCTGCCATAGTCACACTTCGGTTTCTAGTATTACATGGTAATCAGTAAACACAGCACTAGCGTAAAGGAAATCACAGTTCACAACTTTATTATATTAAAATAACAGAGTTCATGATGTATTTATTTGCATAAAAGAAATAACTAACAAAAAATACAGTGTTCTTGTGGCGATAGCGCTGATGTCACGGCCAAAATCTCCGCGATCTCGAATGGCAGGTCCTGCTCCTTAACTGGGTCTACTTCGTCCTCTGAGCATGCACACTCAGGTCGCCAGGATGATACATATAGCAATAAATATATATAGTGTGTGTACAATGTTATTAAACATGAAATGTGCGGCAGAATACAGAAACACGAGAATAATGAATATCAAGTGAAATGAACTATGCTGTATATGTATCATGTCAGCAAACTAAGAAATGTGTATGTCGCCACATATCAGTCACTAAGTCAATTGAAATCAACCGGTGGAAAAGAATGCTCGTGTTTAACAAGGGTCTCGTGCATGGCCAAGACTACGGTCCACTGTTGCCCGGGAAATAACTCTGCAACCGTGTCGCTAGGCCCACGACCTAATATATATATATATATATATATATATATATATATATATATAATATCGAATGGTCGTCTTCTAAGTCACTGTAACTCGCTAAATACGAGTTCAATTCCATCTTGATTTCCCCATTCCCCAGCTCTCAATAACTATAAGTATAAGATTAATTGTATACTAGCACACGCCAAATCACGGTCTTACTCATTTTCACTGCACTGTTCACTTTCACTATCAATCACTTATCACTGGTGGGCTTGATACAACTAATCCAATACCTCTCATGTTCGACAATACAAAATTTGCTATAAGTCACTATGAACATTCGCCGTCACTGAAGGTATCACAGTCGGGTAAAGTACAAGAATGATGTAACATAGCGAGTCATGTACGATATGAAACACTATGCACCTTATGATTTCATAAAAATGTGTTAATCTACACGATAGTATTTAGACAAAATGTTACAAAAGAGGTAAAAGTAAACTCCAACAACGATCTAAAAAAATTAGTTCCATATCAAATGGGTTTCAGTTTTGCAAGATGCGGTCGTTTCATTCTAAGTTTTCATCGCTGAAATTTCAGTTCCTGAACTGAAAATCCAATTCGCGACACATTTTTCACCCCGTTGGGATCATAATTAAGCAAAGCTACAGGTGAGTAAAATTTAGATCTTTTAATTAGTTTTCCAACGCTCTATATGAATCGACATTATCTGCTGTATACCGAGAGATACTTTCTGTTCAAGGTCAGAACATCCGTTCTGTCCCTGCTTGCGACTGCAGTACACTTTGACAGTTTAAATCACAATTAAAGTACCAAACGGTAGTAAAATTAAATGAAACCAAAACCAATAGTTAGCTAATAGGATTATATTTACAACGGTATAAGGTTACGCATAATTCCATGTTCGTTCAGCGCTACACATTCATATAAAGTCAGGAATCATCGTGGAATGCTGCTCTGGACTACAGTCCAGAGCCGTATTCCCAGTCAGTTCTTGTTGCCGTGATCTATCAGTATCAAAGAATAAACTATATAAGGTTCTATCTTATCAATTTGGCTTCGATATGAGCCATAAAACATTACATTACGACATGTATCTAATTTAATATCAATTTAACACTACGACATGTACAGTAAAACCCAGATTTGGCGTCGCTTCTTTGGGACAATGTTTCGTGACGATATTCCCAACATTTTAAACTTAAAATTACTACACAGTATCATTAATCGTAACGAGAATCCCTTAAACACAAGATATGAGCATTTTTGAAGAGTATTCACGTCGAACACTCGGGTTACATCTACGGGTAATAATTGAAATATCGGTTCCATCTATTTGATTTGACTAGGTGACGTTTAATTAAATTCTAATTGGTATTGTTACGGATTAAAAGACCGAGTCGGGCATCCATTTCTCACAATCAATCTAAAAGGGTTCGCTTAAGGATATGTTTACACGTTATCGACATGATTATAATAGATACGCACGAGCAAAGTCATTTGTCATGATTTCTATTCGGTTAATTAATACAATAGCATGAAAAAAAGAGTGATTGAATTTCACTTGCCTAGTGCAATCACGACGATAATTGGCATGAGCAAGGCACGACGAGCAGCAGTAACAGGGCGACGACAATCGCACGGACACGTCACAGCAACAACAACATACGTGGAGATTTGGCCACGGCGGGGACTTTGTGAGCTCCGATAGGGCGCGGCGAGAGGCCCGTAGGTGTGGGGTGATTGAGACGGTGGCCTTGAGGTTTGGCGATGGCGACTTGGATGGGCCGACGGCCATGGTCCATGCAAGGGGCAGAGATGGGTAGCGAAGGTGATTGGTTCGGCTCGGGTAGGTGCTGGAGAGAGGGGGTGGTGCAGAGAGGTGGTGGCGATGTCGCAATGATGAGGCGACGTCGAGAGGGGGTGGTCGGCGATGGAATTGCGGGAAGGGGTGATAGGTAGGAGCTAGAGGTTGGGTTGGCGAGGTGGAAATCTCGAGATGTGGGCTCGGTTGGAGCAAGAAGAAGGTGGAGGCGGTGCTGGCTGGTGGTCGACTTGGAGGACGGTGGTGTTGGTAGCGGGGTGGACGAGGAGGAGTGGTTGCGGATGTGATGACGGTGGCAGAAGGGTTGCCGGAGGTGGAATAGAGAGGGATTTGAGAAGGAAGTGAGGGAGTGAAAGAGAGAGAGACGAAGATATTGGAGAAGGGAGCGGATTTGAAGGAGATGATCATGGGGTTTATGGGTGATGAGACGAGAATGTGGGCGAGTGTGGGTCGCGAGGCGGCAGTTGCGAAGGAGGAGGCGTTCGTTAGGTTGAGGAAGAGAGAACGAGAGGGAGAGGCAGTGAGGATTTGGAGGAGAAGATCTCGGGGAGATTGTTGGCGAGCTGGGGAGTGATGTCGACGAGGGCCGGATCGGGGTCGAGGGCGAGAAAGGGGGAGGGTCATTGGGTTGAGATGGGAAAAGAAAGAGAAGTAGAGGAAGAAGAAAAAAGGTTGGGATAATGGGTCGGGTCGGGTACGAGTTGGGTCGGGTTTGGGATTGGGTTTAGATTAGGGAAAATAATAAATAAAAATATAAAAATATAAAAATATATTAAAAATAATAGGAAAATTTTGGGGGAAATACGGGAAAAATATATACAAGGAACCGGGGATCTACATCATACCCCCTTTACAAAAATTTCGATCTCGAAATTAAAGAATGAAAACGAACAACTACTCAAAAAAGTGCGTAAATCATGGACAGATGTCCTCCTCGCGTTCCCAAGTAGACTTTCCTGGAGAATGACCACCCCAAGAAACTCGAACTAAGGGGATGACTTTGTTCTTTAGCACTTTTTCCCGACGATCGAGAATGGTGGTAAGCTGCTCATCGTAAGACAGATCGGTGCCCAACGTTAACTCCGAATGGTCAAAGACATGGCTGTCATCCTGAACGTAGCGTCTCAACTGAGATACATGGAAAGTATTATGCACACCAGCTAGCAATGGAGCCAAGACAAGTCGATAAGCCACCTCTCCTACTCGCTCTAGCACACCAAAAGGTCCGATGAATCGAGAACTAAGTTTCCCCCGACCATCAAACCTGATCACTCCCCTAGTGGGTAATATCTTCAGAAATATGTGGTCACCAACACCAAACTCCAATGACCTTCTGCCGGCATCTGCCCAACTCTTTTGTCGGTCATGGGCAGCCTTGATACGTTGCCTAATCGTCTGAACCTTGCTCACTGTCTGTACTATAAGCTCGGGGCCCAGTAACCTTCGTTCACCCACGTCATCCCAACAAAGGGGAGATCGACACTTTCGTCCATACAGAGCCTCGAATGATGCCATCTGGATGCTAGCTTGGTAGCTGTTGTTATACAAAAACTCTACCATATGGAGGTGATCTTCCCAAGAGCCCTGAAAATCAAGCATGCATGCCCTCAGCATATCCTCGAGCGTCTGGATAGTACGCTTAGGCCGTGGTGAACTTAAGATGAGTACCCAAACTCTCCTGCAGGCTCTTCCAGAAATGGAAAACAAACTTGGTGTCTCGATCAGACACACACGATACTAACGGGTACTCCGTACAGTCTCACAATCTCCTGCATATACTTCTCCGCAAGTGACTCCGTCAATTGTCCGACTCGGAAAGGTATGAAATGTGCTTCCTTTGTGAGACGATCAACAATAACCCAGACAGCAGTGTTGCCCCTTGGACTTCGAGATAGTGCCGTCACAAAATCCATAGTGATGTGCTCCCATTTCCAATCTCGCACTACAAGAGGTTGCAACAATCCAACTATTCTCTGATGCTCGGCTTTCACCTGTTGGCATACCAGACACTTGGAGACAAAGCGAGCAATCTCTCTCTTCATTCCGTTCTACCAGAAGTGCTGCCTCAGATCTCTGTACATCTTGGTGCCTCCTGGGTGCACCGAGTAAGTGGGACTGTGTGCCCTAGCTAGAACTTTATCTCAAATACCACCCTTTGGAACACACAGCCGACTGCTAAATCTCAGGGAACCATTTTCGTGAATCTACAAATCCGTCCTCAAACCAGCCTCAACAAACCCTCTAAACTTCTGCAACTGAGAGTCTCCGACCCGTGCAGTTTTAATGTGATCTATAAGCAATGATTGAACTTGCAACTGCCAGAGCTGTCCGGGCACACCCGGCGTAACTACGTCCAACTCGAGTCTCTGAAGGTCATCAAGAATCCCCTTCTGACAAGTCAGCAACATGGCTGACGGCCTGCGATTGAGAACATCAGGAATGATGTTCACCTTTCTAGGCATTCAGCTCCTTTTGAGAGAACACGTATTTCAAACTTTTGTGATCCGTGTACACCTCCACTCTTTCGCCTAGCATGTAATGCCTCCATATCTGTAAAGTGACACCAAGACCGTTAATTCCAAGTCATCCGTGGGATAGTTCTTCTCATGAGTTTTCAGCCGACGAGAGGCGTAAACCACCACTCGACCATGCTGCATCAAAATACAACCTAAACCTTTTCCCGACGCATCACTATGAACAATCAAGCCACCAGAATTGTCTAGCACAGTCAGGATTGGGGCCGTAGTCAATTTCAGTTTCAATAGCTCGAACACCTGGGTGCACTCCTCCGACCAAATATAAGGCACCTCTTTCCATGTACGTTTCATGAAGGGTTCTACTATTCTGGCGAAATTTTGGACAAACTGTCGATAATACCCAGCCAATCTCAAGAAACTTCTTATCTCAGCAACTGATTTCGGCATCGGTCAGGGAATAATCCACTGAAATGCCGTCACTCGAAACGACATGCCCTAGAAATGACATGTTCCAAAATACGGAATGCGAGAGGTGACTAGGCCAGTCATGCTCCTACAGTCAGGGAATAATCCCGCTGTAGTCACACTTTGGCTTCTAGCATTACATGATAGTCAGTAAATACGATACTAGAGTAAAGAAATCACAGTTCACAACATTATTACATTAAAATAATAGAGTTTATGATACATTTATTTGCATGAAAGAAATAACTAACCAAAGAAATAACAGCGTTCTTTTAGCAAGCAAAAAGGTGATGGCGCTGATGTCATGGTCTAGACCTCCGCAATATCGAATGGCAGGTCCTGCTCCTGATCTGGGTCTACTCCGTCCTCTGAGCATACACACTCAGGTCGTCAGGGCGACAAGTATATCAATAGATATATATTGTGTGTATAATGTTGTTAAACGTGAAATGCACAGCAGAATGCAGTAACATGAGAATAAGAAATATCAAGTGAAATGAACTATTCAGTATATGCATCATGTCGGCAAACCAGGCAATCTGTATGTCACTACTTATCAGTCACTAAGTCAATGAAATCAATTGGTGGAAATGATGTTCGTGTTTAACAAGGGTCTCCTGCATACCCAAGACTACGGTCCACTGTTGCCCGGGACATAACCCTGCAGCCGTGTCGCTGGGCCCACGACCTAATATGTATATATATATATATATATATATATATATATATATATATATATATATATATATATCGAATGATCATCCTCTGAGTCACTGTACCTCACTAAATACGAGTTCAATTCCACCTTAATTCCCCCATTTCCTATGTCACAATAACTATAAGTATAGGATTAATTGTATATTAGCACGCGCCAAATCACGGTCTTACTCATTTTCACTGCACTGTTCACTTTCACTAGTCGATCACTTATTACTGGCGTGCTTGATACAACTAATCTAATACCACTCACGTTCGACAATGCAAGTCAGTCGCTAGGTCTCAATGTAAACGATCACTTTGCACTGGGTATAAAGAAATACAGAATAAGATAGAAGTGCACTAAACAAATGTTCATTAAATTACGACAGCCAACGCCATATGACTTGAAAAATTCACCATAAATCACATGTATATAATCGAGCAAAACAATATAAAGGGCGTACGAATTATACATGATTATATAAGCGTTAAAATTTGTTTCATGTCAATATAAATTCAGGTTAAGGATTTATCATCATTTTAAAATAGCGATCAGTTACTGGAATTCCAGTTTTAGAACTGGAAGTATAAATTTACACGTGATTTAGTAGGGATTGTGTTTAGATTCAGATATTACTCCAGTTGAATAAAACCTAGTTCTATCTGTTAGGTTTCCGACGCATCAAGCGGATCAATGATATCCTTTCCTTACTAGGAGATATGACCTGTTTAGTGTGAAGGTGTAAAAAATGTCACTGCAGAAACTGCAGAACACGTTGACAATCTAAAATATAGTCAAAATACCAAACGACATAGAAACTGAACTAGACTAGAACCATATGTTAGCTAACTAAATTATCTATTTTGAGATATAGGACTTTGCATATTTTCATTTTTTCGTAGGGATGTGCAGGCGCTTAAGTTCAGGTATCTTCGTGGAATGCTGCTACGGACTGCAGTCCAGAGCCGCATTCGTAGTTCGTTCACTCTCATTGCTGTGATATATCAGTATCGAAGAATAAAACATAGAGGATTCTATCTTATTGATTCGGCTCCGATATGAGCCATAGAACATTACTTTCTGACATGTATCTAATTTAATATCAATTTAACACTACGACATGTACAGTAAAAGCACAGATTTGGCGTCGCCTCTTCGAGGCGATGTTTCGTGGCGATATTCTCAACATTTTAAACTTAAACCACTACACAATAGTTATCAATAGTAACAGAATTCAACGCTCCCAAAACATAGGCATGTTAAATAGGATTTTCATTCGGTTAACCAATCGAACATCTGGGTAAACGTTCGATTATCGATCGTAATTCCCATTTCATTTAGCCAAACTAAATTAGATAAGGACCACATGACTCCTACATGATACCAAACATAGTAATAAGTCCTTGTCGAACTCCAATCAATAAGATGGTGCTATAGTTCGTTACAA
The DNA here is from genome assembly GCA_030015575.1 of Agapanthus africanus. Classification (NCBI taxonomy): domain Eukaryota; kingdom Viridiplantae; phylum Streptophyta; class Magnoliopsida; order Asparagales; family Amaryllidaceae; genus Agapanthus; species Agapanthus africanus. The sequence goes on along the minus strand of JASDDO010000022.1, from coordinate 673,447,344 downwards.
AATCTCAATAAAATCGACTATCTAATTATTTATATAAATATGTGTATATATATATATGTTGTAACTAACACGGCTAAAGTTTGTAGTAGCATGGTAAACAAGTGAACATTTCACTTGCCTTCGGTCGCTGATATAGAAGCGACACCACGTACAGGATTCGTCTCGACACACGAGACGATATGATGCTGGACACGGTGCGTGACGCGAGCATGATGTTGGACACGGTGCGTGACGCGAGCGCGATGCGCGGTGACCCGGTACTGGACACGGTAACGATGCGGGCATGATACGGTAGTGGGCGCAGTGACGATATGGGCGTGAGACGGTACTGGACACGGTAACTATGCGGGCATGATACGGTAGTGGGCGCAGTGACGATGCGGGCGTGACACGGTACTGGATACGGTCTTGGCTCGGTGCGTGGTGCTGGTGTGGCACAGCGCGATACGGTACTGGACACGATGCTGGTGTGGGAGTGGGCACGGTGTGTGCACTGGACCGAGGAACGGGGTGGCACGGAGATGGGCACGGTGTGGCACGGAGGTGAGCACGGTGTGGCACAGAGGCGGGCATGATTCTGGACGTAGTGTTGGTATTCATCGAGAAAGTGATGGTGTCGGCGGGGGTTGTCGGCAGTCGAGTTAGGCGGTGACAGGAGGCGGTGAGGCCCTAGGGTGCCGACGGCGATTGGGGAAGCAAGGGGAGCTCGGGTGTAGGCCGAGTGTCGTGATGGAGGCGTAGGGGTGCGGTGGTGAAAGCGGGGGCGGCGGTTGTGGTCAGAGACGGCCTTTTTGGTGGGCTCGTCGGCGTTGAGTTGGGGCCGATGATGGTCGGCGGTTGAAAGGAGTTGGGTAGAGGAGAAGGGAGTGGGACTCTGCTCGTGGCGGTGGAGGTGAGGCTGCTCGTCGGCTGAGATCGCTGGCGGAACTCGGGTGGCCGGAGATGATGGTGCTAGGAGTCATGGTCGCCGATGGTGAGAGAAGGGGAAAGGTGTTCTAGAGTGATAGCGAGCGAGAGAGTATGAGATTAAGAGGGATAGAGAAAGAAGAAGTGAGAGAGGATGGAGGAGGTACCCACGGAGATCGCAGGGGTCGTTGGCATGACGATGACGAGGTCAGGGGCGAGTGTAAGAGAAGGGGGAGGGGAGCCCTTGGGGGAGAGAGGGGAGACGAGGGAGTAGAGAGATGGGCATCGGGGATCTCGGGGTTGTTGAAATCGTGGTGAGGTCATCGTAGAGGTGGGCATTGGTCACGAGGTGGCGGCCTTGAGGAAGGGGGAGAGGGACGTTGGAAAATTTGGAGGGAAAAGAGAAAAAAAGAAGAGAAGAAGAAGAGAAGGGTGGGGGTGTAACGGGTCAGGTTTAGGCTGAGGTTAGGGATTTGGTTTGGGTTTAGATTAGGAAAAAATAATAAATAAACTAATAAAAAATATAAAAATATGCAAAATAATAAGAAAAATACGGGAAAATTTATATATAAGGAACTAGGGATTTACATCATACCCCCCTTACAAAAATTTCGTCCTCAAAATTAAAAAATGAAAACAACGGAACAAACATGGAACAAACAACAACTACTCAAACAGGTGCGAAAAACGTGAATGGATGTCCTCCTCACGCTCCTAGGTAGACTCCCCTGGAGAACGATCGCCCCATGAGACTCAAACCAAGGGGATGACGTTGTTCTTTAGCACTTTTTCCTGACGATTGAGAATGGTGATAGGCCACTCCTCGTAAGACAGATCGATACAAAACGTTAACTCCGAATGGTCCAAGACATGGCTATCATCCCGAACGTATCACCTCAACTGAGATACATGGAAAGTATTGTGCACACCAGCTAGCGATGGAGGCAAGGCAAGTCGACAAGCCACCTCTCCTACTCGCTCTAACACCTCAAAAGGTCCGATGAATCGGGAACTGAGTTTCCCCCGACTACCAAATCTGATCACTCCCCGAGTGGGTGATATCTTTAGAAATACGTAGTCACCAACACCAAACTCCAACGACCTTCTGCCGGCATGTGCTCAACTCTCCTGTCGGTCCTGAGCCGCCTTAATTCGTTGCCTGATCGTATGAACCTTGCTCACTGTCTGTACTATAAGCTCACGGCCCAACAACCTTCGTTCACCTTTGTCATCCCAACAAAGGGGAGATCGACACTTTCGTTCATACAGATCCTCAAATGGGGCCATCTGGATGCTAGCTTGGTAGCTTTTGTTATACGGAAACTCTACCAGATGGAGGTGATCTTCCTAAGAGCCCTGAAAATCAAGCATGCATGCCCTCAGCATATCCTTGAGCGTCTGGATAGTATGCTCGGATTGTCCGCCCATCTGTGAATAATAGGCCGTGCTGAACTTGAGACGGGTGCCCAAACTCTCCTGCAGGCTCTTCCAGAAATAGGAAATGAACCTAGTATCTCGATCAGACACGATACTAACGTGTACTACGTGCAGTCTCACAATCTCCTGCATATACTTCTCCGCAAGCGACTCCGTCGACTGTCCGACTCGGAAAGGTATGAAATGTGCTTCTTTCGTGAGACGATCAACAATAACCCAGACAGCATTTTTGCCCCTTGGACTTCGAGGTAGTGCCGTCACAAAATCCATAGTGATGTGCTTTCATTTCCACTCTGGCACTAGAAGCGGTTTGCAACAACCCATCTATTCTCTGATACTCGGCTTTCACTTGTTGGAACACCAGACACTTGGAGACAAAGCGAGCAATTTCCCTCTTCATTCTTTTCCACCAGAAGTGCTGCCTCAGATCTCTGTACATCTTAGTACCTCCGGGGTGCACCGAGCAGGCAGAACTGTGGGCCTCGGCTAGAACTTCATCTCGAATACCCCCCTTTGGAACACACAGCTGACTGCCAAATCTCAGGAAACTATCTTCGTGAATCTGCAAATCCGTCCTCAATCCAGCCTCAACTAACCTTCTGAACTTTTGCAACTGAGAGTCTCCAGCCTGTGCAGCTTTAATGCGATCTATAAGCTATGATTGAACTTGCAACTGCCAGAGCTGTCCGGGCGCATCCAGTGTAACTACCTCCAACTCGAGTCTGTGAAGGTCATCGAGAATCCTTTTCTGACAAGTCAGCAACATGGCTGACGGCCTGCGGCTGAGAGCATCAGGAACAACGTTCACCTTCCCTGGGTGATACTGCAAATCAATATCGTAGTCTGCCATCAATTCCAACCACCTTCGTTGTCTCATATTCATCTCCTTATGAGTGAACACGTATTTCAAAAATTTGTGATCCGTATACACTTCCACTCTTTTGCCTAACAAGTAATGCCTCCATATTTATAAAGCGAACACAACGGCCGCTAATTCCAAGTCATGTGTGGGGTAGTTCTTCAAGCGAGTTTTCAGCCAACAAGAGGCGTAAGCCACCACTCGACCGTGCTGCATCAAAACACAACCTAAATCTTTTCCCGACGCATCACTATGAACAACCAAGCCACCAGAACTGTCTGGCACAGTCAGGATTTGGGTGGTCAACTTCAGTATCAATAGCTCGAATGCCTGAGTGCACTCCTCCGACCAAATATAGGGCATCTCCTTCCGTGTATGTTTCGTCAAGGGTTCTGCTACTCTAACAAAATCTTGGACAAACCACCAATAATACCCAGCCAATCCCAGGAAGCTTCTTATCTCGGTAACTGATTTCGGTGTCGTCCAGTCCTTAATAGATTCAATTTTCGTCGGATCCACTGAAATGACGTCACTCGAAACGACATGCCCCAGAAATTGTACCTTGTCGAGCCAAAACTCGCACTTGCTCAGCTTAGCATAGAGCTTCTCTTCCCGTAGAACCTGCAATACAATTTGTAGATGCTCGGTGTGCTCTTCTCTGCTCCTGGAGTAGACTAGAATCTCATCGGTGAATACAACGACAAACTGATCCAAGTATTTTGCAAATACCCTGTTCATCAGATCGATGAATATTGCTGGAGCATTAGTAACACCGAACGGCATCACAAGAAACTCGTAGTGGCCATATCGGGTTTGGAATGCCGTCTTGCACACATCATTTGCCTTAACCCTGATTTGGTGATACCCTGACCAAATATCTAGTTTAGAAAATACCCGAGCACCACCCAGCTGGTCAAACAAGTCGTTGATGCAGGGAATGGGATACTTGTTTTTCATGGTCACCCTGTTCAACTCATGGTATTCGATGCACATGCACAAGAAACCGTCCTTCTTAACCAGTTACACAGCGTCCCATATGGAAGTGCTTGGACGATAAATCCCTTGTCCAAAAGATGTTTTATCTGCTTCTTTAATTCTGCCAACTCAACTAGCATCATCCTGTAAGGTGCCTTGGAAACTGGCGCCGTCCCTGAAATTAGGTCGATCGAGAAGTCCAAAACACGAGGTGTGGGTAAACCAGGTAGATCTTTAGGGAACACATTAAGAAACTCTCGAATTACCTCCAGTGCTGGCTCCTCATCTATCTCTATAGCTATCAAGGTTTTCAGCTTCGCTCGGAACTTAGCTGGTTTCAAAGACTCGCTACCGCCCACGAACATGAACTCCGTATGATTAGGAATGTGAAATGTCACACTCCTAGCCCGACAGTTGATAACAGCATGGAACGTGCTCAACCAATCCATCCCCATAATGGCGTCGTAGCTACCGGTCCCAATCAAAAAGAAGTTTGAATAAAATTCTCTGCCACAAACCACCATAGGGCATAGCCTACACTCTTAGCTAGACACAATAATTCTGTACCCCATATGTATCTCCCAACCCTTGGTCAACGGCTCATGAGGTATAGAGTGTGTGTCGATAAACCGTGCAGAAATAAAGAAATGCGTAACACTCGAATCAAAAGAACTCTAGTTGGTACAGAATAAACAAGGAGAGTACCTGCAACCACTTCTCCAGAAGCCTATGCCTACTCAGTAGTCAGGGTGAAAGCCCGCTCCTAACTCCGACTCGTACCAGTGTGCCTCTGATCGAATAATCGCCGCTGGGATACCAGAGGTGGACCCCTCTGAGCTGAAGTGCCGTACGACGGCTGTTGTTTCCCGGGTCCTCCCTGTAGCTCGGATCTCTGGGGACACCCACCGACCCTGTGCTTGCCAGATCCGCAAATCAGACACTGCCCCTTGGCTCTGCGACAATCTCTCTGCATGTGCCCTAGCCTCTGACAATAATTGCAAATCAGTGCCCTCCGCTGCGGTTGCTGAGGTGAGAAAGTACGCTTCATCTGCGTAACACCCGTCCTATGAACTGAGATCGCTCCACGAGGGAAATAGTGGTTCGCGATGGAACTACATGGGGTTTCCTATCCACTGATCGTTGGCCCTTGGCCTTCTCCACCAATCTTTCCTGTACTCGAGCGGCATTCAACACCTGAGTGAAGGTCTGTAGATCGAGAGACGTGATAAGCTGCTGCAGTTCGATATCGAGCCCCTGCTGAAACCTTCTGGCCCTGGCGACTTTGGTGGCTACCATGTACGGTGCGAAGCGACTCAGCCGGTTAAACTCTGTGGCATAGATATCCACTGAGCATCCATTCTGCTTTAATATGATGAATTTCTCCTCCATTTTGTCCTTGGCAGTAGATGGGAAATAGTGATCTAGAAAGCACACAGAGAATGTATCCCATCCGATAGGTTTCTCTAGACGGCTTTCCTCTACAGACCACCACGTGCGAGCCTCGTCTTCCAGTTGAATCTTCACCATGCTCACTTTATCATCGTCAGGGACCCGAGCGGCCGTCAAAAGGTTTTCCACGTTGATGAGCCATTGCTCTGCCTCAAGTGGACTTGCTGATCCCGTGAATACTGCTGGATGAAGCCTCCTAAAATCAAAAACGGTACCAACCCTAGCCTATGTAGTCAGTACGAGGGCACCCTCAGGGGCGGTGGGGATAACCGTAGATCTCTTCAGAGCGGTAATTGCGGTCTCCTGTATCGCCTTCAATCCCTCGGCTAGGGGATCGGTCTTCCTCTCTTGAGCTTGGGCTAGGGTCGTCGATGTGCTGAGGATCTTCTCGGTACGATCATGGGAACCGGCACCTGAGGAGTTGCCTGAGGAGTCCATATTTATGAAAGATGATAAAAAAAAAAGAAATCAGATTTAAATAAGGACTACACGAGGATTAGAAAGTGAAAAGGAAATGTAATAAAGCACACATCAAGGGTGTAACTCAATCTAGGGATCCCTCGACGGAACCGTAATTTCATCCAAATCTGGCTCTGATACCAACAAAACCATGTCATGCCCCGCTTCCAAAAATACGGAATGAGAGTGATGACTAGGCCAGCCATGCTCCTACTGTCAGGAAATAATCCCGCCGTAGTCACACTTCGGCTTCTAGCATTACATGGTAGTCAGTAAACACGGTACTAAAGTAAAGAAAATCACAGTTCACAACTTTATTACATTAAAATAACAGAGTTCATGATACATTTATTTTCATGAAAGAAATAACTAACCAAAAAAATAACAGCGTTCTTTTAGCAAGCAAAAAGGTGATGTCGCGGTCTAGACCTACGCGATCTCGAATAGCAGGTCCTACTCCTGAGCTGGGTCCACTCCGTCCTCTGAGCATGCACACTCAGGTCGTCAGGGAGACACGTATAGCAATAAATATATATTGTGTGTACGATGTTGTTAAACGTGAAATGCACGACAAAATGCGGTAACATAAGAATAAGAAATATCAAGTGAAATAAACTATGCAGTATTTGCATCATATCGGCAAACCAGGTAATGTGTATGTCACTACTTATCAGTCACTAAGTTGATGAAATCAATTGGTGGAAATGATGCTCATGTTTAACAAGGGTCTCGTGTATGCCTGAGACTATGGTTCACTGTTGCTCGAGACATAACCCTGCAGTCGTGCCGCTGGGCCTACGACCTAATGTATATATATCACTAATATCAAATGACCATTCTCTAAGTCACTGTACCTCGCTAAATATGAGTTCAATTATACCTTGATTCCCCCATTTCCCCAAGTCACAATAACAATAAGTATATGATTAATTGTATACTAGCACACGCCAAATCACGGTCTTACTCATTTTCACTGCACTGTTCTCTTTCACTAGTCAATCACTTATCACTGGCGTGCTTGATACAACTAATTCAATACCACTCACGTTTGACAATGCAAGTCAGTCACTAGGTCTCAATGTAAACGATCACTTTGCACTGGGTATAAAGCAATACAGAATAAGATAGAAGTGCACTAAACAAATGTTCATTAAATTACGACAGCCAACGCCATATGACTTGAAAAATTCACCATAAATCACACGTATATAATTGAGCAAAACAATATAAAGGGTGTACGAAGTATACATGATTATCTAAGCGGTAAAATTTGTTTCATGTCAATAGGAATTCAGGGTAAGGATTTATCATCATTTTAAAACAGTTATCAGTTACTGGAATTCCAATTTCAGAACTGGAAGTCTAACTTTACACATAGTTTACTAGGGATTGTGTTTAGATTCAGATATTACTCCAGTTGAATAAAACCTATTTCTATCTGTTAGGTTTCCTACGCATCAAGAGGATCAATTATATCATTTCTGTAGTAGGAGATATGACATGTTTAGTGTGAATGTGTAAAAAATTTCACCGCAGAAACCGCAGAACACTTCGACAATCTAAAATATAATAAAAATACCAAACGACATAGAAACTGAACGAGACCATAACCATATGTTAGCTAACTAAATTATATATTCGGAGATATAGGACTCTGCATATTTTCAATTTTTCATAAGGATGTGCAAGCGCTTAAGTTCAGGTATCTTCGTGGAATGCTGCTCCAGACTGCAGTCCAGAGCCTCATTCGCAGTCCGTTCCCGTTGCTGTGATCTATCAGTATCGAAAAATAGACCATAGAGGATTCTATCTTATCGAATCTTATCCGATATGAGCCATAGAACATTACTTTCCGACATGTATCTAATTTAATATCGATTTAACACTACGACATGTACAGTAAAAGCACAGATTTGGCGTCGCCTCTTCGAGGCGATGTTTCGTGACGATATTCTCAACATTTTAAACTTAAACCACTACATAACAGTTATCAACAGTAACGGAATTCAACGTTCCTAAAACATAGGCATGTTAAATAGGATTTTAATTCTGTTAACCTATCGAACATCTAGGTAAACGTTCGGTTATCGATCGTAATTCTCATTTCATTTAGCCAAACTAAATTAGATAAGGACCATATGACTCCTACATGATGCCAAACACAGTAATAATTCCTAGTCGAGCTCTAATTAATAAGACGGTGCTATAGTTCACTACAAATCTCAATAAATCGACTATCTAATTATATATATATATATAGTTGTTGTAACTAACACGGCTAAAGTTTGTGGGTAGCATGGTAAACAAGTGAATGTTTCACTTGCCTTCGGTCGTTGATATAGAAGCGACACCACGTGCAGGATTCGTCTCGACATACGAGACGATGCGATGCTGGACACGGTGCGTGACGCGAGCGCGGTGCGCGGTGACCTGGTACTGGACACTGTAACGACACGGGCACGGCACGGTAATGGGTGCGGTGACGACACGGGCGTAACACGGTACTGGGCATGGTCTTAGTTCGGTGCATGGTGCGGGTGTGGCACAGCACAACACGGTATTGGACACGACGCTGGTGTGGGAGTGGGCATGGTGTGTGCACTGGACCGGGGTGGCACGAAGGCGGGCACGGTGTGGCACGGAGGCGAGCACGGGGTAGCACGGAGGCGGGCACGGTTCTGGACGTGGTGTTGGTATTCGTCGAGAAAGTGATGGTGTTGGCGAGGGTCGTCGGCAGTCGATTTAAGCGGCGGCTGGAAACGGTGAAAAGCTAGGGTGCCGATAGCGATCGGGGTAGCAAGGGGAGCTCAGGTGTAGGCCGAGTGTCGTGATGAAGGCATAGGGGCACGGTGGTGAAGGCGAGGGTGGCGGTGGTGGTCGGAGACGACCTCGTTGGTGGGCTCGTCGGCGTTGAGTTGTTGTCTACGGTGGTCGGCGGTTGAAAGGAGTTGGGTAGAGAGGAAGGGAGTGGGGTTCTGCTCGTGATGGTAGAGGTGAGGCTGCTTGTCGGCTGAGATCGCTGGAGGAGCTCGGGTGGCCAGAGATGATGGTGCTAGGAGCCGTGGTCGCCGACGGTGAGAGAATGGGGAAGGTGTTCTGGAGTGACAGCGAGCGAGAGAGTATGAGATTAAGAGGGAGGAAGAGGGAGAGAGGAAGTGGGAGAGGATAGAGGAGGTGGTCGTGGAGATCACGGGGATCGTTGGCGTGATGAAGATGGGGTCGGGGATGAGTGCGAGAGAAGAGGGAGGGGAGCCGTTGGGGGGAGAGAGGGGAGACGGGTGAGTGGAGAGATGGGAGTCGGGGATCTCAGGGTTGTTGAGATCGTGGCGAGGTGGTGGTGGAGGTGGGCGCGGGTCATAATGTCATGCCCCGCTTCCTAGCAGCCGGTAACGGTGATGTGGCAGTCCACAACGTATTTACTAAGAAATAAATACGTTAAGCGTAATTAATCAATATATAAAGATGTACAAGAATGACAAGAGTATTAAAATAAAACAACAACTTTACTTACATTCATCTTTACATACAACCATTTGAAAATAAAAGATATAATGATTAAAGCAGTGCCTAAACAATGATATACAGTAAAGTAAGTGCAGGGGAAACTAGAAGTCTGGCTAAACGGTGAACTGGTCCAAGTCCTCCTGGCTCGGTTCGATCTCCTCAGAGTCTGATCCACCCGATGAACATTCCAAAGAAAGAAATAGAAAAGAATGTCGTTAGCGAATCCACGCTCGGTAAGTTCCAAAAGAAGAAAAAGAATATAATAAGTAATGTGAGATGAACTGGTTGTTTACCCCAATCAGAGCAAGGCTCTGTTCAAATTCCAAGGCGGAAGATGAAGCAACGCTTCACCTTCCCTCAATCAGAGCAAAGCTCTACTTGGAAAATTCAAACTTTAATTAAAGAAGCAATGCTTCAGCTGGCCTGTGCTCTGTGCTGCACGCCACGTGTCAGCGCAGTTGCGCTGCGCGCTGCGCGACACGTGTCAGCGCAGTTGCGCTGCGCTGTGCGCTGCGTGACACGTGTCACGCTCTGGAGCATTTGCGCCAAACAGAATTAAAATTCTAAGAAATCTTTCTGTTTTTGTTAAAACAAGAAGATTTTCTTCTGTAAAATAGAAGCCTTTGGATCAAAGATCCAACGGTGGGAAAATTCCCCAAATCACTCAGAGAAAAATCTCTTTAACTAATTTATGGGCACTATAAAAGGACCCTAGACCTCAATTCAAAGGCATCAACATTTTGTGAGAAATTAAACAGAGAGAACTCTGAAGAATTGGAGAGAATTCCTCAAGAACAAAAAAAGGTAGAAAACCTTTAGAAAAAGAGAAAATTCTCTTATGAACAGATCATTGATCTAAGAACAAGATCAAGTATCTCTAATGAAAAGAAAAAAAAATAATAATAAGTGCTTTGCACTTTTTTATGAACCATCGGTTCCCCGAGATAAGAAAAACAAGAAGAACTTGTTTTCTTTGATCTAAATTAGATCAAGAAAACAAACAGTGCTTTGCACTTCTTTTATGAACCATTGGTTCTGAATCTAAAAGATTCTCAAGTTAATAGTGCCTTGCACTTGCAGAACTGCGCTGTTGCTCTCTTGGGTTGGCGCAAGCCACCTGAGAGTGCCACGTGTCAACATCTGAACCATTTGCGCTATGCGCTTTTGAAATAGAGCCTTGCTCTCTGGAATTGGCGCAACTCACCAGAGTGCGCCACGTGTCAGCAGCGCAAGCGCAGAGCACTAGCGCAGCGCACTGCGCTTGCATGACACGTGTCGTCACCACAAGCGCTTGCGCTCTTTGATTGGCGCAAAACGCCTGAAAATGCAATGCATTTCCTAAAGGGCCAGGCCCAAGTCAAAAAGACCTAGCAAGCCAAAATAAATTGCAAAGCAATAAAAAGGGCAGAGCCCAAGTAAAATTGATGCTCTGCATCATTTATAAATGGGCAGAGCCCAAAACAAATTGATGCTCTGCATCCTTTATGGGCAGAGCCCAAATAAAAATAAAAATAAATGCAATGCAAAAACAAATAAAAATGATGAGTATACTCTCAACTGGACTTAGCCCAATCGTGGCCGTAAGTTCTCAAATTAAATTGACTGAGCACAGTTGCTCTTTTATATCAATTTACACTTGGTCTAAGGGTACATCTCTGAATCCCTCTGACACGTGTCGTTGTAATCCTTCAACGTCGTCAGGGAGGTGACGGGTCCCGACGGCCATATATTCAAAGGACCGCAATGTCCTTAAATTACCTAAGGACCGCAATGTCCTTAAACTACCTATGGACCACCACGTCCCTAAACTGGAACATGGACCACCATGTCCCTAAACTGGCGATGGACCACCACGTTCCTAAACTGGAACATGGACCACCATGTCTCTAAACTGGCGATGGACCACCACGTCCCTAAACTGGAGTATGGACCACCACGTCCCTAAACTGGCGTTGGACCACTATGTCCTTAAACTGGAACAATAGAGCTCCCAAATGCTCTTTTGTCGGATCTAAACGATCCCGTTTAAGTTGATCTTAGCCTCAAATATGGCTAACGTATCCTTAAACATTAAAATAGACTTTAGTCCCAAATTGGACTATAAGACCCCCAATCAACTTTGGTTCAAGGGTACATCTCCGAACTCCTCTGACACCTATCGTTGTAATCCTTCAACGACGTCAGAGAGGTGATGGGTCCCGATGGCCATGCATATAATGGACCACTATGTCCGTAAACTGGAACAATAGAGCCCCAAATGCTCTTTTGTCGGATCCAAACGATCCCGTTAAGTGATCTTAGTCTCAAATCAGACTAATGTATCCTTAACGAACATTTAAGTTGATCTTAGTCTCAATACGGCTAACGTATCCTTAAACCAAAACACCAAACCCAAATCTAAATAAATACGGATTTGGACTAATCCACGTCCTACGGGCGACTACATCACTTAGTCTCCGTATACAATCCACGGGCAACCACAAACAAAACAAACACACACGACAAGAAGTGAAATTCTGGAGAAGGAGAAAGTGGCTACCGCGATGCGGTAGCTTAATTAACTGCAGGGGCTTGCGCCTGCAGGGAAGAGCATCCCCACAATCAAAAACCCCTCAAGCGAGGGGGAGTCTGACGAAGTCTGCTACATCGGCCGCATCCGTCTAAACCTCCGATACACGGTGCCATAAATCAACTTGGCATCTTCGGAGAGGTAGACGGATAAAACCAAATAGCATCTGCCCCGAATCTCAGGCAAGACGTCCTAATGCGTTGGCCGCCATTCGGAGGAGAACAGATTTTGGCACGCCCGGTGGGACCTTTTCTTCTTTCCACTCCATACTTCGTGTGTCGTGTTCGTGAACGAATCGCGGTTTGTTATGGTTACCTATGGATTCGAGGTACTAAGATTTGGTGTCTTGCTCCGTGCAGAGAACTAAAGATCAATGGCTTCAAACTACACTGCCTGTAACTGCAACTCTCGCTCCGTCCTCGCTGGAGGGGTGACTTATGGGCCCCAAGCGGCCTCCCTTTTCAAGATGCCAGTGGAGCAGGTAACTCAGGCCATCGCTGGATTATTCTTTGGGACTATGCTCCCACTAATGAGCTTCAATGCCCCAACGACATCGGAAGAAGCTCCAGAGAAGCCGGTCTTTGATCGACTCACCACTGCCGCGACCCCTCTCAACGGGTCGCCCAGTTTCAATACCTCGGTTTTCAACAGACTGGGCCAGAACGTCTGCAAACCTGCGATACCCGAAGCTGCCATCCCAAAGCGGATAGCCATCCCGACTCAAACGGACGAAATCATTAGAAAGGCTCCTCCTTCCCAGAAGTCAATTTTTACAAGGCTGGCCATTCCGGTTGCTGTCCCAGGCGAGGTCCTCAAAGCTGCTTCCCCTACCCAGAGCAGGAGCATGAAGAAGCTTATCCAACAACGGAGGTGACTCCATCCGCAAGACACGCTCGACGTCGCCACCGGCGTTGAGTAAGAAAGGCTGGGGGCAACTCCCCCTCTGGATTTACGCCACCAGCTCCGATGGTGGGGATCAATGCTGCTGTTCCAACCGGGAACAACTTTGAATTGCTGAATACGGTGCGCAGAAACTCTCCTACTGCGATGTTGAAACGAACTCCTTCACCTGTGGAGAATACTCCAGAGAAGACGCTAAAGCAGCCCCCTCAACGGCTGTCCTCTAAAATTTACAAAGTCTGGCGACAGGTCCAAGAGTCGGTCATTGATAAAAACTATCTCCGCCGACAGAAAAAGATGAAGGTGCGGCAGGAGAAGGATTACTCTGTCAAGCCACAAAAAGCAAAAGCTACTTGGGTGCCCACTACAACGGCACCCTCAACTCCAATCACTCAAAAAATGAGGCCGCAAAAAGCCCATGTGTCTTTGGCAAATCGCAAAGACACCGAACACAAACGCCCCAAGTCTGGGGGCATGATGGTGCACACCGTTTATGTGGCTTCCGGAAAGGAGGAAAGCCGTGCTTCGACGGGTCACCGACCGCTCACCCGATTTGTGACGAAAGCCCAGGAGCAGCAACAGAAGCTTCAGGAAATGATGACTGTGATGGCTGCACTTACCGAACCAAAAGAAAGTTCGGAAGTATCACCAGAGCAGCGTCACGAACAAGAAACTAATGCTGACTTCTTACGTAGAATCCTTGAAAAGAAGGACAGAGAAGCCGCAGAACAAGCGGCTAAAATAAAACAAATGGCACTCCTCTTTCAAGACATGGTAGGGATGATGTTACAGCCGGACCCTCCAGCTGAAGACCCTCCAGTCATTGTCGGAAATGACGGAGGGGAAACATCTGACCCTCCTCCGGCTCTTTTAGCAGCCAAGGAAGAAACCATTTCCAAGGCCTTACTGGATGACTATATAGCTCAGCAAATACGAGCTCATCAGGCGAGTGAAGCGGCTGGGCAAACTGTTAGAACTGGACGACCCTATCCGGGCTGGTATGACCACATCAGTTACCCGCCGGGATATACGATCCCTAAGTTCCACGTATATAAAGGGACAGGGAATCCGCATCAACATGTCGCTCAATTCAGGGCCTTATGCGGCAACACTGGAGGCGATGACAAACTGTTGCTTCGCCAATTCGTTGGCAGCTTAGCAGAAAAAGCCTTTGAATGGTATTCGGAGTTACCTAACGACTCTGTCAAAACATTTGCGGAGATGGAGTTACTGTTTACACAAAGATTCGCGAGTGCTAGTGAATGCACCCCGATAACAGCAATGATAAATGCCAGGATAAGGCCCGGCGAAACATAGGTCCAATACGCAACACGATGGCGGAACCTATGGTCAAAATGCGAACAACGCATAGAAGAGGCACCTGCGGTAGGCATGTTCGTGGGCACTCTTGATCCGCAAGTGACTATCTCGCAATTCATGATGTTCTTCAGGCCGACCACCTTCCAGGCATTGATCGACAAATTAGCCCAAATGGACCAGATGGGCCACGGACCGTCTCCTCCAAAACCAGACTCTCGAAATGAGAAGGGAAAAGGGAAAGCGACTGTCGTTGCCAATGCTCAACAACAGCCGAGCAACTCAAAGCCGGTCGTCCGCCAAAATAACGTGCATCCACGCCCGTCCCTTGAGGAGAGACTAGGACGTCCTTATTCGTTTCTTCAGAATAAAACGAGAAAACTGTTCGAACTGGCAGTACGCAACAGACTCATCAATCTTCCAAATCCAAAACGTCTGTTACAGCCAGGCGATCTCAATAATCCCGATTACTGCCCTTACCACCAAACGGTAAGTCACCCGATCGAGGATTGTTTCGTCTTCAAGGGATGGATCGAGGATCAGTACCTACAAGGCAAGTTTGCGCTGTCTGAAAAGTGGAAGGTAAACCTACCACAACCGCACACTTCAAAGAAGACGGACACGCCGGGGGCAGCTTGTTCTTTTGTTGAGGATGAAAATGATAGAGAAGACTCATCACACGAATCCGAAGACTACGTGGCGAGTTGTCATGTGATCTCTCACTCATTGGCGGATAATGAAAAGGCTCCTTGCGCCGAGGAACCGAGGTTGGACCCTGAACCAAAAATTCCGCGGTCGTCAGATGAATTGATTGCTGCCTTCCTGAATGAGATTCGTCTGAAAGTTAAAGCCGATCAAGAGCGTGAGATGGCCATACTGGAAGGAGCCAAACGCCGACTACTAGACCAAAGAGTCGAAGCACTCCCGTCAAATCAAAAGCCATCCGCTGCGGATAAAAACAAATTCAAGACGAGGAAAAGGTTCGCCAAAGCCCTGTCAGCAGGAATGAAGCTACCGCCCTCTGAAGAGAATACTCTCGGTGGAATAGAGATGCATCATAACTTCTGCTTATATCATCAGAAGATCATACATCCAACCGAAGACTGCGACTCCTTTAAGTGTTGGTGGCAAGGATATGTTGCTCAAAAGCAACACTTCAACAGGACAAAATGTGGAGCTCATAGACATCGGAAAAATGCGATAGATGAGCGCAAAAGAGCCGATGATGACTGTCACATAGCCGACTCCAAGGGATCGCAAATTATCACCTTTGGAAGCGACTCTAACGAAGAAGTTGCCCTCAACCCTCTCCTCAAGGAATCCATTTCAAAAATTAAAGAATTAAGGAGTTGCGAGAACATTCAGCCGTGCAATCGCACGCTACTCGAAAAAAATCTCGGCCCCGCAAACAAAGGATCGAGCAGAAAGGATAAAGGAAAGGGGAAAATGACCTTCGTTGCCAACACTCAACAACAGTCGAGTAGCCCTAAACCGGTTGTTCGTCAAAACAATATGCGTCCACGCATATCCCTCGAGGAGAGGCTAAGACGTCTTTACTCATTTCCCTGGGATGAAACAAGGAGGCTGTTCGAAGTGGCAGTGCATAACAGGCTTATCACTCTACCGGAGCCGAAACACCAACTACAACTGGATGATGTCAACAGTTCTAATTATTGCCCTTACCACCAAACAGTAGGTCACCTGATCGAGCATTGCTACGTCTTCAAAAACTGGGTTGAAGACCAATACCTACAGGGCAAGTTCGCGCTCTCCGAAAACTGGAAGATAAACCCGCCTCGACCGCACGCTCTGAGAAAGACGGATACGCCGGGGGCATCATGCTCAGTCATAGAGAAAGCCTCATAGACCGAAAAGTCAGTAAACTAGAGATTCGCCTCAAATACGGCGACGGCGGACCGAAACGTCCTTAAACTAATGATGGGCCATAATGTCCTAAAACTTGCAAAAGACCGAAACGTCCTTAAACTACTACCGCAGCATCTTTAGGCTGACGAGAAGAATAAAAAAATATATAAAATAAAAAATATATAAAGACGGTATGTCCAGAAGCAAAAAAAGGGGCACGGATGAAAATCCGAAAGGGCTCCGTGAGTAAAAACAGCAGGGCTACCGGCGAGTCTTGTGAAAACCCGAAAGGGCGCAATCTCGTTAAAAAAAACAAAAAAAAAGGTATGTCCATAAGCAAAATGGGCACGGATGAAAACCCGAAAGGGCTCCGTGAGTAAAAATAGCAGGACTACCAGCGAGTGTTTGTGAAAAAACCTGAAAGGGCGCAACTTCGTTAAAAGGACACTTACAGGATCCTCTCGACCCTGTAAGGAGAAACCACCCGCGTGAGATCCTTACGACTCACAAAGGAGCAACACACTTAGGGATCCCCACGATTCCTAGGGAGAAAATACACTTGCGAGATCCTCACGACTCGTAAGGAGAACTCTCTTATGGGACCCTCACGGCTAGTAAGATTTGAAAGTCTTAAGTTACAGAGACCTAAACCTGTGCTTAAGCAACCCCCACAACTTCCAATATTGCCCTACAAGCGGCTCACACTGACCCTTGTATACAATCCACGGGCGCGAATAAACATTTCTCTAACCAAGTTTCATCCGTGACTGGGGATGTGTACCCATGATAAACAACCCTTGTAGGTCCTCTCGATTTACAAGGATAAAACCCTCTTGTAGGATCCTTACGACTTACAGAGGAACATACACTTAGGAATCATCAGAAAATACACCTGCAAGATCCTCACGACTTGTAGGGAGAAATACCTTTGTGAGACCCTTACGGCTCATGAAGTTAAAATCCTTAGTCGACAGGACCTTAACCCTGATCGCTAAGCCACCTTTGTTTGACATCGACAGAGGCAGATGATGATTCGCTCCTGGCAATATCCCGGTTATAGCGGTGCTGATGCCGAAATCAGTGTATAATTTCAAGTTTACGGCAAAGAGCCAGCAAGCCACACATGCATGCAAAATAGCCGAAATGATGGGGCAACTTGCAATAAAAAGCAGCAAGTGAAAATATATGCATGCAAAATAGCCGAAATGATGGAGCAACTTGCAATAAAAAGCAGCAAGTGAAAATGTATGCATGCAAAATAGCCGAAATGATTGGGCGACTCGCAATAAAAAGCAGCGAGTAAAAATGAAATAAATAGCCGAAATGATTGGGCACCGCGAAAAATAGCCGAAATGATTGGGCAATCGCGACCTTCGCGATATAAAAGCTGAAATGATAGAGCATCGCGGAAATAGAATAATAAAAAAAAAATGAATGAAACTTCTGCCCTACAGGTGAGATCACATCGATCCCTGTATACAATCCAGGGGCACTAACAAAGAGGGAACCATACATTCCCAACAGGCTCCACCAGAAAGCGAAGCCAAATCTCGACGGTTCATAGACAACCCAGAGACAACCTCGACATTTGTCGCAATATTGCAGACATAATGTCAACAGGCGAAGCAAAAGGAAGATCCCTAGCTTCAGGGTCTCGATGTCAACATCGACAAATTAGAGATCACCAATGGCGTTCCTTCGCGGTCCAGCAGGATGCAGATGCAACGTCAACAAAAGACCCCATGGTCGAAACAAAGCGGAGTGATGGCAAAATCCCAACTCCACCTCAACATTCGTCTCGTTACAACAGACGTAATGTCAACAACGACATTCCGTCTTAACGTCTTGATGGTAACTCATATAAAACCGGAAAGATATTCGGAGATCATCTCGCACCAGCGCAGAGTGGTCACCACCTCGACGATCGTCTCGATACAGCAGACGAGATGTCAACAACAGTGTCCTTCCTTCGACAGGATTCGGACACACTAAAGCAAATGAAGCGAAGGCCAAATTCCTAGCTTCAAGGTCTTAACGGCGAGTCATATAAAGCCTGAAAGACAACTGGAGATCGTCTCACGCCAGTGTAGAATGGTCATCACCTTGACGTTCGTCTCGACACAGCAGATGCGACATCATCAAACAAACGGAGCCAAGGCAAAATCCCAGCTCCACCCCGACGTTCGTCTCGATACAGCAGACGAGTTGTCACCTCAGTGTTCTTCCTCCAGCAGGGATCAGACGCGACAATCAAACAAATGGAGCCACGGCAAAATCCCATCTCCACCCCGACGTTCGTCTCGATACAGCAGACGAGTTGTCACCACAGCGTTCTCCCTCCAGCAGGGATCAGACGCAACAATCAAACAAATGGAGCCACAGCAAAATTCCAGCTCCACCCTGACGTTCGTTTTGATAAAGCAGACGAGTTGTCACCTCAGCGTTCTTCCTCCAGCAGGTATCAGACGCGACAATCAAACAAACGGAGCCACGGCAAAATCCCAGCTCCACCCCGACGTTCGTCTCGATACAGCAGACGAGTTGTCACCCCAGCGTTCTCCCTCCAGCAGGGATCAGACGCGACAATCAAACAAACGGAGCCACGGAAAAATCCCTAGTTCCAAACCTCAACGGTTCATCAGCAACCTAAAGACAACCGCGACATTCGTCTTGATACAGCAGACGCGATGCCAGCAAAGGCCAAATTCCTAGCTTCAGGGTCTTGACGGCAACTCACATAAAACCTGAAAAACTATCGGAGATCATCCCACACCAGCGCGGAGTGGATATGACTCATTGGGGCTCGCCAAAATGAGCCTAACCTCAAGTAAAAAGCGGTATGGCAAATTCCTAACGCTTGCTCTTCCGACGGTCAAACTGCCTAGGAAGATTGCTTGAAGACGTTTTGTCCAGCCCCCGAAGGGATCAGAGACACGGCAGTCGCAGGGCTACTCGAACAGCACGATTGCCTATCGAGGAACATATCAGCTTATGCGACGGTACGACGGCCAAAACCCTAAGTACCACAGACTCTAACGGACTTCTGTCGAAAAGAGCAGAGGTTAACTGTGACGTTAGGATATTCTTGCGAGAAATGCTTGATTCGTCTCGACTTGTGATGAAATTGATGTCTTTGCGAGAAATTTTCGATACGGCTCGACTCGTGAGATAAAGCCTTAGGCAATAGGCATAAAAGGAGCCTGTTTCCTAAGCACTGGGACCCTGCAAGTTGGCCCAAAACGGCCTCTTGCACACTATCCACGGGTCTCACTCTCCAAACTTGAAACTCGACAAGGAGGGAAACAACCGCTTACAGGTCCTCTCGACTCGTAAGAAGGAAAAATTCTCTTATAGGATCCTTACGACTTATAAGAGAAAACACACTTAGGAATCCTCACAATTCCTAAAGAGAAAATCCACCTACGAGATCCTCTCGATCCGTAGGGAGAAAAGTCTCTATGAGACCCTCACGGCTCATAGAGTTGAGAAGTCTTAGGCGGCAGATCCGAACCTGCGACCTAAGCCATCGCTATCTTTTGGAAAAACTAAGTTATCTTCCAATTATGTTTATCAAAACAGCATGCTAATAATAAAAGAAAGAGAGAGGCAACAGAAAAAACATCCGATTTGCATTTGATCAAGCGTTCGGGACACACTCATCCATGCATGTACAAAAAATTCAGAACAAGGGATAAGACAAGCTGAAATGGAAATTTTCTATTCATATCATAAAAAGGGGTTCTTACAATCACGGAGAAATGGATAATAACATTATTAAAATGTTTACAAAGGTATAACCTCGAACCTAGGACATGGATTGAGGAACTCGAAAGCGACCCTATCTATGACTTTCCAAGCCTCGCGGACCATCCTGGTGTGCTTTCTTTCGCGAGCATAAGCATCAGGATCCCCCCTGATGTCTTCCACCCTCCGATAAGCAGCGAGTATGGCAGACTGTTGAAAGACCTCGTGCAAGAGATCAACGAGACTGTCTCGCCGTCTCTTCGAGATAAAGTTCATCAGGTACACCGAGTGCACCTTATCCTCGGCGGCATCCAACGCCCTAAGCGGCACACCGGAACAGAATAGGGGAAGCGCTTCCCAGATGGCTCCCACGATAAGCTTAAGGAGAGAGGAACGTCAGGGAAGCAGCGGACCGTTGTATGCGTCGAAGCGGCTCATAATTTCAGCACACTCCGCGTTTGTGAACTCTCAATTTTGAGAACGGACAAGTCGGCGGATGTCCCCGTAAGAGATGATCTCGTTAAGAGCATACATATGGGCGTCCATTGTTTCTGTGAAAGAAAATCAACAAAATGATCAGAAAGACTGATTAAGCAAAACGATATAATGCACTGAGGAATAAAATGCCATCTTTAAACTCCAAGATCAATGAAAAACTCCTGAGAGTTCTATTGTATGATTTGGAAGGAGCAAAGCTCCATTATTGAATTAAGAAAATCCAAGGAAAATCATTCAGAGAGCAGAGCTCTATGGAACCCTAATAGGGTCCCCTTTAGTTCTCTTTAGATCTCTTTAAGACCTGTAGAGCAAAGCTCTCCTAAGTGAAACCCTAAATGGGTTTCCTTTAGATCAGGGATCTATTGAGAGCGAGGCTCTATCAATGAAAATTAATTTAATTTAATTTAATCCAAATTAAAAATTTCACCTAAAAGTTTTAAGAGTTTAACTCTTGAAGATTCTTGAAAATAAAGAGCAGGGCTCTGAGTTCTGAAAGTAAAATTTTAGAGATGAAAATCACCTAAGGGACCAAAGGTCCTATTTATAGGCATCAAATGCCCTTTTAGCTTCCAAGGGATGGCGCAACGGTTGGGAGTCTGCCACCGCTGCGCTCACGTTTGGAGGCCACGTAAGCGCAACGGTGGGGGGGGGGCATTTGTTTACCCCAATCAGAGCAAAGCTCTGTTCAAATTCCAAGGCGGAAGATGAAGCAACGCTTCACCTTCCCCCAATCAGAGCAAAGCTCTACTTGGAAAATTCAAACTTTAATTAAAGAAGCAACGCTTCAGCTGGCTCTGCGCTGCACGCCACGTAGCAGCGCAGTTGCGCTAGCACAGTTGCGCTGCGCTGCGCGACACGTGTCAACGCAGTTGCGCAGCGCTGTGCGCTGCGTGACACGTATCACGCTCTGGAGCATTTGCGCCAAACAGAATTAAAATTCTAAGAAATCTTTCCGTTCTTGTTAAAACAAGAAGATTTTCTTCTGTAAAACAGAAACCCTTGGATCAAAGATCCAACGGTGGGAAAATTCCCCAAATCACTCAGAGAAAGATCTCTTTAACTAATTTATGGGCACTATAAAAAGGACCCTAGACCTCAATTCAAAGGCATCAACATTTTGTGAGAAATTAAACAGAGAGAACTCTGAAGAATTGGAGAGAATTCCTCAAGAACAAAAAAAAGGTAGAAAACCTTTAGAAAAAGGGAAAATTCTCTTATGAACAGATCATTGATCTAAGAACAAGATCAAGGATCCCTAATGAAAAGAAAAAAATAAATAATAATAGGTGCTTTGCACTTTTTTATGAACCATCGGTTCCCCGAGATAAGAAAAACAAGAAGAACTTGTTTTCTTTGATCTAAATTAGATCAAGAAAACAAACAGTGGTTTGCACTTCTTTTATGAACCATTGGTTCTGAATCTAAAAGATTCTCAAGTTAATAGTGCCTTGCACTTGCAGAACTGCGCTGTTGCGCTCTTGGGTTGGCGCAAGCCACCTGAGAGTGCCACGTGTCAACATCTGAACCATTTGCGCTATGCGCATTTGAAATAGAGCCTTGCTCTCTGGAATTGGCGCAACTTACCAGAGTGCGCCACGTGTCAGCAGCGCAAGCGCGGCACACTGCGCTTGCATGACATGTGTCGTCACCACAAGCGCTTGCGCTCTTTGATTGGCGCAAAACGCCTGAAAATGCAATGCAATGCATTTCCTAAAGGGCCAGGCCCAAGTCAAAAAGACCTAGCAGGCCAAAATAAATTGCAAAGCAATAAAAAGGGCAGAGCCAAAGTAAAATTGATGCTCTGCATCATTTATAAATGGGCAGAGCCCAAAACAAATTGATGCTCTGCATCCTTTATGGGCAGAGCCCAAATAAAAATAAAAAGAAATGCAATGCAAAAACAAATAAAAATGATGAGTATACTACTCTCAACTGGACTTAGCCCAATCGTGGCCGTAAGTTCTCAAATTAAATTGACTGAACACAGTTGCTCTTTTAAATCAATTTACACTTGGTCCAAGGGTACATCTCTGAATCCCTCTGACACATGTCGTTGTAATCCTTCAACGTCGTCAGGGAGGTGACGGGTCCCGACGGCCATATATCCAAAGGACCGCAATGTCCTTAAACTACCTAAGGACCGCAATGTCCTTAAACTACCTATGGACCACCACGTCCCTAAACTGGAACATGGACCACCATGTCCCTAAACTGGCGATGGACCACCACGTCCCTAAACTGGAACATGGACCACCATGTCCCTAAACTGGCGATGGACCACCACGTCCCTAAACTGGAGTATGGACCACCACGTCCCTAAACTGGAACATGGACCACCATGTTCCTAGACTGGCATTGGACCACCATGTCCCTAAACTGGCGTTGGACCACTATGTCCTTAAACTGGAACAATAGAGCTCCCAAATGCTCTTTTGTCGGATCTAAACGATCCCGTTTAAGTTGATCTTAGCCTCAAATATGGCTAACGTATCCTTAAACATTCAAACATACTTTAGTCCCAAATTGGACTATAAGACCCCCAATCAACTTTGGTTCAAGGGTACATCTCCGAACTCCTCTGACACCTATCGTTGTAATCCTTCAACGACGTCAGAGAGGTGACGGGTCCCGATGGCCATGCATACAATGGACCACTATGTCCCTAAACTGGAACAATAGAGCCCCAAATGCTCTTTTGTCGGATCCAAACGATCCCGTTAAGTTGATCTTAGTCTCAAATCAGACTAACGTATCCTTAACGAATATTTAAGTTGATCTTAGTCTCAATACGGCTAACGTATCCTTAAACCAAAACACCAAACCCAAATCTAAATAAATACGGATTTGGACTAATCCACGTCCTACGGGCGACGACATCGCTTAGTCTCCGTATACAATCCACGGGCAACCACAAACAAAACAAACACACACGACAAGAAGTGAAATTCTGGAGAAGGAGAAAGTGGCTACCGCGATGCGGTAGCGTAATTAACAGCAGGGGCTTGCGCCTGCAGGGAAGAGCGTCCCCACAATCAAAAACCCCTCAAGCGAGGGGGAGTCTGACGAAGTCTGCTACATCGGTCGCATCCGTCTAAACCTCCGATACACGGTGCCATAAATCAACTTGGCATCTTTGGAGAGGTAGACGGATAAAACCAAATAGCATCTGCCCCGAATCTCAGGCAAGACGTCCTAATGCGTCGGCCGCCATTCGGAGGAAACCTCCGATACACGGTGCCATAAATCAACTTGGGATGATGCAGGACTACTAAGATTATGATCCGGATCATACTGGTGGGACAGAGTAGTCTTTGAGCATATCCTTGAAATGTTCCTAGTCGTGGGTATGTCGAGATGGGGCATCGATATCACCAGAGTAGACTAGCGTATACGTTACTTGTCCCATATGATGGGCGATGGATGATCACATATCCATTGGTGTGGTGACACCATAGATCGTATACGGGTGCTCAGTGGAGACTGGGTACACTGAACGGACTCGCCGAGAACTCTTATGTGGTATTATATCTATCATAGGATAGCAGCTCTCAGGTGACACTGATACAGGTTAGTCTGTAGACCCGAGATTGTCATAGAGTCTTGTGTGTCTCCCATTGTACTTTGATCTCCACCCCACAACAGCTCTACTGAGTTGTGCAAACAAGTGGATTTTGGGTACAGTCCCGAGGCACATGGAGGAAATGAGCGATAGGAAGGGTTTCATCTCTCCCGGTATTGGGGGTTGATGTTGCACCATGTACGATTGGCTATAACAGGAAGTCCCTGGCCAGGGCTGCTGAAATTTACTGATAAGTGTTATCAGTAGTTTCTCGATATGTTATGAGCCATATACTGGCATGACTTATTGGGTTATTGGGGTCGACGATACCATCCCTAGACTCACATATGCAGCATATTTGACGAAGAGACCAGACTGTACGGTAAGTGCTGCCAGTTGGCTCGGCAGAAGTTTTAGCAGGTTGCTTGTATTTCTTCTGATCACTCAATACCTAGGAGCCGTTACGTACTGCTGGTGCCACTGACGGTTTGTGGGTATGTGATGTGATCACCGCCTACTGCTAGCGTATTGACGAGTCTTAGAGTCCCACAAAGGAGTCTCCTAGCTCAGGCGAAATGATTTGGGGTGCATATGTGATATGCACGGGAACTCGATTAAATGCGTGTATTGGATATCGTATTTTAATCGGGCATTTACTATTGGACGGGTCGTATGTGATATGACCGGGTTATTAAATCAAGTGTTGATTTAATATAAAGTCCATTAGCTCATTTATTAAAACCTATCTCTTTTGATGCATGCATGAGTGTATGTATATGTTGATATGCATGGACACATGCAAGCATAGATGTGTCATGGTTGATGATACATTGGTGGTGGCAATGCAAGACTCACATGGTAACAATATTCATATATTTTGTTAATTTGAGATTAAGCAAAATGACAAATGAAATCATGGTTGACTATTCAACTCTCATTTTCTTGTGTTGACAAGTCAAAACCATGGTTTCATTTGCCCATAGTTTTGGCCCAAGGTTTTGCTTAAACTCAGGTTACAAAATATCTAGATATTTTGTAACCATAGTTTGGTATGATAACTCTCTCTTACTCTCATGAATTAAGCAAGGGTTATTATTATAATTCTCATATTATTCTCTCTCTTGAGTTTAGCTTGTGCCATCTTCTTCTTCCTCTCTCTCCTCAAAGCTCACTAGGGTTTCAAAAGAAAGAGAAAGGATTAAAAAAAAGGTTTTTAATTGAGATCCAAACCCAAATCAACATTATACTTTGGTCTTGCCCACTTGAGTGGAGTGTTAGCTTCTTCTTCATCCTTGATCAAGAGAAACTTGGAGCTTGGTGTAAAAAGACTTCGTGGTGGATCATCGTGGATGCGGAAGGACACAAACCAACCGGTTCAAACCTCAATCGATTCAAGGAGTCTAGGAGGAGGTCTACAAAGGTTGTATTCTCTCCAACTTAATGTTAGACACTTGTAGTATATGATACTAGCATGTTGTTACTTTATCTTTCTAGTTCGATTCACGGTTGGAATTGTAAGGCACCCTCTAAAATTTTGTTATAGCATGTGTGATGCTACCCTTAACTTAGTGTGGTGCTATAGAATCCCTTCAGTGGTATCAGAGCTAAGCTAAAAATATAGACAATGTTAGATAGAATACGGAAACGAAATAACTCCGAATTACAAAACCGCAACCCTTGAATTTAGCTTCTCTGTCGATTTTTTAAAGTGTTAGAAATTTTTTTCAAACAACTGCAGAAGCTTACTGACACAATACTATGAGCACAGAACAAATTTTAAGCCTTGCCCTCGGATTTTGGCCAAGCCCCAACCCCTATATTCCGGCGACGCCGGCCCCATATGCCCAGAAATGCTTCAAATTTTTCCTGTGCTCTGGTGTCTAGGTTTTGGGGTTTCAGGTATTGTTTGTTTAGGCCAAATTTTCATTTGATGCAAATTTTCTTAGGGCCTTATTCGGAGTATTTCGTAGTCATATTTTTTTAATATTGTAATGGTAACTTGTATGATGTTTAACAGTTCAAGCGAACATCAATAATCCTCCATTGCCCTCGCTGAAAATTTCCAAGTGTTGGAATTTTCTTAAGTTAATTATATTTGATAGTCGTGCAAGTAACTTTATGGACCCTCTAGAAGAACAAAAACCTTAACTCGATTCTATGGCCTCGGAACCGTGACTGAACCTTAGGGTTTGCCGTAGTTCCGCGGTGTCATAGGTGAGGCATTGGTTTGGCCCTTTTACGGATGGATCATAGGTACTGTGGCTCGTTTTTGGGTACTTTAACTTTGCTCAAGTGTTGAGCTCATCGGGGTAATTTGAGGGTGCTTGTTGATTCAATTGAAATGTTTAACATTGTCTAGATATCTGTGATGTGATAAAATAATTGGAATCTACACTAATTAGTTTTGTAAAAAGTAATTAGTTGCGTGTAAGTCTAATATTTCGGTTTCGGTAGAATCGGGAATCTTGTTGAATTACCCGGATTCTTTTGAAAAGGTGTTTTCATAGTTGAGACCTAAATATAAGATTTACATTGTTAGGTATGAAATCATCAATATGTGATATTCCGGATTTATGATGTCTAAAGGCAATGTCAATTCCAATTGTTGTAGTTTTTCACTTTCTTTTCTGCAATTTTAAGTGTAGTATGTGGTGTGTCGCCGGTTTCGTTGATAATTGGGGTACACATACTTATTTATATTGATGATATGTGATATTATGTGCCGCTGAGATATGATGTACAGGATCGTCGCCAATGAATATCCGGGTTTTTTTTATGTGAGATGAGAGTTTTTCTTTTCATTCATGTAAAATTAATTGTATGTAATATTATTTTATTGGGGCACTTCCGGGTTGAGGATGATGTTACCATTGTTGTATATTATTCACTTTTCCGCATTAGGATAGACCCAAGGTGGGGAGCACAAGTGACCAGGTTCTAGGGTTCAGTGGGAGGCCATCTCGAGGAGTCGAGACCAGGTCTCCTAAACTCTAGAATTGGTAGGGTCACTTGCCGCTCTCGTAGGGGTCTAGGGGTGTGGGCTTGGCTATTCATAGCGACCGTGGAATCCGTATTTTCTATTGATGGCTAAATACAAAATACGGACTTCCTAGTATATCCTGTATTTTCATATATGTGCTTCTGCTGTGGATATTTTGTAATGCGATTACTTTATATGCTGAGACGAATGGAATATTATATATATGATATATAATAAACGTTGCTTATATTTTGCATCTGCGCTAGTCCCGCCCCGCTATGCCGTTAGTTAAGTAACCTAACGGTTCATAACGGGACATTGTGGCGAATGCAGATGGCATAAGCATATGTTCTATTTTCGTTTCTTTTCTGTAATGGCTTAGGACTTAAATGATGGGACTGCATTAATATGATTAATGTAAACAAAAGAAACCTAAAAAGATGTTGTAGAATCAGATTTGAAACCTACTCGGCTTTTTATGAAAAAGCAAGATTTCAAAAGGCGGAGCTTAAGCCACTCCTTTTAAAACCATTAGATTCTACAACGATATCAAGTTCGAAGCGTTAAAGGTTTTCTTAAAAACTATATGCAGCACTCCGTCATTTTAGGAAGTAGAGTACTTAGTATTCGTGCTATGTATGTTGATTATAGTCAAGGCGTAGTGTACTGTAGCTAAGTGATGTCTTCCTATACACCATATGATGGGATTAATTAGGACATTCATGTGATTATGTTGATTATAGTCAAGGGTCATATGGGTGGGTCTAATTAATCATGAAATGATGGGTAGAACTTGACTGGTACTTATGATATGTTGATTATAGTCAAGGTCATAAGTACTAGGGGTAAAAACATATCGGGAGTTTCAAGTGTTGAAACTTGCAATGAGATTGCATACCTTCTATGTGATAGTAGGATCCCGATCCCACTGTGAGCAATAGTTGCTCCTGGGATAATTTTGCGCTTTACAATTAGCTAACTCATTAGGTGTCTAGAAAGGTGTCAACGGGGCTACGCCTCTGGGAAAATGAGGTTTATTTTAATTAGGTCCGTGCGAAAGCACGGGGAACCTCCCTCAGAAGTACCGGCACCGGCCTGGCTGAACGGTTAGCAAAGTTGTAGAATGTAATTAATCCTGGCTATTTTTTTCCTTTTAAGGTTTGAAAGAGAATTTGATAAAAGCAGTGGGAAATATCGATTAGATAAGATAATAAACCAATCTAATCTTTGCAAGAGCTTACGCTGAATGTACTCGTTTATCTCTCCTGATGGTAGATAACCATGACTGGACTTAAGCAACTATTAGAGAAAAATAAGCTTACCGGACCGAACTATAAAAACTGGTTGAGGAATATTAACATTGCTCTCACATGTGATAAAGTATCATATGTCCTCACTGCCACAGCCCCGCCAAACCAGGCTCTGAATCTTCTGTTGCGGATAGAGAGATCCGCAAAACGTGGGATATTGACCGTGCCACCGCCAAATGCCTCGTGCTTGCATCGATGGACAATACACATCAAAAGCAGCACGAGGATATGGACGTTCAATCCATTTTTCTCCATACAAAGGAGTTGTATGGAGAGCAATCTCGTATCCTACGATACGAAGCATCTCGAAAGTTGTTTCAGATGCGGATGGCTCCTGGCACTTTAGTAGGCGACCACGTTTTGAAGATGATAGCTCTTATTGAAGAGCTTGAAAGCCTCGGATGGGAAATGGACAACGAGCAATATACGGATATTGTTCTGCAGTCTCTTCCCTCTGCCTTTGCTCCTTTCGTAGTGAACTTCAATATGCACAACATGGAGAAGTCACTACCCGAACTTCTCAATATGTTGAGAAATGCGGAGATCACGCTTAAGGCAAAGTCTCCCTCCCTGCTTATTGGATAATCTTCTTCTTCCGTCCCGAAAGCCAAGGCCAAGGGAAAGAGCAAGAAGATATCCACCAAGTCGAGGGGTGGAATAAAAAAGGCAAAGGGAAAGGACAAATCCAAAGCAGTGGAGTCGGGAAAAGGAGAATGTTTCTACTGCAAGAAGACGGGACACTGGAAGCAGGACTGTACTGAGTACCTTGGTCTCAAGAAAAAGAAGCATGGTGATGCTTCAGCTTCAGGTGTGTTCGTAACCGAAAACTGTTTTTCTATAAACTCTGCTTCCTGGGTATTGGATACCGGTTCAGGTTCTCATATCTGCAATTCTGTGCAGGGGCTGAGAAACAACAGGGTTTTGAAGACAGGTGATCATACTCTACGGGTTGGAAATGGTTCCAATGTACATGTAATTTCAGTGGTAGAGTATCATCTGAGGTTGCCATTGGGTTGTATATTGGTTTTGAACCCTTGTTATTTTGTACTAAGCATGCTTTGTAATATAATATCCGTTTCTTTGTTGGACAATCAAGAATATCATTTTATATTGCAGCACAATGTTATGAATATTAAACTAAATCAATAGTTGATTGGTTATGGTACACTTAATAACGAGATATACGTCCTTAATCAACCAGTTTTCAGATATAAATGAAGCTTTTGTTTGGCATTGTAGACTTGGTCATATTAATGAAACAAGGCTAAACAAGTTTCCATAAAGATGGATATTTAAATTATTTTGAGTATAAATCTTATGCGACTTGCCAGTCTTATAACAAAGGTAAAATGACCAAAACTCCATTTACTGGACACGGAGAATGAGCTACTGAGCTCTTGGCCTTCATACATAGTGATGTATGTGGACCAATGTCTATACATGCACGAGGCGGTTTTTTCATACTTCATAACTTTTACTGATGATTTCTCAAGATCTGGTCATGTGTTTTTAATAAAGCATAAGTTTGAAGGTTTCGAGAAATTCAAGGAGTAAAAACTTGAAGTAGAAAAACAAACTGGAATGAGTATCAAGATACTTGGATCGGATCGAGGTGGAGAGTATCTTAGTTCAAAGTTTTTGAACTTCCTAAAAGAGAATGGGATTCTTTCTCAACTCACTCCCCCTTACACACCACAGCACAACGGTGTGTCAGAGCGGTGGAATCGAACCCTATTAAATATGGTATGATCCATGATGAGTGATGTTGAGTTTCCCCTCTCCTTTTGGGGGCATGCATTGGAGACTGTAGCTTTTCTGTTGAACAGGGTTCCGACCAAGACCGTGTCTACCACTCTATATGAGATATGGTATGGGAAGAGACCATCTCTTAAGCGAGTTAAGATTTGGGGTTGTCCGGCTTTTGTCAAAAAGCAGAATCCGTACAAACTCGAGACACGATCGTTCAAATGTATATTTATGGGATATCCAAAAGATTCATATGGATATCTGTTCTACCACAAAGAGGAACAAAGGGTGTTTGTTTCTCGGAATGCCACATTTCTAGAAAATGGGATTTTTCCAAATAATTCTGATGGCAATGTGGTAGATCTAGAAGAAGTTCTAGAGACACAAGTTACAAATGACGACTTGGTTGAACCTAATGTTGCAACAGAACCTAATGAACCTCAGCCACTCCGTAGATCTGGTAGTACTTCTCGCCCACCGGAGAGATACTACGGTTTTCTCGTTGATGGTGATGGAGAAGACTGCATCATGGATGATGATGACCCTACCCGTTTTCAGCAAGCTATCACGAGTGGTGACTCTGTGAAGTGGCTGGATGCCATGAGATCCGAAATGGAGTCTATGTACACCAACAAAGTATGGACTTTGGATGTTGTACCCTCTGGGGTAAAACCCGTAGGGCGCAAATGGATCTTTAAGAGAAAGATCGGTGTAGATGGGCATGTGGAGACCTATAAGGCAAGGCTTGTGACGAAAGGATTTCGACAAAGATCAGGACTGGACTATGACGAAACCTTTTCTCCTGTAACCATGCTTAAATCCATTCGGATCCTACTTGCTATTGCTGCTCACTACGACTATGAAATCTGGCAGATGGACGTTAAAACTGCTTTTCTAAATGGTGATTTAGAAGAGTGCGTTTATATGGATCAGCCAGAGGGCTTCATTGATAGTGGGAGCAGCGGGAAATCATATAGGTTGCTTAAATCCATTTATGTATTAAAGCAGACATCACGGAGTTGGAATATCTGTTTTGATGATGTTATCAAAGAGTTTGATTTCATCAAAAATCCAGATGAACCTTGTGTTTATAAGAAGATTGTAAGAAGTACTGTCACATTCCTCGTATTGTACGTGGATGACATTCTTCTGATAGGAAACGACATTCCTATACTACAATCGGTCAAACTGTTCTTATCACAAAGGTTCTCCATGAAGGACCTGGGTGATGCCTCGTACATATTGGGTATAAAGGTCTATAGGGATAGATCTGAACAGTTATTGGGATTGTCCCAAACCAGGTACATTAACACCATCCTAAAGAGGTTTAGTATGGAAGACTCCAAGCGGGGTTCCTTACCCGCTAGTCATGGAGTCACTCTCTTTAAGGACTTTTGCCCAAAGACCGATGAAGAGAGAGCTTGCATGAGCATTATACCCTACGCTTCCGCTGTAGGATCTATAACGTATGCGATGTTATGTACGCGCCTTGATGTAGCTTATGCACTGGGTGTAGTAAGCATGTATCAATCCAACCTAGGAGAGAATCACTGGAGAACGGTGAAGAACATTCTTAAGTACTTGCGAAAGACTAAAGAAATGTTCTTAGTGTATGGTAACGGAGATCTCCAAATAGAGGCCTTTACCAGTTCGAGCTTCCAGAGTGACAGAGATGATAGCAAATCTATCTCTGGGTTTGTCTTTAGCCTCAATGGAGGGGCGGTGTGTTGGAAGAGTTCCAAACAGGATGCCGTTGCAGACTCCACGATGGAGGCCGAGTATATTGCTGCAAATGATGCTGTCAAGGAAGCCGTCTGGATGAGGAAGTTCGTCTCGGAGCTAGGAGTAGTTCCAACCATTATTGATCCAATACCTTTGTATTGTGATAATAATGGGGCTATGGAGTTAGCCAAAGAGCCCAGGTCCCATCAGCGATCCAGACACATCCTCAGGCGATATCATCTGATCCGGGAGATAGTTGATCGCCACGAGATCGAGATTCGGAGAGTAGATACAAAAGATGACACCGCGGATCCACTCACCAAGGCCCTCCCTTTACCGCAGCACGAGCGACTTTTTGAGAGGTTGGGTATGAGATACTCCAATAATTGGCCTTAGTGCAAGTGGGAGATTGTTGGATATATGTATGCCCTAGAGACCATTATATGATAGTGTATATACCAGTATGTGTGTGTGTGTGTGTTCAGGGGACATTCTTGCTCGACATGATAGTATGCTATCTGGTTGCACCTTTTATCTTGACATGTTCATTTGATCATGCTTTCATTCATTTGGTATATGTTGATATAGCCCTTAGGATGATGCATGACTACTGAGATTATGATGCGGATCATACTGGTGGGACAAAGTAGTCTATGAGCATATCCTTGAAATGTTTCTAGTCGTGGTTGTGTCGAGACGGGGCATCGATATCACCAGAGTAGACTTGCGTATACATTACTTGTCCCATATGATGAGCGATGGATGATCCCATATCCATTGGTGTGGTGACACCAAAGATCGTATACGGGTGCTCGGTGGAGAATGGGTACACTAAACGGACTCGCCGAGAACTCTTATATGGTATTATATCTATCGTCGGATAGCAGTTCTCAGATGATACTGGTATAGGTTAATCTGTAGACCCGAGATTGTCATAGAGTCTTGCGTGTCTCCCACTGTACTTTGATCTCCACCCTACCACGGCTCTACTGAGTCGTGCAAACATGGGGATTTTAGGTACAGTCCCGAGGCACATGGAGGCAATGAGCGATAAGAGGGGTTTCGTCTCTCCCGATATTGGGGGTTGATGTTGCACCATGTAGATTGGCTATAACAGGAAGTCCCTGGCCATGACTGCTGAGATTTACTAATAAGTGTGTTTACCACAATCAGAGCAAAGCTCTGTTCAAATTCCAAGGCTGGAGATGAAGCAACGCTTCATCTTCCCCCAATCAGAGCAAAACTTTGCTTTGAAAATTTAAACTTTAATAAAAGAAGCAACGCTTCAGATTCTTTGTGCTGCGCACAACGTGCCTCATGTCAGGCGCTGATACATCAACGCAGCGCCCGAGGCAGCGCACCCAATCAGAGCAAAGCTCTATTTAAAGCAAAATTAAAGGAAGCAACGCTTCAGTTGCGCAAGTGCTGCGCGACACGTGTCAGCGCAGTCGCGCTGCGCGACACGTGTCAGCGCAGATGCGCTAGCGCAGTCGCGCTGCGTGACACGTGTCACGCGCTGGGGCATTTGCGCCAAACAGAATCAAGATTCTAAAGAAATCTTTCTGTTCTTGTTAAAACAAGAAGATTTTCTTCTGTAAAACAGAAGCCCTTGGATCAAAGATCCAACGGTGGGGAAAATTCCCCAAATCACTCAGAGAAAGATCTCTTTAACAAATTTAACTAATTTATGGGCACTATAAAAAGGACCCTAGACCTCAATTCAAAGGCATCAACATTTTGGTGAGAAATCAAAAATTTTAAACAGAAAGAACTCTGAAAAAATTTCAAGAAGAAGAAAAAAAAGGTAAAAGACCTTTTAAATAGAAGAAATTTCTTCTAATAGATCATTGATCTAAGAACAAGATCAATGATCTTCACATAATAAACAGTGCTTTGCACTTTTTTTTTATGAACCTCTGGTTCCTGAAATAAGAAAAAACTTGTTTTTCTTTGATCTAAATTAGATCAAGAAATTAAATAGTGCTTTGCACTTCTTTTATGAACCATTGGTTCTTGAATCTAAAAGATTCTCAAATTAATAGTGCTTTGCACTTATAAATCTGCACTGTTGCGCTCTTGGGCTGGCGCAAGCCACCATAGAGCGCCACGTGTCAGCATCTGAACCATTTGCGCTATGCGCTTTTGAAATAGAGCTTTGCTCTCTGAAATTGGCACAACTCACCAGAGCGCGCCACGTGTCAGCAGCGCAAGCGTAGCGCACTAGCGCAGCGCACTGCGCTTGCATGACATGTGTCATCACCACAAGCGCTTGCGCTCTTTGATTGGCGCAAATCGCCTGAAAAATGCAATGCATTTCTTTTGTTAAAGGGCCAGGCCCAAGTCAAAAAGACCTAGCAGGCCAAAATAAATTTCAAAGCAATAAAAAGGGCAGAGCCCAAGTAAAATTGATGCTCTGCATCATTTATAAATGGACAGAGCCCAAAACAAATTGATGCTCTGCATCCTTTATGGGCAGAGCCCAAATAAAAATAAAAAGAAATGCAATGCAAAAACAAATAAAAATGATGAGTATTTTCCAACTGGACTTAGCCTAATCATGGTTGTAAGTCCTCAAATTAAATTGACTGAGCAAGATTGCTCTCCTAAATCAATTTACCTCCGGTTCGAGGGTACATCTCCGAACTCCTCTGACACCTGTCGTTGTAATCCTTCAACGACGTCAGAGAGGTGACGGGTCCCGATGACCACATACGAATATGGACTGCGGGGTCCTTAAACTCGTGGACCGAAACGTCCTAAAACTAATATTGGACCGAAACGTCCTTAAACTAATGATGGACCACCACGTCTCTAAACTAGAGTATGGACCACCACGTCCCTAAACTGGCGATGGACCACCACGTCCCTAAACTGGAATATGGACCACCACGTCCCTAAACTGGCGATGGACCACTACGTCCCTAAACTGGAATATGGACCACTACGTCCCTAAACTGGAATATGGACCGTAATGTCCTTAAACTACCTATGGACCATTATGTCCCTAAACTGGAACAATAGAGTTCCCAAACGCTCTTTTGTCGGATCCACATGATCCCGTTAAGTTGATCTTAGTCTCAAATCAGACTAGTGTATCCTTAACAAACGTTTAAGTCGATCTTGGCCTAAATACGGCTAACGTATCCTTAAACCAAAACATCAAACCCAAATCTAAGTAAATACGGATTTGGACTAATCCACGTCCTACGGGCGACGATATCGCTTAGTCTCCGTATAAAATCCACGGGCAACCGCAAACAAAACAAACACACACGACACGAAGTGAAATTCTGGAGAAGGAGAAAGTTGTTACCGCGATGCGGTAGCGTAATTAACTGCAGGGGCTTGCGCCTGCAGGGAAGAGCGTCCCCACAATCAAAAACCCCTCAAGCGAGGGGGAATCTGACGAAATCCGCTACATCGGCCGCATCCGTCTAAACCTCCGATACACGGTGCCATAAATCAACTTGGCATTTTCGGAGAGGTGGACGGATAAAACCAAATAGCATCTGCCCCGAATCCCAGCGTCAGGACTTTGCGGTCCTGTGCGCCGTCTTTCGGAGGGGAACAGATTCTGGCACGCCTGGTGGGACCTTTTCCTCTTTCCACTCCACACTTCGTGTGTCGTCTTCGCGAACCAATCGTGGTTTGTTAATGGTTGCCTTTGGATTTTAAGTTACTAAGGTTTGGTCTTTTGCCTGGCGCAGAACTCAAGCATCAATGGCCTCTAACTGCACCAACTGCTTGAAATGCCACTGCAACGGACGCTCCACATCCCCTGGAGGTGTAGCATATGGGCCCCAAGCGGCCTCCTTCCTCGCTCTGCCGGTAGAACAGGTGACCCAGGCCACCACCGGCCTGTTTTTCGGGACCATGATCCCACCTACAAGCTTCTCTATGCCAATACCTGCACTGAAAGTGAACAAGAAGTCGGTCTTCGACCGGCTCACTGCTACGACGGCCCCTGTCAACGGGTCGCCCACTATCAAACCAACAGCCTCTGTTTTCGCCAGGCTGGATCAGAACTCTAAATTGGTTGTCCCAAGGAAGGCAATAACTGCTGCTCCAGAAGTCGTCAAGGCGGCTTCCCCTGTCAAAGAGTCAGCCTTTTCAAGACTGACGATTCCTGCTCCTGCCTCTGCTCGAGGATCTATCTTCGACAGGTTGAATATCATCCCTCAAAAGACAACCTCAGTCTTTAAGTGGTTAACACCAGCGGCGCCTCATTCAGACAGGGGGCAAAAAGAAGCTGTCTCAATCTCCGAGCCAGTCCCAACGGCTCGTCATGCTCGACGTCGCCATTGGCGACGAGTGAGGAAGGCAAGGGGCAACTCCCCCTCAGGGATAACTCCACCGGCTCCAGTGGTAGAAGTCAACGCTGTTGTTCCAACTGGGAACAGCTTTGAACTGCTGAGGAGGGTACGTAAGAATTCTCCAACCGCTACATTGAAAAGATCTCCTCCGCCCGCGGAGAGAGTTCCGGAAACAAAGCAAGAACAACCCCCTCAACGGCTGTCCTCAAAAATATACAAGGTTTGGCGAAGGGTTCAAGACTCCGTGATCGACCCAGATCACTCTCGTCAACAAAAGAAGACGAAGGTGCAAAAAGAAAAGGATCGTCCTATTAAACAGCAGAGGACAACAATCGCTAGGGTGCCCACTGCAACGTCCCCTTCAACTTCAACGACCCACAAAAGAAGAAGGCCAGAGAAAACCCCCGCGCCGTCGACAAATATCAGAGATGGTGAACCCAAACGCCCTAAGTCAGGGGGCATTGTAGTTCATACCGTCTATGTGGCGTCTGGTAAGGAGGACAGTCGCATATCTACGGGTCATCGACCGCTTACGCGATCAGTAACCAAAGCGCAAAAGCAGCAACAAAAGCTCCAAGAGATGATGAACGCTATGGCCGCACTTACTAGGCCAAAAGAAAGCCCTAAAACGTCCTCGGATGAACGCCAGGAGCAAGAAACTAACGCCGAATTCCTTCGACGAATATTGGAGAAGATGGATAAAGAGGCTGCTGAACAAGCAGCCAACATAAAGCGTATGGGCCTCCTGTTCCAAGACATGGTGGGGATGATGATCCAACAAGATCCTCCGGCCGAAGATCCCCCAATCGTCCTTGAAGACGATAGGGGAGAGACGTCAAATCCTCCGCCAGCTCTGTCAACAGCTAAGGAGGAGACAATCTCCAAAGCTGACTTGGACGAGTACATAGCCCAGCAAATACGGGTTCATCATGCGACTGATGCAGCCGGCCAGGTCGTAAAAACAGGGCGGCCATATCCAAGTTGGTACGATTAAATTAAGTACCCGCCGGGCTACACAATTCCCAAGTTCCATGTTTACAAGGGGACGGGCAATCCCCACCAGCATGCTGCCCAGTTCAGGGCACTCTGCGGCAACACCGGCGGTGACGAGAAGTTGTTGCTTCGCCAGTTTGTTGGAAGCTTATCAGATACGGCATTCGAGTGGTACTCTGAGCTCCCAAACGACTCTGTCAAGACCTTCGCGGAAATGGAGCTGTTGTTTACTCAGCGTTTTGCAAGCGCCAGTGAACGCACCCCGATGACGGCACTGATTAACGCCAGGGTAAAGCCGGACGAGACATGGGTTCAATATGCTATACGATGGCGGAACTTATGGTCGAAGTGCGAGCAGCGCATTGAAGAAGCTCCCGCAGTGGGTATGTTTGTGGGAACCCTTGATCCGCAAGCAACGATCTCACAATTTATGATGTTTTTCAAGCCAGCTACCTTCCAGGACTTGATTGACAAGCTAGCGCAAATGGACCAGATGGGCCATAAACCCCCTCTTCCAAAGCCGGACTCCCGAAATGACAAGGGGAAGGAAAAAGCGATCGTTGTCGCTGATTCTCAACAACAACCGAGCGACTCGAAGCCGGTTGTTCGTCAAAATAATATGCGTCCGTACGTGGCCCTTGAGGAGAGGCTAGGACGTTCTTACTCTTTTCCCCGCGATAAAACGAGAAGGTTATTCGAGCTGGCGTTGCGTAACCGACTCATAAATCTGCCGGATCCAAAACGTCCGTCGCAACCAAGTGATGTCAATGAGCCCAACTACTGTCCTTATCATCGAGTACTGGGTCATCCGATCGAAGATTGCTATGTCTTCAAAAATTGGCTTGAAGACCAGTACCGACGAGGCAAGTTCGCGTTATCTAACAAATGGAAGGTGAATCCCCCACAGCCCCACACATCTAAGGGGATAAATACGCCGGGGGCAACATGCTTCGTCGTTGAAGAAGCTCCTTGGGAGGTTGTATTATCAACCAAGACAAAGAGAATGCTGAACGATCTTCAGACATGTCCAGCGATTAGGTGGAAGAACCCGTTGAAACCGCAAGTCATTGAGGGGATGTTGAAGCCACGTACAACTCCAAAGACCGATGGTGGTGGCCCAAGCACTCGCAACCAGCCGTCAAAATCTTCGAAAAAGAAGAAGAAGAAATCTAAGAAGCCCGTGAAGCCTGGCGACAAGCGCACGGACTTGCAAAAACAAATCGACGCACTGGAGGAATACAACCAGAAGGCACGGACTCCCATTACATTCCAAGAGTTCCTCAATCACGTCTTTCAAGAGGAAGATGAGGGAGAAAGTTCATCTGATGGGTCTGAAGAACACGTGGCGAGCTGTCATGTGATTTTCCATTCGTTCATGAACGATGAGGAGACTTCTTGTACTGAAACGCTGGGGGCAGATACCGAATCAAAAATTCCAGTGCCATCAGATGAGGTAATTGATGCATTCCTTAATGAAGCTCGGTTGAAAAGTAAAGCTGATCGAGAACGCGAGGCGGTCATATTTGAAAGGGCCAAGCGCCAGCGCCTTGACGAAAGAATTGAGATATTCCCGCTGGAGCAAAGTACACCCACTGCGGATAAAATCAAAATCAATATGAGGAAAAGGTTCGCTAAAACCATATCAATGGGCATGAAGCTACCATCCTCCGAAGGAAAAATTACTGGTGAAATGGAAATGCACCCCTCCTATTGCTTATATCATCAGAAGGTGTCGCACCCCACTCAACGAGTGCAAAGCTTTCGATAGATGGTGGCAAGGATATGTAGCTCATCGACAACATTTTAAGCGGGAGAAACGTAAAACTCGTTGAGAGCGGAAAAATATGACCGAAGGGTTTAACAGAATTATCGGTGATTGTCGCATGGTTAGTTTCGGGGGATCACATGTGCCTACATTCGGGAGCAATTCTGATGAGGAGCTGGAGCTTGCCCCTCTCTTTAAAGAGTCCACCTCGGGAAAAGAAGAAGAGCCGAAGGTCTGCGAAAATATCCGGCTGCGTAATCGGACGCTGCCCGAAAAGGATCTCGGACCCTCGAATAGAAAAGATTAAGGGAAGGAAAAGGTCTCTGAAGATATCGACTTAGATGACCAAGTTGTGGAGGAGCTAAGTGCCAAGGACCCGCCAAAGAGAAATAAGGTGGATTATAACGTCTTAGCGCATCTGAGGAAGCTACCCTCACAGCTCAGCATTCTTGACGCCCTTTTGCTATCAAAGGAGGCGAGAGATTCGTTAATCAAGGCATTACAAGATCCGGAACAATTCCAAGCTTTCCTGGCTGAAGAAAGGATGAAGGATGAATTGGAGGAAGTACACACGGCCGATGTCGCTTTTGGTGATGAAAACCTTCTCCTTGGGACGTGCGAACACAATCGCCCCCTTTATGTCTCAGGATACTGCCACGATATAAAGATAGGCAAAATCCTGATCGACAATGGATCCTCCGTTAATCTCCTCAATGTGCGGGTGTTAAAAGAAATCTGCATGAGCGTCCAGCATCTTGCTCGGGACAAGATCACCATTTCCGGGTTTGACTCCCAATCATCAAGAACTCTTGGGTCTGTGATACTGATGCTACGCTTTGGGCTACTCGTCACGGACATTAAGTTCCACGTCATAGACGCCAAGACATGCTACAACGCTCTGCTTGGGCGACTGTGGATACACGGGTACAACATCATCCCTTCTACACAACATCAGTGTATGAAGTATTCTAAGGATGGTCTCGAGTATACCGTGGCGGGAGAACTGAACCCGTTCTCTGTGAACGAGGTCCGCAAATATGAAGATGCCAAATACTTCTTACCGGATTTCGAAGACACGGAAAGGTGTCACAAGCCGGACAACAAAGCTAACGCCACCATCCCTGTTTTCGGGAGTGATACCGAGGAGGAAGAGAAGATAGTGTATTCGGGTCCGCCCCAACACAACAAGCCAGGACCGTCCGCTCCTACGTTAATCTTTGGTAGCGACTCAGAAGATGAGATCCATGCTGTATTCTCTGCTCGACCTTCAATACGAATGTTCGCTAATGAAGAGCAAAGTCTACAAGTCGCCATGGTGCCGCTTAAACACCGTAAGGAATTGGACGCACTTGATATTTGCAATGTAGAAGAGATACAAACGTTCTATATCCCTCCCAGGCGAGAAAGTGAAAAAGCAATTCTATTCTACCGCTCTGAAGAAACCAAAGTGGAGAAAGAAATCTGGCATGGCGCGGATCCTACGCTCGACAGGCTTCAGCCTATCCGTCTTCCCAGATATTATACGGAAGGTTTGAAAAAGCTGCTGAAACGCCAGGGGATATCCTTCAAGCAGACCGTTCGAAAAGCCAAGTTCTATGACAAAGTCTGGAACGTTCCCGGGACTCAACGCAAACTGCCTAATGGGAGAATGGAAACAATTGGGCTTAGATACATCCAGTCAAAGAAACGAGAGCTACTAAACAGCTGCTATGTCGTGTATGATTTCGATGAAGAAGCGGATGCTCAATGGGAGGACGCTAATCCTGAACCAGTAAAAGTTCCAGATGCAAAAGTGCCCAGTCCGTCGTTCGAAGAACAAATGGACAAATTTATAAGGGAAGCGGGTCAAAAAGTCCGGGACGATCATAACCGCGAAATGGCCATCTATGAGAAAGCCAAAACGCAACGCCTCCTCCAACAGGCTGTGAAAGATGAAGATGCCGCTCCTTGTCAACCTGTTATAAAGAAGGCTCGACGCAGAGGCAGAAACAAGTCGAAACGCGAAAAAGACGCTCAACAGCAACGAAGCGGGGCTAAAAGGCCATGCAAGCGGGAACCAAGCGGTTCCGATCTATCCCTCATGAGAAAAATGGGTCGAGCATACTCTTTTCCTCGGGACAAGACGAAGAAAATACTTGACCTCGCTTTAAAACATCAGATGCTTACACTGCCGGAGTCTAAACACCCCGAACAAGTAGGCGAAGTCTCTCACCCGGACTATTGTCCTTATCACCCAATGATAGGGCACCCTCTCGAGGACTGCTTCACCTTCAAGAATTGGGTTGAAGATCAGTATCAGCTTGGCAAGTTCGCTCTGTCCGACAACTGGAGGGTAGCGCCGCCACAGAAGCACGAACCCAAGGCCATGGAAGAAGAACCGGTTCCGCATTGGGATTGGAAGCGAATTCATACTTGTCACGCGATAACGATATCAAAAGAAGAGCCCGAGGACATGGATGACCTTCCCTGGTGCTTTGAAAACGGCAACGACGAGGTAATCTCAGAATTCCCACCAGCGCCAAAAGAGCTGGAAGATGGAATCCATACCACTGCAGATAACCTTAAGAAAATTGAGTTGGGAACGGCGAATGACCCACGACCGACATTCATCAGCGAGCTGCTATCTGAAGAAATGGTGGCTGCGTTAAAGGACGTGCTTCTACAACATAGGGATTGCTTCGCATGGAACTATTCCGAAATGCTGGGACTAGATCCAGAAATTGCTGTGCACAGATTGGCGATATCTCTGGACGTCAAACCAGTCAAACAGGCGCCGAGAAGAATGCGGCTCGAGCTTGAGATGAGTATCAATGCCGAGGTCAAGAAGCTGATCGACTCTGGCTTCATCCAGGAAGT
The DNA here is from genome assembly GCA_030015575.1 of Agapanthus africanus. NCBI lineage: Eukaryota > Viridiplantae > Streptophyta > Magnoliopsida > Asparagales > Amaryllidaceae > Agapanthus > Agapanthus africanus. Next base: position 673,405,617 of record JASDDO010000022.1, on the reverse strand, counting down.
TCAATACCCTGAATGGATCGCCAACATCGTCCCGGTAATGAAGAAAAATAGGACAGTGCGCATATGCGTGGACTTCCGGGATCTCAATAAAGCCTGCCCGAAGGACGATTTCCCAGTGCCAGTTACCGAACTGATGATAGATAATACGTCCACTCACGAGGTTTTCTCCTTCATGGACGGCTCGTCAGGATATAATCAGATAAAAATGCATCCCGAAGACCAGAAGCACACAGCCTTCAGGACTCCTTTGGGTATATTCTGCTACAAGGTGATGCCCTTCGGTTTGAAGAATGCTGGTGCCACCTACCAAAGGGCCATGACAAAGATCTTAGATGACCTTATACACGAAATTGTTGAATGCTATATCGACGATCTCGTGGTTAAAAGCAAATCATACGAGGAACATCTCGAGCATCTGAAGACCGTATTTCAACGTCTTCGACAATACAACTTGAAGATGAACCCTCTTAAGTGTGCATTCGGAGTTTCTTCGGGCAAATTCTTGGGATTCATCGTCCGACACTGGGGTATCGAAATAGATCCGTCAAAGATCAAGGCGATCATGGAAATGCCTCCGCCAAGGACCCTCAAACAGCTGCGGTCTCTCCAAGGGAAGCTCGCATATATACGGCGATTTATAGCCAACCTTTCAGGAAAGTGTCGTCCTTACAGCCACCAGATGAAGAAGGGAACCCCGTTCGTTTGGGATCAAAAATGCCAAAGCGCGCTAGACGAGATCAAACAATACCTGCAGAACCCGCCGGTGTTGGCTGCTCCGGTCAAGGGAAAGCCCCTCATTCTTTATACAACCGCTCTCGAAGGCTCCTTAGGCGCACTATGGGCACAAGAGAACGATCAAGGGAAGGAAAAAGCACTCTACTACTTAAGTCGGGTTCTACTGGGGGTAGAAAGCAACTACTCCCCCATTGAAAAACACTGCCTGGCGTTGATCTTTGCGATAACAAAGCTTAGACACTATGCGTTGGCGCATGAGGTCTGTCTCATTTCGAAGGTGGACCCCCTTAAATATTTGATGTCGAAGGCCATATTGACGGGACGACTTACTAAATGGGCCCTGCTCTTGATGGAGTTCTCGATAACGTATCAACCTCTCAAGGCAGTGAAAGGCCAGGCCATCGCCGACTTCCTCGCTGAGCATCCGATACCCGCCGATTCTCCTTTAAATTGCGATCTGCCAGACGAGCATGCGTTCGACGCAATCGACGGTGGTGATACCCGATGGGAGCTTTATTTCGATGGAGCATCTTCCGTGAAAAAGCGCAAACAAACTACCCCTATAATCAAATCGGGGGTAGGACTCATCTTTGTAACTCCACAAGCTGGGATAATGCGTTTTGCTTTCTCCCTAACAGAACCGAGGACAAACAATGAAGCCGAATACGAAGCTCTGATAGCAGGCCTTGAGATCGCCATCAACAAGGGAATTGAAAACCTCCTCATATATGGAGACTCCCAACTAGTCGTTAGTCAAGTAAACGGCGACTACCAAACGTGCAAGCCAGAGTTGGTAAAGTACGGCGAAAAGGTGCAACAACTGTTGACCCAAATCCCTTCCTGTGTTTTGGAAAACATACCGCGCGCGAAAAACAGCAAAGCAGACGCGTTGGCCAAGCTCGCTAAGGAACTGGCTGATGAGAACCTCGATGACGTAAGAATCGTGGTACAAAGCCGTCGGGTGCTTGCCCCAGCGGAAATATCTCCGGAATCATCCGAAGAAAAAGGAGCGAGTGAGCAGACGACCCTGCAAATAAAAGATCGGGAAAATACCGAGGATTGGAGAGAAGTCTTTATAGACTACTTCAAATACCGTCGAACGCCCGAAGATGCGTCCTTAAGACATCAGCTTATGAAACGATTGCTGTCTTTCTCCTTCGCCAATGATACTCTATACAAGAGTTCGTTTGATTCTTTGTGGTTGAGATGTCTCGGTCCTGACGAAGCGAAAAGAGTCGTTCAGGAAGTTCACGACGGACTCTGCGGTTCTCACCAAGCGGGCCCGAAGATGAAGTTGAAGATTAAACGGATGGGCTACTACTGGCCCACGATGATCCAAGACTGCCTTGAGTATGCGAAGCAGTGCCACTCGTGCCAAATCCATGGAGACTTTATCCACCAACATCCAAATCCACTCCATCCAACAGTGGCTAGCTGGCCATTCGAAATGTGGGGAACTGACATAGTCGGCCCTATCGAACCAGCATCGTCCAGAGGACATCGTTTCATCCTTGCGACGACTGACTACTTCTCCAAATGGGCAGAAGCAGTACCATTGAGGGAAGTGCAGACGGAGAATATCCTCCATTTCTTCAAGACGCACGTCATATATCGGTTTGGAACTCCGCGCCGGATCATCTCCGATAACGGACCAGCCTACAGAAGCCACAAAATCAGTCGCTTCGCGCAACAACATAATATAGACTGGAGATACTCCTCAGTTTATAATCTGCGAGCTAATGGTCTAGCTGAAGCCTTCAACAAGACCCTGACGAAAATCATGAAAAAGACGGTGTCCCGAAATAAGAGAGACTGGCACGAGAGACTGCAAGAGGCTCTTTGGGCGTATCAAACTACGTTCAAGACGACCATGAACACAACGCCGTACGCGTTGGTATTTGGGACGGAAGCAGTACTCCCCCTCGAGATAGAGTTACCCTCTCTACGAGTGGCAGTCCACTACGAGCCGACGGACGAAGAAAATGCTCACCTTCGGCTTGAGGAGCTTAACGCCCTTGATGAAACCTGGCTCATAGCGCAACAAAATCTAGAAGCTTATAAAGCAAAGATGACGCGCTCATATGAAAGATTAACCCGACCGAGGACATTCCGCCAAGGCGAACTTGTGCTAGTGGTCAAAAGGCCTATGATCCCCAATCGCGCCAAGCGGGGAAAATTCGAGCCAAACTATGAAGGCCCGTACATCATAGATAAAGTTTACCAGGGTGGGGCCTATCTACTCATGGAGATGCACGGTGAAAGGCCTTTCAGGCCAATAAACGGTCGCTTCCTAAAGAAATACTACGCTTAATGAGCCACAGCTTAGGTCAATGATAGATGACGACGACTATGTCCGCTCGCTATCTTCCTAAGCTCAAGCTTTATAAGCAGTAGCCAACCTTTTTCATGACGGACCGAAACGTCCTTAAACGAATAGCGGACCGAAACGTCCTTAAACTAATACCGCAGCATCCGTAGGCTGACAAAATAAAAAAAGTAATAAAAAAATTATAAATAAATAAAAACGGCATGTCCATAAGCAAAAAAGGGCACGGATGAAAACCCGAAAGGGCTCCGTGAGTAAAAACAGCAGGGCTACCGGCGAGTGTTCGTGAAAACCCGAAAGGGCGCGACCTCGTAAAAAAAAGAGAGAAGAAGAAAATAAATAAATAAAAAATAAAATAAAAACGGTATGTCCATAAGCAAAATGGGCACGGCTGAAAACCCGAAAGGGCTCCGTGAGTAAAAACAGCAGGACTACCGGCGAGTGTTTGTGAAAACCCGAAAGGGCGCAACCTCGTTAAAAGACACTTATAAGGTCCTCTCGACCTTGTAAGGAGAAACCACTCGCGTGAGATCCTTACGACTCACAAAGAAGCAACACACTTAGGGATCCCCTCGATTCCTAAGGAGAAAATACACTTACGAGATCCTCACAACTCGTAAGGAGAACTCCCTTATGGGACCCTCACGGCTCATAAGATTTGAAAGTCTTAAGTTACAGAGACCTAAACCTGTGCTTAAGCAACCCCCACAACTTCCAATATTGCCCTACAAGTGGTCCAATACTGGCTCTTGTATACAATCCACGGGCGCGAATAAACATTTCCCCGACCAAGTCCCATCCGAGACTAGGGATACGATCGCATGATGAACAACCCTTGAAAATCCTCCCGATTTACAAGGAGAAAACCCTCCTGTAGGATCCTTACGACTTACGGAGGAACATACACTTAGGAATCCTCACGATTCCTGCGGAGAAAATACGCCTACAAGATCCTCACGACTTGTAGGGAGAAATACCTTTGTGAGACCCTTACGGCTCATGAAGTTAAAAGCCTTAGTCGACAGGACCTTAACCCTGATCGCTAAGCCACCTTTGTTTGACATCGACAGAGGCAGATGATGATTCGCTCCTGGCAATATCCCAGTTGTAGCGGTGCTGATGCCGAAATTGGTGTCTAATTTCAGGTTTACGGCGGAAAGCCAGGAGCCCGCACATGCATACGAAATAGCCGAAATGATGGGGCAACTTGCAATAAAAAGCAGCAAGTAAAATGTATGCATGCAAAATAGCCGAAATGATTGGGCAACTCGCAATAAAAAGCAGCGAGTGAAAATAAAATAAATAGCCGAAATGATTGGGCACCGCGAAAAATAGCCGAAATGATTGGGCAATCGCGACCTTCGCGATATAAAAGCTGAAATAATAAAGCATCGCGGAAATAAAAAAAAAAAAGAAATGATAAAACTTTTGCCCTACAGTTAAGATCACAACGATCCCTGTATACAATCTAAGGGCGCAAATAAAGAGGGAACCATACTTTCCCAATAGGCTTCGCCAGAAAACGAAGTCAAATCTCAACAGTTCATCCCAACTCCGAAGAAACCAGTGTCTTCGGCAAATACCTCAACTCAGGGAAACAAACATCCTTGACGAGAGCCTCCTGATCCGTGTCGACTCGCAGAGCAACCGGTGTCTCCGTGGGAAATTCTCGACCCGTTTCAACACCAGGGAAACAAATAATCCTTGGCACCAGGGAAACAAATAATCCTTGTAAATACCTCAACTCAGGGAAACAAACAATCCTTGATGAGAGCCTCCTGATTCGCGTCGGCTCGCAGAGCAACCAGTGCCTCCGTGGGAAATTCTCGATTCGTTTCAACACCAGGGAAACAAATAATCCTTGGCAAATACCTCAACTCAGGGAAACAAACAATCCTTGATGAGAGCTTCCTTATTCGCGTCGACTCGCAGAGCAACCAGTGCCTCCGTGGGAAATTCTCGATTCGTTTCAACACCAGGGAAACAAATAATCCTTGGCAAATACCTCAACTCAGGGAAACAAACAATTCTTGATGAGAGCCTCCTGATTCGCGTCGACTCGCAGAGCAACCAGTGCCTCCGTGGAAAATTCTCGATTCGTTTCAACACCAGGGAAACAAATAATCCTTTGCAAATACCTCAACTCAGGGAAACAAACAATCCTTGATGAAAGCCTCCTGATCCGCGTCGACTCGCAGAGGAACCAGTGTCTCCGTGGGAAATTCACGATTCGTTTCAACACCAAGGAAACAAATAATCCTTAGCACCAGGGAAACAAATAATCCTTGGCAAATTCCTCAACTCAGGGAAACAAACAATCCTTGACGAGAGCCTCCTGATTCGCGTCGGCTCGCAGAGAAACCAGTGTCTCCGCGGGAAAATTCCCGATTCGTCTCAAATTGCAAGATGAACCCTCAGGCAGCAGGGACTAAAAAACTTGCTCCCTGAACAATGGGACCCTGCAAGTCGATCTAAAACGGTCTCCTGCATACTATTCACGGGTCTCACTCTCCAAAGTCGAGTTTCGACAAGGGGGAAACAACCTCTTACGGGTACTCTCGACTCGTAAGAGGGAAAAATTCTCTTATAGGATCCTTACGACTTACAAGAGAAAACACATTTAGGAATCCTCACGATTCCTAAGAAGAAAACCCACCTACGAGATCCTCTCGATCCGTAGGGAGAAAAGTCTCTATGAGACCCTCACGGCTCATAGAGTTGAAAAGTCTTAGGCGGCAGATCTGAACCTGCGGTCTAAGCCATCGCTATCTCTCGGAGGAATCTAGATGCTTACTCTATTATCGGTCAAACCTGTTTATTAAGACAGCATGCTGAGAATAAAAGAAAGAAGAAAGCAACAAAAGGAGCATCCGATTTACGTTTGATCAAGCATTCGAGACACACTCGTTCATGCATAGGTAAAAGACTCGGAACAAAAAAAAGACAAGCTGGGATAAAAAAAATTCCATTAATATCGCCAAAAAGTTCTTACAAACATAAAAGCAATAAACGAGAAACATCATTACAATGGAATAACCTCAGATCCAGGGCACGGATTGAGGAATTCAAAAGTAAGGCCATTCAGAGTTCTTTTGGCCTTTCTGATTATTCTCGTGCGCAACCACTCGCGCTCCTGTGTGTCAAGATCCTCGGCGAGCCCACCTAGCCTTCGATAAGCAGCAACTATTGTCGTCTGCTGGAAAATTTGATGCAGGATGTCGATGAGGCTATCTCGCTGTTTCTTCAAGATCAGCCCCGATAGGTACACTGAATGCACCTTGTCTTCGGCATCATCCAGCGCATTGAGTGGTAGGGCCTCGTGGAACCCCGGGAGTGCTCTCCAAATTGCTCCCAGCACGACTTTCAAGAGAGCAGAGCGGCGGGGGAGCAGCCAACCAACACGTGCGTTCAGACGACCCATGACGTCCGCACACTGGGCATCCGTAAACTCTTGGTTTTGCCGACGGCCCTATACACGGATATCCTCGTAGGTGATGAATTCATGCAGACTGTATAGACGCACCGCCATAATGCCTGGAGGAAACATCACAGGAAGATTAGCGATAAAAAAAATACACAGAGAGTTAAACTCCTTGAGAGCAATACTCTGCAAACAGGAGTGACTGTCAAAATCCTAATAAGGGGAATTTAAAGAAATCCCCCCGAGGACTCTGAGATCATTACTGTTAAAAGATGATATAATCCATTAAATACAAAACTCCATTTTTAATTTTCATTATCCATATTCGAACTCTTAAGAGTTCTTCTTTTTTTAGATCAAAGAGGTCTGTGTTTTGCCAAAGATGCAAGGTTCTGTTCATGGGTTAAGAAACCCTGAAACAGATTCCTGAGAGCAAGGCTTTATTTGGTGAAACCCCAAAAGGATTTTTTTAGATCAAAGATCTATTAGAGCAAAGCTCTATTGATTAAGATTGATTTAATTCAAGACTAATTCTTACTTAAATAGTTTTTGTTTAGGAAAATCTAACTCGAGGAGTTCTTGAAGGCAAGAGCAAAGCTCTGGAGTTTCTGAAAATGAAAATTTTAAAGATGATAATCATCTGTGCAGGACCAAAGGTCCTATTTATAGGCATCAAGTGCCCTTTCAACTTCCAAAAGTTGTCGCAACGGTTGGAATTTTGCCACCGTTGCGCTCACGTTTGGGGCCACGTAAGCGCAATGGTGGGGGGCATTTGTTTATCCCAATCAGAGTAAAGCTCTGTTCAAATTCCAAGGCGGGAGATGAAGCAACGCTTCATCTTCCCCCAATCAGAGCAAAGCTTTGCTTTGAAAATTTAAACTTTAATAAATGAAGCAACGCTTCAGATTCTTTGTGCTGCGCGCAACGTGCCACGTGTCAGGCGCTGATACATCAACGCAGCGCCCGAGGCAGCGCACCCAATCAGAGCAAAGCTTTATTTAAAGCAAAATTAAAAGAAGCAACGCTTCAGTTGCGCAAGCACTGCGCTGCGCGACACGTGTCAGCGTAGATGCGCTAGCGCAGTTGCGCTGCGCTTTGCGCCGCGCGACACGTGTCAGACACTTGTACTGATTTTGGATTCAGATTTGAGTTTGGTCTCAGACTGAGTCAGACACTTGTACTGATTTAACTTTAGAAATTCTTAAGCTCGGGAGTCATCAGCAACTGCTGCACATGGACAGCAGGATTTATGTCTTTTTCCAAGACAATTGTCATTGATAACCCCTGTTAAGTTTTCTAACTTGAATAGGCAGGCACTCACTTTCTCCGGATCCCTGAGGCTCAAGAGAATTGATCCCGCTTAAACCTATATTTACTAAAGTTCTTAAATAGTGTTTTATATATCTCGGGAGGGGGGGTGTTATGAAAAATATTAGTATTACTTAGGGTTTTCATGAGTATGGATTTTAAATATTGTGGTATTGTTCAGACCATAATATTGCATTTATCATTCCCCTATTCTTACCCTTTTTATAAATAAACAGGTACTCTTGACGCACGTTTGTTGCATGTTACAGGATACAGGTTTCTGGAGCAAATACAGTGAAAAAGACACAAAACAACAGAAAAAGGGGATTTTGACCAACAAGTAGACGGATCCTAGTCAAGCCTAGTCGAAGAACAGTGCAAGGTCCAAAAAGTCAAGTGAAACGGTTAAAAAGCCCAATACAAGTCTTCACTAAAAATCTGGAGAATATCCAGAAGTCCAACAGAGAAAGTATATATAAAAATCCAGAGCCCAAGAACCATTGAAGAAAACCCAGAAATATGAAAGCCCAAGTCTACAGTTTGGCCGCGGAACCGCGGCCAAACCCATGCTGGCGCCGCGGTTCCGCGGCCATCAAGAACACGTGTCGGTTGAATTTTGGTGCGTTGGTGCGTCGGTGCAGATGTTGTGATTTTATGTGGGCAAATCTGTAATTGAGCAAGTGCGAGAGTCTGTAACCCTAGGTTTCCTATTTTCCTATAAATTGTAATTTTAGATCTAAAAATTGTATGCCTCTTTTCAATAAATAAAATTCAGAAATTCTGTAAGTGACATTCAGATCTGTTCTTTATCGCTTGGAAGGAGCCATCACCATTAGTAAGTATTTTATTTCTGTTCTTTTAATTTAATGTTATTTCATCCCCTAATGAGCGAGTAGTCTCCTCGCTTGTTAGGGTTAGCCTTAGGGAAAGGGTTGAGAGATGAAATCTCTCACCCCTTTCAATGCAATATTAAACTAAACCATTAAGCACTCCATGCATGCGCGCACAACCGCTCCCTGCGGCACCCTACCCCTCGAGGTAACGGTGAACCGCAGTATAAAGGCCCGGTTGCGCGCGTTTTCCATGGGGGTTAGGGTAATTAACGACAAAGGAAGGATACGAATCTAGAGGAAGAAAACATCTTCCCAAAAGAGTCGTATCCACTTTATCGATAATTACTATAACACCTAATGGATCTAGAATACGGCATTGAAAGCGGTGAGGAAACATCAATCTCCAAAACTTCCTCTAAGCCTAACCCTAGCAAGAATTTAAATTAGATTAATTAAGTTTTAGATCTAGATTTTTATAAAACCAAAACGACAAAAAGAATCAACTCGTTAAGACACATAAAAGGAATTTACCCGTCTCTGTGGATCGACCCGTACTCACCGGCTAGCTGCGAAGCGACGCCGTTGTTGATTGCGGTAAACTCATGTTTTTGACACTAATCAGGTATTTTAGTGATATACACTTAGCTTGGAAAGTTCATGATATTTTATTGAAAAACTTGTCATTTTTGGTATCTTGATGGTATTTTATTGGCAAACTTGTTAATCTTTCAATTTTTTGAAAAATTATAGGTTTAGTATATTTGAAAATATGGCTTTATAATTTTTATAAAAATTTTAAAATATTTATTTTATTTAGAAAAATTCGTATTTCTTTAAAAACATATTTAAATCCTTTCGAGATCGAATACTCCGTGAGGATGTCTGCATCTCACTCTACTATCGACAGGATGTGCAATAATCTGCACCATCCATTAGCGGGTCCCCTAAAGAGGGTTGTGGATGCATAATTGCAAAGGAAATGAAATACCGTTTTAAAAGAAATCCGATTTTAGAACTATGTGGTATTTTATTGTAATGCTATTCTTCGTAACAAATATTCATACAAAATAGGTATCGTGCTATGGAACAAGAGTGTAAGTAAGAGGTAGGTCGTTACCCCATGAATTTTTTCCTAAAGGTATTGTTTTAACAAATACTAAAAGAGCTGTTTATAAAGTTCAAGGTATTTTAATGAGAAAGTTCTACTATGGTTGTTTTACATGAGAATTTTGATGAAATTTGATTCTAAACATTAGGGTTTAGGGTTACAAGTGATGTAGTGAAATTAGATTGATTAAATTGTAAAGGAAAAGAGAGTTATATGTTTTAGAAAAGAAGATGTCGGTAATAACTCCACTTTTACCGATATAAAATTTGATGAGGAATTTCAATAGAAAGAAGGAGATTTGGGAGGGATTTATGGTTTAGAAACTTCAAAGGAGTAGGAAGAGAGGATGATCTTCATGGCGTCGCGGGAGTTCCGCAATTGGTTTCGATCTTTGCCGGAACCAATTTGCTCGCTAACTCCACTTTACTTCATCTACACTAAGAACTTTTTAGAGAGTTTTGGCTAGAATTTTCATAATGGTGCTGAACCAAAGTGCGGGGTGGTATTTATAGTGGAGAAATAGGGTTTGGGAATTAAAAATATGGATTAAAAGCATTAAAATTGTGTTTAATTGTGAAATGAAACGTCTCTGTTTGATTGCAGGGAAATCAAACAGTGCAGAGGGGTTAGGGGTAGCTGAAGAGGTGTGTGAGCAAAGCCTGGGCTTCATTGGCCTCATCCTGACTGTCCCCACCAGTTTTTAAACACATTTGGCCGGTTGATCTTAAGAGTTGGGTCTCGAAATTCGTGCCATCTGATCAAATCCCTGTTTACTCCATTTTCCAAATGTTTAATTTTTCTAAACTTTTCATTCCCCCGTATATTACACGTGCAATCTTTTGGGCTTCCAGAAAGTTAAAAAGAAAAATCAGAAAAAAATAATTATATCTGATGGGATCAAACACAGGGGCTACATCACAGCAGTGTAAGGGCTTTACCAATGAGCTACAAGTTGTTTCTTACTATTATTTAACAAAAGTAACCTGTAACTCAAACTCAGGCTGTAAAACTCATTTCTTGTATATTAACAGAAAATTTCCGTATAAAAATTTTAGAGTCGTTATACACGAGGCGACGGCCGCGAGGAAGAGGGAGAGGGACGTTGGAAAATTTGGAGTGAAAAGAGATAAAGGAAAAGAAGAAGAAGAAGAGAAGGATGGGGGTGTAACGGGTTGGGTTTGGGCTGAGGTTAGGGATTGGGTTTGAGTTTAGGTTAGGAAAAAATAATAAATAAACTAATAAAAAATATTAAAATACGCAAAATAATAGGAAAAATTTGGGGAAAATACGGGAAAATTTATTTATAAGGAACTGGGGATTTACACATATACTATTCAGACCAATCACAACCCAAATAATAAATAAAATAAAATTTAAAATACTAATTAAAAAAATTGTTAAATAACGTACAATCATGCTACGGTATTACAAGAATGGTCCGTAAATCACGAGCCATGGTAGAAAGCACTGGATACGAATGCCCGTGGCTTTTCCACCAAGCTAAAATATCAATCTCATCTATAGTATAATCTACGTCTAATCCAGTCTGTAAATATATTTGTTAATTCATTTAAGGCTGACGTTGATGAGACCACGAGACCTTGTGCCCCTTTCGACTCTTGAATAAGTGCAAAGACCGGAGTCAAAATACGTGAACCGGTGGGCCAGTACTCTGGTGCTTCTACCAGTAGAAGGCCGTGCAACATATAAATCAAACATTTCATTTAAATTATATTTAATGGTATTAATAGAAGCATCAACATCTAAAGTATGCCCCATGTATTCATGGAACCCCTTTAAAAGGGCCACTTAACCTTCTGGTTTAATTTTAGGGTCCATTATCGAACGCAAACTGTAAACGGTTGGAATTTTAGAGTAATATTTAGAAATCTTAGTTAACATAGCAAGCATCACGGGATGAAGTGTCTCATTAGTACAATGATTAGAAAAACAATGAGCTGTATTATACAATTCAGAGACAATAATATGAGAAGCGGGGTTATAAGCAGCAAAAAACGTTCGGTTGCTATTTTAAAAGTCATAATAAAATCATTGAAAAGTTCTGCAACCGCCAAATGATCGTCTGTTAAGTGGTTTTCTATAGGCATTTGCTCATTCCACATATTATTAATAATTCCGCCAGTCTTTGATGCAGTATGAAGTATGTCATATGTACCATTCCACCCAAAGAAACGACCTTAACCCCGTAGCATGGTATCCGGCTTGATATTCGGATTTTTTTCCCGAACTTCTAATAAAGCTACATGCAATCTTTAATTGTATGAATATTTGAAGAGCATACTTGATATGCATCCTGTACGACAAGATTAAATATACGACGTACACATTGAATATAAAAAAAACGGCCATTGCAAATTGGTTTGCACAACACAATAAGTTCAGTAACAGCAGAATTATTGTTGCTGGTATTGTCGAAAGAAATAGAATTTTTTTATTTACGCATTGATTTTCTTTCAAAACATATTTAACTTCAGAAGATATATTAAAAGTATCATGCGGGAATTAAAACCATCTAAATCAGAATCTATCTAATGTGCAGTAGCACAAATCCAGAGAAGTTCCCTTCTATCGGTAATATCAGAAATTAATGAAATACTGATATCTAGAGAAGCAAGAGTAGCAATTAATATTCGTTTACCATCGTTGTAAGCCCAAAACAATGACTTTTAAGCATACTTCTCGGAACATTTTTGTACCCTGACTGTAATGCCTTTTGAACGCACCGCTCGAAAGTTTGGTTTTCTCCGAATCCGAAAACGTGTTCATCCGCCATAACAAATCTTTTCATTTCTTCAACATTTTAGATCATGATTATATTGAAAAGGAGTTTCACTGGAGAGATTATGTGGAGGAGGAACCGGTCGTACTTTCTAAATGATTTTTACATATTTATGAAAAGTACCGTTGCCGGTATCTTCTTTATATTTATACGGAGCGACACGATATTTGCATATTGCGTATCTAACCCTTTCCCTATATTTAGTTGTAAAGTGTTCCCAAATATTACTGCTAAGTGCACATTTTCCAGCTTCTCTAGATGTCTATGTGGGTTCTTCTCCTTCTGCATGCATTTCTAAATCAGGATTAGGAACTTGGACGTGATACACATCAGATGAACCCCCATATACATTTTTTAACTAATTACAAAAAATAAATACTAAATATTACCGATACCAATCTAATCGCAAGAATATAACCAACAAAATAAAAGTAAGAACAGCTAAAACACTGCAACAGAGCAAAAGAGCCGTAGAGTAGAATAAGTCCGCCGGAGCATTGAAAACTCGAAGTCGAAGCTTCAATTCTTGAAAACTCGAAAGTTAAATGTTGAAACTCGAGAGAAGTTTTTTTAAAAAAATAATCGAGAGAGAAATAGATCTCGTGTGAGATGAAATGGGTGTGGAACTGTATTTATAGAGATTTCAAATTTGTAAAAAAAATTCAACTGCTACAAGGCGAGGCGATTTGTCACAAAATCCAACGAATCCAACCGTTGGATTTGGATTTCGAGATGAGATAAAACGAATTTTGACCGTTGGATGTGGGTTTCAAGACGAAGCGAGACGATTCGTTTGGAATCCCACCATTGCTGATCGCTGGATTGGAATCTCGAGGTGAGATGAGGCTCGGCGAGTCAGCTCGCAGGTTGGCAAGACAAGGCAAGACGATGTGATGCGATGGACGAGTTAGGCAAGATGAACTGGAGCGAGGCAATATCGAGAAATTTAGGAACTGGCCTACTTTGCCCGACTCGACTAGATGAGGCGAGTCGGCAAATTGTTTTTTTTCGTTGCGAGATGAGTCGCTGTCGACTCGTCTAATTTGCCAGGTCTACTCTCTCTCTCTCTCTTCTCCCTCTCTCTATATAGGGAGAGAGGGAGCGTGGAGAGGGGTAAGATGTCAATCCTCACATGGTGTCGAAAAAATACACCCTCCGCGTTTTTCCCCGACTATTGGCTCCCATCATCTTTCTATTTATCATCTAAGATGTGGATACACCAAATTTCATATGGTTCTTGCACCTTTTCACCGTTGATTTAGTGGGTGCAAAATTAACGATTTACCGAAAAGAAAACCCTTTACATTACTAATTCAACGGTAAAAAAATGGTAAAATCATATGAAATTAGGTGTCTCCATATCTTTGATGTTGAAGATGGAGATGATGGGAGCCGACCGTTGATTAAAATGTTGGAGCGTGTAGTTTTTTGACGCCACCTAACGAAGAGGTCTTCTGGGGCCTCTTTTCTTCGTTATTCTCTGCTCTTGATATATATTTCTTTTTATTAGCTTAAATTCCTAATGTTTTCTTTATATACCCTTTTATGCCCTTCTGTTATAGTTTCAAACGGCGGCGTTTTAAATTATTATACATCTGTACTGAGAAATGGCCTATTAACCCTCCAGACTTTTCATATTGTCTTGTGATGAGACCTATCAACCTCAAAGAAGCAAACTCTATTGTTCTCCATTCTCGTGCTTAAAAGACCCATTTTAGGGTTAGTCCAGCTTCGTTCTTTCTCTTGCTATAAAAGACCTGATTGAATCACATATGTCGATCAATAGAATTGAAAGAGCATTGTAACGAAAAGGTTATAACCATGTTTCTATATGCTTGCTTTAAGTTAATCATGTTTTGGATTATAATTCTATTTTCCCTCTCGGTTGGTCATGATGAAACATTGGTTGGTCATGATGAAACATTGAAGGGAAGGGGAAAAAACGACAAATGATTTTTTTTCCCTTTCAAATTTCTCCTCGTGCAGGAGCTGCTTAAAAAATGCTGCGTAGAATGGCTTTCGTTTTTTCAGCATGTTCCCGTGGAATGTATGCAAAATAGGATTATGAGGAGTTTTTGGAATTTTTTGTTCAATTTTTAAGGATTAATACCCAGAATCTATTAAACGATCTTGATTGTTTTACTTGTAGCATCAAAGAATTAGAGGTGAGCCCATGAGAGGCAAGAGGAGGTGAAAGGGTGTATCGTGTTTCTCATCATATGATAAGTGACATAAGAGTGGAATCATATTTCTCTATCAAACGGTTAGATTTTACCGTGATTGAATCCAATTTTAACTAAGCTATTGGCTAGAATAACTTAGTTAGAAAAATTCCCCAAGGGCTGTTGCCCAGATGAAAATGCTATAACAAAAGTATAAAGTTTCAAAGGGTTATTCAGAAAGAGAATAATAGAGGAAAGAGGTGGGGATTTGCTCCTACGGCGTCGAAAAAATACAACCTTCATCATTTTTTCCAACGATCGGCATCCATCATCATCATCATCATCTAAGATGTGCATACACCAAATTTCATGTGATTCCACCATTTTCTCACCGTTGAATTAGCAATGTAAAAAGTTCTATTGTCGGTAAACCATTATTGTTGCACCAACTAAATCAACGGTGAAAAACGGTATAATCACATGAAATTTGGTGTATACAATGATAAAAATGAAGGTGATGTATGCCGATCGTTAAAAAAAAATCATGAAAGGTGCATTTTTCCGACGCTAAATTCCCTCCCATGACACCTTTCCTCCGTTAACCTCGTTCAGAAAAACATAGAGTTTCAGGTCTTCAGAGGGTGTATTTTAAGATATCAAACATTTGGATGTCCTAATATGAAAAATATCACTGGGCCTGCTGCATTCACGCGCCACGTCAGCTCCCAAACACAGAATTTCGAAACCGCGCCATTTATCCCCCCATCCCTCCTTCCATACCCCGCCTCGATCTCGACCGTCCACGTGGGGATCCTCGTCAACTCACTCCAACCAATCAGAACGCACCCTTCACTCCTATATAAATCCCGCTTCCATCTCTTTCACACAAATCACAGTTCCTCCATTTTCTCTCTGCAAAATTCTATTTACAGTCTCTCTCTCTCTCTCTAGAAATCGAGAATGAGCTCAGCGGGATCGACGAAGGGAGGGAGAGGGAAGCCGAAGAGCACGAAGTCGGTGTCGAGGTCGAGCAAGGCGGGGCTGCAGTTTCCAGTCGGCAGGGTCGCCAGGTTCCTCAAGGCCGGGAAGTACGCCGAGAGAGTGGGCGCAGGCGCCCCCGTGTACCTCTCCGCGGTCCTCGAGTACCTCGCCGCCGAGGTATTCGATCTTGATCCCTTTCAATTTTGTTAGGGTTAGGGTTTAGATTAGGGTTTCGCTATTTGGTACTGTTTTGATTGTGGCCATTTGATTGGATCGCTTAGAATCCGTGGCTGATTTGATGATCGATCCATCAAAGCTAGGATTAGGGTTTTGATTTTTGAGAGATTTCTTAATTGTTTTTGATTGTTATCAGTGATTGGTTCATTGGAATTAGGGTCGGAATTTTTTTCCTGTCATGAGGATGACGACAACGACCCGATCATCGAGTCTAAAGGTTCCAGTGGGCTTAAATTTGTGCTTTGATTTAAGATCAAAGTTGGGTTTTTTTTATTTTTTATTTTTGAATTAAAGTTAGGGTTAGGATATTATAATGTTGTTGATTTTTTTATCTTGCATGTGCTAAAAAAATCAGTCCTTTACCTTTTCAGCGTTTGAATTGTTTGCACATCCCCCTCCCTCTAAACATACCAATTTTTTTAAAAAAAATGTTGTACAGGTTTTGGAACTGGCTGGAAATGCTGCAAGGGACAACAAGAAGAACAGGATTGTGCCAAGACACATTCAGCTTGCAGCGAGGAATGATGAGGAATTAAGCAAGCTTCTTGGGACGGTTACAATTGCTAACGGAGGAGTTTTGCCGAATATTCATCAAACTTTGTTGCCGAAGAAGACGGGCAAGGGGAAGGGAGAGATTGGCTCTGCATCACAGGAGTTTTAATAATGTGTTTGTCTCGTTGTTTGGAAAGATTTAACAAAGAGAAGATGATACTAGTGTGGTTTGAAGTATTGTAGGGAGCTGGGTGGTTTTCGACTTTCATTTATAATACCGATCTTTGGCTTTGAACCGATGATAAGGAAAAAGTTTTGATGTTCGTTGTATGACTGTCTCTACCTATTCAGTTTGGCATGAGGCTTTGTCAACTATTTGAATTTTGTTGAGACTGCGCACTTTTGTAGGCAGCGCTTGTTAAAGGTTTTATCGATTTGCTGTGGAATGCAGCATTTGTATACTGTCATTTTATGATGTTAACTAAAGCTGGCTTTATTTGAATTTCTGGGAACTAATTTAGCCTTCTTTCATTCTTGCTTAAGCTTTATATTTCTTCCTACTGTTTTTAAAACTGTAAAAACTTGTTTCCTTTCATCCCTTAAGTTGTGTTGAAGTGCTATTAGATTAATGCATGAAAGCGATGCTTCATTCTATTGATCCTCCCATTGTCTTGTGATTATCTCAAATTTTCCTCAAAAGAGTTATGCCACCATGTGGTTATTTTGTTGTGGCTTTGCTTGCCGGTTCTGTGGTCCAGGTTTGCTCCAAGTCAGAAAAGGTTATTACCTTATCATCTAACAAAACATTTTGGTTCTTGTGGGAGATGAGTTTGCAATGTTATTACTGTTGCGCCTTTCTTAGTGTTAGGCCGAGATTATTGACCATCAAAGCCGTGAAGTCTACCAAACCAGCTGAAAAATCTCTTGAGCCTACTAACCAAAGATTGAAAATTTTGAAAAGAGCTGACGATGAGTTGAAGAAGGGAAATGAGAGGGGAGCACTATCTCTTGTCAAGGATTTACTGGACAACCCTGGAGGCCTAAGGTGCTTTGGAGCAGCAAGGCAGGTTGGTACCAATTTTGCTGCTTGTTTCTTAAATTTTAATGTCTATATATGAAATTGTATTATTTTGATTTTGGTGTGTAGAAGAATTCTGAGTAATTTTATTCATATTACAAAGTAATTTTAGTTGGTCATGTTCAATGCTGAACTGTTGCTAATTATGTGGTCAATGGAAGGCGACGGTTCAAATATTATGATCTAAATTTTATTTATCTTTTTACCTATTGTGTTAGATTTTAGCCCAACAAAATAACAGGATGATATTGGCTTTTTTTGGGTTATGTTTCCTGGTTTAATGTGGATGGCCTTGGCATAATTGAAGTCCTGAAGACCATCAGCCTTAGGACTACAATGGATGCCACAAGTGTAAAGGAGCTAGATCCGTGTGTTTGCTGACTATCACTCCTTTGGATTTATTTGTTATAGCTTGAAACATTTCTTACTCATATTTATATATATATATATAACTGTAATTTACGCTGCGAGTCTGGAATATATATATATATATATATATATATATATATATATATATATATATATATATATAACTGCAATTTACGTTGCGAGTCTGGAATTTATCTGGGTTCTAAACGCATTATCTGAGCTTGATGATTTTGGATGAATCAGTAGAATCATTTGGCTAATCTGAAAATGTAATGCAGGTGCCACAAAGGCTATATAGCCTGGATGAATTGAAGTTGAATGGAAAAGATACAACTTCCTTCTTGTCACCAGAGGATGTTACTTTAGGTTCAATAGAGAGATACCTCCAGTTTGCTGCAGTTTTAGGAGGGATTTCAGCATGGTTTGCATTTGGGATTTCTCAGCTACATATATTGTACATATCCGTGGGCATATTGTTCTTATGGTTGCTAGATTTGGTGAGCTTTATCAACCACTCTCTTGAACAAATTTTGTCTTATTAAAAATCGATGTCATTTTACTTTCTGGGTAATTAGACATCTTTTTTATTTAGGATACCACCTTTTGCAATTTGTGATTGAGCCAAAACCCAAGCATGAGATATACATCAACATAAATGTCTACAAAGTACAAACTATCATGTTCATAATACTATAAACTATTGGGAATGGGTCTCATTTTCGTTCTAGATCCTTTGGCATCAGCCTATTCTTCATATCAATCGGCTGTTGCTGCTGATGCATTCAGTTGCCAAGGTACATGTTTCTTTTTTCTTCCCTAGATTCTTAATGTGTTATAGTTACAAGTTCGTCAATATAGCAATTGGCCATAAATTGTGAGGTCTGCAAGCAAGGCAGTTCCAGTAGTCATTCTTAATGGAAAAAATTTAAATCAATCCGTGGTCAAAATGCCTATTGGTATTACTAGCTATTAGCTTGAGAGCTCACTTATGAATGTTTTTGCATGCCTGATATTGCCTATGTACAGCATTCACTGTCATTTATGATTTAAATACCTTGCGCACATGATTTCTGGTCATTTAGCAACCTAGTGAATTTCTTCCAATGATCCTTTCTAATTGCATATATTTGGTATAACGCTTTACCGAGTCTTAAAGAATCATCTTTTTTCCTGTTAATGTCTCTCATTCAAGAGGATTTTTTAAATTGTTTTTTATTTATTGAAATGAACTTTCTGTTTTGTTTTGCTGAAGTAGTGTGAAGGACTTCATGCCTTAGAGGAGGGCGTATGCCTAAATTCATACCCATGAAGGATACTTGTATTGTTGCAAACATCCTGAGACATCTAGTTTGAGATTTTAACCGAGATCAGTTCAATGTTAATGGTCAGATTTGGTGCATATAATTTTGGGGGCAATAGTTTGGTTAGAATAATTTAACAAATGACAAAATATTATAATCCTTAAGGATAGATAATTATAAATTTGAATTTTGAAATCATGACAAGAACCAAAATATCGCTTAGCCAAAAGAAATAAAATAGAAACCTGGAAGCAAAAATACCAACTTCTCCTTCATGCTCTGCTCACTTATGATTCATTGTAGCCATGCTTTTCTGAGGTGCCAGAAACAACCTCATTTATTTCCTATGCGTTAGTTAAGTGCTTACTCACGGGTAAAATAATTTTGGATAGTTTCTAATTTATATTTTGCATCTTAGATCTCGTTTGATGGAGGTATTAGGAATTTGGTGCTTGATACAATTGGTCACAACTTGAGCCAGAAATATCACAACAGGGTTATCCAGGTAAACAAATTTAGTTACACATTGTAAGATTAATTTAATGTCATTTAAAATCTCATAACCTGTTCCTATAATATGAGTCATATGACATCTATGGTCATTTCTATGAGTCGTATTGTTTACTATATTTTCTATTCTCTTTATCTCACTAAAGTTTTAGGGAGGGCTATTAGGTACCATTGTGTCTCGATACATCCGCAATGCACATATCTAATACTGGATCTGACCCGTTTTGATTAGTTTATGGCTCATGGAGACATTTCTTCCAGTAATTCTATCAAGTGCTTTTGTCTATTAATTATTTCGTTTTCATGTACTAAATTCATGGGTTCAATACTTATGTGCAGCATGAAGCAGGACACTTCTTAATTGCTTACTTGCTTGGGATCCTTCCGAAGGTATATACATTGTCAAGTTTTGAAGCCCTCATAAAGGAAGGATCTCTCAATGTTCAAGCTGGCACAGCTTTCGTGGATTTTGAGTTTGTTGAGGAAGTAAATTTCTCATATCATTTTTTCCTTACTTGGTTATTTGATTTTATGTTTTGCAGTAATTTTTATCTATAATCACACAAGATTATCAAAATATTTTTCAATAATGGGTAGATGATGTTTTTGTATTACCTAAAAGTTTAGGCTAGCGACTTTATCCAACTGGCCAATAATTTTTTTGAACCATCCAACATTACCCCTTGCTTGCGGATGACAGATGCTATTTTTCCATGTGGAAGACAACAAACACAAGGGAATGTGTATTATTCATGTTAACAGTGGGATTTGAACCCAGCTTCTTTTTCTTGTTGGGGTCGTAATACCATGTTGGTAACCACTATACCCAAAAGCTTAAGCGTGGGTTGTGTACTTATCTGCAGTTATCATCCTTGCCATCTTCTAAGCCTTTTCTTCTCAAAGCGGGTCAGTAGAGCATAGTGTTTTCTTTTGGAGCTATACATTGTGTAGTCTTTTGACTCTTTTTGTTACTTTGTTTTAAAATTTGAATCATTAGTTTGTGGAGCAAATCATTAATTAATTGGGGCTAGCACGTAGTTTCTCTGTGGTAGCCATTAGCCAATATATCACATATCGATAGGCTTGATGTGCTTGCCACCTGGTAGACCTGAATTTTGAGCGCTACTGTATATTATGTACTGCTGAATGTTATCTTGTATTTCTTTTACCACCAAATAAAAGAGAAGACAAAGTTTTGCAGATACCACACCTTGTCATTCTTGTAAATCATCATATTAATCTGCATAAATCACTAACATGCTTATTCATGTGCATCATTTTGAGAGAAAAAGCTCTGCCTGGCAAATTTCAATGAAACCAATAATGTTTTGTGATATTTTCTTCATAAAAAAAGCATGGTTATTGCTGATTTTTTTACATTAAACTAGGAGGCATCCTGAAACGTCTACAACGTTTTGCCTATTTGATTTGTTGCTTTCATGGACTTCTAATTTGTGTTGCTGATGTGCCATGCAGATTGATACAGGGAAAGTATCTGCTAAGGTGAGAACTCTTCTTTCATCTTCTTTATGATTTTTGCCAAAAGAAATTTTACGATACTATTTTCTCTGGTATATTGTTTTGACGAGTTCCGTGGATGATTATATTTCTTCTTTCAACTTAAGCACACCCTTTTATCTTGATTATTTTCTTTCAATTGCCAACTATTTCGGCAACTTTGTTATTATTCCTTGACGTCTTGGATCCATTACATATGTAAATGTTTCACACTTGGTTACTGCATGTATTTGTACCCATTACATTGGTACAAATACCTCTTGCTAAAATGTATTGTAACCTCGGATCAATTTTGGTGCTTGCCTGGTTCTCATACAGAGCCCCATAATATGTGCAGCGGACACGAACACCGAACACGAATAATTGCAATTTTTCATGAGTTTTACAAACAGATTAGCTCTTGTTTGGAAATATACCCGAGCAGCAATCGATTCGCGTTTGAGTTGAACCAGGCCGCCGTTGCCTTGCTTGGCAAACCAAATGCACAGTTATCGCACTTGAGCTAAATCGGGTCCTCGATCCCGAGCTGACTACGATCATCACACTTAGTTGGGCAACCCAATCCGGGTGGGGCTGTTGTCCCAAATGCCAACAGTGCTTATAGAAAGGTTCATAATTTCCTTCTTCATGGTTGAATTTGAGTATCGGCTGTTTTGGGTGCCTGACATGGTTGAACTCTGATATCAACAGAACACGAGAACATGACATATGGGAATTTTATAATTCGTATGGTGCGCCAAGAGTTTATACATACCTAGTTATGTACAAGGTTGGTTATGTTGTTAAATTTCCTAAACTGTTCATTGAAACCTGCAAATCCTAAAATCTATCCGAACCAAATATCAAGCGGCCGGAAAACTTCTGGCTTTGGTTAATGTGTAGGCATAAGGGTTCTGGTCCTCACATCCATGAAAACAGTGGATTTAAGTTATCAAATATTATTGTGTTTGGTAATCAAGAAAGGATCTTATACTTTGCCTCTGGGTCAGCATTATATGTACATAAACCTAAACAAAAAAAATTTGCTAGGTTGGCAATCAAGCAACTTATTGCATGCGATCAATACAAATGGACACAAACAACCAATTTGTTATTCAGCGGAAGAAGTTTTCCTTATTTGTTGAGTACTGAAAAGTGTCTTTGACACCGACTGAAATTCCTTAAACGAAGAAATTGTTGCCATCCACGTCTTGCCCCGCTCTATCGATATGTATGGAGCAGAGCTCTGAGCCAGGAAGGCTCCATACAACTAGTGACTGAATCTGTCGTAAAAGTTTGTTAAAGTTATATGAATGCTGACCTAGAGGCTGTTTGATAACTGGAAATGGATCTGCTGAAGCAAATAAAACGGAGCTCTCCATTTTGGATATCTAGTTTGCTGCAAAATATAGCAACCACTGTAACCTTTTCATAACAAAAAACTGTAGTTACTGATAAGTCTTATCATCAACTTATTTTAGAATCGTCTGATTTGTCTCTAAAACCCTTTTTCCTTCAATACGAAATATTCTATACAACACTATTTAAATTTGTTAATTAGGTGGTTGTATGCGTGAAATGAAAGAGTACATGCGTCATGAATGTCGGATTCCCAGATTTGTATGAGGATGAGGGGAATGCTTATGCACAACACACATCTTCAGGTCAAGCGTCCTTCTCTGGGGGGTCGAGATTTGGGTCTTACATATCAATATTTTTTACTATGTAAATGCACATTGACGTAATTAAAACCTGGGTTGCTCAGATAATATGAAAGTCCCTGCCACTGCCAGAACTCTAAAGTTGTGATGAGGGCGGGGGCGGGGGCGGGATAATTGTATATAAAATAATTTTATATTCAATAATGTCTAACTTAACAAAGTGTTACGTCATTACAGATGCTGAACAGGTTCTCATGCATAGCATTGGCTGGTGTAGCAACCGAATACCTTCTATTTGGCTACTCTGAGGGTGGACTTGCTGACATTCACAAGGTAAAAAATCTTTAAAACCCTTCAAAATTAACAGAATGTATATCATGGCATTATGAAATATTTCATTCACTATGATGCATTTATCTGTTGTGTAGTTGGATAGTCTACTGAAGGGCTTAGGGTTCACACAGAAGAAAGCAGGCTCTCAGGTGAGGTGGGCTGTACTCAACACTGTATTGCTATTGCGTCGCCATGGGAGAGCAAGATCGTTGCTTGCAGAAGCAATGGCATCTGGGAAATCCGTTGGTCATTGCATCGATGTAATAGAGAGTGGTATCGATTTCAAAGATCTTTAGTAGAAGCTCAAAAGCGTTTTAGAGAGAAGGGGGGAAAAAGAAGAAGAGAGGAAGCAAAATGAATTAGCATTTCAGCCATTTGCACTCAGAACAGACAATTGATTATAACCCCTTATAACCCTGGCTTAGTGTTAGGGCGACGGTTGGTGGATTTGGCAGCAACTAAGTGGCGACAGGGCGGGGTTTTTTCTATATCTAAATTTTCTCGTTTACCACCGGGGTAAATATCAGTTCTTTCCCCTTTTATTTTTGTGTCGGTTTTGGCTGGGTATATTTTATTTTTATTTATTTGGTTTCCCCCTTTTTTTGGTTTTGGGGTGGGTGGGGGGGTGGGGGGGTGTTAATTTATCCACAATGCACATGATAGAAACATCCCCCACAAACCCCACACACATCCCTACTCAGTTAGGGGCGAGGGCCAGGTTGGGTTTGATTTGATCCTGATCTATATAAAATTAACATGTTTGGGTTCTATTGGCATCTTATAACCCTCCACTGGAACCTGATCGGACATGGCAAAGACTAGTTTCAAAACCTTTCGGATCAGATATGGGTTCAGAAACCATGTCTGCCCGAGTCCTAATTCCGATCCGAGTATAAACCACTTCCCATATTCATTTTAACCCGCATCATATCTAACAGCATGGATGTTTAAGTCTAAAAATTGAAATATATAGATTGTTATATATTATCTTGTATTTAGTTGGTGTGCTCTTATTATTATTCTGTTTTATATAATTTAATATAGTTTTGTGGAAGCGTGTATCTATGTCAACATGGGAGAGATGGTGGGAAGGGGAGGGGTAAAATTCATCTTAATTTCTATATTTTTGGTTTTGAATGGTTTATATGAGACCAAGCCCAAAAAATCCACAAAATCATATCCGCTCTCTAAGCCTCAGCTTGGCTATTTCTCACGAACAAGAATTCTTTGCGGAAGAATACGGAAAGAGATGTAAAAGGGCTTATTACTTCCAAAAAATGTAATATGAAAAATTTACTAAGGGTATAAGGCTATAAGCATCTAGAGATTACGAGAGAAACTAATTCCCAACTTTCTTGTCTTTTGAATCAAACAGCGTTTTAACTGAATCGAATAAGCCTTGGTTTTTTGGGCCTGCGAACCATCAGGTTATTGTTGAGTCTCCCCTATGTTTCACAAAAAAGAGGCGGCAGAGACAAACAAAATAGCTGCAGTTGCAAGAAAACAATTGGCCCAGAGTCCTAGTTTTTGAAATCAACAACATAAACTCAATATGCGAGAATTGACCAAGAGCATCAGCTTTATGGGACCATTATATAGTCTGAAATTTTGATCTCTCACATATACAAACAACAATCTTTGTCTGACCAACAAAAGATATAAGAAAACGACTTCACAATTTTGGCTCTTGAATGTATATCAAATTGGTTTCAATTTTTGAATCCACAAATTTTCCGAAGCAATTCTTTCATAACCATCAATCCAGGTATATGCAAAACCAAACCCAAAAATGGATTCCGATCACCACCAACATTCTGCTCTTCAAGTTAATTTGAATCAAGCTTCATTTTCCGTTAGTAATTTTCTTGGTCAAGATATAAAAGCAACAAAATGCTGTGATGTTAGGTCAACATCCGGTCGTAAAACTTTCCCTCCATCCCTTTCTTCCACTCCTTACATTCCTTTGCCGGCCGGCTCTTCCACCGCCCCGACCGAACAGGACACACCATCCCTGCCGGGGGCACCAAACAATTATAATTCAAGCACAACGAGACGCTCTCCGGCACCACCTCCACGTCCATACCCGTCAAGAAATTACGCTGCAGATACAAGACCCTAATCTCCCCTCTCCTCACCCTCTCCCCATACCTCCCTGGCACCACGCCCTCAAACCTATTACAATTCAAGTAAATCCTCTCCGCCTCCGCCAGCCCCGCCGGCACCGTCCCGCTCAACCTGTTATAGCTCAAGTCCACGACCTCCAACGCCTCCGACGAGCCGCCATACACCCTCACCGGCCCTTCAAACAGGTTCCGTTGCATATAAACTCTAGAGATGGTAGAAAAACTGAACACGGCTCGAGGGATGGATCCCCCGAGCCGGTTCCTGCTCAAGTCCAAGTAGCTCAGGCTTTTCAGCCTGGCGACGGCACGGTCGATCCTGCCGGACAGCCGGTTGGAGGACAAGGACAGGTAAGTGAGGGTGGGAGGCAATGCCGGGATGTCTCCGGAGAGGTTGTTGCGGGCGAGGTCGAGGCGGATTAAAGGGGACGACGAGACGGAGCCGGGGATGGGGCCGGTGAGGCGGTTGTGGTTGAGGAAGAGGTTGGAGAGGGTGGGAGAAGGGAGGGCAGGGGGGATGGGGCCGGAGAGGAGGTTGAAGCTGAGGTCTAGGGTCTGGAGGCGGCGGGGGAGGGATAGGGGGAGGGGGCCGAAGAGGAGGTTGTGGGAGAGGAGGAGGAGGCGGAGGTTGGGGGGGAGTGGGGAGGGGAGGGGGCCGGAGACGCGGCCGGGGAGGAGGAAGAGGGAGGAGAGGGAGTTGAGGCGGGAGAGGGAGGGGTGGAGGCGGCCGGAGAGGCCGGGGGAGCCGGCGAGGGGGGAGCCGAGGGAGAGGGAGACGAGGCGGTCGCCGGAGCAGGAGACGCCGGAGAAGGTGGAGCAGGGGTCGGAGGTGAAGTCCCATGAGGAGAAGAAGGTGGAGCCGGGGAGGTCGGAGAGGGAGCTGCGGATGGATTGGAGTGCCAGGAAGTCCACCGGGTTCAGCACCGCCTCCACTACGACGACGGCGCCGGGGTTCAGATTGAGGAGCATCATGATGGCGATGATTTTAACGGCCGCCATTTTTGGTTTTTGGGAATGCTTAGGGTTTAGGGTTTTTAATGGAGGAGGAGGAGGAGGAGGATCATGGGATGGTGGTGATTGGTTTTATTTGAGGGGTGTCCTTTGACTCTTAGCTGTGAAGCTTTCTTTCTTTCTTTCTTTGATTTTTCATGAGCTTTTCTTGTTGCTTTATTTATTTCTCCATGCTCATAATTATTGTGTCTCTCTTTCCTCATGATTTTCGTTGGCTTGGAGAACAAGATGAAATAACTGCTCCACTGTGGACAGTGTTATCTTGGGAGTCACAAAAATTGTGTTTGTAGATTATTTCATACACACACGGCCTTGAGTGGGTGTGTATATATATATATATACAGACAGACAGATTGAGAGAGGGGTTAATGGAGAAAAGGTGCCATGGGAGAGAATTTCCTCCTATGGTGTCGGAAAAATGCACCCTCCACCATTTTTTTCGACGATCGGCATACATCATGTCCATCTTTATCATCTAAGATATGGATATACCAAATTTCATGTGATTATACTATTTTTCGCCGTTGATTTAGTTGGTGCAAAATTAATGGTTTACCAACAATAGAACTTTTTACATTTCTAATTCAACGGTGAAAAAGTGGTGGCAGCAAAAAAGAAATTTGGTGTATGCACATCTTAGATGATAACGATGGTGATACTGGATGACGATCGTCGGAAAAAATGGTGAAGATTGTATTTTTTTCGACGCCATAGGAGGAAATCCCCTTCTATGGCCTCTTTTCTCCATTAGAATAATCTAATGGAGAAAAGAGGCCATAGGAGGGGATTTACTCCCATGGCGTCGAAAATATACACTCTCGCTCATTTTTTCTACCGATCGGCACCAACCATCTTCATCGTTATCGTCTAAGATGTGGGTACACCAAATTTCATATGATTTTACAAAATTTTCACCATTGATTTAACAATGTAAAAAGTCCTATTGTCGGTAAACCGTTAATTTTGAATCCACTAAATCAACGGTGAAAAGGTTGTAGTATCACATGAAACTTAGTATACCCACATCTTAGATGATAACGATGAAGATGGTGGATGCCGATTGTCGGAAAAAATGATGGATGATGTATTTTTTCGATACCATAGGAGGAAATTCCCTCCTATGGAGCATATGAGGGAATTTCCTTTTATGGCGTCGAAAAAATACACACACTCTCATATTTTCCGACGATCGGCATCCACCATTATCATCGTTATCATCTAAAATGTGGGTGCACCAAATTTCATGTGATTCCACCACTTTTCACCGTTGAATTAGCAATATAAAAAGTTCTATTGTCGGTAAACCATTAATTTTGCACCAACTAAATCAACCGTAAAAAATGGTATAATCACATAAAATTTGGTGCATCCACATCTTAGATGATAAAGATGGGGGTGGTGTATGCCGATCGTCAAAAAAAATTATGAAGGATACATTTTTCCAACACCATAAGATTAAATTCCCTCCTACGACACATTTTCTCTACTAACCTCATACATACATACATACATACATACACACACACCGAGAACTTTTTTTTTTAATATACGACTCCCCCTCCCCTCCGGATTCCATGTTGCCTGCAGGCAATGCAATCCCCTGTTCAGGGAATTACAACCTCTGCTATGTTTTGTAACCAATGAGAGTCTACACTGTAGCTTACGTGAATTCTAATAATCTAATGGGTAGGTAAAGTTTTCTCATATTTGGATTATAAATGAAACATGAGAAATATTTTACCTACGGACCAGATAGATTCCACATGGTCTGGTCTCCAGGTCGGTGAATAGATAGAAATAATAATATAAAAGAAATGCTTTGTAGACAAAGTAAATAGGGCAAACCCGACTTAGAGACAAGAACATAACTTTGAAACCGGCATATTGTCTATATATTTATAGCCAATTATTATCCTGATAATCTATGTGGAATCTAGTGATTGATAGGTAAAGTATTTTTCATAAAACATTACCAATATACTTTTAACTATATTTTCTTTTCAGATATTTGATAAATATGTGATATCTGAATAATTCAAATTGCAATAGATTTTGGCCTGCTGTTGAAACATTAATCCAATCATCCAAAATTCATACAAAATATTAGTCGATCGGTTTTACAAGGGAAAAAAAAGGTTTATTGTCTTGGCAAAAATGCTAGCTTTTCCTTGAGAACAATTAGATGAGTTTGAATACCAACTATATATAGTTTCAATCCCGTGTACGTAACAATTCCAATGTCAAGGGAGAAAAGGTTTTTTGTAGCAGGACCCACGAAAAGTAAAATGTTTTTGATGGAGGCGCTCATCTCCTTCAGATGTTATCCTCCGTCGATTCTGTGATGGCGGTTTTTGACGGTTGAGATTTGGTTTGAGAGTTGTTGAGCGTGTGGATCTCAATGGGTTGGCGTTGACGCCGAACTATCTGCAAAAGAAGTTTCGTGGTGGGTGACCACTGTAGGACCCTCTGACGATCAAGTTAGTGCCGAGAAATAGGTGCAGAGTAACGGCGTATTGGAATAAGTTCGAGTTATCTGAGTTGTCTGCAAGAGGGGTTTATATAGGGGTCGCATGGAGCGAGCAAGCGCGAGATCGTCGCCGCCGGTTACGCTCATGCGTTATCCTCGTTTTAATTGCGGGGTACGCCCATTAATAGGGGGACGCGCTAGTGTGGGACGCGGAACGCGGGGAGGCGGATATCTCGCCCTGACGAGATACGCGGAGCGGTTACGGGGATGCTTGGGTTCCGTGCTCTTGGTTGATCGGGGAAGCCGAGGAAGCTCGGTTTGTCAGATGGCTCGGAGACGAGCAGTGAGGCCGAGAAAGCTCGGAGACGAGCTGTTGGTAGTTTGCTAGGTGAAGTTGGAAAGTACTCATGGAGGTCTCCTGAAGGGTCAGACACTTACTCGAGACTTCTAATGCAACTCATTTATTTCCTCGGTAGCTTTCGGGATACCTCATCATATAACTCACTGTCCAATTTATCATATTTTCCATGGAAAAGTTTTAATCATATGATGAATATGATGCTTATAAGTTATGTAAGTCATTTTTTTTACACCACCGCAAATCGTTATCAGAATTAGGGAGATTATAGGGTTCAACACGTAAATGATCAGAACTCCTGAAGTTATTTCAGTTCTCTCTCTCTCTCTCTATATATATATATATATGCATGTTTAAAAACTAATATGATTTTATCTGCTAAGCAGATAGAAGTGTAGAATAATTTCAAAATCAACTTTCTAAATAAGAAAAAGTTGTCTATAGAATTTATTTTACTAATTTAAAAGATATCAGTTTGACTGATAATGTCGAAACTTGAACTCTAATGGAACTTCCCCAGATCCTTCCCTGCTTGTTTGCAATTGAGAGCAGAAACCAATTTTTGGCAGAGGTGAAAGAAAAAGAAAAAAGCTTGGTTTTATTCGATTTCGTATACAAACAGTAGCAGGAGGAGCAGCAGTGATAGACACATCACGTGAGCGTAAGCGTGAGCCTCCAACATAATTATTCAATCAGCGCGAAAATTGAAGCTGCCATGTCATCGGACACGTAGGACTGTGGCGCCAGCTGTTTCCAACTGGCAACCGACCGCCACGTGTCGGTCCAGCACGGGGTCCTCCCTCGGCCTTTTGTGCTGTTGTTTTCTGGGAGACACAGATGCTCTCCTCTTTTCTAGCATTTGCTTTAAATTACGTTCGCACCCAGCGTTTAACCCAGTTCTGTTTGGGGGGGGCCCACAGAAATTGTGGGCCATAAATCAGAAATAAAATAAATGGGCTCATACCCTTTCGATGTTGGTGGGACCATGCCGCATAGATAATGCTTCTGAGCCTTCATTAAAGCGTGATTTCGAGGACGGAAACGCTGGTGCTGATTTTTTGGTAGATGCCCGGATCGCTGCCGGATAGTGTTGATGATCCGATAAATCTTCCAATATACTCCTGTTTTAATTAGGAGGCATGTTAGATCATGATTAGGGTTCCAGATGTTCACCGTTGGATAATAAGTCTGGGGATTTAGGAATTTGAAAGTTTGGTGATTCTAAGGTTTTGAAATGATGGGTTGAGAAAGATAGAGAGGAGTTTGAGGTTAGGATTTAGGATTTTAATAGTTTGAAACTTTTAGAGTCGAGAATTTCGGAGTTAGGGATTTAGAACTCTGGGGGTCAGGGAAAAAAGTCTGAAGATTTAAAAATTCAAAGGTTTGAATGGACGGATTAAACAAGTGGGCGAAGAGGGAGAAGAAAGAATGAAAGAGAAAGAGGGAGAAGAAATAATAAAAGAGTAAAATGGTCAAAGCATGGCTATTTTAAATGATGTCATCAATAATATTAAGTAACCTTTTTTAGACATTTCAATAGTTTAGGGTGTAATTTTACATTTGGGAAAGGAAGTTCATAATACTATTTTTTAATTGAATTATTTCAGGATACTTGCAAAAAATGGAAAGTTTGGGGGTATGTTCATATAATTTATCTTTTTTACCTGCTATACGGTACATACATGAAAATCATAAAATTTTAAAAAATCTATTTTTTAAAAATGTTTTCTTCTATTTTATTATTTTTTTTGCTATATAAAACATGAAATTGCAGCATTTTTATAATTTCAAAAATCTTAGAATTTTCTTTTTTCTTCGTTTATTCAACGTTTTACTTGTTATAACAAACGAAAATCGTAAAATTTTAGAAATCTTAATCTTTTTTTGTTTCGTGCGCTTTTCAATATTTCACTTGATAAGGCATATGAAAATTGTAAAATATTCAAATATCTAAAATAAATTTGTTTTCTTTACCTTTTCATTATTTTCCATGCAATATACCATATAAAATCATTCATGAAATTTCAAAAATCTTAGAATCTGTATTTTGTGATTTTCCAATATTTTACATGCTCATGCTTTTTGTCACTCCCCGCTCCTTAAAATACGGAATACGAGGGGTGGTTAGGCCAGCCATGCTCCTACGTCAAGAAAAAATCCTGCCATAATCACATTTCGGCTTCTAGCAGTACATAATAGCAGTGATCTAACTCAGACGATAAGATAATGCAGTCGGAAAAACCATCAGATATAAAGAAAACTGGGCGTAACAGATGTAAACAAAAGAGACAACAAAGCAGTGATCTTAAAAGAATGATACAGCGGGTTCATTGGTCTGAATCTTCGCGATCTTCTCGAAATAAGACAGGTCCGCTTCTTTCTCTGAGTATTCATACGCATGTCGTCAGAGAGATATAATATTATAATATAATAATACCAAACATGTGACAGAAAATAATGAAGTATGAAACAACGGTATAAAGCACTGACATGGATGTATAAAATAATATAAACAGGTAGTAGTGGTGGGCATGGATTATGGCAGTAATCTATGTTAATATGCAGGTAACTAAGCTAACAATTTTTATGTCATTTGAAATTGGTCGGTGGAATATATTCTCATGTTTAGCAAGGGTCTCGTGCATGTCCGGGATAACGGTCAAAAATATGTCTGGGACATAACTCTGTCAGCCGTGCCGCTAGGCACAAATACCTAAACGTATCACTGTCACGCCCCGCTTCCCAAAATACGGAATACGAGGGGTAGACAAGGCCAGCCATGCTCCTACGGTCAAGGAAATGTCCTGCCGTAGTCACACTTCGGCTTCTAGTTTTTCATGGTAAACAGTAAATGATGCGCAGGTAAAGAGAAATGCAGTAACTGAAAGAAACAACAATATAAACTGACCTGATGGGAAACAAACGCGTGTAACTCGGAATGGCAAGTCAAGAAGTTTGTGATGCACGTCTAGTTCTGGTCCAGGCTAAATCTTCTCCTCACACTGAGCATGCATACTCAGGTCGTCAGAGCGACACAATAGCAATATAATATATATAAAATCAAGTAACAGTTCTAATAGTGGTAATAGATATGTGAAACAGTAAATCAATGACATCATGAATATGAATGTGCAGTAATCAATGCAGCGGAAATGTAAAGCAGTAGAACGATATGTCACGCATGTCAACACAATATATATGGTATATAAATGCCAGTATCCCTATCAGTCTCTAAGTCTTACTGTACAGGTCACTATGCCTACCGTCAGTCCAAGTGTGAGAGTCAACCACTCGCGAGTGTCCTCCACCCAAGGGTAGAACCCAAGGGCAAGGGACCACGGGCCCAACATGTAACATGTATATCACGGTGTATATCACATACCCTGTAAATCTCCATATATCTCCCTAAATATATAAGCTGGCATGGGACTCCCGAGATTCTGTTGAACTCACAATTAAACTACCCCACACCCCGTGGTCTACATCAAACGCTAACCATAACCCTAAATACTAATCGATCCGTGACAAGTCTACGCGAGAACTGGAGGCAGGACCTCCATCAAGCACGTCCCGACTAATATCTAAGATGAATAGCAGTGTCGGATGCCTTATCTATGACACCCGTGCAAGCGCTTCCATAAGTGTCCCATACCAGTTATAGTCTCACGTACACGCATCCCACAGACGTCGACAATGCAATAGAATAATAGGGTCACTGATTGTGTACAAGTACGTATCACTTTCACTTAATCACGGATACACGAACACTGACGTACTTGCCACAATCATCACTAAAATCTAACACTGGGTAAATGCACGATATCACTAGATTATCACTACAATGATATGGGTATGATATGATGCGTGAACAGTATATAAGCACGATTAAGGTGTCACAAAAAAACAGTATTCTATCACTTGCACGATTTATCATGAAACATACATATATAATTTAGCGAAACGATAAACAGGTAGTAATTAGTATGTTCAGTTATCTATCCATCGAATTTATTTCAAGCCAATCGGGTTCCAGGATCATTAATTATAACCATTTCATTTTGAGCGTTCGCGGCTGGAAATCCGGTTTCAGAATCAGATGTCCGTTTCGCAACGCATTTTAACCCTAGTTGGGATTAGAATTTAGTGACGCTACAGTTGAATGAATTCTAGGGTTTTCAGTAAGGTTTTCAACGCAACAGACGGATCTTCGATCGCGTCTGTACGTCAGGAGATATACACTATTTAGTACCAATATGTCGTTTCTGATTCTGCTGGAACTATTATGTGTCCCGATCTTTTAAATTACAGAATAAATATCAAACGGTAACGAAACAGAAAGAAATCAGTTGTGTTGTCTAGCTAACAGATTCACCTATAATAAGAAGTGGAGTTCCGCAATCTACGAGTTAAGGAGATCTTGTGGTACCCAATACGGAACAACAAGTAACGACTGGAGTCACTCTGGACTGCAGTCCAGAGTCGCACTCCGATACGAATATCATCACAATTTAAGTACATGAATATTAGGAAACAAGTATAGGGTTAAAGTTCATCGAGTCGGCTTCTATTTGAGCCCTCGAACGCACCGTTCTAGTGTGTATATGATTTATGGTGAATTTAACGGTTTTCAGGTACAATAAAATTCCAGTTTTACGGTTAAACTTGGGGTAGTGGTTTTAGTCGTTAACGATTACATTATCCAACAAAATTCACACACTAGGTTTACAACCCTACGGGCCAAACTACACCATTGAGTTCCGTCAAATTTGATAGGTATTTTCATTGGGAACACACACCGAACAGTTATGACGCCTAATCGATATAATATTGTAATGTGATAATCTAAGCAGTCTAAGTTTGTAGCTCAAATATATAGCATGTAAGCAAGTAAAATACTTGCCTGGACACGGTGAACCGATGACGCGGCAGCTAAAGCAGTAGTGACACGTCCCGGGCACGGGGTAGCAACCACGCGACGAGTCTCGGCTAGACTTGGGCTTGGCTCGAGCTTGGGAATGGGCTATTGCGGGCTCGAGCAATGTCGTGTGGTGGTAGTAGGTTGATAGAGAATGGAAAAAAACGGTGAGATTTGAGAGGGAGAGAGTGCTAGAGAGAGAGAGAGAGGGGGGGGGGAGGAAATGAGAGAGAGAGCGAGAGAGTAGGCAGAGAAAGAGAGAGAGAGAGTGCTGAGAGTTAGATAGAGAGGGACAGAGGGAGAGATAGCTGAGAGTTAGAGAGAGAGAGACAGAGGGAGAGAGAGCTGAGAGTTAGAGAGACAGAGAGGGAGAGAGAGAGAGCTGAGTGAGAAAGAGAGGGAGAGAGTGAGAGAGACAGAAGACTGAGGGAGCTAGAGAGAGGGGAGAGACAGAGAGACAAGTGGGAGGGGAAAGAGAAGGTGGCGACGACGACGACGACGATGATGAGCTGCGGTCGACGAGAGCGACGGTGGTCGCTCACGGGGTGGAGGAAAGCCGGCGGTTGTGGGGTCTGCAGCGCGAGCGAGAGAGAGGAGAGGAGGGAGACGAGCGACGAGAGTGGGGGAGAGCTGACGATGGTTGAACAATGGTGAGGGAAGGTTGGCTGGTGTAGACGAGGTGATGGGTGATGGTGGTGCTCGGGTTTTGGGTTGAGGAGAAACAGAGAGGGAATGAGAGAGGAGAGACGTGGAAGAGTGGGAGGTAATTATGAGAGGAGAGGGAGAGACGCGCGTCGCGTGGGTAACGTTCGCGAACGTTGGCGCGAGGAGCGGCGGCGATGGTGGATCGAGGGAAACAGGCGAGCGGGAAATTGGGGAGGTAGCCGTTGGAGGTAGGAGGCGGTACTGTGGAAGTGGGTCGGGTATGAAGCGGGCGCGGGGCTGAGGAGAGGAAGGTGGGCCGGGCCAGAAGAAAAACAGAGGAAAGGAATTAGTTGAGGGAAAAGAAGCGGGCCGGGCAAGAGAGTTGGGCTGAAAAATAAAAAGAATTAAGGGAAAAAGAATAAGAGGGCCAGGCCGGGGTTTGAGAAGGGATTTAAAGGAATTGTTTAAGGAAAAGAGATGGGCTTGGTGAGATGGGCTGGGCACAATGAAAATAAAAGAATTTTAAAGAAATAGCTATGGAAAAATTGGTTGGGCCGCAGGAAATTTGTTTAGAGGGAAAAAGGAAAACTGGGTGGCTGCTGGGCTGTTGGGAAAGAAATTTTTGTTTAGGAAATAAATAAAGAAATGGGCTTGGGGATAAGGGAAGGAAGTAATGGGAAGAAAAGATAAATTTGGGTTTTAAGGTTAATAGAAAAATGGAGATATAAAAATTAATTGAAATTATAAATAATATAAATAAAATTTATAGATGGAATCATAAAGTAATAAAATACCGATTTCGTCATAAAAAGCGGCTGGGTATTACAATCACTGTCACTAATATCGAATGATCATCCTCTAAAGCATTAAATACATCGCTAAATACGATTTCGATTCGATCTTTGATTTCCCCATTTCCCCATGTTTCAATATATGTTCATGTATCTAACTGATTGTATACAAGTACACATCTTTATTGCTTTTCAATCACTATTCATGTTCGATCAATTTAACCGTTCGATCACTTCACTGGCATACTTAATACGACCAATCAATATCACTATCACTCGATAATGCACTATAAACACTAGGATATCAATGTAAACGGTCACTAATCTCTACAGGTAAAACGGTCAAGCTATATAATGAGAATGCAGTAAAATACCTAAGAATATAACACGGGCATTCGGTGTTGTTCATATTGTGAAAATCATGGTTAAACATACGCGCATAATCAGACAAAAAAATATATAAAAAGAGTAAATAGTAAACTCAGTTATTTAAGCAACAAAATTGGTTCCGAATCAATCGAGGTTTTGGTTAGGGAGATAAGATTATTTCAAAGAGCTCGTTCGCTGCGGAAATCCCAATTTCTGAACTGGAAGTTCAACTTCACACACAGTTTACTATAAATTGTGTTTATATTCAAGTGTTTCTCCAGTTGAATAAAACCTAGCTCTATCTATTAGGTTTCTAACGCATCAAGCGGATCAGTAATAACCTCTATGCACTAGGAGATATATTCAGTTTAGTGTCAAGGTATATAAACTGCCACTTTAGAAAACTGCAGGACACGTCGACGATCTAAAATATATTTAAAATATCAAACGGCAGTAAAATTAAATGAGACTAGAACCATAAGTTATATAACTTAATTATCTACGCGATGATATAGGACTCCATGTATTTTCAGTTTTATGTAGTGATGTACAGGCGATTAAATTCAGGTATCAACATGAAAAATGTAGAAATTGGCCGTATACACCGATAATATAAATTATGTTAAAATATCAATCAACAACGTAATTCAATGGATCTAGTGGCGTAAGAAAGCCAACTCAATTTCATACGTATCTATATAGGGTTCAACACATTTGCGCATTCGAACAGTGAGTTACAGGTGTTTGATTTCAGATATTCGTAGAGATTTTTGTTCTGGATTGCAGTCCAGAACCATAAATCCTTTCAGTTTTCGTTATCTAAATGACACAATATTCAGTAAAAGTCATCTTATATTCATAGGTTATTCAGTTCTCTTCGCAGCGACCCTCAGAACGCTACGATCCATCGAGAAGTGCAGACTCCCAAGAGTTATGCGGTTGATTGGCGCCTTGATTGTGAATCCGTCTCCGCGGGAGGCTAGGGGGTTGCTTCTTCGTCCGCACATGGTCGGAGCGAAGATTTCTTTCATGGATAAAGTCGTGACCATCGGCCCGGAGACCTCCAAGATGGTGTTGGCGCTGCGTGATGGTTTCAAGGACGGGGCCTCCGTATTGAAAGGCCGAGAGATTCTTCACTTATACTCCATCCGGCCGGGCTTCCTGGTGTTCAGGCAAAACGACATGGAGCTCTTCATGAGGTACAATCCCCATCGGTTCTCCCAACAATTGAGCTATAACTAGGGGGTCCCACTGGAGGCGTTTTTGGAAGAGCCTGCGGCCACTATGGAGGGGATACGGAATGCATTACATCACTTCATGCAGCTGAACACGGGCTCCCATTTATTTATCAGCGAGCCTAGCTGCGTTCCACGGGCCTTCAACGTGTACGTGGCTTGGTATGCGCACGCGATGGGCACCGTCATCCGGGAAGAGAAGCGGTTGTTGGTTGACCACAAGGGTGCACCCCCGGCAGCGACCGCAAAGCTCCCATGAGGCTAAGGATTCCTGTCGTTCCTCCGCTAAGAGATGCTGGAGCTGAGCCACCGCGCGTGTTGAGCCCTCCGCGCGGATTGCCCCGTGCTATCGCGGACGCGCCCCCAGCGCTCCATGCTCCAGTGGAGACGGTGAATGTAGTTTCGCCTGAGTCTGGCGTGGGCTCGGACATCGGGACCCGCCGTCCCAAGGTGCCCACGAAGCGCAAGTTGACTTTGGGTGCTCCCGGGGCTCGCGTGCAGAAGAGGAAGAAGAAGTCGCTCTTCTCTGCTGACGTTGCATTTGGTAAAGAACCTCATGCTCCTTATAGCGAGGGCTTGGATGAGTACGGGACCAACGAGGGATTATTTATGCCGCCAGATGACACTGATATGGCGGCCGCCATCGCAGCTTCAGAGCGATTGGCAAGGCGCGATGCGTGGTTAGCCAAACTTGCGCAATCAGGTAATTACTAGTTGTGTTCTTCATCATTTCATCGTACTTTTATCATTGTCTTTGACTGACGTTTTTTTCTTTCTAAACAGGCATCTCTACCGAAGAAGCCATTGCTGCTTCCCTCAAAACTTTCCAGGAAGAGGAACGACTCAGAGAGTCCTTAGGCCTTGGTACATTTCGGTTCACTATGCCTTTCCTTCCATTTCGTATGAGTGATCTGACCCCCTATTTTTGTCTTATCGCAGGGACCACAAGACCTATCTCGCAAAATGATGCGGGACTTCTCTCCGGGCCAGCTACTGTAACACCCGAGCCCAATAATACTATTTCTTTTGCTAGTTGAGTGTTTTATATTGCTCATTCCAATTATCCTGATGGTTTGGTGCTTTTTGCAAAATTTTAACCGGTTAAGTCATTTGGCACATAACAAATTTTAACACCTAAAATGAAATTAAAAGTATCCATGTTGGCCTACTCGTCGCCACTAGTCGCGTGGTAGCGTCCGCGTGTCGAGATTTCTTTCCGTTCGGTTAAACGGGCAAGTTTGGACGCCTACGCACGCGTACAAGTGTCCGACTTGGGGGCATGCATTTTAATCATTAAACACCTCTTTTCAAAATTTGGAACTCGCTTAAAATCCTATAATTTGAATTTGGAGCATTTGGGCGCAACCCGGGCGCGATTTGGAAATGTTTCATTTAGCGCCAAAAGTGTCCGTTTGATTAAATATAATTAAAACTATAATATATATTTCTGTTACTTAAAATCTCTTTAAAATCCTTTTAAATTTTATTTTTACCTAACCCAAATTTTTCCCCAGCCAATCATCACGAAGGATTTACCCTCGTGGGCCCCCTTTCCCTCTCTCTCTCTCCGTCTCTCTCTGTCTCTCTCTCTATTCTTTTTCTCTCTCTCTCTCTAAAATCTTTCTCTCAATCTCTCTCTCTCTTCCTTTATATTACGTGCCTCCCCTCCATTCTCCTCCTCCATCACGAGAACAACCTCCGAACTCTAACCCTAGCCCCTCGTGCTTGCGCCGCCGACCTCCCCGCGACCTCGCCGTCGCCGTCATCGCCTCCTCAGCCTAGCCGCACTCTCCTACCTTCTTCCTCCGTCTCTTCCCGCGCCTGCACCCAACCCCGACGCCATCACCCGGCCGCAGATCTCGCCGTCGACGCCGCCTCCAGTCACCGACGACGCCTGCGACTCCCTCTCTTCCTCCTCGTCCCGACCTCGTCGTCGCCTTCCTCCTCCCCTCGCCGGACCACCACCAGACCCGAGCCCGACCCTAGCACCAATCCCCGGGTCTTCGGGAAACGCGCCGTCGATCATCGCCGTCATTGCCAGAGCCACCGCCGACACCTCCTCCCCTCGCCGGACCACCACCAGACCCGAGCCCGACCCTAGCACCAATCCCCGGGTCTTCGGGAAACGCGCCGTCGATCATCGCCGTCATTGCCAGAGCCACCGCCGACACCTCCTCTCTCTCCTGCCACCCAGACCAGACCACTACATCCCTCGTCGCGGCTGCAACAGAACCAGAAACCTTTCAGCCAAGGCTGCTGCCCTCGCCGCATCTCCTGTTCACCGCCGGCGCGCCCATCGCCGTCGGGCCCGTCGTGGTTTGCCCCTGGTTCTTCTCTGTAAGCATCACCTTACTTTCCTTTGGTGCAAAACCACCTCGCTAGTCGTTTGCCGCATGTATCGTGTTTGCTAACTTCGTTGTTTCGACTGTTGCCGGATTCCGGCCGTGCCGTCGTTTGGACCCGACGCTCCAGCGAAGTACCCTGGTCCGTGTGGTCCCGCTGTTCGCTGTTGGGACTCGATCCGTGGCCCGTGCACCCGTCTCGTGTTTTCTGCCGACTTTGCATCCGTGCTTTCCAGTTTGCGAAACCGTCGAGGCAAGATTTCTTGCTACATGCTACGTTAAACTAATTAAATGTTGGACTCACAAACTTGCTATATTAACTAGTATTGCTACTTATCTCATTGGACGAAATATGATGTACATTATAATACTGCCACTTAAATCGTATTTTGCCACCGTAACCTTAATAACAACTACCTGCTAATCTTTTTGCTATTTAGAGGATAATAGTCGCACACTTATATCTTTATTGCATGCTGTTATTAATATTGCGCTACACTGTGATTATTGCACCCCAAGGGTGCTTGAACCTGTTAATAAGAGCATACAAAGCATCACTGTGTTTACATGGAATAATATTGTTATTTGCTGTTCCTGCTGTTGTTCCTTATTCGTTACTATACCTGTTATCAGCATACATTTGATTGCATTACATATTGACCGATCTTGATACACCTGACACATGTACTGATACACCGGACATGACACCCTGTACATATCAACTCAACCTGTTGAAACGTGACCTGACCTGTTACCTGATTTCATGCCTAATGCCGACAAACCTGACCGTTCCTGCTGTCTATCCAGACAGACCTACTTTACCTGATTTTGTGTTGGCATTAGTCCTTGACTACTGAATACCTGACCTGACATACATAGCTTGGGGGTATGGGGAAATCAAAGGTGAAACCGACTTGTAACTCAACAGTTCGATACTTGTTCTGATCAGTCTTACGGGCTTGGCCAGTCCGGGAGTGATGATGCTGACATCACTCGTCCATCCTACTACCTACTTTACTGCCTAGCGGCACGTCTCGGATTCAGCCCTGAGAACCTTGACCGTGGTCCCGGGCACGCACGAGATACTATTGAGTTACATCGACGATTCATCAATTGATTTCAAAGACTATAGAGTAGAAACCTGAAAGGACAGTTTAGTCACTACTGCACATTACCCTGCTCTGTTATTTCTTAGTACTGCTTTATTCATGTTCATACCTGCATTGCTTATTACCAAGTTTATATTATATTGTTTGGTTGACATGACGCGCTGACGTCTGGGTTTTGCATGGCCCAGATTCCTTACCACTATCGGCGACCGAGCAGGAGTACTTCAGCCAGCAGGCTGAACTGTGAGTTCCTTAGGGTTTAGTTTATTTATTTTCATTCCATTTCCAGATGTGAGCCCGCATTATGGGACGTACTGTTTATTTATTGTATTGGATCATTTGCTTCCGCACTCATTGTTTATTGATTCTTGTTATTATGGATTTGGACATGTATTAGATTAGTTTATTATTTTGTTCTTGATATCTCTACAACCGTAATGTGACTGTGGATGGATATTTCCTACCCACAGGTAGCATGGTTGGCTATGTCACGTGCCCAATCTTGCGTACTCTGGGAAGCGGGGCGTGACAGCTACCGATGTTCCGGCCTCTTCGGAATTGCCGCAAGAGACCCAACTCAAAAAGCCGATTATGGATGCCTTGAAGGCTCTGGAGGCAACTCTCAACGCGGACGAAGACGCCTTGATGAAGGAAGCTTCGAAGAGGTCCGTCGTGACGGCCCGAGAGGAGAGGAAGCGCTTGAGGCGCGAGGCGAAGGAGCGCAGAGCTGCTTTGGCCGTGGGAGCGGGCCCAAGCGCTGTTCCTCGTGCTGCTACTCCTTCGGAAGAGTCTCCAGTCGCCCTGTCCACTGCTCATAGGCGGGTGGTGCATGCAGTTCGGGGGGCCAACGATCAATCCACCTCAGGTAATGTGTTTTTCGAGACTTTTGTTGCAAGAATTGTAAACCTATCGGTTCTTATATATCTTGTTCTGCAAGGCCGAGTCCAACTGAAGGAGCGGCAGAAATCGTCGAGCCTGAAGGGACGGTGGAGAAGGTGGCAGCTGATCCCGAAGCAACGGTGGGCGACGTAGCTGGGGTTGCTGGACCCGAGCTAGGGGCTGACGAAACTATGCTAGAGAAGGTTGTCGATGCCGAGCCCGAGGTAGCGGCAAATGAGACGGCTGCCATAACCGAGCCTGGGGCAGTAGCGGATGGAGCGGCTGAGACGGACGACCCTATGGCAACGGTGGACGAGACAGCCGCGACCGCTGAGCCCGAGGGAGTAGCGGGTGAGACGGGCATGATTCCCGAGGACAAGCCAGCCGCTCTCTCTCAAGAGTCTGGCAATGCTCCAATCATTGCTCTCCCCGCCTACGGTCCTCCGCCGTCTCCTGGCCTCGCGAGCACAACGATGGCTCCCGTAGAGTCTGGTGATGAGGCGTCGGGAGGTAGTCTTATGTTAATGGAGGGAGACGCCGCCGTTTCGGCCGGATCATCATTAGGTAAATTTCGAGTTACCGTCCTTCTTTTATTCTGCAACCTTTCCTGACAGGGCTTATCTTGTTTCTAACGCAGGTGCGGCCAGTGTTGATGCCCCCTTGCTCGAGGGAGCGCCGTCAGTCACTGCCTTGACGGTGGCTACCTCTCTACCTTCTCTCGTGCCATCGTAAATGTTGGAAGGTATGGATTTATAACCCACTAGTTTTATCTTTCGGACGCATAATTTATGTACTAATGTCGTACTATTGCGTCTTTGCAGGAGTGCTTTTTGATCACCTCTATCAGGTGCTGCACCCACACTTCTCCTTCCCGCCGGAGCTCAACCAAATAAATTCATGATCCAAATATTGTAAAAGAATTAGAGAACGGAATCTCAGAGGCTACAGGAGGGTATTTCCTTCTATGGAGTCGAATAAAGTCGAATCTCCACCAAGTTTTTCGACGATCGGCATTCACCATCTTCATTTTCGTTGTGCAAGATGTGTATAAACCAAATTTGATGTGAATCCAATACCGTTTCACCGTTAATTTTGTGATGTGAAAATACTAATAACACAATACAATTGGAAAACTGTTAATTTTGGATCCACTACATGAAAGGTGAAAACATGTTGTATTCAAATTTGGTGTATTCACATGTTGCACGATAAAGAAGAAGATGGTAGATGCCGATCGTCGAAAAAATAGGTGGAGGCTCGACTTTTTTCAACGCCGCTATAGGAGGAAATTCCTTTCTGTGCTACATGAGATTCCGTTTTCTTAAGGAATTAAACAGATGCTAGATAACAATTTTTCACAGTGAAGTTCAAGCTAGATATAAAAGTATTATCTACATAGGTTTATACATATTAATATTATATAGCTAGGTTTTGGAGCCTTATTTCTTTTGAACTGTCGCAATAATCAATTTTATATTTACTTTTGAAATTATATAATTTCTATTTATAGTGTTTCTTTTACCTTTTCAACCCTAAACAGCCAATATTGAATTTTAACCTTCAATTTTATTTTTAAACTACACAAAAATAAGTGCTAGGATTAACTTAGATAACCGTTTTTTCTTATAAAATAGAATGCTCGGATAGAAATTATTACACGGCATTCCGAATGAGAAAAGAAAAAATGGATGGATGTTTTCTGCTAATGTATCTCTTAAATGTCATTGTTGATAAACATTTGAGTTTCTTTGTATTTAAATCATGAAAAAATAACTGAGCAAGAAACAATTTTTTCTT
The DNA here is from genome assembly GCA_030015575.1 of Agapanthus africanus. Taxonomy (NCBI): domain Eukaryota; kingdom Viridiplantae; phylum Streptophyta; class Magnoliopsida; order Asparagales; family Amaryllidaceae; genus Agapanthus; species Agapanthus africanus. The sequence goes on along the minus strand of JASDDO010000022.1, from coordinate 673,362,427 downwards.
AGTTTAAAAAAGCCGTGTTAAGATTCTCTGCCATGTTATTTTTCTTAATATGATAAATCTTAGGCTCTTGGATTCCCTTCGAAAGAGCACAATCATGAATCTTTTTGTTTCATACTGATGCGAGCCGTTAGCTCTGCCTAGCATAAGAAGAACGTGGTATACCAGAGCAAGGAATTTGGATCCCGGCTGTCGTTCACCGTAAACCTGACGGTTTGACTTCACCTATGCAATGCGGGACCGACGGAGTTAAAAACTTTGATGTGGACCCCACAGGGCCCAGGATGCCACCATGCGCATGCTAATTTTTGGCCTGCCCCTTTGTGTTTTTGTTTTGAACTTTAGTACAAGACACGTGAGGTGTCCTTTGGTAAGTCAAGTAAGTGGGAAGGCGACGAAATGATAGATAGATTTGTGTTCACTTCACAATTTGGAGTACAAATTCTTTTTCTTGTTTCGCATTGATTATTATTATAGCAATCCTTTGATTCCCCTTTTTTGATATATTCCTTTTGGAATCTACTATAGTTGGCATATTCAGTTGCTTCCGTCCACCATCATTAATAGCCGAATATTAATTTATTTCGTTTTTGAGTCAAGTTTCACAAAGTTGTTTTCATTGGGTTATCATGCAACTTATCTTGTATATGTCAGATTTTATGAGCATTTTGGACCCAAATTAATGTAGTTGTGAGCGTGAATACCGTACTCGCCTTTTGTTATCTTGAGTTGAGAACTCATGTAATACTTTTCATTCTTTTAGTCCCACATTATATATATTAGACTCCATTCATATGTGTGGTGTTAATCCTTTTGTGAGTTTTTTTTCCCGACCCTATAATGCTTATAGAGTTTTGTATCCAAGTTGTAGTATCTATTCATTGTGTTTTTTGTTCCTGAGCCATCCATGTAATAAACAGATAATAAATGATCGATTTAACTCAAACCTTTTTTTGGTGCTGTTTAATCGATGAACAAAAGAAACTTGAGTGATGACTCAATTGTTATTACCCAACGTTTAGAGGCATGACTCGTCACATTTTCATTTTTTGAAGAACAGATACAAGAGAAACTTTCCGCCCTTGCAATACTATCTATGGTGTCCACATCAGTCAATATATGACAAAAACAAAAACCTTGCCCCTTGACCAGGCAAAAACATCCCTCCTTAATTTCTCCACATATCACAGCATATCTTGCACGATGGATTTTATGCTTTATTTAATAGTTTAAAATCCATCTTTTCTTTTTCTTTAGTCACATATCGTCTAGGCAATAAAATGTTGCTGTCCTTATATATGAGGATGTGTCTTAGTCTCTTGAAGTGGTTTAAGGGCTAGTAGGCTTGGATTTTTCCATATCCTGGCTAGGCCTGTGCTCGCGCTTGTCCTTTTGCACAAAATGGTTTTGTTTGGACCCGTTCCTTGACCGTTGCAGCAGTCATGGGCTCGTAAAGAGTGGACCGTTGGATGAACTTTAATGCAAACGTTTCTGCCCGTTGGAGGAATAATTAATCTGTGTATTGATGAGCAGTAATGAGCTTAATGACTGACAGTAATGGGGACGCCTATATAAGAAGCACTCATTCTCTTTGTTTCTCTTGGTTCAATATACAATAAACGGCTCTCCACTGCGCTGCTCTCGGCGAGCTCTCCTCTCCACTGCTCTGCTCGGCGAGCACCTTCTTCTCTTCCTTTCCCTTCCAATATATTCCAAAGCCCACTGCTGCTGCCGCCTCTGTCCAGTTCGGGTTCGGGCCACCTTTTCTTTTGTTGAGCGACGAGAGTCAGCGACCGGTTCGACACTTCATCCTACTGCATTTCGGGTGGATTCCTTGTTGGTGGGGCGGTCGTATCTTGGGAACAGATCGGCGATCATTCGGCGTGCTTCCGTCCCAGACAACCCGGAATCTTGTTCTTCTTATTTTGCTTATTTGTTTAATAGGGTGCATGCTTAGCAAACATAGTTAAATATTATTCCTTGAAAAATATTAATTTAATTTGTTTTTTGGTCTTATTAGCAACCTGACCCAACAACTAAGAACAGAATTTTTCTATAATCTAATAGGTTGTTAGTTTTTTGACCTTGAACCTGAACATGTCTAAGGTTAACCTAGATGACTTAGTCTCAGCCAGACCCGAAACTTTTGCTGGTCAACACTTCAAGCGTTGGCAAAATCGAATTCGGTACTGGCTGACCACTTTAGGTCTTGTTTCTGTTATAACTTGTGAGCCTACCCCATCAGAGCCACCCTCTACTACCCCTGCTCTGACTTCTGCCCCACTTCTAGATGCCCCACCTCCAACTCTTCCACCACCTCCACCTGGGCCTACACCCTTAGAGATAGACTACCAATGCCATGGTAAAATCCTGTCTACTTTGTCCAATGAACTCTACAACATCTATTGCCAAATCACAACTTCGAAAGAACTTTGGAAAGCATTAGACTCGAAATTTGGACAAGAAGATGTTGGCCTAGAAAGGTATTCCTTTGTGAACTGGTTAAAATTCAAGATGGTAGAGACCGAGACTGTTACAAACCAAATCCTTAAATACGAAAACCTTATCACTAGTGCTAAGATTAAAGGCTACAACCTAGAGGAAAATGTACAAGTAGCTGCCCTCATTGAAATGTTACCTTCGACCTGGGATGACTTTGCTAACAAGCTCCGTCATCGTCAGGGTAACCTTTCTTTGAACTCCCTTAACCAAACTCTTAAAACTGAAGATATTCATAGGGAGAAAAGCAAGGCTTCTTCTATCCAAGCGAATGTTGTTGAGGATAAAAACTTTCATAAGAAGCCTTTCAACAAATTTCAGAAGAACCATAACCATAATCATAATAAGAACTACCACCAATAAAAGAACAAGCCTAACCTTAAGCCTAAACCCCAAAACAATGGCAATCATAAGGGGAACAAAGGAGGAAACTGTTTTGTCTGTGGGACACCGGGTCACTTAGCTCGGAACTGTAAAGACAGAAAAGTTGGACCACCTACCAACCCCCAAGTGAACACCTTAACTGTGGGGGTCTCATCAACCGTAAATACCGACAGGTCTGGCTTAATAACTTAAAACCCTGAAGTTAACATGCCGAGTCTAATGACCGACTGGTGGTTAGATTCGGCTGCAAATGCCCATGTATGTTGTGACCGATCCTTATTTTCTTCGTATCAGGTCGATACAGGACGGTGTGTGACATGGACAGATGCGAGTGCTGCAGGGATTGAAGGATATGAACATGTGGACTTGAAGTTTACTTCAGGAAAAGTGATATCTCTTCAAAATGTGCAGCACGTGCCGAACTTTAGGAAGAATCTTGTTAGTGGAATAGTATTGATGAGACTAGGCTATAAGCTTGTATTTGAATCCAATAAAGTTGTAATCACCAAGTTTGGATCCTATGTAGGAAAAGACTTTGTTTGTGGTAGAGACTTGTTAAAACCTTGTATTGTTGATTCATCTCTAAATAAATCTATTGCATCTAGTTCTAGTTCACCAACTGTTCTTACTTCTGAATGTTGTGACATGTGGCATGCTCGTCTAGGATATGTAAACAAGAATATCATGCGTAGAATGATGAACTTAGAATTAATTCCGAAAACTCAAATAGACAAAATCAAGCGGTGTGAGATTTGTGTTCAGGCAAAACTGCCTAAACAACCTTTCAAATCGGTTAATAGTCAAACCGAGTTATTAGAATTAATTCATACCGATGTATGTGACATGAATGGAACTTTAATTAGAGATGGTATGCGATACTTTGTAACTTTCATAGATAATTTTTCTAAATATTGTTTCATCTTCCTCATGAAAACTAAAGATGAACAATTTGAGAAATTTAAAATCTATGAGAACCTAGTTGAGAAACAAACCAACAAGTTCATAAAAAGAATTAAGTCAGATCGAGACGGTGAATACACCTCAACCGAACTTAAGATATTTTGTGAAGAACTTGGGTTGATTCATCAAACAACTGCTCCTTACAACCATCCGTCCAATGGAGTAGCTGAAAGGAAAAAATTGGACTTTAGTTGACATGATAAACTCTCTTCTTGCTGAATCTGGTCTTCCCTCTAGAATGTAGGGGGATGCATTACTTAATGCAAACCACATTCTAAATGGAATTCCTTTTAAACATACCGATAAGACACCGTTTGAACTTTGGTTTAGTAAGATGCCCAATTTGCAACACTTAAAAGTGTGGGGCTCACTTGCTAAAGTAAAGATTCCTGAATTCAAGATAAAGAAATTATGACCTAAAACCGTTGACCGTGTCTTTATTGGTCCTGTAGAAAACTATAATGCCAATATGTTCCTTGTAGTTAAGTCCGACTTTAGTGATATTAGAGTTAACTCTATAATTGATGGTAGACCCGTAGATGCTGTCTATTTTGAACATGTGTTTTCTTTTAAAGATAAAGTAAATAAAATGACTGCTGAAAGTTCATCGACTATTGAGCTTTTTGTAAGGTTCCTAGGCACACTAATGAGGTCTCACAACAGATCAAACATGCCCAATTCTAATTTTTTCATGTGCCTACAAACTCTAATACGGATCGTTAACTAGATGTATAGGCGATGCAAGCATGTAAATAACATTATTGCTAAAGGAAAGCGACTACAACCTTTGTAAATCCGGTCCTCCACTTCCTAGGCTCCGTGATGACGTCCCTCCGCTGTCCATATCGGAATCCAAGACTCTCACGGTGGTTTCATCGGAGAAAAGATCGGGCTAGGTCGCTGACTTCGATGCCGAAAATGATCTACGTCGAGGCAACTCAAGATCAAGCTCTAATTTCACCAAGCCATGAAACTTGTGAAGAAAACACCCTATACTACATGGCAAGTGATAGAGAATGAAGAAATAGGAAGTGGGTTCATTTTAGAATTGGATTTCTCACTCTTTTTCTTAAGGCACCATTGTTGGTAGCAAGCTTTTTCTTCATCTTCAAGAAGAAGAAGAAGAAGAAGAGAATATGATAAGTATATCTTAAAATAGAAAATAAATCATACTTATCATATAGCAACCATGATTAAGTGTAGAGACTAAACTAGGGTTAGGTTGAATGGTTAGGTTTAGGAGATGAAGACAAAATGGTCACTTTAGTCAAAGATGCATGAAGCATCAAGAACCTTCTAGTATGAAAGCAACCATTTAGTTTTTCTTTTCCTTTTTAACCAAAATAAATAGATAAATAAATAAGTGAAAAGAAACCCTAACCATTCACTAAACATGGTTTAAGTCTTACACAAACCCAAGTTTGCATGTATCATCAAACATGATACAAACAAGTGCACAAAAATATATCACACATACAATGTGCACTTCAAGTGAGAAAATCCATTTAAAGTGAACAATATTAGTCAATGTAAAGTAATATATCTAATATATAATTATACATTAAATCATTAAATCAATACTTGATTTAACGATCCGGTCATATCGCATATAACCGACTAATATCCAATGTATCGGCTTATCGAATCAATCCTTGATTCGATAACTACGTTATATTGCATACAACCAATCGATACATTCATCGCGAGAATGGAATACGGTATCACATACATGCATTATTCTCGGTCCCGCACATATCTCATATGCGCTCCTATTTCATTTCGCTTGAGCCAGGAAACCTCTGTGTAGGACTCTAAAGACTCGTCAATACGCCGGCAGCAGGTGATGATCATATCAAACACTCACAAGCCGCAAGCGGTCTGCTAAACGTAATGGCCACCCGGGTATTGAGCGATCAGAAGATCGACGAGCAAGCCCGCTCACACTCCTGTGAATCCAACCAGTAACACTTACCGTACAGTCCTGTCTGTTCGTCTGATATGTCGCATATCTCGTTTAGGGGTGGTAAACGTCAGACCCCAATAGCTTGATAAGTCATGCTGACGTGAGGTCCATAACAATCGTGAAACTACTGATAACTCTTACCATTATATCACGGCAACCCTGGCCAGGGATTTCCTGTTATGGCCAGTCGAGCATAGCGCAACATCAACCCCCAATACCGGGAGAGACGAATCCCCTCCTATCGCTCATTGCCTCCATGTGAATCGGGACTGTACCCCAAAACCACCTGTTTGCACGACTCAGTAGAGCCGTGGTAGGGTGGAAATCAAAGCACAGTGGGAGACACACAAGACTCTATGACGATCTCGGGTCAACAGACTAAGCTGTACCAGTGTCACCAGAGAACTGCCATCTGACGTGAGGTATAATACCATCTGGGAGTTCTCGGCGAGTCCGTTCAGTGTACCCAGTCTCTACTGAGCACCCGTACCATCTCTGATGTCAAACACCAATGGATATGGGATCATCCATCGCCCATCGCATGGGTCGAGAAAATATACGCTAGTCTACTCTGGAATATCTATGCCCCGTCTCGATATTCCCACGACTAGGAACATTGAAGGATGTACTCATTGACTACCCAGACCCCACTAGTATGATCTGCATCATAGTCCTGGAAGTCGAGTACACATCCTAAGGGCTTTATCAACATGTAATCAGAGAGACAGAAAGTATACATGTTAAGATAAAGAGCAACCAGATAGCGTACTATCATGTCGAGCAAGAAATTCATACCTATATATGTCCCTTCATCCACTACAATATACATCCAATGTACAGTAATGGCCTCTAGGGCATACATATAACTAACAATCTCCCACTTGCACTAGGGCTATCTGTAGCAGTGGTTGCAGTATCACATACTCAACCATCCCATATAAGTCTCTCTCTGGGAAAAAGTCTTTGTGAGTGGATCCGCCGTGTTGTCCTCTGAGTCTACTCTCCTAACCTCGATCACCCTGGAGATCAACTATTTTCATGATCAGGTGATGCTGCCTCAGAATATGTCTGGGTCACTGATGGGACCAGGGCTCCTGGGACAAAGCCACACTTCCATTGTCACACAATGGTAGGAACCTAGTTCATCTTATGAACCAATATACACCCAAACTGCCTCTTTGGTAGTATCTTTAATAGCGATGTTACCAGTTTTTATCGTCTAGTTTGCCACGGTATCTAGCTTGGAACTCTTCCAACATACCGTCCCTTTACCGAGGGTAAAGACAATGCTTGCGACTGACATTCAGTCGTCCTTATCACCCTGAAACTTTTCCAGTGATTCCACCCAGGATCGAGGAGGTATCACCTTTATCCTATTTGGAGAATCATTATGACAAGAGGAGATTGACCGTGCGTAGCATAAGAAACTCCTTCCCTATCAAGAGTATGTCATCCACGTACTCTACGAAGATCACTACCATACTCCCTACTACCTTTTTGTATATACAGGGTTCATCTACCATTTTGATGATGTCAAACTGTTTGACTAACTCATCAAAATAGATGTTCCAACTCCGCGATGCCTGCTTCATCACATAAAACATCTTGCACATGTTTCCGCTGCTCCCACTGTTTACGAAGCCCTCTGGCTGTGTTCTTATAGACGTTCTCTTCTAAATCATTATTTAGAAAAGTAGTCATGGCACCCAACCACCAGATATCGTAGTCATGGTATGTAGCAATGGCAAGTAGGATCTGGATGGACTTAAGCATAGTCCCTGGAAAAGATTTCATCATTATCCACGCCTGGTCGATGACGAAAACCTTTAACAAGTCTAGTTTTGAAAGTCTCAACCTTTCTATCTACACCAAGTAATCTTCTCAAGATATACTTGCTCCTGATGGGGATTTAACCCTTCAGATATAGCAGCCAAAGTCCATACTTTGTTGGTGTACATGGATTCCATCTCAGATCACTAAGCATCCAGCCATTCTTACAGAGTCCTTACTCTCGATGGCCTGCTCGAAACTAGTTGTGTCATCATCTCATGATGCATTCCTTGCTCCCACTGTCATCGAGAAACCAAGGTATCTCTCAGGCGGATGAGGAACCCTACCAGATCGGCGGAGAGGCTGAGGTTCGTCGGGAACTATTGAATCCTTTGGTTCTGTCAAATCATCAGCTGCAGGTTTGTATAGTTGGAACCTTTCCAGTTCTACAGGACTGACTTCGCCTCGATCTTGTCCGGATTTTGCTTTTAGACATAAGCCGGAAGACCCCAAATCTTAACTCACTTAAGAGATAGGCTCTTCCCATACCATATCTTATATGGAGTGGTAGACAGTGATCTGATTCGAACCTAATTCAATAGGTATGCAGCTTCTCAAGTGCACAACCCCAAAAGGAAATAGGTAACTCAGTAGTACTCATCATAGAGCACACTATATCCAATATGGTGCGATTGCTCCACCCTGATACACCGTTGTGCTGTGGTGCATTCAGAGGAGTAACACTGAGAGAGAATCTCATTCTCCTTTAGAATAGTCCAGGAATGCCATGCACAAGTATTCTCCTCCCTGATCTTATCATAGGACATAATACTTATACCCGTATTTTGGTTCTCTACTTTTAACTTATATTCTGTGAATATCTCAAAAGGTTCAGACTTATGTTTCAACGGAAACATATGACTAAATCTTGAGAGACTATCAGAGAATGTAATGAAGTACAAAGAACCGGTCCTGGCATATATAGACAGGAGACCTTACATACATCATCATGCATCAGTCTCAAGAGTTTACCAACTCTTTCTCTGTTTCCAGTAAACGGAGCTATGGTCATCTAATCTTTGTGACATGACTGGCAAGTTTCACAAGATGTAAATTCAAACTGATTTAAATATGCATCTAAAATGTAACTTCAGCCAGTCGGGTCGCATTGATATGACCTAGTCTACAATGCCCCAAGAAAGATTCGTTTATTTCTGAACTCTTCCTCTTGTGTGTGTTCTGAATACTAAGAACTGTAGTTTGATTTAGAACGTCAATGCTTTTAGATAACAAGCCTGAACCGATCAACTTTTGATATAGGAAATGTTCAAAACATTATCCATCAATACAAAATTATATCATTCTTTACTAATAAAGAGACTGATATGATTTTGTATATCAGGTTCGGTATCTAATAGCATTTGTTCAGAATCAATGTACTGGTAATACAGGGTGACAGTGACCAACAGACTTGGCTGCAACACTTGCCCCGTTTTCTGTCTCATGAAACTTATCACCCGTTCTCAGTTTTCTACCTTTTTGTAGCCCTATGTAACAGATTACATATCTGGGATCCTGATCCGGTATCAAATACCCAGGACGTAGAGGATACTGAGAAACAGTTCTTTATAATGAACACACCCGAAGGAGATGCATCTCATGCACTTTCTTCGTTTGGGCGGCATGGGAATCCTGGTATTCCCCTAATTCCTGCTCGGTCTTATAACAATTATAAGTTGAAGCGGGACCAACGTTCTCCAGCTCAGTATAACAAGCAGGTTCGGTCAATACATCCATATTATTATCTTGATTAAGGCGTGATATGGTCGCTACCTGGAGAGAGAGAGAAGAAAACACTCTGCGTGCGCTCTTGCAAGATTAGATTGGTTATATATTTTATCTAATCAGGATGTCTCCCACTGTTTTTATCAAATCTTCCTTCAAACCTTAAAAGGAAAGACTAGCCGGGATTAATTACACTCTACAAGTTCGCCAATCTTTCAGCTAGGCCAGTGTCGGTACTTTGAGGGAGGTTCCCCGTGCTTTCGCACGGACCTAATTATAGTAAACCTCGTTTTCCCAGAGGCGTAACCCAGTTGACACCTTTCTAGACACCTACTTGATCGGCTAATTGCAAAGTGCAAAACTCTCTCAGGAGTAACAATTACTCGCAGTGGGTATCGGGATCCAACTATCACATAGAAGGTATGCAATCTCATTGCAAATTTCAACACTTGAAACTCCCGATAAAGATTTTTACCCCTAGCACTTATGACCTTAACTATGGTCAACAAATCATAAGCACTGGTCAAGTTCTACCCGTCATTTCGTGATTAATTAGACCCACCACATGACCCTTAACTAAGATCAACAAAGTCACGCGACTGTCCTAACTAATCGCATCATATGCGGTGTAGGAAGACATCACTTAGCTACCGTACACTGTACCTTGACTATGGTCAACAAACACAGCACGAATACTAAGTACTCTACTTCCTAAAATGACGGAGGGTTGCGAATGGTTTTTGTGAAAACCTTTAACGCTTTGAACTTGATCTCGTTGCGGAATCAAATGGTTTTTAAATGGAATGTTTTTGAGACTTTTCTAGTTTTGCTAAAGGGGTCACTCCCGGTGAAGGGATCGTCGGCCCTTTCTTCGTCGAATGAGGTGCGGGATATATCATATATATCACTGTGCAAAGCAGAAACTATAGAAACAATCAAAAGACAAACCGAGGGTTGTAGCATCTGCCAGTTATTGCTAAAGGAGTCACTCCCGGTGAAGCGATCTCGGTCCTTTCCTCATCGAATAAAGTGCAGGATGTTCTACAATGAACACCGCGATGCAAAGCAAGAACTGTAGCTACCTGTTTTATTTTGAAATTCGATTCCACAACATCAATTAGGTTTATTTTCTTTCATTAATCTCATTAATGAATATCCCATCATTTAAGTCCACCTAAACATCACAGATAAATATAACGTACGCTTATGCCATCCGCATTCGCCTCGATGTCCTGTCTGCACCGTTAGGTTAGGTAACTAACGCCAGAGCGAGGCAGGGCTAGCGCGGGTGTAAAACATAAGCAACGTCTATATAATATATCATATATACTATATGTAATATCTATCTGAACACATCACATGATCACATCACAGATAACGCAGCATAAAATATCATATGAAATATTGGATATACTAGGACGTCCGTGTTTTTAATACGAGCCAGTATAAAACACGGATTCCACGGTCGTGATGAATAGCCAATCCCACACCCCTAGACCCCTACGAGAGCGGCAAGCGACCTTACCAATTCTAGGGTTAGGAGACCCGGACTCGACTCCTCGAGTTGGTCTCCCACTGGACCCTAGAACCCGGTTACTTGTGCTCCCCTCCTTGGGTCTATTCTAATGCGGAAAAGTAAATAATATACAAATGGTGATATCATCCACAACCTGGAAGTGCCCCAATAAAAGAATATTACATACAAGTTTTTATATGAATGAAAATGAAAAACACTCATCTCACATAAAAACCCCCCGGCTATTCGAACACGACGATCCAATATAACATATCCAGCAACACATAACATCACATGTCATCAACGTAAGTAAATATGCGCATCCCAATTGTCGTTGACATATAGCAACGAAACCGGCGATATCACATATTACACTTACGGTCACAGAAAAGAAAGTGTAAAACTGCAACAGTTGGAATCTGCAACTTGCATAGACATCGCATACCTAATCAAATGAATTCCTTAGATATCGCATGCCTAATAATTATAAACCCCGCATTTTAGTCTCATTATCGAAAACACTTTTCAATATTAAGTCGGGCAATTCAACAAGATTCCCGACATCCTGATCGAATGCTCGTCGCAAACTTCAGTAGACGGCCGCACCCCTGATACCGTCGACGAAGTGCACCAAGGCGGAACACTGCTGCCGCGAGCACCCGAACGGATGCTTTCAGCGACGGAGTTCTCCTACAGTCACTTGGTCGGGGCTATGGGGTGAGGCTGTCTATTAAGTTTACCCGGCGAGTGTCCGCGTACGCTACGTGATTGCGACGGACTTTTGATCACATCAAAATTCCATGGCAACCGATCAAGTGAGACTAAACTGCTAGGTTTATAATATTCATTCAGTTATCTCATAACTACTTGTGAATTCCAAATATTGTATCACATTCCGGGTAAATAGAAAATATTAAACTTTCCGATCGAATAATCGAACACCCAAGTTTTTCCGAAACAGCTCAACACATGAAATAAGTTTAAAAACATTCACTTCGTGCCTCAGTACCAACGGTCCAGTCGTAGAAGGGTCAAGCCAACGCCTCACATGTGGCACGCCGTACTGTCCCAAACCTTAAGGTTCAAAGGGCAGTTCAAGACGGTCACATAATCGAGTTAAGGCTTGTTGTCTTCTAGAGGGGCCATCGCGTTACTTGCACTACTTAGAACGTCATTAAACTACGGAAAAATCTAACAATTGGAAATTTCCCGGCAGGGGAAAAAGTGGGTATTTATATCCGGTCGAACTTTTTAACATATTCTAAAATTTTCGGAAAACACACAGACAAAGTTTGATAATCCGATCGAATCTACGAACTCCCAATACAACCCAGAAAACTCAACTCTTGAGTGATATTTAAAAAATCCCAGAAAATCCAGCACCAAAATATAGGAATTACTGTGCAAAAAATAATGGGCAATGCGACCGTACGGCCGCGGAATCGCTGTAGAAGCCAGGCTTCTGTCGCTGTTCCGCGGCAGTTTAGATGATTCAGGAGCTCCGTTTTGCACTTTAATTCTTAGAACTTCCTGCTGAATTTTTTAAGAATTTTTAATCTGGAAAAAACCCAGTTTTTAAAAAATGTCCAGAGAGGGTTGAATTCTAGGGTTTTGGGGTTCGATCGGGTTTCTAGCTTCGTCTACGCATCGCCTAAGGCTCTAGCTAGGCTCTGATACCATTGTAGGGTTCCTAGGCACACTAATGAGGTCTCACAACAGATCAAACATGCCCAATTCTAATTTTTTCATGTGCCTACAAACCCTAATACGGATCGTTAACTAGATGTATAGGCGATGCAAGCATGTAAATAACATTATTGCTAAAGGAAAGCGACTACAAGCTTTGTAGATCCGGTCCTATACTTCCTAGGCTCCGTGATGACGTCCCTCCGCTGTCCATATCGGAATCCAAGACTTTCAGGGTAGTTTCATCGGAGAAAAGATCGGGCTAGGTCGCCGACTTCGATGCCGATGATGATCTATGTCGAGGCAACTCAAGATCAAGCTCCAACTTCACCAAGCCATGAAACTTGTGAAGAAAACACCATATACTACATGGCAAATGGTAGAGGATGAAGAAATAGGAAGTGGGTTCACTTTAGAATTGGATTTCTCATTCTTTTTCTTAAGGCACCATTGTTGGTAGCAAGCTTTTTCTTCATCTTCAAGAAGAAGAAGAAGAAAAGAATATGATAAGTATATCTTAAAATAGAAAATAAATCATACTTATCATATAGCAACCATGATTAAGTGTAGAGACTAAACTAGGGTTAGGTTGAATGGTTAGGTTTAGGAGATGAAGACAAAATGGCCACTTTAGTCAAAGATGCATGAAGCATCAAGACCCTTCTAGTATGAAAGCAACCATTTAGTTTTTCTTTTCCTTTTTAACCAAAATAAATAGATAAATAAATAAGTGAAAAGAAACCCTAACCATTCACTAAATATGGTTTAAGTCTTACACAAACCCAAGTTTGCATGTATCATAAAACATGATACAAACAAGTGCACAAAAATATATCACATATACAATATGCACTTCAAGTGAGAAAATCCATTTAAAGTGAACAATATTAGTCAATGTAAAGTAATATATCTAATATATAATTATACATTAAATCATTAAATCAATACTTGATTTAACGATCCGGTCATATCGCATATAACCGACTAATATCCAATGTATCGGCTTATCGAATCAATCCTTGATTCGATAACTAGGTTATATCGCATACAACCAATCGATACATTCATCGCGAGAATGGAATACGGTATCACATACACGCATTATTCTCGGTCCCGCACATATCTCATATACGCTCATATTTCGTTTCGCTTGAGCCAAGAAACCTCTGTGTAGGACTCTAAAGACTCGTCAATACGCCGGCAGCAGGTGATGATCATATCAAACACCCACAAGCCGCAAGCGGCCTGCTAAACGTAACGGCCACCCGGGTATTGAGCGATCAGAAGATCGATGAGCAAGCCCACTCACACTCCTGTGAATCCAACCAGTAACACTTACCGTACAGTCCGGTCTGTTCGTCTGATATATCGCATATCTCGTCTAGGGGTGGTAAACGTCAGACCCCAATAGCTTGATAAGTCATGCTGACGTGAGGTCCATAACAATCGTGAAACTACTGATAACTCTTACCAGTATATCACGGCAACCCTGGCCAGGGATTTCCTGTTATGGCCAGTCGAGCATAGCGCAACATCAACCCCCAATACCGGGAGAGACGAATCCCCTCCTATCGCTCATTGCTTCCATGTGAATCGGGACTGTACCCAAAAACCACCTGTTTGAACGACTCAGTAGAGCCGTGGTAGGGTGGAAATCAAAGCACAGTGGGAGACACACAAGACTCTATGACGATCTCGGGTCAACAGACTAAGCTGTACCAGTGTCACCAGAGAACTGCCATCTGACGTGAGGTATAATACCATCTGGGAGTTCTCGGCGAGTCCGTTCAGTGTACCCAGTCTCTACTGAGCACCCGTATACTATCTCTGATGTCAAACACCAATGTATATGGGATCATCCATCGCCCATCGCATGGGTCGAGAAGATATACGCTAGTCTACTCTGGAATATCGATGCTCCGTCTCGATATTCCCACGACTAGGAACATTGAAGGATGTACTCATTGACTACCCAGACCCCACTAGTATAATCTGCATCATAGTCCTGGAAGTCGAGTACACATCCTGAGGGCTTTATCAACATGTAATCAGAGAGACAGAAAGTATACATGTTAAGATAAAGAGCAACCAGATAGCATACTATCATGTCGAGCAAGAAAGTCATACCTATATATGTCCCAGCATCCACTACAATATACATCCAATGTACAGTAATGGCCTCTAAGGCTTACATATAACTAACACTTTTTACCTCTCCTCCGATTCCACATGAAATCATGCATGATAATTTAGATAAAACTTAGAACACAGCTTAGATGTGGAACCTAGAAGAAGCAAAAGACCTAGAATAGAAAAGAACTTTGGTAGTGACTTTATCTCTTACCTTATTGAGGAAGATCCTGCAGCGTTTAAAGATGCCATGATCTCAATAGATGCTAGATTTTGGAAAGAAGCTATTAATAATGAATTTGAATCTATTATGCTAAATCTATATTGAAGAAATTTGGGTACTTTGACTGTACACCAGTTTCTACTCCATATGATCCTCTGTTTCACTTGAGATCCCACTCTGGACCACCTGTAAACCAATCTTTGTATACTCAGATAATTGGTAGTTTATTGTATCTAGCTAATGATTCTAGACCTGATTTATCTTATGCTGTAGGTAGATTGAGTAGATACACAAGTAACCATAATGCTGATCACTGGAAAGCTCTAGCGAGGACATTTCGATACCTAAAGGGTACTTTGCATGTTGCACTACACTACACCTCTTTTCCTTCCACCATGGAAGGTTATACTGATGCTAACTGGATCTCTGATTCAGATGAAACTAAATCAACTAGTGGCTATGTGTTCTTACTAGGAGGAGGTGCTGTTTCTTGGAAGTCCACCAAGCAAACAGTCATGGCTAGATCAACTATGGAAGCAGAGTTAATTGCTTTAGACTTAGCTAGTTTGCAAGCTGAATGGTTTAGACTGTTTTTACTTGATATTCCTGTAACTGTTAAGCCATTACCTGCTTTGTCTATACATTGTGATTGTAAAGCTACTATTGATAATGCCAGACAATCTAAGAGTGATACTGGTAAACGACACTTGAGAATCCGTTTAGAGGACATCAAGGACCGGATCGCACGCGGTGTGATCTCACTTGATTTTGTGAAATCAGTGAATAACTTGAAAAATCCTCTGACCAAGGGGCTAGCAAGACAACTAGTCCAATCCTTATCGAGGAGGATGGGTCTGTTGCCCACCACTTAGACACCGTAGTGGATACCCTACCATTCCAAGTGGAGATCCCATGAAGTTTGGTTCAAAGGGACAACGAGCTACTAGCGTGTCTACTTGGAGCACTGACTTTTTAGGATTATATCTCCAAGACCCTCCCTATGGTGACAGTGCTCCTGACTGAAGCGGTTAAGGAAGAGCTATTGCTCTGAATATGTTCAAGGCCTTTATGGCAGGGTGTAAGTCCGTTCAGTGCACCCTTGGAGAACTTTATCATGTGAGTGTGTTCCTGGGGTCGGGACTATGTGAATTGCGGGCATTCGCTAGAGGACTCATGAGACAAGATCAGCGCATGGCCGAAACGCGCTAGCCGACTTATTAACCTGGTCTCGTACCCTATATTTGGCTATGTGGCATATGGAAGTTCGGTTCAAAGGGTCTGGTTCAAGACCTAGTTCACCACGTCCCTTTCGAATGGAAATGTGTCATGCTAGGTGAGGTTCAAGCAAAAAAAAACCTGCTCATTGATATGCTAAGTATTATGTCGCTCAATGTGTCCTTTTTGTATTTCAACTACACCGAGTTTTTAAACCATGTGGGGGATGATGTATTTTATGCTTTATTTAATGGTTTTAAATCTATCTTTCCTTTTTCTTTAGTCCCACATTGCCTAGGCAAAAAGGCGTTGCTGTCCTTATATATGAAGATGTGTCTTAGCCTTTTGAAGTAGTTCAAGGGCTAGTAGGCTTGGGCTTTTCCACAAACGCACGCGCGCGTGCCGTCCGTCCCGAGCCCGGCTCGGCCCGGCCCGTACATGCGCTTATCCTTTTGTACAAAATGTTTTTGTTTGGACTCGTTCCTGGACCGCTGCAGCAGCCATGAGCTCGTAAAGAGTGGACCGTTGGATGAACTTTAATACAAGCGTTTCTTCCCGTTGGAGGACAGAGACGTTGGGCCTGCATTAATCTGTATATTGATGAATAGTAATAGGCTTAATAGCTGATAGTAATAAGGACGCCTATATAAGGAGCACCCCTTCTCTTTGTTTCTCTTGGTTCAATATACAACAAATAGCTCTCCACTGCTCTGCTCGGCGAGCTCTCCTCTCCATTTCTCTGCTCGTCTAGCACCTTCTCCTCTCCCTTTCCCTTCCAATATATTCCAAAGCCCATTACTGCTGCTGCTGCCTCTGTCCAGTTCGGGTTCGGGCCATCTTTTCTTTTGTTGAGCGACGAGGGTCAGCGATCGGTTCGACACTTCATCCTACTGCACTTCGGGTGGGGTCCCTATTGGTGGGGCGGTCGTATTTTGGGAACAGATCGTCGGCGAGTCCTGTGCTAGAGGTGGCGAATTCTGTTCTTAGGACAGCGATCATTTGGCGTGCTTCCGTCCCAGGCAACTCGGAATCTTGTTCTTCTTATTTTTGCTTATTTGTTTAATAGAGTGCATGCTTAGCAAACATAGTTAAATATTATTCCTTGAAAAATATTAATTTAATTTGTTTTTTGGTCTTACTAGCAACCTGACCCAACAGCTCTCCCCTCCTTTCAACCACGATACGTAGCAGATGACGTGTCGTCCACGTAGGCCTACTAGATTCCTAAGGGCTACGGAGCTGGAATAAGTATGATATATTGGGGACTTACCTCGGCACCTCGTCTCCGAGGCTGCATCCAACCTTTTGGAGACCTCACCGGAGTCCCTTCCCTATGCGTCTAGCGACCAGCTAATAGCTCGCTCCCGAACAATCCTACAGGCGAGCTTCCACAGCCTCGCTCGTCTCCGAGCTGTCACAGAGTTGAGCTTCCTTAGCCTCCTCGCTCGCTTCCAGGCTATCCACCGAGATGGGATTCCTCGGCTTTCCTGTTCAACCGAGAGCACGAAGCCCAAACGCCCCCGCAACGGCTCCATGCATCTCGTTAAAACGAGATCTCCGCCGCTCCATGTCCCGTGTCCCACGCTGACACGTCTCTCCATTAATGAGCGTATCCTGCTATTAATGGACGTACCCCACCATCAACGCGAACGTGACGAAGAGGCGTAACGGACGGCGAGAATCTTGCTCCGATTCGTTCCAAGCGACCGCTATATAAACCCTCTCTTCCAGACGACTCTGGTAACTCGAACTCATTCCAATACGCTGCTACCCTGCCATTATTCCTCGTATTTGATCGTCGGAGGGTCCTACGGTGGTTTTCCATCCCGGGACTTCCCTTGCAGGTAGCTCGGCGTCAACGATAACCAACAACCCATTGAGATCCACACACTTAACTCTCACACCAAATCTTAACCGTTCAGCACCGCTGGCAGTAAGATCGACGGAGGATAACATTTGAGTTAGATACTGACCTCCATCACACACACTACATGCTGTCTCTCTTTCTCTCTAAAATAACAAAACAAAACCGCATACTTAATACTCCAAATTATTTAAGTAAATTGTGCCAAAATTTATTCACTTGATTAACAAATTTATCAATTTTTTTTGCCTTTTGCCATATATAATATTAGTTAATCCATTATGCCAACTTTGGATTGGCGCTACTTTCATATTTAGAGAAAAGATAACTTTTAATTTTAGAAAAATTGATTAAAGAATCATGCAAATGTCCTACAATTAACCATACACGTGTTCTACATTTGTTTCTGATGTACAACTCTTCTAAAATAAACGTGTGCACGTACACAAGCAAAATGCTAGTTAGTTATAATTGTTTCTTCCGTAATATCTAGATAAACTTGGTTAGTATATTATTTTAATTTATTTTATTGAATAATACATCTCGTTTTGCGTTTTTCCTCAAAAAATAAATATAAAGATTTGTTGGTATATAAAAGTTGACCCATAAATGGTTGATTTGAATATGAAATAACATGTTTCATGCATGTCCTTGCCCATTGTCTTTACTTAACCTAGACACACACATTACACGATAAATTTATATGGTACGAATTCATGATATTCAAATCTATCCATATTAATAGTTTTAGACGCATGGTTTCTCAAAACTCATATATACATAAATAAAATACATGATATAATATAATTTATAATTTAAATACATACACAAAGAAAACTTGTTGAAGAAATTTAATCATTATTTCCTTCAAATTTATCATCTTTTTCCTTCCTTTTAATTTCACGAGGAAATTAAGGTAAGTGAATGTGTTATTTTGCACTTTGATTGATTGAAACCTCGGAATTGAACATACTTTTTTTCAGTAAATTTATCATTTTTTTTACCTGTAGTTGTTTGCCAGTGAACAAGTCTCTCTTTAGTTCATAATTAATTTTTTCAGAAAAAAAACTTGCTAGATTGTAGAGCATATTCCCCAGCTTTGTAAGATTATACTGCAACTCGCTTTTCTTTTAGTTTGTGGCAAAAAATTTACCCACCTGAAAGCAAAAGCAAAAGCAAAAGCAAAAGCAAAAGCAAAAGAATTTTTTTTATGGGGAATAAATTTTCAGGGATGAGTTAGATTTGCTAGCTCATAATTTCCCTTCACTCAATTGTGATCATCTTCCGATGACTTTAGTGACGAATCCTCCAATTCTTCTGGTTGTTTCGAAACTCCCGATAATGAGCTCAAATTTTCAAAAAAGAATTTCGACATATTGCATGAACATATTCCATCGATCATATTTGTTGAGCTCATTAACTCCTTTATGTTTTACCAACCTTGGGTGCATTGTGATAGCATTTTTGAATGGTTGGTATTCATATTTGGACTTGTGAATGAGTTACATTGTAAATATCCTCTTGTAAATATGTAAATAATTTTTCCTTTTTTGTTGTATATAATATTTTTCTCCTTTTTTGTTCCCTACTCATGCCTTGCACATTTCCACACCTCGATTTTCACTTCATATGACAGTGAGAACACTTGTTTAGATTTGGAGGTAATCTCGGTGAGTTCTCTTGTATCCTTGCATTGCATGTTTCCCTTTATCCTTTTCTTTTATTTCGCATTTCCCCTTTTATTTTGCATGTTTAAATTCCGTATTGCATTGTATATATATAGGAAAAATATAAAAAATATAAAATATAAAAAATATAAAAACGTTTTCAAGTCATGTTAGCTAGTGGGGGTAAGCTTAGATTCGAAATTCGAAGGAAGTTTAGATTGATAGGTTAGAAATAATTGAAATCTAAGGTTAGAAATGGATACCCGAAAGATAACCCTACTTAAAGTTTAACCGTAGTAAATATACATCTTTATTTACACTTATACCGCGTCTCTAGTTTTGGGAAATAAAGGATAGGCTTGAAATATCTTATAAAATAAAATAAAATAATATATAATAAAAGACTTGGTTTTCTTGAGTTCCTAGATCATTGAGATGCTTCATCACCTAATGCCCTAAAGTCGTCTTGTTTGGGAGTCATTGCCGAAAGATTTCAATAAGAAAATCGAGTATAGTCTTTGTTTTGAAAACTTGGTAAGTTGAGTTCTCAGGTCGTAGGGGTGCTTCATCACCCGGTGTCCTAAAACCTTTTGGTTTGGAAGTCATCGCCGAAAGAACTAAGAAAAAAAAAAAAGAAAGAAAAATAAAAATGAGTCGAGGGATTGAAGCAAAGACTAAATAACGAAACATACGGAGTAACCGGTTGATCTAGGCCTATGCAACCCCGGGTGGTCGTGTTGAAAAGTGTTGTTGACGTTTAAATAAAATAAAAGTGGAGATATGATAGCTTTGAATTGAAATATTTTAGCTAAGAAACAACTTGCACGCGCACAAAGGTGTATAGAAGCTTAACTTAGATCGACAACGAGGAGTGAAAAATAGAGATTGAAGTTTCTACCATAGGCGAATAAAGTTTCTAATACTTGATACTAAATCCTAAGACTAGAGTTGAAAATGAACCATACGAAACTGGCTTGACTTAGGATTTTGTGGGTTTAATCCGCTGAAAACCTCCACGAGACAAAACTCATCCCTCTGGGTAATCTTTGGGTTTAATGGCTTGTTGCACATGCTAAATGCAACCGTGACACCTACGAAAATGAGCTAGGGTTTTTCTTTCTTTTAAAATAAAAAGATTTTGCTTTAGGACAAGCAAAAGATAGAATTGGGGGTATTTTTTCATCACAGTTTATTACATATCATGTTGGATATATATGCCCTAGAGCCCTTTATTGTAACGACTCTGAATTTACTGTACTGAATTTTCTATTTTAATGTACAGAAATGAGTTTTACAGCCTGAGTGTGAGTTATAAGTCACTTTTGTGAAATAACAACAAGAAACAACTTGTAGTTCATCGGTAAAGCCTTGCACTGCTGTGACGTAGCCCCTGAGAGCAGCGGAAGCACAGTGGACAAGTAACTTATGTCTATTTATGAACCAAAGTAGATATAGCGGAGATAGATCATCTATTTCTGATGTGACAGTCATAGGTTTGACTTCATCAGAATAGGGGATGGATCTGTTAAGAAGGTAGTAGGGTGTGATGTCCTGGTATTTGGATGACATACACAGAGTAGGAAGTGAAATTCCTATACTACGATCGGTTATACTTTGGTTGTCACACAATAGTTTTCTCCACATAGGATATGGATATTATATCAGATATTCTGGTTAGTAGATCTATAGTTCTAGATCTAGATTTGGGTAGTTTCCCAATCTGGGTACTTAGACAGCATTCTACATGTGTTTTAGAATGGACGACTCCTGACACGGTAGTATACCTGCGGGTGATAGAGTCACCCTCTCTAAAGGTGTCTTACAGACTAAAGGGGAGAGGGATGTGCATGATTGACATATCACTTGCTTAGGCAATTGAGTCAATCATGAGATGTCAAGTACCACACCAGATGTTGTTTTTGCACTAGATGCAATAAGTTGATATTAATCCTATCTTGGAGAAACGTTCGGAAGCAGTTTTAGAACATAAGTGGATGTTCTAGGGATATGATAACAACAGCCTCTTTTAGGAGACGGTTATCATTCCAGGTTTCCAAGGTGACCTGGATGATAGAGTGACTGTCAGAGTCATAGTTTTCCCTCTGACGAGGGGCAGTGGTTTGGACAGGCGATCCAAGCGGACACTGAGGGAGGCATGACGCATGATACTGATTAAATTCAGTTGACGATACAGTCTAAGAAGTTTGGATTTGGAGTTCATTTATGAACTAGGTCCCATCAGATATCCAAACATATTCTAAGACAAGTATTGCTCATTTCGGGAGATGGCTTTCTCCGCGAACTTGAGATAAAGAGAGACATAGAAAGAAACAATAGGGCGGATCCACTCACTGAGGATATTGCTCGAATGCAATAGTTTCGCAAACGGGCTTTGTGAAACCGATTAGTAGAGGAGTTGGGTGTTCGGTATCACACGGGCTGTGAGTATGCGACATCGCAATAATTAGCCTTGAGTGCAAGTGGGAGATTGTTGGATATAGTGCCCTCAAAGTCAATTTTGAATCGCAGGCACGTGATTGTAATGATTGAGGGAGGACCTATACCGGTAGGACAGTCTTTCTCAAGATGATAGTATGCTATCTGGTTTATCTTTATCATCGTGTATATGCTTTAGGTGACATTACAGGTCACTATTGCACGTTGATAGAGCCCTTAGGATTCTTGCTTGACGGCCAGCAGTATGATGGCGATCATATACGTGGGAGCTGGGGTCTATAAGCACATTCTTAAAAAGGTCCCTAGTCGAGAGAGTTTCGAGACAGGGCATCGATACTCCAGAGTAGACTAGTGTATACGGATCGAGACCCCGATGAGGGACGGTGGCTGGTCTCACAAACCATTGGTGTCAGTTGGTTCGCCTAAGACGTATACAGGTGCTCATTGGGTTATGAGTACACCGGACATGACTCGCCGGGAACATGCTAGTTGGTTTTATACCTAGCGTCACATAGCAGTTCCCTGGTGACATGTGTACAGGTTAGTTCATCGACCTAAGATCGTCATTTGTCTCGTGTGGGTTTCCACTGTGCTTTGATTACTACCCTACCACGGCTCAAAGGAGTCGTGCAAACATGTTTTAGTTGGGTACAGTCCCGAGCCATATGGAGGCAGTGAGCGGATCAGCAGAGGTTTCGTCTCTCCCGGTATTGGGGGTGAGATCGCGCTGTGTCTAGGAGAGCTATTATACGAAGTCCTTGGCCAAGGCAGGAGATTTACTGGTAGGTATTCCAGTAGTATCTCAGGGTGTTCTGGGCTACACTCCGACACGACTTGTACCGCTTTTGGGGGTCTGACTTTTACCAACCCTCTAGGCCTGACATGCGATGCACATAGAAGAACGGACCGGACTGTACGGATATTGTCACTGACAGGCTCAGTAGGGTATCAAGATGAGTTCGCTCATCGACCTCCCTTTTGGTCAATACCTGGTAGCCCGTTACGTACGGCTAGTACCACTGACGTGCTAGTGGTTAAATCCACAGCCAAAGTATTGACGAGTCTTTAGAGTCCCCCACAGACAGTTTCTCAAGTTTCGGGCGAAACGTTGTAGAGCCCGTATGGTACTATGGCAGGGTTCGATCATATACGTGCAGTCGTGCACGGATCATGATCGGACGGATCATACTAGTGGGCTTTGGTTTAAGCCGGATCCTAGTATTAGATTTGTTGGATTACTTTAGTCTCATCGCATTCGCATTCAGTCGGAATGCGGATGCAGGTATGTATATACAGGTGAGGGGTATCCTTGTGATCCGTCACGAGTTTACTTTAGATATTGCCATATCTTTTTATTGCTGTAAACATTTGGATTAATGTTTACAAATGGTGGAAATTGTGAGTGGATTTCATCATGAGGTGCAATTAATGTGGCATGTTCATTTTGGTGACTCATGGTCTCTTTTCTTGTGAACATGTCATGTTAATTAAGTGATTGGAGTGTTGAAATGAGAGGTAGAGAGAGAGAGGGCAGCCATATGAGAGGGGTTAGCTCTTGTATTATAATGCTAGCTCTCATTTTCTTCATCTCAACACAATAATAGAAAATGCCTCTTCTTCTTCTTCTTCCTCTAGCTCACCATTTCCACCAATGGCATCATCTTCAACCTCCATCCATACACTCTCATGTGTTGAGAATCAATGGATGCTTGAGATAAAGTGATCACACACATTCTATACTTCATCTTGGACACGTCGGCTAGCAAACTTCGTGTCCGAGTTGCTTTGGACGAAGCGGGAGCCCGTAAAAAGACTCATTGATGTGGTGCCCTTTCCGACGAGAAGACCGGAGATGCCGCGAAGAGCTTGGAATGGTGGCCAAAGACCAAAGGACACGGATCAATCGATATAGCCTTTCTAACCCTTCTCTAGTTTGCTAGTTATAGATTAATGGTTCGATCCGGGAGAAAGTATACGTTAGCGCCGATTTCAAGTTTAAGAAAAATTTTTGTTTCCGCATTTGGCCTCGAATAGACGGCCGGGGCGCTACCGTAGACTTACAGTTTCAGGGGCAGAAGCAGTTGACTCAAGGACCCAATCAAGCTCGAGCTTTTACCCTGACGGCTGAAGAAGCCAAAGCTTCAGAGGAAGTCGTTTCAGGTATCCTACTTGTTCATGGTTTTCCCGCATTAGCGTTATTCGATTCTGGTGCATCCCATTGTTTTATGTCGTCCTAGTTTATTGCTATACACTCGATTCCTTGCACGACCTTATCTAGTTGTTGGGACATACACACTGGGAATGAGAAGATCATAGCTAGTAGAGAATGTAAGGATTGTTTAGTTGTTGTTTGCAGACGGGAGTTGTTTGCAGATTTCTTGGTGATTGATACCGGCAGTTATGAAGTTGTCTTGGGAATGGATTTTCTCGGCACTTTCCACGCTCACATTGATTGTAGGGCAAAGAAAGTGATTTTTCAGATTTCCGGACATCCGGAGTTTATCTTTACTGGAGGAAGCAGTTCTGTCGGGCCAGTTGAGTTTAGGGCTAGGCCGACAAACAATGTTCTTTCGTCGATGGAAGTTGATAAGGAAGAAGCGCCAGCTGTAGTTTGAGATTTCATGGACGTGTTCGAGGACATCTCAGGTTTACCGCCAAAACGAGATGTGGAGTTCGCGATCGATCTTGTTCCTGGTGCAGCACCAATCTCAAAGGCGTACTATCCAATGGCACCGGTAGAGTTGGAAGAAGTCAAGAAGCAGGTTACCGAATTACTTGAGAAAGGTTGGATTCGCAGCAGTAATTCACCTTGGGAGCTCCAGTTCTTCCAGTAAAGAAGAAAGATGGCACAAGAAGGATGTGCATCGACTATCGAGAATTAAGCCGGGTGACTATTAAGAACAAGTACCCGATCCCACGCATTGGCGAATTATTCGAGCAACTTAATGGCACGAAGGTATTCTCGAAGCTGGATTTGCGATCCGGATATCATCAGGTCCGAGTTAAACTAGAAGATATTTGCAAGACCGCGTTCCGAACTCGGTATGGACATTACGAATATTTAGTGATGCCATTCGGAGTCACGAATGCACCGGCGATATTTATGGACTTGATGAACCGAATCTTTTCACCGTTCTTGGACCAGTTTATAGTGGTGTTCATCGATAATATTCTGGTCTACTCGAGGAGCCTAGATGACCATGCTGAACTCTTGAAGATATGTTGAGAGCTTGCATGTTAGACTTCAAGGGTTCGTGGGAGGATCATCTACACTTGGTGGAGTTTTCTTACAATGACAGCTTTCAGGCGACTATTCAGATGGCTCCATTCGAAGCGTTGTATAGTCACAAGTGTTGTTCACCCGCTGTTGGGATGATGTTGGAGAACGAAGATTGTTGGGACCGGATTTGATCGTGCAAACAGTAGAGAAGGTTATTACTATTCGGAATCATATGAAGGCAGCACAAGATCGACAGAAGAGTTGGGCAGATAAATCGAGAAGACCTCTAGAGTTCGTTGTTGGTGATCTTGTGTTCTTGAAGATATTACCGACTAGAAGAGTGATTCGTTTTGGGAGTCGAGGCAAGCTTAGTCCTCGATTCGTGGGGCCTTTCGAGATTTTGGAGCATGTTGAGAAGTGGCTTACCGATTGGCGTTACCATATACTTTGGCGAATGTTCATGACGTGTTTCATGTATCTCAACTCCGTAAGTATGTTCGAGATGAAACACACGTGTTGGATCATTCGGAGTTGACTATAAGAGAGAACTTAATCTTTGAGGAACGACCGATGTCGATTGTTGATCGAAGGGAAAGGTGCTCAAGAACAAGGTTATCCCTTTCGTACTTGTTTCTTGGGAGAATAGCTCGCATGGAGAATCAACTTGGGAACGAGAAGACGAGATTCGACAGAAATTTCCACACCTAGTCTTGTAGTTTCTTGATTGTTTATCTTTCCTTATTCTTGGAATTTCGAGAACGAAATTCTTTTTGTAGTTGGGTATTATGTAACACCCTAGTTCTGTTATACCAGTTTCAGTTCTCGTATTTGCTTATTTGTGGTATTTTCTTGATTTATCGTGTTTTGGGTGCAAATAGTATTTCACATTAGTATTGCATCCGAACCGACCCGCTTGCTTGAAACTTGTTTGATTCATATTTATGAATTATCTTGACTTGTTACGTAGACATGTGCACTTTCATAAATACCGCAGACTGGCATTTTTCTGGCATTGCATCTTTTACCATATAATATTTTAAGTCATATAAAATATTTTAAAAATATATTGCATGGCCTGCATGATACCCCTAACCCCGTGGTAGCATCCGCGCATCTTGTTCTCGTCCCGTTCAGTGAAACGGACTTGTTTGGATGGCTACGCGCACATACGTGCATCCGTTCTTGGGGGTATGCATTTTCGTTACCCGATCATTCATTTTGAATTTTGGTCGTCGCACATATTTTTGTATTTTGAAACTGAATTTTTAGACCCGACCCGGGCGTGTTTTGGACTAAGTTTGTATTTACCAGAAAATCCAATTTTAATTAATATAATATCTTTATTAAAAATTTATATAACAGTAAAAGATTTCTTAAATTAAATCATAACCACTAAAAAACAAATCTATCTCTCCTCTCTCTTTCTCACGCCTCTCCATCTCTCTCCTCTCTCTATCTCTGTCTCTGTCTCTCTCTCTCTCTCTCACTTTCTCTCCCCCTCTCTCTCCGCTGCATATACATATATTTATATATTATTATTATTATTTTTCTTTCACAATCCCTTTTCACTGTTTCCCATGTTCTTCCTCTTCATCTTCTCTTAAAAAAATTTCCCACCTCCGTCGCCTTCCTTGCAAACCCGCGGCCACGAGAACCCACGTCCCCGACTACACAACCCGACCTCTCCGCCGATTCACCTTGTCGGCCTCATCTCCACCTCCTCGTCCTCCTTCCCGTTCCTCTCTCTCTTTCCCTCACTTTTTTTTTCCTCTGCCGTCTTCGCCTCCGACTTCAAGAACCCAAGAATCCACGCCTCGTCGCTGCACCCGTCGCCGTCCTAGCCTCGCCATCGGCCTCACCCTTCGCCACCACCTTTCCTTCTCTCTCCTCTCTTCTTCTCCCCAACACCTCGCCTGCACCCACTACCCTCCACATCCGAAACCCTAACCCTTCGCCGGCGAACCCCACCGCCGGCAACCACCACGTCGTTTCTCCTTCT
Organism: Agapanthus africanus; assembly: GCA_030015575.1. Classification (NCBI taxonomy): domain Eukaryota; kingdom Viridiplantae; phylum Streptophyta; class Magnoliopsida; order Asparagales; family Amaryllidaceae; genus Agapanthus; species Agapanthus africanus. The sequence continues at coordinate 673,335,092 of JASDDO010000022.1, read as the reverse complement.
CCTCTCCTCCTTGCAAACCCCCTGGCACCAGAGGCCAACCCTTTCCCTCCATCTTCTTCTTTCTTATTTCCTTGATCTTGTTTTTTTTCCCGGTTATCGCCGGAACTCCGATCCCGTCGCCTCCGTGCACTTGTCATCGCAACCACCCCATCGTCTTCCCTGACCCCAGTGCACCACAGTCCCAGTAGCAACCCACTTCCTCTCTTCTTCTTCTCATTTTCTTCTTTCTTCTTCTTTCTTATCTCGGTTCTTTTCCGGTGATCACCCGCCGGAGCCGTGCCGCTGCCGACGATCCGAGCAAACCTGTGGACGTCCCCTACCTGTGTGGTCACATTCGTGCATTGCATGGTCCTGTTCCGTACGCGCGAGTGTGCATCGAGACTTTTACCGACATTGGACGTTGCCGTGCGTATCCGTTTCGTGATCCGTCGAGGCAAGTTTATATTGCTACATGCTACATTACTTTATATACATCTATTTTAACAAATATAATACTGATATTTCAAATCATGCACCCACGTTTAGTTTTATAGTTTTTCGACGTTCGTCTGCATCCGTACGTATTATTTTACATCTAGCACATGCGAATCTATCTTGTTACATATTATACTACAGTATACTGCATCTAATTGAATATAACAGATCATATTGTGTAATTGTACATCATGCATTAACCAGTTTATCATTTTACTGTTATATCACGTCCGTGTGCATCCATATTAGTAATTACATATCCAGTCACACGTTAAATCATCTTGCTACATTCTAGGTATAATAGTATACATCCATATTAAAGTTTTACAGTTTGTGGATACCCGTTTGCATCCATATCACATAATATACATATAGCTGCATCTACCGATCACCTTAATACATAATACTGATATTTTAACACCCCATGTTTAATAAAGTGCATCCTAATTAGTATTGAAACTATAAATGTAATCCTAACCGATAATTGTGCATCCATACCATTGATTTTATACCTGTTCGTATACCATGTTACATTATTTCATTTTATTGTTATATTAGTACTCCATGACTTTATACCTGTGCACTACTTGACATGACTTGATACATGTTCACTACCTGACACGACCTGATATATCACTACTTGACATGTTACTTGATCCTGTTTCTAATGCCGACAATCCTGACATGTTGTCCCGATGGACATATCCTGTTGTCTGTATAGACAAACCTGTACCTACTTGATCCTGTGTTGGTATTAGCTCCCGATTTATCAATACCTGACTTACACATATAACCTTGGGGGTATGGGGAAATCAAGATTGTAACTGAACGTAACTCAAAGGGCTATTACATCCTGTACCGTGGTCCCGTGGGGTATGAACGGGGCATAGACTCACAGTCTATTATATATTGTACCGTGGTCCCGTGGGGAATGAACGGGGCATAAACCGATGGGTTACGATGATGATTACATTAATTGATTTCGAATAACTTTAGAGTAGATAACCCTATAACACAGTTTAGATTACTCACTGCACTTCACTTGTTTATATCTGGTTCACTGATCTATATTCATGTTACGGTTTACTTGCTACTGATGACTTGTTACTGTTCATACTTCATGCCTGCATATTTCATCACATCCTGCTTGCTTAGAATTATTGATATTATGACGCACTGACGTCTAGGTTTTGCATGGCACAGATCCCTTATCCTTATCGTAGGCAGTCCAGGAGTATTTTGATCAACAGGCCGAGCAGTGAGGACCTGCTATTAGTTTAGTTTAGTTTCCTTTCAGTATTTTCATTCCTGATGTGAGCCCGCATTATGGGACGTACATTCCAGTTTATTATTGTACTTGGATCTTTTGCTTCCGCATTATTTATTTCATGACTCGTTTATTCTGGCTTATGGACATGTGTTAGATAGTTTATTACTGTTCTTGATATCTCTACAGCCGTAATGTGACTGTGGAGGGATATTTCCTATCCACAGGTAGCATGGTTGGCTCTGTCACGTGCCTATCTTAGTGCACTCTGGGAAGCGGGGCGTGACAGGTCCTATGGGCTTTATCAACATGTATAAAAGATATGTAATATCAAGTAAAACATACACATGTTAAGATAAAGTTAAACCAAATGCAGGTTGTCTTATACATATATATGTCCAAGCATCCATATGTATACATATACAATAATGGCATCTAGGGCATACATATCTGTAACACCCGAGCCCAATAATACTATGTATATTACTAGTTGAGGGTTGTGGTTTGCTCATTTCCAATTTTCCTGATTTTCTGGCGTTTATTGCTAAATTCTACCCGGGTTAAGGTCATTTTGGCACATAACAAATTTTAACTCCTAAAATGAAATTTAAGATGTCCATGTTAGCCTACTCGTCGCCACTAGTCGCGTGGTAGCGTCCGCGTGTCGAGATTCCGTTCCGTTTGGCTAAACGGGCAAGTTTGGGCGACTACGCGCGCGTGCAAGTGTCCGACTTGGGGGCATGCATTTTAATCATTTAACACCTCCTTTCAAAATTTAGAACCCGCTTAAAATCTTATAATTTGAATTTGGAACATTTGGGCGCAACCCGGGCGCGTTTTGGAAATGTTTCATTTCGCGCCAAAAAAGGCCCGTTTCAATTCTAATATATATAACTAATTATACCACGAATATATTAACTCAACAGTTTAAATCCCCAGAAATCTTCAATTCTAACATTTCTCTACTCCTGCAGCCAATCACGAGCTCCTATTGAGCTCGTGGGCCCCTCCCCTCTTTCCTCATCTCCCTATCTCTCTCTCCAATCTCTCTCTCTCTCTTACTCTCTATATATTATCGCATGCAGCAGCCTCCGCCTCGTCTTCTTCCTCGCGAGAACGCCCGTGCAACCCTAACCCTAGCCTCATACTCGCGCAGCCGCCATCGCCACCGCGACCTCGCCGTCGCCGCCCTCACCACCACGAACTCCACCGCACCCACCTACCCTCTCCCTCCTGTTCCCTCGATAGCACCCGCGCCTGCACCCAACTCCGACCTCGCCTCCACCCTCGCAGACGTCGCCGTCGACGTCGCCTCCGACCGTCGACGCCTCCCACGACTCCCTCTCACACCCCTCGTCGAGACCTCGTCGTCACTGCCCTCCTCCCCTCGCCGGAACTGTGAACCCGAGCCCTAACCCATCGCCTACCCCGCTGTTCGCCGAGAAACGTGCCGGCGACCTCGTCGACGCCACCTCCGACCACCTCCCTTCCCTCTCGACCACCAGAGGCGACCACCACCCTCGCACTCGCTGTAGCACCCCCTTTCCAGCGAACTCAAGATTGTTCCAGCCACCGTCTTCGCCGTCGTTGCCTCGCCGGCGTTCCAGTGCCGTCGAACCCGCCGTGGTCACCCCCCTGGTGTCTCCCTGTAAGTTTCTTTCCCTTCCTTTTGGTACAACACCCCCCCGCTGGTCCGTATCGTGAATGCGTAGTTTTGTCGCTAACTCCGTTACTTTTGACATTTTGCCGGAATCCGACCGCGCCGTCTGACGAACCCGACGCTCCAGCGAGGTCCCCTGGTCCGTGTGATTCCGTTGACCTCTGTTGGGACTCGATCCGTGGCCCGTGCTTCCATATCGCAGTTTCTGCCGACACCGCATCCGTGTTTCGGTTTGCGGAACCGCCGAGGCAAGTATCCGAATACTTGCTTAACATGCTACAACTTAATCATCATATTATAACCACACAACTAATATAACATCGATACCTTTTATAACTTAGAATTGCTAGCCACGATTATCCGTAACTTTAAATCAATGAAATCATTGCTCGCTTTAACCGGTCTGCTATTAAGTCATACTTAACTAATCAAACCAAGTAGATCATCCCCAATTCATTTGTTAAAATCACTCATGAGACAATTATTGTGCTTAGTTCAAATTCATGTAACTCCATTACGTATATTATCGATATTGTTCGTCTTGTGGCTTTTGCACCTCAAAGGTGCGTGAACCGGATTAATATGAAAATACAAACATCACCGTGTTCACATAGAATAATATTTGTTATTTACTGTTTCCTGCTACTGTTCATTATCTGTTACTATACCTGTTATCATCATATACCTGATTGCATTACATATTGACCGATCTTGATACACCTGACACATGTACTGATACACCGGACACAACACCCTGTACATATCGACTCTACCTGTTGAAAGTAACCTGACCTGTTTCCTGATCTCGTTCCTAATGCCGATAACCCTGATCTTTCCTGCTGTCGATCCAGACAGACCTACTTTTACTTGACTTTGCGTTGGCATTAGCCCCGACTACTGAACACCTGACCTGACATACATAGCTTGGGGGTATGGGGAAATCAAAGATGAACCGGACTTGTAACTCGACAGTTCACTACCGTTCGAGCATACACATTCCTTTCTGTGCCTTACGGCATGTCTCGGCTGCCGCCGAGAATATTGTGGCCGTGATCCCGGGTATGTACGGGGTAATACCGAGTGTACACCTTCCTTTCTGTGCCTTAAGGCATGTCTCGGTTTCAGCCGAGAATATTGTGGCCGTGGTCCCGGGTATGTACGGGATACTAATACTTTCCTTTCTGTGCCTTACGGCATGTCTCGGTTTCAGCCGAGAATATTGTGGCCGTGGTCCCGGGTATGTACGGGATACTATTGAGTTACATCGACGATTCATCAATTGGTTTCAAAGACTATAGAGTAGAAAACCTGATAGGACAGTTTAGTCACTACTGCACGTTACCCTGTTTATTACTTTCATTACTGCTTATTCATGTTCATGCTTGCACTGTTTATTATCATGTTTATGCTATATACTTGATATCATGACGCGCTGACGTCTGGGTTTTGCATGGCCCAGATTCCGTACCTTTGCCGCCGACCGAGCAGGAGTACTTCAGCCAGCAGGCTGAACTGTGAGTTCTTTAGAGTTTAGTTTAATTATTTCATTTCATTTTCAGATGTGAGCCCACATTATGGGACATACTGTTTATTCATTGTATTGGATCATTAGCTTCCGCACTTATTGTTTATTGATTCTTGTTATTATGGATTTGGACATGTATTAGTTTAGCTCATTATCTTGTTCTTGATATCCTTACAACCGTAATGTGACTGTGGATGGATATTTCCTGCCCACAGGTAGCATGGTTGGCTATGTCACGTGCCCAAATCTTGCGTACTCTGGGAAGCGGGGCGTGACATGGTTTTATGGTATCAGAGCCATAGGTTAGTTGGGTTGACTCTTTGTAGTTGGGTATTGCACCCGATACACGAATCAGAATACCCGTGATTAGGAAACATGTCCTGCCACCTTGACCGTTTTACCGTTCTTGAATCATTCTTCCAGATCATGTCGACATGCAAACTTGCTTTGCATTGTCAAACTTGAAAACCTAACTTCTTGTTATCTCTAGGACTTAGGCGACTTGGGTGGAGTTAAGTAATTGCGGCTATGATACCGCGGCATAGCTACAATGCAGCACTCTACTTAAGTATCTTGGAGTTCTAGCCTTGATTTATATATATTGAATCTATCATCATTCTAATGTTGTTTGTTTTGATTTCAGGACCATGGCAGATAAGAATTCCAAGACGTATCAGAGGCGTGTGGATGAAGCCGCCATGTTAGAAGTGATACGAGGGATGTTGGAAAATCAGAAGAGGCAAACTGAACTGATCCAGCAGCAAGCCGATTCATTTCAGGAGGGTTTGCAGGCTATGCAGCAGTCTGTAAACACCGCCGTAGCGAAGCCAGTCGACCGAGTAGGGACCGTGGCAGATTTCAGACGGTTGGGTCCTACTACTTTCACTGGCTTGGAGGAGCCGTTGCCAGCCGAGCAGTGGCTCGTGGACACGGAGAATTTATTGATTGCGGCGCAGATCCCAGAAGACAAGAGAGTTGATGTGGTGCGCATTCAGTTGGTGGATTACGCCCGAGAGTGGTGGCTTGTGGAGGAGACCCGCCTGTCTAAGCCAATCAGTTGGGCGGATTTCTCCAAAAGTTTCTTGGAAAAGTTCTTCCCGCGGACTGCACGGGAGGAAATGGAGGAGAGATTTATTGGGCTGAAACAATATGGAGCAGCTGTGGATGTGCATGCAGCGGAGTGGACGAGACTTAGCCGTTTCGCTGGACCCTTAGTCGCCAAGGAGGCAGACAGGGCGCGAAGGTTCTTGCGCAGTTTGGATGTGGACATCCAGAGGCAGATTGTCTCCCTGGGTTTGACCACTTTCTCGCAGGTTCTTACGGCAGCCAGAGAGCAACAGAGTTTATCAGGATCAAAAGGGAACCTTCACCAGACAGCAGTTGCGGTCGGGAAGCTTGCATTTGTACCTAACCGAGATCATGGGCGCAAGGGTATTCCAGTGGACCGTCGAGGAGTAGCGCCAATAAAGAAGCCTGTGGTCGTGGATCGAAGAAAGAGCATAAGTTGTAACTACTGCAATTTACCGGGCCACATGCAAAAGGATTGTCGAAGGAGACTGGGACTTTGTCTGGTGTGTGGAGCAGCCGATCACGCAGTGAGTGCTTGTCCGTCGAAGCTTCGCACGAGAGATGATATACAGAAGCCTCCGCAGAGACCGTTCCAAGGGCAGAAGCAGCTGACACAAGGATCCAACCAGGGTCGAGCTTTCATTTTGACAGCTGAGGAAGCCAAGGCATCAGGAGAAGCGGTTTCAGGTAATTTACTCGTTCATGGTTTTCCCGCTTTGGCATTACTTAATTTCTGAGCATCCCATTGTTTATGTCATCCAAATTTATAACTACACACTCGATCACCTGCACGACCCTGTCTAGCTTCTGGGACGTACACACTGGGAATGGGAAAATCATATCTAGTAAGGAAGGTAGAGATTGTACAGTTGTTGTTTGGACGGATGGATGTGCGTTGGCCTTCGAGACGTTGAAGCAGAGGTCGATAACCGCCCCTATCCTAACCGTACCGGACAATTCCGGAGGACTGGTGATTCACAGCGACGCATCTGGAAAGGGATTGGGATGTGTTTTGATGCAGAACGGGAAAGTCGTCGCTTACGCATCGAGACAGCTGAAGACTCATGAGCAGAACTATCCGACTCACGACTTGGAGCTTGCAGCCGTGATCTTCGCCCTGAAGATTTGGAGACACTACCTTCTGGGCGAGAGAGTTGAAGTCTTTACGGATCACAAGAGTTTGAAATATGTGTTCACTCAGAAGGAGTTAAACATGAGGCAACGCAGATGGTTGGAGCTGATGGCCGACTACGACCTTGATCTTAAGTACCATCCGGGAAAAGTTAACGTCGTGCCAGATGCGCTAAGTCGGTTACCAGCAATTCAGTTATTGACGGCACAGAGAGAGATCATTGAGGAGTTTCGGAGATTTGACTTGGAGGTTGTGCTACCACGTACTACACGACAGTTGATGCAGTTGCAAGTACAATCGTCCTTAGTTGAGAAGATTAAAGCGGCGCAATCGCAGGATCCTAGACTGCAAAAGTTTCGAGAGCAGGTTGGAGCCGGACTACGAACCGATCTACTGACCCATGAAGGTGATTCGTTGGGATATGGTAGCCGTGTGTGTGTGCCAAAAAGAAGATGTGCGTGAAGAGCTCATGAAGGAGGCACACAGTTCAGCTTACTCTGTACATCCAGGAGGGACGAAGATATACCGAGATATTCGACAGCATTTCTGGTAGGAAGGTATGAAACGGGAAATTTCTCGCTTCGTGGCTAAGTGCTTGGTGTGTCAGCAAGTCAAGGCTGAACACCAAAGGGTTGCTGGTTGTTGCAACCACTTCCGATTCCCCAGTGGAAGTGGGAGCATATAACCATGGATTTCGTGACGGCTTTACCGTGGAGTCCAAAGGGCAGCAATGCAGTATGGGTAATTGTCGATCGGTTGACCAAGGCAGCTCACTTCATTCCTTTTCGGGTTGGTCAATCGACGGAGACCTGGGCAGAGCGATACATGCAGGAGATGGTCAGATTGCATGGAGTACCGGTAAGCATCGTGTCTGATCGGGACACTCGGTTCTAGTCACACTTTTGGAGGAGTTTACAAGAAAGTTTGGGGACTCGACTGAAGTTTAGCACAACTTATCATCCCCAGACTGATGGACAATCAGAGAGAACGATCCAGACCCTTGAAGATATGTTGAGGGCTTGCATGTTAGACTTCAAAGGTTCTTGGGAAGATCATCTACACCTGGTGGAGTTTTCGTACAACAACAGCTTCCAAGCAACTATTCAGATGGCTCCGTTTGAAGCACTGTATGGTCGTAAGTGCCATTCACCGGTTTGTTGGGATGATGTTGGTGAACGAAGGTTACTAGGACCAGATTGGTGGTGCAGACAGTTGAGAAGGTGAATACGATCAGGAAGCATATGAAGGCAGCTCAAGACAGACAGAAGAGTTGGGCCGACACGTCAAGAAGACCTCTAGAGTTCGCCGTGGGCGATTTGGTATTCCTGAAGATATCACCGACTAGAGGGGTGATTCGCTTTGGAAGTCGGGGAAAGCTTAGTCCCCGATTCGTTGGACCCTTCGAGATATTGGAGCGTGTCGGAGAGGTATCGTACCGGTTGGCATTACCACCATCATTAGCAGGAGTTCACGATGTATTTCATGTGTCTCAACTACGGAGGTATGTTCGTGATGAGACCCATGTTTTGGATCACTCGGAGTTGACCGTTCGGGAAGGCCTGACTTTTGAGGAGCGACCAGTCGAGATCAAGGATCGAAGAGAAAAGGTTCTTAAGAACAAGGTTATCCCTCTTGTGCTAGTGTCTTGGGGTAACCGATCGTATGGAGAATCTACTTGGGAGCGAGAAGACGAGATCCGGCAGAAATTCCCTCATCTTTTCCAGTAGTTAGTTATCTTGTACTCTTGGAATTTCGAGGACGAAATTCTTTTGTAGTTGGGTATGATGTAACACCCGAGCCCAATAATACTATGTATATTACTAGTTGAGGGTTGTGGTTTGCTCATTTCCAATTTTCCTGATTTTCTGGCGTTTATTGCTAAATTCTACCCGGTTAAGTCATTTTGGCACATAACAAATTTTAACTCCTAAAATGAAATTTAAGATGTCCATGTTAGCCTACTCGTCGCCACTAGTCGCGTGGTAGCGTCCGCGTGTCGAGATTCCGTTCCGTTTGGCTAAACGGGCAAGTTTGGGCGACTACGCGCGCGTGCAAGTGTCCGACTTGGGGGCATGCATTTTAATCATTTAACACCTCCTTTCAAAATTTAGAACCCGCTTAAAATCTTATAATTTGAATTTGGAACATTTGGGCGCAACCCGGGCGCGACTTGGAAATGTTTCATTTCGCGCCAAAAAGGGCCCGTTTCAATTTAATATATATAACTAATTATACCACGAATATATTAACTCAACAGTTTAAATCCCCAGAAATCTTCAATTCTAACATTTCTCTACTCCTGCAGCCAATCACGAGCTCCTATTGAGCTCGTGGGCCCCTCCCCTCTTTCCTCATCTCCCTATCTCTCTCTCCAATCTCTCTCTCTCTCTTACTCTCTATATATTATCGCATGCAGCAGCCTCCGCCTCGTCTTCTTCCTCGCGAGAACGCCCGTGCAACCCTAACCCTAGCCTCATACTCGCGCAGCCGCCATCGCCACCGCGACCTCGCCGTCGCCGCCCTCACCACCACGAACTCCACCGCACCCACCTACCCTCTCCCTCCTGTTCCCTCGACAGCACCCGCGCCTGCACCCAACTCCGACCTCGCCTCCACCCTCGCAGACGTCGCCGTCGACGTCGCCTCCGACCGTCGACGCCTCCCACGACTCCCTCTCACACCCCTCGTCGAGACCTCGTCGTCGCTGCCCTCCTCCCCTCGCCGGAACTGTGAACCCGAGCCCTAACCCATCGCCTACCCCGCTGTTCGCCAGAGAAACGTGCCGGCGACCTCGTCGACGCCACCTCCGACCACCTCCCTTCCCTCTCGACCACCAGAGGCGACCACCACCCTCGCACTCGCTGTAGCATCCCCTTTCCAGCGAACTCAAGATTGTTCCAGCCACCGTCTTCGCCGTCGTTGCCTCGCCGGCGTTCCAGTGCCGTCGAACCCGCCGTGGTCACCCCCCTGGTGTCTCCCTGTAAGTTTCTTTCCCTTCCTTTTGGTACAACACCCCCCCGCTGGTCCGTATCGTGAATGCGTAGTTTTGTCGCTAACTCCGTTACTTTTGACATTTTGCCGGAATCCGACCGCGCCGTCTGACGAACCCGACGCTCCAGCGAGGTCCCCTGGTCCGTGTGATTCCGTTGACCTCTGTTGGGACTCGATCCGTGGCCCGTGCTTCCATATCGCAGTTTCTGCCGACACCGCATCCGTGTTTCGGTTTGCGGAACCGCCGAGGCAAGTATCCGAATACTTGCTTAACATGCTACAACTTAATCATCATATTATAACCACACAACTAATATAACATCGATACCTTTTATAACTTAGAATTGCTAGCCACGATTATCCGTAACTTTAAATCAATGAAATCATTGCTCGCTTTAACCGGTCTGCTATTAAGTCATACTTAACTAATCAAACCAAGTAGATCATCCCCAATTCATTTGTTAAAATCACTCATGAGACAATTATTGTGCTTAGTTCAAATTCATGTAACTCCATTACGTATATTATCGATATTGTTCGTCTTGTGGCTTTTGCACCTCAAAGGTGCGTGAACCGGATTAATATGAAAATACAAACATCACCGTGTTCACATAGAATAATATTTGTTATTTACTGTTTCCTGCTACTGTTCATTATCTGTTACTATACCTGTTATCATCATATACCTGATTGCATTACATATTGACCGATCTTGATACACCTGACACATGTACTGATACACCGGACACAACACCCTGTACATATCGACTCTACCTGTTGAAAGTAACCTGACCTGTTTCCTGATCTCGTTCCTAATGCCGATAACCCTGATCTTTCCTGCTGTCGATCCAGACAGACCTACTTTTACTTGACTTTGCGTTGGCATTAGCCCCGACTACTGAACACCTGACCTGACATACATAGCTTGGGGGTATGGGGAAATCAAAGATGAACCGGACTTGTAACTCGACAGTTCACTACCGTTCGAGCGTACACATTCCTTTCTGTGCCTTACGGCATGTCTCGGCTGCCGCCGAGAATATTGTGGCCGTGATCCCGGGTATGTACGGGGTAATACCGAGTGTACACCTTCCTTTCTGTGCCTTACGGCATGTCTCGGTTTCAGCCGAGAATATTGTGGCCGTGGTCCCGGGTATGTACGGGATACTAATACTTTCCTTTCTGTGCCTTACGGCATGTCTCGGTTTCAGCCGAGAATATTGTGGCCGTGGTCCCGGGTATGTACGGGATACTATTGAGTTACATCGACGATTCATCAATTGGTTTCAAAGACTATAGAGTAGAAAACCTGATAGGACAGTTTAGTCACTACTGCACGTTACCCTGTTTATTACTTTCATTACTGCTTATTCATGTTCATGCTTGCACTGTTTATTATCATGTTTATGCTATATACTTGATATCATGACGCGCTGACGTCTGGGTTTTGCATGGCCCAGATTCCGTACCTTTGCCGCCGACCGAGCAGGAGTACTTCAGCCAGCAGGCTGAACTGTGAGTTCTTTAGAGTTTAGTTTAATTATTTCATTTCATTTTCAGATGTGAGCCCGCATTATGGGACATACTGTTTATTCATTGTATTGGATCATTAGCTTCCGCACTTATTGTTTATTGATTCTTGTTATTATGGATTTGGACATGTATTAGTTTAGCTCATTATCTTGTTCTTGATATCCTTACAACCGTAATGTGACTGTGGATGGATATTTCCTGCCCACAGGTAGCATGGTTGGCTATGTCACGTGCCCAAATCTTGCGTACTCTGGGAAGCGGGGCGTGACAATATCCAACAGTTAGCACCTAGCTATAATATCTAATTTGATAAGATATGCCCTACTACCATAGTGGTAAATGTTTGATATTTTGTACTCATAATGCTAAGTTAGTGGCTAGCTAGATTTTACAATCTTGCAAATTGAGCTTGTTGATTTGTCGGTTTGTACTCCCTAGCTTAGCCATTAGGAAGGCCATTCCGTACTCTTTAACATCGATTTGTAATTTGTAAGGCAGATGATCGAAGGAGGCGTTAAGTTGGTTTCGTCATTTAACTCTACCCAATTTGAAGTCACGAGCAAGCTTTTTTTATTTTACACTTCTCACTTTGTAACCACCATTATCTCAAACGCCTTTCAACTTAGCTCGACTTAATCATCTCCAATTAGAAGCCATCTTTCTCGTAGTCGACCCATACTCAACCGACTAACTTCATTGCGACAACGTCTTGATTATGGTTTTGTACTTCAATTTTCTTCACCAATCATGTAGTAAATGAGAAGATAATGGATAATGGAGAAAATAAAATTAGATAATTGAAGTTTGGACGAGAAATTGGGTTTTTGATGGGAAAGGTAGTGAATTTAGAGGGGAAAACTGTTGGCAGGAACAATAAATGTTTGGTCTTTTAAGAAAAATAAAAACAGAATAGATATTGCAGGTAAGACGTTGCTAGCAACTAAACCGTAGCTTAATTGACATGAAAATACAGCTGTCAATGTAATGTGCGCACATGGGTAGTGACGGCGGCAGATGGGAAATTTACGAAAATACAAATGGGTAATATCAAGGAATTCTCAATGGGCCAAGGGTTTTTTAACAAGGGGGGAATGCCTATGAAGTTTTTGACAGGTTTTAAAAGCCCCTTTTTGACTTAAAAGCGCCCCCCCCCCCCCACCCCAACCCACACACACACTATATATCTATGTCAAAAAGTTTGGTGAATGAATGGTCTGATTGAAATAACTAATGATATTTGCAATAGTTGGAATATTACACTCAGGATGCATGCCTTGAACTAAAATTGCATGAGTGATGGTAATTTGCATTGCAAAAAAGTTTCTCAAAACATTTATTTTTGATATCATAATGCACACTCATTCTAAAGTTTACAATATTTTTGAGGATTTTTAAGAAGGTGTCGACGAGGGTGAGAGATGGTCGACGACAGCGAGACGAGGACTGCAGTGAGGACAGAAGCGACGTCGGGTTTCTGAGTTGGGTCCGGAGACAGGTTGTAGGGAAGAGGCGAGAAAGGGAGGTGAGGAGGAGGCGGTCGCGGAGGAGAGTGAAGCAGTGGTGGCAACGACGACGAGCGAGGGACGCGGCGTGGGTTCAAGCGACAAGGAAGGCGGCGGGAAAATATAGAAGAAGAAAGAGAGAGAGAACGAGGACCTGGGAAAAAGCAAGTATGGGATTTGGCAAAAAAAATAAAGAATATTATATATATATAGGTAGCTAGAGAGGGTGAGGTTAGGATTCGATTTCTAGAATATTTTTAGAAATATGCCGAAAGACAGAGAGAGAGAGAGAGATTTTATTATATTTAGGATTTAAAAAAAATCTTTTGAATATATAATTGGTTTGGAAAAATTTAAAATGTTTAATATATATATTTAAACCGAATTTTATTATAAGAATATAATATTGGTTAAATCTGAGATTTTGGCTAATACAAAATTACTCTAAAATATGCTCGTGTCGGGTCTAAAATTACGGTTTGAAAATACGGATAATGTACGTATAAACCAAAACCAAAATAGGATATCCGGGTCACGAAAAAGCATACCCCCAAGAACGGATACACGTAGCGTGCTCGTAGCTATCCAAATGAATCCGTTCCACTAAACGGAACGAGAACAAGATGTACGGATGCCACATCAGAGTTAGGGGTATGATGCAGGCCATACTAGATATTTTTAAAATATTTTATTTGACTTTACTTGTTATATTAAAAAATGCAGATGCCGGATATAATGCAGTATGCAGTATAAACAACATGAAAGTGCACGGATCTTCATAACTATCTGGGATAAATCATAAACAGGAATCAATACGGGTTTCCAGCAAGCGGGTCGAGTTGGATACCAATTACATTATTCGCACCCAAAATACAATAAATCAAGAAATAGCCATAAATAAAGAAATACCCAAAATAGAACCGGTATAAATGAACTAGAGTGTTACATTAATGTACAGGATGGAGTTTGCCAGCCCGAATACAATTTAAAAGTTAATTTTTGTTTAAGAACGGCAAGAAACAACTTGTAACTCACTGGTAAAACCTTGCACTGCTGTGACGTAGCCCCTGTGTTCGAATCCATCAGACACATTATATATATATATATATATATATATATATATATATATATATATATATATATATATTTTTTAAAAAACTTTTTGAATGTCTAAAAGTTTAAAAATGAAAAGTCTGAGAAAACAAACATGTGCAAATTGTTGTAAATACAGAGGAGGACACATGGCATGAATCACCAGCCTAACTCCACATAATGCAAACTCTTTCTAAAGTATACAATATTTTTGAGGATTTTTAAAACTTCAATTGAACGACAAGTGATATCCCATCCTCACCTTGTTCAAGAGAGGAAAAAAAATTCTTCTCAATTTAACCATAATTTCCTTAAATATAATTCAAATTTAATCTAAAATAACGCCTATTATTAAAAAATAGAGTGTTGTGGTCAATAATAACCAATATTTGTTGAGATATGAACAACAAGGTAGAATGACGTCTTTAAAGATGTTGCAAAACAAGAAAATGCTGCCTCGTCCCTTTGACACTCAATTTAGTACATGATATATACATAGTATATATAGGGGGTTTTATCCCTTGGAATTTATATGCGGTTCTTATAGGTAAGTCCGTCTTTTAGTCGAGTCGGTTAATGCCACCTCTGGCATGGCACAAGCGGAGTTCAAGCAAACACTTATTCATTCCCTTATTATCATGACTTTCATCCACCATCTATCAAATCAGCACGTTTCCTATCTTTAGCCAGTTGTACGTGTCAAATGGATTGCTGATTTTTGATCGGCCTCGAGTCATATTCTTTTCTATATATGCCATGAACATCTTTTTGAAAATGCTAAACTTGTTGAATTTTAGAAGCGGATCAGGATAGGGTCCACGTCTAAAGCTGACTTATGGGCCGGGTAGAAACGTATAAGGTTCATGCACAAAATATCTCCAATTACAGCAGCATAGTCACATTTCATGAATGCTGACGTGTCGCTATTTTTGTATTAATTTACCAAAATTGCAAGCAAACCAAGTTGTCTCCATTCTCAGAAATTAATGATGCTGGCTGTTTTTTTTCTCATACAAATGGCTCTCATAAATTTAGGCCAATATTGAAGAAGAGACCTCTCCCTCTCTAGATCTCTCTCTCATTAATTCTCCAAAATTGCCATTGGCTTCTCCTTTCTGAATTTTTTTTGTTCGAAGGAGAGCCATGGCTAAGGCTAAAGGGATTGACTTGGAGAATGGGGCTCATGTTAAAGGTGGCAATGAGAAAGATGGCTTGTCATTGAGGGAGCCTCTCATTGAGAAAAAGGGTGAGAGATCTTTGAAGATGGTGATCATTAGCACCCTTGTTGCTGTTTTGTGGTGCGCATTTGAGCTTGGAGTCTGTGTAAGTTCAATTTCTATGCTTTTCCTCTGTTTTATTTGCACTTTATTTATGGGGATTTTGCATTATGTCAAAATGTCTTTTCCTTCATTTGTTTGTTGGAATATAATTTTTTTATTGAAGTTGCTTAGTTTTGGGATTCTGAGATGGATCATAGGGAAGTTTTCCACCTTTACTCATATTAATGTAAAAAAGAAAAAGGAAATAAATTTAACATATGCAATTTCTAAGAAATAGACGGTGACTCTATCCAGTAGGCCTGGCAAATGAGGACCGCGGCTCGCCTTGCCCAGTTGGGCGAAACGGGCCGGTTTGCAATTTTCTCGATATTGCCTCGCTCCAGTTTGCCTGGCCTAACTCGCCCCTCGCCAAGCCAACTCGACTCGCCGACTCACCTCGCCTTGCCGACTCGCTCTAGTTGGCCTCATCTCGCCCTCAGCTCACCTCGAGATTCCAATCCAATGGTCGGCAACGGTGGGATTCCAAATAAATCACCTCGTCTCGAAACCTCACATCCAACGGTCAAAATTTGCATCACTTCGAAATCCAAATTCAACGGTCGGATTCCTTGGATTTTGTGATGATTCGCCTTGTCTTGTAACGGCTGAATTTTTTTTTAAAATTTGAAATCCCTATAAATACAACCCCCACTCATTTCATCTCACACCAAATCTATTTCTCTCAATTTTTTTATATAAAAAAACCCTTCTACTCTCAACTTTCAAGTTCTCAAGATTTGAATCTTCGACTCCGAGTTTTCGACGCTCCGACCAACTTATTCTACTCTACTGCTCTTTTGCTCAATTGTTCTACTACAACGTTTTAGCTATTCTCGCTTTTATTTTATTAGCTTTCTTCTTGCGGTTAAATTGGTATCGGTAATATTTAGTATTTAATTTTTTTAATTAGTTAAAAAAATTATACGGAGAGTTAATCTGATACACATGACACCCAAACTCTTAATCCTGATTTAGAAATGCATGTCGAAGAAGAAGAATCCACACAGACATCTAGAGAAGGTAGAAAACGTACACTTAGCAGTAATGTTTGGGAACACTTTACAACTGAACATAAGGAAGGGGTTAGATACGCAATTTGCAAATATTGTGTCGCTCTGTATAGACGTAAGGAAGGTACCGTCACCGACACTTTACATTAACATGTAAAAAAACACTTAGAAAGCACGACCGGTTCCTCCTCCACACAATCACAAATTAATTTCTCCAGTGAAGATCTTTTTAAATATATTCATGATCTAAATGTTGAGGAAATGACAAAATTTATTAAGGCATTGGAACGCGTTCTTGGATTCGGAGAAAGCCAAGTTTCGGAGGAGTACGCTTAAAATTCGTTGTTTTGTGCTCGACAACGAAGGTAACAACTATTAATTGCTACTCTTGTTTCTTTAGATACTGGTATTTTATTAATTTCTGATGTTTGGACTGATAGAAGGGAACCTTTCTGGATTTATATTACGGCACATTGGATATATTCTGACTGGTATTTGCAAAAAAGAATTATTGGTTTTAGACAGTTTCAATTCCCGCATAATACTTTTAATATATCTTCTAAAATTAGATCTGTTTAAGAAGAATATCAATATGTAAATAATTTTTTTATATTTCTTTCGACAATGCTAACAACAATAATTTTGCTGTTACCGAACTTATTAGACCGTGCAAACCAATTTGCAATGGTCGCTTTTTTCGTATTCAATGTGCATGTCATATACTTAATCTTGGTGTACAGGATGCATATCAAATATATTCTTCAAATACTCAAACAATTAAAGATGCATGTAGATTTAATAAAAATTCTGGAAAAAGAAAATCTGAGTATAAAGTTAGATGCCAGGCTGCAGGATTAAGGCCGTCTTTTAGAAAAGTTGTTTCCACTATATGGAATAGTACATATGACATACATCGTACTATATCAAAAACTAGCGGAATTATTAGTGACATGTCTGTCGAAAACCACTTAACAGATGATCATTGGACGGTTGCAGAATTTTTCAAAGATTTTCTTATGACTTTTAAAATAGTAACCGAATGTTTTTCTGCTACTTATAACCCCACTTCTCATATTATTGTCTCTGAATTGTATAATTGTTGGGGTCAAAAATTACATCTCGATTGACCAAGTCAAAGTCAAAATCAACCCCAAGTAAATGGGCCCAAGCCCAGGTTAAGTAAGCCTATGCCCGCCCCATGGTAAAATGAAAGTTTTGTAATAAATAATTTTGATGTAATTTTTGTGAATAAATGTAAGGAAAATGTGTATAAAGCCAAATTTTTGTAAAGCCCATAACTCATGCAAAAGAAATAAGCACATGAGAAATGGGATGGGCAAAATGCCATTTTGTAAAGCCCAAAAGGCTAAGTGTAAACTTGTAAGCTTATATAAGGCAACATGATAACGAAATGAAAGAAAATAATTTATTTTTTTTCAAAAATTAGGGTTTCTGTACCTCTTTCTCTTTCCTCAAGGTTTTAAACCTTCTTTTTTTTGAATTAAATCAAGAGTTTAACTCTTCCTTTCTGAAAAAGAAATAGTTTTTCACCATAAAACCCATGAAGGGGAGTTTAGATCTCCCATCAAATCTCTAAAATGTGAGATTTTTAAGTCTCACTCTCTTTTTTCCAAGATCGAGCTGTAATGACTCTGGTTTTACTATATGAAATTTTTTAAGTTAATTGTCACGCACCGCTTCCCAGGGTACGCTAAGATCGGCACGTGACAAAGCCAACCATGCTACCTGTGGCTAGAAAATATCTCTCCACAGTCACATTACGGCCGTCTATAAGATATCAAGAACAGTAAAATATATAAAACTAACTAGTGCATATCCATCTGCCAGAATAAACGAGTCAAGAAATATAAATATGCGAAAGCAATAAATCCAATAACAGTAACAATCTGGAAAATATGTCCCAAATACGGGCTCACATCAGGAAATGAAAGTACGAAAATAAAACTAAACTAGATACTAACAGGATCTTCACTGCTCGGCCTGACGGCGGAAATACTTCTGATCAACCTGCGACAAGGATAGAGGATCTGGGCCATGCAAAACCCAGACGTCAGTGCGTCATGATATCAAACGATAAAATATAATCAGGAGGTAACAAGATATGCGGGCATGAGTATGAACAGTAGTAAGTGTATAACAGTAACACGAATATGGAACAGTGAAATATATGTGCATGCGGTGAGTAATCTATGCTACTGGGTTAATTAATCAATTTAATGAATCGTCGATATAATTCAATAGTATCCCGTGCATGCCCACGACCACGGTCCAGATTCTCGGGCTGAAACCGAGACGTGCCGCTAAGCACAAAACATGAAATATGTACAGATGAATGATGTCAGCAGCAGCATTCCGGAACTGGCCTAGCCCCCAAAACTGATCAGTATAAGCGTCGAACTGTTGAGTTACAAGTCAGGTTTCATCTTTGATTTCCCCTTACCTCCAAGGTTATGTGTTCAAGTCAGGTATTGATAAATCTGGAGCTAATGCCAACACGGGATCAAGCAGGTACAGTTTTTGTCTGAAATAAACAACAGGATATGTCCATCAGGATAATATGTCAGGATTATCGGCATTAGAAACATGATCAGGTAACAGGTCAAGTAGTGGTGTATCAGGTCATGGTAGGTAGTGCATAGGTATCAAATGGATGCTCATAATAAAACTGTAGCAAGTACGGGTGCACAATAAAAGTACGGATGCACAGTAAAACACGGATGCATAAATATCTATCAGGGATTTCATCTACAACTTCATGACTACGCATGATGCACATTATCAAGTATGGAGTACTAATATAACAGTAACATGAAATGATATGATCTGGCATGCAACTAGATGCATAATAAATTGTACGGATGCGAACGGATATTGTAAAATTGTAAAACTGTAACATAGGATGTGAAATGCAATGAACATGTAATAATTCTATACCTATGGATGTAAAATACGTTGCATAACCTGTAACGAGATAAAAATTGCATGCGACTATATATGTGATAAATGATACGGATACAACCGACTATCCAAAAACAGTAAAACAGTAATATGGATGTATAATGCAGTAAACATATGATATTTTTATTCATATGGATACAAAATATATATCATAGCATGTAGCAAGATAAACTTGCCTGATCGGATCTCAATATGGGGTGCGTACGCAGCGTACAATGTCGGTAAATGTCGTGACGCACACGCACGCGTACAGAACTGAACCAAGCAAAGCAAGAACAAGATCACGCTGGCTGGGAACGTCCACTGGATCGTCTGGATCGTCGGCGACGGCACGGCTCTGGCGATGACCGGAATCAAGAATTCAAGAAAGAGAGAAGGGAAGGAAAAGTTGAAGAAGAAGAAGGAGAAGGGAGAAGAGGGGTTATGGTCTTCTAGGTTTTCTCTGGGGTCAAAGGCGAGGCAGGGGAGACGACGACGACGATGGGTCGGAGCTCCGGCGAGTTGGAGGTGAGGCTAGGTCATTTGTTGTTTGGTTGCGGGGTTGCTCGGGTTGAGGGTTTCTTGGTGGCTGTAGGGTGAGGGCGGTGGTGATGGTGTCAGGAGTCGAAGGTGGTGATAAGGATGACGGGGTACGGTCGTCGATGGGGTTCCGGCGGTGGAGGCGATGGGTTTCGGGGTTCTTGGTGTGCAGGGAAAGTTATCGTCGGGGAGTGTTGCGGTGGGTGTGCTGGGAAGAAGAGAGAGGTCGAGGAGAGGGGGGAAAGGGTGGTAACGACGGCGAGGGGTCGCCGGCGTGAGGCAACGGGGTCTGCAGGCGAGGCTAGGAGTTGCCGCGAGGGTTCTTGGGTCGGTGGGTTTGCGCAGGGATGGAGAGGGGAGAAGAGGAAGAAGACAAGAGACAAGAAGGTGTCGACGAGGGTGAGAGATGGTCGACGACAGCGAGACAAGGACTGCAGTGAGGACAGAAGCGACGTCGGGTTTCTGAGTTGGGTCCGGAGACAGGTTGTAGGGAAGAGGCGAGAAAGGGAGGTGAGGAGGAGGCGGTCGCGGAGGAGAGTGAAGCAGTGGTGGCAACGACGACGAGCGAGGGACGCGGCGTGGGTTCAAGCGACAAGGAAGGCGGCGGGAAAATATAGAAGAAGAAAGAGAGAGAGAACGAGGACCTGGGAAAAAGCAAGTATGGGATTTGGCAAAAAAAATAAAGAATATTATATATATATAGGTAGCTAGAGAGGGTGAGGTTAGGATTCGATTTCTAGAATATTTTTAGAAATATGCCGAAAGACAGAGAGAGAGAGAGAGATTTTATTATATTTAGGATTTAAAAAAAATCTTTTGAATATATAATTGGTTTGGAAAAATTTAAAATGTTTAATATATATATTTAAACCGAATTTTATTATAAGAATATAATATTGGTTAAATCTGAGATTTTGGCTAATACAAAATTACTCTAAAATATGCTCGTGTCGGGTCTAAAATTACGGTTTGAAAATACGGATAATGTACGTATAAACCAAAACCAAAATAGGATATCCGGGTCACGAAAAAGCATACCCCCAAGAACGGATACACGTAGCGTGCTCGTAGCTATCCAAATGAATCCGTTCCACTAAACGGAACGAGAACAAGATGTACGGATGCCACATCAGAGTTAGGGGTATGATGCAGGCCATACTAGATATTTTTAAAATATTTTATTTGACTTTACTTGTTATATTAAAAAATGCAGATGCCGGATATAATGCAGTATGCAGTATAAACAACATGAAAGTGCACGGATCTTCATAACTATCTGGGATAAATCATAAACAGGAATCAATACGGGTTTCCAGCAAGCGGGTCGGGTTGGATACCAATTACATTATTCGCACCCAAAATACAATAAATCAAGAAATAGCCATAAATCAAGAAATACCCAAAATAGAACCGGTATAAATGAACTAGAGTGTTACATTAATGTACAGGATGGAGTTTGCCAGCCCGAGTACAATTTAAAAGTTAATTTTTGTTTAAGAACGGCAAGAAACAACTTGTAACTCACTGGTAAAACCTTGCACTGCTGTGACGTAGCCCCTGTGTTCGAATCCATCAGACACATTATATATATATATATATATATATATATATATATTTTTAAAAAACTTTTTGAATGTCTAAAAGTTTAAAAATGAAAAGTCTGAGAAAACAAACATGTGCAAATTGTTGTAAATACAGAGGAGGACACATGGCATGAATCACCAGCCTAACTCCACAGAACAACCGGCGAGATGGGCTATAGGGCCGGCGTCGACGGGCCCCCGTGACAAATGATGCTCGGGCTTTGCACACTTGTCGTTTCCCCTACCCCCATTACCCCTGCACTGTTTGATTACTCTGCAATCAAACAGAGTCCCCTCATTTCCCCAATTTATCATATTTTAATGCATTTTAATCACTCTTTTAATCCCAAAACTCCAATTCCACACTATAAATACTATCTTATGCCTCTGTCCTTCCTCATTCTGAAAATTCTAGCCAAAACCCTCAAATTTTCTCAAGTACAAGTGGATTAGAAGAGGAGTCAGCCAACGACCAACTTCCGGCGAGAAATCGAGGATATTCCGGCGACCCCGTGATGCCACGACCACCAATCTAGTTTCTTCAACCTTTCCTTACCCTAAATCACTTGTAAGTCACTCTAAATCTTTCTTCCTATCTCTTGAATTTCTTTTTAATCAAATCGGTAAAAAGTGGAGTTATTATCGATGTTCCTTTCTTCTAAAGCATATAACTCCATCTTCCATTAACTTTTGATCAACAAAATTGTAACACTTTACTTATAGGTTTAATACTCATGTCTAGAATAAATTTATCCAAGAATCTTTTGTAAAATAATCACAATTTAACTTTTTCGTTAAAATACCATGAACTTTACATATCACCTTTTAGTATGTTAATATTTTTCCTTTAGAAAACTTCACGGGGTAATAACCCACATCTCACACACACATATTTCCATAGTATGATTTCCCTTGAACATGTTTTGTTACC
This sequence comes from Agapanthus africanus, assembly GCA_030015575.1. NCBI lineage: Eukaryota > Viridiplantae > Streptophyta > Magnoliopsida > Asparagales > Amaryllidaceae > Agapanthus > Agapanthus africanus. Next base: position 673,312,507 of record JASDDO010000022.1, on the reverse strand, counting down.
ATATTACATTAAAATATCATCAACTATAAAAAACGGTATTCTTTGAATTGTATTTCAAAACCCTTTGCAAATAAGTCTTTATAACCCTCTCTAGAGGACCCGCTATTGGATGATGCGAATTATCGCACATCTTTGGGCTAGTAGAGCGAGATGCAGACCTCCTCACGGAGTATTCGGTCTCGAAAGGTTTTTAATACAATTTTTAAGAAAAAACGAAATTTTCTACTTAATAATCAAAATTAATTTTTAATAATTATATAAATATTACAAATCCATATATTTTCAAAATATAATAACTTATATTATTTTCAAATAAAAGAATTACAAGTTTCATCAAAATACCATCAAGATATCAATACAAGTCAAGATTTACACTAAAATATCATGAACTATTCAAGTTAAGGTAATTATCACTAAAATATCTCAACTCTTAAAATACACATCCATGGAAACCTTAAAGAATATAAATAATTTCTCGAGGTTATTTTGAACTATAATAAAATTATTTTTCATAAAAACCCCTCGAGCTATATAAAACACTGTTAAGAATTTTAGTAAATAGGGGTTTAAGCGGGATCAACACTCTTGAGCCTCAGAGAGCCGGAGAAAGTGAGTGCTTGCCTATTTAAGCTAGAAAAACTTAACGGTATTATCAATGGTAATTGTCTTGCAAAAAGACACAAATCCTGTCGTCCACGTGCAACAGTTACCGATAACTCCCGAACATAATTCAGGATCCAAATCAGTTCTAAGCGTCTGACTCAAGTTCGAGTCTATATCAAGCTTGAATCCAAACTCAAACCAGAATACAATTCAAATATGAATCCAAACTCCAACATGTATAACTTGAACCTGAACCTGAATACCAAAACAATATCAACAGGCAAACATGACTTGACTTGACCGAACCATGGCTATAACTTGACTCAGTTACATGACTACTTTACATCCTGAACCTGATTACATGAACAACTTATATCCATGGTCTCGGGATGTCTGATAATTAATCTATACAAAACATTACGGGGTTAAAGGGGTAGATTGGTACGGAAAGTATTAAAAGTAATACGATGATGGTTACTAAACGACACCTACATGAACTCTCGTGATGTTGTCCCGTGGATTTTGACGGGTCCTTATACTTACATGTTACCATAATCCACGGGATAGTTGGGCTTCTCTCGTATATACTGATACCTTTTGTACCGAGGTACAAACAACTACATTAGAATAATAATCTGATACATGTATAACTTAACAGTTTTCCTTCCACGTTACTTGTTATATCCCTTCTTTTTTTGGGGACTTACAGAACGCTAGTTCGCTGACGATATTCCTGTCTATTTCTTTCTTAGAATGTTCGTCAGGAGGACATGACCCTCAGGAGACCGAGCCCAGTCAGGAGTACCTGGATCAGATTGAGGCACAGCCATACTACTAGCTTTACTTGTACTTACCTTCCAATTTGTATGCCACTGTTTAGGCATTGCTTTTATCATTGTACATTTTCTTTTCAAATCAGTTGTATTGTAAAGATGAATGTTAATAAAAGTTGGTGTTTACATTATATCTCTTGTCATTTCTTGTGCTTTTCATATATTGCTTATTTACGCTTAACGTATTTATTTCTGAGTAAATACGTCGCGTACCCGTCACATCTCCTTCCTCGTATACTGGGAAGCGGGGCGTGACACCAGCCAACAGTAAAGAGGAAAAATGAGACCCATCTTTAAAATTCCACTTTGAAGACGATCCGAGGCTTAGGAAAGGATTCAGGGCTCAAGGAAAGAAGAAACGGGTTTCCTTTGATCATTTCCGAAGATTTTTGGGAGTTCAACTCTATTTGTAAAAATCTTTTGGAGTTTAACTTCATAAATAAAATCATTTCGGGAGTTTAACTCCATTCAAAATCTTTTGGAGTTTAACTCCACAAATAAAATCTTTTGGAGTTTAACTCCATAAATAAAACCTTTTCCTGAGTTTAACTCCTAATTCCGAAGCTAAGCTCCTTCTTTCTGCAGATGTCGGACGCGTGAGGCGTCCGGCGTCCATGCATCCTTAGGACGCTACCCACCCGTCGTTTCCCATACACTCTACACTTAAAACACGTCCTCCGTTAGATAAAATTTCTAATCGGGCGTTGCCCCGCAAGTGGGCTGCTAGCCCCCTTAGCCCGCTATACGGGTAGCGGGACCCCCGTAAACTCTGCGAGGTCCCCGATATACCCAAAACCACTCAAGACACATATACGCACACTGCACATTGAGTTCGCATGACTAGTTGACCCGTCAATCGGAGGCTTCTTCGCTTCAAAGGCGAGAGGTAGTTAACGGCAGTTTAATCCGCAGCTGCCGGAGATTCGGGCCCCCACAATCAATAAACCCCGACTTACCTTAGACAGGGAAAATCTGCATATGCCTGTCAAGCGATGTGTATTCCCATCTCAATAGGGTGACAAAAAACACCCTACAATAATATAGCTCAATATTTTTCTAATCATTATACTAACGAGATACTTCATCCCGTGGTACTTGCTATATTGACTAAGATTTCTAAATATTACTCTGAAATTCCAATTGTTTACGGCTTGTGTTCGATAATGGACCTTAGAATTAAATTAGAAGGTTTGGAAGGTCTTTAAATGGGTTCCATGGATGCATGAGGCATAATTTAGATATTGATGCTTATATTAATACTGTTAAACATAATTTAAATGAAATGTTTGATTCATATGTTCACGATCTTCTACTGGTAGAAGTACAAGAGTACCGGATGCAACCAGTTCACATGCTTCGACTCCAGTCTTTACACTTATTCAACAGTCGAAAAGGGCACGAGGCCCCGTGGCCTCATCATCGTCCACTTTAAATGAATTACCAGTATATTTACAGACTGAGTTGGACGTAGATTATATTATAGACAAGATTGATGTTTTAGCCTGGTGAAAAAGCCACAGACATTTGTATCCAGTGCTTTCTACCATGGCTTGTGATTTACTAACCATTCCAGTGTCCATAGTAGCGTTGGAAAGTACTTTTAGTATAGGTGGCAGAATATTAAGCAACAAAAGATGCAGTTTGGCATACGACACTAAGGAATGTATGATTTGCTCACAAGATTGGGGAGCAGCAGTTGTTAGGAAACAAAATCATGGAATCAGATTATCTACCTGAAGAGCTTACAGAATCGGAAGAGTCCAACACCGAATAAAGAACCACAACCGGCAGCGACGAGTAGTGGGTAGGAACTAGTAATAGTAGAAAAAGAACTATGTAGATCTGATTCCCTCTCATTAAGCTCAATATTTAGGAGGGATACGTAGGCAGCCCGAGTGGGTTCGGTTTCTAATGTAAAAAAACAAATTGTATTATTTAATTGTAATTTAATTTATATTAATGAAAATTTTAGTTTATTTTTCATTTATTCTAACTCTATTCATTTTTTATAAATATTAAAGGATTTTATTTTATTTAAAAAAACAGAGATGCCCGACTCGCACGAGTCGTCTCGCCTTGCCTCGCGATTCGCCTATGCGAGGCAAGTAGGGTCAGCGACGGCTACTGTTGAACTCGCCTCACCTCGCCGGCTAAGCGAGGCGAGTTCAACTAGCCTCATTAATAAAGTGAGTCGGACGATTCGCCCGGCTCGCTTCATTTGCCAGGCCTACTATCCAGTGTTTAAGGGAAAAAAGATTAAGAACAAAATGATGAAAGGTCAAGGCAATTGAAATTTTGAGGTTTCCATTGTTTACCAACTAGTTTGTTGCATGTGCGATGCACATGTATGATTAATATCAATTCTATGTGATTTGAATATTGCAACTTCGAAATGAAATTTTAAGATGCCATTGGGTATAGGAAAGGATAACTTAATTAGATGTTGATTCTTAGATGGATGTGTGTGTGTGTTTTTTGAGGAATTGGAACCTATGGTTTTTACCTCGGCTATTTTTCTTGCCATTACAAGATCCTAGCCGCTAAAAAAACAAAAATAACTAATCAGTGGCTCCTCTTTTTTACCCATCTATACGGTGTTGGATCTAAATAGAATCCGTTGTGTTAGAGGTTGTTGGGGATTTTAAAATATTTTACTGAAAAAGAGAGACCATCAATTAATGACATGGGCTACACCTTCACGGTTTGCATTATAAAGTAGAAATGCATATCATGTTGGAGATTATTAGAAAATTGCTAGCTCAGCTCACCAAGTCTATATATGCCTATTTTCTTCTTCTTTGGAATGAAATAGGTAAGGCCCTGTTTGGGCATGGAATTAAACTCGCAAGAATTTGACTAAGCTGCCTAACATACTCTAAAGTGTAACTCAATATTGTTAATTAGCTTTCATTTTCAATTCAACCTAAAAGCAGTCATAATCATAGTTAACCAAAATCCTCTCCAACCTCATTTTCTCAAAACCCCTATGCTTGATTGCAAAACCAAACATATTCTGAAATTATAACGTTAACAAAACCAGAGTTAGAAATTCATACTACATACCTCAACCTTAAATTTTACTCTATTTTTCTTGACAACATTTACAAACTGTGACCCAAGTTTATATGGACATATAGAATAAGGTTTATAAATGGAAAGAAAAAAAATGTTGAATGCAGAGGATAGTTTTTGCTTTTTCTAGCTAGATCATTTTTGGGAATTGAAACGTCGAAATTTTCGCAGTGTGGACATTCTTCTCCAACTCAGACTGCCATTAGAAATGATATCGGACTTTCCCTATCCAAGATGATCATTCTATCGATAATATAAATTAGATAACCTAAACCTTTTGCATATAACTCTAATTTGCATGGAAAATTTATATAAGCATGTTTTTTTTATGTATATACCTATACAATCTTGCAGTACACAATTTTTGGTTCCATAATGACCATCGGTGCAATGATCGGAGCTGTATCCAGCGGAAATATTTGAGATATAATTGGTGTAAAGGAGTAGGAAGTCGCATCAAGAAGCTGTAATTTATATCCTATACCTTTGCAAATTTCCAAACCTTGCGTTTTTATTGGAAGCAGGCAATGAGAGCATCGACTGCTTTCTGCATCATCTGATGGCTCTTCATTTATTTTTCCAAGGTTTGGTCCTACGAGTAAATTTTTTGTCTATTGAATATAGATCTCAAATACTAATTAATGTTTACTCTATGTTATATAGGATACTTTTTTGTTAGATTTCGGAAGGTTCTTCCTTGGAATCGGCATTGGAGTCCTCTCATATGTGGTAAGCTTCTTAATTGTTACCTGTTCTTGTTGTTATTCGACCTAATAAGAAAACTGCTGATAAGTAAGTTTTAATATAAAGAAATCACAAATTCAAATGTTGGAACAGGTATGGGTCTTTGTAGCTGAGATAGCTCCCATGGATCTCCGAGGAGGTTTCACAACCCTGAATCAAGTAAGAATTGACAAAATCTTTGACGAAGAACATTCTTATATAGTGTGCGTGGGTGCGTGTGATATGCTGTGGATTGTAACTTGGTTTAATTATAAAGCTAATGATCTGTTCTGGAATGACCGTAACATTCATAGTCGGTACATTTGTTACATGGAGGACTCTTGTCATCACCGGTAAGCTTCAAACTATCTAGTTATAAATTAGAGAGAAACTATATTTGTAGACGGGCCTTTTTCTTGTAGGTCTCCTTCCATGCCTTGTTCTACTTGTGGGTTTCATTTTCATTCCGGAGTCCCCGAGATGGATGGCAATTAAGACGACGCAAATATTTAAATTCATTCTTTATAGTTTTTATATGTTAAGTGTCGGGATTACTATATATGTATATTGGTAGCCGACAGCCCATAAGCTTAAGCTTTTGGATAAAGTGGTAATATGTATGCTACCAAAAACAACTAGTTTCAAGAGCCCTTGACTTGAAATTCACCACCAATGCTTTAAATAATAATATGTTTATTTACCACTAGTTATTCCGCCTTTCTAATAATGGTCACATTTGGGTATAATTGTGATATAACTTTCTAAATAGTAAGACTAATTAACCTTTTCCGTCGGATAAATCTTTTCATGCAAAAGCAAGACATCATGAATTTGAAGACGCGTTGAGAAAACTCCATGGGAAGGATGCTGATATATCCGAGGAAGCAGCGGAGATTCAGGTCGTTAACCGTTTCTGTACATTGTAAAGTTAAAAAGATTAGAACTTGAAATATGATGATTGAAATAAGTTTATCCTATGTGCAGGAATCTATCAAAGCACTTAAAATTCTCCCAAAGGCTAGGATACAAGACCTATTTGGAAAAGAATATATTTGTCCGCTCTTTGTAAGTAGTATCTTCAGATGTACCTTTACAATTTTAATTTATTTTTTCAACCACGACTGAATTGCCAAAAGATGTTCGCTTGCACAATATGAATACTTGCATTATATTTAGTTGATTGTGTTGTTGAATGTTTGCAAATATGACAAGAGAATTTCTCCAGATCGGTGCCGGTCTTATGGTGCTTCAAAAGTTTGGAGGGTACAATGGGATATCATATTATGCCAGCGAAACCGTAGTGTCAGCAGGTATAGTAGAGTAATTTTAAATTTAGAACAATTTTCTTTATTAATTTTCTAATTATATTTTACACATGATTAAAAAAATCCGAAATTTTATCTCAGGTTTTTCTTCTGGCAACCTCGGAACCATATTTATGCGTGCTGTCCAGGTTTAATTTTTTTTTTAAAGATTTAATAGATTTTTCACCAATCAATTTATCAATCGATAGTTTAAGTAACACCGCTCCGTTTCAGATACCGATAACAGCACTTGGAGCAATTCTAATGGATAAGAGTGGAAGAAAGCCTCTTTTAATGGTAGAAATGAGCAAATGGTTTAATATTTTAATTGAAGAATCCACAGATTAAACTTTTATTAACATGAGTTGTTTTTATTCTTCTCTATTTCAGATTTCTGCATTAGGAACTTTCATAGGATGCTTTCTCGCGGCGATATCATTTTATTTGAAGGTAAAAATTGCCGCGATTCATATGGTACTTAATCTAATCTTCATATGGTACTTAATCTAATCGTGACCTCTTCTTAATGTTATAAGTTTTAACCAACATTTGAAACAGTTCCCCGCAACGTGCCTAGACCCATGAGGCAAGTCATGCACCGAGAGCTTCCCACCTACTATAGTTTAGGAGGGAAACCCCTAGAAATGACCCCAACGGTCCAATGTGTCTCTGTGGCCATACAAAATTTCTCCATGGTGCGGGGCATGGTGGGTGCGGTGCTGCACCGTGCCTGGCCTCTTAAAGGATTACTGATTTACTTGGGATTTTTCCCAATAGGAGTGGGACCCATTCCTTGGATTATATAATGTCAGAGGTACTAGCAAAGTAAAATCCTCATTTCTTTCAAAGTTATACTAAAATGCCATGAAGTTTTAGTGCTAGTAAGATAAATACCTTTTGTGAAACTCGGTTCGGGCCCACAACACATGGGCTTTTGATATAACGAGACTCCATCCAAAAGACTCAAGCCTTTTGGATACATTCTCAACATTAAGAGGACTTTACGTGTGAGGGCTCAAACCTCATGTGCAACGTGAACAAATAAACACCCGAGTTTTGATACTATGTAAAACTCAGTTTGGGCCCACAACACATGGGCCTGCACATGGATGCACATGAGCTTTTTAATATAGTGACACTCCATCCAAAAGGCTCAAGCCTTACGGAGGTTTATCTCATTTTACAATTTTCCTGATGTGGGACTATGTTAACCGCATTCTCAGCTTGTTTTTTTTCTCATTTTAATACCATTATAGTTATTTTAATATATACGGGCGTCCGGAGGCTCCGGATTACCTTTACTGCAAGATTTGTAAGGATTGACTAAATTCACTCTCGAGTCGGGTATAATTCCTAGGGTTCCGGGTTTAGTCATTTTTTCTAATAGTGATGAAAGTAAAACAACTGTGATGATTGTTATAATTATAACAAAGTTCATGGTATTAAAACGTAGAAAATCCAAATTTCGTGGTATTTTAGTGTGATTTCTGAAATTTAAGGTAATAATATCAAAATGCTAAGGTATATTAGTATATGATTTAATCAATTTGGAGAATATTAACAATGCGCTTGTATATCTTGGATGTGTTTAGATATTCCCAATCAACATGAAAGGAATTGCTGGGAGCCTCGTTGTTTTGGCCAATTGGTTCTGCTCATGGGTGCTCTGTTACTCATTCAGCTTTCTCATGTGCTGGAGTTCTTCAGGTAAATAATGTTCACCACAAAAATATTTATGTAGTGTCCTAGAGGCACATGCAATTATACAAATCCAGTGAAAACTGATCATTTTAATTTTATAATAAGAAAAATATATGAACATTAGGGCTGCATCATCCATGATGTTATAATTTTTAGACTTGTGTCATAGGCTTATTTATTGAAATTGTATGTATGGCGACATATATGACCATTTAATGGTTTTTTGTTGACTTCTTTTGCATATTCACGTTGTTTTGAATTTTTTGCATAGAGTATACCATTAAACGAAATAAGTATGCACCTATGCTTGCTCTCCGACATGCACGATCACTCATGGCGTCATTAGCTCTGTATCAAACAGAGAACAAAGATTCAAAGATGGAGTCTCTTTAAAGGGAAGATCAATTTATTCGCGTTTATTGCATACATAATCGAACATTTAAAAAGCGCTTATAACATCCATACATGTAACAGTCACTGAAATTACATTACAGCTACTTGTTTTGGTGGACAGAACACAACCCTATAGTTACCACCACCAGGACAAGTAAAAGTGCTGGTCGCATCGTCCTTCGGATAACTGTAAGCATCTGGACACCGAGTCTTGAAAAATCTTGAATAGTTCGTGGGCCCGCAGCTCCCAGAGTTGCAACAGTACTGATCGGTCTTAAACACCGTACAAGGATTGTTACACCCACCAGGGGCTTTCAGCACATTCGGGCACTGCCTGTTTATATCAGCAATGCATCTGATATCATGACAGTTGTTAGAAGTGGCGGCAAAGTCCATGGGCACGTTGAAGCCGTCGACGAGCGATATGTCGTAGAAGTCAAGATTGTTGAATTGGTTCAGCGCGTATTCGGCGAGGGTGTTTGGTGGGGTGCCATAGGCGGTGCAGGCGAGCTGGCCGTTGCAGTCGCCGGTCTGGCAGTGGCCGCGGCCAGAGGAGTCGAAGGAGCAGCCTGTGCGAGCCCAGACGCGTCCACCTGTGGTTCTGGGTTGTACGTTGAGGGTCCAGGTCTGGCCGGGGTTGAGACGGCGGCCCCCACCAGGGGTGGCAGCAGCCCACACGGTGTAGGAGCAGCGATTGGTGATGGTGAAGGTTGCAGCAGCAGCATAGGAGATGAAGAGAGGAAGGAGAATGAAGGATGACACCACAATCTTCATTTTTTCCCCTTTTAATTCGGGATTGAATTAATTATCTGTTACAAGTGTATGATATTTATAGTGTTGTTCGCTATAAATATTTTCTGTGTGATGATGCTGGATGCCAAGAATGTCAACAAAGATTTGGTGGACTTTGGATTTGGATTTAGATGAAAGCAAGGGATTGATTAATGTGTTGCTTAAGGATTTTAATTAATTATAGCTATATTAATATATGTACTTTTGGACTACTTCTAATCTTAATTTTCAAATACAAGTTGTTTTGAGCAAGTTATGACGTTGCATATAGAAAATAAAAACTTTGAAATTTCTATCATGACAATGCAGGGGTAAGTGACCTCAACAATTTGAATTGGTCTAAGGTCAAATTACCAAACTCTGATAGAAAGTCCACATTATACTTCACTTCCAAGGACAAAATTCAGGATAATTATATCAGTAAATATTACAGAGCAATACCAAGATTTCCAGTTTACTTTCTATTTATCAATCGTGGACGGAAAATACCAACAAAAAAGCGGAACAAGAAGAGAAGGGAAAAGCCTTCTTGCTCATCTAAACTCCTTCAACAGCCTTTTGTTATAAGACACAGAAGACAGAAATAGCTTTGAAGCTCTCTACAGTACTACTTGCAAACAAATTTAACACAGAAAAGTTACAGATTAAAGCTTGCAGAAATATTTTTCAGTTGACTTTTTTGTGGAATTTGATCATTCCGAGATTATGATTTGATAACAGAGGGCATATTTTGCGGCTTCTTGAATTTACCAGAGTTGGTGCCTTTCGGTTTATCAGTCACCAGTGCGTACATCTTCACAGGGAATAATTCTCCAGGTAATCCTTTTTGATCCTGGAATTGACATAAAACGCAGAATAAATTCTTAAGTGGATTTTTAAGAAGATAATCGATATCTTAGATGCAGGAGATTGTTTTATAGTTAACCTTTATGCTGTAAATAAACAGTCCACACTGGTGAAAGAGCTCCTTGAAATAAGAATCGGATCTTGTCACGCTTTTGTCCTCGTTATCAAGTACAAATCCTGCAATAAAATATGAGTAAAAATTTAAGCCATATATAAACTCGGAACAGTTGACTATATAAGCAGTGTCAAGGCCGGCAACCAGAAGAAATTTTGGCAATACCATTTGAGCGAAGAAATCAGGAGGAGATTGTATACCTACCATTTCAACTTAAAACGGGCGAGATCTCCAATTGATTCCCAACATGGCACATGACAAGGACCCTCGTAGTATGAGGGAAAAGGATAACCCTTAAGAAATCATTTTCCAACCGTTTAAATCTTCTCAAGACATTCAAAATCTCTATTGAAAATTTTCTAAATTCACTTTTGTTTTAACTAAAAAATAAAAATCTTTTTAATTACCTCTTTTAATCTTTGTCCATGACATCTAGCATATGCATGCGTAAATCACTGGTGTGAACTCACACTTGACCAACGCTCAGAATATATGGAAGTTTTCTTTTTGAAGAAAAATTTAAGGAACACAACTTGTTTGTAACATCTGTCACATGACTAGTTCAACTTTCATATTCCAAAACTTTGTTAATGATCCAGAATCCATGTTTATCAAGGAAGTCGACTGAATAAAATGGGCCCGATTATTTTTTGGGAAGTCCTTGGTGTATAAGCTTGAGGGAATTCTCAAAATATCAAAGAAAAAAGATGATAGAGAAACCAAAAGCTACCAGTAAATATCTAGGTTCAAACTTTTATAAGGATCAGAACCATGATATATAACTAAGGTCTACATGGAAAAACTTTTCTACAGAAGAATATATTGGCAAGATAATAAGTGAAAATCATACCATTTCTGGCTACATTCTCTTTAACGATAAAAAATCCATTAGGTTTAAGGCCAACCTGCAAAATGACATATTAATAAGTGATGGAATGACACATCGGCCCAGTTATATCAATGAATAAAATGCTCTATAAGGGGAGGTAAAAAATTAAAAGCTGCATTTTCAAGGGAGAAGCAACATTACAAACTTACAACAGGGTAACAAGAATAAGAAAATGCACTCCCTTCACTTTTATATACTATATCGCATTATATATTATAGCATTTCCACCTAAATAATAAGTGCAAAACCAACAAGCAGGCATGATATGGATCTGAGCATAGATTCCTGAAGCGTTTAAGCCACCTCACCATGTGACATTGGAAAACAGGAAAAAATGATGGGCTTAGGATGATGCACCAGTTGATATTTGGAATGGTCAGAAATCAACATGAACATAACTATGAATTAAAAAAAAGAGGGTTTTTTTCTGTTGTGGGGAGGGGGGCACCACGTAGAAGTTTATAAACTCAGATTGCTTATAGCATTTTGAAGCAACTCTTTTAACTACACAGGTAAAGTATTTTTAAGAAACAAAGGCAAATAAAATTTTGAATGTGCAAGTAGAAGGTAAAAAGAAACTCCATGGGTTGATGACAATGCCATTACTGATAACTGAGATGCTAAGAAACCAACATGGACATAATTACAATTTGGAATTTGAAGATAAAAGCAAATGTTCAAAAGTTCAGAATACATTTTAGGCATAGCAATTTAGGTATATAAGAAGCCCATTGATGAACTAACATAGACTAGAAATTCAAAAGGAAATATAATTTCTCCAGATAGCTTCACAGAAGAGTGTCTAGTTCTACTTCATGATTTCCAGAATGAAACACCTCTTGAAAATGGATGTGACTTTGCAGTGTCCAGAAAGTATCAGATGTAAAAGCAAGCAGTGACGCATAAAAGAAATGTCAATTTTCCCACAAGGGATGTAGCAATTCTAATCAATCGATTCGCTAAAATGAAAGAAAATTTTAACGAAGCGAGATTGAAAAAGACCAGTTAAATCAAATGGGCACAAGTTTTGTTAGAATGCCTATAAGGAAGGTCCACATTGGTCTTTGACAATGTTAGCCAAATGTATTCAGGTAATAAACTCAACGTTTAAAGAAAATATAAATTGAGGCATACAACTAGATCATACAGTAATCACTTCATGCCAACCCAACATCCTTAGGATAAAGATCATTCGCTGTGGTTGGTCAAAGAAATTCATAATGAAACCTCCAACAAAGACAACCAAGAGGCATATGTAAGTCTTGTATTGTCTTCAACTTGGTTTGCCCCAAGGGAAAAATGCTGAAAACATATCTCAATCCTAAAACGAAAAAAATTCATGTTGGTTCATGTAACAATGTTATTCTAGTTAGAATCATCATATCCATGAAAGGTCATATCCATGAAAGACGTGCCCAGATGTGAAAGACCAAAAAGTGCAAATAGAAAGAGGGTATCAGATAGACTGAAAGAGGGATAAGGGAAAGGGATGTAAAATTCACATCCCATGATGCACATCCTAAAAATTAACACAAAGATCAAGGAAAACAAATAAAAAAGACACTCCGAGCATGGGTGGTGATGCTTCAGGGGTAGCCCCCCCCCCCCCCCCCCTTCCCTTCTCCTTGCAATGATGAGGATGTGGTGTTGATGAAAGGGAAATCAAGCAAAGGCAGAAGATTATGCTCGATAATATTAAGATTTTAAGTGAATATGAAAAGAGTAGCACGCAAGGAACCCTTCTTATGGGTTTCAGGAAACTCAAATAAGAAATGAGCCGCCGTCGTTATGATCCATGTTCCATTTGTGGCAACATAAGTTGGACGGCTTTGAATGTGGATACAAAAGACAGTACAAGTCAGGTTCGTGGATCCGCAAATTTCTGAAGGTCTAGGATACGATTCGTCGGGATACATCAAGTTTTATTTGTTCACACACACACATACAGACATTATTTTAAAAAGACTAAACCAATGTTTAAAAAAACGGCCGTCTAGTCTCTTAAGTCGACGCTTAAGCGATTTCAAGGCACTTACGACCTCGCATTTAGCCACTCAATGGTCTTCTACCACTACCATTTATAAGTTTTGGTATACTCTTTATATTTTCTTAAATAAATATAGCTTAAAGGATGTAAGTGTGGTTTTGTTGTCAACCAGTAATATTTGACTTGGCATTCTACTAACAAGCCACCGCTTCTCCCGCGGGTACGAAGTCCAAAGTCAAGAAAATCATATTAATTTAAAAGTTTATATTGTTATATGCTATGCAAGTTGCGATACCTCATATTTATGAATTTCATATGCAAAATATATGAAAGATTAAATTGCAAATACTTCGGCAAATTTCTTCAGCTTTTCAATATTTTCCTTTACTATAATAGCATACGAAAATCATGAAATTTATAAAAATCCACAAATTTCATTTTTCTTTGGTTTTTCAATATTTTGCTTGTTAAAGCACACGAGAATCAAAAAACGTACAAAATCTCAATTTTTTTTGCTTTCTTCAAATTTTCAGCATTTTGCATGAATTTAAAAAATCTCAAAATTTCTGTTTTCTTCGGTTATCCAATAGTTTGCTTGCTATAGCAAAAGAAAATTCATGAAAATTTCAAAAATAAAATATTTTTTGTTTTCTTTGGTTTTCAATAATTAAACGGGACCACCATGCAATAGCATGTTGCCACCAGAAGCAAAATCTCGTATTTCTTCCAGAGAATCTCCTAATTGTTCCAGAGCAATTAGAAAGAGATTCTTTAAGCAAAAAAAATTTAATTCAAATGTAGGATACCTAACCAGAAGTTTTTGCAAATTTATGTTTTTCTTCCTTTTTTCAATATAACGCACACATGAAAATCATAAAAAATTTTAAAACCTCAAATTTGTTTTGTTTTTTTCATTTTTAAAAATATTTTGCATGCTCACATGACAATCGTGAAATTTACAAAAATCCCAAAATTATTTGTTTTATTCAAGTTTACAATATTTTGCATGCTGCCGTATGAAAATTACGTAACTTCTAAAAATCTCAAATTCAATATTTTGCGTGTTATATCACACAAAATATCAATAATCTAAAAATTCAGTTTTCTTCGATTTTTCAATATTTTACACACGAATCGCAAAATGTTCAAAAATTTCAATATTTTCTGTTTTATTCGGTTTTTCTTCGATATTTTGTTTGTTATCTCACACAAATATCGTGAACTATTCAAAAATATCAAAATTTTATGTTTTCTTCCACTTTCCAATGTTTTCCTTCTTCCGGCACATAAAAATCATAATTTTTTTTAAAAACCTAAAAAAATAATGTTTTCTTCGGTTTCACAATTTTTATATACTATATAGCACATGAAAATTGTGAAATTTTCAAAAACTCAAAATTTTCTGTTTTTTTATTAATTTGTTTTCTATATAAAGAATGAAAATTATAATATTTTCAAAAATCCAAAAATATTCTGTTTTGTTCTGTATTTTTAATATTTTGCTTGATATAACAAACGAAAATCACAATATTTTCAGAAATTTCAAAATATTTCCGTTTTCTTCTTTTCCAAAAATCCAAAATTTTCAGAAATCCAAAAAATATTTTCTACAAAAATCATGAAATTTCAAAAATCTCAGAACAATCCGTTTTCTTCGTTTTTCCAATAGATTACTAGCTTATATTTTTGGAGAACATCCAGATATCATGAAGACAAAAAGCTATATGAAGTAAAAAAACGAAAAGCTTGTCAATTACTTACTATTAAGAACCTAACATAATAAAAGAATCCGGTCCAAGTGACTAACACTTCGGGTGACTGAGAACCCTAGCTACATATGAAAAATCACAAAAAATTTTAAAATTCCAACTTTCTGATTTCTTCATATTTCCAATATTTTGCACGCTTGTAACATAAAAAAATCGCGAAATTTTCAAAAAACCTAAAATTTCCTGTTTTCTATGTTTTTTCAATATTTCGCTTGTTAGCATACGAAAATCATAAAATCTCAAGAAATTTTTGTTTTCATCAGTAATTCAATTTTTTCTATTTGTCATTGAACACGAAAATCACGAATCTTTCAAAAGTATCAATATTTTACGTTTTCTTCTGTTTTTTCTATATTTACATGTTATAGGTGCAAGAAAATCGCAAATTTTTTTGTTTTTGTTCCTTTTTAAATATTAAACATGCTAAGACATGAAAATCGCTAAATTTTTAATTTCCTTCAAAATTTTAATATTTTATATGCTATAGCTCATGAAAATAGTAATATTTTGAAAAATGTCAAAAAATTTCTGTTTTCTTTGGTTTTCTATTTTTTGCAATACCAAACGAAAATTGCAAAAATTTTAACTTGCATTTTTTCTTTTTTCTCTTGATATTTTGAAATGCTATAAGCGCACAAAAATGGTGAAGTATTCCAGTATTTTTTCAGTAAAATCTTAGTGACAAAATAAAGAGAGATTTTAAAGAAGGGGTTTGATCAGAATTTTTTCATCATATAAGCCTATCTGCATGGGATAAAAGAGTGATAAATATTTAGTGAGCCAATAAAAAAATTTCATGACCCAAATTACTAAGAAAATTAAATAGGGGCCAGATAACAATTTTCCACTAAAATCCAAGCTAGATAAGGGAATATTCCAAGACATGTTCTCTTATGGTTTTATATTATATATAGATCGAGACTCTTACTAAAATTACATGTGTAAATATCTTAATGTAAGGATATCAAACCACGCCTAAATACTAAACATAAGGAGGATGTTAGCTATAGTTCTCACTTTCTAATTACGGTCTGCTGCTTCGAATCCTCCATCTCTTTTCCTATCTTGCTTCTTTGATGGCTATTGACGCCTCACGCAACTACCGCGCATTGGAAGCATGGCCAAACAAGAGATTTCAGTAACTCTGAGTTGTCCCATCAATAACTATCATTTTTCAACCTTTTTCTTTTCCTTCTTCCTTTCTTTTGTTTAGTTAAGGTGGGCACAAACGTCCTTCATTATTGACCTAAATCTGCTTAAAGCTGTGTTTTTGAATTCTTTTGTTCTTTGTTAGATTGTGGTTACTGTCTTGATCATTTTCAGTAAATCATCCTTGCATGCTTGTTGCTTGGGCTTTCATGTAAGACAATGGCAATGAAAATAATTCTTTCATTCAATGGCAGAACTCTATGTTTAGTATTTTCTACAATTTCACATTAATACCCAAAAATATTTCAGATCTTTCTACTCTTGATTCTTTATTGATTCTAATCCTTATTACTGTTTTATTTTACTTTCTGATGTTTCATGATAGGTAATATTTGTTTTAAAATAGTTAGTTATAATGATTATAAAAAGTTAAACCATATGGAGCAATTAAATAGATAAATTGACGAATTGATTTTTTCCCGAATGCTTCAGTGCTTATGCAGCTTTAATAGAGCCAGCTCCGCTTTTTTAACCGCTTTTAAGACGTTCTAAACAAAAAACAAAAAATAATTTGTCGGTGTTATTGCATAGGTTGTTAGTGTTAGGGCCATTGATACATGTCCAATACATGTACGATATGAACTTTAGGGTGTGCTAGAAAGTGCTCCACAAGTATTATCAACGAATCGGAAAAATGGATGCAAATCCAATATGAATCTGATACAAATACGTATACTTGACAATGAACCTGTGAAACATAGCAACTTTCTACACAAAAGAAATCGAACCATGTTGGCTATAGTGCCCTCAAGACAATTATTGTAATCGCAGGCATGTGATTATAATGATTAAGTGAGAACCTATACGGGTAGAACGGTCTTACTCAAGATGATAATATACTATCTGGTTCATCTCTATCATCATATACATATATTATGTGCTATTACGGATCACTATTACATGTTGATAGAGCCCATAGGATTCATGCTTGACTATCAGAGTTATTGTGGCGATTACACTTAAAAGAACCGAGTAGTCTATAAGCAAATTCTTAAATGTCCCTAGTCGTGGGAATATCAAGACTAGGCATCGATATTCCAGAATAGACTAGCATATACGTCTCTTGACCACAACATGGGGACGATGGCCGGTCTCACGGTCATTGGTGTCAGTTAATCACCAAAGATAGTATTCAAGTGCTCATTGAGTTATGAGTTACACTGGACGGACTCGTCGGGAACATGGTATATGGTATTATACATATTGTCAGGTAGCAGTTCTCTAATGACATGAGTACAACTTAGTCTGTGACCTGAGATCGTCATTTGTCTCGTGAGTTACCGCTGTGCTTTGATTACTACCCTACCACGGTCCTATTGAGTCGTGCAAACAGATTTTAGTTCGGTACAGTTCCGAACCACATGGAGACAGTGAGCGAATCATCGGGGATTCGTCTCTCACGATATTGGGGGTAGATGCCGCGCTATGTGCAGGTGGCCATCCCCAGAGATTCTTGGCCAAGTTGGATGAAAATTACTGATTAGGATCAGTAGTTTTTCTCAGTAGGTGATGTGCTTCACACCACCACGACTTATCATGTTATTAAGGGTCTTACTTTATCCAACCCTTAAACCCGATATGCGATACTCTTAGACAAACAGATTGGACTGTACATAAATTGTCACTTTCAGGCTCAGTAGGAATACGGATAAGTTTGCTTGTCGGGCTTCCTTTCGTTTAATACATGGGTAGTCATTACGTACAGCTAGTGCCGCCGACGAGCTTGTGGTTAAACCCATTGCAAACGGATTGTCGAGTCTTTAAAGACTCACACAGACGGTTTCCCGGCTCGGGCGAAACGATATAATGTACGTATTTTGATATGTACCCAGGTTCGATTAAAACACGTGTTTTTATACACGTGCTTTTAGTCAGACATTTTGTTAATACTAGCCGGTTTGAAAGATAGCCAAGTTATAACATTTTGGATTAAATGTGGCTAGTATTATATATCTCTTTTAGTAGCTCTCTTTTCGGTATTCGTATTTTGACAGAATACGGTATTTATACGAATATGAGTATTTGTACAAATACAGGTATTCATATCTTGATACAAATACGGGTGTATGTATTTATAACATATACTTGTATTAGTGTATTTGTGTATATGTACATATACATATATATATATATGTATACAATGAAGTGACCTCTCTTTTTTTTCTCGTATCTTCTTGATTATTTATGAATGATGTGAGCTTGTGACTCACCATAGTAGGTCACAACCTACTCATTCAAAAGAATAAAAGACAAGGAAAAGAAAAGAGGTGAGATTTATTATGACTCGACATGGTGAGTCACGGCCCACTCATTCAAAAGAATAAAAGAAAAGCGGGAAAAGAAAAGAGTGAGGTGAGATTTATTCATTCTTTTAGCCATGCATGAAAAACTACACCCAAGTTTTCCTCTTCTCCTCTCTTGATTTTTTCTAAGTGGAGAATGGAAAAGGATTATGAGAGATCAATTAGAGATTGGCCATCCTAATGATCAATTCTTAGCAAGTTTTGATCACTAGTTGCTTCACTTAGATTTTTGTTGTGAACCTAGAGCCTAAGTTAGGATTATTTCGAGGTGGATCATCTTCGGCAAGGAATACCGACTCCCAAACTCATTCCCGACAACCTAAGGTGCTAAAGAAGTAGAAAGAAGATGAAGTACGCGACTACAAAGGTTGTAATCACAAACCTAATAGTTAATTCCTAGTTTGTTTCTAGTTTAGTGTTTGGATTCGATTCTAGGTTGTACTTCGTGCTTAAGTTTTGAAAATTTTCGTTTTGTATTCCGTATTGGCCGCTAGTTTGCGGCACGTGGTATCAGAGCCACATAAACACTAAAACAAGAATTAGACGATATTTACGTTTCGAAACTAAAAATTTCCGTATTTTTAAAACTCAAAAATCAAGTTTCTGTCATTTTTTTTATGATCTCTAAAAAAAAATTTAAACAAGTGCAAGGATCTTGTTATGAGATATAACATAGGAAGAAAAACGAGGACCAGATTCCAAGAAAAAACCGACAGAAATGGCATTTTCCCCGACCTAGGCGATTTGATTTTTGACTCTGGTCCCAAATTTTTTCCAGGGGCTTAATCTCATGAAAACTTGGTTTTTCGTTATGTTTGATTTGTCTTAAATTTCATTTACTGTTATCTTTTGTATTCAGGCAACACGGAAAGTTTTAAATCGAAACTATTGCATCGTTTATATCTTTGTGTTTAGTATATATGTTTGAATACATCGTCTAATTGCTATAGATCGATTAGATGGGGTTGCAAATACCTGCTTCCGCTGTGATGATATATATCTTATGATGATTTAGTCGGATTGTCGTGATAGGATGGTCCCTCGTGTGATTTGTTTGTATAAGTTTGTGATTTATGTATTTGTTTATTCGGGACGAGCGACCGTATTGTGGTCGTCGTTGCCGCTTAATATATATTCATTTTAGGACACGTCCAGGTTACGGGCGTAGTCACCATTGTATATATTTTTCATTACTTGAACTAAATACCCCGCGACGGAGTGCTCGGGTAGCCGGATTCGAGAATGTAGCGGGTGACCATCTCGTAGAGTCGAGACCGGGTCACCTCATCCTTTGATTGACGAGTTACTCGCCATATTTATAGAGCGTGTAGCTCTGACCCACGGAGGAGTGCTCAAGTTATCGGATTCTAGAAAACGAGGGGTATCCGTTTCTATAATTGGCAGGTAACTTGCCGTGCTCGTAGGGGTCTTAGTTCGAGTTTGTACGGGCTATCCACATGACCGAGAAACATTGGTTTTCGTTTGTAGCTCAAACGAAACATGGGGCTCTTAGTTTATCCGCTATTCTATTTTGTTTATCGTATGCCTTAGATGCTTATTATCTGCCTGTGATGATATATATGAATGTTGTATATGTTTTGCACATGCGCTAACCCTGCCCATGCATTGCTGTTAGTTAAGTAACCTTACGGTGAAGTACCCGGACCCCGTGGCGAATGCGGATAGCATATACGTACATTCTATTTTGGTTGTTTCTCTGCGGCTTAGAAACTTGATTGATAGGATCGCATTATAGGTTTAATGCAAAAAAACAAACTTAATTGATGTTGTCGGAACCAATTTTTAAAACTACTCGGTTTTTCAAAACCACTTGTTTTAAAAGCGGAACCTAAACCACTCATTTTCAAAACCACTCGAGTTTCTTCAACGATATCAAGTTTATTACGTTAAAGATTTTTCGCTAAAATCCAGCCGTAGACCTCCGACATTTCAGACGGGTAAAGCCTAGTATTCATGCTATGTATTTTGGCCTTCGTCAAAACATAGTGTAGGTAGCTATGTGTTACTTTTCTGCTGCATAGAGATGCATTAATTTAGGACAGTCGTACAGCTATTTCGGCCTTCGTCAAGGGTTAGTACGGATGGGTCTAGATTAATCATGACAATGACGAGTTAAACTTGACCTGCGACTTATGATATTTTGACTTTCGTCAAGGTCATAAGACGCTTGGGACAAAAACCATATCGGGAGTTTCAAACATAAAGGAAACTTGTCTAGTATACGTATATCTTCTGAAGTGTGGTGATTTTGGTCGGCTTCCATCAAAGTCATCACGCGATAATACTTAGGTTCCGATTCTCACTGTGGGTAGGTATTACTTCTCGGGAGATTTTCACTTCACAATCAGCTAACCTATTAGGTGTCCAGAAAATGTTAACGAGATTACATCTCTGCAGAAACGGAGTTATTTAATTAAGTCCGTGTGAAAGCACGGGAAGCCTCCCTCGGAGTACCAACACTGTCCTAACTGACCAGTTAATGAATTTGTAAGGTGTAAATAATCCCGACTAGTTCTCATTTTAGAGTTTGAAAGAGAATTTGAGGAAACAGTGAGAGTCATTCTGATTAGATAAAGTGATTAACTAATCTAATCTAAATTAGAGTGCACACTGAGTGTTTATTTTCTCTTTTTGGCAGCGACCATGACCCACCCTAAACTAAAACTTGTAAACCAAGTTGACCGAACCATTTTACAAACCTGGTTTTGTTTTGTCGCGATTTACGACAAAATCACATATATCCATGCCACTCATGCTTTACCTTTTGCTTTTTCCAGAACATTCCTTATCACTACGAAGATCCATATAGAATGGATAAAACCATATCGTATAGTTACATACGAAATCGTCGAAATTTATTTCAGTTCGAGAATAGATTTCGGTTTTGGGGAAATTGAATAGGATTATTCGGTTGTCTTTTCTATTTACCTTCTCTCAAGTAGCGAAGACTCCTAGCATTAGAAGAGTACATCTATTACGCTTATTGGATAGTCTTCTTTCAAACCTTAGGCAAATATCGAAAGGTGGGAAAAGAAGAAAACCAATTAGCCTAAATTAAGATGTACAGAAGATAAGAAATAAAGACATAAAAGGATTGGAGTAAAGGCAAAGGAAATTGCAACTAATGTCACGAATCTGATATTGGAAGAGGCATTACTAGGAATATTCGGCCACCCTCTCGCAACATTTTCATGCTTCAGTTTTACTGTGCGGTGTTAATTGAAAATTATTTTCCCAATTAGATTCTGATTCCAGGAAATGTATTTACCGGACTTGATTCTCACATCTGTATAATGTCATAAATACTGAGTGGGAGTATAATATTGGGAATTAGACGAATAGATCATCAAAATCAAAATTCTTTGTAATTGGTGATTTTGAGGAAATCACATGTGTTTTGCTCAATGACAAATATTTGGTTTTGAATATCCGTTGTTATGCACTAATTTCAAATTGATATATCTGTACGTTTATTTTATAAAGCGAGATATAACTTTTTGAAATTATATTTATAACATTTACCTTTATCGGTTGATGATTAGATAAGGTGCATTCAATAACGGTGTAATTCTTCTTAACCATAATACAATTTTCAACTTACAACACACATGGTTTGAGTTATTAAATTCAGAGGACTTGTACATGTTGGCTATAGTGCCCTCAAGGCAATTATCATAGTCGCAGACAGATGATTATGATGATTGAGAGAGGACCTGTACCGGTAGAACAGTCTTACTCGAGATGATAATATGCTATCTGATTTGTCTTTATTATCATGCTTTAGGTGATATTACAGATCACTATTACATGTTGATAGAGCTCATAGGATTCTTGCTAGACTACCAGCATTATGATAGCGATCATGTATGTGGGAGCTGGTGGTCTATAAGCAAATCCTTAAATGTCCCTAGTCGTGGGAGTTTCGAGACTGGGCATCGATACTCCAGAGTAGATTAGTGTATACTTATTCAGACCCTGACAAGGGACGGTGGCCGGTCTCACAAGCCATTGGTGTTAGTTTGATCACCTAAGATAGTATACAGGTGCTCATTAGGTTATGAGTACACTGGACGGACTCGCCGGGAACCTGCTAGTTAGTATTATACCTATTGTCAGATAGCAGTTCTCTGGTGACATGTGTACAGGTTAGTCTGTCGATCTGAGATCGTCATTTGTCTCGTGTGAGTTCCCACTGTTCTTTGATTACTACCCTACAACGGCTCAAAGGAGTCGTGTAAACAGGTTTTAGTTGGGTACAGTCCCGAGCCACATGGAGGAAGTGAGCGGATCATCAGGGATTAGTCTCTCCCGGTATTGGGGGTTGATGTCGCGTTGTGCACGGGTGACCATCACCAGAAATCCTCGGCCCTAGTATACGAGAATTACCGATCCAGGATCGATAGTTTCTCAGGTGGTGATGGGTTACATACCGACATGAATTATCGCGTTGTTAGGGGTCTGACTTTATCCACCCTCTAGACTCGATATGCGATACTCTTAGACGAACAGACCGGACTGTACGGATATTCACTGTCAGACTCGGTAGGAGTTTTGATGAGTTTTCTTGTCGGCCTTCCTTTCGCTCAATACCTGGGGGTAGCCGTTACGTACAACTAATGTTACTGACGTGCTTGTGGTTAAACCTACTGCCAGCATATTGACGAGTCTTTAGAGTCCCACACGGAGGATTTTTCCGGTTCATGAGATATGGTGTAGATGACGTATGTTGGTACATACAGGTGTCCGATTAAATATGTGTACAGGCTGCACAGACTTTAATCGGACGATTGACAATACCAGCGGCTTAGGATTAAGCCGGATTATTAAATCAGGTTTTGATTTAATAATTTATATATGTATTTATATATATGTATTCTAGTATTATTGTTCACTATTCATTTTCTCTCTTGGCTATTCGTATTTTTGTACGAATACGTGTATATGAGTTTCGATACGTGTACCGGGTTGCATTCCGTATTTATACGGAATAGTTTCTAGAAGATGGCCACCTCATTATTGGATTTTCTTTTTAGAAAATCATTTAGGAAATGAGGTGGAAGGTGAGTTGGCATAGGCATGGGTTTTGGCATGTAGAAAGGTATGGCTTGCATTTGTTTATTGAAAAATGAAAAGAGATATTTTGTTGGATGATTGGAAAATGGGGAGCTGCCATATTTCTCCACTTGCTTGGCTCACTTCTTTCTCTTCACTTGATCACTCATTCTCATTTGGAGAAAACACTTAGCCATTTTTCTTTAGTTGCTCATACCACATGTTTCCTCACCTCCTCTTCATCTTCTTGAGTTGCTCTTGGAGCATTTGTGATGAGAGAAAAATTATAGTGACACATTCCTACACCTCCACTCTCCATTACGAGCAACCTTGGAGCGTCGGTTGTCTCGCTTGGCGAGGCTAAAGCTTGTGTTGTTTCCCTCAGGTGGATCATCATAGATGGAGGAAGATCGGCAACCAAATTCGATCAAGGAGCCTCTAGGAGCTTGGGATGATGGTTCAAGACCGAAGGACACGGATCAACTCGATATAACCATCTAACTTCAGTGGTATTGCTTGTTTTTCCCATTTTGGATATTATGTTATCTTTTGTTCAAGGGCAATTTAGGGTGTTTTGAAGTCGATAATTTAACACTGTTTAAATGTTTATCAGTACATGCATTACTATCTGCGACCGTGAATGTCATTTGAGCGGTACAACTCGTCTAATTGCGATATGTTCTTTTAGACGGGTTTGCGAACATGACATTCACGTTAATGTTCAGTGTTGTGCTGTATTGTGGTTGGATTGTCGTAGTGGATAGCTTGGGAGCAATGGTAGTACAGTTTAGTTTCATTTGTACATTTGATATTGCGGGACGAGTGCCCGACATATGGGCTGTCGTCACTGCCCGTTTGTATATTATTTGTTTGGGGCACGACCGGGTTGAGATCGATGTCACCCTTGTACATATTATTTTCTTTTTTGTACTAGGATTACCCCACGGTGGAGTGCACGAATAGCCGGGTTCTAGAGAGCAACGGGTCAGCATCTCATGGCGTTGAGACGGAAGGGACCTTACTCTAAAATTGGCGGGCTATTCGCCGCACTCGTAGGGGGTATAGGTTGACCCACAGAGGAGTGCCCAAGTTACCGGATTCCGTGAAGTGCTGGGTGGCCCATTCACGTTGTTGATTGGGGTTGCCTCGCTTCTGGAATTGGCGGGTAACTTGCCGCACTCGTAGGGGTCTAGGTTTTCATTGCACAGGCTATCCACACGACAGGGAACGTCGGGTCTCATTTGCGGCTCAAATGAAACCCGGGGCTCCAAGATTATCCACCATTCTGTGTTGCTTCTGTGATGCTTCTGTGATGTTGCTTTATATTATGCCTGGGACGATTGTTATATATATTTATATATATATACTGGTAGATGTTGTATATGTTTCGCATCCGCGCTAGTCCAGTCCCTGCTCTGTCGTTAGTTAAGTAACATAATGGGTGATGACGGGACCCAGTGGCGAATGCGGATGTCATATACGTACATCATATATTTTCGTTCTTTTATGGTGTGATTAATTGATGGGACTGCGTTGATTCTTATTAATGCAAGGATAAAACAAACCTATATATGAAATTGTTGGAACCAAGTTTTTTAAAAACTGACATTACAGACGTTCTCTTTTGCTTTGCACAGTGGTATTCGATTATGAATATCCAGCACCTCATTCGACGAGGCAAGGGCCGAGATCCCTTCATCGGGAGTAACCCCTTGAGCATAAGTTTGCATCATCGTAATAACTTTACTATAGTCGATTCTTTTGCTTTGCATCGAGGTATTCAGTTTGGAATATCCTGCACCTTATTCTACGAGAGATCCCTTCACATGGAGTGACCTCTTTAGCAAAAGTTTTCGCCGCTATATATTTGTAAAACCACTTGGATTCTTTCAACGATATCAAGTTCATTACGTTAAAGGTTTTTCGCCAAAAACCAGTCGTAGCCCTCCGTCATTTCAGACGAGTATTGCTTAGTATTCGTGCTACGTATGTTGACCTAGTCAAGGCGTAGTGTTCGGTAGCTCTGTAGTACTTTTCTGTTGCATGGATATGCGATTGGTTAGGACAGTCGTACAGTCATGTTGACCTAGTCAAGGGCTCGTACGGGTGGGTCTAATTAATCCAGGATAATGACGGGTTGAACTTGACTTGCGATTTATGATATGTTGACCTAGTCAAGGTCATAAGTCGTTTGGGGTAAAAACCACATCGGGAGTTTCAAACATACTTGAAACTTGCCAGGCATGCGCATACCTTCTGGAGTGTGATAACTTGAATGGATTCCATCAAGTTATCATGAGATGATAACTGTATCATGATTCCCACTGATGAGTAAGATTACTCCTCGGGTGATTTTAGATGATCCCGACTAATTCTCCTTTTGGGTTTGGAGGAGAATTCGAGGAAACAGTGGGAGACATCCAGATTAGATAAAGTGATTAACCATTCTGATTTAGGTTAGATTGCACGCTGAGTGTTTCTTTTCTCTCTCTCTCTCTTTGGCAGCGACCATGGCCCGCCCTAGACTAAAACTCATAAACCAAGTTAACCGAACCTTCTTAAAACACTTTGGCTTTTGGATTGTCATTTAGTCGCATAAATCATTGCCGCTCTTTCTTTCCCTTTGTATTTCTCCAAAACACTCCGTATCACTACGAAGATCCACATTTATTGAATAAATCCATCGTATAGTTATATACGAACTCGAAAGAACTTGTTCCAGATTCAAGAATGGATTCTGGTTCTGGAGAGATTGAATAGGATTATTCGGTTGTCTTTTCTCTTTACCTTCTCTCAGGTTGTGAGGGCTCCTAGGATTAGGAGAGGGTACACCTATTGAGCTTATTGGATAGTCTACCTCCAGACCATAGGCAGGTGTCGAAAGGTGAGGATGGAAGAAAACCAATTACCCTAAAGGTGGTGTACAGAAGGTAATAAGTAAAGACATATAAAGGGATTAGAATAACGGCAAAGAAAATTGTGACTTCTATCATTCACGACAAACCCGTGTATACCCCTGCCACTCCCACATCCACTTTGGATTTCTCCAGAACACTTCGTATCACTACGAACGTCCATAATGCTTGAACACGCCATCGTATGGTTACATACGAACTCGAAGGAATTCGTTTCAAATTCGAGGATGGTTTTCGGTTCAGGAGAAATAAAATAGGATTATTCAGATGCATTTTCCCATTACCTTCTCTCAGGTTGCGAGGGCTCCTGGCATAAAGAGTGTACACACCTATTACGCTTATTGGATAGTCTTTTTCCAAACCTTAGGATGGTGCCGAAGGGTAGGGAAGGAAGAAAACCAATTAGCCTAAAAAGGTGTACAGAAGGTAATAAGTAAAGACATAATAAAGGGATTGGAGTGAGGGCAAGAAAATATACGGTTATTGTCATGAATCTGGATAGTGGAAGAGGCATTACTAGGAATACCCGGTTACCCCTTCGAAACATTTTCATGTTTCAGTTTCACTGTGCGATATTAATTGAAAAATGTTTTTCCAATTGGATTCTGACTCCAGGGTATGTATTTACCAGATTCGTTTCTCACATCTATATGGCGTTACGGATGCTGAGTGGGAGTAAGATATTGGGAATTGGGTGATTATATCCTCATTATATCAAAATTCTTTGTAATTGGTGATATTTGAGGAAATCACCTGGGTTTTTGCCTGACGGCAAATTTTTGGTTTTGAATATCCGTAATTATGCACCAGTTTCAAACTGATATATCTGTACGTTTATTTTATAAAGTGGGATATAACTTTTTGAAATTATGTCTATGACATTTCCCTATATCAGTTGGTGATTAGGTAAGGTGCATTCAACAGCGGTGTAATTCTTCTTAACCATAGTACAGTTTTCAACCTACGACGCACAAGGTTTGAGTTATTAAACTCAGGGGACTTGTACAAAGTATTGTATGTTGTCCAATGTCCATTAGGACAATAGGGTTGGTACTCGTACTACATTCTGTTTACTCATGACTTCTCCAATTCTAGACAAGCGTTTCGTTGAAATACAAGGTCCAGATTTTAAGAAGTTATAGGTATAAGAATAAAGTAGAGAACCATTTGTTGGAAGTATGAGGATTCTTCGAGATAGTCGAAGATGTAAATACTTGTGTTTGGTATTCCGTTGATAGTAATGGTTTTGAGAAATTGCTTCTCTTTCAGGTTACTCATATATGGATGCACTCCTTGATAAGTAATGCTGATATGCCTCATTCCATTTGGTTCATATGCACTGAAGACAACTGCATGATTTTGAATCTGGTTCCAATTAAATTAGTGCTTTTGTTTCTATATTGGATATATATAGAATCAATTTATATCTTAACGATGTTAAGGTATAGGGAGTTGTCCGGCTGATGCTTAAAACCAGAATTCGGATAAACTCGAGGCACGTTTCAGTAATGGCAGTTTCTGGATTATCCCGGGTTTTGACGAGGGTTAACTTTCTACCATCAGGAAGATCAATAGTGATATTGTTCTTGACTCGCCACAGTTTTAGTAAAATGGATTTTTTCAGAAAACAAAAGTGAGGGTATGGTAGAACTGGAAGTGATTTCAGAACCACAAACAATCACTGAAGATTTAATAGAACCCGAGAATTTAATTGGATTTGACATTCCATTAGCCACTCCGCAGATTTGGTGGGTAACCTCAGGCACCCGAGAGGTACTTCGGTCTTCTCAGAGACGGTGACAGAGAGGTTCTTGTTTACCCAGACTTGTCATTGCTGTTGTTCTAGACTATGAGACCCGGCAGGAGGATGAGTATAGTGTCGTTCTAAACTAGCTTTAGAAGTGCACGTGTATATGACTCTGCCATAGGGTTGTTGTAGTCAGTGGGAGCAGCGGAAGCATAGAGGGCAAGTGGCTTATGTCTGTTTCTAGACTAAAGCAGGTATGGCGGATATAGATCATCTATTTTTGATGTGATAGTCATAGGCTTTGAATTCATTAGAATAGGCGATGGATCTGGTAAGAAGGTAGTAGGGTGTGATGTCCTGGTATCTGGGATGACATGCACTTTATAGGAAGTGGAATTCCTATACTACGATGGGTTATACTATGGTTGTCACACGGTTATTTCTCCACATATGATTTGGATATAATATCAGGGTTTCTGGTTACTAGATCTATGGTTTTAGATCTAAATTTAGGAAGCGTCCCAATTTGGGTACTTGACACTATTTTAAGGTGTTTTAGAATGGACGACTCCTAGCATGGTGGTGTATCTGCAGGTGATGGAGTCACCCTCTCTAAAGATGTCTTACAGACTAAAGCGGAGATGGATCTGCATGATTAGCATATCACTTGCCTAGGCAATTGAGTTAATCATGAAATGTCAAGTACCACACCAGATATTGTTTTTGCACTAGCTGCAATAAACATAAATTAATCCAATCCTGGAGAAATGTAGGGAAGCAGTTTATGAACATAAATGGATGTTCTAGGGATATGATAACGACAGCCTCCTTCAGTTGACGGTTATCATTTCAGGCTTCCAAGGTGACAGAGTGGCTGTCTGAGTTATAGTTTTTCCCTCATCTGAGGGACAGTATGTTGGACAGGTGGTCCAAGCGGATACTGAGAAAGGCATGGCGCAGTATACTGATTAAGTTCAATGGACGATATAGTCTTAAGAAGTTTTCTGGATTTGGAGTTCATTTGTGAACTAGGTCCCATCAGATATCCAGACATATTCTGTAACATTTCAGAAAAATAAAATATTATTTTTGGGAATTTTTATAATTAAATATTAAATATTATGAATATTTTAATAATGCGGTATAATTAAATACCGATAAAGTGGAAATTATTTGGGAAATTATAGGGATTACGAAAATGGTGTTTTATTTGATTTAAGCAAATTATAAATTTTGATGATTAATTATATTCCATTTTAATGCTAATCGCGATTAAATATCACTAATCGTGCATTAAGCCGGATTTGTGCACATAACATGCACCATATCATTTCACACTTGTTACATTTTTCCTACCATGATTCTTTTGTGTATGGTTATTTGTTTTGGGGTTTTTAAAAGAAAAGAAAAGATAAAGGAAAACAAAAGAAAAAGAAAAGGGAAATATTAAATAAAAAAGTATGGGCATGAGAGAGAGGGTGAGGGGTCAACCTTAGACCATGGCTCTTGTCCCCTTCATTGTTTTCCTTCATCATTTCTTCCCCTCATCTCACCATGGCAGACACTCCCTCCTCTCTCCTCTATCTCCTCAAAACATCATCAAAAATACATCCAAAGTCCATCTCCATTTCATTAAAAACATGCACAAGCTCCTCACAAGCACTTTGGCCCACGAAAAATCGGATTTTGAGCATTTGGGACAACTCAAGAATTTTCTTGAGTTGCCAATTGAGGTATTTTCTTTACCATTAGCATTGTATTTGTTTCACTTTAGCACCCATACAAGTTTAGAAGTGTTTTAATGCGGTTTAGTGAACTTTAAAAATTCCTAGTTTGGGTTTGAGGGACTTTTGAGTTGTGATTGTGTAATTGAGGTTAGTAGAGGCCTTACAACCTCCTTAATGATAGTATATTGGACTGAAATCGGAGACTTAAACCCTTAACCCAAACTTAGAAACCCCCATGTCGGGAATTTGTGGAAATTTGAGGTGTTATTGGAGATCTGCTAACACCCGGAGACTCTAGGATTTATTTGGCAAACACAGTGATACATGCAGGTGACCTAGAAGCTACCCTGGAGACCAGAGCCCCAAACCCCCTACCCAGGCCGCAGATTTAAGCATTTGGGCCGCAAATTGCGGCCTTGGCACTCCCAAATTGGTTCGTGTTTGGTTCATGTCTCCATCTCCAGTAAATTAGACCCTCCACATGTGCAAATTTGGCTAATTTCACCTAGGGTAAAATGTTGAAGTGTTTTGCATCGTTTCTGATTTCGTTTTGCGAATTCTGTTAATTTGAAGTTTTGATATTTGAGTTGTATCGGTCACTTGATGTTTGTACATCAATATCAGGTGTTAATTGGCTTTCTTGCATGTGAAGACTATAACTTTTACCCTATGTGTGATTCGTGCGACATTTTGGTTTTCGTGCGTGATTTCCGTTTACAATGCTATATGTGTATATATGTAGGTATCCCTCGTGGACTTCGAGACGACAAGCAAGCGCGTGGCGACATCGGCATCGGCAAGCGAAGATCAAGCTGAGTAGATATATATCTACGGGGAAAGTCGGGTGGATGGCGTATAGCACCCCCGCAGTTCGTAGTGTAGTGTATGGTATATATTATATGGATATATTTATATATTTATTGTGAGATTATGATTATCTAGATAGACTTTGGGAGTCATGGATAACTTTAGTGTAATTGGATGATAGTGTCGTAGTTAGTTTCTTAGTCGCGAACCCTAGAATAAGGTTTTTATACACACACTATGCATACATTTTATTACCCGTGCGTATATGGGGGTATGTATATATATACACACACATAGGTATGGGACTATGTATATACATATACGTACACATATACATGGATGATGAAGATAGTATATGGTACTTGGAGATGAGTCGATGAGATTGGACATGATGCCATGAGATCGGTGATATGTTTTGGTTCGTATTACAAGATACGACATGTTATAGCAGGTCTTTAGGCAATGTGTTTTCATACACACGCACACATACATATATTGATGGTATCAGTTTGTACTAGACTTAGATCAGTACCCCCAGTTCATGAGATATGATGATAAGGATACCAGATAATTGATGAGATAAATATGATATTCGACCCGTATCCAGATTTGGGGTGCCGTACGATGGATTTACCGTACGAACTATATATTGATGATAGATCCACACTCTTGACTCGAGAATATCATATTATATATTGTATCGTATATGATACTTTTGAGAAACCCACCGTTGCCGGTCCCAAGTCCGGATGAGAAAGGGTGAGGGTTGTGGTAGGCTTGTGACAGCCAACGTAAAACTGTCACATTCTATGACATGAACCAGAATGAGAATATCGTTGGGGCGTCCCCTACTCAGCGACGCGCTACATCGGATCCCGGGTGTAGTGTTAAATATGCAAGGGCTTGGTCGTCGTCCAGATGCGGCGCGCTACATCGGACCCCGGGTATAGTGACAAATAAGCAAGGGTCGTCGTCCAGAGACGGCGTGCTACATCGGACCCCGGGTGTAGTGACAAATAAGCAAGGGTCGTCGTCTACAGACGGCGCGCTACATCGGACCCCGGGTGTAGTGACAAATAAGCAAGGGTCGTCGTCCAGAGACGGCGCGCTACATCGGACCCCGGGTGTAGTGACAAATAAGCAAGGGTTTCATAGGACCCGTCTAGCTTCCTGGAATATAGGTTCCCTTACGGGTAGACTAATAGAATTAGTGGAGGTGATGATTAGGAGGAAGTTGGTATTATGTGTTTGCAAGAAACTAAGTGGGTAGGTGAAAAGAGTAGAGTCATAGAGCCTTGGGGTTATAAGCTTTGGTATACGGGTAGAGATAAAAATCGTAATGGGGTAGGTATAATCATAGATAGACGGTTGCTTGAGGATGTAGTTGAGATTAGAAGAAAAGGTGATAGAATTTTACTGGTTAAGCTTATTCTAGGTGGAGAGATCTTTAATGTTATTAGTGCTTATGCACCACAGATAGGTCTTGATGACGCTAGTAAGCGTCTATTCTGGGAGGATTTAGACGAGGTGGTGCAAAGTATACCTAGTGGAGAGAAGTTATTTATTGGTGGTGATCTTAATGGACATGTAGGTACTAGTCGTAGTGGGTTTGATACTATCCATGGAGGTTTTGGTTTCGGACAAAGGAATGAAGTAGGTGACTCGATTCTAGATTTTGCTTTATCCTATGACTTGATCTTAGCAAACACCTGGTTTAGGAAAAGAGAGTCCCACCTTATCACTTTTAGGAGCGGATCAAATGCTAGTCAAATAGACTTTTTTCTGACGAGAAGAATAGATAGAGGTTGTTGTATCGACTGTAAGGTAGTGCTAGGTGAGAGTGTAACTACTCAACATAGACTTTTAGTTCTAGATTTTCGATTTAGAAAAGAACCTAGGAAGATTAGACGTAAGGTAGAGCCTAAAATTAAATGGTGGCGATTGAAAGAAGGTAATCAAAAGGCTTTTATAGATCGTGTAGTACAAGAAGCGGATTGGCAGTCGGAAGATGATCCAGACAAAACATGGAACAAAATGGCTAGTTGTATCAAGAAAGTAGCTAGAGATCTACTTGGTGAGTCGAGAGGTGGTGCTCCACCATCTAAGGACATATCATGGTGGAATGAAGATGTAAAGGCTGCTATTAAAATTAAAAGAGATTCTTATAAAGATTTGAAGAAAAGTAGAGATGTGGAGAGATTTGAGAAGTACAAAATGGCTAAAAAGGAAGTTAAGAAAGCTGCTCGGGAAGCTAAATCTAAGGTCTACAAGGAGGTGTACGAGAAATTAGACACTAAAGAGGCTGCAAATGATATATACCGGATTGCTCGAATGCGGGAAAGGAAGACTAGAGACTTATGTGCGGTGAAGTGTGTCAAAAATGAAAATCAGAAGGTTTTAGTTCGAGATGAGGATATCAAGGAAAGATGGAGAGATTATTTTGACAAATTGTTCAATGAGAGCTTTACTAAGAATTTGGATGGACTTGTCATTCAATCTCAAGATATAAATCGTGATTTCATGCGTAAAATAAGACTTACTGAGGTTAAAGAAGCTTTGAACAGAATGGGTTTAAGAAAAGCGGTTGGTCCTGACGGGATTCCTATCGAGATTTGGAGATGCTTAGGAGAAATAGGCGTTAAATGGCTGACAGATCTGTTTAATAAGATTTGGCAGACAAAAAAGATGCCAAATGAATGGAGGAAAAGTATCCTTGTACCTATCTACAAGAATAAGGATGACATTCAAAATTGCTCAAACTACCGTGGAATAAAACTAATGTGTCACACCATGAAACTTTGGGAGAGAGTGATTGAACACAGGCTAAGGAAGGATATTAAGATAACAGAGAACCAATTTGGGTTCATGCCTGGACGATCGACGACAGAGGCGATCCATTTGCTTCGTCAACTTGTCGAGCGCTTTCGAGAGAGGAGAAGAGATTTGCATATGATATTTATTGATTTAGAAAAAGCGTACGACAAGATACCTAGAGAGGTATTATGGGGGACAATGATGAAAAAGGGGGTCCCCGTCAAGTATATTGACATAATCAAGGATATGTACGACGGAGTAGTGGCAAATGTCAGAACTTGCGGTGGCTTAACAAGTGATTTTCCGATTACTATTGGTTTACATCAAGGATCTGCATTAAGTCCTTTCCTGTTTACCATCGTGATGGATGAGCTTACTAGAACTATCCAAGATGAGGTCCCTTGGTGTATGCTATTCGCTGATGATATTGTTCTAGTAAATGAGACGAAAGCAGGGGTAAATGCCAAATTGGAATTATGGAGACAAACATTGGAATCTCGGGGATTCAGATTGAGCAGGTCCAAAACAGCATATATGCACTGCAAATTTAGTAGCCAGAGAAGTCAAAACCATATTGGTATAACATTGGAAGGGCAAGAGATATCACCGAGCGACCAGTTTAGATATCTAGGTTCCATCATCCAAAGGAATGGGGAGATCGATAGTGATGTTAGTCAAAGGATCCAAGCTGGTTGGTTGAAATGGAGGAGTGCAACAGGGATTTTGTGTGATCGTAACTTTCCGTTAAAATTGAAAGGGAAGTTTTATCGGAGCGCTATTCGGCCTGCCTTATTATATGGTACAGAATGCTGGGCTCCTAAGAAGCATCATACACAGAAGATGCACGTAGCGGAGATGCGCATGCTTCGTTGGATGTGCGGTAACACTAGAAAAGACAAGGTGCGAAATGAGGATATTCGTGCAAAAGTTGGTGTAGCACCCGTGGAGGAGAAGATGCGGGAAAACCGGCTTAGATGGTTTGGTCATGTGCGGCGCAGACCTATGGAAGCACCGGTTCGACGAATAGATACTCTCGATATGGGTAATGGCAAAAGGGCAAAAGGGAGACCGAAGAAAACATGGATGGAGGTGATACGAAACGATATGGTTGCCAAAGGACTCAATGAAAGTATATTGTTCGATAGAAGTGAGTGGAGACAGAGGATTCAGGTGCTGGACCCGGCGTGATTCTCATGTTGGTTCATGTAGCCTACCCCATATGCTTGGGATAAAAGGCTCAGTTGTTGTTGTTGTGATATGATACTTTTGAGGCGGGATCACCGACTATTATATATTTATATATATATCGACTGAGACTTAGGTGGTTTTCCCTTACCCTTTCGATTATTCTGTTCGTTTAGTCCTGTAGTTTACTTGTAGATGTTAAACTAGACTCGAATCATACCTATTTCAAAACTAACGAATCGTGAGTGTTTTAAAGACATGCCAAGGGATTCTACGGATATTTCAAAAGACATACATTTTTTCTTAAAAACACTGTAGCCCCTATTTTTCCAAACACCACGATTCGTGTGATTTCAAATGACAAACTGTATGACTTGTATAACTAATGTATATTCCTTATTGTTGCATTTACTTTTACTTTTCCATTTCCATCTATTCATGTTGTTATTAGCGCATTGCATGCTTATATACTTGTGATTTATGTTATATTAAACCCATGCTGTCAGGACACCAACACCATTACCGATAATGCGTATGCTCCACGTACACCTGCTTGCCGGCTCACACACTTCATCATCGATAATTGCCATGTCATAGGATTGCTGCATCATGATATGACTCTTCGCATAAATTACTTGTTATAGTTGCATATACACCTTTATACGATGTTGCATTTGACCTCGGAGAAATTGGGAACCGCAGAATACATTTTAAAACTGGATTCAATTAAAGTTCAGCGGTTTTCTCTTGATATGTGCATATTACTGTTCCATGTTGCATGATATACGGATATGCTTACATTTCTATTATATGTCGCATACATCATGCTTTACAATTATACGCATTGAGATATGTTGTTTACATGAGATTTCTGGATTTGAAAACCGTGGTCATTTTAAAAGAAAGTATGTATTGTTTTAAAAACCCGGTTTCTCTTGATATGATATTTCTGTGCGTCCACCATGTGTTTTCTCGGTTCTGAGAGTGGCATATGATACCCGATTCGAGGAGCTGGATGAGGCCGATTGCGGGTACATGGTGGACCCGGTATGGTACCCCGAAGCGAGAAAGGATTGTTGTGCAGTAGACGGTGGCCTGGCAGAGGGACTACTACCTACCGGTGATAGTATTTAGACCCGTCGGTTATCCGGAGGATACCGACCGGAGTCGTGAGATGGATATGAGGGCCGACCCGAGTAGGTGGCGCCTGAGACGAGATATATGAGGGCCGATCTGAGGATGCGGCGCCTGAGATATGAGGATTTACGTGTCGATGCTGAACACGGATTTCATGATGTTTCGAGTGTCGATACTGGAAACTCAGGTTCCATGATTTTGATGTGTCGTGAGGGACACACGTTGATTTATATCTTCATACTTCTATGCATATGCTTTATGATATTTACATACATAATGTCGTCGTTGGTTGACACGTGGACGAGATCCACATGCATACAGGCATTTATGATATCATTGGATATTATCTACATGCTTGTTGGCACATATTTACTGTTACGGTCACCGTAGATATCATAGTATTACCTTTATGATATAGTTGATCTAGGAGTCGTCGTTTGTTCGATTTCTACTTGTCGATGTATTTTCTACTCACGAGTTGGCAACTCACCCCGTTGTGCCACAGTTTCTTGCAGGTTCTGTCGTACAGGCTTTTTCCTTGGCGGCTTTGCTGGCACACTATTTTATTCCGGGTGATTGCTTTGGTAGGTGGGTTCACTTGCATCGTGACCACCATTGTACTTTATTTGCATTCAGTTGTATCTAATAAAACTCTATCAACCAGACTTGTATATTATTTCAGACTTAGAAAACCAGTTGTTTATTCTTTCGACCTTAGAGTCGCGCATTGTTCTATTATGGATTTTCTTGATGTTTTGAGTTTCCTTTTGAGCTTTGATCCTCGCCCTTGGCGTTGTATATTATTTTGCTTGTGTGGTTGTGACCGTCAATTGACGAAGAGCTAGCTCCCGCTTGGGGATGCCTTTATTCATATTACTTATGTTGTACCCCTTTTGGGGCCAGTATTTACAAAGGAAACTTTGCCGAAATTTCAGAAAAGACTTGAGATTTTAAAACGCAATAGTTCGGCTTATGTTATTAAACCACTTGCTTTAAAGATAAGTTTTCTTCACTTCTTCTTTAATATGGTTTAGATTTCTGGGATTTTTTGGCATACTTGAATTAGATGATGTCCTATAGACTTCATATGATTCAAGTGCCAGTCACGTGTCATTTCGGGTCGTGACATATTCTAAGACATGTATTGCTCATTTCGGGAGATGGCTTTCTCCGCGAAGTTGAGATATAGAGAGATACAGAAAGAAACATTGGAGTGTATCTATCCACTGAGGCTATTTCTCGAACACAATAGTTTCACAAACAAGATTTGCGAAACTGATTAGTAGAGAAGTTGGGTGTTCGGTATCACACGGGCTGTGAGTATGCGACACCGCAATAACTGGCCTTAAGTGCAAGTGGGAGATTGTTGGCTATAGTGCCCTTAAGGCAATTATCAGTCGCAGACAGATGATTATGATGATTGAGGGAGGACCTATACCGGTAGAACAGTCTTACTCGAGATGATAGTATACTATCTGATTTGTCTTTATCATCATGCTTTAGGTGATATTACAGATCACTATTATATGTTGATAGAGCCCATAGGATTCTTGCTTGACTACCAGCATTATGATGGTAATCATGTATGTGGGAGCTGGTGGTCTATAAGCAAATCCTTATATGACCCTAGTCGTGAGAGTTTTGAGACTGGGCATCGATACTCCAGAATAGACTAGTGTATACTTATCCAGACCCTGACGAGGGACGGTGGCCGGTCTCACAAGCCATTGGTGTTAGTTTGATCACCTAAGATAGTATACAGGTGCTCATTGGGTTATGAGTATACTGGACGGACTCGCCGGGAACCTGCTAGTTGGTATTATACCTATTGTCAGATAGCAATTCCCCAGTGACATGTGTACAGGTTAGTCTGTCGACATGAGATCGTCATTTGTTTCGTGTGAGTTCCCACTGTGCTTTGATTACTACTCTACCACGGCTCAAATGAGTCGAGCAAACAGGTTTTAGTTGGGTACAGCCCCGAGCCACATGGAGGCAGTGAGCGGATCGCCGGGGATTCGTCTCTCCCGGTATTGGGGGTTGATGTCACGTTGTGCGCGGATGGCCATCACCAGAAATCCTCGGCCCGGGTATACGAGAATTACTGATCCGGGATCGATAGTTTCTCAGGTGGTAATGGGTTATACCGACAAGAATTATTGCGTTGTTAGGGTTTCGACTTTATCCACCCCCTAAACTCGATATGCGATACTCTTAGACGAACAGACCGGACTGTACGGATATTGTCACTGTCAGGCTCAGTAGGGGTTTGGATGAGTTTTCGCGTCAGCCTTCCTTTCGCTCAATACCTGGGAAGCCGTTACGTACAGCTAGTGCCGCTGACGTGCTTGTGGTTAAACTCACTGCCGGCGTATTGACAAGTCTTTAAAGTTCCACACGGAGGGTTTTCACGGTTCAGGCGATATGGTGTAGATGACGTATGTTGGTACATACAGGTGTCCGATTAAATATGTGTACAGGCTGCACAGACTTTAATCGTACGGTTGATAATACTAGCGGCTTAGGATTAAGCCGGATTATTTAATCAGGTTTTGATTTAATAATTTATATATGTATTTATATATATGTATTCTACTATTATTGTTCACTATTCATTTTCTCTCTTGGCTATTCGTATTTTTTGTACGAATACGTATATATGTATTTCGATACGTGTATCGGGTTGCATTACGTATTTATACGGAATAGTTTCAGGAAGATGGCCATCTCATTATTGGATTTTCATTTTAGAAAATCATTTGGGAAATGAGGTGGAAGGTGAGTTAGCATGGGCATGGGTTTTGACATGTAGAGAGGTATGGTTTGCATTTGTTTATTGAAAAATGAAAAGAGATATTTTGTTGGATGATTGGAAAATGGGGGCTACCATATTTCTCCACTTGCTTGGCTCACTTCTTTCTCTTCACTTGATCACTTATTCTTACTTGGAGAAAACACTTAGCCATTTTTCTTTAGTTGCTCATGCTACATGTTTCATCACCCCCTCTTCATCTTCTTGAGTTGCTCTTGGAGCATTTATGATGAGAGAAAAATTATAGTGACACATTCCTACACCTCCACTCTCCATTGCAAGCAACCTTGGAGCGTCGATTGCCTCGCTTGGCGGGGCTGAAGCTTGCGCCGTTTCCCTCAAGTGGATCTTCGTAGATGGAGGAAGACCGGCAACCAAATTCGATCGAGGAGCCTCTAGGAGCTTGGGATGATGGTTCAAGACCGAATGACACGGATCAATTCGGTATAACCATCTAACTTCTAGTTTTACATATTGCTGGTATAGGGTTTAGGGTAGATCTGGGCATCGGATCATGGTAGCGCCAGTTTAGAAAAATTTTGTTCCGCATTTGGCCACGGTTTGATGGCCGGGATGCTGCCGTAACCCAACAGTATAAAATATTGTATATTGTCCAATGTCCATTAGGACAAAGGGTTGGTACTCGTACTATATTCCATTTACTTATGACTTCTCTAGTTTTAGACGCGCGTTTCATTGAAATACAAGATCCAAATTAAGAGAAGTTATAGGTATAAGATTAAAGTAGAGAACCATGCGTCGGAAGTATCAG
The DNA here is from genome assembly GCA_030015575.1 of Agapanthus africanus. Classification (NCBI taxonomy): domain Eukaryota; kingdom Viridiplantae; phylum Streptophyta; class Magnoliopsida; order Asparagales; family Amaryllidaceae; genus Agapanthus; species Agapanthus africanus. The sequence continues at coordinate 673,272,979 of JASDDO010000022.1, read as the reverse complement.
GATTTTTCGAGATGATCGAAAATGTAGATACTTATACTAGGTATTCCGTCGTAAGTAATATATTTGAGAACCTGACTCTCTCAGGTTACTCATCCGTGAGTGTGCTCCTTGATGAGTGATGTTGCATGGCTTTCTTCCATTTAGTCGATATGCAGTAGAAATAGCGACATATTTTTTGAATCCGGTTCCAATTAAATTAGTGTATTTGTTCTATATTGGATATAAAATGGATTCATATCTTAACGATGTTAATGTATATGGAGTTGTCCGGTTTATACTTAAAACCAGAATCCGGATAAACTCAAGACACGTTTTCAGTAATGGCAGTTTATGGATTTTTCTGGGCTTTGACGAGAGTCAATTTTCTACCATTTGCATGATCAATAGTTATATTGTTCTTGACTCGCCATCTTTTAATAAAATGAATTCTTTTCAGAAAATATCAGTGAGAGCATGGTAAAACTGAAAGTGATTCCAGAACCACAAATGGTTACTGAATATTTAATAGAACCTAAGGATTTAATTGGTTTCGACAATCCATTAGTCACTCCGCAGATTTAGTGGTAACCTCAGCCACTCGAAGGGTATTTCAATTTCCTCAAAGACGGTGACAGTAAGGTTTTGATGATCCAAGATTATCACTATTGTTGTCCCAGATGATGAGATCTGCCAGGTGGATAACTATAACATCATTCTAAATTTAATTTAGAAATGCACGTGTCTATGACTCTACCAGAGGGTTGTTGTAATCAGTAGGAGCAACGGAAGCGTGGTGGCTAGTAGCTTATATCTATTTATAGACTAAAACAAGTATAACGAAGATGATCATTTATTCTTTGACATAACAGTCATAGTGTTTGACTTCATCAAAAATAATAGATGGACCTGATAAGAAGGTTAACTAGGGAGTACTGTCATGATTTGTTGGATGACATATTCTTAATAGAAGGTGTTGTTCCAATACTACAATTGGTTAAATTGTGGTTGTCACAGATATTTCACAAAGAAACATGATAAAATATCAGATATTCTGATGATTAGATCTATAGTTTTAGATCTAAAATTAGGATGTTCCAATTCTAAAGTATTTTAGAATAGATGACTCCTGACGTGGTGGTATACCCGCAGGTGATGGAGTCACCCTTCCTAAAGAGGTCTTCTGGACTGATGAGAAAAGGGATTTGCATGATTGACACATCACTTGCTTAGGCAATTGATTCAATCATGAGATGTCAAGTATCACATTAGATATTGCTTTTGCACTAGCCGCAATAATAAAGATATTAATCCAATCCTAAAGAAACATTAGAAAGCAGTTATAAACATGAGTGTTCTTGATATACGGTAACGGCTGCCTCCTTCAAGAGGCGGTTATCATTTCAGGCTTCCAAAGTGATCTGGATGACAGAGTAGCCGTCAGAGTTAAAGTTTACCCTCTTTCGAAGAGCAGTATGTTGGACAGTGATCCAAGCGGATACTGAGGTAGGCATGGCGCATCATACTAATTAAATTCAGTGAAAAGATACAGTCTAAGAAGTTTGTTGGATTTGGAGTTCATTTATGAACTTGGTCCCATCGGATATCCAGACGAGTTTTAAGAGAGGTATGGCTCATTTCGAGAGATAGTCGTTCTCCGCGAAATTGAGATATAGAGAGATAAAGATAGAAATATTGAAGCGGATCCACTCACTGAGACTATTTCTCAAACACGAATATCTCTCAAACATGTTTTGCGAAACTGATTAGAAAAGAAGTTGGGTGTTCGGTAACACACAGGCTATAAATATACGGCACCGTAATAATTAGCCTTAAGTGGAAGTAGAAGATTGTTGGCTATAGTGCCCTCAAGACAATTATTGTAATCGCAGACAGGCGATTATCATGATTGAGGGATACAGGTAGAACAGTCTTACTCAAGATCATAGTATAATATGTGGTTCATCTTTATCATCATGTACATGTATTATGAGGTATTGCGGATCACTATTACATGTTGATAGAGCCCATAGGATTCATACTTAACTACCAGGATTATTGTGGCTATAAGCAAATCCTAAAATGTCCATAGTCGTAGGAATATCGAGACTGGGGATCGATATTCCAGAGTAGACTGGTGTATACGTTTCTTGGCCCCAACGAGGGGCGATGGCCGGTCTCACAGCCATTAGTGTCAGTTAGTCACTAAAGATAGCACACAGGTGCTCATTGAGTTATGAGCTACACTGGACGTACTCCCCGGGAACATGTTAGATGGTATTATACCTATTGTCAGGTAGCAGTTCTCTGGTGACATGAGTACAGTTTAGTCTGTCGACCTGAGATCGATATTTGTCTTGTGTGAGTTCCCACTGTGCTTTGATTACTACCTTATCATGGCTCTACCGAGTCGTGGAAACATGTTTTAGTTAGGTACAGTCCTAAGCCATATGGAGGCAGTGAGCGGATCGTTAGAGATTCGTCTCCCGATATTGAGGGTAGATGCCACGCTGTGTACGAATGGCCATCACCAGAAATTCTTGATCGAGATGGACGAGAATTACTGATTTGGATCAGTAGTTTCTCAGTGGGTAATGGACTTCACACCGACATGACTTATCGCGTTATTAGGGGTCTGACTTTATCCACTCCCTAGACCCGATATGCGATACTTTTATACGAACAGATCAGATTGTATGTAGATTGTCACTTTCAGGCTCAGTAGAGATACAAACAAGTTTTCTTATCGGCCTTCCTTTCGTTCAATACCTGGGTAGCCGTTACGTATAGCTAGTGTCGCTGACGTGCTTATGATTAAATCCACTGCCAGCGTATTGTCGAGTCTTTAGAGTCTCACACAGAGGGTTTCCCAGCTCGGACGAAACGATATAGTTTGTGTATTTTGATACGTACTCAGGTTCGATTAAAATACGTGTTTTTATACACGTGTTTTTAATCGAACATTTTTTTAATACTAGCCGGTTTGAAAGATAGCCAAGTTATCACATTTTGGATTAAATGTGAGCTGGTATTATATATCTCTTTTAGTATCTCTTTTCGGTATTCGTATTTTGACAGAATACGGTATTTATACGAATACGGGTATTTGTATAAATACGTGTATTTGTGTCTTGATATAAATACGTGATACAAATATGAGTATCCATATTTTATACGAATATGGGTGTATGTATTTTGATACGAATACGGGTGTATGTATTTGTAACATATACTTGTATTAGTGTATTTGTATATATATTTATATGTGTACATATACATATGTGTATGTGTACAATAAGGCGGCCTCTCTTTTCTTCTCTTATCTTCTTGATTATTTGTGAATGATGTAGGCTTGTAACTCACCATGGTGAGTCACAGCCCACTCATTCAAAAGAATAAAAGAAAAGGGGGGGAAAAAGAGTAAGGTAAGATTTATTCATTCTTTTAGCCATGCTCGAAAAACTACACCTAAGTTTTTCTCTTCTCCTCTCTTGGTTTTTTCTAAGTGAAGAATGGAAAAGGATTATAAAAGATCAATTTAAGATTGGCCACTACTACATCCTAGTGATCAATTCTTCGTAAGTTTTGATCAGCACTTGCTTCACTTAATTTTTTTGTGAAGCTTGAGCCTAAATTAGGGCTTTTTCGAGATGGATCATCTTCGTCAAGGAAGACCGACTCCCAAGCTCGTTTCCGACAACCTAAAAAGCTAAGTAAGTGGAAAGAAAACGAAGGACACGACTACAAAGGTTGTAATCACAAACCTAGTAGTTAACTCCTTCTAGTTTAGTGTTTGGATTCAATTCTAGGTTGCAGCAGTTCGTGTTCAAGTTTCAAAAAATTTCATTTTGTATTCCGCATTGGCCGCTAGTTTGCGGCACGAGCACAAGCGTCTGCCAACAAACCAGAGAATCATAATCCTCTCTATTAACCATTAAACCATGCCTTGTAAGATTTAAACTACAACAAAGTGGACTATAGACCATTTTTTTATCAGTACAATGATGATCTTCTCAGAGTCTTAAACACTCAGCATTCATATTGATGTGAAGTCAATTTTGAAATCAGAAACAGTCTATTGTAAATGGATTTAAACATTAAGTACGCGTATGGATAAGATTTCATCTACATACTGTAAAAATTCTATCAACTATGCATGTGAGGGAAAACCAGATATACACTTCCAGAGAAGCAAATAAATAATGAGATGAGAAATAAAGTAATAAAGATTGCTCATTTTCAAAAGCTCTGGCATGATAAATCTACAGGTCTCTAATGCCCATTAGAGGTTTAGATCATGACACTTTTATATCAATCAAAATGCCAAATAGTTTTTCAACTGCTTTACCTATATTTCAAGGGCTTCAAATACTAAAATTGGCAATTCACAGCATTTCAAATATACATAGTTATAAGCATCAAAACCCACTTAACATGCATTTGATTTTAAGATTCAGATCACAATTAGCTTTCTTGGTTCTTTAACATTTCCTTGCACATTATATTTAACTCTAGTATGATACTATTATACCGTCGGCTTTTGCTCATTAGGTGCAAAATAAGAAATTTCTGGAATATAGTTTCCTTTTAATTTTTCGTGCTGACCATCATGTCAAGAATTGCCTTTGGATTGATTGCACGAATTGGAGAAAGATATTCTGGCTAGATCAGCAACAAGAAAAGCATGGAACCCAAAATGTGCTTTGAACAACAAGAAAAACGAAAGAAGGAAAAAACAAGCAATATTCTCAATTAAAAAAAAGTGCTTCATCAGCAAAACGAAGTCCCAAACTAATGTTATCAATGCCATAAATTCTCAGAAGTCAAACTCAAACAGAAATTACTGCAAAACAGGAATAACTGAATCGAAAATTACAAACCTTTGCTCGTTTGAAAAAAGAGACGAAGTCGTCATCAGTAAGATGTCCAATACACCACTGGATCCATATCACATCATATCTTCCAGCTTCTGGAGTGAAGTCCTATAGTGAAAAATTATAATCCAAAGTTAAAGGGCGTTTTGGTGCATGCTGAGAAAATTATCTTCAGACAACGAAAATGACCAGATGAAGGAGCAAAAGGCCAAATCACCTGAAGTGAGGCAGTGTAAAAGTTGACTGCTCTGTGGCCATCTATATCCATATCTCCAGAATGATCAGCTAAATTTTCACGGGCAGCATCAAGGAAATGGGACACCGGTTCTAAAAGGTCAACCTGCATGAAGCATTAATTTAGATGCACAATTCACAAAAGGCTGATTAATAATGATTTCAATTACAGAACCAACAAGGTCTTGTCTTTTTCTTAATTGGAAAAAAGGTAATATACTGTGCAAGTACTTATACCTCCTCAAGTGATTTATTACAACAAATACCCCCTCTGATCATCTATCAAAACCTTGTTGTTGACAAGTGAATTAGAGGTTTTAAGGGTTTTCTTCTATAAGCGAGGGGGTGTTCGTGCTAAGAAGTCACTCTAGGGGCTATAAGTGCTGTACGAGGTATGTACAAAGCGCGGCTGATCCACAAACTGTAAATGAATATGAACCTTAAACCATGTTTTATGTAGCTTTCTGCAAGATAACATGTACGGAATGTTATATGCTTTCCAATCATTCAGTTCTGCAACTTGGTTAATCCACATCGACTATGTACTTATGCACACTAATCATCGACAATTAGAAGCATTTTCCTCAGAATAATTGTACAATTTGAATGGCAACTAGTATATACACGATCTATATAGGTACTTGTATATCCATTATCTTTAACATCATGTTTGAACTATGTTATAACGAATTAAATAAAAAGGTTTGCAAATTTTATTGTCAACATGAAAATAATGCAACTTATCATAACTAATTCATGTTCATCATTGTATACGAGCCTTGATGTGATATGCATTGTGCATGATGACTAAAATGATGAATTGTTGCTCATGAGTTTACATTCTAATAATATGGATGTTGGACGAAACTAGCAACTATAGGATCATAAAGATGAGAGAAAGAGATTGAGAGATGCAATCGCCGTCAAGATGAATACAGTCGACGACGGTCAAATTAATCAACTCTGATGAGAGTGCTGGTGTTAAAGGCAAGAAAAGTTTGTCACGGTCAAAAGGAACAGCTCCGGCAAGAGATTCTGGAGCGGTGAACCGTACATGAAAGAGCAAGGGAAAGGTAAGAGGAAGAAGGAGCAATGGTTATATGCTTTGAGAGGAGGAGCAATAATTAAATACATACTCTTTTCTTCCCCCGAATTACCCAAAGCAATAACTAATTACCTTGGGCATAAATGCTAGCCGCTGTCTGTCCTATCTGGCAAAAGTAATTGCCAGCTGGGAGGGTAGCATGCGTATGGGGTATGTAAAGTATTTCTCTACAAAGCAAGGGTGGTCCGGTAGAGCTACCCACTTAATCAACAAACACACAAAACTCCAGAAACAATAGAAGATAAATACCACAAAGTAACATGTCTACTGACCGACAAATTGTAATAATGTGTAAGCGTGTTTCCTACTAACCTTTTTTACTGTAACAAGGTGTAATTGGCAAAAAAAAATCCTTTTAAGCACCCCAAATGGTATATTGTTTCACGAAAAAATTTGGTACTAAAGTGATAACTTTTCAATCTACGGTGTGTTCAACATCAAAACTTAATAACGGTACACGTGCCTTTATCTACAAATTAGCCTATATACAAACATCAGGGGGGAAAAAGTATCGACAACAGGAGTTTGTTTACAAGAGATTTTCATAACAAAATAAGAATCTATGAACCGGGTTAATTACCTCATTAAAATGCCTCAAAAGCAGATTCTTTGTGATCCTCCCAATGCCAGAACCACAATCTACAATCAAAATTTTTGCAAAATCCAATAAAAACACCAAAAAAACACTGAAGCTAAGCGGAAAAAAAAGACAAGTAATCAAAGAGAGTTAGGTGGGTACCTAGGGCAACAAGATGCCGCCTCTGAGCTCCAAATCGAGCGGGCAACAGAGATTTGAGGAAAGCATCGCTTCCTTTAACGTCGGCGTCGTTGACGTGGCCATAGCCACCAAGAACCCCATCGACCGATGCCTCAACGCCCTTTCTTAATGGATAAAAGGAATCAAATTTGAGAAAAAAAGAAATCTAAAGCGAAAGGGATTGAATTTAAGAAGCAAAGGAAGCTAGGGTTTGCTTACTTGCCAGTAGGAGATGCCTTTCGAGTACCAATCGCGGCGTTTGGCGTCGTCGCTGTCGGCGCCGATTTCTTCTATCCACATATCTTTGGCGCTGCTGAATCCCCTGCCCTTCGAGTCTACTCCACCAATGTCCATCGTCGGAGGCGGCAGCGGCGGCGGAACCACCGCTTGAGATTTAACAAGAGATCGAGGGAGGGGAGAAGTGATACGTGCTTGTATCTCTTTTGAGCTATTTTAATCGGACCTCCAAATCTTTTGTATTTGCAAATGCAACCTCGTATAATTCGTAGACCCTCGAATCATTTTCGTAATCTTAAATAAGCCCCTCCTCCATTGCTGTTTAGTTTTTAAACGGTGGTTGATTGACTCAACTATGACCTTAAATCCCTCATTTGTCAACCCTCTGTGTGTTTCGTTTCTTGCAAGATTATGAAATTTGGATTTTAAAATAGTACGGTTGAAATTTCTGGATTTGGTAATTTGTTATTTGGTTGGTTTTGGATTTCTAGTATTGGATTTGTAGATTCTTATAATATTTGTTTGGTTGGTGAAAATAAAGTGGGATTTGGATTTGAGAATTTTAGAGAGAGATAGATAGAGAGAGAATTATTAAATAAATAAAGTACACGGTCCCATCTAAAAGTACAATAAATAGTGCAAATCCTTGAAAATCCTTTAAAAAATTTAGGATTCAAGAATCCTTATTTTATGGTGAGTCTCCCATAAAATATAAAGGAATCATAGAAATCCAAATCTATCAACCAAACACAAAATTATGGAATCTTAGGATTCCACAATCCAAATCCATACTAATCAACCATAAAAGAAAATCTTCTATCTATAGTGGCATTGTGGCAGCGCTATAGAGGATCATGAGACTTACATTCATTGTTGAGTTTGAGTGGTTGGTTGTAACGAGCTTGTCCTGAAATTTATAAAAAGGAAGAAGAAGACATGCGTCGATAGTGGATGGAAAAATATAATCGTAGCCAAAATGGTCACTTAATTTAAGCAAGTTAGAATATAAAATTAAATGGGAGGAACAAAAATCTACTGATTTTAGGGGTCTTTTCTTACAAAAATCTACAGATAGTTAAAGATCGAGAGTGCTTTTCTTACAACTACAGATTTTAGGGGTCTGTACTTAAAATAACAAAGATTTTGGGCACATACGGAAAAAACCCATTTTCTTGCTAAGTTATGTATTTTATTATTATTATTAAATGGTTAAATTGATCTATACTTATGAAAAAAATGAGAAAAATGGACCCTTAGAAGATATAGAAAAACCAACACGTGCGGCCATTTGATCAGACGGCAAGAGCTAAAGTACCGTGTGCACGCGCGAAAAGAAGCATCAAAGTAAAATCCTTTCTTCCTAGTTTGATTATCTTCTCCTTTTCCTTTCCTACTAATTGCATATAGTTTCCTTCATTTGTGCCACTTCTAGCATTTTATCACTAATCAACTGTTTATTAGAATGTAGCACCCACAAAGTTTTTCAATTTCATTTGAAGTAGATTCTACTAAAAATATAGTTTCAAATAGTTGTCTCAACAAAAAGAGCATAGTTATGAGAATTTTCCATGTAAACAAAGTGTTTTATCAAGTCAAAATAGGACTATTGAGGGGGGAAAACAGAAAACGAAGAGGAATAAAATGTACTATCAAATTTCATGCTTTAAATGCCGAATGTTGGATCTTTCGGTCTCGCTTTACCTTTCACATTTAAAAATAAACGACCACATGCACTCTAAACGTTTTTTCAAATACAAGTAACATAAAACAACACAAACAAATTTCCTTTAAATAATTAAAGGAAACGATAGCATTGCCACCATTGGTAAAGTTAAAATATGGCTAATCAAATGAGGGGTCAATATTTAAAATCAGTAAATTTCAATGTCTGTACCAACTGCTCGATATGAATCATGAACTACAACTTTACACTTGATTCACATTACATCGAGTAGTAAACAGGCAAAGTTCCAGTCGTAAAGAAGCTTTTCGTCATGGCCACACCACTCACCGGTTACAAACATTATTAACTAAGTCGAACATTATTAGGCATGACAAAGAACCAAAGAATGGGCCGCGAAGAGGAAAAGTTTGTGCTTCAAGTGGGTTACCGATCATAGTTTGTTACATAACGACGAACACGGTAATATATATTACCATGGAATCTGTTGAGCATCCCACGCAAAGAACTTGCCATTGTCGCTGGCTTTAGCGTTGTCTATGATGCCTAGGAGCCTTTCCACCGAGAACTCGGTACTGAAGAGCTTCCCCTCTGGAACTTTACTTTGAAAAGGTTTTGAAAGATCAGTGTCAACAGTTCCTGGATGCAAGAGGATGCAAAATGATTGGATCCTTTCGCAGAGCAAACTCCACAGATATGTTCCTTGTCACTGCATATGTTAACCAAATAATGTAGAATGAAAACATTAGTAATCTTCATATTTCTTAAGAGTCTAATACCCTTAACTGTAACTACTTTTCAATAAACTACCTTAACATAATTTTATTCCAGGAAGCTTCTTTAAAGTGCACATTTAAGGGAATTTTTTTTGTTAAAACATTCCTTGTAAAGCCAATGATTATGGGTATTTTCACTAAACTACCCTAATATTACAGAGGTCTAAATATCAGGTTTATTGGTAGTGCTTTTATAGATTAAAGGATCCAGAAATAGCTAAAACAACATGTTTATGAAAAATCACTCAGAAAAGATTTTTGCAGACTTTTAGCCACTTATGTACAATGTTGTCGGTCTAATATAAGAGACCGCATTTATGCAAATATTAAACACACCTCTGATGGTGATGGAGGCCTGGATATCCTTGAGATGTTGTCCTCCGTCGATCTATTGTGAGCGTTGATGAAGAGTTGAGATCGACGCAGATGATTGTCTTCTTGAGCGTGTGGATCTCAATGGGTTGATTTTGGGGTGAAGCTGAGCTACCTGCAAAGAAGTCTCGGGGTGGTTGTACCACCGTGGATCCTCCGACGATCAAGTTAGTCGAGAAATTTGAGCAAAGTAGCGGCTTGTTGGATTGAAATTTCCCTTACCTGAGTTGTCTGAGAGAGGGGTTTTTATAGTGGTCGCTTGGAGCGAGATGGCATGAGATCTTCGCCGTCGGTTACGCCCCTGGCGTTACGCCTGCGTGAATAACGGGATCCCCCATTAATGACGAGATACGCTCGTTAATGGAGAGATACGGCGGCGTGGAACGCGGGATGTTGGGTGGCGGATATCTCGCTTCTGGCGAGATACGCGGAGCCATGGCGGAGACGCTTGGGCTCTGCGTCCTTAGTTTCTCGGTAGAACCGGTGATGCTTAGCTCGGTGGGGGCTCGGAGGCGAGCGGGAGGCCGAGAAAGCTCGGTTCTGTGATAGCTCGGAGGCGAGCTGGAAGGGCTGAGGAAGGCCAGCGTGTAGGAGGTTCGAAGGCGAACCGATGGTTATTTGTAAGACGAGCATGGAAGTGTTCTGGAGGCCATCGAAGGTCGAGTCAGTCCTCGGGGCGAAAGCCTGGGAAATGCCTTCAATATATCGTGCTTGCTCCTGTCCCGTGAGCTCCGAGACATGTCATCTACCACGTATCATGATCTGGGGAATTCCCACTTATGAGTATCATCATTAACCCCCCACTCTCGTCCTGACCTATTTATGGGCCGGGCCGAGAGTGGTCTGATCGGTTTTCTGAGCACAGACTGTTGCCAAAAATATATCGGCGCGGATTTTCGGGGCGACTCGGTGAAGGGCAGTTGCGTCGTTTGGATTTACGAGCCCGCGTGGCGTATCTCGGGCGCTTGGATCTCTGCGCGCATCTCTGATGACGTCGGTGGATCAGGGGAAAGGATTGTGCATTAAAGAGGGGGCGCCGATTCGCTTGTATGTCCGTTGAGGTGCAGGCCACGCGTCGGCAGCGGGTTGGCGGACACGACAGGCTGTCACTGTCGCCTGCGATCGAAGGGTTGTCCCCAATGGTCATTCGATACGTGGAAACTTAACGGCCGACGGACGCGAAGGTTCGTTTTGGCGGGAATTAATCTGGACCGTTGGATGCCTTTCCTGGAGGGTATAAAGAGGAGGGGACCCCCCATAGGGCCAGCACTTCCTTCATAATTTCCCTTCGTTGCCGAAGATTGCCCGGCGCTTCTACCTTTTAGATCGGATCGCCCGTGCTTTTACCTTGGCCATCCCCTTCTTTTGAATCAGGTTAGATGTCTCCATCCGAAGAGTCTGTAGAGGTAGTTAGGGTAGAGTTGGGTGATGAGGTTTTGGTTGTTGGAGCCGAGTCCGGAGGATCTTTTTCCTCTTCGGCTCCAGATAACCAAGAGGGTTCGTCTCCTTCTTCGTCCTCTGTGTCGGGTGTTCTCCACCGAACACAGACGCGACCGCGTAGATCCGTCTTGTCAGAATTTCGAGGGCAGATGCTATTTGGTGCTATCCGTCCACCTCTCCGAAGATACCAAGTTGATTTATGACACCGTGTATCGAAGGTTTAGACGGATGCGGCCGATGTAGCAGACTTCGTCAGATTCCCTCTCGTTGAGGGGTTTTTGATTGTGGGGACGCTCTTCCCTGTAGACGCAAGCCCCTGCAGTTAATTACGCTACCGCATCGTGGTAACCACTTTCTCTTTCTCCATATGGTCTGTCACGCCCCGCTTCCCAGAGTACGCAAGATTTGGGCACGTGACATAGCCAACCATGCTACCTGTGGGTAGGAAGTATCCATCCACAGTCACATTACGGTTGTAAGGATATCAAGAACAGAATAAAACTAATCTAATACATGTCCAAATCCATAATAACAAGAATCAATAAACAATAAGTGCGGAAGCTAATGATCCAATACAATGAATAAACAGTATGTCCCATAATGCGGGCTCACATCTGGAAATGAAATGACATAAATAAACTAAACTCTAAAGAACTCACAGTTCAGCCTGCTGGCTGAAGTACTCCTGCTCGGTCGACGTCAAAGGTACGGAATCTGGGCCATGCAAAACCCAGACGTCAGCGCGTCATGATATCAAGTATAGCATAAACATGGTAATAAACAATGCAAGTATGAACATGAATAAAGCAGTTATAAGAAGTAACCAGCAGGGTAATGTGCAATGGTGACTAAACTGTCATATCAGGTTTTCTACTCTACAGTCTTTGAAACCAATTGATGAATCGTCGATGTAACTCAATAGTATCCCGTGCGTGCCCGGGACCACGGTCATGACCCTCGGGGCTGAGTCCGAGACGTGCCGCTAAGCAGTAAAAGGTAGTAGGATAGACAAGTGATGTCAGCATCATCACTCCCGGACTGGCCAAGCCCGTAAGACTGATCAGAACAATGTATCGAACTGTTGAGTTACAAGTCGGTTTCACCTTTGATTTCCCCATACCCCCAAACTATGTATGTCAGGTCAGGTATTCAGTAGTCAAGGACTAATGCCAACAAAGTCAAGTAAAGGTAGGTCTGTCTGGATCGACAGCAGGAATAGGTAGGTTTGTCGGCATTAGGCACGAGATCAGGAACAAGTAATGTCATGGTACGACAGGATGAGTCGGTATGTATGTATATGTCAGGTGTAGCAGGGTCAGGTCAATATGTCGTGCAATCGGGTAAGTGCTCACAACCGGTATACAATCAATAATGAACAGTAGCAGGAAACAGTAAATAACAGTATTAATCTAGGTAAACACGGTGATGTTTCGTATTCTCTTATTAATCCGGTTCACGCACCTTTGAGGTGCAAAAGCCACAAGACGAAACAATAACGATAATATACGTAATGGAGTTACCTGAATTTGAACTAAGCATAATAATTGTCTCATGAGTGATTTTACAAATGAAGTGGGGATGATCTACTTGGTTTGATTAGTTAAGTATGAATTAATAGCAGACCGGTTAATACGAGCAATGATTTCATTGATTTAAAGTTACGGATAATCGTGATTAGCAATTCTAAGTTATAAAAGGTATCGATGTTGTAATATAGTTGTGTGGTTATAATATGATGATTAAGTTGTAGCATGTTAAAGCAAGTATTCGGATACTTGCCTCGGCGGTTCCGCAAACCGAAACACGGATGCGATGTCGGCAGAAACTGCGATATGGAAGCACGGGCCACGGATCGAGTCCCAACAGAGATCAACGGGATCACACGGACCAGGGGACTTCGCTGGAGCGTCGGGTTCGTCAGACGGCACGGTCGGATTCCGGCAAAAGTTAACGGCAACAAGTTAGCAATAAGATAAACATACAAGATCAACGGGATTTGCACCAAAGGAAGTAAGGTGATGCTTACAGAGGAGAAACATGGGTAACTATGACGGGCCCGACGGCGATGGACCCACCGGCGGTGAACAGGAGGCGCGGCGAGGGTGCTGGAACGGCTGAAAGGCTCGGGGTCGCTGGAAAGGGGTGCTGCGGTGAGTGGGGAGGAGTGTGGTCGGCTCTGGTGGTCGAGGGAGAGAGGGAGGTGGTCGGAGGTGGTGTCGACGAGGTCGCCGGCGCGTTTCTCCGGCGAACAGCGGGGTAGGCGATGGGTTAGGGTTCGTGTTGGGTGTTCCGGCGTGGGGAGGAGGGCAGCGACGACGAGGTCGGGTCGAGTAGGGTGAGAGGGTGCCGCGGGAGTCGTCGTCGACCGTAGGTGGCGTCGACGGCGAGGTCTGTGAGGGGATGGAGGCGTCGAGGAGATGGGTGCAGGCGCGGGAGAGAGAGGAGGAAGGAGGGAGGAGGTGCGGCCGGCTCGCGGTGGCGAGGGCGGCAACGGCGAGGTCGCGGGGGAGACGGCAGTGGGATCGCGAGACTAGGGTTAGGGTTCGTGTGGGTTTCTCGTGGTCGATGGGGAAAATAGGAGGCGGCTGTGCATGGTGAAAAATATATAGAGGAAGAGAGAGAGAGTTGTTGATAGAGAGAGAGAGATAGATTGAGTGAAGAGAGAGAGAGATTGAGGGAGGAGAGAGAGAGACTGGGGGAAAGAGAGGCGGGGCCCACGAGCTCAATAGGAGCTCGTGATTGGCCACGAGGTTTGGATTTGTTTAGGATTTGAGGGATAAGCCGTTAGTAAATATAGATTAGAAGGTATAAATATATATTCGATATTAAATTCAAATGGGCCCTTTTTGGCGCGAAATGAAACATCTCCAAATCGCGCCCGGGTTGCGCCCAAATGATCCAAATTCAAATTATAAGATTTTAAGCGGGTTCCAAATTTTGAAAATAGGTGTTTAATGATTAAAATGCATGCCCCCAAGTCGGACACTTGCACGCGCGCGTAGTCGCCCAAACTTGCCCGTTTAGCCGAACGGAACGGAATCTCGACACGCGGACGCTACCACGCGACTACTGGCGACGAGTAGGCTAACATGGACATCTTAAATTTCATTTTAGGAGTTAAAATTTGTTATGTGCCAAAATGACTTAACCGGGTAGAATTTAGCAATAAACACCAGAAAATCAGGAAAATTGGAAATGAGCAAACCACAACCCTCAACTAGTAATATGAATAGTATTATTGGGCTCGGGTGTTACATCATACCCAACTACAAAAGAATTTCGTCCTCGAAATTCCAAGAATACAAGATAGCTAACTACTGGAAAAGGTGAGGGAATTTCTGCCGGATCTCGTCTTCTCGCTCCCAAGTGGATTCTCCATGCGATCGATTACCCCAAGAAACTAGCACAAGAGGGATAACCTTGTCCTTAAGAACCTTTTCTCTTCGGTCCTTGATTTCAACTGGTCGCTCCTCGAAAGTCAGATCCTCTCGTACAGTCAACTCCGAATGATCCAAGACCTGAGTCTCATCACGAACATACCTCCGTAGTTGAGACACAAGAAACACATTGTGAACTCCTGCTATTGACGGCGGTAATGCCAACCTGTACGATACCTCTCCGACACGCTCCAATATCTCGAAGGGTCCAACGAATCGGGGACTAAGCTTTCCCGACTTCCAAAACGAATCACCCCTCTAGTCGGTGATATCTTCAGGGATACCAAATCACCCACGGCGAACTCTAGGGGTCTTCTTGACGTGTCGGCCCAACTCTTCTGTCTGTCTTGAGCTGCCTTCATATGCTTCCTGATTGTATTCACCTTCTCGACTGTTTGTACCACCAAATCTGGTCCCAGTAACCTTCGTTCACCAACACCATCCCAACAAACAGGTGAACGACACTTACGACCATACAGTGCTTCAAACGGGGCCATCTGAGTAGTTGCTTGGAAGCTGTACGGAAACTCCATCAGGTGTAGATGATCTTCCCAAGAACCTTTGAAGTCCAACATGCAAGCCCTCAACATATCTTCAAGGGTCTGGATCGTTCTCTCTGATTGTCCATCGGTCTGAGGATGATAAGCTGTGCTAAACTTCAATCGAGTCCCCAAACTTTCTTGTAAGCTCCTCCAAAAGTGTGACAAGAATCGAGTGTCCCGATCGGACACGATGCTTACCGGTACTCCATGCAATCTGACAATCTCCTGCATGTACCGCTCTGCCAAAGTCTCTGTCGATTGACCAACCCGAAAAGGAATAAAGTGAGCTGCCTTGGTCAACCGATCGACAATCACCCATACTGCATTGTTGCCCTTTGGACTCCGCGGTAAAGCCGTCACGAAATCCATGGTTATATGTTCCCACTTCCATTGAGGAATCGGAAGTGGTTGCAACAAACCAGCAACCCTTTGGTGTTCAGCCTTGACTTGCTGACACACCAAGCACTTAGCCACGAAGCGAGCAATTTCCCACTTCATACCTTCCCACCAGAAATGCTGTCGAATATCTCGGTACATCTTTGTCCCTCCTGGATATACAGAGTAAGCTGAACTGTGTGCCTCCTTCATAAGCTCTTCACGCACATCTCCTTTTGGCACACACACACGGCTACCATATCTCAACGAACCATCTTCATGGACCAGTAAATCTCTTCGTAGTCTAGCCTCAACCTGCTCTCGAAACTTCTGCAGTCTAGGATACTGCGATTGTGCCGCTTTAATCTTCTCAACTAAAGACGACTGTACTTGCAGTTGCATCAACTGTCCTGTAGCCCGCGGTAGCACAACCTCCAAGTCAAATCTCCGAAAATCCTCGATGATCTCTCTCTGTGCAGTCACTAACTGAATTGCTGGTAACCGACTTAGCGCATCTGGCACGACGTTAACTTTTCCCGGATGGTACTTAAGGTCGAGGTCGTAGTCGGCCATCAGCTCCAACCATCTGCGTTGCCTCATGTTCAACTCCTTCTGAGTGAACACATATTTCAAACTCTTGTGATCCGTAAAGACTTCAACTCTCGCCCAAAAGGTAGTGTCTCCAAATCTTCAGGGCGAAGATCACGGCTGCAAGCTCCAAGTCGTGAGTCGGATAGTTCTTCTCATGAGTCTTCAGCTGTCTCGAAGGCCAATGTACATCCATCCGTCCAAGCAAACGGTACCTCCTTACGCGTAAGCTTGGCTAACGGCTCAGCTAAACGAGCGACGTTCTCCACAAATCTTCTGTAGTAGCCGGCTACTCCAAGGAACTTCTTATCTCAGCTACATTCCTTGGAATAGGTCAATCCCGAACTGCTGCAATCGTTTCGGGATCAACGGCGATTCC
This sequence comes from Agapanthus africanus, assembly GCA_030015575.1. Classification (NCBI taxonomy): domain Eukaryota; kingdom Viridiplantae; phylum Streptophyta; class Magnoliopsida; order Asparagales; family Amaryllidaceae; genus Agapanthus; species Agapanthus africanus. Next base: position 673,256,206 of record JASDDO010000022.1, on the reverse strand, counting down.
ATCGCCCGACACGACATGCCCCCGAAACTTCACTTCTTCCAGCCAGAATTCGCACTTACTCGTCTTCGCGAATAATTTCTCTTGTCTCAGCGTCGGCAGTGCGATCCTTCTTCCTCACTAAAGAACTGGAGCTCCCCAATGTGAGTTGCTGCTTAGAATCCATCCCTTCTCGAGTAGTTCACCCACCTGTTCCTCAGCTTCTTCCTACTCCACCGGTGCCATCGGATACGCTTTAGACACTGGCGCTGCACCAGGACTAAGGTCAAACGTGAACTCCACGTCTCGCTTCGGCGGTAAGCCCGAAATGTCTTCAAACACATCCACAAAGTCGCGAACAACTGCCGGCTCTTCCTTACTATCCACTACCATAGCCGCAAGAATATTGTTCGTCGGCCTAGCCCTAAACTCGACTGGCCCGACAGAACAGCTTTCTCCAATGAAAGTAAACTTAGGATGTCCGGAAATCTGGAAATTACCTTCCTTGCCCTACAGTCAAAGTGGGCGTGGAAAGTGCCAAGAAAATCCATTCCCAAGACTACTTCATAACTGCCCGCATCAATCACCAAGAAAACTGCAAAGAGCTCCCGACCACAAACAACAACAGCACGATCTCTACCTTCCTTACTAGCTATGATTTTCCCATTCCCAGTGTGTATGTCCCAGAAACTGGACAGGGTCATGCAGGTGATCGAGTGTGTAGTTATAAATTTGGATGACATAAACAATGGGATGCTCCGAGATTAAGTAATGCCAAAGCGGAAAAACCATGAACGAGTAAATTACCTGAATCCTCTTCCCCCGATGCCTTAGCTTCTTCCGTTGTCAACACGAACGCTCGAGCCTGCTGTGGTTCTTGAGTAAGCGGTTCCTGTCCTTGGAACGGTCCCTGCGGAGGCTTCTGTGTATCATCCTTTGTGTGAGGCTTCGACGGACAAGCATCAACGGTGTGATCTGCCGCTCCACATCTAAAACAGAGTCCCAGCCTCATACGACACTTCTTTCGCACATGTCCGGGTTTATGGCAGTATCTACAGATCACTCTCCCCTTCTGATCACCCATACTTGTTTTCTTCATTGGTGCCACGCTGCGCCGGTTCACTGGAATACTTCTACGTACGGACGTGGGGTCCAGTGCAAATGCTGGTTCCAGCTCGAGTTGTTCCTTTAGTTTCTCCAGCAATCCCCTTATCACCCTTTGCCTGGCGGCTAAGACCGCTTGCCCTGGGTCCATCTCCAAATTCTGACCGGCCATATTCCTGGAAATCAAAGTACCCACGTTAGCATGATGATAGTTTTCGAGTATAGATCAAGGCTAGAACTCCAAGATACTTAAATAGAGTGCTGCATTGTAGCTATGCCGCGGTATCATAGCCGCAATTACTTAACTCCACCCAAGTCGCCTAAGTCCTAGAGATAACAAGAAGTTAGGTTTTTGAGTTAACAGTGCAAAGTAAGTTTGCATGTCGACATGATCCGGAAGAATGATTCAAGGATGGTAAAACGGTCAAAGTGGCAGGACATGTTTCCTAATCACGGGTATTCTGATTCGTGTATCGGGTGCGATACCCAACTACAAGGAATCAACCCAATTAACCTATGGCTCTGATACCATAAAACCATGTCACGCCCCGCTTCCCAGAGTACGCAAGATTTGGGCACGTGACATAGCCAACCATGCTACCTGTGGGTAGGAAGTATCCATCCACAGTCACATTACGGTTGTAAGGATATCAAGAACAGAATAAAACTAATCTAATACATGTCCAAATCCATAATAACAAGAATCAATAAACAATAAGTGCGGAAGCTAATGATCCAATACAATGAATAAACAGTATGTCCCATAATGCGGGCTCACATCTGGAAATGAAATGACATAAATAAACTAAACTCTAAAGAACTCACAGTTCAGCCTGCTGGCTGAAGTACTCCTGCTCGGTCGACGTCAAAGGTACGGAATCTGGGCCATGCAAAACCCAGACGTCAGCGCGTCATGATATCAAGTATAGCATAAACATGGTAATAAACAATGCAAGTATGAACATGAATAAAGCAGTAATAAGAAGTAACCAGCAGGGTAATGTGCAATGGTGACTAAACTGTCCTATCAGGTTTTCTACTCTACAGTCTTTGAAACCAATTGATGAATCGTCGATGTAACTCAATAGTATCCCGTGCATGCCCGGGACCACGGTCATGACCCTCGGGGCTGAGTCCGAGACGTGCCGCTAAGCAGTAAAAGGTAGTAGGATAGACGAGTGATGTCAGCATCATCACTCCCGGACTGGCCAAGCCCGTAAGACTGATCAGAACAATGTATCGAACTGTTGAGTTACAAGTCGGTTTCACCTTTGATTTTCCCATACCCCCAAACTATGTATGTCAGGTCAGGTATTCAGTAGTCAAGGACTAATGCCAACAAAGTCAAGTAAAGGTAGGTCTGTCTGGATCGACAGCAGGAATAGGTAGGTTTGTCGGCATTAGGTACGAGATCAGGAACAAGTAATGTCATGGTACGACAGGATGAGTCGGTATGTATGTATATGTCAGGTGTAGCAGGGTCAGGTCAATATGTCGTGCAATCGGGTAAGTGCTCACAACCGGTATACAATCAATAATGAACAGTAGCAGGAAACAGTAAATAACAGTATTAATCTAGGTAAACACGGTGATGTTTCGTATTCTCTTATTAATCCGGTTCACGCACCTTTGAGGTGCAAAAGCCACAAGACGAAACAATAACGATAATATACGTAATGGAGTTACCTGAATTTGAACTAAGCATAATAATTGTCTCATGAGTGATTTTACAAATGAAGTGGGGATGATCTACTTGGTTTGATTAGTTAAGTATGAATTAATAGCAGACCGGTTAATACGAGCAATGATTTCATTGATTTAAAGTTACGGATAATCGTGATTAGCAATTCTAAGTTATAAAAGGTATCGATGTTGTAATATAGTTGTGTGGTTATAATATGATGATTAAGTTGTAGCATGTTAAAGCAAGTATTCGGATACTTGCCTCGGCGGTTCCGCAAACCGAAACACGGATGCGATGTCGGCAGAAACTGCGATATGGAAGCACGGGCCACGGATCGAGTCCCAACAGAGATCAACGGGATCACACGGACCAGGGGACTTCGCTGGAGCGTCGGGTTCGTCAGACGGCACGGTCGGATTCCGGCAAAAGTTAACGGCAACAAGTTAGCAATAAGATAAACATACAAGATCAACGGGATTTGCACCAAAGGAAGTAAGGTGATGCTTACAGAGGAGAAACAGGGGTAACTATGACGGGCCCGACGGCGATGGACCCACCGACGGTGAACAGGAGGCGCGGCGAGGGTGCTGGAACGGCTGAAAGGCTCGGGGTCACTGGAAAGGGGTGCTGCGGTGAGTGGGGAGGAGTGTGGTCGGCTCTGGTGGTCGAGGGAGAGAGGGAGGTGGTCGGAGGTGGTGTCGACGAGGTTGCCGGCGCGTTTCTCCGGCGAACAGCGGGGTAGGCGATGGGTTAGGGTTCGTGTTGGGTGTTCCGGCGTGGGGAGGAGGGCAGCGACGACGAGGTCGGGTCGAGTAGGGTGAGAGGGTGCTGCGGGAGTCGTCGTCGACCGTAGGTGGCGTCGACGGCGAGGTCTGTGAGGGGATGGAGGCGTCGAGGAGATGGGTGCAGGCGCGGGAGAGAGAGGAGGAAGGAGGGAGGAGGTACGGCCGGCTCGCGGTGGCGAGGGCGGCGACGGCGAGGTCGCGGGGGAGACGGCAGTGGGATCGCGAGACTAGGGTTAGGGTTCATGTGGGTTTCTCGTGGTCGATGGGGAAAATAGGAGGCGGCTGTGCATGGTGAAAAATATATAGAGGAAGAGAGAGAGAGTTGTTGATAGAGAGAGAGAGATAGATTGAGTGAAGAGAGAGAGAGAGATTGAGGGAGGAGAGAGAGAGACTGGGGGAAAGAGAGGCGGGGCCCACGAGCTCAATAGGAGCTCGTGATTGGCCACGAGGTTTGGATTTGTTTAGGATTTGAGGGATAAGCCGTTAGTAAATATAGATTAGAAGGTATAAATATATATTCGATATTAAATTCAAATGGGCCCTTTTTGGCGCGAAATGAAACATCTCCAAATCGCGCCCGGGTTGCGCCCAAATGATCCAAATTCAAATTATAAGATTTTAAGCGGGTTCCAAATTTTGAAAATAGGTGTTTAATGATTAAAATGCATGCCCCCAAGTCGGACACTTGCACGCGCGCGTAGTCGCCCAAACTTGCCCGTTTAGCCGAACGGAATGGAATCTCGACACGCGGACGCTACCACGCGACTACTGGCGACGAGTAGGCTAACATGGACATCTTAAATTTCATTTTAGGAGTTAAAATTTGTTATGTGCCAAAATGACTTAACCGGGTAGAATTTAGCAATAAACACCAGAAAATCAGGAAAATTGGAAATGAGCAAACCACAACCCTCAACTAGTTATATGAATAGTATTATTGGGCTCGGGTGTTACATGGTCACTTCGTGTCGTGGGTGTTTGTTTTGTTTTTGGTTGCCAGTGGATTGTATACGGAGACTAATTTATGTTGTCGCCCGTAGGGCGTGGATTAGTCCAAATCCGTATTTTCTTAGATTTGGGTTTGGGGTTGGGTTTAAGGATGCGTTAGTCTCATTTGAGACTAAGATCAACTTAAACGTTTGTTAAGGATACATTAGTCTAATTTTAGACTAAGATCAACTTAATGATTTATTAAGGATACGTTAGTCTAATTTTAGACTAAGATCAACTTAACAGGATCATTTAGATCCAACAAAAGAGCATTTGGACTCTATTGTTTTAGTTTAGGGACTTTGCGGTCCAATTTAAAGACATCTTAGTCTGTAATGGTTAAGGACATCATAGTCCATGGGTTTAAGGATCCCACAGTCCGAGATTAAGGACATCATAGTCCATGGGTCCATGGGTTTAAGGACCCCATAGTCCATAGAATGTCTGGTTGTCGGGACCCATCACCTCTCTGAAGAAGTTGAAGGATTACTACGAAAAATATCAGAGGAGTGAAGAGATGTACCTTTGAACCAATTTTGGTTGGGAGATCTGTAGTCCACTCAGTTAAAATGTTAAACATTTGACAATGCTGAGCATTGATTTGGGTTCTGACAGCCTTTCTGTCTTTTATTGAATGCTGAGCATTTATTATAGCTCTAGGGGTTTATTTTAAAGAACGGTTTATGTTCTATCAGCGCACGCGTGAGAAATACGTGGCGCGCTTAGCGCTAGTTGATGGGCGCAAAGCGCTTCTGTTAAAATAGCGCACACGTGAGGAGCACGTGGCGCGCTTGGCGCTAGCGCCAGTCTATGAGCGCAAAGCGCTGGTTTATGAGCGCATAGCGCTATTTGTCCAATGGCGCATACGTGAGGAGCACGTGGTGCGCTTGGCGCCGTGCGCCAGTCCAAGAGCGCAAAGCACTATTTGTTAAGTGGCGCACACGTGAGGAGCACATGGTGCGCTTGGCGCTGTGCGCCAGTCCAAGAGTGCAGAAGCTCTTCTAATCAGTTTTATGATCTGAGAAATAAATTCTCGTTTATAAGAGACTTTGTCTCAAGGTTCTAAGAACAAAGTTCTTATTTTATAGGAGATATTTCAATCTCTTATTTTGGTGAAAGGCTTTGCCTTTATGGATCTATGATCCTAAGAGAATTGAATTATTCTCCCCCTTTTTATAATGAGATGTTCATGATCTCTTTTTGTAAAAAAACCCTAGTCTTATAGATCTATGATCTGTGAGAAGAATTATGTTCTTCTTCTTTAATGAGATTTTTTCTTATCTCTATTTTTTTTTACCTTGAAGAAAAGTTCTTCTTCTACCGAGAGCTTACTCTTCTTTCTGAGATTTCTCAAAGTTTATAGGGGGTTCCTCTATCTGAGACTTGAAGTCTTGGGGTCTTTATATAGGGCAGGCCGATTTGTTCAATCGGTTAAGGGGATCTGTTCTCCAATTGATTTGGGGATTTCTCCATCGTTAGTTCTTTGATCCAAGCGCTTCTGATTTACAGAAGGCAATCTTCTTGTTTTTAACAAGATTGGGAAATCTTTCCCCACTCAAAATTTATTCTGTATTTTTGGTGATTTTTAATCACCATTGGATCATTGTTCCAACGGTGCTTTTACAGAGCACAATATTTTTGTTTGGAAAGATTTTGAGGAATCTTTCCTTAACAGAATTTCATTCTGGTCAATTTATAATTTATCATTTTTATTGGATCTTTGATCTGACGGTGGGGAACATTTAGTTCCAGCGCTAGCGCACTCGTGCTTTGCACGTGAGCGATACTTCAGAGCGCTGGCGCCCTTTGCGCTGGCGCACTCGTGCTTTGCACGTGAGCGCTGCCTCAGAGTGCTGGCGCTCTTATGAAGAGCTGCTTATTTCAAATTTTCAAAACTTTGGACAGTGTTTTGCTCTGATTAGGGGAAACCCCCCACCGTTGCACTCACGTGGCTCACACGTAAGTGCAGCGGTGGCAGCATCTCCACCATTAGATCAACTTTGAAGTTGAAACGGCTCTCGGTGCCTATAAATAGGGCCTTTGGCCCTTAAGATGATTTCTGTTCATCTTCTTTCTTATTTTCTGTGAATCAATTTCTCCTTTAGAGCATAGCTCTCTATTTTAAGAACTCTCTTAAAGACAGAACTCTGTCAAATTTTTAGGTAAAATATCAAATCTTTGAAGAGATTAGTCAATAAACCAGGGTTTTACCCATTAACAGAGCTTTTGCTCTTCTTGGATCATATATCTTCAAGAAAACCATTTTTAGGGTTTCTCAACAGAGCTTTGCTCTTATTAGATCTTAGATCTTTCTTAGGGTTTGTTAACCCATCAACAGAGCTTTGCTCTTTTCAAATCATATAGATTTATTAATTTTTCATGAAAACTCTTGGAGTTTGTTCATAGATCTTGAAGATCTCAGAATTTTAATTCATTAAAAAAATTTATTTTCTGATGGGTTATTCCATCATTTTTACAGAGCAAGGCTCTTGAGGAATTTTTATTCCTTTCATCATCAGAGTTGACAGATGCCACTCTGTTATAGAGCGCTGCTCTCAATGAGAGATTTACTCCTAGGCCCGAGGGCCCTCATTAAATGAGAATCTTTCGAGGATTTCCTCATTTAATGACAGTCTCATCAAATGATGAGATTGTTTTATTAATGATGAACTGTCATCTAGATTATGTGGGTCTCCTTTGGTCTCTTTTCACTGCATTGCAGTGCGGTACAAATTTAAAGTGCCTAGTGATGGAACTTAATCTGTAGCATTGGCGACTGAAAATTTATTCTTTTTCGCGCATGTAATATGTCTTTCGACACTTCCTTCCCGTTCGTCCGTTCGGAAAGCAGATTCCCCGCAGCGCCAGTGGACCGATAAATTTTTGCACTGATCAAAGACCATGATCCGGAGCACAAGAATCTTCATCTATGGGGAACATGGTACAACCAAATCATCAGGGGTCGGCGGAGCTTTTCTTGGCGGTACTCTCGGAGCCCATTTTGGCGATCTCTTACGCAGACCCACCCCCGGTGAACTATGCCGTGGAGGAGGTTAATTGGACTTCAGATGGTCTCCTTCAGCCTTCTATGGCTGCGATACCCGTACAGCCTCTAATGGCGTTGGATATCCTAGGACGGCGTATATACCAGGGTGAGTCGCGCCCTTGGGGACAGCCATACAACATAGGCTTGACTCCCCATCACCCAGCCGGATGTTTGCAGTAGGCCCGGTACATTTTTTCTGCCAAGAGGTTGCAGTTGCTGAGGCTCGGGTTGTATCCCGCAGTTTACGTTTCTCTCTTTCAGTACTCCACGCCTCCTACATGGTGGGTAAAAGCCTTTTTGGAACAATGGAACGTTCCAACTCACACCTTCCTTTTGTTGGATCGGGAAGTCTCCATCTCTTTAGAGGAGTTCGCGGAGATTTCTGGCTTGCCTGTTAGAGGGGAGCATTATGAGGAACTACTTCCTCATGATGAGTATGTCTTTGCCGCCAAGTCGGTGATGACGGGCCTTACCCCGGACAACGCCATTCAACACAATCACCAAGTTTGATTAAGGTGTTAAATATTTACGAGGGCCTATTTCTCGAGTCTAGGAGCTGTGGGGTTAGTTTTACGGATTTTATCGCTCGTTTTCTCCGCTCGGAAGTACTGTCGAAGGAAGCCGCGAAGTTCGACAAACTTGATGATCCTTTTGGCTTAGGTTTGGGCAACCTGCCGACGGCGGAGGCGGATCAGAAAAGTTTCTTTCTTCCCGACACCCCGGTCGTCCCTTTTGCAGAGCTTGCAGCTCCTGGGATCGACGAAGAAACGTTCTTTTTGGGGTTTCTCGGGCTATGGCCGAGCTGGTTTGCGCTTCTGATGCACCCTCGCCGTATGAGGCCGTCCGTCTTCTACCCAGCGCATCGAATGGTTATTGGGGTGAAAGTGGCTGTCGGGGTCGCTGGATTAGCCCATTTGTATCACGGCCTTAGCCTAGCGGCAGATACTACTCAACCGGGGGTGCAGCCCGTGAACTTCTCAATGCATTATTTCACCTCGTGGCTCGAATTGCATGCGCTTGGCGTATTTGGAATTCACAAAAGGCCCTTTTTTTTATGAAAGATATAACTTTCCTCGACTGCTGCGGCTGGTTGACTCTTCTATTTTGGAACCGACTCCACGAGAGGCTCGAGGCTTACTCCTTCGCCCACGTACCGTCTGGGATGGCATGACCTTTGTTGACAAGGTCTTAAGTATCGGCAATGAATCCGCGAAGGCGGTGCAGCCGCTGTGGGACACCTTTAAAGATGGCGCCTCTACTCTTAAAGCTCGGGAGATTCTCCACCTATATTCGATCAGGCCGGGCTTTCTGGTGTTTAGGCAGAATGATGCGGCGTTGTTTATGAGATACAACCCGCATCGTTTCGCCCAACAATCTAGCTATAATCAGGGTGTTCCGCTTGAAGCCTTTCTAGCTGAGCCGCCCGCCACAGAAGAAGGCATCCGCAGCGCGTAACACCATTTCATGAGGCTCAACACCGGTTCTAACTTTTTTATCAGTGAGCCAAGCCGCGTTCCAAAGGTGTTGAACGTGTACGTGGCGTGGTACCAGCATGCGATGGGTGCTGTCATCAAGAGGAAAAGAAGTTGTTACTTGATCGTAAGGGTGCAGCCCCTGCTGGTAATCCAGCTATTCCTTTGAAGCAACGGACCGTCGTTCGTCCTTCTTTGAGAGAGGTTGCTGCAGTTGTGGTACCGCGTGATATTCCTAAGCTACCGCTACCCCGTACTCCCGTTGAAGTGGCAGTCGTACCGTCTCCTGAATCCGGCTTGGGTGCGGAGATTGGGACTCGCCGCCCGAAGTTGCCCGCTAAGCGCAAGCTCGTGTTACCGGCGACCGGTACTCGTTCGCAGAAGAAGAAGAAGTCGATTCTTTCTGTAGACGTTGTACTCGGCCAAGAGCCTCATGCTCCTTATAGCGAGGGCTTAAGTGAATATGGGACCAATGAAGGCTTATTCATGGCACCGGATGATACCGACCTCGAGGCTGCTATTGCAGCTTCCGAGCGATTAGCTAGCCACCAAGCAGGACTGGTCATCCTTACGCAGTCAGGTAGACTTCATTCGTATCTTTTCGCTGTTATGTTTTTATTTTATTATCATATTTTGACTGACACTTCTTCTTCAACAGGCATCTCCACTGAAGAGGCTCTCGCAGCTTCTCTCAAGACTTTTGAGGAGGAGGAAAGGCTTCGTGCTTCCTTAAGCATCGGTACATTTCGGCTCACCGCGCCTCCATTCCCGTTTTTATGGGTAAACTAACTCTTCTTTTCCATCTTTTTGTAGGGACTACCTCGACTCAGGTTATCCCGAGTGCAGTGCCAACTTCGCAGGGTGGTGCGAAGATGCTTCCAAGGCCGGTTGCCGAAGTCCCAGCTCCGCCAGTATTGTCGAAAGAGGCTTCACTTAAGCAACCGATGACGGACGCCACAACGGCTCCAGAGGTAGCTCCAGGCTCGGACGATGTTGTCTCCTTGTCTGAGGTCTTAAGAAGATCAGCTCTCACGGCCCAGGCAGAAAAGAAGCGCAGGAGGCATGTAGCAAGAGAACGTGACGCCGCCTTGGCTGTAGGTGCAGGCTCGAGCACTGCTTCCCCTGTCCCTGCTTCTTGAGAGGGTGCTCCGGTCACCCTGTCTACCACTCATAGACAGGTGGCACGCGCGGCTCCGGAAGCAATTGAAAAGCCGACCTAAGATAACGTAACACTGGGTCCTTTTTATTAGAGTTTAATCTTCAAATTCTCATATATCATACCCAGCAGGGCCAAGTTCGGGTGAGGAGGTGGCAGGTGAGATGACGACAACTACCCAGCCCGAAGCGGCTACTCTTTCTCAGGAGTCCGGGACTGCTCCGATTGCCACTATTTCCACTTGTGGTTCCCTGTCGTCACCTGGTATTGCGAGTGTCACGACGACCCTCGTGGAATCAGGGGACGAAACCACGGGCGGCGAAACCATCCCCCCGAATGAGATCGAAGAAGTCGTGATGCTTGGCGATGCTTCCGTCACCGTTTTGGCTGATGACCTGTCTGGTAGGTCTTGGGTCGCTGCATTCTTTTCGTTTTGCAATCCGTTTTGATGACATTTTGTTCCTTTCAAATGTAGGTGTGGTGAGCGCTGAGCTTGCGATACCTGAAGAAGCACCACCAGCTGCTGTTTTGACGGTCACTGCCCCTTCGTCTCCTCTTATCTCCTCTTAAATGTTGGAAGGTATGGGTTTGCGATTAATTTAAATCAGGGACAGCATATTTCGTGTACTGACTATGTATCATTGTAACCTGGCAGGAGTTCTCTTTGACTATCTATATCAAGTGTTGAACCCACACTTTTCCTTCCAGTCGGAAGTTACTCTGCCTGTTGGCGCTGGTGAGTATAATTTTTAAACCGACGTCCTTTTCTTTCTTAGACGGGCGACTCGGCCGTTGTGAATTAATTGCAGCACCACAAATCGAAGGAGGGGACGAGGGAATCGTCGCGCCGCCAGTACTTCCAACTCTGCCTTCTGTTGCAGCCGGTATAGTAGGCTCTATTGTTTGTGTATTTTCTTTATTTATTAAACCGACATCTGACTATGATCTGTTTTACAGTGTTTGCACCGATTCCCGCTCCGTTCGAGTCTCGGATTATAATGCCGGCAGGGCCCTTTTCCAGACGTCCATCTTCCAAAGGCGCTGTGACCAGCCTGCGCATGTTAAGTGAGTACATCGAGGAGCTTAACGCGGAGGTCCCTGCATTTGCTGCAGATTTTGCTGCCGAGGTTAATCCCATGCTGGCGACGCTCGTGAACTTCTATAGTGAAGGCGTCGTTGAGTCTTGGGTTAATCACTGCAGGAAGATTGAGGCCTGTCTGCATGAGCTTGAGCTTAGGCGTCCTGTTCCGGAGGTGTTGGCTTTGAACTCCCAGCGAGCTGCATGGGTTGAGCAGAGCGTTTCGTTCCTTCGTCATTTCGAACGAGAGGCAACCCTTAAATGAAAGGAACGTGAGGCGACTTCTGCTGAATCTGTTCAACTGCGCGCTGAGGTCGCAGCAAATGCTTCCCAGCTGAACTCCATCTTTGAAAACCTTCAACGATGTATCTCTGGTGGGCTGGTGTTGAGAAAGAAGCTTGGTCGTAATGAGCAGGTTGCGCAGAGTCAGGAGGTTGCTCAGCAGGAAATTGATCAGAAACTTTCATCCTGTCTGCAGCAACGGGCCCAAATTAAAGCAGAGCTGGCCGCGGCGGCTAATCATGAGAAAGAGTTGAAAGGAGTGCGCGACCAGCTAGCTGATTTATCGAGGACACCTCCTCCTCAGTAGATGCTTTTGTATAGATTGAACACTTGTAATCTTTGAATAATATGTATCCATTTTTTTATTCTTTGATATGATTCAACTTGTACCCCATTGAATTCATGAATAAAAGATACACATTTTTTGTTCTATTATTTCTTTCTTCTCTTCGCTATGTCATCGCCATGTGATTTTAGCTAGTGTGGCCTGTAGATAGTAGAGAACATTTCATCTTAGTCTCCTTGTAGGGTAGCGATGGCTTAGGAAGCAGGTTCAGGTCTTCTGCCTAAGACTTTTCAACTTTATGAGCCGTGAGGGTCTCACAAAGACTTTTCTCCCTACAAGTCGAGAGGATCTTGTAGGTGTATTTTCTCCTTAGGAATCGTGAGGATTCCTATGTGCTTTTCCCTTGAGAGTCATAAGGATCTCACGAGAGAAATTTCTTCCTTACAAGTTGAGAGGGCTTGTAAGTGGTTGTTTCCTTGCTTGTCGATGTTTGACTTAGGAGAGTATGGCCTGTAGAAAATCTATCTTGACCTCTCTGCGAGGCAATGATGTCTGGGGAGACAGGGTTATGATCTGTCACCTAAGACTTTTCAACTTTATGAGCCGTGAGGGTCTCATAAAGACTTTTTTCCCTACGAGTCGAGAGGATCTCGTAGGTGTGGTTTCTCCTTAGGAATCGTGAGGATTCCTAGGTGCGTTTTCTCTTGAGAGTCATAAGGATCTCACAAGAGAATTTTCTCCTTACAAGTCGAGAGGACTCGTAAGTGGTTGATGAGTTGACCTGCTCCTGAGTCAAAGCATTGCTTTGACGGGGAGTTCGAGGGTTTACTCTGGCTGTTTCCTATGGAGTCAGAATTGACTTTAGCAGTGTTCTACGGTACCAGGAGGGGTTGACTTTGGCCATACGGAGTCAGGATTGACTTTAGCCGTACGGGGTCAGGGGTTGCTCTGGCCGTTTCCTACGGGGTCGGGATTGACTTTAGCCGTGTTCTACAGGACCAGGGTTTGCTCTGGCCGTTTCTCACGGGGTCAGGATTGACTTTAGCCGTGTTCTACGTGACCAGGATTTGCTCTTGCCGTTTCCCATGGGGTCAAGATTGACTTTAGCCGTGTTCTACGTGACCAGGATTTGCTTTGGCTGTTTCCCACGGGGTCAAGTTTAACTTTAGCCGTGTTCTACGGGACCAGGATTCGCTCTGGCTGTTTCCCACGGGGTTAGGATTGACTTTGGCCGTGTTCTATGTAACCAGGATTTGCTCTGGCTATTTCCCACGGGGTCAGGATTGACTTTGGCCATGTTCTACGTGACCAGGATTTGCTCTGTTTCCCACGGGGTTAGGATTGACTTTGGCCGTGTTCTACATGACTAGGATTTGCTCTGGCTGTTTCCTACGGGGTTAGGATTGACTTTGGCCATGTTCTACGTGACCAGGATTTGCTCTGGCTGTTTCCCACGGGGTCAGGATTGACTTTAGCCGTGTTCTTCGGGACCAGGATTTGCTCTGGCCATTTTCCACGGGGTCAGGATTGACTTTGGCCGTGTTCTACGGGACCAGGATTTGCTCTCTCGGTTGTCTGTGAATCGTCGAGATTTGGAACAGGGACTTTGCTATGGCTCCAAGGTTGATTGTCGCGTCTGGATCCTGCTGGAATGAGGAGGAACGATGTTGATGATCTCTAGGCTGTCTGTGAACCGTCGAGATTTGGAGCAAGGACTTTGCCATGGCTCTAAGGTTGATTGTCGCGTCTGGATCCTGCTGGAATGAGGAGGAACGCTGTTGATGATCTCTAGGCTGTCTGTGAACCGTCGAGATTTGGAGCAGGGACTTTGCCATGGTTCCAAGGTTGATTGTCACGTCTGGATCCTGCTGGAATAAGAAGGAACGCTATTGATGATCTCTAGGCTATAAATGTCGCCATTGAAATCTGGAACCGGGGACTTTGCCATGGCTCCGTTTGGTGGATGGCGCATCCATATCCTGCTGGAATGAGGGGGAACGTCGTTGATGATCTCTAGGTTATATATGTCGCCGTTGAAATCTGACTCTTCGTTCGAAAGAGCTTGGTGGGATGATATGATTCCCTCTTTGTTTGTGCCCTTGGATTGTCTACAGGGATCGATGTGATCTCATCTGTAGGGCAAAAGTTTCATTTCATATGTATTTTTTTGTTTTCTTTCCGCGATGCTCTATCATTTCAGCTTTTATATTGCGAAAGTAGCGATTGCCCAATCATTTCGGCTATTTCTCGTGGTGCCCAATCATTTCGGCTATTTTTTCTTTTTACTCGCTGTTTTTTTATTGTGAGTTGCCCAACCATTTCGGCTATTTTGTATGCATTTGTGCCTCGCTGACTTTTCGCTGCGAGTTTAGGATCTGATACCGATTTAGGTATCAGCATCGCTAAAACTGGGATATTTCCAGGAGCGAATCATCATTTGCCGTTGTCGATTTAAACAAAGATGGCTTAGCAAACAGGGTTAGAATCATGTCGACTAAGGCTTTTGACTTCATGAGCCGTAAGGGTCTCATAAAAGTATTTCTCCCTACGAGTCATGAGGATTTCGTAGGTGCGTTTTCTCCTTAGGAATCGTGAGGATTTCTAAGTGTGTGTTCTCTTATAAGTCGTAAGGATCTTACAAGAGTGTTTTCTCCTTATAAGTCGAGAGGACTTACAATGGTCGTTCACCGTGTGAGCATATCCCTAGTCGCTGGTGGGACTTTGTTAGGGAAATGTTTATTCGTGCCCGTGGATTGTATACAAGGGTCAATATTGAAACGCTTGTAGGGCAGCATTGGAGATTGTGATGGCTTAAGAACAGGTTCAGATCTCTGTAGTTTAAGGCTTTTGAATCCTATGAGCTATGAGGGTCTCAAAGGGGAATTCTCCTTACGAGTCGTGAGGATCTCGTAAGTTTAATTTCTCCTTAGGAATCGTGGGGATCCCTAAGTGTGTTGCTCCCTTGTGAGTCGTAAGGATCTCACGCAGGTATTTTCTCCTTACAGGGTCGAGAGGACCTTGCAAGTGTCTTTTAACGAGATTGTGCCCTTTCGAGTTTTCACAAAACTCGTCGATAGCCCTGCCGTTTTTACTCACGGAGCCCTTTCAGGTTTTCATCCGTGCCCATCTCGCTTATGGACATACCATTTTCTTTCTTCTTTTTATTTTTATTATATATATATATATTTTTTTTATTTTTTATTTTTTTTGTGTCAGCCTTGGGATGCTGCGGTTTGTAGTAGTTTATAGACGTTTCGGTCAGTAGCTAGTTTTAGGACATTGCGGTCCGTTGTTAGTTTAGGGACGTTTCGGTCCGTTTGCCGGCTACTACTTATAGAGTTTGGGCTTAGGAAGATAGCGAGCGGACATAGGCGTCGTCATCTATTGTTGACCTAGGCCGTGACTCGTTAGGCGTAGTATTTTTTCAGGAATCGACCGTTTATTGGCCTGAAAGGTCTTTTGCCATGCATGTCCATGAGTAGATAGGCTCCACCTTGGTAGACCTTGTTTATGATATACGGGCCTTCATAGTTCGGCTCAAATTTCCCCCGCTTGGCACGATTGGGGATCATAGGTCTCTTGACCACTAGCACGAGTTCGTCTTGGCGGAATGTTCTCGGCCTAGTTAATCTCTCGTATGAGCGCGTCATCTTTGCTTTGTAAGCTTCCAAGTTTTTCTGCGCCATGAGCCGGGTTTCGTCAAGGGCGTCGAGCTCCTCAAGCCGAAGGTGAGCATTTTTTCGTCGGTTAGCTCGTAGTGAACCGCCACTCGTAGAGAGGGTAACTCTATCTCGAGGGGGAGTACCGCTTCTGTGCCGAATACCAATGCATACGGCATTGTGTTTGTGGCTGTTTTGAACGTAGTTCGATACGCCCAGAGAGCTTCATGCAGTCTCTCGTGCCGATCCTTCTTATTCTTGGACACCGTCTTTTTCACGATCTTCGTCAAGGTCTTGTTGAAAGCCTCAGCTAGACCGTTAGCTCAGGGATTATAGACCGAAGAGTATCTCCAGTCTATATTATGCTGTTGTACGAAGCGGCTGATCTTGTGGCTTCTGTAGGCTGGTCCGTTATCGGAGATAATCCGTCGCGGAGTGCCGAACCGATAAATGACGTATGTCTTGAAGAAATGGAGGATATTCTCCGTCTTCACTTCTCTTAGCGGTATTGCTTCCGCCCATTTAGAGAAATAATCAGTTGTCGCCAATATGAACCGATGCCCTCTGGATGATGCTGGTTCAATGGGCCCGATTATGTCAGTTCCCCATATTTCGAATGGCCAGCTAGCCACCGTTGGATGTAGTATATTTGGATGTTGGTGGATAAAGTCCCCGTGAATCTGGCATGAGTGACACTACTTTGCGTATTCGAGGCAGTCTTGGATCATTGCGGGCAAATAGTAGCCCATCCTTTTGATCTTTAGTTTCATCTTCGGCCCGGCTTGGTGAGAACCGCACAGTCCGTCGTGAGTTTCTTGGACGACTCTCTTTGCCTCTTCAGGTCCCAGGCATCTTAGCCATAGAGAGTCGAACGATCTCTTATACAGCGTATCATTGACGAAGGCGAAAGACAGAGCTATTTTCATGAGCTGATGTCTTGAGGATGCATCTTCAGGCGTTTGACGGAATTTGAAGTAGTCTATAAAGACTTCTCTCCAATCCTTAGCCTTTTCCTGGTCTTTTATTTGTAGGGCCGTTTCTTTGGTCGCTTCTTTCTCTTCAGACGACTCCAGAGATATTTCTGCCGGTGCAAGAACCCGACGGCTTTGCACAACGATCCTCACATCATCGAGGTTCTCGTCGGCCAGTTCTTTAGCGAGTTTGGTTAATGCATCTGCCTTGCTATTTTCCGCGCACGGTATGCTTTCCAGGGCATAGGAAGGGATCTAAGTCAGCAATTGCTGCACTCTCTCACCGTACTTTACCAACTCCGGTTTGCACGTTTGATAGTCGCCATTTACTTGACTAACGACCAGCTGGGAATCTCCGTATATGAGGAAGTTTTTGATTCCTATGTCGACAGCGATCTCAAGAGCTGCTATCAAAGCTTCATATTCGGCTTCATTGTTTGTCCTCAGCCCTGTCAAGGAAAAGGCAAAGCGCATTATCCCTCCTTGTGGAGTCACGAAGATTAGGCCTATCCCAGATTTGATTATGGGGGTGTTGTGCTCTCGTTTCTTCATGGAAGATGCCCCGTCGAAGTAGAGTTCCCATCGGGTGTCACTCTCTCCTTTCTCCCAATCGATCATGTCAAACGTGTGCTCGTATGGTAATTCGCAGTTCAGGGGAGAATCGACAGGTATAGGATGCTCGGCAAGGAAGTCGGCGATGGCCTGGCCTTTCACTGCCTTGAGAGGACGATATGTTATCGAGAACTCTATCAAGAGGAAGGCCCATTTAGCGAGCTGCCATGTTAGTATGGCTCTTGACATCAAATATTTGAGAGGATCCACTTTTGATATGAGGTGGACCTCATGTGCCAACGCATAGTGCCTGAGCTTCGTTATCGCGAAGATTAACGCCAGACAGTGTTTTTCAATGGGGGAGTAATTGTTTTCTGCCCCCAGAAGAACTCGACTCAAATAGTAGAGGGCTCTCTCCTTCCCTTGGTCATTTTCTTGTGCCCATAATGCGCTTAGAGAACCCTCAAGGGCAGTTGTATGCAGAATGAGAGGCTTTCCCTTGACCGGAGCAGTTAGCACCGGAGGATGCTGTAGATATTGCTTGATTTCATCCAGCGTGCTTTGGCATTTGCGATCCCAAATGAACGGGGTTCCCTTCTTCATCATGTGACTGTAGGGACGACATTTGTCGGAGAGGTTAGCTATGAACCACCGGATATACGCGAGCTTCCCTTGGAGAGACCGCAGTTGTTTGAGAGTCCTTGGCGGAGGCATCTCCATGATCGCCTTAATCTTCGATGGGTCTATCTCGATGCCTCGATGTCGGACGACGAATCCTAGGAACTTTCCCGAGGAAACTCCGAACACGCATTTGAGAGGGTTCATCTTCAAGTTGTATTTCCAAAGGCGCTGAAACACTATTTTCAGATGCTCCCAATGTTCCTCGTACGATTTGCTTTTAACCACGATGTCGTCGATATAACATTCGACGACTTCATGTATTAGGTCATCGAAAATTTTCGTCATGGCCCTCTGATAGGTAGCGCCGGCGTTCTTTAGACCGAAAGGCATCACTTTGTAGCAGAATATGCCCAGCGGAGTCCGAAAAGCGGTATGCTTTTGGTCTTCAGGATGCATCTTTATTTGATTATACCCTGACGAGCCGTCCATGAAGGAGAAGACATCATGAGTGGACGTGTTATCTATCATCAACTCGGTGACTGGTACATCTTTCGGACAGGCTTTGTTGAGATCCCGAAAGTCCACGCAGACGCGCACTGTCCCATTTTTCTTCATCACTGGGACAATGTTGGCAATCCAGTCAGGGTATTGAACCTCTTGGATGAAGCCGGAGTCGATTAATTTCTTGACTTCGACGTTGATACTCATTTCAAGTTCTAGACGCATTCTTCTTGGTGCTTGCTTGACTGGCTTGACGTCCAGAGATATTGCCAATTTGTGCACAGCAATCTCTGGATCTAGTCCCGGCATCTCTGAATAGTTCCGTGCGAAGCAGTATTTATACTGCATGAGCACGTCTTTTAGCGTAGCCACCCTTTCTTCAAACAACAGCTCACTGACGAACGTTGGCCGTGGGTCACTTGCCGTCCCCAAGTCGATTTTCTTAAGGTTATCTGCAGTAGTATGTATCCCATCTTCTAGCTATTTTGGCGCCGGCGGAAACTCTGAGATCACCTCGTTATCATCGTTTTCGAAGCACCAAGGGAGGTCAGCCATATCCTCGGGTACCCCTTCTCCTGACAGTGTTATCACATGACAGGTACGAGATCGCTTCCAAGACCGATGTTGATCCGGCTCTACTCTCGTTGCATGTGCGGATTTTGGTTCATGCTTCTGTAGTGGGGTTACCCTCCAACTGCTGGATAGAGCGAACCTGCCTTGCTGATACTGGTCTTCTACCCAGTCTTTGAATGTGAAGCAGTCTTCGAGATGATATCCTATCGCTCGGTGATATGAGCAATAGTCTGGATGAGAGACCTGGCCTGCTTGCTTGGGGTGCTTGGAATCCGGAAGTGTCATCATCAGATGTTTTATAACAAGATCGAATATCTTCCTTGTCTTGTCTTGGGGAAAAGAATATGCTCGACCCATCTTCTTTATAAGAGACGGATCCAGGCTGCCCAATTCTCGATCACGTGGCTTCTTGGACCCGCTTTGCCGCCGTCGAACGTTTTTTCCGTTCTTTAACTTGTTTCTACCTCTGTGTCGGGTTTTTTGTATGACGGGTTGACGACGAGGATCATTGTCATTCTCTGCAGCCTGCTGAAAGAGGCGCTGCGTCCTGGCTTTCTCGTAGATGGCCATTTCGCGGCTATGGTCATCCCGGACCTTTTGACCCGCTTCCCTTATTAGCTTGTCCATGTGTTCTTCGAACGACGGACTTGGCATTTTCACGGCGGGACCTTGTCTTGGTTCAGGGTTAGCATCTTCTACTGGAGCATCTCCTTCTTCATCAAAATCATGTACGACGTAGCAGCCATTGAATCGCTCTCGTCTCTTGGATTGAACATATTTAAGCCCGATCGTTTTCATTCTCCCGTTGGGAAATTTTCGCTGAGTTCCGGGGACGTTCCAGATCCTGTCATAAAACTTATCTTTTCGAGCGGTCTATTTGAAGGGTACGCCTTGGTGTCTCAACAGCCTTTTTAACCCCTCTGTGTAGTATCTGGGCAAACGGATGGGCTGGAGCCTATCAAGCGGAGAATCGGCGCCATGCCAGATTTCTTTCTCCACTTTGGTTTCCGCGGATCGATAAAAGAGGATTGCCTTTTCATCTTTTCGCCTGGGAGGGACGTAGAACGTCTGCAATTCTTGCACACTGTAGGTATCAAGTGCGTCGAGCTCTTTGTAGTGCTCTTGCGAAACCATGGCGATCTGCAAATTCCAATCATTGCCAGCGAAGGCTTGTATTGATGGCCGAACAGAAAATACTGCATTGACCTCATCTTCTGAGTCACTGCCGAAGACTAGCATAGGGGTGGACGGTCCCGGCTTGTTGCATTGGGGCGACCCTGAATAAATTATTTCTTCTTCCTCCTCAGTATCACTTCCGAAGACCGGAATAGTGGTGATAGCCTTGTTCTTCGGTTTATGGCATCTTTCTGTGTCTTCGAAATCCGGTAAGAAATATTTCGCATCTTCGTACTTTCGGATTTCATTCACGGAGAATGGGTTCAACTCCCCTGTCACGGTATACTCGAGACCATCCTTGAAATACTTCATATACTGATGCTGTGTAGAAGGGATGATATTGTACTCGTGAAACCAAGGCCTACCGAGTAAAGCATTGTAACTTGTCTTGGCGTCAATGACGTGAAATTTGATGTCCGTGTTGAGTAGCCCAAAACGTAACGTCAGTTTCACAGACCCGAGCGTCCGTGATGATTGGGAGTCAAACCCGGAGATAGTGATTTTATCACGAGCGAGATGCTGAACGCTCATGCAGATTTTCTTCAACACTCTTACATTGAGGAGGTTGACGGAGGACCCATTATCAACCAGGATTTTGCCTATCTTGATATCATGACAGTATCCGGAGACATAAAGGGGACGGTTATGCTCGCACGTCTCGAGGAGGAGGTCTTCATCGCCGAAGGTGATATCGGCCGTGTGCACTTCTTCCAGCTCATCCTTCATCTTTTCTTCTGCTAGGAAAGCTTGAAATTGGTCAGGTTCTTGTAATGCCTTGATCAAAGAATCTCTCGCCTCCTTAGATAGCAGAAGGGCGTCGAGAATGCTTAGCTGTAAGGGGATCTTCCTCAGGTGTGCCAGAACGTTGTAATCTACCTTGTTTTTCTTGGGCGGGTCCTTGGCTGCCAGCTCTTCGATGACTCGATCATCGAGGGCGATATCCTCAGGGACCTTTTCTTTCCCCTTATTCTTTTTGTTCGATCCCTTGTTTGCGGGTCCGAGATTCTTTTCAGGTAGCGTGCGATTGCGCAGCTGAATGTTCTCGCAGCTCTTCGGTTCTTCCTCTTTTCCTGGGGTAAATTCTTTGAAGAGGGGGCCGAGAGTCATTTCTTCTTCAGAATCGTTCCCGAGGGTAAGAACTTGCGATCCCCTGTTATCAACCATGCGACAGTTGCCGGCAGCTCTTCCTCGCTCGTCTGTCGCATTTTTCCACTGTAGACGAGCTTCACGCTTCATCCTCTTGAAGTGTTGCCTGTGAGCGACATACCCTTGCCACCAATTTTTAAAGGTGTTACACTTTTCGGTGGGGTGCGCAATCCTTCGATGATATAAACAGTAATTAGGATGCACACTCTCTTCATTAAGGTGTATCTCATCAGAAGTGTTTCCTTCGGAGGGTGGCAGCTTCAGTCCCGTCGATATGGCTTTAGCGAACCTTTTTCTCGTCTTGAACCTGCTTTTGCTGGCGGCCGAAGTGCTCCTATCTGGTTGGGGTGCTTCAATCTTTCCGTTCAGTCGCCGGCGTTTGGCTTTTCCAAATATGACCGTTTCGCGCTCTCGATCAGCCTTACTTTTCAGAAGAGCTTCGTTCAGGAATGCATCAATCATCTCGTCTGACGGTCCTAGGAGCTCCAATTCGGGATCTACCTCCAGTTTCTCTGCGTCAGGAGCTTCTTCACCGTCTATCGATGAGTGAGAGATCACATAGCAGCTTGCCACATAATCCTCAGGTTCATCTGATGAGTTTCCCCCTCATCATTTCCGTCCTCAAGGATGTGGTTGAGAAACTCTTGGAGTGTGACTGGGGTCCGCACTTTCTGATTATATTCTTCCAGCGCGTCAATATGTTTCTGCAGGTCCGTGTGCTTGTTACCAAGCTTCACGGGCTTTCTGGTCTTCTTCTTCTTCTTCGAAGACTTTGACGGCTGGGAATGAGCGTTTTGACCATCCCCACCAATTTTTGGTGTCGGGCGCAGCTTCAGCATTCCTTTGATGACTTTGGGTTCCAGCGGACTTTTCCATTTGATCGCCGGGCATGTTTGGAGATCCTTCAGCATTCTTTTCGTTTTCGCTGAAAGAACGACCTCCCATGGGGCTTCTTCTACAAAAGAGCATGATGCCCCCGGTGTGTCCGCCTTTTTGAGAGCGTGCGGCTGAGGCGGGTTTACTTTCCAATTCTCGGACAGTGCAAATTTGCCCTGTTGGTATTGGTTCTCAATCCACACTTTGAAGACGAAGCAATTTTCGATTGGATGGCCTATCGCTTGGTGATAGAGGCAATAATTGGGATTATTAGGCTCACTGGGTTGCAATGGGCATTTTGGATCCGGCAAGTTGATGAGCCTATTGCGCACCGCCAGCTCGAACAGTCTCCTCGTTTTATCCCGAGGAAATGAATAAGGGCGCTTCAGTTTCTCATTGAAGAATTGCCGTCTTTCATCTTGGCGATCAATTGGCTTTAGACCACTGGGCTGCTGCTGAGCATTGGTGACGAAGGTCGCTTTCCCTTTCCCTTTTTTATTTCGAAATTCCAGCTTCGAAGGAGAGGGTCTATGACCCATCCGATCCATTTGGGCCAGTTTGTCAATCAAGGCCTGAAAAGTAGTCGGCTTGAAGAACATCATAAATTGTGAAATGGTCGCTTGAGGATCGAGGGTCCCTACGAACATGCCTACCGCAGGCACTTCTTAGATGCGCTGCTCGCATTTCGACCATAGATTCCGCCACCGTATCGCATATTGCACCCATGTTTCGCCTGGCTTCACTCTGGCGTTAATTAATGCGGTGATCGGGATGCGCTCGCTAGCGCTTGCGAAACGTTGGTGATTGATAAGAATTTCTCGTTGTGTGTATTGTTTAGAAAATGAATATAGAAATCACAACCAAAAAATATTTTGACCGCAATCAATAACGGTGTCGGATGTAGCGCGTTAGTAAGTGCGGATCGTCCACAGGGAAAGTGTAATCGTTCGTGTTTCGAATTAGATGAGTCGAAACTTTAAGGAAAAGAAAAGAAAACAATTCATGATTTATAAAATTTCATTTCAAGAAAGAGAAAATATTTAGATCTAAGAAAGCATTAAAATCAAGAAGTGATAATTTGGGATGATTTCCAACCAACAATCAAGATTCGAAGTGTAGCTCGTAGGAGTAGATCGGATCTATAGATGTGATGAGATCTAAAGATTTCATGTTCTTATCCATTAACTAATTGATACTAGATCGATGTAGAATTCATCGAGGTTAAGGATTTTGCGAAGAAGCTAGGGTTTCCCCGTCTTATCCTTTATCCTTTCAATGAATCTCATTTAAATTCTAGCTTCTAGTTAATCAAATGATCAATCGTTGTTCCCTAGTTTCGAGTGAACACAATCAAGAAAGGATCATCCCGAAAATAGGTCATCGATCATTTGATTCACTAGAATTTACAATCATTATAGGATTTAAGAATTGTAAAAAGATCTAAATCATCATCATTCTATTGATCGTCACAACTCCTATACGAGCGGAGTTTTACTTAAACATCACAACAAGAACCACAATCACAAATTGAGATCGAATCATGATGCAAGAATTTAAAGAAAGCAAGATTAAAGAAATTTCACCTTTATTTATCGACAAATTTCGTTACAACTCTCTTGAATTTACAAAAGGAAGGAACTAGATTGTCGATTTCGGCTTCGCTCGGCTCCTTGAGTCGCGGATCGGCTTGGATCTCTTGCTCCGTTGAAATCCTGCGTCGCTTCTAAAGGTTGAAGGCTCTCTTGCTTGAATTGCACTCGGGATCTTGATCTTGATTTTGAATTGGAATTTGGCACAAGTCGTGTCACTCAACTTGTGGGTGGAAGAGGGAGAGATGAAGAATTGAACCCCCTCAACCCTAGATCTAGACTCTCTTTTATAGACCTCAAAACCCTAGATCTAGGATTTCAAATTTGAATTTTCCCTCCACAAGTTTGTTAGCAAAAGATTTGAATTTCCCTCCAAAAATTTGTTAAGAGAGCCTTCTAGAAATAGTTTGTTAAGCCGAGTCTTCTAGATGCGCCACGTGGAGAATCGGGAGTCTTCTGGAAGCTTGTACCGTTACAGGAGACACGTGGAGAAAAGTTGAGGCGCTGAAGCCATCAAGCCGCCGCGGAACCGCGGCGCAAGCGCGCTCCCGCTGCGGAACCGCGGCGGTTTGGAAGCCTTTGGGCTTGAATCTTCTACTGTGCCCTTGGGCTGATATGTGGGCCTTTTTATGATATGTTGATTCTCAAAATTCTTTCTAGATTACTTCCAGATCTGAAATCATTGAGTTGGCGTATTTTTGATCAGCTCTTTTGGCTTTATTCCTGCAATTTCCTGCAATTTCCTGGGACAAGAGTTGCGCAATACAAGGATGATGCGATGCCATAATAAACACACAATTTCCCTAAAAGTGCCGGTTTTAAAGTCTAACACATGCAATCTGGTATTTCAGAGATGTTTTGCTAATATGTGCAATATGAATACCGAACACTTCTAGATGAGTGCAAATGATAGGGAAATTGCCGTGTTAAAAATGCAGTATTTTTGACTGATCAGTTGGGTGAATAGCAATTCCATCTCCGTAAAAGTTTTGACGGAGTCGTTGGGAAGCTTCGAATACCACTCAAAGGCCGTTTCCGCCAAGCTGCCGACGAACTGGTGAAGCAATAACTTATCATCCCCTCCAGTGTTGCCGCAGAGAGCCCTGAACTGAGCAACATGTTGATGGGGATTGCCTGTCCCCTTATATATGTGAAACTTAGGAATCGTGTATCCTGGCGGGTACTTTATCTGATCGTACCATCCTGGATATGGTCGCCCAGTTCTGACGACTTGGCCGGTTGCTTCATTCGCTTGATGAGCCCGTATTTGCTGAGCTATATAATCATCGAGCATGGCTTTAGAGATGGTCTCCTCCTTAGCTGCTGAGAGAGCCAGCAGAGGATTTGATGTCTCTCCTCTATCATCTTCAATTATTACCGGAGGATCTTCGGCTGGAGGGTCCGGCTGGATCATCAGGCCCACCATATCTTGGAATAAAAGGGCCATTTGTTTTATTTTGGCCACTTGTTCCGCTGCCTCTTTGTCCTTCTTCTCAAGCATTCTCCGAAGGAATTCGGCATCAGTTTCTTGCTCATGACGTTGCTCCGAGGGTGTCTCCGGGCTTGCTTTTGGTCCCGTGAGTGCGGCCATAGCTGTTAGTATCTCTTAGAGCTTTTGTTGTTACTGCTCCTGTGCCTTAGTCACTGATCGCGTAAGCGGTCGATGACCTGTGGAGATACGGCTATCCTCTTTTCCGGATACCATATAGACGGTATGCACCACCATGTCCCTAGACTTATGGCGTTTAGGCTTAGTGCCCTTGACATTTGTCACAGACACGGGAATTTTCTCCGGCCTTCTCCTCTTGTGGGCGGTCGAAGTTGAGGGAGCCGTTGCAGTGGGTACCCAAACAGATGACACCATCTATGGCTTGACAGGATAGTCCTCTTCTCGCCGCGCTTTCATCTTTTCCTGTCGGCGGGGGTAGTCTTGATCAATCACGGAGTCTTGGACTTGTCACCAGACCTTGTAAATTTTGGAGGACAGCCGCTGAGGGGGCTGCTCCGGCTTCAACTTTGTAGCGTTCTTCATAAGTGGAGGAGATCTTTTCAGCACAGCCGTCGGAGAGTTCTTGCGGACCCTCCTCAGTGGTTCAAAGCTGTTCCCAGTTGGAACAGCAGTATCGACTTCTACCATTGGAGCTGGCGGAGTCAATCCAGAAGGGGAATTGCCCCCAGCTTTCCTCACTCGGCGCCAGTGGCAACGTCGATCATGTCGTGCGGCCGGGATCACCTCCACTGTTGGATGAGCTTCTTCTTGCCCCTTACTTTGAGGAGAGACTGTTATTGGTGCTATCCTGTCGAAGACTGACGCCCGTTGAGAGGGGGTAGTCAGTCTTATGAAAGCTGACTTTCGAATAGGGGAAGCAGCCTTCGTGACTTTGTCGGGAACGGGAGTTGAAACGGCCAGTCTTATGAAGACCGACCCTTTAGCAGGAGAAGTCGCCTTGGTGACTTCAGGAGTAGGAATGGCTATCCGCTTTGGGATAACCTCTTCAGGAATCGTGGACTTCTTTATGGGCCCATCTGAGCTTCGGCCCAGTCTGTTGAAAACTGAGGCCGTGGACTTGGACGACCCGTTGAGAGGGGCCGCAGTAGTTGCAAACCGATCAAAGACCGACTTCTTCGGAGCTTCTTGCGATGGTACAGGAGCGCTGAAGTTTGTTGGCGGGATCATAGTCCCGAAGAATAGCCCAGTGGTGGCTTGGGTCACTTGTTCCACCGGCATTATGAAAGGGAGGCCGCTTGGGGCCCGTAAGTCACTCTTCCGGACAGGACGGAGTGAGAGTTGTTGTTGCAGCTGGAAGAATTAATGGCCATTAATGTTCTTTTTTCTGCACGGGAGCAAAACCAAATCTTAGTACCTCGAACCCAAGGGCAACCATATCAAACCGCGATTCGTTCGCGAACACGACATACGAAGTGTGGAGTGGAAAGAGGAAAAGGTCCCACCAGGCGTGCCAGAATTTGTTCTCCGCCGAACACAGAGACGCGGCCGTGTAGGTCCATCTTGCCTGAATTTTGAGGGCATATGCTATTTGGTGCTATCCGTCCACCTCTCCGAAGATGCCAAGTTGATTTATGACACCATGTATCGAAGGTTTAGACGGATGCGGCCGATGTAGCATACTTCGTCAGATTCCCCCTCGTTGAGGGGTTTTTGATTGTGGGGACGCTCTTCCCTGCAGGTGCAAGCCCTTACAGTTAATTACGCTACCGCATCGCGATAACCACTTTCTCCTTCTCCAGATGGTCACTTCGTGTCGTGGGTGTTTGTTTTGTTTTTGGTTGCCCGTGGATTGTATACGAAGACTAATTTATGTTGTCCGCTCGTAAGGCGTGGATTGGTCCAAATCCGTATTTTCTTAGATTTAGGTTTGGGGTTGGGTTTAAGGATGCGTCAGTCTCATTTGAGACTAAGATCAACTTAAACGTTTATTAAGGACACGTTAGTCTAATTTTAGACTAAGATCAACTTAACGATTTATTAAGGATACGTTAATCTAATTTTAGACTAAGATCAACTTAACAGAATCATTTAGATCCAACAAAAGAGCATTTGGACTCTATTGTTTTAGTTTAGGGACTTTGTGGTCCAATTTAAAGACATCTTAGTCTGTAAAGGTTAAGGACATCATAGTCCATGGGTGTAAGGACCCCACAGTCCGAGGTTAAGGACATCATAGTCCATGGGTTTAAGGACTCCACAGTCCGAGGTTAAGGACATCATAGTCCATGAGTTTAAGGACCCCACAGTCCATGGAATGTCTCGTTGTCAGGAACCGTCACCTCTCTGAAGACGTTGAAGGATTATAACGAAAAATATCAGAGGAGTGAAGAGATGTACCCTTGAACCAATTTTGGTTGGGAGATCTGTAGTCCACTCAGTTAAAATGTTAAACATTTGACAATGCCGAGCATTGATTTGGGTTCTGACAGCCTTTCTATCTTTTATTGAATACTGAGCATTCATCATAGCTCTAGGGGTTTATTTTAAAGAACAGTTTATGTTCTATCAGCGCACGCGTAAGAAACACGTGGCGCGCTTGGCGCTAGCGCCAGTTGATGGGCGCAAAATGCTTCTGTTAAAGTAGCGCACACATGAGGAGCATGTGGCGCGCTTGGCGCTAGCGCCAGTCTATAAGCGCAAAGTGCCAGTTTATGAGCGCAAAACGCTATTTGTCCAATGGCGCACACGTGAGGAGCACGTGGTGCGCTTGGCGCTGTGTGCCAATCCAAGAGCGCAAAGCGCTATTTGTTAAGTGGCGCACACGTGAGGAGCACATGGTGCGTTTGGCGCTGTGCGCCAGTCCAAGAGCGCAGAAGCGCTTCTGATCAGTTTTATGATCTGAGAAATAAATTCTCGTTTATAAGAGATTTTGTCTCAATGTTCTAAGAACAAAATTCTTATTTTATAGGAGATATTTCAATCTCTTATTTTGGTGAAAGGCTTTACCTTTATGGATCTGTGATCCTAAGAGAATTGAATTATTCTCTCCCCTTTTTATAATGAGATGTTCATGATCTCTTTTTGTAAAAAGACCCTAATCTTATAGATCTATGATCTGTGAGAAGAATTA
This sequence comes from Agapanthus africanus, assembly GCA_030015575.1. Taxonomy (NCBI): domain Eukaryota; kingdom Viridiplantae; phylum Streptophyta; class Magnoliopsida; order Asparagales; family Amaryllidaceae; genus Agapanthus; species Agapanthus africanus. Next base: position 673,228,103 of record JASDDO010000022.1, on the reverse strand, counting down.
TGTTCTTCTTCTTTAATGAGATTTTTTCTTATCTCTGTTTTTTTTACCTTGAAGAAAAGTTCTTCTTCTACCGAGAGCTTGCTCTTCTTTCTGAGATTTCTCAAAGTTTATACGAGGGTTCCTCTATCTGAGACTTGAAGTCTTGGGGTCTTTATATAGGGCAAGCCGATTTGTTCAATCAGTTAAGGAGATCTGTTCTCCAATTGATTTGGGGATTCCCCATCGTTGGATCTTTGATCCAAGGGCTTCTGATTTACAGAAGGCAATTTTCTTGTTTTTAACAAGATTGGAAAATCTTTCCCCACTCAGAATTTATTCTGTATTTTTGGTGATTTTTAATCACCATTGGATCATTGATCCAACGGTGCTCTGATTTATAGAGCACAATCTTTTTGTTTGGAAAGATTTTGAGGAACCTTTCCTTAACAGAATTTCATTCTGATTAATTGATGATTTATCATTTTTATTGGATCTTTGATCTGACGGTGGGGAACATTTAGTTTCAGCGCTAGCGTACTCGTGCTTTGCACGTGAGCGCTGCTTCAGAGCGCTGGCGCTCTTTGGGCTAGCGCACTAGTGCTTTGCACGTATGCGCTGCTTCAGAGCGCCAGCGCCCTTTGCGCCACCGCACTCGTGCTTTGCACGTGGGCGCTGCCTTAGAGCGCTAGCGCTCTTATGAAGTGCTGCTTATTTCAAATTTTGAAAACTTTGGACAGAGCTTTGCTCTGATTGAGAGAAACATCGGGGTTGCATCCGAGAGTCAGGGCCACCCGTGTCGCTCGTCGTCAGGCGACGGCAAAGGCCCCTAAGGTGCGCATCGGGAACGCCCGGGATACGCCCTCCGTCTTGAGGGATGTGGGCGATCTTGCCGAGATTCGGGCTCGTTTCCATATCCCCTCCAACTATTCGCTCTGTTTAGTTAGGGAGGGAGAACGAGCGGATCAGGTGCAGGCAAGAAGATTGCTCTGTATTTCGAAGCTTTCCGGGCAGGAATACGTCTGCCCTTCTCAACCGAAGTATGCGGGGTGCTTCGTTGTTTCCAAATTGCCCCGAGCCAGCTAGCGCTGAACTCGTGGAGACTCCTCCTCGGGTTCCTGGTCCGGTTGAAACTTGAAAATATCCCTTTCAGTTTGACCCTCCTAGTCTCCTTCCTTTGTTATAAGAATCATCCCGGAATCAGTAAGGATGAGCCGAGCTGCGTGTATTTTTTCTTCAAAAAACGTAAGGGTGGGGTGGCCGGGTCGGGGGTAGTAGTCGTCCCTTCCTCCATTCATGACTGGAAGGAGAAGTATATATTCGTCGGGCCACCCTAGGGTGAGGATTGGCTTGTGCCTACACAGTGGCACATGGCCGACTGACCCAGGGCGAGGCAGTCGTCCTCACCCGAGACGAGAGCGGTATCCATATGGGAGATGATCCAACGGGCCGACGTTATGCTTTCTGAGCAGGCCCTGAGCTGGGCAGGGCTAAGCCCTGTGCGCTTTCTAGGTAAGTTAGGGTTGTCGTAGATGATCTATTTAGACTTTGATGAATTTTATTTGCCCTTTTCAACGGTGCTAACTCTCTTTGTATATTCTCCTTTCTGCATAGCAAATAGACCGATCTAAATTCTAAGCCGCCATAGCTGCGAAGGAAGGAAGGAAGACCGGTGGCGCTAGCTCGTCCCGACCTGGTTCAAGCTAGTCCCTGAAGCCAACTGCACCGGCGAAGCTTTCCGCTGCGCCCCGAGCCCCGGAAGTCAGCCACGGGGAGAGTCAGAAGCACGCATGCCGGAGCCCCGGGTGAGGGGGTGGAGGATGAAGCCGACCTCACCGAGGCCCCCTTAAGAGGCACAAAAGGACGGTCTCTCGCTCTCCGTCCTCCGGGATCCCCGGGCAAGAGGGAGACGTCTGTTTTGAGGTGCCTTCGGGGCTTTCCGTTGCCGATAGCCTACTTTCGGACATGGAACGATCGGCCGGGAGCAAAATTTCTCAGGGCACCCTAAAAGCCCAAGTGGCCGCCATGGCTCAGGAGGCGGTCCAGGTCGGTATCTGTTTTCCTTTGATGATTTTGTCAAGTATTTTTCCTCGGATCGAACAAGCTTGGGAACAAGTCTGAACTTCAGCACGACTTATCATCCACAAACAGATAGTCAGTCTGAGCGAACTATTCAGATCTTGGAGGATATGCTCAGAGCGTGTATGTTAGACTTCAAAGGATCGTGAGAAGATCACCTACATCTTATGGAGTTTTCATACAACAACAGTTATCAAGAAAGCATAGGAATGGCACCTTTTACAGCGCTATATGGAAGGAAGTGTCGATCACTATTAAGTTGGGACGGCATAAGAGATAGGGAACTTCTTGGATCTGAGATGATAGTAGCAACTGTTGATGTGGTTCGTACTATCAGAGAAAGAATGCGCATAGCCCAAGATCGACAGAAGTACTGGGCAGATGCAAAGTGACGTCACTTGGAGTTCCAGCCAGGAGATCATGTATTCTTAAAAATATCTCCGAACCGTGGAGTGATACGATTTGGAAGAAGGGGTAAGTTAAGTCCAAGATACATTGGACCGTTCGACATACTCGAACGAGTCGGTGAAGTGGCATACCGCTTGGCACTTCCACCTTCATTGGAAGGAGTTCATAATGTGTTCCACATATCCCAACTCAGAAGGTATGTAAGTGACCCCGGCCACATTCTCGATTATTCCGAGCTCACTGTACAGCCCGACTTATCTTGTGAGCAACAACCTATGGAGATCTTGGATAGAAAAGTGAAGTCACTCCGGAACAAAGAAGTCAACTTGGTTCGAGTGATGTGGAGAAAAGACACTCCAGGAGAATCAACATGGGAAAGGGAAGATGAGATGCGTGCAGGATATCCCCACCTCTTTGTAAACTAGTCCTTAAAATAAAATTTGTAAATTTCGAGGACGAAATTTTTGTAAGGAGGGTAGACTGTAACAACTCCAAGTTTAATGTACAAAAAATTTGTTTAAAAGTTAATGTATACTTGGGGTATTTTCAATTCCTATGAGTACTATAAGTAATTGTTTTGCTTTTTAATAGCAAGAAAGAGCTTGTAGCTCACTGGTAAGACCTTACACTTCTGAACCAAAGTATCAGAGTTCAAATCCCATCCCCCACATTATTTTTAATATTATTTTCTTTTAAATTTTTAGAAGTCCAAGGGTCTACACATGCATAAATCGTAAAAACCCCATGTCACATATAAAACAAACTGTCCCAGGGGGTAGACGACTCGACAATTGACATCCGGCGACGGCGACCCGGCCCGACTCGGCCGACTCAGGCCGGCGGCACGGCTGACTCGGCCGGCGCCTAGTCGGATCGCCGATCTTCCAACATGAAAGTTGTGCCTTTTTGTATTCTTAACTCCCCTGTATACTTTAAAAATCCTGCACATTAACAGAGCCCTTTAAAATCTCAATAAATCCAATTTTAATACAATTTAATACATTTTTTCTTCACACCCTTTCACCTACCCTAACCCTAGTTTTACCCTATAAATACATCCCTAAACACACACCCCTCATTCACAATTCTGTCCAAACTCTCAAGAAAACTCTCTAGAATTTTAGTGCGCAATTGGAGTTAGCGGAGGGCGAAGCTCCGGCGAGATTCCGACGACGACGACCCTAGGAGCTCTCGGCGACAAAACGATGCACCGACGCCTCCTACCGCTTCCTCTCCCTCTTCTCTTGACTCTAAACCCATAAGTTCCACCTCTCTCTTCTTTAATCTATTCTTAAAACTTCTTTTACTAAAACCCGACGGAAGCGGAGTTAAATCCGACATCCGATTCGGTTTTCTTTATAAAATTCAATTTTCCTTAACACAACCATATTAAACTCTTACATCTTGACTATTAATCATTAATAAAATATGTTGAACAAGTTTCATAGCAAAATATTTCATTTTGTAACTTTTATCGCTCTTTTTCAGTAAAATACCATGTAGTATAGTTTCGACTTTAAAACATCATTAATCTTACTATATCTTTAAGTAGATCACGAGGTAATGACCTACCTTCTCACAACACTCATATGAAACATAGCACAATACCTTTTGGGAAAAATAGATTCGGGAAATACCGTTTTACACAAAACTACCTTTAACTATTAAAACCGTTTTCTACAAGATTACGTATTTTTACAAATCTTTGCAAAGCGCCGCTACAACCCATTTGGGGAATCCATTTGGGATGGTGTGGATTATCGCACATCCTCGGGCTTAGTAGTGCGAGACGCAGACCTCCGCAAGGAGCATACGGTCTCGAAAGATTTAAAATACAAATATCTTAAGAAAATGAGATTTCTAGAAAATAATAAATTAAAAGAATTTTATAAATATATATATATATATATATATATATATATATATATATGTATATGTATGTATGTATGTATGTATCATCAAAATATCTAATTTTGATATATTATAAATATTCCAACTTTTCTAAATCACAATAATCACTTTACATGAAAATACCATGAAATTCCATACAAGTTCAATATTACAATTAAATACCCAATATTATGAAATTAGGTTATTTTCACTAGAAATGTCACAAATATAAAATCTACATCTATGATAACTCTAAAGACGATAATTAAATACTTGGGGTGTATTTTGAAAATTATACCAAAGTATTTTTACATATAACCCCCTCAAGTTCTATAAATTACCCTAAGGATCCTAGTAAATATAGGTTTAAGCGGGACCAATCTCTTGAGCCTCAGGGAGCCGGAGAAGTGGGTGCTTGCCTATTTAAGGTAGACAACTTAACAACGGTGTTATCAACACGGTAATCGTCTTTGAAAAAGACACAAATCCTGCCGCCCATGTGCAGCGGTTACCGATAACATCAAAACCTAATTCAGGACTTCAATTTCTCTTTCTAATTGTTTTGACTCAGACTGAGTCTCATTATAAATAATCTGACTTGAATATGATTCAAGTACAATCTACAATCTACAATTCAATATGAATTCATGAATACATATATTCAATCTATTCAATCTATATTGACCGAACCGAACCATGGATATACTTCTATTTACACGATTCTCCAGTTACGTTCATGGTTCTCCAGTTACATCCATTTACTGATATCATGGTTTCGGTAAGCTATCCAATTATACAATCTCTATATTACAAGACAATACAAGTTGCAATATAATACAAACAATACAATCAAGACATCACGGGGTTTAAGGGGTAGATTGGTACGGAAGGTGTTAGAAGTGGCACGAGACTGCAAGACTTACGACACCTAACCTGTATTTCCGTTGCTGTTGTACCGTGGCATAAACGGTTCCTTGTACTCCTGTTGCCCTTAGTCTCTGGCATATAGAGACTCCTCTCGTATACATTGGCATCCTTCTGTACCAAGCTACAAACAACAACGTTAACCATATAATACAACTTTAAAAGCAACTTTCTCTCTCTGTCTATTCTATTTCTCCCGTATCTTTGGGACTTACCGAGCGATTGTTCGCTGACGACATTCCTTCTCTTTCTTCTTTGGAATGTTGTCAGGTGATGTAACAACCCCAAATTTCCTATACAACTTTTGTACAAAATTTTTTCAAAAAATCCACAAAGGGGTATTTATTGCCTGAGCACAAGACTTAAGTAATTAATTAGCACTTTAATTACAAGAAGGAGCTTGTAGCTCATTGGTAATACCTTTCACTACTGAACCAAGCCACCAGTGTTCAAATCCCATGCCTCACATTATTTTTAATATTATTTTGTTTTGAAACCTTTAGAATACCAAGGGTTTACATGTGCATATCTCACAAAAACCCCACTACACCAAAAAATATAACATTGCCAAAGGTTAGATGAACCGTAGGGGGGATCCCGGCTGCCTGGCTCGGCCGGGAATCGGTCAAATCGTCCTCGACTCGGCCGACTCAGTCCTCCGACCGAGTCACCCCTGAGTCGGCCGATTCCGGCGACGACCCCAACATAAAAATTGTGTCTTTTCACATTCCCTATGCACCTGCAAAATTTTAGCCTCAGACCATTTCCAGAGCTCTTTTAAAACCCCAATCACTCTACTTTTAATATATTTTATCACATTTTTCATTTTAACCTTTCACCAACCCTAACCCTAGCCTAACCCTATAAATACCACCCTACCCTCCACCCTCTCACCCCAAGCTCTGAGCCAACTCTCAAAAATTTCCAACAAACCTTGTTTACTTTGAAATCGAGCACGAGGCGAAGCTACGGCGAATTTTCTGGCGAACTTCCGACGATCATTCTAGGAGCTCCCGGCGACGAAATGACGCACCGGCGACTCCTCCCGATTCATCTCCCTCTCTTGGTTGTCCTAAACCCGTAAGTCCCCAAATTCTACCTCTCTTATCTTTTCTAAAATACGGATTTACAAAACCCGACGGAATCGGAACAAATCCAATTTCCTATTCGGTTTCTTTATAAAACTTCACTTCTCGTTAATACAATTATGCTTAAACTCTCTCATGTTGACTATTAAACACTAATCAACCAAATTGATCAAGTTTCATATCATAAAATAATTGCTAGTTCCTTTTACCGTATTTTTTTCATTTAAATACCACATAGTTCCTTTTGCGACATTTAAACCATTAAACTTGTTATACCTTTAAGTAGATCACGAGGTAACGACCTACCTCCTCACACACTCATATGCAACATAGCACGATACTCTCGGGAACATAAAATACGGGAAATCGACATCTTTACAAATAAATAACCTTTGAGCTAATAAAAAAATATCTAGACTCAGCCAATTAAGGACTGTCGCGCTCATTAGGACAGAGGAAGGTTGTGGGCATTCAGTCGTTTATCTAAACCTGACTTTGTGATGCCTAGGCTAGACAAGTGAGAAAGGTAACTTTAAAAGGCCCGTCTCATGGTGATTCGTGAGCGGAACCCTCCTTTCTTCACTTGTACTTACCTGGCCACAATTGACGGTGAAGATGCGATTTAAGGGATATCTCACAACTTGTCGCTTTGGACCAGTTAGGAGCAATCTAGTTAACTTAAGAGACCCTAAAACATAGAATACGGGAAATCGACACCTTTTCAAATAAATACCATTACTAATAAAACCATTTTTCTTAATGATTAGTATTTTACACAAATCTTTGCAAAGCGCCGCTACAACCTATTTGGGGAACCCGTTCGGGATGGTGCGGATTATCGCACAACCTCGGGCTTAGTAGTGCGAGATGCAGACCTCCGCAAGGAGCATTCGGTCTCGAAAGGTTTAAAATACGACATCTTAAGAAAATGAGATTTTTAGAATATAAAATATATATTAAAATTATTTTTGTATAAATATATGTATATATAACATTAAAATACCTATTTTGTAATAATATAAAAATTCCAACTCTTTTAAAAAATCACAAGAATCAATTTTACACTAAAATACCATGAATTCCATACAAAACCAATATTACAAATAAATACCACTTATTATGAAATTAGGATATTTCCACTAGAAATATCACAATATAAAATCTACATTCATTACAACTCTAAAAACGATTAATAAATACTTGGGGTGTATTTTGAAAAGTATATAAAAGTATTTTTACATAAAACCCGCTCAAGTTCTATAAATTACCTTAAAGACCCTAGTAAATATAGGTTTAAGCGGGACCAATCTCTTGAGCCTCAGGGAGCCGGAGAAGTGGGTGCTTGCCTATTTAAGGTAGACAACTTAATAATGGTGTTATCAATACGGTAATCATCTTTGAAAAAGACACAAATCCTGCCGTCCATGTGCAGCGGTTACCGATAATATCAAAACAATCAGGACTTCAATTTACTTTTCTAATTGTTCGACTCAGTTTGAGTCTCATTATAATCTCACTTGAATATGATTCAAGTACAAGCTACAAGCTACAATCTACAATTTACAATATTACAATTCAATATGAATCCATGAATCCATTATTCAATTTATCAACTTGACCGAACCGAACCATGGATATACATTCCATTTACATGATTATACCGTTACATCCATGATTCTACAGTTACATACATGATTCTCCAGTTACATCTGTTTACTGATATCATGGTTTCGGTCAGTCATCCAATTATACAATCTGTACAGATTACAATACAAGACAATACAATACAACAATACAATCAAGATAACACTACGAGGTTTAAGGGGTAGACTGATAGGGAATATGTTAAAGGTGGCACGAGGTGGTCACTGTTTCTCCCAATCAGAGCAAAGCTCTGTTTGAAATTCAAATTTCAAAAAAATTGAAGCAATGCTTCAGATGCAGCGCCAAGTGCGCTGCGCCCTAGGCAGCGCACCATGTGTGCGCTAGCGCTAGGCGCACTGCACAACGCGCCACATGTCAAACACGGGTGCGCTAGCGCAGGGCACGCTGTGCTCTCTGCAGCGCACCACGTGTCAAACACAGATGCGCTAGCGCAAGGTGCGCTGCGCTCTGAACATCGCACCACGTGCAAGGAACGGGTGCGCTAGCGCTGAAATTAAAAAAAAAAAATCCCCACCGTTAGATCAAAACATCTAATTATAATGATAAATCATTAATTAATCAGAATTAAATTCTGCTATGGAAAGATCTTCCAATCTTGTTAAAAATAAGAAGATTGCCTTCTGTCAAACAGAAGCCTTAGGATCAAAGATCCAGTGGTTGGAAAATATCCCCAAATCAATCAAAGAAAGATCTCTTTAACCGATTCAACAAATCGGCTTGCCTTATATAAAGGCCCCAAGACTTCAAGTCTGATATAGAAAAAAAACCCCATAAACATTGAAAAATTCAAAGAAAAAAATGCAAGCTCTTCCAAGAAGATACTTCTTCAAGGTAAAGATGATGGATGATGAACAGAGAGATGAAATCATCTCATAGAAAGAAAAATTTATTTCTTTAAAAAAGATCATAGATCTACAGGACAAAAAGTCTTTCACAAAAGAGATCAAAAGACCTCATCATAAAAAAAAAAGAACATAATTCTTCTCATAGATCATGGATCTATAAAGGCAAAGCCTTTCATCAAAATAAGAGATTGAAAATTTCTCCTGCAAAATAAGAACTATTGTTCTTAAATCTTGAGACAAAATCTCTTTTAAAAAAAACATAAATTTGTTCCCAGATCATAAAATTGATTAGATGCGCTTTGCGCTTTTGAAATGCGCCTTGCGCTCTTGAACTGCGCTTCTGCGCTCTCTGGACCGGCGCTCAGCGCTGAATGCGCCACGTATCAACCACGCATGCGCTAATTAACAACTTGCGCTTTGCGCTTCTGAAATAGCATACTGCGCTCATGGGCTGGCGCTCAGTGCCAAGCGCACCACGTGTCACTCACGTGTGCGCCACTAAATTAAAAGTGCAATGCGCTCATGGAATAGCGCTCAACGCTCATAAACTGGCATCATGCGCTCATCATCTGGCGCCTAGCGCTGAGTGTGACACGTGTCCCTTACATGTGCGCTACTTGGCAGAAGCGCACTGCGCTCTTTGACTGGCGCAAAGCGCCTAACGCGCCACGTGTTGCGCTGACATAACATAAATTGTTCTTTAATAAGCCCAGAGCTCTGATGAATGCTCAGCATTCAATACAAGGTAAAAAAAAAATTTGTCAAAAGGGCCAAGCCCAAATAAAGACCCAACAGCCCAGGATAAAAATGTTAATTATTTATTGGACTTAGCCCAAGATTGGCCATAAGTCCTCAACCCATATTAATTGAGCCCGTCTGCTCATAAATATTTCAACAGATCTTAGCCCCAAATTGGACTACAGATCTTTCAACCAACTCACATCGGTTCGAGAGTACATCTCTTTACTCCTCTGATATTTGTCGTTGTAATCCTTCAACGTCTTCAGAGAGGTGACGGGTTCCGACAACTACACATTTCATGGACCGTAGGGTCCTTAAACTCATGGACTATGATGTCCTTAACTTTGACTATGAGGTCTTTAAACTCACGGACTAGGATGTCCTTAACCTTGACTGTGAGGTCTTTAAACTCACGGACTATGATGTCCTTAACCTCGACCGCGATGTCTTTAAACTAACATTGGACCGAGATGTCCCTAAACGAACATTGGACCGTAATGACCTTAAACAAATTGACCGCAATGTCTCTAAACTAAACGATAGAGTCCAAATGCTCTTTTGTTGGATCTAAACGATCCCATTAAGTTGATCTTAGTCTAAAATTAGACTAACGTATCCTTAACATACGTTTAAGTTGATCTTAGTCCCAAATGAGGCTAACGTATCTTTAAACCCAACCCCCAAACCCAAATCTAAGAAGATACGGATTTGGACTAATCCACGCCCTACGGGCGACAACATAAATTAGTCTCCGTATACAATCCACGGGCAACCAAAAACAAAACAAATACCCACGACACGAAGTGACCATCTGGAGAAGGAGAGAGTGGTTACCGCGATGCGGTAGCGTAATTAACTGCAGGGGCTTGCGCCTACAGGGAAGAGCGTCCCAACAATCAAAAACCCCTCAAATGAGGGGGAATCTAACGAAGTCTGCTATATCGACCGCATCCGTTTAAACCTTTGATACACGGTGTCATAAATCAACTTGGCATCTTCGGAGAGGTGGACGGATAGCGCCAATTAGCATCTACCCCGAAATTCAGGCGAGACGTCTACCGCGTCATCTCCGCGTCTTTCGGCGGGGAACAAATTCTGGCACGCCCGGTGGGACCTTTTCCTCTTTCCACTCCACACTTCATGTGTCGCGTTCGCGAACGAATCGCGGTTTGGTATGGTTGCCCTTGGGTTCGAGGTAATAAGATTTGGTGTCTTGCTTGGTGCCGAAAATAAAAGATCAATGGCGTCTACCTGCACAAAATGCTCCAGCTGCAACTGCGACTCCCGTTCCGCCTCATCTGGAGGTGTAACTTACGGGCCCCAGGCGGCCTCCCTTTTCATAATGCCGGTAAAGCAGGTAACGCAGGCTACCACCGGATTGTTTTTCGGGACCATGATCCCACCAGTGAGCGTTAACATCCCGCTGCCGCAAGAACCGCAGAAGAAGTCGGTCTTTGATCGGCTCACTATCACCACGACCCCTTTCAACAGGTCATCCAATGCCAAACCAGCAGCATCTGTCTTCGATAGGCTGAGCCCGAACTCCAATGGGCCCGTCAAGAAGCCCACGATACCTGAAGCGGCCATCCCAAAGCGGATAGCCATTCCTGCTCTCGAGGTCACCAAAGAAGCTTCTCCCGTCAAAGGATCAGTCTTTACAAGGCTGACCACTCCGATTCCCGTTCCTTCTCAAACGACTGTCTTTGACAGATTGGATACTGCTGCTCAACGGACGTCGGTCTTCAAGAGGCTGGTACCAGCAGCGCCTCACCAGAACAGGGGGCATGACAAAGCCATCCCCATAGCTGAACCAACACCATCTACGCGACATGCTCGCCGTCGTCACTGACGCCGAGTAAGGAAGGCTGGGGGCAGCTCTCCGTCTGGATTTACTCCACCAGCTCCAACGGTGGAGATCGATGCTGCTGTTCCAACCGGGAACAGCTTTGAACTGCTTAACAAGGTGCGCAGGAACTCTCCTACTGCTGTGCTAAAGAGATCTCCTCCACCCGTGGAGAGTGCACCAAAGGAGAAGCCAGAATAATCCCTTCAGCGGCTTTCTTCCAAAATTTACAAAGTTTAGCGACAGGTTCAGGACTCAGTAATTGATCATGATTACTCTCGCCGACAGAAAAAGATAAAAGTTCGGCAAGAAAAGGACCATCCTGTCAAGCCACAAAAGGCGACAGCTACCTGGGTGCCCGCTGCAACGGCTCCCTCCACTTCAACTGCTCAAAAGAGAAGGAGGTCAGAGAAAGCCCCCATAAATGCGGCAAACCGTAAAAGCACTGAATCTAAATGCCCCAAGTCCGGGGGCATGATGGTACATACCGTTTATATGGCTTCCGAAAAAGAGGAAAGCCGTGCTTCTACGGGTCATCGACCGCTTACCCGGTCAGTAACGAAGGCTCGGGAACAACAACAGTAGGAGCTTCAGGAGATGCTGACTGCAATGGCTACACTCACTGGGCCAAAAGAAAATCCAGAGACCTCGGAACAGCATCAGGAACAAGAAACTGATACTGAGTTCCTCCGAAGAATGCTCGAGAGGAAAGAAAAAGAGGCTGCGAAACAGGCAACCAATGTAAAACGAATGGCTCTCTTGTTCCAAGACATGGCTGGGATGATCATACAGCCAGAACCTCCAGCTGAAGACCTCCCGATCATCATTGAAGACGACAGAGGGGAGACATCGAACCCTCCTCCGGCTCTTTCAGCAGCCAAAGAGGAAACCATTTCCAAGGCCGCTCTGGATGACTACATTGCTCAGCAACTACGAGCTCACCAGGCGAATGAAGCGGCCGGCCAAGTTGTTAAAACCGGGCGACCATATCCAGGCTGGTATGACCAAATAAAGTACCCGCCGGGATATACGATCCCTAAATTTCATGTCTATAAAGGGACGTGCAATCCCCACCAGCATGTCGCCCAGTTCAGGGCTCTATGTGGCAACACCGGAGGTGATGATAAATTGCTACTTCGCCAATTCGTCGGCAGCTTATCGGAAATGGCATTCGAGTGGTACTCTGAACTCCCGAACGACTCTGTCAAGACATTTGCGGAGATGGAGCTGTTATTTACGCAAAGCTTCGCAAGCGCTAGCGAGCGCACCCCAATCACAGCATTGATTAACACCAGGGTAAAGCCAGGCGAGACATGGGTTCAATACGCAATACGATGGATGAATCTATGGTCGAAATACGAACAACGCATCGAAAAAGCGTCGGCGGCGGGCATGTTCGTGGGCACTCTTGATCCGCAGGCGACCATCTCTCAGTTCATGATGTTTTTCAAGCCGACTACTTTCCAGGCCTTGATTAACAAGCTGGCCCAAATGGACCAGATGGGTCATAGACCGTCTTCCTCGAAAGTAGAGCCTCGGAACGAGAAGAGAAAGGGGAAAGCGACCGTCGTCGCCAATGCTCAACAGCAACCCAGTGGTCTGAGACCAGTTGATCACCAAAATGATAGAACTCGATCTCTTGGAGATAAAATGAGACGCCCTTACTCGTTCCCTCGAGACAAGACGAAGAGGTTATTCGAGCTAGCACTGTGCAACAGGCTCATCACTCTGCCGGAGCCAAGACGCCCAGCACAACCAGGCGACATTAGCAATCCTAACTATTGCCCTTATCACCGAATGTTGGGCCATCCGATCGAAGATTGTTACATCTTCAAAAGCTGGATAGAAGATCAGTACCAACATGGCAAATTCGTATTATCCGAGAATTGGAAAGTGAACCCGCCTCAGCCGCACGCTCTTAAGAAGACGGATACACCGGGGGCATCATGTTCTTTCGTAGAAGAAGCCCCATGGGAGGTCGCTCTTTCAGCCAAAACTAAAAGAATGCTGAAGGATCTCCACACATGTCCGACAATTAGGTGGAAGAATCCACTGGAACCTAAGATCATCGAGGGGATGCTGAAGCCGCGCCCAACTCCAAAAATTGGTGGTGATAGCCAAAGCATTCACACCCAGCCGTCAAAGTCTTCGAAGAAGAAGAAGAAGACCAAAAAGCCTGTGAAGCATGGCGACAAGATCACGGACCTTCAAAAATAGATTGACGTGTTGGAAGAATATAATCAAAAAGCGCGGACTCCAGTCACACTCCAAGAATTTAGAATTTCTCGGCCACGTCCTTGAGGACAGAGATGATGACAATGGAGAAGACTTTCCGGATGAATCTGAAGGTTATGTAGCAAGCTGCCATGTGATCTCTCACTCGTCGATAGATGATGAAGAAGCTCCTTACACAAAGAAACTTGGGGCAAATCCTGAACCGAAACTTCTAGGGCCATCAGACGAAACGATTGATGCATTCCTGAATGAAGCTCTTCTTAAAAGCAAAGCTGCTCGAGAGCGTGAGATGGCCATATTTGAAAAAGCCGAACGCCGGCGACTAGACGAAAGGGTTGAAACACTCCCGCCAGATCAAAGTACGCCCGACACAAATAAAAACAGGTTCAGGATGAGGAAAAGGTTTGCTAAAGCCATATCGATGGGAATGAAGCTGCCACCCTCCGAAGGAAATATTCTTGGTGAAGTGGAAACACATCCTAGCTACTGCTTATATCATCAAAAGATTACGCACCCCACCGAAGAGTGCAACGCTTTTAAAAGATGGTGGCAGGGATATGTTGCTCACCGGCAACATTTCAAACGGATGAAACGCAAAACTCGTCGGGAGCAGAGAAGTACGACCGAGGAGCGTAAAAGAACTACCGGCAACTGTCGCATGGTCAATGCCGGGGGATCGCAAGTTCTCACCTTCGGGAGCGACTCTGATGAAGAAATGACTCTTGGCCCTCTCTTTAAAGAGTCCACCTTGGGAAAAGAGGAAGAACCGAAGACCTGTGAAAATATTCAGCTGCGCAATCGTACGCTGCCCGAAAAGAATCTTGGGCCCTCGAACAGTGGGTCAAATAGAAAAGACAAGGGGAAAGAAAAGGTCCCTGAGGATATCATCCTTGATGACCAAGCCGTCGAAAAGCTGACAGCCAAAGACCCGCTAAAGAAAAGTAAGATGGACTACAACGTTCTGGCACACTTGAGAAAGCTACCTTCGCAGTTAAGCATTCTCGACGCCCTTCTGTTATCCAAAGAAGCAAGAGTTTATCTAATCAAGGCACTACAAGAGCCAGAGCAATTCCAAGCTTTCCTCACCGAAGAAAAGATGAAGGACGAGCTGGAAGAAGTGCACACAGCCGATATCACCTTCGGCGATGAAGATCTCCTCCTTGGGACATGCGAGAACAACCGTCCCCTATATATCTCTGGATACTGTCATGACATTAAGATAGGCAAAATTCTGGTCGACAATGGGTCCTCCGTCAATCTCCTTAACGTAAGGGTGTTAAAGGAAATCTGCATGAGCGTTCAACACATCGCTCGCGATAAAATCACCATCTCTGGATTTGACTCCCAGTCATCACACACGCTCGGGTCTGTAATATTGACACTACGCTTTGGGTTTCTCATCACAGACATTAAATTTCACGTCATTGATGCCAAGACATGCTACAATGCTTTGCTCGGCTGGCCTTGGTTACACGAGTACAACATCATCCCTTATACACAACATCAGTGTATGAAGTACTTCAAGGATGGTCTCGAGTACACTGTAACAGGAGAGCTGAACCCATTCTCCGTGAACGAAGTCTGAAAATACGAGGATGCCAAATACTTCCTGCCAGATTTCGAAGACACAGAAAGATGCCGCAAATCGAAGGACAAGAACAAAGTTATCACCACTATTTCAGTCTTCGGGAGTGATACTGAGGAGGAAGAAAAAATAGTTTATTCAGGTCCGCCCCAGTGCAACAAGCCGGGACCGTCCGCTCCTATGTTGATTTTCGGTAGCGACTCGGAAGATGAGGTCAATGCCGTATTCTCTGCTCGGCCATCAATACAAGCCTTCGTTGATGAAAATCAAAGTTTGCAAGTTGCCATGGTTCCGCCAAAGCATCATAAAGAGCTAGACGTGCTTGATACCTACAGTGTGGAAGAACTGCAGACATTCTACGTCTCTCCCAGGCGAAAAGGTGAAAAGGCGATCCTATTCTACCGATCCGGGGAAACCAAAGTGGAGAAAGAAATCTGGCATGGCGCGGATTCTACTCTTGACAGGCTCCAGCCCATCCGTTTGCCCAGATATTACATAGACGGACTAAAGAGACTCTTGAGATGCCAAGGTGTACCCCTTAAGCAAACTACTCGACAAGCACGGTTCTATAACAGGATCTGGAATGTTCCCGGAACTCAACGAAAGTTGCCTAATGGGAGAATGGAAACGACCAGGCTTGGATATGTTCAATCCAAGAAACGGGAGCTATTTCGCGACTGTTACGTCATACATGACTTTGATGGAGAAGGAGATGCTCTGTAGGAAGATGCTAGCCCTGAACCAGAATGAGCCCCCGCCGTGAAAATGCCAAGTCCGTCGTTTGAAGAACAGATGGACAAGCTTATAAGGGAAGCGTGTCAAAAAGTCCGGGATGACCATAACCGCGAAATGGCCATCTACGAGAAAGCCAGAACGCAGCGCCTCCTCCAGCAGGTCACGGAGAATGACGATGCCCTTCTTCGCCTACTCGTCATAAAAAAGACCCAGCGCAGAGGCAAAAATAAACCAAAGAACGGGAAAAGCGTTCGACAGCGACAAAGCGGGTCCAAGAAGCCACGCGATCAGGAATCGAGCAGTCTGGATTCGTCTCTTATAAAAAAGATGGGTCGAGTATACTCTTTTGCCTAAGACAAGACAAAGAAGATATTTGATCTTGCTATAAAACATCAAATGATTACCCTCCCGGAGTCCAAGCACCTCGAGCAAGCAGGTGAAGTCTCTCACCCGGACTATTGCTCCTATCACAGGGCAATAGGACATTCTATTGAAGACTGCTTCACATTCAAAAATTGGGTCGAAGACCAATATCAACAAGGCATGTTCGCTTTATCCAGCAGTTGGAGAATAAGCCCGTCGCAGAAGCATGAACCGAAGACCACAAGAGCAGAACCAGATCAACATCGGTCTTGGAAGCGAGCTCGTACCTATCATATGATAACGCTATTAGAAGAAGAATCCGAGAATATGGATGATCTCTCCTGGTGCTTCGAAAACAATGATGACGAGGTGATCTCAGAGTTTCCACCGGCGCCAAAAGAGCTGGAAGATGGAATACATACTACCACAGATAACCTCAAGAAGATTGATTTGGGGACGGCAAGTGACCCGCGGTCGACGTTCGTCAGTGAGCTGCTGTCTGAAGAAAGGGTGGCTTCGCTAAAGAACATGCTCATGCAGCATAGAGACTGCTTCACATGGAACTATTCAGAGATGCCAGGACTAGATCCAGAGATTGCGGTACACAAATTGGCGATATCCCCGGACGTCAAGCCGATCAAATATGCACCAAGAAGAATGCGGCTCGAGCTTGAGATTAGCATCAAGACCGAGGTCAAGAAACTAATCGACTCCGGTTTCATCCAAGAGGTTCAATATCCTGACTGGATCGCCAACATCGTCCCAGTGATGAAGAAGAATGGGACGGTGCGCATATGTGTGGACTTTCGGGATCTCAATAAAGCCTGCCCGAAGGACGACTTTCCAGTACCGGTCACCGAGCTGATGATAGACAATACGTCCACTCATGAAGTTTTCTCCTTCATGGACGGCTCGTCAGGATACAATCAGATAAAGATGCATCCCGAGGACCAGAAGCACACCGCTTTCCGAACCCCTTTGGGCATATTCTGCTTCAAGGTGATGCCCTTCGGTCTAAAGAACGCCGATGCCACCTATCAGAGGGCCATGACGAAGATTTTCGACGACCTCATACATGAAATCGTCGAATGCTATATCGACGACCTTGTAGTTAAAAGCAAATCATACGAGGAACATTTAGAGCATCTGAAGATCGTGTTTCAGCGCCTTCGGAAATACAACTTGAAGATGAACCCTCTCAAGTACGCATTCGGAGTTTCCTCAGGTAAGTTCCTAGGATTCATCGTCCGACACCGAGGCATCGAGATAGACCCGTCGAAGATCAAGGCGATCATGGAAATGCCCCCGCCAAAGACTCTCAAGCAGCTGCGATCTCTCTAAAGAAAGCTCTCATATATCCGGCGATTTATAGCCAATCTTTCCGACAAGTGCCGCCCCTACAATCACTTAATGAAGAAGGGAACCCCGTTCGTCTGGGATCACAAATGCCAAAGCACACTGGATGAAATCAAACAATACCTACAGAATCCTCCAGTGCTAACCGCTCCGGTCAAGAGAAAGCCTCTTATTCTGTATACAACCGCCCTTAAAGGTTCCTTAGGCACATTATGGGCACAAGAGAACGACCAAGGGAAGGAGAGAGCCCTCTACTATTTGAGTCGAGTTCTACTGGGGGAAGAAAGCAATTATTCTCCTATCGAAAAACACTGCCTGGCATTGATCTTCGCGATAACGAAGCTCAGACACTATGCGTTGGCATATGAAGTCCGTCTCATATCGAAGGTGGATCCTCTCAAGTATTTGATGTCGAAAGCCATATTAACAGGACGTCTTGCTAAATGGGCTCTGCTCTTGATGGAGTTCTCGATAACTTATCGTCCTCTCAAGGCAGTGAAGGGCCAGGCCATCGCCGACTTCCTCGCTGAGCATCCGATACATGCCGATTCTCCTTTGAACTGCGAATTGCCAGACGAACATGCGTTTGATACGATCGACGGGGATGATACCCAATGGGAACTCTACTTCGATGGAGCATCTTACATGAAGAACCGCAAACAGAGCACCCCCATAATCAAATCAGGGGTAGGCCTCATCTTCGCGACTCCACAAGGAGGGATAATGCACTTTGCCTTCTCCTTAACAGAGCCGATGACAGACAATGAAGCCGAATATGAAGCTTTGATAGCAGGTCTCGAGATCGCTATCGACATGGGAATTGAAAACCTCCTCATATATGGAGATTCCCAACTGGTCGTTAGTCAAGTAAACAGCGACTATCAAACGTGCAAGCCAGAGTTGGTGAAGTACGGTGAAAGAGTACATTAACTGCTGATTCAAATTCCTTCCTACGCCTTAGAAAGTATACCGTGTGCGGAAAATAGCAAAGCAGATGCGTTAGCCAAACTAGCTAAAGAACTGGCTGACGAAAACCTCGATGACGTGAGGATCATTGTGCGGAGCCGTCGGGTTCTTGCACCGGCAGAAATATCTCCGGAGTCGTCCAAAGAAAAGGGAGCGACCAAGCAAATGACTCTGCAAATAAAAGACCAGGAAAAGGTTACGGATTGGAGAGATGTCTTTATAGACTACTTCAAATCCCGTCGAACACCTGAAGATGCGTCCTCAAGACATCAGCTTATGAAACGAGCTCTGTCTTTTGCTTTCGTCAATGATACTCTGTATAAGAGATCATTTGATTCTCTGTGGTTAAGATGCTTGGGACCAGACGAGGCAAGGATAGTCGTCCAAGAAACTCAAGACGGACTCTGCGGTTCTCACCCAGCCGGGCCGAAAATGAAGCTGAAGATCAAACGGATGGGTTATTATTGGCCCACGATGATCCAAGACTGTCTCGAATACGCGAAGCAGTGCCACGCGTGCCAGATTCACAGAGACTTTATCCATCAGCATCCAGATCCACTACATCCAACAGTGGCTAGCTGGCCGTTCGAAATGTGGGGGACTGATATAATCGGCCCCAACGAACCAGCATCGTCCAGAGGACATCGATTCATTTTGGCGACAACTGATTACTTCTCCAAATGGGCAGAAGCAGTACCGCTGAGGGAAGTGAAAACGGAGAATATCCTCCATTTCTTCAAGACGCACGTCATTTATCGGTTTGGAACTCCACGACAGATTATCTCCGATAACGGGCCAGCCTATAGAAGACACAAGATCAGCTGCTTCGCACAACAGCATAACATAGACTGGAGATACTCTTCGGTCTATAATCCCCGAGCTAACGGTCTAGCTGAGGCTTTCAACAAGACCTTGACAAAGATCGTGAAAAAGACGGTGTCTCGAAATAAGAAGGACTGGCATGAGAGACTGCATGAAGCTCTCTGGGCGTATCAAACTACGTTCAAAACGGCCACGAACACAACGCCGTATGCATTGGTATTCGGTACAGAAGCGGTACTCTCTCTCGAGATAGAGTTACCCTCTCTACGAGTGGCAGTTCATTACGAGCTAACGGACGAAGAAAATTCTCACCTTCAGCTTGAGGAGTTCGATACCCTTGATGAAACCCGGCTCATAGCGCAACAAAATCTGGAGGCTTATAAAGCAAAGATGACACGTTCATATGAGAGATTGACTAGGCCGAGAACATTCCGCCAAGGCGAACTAGTGCTAGTGGTCAAGAGACCTATGATCCCCAATCGCGCCAAGCGGGGAAAATTCGAGCCGAATTATGAAGGCCCGTATATCATAGACAAAGTCTACCAGGGTGGAGCTTACCTACTCATGGACATGCATGGTGAAAGACCTTTCAGGCCAATAAACGGCCGCTTCCTAAAGAAATACTACGCCTAACAAGTCACGGCCTAGGTCAATGATAGATGACGACGCCTATGTCCGCTCGCTATCTTTCTAAGCCTA
This sequence comes from Agapanthus africanus, assembly GCA_030015575.1. Taxonomy (NCBI): domain Eukaryota; kingdom Viridiplantae; phylum Streptophyta; class Magnoliopsida; order Asparagales; family Amaryllidaceae; genus Agapanthus; species Agapanthus africanus. Next base: position 673,207,883 of record JASDDO010000022.1, on the reverse strand, counting down.
AACTCTGTAAGTAGTAGCCGGCTTCCTTTTTGTCGGACCAAAACTTCCTTAAACTAACAACGGACCGGAACGTCCTTAAACTAACAACGGACCGGAACGTCCTTAAACTAACGATGGACCACTATGTCCTAAAATTAGCTGTTGACCGAGACGTCGATAAACTATTGTAGACTGCAGCATCCCAAGGCTGACACAAAAAAAAGAGAAAAGAATATAAAAAAGAAGAAGAAGAAAGGAAAAGAAAACGGTATGTCCATAAGCAAAATGGGCACGGATGAAAACCCGAGAGGGCTCCGTGAGTAAAAACAACAGGGCTACCGGCGAGTTTTGTGAAAACCCGAAAGGGCGCAATCTCGTTAAGAGACACTTGCAAGGTCCTCTCGACCTTGTGAGGAGAAACCACCTGCGTGAGATCCTTACGACTCACAAGAGAGCAACACACTTAGGGATCCCCACGACCCCTAAAGAGAAATTACACTTACGAGATCCTCACGACTCGTAAGGAGAACCCTCTTATGAGACCCTCACGGCTCATAAGATTCGAAAGTCATAAGCTACAGGGATCTGAACCTGTTCTTAAGCGGCTACCACAACCTCCAATGCTGCCCTACAAGCGGCACAATGCCGACCCTTGTATACAATCCACGGGAGTGAATAAACATTTCCCTAACAAAGTCCTATTCGTGACTAGAGATATGTTTACACAATGAACAGCCCTTGTAAGTCTTTTCGACTTAAAAGGAGAAAATACTTTTGTAAGATCCTTACGACTTACGAGAAACCATACACTTAGGAGTCCTCATGATTCCTAAAGAGAAAACGCACCTACGAGATCGTCACGGCTCACAGGGAGAAATACCTTTATGAGACCCTTACGGCTCGTGAAGTCAAAAGCCTTAGTCGACAGGATCCTAAACCTGTTCGCTAAGCCACCTTTGTTCGGCATCGACAGAGGAAAATGATGATTCGCTCCTGAAAATATTCCAGTTGTAGCGGTGCTGATGCCGAAATCGGTGTCTAACTCCAAGCTTGCAGCAAAGAAGCTAGCAAGCCACACATGCATACGAAATAGCCGAAATGATGGGACAACTTGCAACAAAATCAGCAAGTAAAAATGTATGCATGCAAAATGGCTGAAATGATTGGGCAACTCGCAATAAAAAGCAGAGTGTAAAAATAAAATAAATAGCCGAAATGATTGGGCGCCGCGAAAAATAGCCGAAATGATTGGGCAATCACGACCATCGCGATATAAAAGCTGAAATGATAGAGCATCGCGGAAAGAAATAAAGAAAAATGAAATTTATGCCCTACAGGTGATATCACATCAATCCCTGTATACAATCCAGGGGCGCAAACAAAGAAGGAATCACACCTTCCATCCCCAGGCTCCATCAGAAAATGAAGCCAAATCTCGACGGTTCAGGGATAGCCTAGAGATCATCAACAGCGTTCCTCCCCATCCCAGCAGAATTCAGACGCTGCAATCAACTCTGGAGCTACGGCAAAGCCCCTACTCTAAATCTCGATGGTTCCCAGACAACCTGGAGACCACTTCGATATTCTTCTCATTACAACAGACGCAACGTCGGCGAATGACCCCGTCTCGGAAATACATCAGCAAAGGACCCCGTCGCGGAAATACGTCATCCACACGACCCCGGTGCGGAAACACGTCATCCACATGACCCCATCGCGGAAATACGTCATCCACATGACCCCGTCGCGGAAATACATCATCCACATGACCCCGTCTCGGAAATACGTCATCCACATGACCTCGTCTTGGAAATACGTCAGCAAATGACCCCGTCTAGGAAATACGTCAGCAAATGACCCCGTCGTAGAAACACGTCATCCACATGACCCCGTCGCGGAAACACGTCATCCACATGACCCCGTCGCGGAAATACGTCATCCACATGACCCTGTCTCAGAAATACGTCATCCACATGACCCCGTCGTGGAAACACGTCATCCACATGACCCCGTCTCTGAAACACGTCAGCAAATGACCCCGTCGCAGAAATACGTCATCCACATGACCCCGCCGCGGAAATACGTCATCCACACGACCCCGTCTCGGAAATACGTCATCCACGTGACCCCGTCTTGGAAATACATCAGCAAATGACCCCGTCGCGGAAATACGTCATCTACATGACCCCATCGCGGAAATACGTCATCCAATGACCCCGTCTCGGAAATACGTCAGCAAATGACCCCGTCTCGAAAATACGTCAGCAAATGACCCCGTCGCGGAAACACGTCATCCATATGACTCCGTCGCGGAAATACGTCATCCACATGACCCCGTATCGGAAATACGTCATCCATATGACCCCGTCGCGGAAACACGTCATCCACATGACCCCATCGCGGAAATACGTCATCCACATGACCCTGTCTCGGAAATACGTTAGCAAATGACCCCGTCGTGGAAACACGTCATCCACATGACCCCGTTACAGAAATACGTCATCTACATGACCCCGCCTCGGAAATACGTCATCCAACGACTCCGTGGAACACAGCCAAAGTTAACCTTTACCCCGTGGGAAATGCCCGGAGCAACTTCTGACGCCGTGAAATGCGGATAATATCAATCTCATTAAACACTTACGGGTCCTCTCGACTCATAAGAAAGAAAACTCCCTTGTAAGATCCTTACGACTTATAAGGGAAAACGCACTGAGGAATCCTCATGATTCCTAAGGAGAAACTACACCTACGAGATCCTCTCGACTCGTAGGGAGAAAAGTCTTTATGAGACCCTCACGGCTCATGAAGTTGAAAAGTCTTAGGTAGCAGATCTGAACCTGCTTCCTAAGCCATCACTACCCTTCAAAGAAGTCAAAACAAGATGCTCACTCTATCATCTGCAGGCTATGCTTACTAAAGTGACATGCTGATAACAAAGGAAAGACGAAAGCAAAGAGATGACACAAGACATTGCGAAAGAAATGTATCTTTTATTCATGAATTCAATTGGGTAAAAAATACATCATAAGAAAGAATAAAAAAATGGATACATTTTATTCAAAAATTACAAATGGTACAAAAAACAATTATTGAGAGGGAAGCGCTTTCAATAGTCCGATCAGCCGCTCGCGTACTTCCCTCAGCCCCTTTTCTTGATCAGCTGCCGCGGCCAACTCTGCTTCGACTTGGGCTCGTTGCTACAAGTAGGACGAAAGTTGCTCTTCGACGGCCCGCTGAGCTGCCCCACGATTCTGTGCATCCTTCTCGATGATGTCGAGCTTCTGCCTCAGTGTTAGCCTGTCAGAGATGCATCGCAGAAGGCCTTCAAAGATAACTTTCAACTGTGCAGCATTTGCATCAACCTGAGCGTGCAGCCGGGCAGACTCACTTGAAGTCTCTTCGCACTCCTTACGTTTTAAGGCCGCCTCTTGTTCAAGATGACGGAAGTAGGGAGTGCTCTGCTCGACCCACGTAGCCAGGACCTCTGGAGCAGGACGTCTGACCTCGAGCTCATACAAGCAAGCCTCTATTTTCCTGCAGAGATTAACCCAAGACTCAACGACGCCCTCACTATGAAAGTTCACGAGCGTCGCCAGCATAGGATTAACCTCCGCGGAAAAATCCATAGTGAATGTGGGAGTCTCCACGTCAAGCTCCTCGATATAGTCGCTCAACATGCGCAGACCATTCACAGCGCCTTTGGAAGATGAACGTCGAGAAAAGGGGCCTGCAGGAATCACGATTCGAGATTCGAACGGAGCTGAAGTTGATATCACCAATGCAAAACAAATCACAGTCAAATGACGGTTCAAGAAATAGAGGGGGTCCATGAACAATGGAGTTTACTATACCGGCTGCAGCAGGTGGCAATGCCGGGAGGACCAGTGGCGCAACTGTTCTTTCGTCTCCTCCTTCGATCTGTAGTGCTGCAATCAAAACAAAGAAGAATTAGAAATGATTTGACTGCCGGTAAAAGAAGAGACATTAGCTGAAGCCTGTACTCACCAGCGCCACTAGATGAGGCAATCTCTGACTGGAAAGAGAAGTGTGGGTGTAGTACCTGATATAGGTGATCAAAAAGGACTCCTGCAAGGACGCAGTAATGCAATGTCAGTACATGAAGTATACAGCCTACAATGAAATTGATGGGTCACAAATCCGTACCTTCCAGCATTTGAGATGGTACGAGAGAAGGTAGAGGAGCGGTCACCGTAAAGGCAGCGACTGGAGATGCTTCCTCGGGTGGCACAATCCCAACGCTCATCACACCTGCATTAGAAATAAGGGAAACGCTGTTAGAAAGAAATTAAAAGGGATTGCAGAATAAAGGGGAAAGTAATGACCCAAAATCTACCTGGTGAGTCGCCGGTCGAGACCGCGACAAGGGCGTCACTGGAGGCAGCAAATGCTTCACTCTCCTCCATCGGAATGGTCTCGCCACCCGTAGCCTCATCTCCCGATTCCACGAGAATCGTCATGACACTCGCAGCACCCGGCAACGGCACGGAGCCGCAAGGGGAAAGAGCGACGATTGGAGCAGTGCCCGACTCTTGAGAAAGAGTGGCTACCTCGGGCTCGGCAACTGTAGCCATCTCACCCACCGCTACCTCGGGCTCGGCAGTTGTAGCCATCTCACCAACCGCTACCTCGGGCTCGGCGATCGTGGCTGTCTCATCTGCCGCTACCTCAGGCTCGGCGGTGGCCGCCACTTCTTCGGCAAGACTCGGCCCTGCAAAATAGGATACATGAGAACCTGAAAGTTAAAACTTTGACAAAAGAACAAAATGTCGTGTTACCTTGAATCGGTTTTCCGATTGCTTCCCGAGCCGCATGTGCTGCCTGTCTGTGGACTGTGGACAAGGTAGCCGGAGCGTCCTCTGAAGGAGTAGGGGCAGGGGCAACAGCGCTGGAACCCGCACCCGCATCCAAGGCGGCGGTACGTTCCCTTTCCGTACGCATCCTACGCTTCCTCTCCGCCCAGGCCGTGAGGGCAGATCTTCTAAAGACCTCCTTCAACAGGACATCCTTATCTGCGCCAATAGTTACCTCTGGAGCCGTTATGGCATCCGTCATCAGTTGCTTAAGTGAAGCTTCTTTTGGCAATACCGGAGGAACTGAGATAGCCGACCCGGGATGCGTCTCCGCACCGCCCCGTGAAGTCGGTGCCATGCTTGGAATAACCTGAGTAGAGGTAGTTCCTGTAATAAGAAGAGAAAGAAGGGTCATATTACCCATAAGAAACGGGAGCGGAGACACGGTGAACCGAAATGTACTGATGCCTAAGGATGCTCGAAGTCTTTCCTCTTCCTCAAAAGTCTTGAGAGAAGCTGCGAGAGCTTCTTCGGTGGAAATGCCTGTTAAAGAAGGAAAAGTGTCAGTCAAAACATGATGATAGAAATATGATGCAATGACGAAAGATACAGCTGATGGTTACCTGATCGCGCGAGGATAGCCAGTCCCGCTTCGTGGCTTGCCAATTGCTCAGAAGCTGCAATGGCAGCCGCCAGATCAGTTTCATCTGGTGGCATGAATAAACCCTCGTTTGTCCCATACTCGCTCAGACCCTCGCCATAAGGAGCGTGAGGCTCCTGGCCAAGTACAACATCGACGGAAAGGATCGACTTTTTCTTCCTCTTCTGTGAGCGAGCTCCGGTCGCAGCCAGCACTAGCTTACGCTTAGTGGGCACTTTGGGACGACGAGTCCCGATATCTGAACCCACGCCAGACTCAGGGGAAGTTACATTCACCATCTCCATGGGAGCATGGGGCACCGGTAGTACATTCACTGTCTCCACGGAAGTAGGGCACCGGTAGCTCGGGCCTATCATGCGGGACCGCGACCGCAGCGACTTCTCTTAAGGGAGGACAGACGATGATCCGTCGCTTCAGAGGGATCCTTGGATTACCGGCAGGGGGTGCACCCTTACGGTCGAGCAACAATTTCTTTTCCTCTCTAATAACGGCACCCATTGCGTGCTGATACCACGCCACGTATGCGTTTAGGGCCCTAGGAACACAACTTGGTTCACTAATGAAGAAAATGGACCCTGTGTTTAGGCGCATGAAGTGATGCAAAGCGCTCCGGATGCCCTCCTCAGTGTAAACTGGTTCTGCCAGGAATGCCTCGAGCGGGACGCCCTGATTATAACTTGATTGCTGGGCAAAACGGTGAGGGTTATATCTCATGAACAGAGCCGAATCGTTATGCCTGAACACCAAATATCCCGGCCTGATGGAATATAGGCGGAGAATTTCCCGAGCTTTCAGGGTAGAAGCCCCATCCTTAAAGGTGTCCCGCAATGGCTGCGCTGTCTTAGCAGACTCCTTACCGATGGTCATAACCTTATCAACAAAGGTCATGTCGTCCCCGACGGTACGTGGGCGAAGAATTACACCCTAAGCCTCTCGCTGGCTTGGTTCCACAATGGAAGCATTGACCAACCTCATGATCCGTGGAAAATTGCAGGTTTCATAGAAATGAGGCCGCTTATGCATTCCGAAGGCACTGAGCACATGCAATTCAAGCCATGAAGTAAAATAGTGCATCGGGAAGTTCACGGGCTGCACCCCTGGCTGAGTAGTATCAGCCGCCAAACTAAAGCCGTGATATAAATAAGCCAGCCCGGCAATTCCAACAGCAACTTGTCTCCCTTCAACCATCCGATGAGCTGGGTAAAAGACTGACGACCTCATGTAGCGAGAGTGCATGGGAAGCGCGAACCAGCTTAACCACAAACCAAGGAACCCTAGAAAGAACGCTTCCTCGTCGATGCCCGGAGCAGCAATTTCTGAAAAAGGGACGATCGCGACGTTTGGAAGAAAGAATCCCTTTTGATCAGCTTCCAATATTGGCCGGCGATCCAAACCGAAGCCAAAAGGATCATCGAGTTTGGAAAACTTTTCACCCTGGCACAATAAAACTTCTGGGAGAAGAAAACGGGCGATGAAGTCCGCAAAGCTAACCCCACGGCTTCCAGATTCAAGAAATAAACCTTCGTAAATGTTTAGCACCTTGATCAAGGTAGGGAATCGGTGCTGAATGGCATTCTCTGGGTTTAGACCTGTCATCACCAGTCGGGTAGCGAAAACATATTCATCTGGGGGCAAGATCTCCTTATAATGCTCCCCTCTGACAGGCAAACCGGAGATATCCGCAAACTCTTCAAGAGAGATGGAAACTTCCCGATTTAGCATAAGAAAGGTATGAGTTGGAACGTTCCATTGTTCCAAGAAGGCTTTGACCCACTACGCGGGAGGTGTGGAATACTGAAACAGAGAAGCATAAATCGCAGGATACAACCCAAGCTTCAGTAGTTCTGACTTCTTTGCCGATAGGATATATCGGACCCATTGCAGGTAACCGGACGAGCGACGGGGAATCAGACCTATATTGTACGGCTGTCCCCAAGGGCGTGACTCACCTTGGCATATACGCCGCCTTAGAATGTCCAAAGCCATCGGCGGTTGTACAGGTATTGCTGTCATAGAGGGCTGAAGACAATCTTCTGAAGTCCAATTAACCACCTCCACAGCATAGTTCACTGGGGGTGGGTCAGCATAGTGAATCGCCGAAATGGCCTCTGAAGGTGTTGAGCAAGAGAAGCCGCGTCGACCCATAATGATCTGGTTATACCATGTTCCCCACAAATGAAGATTCTTGTGTTCCGGGTCATGGTCTCTGATCAACGCAATAATCTCCCGGTCTACGGGCGCTTGAGGAAATCCACCTTCGGAGCGAACGAATGGAAAGGAAGTGTCGAAAGACATGTCGCCTGCATAAAAGGGACAAAAGTTAACTGTCAGTGCTATTATTTAATTTAAATTCTGACACTTGGTACTTTAGAATTTGTACCATACTGCAATGCAGTGGAAAGGGGACCAAAGGGGGGACCCATAAAATCTAGATGACAATTCATCAATTAATAAAACAGCCTCATCATTTGATGAGACTGTTATTTAAATGAGGAGATCCTCAAGAAAATTCTCATTAAATGAGAGATCTCTCGGGAAGAGGAGTAAATCTCCCTTTGAGAGCAATGCTTTATGACAGAGTGACACTTGTCAAACTCTGATCATGAAGAAATAAAAATTCCTCAAGAGCTTGGCTCTGTAAAGATGATGGAAAAAACCCATCAGAAAAAAAAATTAAAATCATATATATATATATATATATATATATATATATATATATATATATATATATGAATTAAAAATTCTGAGATCTTCAAGATCTATGAACAAACTCTAAGAGTTCTTTATGAGCAAAGCTCTGTTCATGGGTTAAGAAACCCTGAAATAAGATCTCCTTAGATCTATGGGTTCAAGAGAGCAAATCTCTATTAATGAAACCCTAAAAGGGTTTTCTTTAGATCAAAGATCTATGAAGATCAAGGCTCTGTTAATGGGTAAAACCCTAGATTATTAAAAGATTTAATCTTTACCTAAGTTTTAGCAGAGTTTCGACTCTTAAAATTCTTAAGATGGAGAGTTATGCTCTGTGAGAGAATAAAATTCTTAGAAAATAAGTAAGAAGATGAACATAATCATCTAAAGGACCAAAGGTCCTATTTATAAGCATTGAAATGCCTCTTCAATTTCCGAGTTGATCCAAAGACGCAGATGCTGCCACCGCTGCACTCACATGTGGGCCACGTGAGCGCAACGGTGGGGGGGCACTTGTTTCCCCCAATCAGAGCAAAGCTTTGTTTGAAATTAAAATTTCAAAAAAATTGAAACAACGCTTCAGATGCAGCGACAAGTGCGCTGCGCCCTAGGCAGTGCACCATGTGTGCGCTAGCGCTAGGCGCGCTGCACAACGCGCCACGTGTCAAACATGGGTGCGCTAGCGCAGGGCACGCTGCGCTCTCAGCAGCGCACCTCGTGTCAAACACAGGTACGCTAGCGCAAGGTGTGCTGCGCTCTGAGCAGCGCACCACGTGCAAGGCACGGGTACGCTAGCGCTAGAATTAAAAAAAAAATCCCCACCGTTAGATCAAAAGATCTAATTATAATGATAAATCATCAATTAATCAGAATTAAATTCTGCTATGGAAAGATCTTCCAATCTTGTTAAAAACAAGAAGATTGCCTTCTGTCAAACAGAAGCCCTAGGATCAAAGATCCAATGGTGGGGAAACATCCCCAAATCAATCAAAGAAAGATCTCTTTAACTGATTCAACAAATCGGCTTGCCCTATATAAAGGCCCCAAGACTTCAAGTCTGATATAGAAAAAAAAACCCATAAACTTTGAAAAATTCAAAGAAAAAAGAGCAAGCTCTTGCAAGAAGATATTTCTTCAAGGTAAAGATGATGGATGATGAACACAGAAATGAAATCATCTCATAGAAAGAAAAAATTTCTTTAAAAAAGATCATAGATCCACAAGACAAAAAGTCTTTTACAAAAGAGATCAAAAGAGCTCATCATAAAATAAAAGAAGAACATAATTCTTCTTACAGATGATGGATCTATAAAGGCAAAACCTTTCATCAAAATAAGAGATTGAAAATCTCTCTTGCAAAATAAGAACTGTTGTTCTTAAATTTTGAGACAAAGTCTCTCTTAAAAAAAACATAAATTTGTTCCCAGATCATAAAATTGATCAGACGCGCTTTGCGCTTTTGAAATGCGCCTTGCGCTCTTGAACTACACTTCTGCGCTCTCTGGACCGACGCTCAGCGCCAAATGCGCCACGTGTCAACCACGTATGCGCCAATTAACAACTTGCGCTTTTCGCTTCTGAAATAGCGCATTGCGCTCATGGGCTGGCGGTCAGCGCCAAGCGCACCATGTGTCACTCATGTGTGCACCACTAAATTAAAAGCGCAATGCGCTCATGGAATAGCGCTCAGCGCTCATAAACTGGCATCATGCGCTCATCTTCCGGCGCCTAGCGCTGACTGCGACACGTGTCCCTTACATGTGCGCTACTTGGCAGAAGCGCACTGCGCTCTTTGACTGGCGCAAATCGCTTAGCGCGCCACGTGTTGCGCTGACAGAACATAAATTGTTCTTTAATAAGCCCAGAGCTCTGATGAATGCTCAGCATTCAATACAAGATATAAAAATTTTTGTCAAAAGGGCCAAGCCCAAATAAAGACCCAACAGCCCAGAATAAAAATGTTAAACATTTATTGGACTTAGCCCAAGATTGGCCATAAGTTCTCAACCCATATTAATTGAGCCTGTATGCTCATAAATATTTCAACAGATCTTAGCCCCAAATTGGACTACAGATCTTTCAACCAACTCACATCGGTTCGAGGATACATCTCTTTACTCCTCTGATATTTGTCGTTGTAATCCTTCAACGTCTTCAGAGAGGTGACGGGTCCCGACAACCACACATTTCATGGACTGTGATGTACTTAAACTCACGGACCATGATGTCCTTAACCTTGACTGTGAGGTCTTTAAACTCACGGACTACGACGTCCTTAACCTTGACTGTGAAGTCTTTAAACTCACGGACTATGATGTCCTTAACCTTGACTGTGAGGTCTTTAAACTCACGGACTATGATGTCCTTAACCTCGACCGCGATGTCTTTAAACTAACATTGGACCGAGATGTCCTTAAACTAACATTGGACCATAATGTCCTTAAACAAATCGACCGCAATGTCCCTAAACTAAACAATAGAATCCAAATGCTCTTTTGTTGGATCTAAACGATCCTGTTAAGTTGATCTTAGTCTAAAATTAGACTAACGTATCCTTAACATACGTTTAAGTTGATCTTAGTCCCAAATGAGGCTAACGTATCCTTAAACCCAACCTCCAAACCCAAATCTAAGAAGATACGGATTTGGTCTAATCCACGCCCTATGGATGACAACATAAATTAGTCTCCGTATACAATCCACGGGCAACCAAAAACAAAACAAATACCCATGACATGAAGTAACCATCTGGAGAAGGAGAAAGTGGTTACCGCGATGCGGTAGCGTAATTAACTACAGGGGCTTGCGCCTGCAGGGAAGAGCGTCCCCACAATCAAAAACCCCTCAAATGAGGGGGAATCTGACGAAGTCTGCTATATCGGCCGCATCCGTTTACACCTTCGATACATGGTGTCATAAATCAACTTAGCATCTTCGAAGAGGTGGACGGATAGCACCAATTAGCATCTGTCCCGAAATTCAGGCGAGATGTCTACCGCGTCATCTCCGCGTCTTTCGACGGGGAACAGTCACTTAAGACGTAATTATATCCATGCCGTTGTTCCGTGGTATTATCGACGGAGCCTTGTACTACGGGTTACCAAAGTCTCCGGTGTAAGTGGGACTCCTCTCGTATACACTGGCATCTTCTGTACCAAGCTACAAACAGCAGCGTTAACACAACATCATAACAATATAATACAACTTTAAAAGCTATCTTCTTATTCTGTCTATTCTATTTCTCCCTTCTCTTTGGGACTTACCGAGCGATCTGTTCGCTGACGACATTTTCTTTCTTTTTTCTTTGAATGTCGTCAGGTGATCTGGACACGTCAGAGATCGAGCCTACTACTGAAGACTTGGACTAGTTTAGTGAAGACCCCGAGCTCTAGACATTGTACATTTTCCATTCAGTACTTTTCATTTCCTGTTATGCCATTGTTTAGGCATCGCTTTTATTTCAGTTGTATTTACTTTTCCATGCATTGTACAAAAGAATGTTAATAAATAAAGTTGCTGTTCAGTTCATATCTTTTGTCTATTGTGTATTTACTTTATATTGCTTAGATACGCTTAGCGTATTTACTTCACAGTAAATACATAGCGACCTAGTCGCGTCTCCTTCGCCGTACACCGGGAAGCGGGGCGTGACAGGTTTTGTTGGTGGCCTATGCAGGTCAGAGTTGTTTGGAACACTACCATGCAATTCTGTTCTGCGTGAACATCCTAAGCAATATAACACAAGAACCTGCAACTAAAACATTCTTTATAATCACGTTTCTTGAATTTTATCATTTCATATTCTTTGAATCATATACTTTGAATCTGTCATAACCTAAGTTTTTCATTCAAGATTATGGATTCCCCAAACAACACCAGCACCAATTTCAACAACATTCCACCTCCACTACCAATCATACCTGCCATTCCTGCTCCACTCAATGAGCAAACGGTTCTGCTTGAGGCAATCCGCAGCCTCCTAGAAGGACAACAACAGCTCTTGAACTGTCCCGAGACTGAAGCACCTGGGGTGAAGCAATTCCGAGCTTTGCATCCCAAACAGTTCTCAGGCAAGGGAAGCCCACTGGAAGCCGAGGAATGGGATCAGAGTATCGAAGATGATCTGGCAGCGGCACAAGTGCCAGATATAGCTTGGGTTCGTGTGGCAAAATTACAGCTCACGGACAATGCACGGAATTGGTGGAAGGCGGAAGAAAGCCGTCTTGATCAGCCCATTGAATGGAAGAATTTTCGTGATAGGTTCGACGCGAAGTACTTCCCTGTGACTGCCAGGTTTGCCATGGAACAACAGTTCATTCATCTACAACAAGGTTCTATGTGGGTCAGGTCTGTAGATGAGTATGACGCTGAGTTCACCATGCTCAGTCGGTAAGATAAGTCACAGTATTTTAAAATTTTTAATATCACATAATACACAGCTAACACAAGACCGTAACAGATTTGCGGCACACCTGATACTGACGGATGAGATCAGAGCCCGTCGATTTCAACAAGGTTTGGACACGGAAATCCAGGCTGCACTAGCCACAGGGAAATTTCCAACTCATGAAGATGCTCTGGAAGCTGCCCGCAGTTATGAGGCAGTGATAAAGGCAAGGGGCAGACCTCAGTCTGCAGGAGTGAAACGCCCAGCCACTCAAATGGCAGGAGGGGCCTCTTCAAGGCCAACTGGTAGGGCCTCTTTAAGGCCAGCTGTTGAACTCAGAAGACTGGAAGAAGCTAATGATCATTCAAGACCCGATTTTTGCTTTTATTGCAAGAGAGAAGGACACTTGTGGAAGGACTGTAGGCGCGCAAAAGGCCAATGCTTGGTTTGTGGCGCGTCCAATCACGGAATTGGAAACTATCCCTATTGACGCAACCCAGCTCATACACCCGTCAACTACCCGCAGCAGCCCGTTATCCAGGCTCCTACAACTCGTCCTGCACTTCCAGCACCACCTCCACGTGGATTTCCTGCTCAGCCAAATCACCAATTCCATCAGGCACTGAGAAATATGCCTCGAGTACAGAGGAATATGCCTCCAGCTAGGAGGAACGTGCCACGGCGACAGGCTTACACCTTAGCAGCTATAGAAACCAAGACAGTTGACCAAGGTAACACTAGTAAGACTTTTTCACATTTTTAAACCCTTGCACCACCTTATTATTTTTCATACACTGTTAGAAGTTTAGTCACCAAACTTTCCTTGAAACTTTTACACTTTCCTTTTTCAAATTTCGAGGATGAAATTTTTATAAGGAGGGTAGAATGTAACAACCCCAAATTTCCTATACAACTTTTGTACAAATTTTTTTCAAAAAATCCATAAGGGGGTATTTATTGCCTGAGCACAAAACTTAAGTAATTAATTAGCACTTTAATTACAAGAAGGAGCTTATAGCTCATTGGTAATACCTTGCACTGCTGAACCAACCCACCAGAGTTCAAATCCCATGCCCCACATTATTTTTAATATTATTTTGTTTTGAAACCTTTAGAATACCAAGGGTTTACATGTGCATATCTCACAAAAACCCCACTACACCAAAAAATGTAACATTGCCAGAGGTTAGATGAACCGTCGGGGGGGATCCCGGCCGCCTGACTCGGCCGGGAATCGGCCAAATCGGCTTCGACTCGGCAGACTCAGTCCTCCGACCGAGTCACGACCTAGTCACCCCCAAGTTGGCCGATTCCGGCGACGACCCCAACATGAAAATTGTGTCTTTTCACATTCCCTATGCACCTGCAAAATTTTAGCCTCAGACCATTTCCAGAGCTCTTTTAAAACCCCAATTACTCCACTTTTAATACATTTTATCACATTTTTCATTTTAACCTTTCACCTACCCTGACCCTAGCCTAACCCTATAAATACCACCCTACCCTCTACCCTCTCACCCCAAACTCTGAACCAAATCTGAAAAATTTCCAACAAACCTTGTTTACTTTGAAATCGAGCACGAGGCGAAGCTACGGTGAATTTTCCGGCGAACTTCCGACGATCATTCTAGGAGCTCCCGGCGACGAAGTGATGCACCGGCGACTCCTCCCGATTCATCTCCCTCTCTTGGTTGTCCTAAACCTGTAAGTCCCTAAATTCTACCTCTCTTATCTTTTCTAAAATACAGATTTACAAAACCCGACGGAATCGGAATAAATCCGATTTACGATTCGGTTTCTTTATAAAACTTCACTTCTCGTTAATACAATTATGCTTAAACTCTCTCATACTGACTATTAAATACTAATCAACCAAATTGATGAAGTTTCATATCACAAAATAATTGCTAGTTCCTTTTACCGTATTTTTTCCATTGAAATACCACATAGTTCCTTTTGTGACATTTAAACCATTAAACTTGTTATACCTTTAAGTAGATCATGAGGTAACGACCTACCTCCTCACACACTCATATGAAATATAGCACGATACCCTCGGGAACATAAAATACGGGAAATCGACATCTTTACAAATAAATAACCTTTGAGCTAATAAAAAATATCTAGACTCAGCCAATTAAGGACTGTCGCGCTCGTTAGGACAGAAGAAGGTTGTGGGCATTCAGTTGTTTATCTAAACCTGATTTTGTGATGCTTAGGCTAGACAAGTGAGAAAGGTAACTTTAAAAGGCCCGTCTCACGGTGATTCGTGAGCGGAACCCTCCTTTCTTCACTTGTACTTACCTGGCCACAATTGGCGGTGAAGAGGCGATTTGAGAGATATCTTACAACTTGTCGCTTTGGACCAGTTAGGAGTAGTCTAGTTAACTTAGGAGACCCTAGAACATAGAATACGGGAAAACGACATCTTTTCAAATAAATACCATTACTAATAAAACCATTTTTCTTAATGATTAGTATTTTACACAAATCTTTGCAAAGCGCCGCTACAACCCATTTGGGGAACCCGTTCGGGATGGTGCGGATTATCGCACATTCTCGAGCTTAATAGTGCGAGATGCAGACCTCCGCAAGGAGCATTCGGTCTCGAAAGCTTTAAAATACGACATCTTAAGAAAATGAGATTTTTAGAATATAAAATATATTAAAATTATTTTTGTATAAATATATGTATATATAACATTAAAATACCTATTTTGTAATAATATAAAAATTCCAACTCTTTTCAAAAATCACAAGAATCAATTTTACACTAAAATACCATGAATTCCATACAAAACCAATATTACAAATAAATACCAGTTATTATGAAATTAGGATATTTCCACTAGAAATATCACAATATAAAATCTACATTCATTACAACTCTAAAGACGATTAATAAATACTTGGGGTGTATTTTGAAAAGTATATAAAAGTATTTTTACATAAAACCCGCTCAAGTTCTATAAATTACCCTAAGGACCCTAGTAAATATAGGTTTAAGCGGGACCAATCTCTTGAGCCTCAGGGAGACGGAGAAATGGTTGCTTGCCTATTTAAGGTAGACAACTTAACAACAGTGTTATCAATACCGTAATCATCTTTGAAAAAGACACAAATCCTACCGTTCATGTGCAGCGGTTACCGATAACATCAAAACAATCAGGACTTCAATTTACTTTTCTAATTGTCCGACTCAGTTTGAGTCTCATTATAATCCGACTTGAATATGATTCAAGTACAAGCTATAATCTACAATCTACAATCTACAATTTACAATATTACAATTCAACATGAATCCATGAATCCATTATTCAATCTATCAACTTGACCGAACCGAACCATGGATATACATTCCATTTACATGATTATACCGTTACATCGATGATTCTACAGTTATATACACGATTCTCCAGTTACATCCGTTTACTGATATCATGGTTTCGGTCAGTCATCCAATTATACAATCTATACAGTTTACAATACAAGACAATACAATACAACAATACAATCAAGATAACACTACGGGGTTTAATGGGTAGACTGGTACGGAATATGTTAAAGGTGGCACGAGGTGGTCACTTAAGACGTAATTAGATCCATGCCGTTGTTCCGTGGTATTATCGACGGAGCCTTATACTACGGGTTACCAAAGTCTCCGGTGTAAGTGGGACTCCTCTCGTATATACTGGCATCTTTTGTACCAAGCTACAAACAACAGCGTTAACACAACATCATAACAATATAATACAACTTTAAAAGCTATCTTCTTATTCTGTCTATTCTATTTCTCTCTTCTCTTTGGGACTTACCGAGCGATCTGTTCGCTGACGACATTCTCTTTCTTTCTTCTTTGAATGTCGTCAGGTGATCTGGACACGTTAGAGATCGAGCCTACTGCTGAAGATTTGGACTAGTTCAGTGAAGACCCCAATCTCTAGACATTGTACATTTTCCATTCAGTACTTTTCATTTCCTGTTATGCCATTGTTTAGGCATCACTTTTATTTCAGTTGTATTTACTTTTCCATGCATTGTACAAAAGAATGCTAATAAATAAAGTTGCTGTTCAGTTCATATCTTTTGTCTATTGTGTATTTACTTTATATTGCCTAGATACGCTTAGTGTATTTACTTCACAGTAAATACGTAGCGGCCTAGTCACGTCTTCTTCACCGTACACCGGGAAGCGGGGCGTGACAGGTGATCTGGACACTCAGGAGATCGAGCCTACCGGCGAGGACTTGGATCAGCTTGCTTACGACCCAGAGCTCTAGATTCTTTGTACAAATTTTATTTCAGTACTTTTCATTTCTGTTATGCCACTGTTTAGGCATTGCTTTCATTCAGATTTATTTACTTTTCCATGCATTGTACAAAAGAATGTTAATAAATAAAGTTGATATTCAGTTATACCTACTGTTTTTGTATCTTGTGTATATTTCTTTTATATTGCTTCATTACACTTAGTGTATTTACTTCGGAGTAAATACGTAGCGTCCAGTCGCGTCCTCTGCCCGTACACTGGGAAGCGGGGCGTGACAGGTTTTGTTGGTGGTCCATACAGGTCAGAGCTGTATGGAACACTACCATGCAGTTCAATTCTGCATGAACAACCTAAGAAATATAACACAAGAACCAGCAACTAAAACGTTCTTTACAATTTATATTCCTTGAATCTTACAATTTCATATTCTTTGAATCTGTCCTAACCTAAAATTTTACTTCAAGGTTATGGATTCCCCGAACAACACCAGCACCAATATCAACAACACTCCACCTCCACTACCACTCACACCTGCCATCGCTGCTCTGATCAACGAGCAGACGGTTCTGCTTGAGGCGATCCGCAGCCTCCTAGAAGGACAGCAGCAGACTACTATTCTCTTGAACCGTCCAGAAGCAGAAGCACCTGGGATGAAGCAATTCAGGGCTTTGCACTCGAAACAATTCTCAGGAAAAAAGATCCCACTGGAAGCTGAGGAATGGGCTTAGAGCATCGAAGATGATCTGGCAGCGGCAAAAGTGCCAGAGGTAGCTTGGGTTCGTGTTGCGAAATTACAGCTCATGGACAATGCACAGAATTGGTAAAAGGCGGAAGAAAGCCGTCTTGATCAACCCATCGAATGGAAGACTTTCTGAGACATGTTCGACGCAAAGTACTTCCCTGAGACTGCCAGGTTCGATATGGAACATCAGTTCATCCATCTGCAACAAGGTTCGATGTGGACCAAGTCAGTAGATGAGTATGACGCTGAGTTCACTATGCTCAGTCGGTAAGATATGTCTCAATAATTCGAATATTTTTTAATATCACATACTACACATCTAACACAATACTTTAATAGATTTGCGGCACACCTGATACCGACGGATGATATCAGAGCCCGTCGATTTCAACAAGGTTTGGATTCGGAGATCCATGCTGCGCTAGCCACATGAGATTTTCCGACTCATGAATCGGCTCTGAAAGCTGCCCGCCGTTATGAGGCAGTGGTAAAGGCGAGGGTCAGACCTCAATCTGCAGGAGTTAAACGCCCTGTCAACCAGATGACAGGAGGAGCCTCATCAAGACCACCTTTAGTGCCAAGGAGACCAGGAATACCGAACAACCGTCCTAGCCCAGCCTTTTGTAACTACTGCAAGAGAGATGGGCATATGATGAAAGACTGCCGGCGAGCCAACCGTCTTTGCTTAGTCTGCGGCTCAGCTACTCATGGTATTGAGTCTTGCCCCAAAAGACAAAATCCATATGTTGCAACCAGGCCAGCAATCACTTACCAGCAGAGACCAGCCCTTCAGGCACCTGCTCCAAGACTAGCTCTCCCTGCTCCACCACCTAGAGGAACACCGACTGCACCTCCTCCTCGTCAGTTCCATCAAGCTCAAAGGAACGTTTCGAGGAATGCTCCTCAGGCCAGGAGAAATGTACCACGGCGACAGGCTTTCATGATGACCGTGGAAGAAGCTGAGGCCACTGGCTAAGTTATCACTGGTAACCCTTTTCTTCTCAAATTTTCTTTCAGTCTTAATACCTATCCATAAATTTTCCTATACCTAAAACATATCCCACATACCTTAGGTACAATCTTAGTAGCCTCACTCCCTGCACTAGCACTCTTCGATACTGGAGCATCTCACTGCTTTATGTCGCAACGGTTCGTCCGAACTCATGCGATTCCAGTCACACCGCTTGTATCCAGCTGGAATGTCAGTTCAGGAAATGGCGTTCTAAAGGCAACAATAGGATACAGCTTGTGTCCAGTAGTCGTCTGCAACAGAGAATTCTATGCTGACTTCAAAGTGCTGGACATACCGAACTTCGATGTGGTTCTAGGTATGGATTGGCTCGGAACCTTTTACGCTACCATCGACTGTCGTAAAAGGAGGGTAGTGTTCGAGATTCCAGACCATCCGGTTTTCTATTTCCAAAGTGGAGACCGTACCCTGGAGCCAAGTACTTACAAGGCGAAACCAAAGAAGGCAGTAATTGCAGCAACTCAAGCGGAGGAAGAATCAAAGCCAGAAGTGGTTCGAGAGTTCGACGATGTGTTTCCTGACGATATATCAGGTTTGCCTCCCGATCGAGCTCTTGAATTCAGTATTGATTTAGTACCAGGAGCACAACCGGCGATCAAAGCACCTTATCGATTAAGTCCGGAAGGTTTGAAGGAAGTCCGAACTCAGTTGGACGAATTATTGGCGAAAGGATGGATTCGTCCCAGCACTTCAAGTTAGGGATCACTAGTATTACTTGTGAAGAAGAAGGAAGGTTCATACAGAATGTACATCGATTATAGAGCCTTGAACGAAGTCACTATAAAGAACAAGTATCCACTCCCGCGCATCGACGATTTATTCGATCAGCTAAGTGGATCTTATATTTTCTCCAAATTAGATCTTCGTTCAGGTTATCATCAGGTGAAGGTTAAGGAAGCTGATATTCACAAAACGGCTTTCAGAACTCGCTATGGTCATTACGAATTTCTAGTGATGCCATTTGAAGTGACCAACGCACCAGCAATATTCATGAACCTAATGAATCAAGTTTTCCGAGAGTACATTGACAGGTTCGTTGTTATCTTCATCGACGATATCCTGGTGTATTCAAAGAGTCGGAAAGAGCATGCCGAGCACCTACGAATTGTCCTGGAAACTCTACGACAACATCAATTATATGCCAAGTACAGCAAATGCGAGTTTTGGCTAAATCAAGTTTGTTTTCTTGGACATATCGTATCAGGTGAAGGAATCTCTGTGGATCCAGCGAAAGTTTCAGCAGTAAGCGAATGGCCGACACCAAAGTCAGTGAAGGACATTTGAAGTTTCTTAGGTCTGGATGGATATTACAGAAGGTTCATTGAAGGCTTTTCAAAGATAGCAACACTCCTGACCAAGCTCACATGTAAAGATGAAGAATTTGTGTGGTCAGAAGCATGCGAACAAGCTTTCGTAGAACTCAAGTCAAGGTTGATATCAACACCTATTCTCGATATACCGGACCAATCTGGAGGTTTCGAAGTGCACTGTGATGCATCCGGTAAGGGATTAGGATGTATTCTATATCAGCACGGTAAGGTGGTGTCTTATGCTTCAAGACAACTGAAGACTCATGAGCACAATTATCCGACGCATGATTTGGAATTGGCAGCCGTTATCTTTGCTCTTAAGATTTGGCGCCATTATCTTCTTGGTGAACGAGTGAAAATATACACAGATCACAAGAGTATGAAATATGTGTTTACTCAGAAGGAACTTAATATGCGGTAGAGGCGATGGTTAGAACTCATGGCAGACTTTGACATCAACCTGCAATATCACCCAGGGAAGGTGAATGTGGTACCTGATGCCCTTAGTCGCCAACCATTAGCAATGCATCTCACCGCTCAGTGGAAGCTACAACAGGACTTGCATCAGATGGAGATTGAAGTAGTCATACCAGGTAATGCTTCAAATTTGATGAATTTACAAGTTCAATCTACCATTGTCAACCAGGTCAAAACAGCTCAAGCAAGTGATGCTAAGTTGCAAAAGATCAGAGAACAAGTGGAGAATGGACTCGGAACAGACTTCATCATCCATGAAGACGGATCTTTGAGATACGGCGGCAGATTATATGTACCAAAAGGTCCTGTTCGGGAAGAGTTAATGAAAGAATCTCACAGCTCTCCTTACTCAGTACACCCTGGAGGTACAAAGATGTACAAAGATCTATGTCAAAACTACTGGTGGCATCAAATGAAGCGTGAAGTAGCCAGAAGCGTCGCAAAATGTTTGGTGTGTCAGCAAGTAAAGGCTGAACATCACAGGATAGCTGGACTACTTCAACCATTACCAATCCCAGAATAGAAGTGGCAAAACATCACAATGGATTTTGTGACTGCTCTTCCTCGCAGCACAAAAGGTAACGATGCGGTATGGGTTATTGTGGATCGACTCACAAAGTCGGCTCACTTCATCCCATTTCGAGTTGGCCAATCAACTGAGACATTAGCAAAGAAGTACATGGAGGTAAGAATCTACTTAAGATTTAAACTCTTCAAATATGTACTATCTCTGATACCCATGAATTCATACAGGAAATTGTGAGACTTCATGGAGTACCAGTCAGCATTGTCTCCGATCGTGACACCAGGTTCCGATCGCAATTTCGGCAGAGTCTGCAAACAAGCTTGGGAACAAGTCTGAACTTCAGCACGACTTATCATCCACAAACAGATGGTCAGTCTGAGCGAACTATTCAGATCTTGGAGGATATGCTCAAAGCGTGTATGTTAGACTTCAAAGGATTGTGGGAAGATCACCTACATCTTGTGGTGTTTTCATACAACAACAGCTATCAAGAAAGTATAGGAATGGCACCTTTTGCAGCGCTATATGGAAGGAAGTTTCGATCACCATTAAGTTGGGATGACATCGGAGATAGGGAACTTCTTGGACCTGAGATGATAGTAGCAACTGTTAATGTGGTTCGTACTATCAGGGAAAGAATGCGCATAGCCCAAGATCGACAGAAGTACTGGGCTGATGCAAAGTGACATCACTTGGAGTTCCAGCCAGGAGATCACAAATTCTTAAAGATATCTCCGAACCGTAGAGTGATACGATTTGGAAGACGGGGTAAGTTAAGTCCAAGATGCATTGGACCGTTCGACATACTCGAACGAGTCGGTGAAGTGGCATACCGCTTGGCACTTCCACCTTTACTGGAAGAAGTGTATAATGTGTTCCACATATCCCAACTCAGAAGGCATGTAAGTGACCCCGACCACATTCTCGATCATTCTGAGCTCACTGTACAGCCCGACTTATCTTGTGAGCAACAACCAATAAAGATTTTGGATAGAAAAGTGAAGTCACTCCGGAACAAGGAAGTCAACTTGGTTAGAGTGATGTGGAGAAAAGACACTCCAGGAGAATCAACATGGGAAAGGGAAGATGAGATGCGTGCAAGATATCCTCACCTCTTTGTAAACTAGTGATTAAAATAAAATTTGTAAATTTCGAGGACGAAATTTTTGTAAGGATGGTAGATTGTAACAACTCCAATTTTAGTGTACAAAAAATTTGTTTAAAAGTTAATGTATACTTGGGCTATTTTCAATTCCTGTGAGTACTATAAGTAATTGTTTTTCTTTTCAATAGCAAGAAAGAGCTTTTAGCTCACTGGGAAGACCTTGCACTGCTGAACCAAAACACCAGAGTTCAAATCCCATCCCCCACATTATTTTTAATATTGTTTTCTTTTAAATTTTTAGAAGTCCAAGGATCTACACGTGCATAACTCGTAAAAACCCCATGTCACATATAAAACAAACTTTCCCAGGGGGTAGACGACTCGATAATTGACACGCGGCGACGGCGACCCGGCCCGACTCGGCCGGCGCCTAGTCGGATCGCCGATCTTCCAACATGAAAGTTGTGCCCTTTTTATTCTTAACTCCCCTGTATACTTTAAAAATCCTGCACATTAACATAGCCCTTTAAAATCTCAATAAATTCAATTTTAATACAATTTAATATATTTTTTCTTCACACCTTTTCACCTACCCTAACCCTAGTTTTACCCTATAAATACCATCCCTAAACACACATCCCTCACTCACAATTCTGTCCAAACTCTCAAGAAAACTCTCTAGAATTTTAGCGTGCAATTGGAGTTAGCGAAGGGCGAAGCTCCGGCGAAATTCCGACGACGACCCTAGGAGCTCTCGGCGACGAAACGACGCACCGGCGCCTCCTACCGCTTCCTCTCCCTCTTCTCTTGACTCTAAACCCATAAGTTTCACCTTTCTCTTCTCTAATCTATTCTTAAAACTTCTTTTACTAAAACCCGACGGAAGTGAAGTTAAATCCGACATCCGATTCGGTTTTATTTATAAAGTTCAATTTTCCTTAACACAACCATATTAAACTCTTACATCTTGACTATTAATGATTAACAAAACTTGATGAACATGTTTCATAGCAAAATATTTCATTTTGTAACTTTTACCGCTTTTTCAGTAAAATACCATGTAGTATAGTTTCGACTTTAAAACATCATTAATCTTACTATATCTTTAAGTAAATGACAAGATAATGACCTACCTCCTCACAACACTCATATGAAACATAGCACAATACCTTTTGGGAAAAATAGATTCGGGAAATACCGTTTTACACAAAACTACCTTTAACTATTAAAACCGTTTTCTACAAGATTACGTATTTTTACAAATCTTTACAAAGCGCCGCTACAACCCATTTGGGGAACCCGTTTAGGATGGTGCGGATTATCGCACATCCTCGGGCTTAGTAGTGCGAGACGCAGACCTCCATAAGGAGCATACGGTCTCGAAAGATTTAAAATACAAATATCTTAAAAAAATGATATTTCTAGAAAATAATAAATTAAAAGTATTTTTATAAATATATATATATATATATATATATATATATATATATATATATATATATATATATATGTATCATCAAAATATCTAATTTTAATATATTATAAATATTCCAATTTTTCTAAATCACAATAATCACTTTACATGATAATACCATGAAATTCCATACAAGTTCAATATTACAATTAAATACCATATATTATGAAATTAGGTTATTTTCACTAAAAATGTCACAAATATAAATACATCTATGATAACTCTAAAGACGATAATTAAATACTTGGGGTGTATTTTGAAAATTATACAAAAGTATTTTTACATATAACCCCCTCAAGTTCTATAAATTACCCTAAGGACCCTAGTAAATATAGGTTTAAGCGGGACCAATCTCTTGAGCCTCAGAGAGCCGGAGAAGTGGGTGCTTGCCTATTTAAGGTAGACAACTTAACAACAGTGTAATCAACACGGTAATCGTCTTTGAAAAAGACACAAATCCTGCCGTCCATGTGCAGCGGTTACCGATAACATCAAAACCTAATTCAGAACTTCAATTTCTCTTTCTAATTGTTTTGACTCAGACTGAGTCTCATTATAAATAATCTGACTTGAATATGATTCAAGTACAATCTATAATCTACAATTCAATATGAATCCATGAATACATATATTCAATCTATTCAATCTATATTGACTGAACCGAACCATGGATATACTTCTATTTACATGATTCTCCAGTTACATTCATGATTCTCCAGTTACATCCATTTACTGATATCATGGTTTCGGCAAGTCATCCAATTATACAATCTCTATATTACAAGGCAATACAAGTTGCAATACAATACAAACAATACAATCAAGACATCACGGGATTTAAGGGGTAGATTGGTACGGAAGGTGTTAGAAGTAGCACGAGACTGCAAGACTTATAACACCTAACCTGTATTTCCGTTGCTGTTGTACCGTGGCATAAACGGTTCCTTGTACTCCTATTTCCCTTAGTCTCTGACATATAGAGGCTCCTTTCGTATACACTGGTATCCTTTTGTACCAAGCTACAAACAACAGTGTTAACCATATAATACAACTTTAAAATCTACTTTCTCTCTCTGTCTATTCTATTTCTCCCTTATCTTTGGGACTTACCGAGCGATTGTTCGCTGACGACATTCCTTCTCTTTCTTCTTTGGAATGTTGTCAGGTGATCTGAACACTCAGGAGATCGAGCCTACCAGCGAGGACTTAGATCAGCTTGCTTACGACCCAGAATTCTAAATTCATTGTACACATTTTATTTCAGTACTTTTCATTTCTGTTATGCCACTGTTTAGGCATTGCTTTCATTCAGATGTATTTACTTTTCCATGCATTGTATAAAAAAATGTTAATAAATAAAGTTGATGTTTAGCTATACCTACTGTTTTTGTCTCTTGTGTATATTTCTTTTATATTGCTTAGTTACGCTTAGCGTATTTACTTCAGAGTAAATACATAGCGGCCTCGTCGCGTCCTCTGCCTGTATACTAGGAAGCGGGGCGTGACAGGTTTAGAACTCCGAGAAAGGAGAAGGAGGCACAAAAGCCCTAGATTTTGAGGGGGATGAAACGATTTTTTTATTTATTTCATTATCATGTTACTTTATATAGGCTTACACATTTACACATAGCCCCTTGGGCTTTACAAAATGGCATTTTGCCCTTCCCATGCCTCAAGTGCTTATTTCTTTTACACATGAGCCATGGGCTTTACAAAAATTTGGCTTTATGCCCATTCATTCATAAAAAATTATATTAAAATTATTTATTACATGATTTTTATCTTGGCATGGGGAGGCTGGCCGCGGGCTCGACTTGGGTATGGGCCCACTTGGCCTGGGCTTGGGCCCACCTGGCTAGGGGTTGACTTTGACTTTGACTTGGTCAATCGGGGTGTAATTTTTGACCCCAACAAAGTGCCCCCATCAATAAATGCACACCGCATATTTGGGTCGTGTGCATAAAATTGATGGATTTTCTTTCATGTGGAGTCGACTTGATCTGGTTCCCGCTTTTTGGGAAGCGGGCACTGCCCTTTTTACGACATGGACGGTCGACGCTTGACGCGTCTCCGAGACGGAGTGTCCATGGTAGACGTTTCCCCGGCTCGGAGTGATTTGGTTCCCGCTTTGTGGGAAGCGGGCACTGCCCTTTTTACGACATGGACGGTCAACGCTTGACGTGTCTCCGAGACAGAGTGTCCGTGGTAGACGTTTCCCCGGCACGGAGTGATTTGGTTCCCGCTTTGTGGGAAGTCGGCACTGCCCTTTTTATGATATGGACGGTCGACGCTTGACGCGTCTCCGAGATGGAGTGTCCATGGTAGACGTTTCCCCGACATGGAGTGATTTGGTTCCTGCTTTGTGGGAAGCTGGCACTGCCCTTTTTACGACATAGACGGTCGACGCTTGACGCGTCTCCGAGACGGAGTGTCCGTGGTAGACGTTTCCCCGGCATGGAGTGATTTGGTTCCCACTTTGTGGGAAGATGGCACTGTCCTTTTTATGACAAGGACGGTCGACGCTTGACGCATCTCTGAGGTGGAGTGTCCGTGGTAGACGTTTCCCCGGCACGGAGTGATTTAGTTCCCTCTTTGTGGGAAGCCGGCACTGCCCTTTTTACGACATGGACGGTCGACGCTTGATGCGTCTCCGAGGCGGAGTGTCCGTGGTAGACGTTTCCTCATGGAGTGATTTGGTTCCCGCTTTGTTGGAAGCTGGCACTGCCTTTTTTACGACATGGACGGTCGATGCTTGACGCGTCTCCGAGACGGAGTGTCTGTGATAGACGTTTCCCCGGCACAGAGTGATTTGGTTCCCGCTTTGTGGGAAGCTGACACTGCCCTTTTTACGACATGGACGGTCGACGCTTGACGCGTCTCCGAGACGGAGTATCCGTGATAGACGTTTCCCCGGCATGGAGTGATTTGGTTCCCGCTTTGTGGGAAGCTGGCACTGCCCTTTTTACGACATGGACGGTCGACGGCACGAAGTATCGCTGGTTGATTCCACTTTTCCACTATCAACCCCAAAAACCAAACTCTGCCTTACGTAAAGTTGCCAGAGTACGATTAACCTCTGGATTTGAAATCACTGCTTATATACCTGGTATTGGCCACAATTCACAAGAACATTCTATAGTATTAGTAAGAGGAGGAAGGGTTAAGGATTTACCCGGTGTGAGATATCACATTGTTCGAAGAGTCGAAGCATAATTCCAACAAGGAAGGTAGATACACCGAGGCGAAGCATGATTTCGACATGGGGTACACTCTGAGACGATGCATGATTCCGACGCAGAGATTGTTGATTTTATTTGATTTGGGTTGACATCAGCACCGCTACAGTGGAATATGGTACCAGAAGCGAATCATCATTTGCCATGAGAGGATTTGGGGATTTTGGTTTTGGTCGGCATCTGCATTGCTGCACTGTTATAATGCCAGGAGCAACTCATCATTTGCCCCGGGAGGATTTGGGAATTGGTTTTTGGGTCGGCATCTGCATTGCTGCACTGGAATAATGCCAGGAGCAACTCATCATTTGCCATGAGGGGCTTTCCCTCATTCCCAGTTTAACGACTTAGAGGTCATCTATTCCCAGTTTAAAGACTTAGGGGTCTTCTGTTCCCAGTTTAACGACTTAGAGGTCATCTATTCCCAGTTTAAAGACTTAGGGGTCTATTGTTCCCAGTTTAACGACTTAGAGATCATCTGTGCACAATTTAACGACTTAGAAGTCATCTGTTCCCAGTTTAAAGACTTAGGGGTCAATTAGATCGGAAGTTTGGAATTTGGGGTAGGGATCGGCATCAGCTTGCTAACACCGAAGCACAGGTGCCAGGAGCAATTCATCATTTGCCTTTTCCTGTTGGGGAGCGATGACTTAGGAGACAGGTTTAGGTCCCTATCACCTAAGGCTTTTCAATTTTATGAGTCATAAGGGTCCCATAAAAGTATTCTCCCTACGAGTCGAAAGGACCTCGTAGGTGTATTTTCTCATTCGGAGTCATGGGGACTCCCAAGCATGTATTACCTTTGTGAGTCGTAAGGATCCCACGAAGGTGTTTTCTTACGAATCGAGAGGATCTCGTAAGTTTGTTCTCCTCATGTATCGTGAGGACACATGAGTGTGTCTTCCCAAATGGAGCATAATTCCAAGGGCGGAGACCGGCCGCTGGACTGGTGATTGCGGTGGGGTATGCGTATGATGAGAATTATTTGACCCGTGGATTGTATACGGTAGCCAGTTTGGGGACCAACCGTAGGGCCGACGAGAATTTTAGGAAATTGGATTTTGGTCGGCGTCTGCATCGCTGCATAGGAACATGGTACCAGGAGCGACTCATCATTCTCCATTTTGGAATTTGGAATTTGGTTGGCGTCTGCATCGCTGCACTGGAATATGGTACCAGGAGCGACTCATCATTCTCCGTTTTGGGATTTGGAATTTGGTTGGCGTCTGCATCGCTACACTGGAATATGGTACCAGGAGCGACTCATCATTCGCCGTTGGGAATTTAGGGAATTGGGATTTGGTTGGTGTCTGCATCGCTACACTGGAATATGGTACCAGGAGGATCACGTCATTTTCCATTTGGAAGGCTTTTTTTACCGCGATTGCTCTATCATTTTAGTTTTTCTTATCGCGAAGGTCGCGATTGCCCTATCATTTCGGATATTTATTCACGGTTGCCCCATCATTTCGGCTTTATTTTCTTATTTATTTTACTCGCTGATTTTTATTGCGAGTTGCCTCAGCATTTCGGCTTTACTTTTTTTCCTTTTATTTACACATTTTTACATCCCCAGTTTAATGACTTAGAGGTCGATTGTTCCCAGTTTAACGACTTGGTGGTCGACCGTTCCCAGTTTAACGACATGGTGGTCAGCCGTTCCAAGTTTAACGACGTGGTGGTCAACTGTTCCCAGTTTAACGACATGGTGGTCAACCGTTTTCAGAGAAAGGCAGCTGTCTGAGAAAATCAGTTTCACGAAGGACTTCGGTCTCCGTTTGTATAAAATTGGCGGTCGCAGCTTGACTGTTTGTTAACACGCCTTTAGACAGTTCTATCTCTCCTGCTTTGTATTGCTTTTCGACCCAATCTTTGAAGATGAAGCAGTCCTCAATGACATGACCTATCACTCTATGATAAGGGCAGTATTTGCGTGAGTACTTAAGATTATCGGTCTTTTCCACGATGCAAATGTTAGGACGTAGGTCGATGACTGGCCTTTTAGACGATGATCGCGCGTCGAGTGAAAGCCAATAAATCGCCAAGTGCAGGAAGGTCGGTGCCCTCCTTCCCCTGGAGTCGAGGCGGCGATCGTTCACTTAGAATATGTCGGGAGGTCCCTCAGTGTAGGAAGGTTGGTATCTGCCCATTCCTTAGCGTCGGACCGACGACCGCGTCTCTTATCGCGAGTTGGACAATAGCTACGTTAGAAGTGGTCTGAGTAGACTGGTTCCTCCGTGATGTGGTTCCTAGTCCTTTAATTGATCTGTATTTAAAGAAGTGTTTGTAAAATAACCGCAATCAATAACGATGTCGCGTGTAGCTAGACCGAGATGAGTACGGGTCGTCCTCAGGGATATGTGGAATCTTTCAATCTTACTTTAGACGTGTTGAAAAAAGAGGAAGAATAAAGGAATAAATAATAGTGGAAATAGTTTCTAGATGTACGTCAAAATATGGATGTAGAATACAGATCTAGTTTAAATACGGATATAGATTTTATAAGAAGAATGCTTGTAGAGTTTGTTCGGATTTAGTAGTCATGGATGACTAATAAAGATTGCTCCTTTTATCTATTGATAGATTTAATACTAGATAGATAGTGATGAATGAGGATTAAGGTTCTTGGAAGAAACTAGGGTTTCCCCACTATTGACACTTGTCATTTCATTGATCTCTATTCATGTCTAGCCCTTAACAAAACAATTTTTAATATGATCTCAAATCGCGGTCGAGACTAGTAATAAATTGGTAGCACGCCTGATAAGGATGTTAACATTTATTTTGCTAAACTTTATAAACTTCATAAGACTTAAAAGAAGTTAAAACATTTTTTTATCCATTGATCTACCATAATCTTACGAACCCTATCAAGCGAAGAATTACTCGCGCATGATGGAGATAGAAGAAGAACGGATAGAGAAAGAATTCATGATGTAAATGCAGAAAATAAATGCTAAATAATGATCTTTCTTTATTAATCAACTTCACAATTACAAAACCTTCAAATTTAGATTACAAGAAAAAGAAGTTGCTCTAGATCTCTGCCTTGTAGGAAGTAGATGCTCTGTCGAATCTCACGTCGCTCTATCATGTCGAATCGTGGACCTGTCGTGGATCTCGTGTTCTTTGACGGTGATTTGAATGCCATTGCATGGATCTCCCTCCACAGCACAGCAAGAGAAGCATTTGATGTCGAGGTAAAAGCAAAAAGAGCTTCGTGTAAAAGGTTATGAATTCTAACTTTAGCCCTGTAACAACTCCAATTTTAGTGTACAAAGATTTATTTAAAAGTTGATGTATACTTGGAGTAATTATATTTCTGTGAGTACCATAAATAATTGTTTTGCTAATTAATTATAAGAAGGAGCTTGTAGCTCATTATTAATACCTTGCACTGCTGAACCAAGCCACCAGAGTTCAAATCCCATACCCCACATTATTTTTAATATTGTTTTATTTTGAACCTTTAGAATACCAAGGGTTTACACGTGCATATCTCACAAAAACCTCACTACACCTTGAAATGTAACTGTACCAGAGGATAGACCAGCCGTCGGGGGAGGATTCCGGCCGCCTAACTCGGCCGGAATCGGCCAACTCGGCCGGAATCTGCCAACTCGGCCGGCGAATCGGCCGACTCAGACCGCCGGCCGAGTCACGGCCGAGTCGCGGCCGAGTTGGCCGATTTCGGCGATGACCCCAACACAAAAAATGTGACTTTTGGTCTCCCCTGTACACCTGCCTAATTTATTTCCTCAGACCATTTCCATAGCTCTTTTAAAACCCCAATTACTCCACTTTTAATACATTTTATTACATTTATCACACTTTTTTCATTTTAACCTTTCACCAACCCTAACCCTAGCCTAACCCTATAAATACAACCCCTAAACACTACCCCCTCATCCTAAAATTCCAAGCAAACTCTCAAGAAATTCCTAGAAACCCTAGTGTGCATTTGAAGTGAACAAAGAGGTGAAGCTCCGGCGAATTTTCCGGCGACAACTCTAGGAGTTCCCAGCGATGAAACGGCGCACCGGAAACTACGTCCACTCCCTCTCCCTCTCCTCTTTAAGATAAACCCGTAAGTCCCACCTTCCCCCTTCTCTACTCTTTCTGAAAATACGAAATTCTAAAACCCGACGGAATCGGAACAAATCCGATTTCCGATTCGGTTCTTCCAAAAAAATCTCACTTTTCCTTTAATACAATCTTGTTAAACCATTACATGTTGACTATTAAACACTAACTAATCATATTGAACAATTTCCATATAAAAAAAATTTGCTATTTCCATTTTACCGTACTTTTTCATTAAAATACCATATAGTTTCATTTTCGACATTTAAACATCACAAACTTGCTATAGCTTTAAGTTGATCACGAGGTAATGACCTACCTCCTCACAACACTCATATGCAACATAGCACAATACCTTTCGGGAACATAGAATATGGGAAAACGAAACATTTCAAATAAATACCATTACTATTAAAACCGTTTTCTAAAAGATTAGAATTTTACACAAATCTTTGCAAAGCGCCGCTACAACCCATTTTGGGGAACCTGACTGGGATGGTGTGGATTATCGCACATTCCTGGACTTAGTAGTGCGAGATGCAGACCCCCGCAAGGAGCATTCGGTCTCGAGAGATTTAAAATACGACATCTTAAGAAAATCAGATTTTTAGAATATAAAATATATATTAAAATTATTTTTATACAATTATGTATATATGTAACATTAAAATATCTATTTTGAAATAATATAAATATTCCAACTCTTTTCAAAAATCACAAGAATCACTTTACATTAAAATACCATGAATTCCATACAAGTCAATATTACAAATAAATACCCTTTATTATGAATTTAGGATATTTTCACTAGAAATATCACAATTATAAAATCTACATTCATGATAACTCTAAAGACGATAACTAAATATTAGGGGAGTATTTTGAAAATTATACAAAAGTATTTTTACATAAAAACCCCTCAAGTTCTATAAATTACCTTAAGGACCCTGGTAAACATAGGTTTAAGCGGGACCAATCTCTTGAGCCTCAGGGAGCCGGAGAAGTGGGTGCTTGCCTATCTAAGGTAGACAACTTAACAACGGTGTTATCAATACGGTAACCGTCTTTGAAAAAACACAAATCCTGCCGCCCATGTGCAGCGGTTACCGATAACATCAAAACAATCAGGACTTCAATTTACTTTTCTAATTGTCTGACTCAGACCGAGTCTCATTAATAAACTGACTTGAATATGATTCAAGTATAATCTACAATCTGCAATCTACAATATTACAATTCAATATGAATCCATTCAATCTATATTGACCGAACCGAACCATGGATATACTTCCATTTACATGATTCTCCAGTTACATCCATGATTCTACAGTTACATCCATTTACTGATATCATGGTTTCGGTAAGTCATTCAATTATACAATCTATACAGTTTACAATACAAGAAAATACAATACAACTATACAAACAAGACATCTCGGGGTTAAAGAGGAAGATTGGTATGGAAGGTGTTAGAAGTGGCACGAGATAGTAAGATTAATACACCTAACCTATATTCTGTTGCTGTTGTACCGTGGCCCAACGGTTCCTTGTACATTCCGTTTGCCCTAGTCTCTAGCATATAGAGACTCCTCTCGTATACACTGGCATCCTTCTGTACCAAGCTACAAACAACAGCGTTAACACCATATTATAACAATATAATACAACTTTAAAAGCTACTTTCTTATTCTGTCTATTCTATTTCTCCGTTATCTTTGGGACTTACCGAGCGATCTGTTCGCTGACGACATTCTCTTCTTTTTTCTTTGAATGTCGTCAGGTGATCTGGACACGTCAGAGATCGAGCTCAGCGCTGAAGACTTAGACCATTTCGTTGAAGACCCAGAGCTTTAGTTCATTGTACACTTTTATTTCGGTACCTTTCCTTTTCTGTTATGCCATTGTTTAGGCATTGCTTTATTTCGGTTGTATTTACATTTCCATGCATTATACAGAAAGAATGTGAATAAATAAAGTTGCTGTTTTATTATATCTTGTCTCTTGTGCATTTACTTTTATATTGCTTAGATACACTTAGCGTATTTACTTCACAGTAAATACGTAGCGGCCTCGTCGCGTCCCTTTCGCCGTATACCGGGAAGCGGGGCGTGACAGGTATTGTTGGTGGCCCATGCAGGTCAGAGCTGTATGAAACTCTATCATGCAGTTCTGTTCTGCGTGAACAACCTAAGCAATATAACACAAGAACTAGCAACTAAAACATTCTTTACAATTTATGTTCCTTGAATCTTATCATTTCATATACTTTGAATCTGTCCTGACCTAAAATTTTCATTCAAGGTTATGGATTCTCCAAATAACACCAGCGCCAACTTCAACAACACTCCACCTCCACTACCAATCACACCTGCCATTCCTACTCCACCCACCGAGCAAACGGTTCTGCTTGAGGCGATCCGTAGCCTCTCAGAGGGGCAGCAGCAGCTCTTGAACCGTCCCGAAACTGAAGCACCTGGGGTGAAGCAATTCAGAGCTTTGCATCCCAAACAGTTCTCCGGAAAGGGAAGCCCACTAGAAGCTGAAGAATGGGCACAAAGTATAGAAGATGATCTGGCAGCGGCACAAGTGCCAGATATAGCTTGGGTTCATGTGGCAAAATTACAGCTCACGGACAATGCACAGAACTGGTGGAAAGCGGAAGAAAGCAGTCTTGATCAGCCCATTGAATGGAAGACTTTTCGCGATAGGTTCGACGCGAAGTACTTCCCTGAGACTGCCAGGTTCGACATGGAACAACAGTTTATTCATCTGCAACAAGGTTCGATGTGGATCAAGTCGGTAAATGAGTATGACGCTGAGTTCACCATACTCAGTCGGTAAAATATGTCTCAAATAATTTGAAATATCACTTACTACACAGCTAACACAATCCTTTAAACAGATTCGCGGCACATTTGATACCGACGGACGAGATCAGAGCCCGTCGATTTCAACAAGGTTTGGATACGGAAATACAGGCTGTACTAGCCACAGGGAAATTTCCGACTCATGAGGAGGCTCTAACAGCTGCCCGCAATTATGAGGCAGTGATAAAGGCGAGGGGCATACCCCAGTCTGCAGGAGTTAAATGACCTGTCAACCAGATGACAGGAGGAGTCTCGTCCAGGCCACTTTTTGTGCCAAGGCGACCGGGAGTACCGTACCATCGTCCCAGCCCAGCCTTTTGTACCTACTGCAAGAGATCTGGACATGTGATGCAAGACTGTTGGCGAGCCAACCGTCTTTGCTTAGTCTGCGGCTCAGCTGCTCATGATATTGCGTCTTGTCATTATAAACAAAATCCAATTGCTACACCCAGGCCAGCAAACACTTACCCACAGCGCCCAGCCATCCAAGCACCTGCTCTAAGACTTGCACTACCTGCTCCAGTACCTAGAGGAGCACAAGCTGCACCTCCTCCTCGTCAGTTCCATCAAGCTCAAAGGAAAGTTCCGAGGAATGCTCCTCGGGCCAGGAGGAATGTACCACGGCGCCAGGCTTTCACGATGACCGTGGAAGAAGCTAAGGCCACTGGCCAAGTTGTCACTGGTAAACTTTTCTTCTCAAACCTTTCTTTCAGTCTTGCTATTTATCTACATACATTTTCCTATACCTAAAACATATCCCACATACCTTAGGTATAATCTTAGTATCCTCAATCCCTGTACTAGCACTGTTCGATACTGGAGCATCTCACTGCTTTATGTCGCAACGGTTCATCCGAACCCATGCGATTCTAGTCACACCGCTTGTATCCACCTGGAATGTCAGTTCAGGAAATGGCGTTCTAAAGGCAACAATAGGATACAGCTTGTGTCCAGTAGTCGTCTACAGCAGAGAGTTCTATGCTGACTTCAAAGTGCTGGACATACCGAACTTCGATATGGTTCTAGGTATGGATTGGCTTGGAACTTTTTATGCTACCATCGACTGTCGTCAAAGGAGGGTAGTATTCGAGATTCCAGACCGTCCAGTCTTCTATTTCAAAAGCGGAGACCGTGCTCTGGAGCCAAGTACATACAAAGCGAAGCCAAGAGAAGCAGTAGTTGCAGCAGCTCAAGCGGAGGAAGAATCAAGGCCAGAAGTGGTTTGAGAGTTCGGCGATGTGTTTCCTGACGATATATCAGGTTTGCCTCCCGATCGAGCTCTTGAATTTAGCATTGATTTAGTACCAGGAGTAACAACCTGTGGAGATCCTGGACAGGAAAGTGAAGACACTTCAGAACAAGGAAGTTAAGTTGGTCCGAGTGATGTGGAGAAAAGACACTCCAGAAGAGTCCACTTGGGAAAGGGAAGATGAAATGCGTACAAGATATCCTCACCTCTTTGTAAACTAGTTCTCAAATAAAAGTTGTAAATTTCGAGGACGAAATTTTTGTAAGAAGGGTAGACTGTAACAACTCCAATTTTAGTGTACAAAGATTTATTTAAAAGTTGTTGTATACTTGGAGTAATTACATTTCTGTGAGTACCATAAATACTTGTTTTGCTAATTAATTACAACAAGGAGCTTGTAGCTCATTGGTAATACCTTGCACTGCTGAACCAAGCCACCAAAGTTCAAATCCCATACCCCACATTATTTTTAATATTGTTTTATTTTGAACCTTTAGAATACCAAGGGTTTACACGTGCATATCTCACAAAAACCCCACTACACCCTGAAATGTAACTGTACCAGAGGATAAAACAGCCGTCGGGGGAGGATTCCGGCCACCTAACTCGGCCGACGAACCGGCCGAGTCACGGCCGACGAACCGGTCGCGGCCGATTCCGGCGACGACCCCAACACAAAAAATGTTTCTTTTGGTCTCTCCTGTACACCTGCATAATTTATTTCCTCAGACCATTTCCAGAGCTCTTTTAAAACCCCAATTACTCCACTTTTAATACATTTTATTACATTTATCACTTTTTTTTCATTTTAACCTTTCACCTACCGTAATCCTAGCCTAACCCTATAAATATAACCTCTAAACACTACCCCCTCACTCCAAAATTCCGAGCAAACTCTCAAGAAATTCCTAGAAACCCTAGTGTGCATTTGAAGTGAACAAAGAGGCGAAGCTCCGGCAAATTTTCCGGCGATAACTCTAGGAGTTCCCGGCGACGAAACGACTCACCGGAAACTACGCCCACTCCCTCTCCCTCTCCTCTTTAAGCTAAACCCATAAGTCCCACCTTCTCCCTTCTCTACTCTTTCTGAAAATACGAAATTCTAAAACCCGACGGAATCGGAACAAATCCGATTTCCGATTCGGTTCTTCCAAAAAAATCTCATTTTTCCTTTAATACAATCTTGTTTAACCATTACATGTTGACTATTAAATACTAACTAATCATATTGAACAAGTTCCATATCAAAAGAAATTGCAATTTTCATTTTACCGTACTTTTTCATTAAAATACCATATAGTTTCATTTTCGACATTTAAATATCACAAACTTGCTATACCTTTAAGTTGATCACGAGGTAATGACCTACCTCCTCACAACACTCATATGCAACATAGCAAAATACCTTTCGGGAATATAGAATACGGGAAAACGAAACATTTCAAATAAATACCATTACTATTAAAACCGTTTTCTAAAAGTTTAGCATTTTACACAAATCTTTACAAAGCGCCGCGACAACCCATTTTGGGGAACTCGACTGGGATGGTACGGATTATCGCACATCCCTGGGCTTAATAGTGCGAGATGCAGACCTCCGCAAGGAGCATTCGGTCTTGAGAGATTTAAAATACGACATCTTAAGAAAATGAGATTTTTAGAAATATAAAATATATATTAAAATTATTTTTATATAATTATGTATATATGTAACATTAAAATATCTATTTTGAAATAATATAAATATTCCAACTCTTTTCAAAAATCACAAGAATCACTTTACATTAATATACCATGAATTCCATACAAGTCAATATTACAAATAAATACCCTTTATTATGAATTTAGGATATTTTCACTAGAAATATCACAATTATAAAATCTACATTCATGATAACTCTAAAGAAGATAACTAAATACTAGGGGAGTATTTTGAAAATTATACAAAAGTATTTTTACATAAAACCCCCTCAAGTTCTATAAATTACCCTAAGGACCCTAGTAAACATAGGTTTAAGCGGGACCAATCTCTTGAGTCTCAGGGAGCCGGAGAAGTGGGTGCTTGCCTATCTAAGATAGACAACTTAACAACGGTGTTATCAATACGGTAATCGTTTTTGAAAAAGACACAAATCACGTCGCCCACGTGCAGCGGTTACTGATAATATCAAAACAATCAGGACTTCAATTTACTTTTCTAATTGTTTGACTCAGACCGAGTCTCATTAATAAACTGACTTGAATATGATTCAAGTACAATCTATAATCTGCAATCTACAATATTACAATTCAACATGAATCCATTCAATCTATATTGACCGAACCGAACCATGGATATACTTCCATTTACATGATTCTCCAGTTACATCCATGATTCTACAATTACATCTATTTACTGATATCATGGTTTCGGTAAGTCATCCAATTATACAATCTATACAGTTTACAATACAAGACAAGAAAATACAACTATACAAATAGGACATCTCGGGGTTAAAGGGGTAGATTGGTACGGAAGGTGTTAGAAGTGGCACGAGACAGTAAGATTAAGACACTTAACCTATATTCCGTTGCTTTTGTACCGTGGTCCAACGGTTCCTTGTACATTCCGTTTGCCATAGTCTCTAGCATATAGAGACTCCTCTCGTATACACTGGCATTCTTCTGTACCAAACTACAAACAACAGCGTTAACACCACATTATAACAATATAATACAACTTTAAAAGCTACTTTCTTATTCTGTCTATTCTATTTCTCCCTTATTTTTGGGACTTACCGAACGATCTGTTCGCTGACGATATTTTCTTCTTTCTTCTTTGAATGTCGTCAGGTGATCTGGACACATCAGAGATCGAGCCCAGCGCTGAAGACTTGGACCATTTCGTTGAAGACCCAGAGCTTTAGTTCATTGTACACTTTTATTTCAGTACCGTTCTTTTTCTGTTATTCCATTGTTTAGGCATTGCTTTATTTCAGTTGTATTTACATTTCCATGCATTGTACAGAAAGAATGTGAATAAATAAAGTTGCTGTTTTATTATATCTTGTTTCTTGTGCATTTAATTTTATATTGCTTAGATACGCTTAGCGTATTTACTCACGTAGCGGCCCCGTCGCGTCCCCTTCGCCGTACACCGGGAAGCGGGGCGTGACAAGCCCTCGGTCCTTTATATAGCCCTCAAAGAAGAAAACCTAGTTACCATATATGGTGATTTCCTAATATTGTGACTTTCCATATATGATGATTTCCTAATATGGTGACTTTCAATATATGGTGATTTCCTAATATGGTGACTTTCCATATATGGTGACTTTACATATATGGTAATTTCCTAATATGGTGACTTTCCATATATGGCGACTTCCCATCTATGGTAATTTCCTAATATGGTGATTTTTCGTGCCTGGATTCTTCAAATATTTACTGAGTCTCTGCCAGTATTGATATTACGATTTTGGCAGATTTTTGATCCCGACATCTTGATAATCTTGATCTCTTGACCTGAGCTAAATTTGTACAATATCTTCGTGAATAATGTTAGTAATATTTAAATGAGAGAGAGATATTATCCTAACCATTTTATATGATACAATATTTTAAGAATCTTGATTAGAATATTTGATATGATATGCATATTTAAATTACTAAAATATTATATAAATATTATATGCATATATTTTCCTTCATAATGTTAATTATAATATAAAAACATATGATAATAGATATTTTGCAGATAAACCTTCATATGTTTCATATTTATAATAAACACCTTTAAATATTTATCAAGAGTAAGGAAAATATCATATCAAATGTGCAATATTTTCGACTGAATAAATACCCCCAAACTTAACTTTGATCATCCCGAGCAAACTAGTTATTCAAGAGAGGGAGAAAGAAGAAAAGAAAAACTAACTAGCACAATTTCATAGGCAACACGATTGCACTGAGCACGTGCAACAAGCTGTTAAACCTCTAGATGTCTCTAGTAGGAGGAGTGTTGTCCTCTGAGGGTTTTCAGCGGATTACACCCACAAAATCCCATAATAAAAGAAAGAAGATGAAAATTACATATAAAGATAAGGATTTATAAAAGAAAGAACCTGAAAATAAGAGTTTCCAACTACACCAGCTTTTCGGTTGCTATGAGCCCTATCTTAATAGTCATAAAAAGATTTCAGAAATCACATCATCTCTCAATAAAACATCGCCTTTATTCTTCCTCCCTACCTTTTATCCAAATATCGATCATATACCCCTACATGTGTATAAAAGACATCCCTACATTCGGAGAATCAATTCAAGCCATCATACTCTTGTCCATCCGCCTTAGTACTTTTTAGTTGGTGAATATTTTAGATGGAATTGCTCACACATCCTTCATGCGACCGTTAATACTTCTTGAGGCACCAACCGACCGATTACAAAATGTGCTCGCATTATTAAGGCGTAATTCCTCATCTTGCAACACATAAGGCTTAGCAGTGGCTCCCAAACCAGTTGGTCTAAGGCACTAGGTGATAAAGCACCCTCACTATATTTTTATTATGCTGCCTTAGTAATTACAAAACCAGTGTTCATTTTTCTTCACCATTTTATACTTTATTCCTTCATTTATATTTATTTTTCTTCATACCAAGGCTTTTAGACAAGAGCATTTACAGGTATCCTCTACTATCCCAAGTTTCAAGATGTGTGTAAGTACGTATAGTAGGGTATCAACGTTCAGATGTTTGGCCTCAAGAATAGAGACTATTTTTCAGACTTATTTTTATTCTCAGATTAGTAATTTCCTTCATCTTACTAACCCTTAGGACAACAGCTCATAACTACTTATTACTGGTTCCGTTTAAGAAAACATCTAACTTTCTTATTTTTCTTAAACTATTCCTATTTTTCATATGTAATTTTTCACTTTCTAACGTCCATTATCAAAGAAATTTTTTTGTGCTTATGCAAAGTGTAATGCAAAGTAATGCGTAAATAAGCACAAACCTCCCCCAAACCTATTTATAGCAGTGCCGTCACTGATATCATCAGTTAAGCCTAAAAGAACCTGTAGACTTGGGAGGAAAAGCTATCAAAGGGGACAAGAAATAATGAAAGTGAAATTCTCCCCCAAACTTATTTTTGGCTCACAATTTTGTGTACAAATTTTATTTTCAAGAGCCAAACTATTTTTCTCCCCCTAAACTTGAGTCAAACAATATTAAGCATTTAAAATCATAAGGGGGTAAAGTTATTGGTCAATATAAAGCTTTACAAAGACCAAAAGTTAATACCAATCATTCAAAGATTTTATCAATGTAATGCACTGGTTGGTAGAAGAACACGTCACCTATCGACGTGAAGAAGTGGGGAAGAGATAAGTGGTGGTATGAAAAGGGTTTGCGTTTCTTCTTGTAGAGACGACTTAATGATGATGGATTACTTGCATTCTTGTTTTTGATAAGAAGAAGGGGTGGTATTTCTTTGATTTGGGGTTGATTCATCACAACTCCCGTATTTGCTAAGAATGCGAGTTCATCAGCGAAAATTTCTTCGAAGCTTTCATCGATACCCTAAAGAATAATCTCATCGGAAAGAACGGGATGATATTCAGACTCCATAAAAGGTTCATAATGAGCGTTAGATGTTGACCCGGACAGCTCAATAGAAGGGTTTGTATGTGTATAATACATAACGGGGTCAAACAACAACGTACAAAAGGAGTCGATATCAGTATCGTGAAGCTGTTCAAATTCGCTGCTGTCGAAATCCATCATTTCGACAGAACATATTTGAGGATGAGGTTCAGAGGGTTCACTTTCCAACTTGTAAATGTTAAGCTTAATTGACATCTTCCCGAAGGATAGGTTCATAGAGCCATTTCGACAATTGATTACAGCGTTGGAAGTCGCTAAAAAGGGTGGACCTAAAATCACCGGAATTTGGTTCCGTGGGTTCGCTACAGGCTGTGTATCTAGAACAATAAAGTCTACAGGGAATATAAATTCCCCGACTTTTATCAACACATCCTCTAACTTACCCCTAGGTTGGGTGATAGATCGATTTGCCATCTGGAGAGTGCAGTGCGATGGTTTTAACTCTCCAATACCCAATTGCTCATACACAGAATATGGAAGTAGGTTAACACTAGCACCTAAATCGAGTAGAGCACGATCGATATTTTTACCTCCAATAAAAATAGAGATTGTAGGACAGCCAAGGTCCTTACGTTTCTTTGATAATTACTGGGTAAAAGTTGTGCTTACATTACTCGTTATGAAAACTTTTTTAGGTACTTAAGTTCTTCTCTTCCTAGTGCACAAGTCCTTAAGTATTTTCGTATAAGCCGGAAATTGTTGTATATCATCTAGGATAGGGATATTTATGTTAACCTGCTTAAACATTTCCACAATCTTCTCCATTTGTGGACTTGGTCTGTTTCCCCTTAACCTATTTGGATAAGGAGCTTTATTAATAAGAGTTGGGTCCAACATTAGAGAAGATCGTGGGGGTAGAACGGATCCCAGAATTGGAGTGGGGATCGTTATAGGTGGACACAAGGAGGTGGGTGGAGGGTTCGAGCCTTGAAGAGAACGGAGAATAGGCATAGAAGAAGATGGTGGACTAGATGAAATAGGGTGAGAAGTGGAAGCCGGGGTATCATTGATTGATTCCTCATTATCATCCTGTTCACCGACTTGATTATTCAGCACTCTTCCCGATCTCAACGTAGTAACGACACTCACATTATGATATTGCGAGTAGCCAGGATTCGGTAGGGGTTGAGATGGAAGTTTCCCTTTATCTCTAGCACTCATCACGGCATTTAATTATGCAATTTGTGCTTCCATCGATTTTATACTCTCACCGTGGGAGGCGGAGTTCTGCATTACTGTTTGGATATAAGCCTTTAAATCAGCCGATGTTTGCATGGAAAATTTAATAAACAGATCGAGTGCAGATGAGTTTTCGGTACCGGCCGTTTGGAAAGAATTATTATAGGGTGCAAAATTATTGGCCGGATTTTGAAAAGTTTATGGTTGAAAGGGGTGCTGACTCTGTGGTGGTTTCTGTTGCTGTGGAGGAACCCTTAGATAGTTATTTTGGTTTGGAACCATATTTTGAGTTTGGTGTTAGTTCTAAGCAAAATTAAGGTGATTCCTCCAACCCTGATTATATGTGGAAGAATATGGATCGTTTCTAGCTTGTTGCTGAAAAGCAGCATTAGTGTGTTCTTGACCTTGAAACGGAGAATTCAAAGGACATTCTTCCGTCAAATGTGATGAATCGGAACAGCATCCGCACACAGTTTTAGAGAGAATAAATTGGTTTAGGGAGGCTGAAGAGACTTTGTATTCTATAGCATCTAGTTTCCTTTGTATCACGGCCATTTCGGTTTTCACTGCGATGGAAACCTCGAGCTGATGGATGCCTCCCCTAGACGATTGTGGACTATCGCTTTCCCATTGCAAAGTGTGTTCAGCGAGATCTTCCAGAAATTTCCAAGCTTCACCATCGTCTTTGGACATAAAATTGCATTGACACATGGTTTCAAGCATCTGCTTTGCCGCTGGAGTAATGCCCTCATATATAATTCGGCACAGATCCCGTCTATGTATTCCATGATGAGGAAATTGGACAAGCAGATCCTTAAACCGTTCAAAGCACTTCCAAAATGGTTCATTGGGAAGCTGGGTAAACTGGTTGATTTCGCTCCGAACACGGGCGGCCTTATGATTGGGATAAAATTTCTTAAGGAATGCTACAACGAATTCATCCCATTTGGTAATAGAATGTGAGGCAGTGTTATAAAGCCATTTTCTGCTTGATCACACAAAGTAAAAGGGAGAAGACGTAAGCGCATAGCATCCACAGACAGTTGTGACGTACCCATCATTGCACATACGTTTTCGAATTTGTTTATAAAAACGTATGCTTCTTCGGATTCAAGCCCGTGAAATTTGGGCAACAGTTTGATGAAGTGGGGTTTAATTTCAAAATTATTCTCATTGGCTGGTAGAATAGATAGACAGGTAGGAAGTGGTCCGCACATGGGGTAACATCTTTCTTGGAGCAAGATGCGCGGTGGATTCTGCGCACCGACGGGTGGTGGAAGGATGGTGGCGGTAAAATCTGATAAAGGACCGTCCATCTCGGTCGATGTGGTGGGTGGAGGGGAAAAGGAGATGAATAAGTACCGACTTCGGAGTCGATAGCAGAAACGCGGACAAGACGGGCACTAAAATCCCGTGTCCAGCCGAGTATGCACTAAGTGGATTTAGCGCACGTGGCAGCGTGTGAGAACTTAAAAATTGGTTTGTTTTGAAAAGTGTCGGACGTGAGACAAACCACAAAAAAATGCACACACAGCCTTAGAACTAAGGTTACCTAGGTCAAGCACTAGACCGCTCCTAGACTTCCAAAGGACAAGCCGCAGGATTAATCCTCTACCACATCTTTATCGCTCTTGTGGTGAGGTAAGTGCCAGGTAAGTGGGAGGTATCAGCTATACGAATCATCGAAAATAGTGGGTCTAATTAAGTAACCACTTTCCTTAGACACACTTGCCTAGACACCACAAAAGTAATGCGGATAAGCGATAGATTACCCACGACCTTCCTCTGTCCTATTTGAGCGCGACGGTCCTTAGGGTTTGGTCTAGATATTTTTTATTAATGTAGGTTTATGCGCATACACGTTTGTGATTTATGGGGCCTAGGAAGGGTGATGAAATCCCCACCTAATCTGAATTGTGGTCTTGCCCCTAAAGTCCGTATTAAAATATGCAAAATAACCCGCAAAACAAAACACGCAAAAAGATTTTTGAGCGACGATATTGTGCAAAGAATCCTGCAGAAAATATATTATTGGATTTTTCAGAGGAGAGAGAAAGATCTAGGAAAGTTACCAGAAAAAGTTTGAGGGCCTAACTCACCAAGACCGCCGCGGTTCCGCCGTCGTTTGCACACAATAGCCGCGGTTCCACCGTGCTTTAGGGGGTTCTTTGTTTAATTTTTTTCCACTGTGGCTTCCTTTGCTCCTCTTGATCTTGATGAATGTCTCTGAATCTTTATCTCCTCGCTAAAGTGACTCCAGATTCCCTCGCAAAAAAAAATCGCACACCG
The DNA here is from genome assembly GCA_030015575.1 of Agapanthus africanus. Lineage (NCBI taxonomy): Eukaryota > Viridiplantae > Streptophyta > Magnoliopsida > Asparagales > Amaryllidaceae > Agapanthus > Agapanthus africanus. Next base: position 673,163,872 of record JASDDO010000022.1, on the reverse strand, counting down.
TGTAAAAAGCGATTGTGCTAATCTATCAACCCACTGAGAAATGAGGTCAAATCCCTCAAGATTCGTGAGCAAACATGGGTAAGTCGAACTTGGTAAACCAGACATTGGAAATGAAAGGGATACGGTCTCTTGCGCGGTCGGAACGATGGAAAGGACGAAGGGGAGTGATTTAGGAAGGGTCACAGTTAAACATTCAGGAGGGTGTACACAGTCAGAGGAAAGAACATGATGAATTGGAAAATTCGACTCATCAAACAAAACTGGTTTATCCTCAATAATTTCCTCAATATTCTCCTCAAAATTTAGCTTATCCATGCCATTCTCATCAAAATCAAGACGCATATGAAGTTCGGGAAAAGCATTTAATGATTCGGGATGATGAATTGGAGAGAAAAACTCAGCCAAATCTGCGGGTTCATCATCCAAATTATTCCCTGCGTCAATATCCTCAATCAAGTGAAAATCAATATTTTCGGACACCTCATCAAAAGCATGGATATTTATCAATTCAGGTTCTAGATTGGAGGTGTAGAGGTCAAAAGGATTGGTGATGGTTTCACTCGAAAGGGACCCTTCACAATCTGGCAAATCAAGCACTACAAAGTCGCGCAACTCATTAAACATTTTATTTTCAACTGGTGAATCATTTGGAACACTTGATAGACATTCAAAACCAGAGTTGTGGGATTCAATTGGGGATGGGTAGGTTTGATTTGGAAGGGTGCACAACTCACTCTCTCCACTCAAATTCTCAATCTGTCCAACCGCCTCATCATACATTGGAAAATTTGGAGCTAGTTGGAAACTAGCTACCAGATCACTAGGTTGTATAAGGGCGGCAATGGACGCATTCAAATCCTTAATCTGTTGTCTTGATGCTACCAAAAAATCTTCCAACGACTGTTCCAGACTAGACTTGGGTTGTGAAGGGGTTTCAGTAAAAGATTCAAAATTATTTGGATACGTGAAACTCCTAAATGGTTGTGTAGAAGCAATGTCTAGGGAAGATGCGCAAGTCGGGTAGGAATGGTAGGAATTGAATGGTTGGACAGGATTAGGATCAACATTTGGATAAGAAGGTGAATGGACTTGTTGATCCCAAGAACTGGAAGTGTTGAAAGGAGTGCATGATCGGTTACGAGATTGTTCAATATGTTCAGCAATAGACATGGGTTTCGGAGTTACCACCGGACTCTCAAAAGTAGTATCAATGTAAGAAGGTGGTGAAGGTTGAAACGGTTGATATAAGGTGGATTGTGGAGTCCAACTGTTTTTCCTAGACGCGTCTATTCGATCTTTCAAAGAAATTTTGGGCATGGAGGGGTCGTCCGAAATTCGACCAAAACGATGAGCGTAGGAATTAATGTCTGGTTGAGAGTACCAAAGTTCGGCAAGAGTTTTGCGAGGTGGGGTACCCATGATGTAAGAAAGGAGAAGAAAAAGAATGTGATGATTTTTATTTTAAATTTTTTTAAAAGAAATTGTTTGTTTTGGGGTTTTTGAAATTTTTGAAAGTGTTTTTTTTAGAAAGAGTTTTTGCAAAATTTTTACAGACTACTACACACTTTCAAACAGTCACAATATAAGCATGCACAATCAAGCCTAGAGCTAGGGTCTCCTAAGTCAACTAGACTGCTCCTGACTGTTCCAAAGGGCAAGTTGTGAGATCCTCAAATCGCCTCTTCACCGCCAATTGTGGCCAGGTAAGCACAAGTAAAGAAAGGAGGGATCCGCTCACGAATCACTGTGAGACGGGCCTTTTAAAATTACCTTTCCCACTTGTCTAGCCTATGCACCACAAAGTCTGGTTTAGATAAACGATCGATGCCTACAAGCTTACCTTTGTCCTATTGAGCGCGATAGTCCTTATTGGCCGAGTCTAATATTTTTTTAATTAACTCGAAGGTTGATGCAAATGCTTTTTGTGATTTTTGGGGTCCTAGGAAGGGTAATGAAATCCCCACCCAATCTTGATTGGTGTTATAGTACCTTAAAAGTCCGTTTTAAAAATGTAAAGCAGTAAACACACAAAATCTAAAACACTTTTAATTTTTTTTTATTTTGCAGCACAAAGAATCCTGCACAAAAACAATTTATTGGAGAGGGAGAAGAATTTTGGGCAAAGAACCCTGCAGAAATTTTTTTTGGTGGAGTTCAGGGGGTTACAAAGGAGGTAAGGAAGACTTACAGAAAAATTGGATTGCTTACGTCAGCAAAAGGCCGCGGTTCCGCGGTCAAACCTGCACTTCCGCCGCGGTTCCGCGGTGGTTCAGTTGGTTCATATCTCCAAAATTTTCTGTTTTCTTGTTATGATTCTCCTCTGTCTGTTCAGATCTTCTGTTTCTTGATTTGTTCACTGGGATTTTTCAGATCTGAATCTGTCCATCTTCTTTTCCTGCGCAATTCACACAATACCTCTCAAAAAGAACAAGATGAATTTTATTTTTATTTTTTTTAAAAAATCTTTTCAAGTTTTATAATTTTTTATTTTTTAATATATTTTTTTAACCCGAAATTACACAAAGAAAGAGACTACCGTCTCCCCGGCAACGGCGCCATTTGATTGGTATAGAATTTAGTGCTTATGCTATTTGTGATCAAAGAATTAACCGCAATCAAGAACAGTGTCGCTTGGTAGCTAGTCGGTTGAGTACGGGTCGGTCCACAGGGAGATGGATTCCTTTTCTTTATGTTTTAACGAGTTAAATCCAAAAGATTTTGGGTTTTGTTTTAAGATCTAAGAATGAGATAAAAGTTTATAAAAAGCTTGCTAGGGTTAAGATTAGGTTAGTTTGGAAAATCAATTATTCTTACCGCTTTCTTTGCCCTAATTAAGAACTTTTAGGTGTTAAGGTAATAGTTAACAAAGGGGATTAGCACGATCGGGAAGAAATTAGGTTTCTTCCCTTTGGTCCTTTTCCATCCTTTCTTAACTCTTAGCCCTTAACCTCTATGGAAATCACACACAACCGGTCTTTAACTATGGAATCACCGCTACCTCGTGGGATAGGGTGCCGTAGTGAGCGGTGTGTGTATGTTTGTATAGAGTCCTACTTTAAAATATTGAACGGGCAAGAAAGGGGTGAGAGATTTTTATCTCTCAAACCTTCCCCAAACCTAACCCTAACAAGTGAGGAACTACTCACTCATTAGGGAATTAATAAAGGAATTCATTTTTATGTGATTTTCTTTTAAATAACTACGGCAGATAAAAAATTGCGGAAGATAACTACGGCAAAGAAATAAAATTGCTAGATAAAAAAATTCAAGATAAAAAAAACTTACTTCTTTATTGATGCACTCTTTGCCAATTATAGGAATTGAAAATTTTAAACTAGAGAAATAAAAAGAGGTATCTCAAAAGAGGCACCCAAAAAGAGGCGCGCTCTAAAAAAAGCTGTAGAATTCCTATTTATAGATAATAGAAATCCTAGGGTTTACATCTGATCTATATCTAGAATTACAAAAATACCCTAAGAAAACCGGGTCAATGCACCGACTCCACCGACACGCACCGACACACGCTGACACGTGCACAACACGGCCGTGGATCCGCGGCCATTTGGTGGGCTTGCTGGCTCATTTCTTTAGGTATACTTCATGTTGCTTTTTCCTTGTATTTTCTTCACTTTGTTCTTCAGAATGTCTTTTAGTTTCTTCCAGATTTCCATAGTGCAGAATGTTGTGGACTTTTCCCGTTCGCTTCGTGTTGAAGTCTTGAATCTTGTGCTGCCTTTGTATTTTGTGCAATTGAACTGTTCATTGATCTTCACTTGTTCCTTAAACTGTAGGCGGCATCATAAAGATTCTTCTATTTGTTGGTCGTAGTCTCACTTTTGTAGCGTTTTTTCATCATTTTCACTATATTGTTCCAAGAAACTGTAACCTGCAACTATTTAGCAGACATGGATCAAAAGCACCTATTTATTTGCAATATGATTAAGAATGGGGAATATAATAATGCAAAATTCTGATATGAACACACACTAATCGTTAAATATGCAAGATGCGGTTTTGTTTTATTTTTATGATATAGATCGAATAAGAATTCAACACAAATAGTAAGAATAAAAAAATTACGCGTGTATCCCCGACAACGGCGCCATTTGATTGATCTGTATTTAAAGAAGTATTTGTAGAATAACCGCAATCAATAACGGTGTCGCGTATAGCTAGACCGAGATGAGTACGGGTCGTCCTCAGGAATATGTGGAATCTTTCAATCTTACTTTAAACGTGTTAAAAAAAGAGGAAGAATAGAGGAATAAAGAATAATGGAAATAGTTTCTAGATCTACGTCAAAATACGAATATAGAATATAGATCTAGTTTGAATACGGATATAGATTTTATAAGAAGAATGCTTGTAGGGTTCGTTCGGATTTAGTAGTCATGGATGACTAATAAAGATTGCTCCTTTTATCTATTGATAGATTTAATACTAGATAGATAGTGATGAATGAGGATTAGGGTTCTTGGAAGAAATTAGGGTTTCCCCACTATTGACCCTTGTCCTTTTATTGATCTCTATTCATGTCTAGCCCTTAACAAAACAATTGTTAATCCGATCTCAAATCGCGATCGAGACTAGTAATAAATTGGTAGCGCGCCCGATAAGGATGTTAACATTTATTTTGCTAAAGTTATAAACTTCATAAGACTTAAAAGAAGTTAAAACATTTTTTCATCCATTGATCTACCATAATCTTATGAACCTTATCAAGCGGAGAATTACTTGCGCATGATGGAGATAGAAGAAGAACGGATAGAGAAAGAATTCATAATGTAAATGCAGAAAATAAATGCTAAATAATGATCTATCTTTATTAATCAACTTCACAATTACAAAGCCTTCAAGTTTAGATTACAAGAAGAAGAAGAAGTTGCTCTCGATTTCTGCCTTGTAAGAAGTAGATGCTCCGTCGAATCATGGATCTGTCGTGGATCTCGTGTTCTTTGACGGTGATTTGCTTCGTGTAAAATGTTATGAATTCTAACTTTAGCCCTCGGTCCTTTATATAGCCCTCAAAGAAGAAAACCTAGTTACCATATATGGTAATTTCCTAATATGATGACTTTCCATATATGGTGATTTCCTAATATGGTGACTTTCCATATATGGTGACTTTCCATATATGGTAATTTTCTAATATGGTGACTTTCCATATATGGTGACTTTCCTAATATGGTGATTTTCCATGCCTGGATTCTTCAAATATTTACTGAGTCTCTGCCAATATTGATTTTACGATTTTTGCAGATTTTTGATCCTAACATCTTGAAAATCTTGATCTCTTGACCTGAGCTAAATTTGCACAATATCTCCGTGAATAATGTTAGTAATATTTAAATGAGAGAGAGATATTATCCTAACCATTTTATATGATACAATATTTTAAGAATTTTGATTAGAATATTTGATATGATATGCATATTTATATTACTAAAATATTATATAAATATTATATGCATATATTTTCCTTCATAATGTTAATTATAATATAGAAAATATGATAATAGATATTTTGCAGATAAACCCTCATATGTTTCATATTTATAATAAACACCTTTAAATATTTATCAAGAGTAAGGAAAATATCATATCTAATGTGCAATATTTTCGACTGAACATCCTTCGTCTTGAGATGGTAGGAATTTATCACTCGGGTTGACCGAGCAGGGAAGCTGCTCGGTGCCCTCTTGATGAGGGCTTTAGAGCCTTGGCGTAGGTGGGTAAGAAGTTACCCGCTAAGGATTGACTGGGCAGGGAAGCTGCTTAGTAGCCTCTTGATGAGGGCTTCGATCCTTAGCGTAGGCGGGTATGAAGTTATCCGCTAAGGATGGACCGAGTATGGAAGCTGCTCGGTGGCTCTTGGTGAGGGCTTCGATCCTTAGCATAAGAGGGTAGGAAGTTACCCGCTAAGGATGGACCGAGCAGGGAAGCTGATCGGTGGCCGCTTGGTGAGGGCTTCGATCTTTAGCGTAGGTGGGTAAGAAGTTACCCGCTAAGGATGGACCGAGCAGGGAAGCTGCTAGGTGGCCTCTTGGTGAGGGCTTCGATCCTTAGCATAGGTGGGTAAGAAGTTACCTGCTAAGGATGGATTGAGCAGGGAAGCTGCTCGGTGGCCTCTCGATGAGGGCTTCGATCTATAGCGTAGGTGGGTAAAAAGTTACCCGCTAAGGATGGACCGAGCAGGGAAGATACTCGGTGGCCTCTTGGTGAGGGCTTCGATCTTTAGCGTAGGTGGATAAGAAGTTACCCGCTAAGGATGGACCGAGCAGGGAAACTGCTCGGTGGCCTCTTGGTGAGGGCTTCGATCCTTAGCGTAGGTGGGTAAGAAGTTACCCGCTAAGGATGGACCGAGCATGGAAGCTTCTCGGTGGCCTCTTGACGAGGGCTTTAGATCCTTGGCGTCGGTGGGTAGGGAACTATTCGCCAGGGATTGACCGAGCAGGGAAGATGCTCGGTGGCCTCTTGATGAGGGCTTTAGATCCTTGGCGTCGGTAGGTAGGGAACTACCCGCCAGGGATTGACCAAGCAGGGAAGCTGTTCGGGAGACTCTTGATGAGGGCTTTAGGTCCTTGGCGTCGGTGGGTACGGAACTACTCGCCAGGGATTGACCGAGTAGGGAAGCTACTCGGTGGCCTCGAGATGATGGTTTTTTAGCCTTCGCTTCATCTTCATGGGGCGCCGTTCAATCTCCCTTGACCTATAAAATCTGGGAGAGATGCCGTCGCAGACCACATGTGGCAGAAACGCAAGGGCAAGGCGTGATGCTCCATAGTGCGTGTCGTTCCAACTTCCATTGACCGCTTGAGGGCATGGTCGCGTGGCAGCTCTGTATTGGGAATTTTGAAAAGATCCCGTGATTTACGCTGCTGCGTACGCAAACTTCGGCCTTTTGGGATTCTATTGAGGCTATAAATAGCGAAGGCTTGTTGGTTTCATTTAGCCTTGCGTTTCTGAAATGGCCGGGTTTGTTTACAGCATCAAGGAGATCATTTCCTTCGACGACGTGTATCTTTATGACCATCAGTGCTCCGAGGAGACGTACCAAGAGGCGATAGAGCGCGTGGAGGGCCACTTTGGTCGCCTACTCCCCCGGCGATCGCCTCTCCTCCAATTGCTTATGTACGTGATTTGGAAGATGTCCCCGGGTCTGAACAATGCCTTGTCCGAGTAGCAGAAGGACGAGGCGGTTGATAAGTTGCACACGTTCCATCACGTCGGCCTGATCTCGAAGAGAAGGCAGGATCGCTCGGTGGCCCTTCTTCTGGAGAGTTTCCGGAAAAGGCTGATCGCCGACTCCTGTCCGACGGGTGCGGTCTCCGGCCCTTCCATGGCTTCTCGGGTCCGCGGGCACCATGATAGGGAGTGGGTTAAAGAAGCTAGGGCTCGACTGGCGGAAATCTCTTTGAAGTACCATCAGCAGTGCTGTCTTAATCCCCATCCCCCTTTATTGTAATAATAATTTTTTTTGTGTAAGGCTGAGGAGCCCATAATACCCCTCAATGAATAAAGTTCTTCTTTTCCGATGTGCTTTTGTCTCCTTAGTACTTTTGCATATTTCCTTAAAAGAGAATATAGGAATCTCGGAACCGTGAAAGAGAACAAAATTTATGGAAGAAGTCTCTTATAATTTGGGAGACTTAATAATAATAAAAAATTACATCGCTTCGAAAAAAAGAAAATACATTCATTTGTATAGTTTGAGTTTTTCAGCTTTGTGGGGACGAAGAAACTTGCGTCCTCCCGCGTCTTGTAAGCGATAGGCTCCACCGGGCAATACTTCAGAGATGAGGAAAGGGTCATCCCACTTCGGGGAGAACTTGTGCAGTTTGCCCTGGTCTACGAATTCGTTCCGCCTTAAGACCAAATCTCTCGTCTTGAAAGCGCGATGCTTAACTCGTGCATTGTAGTAGTGAGCAGTTTGTTGTTGGTAAGCGGCCACTTTGATCTGTGCTCGGTCTCGCATCTCTAGCAAGATGTCCAAATTGGTTCGGAGAGCCGAGGTGTTGGCTTTGTCATCGAAGTGTTCGACTCTGTAACTGGGCAGTCCGATCTCCGCTGGGACCATTGCTTCGGTACCGTAACAGAGGCTGAAGGGGGTCTCCCCCGTGGGCATTTTCTTCGATGTGCATAAGGCCCATAGTGCCCGCGGTAGTTCCTTGACCCAACTGCCCCTCCTTCCTTCCAAATGAGGTCGAAGACCTCGGATGACGTCTCGGTTAGAAACCTCGGCCTGCCCATTGCATTGAGGATGCGCGACCGCGGAAAACTTCATTAGTATGTGGTATTCGTTGTAGAACTTTTTGACCTTTTCATTCTCGAAATTCGTCTTGTGGTCGGTAATGATACACCTTGGGATCCCGAATCAAGAGATTACGTTGTTCTGCAGGAACTTTATGGCAGTGGCAGCGTCTGGTCTTCTGATGGGGATGGCCTCAATCCACTTCATAAAATAGTCTACCGCGACGAGGATGTACTTGTGCATGCCCGTACCTGTGGGGAGTTGGCCTACCATGTCCATCCCCCACTAGGCAAACGACCAAGGCGAGGTGAGGGCCGTTAGCTCGGAAGCCGGAAGACAGGGTATGCTGCCATGGTGTTGGCAGCTCTTGCATCTTCTGACGAGCTTCTAAGTGTCTTAGTGTATCGTCGGCCAATAATATCCTTGGAGAAGCGTCTTCTAGACCAATGTACGGTCCCCTTGATGTGCTCCACCGACCCCTTCATGTATCTCACGCGGGACATAGTCAACTTCGTGAGGGTCGACGCACCAGAGCAAAGGCTGTATGTATGACTTCTTGTAAAGGTTTCCATTGCTCTAGATGAAATGGCGGGCTTTGGCTCGGAGGCGGAGCGCTTCCCTTTGTTCTTCCGGAAGTATGCAATCCTTCAGGAACTCCATAAAGGCCTTCCTCCAATCCTGGCCTCCTCCTTGAGCAGTGTATACCTGAAGCGTCACCTCTTTGTCTTCCATGATGGGCCGTGGCAAGACTTCGAAGAGGATATTCCTCTTATTATTGGCAGTATAGGAAGATGCAAGTTTTCTCAGGGCGTCGGCTTGGGCGTTCAAGTGCCGGGTATCTGTTCTACTTGGACTTCGCCAAAACCTTTTCGTAGTCTTTTCACCTCGGCCAAGTACTTCACCATGGGTGCCTCTCGGGCCTCTAAGCACCCGGTCACTTGGTCGACGACTAAGGCAGAGTCACTGCGAATCCGGATCATCTTCAGCCCCACCCCGGAAGCGATTCGTAGCCCGGCCAGTAAGGCCTCGTATTCCGCAGCGTTGTTTGATACTCTGAACCCAAGCTTCAAAGAGTACTCCATCTTTGCCTCGTTCGGGCCTCGAATGATAAGGCCGACACCACTCCCTTCCTCGGTAGAGGATCCATCCATGTAGAGGACCCAATCGGGGACAGGGTCGGGTATTTCCTCTACCGAGGGTCGGGATCTGGGGACGGGTGCCAACACTATTTCTTTGCTGGGGATAGTGCATTTGACAACGAAGTCTGTCAGGACTTGCACTTTGATGGATTTCTTAGGGTGGTATTTGATGTCGAATTGGGATAACTCCTACCTCCATTTCTCCAGACGACCAGAAGACTCGGGGGAAGCGAGAATTGCCCCTATAGGCCGCTCGGTGAGAACGAGGATGCTGTGTGCCTGGAAGTAGTGTCGTAGCTTCCTTAAGGCGACGATAAGCGCCAAGACCATCTTTTCTATGGAAGGGTACCTTGTTTCCGTGTCTTTGAAGACATAGCTCACGTAGTAGACCGGCTTCTGCATTCCTTTGACTTCTCGGACGAGCACCGAGCCAGCAGCATGACCGGAGACTGCAAGGTACAATGATAGCTCGTCTCCTTCGATTGGTCGGGTGAGCAGCGGGGGAGTTGCTAGGTGCACTTTGAGCTGCTCGAAAGTTTTTTGACATTCTTCCGACCATTCGAACTTTGGGATCTTTCTCAGGGCTTTGAAGAATGGGAGGCACTTTTCTCCGGATCTCGACATGAAGCGACTCAGAGCGGCCACTCTCCCGTGAGTCGCATGATCTCAACGTTGCTCTTTGGTGTGGCCTTGTTGAGAATGACGCTGATCTTTTCCGGGTTAGCTTCGATTCCTCGGTGGGTAACCATGAACCCGAGGAATTTTCCGCTAGTGACTCCGAACGTGCACTTTGCCGAATTCAGCTTCATTTTGTACTTGCGGAGGACGTCGAATGCCTCGCCAAGATCTTTGGTGTGTTCGTCCAATGAGGTAGATTTCACGAGTATGTCGTCGATGTAAACCTCCATGTTCTTCCTGATCTGTGGTTTGAACATTTTATTAACTAGGCGCCGGTATGTAGCCCCAGCATTTTTGAGGCCGATAGGCATCACCTTGTAGCAGTATACCTCCGGTCCGTGGTGAACGCGGTAAGTTCTTCATCTGCCGGGTTCATACGGATCTGGTTGTAGCCGGAGAAAGCATCCATGAAGTTGAGCAATTCGTGGCTTGCCGAGCTGTCTACTAGCTGGTCTATCCGAAGGAGGGGATAGTTGTCTTTCGGGTAAGCCTTGTTCAGGTCTGTGAAGTCGATGCACATGCGCCACTTCCCGTTCGCTTTTTTAACCATGACTACATTCGCCAGCCAGTCTGAGTAATCAACATTTCGAATGAAGTTGGCTGCGATTAATCTATCGACCTCGTCCTCAATCGCCTTTTGCTTTATCGGCGCGAAACTTCGCTACTTTTGTCTGACAGGTCGGGCATTCGGGTTGACCCCGAGCTTATGCGAGATTATTTCAGGGTCGATCCCGGGCATGTCAGTAGGCGCTCAGGCGAACACATCTGAGTTCCCTCAGAGAAAGTGGATCATGTCTTCGCGCTGGGTTCCTGTCAAAAGGGAACCAATTTGGACGGTTCGTCCCTCATTCCCCTCGACGAGAGGAATTTCTATTAGAGCCTCCACCGGGGCTCCTCAGATTTCTTTCTGTTCTTCGCGGGTGTCGAAGGACCCCTGGAAAACATTTGCGTCTTCAAGGTCGTCGCTATGTTCCCCGGTGATTGATGTCGTAGTGAAGCAAATCTTGGCGATTCGCCGGTTCCCGTAGGCCCGATCTATACCCCTTGATCTAATGGAAATTTGATCGCGAGGTGGTAGGTCGAGATCTGAGCCCGGAGGGCATTTAATGTCAGGTGTCCCAGGTGGATGTTGTAGGATGGGGGAATCCTAGCGTCGAAGAATTCCACCGGTACGGTCCTTATATGGCTAGCTTTCCTAATGTTGAGGAGGAGGGTGACCACTCTTTCGGCCGAGATGGAGTGGTTGGTAAACCCCGATATGACGTGGGAGGTTGGCCGTAGGTCGGACGGCCCCAGCCCTATATGCTGGAAGCAGTCACAGAAGAGGATATCTGCCGAGCTCCCGGAATCTACCAGTATCCTCTGGACCTAGTAACGGTGGACCCGTGCCGTAATCACGAGAGGGTCGTTGTGAGGCACGGATATACCGTGGAGGTCCTCATCAGTGAAGATGATGGGCTCAGCGGTCCTGCACTTCTTCTGGGACGGGTTGCTTGTTCCCTCGACGGGTAGGAGGCAATGAGTCTCGCCGGCTCTACGGGCAGACCCTGAGGAAACGACCATGATTTGGCCGATCGTTAATTCGCCGGGACGGGGCTGGTTCTCACATTCCCTGTCCACCTGTCGCTTGTCCCGCAAGTACTTCGCCAGGTGGCCAGAGCGGATCAACTCCTCGATGTAGTCGCAGAGTTGTTTACAGTTCTAGGTCGGGTGGCCCTGCGACCTATGGAATGCGCAACACGGGCCACGGATACGTTTAGCCGATCTATGGGTGACCGGCGGGAGCTTGAAGAATTGCTTGCCTTTCGCCTCCTCTAACAGCTCAGTCTGGGAGATGTTGAGAGGAGAATACTCCTGGAATTTTGGGGAGTACGGTTTTGTCCGGTCGACCTTTTTCTTCTCTTCTTTCCCCCTCTTCTTTTGGTCGGCTTGGTCGTCCCGGGGCAGGTTGGCATTCACCTCCGACTTGAGTTGGATCTCTCGCTCGGTCCAAGCTTTTACCTCGGCCGTGGTCTTAGGTTGCGCTAATGCAAAAGAGCGGAGCCACTCTTTGTGCCTAAGACTCGACCTTAGGGCGGTGATGACAGTTTCATCCCGGTGCTCGGGAGCCTCGAGAAGAGTGTTGTAGAAGCAGATGACGTATCCTTTAAAGGATTCCTTGTCCCCGCTCTTTATGGTGAAGAGGTAATCGATAGTTCGCTTCTGTCGTCTGTTTCCGACGAAGTGGCCGAGGAACTGGACGGCCAGCTCATCAAAGGTAGAGATGGAGCATGGCGTGAGTCCTCGGAACTAGTCTCGTCCAGCCCGGATGAGGGTGGAGTGAAATGCTTGGCATTGGGCAGCGTCGGAGTTATCCTAGAAGCTCATGCCCGCCGTAAATGCATCCAGATGGTCCTTTGGGTCGGATTTCCCGTCGAAGAGGGCCACCTTGGGAGGCTTGTTCCTGGACGAGACGTGTACGGCGAGCAACTCCTCAGTGAAGGGCTTCGTAAGTGAGTCGGCGGCGTACCTGGCCCTTCCACCGGATGGATGACCCTCCCGATGTATACCCTCGATTTTATTTTCGAGGGCGTCGTGGCGGTCGTGATACCTCGAGGATTCGGCACATTCAGAGTGGCAGTCCTTCCTGCTGGTGGTCTACGCTATGCCGCGACTCCGATTCCGTTCTATAAAATTCCGTAGGTCCCCAGGAGAGATCCTTCTTGAGTTATCACGGCGAGTGTCGTTCGTGCGATCCTGTCGAGGGAGAGGGTGTCGGTCATGCCTGAGAGCAGGCGAGCTGACTGATACCTCCTCGGGAGGGACGGGAACATGGCGGGCCTCGGGGCGATGAGCTCTTTCATGAGACCCCGGTGTAGGGCCATGTAGCGCCCAACGGGTCATAGAATCGGTCGCCGTGGGGGAGCCAGGGTTGACGGAGTGAGCATGGCGTTATTCGGTGGTGCCAGCGTGGGCGGTGTCATTTGCCCCCCTGCGGAGGTCATGATCCCTGGGAGGGGGAATGATAACCTGGGGGGATGGGCCCGCCGTTTGGACACAGACAAGGGCGTCGACTATGGACGCGAGCATATCGATCCTTGCCGAGAGGGCGTGGATGGCGTTCGAAGGGGGAGTATATCCGTCTATGCCTCCGTTGTGGGGAGGGCGGCGGCTTGTGCTAGGATCGTCATGATCTTCGCTCGCCATGAAGTCGAGAGTGGAAGATCAACTTTCGATAGGTGGAGAAAATTGAAGTTTCCCACATACGGCGCCAACAGATGGAGGCCTGGATCTTTTTTAGATGTTGTCCTCCATCGATCTGTTGTGAGCGTTGATGAAGGGTTGAGATCGACGCTGATGATTGTCTTCTTGAGCATGTTGATCTCAATGGGTTGATTTTGGGGTGAAGTCGAGCTACATGCAAAGAAGTCCCGGGGTGGTTGTACCACCGTGGACCCTCCGACGATCAAGTTAGCCGAGAAATTTGAGCAGAGTAGCGGCTTGTTGGATTGAAATTGCCCTTACCTGAGTCGTTTGAGAGAGGGTTTTTTATAGTGGTCACTTGGAGCGAGATGGCGCGAGATCTTTGCCGTCGGTTACGTCCCTGGCGTTACGCTTGCGTGAATGACGGGATCCCCCCATTAATGATGGGATACACTCGTTAATGGGAGGATACGGCGGTGTGGAACACGGGACATTGGGTGGCAGATATCTCGCTTCTGGCGAGATACGCGGAGTCGTGGCGGAGGCGCTTAAGCTCTGCGTCCTTGGTTGCTCGGTAGAATCGGGGATGCTTAGCTCGGTGGGGGCTCGGAAGCGAGCGGAAGGCCGAGGAAGCTCGGTTCTGTGATAGCTCGGAGACGAGCTGGGAGGGTTGAGGAAGCCCAGCGTGTAGGAAGCTCGTAGGCGAGCCGATGGTTATTCGTAAGGCGAGCATGGAAGTGTTCTGGAGGCTATCGAAGGTCGAGTCAGTCCTCGGGGCGAAGTCCCGGGAAATGCCTTCAATGTATTGTGCTTGCTCCTGTCCCGTGAGCCCCGAGACACGTCATCTACCACGTGTCATGATCTGGGGAATTCATACTTATGAGTATCATCAGATAGTTTCCAAGAAAACGATTATTTTCTAAAAAGAAAATTGGCTTTAATATCTGATTGAAAGAGAAGTCTCAGAAGGCATATTTTAACCAAACTATCCTTTACTATGAGCATTTTCAGTGGACAACCTAAGAAACTTTATTACAGGAATTTCAAAATTCTGATTGCACAACACATGAAAATTGCAAAATTTGACAATATCTTAATGTTCCCTTTTTTCTTTGGTTTTTCAATATTTTTCTTGCGCGAAATATTTAGATATTCTAAAATGTTCATTTTTCTTCGGTATTTCAATATTTTGCTTACTATAGAACATGAAAATCATGGAATTTTCGAACATCCCAAAATTTTCTATTTACTTCAATTTATAGCACACGAATATAGCGAAATTTTGCTTTAGTTTACTTTGGTTTTTTCGAACATCCCAAACTTTTCAGTTTACTTTGGTTTTTCAAAATTTTGCTTGCTAAAGCATACCAAAATCTCAAAATTTTCAGACCTCCGAATTATTTCCATTGGTTTATTTATATTTTTCTTGCTATATTACATGAATGTCGTGAAATTTTCAGAAATTCCGAAATTTTCTATTTTGTTTGGTTTTTCAATATTTTGCCTGCTATAACACATACATAACGTGAAATTTTCAAAAACCCTAAAATTTTCTATTTTCTTTGGCTTGCAATATTTTTCTTGCTATAGATATCCGAAATGTTATATGTTTTAGATATCCGAAAATTTTATGTTTTCATCGTCTTTTCAATATTTTACTTACTATAGCAAATGAAAATCATAAAATTTTCAGAAGACTAAATTTTTTAGTTTTTGTCGAATTATCAATATTTTTCATACTAATGCACACGAATGTAACGAAATTTTCAGAAATCCTAAAATTTCATTTTTTCGATTTTTTGATAGTTTGTTTGCTATAATAGCATATGAAAACCATAAATTTTCACAAATCGCAAGATTTTCTATTTGTTACTATTATTCTTGTTATATCACATGAAAATCGCGAAATTTTCAAAAATCCTAATATTTTTATAGTTTCTTCGTTTTATCAATATTTTGAATACTATAACACATGAAAAAACGCGAAATTTGCAAACACCCTAATGCTATAACACTTGAAAAAACGCGAATATTGTGAAAGTTTCAAGTTTCTTATGTGTTTCAATATATTGCTTGCTAAAAGCACACAAAAATCATGAAATTTTCAGTTCTATTCGATTGGTCAATATTTTGTTTGCTAATACACGAATATGTGAAATTTTCAGAAATTCTAAAAGTTTCAGTTTTCTTCGGTTTATCAATATTTTGCTTTCTATAGCACTCGAAAATTATGAAATTTGAAATATCCAAATGATTTCATTTTTTTGGTTTTTTAATATTTTTCGTGCAATAGTATCGCAAAAATTTTGGAAATTCTAGAGTTTTATGTTTTCTTTGGTTTCCAATATTTTGCTCGTTATGGCACACGAATATCGCAAAATTTTTAGAAATACTCAAATATTTCAGTTTTAGTCGGTTTTATTAACGGTATTGATGCGTACCCGGTGAAACTTCGTGATCACGGTTGAGGATATGCAAATATATCTTGGGGATTTGTTTTGGGTTCATATCCATTGTTAGGATTTGGAATTAGTTAGTTTTGCATATGACAACTTAATGTATCAGTATGTATGTGTGTGTGTAATTATGATGTACATAGAGGGATTGAGATCAATAAGATTATTCTCTCTAAATCACCATTAATTCTTGCGTCTCTTTTAAGGTATCAGAGCTTCAAAGTCTAAATGATGTTTCCTGCTCTCTCTCTCTCCCGAATCATCTCCCTCTTCCTTAGTTCTCTCTTCCGCTCCTCAACCCTTCGCCAATATCATGTCTCTTCTCCACATAAAGATTACCCGGGATAATTATCTCGAATGGAAAATGCAATTTGAGGCCGTTTTAAAATCTCAAGGTTATATAGGAGTTGTTGATGGCACCGAACGTTGCACCGTTGTTAATTCCCGACACATCTGATCCTCTCCAATCAGTGCGAAATCCAGCACATGAAGTATGGATTAAGAAGGATCAATCAATCTTAAGTTGGATGATAGCTTCTCCGACTGATCAACTCATTTCTCTTATGGTTGGTCGTCAGACATCAGGCGGTCTAGGAGACCCTCGCCAAGGAGTTTGCTTTGCACTCCCGGGCTCACGTGCTCCAGTTGAAGACCCAACTCCAACAAATCAAGCGCGGATCGGGATCTATAACAGAGTATATTTAGAAAATCAAGACTATTCTGATAATCTCTCTGTTATAGGTCACCCGATCTCTGGTTCCGAACTGGTGATGCATGTTCTCGCCGGCTTAGGTTCGGTATATGATTCTTTTGTGCCCTCTATTACGACCAGAATTGATGAAGCATCGCTCGAGGATCTTCATGGGCTGCTTCTAGCACATGAAAGTCTTTGTCAACATCAAGAGAACTCTATCGATGACTCGCCCTTTCCATCAGCTAACACAGCTACATTGGACCGCACACTGTCCTTCCCCAATCAACACAATCACGGAGGTCGTGGCAGCTATAACGACTCCAATTTCATTGTACAAAAATTTTCAATTTAATGTACAGAATAAAGTTTCAATCCTGTGCACAAGTTATAAATTTTAATTTATAACTTGTGCTCAGGCTTAAAACTCTATTTTGTACATTAACTTGAAAATTTTTGTACAATGAAATTGGAGTCGTTACATTCTACACTCCTTACAAAAATTTCGTCCTCGAAATTTACAATTTTTTAGGGACTAATTTACAAACAAGTAAGGGTATCTTGCATGCATATCGTTTTCACGTTCCTACGTTGATTCTCCTAGTAAATCTTTTCTCTACATCACTCGGACCAAGTTTACTTCCTTGTTCCTAAATGACTTTACCTTTCTGTCCAGGATTTCAACGGGTTGCTGCTCACAAGATAAGTCTGTCTGTACGGTGAGCTCGGAGTGATCAAGAATATGGCTAGGGTCGCTCACATATCTTCAAAGTTATGATATGTGGAATACATTGTGCACCCCTTTCAATGAGGGTGGAAGTGCCAAACGATATGCCACTTCTCCGACTCGTTCGAGTATGTCAAACGGTCCAATGTATCTCGGACTGAGCTTACCCCTCTTTCCAAAGCAAATCACTCCACGGTTTGGAGAGATCTTCAGAAAGATATGATCTCCCGGATGGAATTCCAGGTGTCGGCGCTTTGCATCAGCCCAGTCCTTCTGTCTGTCTTGGGCTATGCGCATTCTTTTCTTGATCGTGCGAACTACTTCCACAGTTGCTATGATCATCTCTGGTCCAAGGAGTCCCCTATCTCTGATGTCGACCTAACTTAATGGCGATCGACACTTCCTTTCATAAAGAGCTGCAAAGGGTGCCATTCCAATACTGGCTTGCTAGCTGTTGTTGTATGAAAACTCCACAAGATATAGGTGATCTTCCCACGATCCTCCGAAGTCTAACATACACGCTCTTAGCATATCTTCAAAAATCTGAATCGTTCGTTCAGACTGACCATCTATTTGTGGATGATAAGTTGTGCTGAAGTTAGACTTGTTTCCAAGCTAGCTTGCAGACTCTGCCAAAACTGCGATCAGAATCTGGTGTCACGATCGGAGACAATGCAAACCGGTACTCCATGTAATCTCATAATCTCCTGCATGAGTTCATAGGTATCAGAAATAGTACACTATGAAAAGTTAAATCTTAATTAGATTCAGACTTACTACCATGTACTTCTTTGCTAATGTCTCGGTAGATTGGCCAACTTGAAATGGGATGAAATGAGCCGATTTTGTGAGTTGATCCACAATAACCCATACCGTATCGTTACTTTTCGTGCTGCAAGGAAGTGTAGTCATGAAGTCCATGGTGATGTGTTGCCACTTCCATTCTGGAATCGGTAACGGTTGAAGTAAAGCAGCAGTCCTGTGATGTTCAGCTTTTACTTGCTGACACACCAAGCATTTGGCTACGCTTCTGGCTACCTCACGCTTCATTCCATGCCACCAGTAATGTTGCCGCAGATCTTTGTACATCTTTGTACCACCAGAGTGTACTGAGTATGGAGAGCCGTGAGCTTCTTTCATCAACTCTTCTCGAACAGAGCCATGTGGTACACACAATCTGCTTCCGTATCTCAAAGATCCGTTTTAATGGATGATGAAATCTGTTCTTAGTCCACTTTCTACTTGTTCTATGATCTTTTGCAACTTGACATCGCTTGCTTGAACTGCTTTGATCTAATTGACAATAGTAAACTAAGTTCATCAACTTTGAAGTATTACCTGGCATAACCACTTCAATCTCCATCTTATGCAAATTTTGCTGTAGCTTCCGCTGTGCGGTGAGATTCACCGATAACAGCTGGAGACTAAGTGCATCAGGAACTACATTCACCTTCCCTGGATGATATTGTAGGTTGATATCGAAGTCCGCCATAAGTTCTAGCCGTCTTCTCTATCGCATATTCAGCTCTTTCTGAGTAAACACATACTTCAGACTTTTGTGGTCTGTGTATATATCTACTCATTCTCCAAGCAGATAATGACGCCAAATCTTCAGTGCAAATATAACGGCCGCCAACTCTAGATCATGCATTGGATAATTGCGCTCATGAATCTTCAACTATCTTGATGTATAAGCTACAACTTTTTCATGCTGGTGTAGAACACATCCTAATCCCTTACCAGATGCATCGCAATGCACAACAAAACCTCCTGATTGGTCCGGTATTAAGAGAATAGGCACTGATGTCAATCTTGACTTAAGTTCTACGAAAGCCTGTTCGCATGCTTCTGACCACACGAATGCTTCATCTTTACGTTGGAGCTTGGTCAGGGGTGTTGCAATCTTCGAAAAGCCTTCTATGAATCTTTGGCAGTATCCCGCTAAACACAAGAAACTTCGAATGTTCTTCACTGTCTTTGGTGTCGGCCATTCGCTTACTGCGATACTTTAGCTGGATCCACAGATATTCCTTCGCATGAAACGATATGTCCGAGAAATACGACTTGATCTAGCCAAAATTCGCACTTGCTGTACTTGGCATAAAGTTGATGCTATCGCAAAGTCTCTAGGACAATCCTCAAATGTTCAGCATGCTCTTTCCGATTCTTTGAATACACCAGGATGTCGTCGATGAAAATAATAACAAACCTGTCTAGGTACTCTTGGAAAACTTGGTTCATCAGATTCATGAATATGGATGGTGTATTAGTCACTCCAAATGGCATCACGAGAAACTCATAATGACCATAGCGAGTCCTGAATGTCGTCTTCGGAATATCAGACTCTTTGACCTTCACCTGATGATAACCCGAACGAAGATCTAACTTTGAGAAAACTCAAGACCCACTTACCTGATCGAACAAATCGTCGATTCGCGGTAGTGGATACTTGTTCTTTATTGCGAATTCGTTCAGAGTTCGGTAGTCAATGCACATTCTGTATGAACCTTCCTTCTTCTTGACAAGCAAAACTGGAGATCCCTAACTTGAAGTACTGGGACGAATCCATATTTTTTGCAGAAGTTCGCCCAGCTGAGTACGGATCTCCTTCAATCCTTCAGGGCTTAAGCTATATGGTGCTTTGATCACCGGTTGTACACCAGGTACTAAGTCAATACTGAATTCAAGAGCTCGATCGGGAGGCAAACCTGATATGTCTTCAGGAAATACATCTTTGAACTCTCGAACTACCTCTGGCTTCGATTCTTCCTCTGCTTGTAGTGTTGCAACCATGGCCTTTTTTGGTTTAGCTTTGTATGTGCTAGGCTTCAGGGTCCGGTCTCGACTTTTGAAATAAAAGACCGGATGGTCTGGAATCTTAAACACTACCCTCCTTTGATGACAGTCGATGGTAGCGTAGAAAGTTTCTAGCCAATCCATACCCAAGACTACGTCAAAGTTTGGTATGTCCAGCACCTTGAAGTCAACTTAAAATTCTCTGCTGCAGACGACCACTGGACACAGGTCATATCCCAAAGTTGCCTTTAGAACTCCATTCTCTGAACTGACATTCCAGCTGGATACGAGTCATTTGACTGGAATCGCATGAGTTCGGACAAACCGTTGCGACATAAAGCAATGTGATGCTCCAGTATCGAAGAGTGCTAAGGTAAGTAGGGAGGCTACTAAGATTGTACTTAAGTTGTGTGGGATATGTTTAGGTATAGGAAAAGATATTTTGATATGTATAAAGGTTGAAAGAAAGTTTTGAAAGGAAGAGAGTTACCAGTGATGACTTGGCCAGTGGCTTCAGCTTCTTCCATAGTCATTGTGAAAGCCTGACGCCTAGGTACGATCCTCCTTGCTGGGGGAGCATTCCTCTGTCCTTTCCTCTATCCTTGAGGTAGGTTCCTTTATACTTGATGGAACTGACAAGGAGGAGGTGCAGTAGGTCCATGAGGAGGTGGAGCTGGGAAAGCAAGTCAAGGAGCAGGTGCCTGGATAGCTGACCGCTGCGGATCTGTGTTGGCTGGTCTGGGTGCAGGGTTTGGATTGAATCTATGAGGACAAGATCCAATATCGTGTGTAGATGAGCCACAGACTAAGCATAGGCGATTTGTACACCTGCAATCCTTCACCAGGTGTCTATTTATTTTGCAATAGAAGCAGAAATCTGGACTGGGCCAGTTAAAAGGTACCCCCGGTCTCCTAGGTACAAACGGTTTCCTGGAAGAGGCTCCTCCTGCTATATGAGTAGCAGGGCGCTTCATACCGGCAGATTGAGGTCTGCCCTTCTTCTTCACCACTGCTTCATATCTTCGGGCAGCCTTCAAACCTAAATCATGGGTTGGGAAATTTCTTGTAGCTAGAGCAGCTTGGATCTCCTGGTCCAACACTTGCAAAAATCGTCATGCTATGATCTTAGCAGTCGGTATGAGATGGGCCGCAAACCTGTTACGGTCTTGTGTTAGCTGCGTAATATGTGATATTAAAAAAATTGAATATTTGAGACATATCTTACCTACTCAGCATGGTGAACTCAGCATCATACTCATCCACAAATTTGCTCCACATAGAGCCTTGTTGCAAGTGGATGAATTGCTGCTCCATGTCAAAGCGGGCAGTCTCGGGAAAATATTTTGCGCTGAACATATCGCGAAAAGTCTTCCATTCGATCGGCTGGGTAAGTCGGCTTTCTTCCGCCTTCCACTATACCCTGGCATTGTCTGTGAGTTGCAGTTTCGCAACTCTTACCCAAGCAATGTCTGGCACTTGTGCTGCTGCCAGATCATCATCAATCGACTGAGCCCATTCCTCTGCTCCCAAAGGGCTCTCTTTCCCGGGGAACTGTTTAGGGTGCAGTGCCCGGAATTGTTTCACTCCAGGTGCCTCACCTTCTGGGCAGTTCATTAGGATAGCAGTCTGATGCCTTTGTCCCTCTAAGAGCCTCTTGATCGCCTCGAGCAATACCGTCTGCTTGTTAATAGGAGCTGCTACGGTAGGTGTAAGTGGTATAGGTGGTGGTGTGGTGTTTCCATTGACATTCGTGCTCGTATTGTTTGGAGAATCCATAGCCTTGAAAGAAAAGGTAGGGTTAGAATAGATTCAAGGAATATGAAATGTAAAGAACGTTTAGTTGCTGATTCTTATAATTCTTGTGATATATTGCTTAGGTTTCCATGCGGAACTGACCCTGCATGGTTATGTAGGTTTCCACGCAGAATTGTACCTACATGGGCCACCAACAAAACCTGTCACGTCCCGCTTCCCTGTGTACGGGAAAGAGGACGTGGCGGGGCCGCGACGTATTTACTCAGAAGTAAATACGTTAAGCGTATATAAGCAATATAATAAAAGTACACAAGAATAGATAAGAGATATAAATAAACAACAACTTTTTATTGATTAAACATTCTTTACAATATACTAGAAAGTAAATACAATACTGGAAAGCAATGCCTAAACAAAGGCATGAACTGAAAGTAAAAGTATATATACAAGTGAACTAGAGCTCTGGGTCTTCAATGAACTGCTCCAAATTGTTCTGGCTGGGCTCGATCTCCAGAGAGTCAGGTCCTCCTGACAACATTCCAAAGAGAAAAGAGAAAAGGAATGTCGTCAGCGAACAATTGCTCGGTAAGTCCCACAAGAGAGATAGATCAAGTAAAAGGAATAGATCTGCTAATTTATCTGTTTTTATTATACTAACGTAGTTGTTTATAACTTAGTACAGAATATATCAGTGTATGTGAGAGGAGTCCAACTTTCCCCGTGGACTAAGGTATATGGAGTACAAGGCCCCGTCAAAACCCACAGGACAACAGCAACGGATATTCAGGTTAGGTGTATTATAGTGACCGTCTCATTCCACTTCTAATGCTTTCTATAACGGTCTACCCCTTAAAAACCCCGTAATATATATTGTGTTGTTTTATAGATGTAAGACTTCCCGAGACCATGGTATAAATTGTTCATGTAAACGGATAAAGATGTAAACGGATAGTCATGTAGTCAAGTCAAGATATATCCATGGTTCGGTTAATTCAAGTCATGTTGCATATTTGATAGTATTTTGGTATTCATGTTTAAGTTCTAGTATATATGAATTCATATTGTATTGGAGTTATATTTGAATTGTATTAATGTATGGATTGTATTCAGATTAGACTGAGACTCTGTCTGAGTCAGACACTTAAACAGAATTGGATTCCTGAATTAGGTTTTGGAGTTATCGGTAACTGCTGCACATGGACGGCAAGATTTATGACTTTTCTAAGCCAATTACCATTGATAACCCCGTTTTAGTTTTCTACCTTAAATAGGTAAGCACCCACTTTTTCCGTCTTCCTGAGGCTCAAGAGAATTGGTCCCGCTTAAACCTATATTTACTAGGGTCCTTATTGTAATTTATTATAACTTGCGGGAGTTTTATGAAAAATGTTTTTAATATGATTTCAAAATAAACCTAAAGTATTTATTTATCGTGTTTAGGGTTTCATTGATGTAACTTTTAAAAGTGAGTTATTCTAGTGAATAAATACCTAGTTTTAATAATATATGGTATTTTTGTGTAAATGTAATTCTTTTCTTTTGTTTAGGAAAACATGGAATTTATTATATATTTAAGTATTGATAATATTTTTATATAATTATTAAAAATAAAATTTATTTATTAAATAGAAATCATGTTTTTCTTAAAAATTGTATTAAAAATTCAATCGAGATCGTATGCTCCGTGAGGAGATCTGCATCTCGCTCTACTAGTTCCGAGAATGTGTGATAACCCGCACCATCCCGATCGAGTTCCCCAAAATGGGTTGTAGAGGCACAATTGCAAGGAATGTAAATAATACAAATTTAAAGAATACGGTTTTTAATAGTTTATGGTATTTTAATGTAAAAGTCGTATTTATCCCAAAGATATTGTAAAAAGAAAATCGTGCTATGTCAAGATGCGTGTTGTGAGAGATAGGTCATTACCTCGTGAGATTTTCCTAAAGGTAGTACAAGCAAATATGATAAAGATGCCGCATGTAAAGTTTGTGGTATTTAAACGTAAAAGTGCAATAAAAGTTACATAGCAGGGTATTTTAATATGAAACTTGTTCTAAAAGTTTGTTTTAAGATTATTAAACAAGATATAATTATTTGGACGATTGGTTATTAAGAAAGATGGTGCTTTTAACAAATATAGAATCGGATGTCGGAATAACTCCACTTCCGACGAGTTTTGAAAAGAGAACTTTTTAAGTTAGGAAGAGAGAAGAAAAGAGAGAACTTACGAGTTGGAATGAGAGAGGGGAGGTATATGAACAAGTTGAGAGCTTCGTGGTGTCGCAGGGTCGCCGGAATCTTCTTGAATCGTCGTCGGAAAGTGACCTTGGGCTAACTCCACTTATACACTTCTTTGACTTGGAAAAATTTGAGAATATTTGATAATGGATTTCAGAATGGAGAGGGTTAGGGTGTAGGGTTGTATTTGTAGGGTTGCTATGCACGAGCACAAGGGTCTACGAGGCATCAACCATGCCCGATTAAAAATTTAGCCGTGCCGAACAACCTGAATACGGATCTTTAAACTAGAGATTAGGCGAAAACAAACATGTTAACACTTTAACACTAAGTGAGAGGGATTACAACCTTTGTAGATCCGGTCCTTCACTTCATATGCTTCGTGTTGTGGTCCCTTCGCTGCGATCATCGGGATCCGGACTCTCGAGAGGTTCCACGAAGAGAAAGACGCAACCTTTGCTTCCGATCTTCCATACTAAGATGATCTACCTTGAAGTTTCTTTAATACAAGCTAACACTCATGAAATGATGTGAACACCCTCATCTAAATGGCAAGGGAAGATGAGGATGATGAAGTAGGATTTTTGCTCTCTTTATTTATCTTTTTCTCGTATTTATCCATCACAAAAATCAAAGCAAGAAAGCATTTCAAGCAAAGAAGAAGAAGGAAGAAGATGAACAATATTAGAAATCCTTTTGTGATGAATAGGAAAAGAATAATATGATGAATTATGCAACCATGGTCAAGTAAACCTTTGTAGAGAATTAACTAGGGTTAGGGTTTGGGTTGGGTTAAAGCATGAGTCACTTGTAAATATCTTTATCATGACAAAAAGAAAACCTTCTAGAAACATCTAGAAAGCTTAACCCTAATCCAAACCCTAATCATGTTTAAACTCCACTAAACATGTTGCATTAGTTATCATATCATGTTACAATATTATATATCACATATATAATATTTATTGTAACAAAATAAAATAATACAATTAACATATATCGCATATATATCAATGTATTACCCGAGTGAGAAAAAGAATCTTTTAGTGAGCAAATATTAGTTAATGTAATTTAATATATCATATATATTATTATACATTAAATTATCGAATCAACACTTGATCCGACAATCCGGCTATATCGCATATAACCGACTAATATTTATCCGTACCGATTCATCGAATCAACACTTGATCCGATGACCCGGCTGATATCAAATATCGCGAGAATATAATACGGTATCACATATCGCATTATCCTCGGTCCCGCACATATCACATATGTGCTCCTACTCCGTTTTGCCTGAGCCAAGAAACCTCTGTGTAGGACTCTAAAGAATCGTCAATACGCCGGCAGTAGGTGATGATCATATCAAACACCCACAAGCTGCAAGCGGTCAGCTAAACGTAACAGCTACCCAGGTATTGAACGCTCAGAAGATCAACAAGCAAGCCTGTAACTTCTCCTGTGAATCCAATCAGTAACACTCCCGTACAGTCCGGTCTCGTCGTCCGATATGTTGCATATCTCGCCTAGGGGTGGTAAACGTCAGACCCCAGTAGCTCGATAAGTCGTGTCGATATGAGGTCTATAACAGTTCGAGAAACTACTGATAACACTTACCAGTAAATCTCAGCAACCCTGGCCAGGGATTTCCGGTTATAGCCAATCGAACACAGCACAACATCAACTCCCTATACCGGGAGAGACGAATCCCCTCCTATCGCTCATTGCCTCCATGTGATTCGGGACTGTACCCAAAAGCCACCTTTTTGCACGCCCTCTTGGACGTGGTATGATGGAAATCAAAGCACAGTGGGAATCACACAAGACTCTATGACGATCTCGGGTCAACAGACTACTCTGTACCAGTGTCACCGGAGAACTGCCATCTGACGTGAGGTATAATACCATCTGGGAGTTCTCGGCGAGTCCGTCCAGTGTACCCAGTCTCTACTGAGCACCCGTACACCATCCTTGATGTCAAACACCGATGGATATGGGATCATCCATCGCCCATCATATGGGTCAAGATGCGTATACGCTAGTCTACACTGGTGCATCGATGCCCTGTCTCGATACACCCTCGACTAGGAACAATTATAGGATATACTCGTCGACTACCGTGGCCCCACTAGTATGATCTCATCATAGTCCCAGTAGTCGAGTACATATCCTAAGGGCTTTATCAACATGTAATATAGAGACAATCAGAGTACATGTTAAGATAAAGTACAACCAGATAGCATACTATCATGTCGAGCAAGAAAGTCCTCCCTATATATGTCCTAGCATCCACTACAATATACATCATATGTACAGTAATGGCCTCTAGGGCATACATATAACTAACAATCTCCCACTTGCACTAGGGCCATCTGTTGCGGTATCACATACCCAACAATTAGCTGCGGTTGAAGTATCTCATACTCAACCATCCCATAAAAGTCTCTACTGGGAAAAAGGCCTTTGTGAGTGGATCCGCGCTGTTGTCCTCTGTGTCTACTCTCCTAACCTCGATCTCCCTGGAGATCAACCATCTCCATGATCAGGTGATACTTCCTAAGAATTATATCTGGATTTCTGATGGGACGGTAGTTCCTTGGCTGAAGCCACAACTCCATTGTCACACAATGGTAGGAACGAAGTTCATCTTATGAACTTATATATATCCAGACTGCCTCTTTGGTAGCATCCTTGGTAACGATGTATCTTGCCTTTAATCTTCTAGTATGTCACGGTATCTAGCTTGGAACTCTTCCAACATACCGTCCCTCCACTGAGGGTAAAGACAATGCCTGCGACTGACATTCAGTCATCCTTATCAGCCTGGAACCTTTCCAGTGATTCTCCCCAGGATCGATTGATACCATCTCACTACAACTAGTGAGTGTCCTAACATGCAATTAGATCTATCTCATAGATCCAAAACTTAGGATTTAGGAGGTATCACCTTGATCCTATATGGAGAATCCTTGTGATAAGCGGAGATTAACCGAGCGTAGCATAGGAAACTCCTTCCGTATCAAGAGTATGTCATCCACGTACTCTACGAGGATCACCACCATACTCTCTACTACCTTTTTGTATATACTAGGTTCATCTACCATTTTGATGAAGTCAAACTCTTTGACTACCACATCAAAACAGATGTTCCAACTCCGCGATGCCTGCTTTATCATATAAAACATCTTGCTCACGTTTCCGCTGCTCCTACTGTCTACGAAGCCCTCTGGCTGTGTACTTATAGACGCTATTTTCTAAAACATCACTTAGAAAAGCAGTCATGACACCCAACCACCAGATATCGTAGTCATGGTATGTAGCCGTGGCAAGTAGGATCTGGATGAACTTAAGCATAGATCCTTAGAAAAGGTTTCAACATAATCCATACCTGGTCTATGATGCAAACCTTTAACAAGTCCAGCTTTGAAAGTCTCAACTTTTCCATGTACACCAAGTAATCTTCTCAAGATATACTTGCTCCTGATGGGGATTTAACCCTTCAGATAAAGCAACCAAAGTCCATACTTTGTTGGTGTATAAGGATTCCATCTCAGATCGATAAGCACCCAGCCATTCTTACAGAGTCCCACTCCTGATGGCCAGCTCGAAACTAGTTGGGTCATCATCTCATGATGCAATCCTCGCTCCCACTGTCATAGAGAAACCGAAGTATCTCTCAGGTGGGTGAGGAACCCTACTAGATCGGCAGAGAGGCTGAGGTTCGTTGGAAACTATTGAATCCTTTGGTTCTACCAAATCATCAGCTGCAGTTTGTATAGCTGGAACCTTTCCAGTTCTACATAACATACCTTGCCTAGAGCTTGTCCGGATTTTGCTTTTAGACATAGTCCGGACAACCCCAAATCTTAACAAACTTAAGATATGGGCTCTTCCCATTCCATATCACATATGAAGTGGTAGGTAACTGATTTGATTTGAACCCCATTCAATAGGTATGCAGCTTCTCAAGCGCATAACTCCCAAAAGGAAATAGGAAACTCAGTAGTACTCATCATAGAGCACACCATATCTAATAGGGTGAGTTTGCTCCGCCCCGATATACCATCGTGCTATGGTGTATACGGAGGAGTAATGCTGAGAGAGAATCTCATTCTCCTTTAGAATAGTCCAGGAATTCCGTGCTCAAGTATTCTCCTCCTTGATCTCATCAAAGGACATAATACTTATACCCGTATTTTGGTTCTCTACTTCTAACTTATATTCTGTGAATATCTCAAAAGCTTCGGACTTGTGTTTCAGCAGGAACATATGTCTGAATCTTGAGAGATTATCAGAGAATGTAATGAAGTACAAAGAACCGATCTTGGCATATGTAGACAGGGGACTTTCATACATCAGCATGTATCAATCCCAAAAGTTCACTAACTCTTTCTCTGTTTCCAACAAACAGAGCTGTGGTCATCTTATCTTTGTGACATGACCGGAAAGTTTCACAAGATGTAAATTCAAACTAATTTAAATATGCATCTATATGTAACTTCAGCCAGTCGGGTCGCATTGAAATGACCTAGTCTACAATGCCTCAAGAAGGATTCGTTCATTTCTGAACTCTTCCTCTTGTGTGTGTTCCGTATACTAAGAACTGTAATTTGATTTAGAACGTCAATGCTTTTAGATAACGTGCCTGAACCGATCAACTCTTGATATAGGAAATGTTCAAAACATTATCCAACAATACAAAATTATATCCTTTCTTTACTAATAAAGAGACTGATATAATTTTGTATATCAGGTTCGGTATCTAATAACATTTGTTCAGAATCAATGTATTCCGGTAATACAGGATGACAGTGACCAACAGACTTGGCTGCAACACTTGCACCGTTTTCTGTCTCATGAAACTTATCACCCGTTCTCAGTTCTCTACCTTTCTGTAGCCCATGTAACAGATTACATATGCGGGATCCTGATCCGGTATCACATACCCAGGACGTAAAGGATACTGAGAAACAATTCTCTGTAATGAACACACCCGAAGATGATGCATCAGCATGCACTTTCTTCGTTTGGGCGGCACGGGAAATCTGGTATTCCCCAATTTCCTGCTCTGTCTTATAACAATTATAAGTTGGAGCGGGACCAACGTTCCCCAGCTCAGTATAACAAGCGGGTTCAGTCAATATATCCGTATTATTATCTTGATTAAGGCGTGATATGGTCGCTACCTGGAGAGAGAGAGAAGAAAACACTCAGCGTATGCTCTTGCAAGATTAGATTGGTTATCTAATATATCTAATCAGGATGTCTCCCACTGTTTTAATCAAATCTTCCTTCAAACCCTAAAAGGAAAGACTAGCCGGGATTAATTACACGCTACAAGTTCGCCAATCTTTCAGCCAGGCCAGTGTCGGTACTTTGAGGGAGGTCCCCCGTGCTTTCGCACGAACCTAATTAAAGTAAACCACATTTTCCCAGAGGCGTAAACCCGTTAACACCTTTCTAGACACCTACTTGATCGGCTAATTGTAATGTGTAAAACTCTCCCAGGAGTAACTCTTACTCGCAGCGGGTATCGGGATCCAAGTATCTCATAGAAGGTATGCAATCTCATTGCAAATTTCAACACTTGAAATTCCCAATAATATTTTACCCCTAGCAGCTATATGACCTTAACATGGTCAACAAATCATAAGTGCTAGTCAAGTTCAACCCGTCATTTCCCGATTGAATTAAACCCACCCGCACGACCCTTAACATGGTCAACAAAGTCGCACGACTACCCTAATCCAATCGCATCATATGCTTATACAGATAAGCACTAATCAGCTACCGCACACTACGCCTTAACATGGTCAACAAACGTAGCATGAATATTAACTAGTACTTATCTGAAATGACGGAGGGCTACGACGGGTTTTTTTTTCAGAAAACCCTTTGCGTAATGAACTTGATATCGTTGTAGAATCGAGTGATTTTAAATGGAGTGTTTTTTAGGCTTTTCTAGTTTTGCTAAAGGGGTCACTCCCGGTGAAGGGATCGTCGGCCCTTTCCTCATCAAATAAGGTGCAGGGTATTTCACAAATACCGCTGTGCAAAGCAAGAACTATAGAAGCAATCAAAAGACAAACCGAGTTTGTAGCATCTGCCAGTTATTGCTAAAGGAGTCACTCCCGGTGAAGGGATCTCGGTCCTTTCCTTATCGAATAAGGTGCTGGATGTTCTACAAGGAACACCGCTATGCAAAGCAAGAACTAGAGCTACCAGTTTTTAAACAAGTTTCTACAACATCTTAGGTTTCTTTTATTTCATTAATCTCATTAATGAAGTCCCATTTTAATTATGCTTCGCAAGCATCTCTTTTTGAAACGAAATCTGCAATATAACATATATCTCATATATATAATATAAACATTCGTCTCAGGCAGTAATATGATCTCATCACAGAACATTGCAGCAGAAGAACATATATGAAATATTGGATATACTAGGACGTCCGTGTTTTCAATACGAGCCTGTATAAAACACGGATTCCACGGTCGCGATGAATAGCCAAACCCACATCCCTAGACCCCTACGAGAGCGGCAAGCAACACAGCCAATTCTAGGGTTAGGAGATCCGGTCTCGACTCCTCGAGATGGTCTCCCACTGGACCCTAGAACCCGGTTACTTGTGCTCCCCGCCTTGGGTCTACCTAATGCGGAAAAGTAAATAATATACAACGGTGACATCTTCCGCTACCTGGAAGTGCCCCAATAAAAGAATATTACATACAAATGAATTTTACATGAATGAAAAAGAAAAAACTCTCATCTCACATAAAACCCCCGGCTATTCAAAACGCGACGATCCAATATAACATATCACAGCAACATATAATATCTCATATCATCAACGTAAGCAAGTATGCGTATCCCGATTGTCGTTGATGTATAGCAATGAAACCGGCGATACACCACATACTACGCTTACGGTCACAGAAAAGAAAGTGTAAAACTACAACAGTTGGAATCCGCAACCTCCTTAGACATCGCATGCCTAACCAAATGAATTCCTTAGACATCACATGCCTAACAATTATAAACCCCGCATTTTAGTCTCATTATCGAAAACTCTTTTCAATATCAAGTCGGTCAATTCAACAAGATTTCCGACGTCCTGATCGAATGCTCGTCGCAAACTTTAGTAGACGGCCGCACCCCAGATGCCGTCGACGAAGTGCACTAAGGCGGAACATTGCTGCCGCGAGCACCCGAACGGATGCTTTCGGCGACGGGGTTCTCCTACAGTCACTTGGTCGGGGCTATGGGGCGTGGCTGTCTATTAAGTTTACCCGGCGAGTATCCGCGTACTCTACGTGCTTGCGACGGACTTTTGATCACATCAAAATTTCGTGGCAACCGATCATCTGAGACTAAACTGCTATGTATATAATATTCAAATCAGTTATCTCATAACTATCTGTGGATTCCAAATATTGTATCACATTCCAGATAAATAGACAAAGTTAAACTTTCCGATCGAATCATCAAACACCCAAGATTTCCCCAATATATCTCAACACTTGAAATCAGTTTAAAAACATCCATCACATGCCACAGTACCAATGGTCCAGCCGTAGAAGGGTCAAGCCAACGCCTCACATGTAGCACGCCGTACTGCCCCAAACCCTAAGGTTCAAAAGGCAGTTCAAGATGGTCACATAATCGAGTTAAGGTTTGTTGTCTTCTAGAGGGTCCACCGAGTTACTTGCACGACTTAGAACATTCTTAAACACGAGAAAAAAATCCAACTTTTGAAAAATTTTTCGACAGGGGAAAAAGTGAGTTATTGATATCCGTTCGAACTTTTTAACAGTTTCAAAAATTATCCGGACAACACATAGACAAAATTAGACAATCCGATCGAATAATCGAATCCCCAAAACAACCCCAGAAAAACTCAACTGTTGAGTAAAATATAAAAATTTCCAGAAGACTCAGCACATAAAGTTACTAATTACTGTGCAAAGCACGTGCATTGATTCAGCACTTTGGCCGCGGAACCGCCGCGCAAACCAGGGTGGGGCCGCGGTTCCGCGACTCTTCTGTCGAATCAATGGCACGTGCTTCACAGTAATTCATCAAATTCCCTGCTGAATTTTTTGGCAATTTTTAATTCACAAAAATCCAAATTTTCAGAAAATTTCCAGAGAAGGGGTTAATTCGGGTTTTCCGGGTTCGATCGGACTTTAAACTTCGTCTAGACTTCGCCTAAAGCTCTAGCTTGGCTCTGATACCACTGTAGGGTTGCTATGCACGCGCACAAGGGTCTACGAGGCATCAACCATGCCCGATTAAAAATTTAGCCGTGCCGAACAACCCGAATACGGATCTTTAAACTAGAGATTAGGCGAAAACAAACATGTTAACACTTTAACACTAAGTGAGAGGGATTACAACCTTTGTAGATCCGGTCCTTCACTTCATATGCTCCGTGTTGTGGTCCCTTCGCTGCGATCATCGGGATCCGGACTCTCGAGAGGTTCCACGAAGAGAAAGACGCAACCTTTGCTTCCGATCTTCGATACTAAGATGATCTACCTTGAAGTTTCTTTAACACAAGCTAACACTCATGAAATGATGTGAACACCCTCATCTAAATGGCAAGGGAAGACGAGGATGATGAAGTAGGATTTTTGCTCTCTTTATTTATCTTTTTCTTGTATTTATCCATCACAAAAATCAAAGCAAGAAAGCATTTCAAGCAAAGAAGAAGAAGGAAGAAGATGAACAATATTAGAAATCCTTTTGTGATGAATAGGAAAAGAATAATACGATGAATTATGCAACCATGGTTAAGTAAACCTTTGTAGAGAATTAACTAGGGTTAGGGTTTGGGTTGGGTTAAAGCATGAGTCACTTGTAAATATCTTTATCATGACAAAAAGAAAACCTTCTAGAAACATCTAGAAAGCTTAACCCTAATCCAAACCCTAATCATGTTTAAACTCCACTAAACATGTTGCATTAGTTATCATATCATGTTACAATATTATATATCACATATATAATATTTATTGTAACAAAATAAAATAATACAATTAACATATATCGCATATATATCAATGTATTACCCGAGTGAGAAAAAGAATCTTTTAGTGAGCAAATATTAGTTAATGTAATTTAATATATCATATATATTATTATACATTAAATTATCGAATCAACACTTGATCCGACAATCCGGCTATATCTCATATAACCGACTAATATTTATCCGTACCGATTCATCGAATCAACACTTGATCCGATGACCCGGCTGATATCAAATATCGCGAGAATATAATACGGTATCACATATCGCATTATCCTCGGTCCCGCACATATCACATATGTGCTCCTACTCCGTTTTGCCTGAGTCAAGAAACCTCTGTGTAGGACTCTAAAGAATCGTCAATACGCCGGCAGTAGGTGATGATCATATCAAACACCCACAAGCTGCAAGCGGTCAGCTAAACGTAACAGCTACCCAGGTATTGAGCGCTCAGAAGATCAACAAGCAAGCCTGTAACTTCTCCTGTGAATCCAATCAGTAACACTCCCGTACAGTCCGGTCTCGTCGTCTGATATGTTGCATATCTCGCATAGGGGTGGTAAACGTCAGACCCCAGTAGCTCGATAAGTCGTGTCGATATGAGGTCTATAACAGTTCGAGAAACTACTGATAACACTTACCAGTAAATCTCAGCAACCCTGGCCAGGGATTTCCGGTTATAGCCAATCGAACACAGCACAACATCAACTCCCTATACCGGGAGAGACGAATCCTCTCCTATCGCTCATTGCCTCCATGTGATTCGGGACTGTACCCAAAAGCCACCTTTTTGCACGCCCTCTTGGACGTGGTATGATGGAAATCAAAGCACAGTGGGAATCACACAAGACTCTATGACGATCTCGGGTCAACAGACTACTCTGTACCAGTGTCACCGGAGAACTGCCATCTGACGTGAGGTATAATACCATCTGGGAGTTCTCGGCGAGTCCGTCCAGTGTACCCAGTCTCTACTGAGCACCCGTACACCATCCTTGATGTCAAACACCGATGGATATGGGATCATCCATCGCCCATCATATGGGTCAAGATGCGTATACGCTAGTCTACACTGGTGCATCAATGCCCTGTCTCGATACAACCTCGACTAGGAACAATTATAGGATATACTCGTCGACTACCGTGGTCCCACTAGTATGATTTTATCATAGTCCCAGTAGTCGAGTACATATCCTAAGGGCTTTATCAACATGTAATATAGAGACAATCAGAGTACATGTTAAGATAAAGTACAACCAGATAGCATACTATCATGTCGAGCAAGAAAGTCCTCCCTATATATGTCCTAGCATCCACTACAATATACATCATATGTACAGTAATGGCCTCTAGGGCATACATATAACTAACAGTATTTATAGGATAGAATTAGGGTTTTTGAGAATTAAAAAGAGAATTAAAATGTATTAAAATTTGGTTTAATGGTGATTTTTAATTCTATGGATAATTGTATGGAAAACAAATAGAAGAAGAGTAGTGGGGGTAGGGGAAAAGTCACTTGGGCAAAGTTTGGGGGCATTACCATTCGGCAAGCCCGGCGGCGCCGGCCTATTTTCAATTCTCGCCGGTCGATGGGTGGGGATGGGTGCTTGGATTGGTGCCATATGTTGGTGTCTGTTTATATAACATTTTCCACATGTTTATTTAATCTGACTTTTCATTTTTACGTGTACTGCACGTGTAAACTTTTGGGCTTCCAAAAAGTTTAAAAGAAAAATCAGTAAAAATATATATGGCTGGGGGATTCGAACGCATGGGCTATGTCACAGCAGTGCAAGCCTTTACCAATGAGCTACAAGTGCTTTCTTACTATTCTAAAACAATTTCAATTTATAACTTGTGCTTAGGCTTGAAACTCTATTTTGTACATTAACTTGAAAATTTTTGTACAATGAAATTGGAGTCGTTACAGCAGCCGCGGGGGATGTGGCCATGGATGAGGTCATGGTCGTCCACCACCTCATTGTCAAATATGTATGGAGCCAGGGCATTATGAAACGGATGCCCACAACGATTCAAATCAGACATTCGTTGGTGGCCCACGCCCTCAACAACCTCCTCCTGATCTATTCAATCCATATTTTCTGGGATACGCAGCTCCACCAACGCCACCACCGTCAACATTCTATGCGGCACAAATTCATCATTGCCCATCGGTCCAATATGCCGCACCCACTTCTCCAACATCGGCCACCTCGCCATAGTATCCGGATTCGGGAGCTACACATCATATTACAACCGACTACACTCAAATTCTAGGCACCGAGCCTTACACAGGTACGTATACGATATAAGTAGGAAGTGGTACAGGTTTGCATATTTTAAACCATGGACACACAGTATTTCCTTCAAAATTACGATCTCTTACTATGTCTAATATCCTTCATGCCCCATCAATAACTAAAAATCTTTTATCTGTTCATTAATTTACGAAAGATAATAACGTTGTTTTTGAATTTCACCAATATGATTGTTTTGTGAAGGATCGAGATTCAAGGACGGTACTTCTTCATGGACAACTTAAGAATGGACACTATCAATTGCTTTCCTCTACTATGTTTGCTTCTCCTTGTACCGCTCTTGTTGGCGAACGTGGACCTGCATCCTCTTGGCATGCTCGCTTAGGTCAACCAGCATTCAAGACAATGCTTAAGATTTTGTCACAATTTAATTTACCTAGTTGTCGCAGTCGTAGTTTGTCTAGTTGCATGAAGGCTAAAAATCATAAACTACCTTTTGAATTGTCATCGTCTGTTTCTAGTGCACCTTTGGATTTAATTTATTCAGATGTTTGGGGCCCAGCCCCAATATTATCTTACACCGGTTATCGTTATTATGTTACGTTGTAGATAATTTCAGTAAATTTACTTGGTTGTTTCTGATGCGCAATAAGTCCGTTGTGTTTGATATTTTCTGTCATTTTCAAAAACATGTTGAACGATACTTTGATAGAAAAATTCACATGTTCCACTCAGAATGGGGTGGCGAGTATCAGTCCCTCCACCGACATCTCGATTCTGAGGAAATTCTTCATCGCGTTTCCTGCCCTCACACCCCAGAACAAAATGGAGCTGCGGAAAGGAGACATCGTCATATTGTTTAAACTGCTCTTGCACTTCTTGCACACGCATCTGTTCCATCTAAATACTGGGATGATGCTGTATCCACTACTGTATTTATTATAAATAGACTGCCTACACCACTACTCATAAACGACAATCCCTTACACAAACTGTTTGGTCTTACTCCAGATTACAAATTCCTTCGAATCTTTAGATGTGTATGTTACCTTTGGTTGTGTCCTTACTCTAGACATAAGTTAGACTATTATTCTGATTGCTGTGTGTTCATGGGATATGATACAAACCACTACGGTTACCAATGTCTTCGTATACCGACTGGTCGCATGTATGTCTCCCGTCATGTTGTGTTCGATGAAGGGTGATTTCCTTTTGCAGATCTCGTACTTAAATCAACTTCTACCGCACCGCTTCTTGGTGCTGGCATACTTGGCTCTGGCCCTGGTATTATGCTACCAAACACCCCGCTGTTGGTGCTGAACCAATTGCACCAACTCCGCCTCCACATCAGCCTTTCGCAACACCATGGCACCTGCGCTCTGAACCACCGGCAGCAACCCAACTATCGGGTTCTGAACAACCAGCGCCACCGCAGCCCTCTTCGAGTTTCGCACCTCCAGCGAATCCGCAACCCCCATCGGGTTCTGACCCTCCAGCAACCTCACTTCCTCCCTCGGGTTCTGACACACTAGCAACCCCACCCCCTGCCTCGGGTTCTGCAACTCCAGTGACTCAACTCGAATCTCCTCCTACCTCTCCGGTGCTTTTAACTCGATCGTTGGTCGATATGTATGCCTCCACTCCACTGAGCCGATGGTTGATTCACCAAGACCTCATGCACTTACTAACTCCCATCAGCTACCCGCAGCTCTCCTCGCTATAGCACCACATGAACCTATATGTTTCACAAAAACTTCAAGGACCTAGCTTGGCGTGCAGCAATGGCATCTGAGTTTGATGCATTGTTACGTAACAACATGAGGTCGTTGGTGTTAGTTATATATATGCCCTAGAGGCCATTACTGTACATACGATGCATATTGTATTGGATGCTTGGACATATATAGGGAGGACTTTCTTGCTCGACATGATAGTATGCTATCTGGTTACTCTTTATCTTAACATGTACTCTGATTGTCTCTATGTTACATGTTGATAAAGCCCTTAGGATGAGTACTTGACTACCAGGACTATGATGCGGATCATACTAGTGAGGACAGTGTAGTCGCCAAGTACATCCTTCAAATATTCCTAGTCGTGGGAGTATCGAGACAGGGCATCGATACTCCAAAGTAGACTAAAGTATGCGCTTCTTGACCCATATGATGGGCGATGGATGATCTCATATCCATTAGTGTTTGACATCAGAGAAGGTATATGGGTGCTCAGTGGAGACTGGGTACACTGGACGGACTCGCAGAGAACTCCCAGATGGTATTATACCTCACGTCAGATGGCAGTTCTCTGGTGACACTGGTACAAAGTAGTCTGTAGACCCGAGATCGTCATAGGGTCTTGTGTGATTCCCACTGTGCTTTGATTTCCATGATACCACGTCCAAGAGGGCGTGCAAAAAGGTGGCTTTTGGGTACAGTCCCGAATCACATGGAGGCAATGAGCGATAGGAGGGGATTCGTCTCTCCCGGTATAGGGAGTTGATGTTGCGCTGTGTTCGATTGGCTATAACTGGAAATCCCTGGCCAGGGTTGCTGAGATTTACTGGTAAGTGTTATCAGTAGTTTCTCGAACTGTTATAGACCTCATATCGACACGACTTATCAAGCTACCCTAGGTGAGATATGCGACATATCAGACGAAGAGACCGGACTGTACGGGAGTGTTACTGACTGGATTCACAGGAGAATGTACAGGCTTGCTTGTTGATCTTCTGAGCGCTCAATACCTGGGTGGCTATTATGTTTAGCTGACCGCTTGCAGCTTGTGGGTGTTTGATATGATCATCACCTACTGCCGGCGTATTGACGATTCTTTAGAGTCCTATACAGAGGTTTCTTGGCTCAGGAAAAACGGAGTAGGGGCACATATGTGATATGTGCGGGACCGAGAACAATACGTGTATGTGATACCGTATTAGATTCTCGCGATATGAGATATCGGCCGGGTATATGTGATATAGCCGGGTCATCGGATCAAGTGTTGATTCGATGAACTGATACAGATTATATTAGTCGGTTATTTATGAAATAGCCGGATTATCGGATCAAGTGTTGATTCGATAATTTAATGTATAATTATATATTTGATATATTAAATTACATTAACTAATATAAGCTCACTTATTGATTCATTTTCTCACTCGGGTAATACATTGATATATATGCGATATATGTTAACTGTATTATTTTCTTTTGTTACAAAATATATTATATATGTGATATATAATATTGTAACATGTTATAATTACTAATGCAACATGATTAGTGGAGATTAAACAAGGTTAGGGTTTGATTTGGGTTAGCTCATTCTTGAAGCTTCTAGAAGCTTTTCTTTTTGTCATGAGCTATGATATTTTGTAACCCAAACCACACCCTTAACTCAAGTTAACTCTCTACAAAGGTTAGCTATTATTTTATTAGTAACCATGGTTACATAAGGAATTATCACAACATTTCATTATTCATCACAAAAGCATTATTCATTGTTCATCTTCTTCTTCCTTCTTGCAAAGCTTTCTAGCTTTGATTCTTGTGATGAAAATGGGTGAGATTATGAAAATAAAATAGAGCTAAATTCCTACTTCATCATCCTAATCTATCCTAGCCATTTAGATTAGGGTGTTCACTTCATTTAGTGAGTGAGAGATTGTGTTGATGAAACTTCAAGGTAGATCATCTTAGTTATCGAAGATCGGAAGCAAGCTTGCATCTTTCTCTTCGTGGAGCCTCTCGAGAGTCCGGAACTTGATGATCGCAGCGAAGAGACCAAAAAACGGAGCTTATGAAGTGAAGGACCGGACTACAAAGGTTGTAATCCCAAACTCTTAGATGTTA
The DNA here is from genome assembly GCA_030015575.1 of Agapanthus africanus. NCBI lineage: Eukaryota > Viridiplantae > Streptophyta > Magnoliopsida > Asparagales > Amaryllidaceae > Agapanthus > Agapanthus africanus. The sequence goes on along the minus strand of JASDDO010000022.1, from coordinate 673,124,803 downwards.
AAGTGTTTAACATGTTTTGTTTCGCCTAATCTCTAATCTAAGATCTTGGTTTAGGGTTGTTCGGCACGGCTAAATTTTAAATCGGGCATGGTTGATACCTTATAGACCCTTGTGCGTGTGCCTAGTAACCCTACAGTGGTATCAGAGCCAAGCTAGAGGTTTAGGCGAAGTCTAGGCGAAGTTTAAAGTCCGATCGAACTCCGAATACCTATAAAACCCTAGTTTCTAGAAAGTTTTTCAAAAGTTGACATTTTTCATATTAAAAATACTCAGAAAATTCAACAGGGAATTCTAAGAATTACTGTAAAATACGACATCCCAATTCTCCTAAACCGCCGCGGAACCGCGGCAATACCCTGCTTTGCGCGGCGGTTCCACGGCTAAACAGTGGAATTAGGGTTAGTGGTTTCTACAGTAAAATCCGTAGGTGTTTCTTGATGCTTCTGGGAATTTTTAATTATACTCAAGTGTTGAGTTTTCTGGGTTGTATTGGGAACTCATTGATTCAATCGGAAAGTTTAACTTCGTTTAAGTTTTTCCGGGTTAATTTAGAACGTGTTAAAAAGTTCGAACGGATATCAATAACTCACTTTTTCCCCTGCCGGAAAATTTCCAAGTGTTGAATTTTTCCGTAGTTTAAGAACGTTCTAAGTCGTGCAAGTAACGCGGTGGACCCTCTAGAAGAACACAAAGCTTAACTCGATTATGTGACCGTCTGAACCATCTCTGAAACTTAGGGTTTGGGGCAGTACGGCGTTGCCACATGTGAGGCGTTGGTTTGACCCTTCTACGGCTGGACCATTGGTACTGTGGCATGTGATGGATACTTTTTGAACTCCGCTCAAGTGTTGAGCTATTTGGGAAATCTTGGGTATTTGTTTATTCAATCGGAAAGTTTAACATTGTCTATTATCTGGAATGTGATACAATATTTGGAATCCACAAGTAGTTATGAGATAACTAATTTGAATGTCATAAATCTAGCAGTTTAGCCTCATTTGATCGGTTGCCACGGGATTTTGATGCGATCAAAAGTCCGTCGCAATCACGTAGCGTACACGGATACTCGCTAGGTAAACTTAATAGACAACCACGCCCCATATCCCCGACCGAGTGACTGTAGGAGAACCCCGTCGCTAAAAGCATCCGTTCGGGTGCTCGCGGCAGCGGTGTTCTGCCTTAGTGCACTTCGTCGATGGCATCCGGGGGTGCGGCAGTCTACTAAAGTTTGCGACGAGCATTCGATCAGGATGTCGGGAATCTTGTTGAATTGCCCGACTTGATATTGAAAAGTGTTTTCGAGATTGAGACTAAAATGCAGGGTTTATAATTGTTAGGCATGCGATGTCTAAGGAATTCATTTGATTAGGCATGAGATGTCTAAGGAGGTTGCGGATTCCAACTGTTGTAGCTTTACACTTTCTTTTCTGCGACCGTAAGCGTAGTATGTGGTGTATCGCCGTCTTCGTTGCTATACATCAACGACAATCGGGATACGCATACTTGCTTACGTTGATGATATGAGATATTATGTGTTGCTGCGATATGTTTTATTGGATCGTCGCGTTTTGAATAGCGGGGGATTTTATGTAAGATGAGAGTTTTTTTTTTATTTTCATTCATGTAAAATTCATTTGTATGTAATATTCTTTTATTGGGGCACTTCCGGGCTGAGGATGATGTCACCATTGTATATTAATTACTTTTCCGCATTAGGTAGACCCAAGACAGGGAGCATAAGTAACCGGGTTCTACGGTCCAGTGGGAGACTATCTCGAGGAGTCGAGACCGGGTCTCCTAACCCTAGAATTGGCAGTGTTGCTTGCCGCTCTCGTAGGGGTCTAGAGATGTGGGTTTGGCTATTCATCACGACCGTGGAATCCGTGTTTTATATAGGCTTGTATTAAAAACACGGACCTCCTAGCATATCCAATATTTCATATATGTTCTTCTGCTGCAATGTTCTGTGATGAGATCATATTACTGCCTGAGACAAATGTTTATATTATATATATGAGATATATGTTATATTGCAGATTTCGTTTCAAATGTGATACTTGTGAAGCATAATAAAATAGGATTTCATTAATGAGATTAATGAAACTAAAAGAAACCTAAAGATGTTGTAGAAACTTGTCTCAAAAACAGGTAGCTCTAGTTCTTGCTTTGCATAGCGGTGTTCCTTATAGAACATCCAGCACCTTATTCGATAAGAAAATAGCCGAGATCCCTTCACCGGGAGTGACCTCTTTAGCGAAACTAGCAGATGCTACAAACACGGTTTGTCTTTTGATTGCTTATATAGTTTTTGCTTTGCATAGTGATATTTGTGAAATATCCAGCACCTTATTCGATGAGGAAAGAGCCGACGATCCCTTCACCGGGAGTGACCTCTTTAGCAAAACTAGAAAAGGCCTCAAAAACATTACTTTTAAAAATCACTCGATTCTACAACGATATCAAGTTCATTACGCAAATGGTTTTCTTAAAAACCTGTCGTAACCTTCCGTCATTTTAGGAAGTAGAGCACTTAGTATTCGTGCTGTGTTTGTTGACCTTAGTTAAGGCACAGTGTACGGTAGCTAAGTGATGTCTTCCTATATAGCATATGATGCGATTAGTTAGGACAGTCATGTGACTTTGTTGACCTTAGTTAAGGGTCATATGGGTAGGTCTATTTAATCAAGAAATGATGGGTAGAACTTGACTAGTGTTTATGATTTGTTGACCATAGTTAAGGTCATAAGTCATTAGGGGTAAAATATTATTGGGAATTTCAAGTGTTGAAATTTGCAATGAGATTGTATACCTTCTATGAGATAGTTGGATCCCGATACTCGCTGCGAGTAAGAGTTACTCCTGGGAGAGTTTTTCACATTACAATTAGCCGATCAAGTAGGTGTCTAGAAAGGTGTCAACGGGGTTACGCTCCTGGAAAAACGAGGTTTATTTTAATTAGGTCCGTGCGAAAGCACGGGGAACCTCCTTCAAAGTACCGACACTATCCTGGATGAAAGATTGGCGAACTTGTAGCGTGTAATTAATCCCGGCTAGTCTTTCCTTTTAGGGTTTGAAGGAAGATTTGACTAAAACAGTGGGAGACATCCTGATTAGATATATTAAATAACCAATCTAATCATGCAAGAGCATACGCTGAGTGTTTTCTTCTCTCTCTATCCTGGTTACAACTATGTCACGCCTTAATCAAGATAATAATATAGATGTATTGACCGAACCCGCTTGTTATACTGCGCTAGGGAACGTTGGTCCCGTTCCAACTTATAATTGTTATAAGACAGAGCAGGAAATAGGGGATTACCAGAATTCCCGTGCCGCCCAAACGAAGAAAGTGCATGTTGATGCACCTTCTTCGGGTGTGTTCATTACACAGAACTGTTTCTCAATATCCTTTACGTCCTGGGTATGAGATACCGGATCAGGATCCCGCATATGTAATTTGTTATATGGGCTACAGATAGGTAGAGAACTGAGAACGGGTGATAAGTTTCATGAGATAGAAACGGTGCAAGTGTTGCAGCCAAGTCTGTTGGTAGTTATCACCCTGTATTATCAGAATACATTGATTCTGAACGAATGTTATTAGATACCGAATCTGAGATACAACATCATATCAGTCTCTTTATTAGTAAAGAAGGATATAATTTTGTATTGTTGGATAATGTTTTGAACATTTCCTATATCAAGAGTTGATCGGTTCAGGCACGATATCTAAAAACATAGACGTTCTAAATCAAACCACAGTTCTTAATGTACAGAACACACACAAGAGGAAGAGTTCAGAAATGAACGAATCCTTCTTGAGGCATTGTAGACTAGGTCATATCAATGCGACCCGACTAGTTGAAGTTACATATAAATGCATATTTAAATTAGTTTGAATTTATATCTTGTGAAACTTGCCGTTCATGTCACAGAGATAAGATGACCACAGCTCCGTTTATTGGAAACAGAGAAAGAGTTAGTGAACTCTTGGGATTGATACATGCTGATGTATGCAAGTCCCCTGTCTACATATGCCAAGACCGGTTCTTTGTACTTCATTACATTCTCTGATGATCTCTCAAGATTCAGACATATGTTCCTGTTGAAACACAAGTCCGAACCTTTTGAGATATTCAATGAATATAAGTTAGAAGTAGAGAACCAAAAACGGGTATAAGTATTATGTCCTTTGATGAGATCAAGGAGGAGAATAATTGAGCACGGAATTCCTGGACTATTCTAAAGGGGATTGAGATTCTCTCCCAGCATTACTCCTCCGTATACACCACAGCACGTAGGTGTATCGGGGCGGAGAAAACACACCCTATTAGATATGGTGCGCTCTATGATGAGTACTACTGAGTTTCCTATTTCCTTTTGGGAGTCATGCACTTGAGAAGCTGCATACCTATTGAATAGGGTTCCAATCAAATCAGTTGCCTACCACTTCATATGTGATATGGAATGGGAAGAGCCCATATCTTAAGTATGTTAAGATTTGGGGTTGTCCAGCCTAAGTCTAAAAGCATAATCCAGACAAGCTCGAGGCAAAGTCAGTTCTGTAGAAATTTGTTGGATATCCCAAGCATTTGCAAGGGAATATCTTCTACCTAACCGAGGAACAAAAGATATTTTGTTTCTCAGCATGCCACCTTTGTGAAAGGGAATTTCTTGTGAAGAAATTAGTGGTCATGAGGTAGAACTGGAAAGAGTTCCATCTATACAAGCTGCAACTGATGATTTGGTAGAACCAAAGAATTCAATAGTTTCTAACGAACCTCAGCCTCTCCGCCGATCTAGTAGGGTTCTTCACCCACCTGAGAGATACTTCGGTTTCTCTATGACAGTAGGAGCGAGGATTGCATCATGAGATGATGACCCAACTAGTTTCGAGCAGGCCATCAGGAGTGGGACTCTGTAAGAATGGCTGGATGCTCAGCGATCTGAGATGGAATCCTTATACACCAACAAAGTATGGACTTTGGTTGCTTTATCTGAAGGGTTAAATCCCCATCAGGAGCAAGTATATCTTGAGAAGATTACTTGGTGTACATGGAAAAGTTGAGACTTTCAAAGCTATGCTTAAGTCCATCCAGATCCTACTTGCCACTGCTACTTACCATGACTACGATATCTGGTGGTTGGGTGTCATGACTGCTTTTCTAAATGATGATTTGGAAGAGAGCGTCTATAAGTACACAGCCAGAGAGCTTCGTAGATAGTGGGAGCAGTGGAAATGTGTGCAATATGTTTTATGTGATAAAGCAGGCATCGCGGAGTTGGAACGTCTGTTTTGATGTGGTAGTCAAAGAGTTTGACTTCATCAAAATGGTAGATGAACCTTGTATATAAAAAAGGTAGTAGGGAGTATGATGGTGATCCTCGTAGAGTACGTAGATGACATACTCTTGATAGGGAAGGAGTTTCCTATGCTACGCTCGGTCAATCTCCGCTTATCACAAGGATTCTCCATATAGGATCAAAGTGATACCTCCTAAATCCTGGGTTTTGGATCTATGAGATAGATCTAATTGGATGTTAGGATACTCACTAGTTGTAGTGAGATGGTATCAATCGATCCTGGGGAGAATCACTGTAAAGGTTCCAGGGTGATAAGGACGACTGAATGTCAGTCGCAGGCATTGTCTTTACCCTCAGTGGAGGGACGGTATGTTGGAAGAGTTCCAAGCTATATACCGTGACTTACTAGACGATTAAAGGCAAGATACATCATTACAAGGATGCTACCAAAGAGACAGTCTGGATATATTTTAGTTCATGAGATTGACTTCGTTCCTACCATTGTGTGACAATGGAGTTGTGGCTTATGCCAAGGAACCCACGTCCCATCAGAAATCCAGATATAATTCTTATGCAGTATCACCTGATCATGGAGATGGTTGATCTCCAGAGAGATCGAGGTTAGGAGAGTAGACACAGAGGACAACAGCTCGGATCCACTCACAAAGGCCTTTCTCCCAGTAGAGACTTTTTATGGGATGGTTGAGTATGAGATACTTCAACCACAGCTAATTGTTGGGTATGTGATACCACAACAGATGGCCCTAGTGCAAGTGGGAGATTGTTAGTTATATGTATGCCCTAAAGGCCATTACTGTACATACGATGTATATGTTGTGGATGCTTGGACATATATAGGGAGGACTTTCTTGCTCGACATGATAGTACACTATCTGGTTACTCTTTATCTTAACATGTACTCTGATTGTCTCTATGTTACATATTGATAAAGCCCTTAGGATGAGTACTTGACTACCAGGACTATGATGCAGATCATACTACTGAGGACAGTGTAGTCGCCAAGTACATCCTTCAAATGTTCCTAGTCGTGGGAGTACCGAGACAGGGCATCGATACTCCAAAGTAGACTAGCGTATGCGCTTCTTGACCCATATGATGGGCGATGGATGATCTCATATCCATTGGTGTTTGACATCAGAGAAGGTATATGGGTGCTCAGTGGAGACTGGGTACACAGGACGGACTCGCCGAGAACTCCCAGATGGTATTATACCTCACGTCAGATGGCAGTTCTCTGGTGACACTGGTACAGAGTAGTCTGTAGACCCGAGATTGTCATAGAGTCTTGTGTGATTCCCACTGTGCTTTGATTTCCATGATACCATGTCCAAGAGGGCGTGCAAAAAGGTGGCTTTTGGGTACAGTCCCGAATCACATGGAGGCAATGAGCGATAGGAGGGGATTCGTCTCTCCCGGTATAGGGAGTTGATGTTGCGCTGTGTTCGATTGGCTATAACTGGAAATCCCTGGCCAGGGTTGCTGAGATTTACTGGTAAGTGTTATCAGTAGTTTCTCGAACTGTTATGACCTCATATCGACACGACTTATCAAGCTACTGGGGTCTGACGTTTTACCACCCCTAGGCGAGATATGCGACATATCAGACGAAGAGACCGGACTGTACGGGAGTGTTACTGACTGGATTCACAGAAGAATGTACATGCTTGCTTGTTGAGCTTCTGAGCGCTCAATACCTGGGTGGCTATTACGTTTAGCTGACCGCTTGCAGCTTGTGGGTGTTTGATATGATCATCACCTACTGCCGGCGTATTGACGATTCTTTAGAGTCCTACACAGAGGTTTCTTAGCTCAGGCAAAACGGAGTAGGGACACATATGTGATATGTGCAGGACCGAGAACAATACGTGTATGTGATACCGTATTAGATTCTCGCGATATGAGATATCGGCCGGGTATATGTGATATAGCCGGGTCATCGGATCAAGTGTTGATTCGATGAACTGATACAGATTATATTAGTCGGTTATTTATGAAATAGCCGGATTATCGGATCAAGTGTTGATTCGATAATTTAATATATAATTATATATTTGATATATTTAATTACATTAACTAATATAAGCTCACTTATTGATTCATTTTCTCACTCGGGTAATACATTAATATATATGCGATATATGTTAACTGTATTATTTTCTTTTGTTACAAAATATATTATATATGTGATATATAATATTGTAACATGTTATAATTACTAATGCAACATGATTAGTGGAGATTAAACAAGGTTAGGGTTTGATTTAGGTTAGCTCATTCTTGAAGCTTCTAGAAGCTTTTCTTTTTGTCATGAGCTAAGATATTTTGTATGATATTTTGTAACCCAAACCACACCCTTAACTCAAGTTAACTCTCTACAAAGGTTAGCTATTATTTTATTAGTAACCATGGTTGCATAAGGAATTATCACAACATTTCATTATTCATCACAAAAGCATTATTCATTGTTCATCTTCTTCTTCCTTCTTGCAAAGCTTTCTAGTTTTGATTCTTGTGATGAAAATGGGTGAGATTATGAAAATAAAATAGAGCTAAATTCCTACTTCATCATCCTAATCTATCCTAGCCATTTAGATTAGGTTGTTCACTTCATTTAGTGAGTGAGAGCTTGTGTTAATGAAACTTCAAGGTAGATCATCTTAGTTATCGAAGATCGGAGCAAGCTTGCATCTTTCTCTTCATGGAGCCTCTCGAGAGTCCGGAACTTGATGATCGCAACGAAGGGACCACAACACGGAGCTTATGAAGTGAAGGACCGGACTACAAATGTTGTAATCCCAAACTCTTAGATGTTAAAGTGTTTAACATGCTTTGTTTTGCCTAATCTCTAGTCTAAGATCTTGGTTTAGGGTTGTTCGGCACGGCTAAATTTTAAATCGGGCATGGTTGATGCCTTATAGACCCTTGTGCGTGTGCCTAGTAACCCTACGGTTGGACCCTTGCCGATTATATCTCAACATTGTAGGTTGCAAATGGGTTTTCAAAAAAAAAAACGGGCTGATGGCTCGATCGGGCGACACAAAGCATGCTTTATTGCTAAAGGCTTCCGACAACAGTTGGGTATTACCTATTTTGATACATTCAGCCCGGTCATTAAGATCACCACAGTCCGCTTACTTCTTGCACTTGCCACAAGCTCTGGCTGGCCTATTCGCCAATTGGATGTTTCTAATGCTTTTCTCCGTGGTCATTTGGAAGAAGTCGTGTACATGGAGCAACCTCCGGGTTTTTATAACACCCTAAAACTCTTGTATGGTATTTGTTCTAATAAAACCATTTTTGTTATTGGAGTTTAATTTTGATTTAAGCTGAATAAATAGTTAGTGGATATATGGTAAAGTGATAGTGATCAATAAAATAAACATAATATGTGATATCAAATTTAAACCATATGCACAAACGTGGCCCACACATATATACATATAACTTATTTAAACCCAAGTCCAGGATCATATTTCTTTTCTTCTCTACACCCGTGAACCCGCCATCATCCTTTTCTTCTCTATCTTCATCCCCTTCTCAAAAGCCAATATTCGAGACCCTAACCTCAACAGAGCATCCAAGCCCACGTCGCCGTCGCGAACATTTTCATCATCTTCATCTTCTCTTGACACCAAAACCCGAGCAACGCCCTACCCGACGCTTCGATCTTCTTTGTCGTCATCGCTTCATCCTTAGTGCAATAGCAGCATCGCTGTCGCTGTCTTCTTCTCTCGACTGCGACCCAAAGCCGGGATCTTGCGTCGGCTTCAAGCTTCGTGTCTTCGTCATCGTTCCGTTCGCGAAATCATCGATTCGAGGCAAGTATTTATGTACTTATTTACATGCTAGTTACGGCAAGATCAGATCTTGTTGTAATATTCTATTACTATTTCAGCTAAATTGTATGTTATCATTTAAACAATTGACTTGTCGAAGAGGCCTTTCCAAAATATTATCCATATCATATATTTAATTTTGTGGCATCAGAAACTTTTAGCAAAATTTCTGTTTTCCCTCCCAGTGGCACATATAATGCTCTAATGAATTAAATAGTGGTGTTATATTTGAATGCTTAATCAAGCCATTGATTGCAACTCATTAAACCTGTTATTGCTTTTGTACATGAATTCAATTCCAGCCTACCCATTTACTTTTCTTATTTCACACCATTCCTACTTTTTGATCTATAATATGCCTTTCCACTTGTATGCCCACTCCAATTATTGCTTAAGGCTAGGAAGAAGTATTTTGCTGTACCTATATGGATCTTTTGGTACTTTAATGGGACATGCTTGTAATTAGAGAGCATTCTTCTTCCTTAGTGTTGTATGCCCTTTTCTGGTCTTATTTTGTTCGTGTTGATATTCACTTTAACGTTTCTTATCTTCTTGTTGAGTTATTGATTAATTTATATTACCTTTACACATCTAATTCCCCTTTCAATCATTTGGAATATTCTCTTAAGATATATCTTTGACCTTGATGTTTAAATGAAGTTAATAATTGTCTCGTTCCTTTTTGTTGTCTAGGTTCTTATTGGATATCGAGCTTGTTATGCGGTTACATTGTGAATCTGATAAATGAGTTGTTCTTACAATTCTGCTACTGATTTTTTTAGCCTTATAATTTGTCTTTGCTATACATAAGCCTTCCTAATTTGATGTTGTCATCTAATATGGTATTATAGCTTTACTCCATTTGCTTGGTCCCTGCAAGTATTTTACTTGCCACATGCTATAATTATGGTACACATATATGTGTTACCGTAACATTATTATATATTTTTAATCATTTTATGTTGTTAAACAATTTAACATTAATAAGCTTTATTTATAATTAAATAAGTTTAGTTTATAATATTTTTCGCAAATATATCTAATTAACGATATCTAACAATTATGACAAAAGTCTATCCTTAATACGGTTAAATTGATGTAATAAACTTATAGTTGATATAATCACATTTGTTATTTCATTTATCACATCTAGATAAGAACTATAGTTGCATTTGATCATATAACTAACTTGAAACATAACACGCTTGTTAATCTATATCCGTTAGTGTTTACCGATATTCTGTTACAGCTATATTGCCTGCTATATACCATGACTTGATTGTAATATATGATTGTGATGTAGACACCTTACCTGACTGATTACATCAGCTTTAACATGCATGTACACTAATTCATGACTTATACCCTGCCATTCTATTATCATTATCGTTATCATGCTCATACCTATTTGCTGTAATATTTACCAATACCAACAACCCTGACTTGACTTGATTAACTTGACATATTGTCCTGATGGACGTATCATATACCTGCTTGTTCCCGTGTTGGTATTAGGTAGATATTATTTCTATACCTGATATAAACATGAAACCTGGGGTAAAAGAGGAAATCAAGAATGAAACCCGACTTGTAATTCAACAGTTCATTACTTGCTAGAGACTGATCAGTCGATGCGAGGTTCGGGCTCCGGAATGGTGATACTGACATCATTCATCTATACATGATATTGTTTTACTGCCTAACAAGAGGAAGAAGGCAAGATGCTAGTGAGCAATTTCTCTTGAATCTCGAAATTCCTCTAATTCTCTTCGAAAAGCCAAATAGTAAAATAAAGAAAGATATTCAGCCATTAAATAGTTAGTTAAGGCTTTTATTGATGGTATACTCACTAGAGTCTTAATAGAGGGAGGCGCTGCTGTAAATATCTTGCCGTTAAAAGCACTTGGAAAAAATCGCTGACTAGGGCGGGTGCCCTGAAGACCCGAAACGAAACGTTTCGGTTCGTCGGGAAAGTACAGGATCTCGGAGATCCTGGCAACACCGACACGCTAGGACGGGTTTGGTAACTCCAAGTTTGGTTCCCAAACACTGTCTTCGACCGACGCTGGCTCCATACCGAGAGAACACCCTGAGTTTACTTGACTTTACCTTTGGTTTCGTCAAGTTTTCTCAGGGCTCTCGGGTGGTGAAGCAGAGGGAAGGAGCCATCCTTCGCGCGCGCGTCCGATTTAAAGTACGCACGCATACGCGCTCATGTGTATACGCTCGCGCATACATGCGCATGCGCTCATGTGAGTTATGAAAACAGTTTAACATCCGTCTTTAAAACGAGCCCATAGGCTCGAAATCTTGACGAGAACTCATTTAAAGTCCTTTCATGATGGATTCTCCATTTAAGAAATTTACTAAAGTTTTCGTTAAGACAAGTTGGCTTATGATGACGTTTCGCTCATAAAACTCGCTTCACTCCCTATCGTTCACTCCGTTCACTCACCTCTCCATTCCACTCGGGTGCCTCGCTGCACTCATTCGACTCAATCGTTCACTTCGTTCATTTACCTCTCTGTTCCGCTTCGCTTCACTTGTTCAACTCAATCGTTCACTCCGTTCACTTGCTTCGGGTGAACTCAATCGTTCAGTATTGAAAGATAATTCAAAGAAAAGAGGAATCCGTGTCCTAAGGCCTGATCACAGATATGACGGTCACCTTAAGTTTAGGCAAGGGAGAAGGAAGAAAGGGATGGATTGAATTGATAGGCTCGTGCAATCTATAGTCTAGATTCCATTTCCTCGATCCACTATCATTTATTCATGTAATTTCGAGAAACGAACCCAAGATATGGGGGCTATCTTCTATCAATTGTCCATACCCACCAGAAGAGGCAATCTCTGCCACGCCCTCTTGGTATGTCTCGGATTCAGCCCCAAGAATCATGACTGTGGTCCCGAGCACGCACGGGATATTATTGAGGTACATCGAGAATTCTATTGATTGATTTCAAATATCTTTAGGATAGATAACATAGCGATATGAACTCTTAGGATACACATGATATGATTGATACTGATATCTTGCTTGTTACATCACATGTACTGTTATCTCTTATTGTTTATACTCATGACATTTCATTCTTGCACATGACAAACTATATCACATATTATTCATTGTTCCCGCAAAAAAATTTGGCGGAAAGCTTGCTGTTTCTTTAGAGGGCAGCGCCTCACATGCAAAGCACGTGAGTACCTGCCGCAGATAGGATTAAATCCTATAGAAGCGCACGTGAGCACTCACGTGTAAAGTACGTGAGTACCAGTTTCAGATAGGATTAAATCCTATGATAGCCCCCACGTGTTAAACGCGTGAGTTCCTTGCCGCATTCTTTTGGCAGCGCTCACATGCAAAGCACGTGAGCGCCGCTGCCATATATGTATATGGTAGCACTCACATGTTTCTCACGTGAGCGCCTCAATTTAAAATGCTCTCATCTGATAGAATTAAATTCTATTACGAAAATATTTTTCCTAATCTTTCTAATATAGAAAGATCTTTCTCTGACAGAGAATCTTTGGATTTAAAATCCAATGGTGATAAAATATATCACCAATTAAACCATCTTACAGAATAAAAATTCTACGTTAGGAAAATATCTTCCTAATCTTGTTAAACTAACAAGATATTCATATGATAAAATAAAATTCTATGTTAGGAAAATAGCTTCCTAATCTTGTCAAACTAACAAGATATTTATATAACAGAATTAAATTCTGTGTTAGAAAAATATCTTTCTAATTTTGTTAAATTAACAAAATATTCATATGATAGAATAAAATTCTATTTTTGGAAAATATTTTCTTAATCTTGTTAAAACAAACAAGAAATCTTCTCTGTTAAACAAAGAGCCTTTGGATTAAAAATCCAACGGTGAATAAAATTCACTGGTTGATCTTTAAGATCAATTTCAACTGATTATGAAATCAATCATGATCTCTCAATGAGAGATTTCCTCCAACAGATTGATTTTTCTCTTTTTCTATAAATAGGAGCAAAGAGATTAAATCCAGGGGAGGAAAAAAAGAGAGAAAAGACCCCTATAAGCTTCTATAGAAATACAGAAGGCTCTCCAAAAATTTCGGCAACAGAGAATTTAATTCTCTTCGAAGAAGAAAATATTCCTCCTCTTAAATCCTTGATAAAGAAACCACAGAGATCAAAATATCTCCTTTACCTATCATAGTATATCTAAGGGTTTAACCCTTCTAAAAAAACTTAGTTCTTTCTCTGAATCTGAGATTCACAAGACAAGTCTTCCACAAATTGAGAATTTAATTCTCATCGGGAAGATCTTGTTCTTGAGAATTAAAGATTCAGAGAAGAACAAGATTGAAAGGACATGAAAGGAAGAACATGAAGAAGATGGAGTTTATAATACTCCAGGAACTTAGTTCCTTCAAATCAAGAACTTAGTTTTTAAAGAACCCGATCCCAGATCCTCAAAATTGTGATCTTGGTGATCGTTAATGATCAAAATACCATTAACAGAGGATTAACCTTTCTGAAAACATGAACTGGAGAACATGGATAAAAGAACATGGAGAAGATGGAGTCCATAATACTCCAGGAACTTAGTTCTTTCAAATCAAGAACTTAGTTCTTAAAGAATCTGATCTCAGATCCTCAAAATAATAATCTTGGTGATCGTTAATAGTCAAAATACCATTAGCACAAGCTAAGTTTCCCTGAAATTTAAAAAGATAAATAGAAATTAAATCTCTAAGGAAGAAGTGCCACACGTGATATCCACGTGAGCGCTAAGGGAAAAATCAAACAAAAGTGCTTCACGTGAAAGACATATGAGCACCCAAAACAATAGCTCACGTGAAAAACACATGAGCGCTCAAAAGAATACAAAAACTCGGCGCCTCACGTGAAACACACGTGAGAACCCAAAGCAAAGCGCCTAACGCGAAACACACGTGAGCGCTAGACGCTCAGCGCCTCACATGAATCACACATGAATGCTAGAGAAAAACTAATGCTTAGCACTATTATAGCACCTCCCGTGATATATGAAAGACGATCTTAGCACCACCATGAGGTTCAAGAGGTATCAAGCGTGCCAGATTTTAATTTTTATTAGGTGCTAAGTTAGACTAACAAGATCTTTACTAGATTATTAGGGTTTTCCTTTTGTGATGTGATGAACTTAAGAGAAGAAAAGATCATACAACCTTTGTAGTTCAAGTCCTTCTCTTCAATAGTTCCGGGTTGAAGTCTACATGACTCTACTAGGCTCCTCTTCGAGTTGAACGAACCTCCTTCGTGATCTTCGCGCCAAAGACGATCCACCCGAAGTCCACTAGCTCAAGCTAACCCTTCACTAATCTCATTAGTGAGGTAACACTCCACATCAAATTTCTAATCTAATGTGAGATGGTGAAGTAGGGGTTTATTTTGCTCACTTGTTTGTGTTCAAACTTCATGATTCACATCTCATGTAAGGGTTGAAGCTTGAACCATGACATTTGAGAAGGAAGATGAAGGTAGAGAGCAACCATAGGAGCAACTCAAGAAAAATGGCTAAGTGTTGAGAATGAGCAAAAAGTGAACGGCAACCCTTGACCCCCACTTATTCAAGCATGCAATTTTGCAATATAAAATTGCAACCATGCTTGAATAGTGAGTCAAGATGAATAAACTATAAATAAAGCACATGCTTGCAACCATGCTCTCATTTTCCACCTCTTTTTCTATTTTTCTCAAAAATAGAAATCATGTCATGCTACATATATATATATTTATATATATATATATAAGAAAATATTTAGTGGGCTAATGATATTAGTTAAGATACAATTATATCAAATATAATATATATCACATTATTAAATCAACACTTGATTTAATAATCCGGTTATATCACATATGATTGACTAATATCATTTATCTGTATATCACATTATCAAATCAACACTTGATTCAACAATCTGGTTATATCGCATATAACTGAACTGATAACAGATAACTGCCAGATTACAATACGGTATCACATACACGTATTTAATCAGGCCCACACACATATCACATATGTGTCCTACTTCTTTTCGCTTAAACCAGGAAACTTCTATGTGGGACTCTAAAGACTGGTCAATACGCCAGCAGTAGGTGATGATCACATCAGTCACCCACAAGCCGTCAGCGGTACTAGCTGGATGTAACGGCTACACGGATTAAGCGATATGAAGATCAACAAGCAAGCTCGTCCATATTCTCTATAAAGCCTATCAGTAACACTACCGTACAGTCCGGTCTCTTCGTCTGATATGTTGTATATCATGTCTAGGGATGGTAAACATCAGGTCCCAGTAACGTGATAAGTCATGCCGATGTCTGGCCTATAACGGTTTGAGAAACTGCTGATAACTCTTATCAGTAAATCTCAGCAGCAGCCCTGGCCAAGGACTTCCAGTTATAGCCAATCGAGCATAGCGCACCATCAACCCCCAATACCGGGAGAGACGAAACTCCTCCTATCGCTCATTGCTTCCATGTGACTCAGGACTGTACCCAAAATCCACCTGTTTGCACGACTCCTTTGAGCCGTGGTAGAGAGAAAATCAAAGCACAGTGGGAGCCACACAAGACTCTATGATGATTTCGGGTCTACAGACTAACATGTACTAGTGTCACCAGAGGACTGCTATCTGACGATAGGTATACTACTACATAGGAGTTCTCGACGAGTCCTATTCGGTGTACCCATTCTCCAATGAGTGCCTGTATACAATCTTTGATGTCACACACCAATGGTTGTAGGATCAACCATCTTCCTCTAAGGGACAAGAAACGTATACACTAGTCTACACTAGAATATCGATGCCCTAGTCTCGATATTTCCACGACTAGGAACTAATTAAAGGATGTACTTGTGGACCACCCTGGCCCCATTAGTATGATCTCATCATAATCCTGGTAGTCAAGTACATATCCTAATGGATTTATCAACATGTGAGAACAAGACAATAAAGAATACCAGTCAACATGTTAAGATAAAGAGTAACTAGATAGCATACTATCATGTCGAGTAAGAAAGTCCTCTATATATATGTCCAAGAATCCACTATAATATACATCACATGTATAATAATGGCCTCTAGGGCATACATATACCTAACAATATACACGTGTGCGCTATATGCAACTGAGTGCTTAGCACTGCTGGCTGTTACAATGTTGGATATGTATGCCCTAGAGGCCATTATTGTATAGTACTAGTTTGTATAATACATTTTGGAAGCTTGGGATATATATACGGGTTTACGACAGTCTTGCTCAATATAGTAGTATGCTACTTGGTTTGTTTCTATCTTAATATGTGTATATGTTTCTTTTAACATATCGCTAATACATATTGATGGAGCACTTAGGATCTTTGCTTGACTACCGGCGTTGTGATAGCGATCACACTAGTGGGGGCTGGATAGTCTATAATCACATCCTTATTTTGGTCCCTAGTCGTAGGATTATCGAGACAGGGCATCGATACTCCAGAGTAGACTGGTGCATACACTTCTTATCCTAGCAGGGGAGATGGTCTGTCCCACAGCCATCAGTACACCGTACTGGAGATAGTATGCAGGTGCTCGTTAGGTTACGGGTACACTGGACAGGACCCGTCGGGAACTGTTGGTTGGTATTATACCTATCGTCAGTTAACGGTTCCCAGTTGACATGAGTACAGATTAGTCCGTTGACTTGACATTGTCACTTCGCCTCGAGTGTGTTCCCACTGTTCTTAGATTACTACCCTACCACGGCTCTATTGAGTCGTGCAAACAGGTAGTAGTTGGGTGCAGTCCCGAAGCACTTGGAGGCAGTGACGGTTAGACATGATTCGTCTCTCCCAGTATTGGGAGTTGATATCGCGCTGTGTCTAGGAGAGCCATTACACATAGTCGTCCCTGGCCAGGGCAAGCGAGATTTACTGGTAGTGTTTCCAGTAGTTTCTCAGGGTGTTCTGGGCTACACTCCGACACGACTTGTACCGCTATTAGGGGTCTGACGTTTACCACCCCCCAAGACCCGACATGCGATACTCTTAGACGAACAGATCGGACTGTACGGAGATTGTCACATTCAGGCTCAGTAGAAGTTCGGATGGGTTCACCTCATTAGTCTTCTTATCGGCATCTACCTGGGGACCGTTACGTACAGCTAGTACCGCTTGCGGCCTGTGGTTAAACCCACTGCCAGCGTAGTGTCGAGCCTTTAGAGTCCCACACGGAGGGTTATTCTCCTTTGGGCAAAACAGAGTAGATGTCGCATGGTTTTACGACGGGGTTCGTTCACATCCGCGCACTTGTGCACGTTTGGTGTCCGGGCAGTTATTACTAGAAGGCTTTGGTTTAAGCCAGATCCTAGTATTTGTTTTGGGATTGGTTTTGTCTGATTGTATTCGTGTTCCTCGGAACACGGATGCGGGTGTGTATGTACAGTTGACAGAGGCAGAGGCAGAGGATTCTCATTAGGGTTGTTGACCGTTGACTTTTTCCAAACCCTAATGAGAATGAGAAATATGATTAATGGTATTAATTAAAGATAATTGTGTCATGGTTAGGGTTGTTGACCATTTGATTTTGGTTGACTTGTTGACCTATGTTGACATATTGACCATCATCATTTCACATGAAAGATGCTCCTTGATTCTTGCAAAATTCATTTAATGTGAAATGATAACGGTCATTCCAAATGAACCATCACATTTTCTTTAATTATTATTGTTATTTTCATATTATCTCATATGTGAGCATGGTTGCAAAAAAAGAGGGGAGTTCATTCTATCATACTCTTTCTCTCTCTTGAAAAAGCTCTCCCTCTTCCTCTCTCAAAGCTTAAGTGTTCTATGTGTTGGAAATCATAAGCTTTTGAGACAAAACCACAAAAACATCTCTCTACTCTTTCTAGGGTTCTTTGTCTAGCAAACCAAGCACTCTAGTTACCTCTTGGTTGAGGTAGGAGCTCAAGGTAGAGGCCCTCGGGTGGATCTATCTTCGGCAAAGGGAAGACGACGAGGAGGAGCCGTCTACGCCACTACAAGGAACAAGCAAGAAGGAGAACCACAACAAGAAGAGAAGGAGTTCAAGATCTAGGTATAACCATTCTACATAGTAGCTAGAACTTGTAGTTAGTGTGTTAGTTTTTGTTTAGCAAAGATCCTTTATGGATGGTCCATATTACCTTGTGAGAAAATTTTGATTTTTACCTATTCCGCCTCCCCGAAAGAATCGGGGTGGGTAACGTGGACCTAACATACAAAAATCCAATCTTAGCCCAAATTGGCTAAGCTTATGTTCGTGATATCCAAACCGATCTTAGTCCCATACATGACTAACGATCTTCATTCCATACCTTCTAAGTTAATCTTAGTCTTAAATAAGGCTAATGATTCTTAAATGATCAACCATGATCTTTTCCCTTAAATACGGGATTTGGTTCAAGGGTATATCTTTCTACACCTCTGATATATGACGCTGTAATTCCTCAATGTCTTTAGAGAGGTGACGGGTCCCGACAACCAACAACTCCTTTCTCGTCCCATCTTGATTTAAAATTTCATCAAGACAGGGAATGATACATCCCACATTAATGCACTTCCAAATTGACGTGCATACCTCAAATCAGATCGCATCCCAAACTGGGCGCATTCCATGTTACCATCGTTCACTTCGTCACGTAACATATACATGTGCGCGCAAAACGAATGATGGACCGAAATGTCCTTAAACTAACATTCGTCCCCAAAATAGGAATGATGAACTGAAATGTCCTTAAACTAATATTCGTCCCAAACACGGCGATAATGGACCGTAATATCCTTAAACTAAAATAATTGAACCCAAATGCTCATATATTTAAGTTGATCTTAATCTCAAACTAGATTAACGGTTTTTAAATAAAATGAAATATTCTTTGAACTAAAGGAACATACAACCTAAGTTCAAACCCAATATATATATATATATATATATATATGGATTTAGACTAATCCGCGCCCTACGGACGACGACATAAACTAGTCTCTGTATACAATCCATGAGCAACCAAAACAAACAAAATACACACGACACGAAGTGAACTACTGGAACAGGAGAAAGTGGTTATCGCAACGCGGTAACGTGATTAACTGAAGGGGCTTGTGACTACAGGGAAGAGCGTCCTCACAATCAAAATCCCCTCACAAATGAGGGGGAATCTGATGAAGTTTGCTACAACGGTCGCATCTATCCAAACCTCCGATTTACGGTATCATAAATCAACTTTGTATTTTCGGAAAGGTGGGTGGATATGTCCAAATAGCATCTGCCCCCAAATTTAGGCTAGATGTCTTAACGTCTCAGTCCAGTCTTCGGCGGTCAACATTCATATTATTATTATTATTATTATTATTATTATTATTATTATGACATATTGATTTTTGGGTTTTGCATGGCCCAGATCCTTTGACCTTAGCATAGTAGGATCGTGAGTACTTCGAGAAACTTGTCGATCAGTGAGAAGCTTTTATTTGATCTAGTTGTTATCTATGGTTTAGTTTCTTTCTAGTTTTGAACTTGTTGGAATTATCGTTTTGAGCCCATGAGGGACAATTATCGATTTCTGTTTCTTTATTTCTTTGGATTGTATTGCTTCCGCTATTGTTTCCTGTTATTATTTCTTATGGCTATTGGATACGTGATAGATATATTTATTATTATATGGTTCTTGATTACTGATTGACAGCCGTAATGTGACTATGGAATAATATTTCCTTTCCATATGTAGCATGGTTGGTTTTGTTATATTCCCGTATTTATGTATTTTGGGAAGTGGGGCGTGACAGTTTTCAACATCCACAATTCCCTAATCATGCCTGTCACCTACATCTCTCCTTATATGGTCTTCGCAAGCTCCACGCGCTTGGTTCAGACACTTAAGTACACGTTTACTTCAGCTCCAATTCATTGGGTCCAAGATCGACACATCGCTATTTTTGCGTCGTCAAGGATCTAAGACAATCTTTGTTTTAATCTATGTTGACAATATCCTTATCACCGGCTCCGATCAATGGGGCGTTATTGCTCTTGTCAATGCTCTTGGTTGCGAATTTGCGGTTCGAGACCTTGGCCCCGCACATTATTTTCTTGCCATCGAATTATGTGCAAATTCGAAAGGTTGTCTCCTTTCGCAATCCAAATACATCGCTGATATCCTTCAGCGACCACAAATGTCAGCGGCCCGACTAGTCTTCACCCCAATGGCTACTTCTTGCGGTGATGATGCCTCTAACTCAACTCCCGTTAAGGACCCATGACTTTATCGAAGTATTGTGGGAGCGCTCCAATATGCAACCATTACTAGACCGGACATCTCATTTGCAGTGAATCGTGCTTGTCAGCAAATGCATGCTCCTACCAATTATCATTGGTCTCTCGTAAAGTGCATCCTTTGTTATCTTCAAGGTACACCAACTCATAGACTGCTACTTTACCGTGACTCTCCATGGCATCTACATGCCTTTAGTGATGCGGACTGGGCGGGCAACAACATTGATCGCCGCTCAACTAGTGCCTACACAATATTCTTGGTGCGTAATCTAATCTCTTGGAGCTCGAAGAAACAAGCAACAGTTTCATGCTTGAGTACGGAGGAGGAATACAAGGCGGTAGCTAATGCTACAGCCGAGTTTATCTGGCTCCAATCCCTACTATATGAGATCGGCCTCCCTTCCCCGACATCGGTGTTATGGTGCGACAATATTGGTGCCACATATCTCGCTGCCAATCCTGTTTTCCACGCTTGAACTAAACACATTGAAATTGACTTCTATTTCGTTCGAAAACGCGTTGCTGCAAGACACCTCATTGTCACATACATCTCAACCCATGATCAACGAGTCGATGCTCTTACGAAGCCTCTATCACACCAGAAGTTCATAGCATTACGAACAAGGCTCAACGTTGTCCAGCCACCGTTGCGCTTAAGGGGACATATTAACGATATTGATGCGGACCCAGCAAAACTTCGGGATCACAGTTGAAGATATGAAATATATCTTAGGGATTTATTTTGGATTCATATCCTGTTTCCCCTAATCAGAGCAAAGCTCTGTTTAAAATTCAAATTTTTGAAATGAAGCAACGCTTCAGATGCAGCACCAAATGCGCTGCGCCCTAAGCAGCGCACCACGTGTAAAGCACATAGGCGCTAGCGCTAGGTGCATTGTGCTCTAAGCAGCACGCCACGTGTGCGCTAGCGCTAGGTGCGCCGCGCTCCAAGCAGCGCACTACGTGTCAAACACAGGTGCGCTAGCGCAATGTGCGCTGCCTTTCAAGCAGCGCACCACGTGCAGAGCACGGGTGCGCTAGCGCTGGAACTAAAAGCTCCCCACCGTTAGATCAAAGATCTAATAATAATGATAAATCATTAATTAATCAGAGTTAAATTCTGTTAAGTAAAGATTCCTCAAAATCTTTCCAAATAACAAGATTGTGCTCTGTAAATCAGAGCACCGTTGGATCAATGATCCAATGGTAAATAAAAATTACCAAAAGACAGAATAAATTCTGTATGGAAAGATTTTCCAATTTTGTTAAAAACAAGAAGATTGACTTCTGTAAAACAGAAACCCTAGGATCAAAGATCCAATGGTGGGGAAACATTCTCAAATCAATCAGAGAAAGATCTCTTTAACTGATTCAACAAATCAGCCTACCCTATAAAAAGGCCCCTAGACTTCAAGTCTGAGATATACAGAAAGAGAAAGAAACATCCCCAAAAACTTTGAGAAAATTCAAAGAGCAAGCTCTTGCAAGAAGATCTTTCTTTAAGGTAAAAATGATGATGATGAACACAGAGATGAAATCATCTCATGATTAAGAAAGAAGAATTCATTTCTTTAAAAAGATCATAGATCTACAAAAATAAAAGGTCTTTCACAAAGAGATCAAGAGATCTCATCACAAAATAAAAGAAGAACTTACTTCTCACAGATCATAGATCTATAAGACTAAAGTCTTTCTGAAAGAGATCATGAAAATCTCATTAAAAAAAGTAGAATAATTCAATTCTCTGAAGGATCATAGATCCATAAAGGCAAAGTCCTTTCATCAATATAAGAGATTGAAACGGTTGTTCTCAGATCTTGAGACAAAGTCTCTCTTTGGATCACAAAATTGATCATATGCACTTTGCGCTCTGGAACCGCGCTTCTGCGCTCTTAGACTGGCGCTCAGCGCCGAGCGCGACACGTGTCGCTTTGCGCTCTTGAAATAGCGCATTGCGCTCATGGGCTAGCGCTCAGCGCTAGGTGCACCACGTGTCAATTACATGTGCGCCACTAAAATACTAGTGCAATGCGCTCATAAACTGGCGCAATGCGTCCATCATCTGACGCTTAGCGACAAGCACGACACGTGTCCTTCATGTGTGCGCTACTTGGAAGAAGCGCACTGCGCTTTTTGACTGGCGCAAAGCGCCAAGCACACCACGTGTCACTCACATGTGCGCTCATAGAACATAAATCGTTCTTTAATAAGCCACAGAGCTATGATGAAAGCCCAGCATTCAATAAAAGACAAAATATTGTCAGAATTCAAGCATTGTTAAAAGGGCCAAGCCTAAGCAAAGGTTCCAACAGCCCAAAATAAATGTTAAAACATTTTAACTTGATTGGACTTAGCCCAAGATTGGCCATAAGTTCTCAAATTCAGATTAATTGAGCCCACAGGCTCATAAATCTTTTAATTAGATCTTAGTTCCAAATTGGACTACAGATCTACCAATCAAAATTGGTTCAAGGGTACATCTCTGAACCCCTCTGATATATGCCGTTGTAATCCTTCAACGTCTTCAGAGAGGTGACGGGTCCCGACAAACATACATTTCATAGACTAAGACGTCTTTAAACTGGACTGTGGGGTCCTTAAACTCACGGACTATGACGTCCTTAACCTTGACTGTGAGGACTTTAAACTCACGGACTATGATGTCCTTGACCTGGACCGAGATGTCCTTAAACTAACATTGGACCATAATGTCCTTAAACTAATCGACCGCAATGTCTCTAAACTAAACAATAGAATCTGAATGCTCTTTTGTTGGATCTAAACGATCCCGTTAAGTAGATCTTATTCTAAAATTAGACTAACGTATCCTTAACCAATGTTTAAGTTGATCTTAGTCTCAAATGAGACTAACGTATCCTTAAACCCAACCCCAAAACCTAAATCTAAGAAGATACGGATTTGGACTAATCTACGCCTTACGGGCGACAACATAAATTAGTCCCCGTATACAATCCACGGGAACCAAAAATAAAACAAACACCCACGACACCAAGTGACCATCTGGAGAAGGAGAAAGTGGTTACGGCGATGCGGTAGCGTAATTAACTGTAGGGGCTTGCGCCTGCAGGGAAGAGCGTCCCCACAATCAAAAACTCCTCAAATGAGGGGGAATCTGATGAAGTCTGCTACATCGGCCGCATCCGTTTAAACCTTCGATACATGGTGCCATAAATCAACTTGGCATTTTTGGAGAGGTGGACGGATAGCACCAATTAGTATCTGCCCCGAAATTCAGGCAAGACAGACCCGCGCGGTCGCGTCTCAGTGTTTCGGCGGGGAACGGATTCTGGCACGCCCGGTGGGACCTTTTCCTCTTTCCACTTCACACTTCGTGTGTCATGTTTGCGAAAGAATCGCGGTTTGATATGGTTGCCCTTGGGTTCGAGATACTAAGATTTGGTTTCTTGCTCCGTGCAGAAAACAGAAGATCAATGGCTTCAACCTGCACTAACTGCAACTGCAACTCTCGCTCCGTCCCATCCGGAGGAGTGACTTACGGGCCCCAAGCGGCCTCCATCTTCACTATGCCGGTGGAACAGGTCACTCAAGCCACCACTGGATTGTTCTTCGGGGCCATGCTCCCGCCAACGAGCTTCAGCGCTCCTGTACCAACACAAGAAGCTCAAAAGAAGTCGGTCTTTGATCGGCTTACAACTACTGCGGCCCCTCTTAACGGGTCGTCCAGCTCCAACGCCTCAGTCTTTGACAGACTAGGCTAAAGCTCAGTTTGGCCCATGAAGAAGCCCGCGATACCAGAAAGGGTTATACCAAAAAGGATAGCCATCCCTGCTCCCGAAGTCGTCAAGGCGGCTTCTCCTGCCAAAAGGTCGGTCTTCACAAGACTGACTATTTCAGCTCCTGTTCCAGGCGAAATTATCAAGGTTGCTGTTCATATCAGATTTTTGCATTTTTATACCGCCCAATTTTTATCACATTGCTTATCGGTAGGTACTCTTGAGCCGTGTTTGCTAGTTAATTGCAGGATACAAGTTCTCAGCTCTAAACAGTGAAATTCATGGAAAAGCACGACAAAGTCCAGATTACTGCTAACCACAGATAAAACATGGGTCTCCGCTCTCTATCCGTATGTTGCCGCACACCAGTTTAAGGGACAAAATGGTAAATCGATGTCATTTTCATGCACAAAGCACAATGTCAACACAAGATCCAACATGTCTACGCGGAGCTCAAGAAAAATCATGGCAAAAGATCCACATCACATCACCTTTTGATCTGCTGAAATTCTGGAAAAATTGTGAAGAGCTTCTCAGAAACAACATATACCACATTGAAGAGTACAAAAAACCAGGGAACCCTACAAAAACCGAAGAGCTAACTCACCTAGATGGCCGCGGATCCGCGGCCAACATGGGGTCTAGGCCGCGGATCCGCGGCCATATGGGCTCGTCAGATGGAAATTTTTCAGGGTTAGTTTGGTAATTTTATTTGGTGGCAGATTGTTGCCCTAGTTTTCCAGTTTCCTGCCTATAAATAGCTCAGAACATTGCCAAGCCAAGGGTGCTTATTCTTGTGTAAAATTTTAGGATATGATTTTTAGTTCTTCTTCCTCTTTTCATCTTTTCTCCATTAAAACTTTGTAGTGAGCTTTTTATGAGTGAAGGATGAATAAAAGAGTTCTTTTCCTTATCATGCTTGTCTTGTTATTTTGTTAATTGTAATTGCTTGTAATTTTCATTTGCTAATCTAGTTGTTGTTATT
This sequence comes from Agapanthus africanus, assembly GCA_030015575.1. Lineage (NCBI taxonomy): Eukaryota > Viridiplantae > Streptophyta > Magnoliopsida > Asparagales > Amaryllidaceae > Agapanthus > Agapanthus africanus. The sequence goes on along the minus strand of JASDDO010000022.1, from coordinate 673,099,580 downwards.
TGTTGTTGTTTCTTTCTTGTTCTCTTTTTTCTTTATCCTTAACAACAATGATGCTTAAGCTTGATCCTTACCAAGGTGAGGTCTCAAATAGCTAGTTGTAATCTTCTAACCTCTTTCTTTCTATCTTCCTCCTTTCGTTGTATTTTCTTTTTCTTGTAATGGGTGAGTAGTTTTCTTACTTGTTAGGGTAGGATAAGGAAAGTTTGAGAGAAGGAAATCTCTCTCACTCTTTCCTTACCCAACATCTTAATTCGGACTCCCGTTAATTGAACCGCAATCCGCTCCCTACGGCACCCTATCCTACATGATAGCGGTGATTCCTTAGTGAGACCGGTTGTGGTTGAATTAACCGGAGGTTAAGGCTAAGAGCCAAGAATGGACGGACAAGCACCAAAAGGAAGAACTTAAGCGTTGGAAAGCCTAGCTTATACTCGCAAGTTCCTTCCTAGTCATGCTAATCCTCGTTGTTGCCGATTACCGTAACACCGATATTAAGAGTGGCAACGAAAGAAGTGAGCGACTCCTAACTCAAACTAACCTAATCCTAACCCTAACAAGCTCTCTTTATATAACATTTTAGCACATAGTTAATCTCAAAACAAACCTGGACATTTGGACTTAACTCTTTAAAGCACATAGAAAAAGATTCTCATCTCCCTGCGGACGACCCGTACTCAACCGGCTAGCTACAAGCGAAACCGTCTTGATTGCGGTAATTAACTAAGCACGCAAAATCCCAACAATCAAATGGCGCCATTGCCGGGGAGACGGTATTTTATTTCTTTGTGTAATTTCGGGTTAATTTGTGAATATAACCGAAAAACAAAACAAAAAAAATGCATTGTAAAAATCATCTTGTTATTTTTGATTAGTTTTTGTGCAAGTGTGCAGGAGAAAAGGAAAGGTCGAGTTCAATGCCAAAGACGTGGGAAGATAGACCCATATCTTGCGGCTACACCGCGGGTGATCAATACGGAGCAAACGGTCTGCTGAAAGATTCTGGAGCACACCCAGTGAGCACATCAAGATTCGGGAGCTCCAGACAAGAAGAGTGCACCCCAGGAAGCACACACAAGAAATCCAGAGTACCAATTCCTCCTTCTTGCCACGGAACCGCGGCCTAAGCACGTGTCTGGCCGCGGAACCGCGGCCATTTGTTGCCTTCAGGGTTTCAATTTTTCTGTGAGTATCTCTAACCTCTTCCCTACTCCTCTGAACTCCACTGAACTGTGTTTTCTGCAGCATTCTTTGTGCAAACTCTCTTCCCCTTCCAATAAATTATTTTTGTGCAGGATTCTTTGCGCCGCACTAAAAAATAAAAAAATTGATTGCAGTTGATTGTTACTGCTTTGCATATTTTAATCGGACTTTAAGGGGCTTGAAACCAATCCAGATTGGGTGGGGATTTCATCACCCTTCCCAGGACCCCAGAAATCACAAAAAGCATATGCATTGACCATTGTTTAATTAAAAAAAACTAGACTCAGCCCTAAGGACGTCGCGCTCAATAGGACAGAGGACTGGTTGTAGGCATCGGCCGTTTATCCTATTCTGACTTTGCGGTGTCTAGGAAAGTGTGTCCAAGGCAAGTGATTACTTAATTAGGACCACTACTTATATAGTGGGGAGCCTCCCACTTACCTGGCACTTACCTGGCCGCAATTGGCGGCGAAGAGGCGGTTTGAGGTCCTATTTCTAGCCCTTTGGAACAGTTAGGAGCTGTCTAGCTGACCTAGATGACCCTAGATCTAGGTGTGATTGTGTATATTTTTTCTGTGATTGTTTGAAGCCGTGAGTACGTACATATTTCTATAAAGCTCTTTCTGAAAAAGAAAAAAAAACACAAAACAAAAACTTTTATAAAAACTTTCCCTTTGTCGCCAGAATCCATTTTTTTTCACCCACCACCCATCGTATTTCTCCATTGACGTTTTCTTGCCCTCACCTTCTCCGCTTTGACTACACTAAACTAGTTTAGTGTATGTCCGCTTGGACTCGGGACACTAGCGCCCGCTTAGTCCGCGTTACGTTAGTCGCTACCGACTACGCGATCGACTCAGACGTTGAAACTCCTTCCACGCCTCTTTCATCCTTACCTTTGCCGGCCAACTCCGACGTTGACCGGAATTCTGTTCATACATCCTCACCTTCACCATCACCAACCTCTTCTTCTGCGATGTCAGGATTTAATCCAAACATCCTTTTGACTCCCCCGGGATTGATTCCACCTCCTATGGATGCGAATAACCCACCACCACCGCCTGTTGTAGCGCCACAGCGAATCGCGCTCCAGGATCATTTCTATCCCACTCGCTCTGTACTTCCCACCTGTCTTTCCCTTCCACCGGCCAATGGGGATAATTTTGAAATCAAGCCCCACTTCATTAACATGCTTCCGAAATTTCATGGGCTTGAATCTGAAGATGCCTATATCTTCATCAATAAGTTTCAGAATGTTTGTGCCATGATGAAAACGACCCAGTTATCGGACGATGCTATACGGCTACGGGTCATTCCGTTCACTTTGTGCGATCTTGCTGAAAAGTGGCTGCATAGCACTGCTTCCCACTCCATAACCAGTTGAGACGAGTTTGTGAAAGCGTTTCTCAAGAAATTCTATCCGAATCATAAAACCGTGAGGATCCGTAACGAAATCAACCAATTCTCTCAGCTTCCTACTGAACCCTTTTGGAAGTGCTTTGACCGGTATAAAGACCTTCTTGTTCAGTGCCCTCACCACGGTATTGAGAAATGGCAACTTTGCCAAACCTTATATGAGGGCCTGAACCCAGCAACCAAGCAGTTGTTGGAAACCATTTGTCAGGGCCACTTCCTATCGAAATCTGACGAGGAAGCGTGGCAATTCTTCGACGACCTTGCGGAACAAACGCTACAATGAGAGAGCACCAGACCAACTTCTTCTTCTTCTTCCTCCACTTCTACTGGTCAGTCTAGGGTAGGCATTCACTAACTCGATGTCTCTATTGCGATGAAAGCTGAAACGGCTGCAATAAAGAGAAAACTTGAAGCGATAGAGAGCAAATTTTCATCTCCTGCTCCTGCCCCTGTTCTTCCCCTTCGTACCATTTGTGCTTGTTGTTCCGATCCATCTCACCTAACCGAAGAGTGTCCTTACAATCCACCATCTCAAGGACAGGATCAGGTTAATGTTGCATTTCAGCAAAGACCAAGAAACGATCCATACTCTTCCACCTACAATCCTGGTTGGAGGAACCACCCCAATTTCGCTTGGAATCAGAACCAGCATCAATTCCAAGGCAACAATTTCCAGAGGCCCCCTCCTCCGCAACAACAAGTGCAACAACAAACTCAACATCAATTTCAGCAGCCCTTCCAACCCCAACCTTTTCAAAATCCGACGAACAACTTTGCTCCCAACAATTCGTTTCCCCAAAACAACTTTGTTCCGTCAAACAACGATAAGGTTTCCTCGCTCAAACGAAGTCTGGAGGCGTTTGTAAAGCAATCAACTCAGTCCACCGCCAACATCCAGTCTTCCATTCAGTCCTTGGTGCAACACACTGCCGCTCACGGGCAAAGCATCAAAACCATCGAAGCCCGGATAGCACAACTGAATGCGGCCTTAAGTGAGCGAGAGAAGGGGAAGCTTCCATCTCAACCACTCCCAAATCCTGGTCACCCACATAATGTACATGTTGCTCTTGAACAACAGAACCATAATGTGAGTGTCGTGACTACATTGAGATCGGGAAGGATACTGCAAAACAACATTAGCACACGGATCAACGATAACACCCCGGTCGCTTCTTCTTCTTCTTCTTCTTCTTCTTCTTCGTCTTCTGAGCCTATTCTCCATTATTCAAAAGGCTCTTTCTCTTCTTCTGATCTAAACGGACCCATTTCTCACTCCACGAAAACACCAGCTCTGGGATCCGTTCCAACTCCACAATCTCCTCCACAAGTATTGGACTCAACCAATTTTAAAAACGTTCCATTTCCAAACCGGTTGAGGTCCAATAAACAAAATCCACAAATGGAGAAGATTCTGGAGTTGTTTAAATAGGTTAACATCAACATTCCCCTTTTAGATGCTGTCCAACAAGTCCCTTCGTACGCCAAAATCTTAAAGGACTTGTGCACGAAAAAGAGGAAATCTCAGGTACCCAAGAAAGTTTTCTTGGCTAGTGCTGCGAGTGATGCTCTTACCCAATCTTTACCTCAAAAACGGAAGGACCCTGGCCGTCCTACGATTTCTATTACCATTGGGGATAAGAACATCAACCGTGCACTATTAGATCTTGGTGCCAGTTTTAACCTGCTTCCGTACTCAGTATATGAGCAACTAGGTGTAGGAGAGCTGAAACCTACACACTGCACTCTCCAAATGGCCGACCGATCAATCACCCATCCTAAGGGTGAGCTAGAGGATATGTTAATCAAGGTTGGGGACTTCATATTCCCCGTTGACTTCATTGTTTTAGACACACAGCCTGTAGCTAACCCCCGGAATCAAATTCTGGTGATACTCGCTCGCCCATTCCTTGCAACCTCAAATGCTGTGATCAATTGTCGAAATGGTTCGATGAACCTATCTTTTGGAAACATGACAATTGAACTCAACATTTTTAGGTTGGGGAATTAGCCCTCCAAACCTAATGCTCATATACTAGACGTTTGCTCAATCCAGGAGATCACCCCAGAAGAGTGTGAATTCAAGGAGTTTTTGTTCGATCACGATAACCTTAACGCCACTAGTGCGTTCCTCTTCGAACCTGCTGCTGCTTCTGCGCCCGACAATGACTACGAGTGTTTCACTTTCTCGAACGATCTTAACCAGTCACCACCCGAGTTTGAATCCTTCGAATTTCCGGATGAGTTACCTGAACCATCCAACTCGGTCGCTTACACTCGTTTTGAACCTCTGCTTGAATCCTTTGAGTTTGAGACCTTTTCACCAATCTTGCCTTCAATCGTTTCACCTCCAACGCTCGAACTCAAGCCTTTGCCGTCTCACCTTAAGTACGCTTACTTATGTGAGAACGAGACCCTCCCTGTTATCATCTCGGCTTCTCTAGCTCCAGAGCAAGAAAGAGCCCTTCTTGCGGTCTTGCACAGCAATAGGCAAGCTTTTGGCTAGTCCATGGCGGACATCAAGGGGATTAGTTCCCTGATCGTTGAACATCACATTCATCTGATGGATGATGCCAAACCAGCCAGGAATCCACAGAGACGACTCAACCCAGTCATGAAGGAGACTGTAAAAAAGGAGATCGTAAAGTGTCTGGATAGTGGTATCATTTACCCTATCTCTAAAAGCCAGTGGGTCAGCCCCATTCATGTTGTCCCCAAGAAGTCAGGCATAACGGTCATAACCAACGAGGCGAACGAGTTAATCCCTACTCGCACCCAGACTGGGTGGCGAGTATGCATCGATTACAGAAAACTCAATGCCGCAACGCGGAAGGACCACTTTTCGCTACCTTTCATTGACCAGATGCTTGAACGATTGGCTGGACACGCGTACTACTGCTTTCTTAATGGCTACTCCAGCTATAATCAGATTCCCATCGCCGAAAAAGACCAGGATAAGACCACATTCACTTGTCCTTTTGGCACGTTTGCATATCGTCGCATGCCCTTTGGGTTGTGCAATGCGCCCGCTACCTTCCAGCAGTGTATGATGGGAATCTTCTCAGACATGGTGGAAAAATTCTTAGAGATCTTCATGGACGATTTCTCCATTTTCGGCGATTCCTTTGATGAGTGTTTGCTGCATCTCGACATTGTCCTTACCCGGTGTAAAGACAAGAATCTCACTTTGAACTGGGAGAAGTGCCACTTCATGGTGCGTGAAGGTATTGTCTTAGGACATATCATCTCGCAAAATGGCATTGAGGTAGATAAAGCAAAGATTGAAGTCATTTCCAATCTCCCTCCTCCCCGATGCGTCAGAGATATCCGAGCCTTCCTTGGCCATGCCTGTTTCTATAGACGGTTCATTAAGGACTTTAGCAAGATTGCTAGGCCCATGACTCTTTTGCTGGCCAAGGACAAGACATTCGACTTCAACTCGAGCTATGTGACTGCGTTCGAGTCATTAAAAAGCTCACTCACTTCTGCTCCCGTTCTTTCTTCTCCTGACTGGACGCACCCATTTGAGATTATGTGTGATGCATCCGACTTTGCCATCGGTGTTGTCCTTGGACAACACATCAACAAGATGCCGCACGTAATCTATTATGCTAGCCGAACCCTGAACGACGCCCAACTGAATTATACAACAACTGAGAAGGAATTCTTGGCTGTTGTATTTGCCTTAGAAAAGTTCAGGCCCTACCTCATCGGCTCTCCAGTCATCGTCTATACGGACCATTCTGCTCTGCGCCATCTTTTTGCGAAGAAAGATGCAAAATCTCGGCTGATACATTGGATCCTCTTGCTTCAAGAATTTGACCTTGTCATCAAGGACAAAAGAGGATGTGAAAACGTAGTCGTCGACCATCTCTCACGACTTCCTTCTTCGCCGTCGCTTCATATTCCGATCAACGACGTTTTTCCGGATGAACAGCTCTTGATAGTATCTTGCGAACCCTGGTTCGCAGATATTGTGAACTATTTGGCCACAGGATTACTACCGACTGAATGGTCAAGTCAGGACAGACTTCGATTCGTATCCCAAGTAAAACACTTTTACTGGGACGAACCCTATCTGTTCAAGTACTGTCCCGACCAGATTATTCGTCGATGTGTCCCTGACAATGAATTCAAGAGTGTGTTGTCGTTTTGCCACGATCAAGCATGTGGCGGGCATTTTGGCCCCAGAAAGACAGCTGAGAAGATCTTGCAGTGTGGTTTCTACTGGCCACAACTCTTCAAAGACGCTCATGACTACTGCAAGACTTGCTCCCGGTGCCAACACTTGGGCCGGATATCCAGAATAAACGAGATGCCGCTCCAACCAATCTTGGTTGTGGAGATTTTCGATGTTTGAGGGATAGATTTCATGGGGCCGTTTCCCAGCTCTTTTGGGAACTTGTACATCCTTCTCGCTGTTGATTACGTCTCTAAGTGGGTCGAGGCTGTGCCCAGCCAGACTAACGACAACAAGGTTGTCATTAGATTTCTTAAGGAAAACATTTTCTCCCGGTTTGGGCACCCCCGAGCGATCATTAGCGACAATGGAACTCATTTCTGCAATAAGACTTTCGAGGCCTTGATGCGGAAATATTCCATTAATCATAAGATATCTACGCCCTACCACCCCCAAACCTATGGGCAAGCCGAAGTTTCAAATCGGTAAATCAAGCAGATACTGGAGAAGACGGTTTCCAAGAACCATAAAGATTGGTCGTTAAAACTCACTGATGCCCTTTGGGCATTTAGAACTGCTTATAAGACCGATCTTGGCATGTCTCCCTATCGGCTTGTTTATGGAAAGGCTTGCCACCTTCCGGTGGAAATAGAGCATCGCACATTTTGGGCGATAAAGGAGCTGAATCTGTCTCTCGAAGATGCGGGCAGCCATCGGAAGCTGCAGTTGAACGAATTGAGCGAGCTTCGGGATGAGACTTACGAAAACGCGGTTGTCGTTAAGAACCGAACAAAGGTGTTTCACGATAAACACATTTTGCGCAAAACTTTCGCACCTGGTCAACAGGTGCTGCTTTACGACACCCGGCTACATTTCCATCCAGGTAAGCTCAGATCTCGCTGGAAAGGGCCATATTTTGTGCGGAATGTGTATCCGCATGGCGCTGTAGATTTGGAGAATCCAAAGGATGGTTCATTTTTCAAAGTAAACGGACACAGACTAAAACCGTACCTTAGCGCCGAACCATCAGAGGAGCTCCTGGTCTTACAGGAGCCGGTTTACCGTGCATAATCTTCCTCTGCCTACCACCAAACTTCGGTTATCCAGCCAAAACAGTGGACACTGTTTCAAATAAGTTTAGGGGTATGTATATACCATTTTGTATATATATGTGGATATTCTTGTCCGGTGCATATCCATTTTTATTATTTTTCTTTTCTTTAAAAAAAAAATTGTGTATATCTTACCGACAATTTTGACCCTTCAATAATTCTTCATGCAATGACAGTGAGGACACTGTCCAGTTTAAGTTTGGGGATACGCTCGGTACGCATTTCTAACATTCGCATTCATATGTATATTTTTGCATCTGCATACTAAAATCCATAAAAATCAGAAAATTTTCTAAAAACATAAAAACTTTTCTGTCAAGTTAGCTAGTGGGAGAACTCAGATTCAACATTTCGACGGTTTTGTTTGATAAGATAAGAATAACTAAATCTTATTTTTAGATTTTGAAAACCTGAAAGATAACTCTCCTTTGAAGTTAACTATAGCTGATATACGTCTTTACATCACACTGCACGTATCGTGAGTTTTGGAAATTTGATGACAAGTCTATTATGTCTAAAAACTTTTAAATGGATAAATGATTTTCTGAGGATCAAATAGGTTTGTTCTGAAATAAGTAATTTCAAGAATAGTTTATGAAGTGAAGTGAATATGAAGGGATGTTATTGATGCCTTAATTGGAACTAATTCTGAAAAATAACCCATCTGAAACTTGATTGGAATGATTACACACCTAACCCACTAAACACGTCTTTTATCCAAAAAAATAACTGAACTGCCGGTTATATCTCCGTTCGCATTGAATCATCATGATTTTCACGCTAAATTGTCTTTTGTTTTTGGGCCTAGGTAACTTGAGTAATTAAGTCCGCTGGGGTGTCTCTACACCTAATGCCCTAAAGCCAACTGTGTTGGGTGCATTGGCCCAAAGCTCGTTAAGAAGCCTAGAAAGTCCAGATTAAAACAAAGTCAAGCAAGTGTTCTCTCCGAGTTAAAATTCCTAACGGTTCTTTGTGTGAGAATAATCTTGACAAAAGACAGGTTTTTATAAAAAAATATTTCTAGCGGAGATATGAAGGTTTTATTCTATGATAAAGACTATTGCACGTTCACAGAGGTGTGTAAGAAATGAAAACAAGAAAAAGGTGGAGTGAAAAATAAGACCTAGTTTCCTGTTAAGGAAGATAGAAATTCTGAAATTGAAACCTTACTGGAAAACGAAACTTGAAAAATGCTTAACTCTTTATAAAACTTATGTGATCCTTTTTAAATTTTTATCTGGGCTTTATTTTGTGACGTGATGACTTTAATCGGTCCTTCTGAAACTTAACGACACTATTTGCACTGCACGTAAAGACATATAAAATCTTAAGTTAAATAAGAAGCGAGGTGTGAAAAATAAAGGTTCGAAAGTCTAGACTTAGGATAATAGAATTGTTATTTTTAGAACAAACCTTAGATTTTGAATCATAGTTATTTTGCAAAACTAGCTTGACCGGATTTTGTGGGTAGTATCCGCTGAAAACCCTCAGGAGACAACACTCCTCCTACTAGGGACACCTAGAGGTTTAACGACTTGTTGCACATGCTCAGTGCAATCGCGTTCCCTGCGAAAGTGAGGTTAGGAATTTTTTGTGAATAAATTGGCTTTGCTCGGGATGAGCAAATGATAAGTTTGGGGGTATTTGTTCATATCATATTTTTGCATTTTTATACCGCCCAATTTTTATCACATTGCTTATCGGTAGGTACTCTTGAGTCGTGTTTGCTAGTTAATTGCAGGATACAGGTTCTCAGCTCTAAATAGTGAAATTCATGAAAAAGCATGACAAAGTCCGGATTACTGCTAACCACAGATAAAACACGGGTCTCCGCTCTCTATCCGTATGTTGTCGCACACCAGTTTAAGGGACAAAATGGCAAATCAATGTCATTTTCATGCACAAAGCACAATGTCAACACAAGATCCAACATGTCTACGCGGAGCTCAAGAAAAATCATGGCAAAAGATCCACATCACATCACCTTTTGATCTGCTGAAATTCTGGAAAAATTGTGAAGAGCTTCTCAGAAACAACATATACCACACTGAAGAGTACATAAAACCAGGGAACCCCACAAAAACCGAGGAGCTAACTCACCTAGATGGCCGCGGATCCGCGGCCAACATGGGGTCTAGGCCGCAGATCCGTGGCCATATGGGCTCGTCAGATGGAAATTTTTCAGGGGTAGTTTGGTAATTTTATTTGGTGGCAGATTGTTGCCCTAGTTATCCAGTTTCCTGCCTATAAATAGCCCAGAACATTGCTAAGCCAAGGGTGCTTATTCTTATGTAAAATTTTAGGATATATTTTGTAGTTCTTCTTCCTCTTTTCATCTTTTCTCCATTAAAACTTTGTAGTGAGCTTTTTATGAGTGAAGGATGAATAAAAGAGTTCTTTTCCTTATCATACTTGTCTTGTTATTTTGTTAATTGTGATTGCTTGTAATTTTCATTTGCTAATCTAGTTGTTGTTATTTGTTGTTGTTTCTTTCTTGTTCTCTTTTTTCTTTATCCTTAACAACAATGATGCTTAAGCTTGATCCTTGCCAAGGTGATGTCTCAAATAGCTAGTTGTAATCTTCTAATCTCTTTCTTTCTATTTTCCTCCTTTTGTTGTATTTTCTTTTTCTTGTAATGGGTGAGTAGTTTTCTTACTTGTTAGGGTAGGATAAGGAAAGTTTGAGAGAAGGAAATCTTTCTCACTCTTTCCTTACCCAACATCTTAATTCGGACTCCCGTTAATTGAACCACAATCCGCTCCCTACGGCACCCTATCCTACATGATAGCGGTGATTCCTTAGTGAGACCGGTTGTGGTTGAATTAATCGGAGGTTAAGGCTAAGAGCCAAGAACGGACGGACAAGCACCAAAAGGAAGAACTTAAGCGTTGGAAAGCCTAGCTTATACTCGCAAGTTCCTTCCTAGTCGTGCTAATCCCCGTTGTTGCCGATTACCGTAACACCGATATTAAGAGTGGCAACGAAAGAAGTGAGCGACTCCTAACTCAAACTAACCTAATCCTAACCCTAACAAGCTATCTTTATATAACATTTTAGCACATAGTTAATCTCAAAACAAACCTGGACATTTGGACTTAACTCGTTAAAGCACATAGAAAAAGATTCCCATCTCCCTGCGGACGACCCGTACTCAACCGGCTAGCTACAAGCGAAACCGTCTTGATTGCGGTAATTAACTAAGCACGCAAAATCCAAACAATCAGTTGCTTCCCCTACTTGGAAGTCTGCCTTCGATAGGTTGGCCATCCCCACTCAGCGGACATCAGTCTTCAATAGGCGGACAACGACAACTTCTGACCAACGCAGGGGGCATGAGGGAGTCACCCCTATGGCTGAGACAATCCCATCTGCACGACATGCTCGCCGTCGTCACTGGCGCCGCGTAAGGAAGGCTGGGGGCAGCTCCCCTTCTGGACTAACTCCGTCAGCTCCCATGGTGGAAATCAATGCTGCTGTTCTAACTGGGAACAACTTTGAACCGCTTAGGAGGGTGTACAAGAACTCTCTGACCGCCGTGCTGAAGAGATCTCATCCACCTATGGAGATTACTACACAAAAGAAGCCGGAGCAGCCCCTTCAGCGGCTGTCCTCCAAAATTTATAAAGTCTGGCGACAGGTCCAGGAATCGGTGATTAACCATTAACCAGGACTACTATCGCCGGCCAAAGAAGCTCAAAGCTCAGCAAGAAAAGAGCCATCTCGAGGTACCACAGAAGATGTCATCCGTCTGGGTGCTCGCTGCAACGGCTCTCTCAACGTCAACCGCTCAAAAGAGAAGGAGGCCGGAGAAAGCCCCTGTGACCGTGGCGAACCGCAAAAGCGCTGAATTTAAACGCCCCAAGTCTGGGGGCATGGTAATACATACCGTTTATATGGCTTCCAGAAAAGAAGAAAGCCGTGCTTCTACGGGTCATCGACCGCTTACCCGATCGATAACGAAGGCTCAGGAACAACAGCAGCAGAAACTTCAGGAGATGCTGACTGCAATGGCCACACTCACTGGGCCAAAAGAAAATCCAGAGACCTCGGAGCAGCATCGGGAACAAGAAACTGATACTGAGTTCCTCCGAAGAATGCTCGAGAGGAAATAAAAAGAGGCTGCGGAGCAGGCAGCCAATATAAAACGAATAGCTATTTTGTTCCAAGACATGGCTGGGATGATGTTACAGCCGGAACCTCCAGCTGAAGACCCCCCGATCATCATTGAAGACAACAGAGGGGAGACATCGAACCCCCCCTCCGGCTCTTTCAGCAGCCAAAGAGGAGACCATCTCCAAGGCCGCTCTAGATGATTACATTGCTCAGCAAATACGAGCTCACCAGGCAAACGAAGTGGCTGGACAAGTCGTTAAGACTGGGCGACACTATCCAGGCTGGTATGACCAAATAAGATACCCGCCGGGATATACGATCCCTAAATTCCATGTATATAAAGGGACGGGGAATCCACATCAGCATGTCACTCAATTCAGAGCCTTATGCGGCAACACCGGGGGTGACGATAAACTTCTGCTCCGCCAGTTTGTTGGTAGCTTGTCGGAGACGGCATTCGAGTGGTATTCTGAACTTCCAAATGACTCCGTCAAGACTTTTGCAGAGATGGAGCTACTATTCACCCAGCGTTTCGCAAGTGCTAGTGAACGCACCCCAATAACAGCATTGATCGATGCCAGGGTGAAGCCAGGTGAAACGTGGGTGCAGTACGCAATACGATGGCGGAATTTGTGGTCGAAATATGAGCAGCGCATCGAAAAAGCGCCGGCAGTGGGTATGTTCGTAGGCACTCTTGACCCTCAAGCTACCATTTCCCAATTCATGATGTTCTTCAAGCCGACCACGTTCCAGGCCTTGATTGACAAACTGGCCTAAATGGACCAGATGGGCCATAGACCGTCTCCTTCAAAGCCGGAGCCGCTGAGCGAAAAGGGTAAAGGGAAGGTGACCTTCATTGCGAATACTCAACAGCAGCCCAGTGGCCCAAAACTAACTGATCGCCTAGACGAGAGGCGGCAATTCTATAATGAGAAGATAAAGCGCCCTTATTCGTTTTCCCGAGACAAAACGAAGAGATTGTTTGAGCTAGCGGTGCGCAACAGGCTCATCAATCTGCCGAATCCAAATTGACCGTTGCAACCCGGCGAGGCTAATAGTCCCAATTATTGCCCCTACCATCAAACGGTAAGCCATCCAATTGAAGATTGTTTCGTCTTCAAAGGCTGGATCGAAGATCAATTCCAACAGGGCAAATTTGCCCTGTCCGAGAATTGGAAGGTGAACCCGCCACAGCCACACGCTCCCAAGAAGACGGACACACCAGGAGCATCATGCTCCTTCATAGAAGAAGCTCCATGGGAGGTCGCTCTTTCAGTCAAAACTAAAAGAATGTTGAAGGATCTCCAAACATGCCCGACAATCAGGTGAAAAAAACCCACTAGAACCTGAGATCATCGAGGGAATGCTGAAACCGCGCCCAACTCCAAAGATTGGTGGTGATAGCCAAGCCGCTCACACCCAGCCGTCAAAGTCTTTGAAGAAGAAGAAGAAGACCAAAAATCCCGTGAAGCCTGGTGACAAGCGCACGGACCTGCAAAAACAGATTGACGCGTTGGAAGAATATAATCAAAAAGCGCGGACTCTAGTCGCACTCCAAGAATTTCTTAGCCACGTCCTTGAGGACGGAGATGATGACAATGGAGAAGACTCGTCGGATGAATCTGAAGATTATGTGGCAAGTTGCCATGTGATCTCTCACTCATCGATAGACGATGAAGAAGCTCCTTACACAAAGAAACTGGGGGCAGATCCTGAGCCGGAATTTCTAGGGCCGTCAGACGAAATGATTGATGCATTCTTGAACGAAGCTCTTCTTAAAAGCAAAGCTGCTCGAGAGCGTGAGATGGCTATATTCGAAAAAGCCAAACGCCGGCGACTGGACGAAAAGGTTGAAACACTCCCGCCAGATCAAAGTACATCTGTCGCAAATAAAAGCAGGTTCAAGACGAGGAAGAGGTTCGCCAAAGCCATATCGATGGAAATGAAGCTGCCACCCTCCGAAGGAAACACTCTTGGTGAAGCAGAAATACATCCTAGCTACTGCTTATATCATCGAAAGATTGCGCACCCCACCGAAGAGTGCAACGCTTTTAAAAGATGGTGGCAGGGATATGTTACTCACCGTCAACGTTTCAAGCGGATGAAACGCAAAGCTCGTCGCGAGCAAAGAAATACGACCGAGGAGCGCAAAAGAACTGCCGGCAACTGCCATATGGTTGACTATGGGGAATCGCAAGTTCTCACCTTTAGGAGTGATTCTGATGAAGAAATAACTCTTGGCCCTCTCTTCAAAGAATCCACTTCGGGAAAAGAGGAAGAACCGAAGAGCTGCGAGAACATTCAGCTGCGCAATCGCACATTACCTGAAAAGAATCTCGGACCTGCAAATAAGGGCTCGAACAAAAAGGATAAGGGGAAAGAAAAAGTCCCTGAGAATATCGCCCTTGATGATCGATTCGTTGAAGAGCTGACAGCCAAAGACCCGCCAAAGAAAAGTAAGGTGGATTACAACGTTCTGGCACACTTGAGGAGGTTACCTTCGCAGCTGAGTATCCTCGATGCCCTCTTATTATCAAAAGAAGCGAGAGATTCGTTGATCAAGGCGTTACAAGTGCCTGAACAATTCCAAGCTTTCCTCGCCGAAGAAAAGATGAAGGACGAGTTGGAAGAAATGCACACAGCTGATCACCTTCGGCGATGGAGATCTTCTCCTCGGGACGTGTGAGCATAACCGTCCCCTATATGTCTCCGGATACTGTTATGATATCAAGATAGGCAAAATCATGGTTGACAATGGGTCCTCCGTCAATCTCCTTAATGTGAGAGTGTTGAAGGAAATCTGTATGAGCGTTCAGCACCTCGCTCGTGATAAAATCACCATTTCCGGGTTTGCCTCCCAGTCATCATGGGCGCTTGGGTCTGTAATATTGATACTACACTTTGGGCTGCTCGTCACGGACATCAAGTTCTACGTCATTGACGCTAAGACCTGCTATAATGCTTTGCTCGGCCGGCCTTGGTTACACGAGTACAGCATCATCCCTTCTACACAACATCAGTGTATGAAGTATTTCAAGGATGGTCTCGAGTATACCGTAACAGGAGAGCTGAACCCATTCTCTGTGAATGAAGTCCGAAAATACGAAGATGCAAAATACTTCTTACCATATTTTGAGGACACGGAAAGATGTCATAAACCGAAGAACAAAGCCATCACTACTATTCCGGTCTTCGGGAGTGATACCGAGGAGGAAGAAGAGATAGTTTATTCAGGGCCGCCCTAATGCAACAAGCCGGGACCGTCCATCCCTATGTTGAACTTTGGCAGCGACTCGGAAGATGGGGTCAATGTCGTATTCTCTGCTCGGCCATCGATACAAGCCGTCGCTGATGAAGATCAAAATTTGCAAGTTGCCATGGTTCTACGGGAGCATTACAAAGATCTCGACGCACTTGAAACTTATAGTGTGCAGGAACTGCAAACATCCTACGTCCCTCCCAGGCAAAGAGATGAAAAGGCGATCTTATTTTACCGATCCACGGAAACCAAAGCGGAGAAAGAAATTTGGCATGGTGCGGATTCTACACTTGACAGGCTCCAGCCCATTCGTCTGCCTAGATATTACACGGAAGGCTTGAAAAGGCTATTGAAGCACCAAGGGGTACCCTTCAGATAGACTGCTCGACAAGCTCGGTTCTACAACATGATCTGGGACGTCCCCGGAACTCAGCGAAAGTTGCCCAACGGGAGAATGGAAATGGTCGGCCTTGGATATGTCCAATCCAAGAAACGGGAACGAGTCCATGGTAGTTACGTCATACATGACTTCGATGAAGAAGGAGACGCCCTGTTAAAAGACGCTGACCCTGAACCAAAACGAGATCCTACCATCAAAATGCTGAGTCCGTCGTTTGAAGAACGGATGGACAAGCTAATAAGGGAAGCGTGTCAAAAGGTTCGGGATGACCATAATCGCGAAATGGCCATCTATGAGAAAACCAGAACGCAGCGCCTCCTTCAGCAGGTTGCGAAAAATGAGAATGCTCTTCCTTGTCAACCCGTCATACAAAAGGCCCGACGCAGAGGCAAAAATAAATCAAAAAGCGGGAAAGGCGTTCGACGGCGATAAAGCGGGACCAAGAAGCCACGCGATCGGGAATCGAGCAATCCGGATTCGTCTCTTATAAAGAAGATGGGTCGAGCATACTCTTTTCCCCAGGACAAAACACAGAAGATACTTGATCTTGCCATAAAACATCAAATGATTACCCTCCCAGAGTCCAAGCACCCCGAGCAAGCAGGTGAAGTTAATCACCCAGATTATTGCTTCTATTACCGAGCAATATGACATCCTCTCGAAAACTGCTTCACATTCAAAGACTGGGTAGAAGACCAGTATTAGCAAGGCAGGTTCGCTCTATCCAGCAGCTGGAGGGTAACTCCGCCACAGAAGCATGAATCAAAAACCGCGCCTACAGCGAGAGTAGAACCAGATCAACATCGGTCATGGAAGCGATCTCGTACTTGTCATATAATAATGTTTTCAGAAGAAGGACCCGAGAATACGGATGACCTCCCCTGGTGCTTCGAAGACAGTGATGGCGAGGTGATCTCAGAATTTTCACCGGCGCCAAAAGAGCTGGAAGATGGAATACATACTGCTGCAGATAACCTCAAGAAAATTGATTTGGGGACGGCAAGTGACCCGCGACCGACATTCGTCAGTGAGCTGTTGTCTGAAGAAAGGGTGGCTACGCTAAAAGACGTGCTCATGCAGCATAGGGATTCCTTCACATGGAACTATTCCGAGATGCCAGGACTAGATCTAGAGATTGCTGTACACAAATTGGCAATATCTCCGGACGTCAAACCGATCAAACAAGCACCGAGAAGAATGCGGCTCGATCTTGAGATGAGCATCAATGCCGAGGTCAAGAAGCTAATCGACTCCGGCTTCATCCAAGAAGTACAGTATCCTGACTGGATCGCCAACATCATCCCAGTGATGAAGAAAAATGGGACGGTGCGCATATATGTGGACTTTCGGGATCTCAATAAAGCCTGCCCGAAGGATGACTTCCCAGTACCGATTACCGAACTAATGATAGACAACACCTCCACTCACGAAGTCTTCTCCTGCATGGACGGCTCGTCAGGATACAATCAGATAAAGATGCATCCCGAAGACCAGAAGCATACCGCTTTCCGGACCCCTTTGGGTATATTCTGCTACAAGGTGATGCCCTTCGGTCTAAAGAACGCCGGTACCACCTATCAGAGGGCCATGACGAAGATCTTCGATGACCTAATACATGAAATCGTCGAATGTTATATCGACGACCTCGTAGTTAAAAGCAAATCATACGAGGAACATCTAGAGCATCTGAAGATCGTATTTCAACGCCTTCGGCAATACAACTTGAAGATGAACCCTCTCAAATGCGCGTTCGGAGTTTCCTCGGGCAAGTTCCTAGGATTCGTCGTACGACATCGAGGCATCAAGATAGACCTGTCGAAGATCAAGGCGATCATGGAAATGCCCCCGCCAAAGACTCTCAAGCAGCTGCGATCTCTCCAAGGAAAGCTCGCATATATCCGGCGATTCATAGCCAATCTTTCCGGCAAGTGCCGCCCCTACAGTCACTTGATGAAAAAGGGAACCCCGTTTGTCTGGGATCACAAATGCCAAAGCGCACTGGACGAAATCAAGCAATACCTGCAGAATCCGCCAGTGCTGGCCGCTCCCGTTAAAGGAAAACCTCTCGTCCTGTATACGACAGCCCTCGAAGGTTCTTTAGACGCGCTGTGGGCACAAGAGAACGATCAAGGGAAAGAGAGAGCCCTCTACTACTTGAGTCGAGTTCTACTGGGGGCAGAAAGCAACTACGCCCCCATCGAAAAACACTGCCTGGCGTTGATCTTCGCGATAACGAAGCTCAGACACTACGCGTTGGCGCATGAGGTCCATCTCATATCAAAAGTGGATCCTCTCAAATACCTGATGTCGAAGGCCATATTAACAGGGCGGGTCGCTAAATGGGCCCTGCTCTTGATGAAGTTCTCGATAACTTATCGTCCCTTTAAGGCAGTGAAGGGCCAGGCTATCGCCGACTTCTTCGCGGAGCATCCGATACCTGATGACTCTCCCTTGAACTGCGAATTGCCGGACGAAGACGCGTTTGACACAGTCGACGGGGAGAGAAGAGAGAATGATACCCGGTGGGAACTCTATTTTGATGGGGCATCTTCCATGAAGAAGCGCAAACAAAGCACCCCTATAATCAAATCAGGGGTAGGTCTCATCTTCGTGACTCCACAAGAGGGATAATGCGCTTTGCCTTCTCCTTAACAGAGCCGAGGACGAACAACGAAGCCGAATATGAAGCTTTGATAGCAGGTCTTGAGATCGCCGTCGACATGGGAATTGAAAACCTCCTCATATATGGAGACTCCCAACTAGTCGTTAGTCAAGTAAATGGCGACTATCAAACGTGCAAGCCAAAGTTGGTGAAATACGGCGAGAGAGTGCAGCAATTGCTGACTCAAATCCTTGCATATGCCCTAGAGAGCATACCGCGTGCGGAAAATAGCAAGGCGGATACGTTAGCCAAGCTCGCTAAAGAACTGGCTGACGAAAACCTCGATGACATGAGGATCGTTATGCAAAGCCGTCGGGTTCTTGCACCGGCAGAAATATCTCCGAAGTCTTCCGAAGAAAAGGGAGCGACCGAGCAAATGGCTCTGCAAATAAAAGACCAGGAAAAGGCTGAGGATTGGAGATAGATCTTTATAGACTACTTCAAATCCCGTCGAACACCTGAAGATGTGTCCTCGAGACATCAGCTTATGAAACGAGCTCTGTCTTTCGCCTTCGTCAATGATACTCTGTATAAGAGGTCATTTGATTCTCTATGGCTAAGATGCCTGGGACCTGAAGAGGCAAAGAGAGTTGTCCAAGAAACTCACGATGGACTCTGCGGTTCTCACCAAGCCGGCCCGAAGATGAAGCTGAAGATTAAAAGGATGGGCTACTATTGGCCCACGATGATCAGGACTGCCTCGAATACGCGAAGCAGTGCCACTCGTGCCAGATTCACGGGGACTTTATCCATCAGCATCCAAATCCACTACATCCAACGGTGGCTAGCTGGTCGTTCGAAATGTGGGGAACTGACATAATCGGCCCCATCGAACCAGCATCGTCCAGAGGACATCGATTCATTTTGGCAACAACTGATTACTTCTCCAAATGGGCAGAAGCAGTACCGCTGAGGGAAGTGAAGACGGAGAATATCCTCCACTTCTTCAAGACACACGTCAGTTATCGGTTCGGCACTCCGCGACGGATTATCTCCGATAATGGGCTAGCCTATAGAAGCCACAAGATCAGCCGCTTCGCACAACAGCATAATATAGACTGGAGATATTCTTCGGTCTATAATCCCTGAGCTAACGGTCTAGCTAAGTCTTTCAACAAGACCTTGACGAAGATCGTGAAAAAGACGGTGTCTCGAAATAAGAAGGACCGGCACGAGAGACTGCATGAAGCTCTCTGGGCGTATCGAACTACGTTCAAAATGGCTACGAACACAACGCCGTATGCATTGATGTTCAGGAAAGAAGCAGTACTCCCCCTCGAGATAGAGTTACCCTCTCTACGAATGGCGGTTCACTACGAGCTAACAGACGAAGAAAATGCTCACCATCGGCTTGAGGAGCTAGACGCCCTTGATGAAACTCGTCTCATGGCGCAACAAAATCTGGAGGCTTATAAAGCAAAGATGACGCACTCATATGAGAGATTGACTAGGCCGAGAACATTCTGCCAAGACGAACTCGTGCTAGTGGTCAAAAGACCTATGATCCCCAATCGTGCCAAACGGCGGAAATTCGAGCCGAACTATGAGGGCCCGTATATCATAGAAAAAGTTTACCAGGGAGGAGCATACCTACTCATGGACATGCATGATGAAAGATCTTTCAGGCCAATAAACGGTCGGTTCCTAAAAAAATACTACGCCTGACGAGTCATGGCCTAGGTCAATGATAGATGACGATGCCTATATCCGCTCTCTATCTTCCTAAGCCCAAAAATCTATAAGTAGTAACCGGCAAATGGACCGAAACGTCCTAAAACTAACAATGGACCGAAACGTCCTTAAACTAACAACGGACCGAAATGTCCTAAAACTAACGACAGACCGAAACATCCTTAAACTAACGATGGACCACTATGTCCTAAAACTAGCTGTTGAACGAGACGTCGATAAACTACTGTGGACTGCAGCATCCCAAGGCTGACACAAAAAAAAAAGAATAAAAAAAAAGAAAAAGAAAACGGTATGTCCATAAGCAAAATGGGCACGGATGAAAACCCGAAAGGGCTCCGTGAGTAAAAACAGCAGGGCTACCGGCGAGTTTTGTGAAAACCCGAAAGGGCGCAATCTCGTTAAAAGACACTTACAAGGTCCTCTCAACCTTGTAAGGAGAAACCACCAGCGTGAGATCCTTACGACTCACAAGGGAGCAACACACTTAGGGATCCCCACGATTCCTAAGGAGAAATTACACTTACGAGATCCTCACGACTCGTAAGGAGAACCCTCTTATGAGACCTTCATGGCTCATAAGATTCAAAAGTCTTAAGCTACAGGGATCTGAGCCTGTTCTTAAGTAGCCACCACAACCTCCAATGCAGCCCTACAAGCGGCTCAATGCTGACCCTTGTATACAATCCACGGGCATGAATAAGCATTTCCCTAACAAAGTCCCATCCATGACTAGGGATATGTTTGCACAGTGAACCCTCCTTGTAAGCCCTCTCGACTTATGAGGAGAAAACACTCTTGTAAGATCCTTACGACTTATAAGAGAACGCACACTTAGGAATCCTCACGATTCCTAAGGAGAAAACACACCTACGTGATCCTCACGACTCGTAGGGAGAAACACCTTTATGAGACCCTTACGGCTCGTAAAGTTAAAAGTCTTAGTCGACAGGATCCTAACCATGTTTACTAAGCCACCTTTGTTCGACATCGACAGAGACAAATGATGATTCGCTCCTGGAAATATCCTAGTTGTAGCGGTGCTGATGCCGAAATCGGTGTCCAATCCCAAACTCCCAGCGAAAAGCCAGCGAGCCACAAATGCATACGAAACAGCCGAAATGATTGGGCAACTTGCAAATCAGCAAGTAAAAAAAGTATGCGCACAAAAACAGCCGAAATGATTGGGCAACTCGCAATAAAAAGCAGCGAGCAAATAAATACAAAATAGCCAAAATGATTGGGCACCACGAAAAATAGCCGAAATAATTGGGCAATCGCGACTTTCGCGATATAAAAGCTGAAATGATAGAGCATCGCGGAAAGAAAAATATATAAAATGAAACCTTTTGCCCTATAGGTGATATCACGTCAATCCCCGTATACAATCCAGGGGCGCAAACAAAGAGGGAATCACACCTTCCCTCCCCAGGCTCCATCAGAAGAAGAAGCCAGATCTCAACGGTTCACAGACAGCCTGGAAATCATCTCAACATGCGTGTCATTACAACAGACGCAACATCAAGCAAAGCAGAACCGCGGCAATTCTCAGTTCAATGACTCGGCGGTGCACAGATGATCGAGAGTCAAACCCCGACTCCGTGAAATGTGGATAAAGTCAACCCTTACTGATTACGTGGAACGCGGCCTATGTCAATCCTGACCCCGTGGGAAACGTCCAGAGCGGATCCTGGTCCTCGCAGAACACGGTTATGTCAATCCGACCCCGTGGGAAGCATCCAGAGCGGAGCCTGGTCCTCGCAGAACATGGCTATGACCCCATGGGAAGCATCCAGAGCGGAGCCTGGTCCTCGCAGAACATGGCTATGACCCCGTGGGAAGCATCCAGAGCAAATTCCTGGTTACGTGGAATGCGGCCTATGTCAATCCTGACCCGTGGGAAACGTCCAGAGCGGAGCCTGGTCCTCACAGAACACGGCTATGACCCCGTAGGAAGCATCCAGAGCAAATTCCTAGTTACGTGGAACGCGGCCTATGTCAATCCTGACCCCGTGGGAAACGTCCCGAGCGGATACTGGTCCTCGCAGAACACGGCTATGTCAATCAGACCCTGTGGGAAGCATCCAGATCAAATTTCTGATCACGTGGAACACGGCCTATGTCAATCCTGACCCCATGGGAAATGTCCAGAGCGGAGCCTGGTCCTCGCAGAACACGGCTATGTCAATCAGACCCCATTGGAAGCATCCAGAGCAAATTCCTGGTCACATGGAACACGGCCTATGTCAATCCTGACCCTGTGGGAAACGTCCAGAGCGGATCCTGGTCCTCGCAAAACACGGCTATGACCCCGTGGGAAGCATCCAGAGCAAATTCCTGGTCACGTGGAACGTGGCTTATGTCAATCCTGACCCCGTGGGAAACGTCCAAAGCGGAGCCTGGTCCTCACAGAACACAGCTATGTTAATCCTGACCCTGTGGGAAGCGTCCAGAGCAAATTCCTGGCCACGTGGAACACGGCCTATGTCAATCCTGACCCCATGAGAAACGTCCAGAGCGGATCCTGGTCCTCGCAGAACACGGCTATGACCCCGTGGGAAGCATCCAGAGCAAATTCCTGGTCACGTGGAACGCGGCTTATGTCAATCCTGACCCCGTGGGAAACGTCCAGAGTGGAGCCTGGTCCTTACAGAACATGGCTATGACCCCGTGGGAAGCATCCAGAGCAAATTCCTGGTCACATGGAACACGGCCTATGTCAATCCTGACCCCGTGGGAAACGTCCAGAGCGGATCCTGGTCCTCGCAGAACACGGCTATGACCCCGTGGGAAGCATCCAGAGCAAATTCCTGGTCACGTGGAACGCGGCTTATGTCAATCCTGACCCCGTGGGAAAGTCCAAAGCAGAGAGAAACGTCCAAAGCAGAGTCTGGTCCTCGCAGAACACGGCTATGACCCCGTGGGAAGCATCCAGAGCAAATTCCTGGTCACGTGGAACGCGGCTTATGTCAATCCTGACCCCGTGGGAAACGTCAAGAGCGGATCCTGGTCCTCCAAGAACACGGCTATGACCCCGTGGGAAGCATCCAGAGCAAATTCCTGGTCACGTGGAACGCGGCTTATGTCAATCCTGACCCCGTGGGAAACGTCCAGAGCGGAACCTGGTCCTCGCAGAACACGGCTATGACCCCGTGGGAAGCATCCAGAGCAAATTCCTGGTCACGTAGAATGCGGCTTATGTCAATCCTTACCCCGTGGGAAACGTCCAGAGCGGAGCCTGGTCCTCACAGAACACGGCTATGACCCCGTGGGAAGCATCCAGAGCAAATTCCTGGTCATATGGAATACGGCCTATGTCAATCCTGACCCCGTGGGAAACGTCCCGAGCGGAGCCTGATCCTCACAAAACATGGCTATGACCCCGTGGGAAGCATCCAGAGCAAATTCATGGTCACGTGGAACGCGGCTTATGTCAATCCTGACCCTGTGGGAAACGTCCAGAGCGGAGCCTGGTCCTCGCAGAACACGGCTTTGACCCCGTGGGAACCATCCAGAGTAAATTCCTGGTCATGTGGAACGCGGCTTATGTCAATCCTGACCCCGTGGGAAACGTCTAGAGTGGATCCTGGTCCTTGCAGAACACGGCTATGTCAATCCTGGCCCCGTGGGAAGCGTCCAGAGCAAATCCTGGTCCCGTAGAACACGGCTAAAGTCAATTTTGACCCCGTGGGAAACGCCCAGAGCAACTCCTGACTCCGCGAAGTGCGGATAATGGCAACACCATCAATCACTTACAGGTCCTCTCGACCCGTAAGGAAGAAAACTCTCTTGTAAGATCCTTACGACTTATAAGAGAAAATGCGCTTAAGAATCCTCATGATTCCTAAGAAGAAAATACACCTACGAGATCCTCTCGACTCGCAGGGAGAAAAGTCTTCATGAGACCCTCACGACTCATGAAATTGAAAAGTCTTAGGCAGCAGATCTAAACCTGCTTTCTAAGCCATCACTGCCTCTCGAAGAATTCAAAACGGAATGCTCTCTCTGTCATCTGCAGGCTATGCTTACTAGAGTGACATGCTGATAACAAAGAAAAGAAGAAAGCAAATAGATGACATAAGACATTGCGAAAGAAATGTATCTTTTATTCATAAATTCAATTGGATACAAACTACATCTTATGAAAGAATAAAAAAAAGTGGATACATTTTATTCAAAATTACAAATGGTACAAAAACAATTATTGAGAGGGAAGCATTTTCAATAGACCAATTAACCGCTCGCGCACTTTCCTCAGCCCCTTTTCATGGTCAGCTGCCACGGCCAACTCTACTTCAATCTGAGCTCGTTGTTGCAGATAAGATGAAAGTTGCTCGTCAACGACCCGCTGAGCCACCTCACGACCTTGTGCATCTCGTTTAATGAGGTCGAGTTTCTGCCTCAACGTTAGCCCGTCAGAAATACATCGTAGAAGG
This sequence comes from Agapanthus africanus, assembly GCA_030015575.1. Taxonomy (NCBI): domain Eukaryota; kingdom Viridiplantae; phylum Streptophyta; class Magnoliopsida; order Asparagales; family Amaryllidaceae; genus Agapanthus; species Agapanthus africanus. The sequence continues at coordinate 673,075,115 of JASDDO010000022.1, read as the reverse complement.
CTTTCAAAGATGACTTTCAGCTGTGCAGCGTTTGCATCAGCTTGAGCATGCAAACGAGCAGATTCGCTTAAAGTCTCCTCGCGCTCCTTATGCCTCAAAGCCGCTTTTTGTTCAAGATGGCGGAAGTAAGGGGTGCTCTCCTCAACCCATGCAGTCCGCTGGGAGTTCACAGCCAAGACCCCGGGGGCAGGACGTCTAAACTCAAGCTCATGCAGACAGGCCTCGATTTTCCTGCAATGATTAACCCAGGACTCCACGATGCCTTCATTATGAAAGTGTACAAGTGTCGCCAGCATGGGATTAACCTCAGCAGCAAAATCTACGGCAAGGGCAAGAGTCTCCGCATCAAGCTCCTCAAGATGATCGATCAACGTGCGCAGGCTATTCACAGCACCTTTGGAGGAGGGGCGTCGAGAGAAGGGGCCTGCTGGCATTATGAATTGATACTCAAACGGAGTTGAAGTCGGTGTCACAGCTACAAAGCAAATCACGGTCAAGTAACGGTTCAAGAAATAAAGGAGGTTCATGAACAACGGAGTTTACTATACCGGCTGCAGCAGGTGGCAAGACTGGGAGTACCGGCGGTACAACTGTTCATTCATCTCCTCCATCAAGCTGTAGGGCTGCAATTAAAATAAAGAAGAATTAGAAAAGATTTGACTACCCGTCAAAGAAAAGAAGAGACGTCAGCTAAAGGCTGTACTCACCAGCTCCGCTAGAAGAGGCAATCTCTGACTAAAAGGAGAAGTGTGGGTGTAGCACCTGATACAGGTGATCAAAAAGGACTCCTGCAAGGATATAATAATGCAATGTCAGTACATGAAGTATACTGCCTACAATGAAGCTGATGGATCATAAATCCGCACCTTCCAGCATTTAAGAGAGTACGAGAGAAGGTAAAGGAGCGGTCACCGTCAAAGCAGCAACTGGAGACGCTTCCTCGGATGGCATAGCCCCAACGCTCATCACACCTGCATTAGAAATAAGAGAAACACTGTCAAAAGAAATTGAAAGGGATTGCAGAATAAAGGGGAAAGTGATGACCCAAAATCTACCTGGTGAGTCGCCTGTCGAGACCGCGACAAGGGCGTCACTGGATGCAGTGAATGCTTCACCCTCTTCCATCGGAACGGTCTCGCCACCCGTAGCCTCATCTCCCGATTCCATGAGAATCGTCGTGACACTCGCAGCGCCCGGCAACGGCAAGGAGCCGCAAGGGGAAAGAGCGACAATTGGAGCAGTGCCCGACTCTTGAGAAAGAGTGGATACCTCGAGCTCGACGATTGTAGCCATTTCACCTACCGCTACCTCGGGCTCGGCGATTATAGCTGTCTCACCTGCCGCTACCTCAGGCTCGGTGGTTGTCTCCATGTCACCTACCACTTCCTCGGCAAGACTCGGCCCTACCGGATAGGATATATAAGAACCTGAAAATTAAAGCTTTGACAAAAGAACCCAATGTCACGTTACCTTAGGTCGATTTTTCGATTGCCTCCCGAGCCACACGTGCTGCCTATCTGTGGGCGGTAGACAAGGCAGCCGAAGTATCCTCTGAAGGAGTAGGGGCAGGGGTAACAGCGCTTGGACCTGCACCCGCATCCAAGGCGGCGGTACGCTCCCTTGCCGCGCGCATCCTACGTTTCCTTTCCGCCCAGGCCGTGAGGGCAGATCTTCTAAAGACCTCCTTCAACGGGACATCATCGTCCGCGCCAATAGTTACCTCTGGAGCCGTTATGGCATCCGTCATCGGTTGCTTAAGTGAAGCTTCTTTCGGCAATACCGGTGGAACTGAGACTTCGATAGCTGACCCGGGAAGCGTCTCCGCACCGCCCTGTGAAGTTGGTGTTATGCCTGGAATAACCTGGGTAGAGGTAGTTCCTGTAATAAGATGAAAAGGAGGGGTCAGATTACCCATAAGAAACGGGAGCGGAAACGCGGTGAACCGAGATATACCGATGCCTAAGGATGCTCGAAGTCTTTCCTCTTCCTCAAAATTCTTGAGAGAAGCTACGAAAGCTTCTTCAGTGGAAATGCCTGTTAAAAGGGGGAAAAGTGTCGGTCAAAACATGATGATAAAAATATGATGCAATGACGAAAGATACAGCTGATGGTTACCTGATTGTGCGAGGATGGCCAGTCCCGCTTCGTGGCTTGCCAATTGCTCTGAAGCTGCAATGGCAGCCGCCAGATCAGTATTATCTGGCGGCATGAATAGACCCTCGTTTGTCCCATACTCGCTTAGGCCCTCGCCATAAGGAGCGTGAGGCTCCTGGCCGAGTACAACGTCGACAAAAAGGATCGACTTTTTCTTCCTCTTCTGCGAGCGAGCTCCGGTCGCAGCTTGCGCTTGGTAGGCACTTTAGGACGACGAGTCCCGATATCTGAACCCACGCCAGAATCGAGGGAAGCTACAGTCACTGTTTCTACAGGAGCCCGGGGTATCGGTAGCTCGGGCCTGTCATGCGGGGCTTCGATCACGACGGCTTCTCTTAAGGGAGGTGAGACAATAGTCCGTCACTTCAGAAGGACGTTTCGATCACCAGCAGGGGGTGCACCTTTGCGATCGAGCAGTAGTCGCTTCTCCTCCCTGATGACGGCGCCCATTGAATGCTGGTACCACGCCACATACACACTAAGGGCCTTCGGGACCCGTGTTTATGCGCATGAAATGATGCAGCGCATTTCGCATTCCCTCTTTAGTGACAGCAGGTTCTAACAAGAAAGCCTCAAGCGGGACTCCCTGATTGTAGCTCAGCTGCTGGGCAAAACGGTGTGGGTTGTATCTCATGAATAATGCCGCATCATTTTGCCTAAACACTAGAAAGCCCGGTCTGATGGAATATAAATGAAGGATTTCTCGAGCTTTCAAAACAGAGGCTCCATCTTTAAAAATGTCCCGCAATGGCTGCACCGTTGTCGCGGACTCTTTGCCGATAATCAGGATCTTGTCGGTGAAAGTCATGCCATCTCCAACCGTCCGAGGAAGAAGGAGCAAACCTCTAGCTTCCCGCGGTGACGGATTTACAATAGATGCGTTGACTAATCGCATAATCTGGGGGAAGCCGCACCTGTCGTAGAAGGACGGCCTTTTATGGATACCGAAAACGCCAAGTGCATGTAGCTCGAGCCATGACATGAAGTAATGCATCGAGAAGTTCACATGCTGCACTCCGGGTTCAGTAGTAGCCGCCGCTTGGCTAAGGCCGTAATACAGATGAGCTAACATGGCAACCCCGACAGCCACTTTCACCCTAATAATCATTCGGTGAGCTGGATAAAAGACAGACGGCCTCATACGGCGAAGGTGTATCGGGAGCGCAAACCAGCTCAACCATAGCCCAAGAAACCCCAAGAAGAACGTTTCCTCATCAATCCCAGGGACTGTGACCTCCGCGAAAGAAACAACTGGAGTGTTGGGAAGGAAGAAACTCTTTTGATGTGCCTCCACCATTGGGAAGTTGTTTAAACCTAAACCGAAAGGGTCGTCAAGTTTGGCGAATTTAGCAGCCTCCTTCGAGAGGACTTCCCGGATGGAGAAAACGAGCAATGAAATCCTCGAAATTAACCCCGCGGCTCCCAGATTCGAGAAAAAGGCCCTCATAAATATTCAACACTTTGATTAAACTAGGGAACTGGTATTGAATGGCGTTCTCCGGGGTAAGGCCTGTCACCACTGGCTTGGCACCAAAAATGTATTCATTTGTAGGAAGCAGTTCCTCATAATGCTCCCCCATAACCGGTAAGCCAGAAACTTCTGCAAATTCCTCTAAAGAAATTGATACTTCTCGGTCCAGCGAAAGGAAGGTGTGAGTAGGAATATTCCACTGCTCCAGAAAGGCCTTAACCCACCAGGCGGGAAGCGTAGAATACTGGAAGAGAGAAGCATAAATGGCGGGATACAATCCAAGCCTCAACAACTGTGACTTCTTCGCTGACAGAATGTAACGGGCCCATTGCAGATAGCCAGCTGGATGACGAGGAATTAGGCCAATCATATATGGTTTTCCCCACGGTCGCGCCTTGCCTTAACAAATACGTCGCCCCAGGGTATCCAAAGCCATTGGAGGTTGAACGGGTATCGAAGCCATAGCGGCTGAAGAAGACCACTCAAAGTCCAGTTGACTTCTTCCACGGTATAGTTCACCGGGGGTGGGTCGGCGTAATGGATCGCCATGATGGGCTCTGAGGGTACCGCGCACGAAAAGCTCTGTCGACCCTTAATAATCTGATTATACCATATCCCCCAAAGGTGAAGATTATTATGTTCTGGGTCATGATCTTTGATCAATACTAAGACTTCCCGGTCCACAGGCGCTCCAAGGAATCCTCCCTCTGAACGAACAAACGGGAAAAAGGGATCGAAAGACATGTCGCCTGCGCGAAAAGGGACAAAAGTCAACTGTCAGTACGATAATTTAATTTAAATTCTGGCAGTTGGTACTTTAGAATTTGTACCACACTTCAATGCAGTGAAGAGGGCCCAAAAGGGGCCCACAAAATCTAGATGACAGTTCATCATTAATAAAACAGCCTCATCATTTGATGAGGCTGTCATTAAATGAGGAAATCCTCAAGAAATTCTCATTAAATGAGAGATCCCTCGGGCAGAGGAGTAAATCTCCCTTTGAGAGCAGTGCTCTGTGACAGAGTGACACTTGTCAAACTCTAATCATGAAGGAATAAAAATTCCTCAAAAGCCTTGCTCTGGAAGAAAATGATGGAATAATCCATCAAGAAAATTTAAAACAATTTTTTTTATATATGATTGATCATTTCTTTGTGTGTCGGTAATTAGAAAATGAATAGAATCACAATCAAAGAATTATTTGACCGCAATCAAACTACGGTGTCAATTGTAGTTCATGAATGAGTGCGGATCGTCCACAGGGATTGCACGATTCGTTTGTATTATGATATGCTTGAATTGAAAAGTTAAGCTAAGATAAACGAAAACATGATTCAAGAATTTATCAATTGATTCAGGTGTCGCGATGTTTAATCAAGAATCAAGAAACTGATAAACAAACAAGAATTGGGTTTCGATAATATTTCCAAACAAAAAGTCAAGAATCTAAAAGAGGCTCGTAGGAATCGATCGGATCGATAGACGTGATGTAATCTAAAGATTTCGTGTTCTTGTCCTTCGAAGGATTGATACTAGATCGATGATAATCGACGAGAGTTAGGGATTTCTTGATGAAACTAAGGTTTCATCTTTTAACCCTTGTTCTTTCGTCGATATCATTCCTTTTCTAGCCTCTACCAAATTCAAGAAACGATCGTAACTCCCCAATTTCGAACGATATCAATCAAGAAAGCATCGAAACAAAATGGGTCGTCGTTTCTTGAACTTGCTAGGGTTTTCAAAACACGTAGGACTCAAGAATCGATTAAAGCTATGTTACATCATCATTCTATTGACCGTCTCGACTCCTCGACGAGCGGAGTTTTATTCACACATCACCACACAGAAAATATTTATGAATTGTAAAGATATCATGATACAGAATTTAAAGAAAACAAGATAAAAGAATATCACCTTTATTTATCTCAACAATTTTGATTACATTCGCTTCAAGAACTACAAGAGGAAGAATCTAGATTGTTGATCGGGCGTCGCTCGGCTTCGTGAGTCGTGGATTGGCTCGGATCGCTTGCTCTGTTAAAGATCGGCTTCGCTCATAAAGGTTGTAGGGCTTCTTGCTTAATGGGTACTCGGGATCTTGGCTTCTTGAGTTGGAATTAGGGTTTGGGTTTCACACAAATCCTCTCACTAGATTTGTGGAAGAAGAAGATGAAGAGAGAGATTGGCTAAAAATGAACTAAAATGAATCACAAATGGTTTGATTCTATCTATCTCCACATTTTTTTTCACCCTAGGTCTAGGCTTCTATTTATAGACTTCCCAAACCCTAGGTTTAGGTTTGAAATGGTAGTTCCCTCTAAAAGTTTGTTGAGTCTTCTAGAAGGTAGTTTGTTAGGAGCTAGCTTAGGGTTTAAGCTAGGTTTAATTAGGCTTGGAAACCCTAGTTTGCTGATCTGGAAGAAACCTCTGGAGTATTCTGGAACTTGAGATACATTTCTGAGCAGTGGGCCCTTAATGAAGCATTGTAGACCAAAATTTAGTGTCTGAATCCCTTGTCCCACCGCGGATCCACGGCACAAGCAAGCAATTGCCGCGGATCCGCGGCTCTTTGATGAGCTTGGGCTTTGGTTCTTCTGGTGTGGCCTTGTTCTGTATTTTAGGGCTTCTTCTGATATATTGATTTGTGATTGCTCCTTTTAATTGATACCAGATCTGAATTTAGTGAGTTGGCGTATCTTTTAAGCAGCGTTGATTCGAGCACGCTTCTAGTTTCCTGCACAGACTTCAAAACACGGGTTGCGACATATAGAAATATTACGATGTCATGCAATGCAGTCAATTTCCCTAGAAATGCCGGTTTTAAGGTCTAATACATGTAATCTGATAATCTGTGATAGATTTGCTAATATGTAGAATATGAATGCCGAACACTTCTATATGAATGCAAATGATGAGGAAATTGCCGGTAAAAATATACAATATTTTCGACTAATCAAATACCCCCAAACTTAATTTCGATCGTCTCGAGCGAACTGTTTTATTAAAAAGAGAAGGAGAAAATAAAGAAAGAGAAAAACTAACTAGCACACTTTCGTAGGCGACACGATTGCACTGAGCACGTGCAACAAGCCTTTAAACCTCTAGGTGTCCCTAGTAGGAGGAGTGTTGTCTCCTGAGGGTTTTTAGCGGATTGCACCCAAAAAATCCAATAATAAAAGAAAGATCATGAATATTACATTTAAAGAAAAGAATTGTAAAAGAAAAGCCTTGAAAATTATGGTTTCCAACTAAGCTAGCTTTTCGGTTGTCATGAGCCCTATCTTAATGGTCATGAAAAGATGTTAGAAATCACATTCTCCCTCAATAAAACATCGTCTTATTTTTCATTCCTATCTTTCTTCCAAACATCGATCATATAACCCTGCGTGTGTGTAAAGACATCTCTACACCCGGAGAATTCAATTCAAGCTATCATACTCTTGCCCATCAGCCTCAGTACTTTTTAATTAATGAATATTTACGAGATTGCTCACACACTTTCATGCGACCGTTAATACTTCTTGAGGTACTAACCGACCGATTACTCTTGTGCTTGGTTACTTGGTGTATTTTCCTCGTCTTGCACCACCTCAGGCATAGCAGTGACTCCCAGACCAGTTGGCCTTAGGGCACTAGGTGAAGAAGCACCTCGCTATACATTTTTATTGCCCTCGGTGATAACAAAACCAGTGTCCATTTTTCTCATCACTTTATATTTTTATTCATTTTTTTCTTTTTATTTCCTTCATACTTTTGGCTTTAAGACAAGAGCATTTAAAGGTATCCTCTACTATCCCAGGTTTTAAGACGTGTGTAAGTGCGACTAGCAGGGTAGCAACGTTCAAAATGTTTGGCTTCCAGAATAGAAACTATTTTTCAGACTTATTTTTATCCTCAGATTAGTGACGTCTTTCAACTTACTAACCCTTGGGACAATGGCTCATAACTACTTATTACTAGTTCGTATAAGAAAACTTCTAATTTTCTTAGTTTCCTTAAATTTTTCTAATCTCATGGATGTAATTGTTCACTATCTAAACTTTCATTATCTTATTTATATACAAAAAAGTGTAAATATTAAAATTATTTTTATACTTGAAATTTTTTTAAATTTTTATGGGTTTTGAAATTTTTTCAATTTTTATAGATTTTTAAAAGAAATGTTTTGTGCTTATGCAGATGATATGCAAATGATGCGAAAATAAGCACAAACCTCCCCCAAACTTGTTTTCAACAGTGTCCTCACTGTTGCCGACAGTTATATCTACAAAAACCTGTAAATCTGGGAGGAATTATTAGTGGGGGCAAAATATATAAGTGAAGAACTTCCCCCAAACTTATTCTTTTTACTCACCTCCATTAAAAAAATGATGCAATGATATACTGGACATGAAGGTGAGACGGAGGAATTTTAATCCAAATAAACTGGCTCTTGTAAGAACAAGAGCTCCTCCGTGGGGTCAGTGGAAAAATACGGCTTTAATCTATGTCCATTTACTTTGAAAACGGTGCCGTTTTTAACATTTTCAACTTCTACTGCCCCGTGCGGGTATACAGACCGCACAACAAAAGGTCCCTTCCATCGAGATCGGAGCTTACCCGCGTGAAGGTGTAATCGTGAATCATAAAGAAGGACTTGTTGACCAAGTGAAAATGTTTTCCTCAAAATGTTTTTATCGTGAAAAACCTTAGTCCTATTCTTTGTGATTACAGCGTTATCATAAGCTTCATCGCGGAGTTCGCTTAGCTCGTTAAGTTGCAGCTTCCGAAAGTTGCAAGCAAGGTTTAAATCAAAATTTATTTCTTTAATAGCCCACAATGCTTTATGTTATATTTCAACGGGTAAATGACATGCTTTTCCAAACACTATCCTATATGGAGACATCCCTAGGTCGGTCTTATATGCAGTTCGGAATGCCCAAAGAGCATCCATCAGTTTGGTCGACCAGTCTTTTCTATTTTTAGCAACAGTTTTCTCCAGGATAAGTTTGATTTGTCTGTTTGAGATTTCAGCCTGCCCGCTTGTTTGGGGGTGATAGGGTGTAGAAAGTCGGTGGTTGATTGAGTATTTCCGCATCAGAGTCTCAAAAGACCTGTTGCAGAAGTGTGTCCCATTATCGCTAATAATAGCGCGTGGGTGTCCAAATCGCGAGAAAATATTCTCTTTCAAGAACTTAATGACAACTTTCTTGTCATTAGTGCGACATGGAATGGCTTCTACCCACTTTGAGACATAATCAACCGCCAGCAGTATGTACAGATTCCCAAAGGAGTTGGGAAAAGGACCCATAAAATCTATGCCCCAAACATCGAACATTTCAACAACCAGAATGGGTTGCTGAGGCATTTCATTCCTCTGAGATATTCTACCCGTATACTGACATTGTGTACAGGTTTTGCAATGCTCAAATGCTTCCTTGAATAAGGTTGGCCAATAAAATTCACATTGCAAAACCTTCTCCGCTGTCTTTCTAGGACCAAAGTGACCCCCACAGACCTAATCATGACAAAAAGAAAGAACACTCTTGAACTCTTCATTCGGGACACACCGGCGAATGTTCTGATCAGGACAATATTTAAACAAATAGGGCTCATCCCAGTAAAAGTGTTTTACTTGGGATAAAAAGCGGTATTTGTCCTGTTTCGACCAATCGCTGGGTATCAGTCCCGTGGCATGATAGTTCACAATATCCCTGAACCATGGTTCATTGGATACACTCAAGAGTTGCTCGTCAGGAAACGAGTCATTGATCGACAGGGTCACAGGGGAAGAAATGATGCGTGAAAGGTGGTCAGCTACTACGTTTTCACATCCTTTCTTATCTTTGATAACAAGATCAAATTCTTGTAACAGTAGGATCCAACGTATTAGTCGACCTTTTGCATCTTTCTTCGCCAGAAGATGTTTTAAAGCGGAATGGTCAGTATACACAACTATAGGTGAGCCAATTAAGTAAGGCCTGAATTTTTCTAATGCAAATACAACCGCTAAGAGTTCTTTTTCTGTGGTTGTATAATTGATTTGTGCATCATTCAGGGTCTTACTTGCATAGTAAATCACGTGTGGCACCTTTTCGATGTGCTGTCCTAAGACTGCACCTACTGCAAAATCAGATGCGTCACACATCAGCTCAAAGGGGTAATCCCAGTTTGGTGATGATAAAACGGGGGCTGAAGTGAGTGAGTGTTTAAGTGAGTCGAAAGCTGTCTCGCAATCCGAGTCAAAATGGAAGGTCGTATCCTTGGCCAGGAGAAGAGTTAAAGGTCTAGCAATTTTGCTAAAGTCCTTAATGAATCTCCTATAAAAGCCCACATGGCCAAGGAAAGAGCGAATATCTTTGACGCTTTTGGGATGAGGGAGCTTTTGAATGACATCTATCTTAGCTCTGTCAACCTCAATGCCTTTCTGTGAAATAACATGTCCAAGAACAATTCCTTCTTGGACCATAAAATGGCATTTTTCCCAGTTTAAAGTCAAGTTCTTCTCTTTGCAACGAGTAAGAACAGCGTCAAGATTCGCTAGGCAATCGGAAAAAGAGTCTCCAAAAATCGAAAAGTCGTCCATAAAGATCTCCAGAAAATTCTCTACCATATCAGAGAATATCCCCATCATACACCGCTGAAAGGTAGCGGGAGCATTGCATAACCCAAAGGGCATGCGACTGTAAGCAAAGGTACCAAAAGGACAAGTAAAAGTGGTTTTATCTTGATCCTTTTTGGCGATGGGGACCTGATTGTAGCCTGAGTATCCGTCCATAAAACAATAATACTCTCGTCCTGCTAAGTGTTCCAGCATTTGATCAATGAATGGTAGAGGAAAATGGTCTTTCCTCGTGGCAGCGTTGAGTTTTCTATAATCGATACATACACGCCACCAAGTTTGGGTGCGTGTCTGAATCAACTCATTCGCCTCATTGGTTATAACTATGATGCCGGATTTCTTAGGAACGACATGTATAGGACTCACCCATTGGCTATCGGAGATGGGGTATATAATACCATTATCTAAGCATTTGACGATCTCTTTCATGACAGCTTCCTTCATGACGGATTCAACCGTCTCTGTGGTTCTCAAGTTGGTATGGCATCATCCATCACATGTATATGATGTTCAACTATCAAGGGACTAATCCCTTTGATGTCCGCCATACTCCAACCAAACGCCTCTTTGTTAGATCTCAATACCGATAAAAGTGCATTCTCTTGCTCTAATGCTAGAGAAGCGGAAATTATAACCGGTAAAGACTCCTTCTCACCTAAATAAGCATATTTCAGATGAGAGGGTAAAATTTTTAGATCTAATTTGGGCGGAGAAATGATAGAAGGAGGTATCATTGAATGATTTTTGGATTTACAAAGAAGCTCAGAGCCTGTGAAAGATACAGACTCGGGTGGAGAAAAGTCAGAAGTGCAGGACTCAAGTGCAGGTAAAGTGTCCTCACTAAGATCTTGTGTAAAGTCAAACAGAGATGTGGTAATGTCATCGAGATCAGTAAAGCAAAGTTCCTCAGCTCCACAACTATCGGGAGCGATCTCATGGACAGAGCACATATCTAAAATATGAGCAGAGGGTTCTGATGGCTGACTTCCAACTTTGTAGATATTTAGTTCAATGGTCATATTTCCAAATGATAAGTTCATTGAACCGTTTCTACAGTTTATAACAGCATTGGAAGTGGCAAGGAAAGGACGACCTAGAATCACCGGAATTTGGCCCCGGGGGTTTGCTACAGGATGTGTGTCAAGCACAATGAAGTCTACAGGGAAAACAAATTCCCCGACCTTTATCAACACATCCTCTAATTCACCCCTTGGTTTGGTGATAGATCGGTCTGCCATCTGGAGAGTGCAGTGAGCAGGTTTCAGCTCTCCAATCCCTAGTTGCTCATAGACAGAATAAGGGAGCAGGTTAACACTTGCGCCAAGGTCTAAAAGAGCACGATTTATGTTTTTACCCCCAATAGAAATCGATATTGTAGGACATCCTGGGTCCTTTTGTTTCTTTGGTAGCTGGGGAATAAAAGCAGTGCTGATATTATTAGACATAAAGACCTTCTTCGGCACTTGAGTCTTCCTCTTCCTAGTGCACAAGTCCTTAAGAATTTTCGCATAAGCGGGGACTTGTTGAATCGCATCTAGGAGAGGGATATTGATGTTAACCTGTTTGAACATTTCCATAATTTTCTCCATATGAGGACTCGTTCTATTACCCCTTAACCGGTTCGGGTAAGGAGCTTTCGCGATAAGCGCAGGGTCCATCATAGGAGAAGAAAGAGGGGGTAGACGAGGTCCCAAAAGAGGTGTGGGGACCGTCTGTGGAGAACTATAAGGGTTGGGAGAAGGTGTCGAGCCTAATGGGAAATGGAGAATAGGCTCTAGAGAAGATGGTGTGGTAGAAGAAGAAGGATCAGAAGGAGAAGTGTGTGTGTGTGTGTGGAAAGGTCTCAGCCGGGGTGTTGATATGATTTTCAGTATCATCAATACCTTCCCCGACATGATTGTTCAGCACTTTTCCCGATCTCAACGTTGTGATGGCATTTACATTGTAATGCCCAGGATTCTGTAGGGGTTGAGAGGGAAGTTTCCATTTTTCTCTCGCACTCATTTCGGCTTTTAGGCGTGCGATTTCAGCTTCCATCGATCTGATACTCTCAGCTTGGGACGCTGAGTTTTTCTTTATCTCACTGACGGAAGTTCTAACCTCAGTCGAAACCTCTATGAAATTTGATAAAAGTGATTTCATGGTTTGAGTGAATTGAGAGAATTCGTCAGAACAGGACAACTGCATAGGATTAGACTGTGCAGGATTGTTGCCCTGGTTTTGGAAATTTTGTGACTGGTAGGGGTGCTGAGTGAGCTGAAGGGGTTGCTGTTGTGGTGGAGGAAGAGCCCTTTGAAAATTATTCGTGTTTGGAACCGTGTTTTGAGATTGGTTTTGGTTCCAAGCAAAATTCGGGTGATTCCTCCAACCCTGATTGTACGTGGAAGAATATGGATCGTTTCGAGGTCTTTGAAATGCGGCATTAGAATGCTCGTGACCTTGAAATGCAGAGTTTAATGGACATTCTTCCGTTAAATGTGACGGATCAGAACAGCACCCACAAACAGTTTTGGGGAGCGACATTGGGTTTAGGGAGGCTGCAGAAAATTTGTGTTCCATAGCGTCGAGCTTCTTTTGCATTGCTGTCATCTCAGCTCGAACACCTATGGACACATCTATTTGGTGTACGCCACCCCTATTCAATGGTTGGGTTCCACTCTCCCACTGTAGTGATTTTTCAGCGAACTCTTCTAAGTACTTCCAAGCTTCCCCATCATCCTTAGTCATAAATGTACCTTGACACATGTTTTCAAGGCTCTGTTTAGTGTTTGAGTTAATGCCCTCATAAATGATTCGACAAAGCTCCCATCTCGGGATGCCGTGATGAGGACACTGAACCAAAAGATCCTTGAAACGTTCAAAGCATTTTGAAAATGGTTCGGTAGGGAGCTGGGCAAATTGATTCAGTTCGCTACGGATTCGAGCCGTCTTTTGGATTGGGTAAAATTTCTTAAGGAATGCAGCGACGAATTCTTCCCAATTCGTAATAGAGTGTGCGATAGTGTTATATAGCCACTTCTCGGCTATATCGCACAATGTAAATGGAAGAAGTCGTAGACGCATCGCATCCACTGAAAGTTGTGACGTACCCATCATTGCGCATACGTTTTCAAATTTGGTAATGAAAACGTAAGCGTCCTCAGTCTCGAGTCCGTGGTATTTGGGTAAAAGATTGATATACTGGGGCTTAATCTCAAAGTTATCCCATTGGCTAGTGGTGTGGATAAGCAGGTCGAAAGAGGACCTCTGAGTGGATAGCATCTTTCTTGGAGAGAGATGCGGGGTGGATTCTGCGCACCAATGGACGGTGGCAGATTAGGGTTAAAGAAGTTTGATGGATTCGGATCCATCGGTGTGGGTGTGGTAGTGGGTAAAGAAAAGGCAAATGGAGAATTATCGACTTCGGAGTCGATAAAGGGTACGCGGACTAGACGGGCACTAGAATCCCGTGTCCAGCCTATCTTGTACTAAAAAGGGTTAGTACAAGTGGCAGCGTTGGCTTATAATTAGCGGTAAATGAATGCGGTGTTTGCTTTTGAAAAAGGGACGGATTTTTGAAAAATGATGCGACACAACAAATCCAGCACACAAACCCTAGAATCTAGTGGTCACCTAGGTCCGGCTCTAGACCGCTCCTAACTGCCAAAAGACAAGTCGCGGGATAGAATCCTCCACTGCCTCTTTGTCCCCATGTGGCCGGATAAGTGCCAGGTAAGTGGGAAGGTACTCCACTACGTAAGTAGTGGGCCTAATTAATAACCACTAGCCTTAGACACACTCGCCTTAGGCACCACAGGAAAACGCGGATAAGCAATGAATTACCCACGGCCTTCTTCTGTCCTAATTGAGCGCGACAGTCTTTAGAGTCATCTCTAGATTTCTATTAGTTAATGTGGGTCAATGCGGATGCAAGTTTGGTGGTTTTCGGGGCCTAGGAAGGATAATGAAATCCCCATCTAATTTGGATTTGGCCGTGCCCCTTAGTATCCGTATTTAGAATGCAAAACAACCAAGAAACAAAATCACGCACAAATTTAATTTGCAATTTGCGAGATGCGATTATTTGCAAAGAATCCTGCAGCAAAGTATTAGTTGGAGCTAAAAAGAAGAGAGAGGAGAAGTAAAGAAGTCACCTGAGGCAAAAATTTTGCAGAGAACCCACTAAGGGGCCGCGGAACCGCCGCGATTGGGCACTCCCACCACGGAAGCACGGTTGAATGGTGAGATCACTCCACCAAAATTTACCAGAGAGTCTCTGTAGACTCCCTCTGCTCTCTGGTATTTTCCAAAAAAATTTCTCAATTCCCAAACAGCTCCAGATTTCCTTGCAATGAAATACAACAAATTGTTTAGGGTTTGCACGAATTTTGATCTCAAAAATCACAATGAAATAAATCTTTCAATTCAAACTATAAAACGAAACGAATTAGCGCGCGATCCCCGGCAACGGCGCCATTTGATTGATCATTTCTTTGTGTGTCGGTAATTAGAAAATGAATAGAATCACAATCAAAGAATTATTTGACCGCAATCAAACTACGGTGTCAATTGTAGTTCATGAATGAGTGCGGATCGTCCACAGGGATTGCACGATTCGTTTGTATTATGATATGCTTGAATTGAAAAGTTAAGCTAAGATAAACGAAAATATGATTCAAGAATTTATCAATTGATTCAAGTGTCACGATGTTTAATCAAGAATCAAGAAACTGATAAACAAATAAGAATTGGGTTTCGATAATATTTCCAAACAAAAAGTCAAGAATCTAAAAGAGGCTCGTAGGAATCGATCGGATCGATAGACGTGATGTAATCTAAAGATTTCGTGTTCTTGTCCTTCGAAGGATTGATACTAGATCGATGATAATCGACGAGAGTTAGGGCTTTCTTGATGAAACTAGGGTTTCATCTTTTAACCCTTGTTCTTTCGTCGATATCATTCCTTTTCTAGCCTCTACCAAATTCAAGAAACGATCGTAACTCCCCAATTTCGAACGATATCAATCAAGAAAGCATCGAAACAAAATGGGTCGTCGTTTCTTGAACTTGCTAGGGTTTTCAAAACACGTAGGACTCAAGAATCGATTAAAGCTATGTTACATCATCATTCTATTGACCGTCTCGACTCCTCGACGAGCGGAGTTTTATTCACACATCACCACACAGAAAATATTTATGAAATGTAAAGATATCATGATGCAGAATTTAAAGAAAACAAGATAAAAGAATATCACCTTTATTTATCTCAACAATTTTGATTACATTCGCTTCAAGAACTACAAGAGGAAGAATCTAGATTGTTGATCGGGCGTCGCTCGGCTTCGTGAGTCGTGGATCGGCTCGGATCGCTTGCTCCGTTGAAGATCGGCTTCGCTCATAAAGGTTGTAGGGCTTCTTGCTTAATGGGTACTCGGGATCTTGGCTTCTTGAGTTGGAATTAGGGTTAGGGTTTCACACAAATCCTCTCACTAGATTTGTGGAAGAAGAAGATGAAGAGAGAGATTGGCTAAAAAATGAACTAAAATGAATCACAAATGGTTTGATTCTATCTATCTCCACATTTTTTTTCACCCTAGGTCTAGGCTTCTATTTATAGACTTCCCAAACCCTAGGTTTAGGTTTGAAATGGTAGTTCCCTCCAAAAGTTTGTTGAGTCTTCTAGAAGGTAGTTTGTTAGGAGCTAGCTTAGGGTTTAAGCTAGGTTTAATTAGGCTTGGAAACCCTAGTTTGCTGATCTGGCAGAAACCTCTGGAGTATTCTGGAACTTGAGATACATTTCTGAGCAGTGGGCCCTTAATGAAGCATTGTAGACCAAAATTTAGTGTCTGAATCCCTTATCCCACCGCGGATCCGCGGCACAAGCAAGCAATTGCCGCGGATCCGCGGCTCTTTGATGAGCTTGGGCTTTGGTTCTTCTGGTGTGGCCTTGTTCTGTATTTTAGGGCTTCTTCTGATATATTGATTTGTGATTGCTCCTTTTAATTGATACCAGATCTGAATTTAGTGAGTTGGCGTATCTTTTGAGCAGCGTTGATTCGAGCACGCTTCTAGTTTCCTGCACAAACTTCAAAACACGGGTTGCGACATATAGAAATATTGCGATGTCATGCAATGCAGTCAATTTCCCTAGAAATGCCGGTTTTAAGGTCTAATACATGTAATCTGATAATCTGTGATAGATTTGCTAATATGTAGAATATGAATGCCGAACACTTCTATATGAATGCAAATGATGAGGAAATTGCCGGTAAAAATATACAATATTTTCGACTAATCAATATACGAATTAAAAAATTCTGAGATCTTCAAGATCCATGAATAAACTCTTAAGAGTTCTTCATGATTTGAAGAGAGCAAAAGCTCTGTTAATGAAACCCTAAAAGGGTTTTCTTTAGATCAAAGATCTATGAAGAGCAAGGCTCTGTTAATGGGTAAAACCCTACATTATTAAAAGATTTAATCTTTACCTAAATTTTGACAGAGTTTTTTGTCCTTAAGAAAATTCTTAAGATGGAGAGCTATACTCTGTGAGAGAATAAAAATTCTCAGAAAATAAGGAAGAAGATGAATAGAAATCATCCTAAAGACCAAAAGTCCTATTTATAGGCACTGAGTGCCGTTTCAACTTCTCAGTTGATCTAAGGGCGCAGATGCTACCACCGCTGCACTCACATGTGGGCCACGTGAGCGCAATGGTGGGGGGGCATTTGTTTCCCCCAATCTGAGCAAAGCTCTGTTTAAAATTCAAATTTTTGAAATGAAGAACGCTTCAGATGCAGCGCCAAGTGCGCTGCGTCCTAAGCAGCGCACCACGTGCAAAGCACGTGGGCGCTAGCGCTAGGTGCGCTGCGCTCTAAGCAGCACTCCACGTGTGTGCTAGCGCTAGGTGCGCTGCGCTTCAAGCAGCGCACTACGTGTCAAACACAGGTGCGCTAGTGTAAGTGCACGGCGGCGTCCCGGCCGTCAATCCGAGGCCAAAAAGCGGAAACGATAATTTACTTTAAACTTGTAAACCGGCACCACCGCGCACAAAAATCCCGGATCGGGCCATTAAACTAATTCTAGCTAACTAAAGAACGGGTAGAGAGATATACCGAGCGATCCGTGTCTTTCGGTCTTCTCGTCGTCGTCCCGATCTCCCCACGGAATCTCCGGTCTCCACCTCCTCGCCGGAAGGGCACCACATCGCCGGCTTCTTTTACGGGCTCCCACCTTTGGACCGAGGCAACTCGGGCACGAAGTTGGCGAGCCGACGTGCCAAAGGATGCTGTAGGTTATATGTAGAATGCTTTGTCTCATTTGGGGTTGTGGAAGTTTCCATATAAGTGGAGGAATGATATGTGAACTTTTTCTAGATGAACTTCGGGATTTTTCTAACATGAAAAGAACCAAAATCCCCACACCAAATTTTGGACAGCCCTCCAAAGAGCTTGGCCGGCCATGGCAAAGAGAATAGGGGAGAGGAAAAAGTCCAAGGGTGTGTGTGTGAATAATAAGAGAGAGAGAAAGGTATCATGATGAAACATGATCATAAACCAAGACCACACTCCACAACCCTTCATCATCACACAAAAGTCAAGTCATGATCAACTCAAGAAAGTCAAGGGATGGTGCAACCATCATGACTTTACAACTTGCAAAAACAACCCTCCACAATGCTTATTTGCACATTTGCAAATAAGCCCTCCTCCACCAAACTTTAGCCAATGAAAGATACAAATGAAAATGGCCGAAACGGAAAGCAAACTGGCAACTCCAGAAAACTGATCCCGTAATAAATTAAAGGAAAACCCCGCTACTGTATATACATACCCGCATTTGTTTTCTGACCGAATACAAATGCAAAAAGACAAAATCTACACTGTACAATACTAGGATCCGGCTTAAACCAAAGCCCGCTAGTATTTTCCGTCCGATCATGATCCGTGCAATACCGTACGTATCTGATCGAACCCTGCCATATCTCCATACGGCTTCTACAGCGTTTCGCCCGAAACTTGAGCAACTGAATGTGGAGGACTCTAAAGACTCGTCGATACTTTGGTTGTGGATTTAACCACTAGCACGTCAGAGGTATTAGCCATACGTAACGGGCTACCAGGTATTGACCAAAAGGGACGTCGATGAGCGAACTCATCCTGACACCCCACTGAGCCTGTCAGTGACAATATCCGTACAGTCCGGTCCGTTCGTCTATGAGCATCGCATGGCGGGCCTAAGGGGTTGGTAAAAGTCAGACCCCCAAAAGCGGTACAAGTCGTGTCGGAGATCAGCCCAGAACACCCTGAGATACTACTGGAATACCTACCAGTAAATCTCCTGCCTTGGCCAAGGACTTTTCATGTATGGGCTCTCCTAGACACAGCGCGACCTCACCCCCAATACCGGGAGAGACGAACCCCTGCAGATCCGCTCACTGCCTCCATGTGGCTCGGGACTGTACCCAACTAAAACCTGTTTGCACGACTCCTTTGAGCCGTGGTAGGGTAGTAATCAAAGCACAGTGGGAACTCACATGAGACAAATGACGATCTCAGGTCGATGAACTAACCTGCATACATGTCACCAGGGAACTGCTATCTGACGTCAGGTATAATACCAACTAGCAGGTTCCCGGCGAGTCCTGTCCGGTGTACTCATAACCCAATGAGCACCTGTATACATCTTAGGTGAACCAACTGACACCAGTGGCTTGTGAGACCGGCCACCGCCCCTCGTCGGGGTCTCGACTGTATACACCAGTCTACTCTGGAGTATCGATGCCCTGTCTCGAAACTCCACGACTAGGGACCTTTTAAGGATGTGCTTATAGACTACTAGCTCCCATGTATATGATCGCCCTCATACTGCTGGCAGTCAAACAAGAATCCTAGGGGCTCTATCAACGTGTAATAGCGACCTGTCAGGTCACCTAAAGCAGTACACGATGATAAAGATAAACCAGATAGCATACTATCATCTTGAGTAAGACTGTCCAACTGGGACAGGTCCTCCCTCAATCATTGCAATCGCGTACCTGTGATCCAATAATTGACTCTGAGGGCACTATCTCCAACAATCTCCCACTTGCACTAAAGGCTAATTATTGCGATGTCGCATACTCACAGCCCGTGTGATACCGAACACCCAATTCCTCTACTAGTCAGTCTCACAAAGCTCGTTTGTGAAACTATTGCGTTCGAGGAATAGCCTCAGTAAGTGGATCCGCCTTGATGTTTCTTTCTATGTCTCTCTTAATCTCAAGTTCGCGGAGAAATCCATCTCCCGAAATGAGCAATACCTGTCTTAGAATGTGTCTGGATGTCTGATGGGACCTAGCTCATAAATGAACTCCAAATCCAAACTTCTTAGACTGTATCGTCAACTGAACTCAATCAGTATCCTGCGCCATGCCTCCCTCAGTATCCCCTTGGACCACCTGTCCAAAATACTGCCCCTCGTCAGAAGGAAAACTATAACTCTGACAGCCACTCTGTCATCCAGGTCACCTTGGAAGCCTGGAATGATAACCGTTTCCCGAAGGAGGCTGTTGTTATCAAATCCCTAGAACATTCATTTATGTTCTAAAACTGCTTCCGATTGTTTCTCCAGGATTGGATCAATATCAACTTACTGCATCTCGTGCAAAGATAACATCTGGTGTGGTACTTGACATCTCATGATTGACTCAATTGCCTAAGCAAGTGATCTGCCAATCATGCACATCCCTCTCCCCTTTAGTCAGTAAGACAGCTTTAGAGAGGGTGACCCCATCACCTGCAGGTACACTACCGTGCCAGGAGTCGTCCATTCTAAATACTCTTAGAATGCTGTCTAAGTACCCTGATTGGGACACATCCCAAATCTAGATCTAAAACCATAGATCTAGTAACCAGAATGTCTGATATAATACCCAATTCCTATGTGGAGAAACCACTGTGTGATGACCAAAGTATAACCGATCGTAGTATAGGAATATCACTTCCTACTCTGTGTATGTCATCCAAAATACCAGGACATCACACCCTACTACCTTCTTAACAGATCCATCCCCTATTCTGATGAAGTCAAACCTATGACCGTCACATCAGAAATAGATGATCTATCTCCGCTATATCCGCTTTAGTCCATAAATAGACACAAGCTACTTTTCCACCAATGCTTCCGCTGCTCCCACTGACTATGACAACCCTCTGGCAGAGTCATATAGACGTACACTTCTGAAGCCAGTTCAGAACGACGCTATACCCATCCTCCTGCCGGGTCTCACAGCTTGGAACAACAGCAATGGCAAGTCTGGGTAAACAAGAACCTCCCTGCCACCGTCCTTGAGCATACCGAAGTACCTCTCGGGTGCCTGAGGTTACCCACCATATCTGCGGAGTGGCTAATGGAATGTCAAACTAGATTGAATCTTTAGGTTCTTATCAAATCTTTAGTAATCGTTTGCGGTTCTGGAATCACTTCCAGTTCTACCATACTCCCACTACTATTTTCTGAAAAAAATCCATTTTTATTAGAACTGTGGCGAGTCAAGAACAATATCACTATTGATCTTCCAGATGGTAGAAAATCAACCCTCGTCATAGCCCGGGTCAACCCACAAACAGCCATTACAGAAACGTGCCTTGAGTCATCCAGTGTCTGGTTTTAAGCATAAGCCAGAAACTCCCTGTACCTTAACATCGTTAAGATATGAACTGTTCTATATCCAATATAGAAACAGAGGCACTGATTTAATTGAACCAGATTCAAATCATGCAGCTGTCTCCAGTGCATGTCAACTAAATGGAAGGAGGCCGATCAGCGTTACTCAACTTAGGAATACTTCCAATTATGAGTAACCTGAAAGAGAAGCAAGTTCTCTTAATCATTACTATCAACTGAATACCATGCACAAGTATCTACATCTTCGATCACCTTGAAGAATCCTGATACTTGCAATACCTGGTTCTCTACTTTATTCATATACCTATAACTTCTCAAAATTCGGACCCTGTGTTTCTACGAAACACCTGTCTAAAAACTAGAGAAGTCATAAGTAAACCGAATATAGTACGAGAACCAACCCTTATGTCCTCATGGACGTTGGACAACATACAATACTCTGTATAAGTCCTTGAGTCTGATAACTCATTTACTGTGTGTCGTAGGTTGAAAACTGTACTTATGGTTAAGAAGAATTACACCGCTGTTTAATGCTCCTTACCTAACCATCCACTGATATAGGTAAATGTCATAGACATAATTTTAAAAAGGTATATCTCACTCTATAAAAATAGACGTACAGATATATCAATTTGAAATTGGTGCATAACAGCGGATATTCAAAACCAAATATTTGCCGTCCGGCAAACAACCCAGGTGATTTCCTCAAATATCACCGATTACAACGAATCCCGATATAATGAGGATGATCACCCAATTTCCAATAACTTACTCCCACTCATCATCTGTAAAACTATACAGATGTGAGAATCATACCTGGTAAATACATACCCTGGAGCAAGTGTCTAATTGGGAAATCAGTTTTCCTTTAACAATACACAGTGAAACTGAAACATTGAAATGTTTCGAAGGGGTATCCTGGTATTCCTAGTAATGCCTCTTCCATTATCAGATTCACAACTATAACCGTATAATTCTTTGCCATCTCTCCAAATCCCTTTATATGTCTTTAGTCATTACCTTCTGTACACCCCTTTAGGCCAAATGGTTTTCTTCCTTCCCTACCTTTCGGCACCAGCCTATGGTTTGGAAGAAGACTATCCAATAAGCATAATGGGTGTACTGTCCTAATCCTAGGAGCACTCGCAATACGAGAGAAGGTGAAGATAAAAGACAACCGAATAAACCTTATTCCTATTTCTCCTGAACCAGAATCCATCCCCGAACTGGAACAAGTTCCTTTCGAGTTCGTATATAACCATATGATGGAGTATCCAATAAACTGTAGATCTTCGTAGTGATACGGAGTGTTCTGGAGAAATACAAAGGTGATTTAGGATTGGCGAAGAAATACTTGGTTTGGTCGTGAATAGCAGTCGCAATTTACTTTGCCCTCTTACTAATCCCTTGATATGTCTTTACTTAATACCTTCTGTACACCATCGTTATGCTAATTGGTTTTCTTCATTCCCCACCATTAGGCACCAGCCTAAGGTTTGGAAGAAGACTATCCAATTTGCGTAATAGGTGTACTATCTCCTAAACCAAGGAGTACTCGCAATCTGAGAGAAGGTAAAAGGAAAAGACAACTGAATAGTCCTATTCGTTTTCTCCAGAACCGGAAACCATCCTCGAATAAATTCCTTCGAGTTCGTATATAACCATACGATGATTTTATCCAATGGAAGTGGACGTTCGTAGTAATACGGGGTGTCCTAGAGAAAAGGGTAAAAGTTGGAGTGGTAATGAGGTTTGCAATTCTGACAATCCAAAAGCCAGTGTTAAAGAAGGTTCGGTTAATTTTGGTCACTGAGTCATAGTCTAGGGTCGGGTCATGGTCGCTGCCAAAGAGAGAGAGAAAAGAAACACTCAGCGTGCACTCTAACCTAGATCAGAATGGTTACCAATTTATCTAATCAGGAAACCTCCCACTGTAACGTCAAATTCTCCTCCAAACCTGAAAGAAGAATTAGTCGGGATCACCCGAGAAGTAAACCAACTCATCAGTGGGAATCGGGATCCAACTATCATCGCATGATAACGTGACGGAATCTGCTCACGTTATCACACTCTAGAAGGTATGCGCATATCTGGCAAGTTTCAGTTTCTTTAGATACTCCCGATGTGATTTTTACCCCATGCTCTTATGACCTTGACTTTGGCCAATATATCATAAGTTACATGTCAAGTTCTACCCGTCATTCTCCAGGTTAATTTGAACCCACCCGTACCTACCCTTGACTTTGGCCAAAATGGCAGTACGACTGTCCCAAATCAACGCATCTATCTATGCTGCACATGAATACCCAATAGCTACCAATCACTGTGCCTTGACTTTGGCTAACATACACAGCTTGAATACTTATTGACTATTCATATGAAACGACGGAGGGCTACGAATGGTTTCTGGCGAAAACCTTTAACGTAATGAACTTGATATCGTTGAAGGAACCAGATAGCTTTATAAAAATATAGTGACGAAAACCTTTGCTAAAGAGGTCACTCCCGGTGAAGGGATCTCGGCTCTTTACCCGTAGAATGAGGTGCAGGATATTCCAACTGAATACCACGATGCAAAGCAAAAGTAATCGGCTATAGTGAAGTTATTGCCCTGACGCAAACTTTTGTCCAAGGGGTCACTCCCGGTGAAGGGATCTCGGCCCTTGCCTCGTCGACTGAGGAGCTGGATATTCATAACCGAATACCACTGTGTAAAACAAAAGAGAACGCCCTTGCAATAACAGCTTTTTGAAAAAGGTTCCAACAACATCAGAATAGGTTTGTTTAGCTTGCATTGATCCGAATCAATGCAGTCTCATCAATTGATCACACCAATAAAGAACGAAAATAATGATGTACGTATATGCCATCCGCATTCGCCACTGGGTCCCGTCATCACCCGTTAGGTTACTTAACTAACGACAGAGCGGGGACTGGACTAGCGCGGATGCAAAACATATACAACATCTACTAGTATATATATCAATATATAATATTTCGCTCAAGGCGTGATAAAATGCAACATCACAGAAATGTAATAAGCATCACAGAACAATACAGATATCTGGGATCCCTGGGTTTCACAGAGCCGCTACTGAAACCCGACGTTCCCCTGGTCGTGTGGATAGCCTGTGCAATGAAATCCTAGACCCCTACGGGCGCGGCAAGTTACCCGCCAAAACCTGAAGCGAGGCAGCCCCCTTTAACAACGTGAATGGACCACCCAGCACTTCACGGAATCCGGTAACTTGGACACCCCTCCTGGGTAAACCTGTACCCCCTACGAGTGCGGCGAATAGCCCGCCAATTCTAGAGTGAAGCCCCCTCCGTCTCAATGCCATGAGATGCGGGCCCGTTGCCCTCTAGAACCCGGCTATCCGTGCACCCCTCCTTGGGGTAATCCTAGTACATAAAGTAAAATATACATACAACGGGTACATCGACCTCAACCTGGTCGTGCCCCAAAAGAATAATATACAAACAGGCAGTGACGGCAGTCCACATGTCGAACGCTCGCCCCGCAATATCAAATGTACATACAAAACCAAACTGTACTACCATTGCATCCAGGCTATCCGTACGACAATCCGCAACATCACAGCACAACACAGAACATCAATGTGAATGTCACGTTCGCAAATCCGTCTAACCGGGCTATAGCAGTTAGACAGGATTTACCGATCAAGTGACATTCACGGTCGCAGATATAATGTAAATACTGTGAATTAATGTGTTTAAAATTTTCGATCAATCAAATTTACCCAATTGGGCCCCAAGCACTACTGTAGCACTTACAGAAAATATGGGCCCAAACAAAATATTCCAAAAACCACATTTTCAAGTCAAGGAGTACTGTAGAAATTTTGAAGCAGTGAACGCACAGAACGGCGGCGGAACCGCGGCAGAAAGGGGGTTATTGCCGTGGTTCCGCGGTGAGGTCGTACGATCAAGCAGTCAAATTTTCTCAGAATTCCTAAAAATGCCTGCACATATTTCTGCAACATACTGAAAAAATTTCTGAGCCAAAACAAAATCGACAGAGAACAGATGTACATGAAAATGTGGATTTGGGATTTTTGTTCGATCGGAAATGTAAACACATTAGACAAAGCTAGACTAGGTTAATGGCGTGGCTCTGATACCATTGTAAGTGCATGGCGGCGCCCCGACCGTCAATACGAGGCCAAAAAGCGGAAACGATAATTTACTTTAAACTTGTAAACCGGCACCACCGCGCACAAAAATCCCGGATCGGGCCATTAAACTAATTCTAGCTAACTAAAGAACGGGTAGAGAGATATACCGAGCGATCCGTGTCCTTCGGTCTTCTCGTCGTCGTCCCGATCTCCCCGCGGAATCTCCGGTCTCCACTTCCTCGCCGGAAGGGCACCACATCGCCGGCTTCTTTTACGGGCTCCCACCTCTGGACCGAGGCAACTCGGGCACGAAGTTGGTGAGCCGACGTGCCCAAGGATACTATAGGTTATCTGTAGAATGCTTTGTCTCATTTGGGGTTGTGGAAGTTGCCATATAAGTGGAGGAATGATATGTGAACTTTTTCTAGATGAACTTGGAGATTTTTCTAACATGAAAAGAACCAAAATCCCCACACCAAATTTTGGACAGCCCTCCAAAGAGCTTGGCCGGCCATGGCAAAGAGAATAGGGGAGAGGAAAAAGTCCAAGAGGGTGTGTGAATAATAAGAGGGAGAAAGGTACCATGATGAAACATGATCATAAACCAAGACCACACTCCACAATCCTTCATCATCACACAAAAGTCAAGTCATGATCAACTCAAGAAAGTCAAGGGATGGTGCAACCATCATGACATTACAACTTGCAAAAACAACCCTCCACAATGCTTATTTGCACATTTGCAAATAAGCCCTCCTCCACCAAACTTCAGCCA
Organism: Agapanthus africanus; assembly: GCA_030015575.1. NCBI lineage: Eukaryota > Viridiplantae > Streptophyta > Magnoliopsida > Asparagales > Amaryllidaceae > Agapanthus > Agapanthus africanus. The sequence continues at coordinate 673,049,331 of JASDDO010000022.1, read as the reverse complement.
ATGAAAGATACAAATGAAAATGGCCGAAACGGAATGCAAACTGGCAACTCCAGAAAACTGATCCCGTAATAAATTACAGGAAAACCCCGCTACTGTATATACATACCCGCATTTGTATTCTGACCGAATACAAATGCCAAGAAACAAAATCTACACTGTACAATACTAGGATCCGGCTTAAACCAAAGCCCGCTAGTATTTTCCGTCCGATCATGATCCGTGCAATACCGCACGTATCTGATCGAACCCTGCCATATCTCCATACGGCCTCTACAGCGTTTCTCCCGAAACTTGAGCAACTGAATGTGGGGGACTCTAAAGACTCGTCAATACTTTGGTTGTGGATTTAACCACTAGCACGTCAGAGGTATTAGCCATACGTAACGGGCTACCAGGTATTGACCAAAAGGGACGTCGATGAGCGAACTCATCCTGACACCTTACTGAGCCTGTCAATGACAATATCCGTACAGTCCGGTCCGTTCGTCTATGAGCATCGCATGGCGGGCCTAGGGGGTTGGTAAAAGTCAGACCCCCAAAAGCGGTACAAGTCGTGTCGGAGATCAGCCCAGAACACCCTGAGATACTACTGGAATACCTACCAGTAAATCTCCTGCCTTGGCCAAGGACTTTTCATGTACTGGCTCTCCTAGACACAGCGCGACCTCACCCCCAATACCGGGAGAGACGAACCCCTGCAGATCCGCTCACTGCCTCCATGTAGCTCGAGACTGTACCCAACTAAAACCTGTTTGCACGACTCCTTTGAGCCGTGGTAGGGTAGTAATCAAAGCACAGTGGGAACTCACACGAGACAAATGATGATCTCAGGTCGATGAACCAACCTGCACACATGTCACCAGGGAACTGCTATCTGACGTCAGGTATAATACCAACTAGCAGGTTCCCGACGAGTCATGTCCGGTGTACTCAAAACCCAATGAGTACCTGTATACATCTTAGGTGAACCAACTGACACCAGTGGCTTATGAGACCGGCCACCACCCCTCGTCGGGGTCTCGACTGTATACACTAGTCTACTCTGGAGTATCGATGCCCTGTCTCGAAACTCCACGACTAGGGACCTTTTAAGCATGTGCTTATAGACTACCAGCTCCCACGTATATGATCGCCCTCATACTGCTGGCAGTCAAGCAAGAATCCTAGGGGCTCTATCAACGTGTAATAGCGACCTGTCAGGTCACCTAAAGCAGTACACGATGATAAAAATAAACCAGATAGCATACTATCATCTTGAGTAAGACTGTCCAACTGGGACAGGTCCTCCATCAATCATTGCAATCACGTGCCTGTGATCCAATAATTGACTCTGAGGGCACTATCTCCAACAGCTAGCGCTATGTGCGATGCCCTTCAAGCAGCGCACCACGTGCAGAGCACGGGTGCGCTAGCGCTGGAACTAAAAGCTCCCCACCGTTAGATCAAAGATCTAATAATAATGATAAATCATTAATTAATCAGAGTTAAATTCTGTTAAGTAAAGATTCCTCAAAATCTTTCCAAATAACAAGATTGTGCTCTGTAAATCAGAGCACCGTTGGATCAATGATCCAATGGTAAATAAAAATTACCAAAAGACAGAATAAATTCTGTATGGAAAGATTTTCCAATTTTGTTAAAAACAAGAAGATTGACTTCTGTAAAACAGAAACCCTAGGATCAAAGATCCAATGGTGGGGAAACATTCTCAAATCAATCAGAGAAAGATCTCTTTAACTGATTCAACAAATCAGCCTACCCTATAAAAATGCCCCTAGACTTCAAGTCTGAGATATACAGAAAAAGAGAGAAACCTCCCCAAAAAACTTTGAGAAAATTCAAAGAGCAAGCTCTTGCAAGAAGATCTTTCTTCAAGGTAAAAATGATGATGATGAACACAGAGATAAAATCATCTCATGATTAAGAAAGAAGAATTCATTTCTTTAAAAAGATCATAGATCTACAAAGACAAAAGGACTTTCACAAAGAGATCAAGAGATCTCATCACAAAATAAAAGAAGAACTTACTTCTTACAGATCATAGATCTATAAGACTAAAGTCTTTCTGAAAGAGATCACGAACATCTCATTATAAAAAGTAGAATAATTCAATTCTCTTAAGGATCATAGATCCATAAAGGCAAAGTCCTTTCATCAATATAAGAGATTGAAACGGTTGTTCTCAGATCTTGAGACAAAGTCTCTCTTTGGATCACAAAATTGATCATATGCGCTTTGCGCTCTGGAACTGTGCTTTGCGCTCTTGAACTGCGCTTCTGCGCTCTTAGACTGGCGCTCAGCGCCGAGCGCGACACGTGTCGCTTTGCACTCTTGAAATAGCGCACTGCACTCATGGGCTGGCGCTCAGCGCCAGGTGCACCACGTGTCAATTACATGTGCGCCACTAAAATACTAGCGCAATGCGCTCATAAACTGGCGCAATGCGCCCATCATCTGGCGCTTAGCGCCAAGCGCGACACGTGTCCTTCACGTGTGCGCTACTTGGCAGAAGCGCACTGCGCTTTTTGACTAGCGCCAAGCGCACCACATGTCACTCACGTGTGCGCTCATAGAACATAAATCGTTCTTTAAAAAGCCACAGAGCTATGATGAAAGCCCAGCATTCAATAAAAGACAAAATATTGTCAGAATTCAAGCATTGTTAAAAGGGCCAAGCCCAAACAAAGGTTCCAACAGCCCAAAATAAATATTAAAACATTTTAACTTGATTGGACTTAGCCCAAGATTGGCCATAAGCCCTTAAATTCAGATTGATTGAGTCCACAGGCTCATAAATCTTTTAAACATATCTTAGTTCCAAATTGGACTACAGATCTACCAATCAAAATTGGTTCAAGGGTACATCTCTGAACCCCTCTGATATATGTCGTTGTAATCCTTCGACGTCTTCAGAGAGGTGACGGGTCCCGACAAACATACATTTCATAGACTATGACGTCTTTAAACTGGACTGTGGGGTCCTTAAACTCACGGACCATGACGTCCTTAACCTTGACTGTGAGGTCTTTAAACTCACGGACTATGATGTCCTTAACCTGGACCGAGATGTCCTTAAACTAACATTGGACCGTAATATCCTTAAACTAATCCGCCGCAATGTCCCTAAACTAAACAATAGAGTCTGAATACTCTTTTGTTGGATCTAAACGATCCCGTTAAGTAGATCTTAGTCTAAAATTAGACTAACGTATCCTTAACCAATGTTTAAGTTGATATTAGTCTCAAATGAGAATAACGTATCCTTAAACCTAACCCCCAAACCCAAATCTAAGAAGATACAGATTTGGACTAATCCACGCTCTACGGACGACAACATAAATTAGTCTCCCTATACAATCCACGGGCAACCAAAAACAAAACAAACACCCATGACATGAAGTGACCATCTGGAGAAGGAGAAAGTGGTTAGTGCGATACGGTAACGTAATTAACTGCAGGGGCTTGTGCCTGCAGGGAAGAGCGTCCCCACAATCAAAAACCCCTCAAATGAGGGGGAATCTGACGAAGTCTGCTATATCGGCCGCATCCGTTTAAACCTTAGATACATGGTACCATAAATAAACTTGGCATCTTCGGAGAGGTGGACGGATAGCACCAATTAGCATCTGCCCCGAAATTCAGGCAAGACGGACCCGCGCGGTCGCGTCTCCGTGTTTCGGTGGGGAACATATCCATTGTTAGGATTTGGATTTAGTTAGTTTTGCATATAACAACTTAATGTATCAGTATATATATATATATAATTGTGATGTACAGAGTGAAAGTTTCTAGTACCCTCACCGCTAACCGGCGGCCAATGCGGAATCCGGAAACAAAAAATTTCTTAGCACTAGAAACTTAATCCCCAAGAATCTAACCAAACACCTAACTAGAACAAACAACAAGATAGAAATCATAACCTTTGTAGCGTCTTCATTTACTCCAATTGGGTTGGACTCTAGCATGCTCTCAAGAGTTCCGGATCACGCTTGCAAGCCGGCCCTCCTTTGCCGAAGATGATCCATGCGAGGGAATCGATCCAAACTCCAGTTTCACCTAGTGAAGCAACCGACGCTCCAAACTCGGTAGGAACGGAGAGTGAGGATGTAGGAATTTCCCCTATCTTTTTCTCTCAAATCTAAAACTCAAGAGAGCATGTAAAGAAGGAGGAGGTGAGGAAACTTAGCCATGAGCAAGTGAAATCAAGAGAGAATGAATGAAGAAGAGAATAAAGTGGAATGGCTTCATAAATTTTTACAACCATGTAATAAAAAATCTCACAACAATTTGTAACAAAATAATGAAGCTCATTTCTCTCTACATGTCTTCAACCATGCTCAATACCATCTCACCCTCCACCCCATTTTATGAATATTCATAAATAAGGTGTACATCTTCTAGAACAAATTCCGTATAAATACGGAATACAACCCAGTATACGTATCGAAATATATATATATATGCATATTCATATAAAAATACGAACAGCCAAGAGAGAAAAAGAATAGTGAACAATAATATTAGAATACATATATTAAATATATATATTAAATCAAAACTTGATTTAATAATCCGGCTTAATCCTAAACCGCTAGTATTATCAACCGTTTGATTAAAGTCCGTGTAGCATGTACACATATTTAATCACACATCTGCATGTACCAACATACGCTATCAACATCATATGGCCTGAACCGGGAAAACCCTCTGTGTGGGACACTAAAGACTTGTCAATACGCTGGCAGTGGGTTTAACCACAAGCACATCAGTGGTACTAGCTGTACATAATGGCTACCCAGGTATTGAGCGAAAAGAAGGCCAATGAGAAAACTCATCCATACCCCTACTGAGCTTGTTTGTGACAATCTCCATACAGTCTGGTCTGTTTGTATAAGAGTATCACATATTGGGTCTAGCGGGTGGATAAAGTCAGACCCTTAATAATGCGATATTTCGTATCGGTGTGAAGCTCATCACCCACTGAGAAACTACTGATCCAAATCAGTAAATCTCGTCCACCTTGGCCAAGGATTTCTAGTGATGGTCACCCTTGCACATCACGACATCTACCCCCAATACCGGGAGAGACGAATTCTTGACGATCCTCTCACTGCCTCCATGTGGTTCGGGACTGTACCCAACTAAAATTTGTTTGCATGACTCCTTTGAGCTATGGTAAGATAGTAATCAACGCACGATGGGAACTCACAAAAGATAAATAACGATCTCAGGTCGACAGACTAATCTGTACTCATATCACCTGAGAACTGCTATCTGACAATAGGTATAATACCATGTAGCATGTTCCCGGCGAGTCCATCCAGTGTAACTCATAACCCAACGAGCACCTGTATACTATCTTTGGTGATTAACTGACACCAATGGTTGTGAGACCGACCATCGCCCCTCGTCGGGGGTCAAGAAATGTATACACTAGTTTACTCTGGAATACTATTGAGCACCTGTATACTATTGATGCCCAGTTTCGATATTCCCACGACTAGGGACATTTAAGGATTTGCTTATAGACTACCCAGTTCTCACAAGTGTGATCACCACAATAACCCTGGTAGTCAAGCAAGAATCATATGGGCTCTATCAACATGTAACAGTGATCCGTAATACCACATAATACATGTACATGATGATAAAGATGAACTAGATAACATACTATCATCTCGAGTAAGACTGTTCTACCCGTATAGGTCCTTCCTCATCATCATAATCATCTGCCTGCGATTACAATAATTGCCTTGAGGGCACTATATCCAACAATCTCCCACTTGCACTTAAGGATAATTATTGCGGTGTCGCATACTCATAGCCCGTGTTCTACCGAACACCCAACTTCTCTAATAATCAGTTTCGCAAATCATGTTTGCAAGACATTCGTGTTCAAGAAATAGCCTCAGTGAGTGGATCTGCTCAAATGTTTTTATCCTTATCTCTCTATATCTCAATTTCGTGGAGAACGACTAGCTCCTGAAATGAGCGATATCTGTCTTAGAATTTGTCTAGATATCTGATGGGACCTTATTCATAACATGAACATCAAATCCAACAAATTTCTTAGACTGTATCCATTTACTGATGTAATTAGCACCCATCGCCATGACCCCATCAGTATCCTGTTTGGAAACCTATCCAACACACTGCACCTCAAAAGAGGGAAAACTATTAACTCGGACAACCACTCTGTCATCTGAGTCACCTTGGAAGCCTGAAATGATAACCGCCTCCTTAAGGAGGCTATCGTTATCATATACCAAGAATATCCTCTTATGTTCATAACTGCTTCCCAATATTTCTCAAGGATTGGATTAATATATACTTATTACAGCTAGTGTAAAAGCAATATCTGGTGTGGTACTTGACATCTCATGATTGACTCAATTGCCTAAGCAAGTGATATGCCAATCATGCAAGTCCCTCTCCTCATCAGTCTAGAAAATATCTCTTTAGAGAGGATGAATCCATCACCTGCTGGTACACCACCACGTCAGGAGTCGTCCATTCTAAAACACTTTAGAATAGTATCAAAGTACCTGAATTGTGACACTTCTCAAATCTAGATCTAAAACCATAGATCTCATCACCAGAATCTCTGATATTTTTGTCCAGATCCTATATGGAGAAAACACCTTGTGACAACCACAGTATAACCGATCGTAATATAGGAATATCACATTCTATCAGGAGCATGTCATCTAAATACTATGACATCACTTCGTACTATCTTCTTACCAGGCCTATCTGTTGTTCTGATGAAGTCAAACTCTATGACTGTCACATAAAAAATAAATGATCTATCTCCATTATACTTGCTTAGTCTATAAATAGACATAACCTACCGACCCACCACACTTCCGCTGCTCCCACTAACTACAACAACCCTCTGACATATTCATATAAATATGCACTTCTAAAGCTAATTTAGAACATCGTTATAGTCATCCACCGGCCAGATCTCATGGTCTAGGACAGTAGCAGTGGAAAGCTTGGGTCATCAAAACCTCCCTGTCACCGTCTTTGAGGAGACCGAAGTATCTCTCGAGTGGCTGAGATTACCCACCAAATCTGCAGAGTGGCTAATGGATCGTCGAATCCAATTGAATTCTTAGGTTCTACTAAATTTTCAGTAATCGTTTGTGGTTCTGGAATCACTTCCAGTTCTACCATACTCCCACTAATGTTTTCTGGAAAAAAAATTCATTTTACTAAAACGGGTGGAGAGTCAAGATCAATATAACTATTGATCCTTCAAATGGTAGAATGTTAACACTCGTCAAAGCCCGGGATAACCCACAAACTGCCATTACTAAAACGTGCCTTGAGTTTATCCGGATTCTGGTTTTAAGCAAAAACCGTACAGCTCCATATACCTTAACATCGTTAAGATATGAATCCATTATATATCTAATATTGAAACAAATGCACTAATTTAATTGGAAGCAGATTCAAAATACATGCAGCTGTTTCCAGTGCATTTCGACTAAATGGAAGAAGGCCATACAAAATTACTTATCAAGGAGAGCACCCACGGATGAGTAACCTGATAGAGAAGCAAATTCTCAAATATATTATTTACGACGGAATACCTAGCATAAGTATCTATATTTTCGATCACCTTGAAGAATTCTGATACTTCCAATGCATGGTTCTCTACTTTATTCTTATACCAATAACTTCTCAAAATTTGGACCTTGTATTTCAGCGAAATACGTGTCTAAAACCAGAGAAGTCATAAGTAAACGGAATATAGTACGAGTACCAACCCCTTGTCCTAATGGACATCGGACAACATACAATTCTTTGTACAAGTCCTCTGAGTTTAATAACTCGAACCCTGTGCGCCGTAGGTTGAAAACTGTATTATGGTTAAGAATTACACCGTTATTGAATGTACCTTATTTAATCATCAACTGATAAAGGTAAATATCATAAACATAATTTCAAAAAATTATATCTCACTTTATAAAATAAACGTACAGATATATCAATTTGAAATTGGTGCATAATAACGGATATTCAAAACCAAATATTTGCCGATAAACAAAACCCAAACGACTTCCTCAAATATCACCAATTACAAAGAATTCTGATATTGGGGATCTAATCAGCCAATTCCCAATATTGTACTCCCACTCAGCAACTGTAACGCCATACAGATGTGAGAATCAAGTCTGGTAAATACATACCCTGGAGTTAAAAACTAATTGGGAAAGCAGTTTTCAATTAACACCGCACAATAAAACTGAAACATAAAAAAGTTTCGAGGGGGGCTAGGTATTCCTAGTAATGCCTCTTCCACTATCCAGATTCATGACGGTAGTCGTAATTTTCTTTGCCCTCACGTCAATCCCTTCACATGTTTTTATTTCTTACCTTCTATACACCATACTTAGGTTAATTGGTTTTCTTCTTCTCTACCTTTCAGCATCAGTCTAAGGTTTGGAAGAAAACTATCCAATAAGTGTAACTGGTGTACTCTCCCAATATAAGGAGCTATCACAACCTGAGAGAAGGTAAAAAGAAAAGGCAACCGAATAATCCTATTCAATTTCTCCAAAACCGGAATCTATCCTTGAACCAAAACAAGTTTCTTCGAGTTCGTATGTAACTGTACGATGGAGTACCCAAGCAATATGGATTTTCGTAGTGATATGGAGTGTTCTGGAGAAATGCAAAGGGAAAGTAAGAGTGGCAGGGATATATGCGACTTTGTCGTGAACTATGACAGTCCAAAACCCAAAGTGTGTAAGAAGCTTCGGTTAACTTGGTTCATGAGTTAATTTAAGGTAAGTCATGGTCGCAAACCAGAGAGATAAAAAAACACTCAGCGTGCACTCTAACTTAAATTAGATTGGTTAAGCACTTTATTGATATATCAACAAGTGGAGTCTTTTCTTATAAAGCCTCCTCGGCTATTGGTCTTCCGGTCCGGCTTCCTAAACCCACCGGGTCCCTGGCCATGCGAATCTAGGATTCAACCTTCGCATCTCACTCGACTTTCTTTCTGGGAGAGCCCATAGAGAACTCAACGGTATCGACTTTTGACTCGACTCGTTGAAACGGTCAAAGCTCCTGACTAGCTTTAGAGCATACGGCAATTGGTACTACTTCGCTATTGGTCACCACATTGAAAGCGATCTGTATACGTTAGGTAAGTAAGCAGCGTAATAAGCCGGCCTTTGAAGAAAGACAGGATGGCTTCCACTATTTCCTCAAATTCTCCTTCAAACCCTAAAAGGAGAATTAGTCGGGATCATCTGAAAATCACCCGAAGAGTAACACCTACTCATCAGTGGGAATCGGAACCCAACTATCATCACGTGATAACTTGATGGAAGCCACTCAAGTCACCACACTCTAGAAGGTATGCGCATGCTTGGCAAGTTTCCTTTATATTTGAAACTCCTAATATGGTTTTTGCCCCTAAGACCCAAGTGACCTTGACTGAGTCAACAAATCAAAGGGTCCTAGTCAAATTCAATCCGTCGTTATCTTGATTGCATTAAACCCACTAGCATGAGCCATTGACTAAGTCAACAAGGCCATACAACCGTCCTAATCAATCGCAACACATGAAACAAACAAGAAACACTTAGCTACCACACACTACGCCTTGACTGATTCAACAAACGTAGCATGAATACTAAGCACTACTTGTAGGAAATGACGGAGGGTTGCAGCTGGTTTTTAGCAAAAAACCGTTAACGTAATGAACTTGATATCATTGAAGGAACCGAGTAGTTTTACAAATATATAGTGGAACAAACTTTTGCCAAAGAGGTCACTCTCTGTGAAGGGATCTAGGCTCTTTCCTCATCGAGTGAGGTGCTGGATATTCCTAACCGAATACCTCGATGCAAAGCAAAAGAATTGACTATAGTGAAGTTATTACAGTGACGCAAACTTTTGCTCAAGAGGTCACTTCCCGTGAAGGGATCTAGGCTCTTATCTCGTCGAATGAGGTGCAGGATATTCATGAACGAATACCGCGATGCAAAGCAAAAGGATACGCCTGTAATGTTAGTTTTAAAAACATGGTTCCAACAAAATCATTTAGATTTGTTTTCCTTGCATTAATCAGAATTAATGTAGTCATATCAATTAAACATATCATGCCAAAAAGAAACAAAAATAGGGACGCACATATATGCCATCCGCATTCACCATAGGGTCCTGGGTCATCACCGTAAGGTCACTTAACTTACGGCAGGGCGGGGACAGGACTAGCGCAGATGCAAAACATATATAACGTCTACTAAATATATATAATATATATAAACATTCGTCTTATGCATGATATCAAGTAACATTACAGAAGTATCACAGCAGAAGCACATAAGCAAACACAATATGGAAATGCAGATAATCTAGGAAAAGTACATTTCAATGAAACCAAATATGAAATATCATTTTCCAGTCGTGTGGATAGCTCGTAGTATCAGACCCTAGACCCCTACGAGTGCGGTAAGCCACCCGCCAATCCTAGAAGCAAGTCAACCCCAATCAACGAAGTGAGTGGCCCATCCAGCATTTTCAAAATCCGGTGACTTGGGCACCCCTCCGCGGGTCAATCCTATACCCCCTACGAGTGCGGCGAATAGCCTACCAATTCTAGAGTAAGGCACCTCGGTCTCAACGCTATGAAATGGTGGCCCGTTGACCTCTAGAACCCGGCTACTCGATCACTCCGCCACGGGGTAATCCTAGTGCATGTAATAAAAACCTGAATATACAACGGTGACTACGTCCGGAACCAGGACGCACCGAAAGAATAATACAAGCCACAATGACTGCAGTTCACATGTCGGACGCTCGCCACGCAATATGAATATACATTACATCATAGCGAATTACATCTAATATTACATATACCGGGCTATCCATCGCAACAAATCCAATACAGCCACAAACAAGCAATATCCATCACAGAACATACAAACTTGCGAGTATCAATTCCGCAACTTCGTCTATTTGATACATATAGCAATTAGACGGCGTTTTACCAAACGTTATGATACACACAACCATCACTAAGCCTACGACAATCAAATACTGCACATAAATAGCCAACACTTCAATTTTCTAAAACATCGAAAATCAAGTGTGCTAAAAACCGGCAAAAAATCCATGCTAAAACCCACTCCGGGAGTCCAAAATGAGCTCAGATTGAGCCGAAACTTCGTGGAGGACCCCGGTACATAATTAACGATGACTCGAAGGGATCCTAAAGGGGTAACCACCCCATAGGACACCATAAGGTGGTCCACGAGGTTGGACAGACGAGAGCCAGCCCTATGGGCTGGTATCTGGGCGTCCCCGGGGTCCCCACGCACCTCCCCGCGGATTTCCGGTCCAAACCGAGAGCCCGTGGGGAATGAAAACATCAAATTAGCATGGAATAGTTATTGGTTTTACGACAATTTTTGCGGGGCAAAAACCGGCCGGATTCGGGAGTCGTATCTATCTAGTTTAGGGTGTTTGGGTGGCTCTGATACCATTGAAAGTTTCTAGTGCCCTAACCGCTAACCCGCGGCCAATGCGGAATCCTAAAACAAAAAATTTCTTGGCACTAGAAACTTAAACCCCAAGAATCTAATCAAACACCTAAACTAGAACAAACAACAAGATAGAAATCACAACCTTTGAAGCATTTTTATTTGCTCCAATTGAGTTGGACTCTAGCATGCTCTCAAGAGCTCCAGATCGCACTTGCAAGCCGGTCCTCTTTCGCCGAAGATGATCCACCTGAGAAAACCAATCCAAGCTGCAGTTTCACCTAGTGAAGCAACCGACGCTCCAAGCTCGCTAGAAATGGAGAGTGGGGATGTAGGAATTTTCCACTATCTTTTTTCTCTCAAATCTAAAACTCAAGAGAGCATGTAAAGAAGAAGGAGGGGTGAGGAAACTTAGCCATGAGCAAGTGAAGAAAGCATGAGAGAATGAATGAAGAAAAGAATAAAGTGGAATGGCTTCATAATTTTTTACAACCATGCAATAAAAAATCTCACAACAATTTGTAATAAAATAATGAAGCTCATTCATCACTACATGTCTTCAACCATGATCAATGCCACCTCACCCTCCACCCCATTTTATGAATATTCATAAATGAATATTCACAATGAGGTGTCCATCTTTTAGAACAAATTCCGTATAAATACGGAATACAACCCGGTATACCTATTGAAATACATATATTCATATAAAAATACGAATAGCCAAGAGAGAAAAAGAATAGTGAATAATAATACCAGAATACATATATTAAAAATATATATGTAAATTATTAAATCAAAACTTGATTTAATAATCCGGCTTAATCCTAAGCCGCTAGTATTATCAATCGTCTGATTAAAGTCCGTGTAGCATGTGTACATATTTAATCGGACACCTGTATGTACCAACATACGTCATCTACATCATATCGTCTGAACCGGAAAAACCCTCTGTGTGGGACACTAAAGACTCGTCAATACGCTGGCAGTGGGTTTAACCACAAGCATGTCAGCAGCACTACCTGTACGTAATGGCTATCCAGGTATTGAGCGAAAGGAAGGCTGACGAGCAAACTCATCCGTACCCCTACTATGCCTGTCTGCGACAATCTCCATACAGTCCGATCTGTTCGTCTAAGAGTATCGCATATCGGGTCTAGAGAGTGGATAAGGTCAGACACCTAATAACGCGATATTTCGTGTTGGTGTGAAGCCTATCATTCACTGAGAAACTACTAATCTAAATCAGTAAATCTTGTCCACCTTGGTCAAGAATTTCTGGTGATGGCCACCCGTGCACAGCGCGACATCTACCCCCAATACCGGGAGAGACGAATCCCCGACGATCCGCTTACTGCCTCCATGTGGCTCAGAACTGTACCCAACTAAAATCTGTTTGCACGACTTTTTTGAGCCATGGTTGGGTAGTAATAAAAAAACAGTAGGAACTCACACGAGACAAATGACGATCTTATGTCGACAGACTAACCTGTATTCATGTCACCTAAGAACTACTATCTGACAATAGCTATAATACCATCTAGTATGTTTCCGGCGAGTCCGTCCAGTAAAACTTATAACCCAATGATCACATGTATATTATCTTTGGTGACTAACTGACACCGATGGCTGTGAGACCGGCCATCGCCCCTCGTCGGGGTCAAGAAACGTATACACTAGTTTACTCTGAAATATCGTTGCCCAGTCTCGATATTCCCATGATTAGGAACATTTAAGGATTTGTTTATAAACTACCCAGTTCTCACAAGTGTGATCGCCACAATAACCTTGGTAGTCAAGCAAGAATCCTATGAGCTCTATCAACATATAACAGTGATCTATAATATCACATAATATATGTACATGTAATAGAGATGAACCAGATAACATACTATCATCTCGAATAAGACTGTTCTATCCGTATTGGTCCTCCCTCAATCATCATAATCGCTTGCCTGCGATTACAATAATTGCCTTGAGGGCACTATATCAGAGAGAGAGATTGAGATCAATAAGATTATTCTCTCTAACCCACCATTAATTCTTACGTCTCTTTTAGGTTTATCAATATTTTCCTTTCTATAATACACGAAGATCGCAAAATTTTCACAAATTCTAAATAATTCAGCTTTTTAGTTCATCAATATTTTGCATGGTACAGTACACAAATATCGCTAACAATTTTCTTTAGTTTTTTAATATGGTGCTTGTAGCACACGAAAATCGCAAAATTTTAAGAAATCCCAAGAAAAATTAGAAATCGCAAAGTTTTAAGTTTTTCTTCAATTTATCAATATTTTGCTTGCAACGGCCTACAAACGTTGCGAAATTTTCAGAAATCCTAAAATTTTCAGTTTTTCGGTTTATCAATATTTTGTTTGCTGTAGCAAGTAAATATCGAAAACCAAAGGAAAAAATGCGTCAGGATTTCTAAAAAATTGGTGATTTTTCTTTTCTAAAACATTGATAAATTGAATAAAACAGAAAATTTCATGATTTTCGTGTGTTATAGCAAGCAAAATATTTTAAAAACGACGAAAACTAAAAATTTCACTATTTTCCTATGATATAGAAAATAAAATATTAAAAAACAAAAGAAAATTGAAACTTTTAGGACTTTTGAAAATTTTGCGACCCTTGAATACAGCACTAAAAGGGAGATTACCGTAAATATATATAGAAAAAAGAAAAATTTAAGGTAGAGCTGTTTGCTTCTTGCTTCCTAGGGGCAGGAGGCGCTAGATCTTAACAAGTCAATTCCATCGTTTTAGTTTCAGTTTGTAGCAAATAAACTGAAAATGTCTTGTAGTCAAGGATAGCTGGGTGAAAATTAGCTTAATTAAGATAATAATTGGTAAAACTACATAATTTGTGTAAAACGTAAGCAGGCAAAAAAACAACTGTACATGACATGGTATATATTTTAACCTTGAAGCTGATACCCATATTTTAACATTACCAATTTTTAGTTAACTGTACCCGTATTTTACTAATCTAACGTAACGTAACGTAACGGCGTTAACGGAATTTGTAAGAAGGAAAAAGCCAATATTTTGGGGATTTGTGCTCCCTTTTTTGCTTCTTTCTTCTCATGTGATTTTTGTCATTGTGGGAATGCGGGTCAGGTTTTGTACCTTAACATTTGACCCAATTCTAATTGGTGTTTATGTCCCCAATGTAAAAGTAGGCCGAATCACAACTAACTAAAAGCCTAAATTAATTCTTCTAAATTACTGTGAAGTAAGATGGAACTTATTCGGGTCAAAGTTCAAATCGAATTGTTTCTAAGTCGAAATTCAAACCGTTTCTAATGATTTATCCTTCAGATATTATAAGTTTAGAATTGAAAAGTAAGGGAACAATAGAACTAATTTGTTGTTTTATTAATTTATTTTAATTCGAATTGACAAAGGATACATCTAAAAGTTTATATATGTTTTTTTTATTAATATTAATTTGACCATGATACATCAAACTATATATCATAAGACAATTCAAAGCAATTTTTCTCCACAAATCCAAATATTAAGTCTGAGTGCGTTTATCATTATCAAAGCCCAGTTGTATTCCATCATAATTTTATAAGTTTATTCAAATTTAGACTGGATACAAACTATATATATAGATAGACGGGGAAAATTCAAACGAATACGGACGGTGGTTCTTGAGTGATAAACCACCGTTAGGTCCAAAAAGAAGGGATCGTATACGAAAATATTCCTCAAAGGAGTCTAATTCTCTCCAACTTTTACCTTCATGTGCCAACAAAATAATGCAAGTGATTTCTATACTTATTAAATTTGTGTATAGGTCTTTGGGTAAAAGCAATATAAAATACATACAAGATGCAACCGTCTGGATCAGGCTGGATTCACCGTGAGCTCATTTTTTTTAATGATTTTTTTCCTTTTCACTTTAATTCCCAATTTCTATTATGTATGTTCTCATCTTTATCTCTGCTATTATAACTCAAACTCACGGTGACAGCACAAAAAATTTCTCGTTTTTTCATTAAAAAATGGAGAAAAATCCATGTGAATATTCTAAAGTAAAAACATGCTATGACATTATCTCATTACGTTTATACCCTTCAACAATTCCTAATACAAAATATTTCTTTTTGGGAAATAAACAAACTTAATTAAAAAACTTAGTCAAAAAGTCCTTGGACCGATGACCATCAAAGCAGCATAATGATTTTTCCTCATCACGCACGTGCATAGCACATGCATGTTGCTAGTATATAAGCCGCCAAATAAACTACTCGTCCCTCGGAAGATTCCATGATGTAACTTATTTCAACCAAACAATGGATTTGCAAGCCGAAGATTCAACGAACCTACAGCCCTTGAGATAAAGAAAAGAGCATTGCTGGATCCCAAAGATCTCACCTGATCTTGTAGGTGCAACCTTTGCTGGGATACTGAGCTAATGTCTTTCCCATGTCTGATGCTTTTGCATGTGGCTGGTGTGTAATTGGAATCATTTGCATCCCTTGATCGAAAATTCATTTCATTTTTTTTTAATTAGCCAATGAGCAAAATCTAGCTGTTATGACACTTCCCTCTCAGAGAGAGTACGCGAGTTTCGATCCCAAGTGAGGGAAGTGACGGGTCCCCTGAATGCTTGTGTGTGATGTATGCGTGAGTGTGTTTGTGTGTGTTGTATATACAAAGATTAGGGCTCATGGGTCGGTGCCCAAAAAAAAAAATTCATTTTTATAATCATCATCCAAATATATTTACATACCCTTTATAGGCAGAGGAGTGCCAATGACGGTGAATAAAGCAGTCCAATCTAATTGCCATACGCTAAATAGCAAATTTCAACACCACTGCCAACTTGAAGATATAGGACATCATCACTTTATTATGTTATTAGGAGATAGATAATTAATTACTTAGGGATCGAAAAGCAAGCCTTAGTCTCTATCAAAAACCAATTTTAGCCGGAAGCTAAAGCTATTGGTCAATAAAATAACAATGCATATCAAGCGAGCATGACATCTTTTAAACCAAATTAATTGAACGGCCTCAGTGAAACAATCGCGTGTAAAAACAGAACACATGGGATAAGTAGATATATATTTTGTACGTTCTTTAGGTGAAACACTCCGTCACAATCTCACAATGCATGTCATTTTTCTTTGAGTAATTTTCTTTACCCAATAAGTTATTGACAACCACCAGCTATAAGGCCAAATTTGTTCTTCCAGTAAATAGAGAGCATTTCATCTAATTGTAAATAAATTAATGCTGCATGTACATCTATTATAAGTAATAAATGATGCTGAAGAACTTAATCACTGTCTACAGAGCATATTTTTTAAGACTAATTAACTGTTAACCAATAATCTAGACTGGGTTACTACAATAAACTAAAGCAATACATGGTAACATTAAACTTTCATCAGTGTAACACCTCAAAAAAAAGAGATAAAAAAGAGAGACGGGAAAAAGCTTTCTGCTGACGATGTGATATATATCATAAAATGCCACCTTTTAATTATGTAACTACTAATTACCTTACATCCTCTAATTAAAAGTTTAGAACTAACACGCCATTATATTTTAGACATCCACAATAGCAAGCAACACACGTTCATAAAACAGAACACATAGAATTAATAACATTACACATTAATTTAGAAAGTAGATCCCAAATACATCAGCTTGCAGCATCTCTCACAAGATACAAATTACAACTGGTTAGAAACTTAGCTGCAGGGAATTTAATTCAACCTAAACATACATCTAATCAAGTCCAAGGTCAATAACTCAAGCTATATACCATTATTGATTGATTGATTAACTAATTAACCTTAAACATTCGGCGAATCCTCAGCAGCAAGCATAGAGCTGAGTGAGCTCCTCCAAAGCCCCGTCATCGATATCAGCATTCTCCAGCATCCACAGCAGGTGATCGAAAAGCACCACCTCGCACTTCACCGATATCTTATCATCGTCATCCTTCGAACGATCGATAAGCGCGCTTATCAAAGGATGGTTCAGATGCCTCGAACTTATCGTGTAGCGCCTCCTCGAGCTCCCCACAAACACGACCGCCGCAGCATCGACGTCCTTGCCCCCCTCCGCGGCAGGGCCCACCCAGTCTTGAATGTCATCTCTATTTGCAGACTTAGACCTCAGGCTGCTGTAGGACGAGGACCTCCCGAGCTTCATCGACAGGCTCTTGCATTTCTTGAGGAGCGCATTCATCTTCTTCATTTTTCTAATCAACCATCAGAAACAAAAAAGGGACATGAGTGAGATATATATGAGATAGAGATTTGAGATATCTTTGTAGCTTAGAATGAACACTACAAGCTAAGTAGCTGTCTGCCTTGATGTTCACTCTCATGTGAGTATTAATAAACCTTTAGACTTATATAAATCTCTCAGATTAGGTGTCACGTCGCTTTATTCTCTAGTAATTAAAATGGTGGGGGCTGATATTATAATAAGAACAAAAGCTAAACCTACATTGGGCCCTGACTTGATTAAAAATTTTATGTGGGGGACCTGGAGATATATGCAACAAATGAGAGAATGTTTTAAAGCAAAGAGATTTTGTTTTGTTTTGGCAGCAGTGTCGAAAGATTAGGCCTCGTGAAGTGAATAATGTTTCATAAAATATGAATAGGGAAAAACTGTAGTAGCTGATGATACTTCTATTGTTTGGAAATGTTTAGCAGATACGGGCTTAATTCGGTAAACCAAGTCATTCAACAAAACTATAAATACCAACGGGAATGCCCGATGAATAGAGATCCAGTCATGGTATCTATTTTTAAGATTACCGTTCTATTAAGACTATAATGGAATTAAGTTGATGAGCCATATAACGGAACTTGGAAGAGAATATCCAAACAAGGATCATAAAAGAAACATCCGTATACAAAATCGCCAAGTTGGTTATTGGGCAATAAATGTAAGAAATTGGAGGTAACACATGTATAGTACAAATGAGAGAGAACATGTCTCGGACCTGATGGTTAAAAGAAATGACAATATTGTAATTAAAGGCGCAACAAGGGTCAGGAATGGGCAAACAAATGTGGATGGAGGCAGTAATAAAAAGACAGCCCCAAAAGTTTGGGTTTCGGGAATAAAAATTTCGAAAAGAAATGCCTGCTAAACTATATGGGAAATGCAGTTAAAAAATGAGAACATTATGCTACATATATATATGCAAAAATAAGGGAGGTTTCATGAAATTTAGCTTCTTGACTTCACAAGTCCTTTCAAAGTGAAAATACCAGTACTGAAACTTGAAGTTGAATATTGTGTCGACTCATAAATGATAACACGAACAAGCCTTTATTCTAGAATTTTTTTGATCAGCTTTATGAATCCTTTTCTTCCATTCTCTTCTATAAAATTGAAAAGGGATGCCCCCAACAAAGTTTCTTTAGGTTTCATTTCATAAAGATCGGACTATGCTTTATGTTGACTGTTGGTCTCCTCTTTTATCATGACTTGGATTAGACAGCTAAAGAATAAGACACTTAAGCATAGCACCGGCGGATTAGCAGGAGAAAACAAGGTCAAATAAAGTTGATCGAAGTTCAATTTGCATAAAGTCGCAATCCCAACTCTTTTCAGTTCTCTAAAGGAGCCAAATAGTTTGCCAAATATCTATAAGATGATAACAACTCAGATCACATAGTGATTGGCAGGGAATAAAATTGAAAATCAACAGATGGAGAAATTAATGGATATGGGTTGGCGTCACAATCAATGGTGTTTTCATCTCAAGGCTTAACGCCGAAGGGACCAACTTCACAAAGGATTTGATTAGCAATGAAGCAAAACACACTAACCATGGGTAGAATTTGTTTGCATCATTTATGCTTGATCACTAACATCTACACTGTAATCACTATACTATTTCTTCGGTATTTTAATAGTCGCATAACAGTCGGAAGCACTTCTCCACTTCAGTCAACTCACATTTATTCTATGGACCGTAACCTCGATTGATCCTAAGTGACAATATTGATAATGAGTGACCAATGTAAAGGATTATAAAGAATTAAACTTACAAGTCCTTTCTCCATCACTGCGGCGAGTGAACTAGTTGCAGCAAAAATCATCGTAGGCTACCTGCCAATGCTAACACTTAATCAGGATCGTAATTCATATAATAGAGAATGCAGACTTAATCAGGATTGGTTACTCTTCACGTTCCTTAAACATTGACGCTGTGGAATTTTAGCAATCTTTTACTTGAGTGCATAGAGACCTATTATTGTTTAATCTCCAAATTGTTCCGCAGAACTAATATCTTAGCGTGGTGTCAGGAAATTATTTTGGTAAATGTATAAACTACCTGGTTGATAAGGTTAACCAATAAATAACAACATAGAAATCAATATGTATCCCCACTTCAAAGCAAGATAGAAAGGAAAAGGGCAAAAGAGCAGATGCAAATGTTATGATGACTGGTTAATTATTTTGGAACTATGTAAGAAAAGCAGAATTCAAAACCCATCGGCGGCTATGTTTTTCTCGAAAGGATCGCTGCTTACTGCATATTGATCAAAGTTATTTCGAACCTCCTCATATAATCTTATTTCTAGTATCTTCCAACTTCTTCAGAATCTGCCCCATAGTTGTGTGCAATTCATTGGCAATATTCCTCTGCAAATCAAGAGGGTTGGGAATTGCTCGCAGAGTTCGCCACCTCTTACTACCGGAGCATGCAATGAAATTTTTACAAGCTTAGTCCCACCATCACTATTCTATTAAGAAAATGTCGTGCTAATAGTAATACATATATAAATAATTCAATGCCTATAATCTTCCGACCAACTAAGCTACACCGCCTGTCATTTCAAAGGCTCTGTGTATCTAGGAAAAAAAAACAAATCATTTCGCAGCCATTAGATGAAAGGGTCTGATATCATATCAAAATGCATAATTTGATTTCTAGTTTTGCCCTATCCACATCTTAAAGGCCTCTAACCCATGTATACTTTCTGTTCTTCTATTATCTGAATCGCATCCATGCATTTTGAACCCACTTGATGCATGGATAAAGGTCTCCAAATCCTTTGATTTTTCTATCATTATAGATTTTAGAATATATATATGAAGATGAACAGTATGGATCGAGTCCATGTCATTATTGAAACACTCCCTCCTTTTATCTGGTTCATCATGAAAACCTAAACAGACTGCAACCAGCAAGGCTAGCTAAAGCTCATAAAAACTAACTAAATTTGGAGACTCATATACTAAAATCGAGTTCCTCAAACCTGGGTAGCAGTGCAAAATTTTATATTCAAGGTAAATGTTCCTGAAGAACATGCTAACCATCCTGACATAAGAAGTTGAGAACATTTGATAATTCTATTATGGTCTCTATATCACCATGGTCTATAAAAAGAAGCAAATAGCTGTGAATGAAAATTATCAAATAATTTGCATCCCAACATGGTGTTGTGGTGCACGTTTTTAAATTCCATTCCAGTGTGGCGTAACATCCATCCTTTGGCAACAAGTGCCAGTATAGTCTAGAGGCAAAGTCTATACATTTAGTTACAAGAGGTTTGTAATCCAAAACAGGCCAACTGCAAGTGAGTTTATATCAATTGACAGCCTATTATCCCCCCCCCCCCCCCCAACCAAAAAAACAGAAAAAGAAAAAGAAAAACATAGCTGCATCAAGAGAGGATTATGGTAAAGCTTAGATATAAAAATTTCAGGCTCTTTAGTAATAGGCATATTGATGATCTCCACAATGACTGATACAGATACACTCGCTGAAAAAGAAAAAAGGATAAAAGAAATAAGAAATATTGCAAATATCAGAGGTAGAGATGGCTGTGAATTCTCCCTAATGGTTGCCACTTATCTCATTTTTGAAAGAGGGTTGATGCTATACTTTTCTTCTCTTTTTCACGCTTATAAGGTATTATTAGAACCCAAGTGGGTTTTCTTTTCACAAACATGGGGTTAGCTCTCGGTAGCAAGCATAAAAGAGCAACAAACGCCTTGCCTGTCTCTACTGGGTTTAGCGTGCTGGTGCTTGATCTAGAATGGGAGAAAAACAAACACATCTTTGCCATAATAGCACAGTGGTAGAGCTTCAAACCATCAACAAAGAGCTCTGGCGTACAAATGCTACCTGAGCCATCAAAAATGAAAATTCCAGGGGATCATGCTGAGTGGGGTGACTCCGTCTTGGTTGCTCTTCATCTGTGTTTCACTATCACGCTTTACTACGGTTCACTGTTTTTTAACTCCTATCTTATAACTGATGGGAAAAATTACGCCAAAACATGGACATTGAAAGGGTTGAAAGTTTGATGCAATTACTGTTAACTATTACTGTCAACAATATCATAGCAGCTAGAATCATCTTCATCTGCAGTGTTTTTGCCATCTGGTTCCATATCTCCATGCTGCTTCTTTCTCTTGACAACTTTGGTGGAGAGCAGACGGTTGAGGCCTTTGCTTTCCAAATCTGGAGTCCCGTTATTGTTTATCGGCTTGAAACGAACTTTCCCAACCTTCCTCTCATTAGCTTCGATTACCTGCATGTATCATAACAATATGAACATCCACCAAAAAAATTTACGAGTTGATAAAAGAAATTTAAGGACTTTGATGTGAGCTAGTTGGGGGTGGATGTAGGCATGCAAGGTGCATCTTTGTTCTGAATACAAATTAGGAAAAGAACATGTCAGAGGGAAATACAATTCTGCACTTATGTCAAAACTTGGCTTCTTAGTTTGTTTTACTCGTAAATGAAGATTAAATTTGAAGTTCATATCAAAATCTTATGTTTGGTTCAACTGAAGTTCACCGAATTTGGGAGATGATTTGGCCATTACTTCCTCTCTAAAACAATTTTTAGGAGGAAAAAATATTTATTTAACAGCATACATAAGAATTCTTGCGCAATCCATGACAATTAAAAAGGACACTTCATTTCCTTCTATCGAGTTTTCGTGATGTCATCGACCATTTTTACAGAAACTCAATTCCCCAAAAGCCAAACAATTGAATTGACCCTTCGGTAATGAAACTTACCTGGTATAATGAAATAAAAAAAATTAATTTGCCATTTTACTGGCAAACAAACATACGCTAGTCTTTCATGCATTGCACGTTAGTTCTAATGCTGTTTCCAAAACAAGTGCTACGATCCTGCGCAATTTACTGTATTTTGTTTGTATTTTCTTTCTTTTAAAGATATGGACCGGCTGCCTTCAGTTGGCCACATTTTGTAAATGTTGCCGCATCTCATGTTATAGATAGAGGGACAAAATAGTACTGTAACGAGCGTATTTGTTCATTTTTATAACTTAAAATAAATGCAGAAATACCTCGAGTTCAAATGTCTGGAGGTTCTCTTTCTCATCATGGTTGTCAGAATCTGTGTCATCGTATTCATTATTCTCTTCTTGATTAGCCCGTTCAAGTAGCACGACCATCTTCGCACCTTCTTCCGGTATATATCCAAATGACTCACATATGAATCCAGATACTGTTTCATACTGATGACCGTGGGATTGAATAGAAAATATAGGCCTTAGACAAATGCAGAAGTA
The DNA here is from genome assembly GCA_030015575.1 of Agapanthus africanus. Taxonomy (NCBI): domain Eukaryota; kingdom Viridiplantae; phylum Streptophyta; class Magnoliopsida; order Asparagales; family Amaryllidaceae; genus Agapanthus; species Agapanthus africanus. The sequence continues at coordinate 673,026,264 of JASDDO010000022.1, read as the reverse complement.
AGAAAAAGAAATCTTTTTCTCTTTTTGAAGATTGGGTTGGTTCAGTTCGATGACCATAACATTACATATACAGAGCCGAGAAGCAATAGAAGAACGGAACCCCCGGCGTAACATATATTAGAAGAATATGTTGAAACATCAAAATCGGCTTTCAAAAATATCAACTGATGTAAATATTTCTAACCAGGGTCCCTAGAATGGTTTAAGATTTCATGGATTTACATTATAATTATAAATACGACAACATGACTCATGAGAGATTTGTTTAGTCAAACAGCTTATTCACTTTGATTAGTGATTGTTCAAAAATCAAAATGATCGTTTCTTATTGTTGTCGTCATTTTTCCATCAGAGGTGTTGGCGAATGATTTGTGTATGATCAACTTGACTATTGAGAGAGTTTAATAATCAGTATTGGAAAGGATAGGCATAGAAAGAGGCCAGCTCTGTGATAATGAATGTCTCCAAAGGAAAAAATTTAGGGAGCAGAAGAAAGGAAAAACTGGAGAAGGACAATCAGAGAGCACACAGCCCATAATTCATATTGGATATCAATACTCAATGATCAATTAATCAGCAATCAAACTCTTCTTTAAAAAATGAAGTTATTTATGGAGAGCAAACTTTGAGTTCTTTCAAATAAAATTTCTAATCCATCATAATTTTTAACTAAAGATAAATATAAAAACAAAACACTCAAATAAATAACTAAATACTAAGCAAACTTAAATTCTAAATAAATCTTACTAGAAAGGATAACTCCAGATAATTTAAAATACTGTCCGCACTACTCAAGCTCAAAGAGACAGATAGACCTAAATATCCAAACAAGATTCAAACCTGAACTCTAAGATGGTTTAGTAGGCTTCATGAATCATCCATTGCGATCATTTAGTTCACAAATTTTCTAAGATTATGCAAAAGATTAAAAAAAAAGTCTAGAATATAGAAAATATATATTTAAAAAAAAGGGAAACAAATAGCTAGTATAAGATGGTCCTGTATCCACCTCATAAGCCAATTATTCAACAAATACTGTTCGATTTCATAAACGAATAAAATATCCCCCTAGTTTCAAATATCTAGGACCGAATATGTGATATATCATGCAAGAAAAGTCATATTATAAAATAATGAGTGGTAAAAGGAATATATATATTAAAAGGAACTTGATTATCTAAGATCAGGAAGACTGCAATGGAGGCTCTCTTTCTATCATTATTGATGGAAAAGATTGGAGAAGCATGGAAAATCCTAGCATCACTTCATTAAATTTGGGAAAGCATCCTCGAAGGCCATGTTTGGATACCCATATTCCAATGGGAGAAAAAACTAGATTCCTTTTTTCCATTGGACAGGGCCAATCCAAGAAATTGGTTGTTTGGGTAAAATTTTTATGAAGAATTCCAATGGAAATGGACCCAAAAATATCACTAATCCGTTGGATTCTAAAAATTGGCAAAGATCTAATTTTTCTAATCCAAAACTCTCTTCCTCTCTCTCTCAAAATGACGCATCATTATATCAATCTCTCTTTTTCTCTCCCTCTCACTTTAATACTATCTTTATCCCAACCATCCAAACATGCATTATGTTACCAAAATCCATTGAAATTTTAATTTTGGAATGCATGTACATTCCAAAATAGTTTAATCCTAAAGTCAATCCTGTGGACTTCAACTCTAACTATCTAAACATGGCCCAAGTGTTGGGAATTTTCTCTTTCGAGCATGAAAGACAGACAGATCCATAAGGGAACACAAGGTTTAAACGTGGTTCAATCGAATATCTTGAAAGAGGTTACAAAGAACTCGCACCACTTTACGCTCTCTCTCTCTCTCTCGCACAGGATAGCCAAGAAAATTGCCCTTACGAGCAGGAGCTATTACAATTCTAATGATCTCAATAAATAAATCAAGTTTTGAATCAGAGATAATGGATTGTGTTTTGGAGGATAAAAACTTTTAAGAACGATTTGAAAAAGTTATTCAAAGGATTAAGAAAATTTTTAAAACAAAACTTCTTTGACACTTTAGAGGTCTTTCGTTTCTAATGACTAGAAAAATCTAAATCCCTAAAAGATCTCTTTTCTCTAAAAGATTAGTAAAAATTTAAGAATCAGAGAAGCAGAGTTTTCACGAAAAGATTAAAGAGATGGAAAACCGAAAAAGTGAAAATGATAAAGTAAATTGTGTGAAAACTCTTGAAACATAGGTCCTATTTATAGAAAATCAATGAGGGGCAATTGGGACAATTAGAATAACTATCCCTAAAATTTAGGACCTTTATTGGCAGTTTATGGCCTTTGGAATTTGAAATTCAAATCGAAAACAGAATTTTTGAAAAGGCCATAACTGCTATAAACGTCTGGATGGACGCCCTGAGGGACGCCTGATGTTTCAGACACAAATATCCTTTAGGATGTATAAAAAATTTAAAAAGGATTTGATTTTGAAAACTCTAATCTTGTTAAATAATAAGATATCTAGTATTGAAAATTAGGATCAGAAAAGAGATTCTAACCATTGAGATCGACTCTAAAATCAAAGAAAATAAAAGTTTTGAATTCGTCTGTTGTTTGATTTTTTCGCTATTTCCTTTGAACTTGCATTGCGGTCTTCAGAGTCGTTTAATGTTACTGTTGAGATGTCAGTTGTAGTGCCGATTGTTTTCTTGCTTGAATAATTCCATTGTTTAGCACTTTAACTTATCTGACATGGTTAGTAACATATGATACGGTTTTGTAAAATAATCAAAACTAAAGAAAATGATATTCATAGGTCAACATGATGTTGGTCTAATTTACGGAGGAGTTGGTACGTGTTGTGAAGTAGCATGTTATTCTGATTCGGATTATGCATCCGACCTTGATGGGAGAAGATAAATGACTGGCTACATTTTCACAATAGCTGGTTCTTTCGTTAGTTGGAAGGCTGCATTACAGCTTTCGGTCACCTTATCTACTATAGAGGTAGAGTATATGGGTTGACGAAAGCAGCGAAGGAAAGTATCTGGTTAAAAGGTTTAGCCGGTGATCTCGGTTTACATCAAGTTCAACCTATGTTGTTTTGTGACAGCTTGAGTGCTATATGTTTAGCAAAGGATTAGGTGCATCATGACAGGACTAAGCACATCGACGTGAGATATCATTTCATCTGGACCGAGAAAAGGATCAAAATACAGAAGGTTGGTACAGAAGACAACCTAGCAGATATGCATACTAAGCCGGTATCTACTCGCAAGTTCATACATTGTTTGAACTTGCTCAACGTTGATAGATAGAGATAGCCCTAAGAGGCGATCGGAAGCAATAGACTTTCGGCAGGACGGTTCACATCTGATAGATTTTAAAATCAAGATGGAGATTGTTAGAATTGATTCTATAATCCTAATCTTATTTGCTTTAGGATTTGTTTATCTCTCATAAATCCAAATTAGTTATTAAAGAAAATTAAATCGGAGATAATATTTAAATTGGATATTTGATTTAAATTGTATATTTGATTAGATCCAAATTTAAATCTTATAGTCATCCTTAAGGATTAATTGTATGTTATAAATATGAAGCCAATTGTTTAGGGTTAGAGAGAGAAAATTGAAAGAAGATAAATTTTGTAATTCGCCACAAATAGTGAAACGTTCTCTGCTGCTGCCCATGGTTTTTCCCGTTTCAATTTCCATGTAAATCTCCGTGTCTTCTTGAGTTGATCTTTTTTGTTTTCTGCGATTTGTTTGATCTTTGTTTCCACATTTATCTCGATCATCCGTAACAAAAGAGTCTTTTAATATTTGTTGTACACCAGTGCAACCCTTTGTCAGGTCTTATGCATGCCTCTTAGCTTCCTACCTTAACATTGAAGCGCTAACTCTTTAATCTTTGAATGCACCGATTGCTGACCGTCCGATTCTATTCCAAATATGTGCAGGTGAAGGCAGATACACTTCAATGACATACTTTGATGGGCAGAGTAGCTCCCCAGAAACACCCAAATCTGATCAGGAGGCTCATAATTCTTTGGTATGCTTTACTTGCTGTATAGAAGAATTTACGAGTAAGATAACTTAGAATGACTTTTGCAGCCTGCAGCATGAGAATTTGTGTTTAGTTACATTCAGTTAATAAAACTCATTTGTTAAGACCTTGTATCATACAGTCTGTTGAGTGTTTTATTCACTGTGTTTAATGTAATGCTTGATCTTTGCAAGAATATAGTTCTGGCTGCCCTATGACATATGGTAGCTCAGATGAAATTTTTCTCAAGGACCTGAACCCTTGTTTGACCCCGTGTGTTTCGAAGACAAAGTCTAAGGTAATAGCATCATTGTGACAAGGAATCTCGAGTTAATTTATATTCTTTTTTAAATAAAAAAAATGTATAGCAACTCCTCTAAATTTGTATGAGAATCTAACTTGTGAGAAATTATGTCAGGAATATGATCATATGTTGGGCTATGATTCTGCAAGAAAGGATACATTATGTACAGAATTGAGCCCAGATAACTTTTCCTTTACCCATGGTGGAATTTTGTAAAAGAGCTCAGAACAACGCCATCGATCCAGTCAATTGAGGAGCACTGCTCGAAAGATATACAAGTCCGATGAAAGCAAACGTTCCATTGGGAGGCAAAAAAACCAAAGCCTATTTTGAGAATCGACACTTTCTCTGGTACTGGAGGTGCTGAAATCCACACTAGAGCACAACCCCCCAAACAACACACACGCTACACAACTCTCCGCCGTTACTGCAGCCTTTAGTTCTTAAAGTGGTGCGGTTCTTATTCACCTTTTTCTTTTATAATCTTGTTTAGTAAATTTTGGCATGTTATGTTTGAGTTATATATTGTATGCGGTCTGTGGAAAAAGGCTGGGGAGCACTTCTTTTGTATAAACTCTATGCAAAATGTAATGCAACATGGAGCGTCTCACTCCATAACTGTTTATTTTTCTCCATATGAAATTTTAGGATTTTTGTTCCACCCAGATAGTGGATAACCTCGCAAGAAAGAGAAACATAACAATTCAATTCAAACATTTTATGTTTTGCTTGTTGAAGTACTTAAGTTAACAATTATTATTATTATTATTATTATTATACAAAGCTATATTAGAAGTGAGTTTTTTTTGATATCTTCAAAATGCCCCTAATAAAAGAATATTCCTATACATTTGTTTGCAAAAAATCAGTTTTTTTTGTAAATTCTAATTTTTTGGTGAGGTATTTTAGGTACTTCATGGCAAAGTTTTGCCAACTTCTCATTATTTACAATCTTGACATCATCTTAACTTCTGGCTATTTACAAATATGCTATTAGTTCCAAAAATTTCAATAATTATAAGTATGGCATTAATTCAAAATCCTAATAGGTTTTCCCTAAAATATCATAACCTTTCAATGTTCTATAGATAAATTCCATTAGATTTTCATTAAAATACGATGAATTTTCGCTGTTTTCAAATAAATACCATCAATTTTGTCCATAAAAAATACCATAAATATCCAACATTTTCCAGATAAATACCATGAGTTTGTCTGTTATAAATAAATATCGTTAACTTTCAACGCTTTTCAGATAAATATCATGGAATTTTTCCGTTACAAATAAATAACGTTAACTTTTGTCGTTTTTCAGATAAATAACATAAACTTTCAATATTTTATAAGTTAATAGCACTACATATTCATTAAAATACGATAAAATTTCCCTTTTTCAAACAAATACCATTAACTTTGTCCGTTAAAAAAATACAATAAACTTTTTACGTTTTTCATATAAATATCATGGGCTTTGTCAATTACAAAAATATATCATTAAATTTTAACGTTTCTTAGATAAATACCATGGCTTTGTCCAATATAAATAAATAACATTAAATTTCCACGTTGTTAAATAAATTTCAACGTTTTCGGTATAAATACCATGAATTTTGTTTTTCACAAATAAATACCATGGACTTCCACCGCCTTTCAGATAAATGTCATTTTCAGAGATTATTCCAAAACCCGCCGCATCACGCAGGGTTTACCACTAGTATATATCTAATTTATCTGTTCTCTAGACATTGATGTTTGGTTGCACTCTTATAAATATTTCCTTAGTTTTGTGGGCATATTTCAACTATAAAATTATACAACAAGAGTTGATATGGGAGCTAATTTTTGTAACTTCTATGTATTTGCATTACAAGATAACAAATGCTGGACACATGAATCAAATATAGAGAAAATACAACTTGGATAGTTACCAAAATAGATCAACATGGCAACATGCTAATTAATGAATGTAAAGAATAGCAATATGACATTAAATAAGGCTATTATAGAAAAAAAAAACAAAGGTCTAATAGTGAAATAAAAAATTATCGTAACTGTTATATTTAATAAAAATGAAAGAGAGCTTCTGGTGATTTATAAAAAGAACAATTTTATCTATGTCCTTATATGTAGTAATTATAGTGCAAACTTAAGTTTTATCAGGGCACTTGATGTAGGGTTACGGCAGCGTCCCGGCCATCAATCCGTGGCCAAACGCGGAACAAAAACTTTTAAAAACCGGCTGTAACACCCTTGTCCGATCGTACGTTCATTTTCTTTTAGGATATATTGGGCTTTGTTTTATTATTATTATAATTTGGAGTTTAATACTTTTAATTAAGATATATCCATACAATTATGGTTTTTTCAAGTTTGTTAAATATGCATATTATTAGTATTTAAATATTTATTTGTCTAACACTATTTTATAACCATATTTATATTTTAGTATCATAATTTAAACAAAAGATATTTTATTTGGTATTTCTTTAAACAATACATATACATAAGATTTTACCCATTTTTAAATTCTATTTATAAGATGTTTTATCTTACGATATTTATTTGGTTAGAATATTTAATTTTGAAAAGTCATGAGAGCCCATGTTAAATCTTTTAACCATATAAATATTTTTACTAAACTAACAACTCAATTTTCTCTCTCCAATCACCATATATGTCTCACCTGATAACTTGATTCTTTTTAAAACAAATATTTTCTCTCTCCAAACTAAATAATTTTACCAAACCAAATATATTTTTAAATCTTTTATTAATCCTTGTTCTAACAATCGCTCATCTAATCTCTCTCAGCAGATTCTCTTTCTCAAATCTACTCTCTTTAATTATTTTTTCTACAAATCTATATACATACATACATATATATAATTGAAGATATTTTGTTATGATAGTTTAACTGAAAATATATTTTAGTTGTTTGATATCATAAAATCTTATATATATAACTAATTGTATTTATTTTTATTAACCCATAACTATATACATATCTACATATATTTTCACTATATATTAATATGTATATATACATATACTTTTTCTATTATTCTAACTATATACAAACTAATATGTATATATACAACTTTTCTAATATCTTATAGAAGTATATAACAACCCATCATATCTCTCTTTTATAAAATCAAATCCAAATCTCATCTCATCAGAATATTTCTCTCTCCAATTATAATACCCTCTCAAATCTTTAAACATCTCTCTTCTCTATAAATAACAATCTAATTATTATCATCTCTTCCCTTCTCATATAAATCAACCTTCTATTTTTCCAATCACAATATTTTCTTCTTCTTCAAAATTAGCCGAGCAATCAAACCTTGGAGTTGTTTTTCGTGTCGTCGTGTTTATCTGTCTCCGAGACAAGTACTCTTACTCTTTTATTTTTTTAGTCAATGCAACATCGAGAATTCTCTAAATAAATTATTAACTTACAATATTTAAATAAAATTGTAATATTTTGCCGCTTTATTAATATATTTTATAATACTTGTACATATGATGAAAACCCTAGGATCTAGAATACCTATTAATCATTTCATCAAGTGAACAACTGTAAAAATGCAAACGTAATAAAATAACATTTAACATGTAAATGTGGTTTAATATATAAAAAGCTTTATAAGTAATTATATGTTTCTGTTGCAACAATATTGGTATACACTAGCAATACTTATATCATAATCTAAAACATAAAAATATACCATTATTACTGTTAATCAATAAACACTTTGGGCTTAATATTTTATATATATAAATTAAACTTTCTACATTATCACTCCTTATAATATCGATGCACTCTATGCGTCCTAGTCATATAAATTATTTTGATACTATAATTTGTATTAATATTTTCTATTATCACATGATTATAAAACTTATTACTAGCACTTACATGATAACTAGTCAATCTGTCATTTATTTTTATCTTACTTACTATTACCTCGTAATTATACTATTACCACCACCCGCTTTACGCATCTGTAATTTGTCATTCTCATTTAACTATATTAACCATTTAAAACCATATTTCAATTTATTATACTTTTCAATAAATAAACTCGGATGTTAAATACAGATACTTGCATATTTATGTTGAGTGTTTACATTTTTGACCTTATCATATTCTATCATCTATATTTAATATTTTACTTGAGACTATCATTGTCGGCATGATTGAGAAACCTTAACATGCTATTCTTGTTCATGGACACTATCATTTTATAACTATTGTACTTGACATGCCATGATTACTCATTGCTCCAGACTACTCATATTAAAACAAGTTTTCTAATTTGAATGCTGAATTACATGACATGACACACCACTATTCACCAGTTTTATTTCCATACAATTACCATACTACAAGTTCCTGTCTTTTCAGCATTCTTAATTAGTGATATTAATCTTTACCATGGTAGTTATAAATACGTGGGTGTTGGGGTAGTTTGAGTGTGCGTTGTACAACAGGATCTCAGGAGTCCCATGCCGGCAGCTCGTACCGGGCTATAGCGGTCTCTTGTTCATTCCACAGTTGGGCCCGTGTTTCCTAGCCCCTGGGGTACCACTCTTGGGTTAGGAATACTCCTGCAGAGGTTGACGCACACACTCAAGCTTACGATAGGATAGTTTATCTTTTAGTGGCCAGTTAGGTTATGACATGATCCCTTACATACATGTTTCATAGTGTTAGTGCATTTAATTACTTATATACATGTTTTCTTGCACACCGGGCTTCACTTTTATATATTCTTGTTATTATGCTACACACACATTATACGTTGAGTACTTGCTGGGGTGTTCTGACATCCCTGAGATTTGTCATCTCAGGTCTAGAGACAGGTTTTTAGGCTGAGCGGGATCAGAGCGGCTACCAGGACTTTGTTGAAAATCAGTAATCGTAGGTTTATTTTCCTTTACTTTTAGCCTTTAGCATGTGCGCCCTTATGGGACATTAGGACTTTTGTATCTCTTTCGGATCTTATTTTATTCCGAATCTTTTGTTTTGGATCTTTAATTGCATCAATTATCTAGTGGACCTATTTTTAGGATTTCTTGTGGTTTCATTGCAGCATGATTATCAGTATTATTTCTTTTGGTATTGGATTTTATTTTTGACAGGTTAATCTAGACAGCCTTATGTGACTATGGAAGGACTTTTCCTTACCGTAGGTAGCACGGCTGGCCTTCGTCGCTTCCCGTATTCCACATTTTGGGAAGCGGGGCGTGACACCGGCGCTAACGAAACCCTAATCGACGGATCGTACATTAACCCTATACTAGTTCTATAAAAAGAGTTTAGAGAGGATCGATCGATCCGTATCTTTCGGTCTTCAACCTCTGTCCTAAGCTCGTCGCGGCTTTCTCGATCAAGTTCATTCTCCGGTCTTCCTCGTCGAAAACGATCCACGTCGACTATTAGTAATACAGGCTCCCGCTTCAAAACCGAAGCAATTCGGGCATCCAGTTTGCTAGCCTAGATACCCAAGATGATGTAGAGTATGTTTGTGATTACTTTGTCTCAAAACATCCAAGGATTCTCAACTCATGAGATGAAATGGGTGGAGGTTGAAAAAGATGCCATAGATGAAGAAGTGTGAGCAAAAGCCTTGGCTAAAGAAAAAGAAACCAAAGAATAATGTTATGTTGTTTTCTTGTGAGTGTCTTGTGAGAAATTATTGTGTGCAACTAAAGAAAAGCCTTGCCAAGTAAAAGATCTGCCTCAACTCACCATAATATCTCACAAGACCCAACACCATGAGTCACCAAGACCACATGCAACAATCAATGCCAAATGCCAAGACTTGCACTCACACTCTCCATCACAACAACAATATTAAACATTTATAAAACTCTAAATGTTTAATACAAGAAAAAAAATGGCATCTCAAAAGTAATCTTGTAACGGATTACAAGAATACCCCTTATCCGTATATACATACCTGCATCCGTATTCCGACTGAATACGAATGCAACGAGACGAAAATAATCCAACAATATAATACCAGGATCCGGCTTAAGCCAAAACCCACTAGTATTATCCGTCCGATTATGATTCGTGCACAAGTGTACGAATATGATTGAATCCTGCCATAAAATCATACGGTCTCTACAACATTTCGCCCGAGCCAGGGAAACCCTCTGTGTGGGACTCTAAAGACTCGTCAATACGCTGGCAGTGAGTTTAACCACAAGCACGTCAGTGGCACTAGCTGTACGTAACGGCTACCCAGGCATTAAGCGAAAGGGAGGCCGACGAGCAAACTCATCCTGAGCCTGACAGTGACAATATCCGTACAGTCCGGTCCGTTCGTCTATGAGTATCGCATATCGAGTCTATGGGGATGGATAAAGTCAAACCCCTAATAACTTAACATTTAGTGTCGGTATGAAGCCTATCACCAAGTGAGAAACTACTGATCCGAACCAGTAATTCTCGTCTACCCCGGCCGAGTATTTTTTGTGATGGCCATCCGTGCACACCGCGACAGCAACCCCCAATAAACCGGGAGAGACGAATCCCCTGACGATCCGCTCACTGCCTCCATGTGGCTCGGGACTGTACCCAACTAAAACCTGTTTGCACGACTCCTTTGAGCCGTGGTAGGATAGTAATCAAAGTACAGTGGGAACTCAAACAAGACAAATGACGATCTCAGGTCGATAAACTAATCTGTACACATGTCACCTGAGAACTGCTATCTGACAATAGGTATAATACCAACTAGTATGTTTCCGGCGAGTCCGTCCGGTGTACTCATAACCCAATGAGCACCTATATACATCTTAGGTCAATAACTCAAGCTATATACCATTATTGATTGATTGATTAACTAATTAACCTTAAACATTCGGCGAATCCTCAGCAGCAAGCATAGAGCTGAGTGAGCTCCTCCAAAGCCCCGTCATCGATATCAGCATTCTCCAGCATCCACAGCAGGTGATCGAAAAGCACCACCTCGCACTTCACCGATATCTTATCATCGCCATCCTTCGAACGATCGATAAGCGCGCTTATCAAAGGATGGTTCAGATGCCTCCAACTTATCGTGTAGCGCCTCCTCGAGCTCCCCACAAACACGACCGCCGCAGCATCGACACCACCCTCCACGGCAGGACCCACCCAGTCTTGAATGTCATCTCTATTTGCAGACTTAGACCTCAGGCTGCTGTAGGACGAGGACCTCCCGAGCTTCATCGACAGGCTCTTGCATTTCTTGAGGAGAGCATTCATCTTCTTCATTTTTCTAATCAACCATCAGAAACAAAAAAGGGACATGAGTGAGATATATATGAGATTGAGATTTGAGATATCTTTGTAGCTTAGAATGAACACTACAAGCTAAGTAGCTGTCTGCCTTGATGTTCACTCTCATGTGAGTATTAATAAACCTTTAGACTTATATAAATCTCTCAGATTAGGTGTCACGTCGCTTTATTCTCTAGTAATTAAAATGGTGGGGGCTGATATTATAATAAGAACAAAAGCTAAACCTACATCGGGCCCTGACTTGATTAAATTTTCTATGTGGGGGACCTGGAGATATATGCAACAAATGAGAGAATGTTTAAAAGCAAAGAGATTTTGTTTTGTTTTGGCAGCAGTGTCGAAAGATTAGGCCTCGTGAAGTGAATAATGTTTCATAAAATATGAATAGGGAAAAACTGTAGTAGCTGATGATACTTCTATTGTTTGGAAATGTTTAGCAGATACGGGCTTAATTCGGTAAACCAAGTCATTCAACAAAACTATAAATACCAACGGGAATGCCTGATGAATAGAGATCCAGTCATGGTATCTATTTTTAAGATTACCGTTCTATTAAGACTATAATGGAATTAAGCTGATGAGCCATATAACGGAACTTGGAAGAGAATATCCAAACAAGGATCATAAAAGAAGCATCCGTATACAAAATCGCCAAGTTGGTTATTGGGCAATAAATGTAAGAAATTGGAGGTAACACATGTATAGTACAAATGAGAGAGAACATGTCTTGGACCTGATGGTTAAAAGAAATGACAATATCCCATATACATAATGTAAAGGTATGGAGAGGTGGCCGAATTTTCAAAATGCCAATTTTGCCCTCATGAATTTTGGTATTTCTACTTTCTACTGCCTCCTATCCCATCTCCTTTTCAAAATGTCAATTTTGCCCTCACAAATTTTGGTATTTTCACTTCCTATTGCCAGATGTCCCATCTCCTATTGGCGCCCGTGCTCACCCCCTGCTCTATTTAAGATGGAGTACTTCATCCTCATTCTCTACTCAAAAGAGAAAAACCAAAAATAAAAAAAAGGTTGAGATAGTGGAGAGAGAAAGACCTTTAAAACTCTACCGATCTTCTTTTCCTATTTTGCATTCAGGGTTGAAGTACGAGAATGGCAATATTTGTGCTGTGTGTTTTGAAGAAATTGAGATGGATAGCAACGGTGATTTAGTCGAACGAGTGCAGTTGTGTTGTGATCATACATTCCACATGAAGTGTATTGTTTATTGGTTGTTCAAGAAAAACTCATGCTCACTATGCCGATGTGAGAAGCCACGTCAAATAATTTAAGATGTTACTGTTATTTTTTCTTTATTGATCGATCGTCTGTTGTTTCTGTTATTTTGACATGTAAAATTCGAAGAAGAATAAACAATGTTAACAAGTTCTGATTATGTTTTATAATATTTTTAATTGGTTTAATATGGTTAATACGATGATCAAATGATACATTTTATGGATATATGGTATAAATCATTTAATTTTCTAACTCGGTCGTGTTTTTGCAATTAAATTTGGCAAATGACAGAAAAGAAGAAAAAAACTGAGAAGATGTCAGCATGCAAGTGTAGATGAAACTCAAATGAAAAAAACAATGAGATTGTCAATTGGTTTTAATGGGTAGTTCTTTGTTAGGAACAACAGGTTTATGATCATAATTCGTAACAAGCATAAGTAAGAATTATTAAACCGAAAAAGATAGTAGTCATGAAAAAAGAGAAAGACGTTACCGTTTCCAAAAAGACTGTAAAAAAATAAGGACGTTATCAGATAGAAATAAGACAGAAATGACAAGTCGGACGGAATAGATCAAAAGAAAAACTGCTAAAATTAGAAAATTGCTAAAAATAAAAAGTTGTTAGAACGAAAAACTAATTATTTGATTGCGCCCCAAATTGATTCCCGATACTTCCTGTCGAATCTTAACTGATTCGGGTGCTAATTTCACTCCTAATTCGAAAGTCAAAGTTTGGAGCAAATCTTTGACCGTGATTTCGGGGCCTTAAATGATGGATTTTCGCGATTCCGGGAGACATTAATGTAATGCCTATGGCAATCCATTGACCCAGACGATTTTGCGAGATCTTCGATTTGGCTGGTGGAACGTGCGAATCGGACAAGATTTGACAGTTTGGGATTCTCGGGTTGAACTAGACCCGACGTGTTTTGGATCGGTCGAGCAACTCCAAGTAGGTTAGGGTTGCGTCAATAAGGCATAATACCAGCGCATATACTGAGAGGGTACAAAGGCCCACGTGCAAGTGCATGCGGTCACAAAATAGTGACGTTAATATTAGTCATAATTTGACAGAAAAAGACATTAGTCATGATGGCCAGAAAAAAGACATTAGGCATGATTTGACAGAAAAGGACATTGGTCATGATGGACTGTAGAAAAATAGTGACGTTGGTATTGGCTATCGTTTGACAGAAAAAGGACATTGGTCATGACGGACTGTAGAAAAAAAATGACGTTAGCATTGGTCATGATTTGACAGAAAAAGGACATTAGCCATGTCTACCTCCTATTGCCACATGTCCCATCTCTTATTGGCACCTATCCCCACCTCTACTCTATTTAAACCAAGGCACTTCATTTTCGATCCTTACAAAAGAGAAAGGGTAAAAAAAGGGTAAGCCAGAAATATTTTGCATCTCTTAATGGCACAAAATCTTGATGCAGGACAGCCATTGCCTCTCTCAATGGTCAAAGAGTATAACAAACCGTCGTTTCTCCTACTCCATGCAAAACTGACGCCCATGTCGTCGGATGCCGACAGTGTTGATCCTTCCGTTTGGACTCACGGGTACATTGAAAACTCCGCCCAAGTGATCATTCCCTCTCCCGTTGGCCCTCGTGATGGTACAAAGTGTATTTTGGACGAAATGCCATCTTTTAAGCATCGCAAATATGTAGCCTCTAAATTACGTTCGCCCGAGAACTGTCGTAGTTTCGCTGGCTGGGTGGTGCATCATAAATTCCCTATCCAAGATCAGCATCGCGTGTATCTTGAAACGGAGATCAACAAATTCGTCCATGAAGCTGTGAAGGTAGCAAATGCTAAATTTCATATCAAGATATATGTTTATACTGGCGTTGATAGGACTGTGACAATTAAAAGATCACGTAAGCGAAAGAGACAAGAGTTGAACGACGGGATTGACGATATTGTTTGTGCGGTGTGTTTCGAAGAAATTGAGAAGAATAGCAGTGGTGATTTGTTCGAAAGAGTGCAGTTGTGTTGTGACCATGCATTCCATATGAATTGCATTGTTCCTTGGTTGTTTAACAATAACTCATGTCCGCTATGTCGATATGAGAACCCATGTAAAATAGATTAGGATGTTAATTTTAGTTTTTCTTTGTTGGTCAACCTTCTATTATTTCTGTTATTTTGGCATGTAAATTTCGAAGAAGGGATGAATAATGTTCACAAGTTTTGATTATGTTTTCAAATATTTTCAATGGTTTAATATATTTAATATGATGATCATATGATGTATTTGGATATATAGTATAAATCACTTAATTTTCTAACTCGGCCGTATTTTTGCAATCAATTTTGACAAAGGACAAAAAAGGACAAAAAATTGAGAAGGTGGCAGTGTCCAGGTATAGAAAAACTCAAATAAAAAGGAATAATGATATTACCAATTGGTTTCAACGGATACTTCTTTGGTTGGAAAACATGCATGTTATAATCATAATTCGTAACAATCATAATTAAGTATTATTAAACAGAAAACACATTAGTCATGATGCTCTTTTTTAATTGGTAAGTGGTGCAGCTCTGCTTTAGGATGCAGCGCTTCTAAACAGATTTAAGAGAAATTGAAAGAATAGAAAGATGACAATGGCAATTTCAGCAAACTAGGGTTTTATTTAATTAAAATTTGCCTCTTATAATTGCTAAATGTAAATCACAACTAATTTTCTAATAAAAGAAGAACTGCTAAAAATAGAAAAAATTGCTAAAAATAAGGCATAAAATCAACTTCGGAATTTTCGGGTTGAACTAAACGTGACGTGCATCAATGAGGCATAATACTAGCGCATAAATTGATAAAGGACAAAGGCTCGCGTGCAAGTGCATCTAGTTGAGTACGTATATGAGGAAAAACGTTATCAGGTACAGACAGGACAGAAAATAGACATTGGTCACGATGGAAGAAAAAGAAAAATAGTATTAACGATACGAAAATAGTGACCTTAACATTAGTCTTGATTTGACAGAAAAAGAACATTGGTCATGATAGACTGTAGAAAATAGTGACGTTAACATTGATAGTGATTTGACATAAAAAGGCAACGACAGAAAAAGGATATTAGTAATGAAGAACTGTAGAAAAATAGTGACCTGAATATTGGTAGTGATTTGATAGAAAAAGAACAGTAGTCATGACGGACTGTAGAACAACATTGACGTTAACGTTATTCATGATTTGACAGAAAAGAGACAGTAGTCATGACGGACTGCAGAATAACAGTGACTTTAACGTTATTCATGATTTGACAGAAAAAGGACATCAGTCATGAAGGACTGCAAAACAACAGTGACGTTAATGTTATTCATGATTTGACAGAAAAAGGATATCAGTCATGAATGACTGCAGAACAGCAGTGACGTTAACTTTGACCGTGATTTGACAGCAAAATGATATCAGTCATGATGGACTGTAGAAAAATAGTGCTAATGACAGAAAAAGGACAATAGTCATGACGGACTGTAGAAAAATAGTCACCTGAATATTGATAACGATTTGATAGAAAAAGGACATCAGTCACGATCGACTGTAGAAAAATAGTGCCGATGACAAAAAAAGGACAATAGTCATGACGGACTGTAGAAAAATAGTGACGTTGACATTTGACATGATTTGATAGAAAAAGTACATTCGTCATGATGGGCTGTAGATAAATAGTGTTGCCGACAGAAAAAGGACAATAGTCATGACATACTGTAGAAAAATAGTCACTTGAACATTGGTAATGATTTGACAAAAAAAGGCATTAGTCATGACGGACTATAGAATAACAGTGACGTCAACGTTATTCATGTTTTGACAGAAAAATGACGGTAGCCATGACGGACTGCAGAACAACAGTGACGTTAACGTTATTCATGATTTGACACCGTGATTTGACAGAAAAAGTACATTAGTCATGATGGACTGTAGAAAAATAGTGTTGACGACAGAAAAAAGACAATAATCATGACGGACTGTAGAAAAATAGTAACCTGAACATTGGTAACGATTTGACAAAAAAGGACATTAGTCATGACGGACTGTAGAAGAACAGTAACGTCAACGTTATTCATGATTTGACAGAAAAGGGACGGTAGCCATGACGGACTGCAGAACAACAGTGACGTTAACGTTATTCATGATTTGACACCGTGATTTGACAGAAAAAGTACATTAGTCATGATAGACTGTAGAAAAATAGTGTTGACGACAGAAAAAGGACAATAGTCATGACGGACTGTAGAAAAATAGTGACCTGAACATTGGTAACGATTTGACAAAAAAGGACATTAGTCATGACGGACTGTAGAAGAACAGTAACATCAACGTTATTCATGATTTAACAGGAAAGAGATATCAGCCATGACGGACTGCAGAACAACAGTGATGTCAACGTTATTCATAATTTGACAGTAAAAGGACATCAGTCATGACGGGCTGCAGATCAGTAGTGACGTTAATATTGGTCGTGATTTGACAGAAAAAGGACATCGGACTGCAGAACAACAGTGACGTTAATATTGACCGTGATTTGACAGAAAATGATTTGACAGAAAAATAAATCAGTCACGATCGACTGTAGAAAAATAGTGCTGATATAATGAAGAAGAGAGACACGTTACCAGATGTAAAAGTACGGTAGAAAAATAAAAACGTTAGTAGTGATGAGACATAGTAAATAAAATAAATTCATATGATAAAACCAAAATATTTTATCAGAAATTTACAAAAATAAAAATGAATTGAATTTGTTTTTGTCTCTACCTCCTATTGACGTCATGCTTCGTCATCTCTTTCCCCTATTTAATCCAGTGTTTTTCATCTTCTTTCTCACTTGAAGAAAAGGGAAAATATTGAAAAAAGAGAAAATAGAGAAAGAGAGAGATCCCATTCTTACCGAATTCTGGATTTTCCAACACTTTTGAAACTTAAATTCTTGGCTTGGATTGTTTCAAAGCACCATATTTTCAGTAAGTATTTTTATGTCTTTCTTTGTTTTCTTCTTCAACATATATAATCATCAATCAGGATGGTTTGCTCTAAACTTTTTTTTTCCATAACTAAACTTTTCTTTTTCAACGTATTATTTTTCATTCTTCATTTAGTATTTTTTTAACTGATGGGAATATTTTTAAAAGTTGTCATTATTAATGCAATACTTGACTTGAATTGATATTTTTTTCCATTTGCAGGAAAGCGTTCGTTTGATTTGGTCAACAACAAAATTGGAGTAAAAACTAAGGTAACAAAAAATCTATTATTCGAAAAATTCAATATTTAAGATTTTTATTTGTTTATGCTTATATGTAGAAGTAAATTATTTGTTCTCTAAATTTAAATTCCTATTGGTATCTGTACAGTTTTCCATTTAAATTATTAATAAATGATGTGACATGTTTATTGTTATTAGTTAATCATTTATTTTGATCTCTATAATTGTTTCTATTGTGATATTATCTTTTATCTTTTATTTAGCTATGCATGGGAATAAATCAAAACACACTCGCAAACCGTTATCAGAAGCACAAAAACAACGTAAACCTGAACGTGAAAGAATAAGATATCAAAAAAACAGTCATCCAACACTAATACTAAAAATGATGAATTTTCTTTCAAGCGAAAGCGAGAGGCATTTGATTTTGGTATCCCGCACTTCAAAAGACCATTAGAATAAATTCCTAATTTTTCTACCAATGTTGAATGCAACACATCTTTGATGAATGATGATACCGTTTTGTATCATTCTACGGAAGTGGGCTTTTTGAATAATCACCATATAGTTAATAAAGATATTCACCAAGATTTTTCATGCAGTCAAAAAAACGATAATGATAGTAAGAGCACGCTTCATTCTCATTATATATCCTTATAAAACACAAAGTTTTATCTAATTTTACTTGAATGTTTGGTATTAATTATATTTAAAGAACATATTACTCAAAAATCTTAATTTTTTTAAATTTTTTTTATTTACAAATATTTTACATGTTTTAAAAGATATAAGATTATTTTAAATAAAACCATCTATTAATATAATAATATAATATATTACATTTTCTTATTGCTGATTAAATTCTAATGTATGTCTTATAATGATACATGATAAGAAGGTTTTAACGATAATTATTTATCAGATTGGTGTAGTCGTTTCCATTATTTGGGACCTCCTACTGAAAAATGTTCTAGATGTGATGCAATTGTATGGAAAGAAGAAAGGGTTAGAACTAATGATAAGAAAAAAATAAATTATTCACTTTGTTGTAAGAGTGGAAAATTTTCTCCGCCTTTTCTTGAGAAGACACCTGAAATGCTGGACTCTTTATTAAACTATCAAAATGTTTCTGAACAAGCTAAACAATTTCCGAAAAAAATTCGTTCGTTCAACTCTATGTTTGCTTTTACATCTATTGGTGCAAAGATAGATTATCAAATTTTGAAAGGAAGGGGACCATATACATTTCGAATTCATGGACAAAACTATCATAGAATAGGTTCATTGCTACCGGCTATCGGAAGTCGACCTAAATATGCACAGCTTTATATATATGATACCAAGCATGAAATTGAAAATCGAATTGCATCTATTGGAGATAATTGTAATGCTACGGAATATGATTCAGAAACTGTGAAAAGTTTAAAGGAAATGTTGGATAAATACAACAAATATGTTAAGAAATTTCGATGCGTACGAGATTGGTATGAGAACAATAAAGATAAAGAGTTTAGTTTGCGCATTCTTGAGGATAGAAATCATAAGGGTCAACAACATAATAAACCAAATTCAACAGAAATAGTTGCTCTGATGATTGATGATGAATTTTTTCCTTCATCTACTCGAGATGTTATTGTCAACGATCGAAAAAAAAGATATCAAAGAATTAGTGAGATTCATCCAGCATACATACCATTGCAATATCCCTTATTATTCCCATATGGAGAAGATGGTTGGCATAATTATATTGAAGGTAACAATACGAAAAGAAAAAGGAATAAAGTTTCAATGAAGGACTTCTACGCATTTAGGTTACAACAGCGTTGTCATGAAGGAACAACGTTGTTGAGAGGTGGAAAATTATTATAGCAATATATAGTTGATGCTTATGCGTCTGTTGAAGGGAATCGTCTTGGATGGATTCGTAATAATCAAAAAACTTTACGATGTGAGTTATATCAAGGCTTGCAGGATGCTGTTGACGATGGTGATAATGATGCTCACACAATTGGTAAAAAAATCATTTTGCCTTCATCCTTTACTGGAGCTCCACGATACATGATTCAAAACTATCAAGATGCTATGGCAATTTGTGCATGGGCCGGGCCTCCGGATTTATTCATTACTTTTACATGCAATCCTAATTGGAAAGAAATACATGATTTTTTATTGATTGCTGGTGGTCAAAGTGCATCTGATAGGCCTGATATTGTTGCCAGAGTTTTTCACTTAAAACTTATGCAGCTTCTTGATGATTTGATTAAACATAAATATTTTGGACGAGTAATTTCTGGTAGGTTATTGTCATTATTTGTTGATATATGTTTTGTATATTGTTATATGTTTCTATTTAAAAGTTTAATTTTTCCATTTGTAGATTTATCTGTGGTAGAATTTCAAAAACGAGGATTACCACATTCTCATATCCTTATTACATTGGAAAGTTCAAAAAAAATAAAACTCGCAAAGGATATTGATAATTTAATTAGAGTTGAGCTTCCTGACATTAAAATGGAACCTTTACTTCATGATTTGGTAGTTACTCATATGATTCATGGACCATGTGGTACACATAATCCAAAATGTGTTTGCATGAAAAATAATAAATGCTCAAAAAAATTCCCTAAAATGTTCAATGACCATGCTATTATTGATGAAAAGGGATATGCAATTTACCGGAGACGCAAATCAAGATCCTACAAGGTAGATGGAAAGGATATTGACAACAGTTGGGTTGTGCCTTACAATGTAAATCTGCTACTGAAATATCAATCACATATTAATGTTGAAATATGCAATCATAGACGAGCAATAAAATATTTATTTAAATATGTGAATAAAGGATCTGATTTTGCAACAGCTATCATTCATCACAATGTGGTCGAAAGATATGACGAGCTCAAATTATATTTAGATTCTAGATATATTGCAGCATCTGAAGCTTCATAGAGGCTTTTTGAATTTAAAATAAATAAACGTCATCCTGCCGTTGAACGGTTGCAGTATCATCTTTTTGGTGAACAAATGGTTTTTTTTAGAGAAGATGGAAGCATTCAAGAAATAATGGAGTCTGAGCGAGCTAATAAAACAATGTTAACTGAATGGTTTACCATGAATCTTAAATTTCCTCATGCAAGAAACTATACTTATGTTGAGTTTCCAAATCATTTTGTTTGGAACAAAAAAAACTTATGTTGGAAGCAACGAAAAAGAAGGAAAGCGATAGGTAGATTACCTTATGCACATCCTGCCGCTGGTGAAAGATATTATTTCAGGATGTTGTTGACAATAGTGAAAGGAAGGATTAATTTTATTGATATGAGAACAATTGATGGTGTTGATGTCACGCCCCGCTTCCCAAAATACGGAAAACGATGGATGACTAGGCCAGCCATGCTCCTACGGTCAAGGAATCATCCCGCCGCAGTCACACTTCGGCTTCTAGCATTACATGGTAATCAGTAAATAAAGCACAGTAGTAAAGGAATCACATCACTAATTTATTACATTAAAATCCATTGTTCACAATTTTACAAATAACAAGAACAGTTACTAACCAAGTTCAATCTCACGATCACTTTTATGGAAAGCAGTAAAGGAAGAAAGTACACCCGACTATATCTCCGTGAACTCGAAAGGTAGATCCGTCTCCTGGGCTGGTCCTTCCACGGAATCTGAGCATGCATACTCAGGTCGTCAGAGCGACACAATAACAATATTATTATAATAAGATGAAACAGGTAAAAGAGGTAATACTAATGAAAGAACAATACGAGTATTCACTATATCACTATATGATGCAGAATATGATCTGCGTCCCTAACGGTCTCTAGGTCATGTTTGAAATCGCATGGTGGAAGGAGGATCATGTTTAACAGGAGTCTCGTACATACTCGAGACAACGGCCCACATGCCCGGGACATAACCCTGTCAGCCGGATCGCTAGATCCTACCTAATATATATATCGCTGCTCGAATGATCATCCTCTAAAACACGGTCCCGCTAAATACGATTCTCTTTCCACTTCGATTTTCCCCTTTTATCCCCAGGTTTACACTATTTATGATCTTGATTTAGTCGTGTACAAATATACCAATGACACTGTTTTATCACTGTTCACTGTATCAATCACTGTCACTAATATTCACTTTCCATTGGTGTACTCGTCATTCCTAAACCAACATCAATCACGCACGATAATGCAATGTCCACTGACTCTAACACGCGCTAACACTAAGTATATGGCAAATGGGGTATGATATATGTATGTATGCCATCAATAAGCTAAGTATGTTATGAATCAGTATGCATGTCATTAACTTACAAAAATTGCATAAATTCATATGTTTAGAATTTAACGAAATGATACAAATACGATAAGTAGAACACTCAGTCAGAAATTCATCAAAATTAGTTTCAGTTCAATCGGGATTCCGGTTTTCAAGATACAGCTGTTTCATTTTAAGTGCTCGCGTCTGGAAATTCAATTTTAGAACTGAATGTCCGTTTCGCGACACGAATTGTACCCAGTTGAGTTCAGAATTTAGCGATACTACAGTTTAATAAAATCTAGGGTATTCGATAGAGTATTCAACGCAATAGACGGATCCTCAATCGCGTCTGTACGTCGAAAGTTATACACAGTTTAACATCAATGTGTCACTTCTGAATCTGTTCTGGACAGTTATACGTTCTGCCCTTTTATTTACAGTTTAAAATAGCAAACGGCAATGAAACGGAATGGAACCACTTGTTTCGTTTAGCTAACAGAATCATCTTTAATCCACTGCAGAGTTCCGTAACATACGAATACAGGAAACACAGTGACACACATTTTGGGACAGTACACAGTAATCAGAGTCGCTCTGGACTGCAGTCCAGAGTCGCACTCCGATCAAAATATCATCGCAGTTACAGAACAGAAATCATTATAATTTTATATAGAGTTAAATTTCGTCGAGTCATCTTCGATTTAAGCCCTCGAACGCATCATTCCAGTATGTATATAATTTACGGTGATTTTAATCGTTTTCAGATACGGAAAAATTCTAGTTTTATCGGCATATTTGGGGGTATCAATTTTAGTCACTAACAATCGTATTTTCCAGTGATATTTATACACGATATTAGTCATTATATGGGCCAACATAAAACATCTATTTCCGTCAAATCAAGCAAGTATTTTCATTGGGGTCTAGTACCGAACACATAGGTCACATAATATATCGGGAATCGGTAAATTATAAACTAAATGATTTAAGTTTGTAACACACTTATTTTTGCATGTAGCAAGTAAAACACTTGCCTGGAAACGTCTCGGGGTCGCACGGCAGCAGCGGCATCACGAGTGCGCGGTGTACGTCTTGAAACGAATTGCGCGAGCTTGGCTCGAGATACGGAATTTGCGTCGGAGTTGTCCGGAGACTTCTTGTACTCGCTGGAAGGGTGAAGGAGGCTCTGTGGATCTCCTGAGTAGTGCTGGGGTTGACGACGGTCGACGGCGTCGCTCCGGCGACGAGCCGCAGAGGGTGTCAGGAAAAGGGTTATGGGATTTTCTTGAAGAGAGAGAGAGAGAGAGACTCGGGTGTGGATCTTGGGGAGGAGGAGAAGATGCAGAGGGTGTAGGGGTCGATGGTGTAGTGTGGAGATCGCCGGCGTCGAGGGGCAGGGTGGTGGTCGAGCTCAGTGCAGAAGTTGGTGTGCAAGGGATTTGGGTGTACAGGGGTGCTCGGCAGGGGGTGCTCGGGTTGATGGAGTGTGGTGGTGAGGAGTTCTGTTGGTGGGGGGAGGAGTGAGCGAGGGGTCGCCGAGGGGTTGTCGCCGTCGGAGGGGCAACGAACGGAGTTGGGTCGGTAAGGTTTCGAGAGGGAGAGAGATGAGGGATTTTGGGAAAACGAGAGGGAGAGCGAGTGTGAAGGAGATAATGGAGACGAGAGGAGCGCGTCGTGGATGTAACATCGCAAGAGCAGGGGCGGGGGCGTGGGCGTGAGGCGCGGCGGAGAAAGGGGATCGCGCACGGGGAAAGGAAAGAGCCGTTGTAGGGAGAAGATGAACAGGAGCGGGTCGGGTCGGGTGTTGAGGAGGCGGGCTGGAGGAGTGGGCTGGGCTTGGGAAGGGTTTTTAAAAATTCATTTTAATTTTAAAGTTTTATGTGTGTGGGCTGAGGAGAGGGAACGGGCTGGGCCGAGTAAGAATTTTATTAATATGAAAAGAGAATTCATTGGGCTGAGGTTAGAACGGGCCGGGAAAAATATATTGGCTGAGGGAATTTTAAATGCTAAATCAGTTTAATTTGAGTTGGGTTTAGGGATTTTGAAAATTAGTTTGGGTTTGGGTTTATAGTAAAATATTTTACTTGTTTTTCAAATTTTGGTTTGTGTTTGTTTTAGCTTTGGTTTTAATTGGTTTTAAATCTTGGGTTTTGACTTTTAGGGTTTGGACTATGATTTTAAAAGAGCTGGAAAATAAAGTTTAACTATTAAGCTTAAGCAACTAATTAAAATACAAGGGAAAAAGAAGGGAAATCACTGGGATTTAGAAAATAGGAAACTTTTATTAAGATGGGAACGGGGATTTACAGTTGAACATGAAACTTATAAGGCAGCATGTATAGTACTTGGACTTCTTGATGATGATAATGAATGGAACTTAGCACTCCAAGAAGCGTCTAAGTGGGCTACGGCTAATCAACTTCGTCGCATGTTTTGCACGATATTACTTTTTAACGAAGTTATGAATCCTCGAGAACTATGGGATTTACATTGGGAGGCCATGAGTGATGATTATGAAAGACGTTTGGAAAATTTGCATCCTGATTTAAAAATTGTACTCAGTAACGAACAATTAAGAGATTTTGCGCTTCATGATATAGATGTGATTTTGTCATATAATAATAAAAGCTTGAGAGATTTTCCATTTATGCCGATACCCTCTCCTAGCAATTTAAACAAGAACAATAGATTGATATTTGAGGAGCTAAATTATGATACTTTTGAGTTGTCGAAAAAATCTATTGAATTGGAATGTGGTTTAAATGATGAACAAAGAAAAATCTTTGATGCGGTTATAAATTCGTGCGAAAAAAATATTGGAAGGCTATTTTTTGTGTATGGAGGTGGTGGAACTGGCAAAATATACTTATGGAATGCAATTTTAGCGAAGTTGCGTAGTAAGAAACAAATCGTTCTTGCAGTTGCATCTTCTGGCATTGCTTCTTTGTTACTACCGGGAGGACGTACAGCACATTCAAGATTCAAAATTCCTATCGATCTTCATGATTTTTCATCTTGCGCAATATCTCGCCAATCTAATCTTTCTTCTCTAATCAAAGAAGCAACACTGATTATTTGGGATGAAGCTCCGATGATAAATCGCTTTGCATTTGAAGCCGTAGATCGAACTTTCAAAGATATTCTATCAAATATTAATCCACAACTTGAGAATAAATCATTTGGTGGAAAGACTGTTGTTCTTGGTGGTGATTTTCGACAGATTTTACCAGTCGTCCGTAAAGGTAGGAGACAACAAATTGTGTCCGCTACGTTACATAAATCATATCTATGGGATCAATATGAGATGTTTATACTGACAAAAAATATGCGTGTTCATACGAATACGATGTCAGAAGAAGACAGCGAAAATTTTGCAAAATGGCTAATCGATATTGGTAATAGTGATGTTAAAGGAATTCAAATGGACAACGATTGTGATGATAATTGGATAGAGATTCCGGATTTAATATTATCTAATCACAGACTTGGTATTAGTGGATTAATAAATGAAATATATACAGATTTAAATGATAATTATCAAAATCCGCGGTATTTGGAATCAAGAGCAATACTTGTATGTAGAAATGAAGAAGTTGATGAAATTAATAGGAAAGTCATATATCAAATTAGTGAAGAAAGTCGGATTTACTTGAGTGCAGACACGAAGGTTTCTGTTGCTGATGATTCTACTTGCAATGATTTTTTACATACAACGGAATTTTTAAATTCGTTGATATGCTCTGGATTGCCTCATCATTCGCTTGAGCTTAAAGTAAATACACCGATTATGCTACTTTGTAATTTAGATCAAAGTATTGGTTTATGTAATGGCATACGTCTTATCATTAAACAGTTAGGTGAAAGGGTCATGAAAGCAGAAATCATGACAGGTACAAATATTGGAAAATGTGTGGCAATCCTAAGAATAATTATGTCAAGTGATAATGAAGATCTCCCTTTCGTCCTTAAACGGCGTCAATTTCCCGTTCGTGTTGCTTATGCTATGACTATAAACAAAAGTCAAGAACAAACCTTGGGAAAAGTTGGACTATATCTACGTACACCAGTTTTTTGTCATGGGCAATTGTATGTTGCATTCTCAAGAGCTAGATCCACTTCATCCTTAAAAGTTTTTCTAGAAGAACAAATTGACATTCCAAAAAATTGTACATAAAATGTTGTTTATAAAGAAGTTCTACAGAGCGTTCTCACAAAGATAAAGATACATAAGAACTATATACACAACAAATGAAATCGAGTATTAATCCCAATATTGGAAAGTATCACTTTGATTTAAAAATACTTTTACAGTAAATTTATTTTTAAATCAGAGTGTTGCTTTCCAATATTGAATTAATACTCGATTTCATTTGTTGTATATATGTAGTTCTTACATTAAATTTTATATGATATATGTATTCACTTGATCTATTCATTTTTGTCAGATTTTTTTTATATCGTGATGTTTATTGTTATTGATTTATTTTTTCTATTTTCTGTGTAGGATGGAAAAGAATAATTCAAATGATTGTGATGGAAATATATTCTTAAATGAAGAGTCTGTTCTTTTTGAAAATTTTGAAGATGAGGTCAATTATTAATACAGTAGTAATGAAGGTGGGGATGACAGTGATGGTGTTAATCTTACCATTGGGGAAATAAAAAATAAATGTATCAATGATAAGAAATCTCAGAAAAGAGAGCATGACGTTTTAAAAGGAGAGAAAACATTGAATAAACGTGAGAAAAAAATTAAACTGGTTCATAAGTCAAAAAAAGGTATGAGCTCCTACAATATTATTTCAAATTTTATATTTTATTATATTTGAATTTTAATAAATTACTTATATTTTATTGTGCATGTCAGTTTCAGATTTGGAGGATCGTGAAGACTGTGATATTGGTAATATTCAAGCTCATTGTGCTGGTGAAAACAAAGGAAAATTTGCAAGTAAGAGAGCAAAAGGATCATGGAAACGAAGTGAAAGTAGTAAAAAAGAAATTACTCATGTGACTCCTTTAAAGAAGGATTATAAAAATGGTATGTGTATACCGATTATTTATTTTATTTATTGTAAAAAAAACTTCGTTCTAATTTTACTAACGTATTTTCTTATACTAAAAGACGAATAAACCAGTAGCCAACATGAAAGCAAAAGAAAGAAAGAGAAGAATCTATCGACTTTGATTTCTGACGAATCTTATCCAGAAAGTAAGAAGAAAATGCTACCTACACCTTTAGAGATCACCGCTTTTGAAAATATTGTAGAACGAGGTAAATTGTTTAATATTAAGATACGTATCACACGATTGTGGTATGGTCGATTGTATGCAAAGTTATCAAACTCACTTAAATTTGTGGCTAGAGACGAACAAGTGAGTTGTTGTTTACAACAGCAGTTATCTTTTCAATGTAAAATTTATTATTTAAATATTAATTTTACGACTTTATGCAGGGCGCTGAACGAGAGGTGTTAGTTGATGATCTATATGCTGACAAATGGAAAAACATGATATTCGTTGATAAAGTATACGTGATAAAAAATGTTGTGACTTTGATAACCGGTAAATCTATTAAAGTTTTGGAAAACAGATGGCAATTATCATTGACAAGACAATCAGAGGTTGATGAAGTTTCTGTGAAAGAAATATCGGCTGGCCGTACTTACCATTTTAAAAAGTTGTGCAAAATACACGATCTTGAGCGTAAGCCTGAATGTGTTTATGGTAAGATAATGTGTACTCATAACCGTTAAGCTTTTTAATTTTTACTATAAGTCATTACAACATTTATATATTCATGACCTTTTATATTCATTATGTGAATTGCAGATATAGTAGGATATGTCGTTGATTTGACCCATGAACGCATAATCTCTTTAAAGTCTGGAGGTACAAGTAAATTAGTTGAAGTATCACTCATTGATGATGGTTGTTACGAGAAACCGGTCACTTTAACGATCTGGGAGAATTTTCTGACAAAGCACATGAGTATTTTTAGGGAAGGATACACTGATAGTTTCTTAATTGCCGCGATAGGTGTGCGTGCAAAAGAATTCAGAGGTAAATTTTTTACTTGCACCCATATAATTTTTGTTATTTTAAAAATAAAATTAAAGTTTAGTGGTTATCAATAGTTATTAATTTTTTACAAGCGTAGCACTATTAATATGGTAAATGATACAATTATAGGAAGTTACATGTTAGAAACAACAGGCTTTACGAAAATGAGATTTAAAGTCGATGGTATCCCCGAAGCAGAACGGCTGATGAGATGGTAGTATATCATATATTTATCATATTTCGAGTTTACATTTTTACATTTGTTAAAGGCAATGTTGATAAGAGTGTCATGCTTTTAGGGTTCGATTTGATCTGCCAACAAAGCAAATTGGGTATTCGAGACAAGTAGGAAGCAGCAGCAATAATGCAAATCAGATGGTAGAAACGTGTACCATTGAACATCTAATCAATAAAACAAGAATTTTTCCTCCACCTAATACGGTATGAAATGATAATTTATATGTACTATATATGATATATAATTTAATATTAACATGTATTTAGTATATAATCTAAAGTAAGTTATATTTTTATATTTTTGTTTTATTAAAAGGGTTTGTTTATCTCTATTTTTCTATATAGGTTCTGGATTTTATAATTAATGCCACAATTATTTACATCTTTCCCGATGAACCATGCTATGATGTATGTTCTCAATGCAAGCGAAGTGTAAAGGTTCAGCCTGGGCAAAATTATACTTGCATTTATTCGGATTGCAGGCATATGGGGTCGGATTCTAGGAAAAGGTATTTTTTAAAGAAAACTTTATAGGTTGCTGAATAAAATTAATACATATTATTTGATCAATATATACATATTGTAGGTACCGAATTAAAGCAAGAATTGAGAACAAAACTGATGAAACAAATATTGTAGATTTTGATCAGCATGCTCAGACACTTCTCCATTATCCATTGGATGATATGATGCAACTTTATTCATCGGTATGACATAGATTGTTAAAATAATTTCAAATACAACATAATAATCAATGTATGTCTAACAATTCTTTTTTCGTTGATGCAGAGTAAAGATTCGTATAACTATGAGAAACATCTTGATAAGTGTGCATCTATTGCATATAAGATAAAGATAAGAGTGACTAATAATAATCATAAATTTATCCAAAGTGGAGGATTTACCATCAATAGTCTGGAAAAGGTTGTCCGCCAATTTTATAAAGTCCTAGTTTTGGATCCAACTGGAGAAGATGATGGTGAAGATTAGTACTAAAATTAGGGTATTTATATAATGATGTTTAATTAAGTATTATTGCTTCCGGTATTTCAGTATGATATTGTATAATTATATGTGGAGTTGTGGTTATTATAAGGGTGTTTATGAGAAACCTTTTGTCATCAATCACATTTAGCAACTGTTGCATTATTATAAGCTCAGAAAGTTCCAATGGTATATCCCAATAAAAAAAGAAAGAGTAACAGAAATTTACAAGCAATTCTCAACACATAGAAATTATTACAAGTAGAGTAAAGACAATAAACATTGAAAAATATATAAATACAGATTGACGAAGTAATTTGGAAACCCATGCGATTATCTTGCCCATGACCGAATTCAAGTTCGATTCTCTAAAAAGTTGGATCAAAGAATTGTGAGAAATCAAAACCAATCCTTTAAACCACATCCTCTCATATAGCAAGCAAATAATAATTATTAACTTTTTTTTACTTTCCTTACGATGAGCATCACTACGCTTACCATTATTACGAGTAATCCAAAGAAAGATTAATCCAAAAACAAGTATCATTAGTATCCCAACAATAAAAGAAAGGGACAAACAATGAAGAATCAAAAAAACTAGAGTAGACATGATTTGAAAATTCTAAATAATTACTTATCTTTTCTAGAGGAGATAAAAATATTTATAAAGTTGGATTTATCTCACCTGCCGAGATTGAGAAGAATGAAAAAAAGAGTTTCTTTTTTTCTTTGATTAGGAAACTGGGTAGCACGAAGAATGCTGGAAAAATCAAAAATTAAGTTTTATTAAGCCGAGGAGAATAAAAATTAGTTCTTAGAGTCAAAAATGTCAGCTTTGAGGATTTTCTTTGCGGATTCTGAAATTCTGAAGTTTAAGTTTGCATTTCTGATTTTAGCGTCAAAAAATTGTTGAGAAAAAGTATAGATCTAATGATTTATAAAGCAGGAGAAATCACAAAAATCCTCAAGGTTGGACATTTGGTTGCTTAGAAGAGAGATCGTTAAGAGTAGAGACTGGATCTGATAATCACAATACTATAGACGAAAAAAAATTTAGCAAGCCAAATGTTTTTGCTCATTTTATGCTTACCTATATAGTTCCCAAGGTTGAAAAGCTCAGATCTCTAAAAATACACTTGAAAAATAATGAAAATTTTTAAGATCTGAGGTTAGGGTGAGACGAAACGGACGAAGAAAAAGAGAGATGAATGATATCGGTGTGGAGAGATCAGATCTACTAAAAAGATTTTTGAAGACGGGTGGAAATTTGTAATTTGGTTGCTTAGAAAAGTGATCGTTAAGAGTAGAGACTGGGTCTGATAATCACAATACTAGAGACGAAAAAAAGTTTAGCAAGCCAAGTGTTTTTGCCCATTTTATGCTTACGTATATAGTTCCCAAGATTGAAAAGCTCAGATGTCTCAAAATACTCATGAAAAATAATGAAAAATTTTAAGATCTGAAGTTGGGGTGGGGTGAAATGGACGAAGAAAAAGAGAGATGAGTGATATCGGTATGGAGAGATCAGATCTACTAAAAAGATTTTTGAAGACTGGTGGAAATTTGTAAACTTTGGAGTTAGAATGGGGCGAAGACCATGAAGAAAAAGATAGATGAAAATATTTTCTGCCTCTAGGTTTTTCTACGGGAACCCTAATTCCTGCGATGTATATATATCCCTTTTAAGGGTCATGGTGTATGGGCTAAAGCCCACTTAATATTTTTCTTAATAAAATTCAGCTGGATCTACTTCCGATTTAATTTTTAAAAAATATAAATTAGAAGACCGTTTGAGAAAAAAGAGCTTCTTTATTTATCAAAATTTTGATTAAAACCTTTTTAATGGCAAGAAAGTGAAGATTGTAATGATTTACAAATAAAATGGTGGAAAGGAGAAGAAAATTGAGATATTGGGTTATTTTTTCATTTAAGAGAAAAAGTGAGAAATAGAGAGCGGATATTTTTCTCTCTCTTTCGCCTCTCTCGATCTATTTAATAAACCTTAACTCTCTTCATATGTATGCATAACCCATATTTGGGCGTTGATGTATTGGGCCTGGCCCACAAAATCTATTATTTTTTAATAAAATAACCGGGCTTTCCCAGTTTCGTTAAAAAAATGCCAAGAAAGTGAAGAGGAAACTAATTAAGACTAAAAACTCTATAATTCTATATCAGTTCTGGATTTTATAGTTAATGCCACAGTTTCTTACATGTTTCTCGATAAACTATGTTATATATATTCTAAATGCAAGCGAAGTATAATGGTGCAGTCTGGGCAAAATTATACTTGCTTTTATTCATATTGCGGACATATAGGGTGATGTTAATTTATAATATACTTTTTAATCAATAATAGCATGCGACTCTGAGTTTTTAATTTCAGGATGAGCATAAAGTTCTATCAGAATGCATTTAAAACTCTGTATTATGGGAGAATATAATTACACAATATCATATTCCAAAACCCTCAATTAAACAATTAGTTATAATAGATATCTAATGGCGTATGCAAACTAGAATTAATTCATAACTCCATATCTCCACTTAAACAATATCTTTGAAGTCGTGTGTTTTTGTGTCTTCAGAGTTGTCTTATCTCCAAATGGTTGTTATACACAACTAACAACCGTTACATTATTATAAACCTAGAAAATTTCAATAGTCTATCCAAATAAGAAAAGAAAAAGTAACAGAATTTTACAAGCAATGATCAGCACAGAGAAATTATTACAAGTAGAGTAAAGATAAAAAAACGCTGAAAAAACATAAATATAGTAAATGGATCTAAGTATTGGTATTTCTGGAATTTCATTTTTTTCAATCAAAAATATATAAAATTGTATGACAACAAAATATGGTTAATAGTTCCTTTATTATTCTAAAATCTTCTAACACATTTTTTTAATGAAAACTATGAAATATTTTGAGATTGTGTTTGTTCTATTAAATTTTCCATTTAAAAAAATTTGTAACAAATCCATTAAACAATATTTTTGATATCGTGTGTTTTTGTGCCTTAAAAGTTACCTTATCCCCAAACGATCGTTGTCCTCTTTTTTCTGTGAAGGAAACTTCTTGGTATTTATCAATATACTTTTTGAAAAAAAATTCTATAGTTCAAATTAGAACCTTAGTTTACTAGCTTGAACCCCTCAATTCATCAAAATACATTATCATTAATAGCATAACTATCTTATACTTAGGATTCCATTAACTAATCGCTAAAATAAAGCTAATTCATCTTAACTTTTAAAACAAATCATGTACTTATGATAAATGGATCTGAAAATATATTCCACGCATAAAATATACTTAAAAACTTATGATTGCAATATCCCAAAAAAAGTAAAATGAGATAGAAAGAAAATTCATATTATAGATAAGATATCAGCAACACCACCAACAACTAGAACACTCAATCATTGAGTGGTGTGGGTTCTCCAATACAAAGTTGTCAAACAATAATCATTAAGTTCTTCATATATAAAAAGAAAAAATATCTTTTGATTTTCCAAAGGCCTACAAGATAGCCGCAATGGTAATAGATTCATCATCTTTCTTCTCATCTAAACCTCTATAAATCTCCATTGACTCTGGCGACGGTGGCGGTGGAGGAGGCGGTGAATAAGAAACACGGTCATTGAAAAAACCCAGATAATGAAAATTGTTTCATGCCCCTTCAGATCCATTGAACGATGTCGAAGAGAGACTGCCATTCACGATCAACTCCTCCGATGGCGGCGGTGGAGGAGGCGGTGAATAAGAAGCATGGGAATTAGAAAAACCCGAGTAATGAACAAAATTGGTCCTTGCCCATTCAAGCCCACTGAACGATATCGAATAGAGATCGTAAGCTATAGCGGCATCCTCAGCCATATCGAATGTGCCTAACCAGTGCCTTTTTTTGGTGTGTGGGTTTCGGATTTTTGCTGAATATCGTCCCCAATTACGTTTGCGGACGTCTAAGTATCCGGTGGAGCCTCGGGTTGTTCTTCTCTGTGGTTGGTTTTGGTTGGGAAGTTGCATTTGTGAGAGGTGATCTTCCATTTGGCTACCGGATATGAGAGTGAAGATGGTAAGGGTTATGAGGTGATCAATCTATATATAGGCTACAAAGTAGAATATACAGTAATTTAGATTAGGGTTTTCTTATATAAATGTGTCTTAGTTGAAATATAAAAAAATCTTCAATATATAAGTGATGATGTGGATTGCATTAATTTAGATTATGGTTTTGTTAGATGATCGAATATTTGGTATAGTTGAAAGGCTAAAGTTTTGGTATGGCATTAGCATATGAACGAATTTTTATGGTTCTTAACTAAGAACAGTAGAGTTCTAAATGTCGTTTGCATTTAAATTTAGGGTTTTGATAAAGCAGTTGTACATTCATGTTTAAATTGTGTTTTACTAGGTTTTTGTGCATGTCTTCTTCTAGGAAAATAATAATTCTTAATTGCTGAATGAAACAAATTATTAGCATGTCTCAGATTAATTTTAAATTGGTTTATGTTACACATTGCCTATGCATATAGAGGATCTTTTTAGTTACTAAGTAAAAATCTATAAAAATATATGATTTAGAATTCTATTTCCATGAGAACCCCCTCTCGTCCAAATTATTTGTTTACTCAAAAAATTTAGATTCCAAAATTTCAAGATCATCTTGGAAACTCTTAATCGAACTTTACACCTTTAAACAAATTTTAGATTTATCACTAGCTAGATTTACTTAATGCGTTCTCGCTTATCATTTTTCCAAAAGAGATATTGACTTATAAGATTCAACATATTTTGCAGCTTCATGCCTTCATAACCAATCGGTATCATTCTGTTATGTTTAGTTTAGATGAGTTATGTTATCGGCTATCTGGAAAGGGTCATACTTGTGCATCTCTGCAGTCGGATCTTAATGTATACTGCATATTTTATTTTTATCGAGGAATTTGTCCAACTCTGAATAGATTGTGAAAGCGCTGTTCAGGACAACGATTGGATAGATGATGCGTGATTGATCAGATAATTGTCTGTATAATATCATATAAAGAAAATTGTATGATGGGATAGATGGAGCTATGTATTTCCAATGCACCATAATTGTATTTCCTGTTTTCACGGTTGAAGCACGTTTGGTTGTCTTCTTTTTCACTAGACAATATCAAGTATTGTCTTTTCAAAATATTTTTTATTTAATTTACTCAAATTACGATGCTATTAAATCAGTCAAATCATACATTTGTCAAAATATACCTTATTGAAAACTGTTTATATGCAGAGTGCAATAATGATATGAGCTGTAAATGTATATATTTCATCTTTCCAATCATGTATTTTTTCTTCATTCCTGTTTATACATGATATGACATCGAAATAGTCATTTAGACTAAAACATAACTCGACCTTAATTTTTCTTTTTAACAGAGAATGCATTAATTGTTTTTATCTCTTTATTCCCTTATCACCTCATGTAGTCAAAAGAACTTTATTGCAAAATTCACCACATGGTTGCTATGACAAATAATACTTGCTTTTCTGGAATCAGATTTTGAAGTATACTGCATATTTTATTACTATCGAGAAATCTGTCCAACTTCGAATAGATTGTGAAAGCGATGTTGGAGACAACGATTGGATAGATAATGCATGATTGGACAGATAATTGTTTGTATAATATCATAAATAGAAATATGAAGAAAAATGCATGATGGGACAGATAAAGCTATACATTTCCAATTCACCATAATTGCATTCCCTGCTTTCACGGTTGAAGCACGCTTGGTTCTCTTCTTTATCACTAGACAATATCAAGGGTTATCTTTTCTAAATATTTTTATTTAATTTGCTCAAATTACGATACTATCAAATCAGTCAAATCATACATTTGTCAAAATATATTTTATTGAAAACCGTTTATATACAGAGTGTATTAATGATATGAGTTGAATGCATATACTTCATCCGTCTAATCATGCATTTTTTCTTTATGCCTATTTATACATGATATGACATCGAAAATAGTCGTTTAGACTAGAGCATATTTCGGTTTTCTTTTCTCTTTTTAACGGAGAATGCATTAATTCATGACGCATATTTATATTTAATTGAAAATCGTCCTAACATAAACATATTATCATAAGTAGAGCAAAAACAACTAATGCATAGAGAAAACACATAAGTGTTGGATAAAAAGTTGTCGGGACTATCCATACTTGATTTTTCGATTTATAAGATATAAGATAAAACTATTACATGTTAGAAAGTTCATATAAATCATAAACTGGGTATCGTAATATTATAACTTGATGCAAATTTTATGAGTTACCTAGAAAGTCATTTTAAAATAACTCTACTTTTTCAAAGATTCCTATTAATAAATATAACCAACTCTTTCTGTGATATAGTATGATGATGCGTGATTGATCAGATGATTGTTTGTATAATATCATATATAGAAATATGAAGAAAAATGTATGATGGGATAGATGGAGCTATGTATTTCCAATGCACCATAATTGCATTTTCTGTTTTCACGGTTGAAACATGTTTGGTTGTCTTCTTTTTCACTAGACAATATCAAGGATTGTCTTTTCCAAATATTTTTTATTTAATTTACTCAAATTACGATGCTATTAAATCAGTCAAATCATACATTTGTCAAAATATACCTTATTGAAAACTGTTTATATGCAGAGTGCAATAATGATATGAGCTGTAAATGTATATATTTCATCTGTCCAATCATGTATTTTTCTTCATTCCTGTTTATACATGATATGACATCGAAATAGTCATTTAGATTAAAGCATAACTCGACTTTAATTTTTCTTTTTAACAGAGAATGCATTAATTGTTTTTATCTCTTTATTCTCTTATCACCTCATGTAATCAAAAGAACTTTGTTGTAAAATTCACCACTTGGTTGCTATGACAAATAATACTTGCTTTTCTGGAATCAGATTTTGATGTATACTGCATATTTTATTACTATCGAGAAATCTGTCCAATTTCGAATAGACTGTGAAAGCGATGTTGGAGATAACGATTGGATAGATAATGCATGATTGGACAGATAATTGTTTGTATAATATCATAAATAGAAATATGAAGAAAAATGCATGTTGGGACAGATAAAGCTATGCATTTCCAATTCACCATAATTGCATTCCCTGATTTCACGGTTGAAGCACGTTTGGTTCTTTTCTTTATCATTAGGCAATATCAAGGATTATCTTTTCTAAATATTTTTATATAATTTACTCAAATTACGATACTATCAAATCAGATAAATCATACATTTGTCAAAATATATTTTATTGAAAACCGTTTATATACAGAGTGTATTAATGATATGAGTTGAATGCATAAATTTCATCCGTCTAATCAAGCATTTTTTCTTTATGCCTATTTATACATGATATGATATCGAAAATAGTCGTTTAAACTAGAGCATATTTCGGTTTTCTTTTCTCTTTTTAACGGAGAATGCATTAATTCTTGACGCCTATTTATATTTTATTGAAAATCGTCCTCAACATAGAGATGTTATCATAAGTAGAGCAAAAACAACTAATGCATAGAGAAAACACATAAGTGTTGGATAAAAAGTTGTCGGGACTATCCATACTTGATTTTTCGATTTATAAGATATAAGATAAAAGTATTACATGTTAGAGAGTTCATATAAATCATAAACTGGGTATCGTAATATTATAACTTGATGTAACTTTTATGAGTTACCTAGAAAGTCATTTTAAAATAACTAAAATAACTCTACTTTTTCGAAAATTCCTATTAACAAATACAATCAACTCTTTCTGTGATATAGTTATGATGATGCGTGATTGATCAGATGATTGTTTGTATAATATCATATATAGAAATATGAAGAAAAATGTATGATGAGATAGATGGAGCTATGTATTTCCAATGCACCATAATTGCATTTTCTGTTTTCACGGTTGAAGCATGTTTGGTTGTCTTCTTTTTCACTAGACAATATCAAGGATTGTCTTTTCCAAATATTTTTTATTTAATTTACTCAAATTACGATGCTATTAAATCAGTTAAATCATACATTTGTCAAAATATACCTATTGAAAACTGTTTATATGCAGAGTGCAATAATGATATGAGCTGTAAATGTATATATTTCATCTGTCCAATCATGTATTTTTTCTTCATTCCTGTTTATACATGATATGACATCGAAATAGTCATTTAGACTAAACCATAACTCGACTTTAATTTTTCTTTTTAACAGAGAATGCATTAATTGTTTTTATCTCTTTATTCCCTTATTACCTCATGTATTCAAAAGAACTTTGTTGCAAAATTCACCACTTGGTTGCTATGACAAATAATACTTTCTTTTCTGGAATCAGATTTTGATATATACTGCATATTTTATTACTATCGAGAAAACTGTCCAATTTCGAATAGATTGTGAAAGCGAAGTTGGAGACAACGATTGAATAGATAATGCATGATTGGACAGATAATTGTTTGTATAATATCATAAATAGAAATATGAAGAAAAATGCATGATGGGACAGATAAAGCTATCCATTTCCAATTCACCATAATTGCATTCCCTGATTTTACGGTTGAAGCACGTTTGGTTCTCTTCTTTATCATTAGGCAATATCAAGAATTATCTTTTCTAAATATTTTTATTTAATTTACTCAAATTACGATACTATCAAATTAGACAAATCATATATTTGTCAAAATATATTTTATTGAAAACCGTTTATATACAGAGTGTATTAATGATATGAGTTGAATGCATATATTTCATCCGTCTAATCAAGCATTTTTTCTTTATGCCTATTTATACATCATATGACATCGAAAATAGTCGTTTAGACTAGAGCATATTTCGGTTTTCTTTTCTTTTTTTAACGGAGAATACATTAATTCTTGACGCCTATTTATATTTTATTGAAAACCGTTCTCAACATAGAGAGGTTATCATAAGTAGAGCAAAAATAACTAATGCATAGAGAAAACACATAAGTGTTGGATAAAATGTTGTCGGGACAATCCATACTTAATTTTTCGATTTATAAGATATAAGATAAAAGTATTACATGTTAGAGAGTTCATATAAATCATAAACTGGGTATCGTAATATTATAACTTGATGTAACTTTTATGAGTTACCTAGAAAGTCATTTTAAAATAGCTCTACTTTTTTGAAGATTCCTATTAAAAAATACAACCAACTCTTTGTGTGCTATAGTTATACTTCTATCTATATATATGGGAGGTAATTTTAGTTATTACCATTTCAAAGTTCAACAACTTAACGGATATTATTGTAAGTCAATTTTTGTTATACTTGAATAAAATTTAAAGTTTTTTTTTAATTTTTTACTCGACTGCCTTCTTAGTCGATTATGTCTCTATGCTA
The DNA here is from genome assembly GCA_030015575.1 of Agapanthus africanus. Taxonomy (NCBI): domain Eukaryota; kingdom Viridiplantae; phylum Streptophyta; class Magnoliopsida; order Asparagales; family Amaryllidaceae; genus Agapanthus; species Agapanthus africanus. Next base: position 672,987,215 of record JASDDO010000022.1, on the reverse strand, counting down.
AAGTTTGAAATGAAGAGTTTAAAATTCTCTTAAGTTTCATAAAAAAATATCTCACTGACTTTGGATGCATAGTTTTTTTCTTATAGAGTTCAATTTTGATATTATAAAAACATTATGCTTATTTAAATGTTTTTATTTAAGTTCATGTATGGTACTTTGTGTTATTTGTTTATATCGTTCATTTAATTTCTTTGAAGTAATATCCATTTTGATATTTTTTTGTTATTTGCCTATACAACTCATTTTTATTTCTTTGAGGTAACAATATTTACTTAGTTGAGTATACTTGCTGAAACGAAGAACAATAATAAATCAATACTATATATATATATATATATATATATATATATGATTTCAACTACATAGCAGTATCTAAAATTAGTTTAATAGAATATTAATACAATGATATGGATTCAGATAAAGGATTAGTATTGCATTGAATGGATCTAACCATTGGGCTCCCTGGAATGTCATCTCCATCAACCGGAAATGTAAGTTCTCTTCCATATATAGAATTGTATAACGATAGAATATAATTAACAATTTCTGTATTATTTTATAATTTTCTAATACTATTTTTATAAAAATCATGAAATATGTTAAGCTCAACTTTATTATATTAAAATTTCTATTAGAAAGAAAAAAATTTAATAACAAAAAAAATCTTAACTATATATAACTTCAAATTTTTAATTTCAGGATGGGCATAAGGATGTACTCAGAATGCAATTGGAATTGAGCATTACAGAAAAATATACTGCTAAATGGACAGCGAGAGTTGATATTGTCAATTTTAGTATATTATGCTTTATGTTTCGTGATTTCATAACCAATGGATACCATCCAATTGGATTTAGTTTAGGTGGGATATGCTATCAGTTGTCTGAAAATCATAGTTATGTTTCTTTGCGATCGGATCTTGATGTCTTCTGCATGTTTTATTGCTATCAAGGAACCTGTCTGGTCCGAACATATCGTGAAAGTGATGTTCGTAAGAATGACCATCATTGCACATTTATCACTCCGTCTTATGAAGTGTTCGAGCATGCAATAACTGTCGCTTCTTTAATGCGTGGAGATTATCCTTGATGTAAAAGTATTTTGCTATGTATAATGAAATTCTAAAATCAAGATGTAATATCGCAGAGTTTAAGTGATATTTATCTTTCATTTTTTATCATGTCAGTTATTTTTATACAATTATGTAAACTTTAGTTATATGAATATTTTATAAATTCTTGCAATCATTATACTTATGATACCTTACTTGCTATATAATATTTGTTGTTAATAAGAAATTAAAAATAATAAGTCTAAAAGAAAATAAAAATCAATAAGCCAAACAATATATATTCATTTATTCTAAATATTAAGTTATATACTGAATAGAAAGTACAGCATTGATTGGACAGATGATTGTTTGTACAATATTATATATAGATATATGAAGAAAAATGAATGATGGGATAGATGAATCCAGCATTTCTAATTCACCATAATTGCATTCCCTATTTTTGCGGTTGAAACGCATTTGATTGTCTTATCTACTATTAGACAACATCAAATATTATCTTTTCCAAATATTTTTATTTGATTTACTCAAGTTACAATGCTATCAAATCAGTCAAATTATACATTTACAAGAATATACTTTATTGAGAATCTTTCGCATGTATAGTGCAATTATGATATGATCTATAAATACATATACTTCATCCGTCCAATCATGCGTTTTTTGCATCCCTATATATATATATATGTGTGTGTGTGTGTGTGTGTGTGTGTGTGTGTGACACACACACACACACACATATATATATATGACACGGCATCAAAATGAAGAAAAATGCATGATTGGACACATGAAGCCAGCATTTCCAGTTCACCCTAATTGCATTCCCTTTTTTCGCGGCTGAAGCACTTTTTGTTGTCTTTTCTGTCACCAGACAACATACAGTAATGTCCTTTCCAAATATTTTTATTTAATTTACTCAACTTACGATGCTATCAAACCAGTCAAATTATATTTTATCAGAATATGTTTTATTGAGAATTTTTCACATGTATAGTGCAATTATGATATGAGCTATAAATGCATATATCTCATCTATCCAATCATGTGTATTTTCTTCATGCATATTTATATATGGTATGACATCAAAATGAAAAAAAATACATGATAAGACCACATGCAGCTATACATTTCCAATTCACCATAATTGCATTCGCTACTTGCTAATTTTAAATTTCAAACTGACTTGGTGACTCTTTTATATATATATATATATATATATATATATATAAACCATGATCATGCATTTTCTCACAAACACTTGTTCCTGACTATTTCAAATACTCAAGTTGTCCATGATGAAGTTTAAGCTTAGTCCGTCGGTAATGAAGAAAGGTCATAAAAAAAGTAAGACGTCGACCGTGACCTCTCTCCCACAAGATATGCTCATCGAAATAGCCATGCAAGTCATCTCCAAGTTCTCGTCTCCTCTCGATGATATTAAAAACCTACGTGCAACGTAAGCATATATTACTTTTTATAATTTCAGAACCAACATATAAATTATCTAATATCGTTTTGTATGCATTTTAGATGTAAGAGTTTTTACCGTGCCTCCAAAGATAAAATGGTTGGGCGTTCAATCTCGGTGATTAAGGAGTACTTGAGGATGTATTGGTGGGAAAAAGGTGCATGTCTAATTTTGCTTCGAAACTGTGCAAATAGCGGCAATCTTGATGCCAGCTTTATTCTTGGACTTGTAAATAATTTGATTTAATACATATCTTCCTATATATATATATATATATATATATATATATAAATTGTCTAATTCATCGATGTTGGGTTTTTCTTTAAACCTATAGAAAGAGATATACAATTTAGGAAGGATGACTTTGGGTATGGAGTATCTCAAGACAGCGATGACTGGTGGCCACTTTGCAGTGGCATATGTGGTCGGGATCATACTGTTTTTTGATGCATATACACTAGCACACGCCATGAAATTCTGAACAAGGTTTCTTGCGGCGATCTTTTATACGCTGGTCATGAAGTTAAAGAGTGCATGAGATCGGGCAATCCGATAATAGACAGATACAGAAGATATGTTTTGCAGATTACGAATAAAAGTTGGATGAAGATGATGTTGAAGATGGAACCGAGATCTTCCTGCAAGGATAAGCTGGGTGGAAGGGTTGTGAAGGAAAAAAGTGATGGCTACAGGGTTGATAATGATCTACTTCCGAGGGCATTTTGCGGTCAGTTTTGCCGATGGATGGACGAATGCTATAAATTCTTTAGAAATTAATGCCAATGGAAACATTGCTACCATCTCTAAACTGATTGTGTTTTCGATGTTTTTTTTCTTCAATTTTTAGGTTTCAGAAGTATGTGTCGTATTTGCTGGGTAGGATGTTGAAATCTGTGATCACTTTACAATGGTTCGTTTTTGTAAGTAAGAAACCAACATCTCCTTTTGTTGCTAAATATAATTTTCATATCGTAACCGGTTTTAGTTTGCTGTTGAATGATAATAGTCTCAGCAGAAAACATTGAAATTGGAAATATTGGCGCCATTCATTTTTTGTTGTGTTCTTCATCACTAAACAACATCAAATATTATCTTTTTCAAATATTTTTATTTAATTTACTCAAGTTACAATGCAATCAAATCAGTCAAGTTATGTTTTGTCAAATCTACTTTATTGAAAACCGTTTAAATACAGAGTGAATTATGATAAGAGTAAGAGTTCAAAAAGTAACACATTATTAACAAACTAAAATGATATATTTATTAATATTTTATTTTGCTATTACTTTTTGAACTTACTCTTCTATATAAGGTCACTTTATTCATTTTCCAAGTATTCCATTATATTAGGCCGCTGTGAGATTGTAAGTTTTTTTCAGTTTGTTATTTAGTGTTGTATTGTTTTTTTTTATGTAATACGGATATGGTGATGTACTTTATGAATACTTAGGACAGGAATTTTTGCTTATATTATATGTCTATTTCAATGAAATGGATAACTAATAAATATCATGTACCTTATTATGCTATCATCCATTAATGGCTTGCATGTCTTTTCAATTCAGAGAAACAAAAAAACGCATTCTTAATTCTTATTTAAAATAAAAATATAATTTATAGTCTCTTAAGTATCTATTAATCATTGAGTGTAACCATGATAAGTTGAGAGTACGAGAGACTAAATAGAATTTAAATTTTTACTTGAAAACTACTTCATCGTCTCATTTTTTTTTTGATTCATGCTATCCCCACGCGTAGCGCGGGTACAATGCTAGTTGTAATTAAAGACGCAACAAGGGTCAGGAATGGGCAAACAAATGTGGATGGAGGCAGTAATTAAAAGACAGCCCCAAAAGTTTGGGTTTCGGGAATAAAAATTTCGAAAAGAAATGCCTGCTAAACTATACGGGAAATGCAGTTAAAAAAGGAGAATATTATGCTACATATATATATATATATATGCAAAAATAAGGGAGGTTTCATGAAATTTAGCTTCTTGACTTAACAAGTCCTTTCAAAGTGAAAATACCATCAGTTTAAACAACTTACTGAAACTTGAAGTTGAATATTGTGTCGACTCGTAATGATAACACGAACAAGCCTTTATTCTAGAATTTTTTGGATCAGCTTTATGAATTATTTTCTTCCATTCTCTTCAATAAAATTGGAAAAGGATGCCCCCAACGAAGTTTTCTTTAGACTATGCTTTATGTTGACTGGTGGTGGTTAACGCATCCCTCCTCCTTTATCATGACTTGGATTAGACAGCTAAATCCCTCCTCCTTTATCATGACTTGGATTAGACAGCTAAAGAATAAGACGCTTAAGCATAGCACCGGCGGATTAGCAGGAGAAAACAAGGTCAAATAAAGTAGATCGAAGTTCAATTTGCATAAAGTCGCAATCCCAACTCTTTTCAGTTCTCTAAAGGAGCCAAATAGTTTGCCAAATATCTATAGGATGATAACAACTCAGATCACATAGTGATTGGCAGGAAATAAAATTGAAAATCAACAGATGGAGAAATTAATGGATATGGGTTGGTGTCACAATCAATGGTGTTTTCATCTTTAAGGCTTAACGCCGAAGGGACCAACTTCACAAAGGGTTTGATTAGCAATGAAGCAAAACACACTAACCATGGGTAGAATTTGTTTGCATCATTTATGCTTGATCACTAACATCTACACTGTAATCACTATACCATTCCATAGACTTATCCATTCAATTTCATCGGTATTTTAATAGTCGCATAACAGTCGGAAGCACTTCTCCACTTCAGTCAACTCGCATTTATTCTATGGACCGTAACCTCGATTGATCCTCAGTGACAATATTGATAATGAGTGACCAATGTAAAGGATTATAAAGAATTAAACTTACCAGTCCTTTCTCCATCACTGCAGCGAGTGAACTAGTTGCAGCAAAAATCATCGTAGGCTACCTGCCAATGCTAACACTTAATCAGGATCGTAATTCATATAATAGAGAATGCAGACTTAATCAGGATGGGTTACTCTTCACGTTCCTTAAACATTGACGCTGTGGAATTTTAGCAATCTTTTACTTCAGTGCATAGAGACCTATTATTGTTTAATCTCCAAATTGTTCCGCAGAACTAATATCTTAGCGTGGTGTCAGGAAATTATTTTGGTAAATGTATAAACTACATGGTTGATAAAGTTAACCAATAAATAACAACATAGAAATCAATATGTATCCCCACTTCAAAGCAAGATAGAAAGGAAAAGGGCAAAAGAGCAGATGCAAATGATATGATGACTGGTTAATTATTTTGGAACTATGTAAGAAAAGCCTCAGGTGTTGTTGTTGTTGTGTTTATGTAAGAAAAGCAGAATTCAAAACCCATCGGCGGCTATGTTTTTCTCGAAAGGATCGCTGCTTACTACATATTGATCAAAGTTATTTCGAACCTCCTCATATAATCTTATTTCTAGTATCTTCCGACTTCTTCAGAATCTGCCCCATAGTTGTGCGCGATTCATTGGCAATATTCCTCTGCAAATCAAGAGGGTTGGGAATTGCTCGCAGAGTTCGCCGTCTCTTACATCCTACCGGAGCATGCAATGAAATTTTTACAAGCTTAGTCCCACCATCACTATTCTATTAAGAAAATGTCATGCTAATACTAATACATATATAAATAATTCAATGCCTATAATCTTCCGACCAACTAAGCTACACTGCCTGTCATTTCAAAGGCTCTGTGTATCTAGGGGAAAAAAAACCAAATCATTTCGCAGCCATTAGATGAAAGGGTCTGATATCATATCAAAATGCATAATTTGATTTCTGGTTTTGCCCTATCCACATCTTAAAGGCCTCTAACCCATGTATACTTTCTGTTCTTCTATTATCCGAATCGCATTCATGCATTTTGAACCCACTTGATGCATGGATAAAGGTCTCCAAATCCTTTGATTTTTCTATCATTATAGAATTTAGAATATATATACCAAGATGAACAGTATGGATTGAGTCCATGTCATTATTGAAACACTCCCTCCTTTTATCTGTTTCATCATGAAAACCTAAACAGACTGCAACCAGCAAAGCTAGCTAAAGCTCATAAAAACTAACTAAATTTGGAGACTCATATACTAAAATCGAGTTCCTCGAACCTGGGTAGCAGTGCAAAATTTTATATTCAAGGTAAATGTTCCTGCAGAACATGCTAACCATCCTGACATAAGAAGTTGAGAACTTTTGATAATTCTATTATGGTCTCTATATCACCATGGTCCATAAAAAGAAGCAAATAGCTGTGAATGAAAATTATCAAATAATTTGCATCCCAACATGGTGTTGTGGTGCACGTTTTTAAATTCCTGTGTGGCGTAACATCCATCCTTTGGCAACAAGTGCCAGTATAGTCTAGAGGCAAAGTCTATACATTTAGTTACAAGAGGTTTGTAATCCAAAACAGGCCTACTGCAAGTGAGTTTATATCAATTGACAGCCTATTATCCCCCCCCCCCCCCAAAAAAAAAAAAAACAAAAAAAAACAGAAAAAGAAAAAGAAAAACATAGCTGCATCAAGAGAGGATTATGGTAAAGCTTAGATATAAAAATTTCAGGCTCTTTAGTAACAGGCATATTGATGATCTCCACAATGACTGACACAGATACACTCATTGAAAAAGGAAAAAGAAAAAAGAACTATTGCAAATATCAGAGGTAGAGATGGCTGTGAATTCTCCCTACTGGCTGCCACTTATCTCATTTTTGAAAGAGGATTGATGCTATACTTTTCTCCTCTTTTTCACGCCTATAAGGTATTATTAGAACCCAAGTGGGTTTTCTTTTCACAAACATGGGGTTAGCTCTCGGTAGCAAGCATAAAAGAGCACCAAACGCCTTGCCCGACTCTACTGGGTTTAGCGTGCTCGTGCTTGATCTAGAATGGGAGAAAAACAAACACATCTTTGCCATAATAGCACAGTGGTAGAGCTTCAAACCATCAACAAAGAGCTCTGGCGTACAAATGCAACCTGCGCCATCAAAAATGAAAATTCCGGGGGATCATGCTGAGTGGGGTGACTCCATCTTGGTTGCTCTTCATCTCTGTGTTTCACTATCACGCTTTACTATGGTTCACTGTTTTTTAACTCCTCTATCTTATAACTGATAGGAAAAATTACGCCAAAACATCGACATTGAAAGCGTTGAAAGTTTGATGCAATTACTGTTAACTATTACTGTCAACAATATCATAGCAGCTAGAATCATCTTCTGATTTATCTTGGTATGGGAGTTCATTTGAGTATGCATCTTCATCTGCAGTGTTTTTGCCATCTGGTTCCATATCTCCATGCTGCTTCTTTCTCTTGACAACTTTGGTGGAAAGCAGACGGTTGAGGCCTTTGCTTTCCAAATCTGGAGTCCCGTTATTGTTTATCGGCTTGAAACGAACTTTCCCAACCTTCCTCTCATTTAGCTTCGATTACTTGCATGTATCATAACAATATGAACATCCACCAAAAAAATTTACGAGTTGATAAAAGAAATTTAAGGACTTTGATGTGAGCTAGTTGGTGGTGGATGTAGGCATGCAATCTTTGTTCTGAATACAAATTAGGAAAAGAACATGTCAGAGGGAAATACAATTCTGCACTTATGTCAAAACTTGGGTTCTTAGTTTGTTTTACTCGTAAATGAAGATTAAATTTGAAGTTCATATCAAAATCTTATGTTTGGTTCAACTGAAGTTCACCGAATTTGGGAGATGATTTGGCCATTACTTCCTCTCTAAAACAATTTTTAGGGGGGAAAATATTTATTTAACAGCATACATAAGAATTCTTGCGCAATCCATGACAATTAAAAAGGACACTTCATTTCCTTCTATCGAGTTTTCGTGATGCCATCGACCATTTTTACAGAAACTCAATTCCCCAAAGCCAAACAATTGAATTGACCCGTCGGTAATGAAACTTACCTGGTAAATGAAATAAAAAAATTAATTTGCCATTTTACTGGCAAACAAACATACGCTAGTCTTTCATGCATTGCACGTTAGTTCTAATGCTGTTTCCAAAACAAGTGCTACGAACCTGCGCAATTTACTGTATTTTGTTTGTATTTTCTTTCTTTTAAAGATATGGACCGGCTGCCTTCAGTTGGCCACATTTTGTAAATGTTGCCACGTCTTATGTTATAGATAGAGGGACAAAATAGTACTGTAACGAGTGTATTTGTTCATTTTTATAACTTAAAATAAATGTAGGAATACCTCGAGTTCAAATGTCTGGTGCTTCTCTTTCTCATCATGGTTGTCAGAATCCGTGTCATTGTATTCATTATTCTCTTCTTGATTAGCCCGTTCAAGTAGCACGACCATCTTCGCACCTTCTTCCGCTATATATCCAAATGACTCACATATGAATCCAGATACTGTTTCATACTGGTGACCGTGGGATTGAATAGAAAATATAGGCCTTAGACAAATGCAGAAGTAAGAAAAAGAAATCCTTCTCTTTTTTTGAAGATTGGGTTGGTTCAGTTCGATGACCATAACATTACATATACAGAGCCGAGAAGTAACAGAAGAATGGAACCCCCGGCGTAACATATATTAGAAGAATATGTTGAAACATCAAAATCAGCTTTCAAAAATATCAACTGATGTAAATATTTCTAACCAGGGTCCCTAGAATGGTTTAAGATTTCATGGATTTACATATATAATTATAAATACGACAACATGACTCATGAGAGATTTGTTTAGTCAAACAGCTTATTCACTTTGATTAGTGATTGTTCAAAAATCAAAATGATCGTTTCTTATTGTTGTCGTCATTTTTCCATCAGAGGCGTTGGAGAATGATTTGTGTATGATCAACATGACTATTGAGAGAGTTTAATAATCAGTATTGGAAAGGATAGGCATAGAAAGAGCCCAGCTCTGTGATAATGAATGTTACCAAAGGAAAAATTTAGGGAGCAGAAGGAAAAACTGGAGAAGGACAATCAGAGAGCACAGCCCATAATTCATATTGGATATCAATACTCAATGATCAATTAATCAGCAATCAAACTCTTCTTTAAAAAATGAAGTTATTTATAGAGAGCAAACTTTCTTTCAAATAAAATTTCTAATCCATCATAATTTTTAACTAAAGATAAATATAAAAACAAAACACTCAAATAAATAACTTAATACTAAGAAAACTTAAATTCTAAATAAATCTTACTAGAAAGGATAACTCCAGATGATTTAAAATACTGTCCGCACTACTCAAGCTCAAAGAGACAGATAGACCTAAATATCCAAACAAGTTTCAAACCTGAACTCTAAGGTGGTTTAGTAGGCTTCATGAATCATCCATTGCGATCATTTAGTTCACAAATTTTCTAAGATTATGCAAAAGATTAAAAAAAAAAGTCTAGAATATAGAAAATACATATTTTTAAAAAAGGGAAACAAATAGCTAGTATAAGATGGTCCTGTATCCACCTCATAAGCCAATTATTCAACAAATACTGTTCGATTTCATAAACGAAAAAATATCCCCCTAGATTCAAATATCTAGGACCGAATATGTGATATATCATGCAAGAAAAGTCATATTATAAAATAATGAGTGGTAAAAGGAATATATATATATATATATATATATATATATATATATATATATATATATTAAAAGGAACTTGATTATCTAAGATCAGGCAGACTGCAATGGAGGCTCTCTTTCTATCATTATTGATGGAAAAGATTGGAGAAGCAGGGAAAATCCTAGCATCACTTCATTAAATTTGGGAAAGCATCCTGGAAGGCCATGTTTGGATACCCATATTCCAATGGGGGGAAAAACTAGATTCCTTTTTTCCATTGGAAAGGGCCAATACAAGAAAATGGTTATTTGGGTAAAATTTTTATGAAGAATTCCAATGGAAATGGACCCAAAAATATCACTAATCTGTTGGATTCTAAAAATTGGCAAAGATCTAATTTTTCTAATCCAAAACTCTCTTCCTCTCTCTCTCAAAATGACACATCATTACATCAATCTCTCTTTTTCTCCCTCCCTCTCACTTTAATGCTATCTTTATCCCAACCATCCAAACATGCATTATGTTACCAAAATCCATTGGAATTTTATTTTTGGAATGCATGTACATTCCAAAATAGTTTAATCCTAAAGTCAATCCTGTGGACTTCAACTCTAACTATCTAAACATGGTCCAAGTGTTGGGAATTTTCTCTTTCGAGCACGAAAGAAGGACGATCCATAAGGGAACACAAGGTTTAAACGTGGTTCAACCGAATATCTTGAAAGATGTTACAAAGAACTCGCACCACTTTACACACTCTCTCTCTCTCTCTCTCACACCCCCCCCCCCCACAAGAGGGGGTTTACAAACCCTCAACTTTAGCGACTACATCTTTTTAGCCTTTTTGCCAATGTCAATTTTCCTTGCTGAAAACACCTCCCTATTTATAATATAGAATAATCCTTCCCTAATTATATAACGAGCAACATAAATCTCCTTTATCTTTGTCCGATAGAATATTCTCTTTTATTTAAATTTAAATCAAAATCTATATTTAAATAAGAGACTTATCTTAATTCTATCTATAATAACAAACTATTTAAATTTAAACTAATCTCAACAGTAAGAACATCAAGTAGTTAAGTTCGGTAATGTAGAATTAAAAAGGTGTGCACAAGTAAATGATCGTGTAGGGTTGTGACGGGGTATCAAAGGCAAGCATGAAGTCCACGCAATTGATGTCTATTTTTCACAAATTACCACATTTACATTAACAGAATTCACAACTGATGGGTAATGGGAAAATGCCAAATGATAATCAAAAGACAAAAAGTCTATATTTATTTACTATTAGTAATGGCTAATTGTCAAAAGTTCTAGCACATAAATATGGCTAATTTTCAAGAACCACATGAGCATTTTCAAATTAAAAACGAGAAAAGGCTATATTTTACACAAAAATACTGATGAAAATGCTTGGAGAATAAGAAGTTAAAATGCAAAGAAAAGAAGGAGAGTACATAAAATGAATTCTCTCCAATTTGCTACACCAAGCCTCCAATAAGATTTATATGCCTAGCCATTACACAGCATGATGGTTCCTTATCTTAAATATTATGCAAAGAATAGAGATAGCTGAGGTATTCCATTAGAATTAGAAAACTTTTAATGGGTCTTCGGTGTTATCCGATCCATGCATGTATACACTACTTTCATGAAACTTCGCTGAGAATGAGTTATATACTATGTTAACGTATAGATTTCTCAAGAAACCACATTGTTTGTGCTGAAATGAGAATTTTAAGATGCATGTGCAGTAATCGTGCTAGAGATGTAATCATGTAGGACTTGCATTGACTTAGGTCAACATGATCAAGTACCTCTGAAAATGGTAATGCATGCATAAAAAAGGAGGTGAGGAAGCTTCAAAAAAGGAGACAAATACCTTCAGTCTACTAAAAAGAAATCTTTGAGAACTAATACTCGTATGCTGGCCTGAACTAGTGAAGACCGATATGTGACGCAGACCCCAAATAGTTGAAAGGAATCTTCATGTTCATAGTTTAATTCAAAGTTTGACTCCCATAATTCAGTTACAGCTGGTCTATTGATGTATTTGCATCAACATCAAATGTTCCATCATCTTTCATCGCAATATAGCCGGTTTTCTTCTGTATCTCCTCGTGCATAAAATTAAGAAACTGTTGAAAACAAAGCAATGATAGTACAGCACACCAACTTCTGAAGAAGCCATTCCATTAAATAGACAAGTTCCCAATAGTGTTGACAAGATTAGAACAAGCAATTTTAGTGATTGTCACTGATTTCTTATGTGATTAAGTCCGATCAAGAAGAGGGAGATGAAAGAATAAAAGCATACCAATTATCGTCATCATAAGACTTGGGGTCAGCTAACACAATTCGAAGTCTCAAAACACCATAAGAGAATTGACTATGTCTATACGATCCATTGTCAAGCTGGCATAAACCCTCTCAGTTGATGCAAGATTCCAAGCGCATTCAACTAAGCATAAGACAGGTAGTAACCTTAAGTCGGTAGGTAGTAGGCCTTTATCTTTTAGCAGGAGTTGAGCAGTACAAATGACAAAACTAGCATTGTACCTAGAAAATTCAACTTTCATAACTATTATCTCTGGTAGCATTAAAGATTGCCCCTACGAGTAGGAGCTATTATTTCCTAAGCATAACCAAGAAAATTGCCCCTACGAGTAGGAGCTATTACAATTCTAATGATCTCAATAAATAAATCAAGTTTTGAATCAGAGATAATGGATTGTGTTTTGGAGGATAAAAACTTTTAAGAACGATTTGAAAAAGTTTTTCAGAGGATTAAGAAAAGTTTTAAAACAAAACTTCTTCGACACTTTAGAGATCTTTCGTTTCTAATGACTAGAAAAATCTAAATCCCTAAAAGATCTCTTTTCTCTAAAGGATTAGTAAAAATTTAAGAATCAGAGGAACAGAGTTTTCGCGAAAAGATTAAAGAGATGAAAAACCGAAAACGTGAAAACAATAAAGTAAATTGTGTGAAAACTCTTGAAACATAGGTCCTATTTATGGGAAATCAATGAGGGGCAATTGGGACAATTAGAATAACTATCCCTAAAATTTAGGACCGATATTGACAGTTTATGGCTGTTGGAATTTGAAATTCAAATCGAAAACAGAAATTTTGAAAAGGCCATAACAGCTATAAACGTCTGGATGGACGCCTTGAGGGACGCCTAAAATTTAAGACACAAATATACTTTAGGATGTATAAAAAATTTAAAAAGTATTTGATTTTGAAAACTCTAATCTTGTTAAATAACAAGATATCTAGTATTGAAAATTAGGATCAGAAAAGAGATTCTAATCATTGAGATTGACTCTAAATTCAAAGAAAATAAAAGTTTTGAATACGTATGATGTTTGATTTTTTCGCTATTTCCTTTGAACTTGCATTATAGTCTTCAGAGTCGTTTAATGTTACTGCTGAGATGCCAGTTGTAGTGCCGATTGTTTTCTTGCTTGAATAATTCCATTGTTTAGCATTTTAACTTATCTGACATGGTTAGTAACATATGATATATTTAAAATACGGTTTTGTAAAATAATCAAAACTAAAGAGAATGAGATTCATAGATCAACAGGATGTTGGTCTAATTTACGGAGGAGTTGATACGTGTTGTGAAGTAGCATGTTATTCTGATTCGGATTATGCATCCGACCTTGATGGGAGAAGATAAATGACTGGCTACGTTTTCACAATAGCTGGTTCTTTCGTTAGTTGGAAGGCTACATTACAGCTTTCGGTCACCTTATCTACTATAGAGGTAGAGTATATGGGTTGACGGAAGCAGCGAAGGAAGGCATCTGGTTAAAAGGTTTAGCCGGTGATCTCAGTTTACATCAAGTTCAAGCTATGTTGTTTTGTGACAGCTTGAGTGCTATATGTTTAGCAAAGGATCAGGTGCATCATGACAGGACTAAGCACATCGGCGTGAGATATCATTTCATCTGGACCGAGAAAAGGATCAAAATACAGAAGGTTGGTATAGAAGACAACCTAGCAGATATGCATACTAAGCCGGTATCTACTCGCAAGTTCAGACATTGTTTGAACTTGCTCAACGTTGATAGACGGAGATAGCCCTAAGAGGCGATTGGAAGAAATAGACGCAAGACGGTTCACATCTGATAGATTTTAAAATTGTAACAGCCCTATTTGAATGCAATAATTCAAGAGTTTATCAAGATTCTTTTTCCATAATTTTTGAATTTTTAGTTGGCCGCTAAAATATTTTAATTTGGATTTTTTTCTCTGTAAACAATTTTGATATGGAAAATATTCAGTTTTTATATTATATAAATAATAATTTCTTAGTGACAGCAAAATAACATTTTGCGTATCTGTTTACTGTTAAAATGAGAACAAGAAAATCTGCACCGAATCTCTAAAATACGACCAATTAAAGATATGCATCTTTATACACATATTTATAAAATTTATATATACACACAAAATATAATCTCTCTCGCTCTCTCATACCCGCATCTCTCTCTCTTTCCCCCGCTGCTCATCAAGTCCCTCACCCACGAAACCCTAACCCTAGTCGTCGCCACCATCACCGCCGCAGACCCCGACCCCTCCTCTCGCCTCCATCAACGCCGCGACCCTCTCCTCCCTCCTTCGCCTTCGCCCTCGCTCTCGTCCTCCCGTCGACGCCGCCTCCATCCCTCGCGCGGCCACAACCCCGATCTCCTCATCTCGTCCCATCATCGTAGCCATCGTCCCTTCGCACGGCCATCTCCGACTCCACCACAACCTCCAGCGACCTGCACAGAGCCCTCGACGTCGCCGCAGCCCTCGTCTTCGCCTCGTCGCTGCTCCCATCACCCAGATCTCCACACCTCCCTGCAGCAACATCATCCCTGTCCTTCCATCGTCAGATCTGAACCCTAGCAATAGCAACTGCCATGATTTCCCCCTGTAAGCACTCCTTGATCCCTGTTTCTTTTCTGAAAATAAAATAATAAAATAAATAAATAAATAAAATGGTAGGAATTCAGTGAACAATTGGAAGGGGAAAATTAGTATCAAAACCCTAAATTGAAATAATTGTGTTTTGGTTGTGTGACAATGTTTATGTAGATATTTTCGGTTTAATCGATGAAATTTATCTAGGCGGATCGTATAACTCAGATCCAAAGTCGCACCCTAGCTGAGTTCGTGCTCGCATTTCGTACATCATTTTCCGTGATCGTTAACCTCAGGCAAGTACTCTTACCTTTTCTTTATGTGATACTATGACATGATTTCTATGCACAAGAATCCTTTTACATGCTTTATACACATTCGAGACTCATGTTGATTACATGTATAGAACACCTTGATTTGACATGCTTATTCATGATCTTTATTATTTATTTTTTTAAAGTGAAATCATTAATTAAAATGCTGGACTACATGTCATGACACAATCCATACTGTTTACAAGTTTTATTTCCATACAGTTACCATACCACAAGTTCCTGTCTTTTCAGCATTTTTAATTAGTGATTTTAATCTTTACCATAGCAACTATACATACGTGGGTGTTGGGGTAGTTTGAGTGTGCGTTGTACAACAGGATCTCAGGAGTCCCATGTCGGCAGCTCGTACCGGGCTATAGCGGTCACATGTTTACAGCTCGTACCGGGCTATAGCGGTCACATGATTACAGCTCGTACCGAGTTATAGCGGTCACATGTTTACAGCTCGTACCGGGCTATAGCGGTCACATGATTACAGCTCGTACCGGGCTATAGCGGTCACATGTTTACAGCTCGTACCGGGCTATAGCGGTCTCTTGTTCATTCCATAGTTGGGCCCGTGTTTCCTAGCCCCTGGGGCACCACTCTTGGGTTAGGAATACTCATGCAGAGGTTGACGCACACACTCAAGCTTACGATAGGATAGTTTACATTTTAGTGGCCAGTTAGGTTATGACCTGATCCCTTACATACATGTTTCATAGTGTTAGTGCATTTAATTACTTATATACATGTTTTCTTGCGCACCGGGCTTCACTTTTATATATTCTTGTTATTATTCTACACACACTTTATACGTTGAGTACTTGCTGGGATGTTCTGACATCCCTGAGATTTGTCATCTCAGGTTTAGAGACAGATCTGCGGGCTGAGCAGGATCAGAGCGGCTACCAGGACTTTGCTGAAGATCATTAATCGTAGGTTTATTTTCCTTTACTTTTAGCTTTTAGCATGTGCGCCCTTATGGGACATTAGGACTTTTGTATCTCTTTCGGATCTTATTTTATTCCGAATCTTTTGTTTTGGATCTTTAATTGCATCAATTATCCAGTGGACCCATTTTTAGGATTTCTTGTGGTTTCATTGCAGCATGATTATAAGTATTATATCTTTTGGTATTGGATTTTATTTTGACAGGTTAATCTAGACAGCCTTATGTGACTATGGAAGGACTTTTCC
Source organism: Agapanthus africanus (assembly GCA_030015575.1). Lineage (NCBI taxonomy): Eukaryota > Viridiplantae > Streptophyta > Magnoliopsida > Asparagales > Amaryllidaceae > Agapanthus > Agapanthus africanus. The sequence continues at coordinate 672,970,659 of JASDDO010000022.1, read as the reverse complement.
TTACCGTAGGTAGCACGGCTGGCCTTCGTCGCTTCCCGTATTCCACATTTTTGGGAAGCGGGGCGTGACAAGGTTTTGTTGGTATCAGAGCCAGGCTAACATCAAAGTTAGTCTTGGTTCTACCGACCTTTTAGGTTAGAAACACATGTCTAGGTTTTCCCCAGTATGTCATGCTGCAGATTCCGTTGACTCTGACCGTAGGATTTGGGCGACTTGCATAGAGTTACGATATTATGTCCATGTACCGCGGCATGGATACAATACGGTATTCTGTATGAGTAACTTAGAGTCCTACACTTGATCTGTATTCTTTGAATTGATTATTTCATTATCTCTTTGCTTCACTCAGTTTTAATATTTTGAATTTAAACTTCGTTTTCGTTGCTAAACCTCGTCGTTCGTTTTGACTTCAGAATCATGGCCGAAGAAAATTTGCGAGTATATGGGAACGTGACAACAATACTGCACTGCTTGGAGTTATACGTGGCATGCTGGAGAGCCAACAACAGCAGACCGAATTGCTACAAGGGGACCTACTTGCTTCTCAGCAGACCGCTACTGCGGCCCTGAATAAGGTGGCCGAGGTTCGTGAAGGTAGACGTCCGGGCAGCGTCGCCGATTTCAGGAGACTACAGCCGGCAGTTTTCACTGGCGCAGGCGGACCATGGATGCCGAGCAGTGGGTTGTCGACATGGGGAATTTGCTGTCAGCCGCCCGGGTTTCTGAAGAGGACAGAGTGGATATAGTCAAGATTCAACTGCAGGATATTGCTAGAATTTGGTGGCTCGCAGAAGAGAACAGGTTGAAGAAACCGATTACATGGACTGATTTCTCTACGGCTTTCCTTGAGAAATTCTTTCCCAAATCGGCCAGGATCGAGATGGAACAGCAATTTATCAATCTTCGTCAGAAAGATCGCACAATGGACGAGGTAGCGGCCGAGTTTATCCGACTCATTCGTTTTGCTCCTTCAATGGTAGCCCAGGAAGAGGATAGGGCTAGAAGATTCTTACAGTGTCTCACTCTGGAAATACAGGAGAAGTTAGCTTCACATGATCTGAGGACTTATTCAGAGGTATTAAATGCGGCCCGCAGAATTGAGACGGTTATGGATAAGAGGAAGAAACTTCAGAGTGGAAGATTCAAACGGCCCGTGAATTAAACTTCAGGGAGGATTCCAGTTAGACAGCATGGAGGAGTTCAGATGAAGCGTACCACAACTCCACCACAACGGGAATCTCTGGTTTGTGGATACTGTCGGATACCGGGACACGTCGAGAGAAATTGCCGCCGCGCTAAGGGTCTATGTCTGATTTGTGGTGCTAGTGACCATCAGATTGGGAGTTGTCCAAGGAGAGCAGAGCGCAACCAACCTCAGAAAGGACTTGTCCCTCAGGAGCAACTTTTTGATCAGAAGCGAGGAAACACAGGTCGTGGACAGGGACGGGCCTTTACACTGACAGCTGAGCAGGCGGAAGCATCGGAGGATGTCGTTTCAGGTACCGTTCTAATTTGTTCTGTTCCTGCTAGAGCACTTTTCGATTCCGGAGCTTCGCATTGTTTTATGTCTTTGGATTTTGCCACAACACATTCTATTGCACACAAAACACTGACTAGATGTTGGGACATTCACACTGGAAATGGAGTAGTTACCACCAACCTAGAGTGCAAGTTTTGTCCGGTTGTGATTTGCGGCAGGGAGCTTTTCGCAGATTTCCTGTTGATTGGGACCGGTAGTTATAATGTCGTCTTAGGAATGGATTGGTTGGGCACCTTTCACGCACATATTGATTGTCGGGCTAAAACTGTGAACTTTCGCATTTCTAACCACCCAGAATTCGTGTTCATTGGAGGGAGCAAATCTCTGGGACCCATAAAGTTTAGAACAAAGCCGACGTGCGACATACTAGCATCAATGGAGGTTGATATGAGTTCGGCACCGGTCGTAGTTCAGGAATTTTTTGATGTCTTTCCTGAGGACTTACCCGGCTTACCCCCGCCTCGTACTTTGGGGTTTTCGATAGAATTATTGCCAGGAACGGCACCAATTTCTAAGTCACCCTACAGGATGGCACCAGTTGAATTAGCGGAATTGAAGAAGCAGATAGAAGACCTCCTCAGCAAAGGATTCATTCGCCCGAGTATTTCTCCATGGGGCGCTCCAGTTTTAGTAGCAAAGAAGGACGGCTCGTTACGCATGTGCATCGACTACCGAGAGTTGAACCGGGTTACGATTAAAAACAAGTACCCTATACCTCGGATCGATGATTTGTTCGATCAATTATGTGGTGCTCGAGTGTTTTCTAAGTTGGACCTTCGGTCGGGGTACCATCAAGTTCGTGTTAAAGCGGAGGCTGTATGCAAGACAGCCTTCAGAACTCGATACGGTCATTATGAATTCTTGGTAATGCCATTCGGTGTTACTAATGCCCCAGCCGTGTTCATGGATTTAATGAACCGAGTTTTCTCCCAGTACCTTGATCAGTTTGTCGTAGTTTTCATCGACGACATTCTTGTGTACTCTAAAAGCAAGGAGGAGCATGCCGAGCATTTGAGGATCGTGTTGCAGATTCTGAGGCAAGAAAAGTTTTACGCCAAGCTTAGTAAATGCGAGTTTTGGCTTGAACAAGTTCAATTTTTGGGCCACATCGTTTCTGGAGACGGTATATCGGTAGATCCGGCGAAGATTGAAGCAGTGAAGGATTGGCCAGCACCGAAGTCAGTAGCAGAGATTAGAAGTTTCTTGGGACTCGTAGGCTACTACCGTAGATTTGTTAAAGATTTTGCACGAGCGGCTGAGCCATTGACAAGACTTACTCGAAAGGGGATACCATTCGTATGGTCAGAAGAGTGCAAACGAGCGTTCGAATTATTGAAGGAGAAACTCACAACTGCACCCATATTGACCGTACCAGATGGGACAGGAGGACTGGTGATTCATAGCGACGCTTCCTGAAAGGGGCTAGGCTGTGTCTTGATGCAACGTGGGAGTGTTGTCGCTTATGCCTCGCGTCAACTGAGGACGCACGAGAAGAATTACCCAACTCACGATTTAGAGTTGGCCGCTGTAATCTTTTCTTTGAAGAGTTGAAGGCATTATCTTTTGGGAGAACGAGTGGAAATTTTTACGGACCATAAGAGCTTGAAATATGTATTCACGCAGAAGGAGCTAAATATGAGACAGCGTAGGTGGTTGGAGTTCATGGCTGATTATGATATTGATTTGCAATATCATCCCGGGAAAGTAAATGTGGTACCGGATGCTCTCAGTCGGAGACCAACAGCGATGTGGTTGACTGGCCAGAAGGAACTCATTGATGAATTTCGAAGACTCGATTTAGAAGTGGTAGAGCAGGGGACGTCCGGACGATATTGGCAACTACATGTGCAGTCTTCGTTAGTTGATCGTATTAAAGCTGCACAGGCTGGGGACCCGCAATTGCAGAAACTCCGCGGGTTAGTAGAGGCAGGATTGAGAACAGATCTATTGATACACGAAGATGGCTCATTAAGATTCGGCAATCGATTATGCGTGCCAAAGGGCGAGGTTCGAAAGGAAGTGTTGAAGGAAGCATACAGTTCAGCTTATTCGATGCACCCGGGTGGCACCAAGATGTATAAGGATGTAAAACAACACTTTTGGTGGAATGGCATGAAGAGGGAGATTGCCCGTTATGTGTCGAAATGCTTAGTGTGCCAGCAGGTGAAGGCCGAACATCAGCGAGTGGCCGGCCTATTGCAACCACTTCCCATTCCCCAGTGGAAGTGGGAACACATCACTATGGACTTCGTGACGACTTTACCACGGAGTCCTAAGGGCAATAATGCTATTTGGGTCATCGTCGACCGTTTCACAAAGGCGGCCCATTTTCTACCCTTTCGAGTGGGACAATCGACGGAGACATTGGCAGAGAAATATATGCAAGAGATCGTACGGTTGCATGGGGTGCCTATCACTATAGTATCGGACCGAGACACGAGATTCCTTTCACATTTCTGGAGAAGCTTACAAGAGAGTTTAGGCACTCGTCTCCGTTACAGCACAGCTTACCATCCCCAGACTGACGGACGGTCTGAACGTACGATACAGATATTAGAAGATATGTTGAGAGCCTGTATGCTAGATTTCAAGGGATCATGGGAGGACCATCTTCACTTGGTGGAATTCTCGTATAACAACAGCTATCAGGCGAGTATCCAGATGGCACCGTTCGAGGCACTTTACGGACGTAAATGTCGTTCCCCACTTTGCTGGGATGATGTGGGGGAGCGAAGATTACTAGGACCTGAGCTTGTAACCCAAACAGTTGGGAAGGTCCAGTTGATCAGGGACCGTATCAAGACAGCACAAGATCGTCAGAAGAGCTGGGCGGATACTAGTCGAAGGCCTCTTGAGTTTGGAGTAGGAGATCATGCCTCCTTAAGATTTCGCCGACTCGAGGGGTGATTAGATTCGGTAGGCGTGGGAAACTCAGTCCCCGATTTATCGGACCATTCGAGATTGTGGAACGCGTTGGAGTAGTGGCTTACAGATTGGCCTTACCATCTTCTTTGGCTGGTGTGCACGATGTATTCCATGTATCACAGTTGCGTCGGTACGTTCGCGATGACAGTCATGTTCTCGATCACTCTGAATTAACCTTGAGCACTGATCTCTCGTATGAAGAGCAACATACAGCCATTGCGACCGTAAGGAGAAGGTTTTGAGAAACAAGATCATCCCTTTAGTTCTTGTATCTTGGGGCGGACGTTCTCGCGGAGAATCTACTTGGGAGCGCGAGGACACGATTCGTCAAAAGTACCCACACCTGTTTTCTTTGATCTTGTAGTCGTCCTTCCAATTTCGAGGACGAAATTTTCTGTAAGGTGGGTAGGATGTAACAGCCCTATTTGAATGCAATAATTCAAGAGTTTATCAAGATTCTTTTCCCATAATTTTTGAATTTTTAGTTGGCCGCTAAAATATTTTAATTTGGATTTTTTCTCTGTAAACAATTTTGATATGGAAAATATTCAGTTTTTATATTATATAAATAATAATTTCTTAGTGACAGCAAAATAACATTTTGCGTATCTGTTTACTGTTAAAATGAGAACAAGAAAATCTGCACCGAATCTCTAAAATACGACCAATTAAAGATATGCATCTTTATACACATATTTATAAAATTTATATATACACACAAAATATAATCTCTCCCCCTCTCTCATACCCGCGTCTCTCTCTCTCTTTCCCCTGCCGCTCATCAAGTCCCTCACCCACGAAACCCTAACCCTAGTCGTCGCCACCATCACCGCCGCAGACCCCGACCCCTCCTCTCGCCTCCATCAACGCCGCGACCCTCTCCTCCCTCCTTCGCCTTCGCCCTCGCTCTCGTCCTCCCGTCGACGCCGCCTCTATCCCTCGCGCGGCCACAACCCCGATCTCCTCATCTCGTCCCATCATCGTAGTCATCGTCCCTTCGCACGGCCATCTCCGACTCCACCACAACCTCCAGCGACCTGCATAGAGCCCTCGACGTCGCCACAGCCCTCGTCTTCGCCTCGTCGCTGCTCCCATCATCCAGATCTCCACACCTCCCTGCAGCAACATCATCCCTGTCCTTCCATCGTCAGATCTGAACCCTAGCAATAGCAACTGCCACGATTTCCCCCCTGTAAGCACTTCTTGATCCCTGTTTCTTTTCTGAAAAAAAATAATAATAAAATAAATAAATAAATAAATAAAATGGTAGGAATTCAGTGAACAATTGGAAGGGGAAAATTAGTATCAAAACCCTAAATTGAAATAATTGTGTTTTGGTTGTGTGACAATGTTTATGTGGATATTTACGGTTTAATCGATGAAATTTATCTAGGCGGGTCGTATGACTCAGATCCAAAGTCGCACCCTAGCTGAGTTCGTGCTCGCATTTCGTACATCATTTTCCGTGATCGTTAACCTCAGGCAAGTACTCTTACCTTTTCTTTGTGTGATACTATGACATGATTTCTATGCACAAGAATCCTTTTACATGCTTTATACACATTCGAGACTCATGTTGATTACATGTATAGAACACCTTGATTTGACATGCTTATTCATGATCTTTATTATTTATTTTTTTTAAGTGAAATCATTAATTAGAATGCTGGAGTACATGTCATGACACAATCTATACTGTTTACAAGTTTTATTTCCTTACAATTACCATACCACAAGTTCCTGTCTTTTCAGCATTTTTAATTAGTGATTTTAATCTTTACCATAGCAACTACACATACGTGGGTGTTGGGGTAGTTTGAGTGTGCGTTGTACAATAGGATCTCAGGAGTCCAATGTCGGCAGCTCGTACCGGGCTATAGCGGTCACATGATTACAGCTCGTACCGGGCTATAGCGGTCACATGTTTACAGCTCGTACCGGGCTATAGCGGTCACATGATTACGGCTCGTACCGGGCTATAGCGGTCACATGTTTACAGCTCGTGCCGGGCTATAGCGGTCTCTTGTTCATTCCACAGTTGGGCCCGTGTTTCCTAGCCCCTGGGGCACCACTCTTGGGTTAGGAATACTCCTGCAGAGGTTGACGCACACACTCAAGCTTACGATAGGATGGTTTACCTTTTAGTGGCCAGTCAGGTTATGACCTGATCCCTTACATACATGTTTCATAGTGTTAGTGCATTTAATTACTTATATACATGTTTTCTTGCGCACCGGGCTTCACTTTTATATATTCTTGTTATTATGCCACACACTTTATACGTTGAGTACTTGCTGCGATGTTCTGACATCCCTGAGATTTGCCATCTCAGGTTTAGAGACAGATCTGCGGGCTGAGCAGGATCAAAGCGGCTACCAGGACTTTGCTGAAGATCATTAATCGTAGGTTTATTTTCCTTTACTTTTAGCTTTTAGCATGTGCGCCCTTATGAGACATTAAGACTTTTGTATCTCTTTCGGATCTTATTTTATTCCGAATCTTTTGTTTTGGATCTTTAATTGCATCAATTATCTAATGGACCCATTTTTAGGATTTCTTGTGGTTTCATTGCAGCATGATTATAAGTATTATTTCTTTTGGTATTGGATTTTATTTTGACAGGTTAATCTAGACAGCCTTATGTGACTATGGAAGGACTTTTCCTTACCGTAGGTAGCACGGCTGACCTTCGTCGCTTTCCGTATTCCACATTTTTGGGAAGCGGGGCGTGACAAAAATCAAGATGGAGATCGTTAGAATTGATGCTATAATCCTAATCATATTTGCTTTAGGATTTGTTTATCTCTCATAAATCCAAATTAGTTATTAAAGAAAATTTAAATCGGAGATAAGATTTAAATTGGATATTTGATTTAAATTGTATATTTGATTAGATCCAAATTTAAATTTTATAATCATCCTTAAGGATTAATTGTATGCTATAAATATGAAGCCAATTGTTTAAGGTTAGAGAGAGAAAATTGAGAGAAGATAAATTTTGTAATTCGCCACAAATAGTGAAACGTTCTCTGCTGCTGCCCATGGTTTTTCCAGTTTCGATTTCCATGTAAAATCTCTGTGTCTTCTTGAGTTGATCTTTTTTGTTTTCTATGATTTGTTTGATCTTTATTTCCACGTTTATCTCGATCATCCGTAACAAAAGGGTCTTTTAATATTTGTTGTACACCAGTGCAACCCTTTATCAGGTCTTATGCATGCCTCTTAGCTTCCTACCTTAACATTGAAGCGCTAACTCTTTAATCTTTGAATGCACCGATTGCTGACCGCCCGACTCTATTCCAAATATGTGCAGGTGAAGGCAGATAGATACACTTCAATGACATACTTTGATGGGCAGAGTAGCTCCCCAGAAACACCCAAATCTGATCAGGAGGCTCACAATTCTTTGGTATGCTTTACTTGCTATATAGAAGAATTTACTTCTATAAGCTCAATGTTACTAGTAAGATAACTTAAAATGACTTTTGCGGCCTGCAGCATGAGAATTTGTGTTTAGTCTACATTCAGTTAATAAAACTCATTTTTTAAGACCTTGTATCATACAGTCTGTTGAGTGTTTTATTCACTGTGTTTAATGTAATGCTTGATCTTTGCAAGAATATAGTTCTGGCTGCCCCATGACATATGGTAGCCCAGATGTAATGTTTCTCAAGGACCTGAACCCTTGTTTCGAAGACAAAGTCTAAGGTAATAGCATCATTGTGACAAGGAATCTCGAGTTAATTTATATTCTTTTTTAAATAAAAAAATGTATATCAACTCCTCTAAATTTGTATGAGAATCTAACTTGTGAGAAATTATGTCAGGAATATATGATCATATGTTGGGTTATGATTCTGCAAGTAAGGATACATTATGTACAGAATTGAGCCCAGATAACTTTTTCTTTACCCATGGTGGAATTTTGTAAAAGAGCTCAGAACAACGCCATCGATCCAGTCAATTGAGGAGCACTGCTCGAAAGATATACAAGTCCGATGAAAGCAAGCGTTCCATTGGGAGGCAAAAAAACCAAAGCCTATTTTGAGAATTGACACTTTCTCTGGTACTGGAGGTGCTGAATATCCACACTAGAGAGAGAGAGCGCGCGCGCACCCCGCCCCAAACAACACACACTACACAACTCTCTGCCGTTACTGCAGCCTTTAGTTCTTAAAGCGGCGCGGTTCTTATTCACCTTTTTTTTATAATCTTGTTTAGTAAATTTTGGCATGTAATGTTTGAGTTATATATTGTATGCTGTCTGTGGAAGAAGGCTGGGGAGCACTTCTTTTGTATAAACTCTATGCAAAATGTAATGCGACATGGAGTGTCTCACTCCATAACTGTTTATTTTCTCCATATGAAATTTTGGGATTTTTGGTCCACCCAGATAGCGGAAAACCTCGCAAGAAAGAGAAACATAACAATTCAATTCAAACATTTTATGTTTTGCTTGTTGAAGTACTTGAGTTAACAATCATTATTTATTATTATTATTATTATTATTATTATACTGATACAAAGCTATATGAGAAGTGAATTTTTTTTGATATCTTCAAAATGCCTCTAATAAAATAATATTCCTTTACATTTGTTTGCAAAAAATCAGTTTTTTTTTGTAAATTCTATTTTTTTGGTGGTGTATTTTAGGTATTTCTAGGCAAAGTTTTGCCAACTTCTCATTATTTACAATCTTGCCATCATCTCAACTTCTCCCTATTTACAAATATGCTATTAGTTCCAAAAATTTCAATAATTATAAATATGGCATTAATTCAAAATCCTAATAGATTTTCCCTAAAATATCATGACCTTTCAATGTTCTATAAATAAATTCCATTAGATTTTCATTAAAATACGATGAATTTTCACTGTTTTCAAATAAATACCATCAATTTTGTCCATAAAAAATACCATAAATATCCAATATTTTCCAGATAAATACCATGGGTTTGTCTGTTATAAATAAATATCGTTAACTTTCAACGCTTTTCAGATAAATATCATGGAATTTTTCCGTTACAAATAAATAGCGTTAACTTTCATCGTTTTTCAGATAAATAACATGGACTTGCTATGTTTACAAATAAATAATATAAACTTTCAATGTTTTATAAGTTAATAGCACTACATATTCATTAAAATACGATGAAAATTCCTTTTCTCAAACAAATACCATTAACTTTGTCTGTTAAAAAAATACAATAAACTTTTAACGTTTTTCATATAAATATAATGGGCTTTGTCAGTTACAAAAAACTATCATTAAATTTTAACGTTTCTTAGATAAATATCATGGCTTTGTCCATTATAAATAAATAACATTAAATTTCAACGTTCTTAAATAAATTTCAACGTTTTCCGTATAAATACCATGGATTTTGTTTTTCACAAATAAATACCATGGACTTCCACCGCCTTTCAGATAAATGTCATTTTCACAGATTATTCCAAAACCCGCCGCATCGCGCAGGGTTTACCACTAGTATATATCTAATTTATCTGTTCTCTAGACATTGATGTTTAGTTGCACTCTTATAAATATTTCATTAGTTTTGTGGGCATATTTCAACTATAAAATTATACAACAAGAGTTGATATAGGAGCTAATTTTTGCAACTTCTATGTATTTACATTACAAGATTACAAATGCTGGACACATGAATCAAATATAGAGAAAATACAGCTTGGATAGTTACCAAAATAGATCAGCATGGCAACATGCTTATTAATGAATGTAAAGAATAGCAATATGACATTAAATAAGGCTATTATAGTTGGGGGGGGGGGGAGAATACAAAGGTCTAGTAGTGAAATAAAAAATTATCGTAACTGTTATATTTAATAAAAATGAAAGAGAGCTTCTGGTGATTTATAAAAAGAACAATTTTATCTATGTCCTTATATGTAGTAATTATAATGCAAACTTAAGTTTTATCAGGGCACTTGATGTCCATTTTATAATTCATAGAAAGAAGTGAAGTCTATTCTAATGTTTCTCCCATTCAGAAAAGATTTTAATGTTTTTTTTTCATATTTGAATCTGCGATCTCTCACAGAACGTGAAAGGGGAAAGTTTTACCACATGGTTATGTTTCTGTGTTGATTCAATTTTCTTTGATTACAAAGATTTTGGTAGAACTTCGGTTCAAAAACTCCATTTGGAGCTGGAGCGGTAATGGTTTTCAACCATAGATTTTCAGTAGTTATGTAGTTTTTGCCAGCTTAATGCAGTAAAACAAGTTCTTCCTGTTTGTATGAGTTTACCTTTACTAAGCACAAGCGAAGCAAATAACATCACAAACTATTGCAAACGCATTCGGGGAAAAAAAAATTGATCCAAGATCTTTTGATGCAGATTCTCAGCCAAATAGTCATGAAATGTTTGCAGAAAACTGAACAACTTCATTTCAATCCTTAAAAAAACAAAGCATATATTATAACCACCAAAATCATTGATGGTGATCTTGCTGTATATAATAAACTTAATAATTTATACCAGAACTTAGAAAAAGGAGGCCATGTTAATTGCAGCTTTCGCACTTCAAACCTTTTCACATATTCTAAGAGTACAATAATTTATAAAAAAAAATTGAGGCAGAACCCGATCAGAAGGGGTAAAAGAATACTTGTAGGCTTGTAGCTGATGCAAAAATGATGGCATGTCTCTAGGCATTCATCAGACATTGAATCGGAAGAGCATGACATCTCCTTCTTGCACTATGTAATCCTTCCCCTCTGCCCTCAGCTGTATTTATTTTGAAGATATGAGCAAGCCATGACATTCAATTATGCCGTTGAGTGTATATGTACATCGATAAATACAAAAGGGCCAACAAAATTCCCAATAGTATACTCTGTACATATAACCCTGCTTGAGTGATTTATCAGGGAAAGCACATGTTTCTGTTTATCGAACTAAACCGAAAAAACGCGCAAATTATACTCTAAATGACACACAAGTTCTTGAAATAAATTAGACGATCCATTGGGTTGAATTTGTGGGGTATAAAGGGTTTTGGTATAAATCTCTTGAGGAGGTATAACTGCTATATGATGTATATGAAGTTTTCTGTAATTACCCATATTAAAAAATATGCATTGTACTTACAAGTCCTTTCTCCCTCGCAGCAGCCAGTGAACCAGCCGCAACGAAATCATCATAGGCAACCTGATAATACCTTACACTTGTCAGTATCGATCATTAAAAAATAAGAAGGGTACATTTAGGAAAAAGGGAAAAAAAGAAAAGAAAGAAAGAAAACTCGCTTTTAACCTTATACTCATAAAATGATAAAATCTCCAACTTTAAACGGACAAATTTATTCCTTTTCTGCAACAATTTCAGAAAATAGTTTTTGATAAAGGCATTTAACGACTAGTGAAAAGTAGTAAAGGTAATCTGAGAAGAAAAATGTTGCAGAAGCGGAAGAATTAAAGCCTGCTAACTTTGGTGATACTTTGCAGCTTTTTAACAATTAGGGTGGAACTTGCTATTATTGAGCTTTTGAGGGGGTGGGGGTGGGGTGGTTCCTGGAAATTAGACTGATGATAAGTTAAACATTTTAGCCCTAAACAAGTTGTATAGCCCCCTATTTTCCCTAATGGGTGCATTCGGGACTATTCATGTTTAACGCTACAAGACCACGATTCCTTTTAAATGCTTGCAAGATTCAGAATGAGGGGTTTTAAAAACTGAAAACAACAGGATGAGCTTCATAGTGCGATCTTAAGCGGAAAACATGATTTTCAAATCATCGGACGCTAGAGAGTTATCTGAGAAGCCAAAAAACAAAAGAACCCTGAAAACTAGATACTGGTACTCACAGTCTCAGCCCGAATGAAGCCTTTCTCAAAGTCAGAATGAATAACTCCAGCAGCTTGAGGCGCTGTCATGCCTATTTTGATGGAAACAATAACAAAGAAAAAGAGATTGCTTATCAAGATGAAATGAAATCGATGTGAGATACATTTACAAGCAATGGAAAATAAAACCAACCTGCAAGTATCGTCCATGCCTTTGTTTCCTGATAGAGGAGATAAATATAGCAAAACAGGCATGTCAAGGAAGTAGTCAAAACATAAACTTATATTCCCTGGACCCTCACCAAAACTTCATATTTCTGATGCAATGGCAGGGTCTTTAAAATGGTATCTCGGAGCAGCCGTGGTTAAAATTTCACTGGATGCACGCTTACTAGAGGATTTTAAAAAAATGCCACCGTGCAAGGTCCAGGTAGCACATAAAAAAAGTCATTCTAACTTACGAAAATGTGTCGGAACATAAGATTACATCCCTCGACCCGTATCATAACTTCGGAGTTTTGGTGCGCTGGCATGGCCTATAAGAATAATACTATTGGGAAGAAAATAGGCCAAAAGCATCACCTTTTCTCCTGACGTGAAATAAGTCTGCAACCCCAAAAGACTATAAGTTTCTCTTATTAAATTCCCGAGTCCACTTTCATCGACGCCAAGGGAGTTCAACAATTCAGTTCTCTCCTCAGGTGGAAGTTCTGTGAGCTCAGATTCAACCTGATACAAAATTGATAGTTTAAGCTTGTATTTTATTCAGATCAAAGAACAACTCTTTGCTGGAACACAAATAGAATTGCGATGGTGAAGAATTAAAACAGAAAAGGTAATGCTAATCATGGAAAGCTACCTAGTAAACGTGGTAACATTATCCTCATACAATGAATTTACTTCAACAAATTTTAGGGCAAAAAGTTTTCCTTCTTTACTTATTGGCCAATGCACATCTAAACAAGTAGATGCATTCATACTGCCATCAGCAACAACTTTTGAGTAATGAGACGAACATTTTTTAGTATATAACGACTGTTTGCCGATTTCCATGATTGCTGTGTTAAGCCTCTCTTCTTCCAAGTAATAAATGCACAAATATATATAGAAGAACAAAAAATATACACCAAAAGCAAGCAATCATTTTTAAAATATATGCAGGAAAAGTGGAAGTGGCTTAATGATTTATTCATCTCTGAAGTCCTAACCAACAGAGATAACAGAGGGGGCATCTGTTTAATCGAATGTGCTTCTAGAGATACGCACAAGAAGATTAGTTTCGGTAGGAGTAAGAATTTGGCAGATGCAGTTTGATTGCTGCCAAAATATTAAACCAAACTGAATGGAAACATAAGATCTCGGTTCCGTTTGTCATACTATCTAAATGTTAAAAAATAATATCATTAACACTCATAAGGTTATATTTAATATTCTTATCTACATGTAAATTATTGTTTTATTATATTTTTGGTTTTCAGTTTGGGTTTTTTTACCTTTCTTAAGAAAACTAAACGAAGCCAATCAGAAAATATAAGGCTTATACTATATATGCTTCCAAAAATATTTCGTTATATTATATATAATATTAAAAACTATTATCACAAAATACCATAAGGTACATTGAATATTCTCGATTATATGTATATTAATTTTATTAATTGTATTTCTAGTTTTCAGTTTATCTTTTTTACTTCTGTTTCGAAAACCAAACCAAGCCAATCAGAAAAGTTTCAGTTTATATTATATATGCTGCCAAATGAATTAAAGGGAATTGAATGGAGCATAAGATTTCAGTTCTGTTCTGTATATCATATAAGATATTAAAATAATGTTATTATAAATTCTACATAAGGTATACTTAATATTCTTAAGTATATGTATACCTTTTTTTTTGAAGAATGAGTATATGTATACCAATAAACTATACGTATTTTATTTATTATATATTTCTATTTTTAGCTTGGCTTTAAGTTTTGGTTCTGTAAATCAAACCAAGATGTTTTAAACTGATTTGTATTCACCCTGAGTTTTGAGGTAATTTATTGCAATCAGCATGAGTATCATACCTGAGCCGAAACTGTAACCATCCCCGATTGTAACTCGGATGCAAGATTGATCACTTCTTTCACATGTGGGTTAATAGTGGGGTCCGCAAGATCGGACTCAGCCACGTTAGCTACGTATATTATAGGCTTCATGGTGAGCAAACAGAGCTGGCGTATGGAATCTTTCTCCAAATCTGTTAATGGAACAGATCTTGCAGGTTTTCCATCCATAAGCGCCTTCAGAATATTTTCCAAAGCCGATCGTTCTGCTTCCTCCTGTGTTAATAGCAACAATACAAATGAGTGCACTCCAACAAGTTCAAACGCATATATTTGTATCTTGGACATTTGGAGACAGCTGTACCTTCATTTTAGATTGTGAATCCTTTGCTTTGGATTTTTTAAGTTTCTCTAGCCGTTTCTCTATCTGCGTCACTTATAAAAATACAACTTAGTCCAATTAGCTCAGCATGTTCTCAGAAAATTGTAAACTGTATGATTGTATAAAATATGAGAACTATACTTTATTCACATACCTGATCAAGATCTGAGAAAACTAGCTCCAAGTTGATGACATCAATATCTGATTTTGGGTTAACTTTCCCATTCACATGAACGATATCATTATCCTCAAAGCAGCGTACCACCTAGACATGCATCAAAACAAGTACTTGCATACTCAAGAAAACAATTTAACAACCATTCTCTGAGTGGCACAAAGTTTCTACATGCATGTGCAACTAGGCATTGGCTGCTACGTACCAAAGGTAACAAGAAATATGTCACTGGAGAAATCATTCCCGGAAAATAAATCAACAGATACATAAAGGTTTGTTCGTATTGACACGATAGTTAATTGAACATAAGAAAGTCTCACACAACTACTAAAGTACCTAATATGAAAGCATTCACTTGGCGATAAAGGAAAAGGAAAAGAACAAAGCTTTCAGAATGGAAATATGAAAGACGGAAATAATAGGGAAGACTTCTATTCAAGGTACATTACCACCAATCACCATGATTAATCCGATATTGACGAACCGCCTTTAAGCCCAACTAAAAATCCTTTGGAAAAAAATAGTGACACTCTTAAGAGTTGGAAGTTTGTAGTCCTAGTAACAGAATACTTATTGCGGCCGGGATGAAATCATGAGATACCTGCTTGCTGATTCTGTTGCAAAACCCCAAGTTCACCCACTCAAATTGTTGATATACAAAAGTGAAAAAGTTTTTTCCTCACTTTCACCATATAAGATAAGCCTTCTCACAACAAAACATAGCTGGCTAGGAAGACGAAAGATTTGTTGATAGGCCATCAACCCAATGTCAAAGCCTCTCTTAATTAGTGACAACTGCCAAATACATGGCCAAGGAAATAATGGACAAGAGGAGCATTTGTCGTATTCCTGAATGACAAGTTAGTGTTCTCCAGACTAGGAAAAAATGTGTGTCGCACTCTAGCTTTGCCTATGACCAAGGTTTCTAAAATTGGTTGCTAATCCTACCGCCTATTTAGGAGGGAATGAGAGAAGTGATGAAAGATGTATGTTGGGATGCAAGGCTTTAGATAGTATGTACAGTTTCAACTTTGCTATATGCACGCTCCGCGTAATTTTCACGCAGAGGTTGTTACAGGGATTGTCGGATATTTGAAAAGCTTTCCTAATAAGGATTGCTTTGCAAGTTAGCATATAATAGATTTTGAGGAGGAAAGAAACGAGGAAGTAGTTAAAGAGAGACAAGTGGTTAGTGAAAGAGAGAAAGAAGGGATTGTTATTATTGTCAAGGAGCTTTCCACTTTTCCCTTTTTATAATGAGAGAAAGAATCAAGTCACCAACCAATTTTGATTTGAATTTTGAAGACCCCCTCCCCTTTGGCTTTAAATAGTAGAGATGAGACCGGGAGGTCGTTAAGATGCAACTACGGTCTACATCCCACTTCTCGTTGCTGTATTATGATTGGTAAAAATTTAGTTATCTAGGAGATGAAGAAGCAAATGCATTGTTTCTCGCTCCCATAAAAATACCAACTTGTGGCAGCTGCAGTTTTAGATGAATGTTGGGTAAAGATTCTTCTCCAACTAAAATATTTCTTTGTGGAGAGATTGTGATATCAAGGTAGCAATTAGCATTGGCAAAGACGTGTTTTTCCTAAATTCTTAATGCACTTTAGTCGGAAGATGTTCTCATCAGGGGAGCAGGAAAGAGTTTGTGTTTAGTTGGAATAGTTTGTGTTTTTCCTAAATCCCAATCCCCAATGCATTAGGCATGATTAAAGGGATAGGAAAGAGTATCTCTATACTCTGAGTGCTTAAATCATCATAGACAAAAGAAAATAATAAGAAGAGATGTATAGACTAATGGTGTAACGAAAATTACACGCCCTCAAAATTCTTTCTTCCATGCATTACCAACAGGGTAGGAGAAACAAAAACTCTTTGGTTATATTCCACCTTAAAAGAATATTATTTCGCCACATAACTCATAAGTGTTGTCTTTCATGTGCAATAAAGCCACCGAGATGCCCAACTTTGAAAATATGTTGGCCCGCTCCCTAATGCCTTAAATTTTCAGAAAATGTGGGTGCTATGAAACTAGAAAGCCCAACTGCAAACCACCAAGCTCTTATGCCTTGCTAACACAATGCAAGGGGATGGATGAATTGTTATAGCAAGGAAGAGAGAAAACACAATTATTAAAAAAATTATATATGAAAAACAAAGGATCATGTGAGTTTCCACTAAAAGAAGGGGGAAAGCAGTATTCCCGATAGTGGGAACAAACTATGAAGGCTGAAATTTAATGGCAATGAAATACTCAAAAGTAACTATTTAAGATATGCCAATTGTGCACTAAGACTGCTCGGAAAGATTGCAGATGATGATGATCTAACGACTTAAGAAACATGAATAAACTGGATAGGTACGAGTCCATTTAGACAGATATTTCTGTCACAGCAGTCTTAAAAAAAGGAAGCCTGAGCACAGAATGGATAAAAGAAAGAAAGGATTAAATCTTTGCAGTCAATTTTGTTTCAACTAACAAAGGGAACTGCTTCCTAGCATATTTTTTCAAAAATTTTAATATCTTGCTAGAAACATGAATAAATGGTGACAGCAGTTTAGCTGACTATAACAATGTAAAACTCAAAATTTGGAACTGAAATACAAAAATAAATAAATAAGTAACAAATGCCAAGCAGTAATTTGCAAAGATACAAGAAAAACACAAACCTGAAGTATGGAATCCACTTCCCGAATGTGCGAAAGAAATTTATTCCCCAATCCCTGTAATGTAATAAGACATAACAATTCAATAAGTGAAATATATACTTTACTTAAAATAATTCACCGGTAGGGATAATATGGAATTGAGCATTCCAAAAACAAAAAAAAAATCATCACCACAACAATATAATGCAATCACATTAAATTGTACGAGAGTAAGCGAGTCGGCTATTATAAAGACAAAACCTTGTGTTCATGCAATTTGCATTGTGTCAGGGTTTGCAATTGCATTGCATCACAGTCTACACATGTCATATAGACAGATCAAAAGATCTACCATATTAGTTTTTTTTGGCAGTGGCCCGTAAGCCCTAACCTATGCACACAACACATAAAC
This sequence comes from Agapanthus africanus, assembly GCA_030015575.1. Classification (NCBI taxonomy): domain Eukaryota; kingdom Viridiplantae; phylum Streptophyta; class Magnoliopsida; order Asparagales; family Amaryllidaceae; genus Agapanthus; species Agapanthus africanus. Next base: position 672,952,716 of record JASDDO010000022.1, on the reverse strand, counting down.
ACACTCATGCACACAAACACACACAACACACACACCGGGACCCACGAATTTGCCTTGAAAGCGTTGATTTGCGGTCACTTCCCCTCTTGGGGTTCCTGGGGTTCGAACCCCGCACTCTCCCCAAGAGGGGAAGTGCCCATACCAACTGAGCTATTGCTCATCGGTATCTACCATATTAGTTGTTGTGTTATGTTAGCTTGTCGTTGTTATCCCACAAACCAACAACTTAAACTTCCGGTATTGACATGGTACAAAGCATTAAGCTTCAAGCGGTCATGCATTCAAACCTCATATTGTCAATTTTACGAAAATATATTTATTTATCCCCGTATATCCTGCCTTTACAAGAAAGTTTTGGTCAAAGCCCTTTCCACGTGACGCAAAGGCCCACATGTGGGGAGTGTTGAGTGCTATTTTTGTTTAATAAATAAGTTTAAAAAATGAACGCAAGTTGACATAAATACCCTTCTAAAATTATAACTTATAAAACTTCTTGTGATGCTGAAATTGGTTAATTTTCTTAGACATCCTAAAAATACAGGTTTCTAATTTTACCACTTTAGGTACACCTGAACCCAATTAAATGATGTTTATCTACTTAAGGACTCCATGATTGGAAGGTGGCTCACACATGCGCTACACTAAAAATGCTCAAATCTAGTGAAAGATATAACATTAATCTAGAAAATGACATCAATATGCATATTGAAGCAAATACGGCACAAAAAGAATCACCTCTCCGTGGCTGGCTCCTTTCACCAGGCCAGCAATATCAACAAACTCTATCGATGCTGGGACTGCATGCTGCGACTTGCTAAGATTCGACAGCACATTCAACCGTGGATCCGGAACCGCAACGATCCCGACATTAGGCTCTATCGTACAGAATGGGAAATTCGCAGCTTGAGCCTTCCCATTCTCAACCTTAAAAAATCAAGAATCGATAAATTTTATCAGGAACACATCCAAATTAGCATAGGCATTATAGCAAACACCCTACATGCAATATCAATTCCATTAAAAATCCTAGCTTTTCTGTTCAGGGGTTTGGGAATTAGGGTTTGGGAGTGGAACATACAACGGCGTTGAAGAGGGTGGACTTGCCGACGTTGGGGAGGCCGACGATGCCGGCCTTGAGGCTCATGCTCAGCCTCGCGCCCGACGAGTAGAGGCGTCGCCATTGGCCATGGAGGAGGACAGGAGATGAACAAGAAGAGCACGAGGCGCTGAACCCTAGGAGAGCAGAGCTCAAAACCCTAGAGATGGCCATTGCTCTCTATGGGGTGTTATCTTGATTTTTGAGAGGGAGCGAATGGGGAGAGAGAGAGAGCGAACGAATGAGGATAACGGCATACAAAAGCTTAAGGGTAAATTACACTAAAGTACCCTAAACTATCATGATTTTCACTAAAATACCTTATAGTTTTTTATTAACCCTCTATAATTTTGCTGTTTCTATATTAACCCTCTATAATTTTGCTTTTTCTATATTAACCCTCTATATAAAAAAATTCTTTTGTATGGCCCATAAGCCTCACCATCAGCACACATAGCGCACACCACATGATGAACACACGCACACGCACCCCAAGGGACCCACGACCCCCATATTAACCCACTATATAAGTTGAGAAGAGAAGACCACGTATCTTGAATAAATAATTAAGTTATATGCCACTCCGATGGCCACAGCAGCTAAAGGGGAACTGTTGCGGGTGGGACCCCTCCTGAGAATGGACCTTCTGACAACAGTCACATTAAATTCTTACTGAAATATGAATGCTACAAATTTTATAGGATGATAGGTGTTACTGCAATGAAAGATGCTGCTAGATCGTTTAGTACCACATCGCATCTATAACATGATTCATCGCATTGATCTTTAAGAAGAACTCACTGCTACTTCCGCTCCGAAACAAACCTCCTTTTTGAAACTATAACCATGCAAACGTAACTCACTGGCAAAGCGTTATATTAGTGGCATAACCAAAAATAAACAATAAATAACAATTAATGTTTACTGCATTACACATATCAGCCATTTAATTACAGCGTTGTATTGCTTCACACTACAAAAGACTTTCATTTATCGAGTTCCAAATGAAAGAATTAACACTTTTCATGCCGGCATGAGAAATATTAGAAACCTTGAAAAACTTCTTAAGCAGCAAACACAAATTTACGGCATGGGGACCATTAACCATATAAACATATATGCGAGCTTGGGATTACAATGCCTTACTAATAGGAACAGAATGTGCATAAATTGTTTTTCTTCTCTCTTTATCTTTTTCGTTATGAACAGTTGCTCTTGAAAATGCCATACTTTATCTATATCGAGATTGGGGTTGATAGGCTGATTGTTTGTTGCTCAAGTGATGTGAAGGTGATGGCTCAGGGGTTTCAGCAACCTCCATATGTGTTGGCAACATTTCAAGGAAACTCCCTTGGGCAGGTTCATCAGTAGTCGTTTCGGACTCTGAAAACGAGTAAGCAGAAATTCATCATGGATTTTCTAGTATTTTGGCAAGTGAAGCGTGCACGGGAGTATAAAATCGATATCTCTTATGAGAATTATAATTTTTTATCTTCTAAAAAGGGCCAAATTGGAGTAAAGAACCTTTAACCAGCGTCCTTTTAAACTAAACTACCTTAAAGATAAACTCGCTTAAGCTCCGGTTTTAAGGAACTTTTCTTCCCACTCAGACACCCCTTGAATGTAGCAGAGCTTACTGTAATGAAGAAACTTGAAGGCAGTTTAGTGAAGACGGTGATAGTTTAGAGTAATGCAGCCTCCAAATATTAAAAATCAAAAGAATTTTTTATATGATGCAATTCTACAGATTTTGAATAATTGATACGCAAAAAGACTGCATTCAGTGCCAAGTAGCACCATCCATCAAGATGATCACATGGCACTCTGCTACTGCTGTTAGACAAAATCTAAAATTGAAAATTTCCTATGTAGAATAGCAGGATGTCGTCGTGTATTTGCTTAGGAGATAACAAATGGTCAAAAATCATAATTACCAAACAGCGTCTTGATGGAAGGCCTCTTTGGCTTGCTGTTCCTTTTCTTCAACTCTGCTGCTTGTGCCGAAAGTTAGATACAAGGTTGATGTTACGACATAAGCAATCAAAATAAAGCAAAGCAAGATATAATGCGAAAAGGAGAAAGAGGGCAAATAACAACCAATGCCAGCGATGTTATGATCATTTACGATCTCAAAGTTCTTGTAAGTATAACCAACAAAATTCACGTCTTTTGATGAAAGCATCTGTCAAAAACAAAAGAAGATTATTTACCCAAAAAAGGAGGGGGCAAAATACAATCCAAAATGATATTAGAAGCTCATAAACTTTAAGCTAAAGAAATAGGTGCAGTTTGAGCTACCCATGAACAATGAAACAAAGAGATCTTTACTAAACATAAGAAAAGTTCACAATAAGGTCGGATTTCGGCAACGGATAGTTCCAACACTTCAAAAGAGGGGATAGAATGCTATATTTCTAGTTTTCTACCATTGCCTAGATAGATTATAACAGAGCTCTCGAGCAACTAGTTCAATTCAACATTGAAACATAAGAAAATTTTGATATTACTAACTAATTGAGAAATGGTCTTTCTGTTTGTTTTTTCTTAAATAGCTACAGTAAATGAGAGGGAGGAAACTGCAAGATAAGGCTACAATTTCATAGAGAATCCATCCATGAGCATGTCATATTCCAAATGAGAGCATGCCCTATTCATTTTCTCTTATACAACTAACTCAAATATTCCGTCTTCAATAACTCGGTTTTGCCTTGAAAGCATGTAAGCTGGTGAAAGATTTTTTTTTATAATTGCTGTTTTAAAGGTTTGTTTTCAAATAGCAATCAGACATGTTTAACAATTGGAGAAGAATGTCAAAATGCTATACAAAATTACTATAATCACATCTCAATCTAAGCTACATCAATCTGTATGGTAAAATCACAAAAATAGCCCAAATTGTTTACAGGGTGACTTATTATAAACACAGAATTCAATTTGGATAACCAAGGATCAGGTAGACATGCAGTTCGGAGTACCAGTGATCTGTAGACCTATATTTGAAATTACGGAATCTAAAACCAAAATTTACATAATTATCCTAAAGCTATCATGGAAACAAACTTTTTCGTCACCGCTTGACCATAATATACTGTACCACCACTGTTAACTAAATCAAAGCAAAATCGAACAATAAGGCCCATCACCAATAGGCCAACGCAAATGGTCAAATCAAACCAAGGCAAATGGTCAGATATTAAAAGCATGACAAAAAAAATTGGCTCAATACATAATCATTAGGCTATGAAGCTTGGATGAACCAGCATCAAAGTTGTCCGACTCTTCAATGCATTGGGTAGTATGTAGTTGGGCATCATAAATCACTCTACTAATCCACTAAAATGAGGATTTGGGGAACATTGAAAGTAGAACAAGAAACAGAAATGCTAAAAGCTCGCATAAAAAGGTAACAATCCTGTCCAAGTCCTCCATAGGTTGGGTATGGAAGGATGTACCATTTAATGCTGCGAATTTTTCACCAAATTCTCTAAAATTGGAGACTTGAAGGAGAGTGAAAGACAAACATGAAACACAATCAAAATCTCACTAATTTCCATTCGATAATCTCCAAACTCCCCAGGACCCCAGCATTGGTATCCAACAACATTCTAAATCTTGATCGTCCACCTATGAAACAAGAATACTTGTAAATGCCTCATGAATCATTCTCGGTCGCATATCGGAGTTTGAAACTCTCAGATTCTTTTGGATTCGCTCGGACTTGTAAATTTCTCACCAACCTCTCTCGAATCGACAATTTTCTTTCTCTCGAAAAATTATGGCTCTCGAAAATTTGAAACCGCGTTGAATATCTAATATGCTATTATTTATTTATATTATTATATATTTATATGTATATCTTAATATATATTCATATTTATTTAATTAAAAATCGATAAAAAAAAAAACGTGTCCCGTATCTTAGGTTTTTGGAAAATTGCGAATCCGTGAATCCGTATCGTATCCCATATCCATACCAAAACCTGTGCTACATAGTTGTCCACTATTCAGCACCAAACACACCCCTTTTATCTACAAAGATTATAAACATAAATTATCCCAAAATGATGTAAATGGTTTCCATGGTTATGTCCTACATAGTGCCATGTTCATATATTCAGGAATATAAAATTTTCTGTCAAGTATAAATAAACTTGAACCATACATTTGATTGACTCAGAATCGATGCCAGGTGAAAGCACCACCTGGTCCTCATACTCTAGGCCAAAAGTCTATGATGATAAGTGAAGTTGCATTGAGTAGAATTTAATATCATGTTCGTAATTCATATATAAATCATATTCAATGAAAAGAATGTGTAACATCACTTAGAAGTTTAATACATAGGAGGAGACATAGAAGAAGGGATCAACATTATTCTATTGATCTGCCCTGGACTGATCCCAATATCTCTGTGTATTCATGAAATTTAGATACCTTTCATGCTAATATCATCGAATTACATATAAACAGCATCAAGAACAGGCAAAAAGGGGAACCAATTCACATTATCTTGCAAAATGCAAACTAAATTCGCGGATGCAGCATGAGAAGATAAATCATCAAGAAAAACAAACAATTACCTTTCTCCAGGGGCCAGACTTGGAAGAAGTTTGCATCGGAGTTTCAGACTGTGGACAAACACAAATAAACTAGAACTATAAATGGAAACATAAAATAATGCAAGGCATACGGAAAAAATGCTTTTCATAAGTGTAAATTTTCCCTACGGTTATTAAATGACAATATTTGACAACTCCTGTGTATGATAGCTTTTTCCTTTTCCCCTTCTCTGTGTATGTGTGTGTGTGAAACGGGGAAAGCTGTTCCCGCTCAAGACACAACTAACTAGTAGCTTCCACCAACCGAATCAAGGTGGCTAAGGGTGACCCACAATCCCTCATTAGCGCTCACACACAAACATTACTATTATCATTATTTATTTATTTATTTGCACATGCCCATATGTGTACATGTAGAAAGGTCCTTCCCCCAAACACTGACCAACCATATTTATCTACTGTAGGAAAGGTAAATCAGCAAACATCTTTCCAATACAACGTCCGTCCATCGTACTTTCACCAACGATCCTTTAGATGTTGTATAAAAGACCCACGGTGAAATCTTTCAAAGGGAAGTGAGTCCATGAACACTAAAAAACCTACTAATCTCCACACAAGGATATGGTTTTTGAAGTATAAGCAGTTTTTTTTTGTACAAAACATTAGACAACACATTTAGTACCAAGCTATTGCTTGTTCTCTTCAGATGCCTCCCCTAACCTAATGTAATGCTGTTTTTATGGAAGTTTTTTATTTGCAGCATGGAGGGTCAACCATCCCTAACATGCAAGTCGAGCATCAACAAAGTTTAATCTTGATTTTTTTTAATATAACCATACATTGTAGTGAAAAAGTTTAATCTCCGTTAGCTTCGTTAATGAGAAAAATTATCATATTATGGCACATAGATCTTTAGGAGCTAACAAAGTTCAAATGAAATTCAAGTCATGCACAACAAAGTTTAAAACTGCAAGTTAACATTCAGGTGTCAATTGATCTAGTCTATATTTTAATAGACAAACGGTGCGCGGCCTGACTAATGGCCAACAGTATGATCAATACAGGTAACAAACCAATTACTTTATGTATTATACATAATTCATTTAACAGTATACAGGCACTAAACATGATTTTGTCTCTTTTTAGCAGAAGAAAGGAATAAAATCCTATCTTTCTTCAATTTTGAATTACAAAGGAGCAAAAAAGAAAAGGAAAAAAAAGCAAAGGAAAGCGCTATAGTTAGAGACAATGACACTTGTTTTTAAGGATGACGTTTTAATTGGTTTGTATCCCAATCAATACATTGTCAACATAGTTCTGTCTTATCATGATAGCAGTTAAAGACACAGTAGAGATCAGGCATAAATTCTAATAACACGGATGCTTTTCCCAACCCCAATTGAGCATGGCAGGCACTTGAGGTTTGTTATTAAAAAATTAAAATCTCTCGATAAATTATTGCGGTGCATGAAGGTAAAAATCATGGCTTACCAACAAATGACCCTGCCAACAAGAATATAACCTTACCTCCTCGAATTTCTCAAAGTTTTGAGTGTCCAACTCATTCTTGACCTCTGGTCTAAAAGCAGCTTCCATCTGATATAGTTTATCCCATTGGACACCTTTAAACCATGGGTGTGCCTGAATTTCACAGGCAACACATTCATGTTGATTGTGAACATGGGATCGAAAACGAAGGAAGAGATGATGTATAAATCGGACCTTTATTTCATGAGCTCCCCTGGTCCCAAGCCTCTGTTCTACATTGCACAGCAGTTTGCTAATGAGATCTTTAGCTTCAGGTGAAAGTTTTGCCTCCTCAGGAAATTTGAAGTGATTTCTCCAATTCACAATCTGCAAGCAGAAGAAGGGTTGTGAGCAATATAATAGTCTTTAGACACGAAGGCACATAATGAAGTTCTATCAATGCATGTCGAGTAATGCAGCCTATATGGGTTTTGTACATAGTAACGCAGACAACCGAAATTCTTATGTAGATGAATATGTTCTTGGTGTATCATTGATGACCAGAATAGTTCATGCATAGTTCAAATAAGTAATAAATTCCATGCTCATCATATCATCTGTTAGGTTTAGCTAATACTAAACACTACGCATTATTAAAAGAATGAACAAAGATGAAAACTTTTTCCACCCCTCTTGTTATGCACCAATGTATGCCGCTTCCATCGACACTGTGAGGTTCCACATTCTCTACCACCCCCTCCCTTCCCTTACTTTGATTATCCACATTCTCTCCCCGCTTCCTCACACCTATCTTTATGTCATACAGACTTCATACAAACAAGAAGTATTAAGGGAAAAAGTAATCAACTTCCAATAGGTTCAAGACTAATATAATAATCAGATTAAGCTTAAGACACATTCCTAATGATTAATACCTTTCTGCAAGTTGACATTGGATCCTCTGAATAAAATGGAGGGTAACCAACAAGCATCTCATACGTTATTGCCCCCAGAGACCACCTAATAAAGCGTCGACAATAAGAAACTAAAATATTGTGGGAAAAAAGTACAGGGTATGAAGACTAACCAATCACACTCCATTCCATATCCCTTCTTCAAAAGAACTTCAGGAGCAATGTAATCTGGGGTCCCAACAGTTGAATAAGCCTGTCGTCAAAGAAATGGATGTCATAAATATGCCTGTCATAAATATGTCTTGCTGCAAAATCTATGGTCACAAATTGCATCTTAAACTCATAATAGAAAGAGAGTAATAAGCAGACAACTTTGATTATTGTGTATACAAAAGAAATGATTACTTAACTGGAAGGAAACAAGAATCACAATCAAGTTAAAATTCAATTTTAATTAAAAACTGGAAGGAAACAAAAATCACAATCAACTTTGTTGACCAATATAATTAGAATTACAGTAGTCCAATAAGATTCCTCGCTTATTCATCCTTATTACTATAATGCCAAATCTCTGTAATTCTTTTTAACTTTTGGCACATAGTTAGTTTTCACATGGGAGACTGAAGCTAAACATCAACCACATTGGTAGGTGAGGCCACCTCACACTTGATAAAAATGTAGTATATTTAATTTTCAATTGGCATCTGCATGAAATTCAATGTGTCAATAGTCCAAGCTTTGATTTGTTCTATCAAAGCATTTGAATTGGTAGGTGTAGAGTGTTTTTCGTCACCCTATTGAGATGGGATGTGCTCGCTTGTCAGGCACGTATAGATTCCCTCTACCTAAGATATGCAGAGTTTTATTGATTGGGAATTCTAATCTCCGGCAGCCGCAGACAAAACTGTCGTTAATTACCCCTCGTTTTGAGAGAGAACCTCCAATTAACGGGTTATATAGGTCATGTAGACTCAAAATGCAATATACGCATGTTGTGTTTTGAGTGTGTCGAGAAGCTCCCAACAAAAGGAAAGAGAGAGGGAGAGAGTGCTTTGGTGGCCTCCCGAGTTCGGGAGGCCTTCCGGGGCTACGGGACCCCTATAGTGGGGTCCCCGATGGCGGGAACCCCCTATGGGGGCTCCCGAGAGCTGGAACCCCCTTTGGGGGGGTCCCGAGAAGATGGAAAATCCCCTTGCAGGGATTTCCGAGATGGGCATTCCCCTTGCGGGGATGTATGTGGCAATGATCCCTATAGGGATCCCCGCCAACGAGCGGAAGCGGTGCAGATGACGAAAATCCATGGGCTTTTGTCGAGTTCTTTCGTTCAAATGTGTTTGCTTGGGATGAAAGCCCCCCAAAAACCTTTGTTCTTCGAGCTTGATGAAGGAAAGTTGCTCCTTTGTTGGGTTTTATCCTTGGATCTTAAGCTTTTATAAATGGAGTCTTCTTCAAGAGTTGGGTTCTCTTCCTAATGAACTATTTGAGGAAGATGGGATGAGGGTGATGAGAGAAACCCAAAAGAGCTCACTTTTCCTTTAGATCTTTCTCTTTAGGAAGAAGAAGAGGAAGAAGACCTGCCTCTTTCTTGATGAAGGCTCAAACCCTAGCAAAAATTATGGGGGAGAAAAACTTATCATTTCATCATATTGTTGGGTTTAAATACCCTTACATATTTACATATTTGCCCTTGGGCTTTACAAAATTGACTTTTTGCCCATTCCTTTGCATTTTGCTGTCACGACCCGAGAATTCGACTCGTGACCGGCACTTAACCACGCAACGTCTACAGGCGTAACGCGGCTAAGTAAGCCGAACCCAGAAATCAAAACCAATAAATATAGAGTGATTTTAAAACATTTTGTAAAAACAATCATACTTGTCCGAAAAACTTCCATTTATTTAGTAGCAATCCTTTTTAAGTTCAAAAGTTATAAGTTTTATAATTTTGGTAACATTTCCCCTTTTTAAAACATTAGCCCCGAAAAGTCGGGTAAAAGCAAGGTGTGGCAGAAATAACAAGTAAACTGAATGAAGCATCACAATGAGATATACGACGCCGTAGCGAAGAATACACAGTAAAGCAAGGACAATATCATAAAAGCTAAGACTGCAAAAGTAAAGTAACGTCGGCTCACATGCGAGCTCGACACCAGAATATAAAATCATACATATCGTCCTCACAACTGTCTCTAAGTCAATACAGATGGTAGATGGAGAGTACTAGATACATCAATATACAACTGAAAGATAACAGATACCGTACAAAACCCACCTATCAGCAAAAGACTATCTCTGCTCAAAAGGGGTATCTGTGCCAAAAGATGCGATAACAGCCAGCCGTGACTACTCCCAAGGACAACCTGCAAACACTGTGGCATAACGGGGGTGAGTTGCCAACTCGTGAATAGAGATAACATATAAAGGTGATCGCAAGCATGCACATATAGCGTGGCTCTACTAATGCCAGCAGATGATATCAATGCATGTCAACAGTGGATACAATAGTAATGCATGTACTCTAACAGGTAAATGCCACAGGATGAGATGTATAGTAATCAGTACTGAGTATGGGATAAATAATATCTACATGGACTATGTCAACATGGAAAACAATGATCGGTGCCTCAAACTGCACCCAAGTCCCACATATACTCAGGCGCCGGCACACCCATCGGCCCTCAAATCCTGTATATCTCGGAGGAATCACGAGTGCCCAACATCGGCACCCAAAACATCATAAAATACCCGTGTCCAGCATCGACACGTAAATCCTCGAACATCGGGCGCCGTCAGTCCGGACCGGCCCCACGGGGTCCGTCTGCGGTATCGGCCCTCGGCCCCGGCAGCACGGTCATCCCGCATCCATCACTCGACTCTGGTCAGTATCCTCCGGACAACTGCCAGGTCCAACCAATCACCGGTAGGTACTCGCCCGCCTCCAGGCTCAATCGGCAAATCCCATCGATCATCTCGCCGAGGGGAACCATACCGGGCCCACCACGAACCCGCAAACGGAACATCCACTCCTCGAATCGGGTTTCAAGCACACGTCTCAGCACCGAGAAAACGCGTGGTGGACACACCAAAATATCATATCACGAGGTACCGGGTTTTTCAAAATAGCATATCTTTCCTTAAATAATTCCACGGTCCTCAAAACAGAAATCACATGAAAATCCAATACCAATAGTAAAATCCAATGCGATGTACAATATACATCAATCCATGGTATGGGTATAAGGGGAAAACCGCTTTTTAAAGTAGTTTCATTTCCGGTTTTAAAAGATGTCATGCGGCTCCCAATATACATGAAGGTCATATCAAATCACATATGAGGCGAACTATAGCAATATAATCATGGCAGCTCTATAGTGAGTGTGGCATGGCAGTTACTAACGGTGTGTGTGTAGCATGTAATAGTGCCCGTGCAACATAAACCGTTAGTAATAGCGGTGTTCTATCAGTTCTAAGCAATATATATATCAACACAGCAGAGAATGCAATATGCGATGATAGTCTATGGGGTGCATGCAACATATAGTAAATAAGTCCTATCAGCCCTGACGCATAACGCCATGCGGGCGATATCCCCGTAGATGTGAAATCTACTCACCGTGTCTCGCGCTAAGTGTATCCAACCACTTGCTTGCCCTTCTTCGCAGCGTCCGTCTCACTGGCCTGCGAACCTAGAATCACATACACATATCACACATAAGCTTAAGTCACAAAACGCGACATTATAATCCAACAAGAAACCTGTGTCGCAAACCAATCGCGCGTGTGCGCGATACGCTAAAACGTGTACTCACGCGCCACAAAACTACCCCGACGCGCCGCGATACGCAGAACCCAAACCTACTCACGTATCACGCGTGTCGCGAAGGTTTAGAAAAACGGTAAAACAGGTAACTGGTCCCAGATTTTGCTACAGAACTAATCTTAAAAATATATATATACCAAAAGACCCTACACACCAGCAGACACCTACAGAACCCAAAAAAAACCCAAAACACTTCCTGTCTGGCCGCAATTTGCGGCCAGAATGGCGGTTTTGGCGGCCGTAGTGGGGAGTTAGGGGGTCGGGTTTCACCTGGTGTATCATCTCCACTCCACTACACTACAGTCTTCCCAAAATCATTCTACACTCACCGGGTCAATAGCAGTTCCAGAAAACTCACATTTTGCCCAAATACGACATTTGCATCAAATATGAAATCTGGTGGTATTTTAGTGTAATAGGGGTTGGACTAGGTTTACATGGTCACAACAAACCTCAAGCATCCTACTGGAACTAATCTACACCTCATTAGCACAAAGTTCACACTAAACACCCCATATCGCACTAAAACACACAAAAATCCTTTAACCGATGCAAAACTACACTAACTAGGCAAACTATGGAATAAGTTTAGGAAATATACCTCACTCTCGACCCTAGGGAGCTGCAGGAAGGAGAAGAAGTGAAGGGGAGGGGCTGCACATGGTGCGGGAGCTGCTGCTGCTCACTGTGCTGCTGCTGATTTCTTCTGTTGCTGCCAGTGCTTGCTGCTGCTACTGCTACTGCTTCAGGCTCAGTTGGTGCTGTTGCTTTGCTTGCTGCTGCTGCTGGGGCTGGGAAGAGGTATGTGGGTGTGTTGTGTGAGTGTGTTGGTGTGAGACTTGAGAGAAAACCAAAAGAGAAATGAGAGCCACCACAATCATTCAAACAAAAGTCACCCCTCTCTCTCTCACCTCATTTAATGCAAGCATGGCCTAAAGCCATGATGCACTCTCTCTCTCTCTCTCACAAGTCAACACACAAAGACTAATTCAAAATAAAGCAACCTTGCTAATTAGCTAATTAAACTTACTTATAATCCAAAAGACTAAATTCTATAATTAACCCACCATGGTTAATAATTATGATATTTACTTTATTTAAAAACCCTAGTTTACATGCACATGTGTGTGCAAGCCTAGGAAAATTTTGGAAAAATGTTTATTAAATTAGGAAAAATATTTAAAACACAATTTGGTAAACTTTTTATTAAAAATCATTATTTAATTATAATTATTCACTAACCCTTATCCTAAGGTGTTACAATCTCTCCCCCTTAAAGAAATTCGTCCCCGAATTTCAAAAATCTAACTAAGGTTACCTTCAAAAAGATGGGGATACGTCTTCATCATTTCGCTTTCGGTCTCCCAAGTGACCTCTTCACGGTTCTGACCACGCCAAAGTACTTTAACTGATGGAATCTCCTTCGATCTCAATTTCTTCACTTGTCGATCCAAGATCATCACCGGCTGCTCTGCATAGGAAAGATCACGCTCAAGCTGGATCGTCGGATGCTGAATCGCATGCGAAGGATCATGTAGATATCTGCGGAGCATCGAAACATGGAATACGGGGTGCACGTCTGGAAAGCTGGGCGGAAGGGCTAACCGGTAAGCTACTGCACCGACACGCTCGAGGATCTCGAAGGGGCCCACATACCTGGGGCTAAGCTTCCCCTTCTTCCCAAACCTCATCACACCTTTCATTGGGGAGACCCTCAAGAAAACATGATCACCGATCGAAAACTCAAGTCTGCGTCGTCGACGGTCTGCATAAGCCCTCTGCCTACTCTGCGCTGCTCTCATCCTATCGCGAATCAACTGGATCTTCGCGGTCGTCTCCTCAACGATCTGTGGCCCTAAGATACTGCTCTCACTGAGCTCTGTCCAACAAGTAGGCGACCTGCATCTCCTCCCATAAAGAGCCTCAAACGGTGCCATCTGAATAGTCTCCTGGTAGCTGTTATTGTAGGAAAACTCTACCAAGGGCAAATGATGATCCCAGCTACCTCCGAAATCTAGTACACAAGCTCTGAGCATGTCCTCGAGAGTCTGGATGGTCCGCTCTGACTGTCCGTCGGTCTGCGGATGAAAAGCCGTGCTGAAACTCAAGCGAGTGCCCAAAGCCTCCTGAAGCCTCTGCCATAGTCTACTAGTAAACTGGGTGCCTCTGTCGGACACAATGCACGTCGGGACTCCGTGTAGTCGCACTATCTCGTCAATATAGATCTGGGCATACTGAGTAAATCCGAAAGTCGTCTTTACCGGTAAGAAGTGAGCCGCTTTCGTCAAACGATCCACAATCACCCAGATGGAGTCATACCCCCGACTAGTCCTGGGTAGACCCACCACGAAGTCCATCGAAATCTGTTCCCATTTCCACTCCGGAATGGGTAACGGTTGTAGCTCTCCCGCGGGCCTCTGGTGCTCAGCCTTGACTTGCTGACAAGTCAGGCATCTCGATACAAAATCTGCAATGTCCCTCTTCATTCCGTCCCACCAGTAAACATCTCTCATATCATGATACATCTTGGTGGAACCGGGATGGACGCTATACACCGATCGATGTGCCTCCTCAAGAATCTCACGCCTCAGTCCCTCAGCATCAGGTACGCACAGTCTGACTCCAAACCGTAGTATCCCCTGATCATCGATCACGAACTCGAAAAATCTGTCCTGTCCCATCTGTGCCATGATCTCTGAACATCGGTCATCACTGAGCTGTGCCTCACGTATACGATCAATCAACTGTGGGCGTGCACGGACATGGGCTATCTGTCCTCCAATCGACGTGAACTCGAACTGTACTCGACTGTCGCATAATATCTGCCAATCTGCGGATGACTGCTCCTGTACTGCGCTCAAACAAGATAAACTACTCCCGGGCCTCCTGCTCAAAGCATCCGCCACCACATTTGCCTTGCCCGGGTGATATAAGATCTCGCAGTCGTAATCCTTCACTAACTCCATCCATCGACGCTGTCGAAGGTTCAGGTCCCGCTGCTGGAATATGTATTTCAGACTCTTGTGATCCGTAAATATCTGGCACGACTCGCCGTACAGGTAATGTCGCCAGATCTTAAGTGCGAAGACCACTGCTGCCATCTCCAAATCATGAGTGGGGTAGTTCTGCTCGTGCTTCTTCAACTGTCGCGAGGCATACGCGATCACCCTATCATGCTGCATCAGAACGCATCCCAATCCCACTCGAGAAGCATCACAAAAGACCACAAATCCGCCCGATCCGGAAGGTAAGGATAACACCGGTGCCGTCGTCAGCCGTGTCCGTAACTGCTGAAAACTGTGCTCGCACTCCTCCGTCCAAACGAAAGGAACTCCCTTCCGGGTCAACCCGGTCAACGGTGTAGCAATACGGGAGAAGTCCTGCACAAAACGCCTGTAGTAACCGGCCAATCCCAAAAAGCTGCGAATCTCCGTCACTGATGTGGGTCTGGGCCAACGCTGAACGGCCTCGATCTTCCTCGGGTCAACACATATACCGTCTCGTGAAATCACGTGACCCAAGAAGTCCACGCTGTCTAACCAAAAAGCACACTTGGAGAATTTCGCATAGAGCTGGTGCTCCCTCAATGTCTGCAATGTAACCCGCAGGTGCTGCTCGTGCTCCTCACTACTCCGGGAATACACCAAGATATCGTCAATGAAGACTATAATGAACAGATCCAAGTAAGGCCGGAAAATGCGGTTCATCAAGTCCATGAAGGCTGCTGGCGCATTGATGAGTCCGAACGACATCACCAAAAACTCGTAATGGCCGTAGCGCGTACGGAAGGCTGTCCGGGGAATGTCCTCCTGTCGAACCCGCAGCTGATGATAGCCCGATCGTAAATCGATCCTCGAAAAGTACCCTGCCCCCTGAAGCTGGTCGAACAAATCGTCGATACGCGGCAAAGGATACCTGTTGCGCACTGTCACCCTGTTCAGCTGGCGGTAGTCGATACAAAGACGCAAACTGCCATCCTTCTTCTTGACGAACAGGACTGGAGCACCCCCAGGAGAAACACTGGGTCGAATAAGTCCCTTGTCCAGCAAATCCTGTAACTGACCCTTCAGCTCACTAAGTTCCGCCGGGGCCATCCGATAGGGCGGTATAGAAATAGGCCCCGAACCAGGAACCAAATCAATACAGAAAGAAATGTCGCGCTCGGGTGGCAACCCAGGAAGCTCGTCAGGGAACACATCAGGAAACTCGCTAACAACCGGAACCTGATCCAACGGAACCTCTGTAGCGCGAGCATCGCGAACATAAGCGAGAAATCCCTAACATTCCTTCCTCAAAAGCTGTCCAGCGCGAAAAGAAGAAATCACACTGTGAGGGGCGGCACCACGGTCCCCCAACACAACAAAAACCGACTCACCGGGGAAACAGAATCTAACTGTCTTCTCGCGGCAGTCCACAGAAGCATAGCACGTGGCTAACCAATCCATGCCCAAAAGAACGTCGAAGTCCAACATCTCCAGAAGGATCAAGTCGACAGGCAACTCTCTCTCGCCAATACAGACGATACAGGATCGGAACACGTGCCTAGCAACAAACGACTCTCCCACAGAAGTAGTCACCACAAGCGGCTGATCAAGTAAGCCGGACTCTCTACCCAAACTCGGCACAAAATGTGTGGATACGTACGAGTGTGTGGATCCGGGATCGAACAGTACGTGTGCATCAACTGAACATACATGGAGGATACCTGAAACCACTGCATTGGACGCCTGCGCGTCCTGATGTGTCAAAGCAAAGACCCTCGCCTGTCCACCACCTGTAACTGACTGACCTCTGCCTCGGTCATCTCGTCCTCTCTGAGCAACTCCTCCACGCCCACGACCTCTCTGAGCATAAGTCTGGCGCGGAGCAACGGTAGGCGCAACGGGCAACGCCCTCTGGGGTGGTGAAGGTGGTAAGGTAACATGCGGTGCTGCCGCCTCCCTCCGGTGTGTCTCTGGACAATCTCGAACGAGGTGAAGTAGGATGCCACATCTGTAGCAACCCCGCGGCGACTGCTGACCGTCCTGGGGATACGAACTAAACATCCGACCCCGTCCCGAATCTCTGCTACCCCTCGTACCGGAACGATACCTGTCGCGGCGTCTGAATGACTGCCTCCGTGCGGAAATACTGGTACGAACTCTCTTCGGCTCTGGAAGTGTCGAAGTCTCAACAAGGTGCTCCTCGACCACTAGGGCTGCGTCTACAGCTGCTGCATAGGTCTCGTAGTGCTGCGCGCTGATCGCGAGGAACACTGGTGAAAGTAAGCCTCGAACAAATCTCCGAACTCGCAGCTCCTCGGTGGCCACTAGATGTGGGGCGTAGACTGCTAGCTCTGTAAACAGTACGTCATACTCTGCCACTGTCATCCCTGGCGTCTGGCGCAAAGATTCAAACCTGCGTGCTCGGGCATCTCTAACACTCCGGGGAAGGAAACGGGCTAGAAATATGGTCACGAACTCCGTCCAGGTCATAGGAGGAAGACCTGCTGCTCTGCCCTTCTCCACTGAATCACACCATTTCTGCGCAAGACCTTCCAGGCGAAAGCTCGCGAACTCAACCCATCTCGCATCTGCACATCTGAGGGAACGGCATATCCTGGCCATCCTGTCGATGAAAGACTGTGGGTCCTCGGCTGTATCGGTGCCTGTGAAAACTGGAGGCTTCAGCCTCATGAACTCTGATAGCGATACTGTAATCACCTCCGTGGCTGCAGGGGCAACTGGTTGTGCGGTAGGCACCATCGCGGTCTCTGGAACTGGTGGAGCTACCTCTGGACGCTGCGCTCGAAGCGTCTCAACTAACGATCCTATCATCTGGCGCATCTCCTGCATACCAGCCCCTAACGATGCGATCTGCTCTGTCACGGCAGGAACAACCTGCTCGGGTACAACGGGTGCACTGCCCGGATCAGTCCTCGTCTCGGACGAGTCAACACGAATCTCGGCCCTCGCGGCCGCTCTCTGTGCCCTCGTAATCTTAGACGGCATAATGGCTGAAAGAAAAGTTGGATTCGATAAGAACACGGAAATCGAATCACAAGAATATAAGGGGGGATCAAATCAATAAGTCCTAAGGTCGCGTAAGCGGAGTACCGTGTCGTGAGTATGCCGCGGAACATACGCACGCTACGCTACCCTGCTGCAGCTACCTACTCCATCATACCAGGGGCATCCTACACTCCGAAGGTAAAACCTATGCTCTGATACCAACTTTTTCACGACCCGAGAATTTGACTCGTGACCGGCACTTAACCACGCAACGTCTACAGGCGTAACGCGGCTAAGTAAGCCGAACCCAGAAATCAAAACCAATAAATATAGAGTGATTTTAAAACATTTTGTAAAAACAATCATACTTGTCCGAAAAACTTCCATTTATTTAGTAGCAATCCTTTTTAAGTTCAAAGTTATAAGTTTTATAATTTTGGTAACATTTCCCCTTTTTAAAACATTAGCCCCGAAAAGTCGGGTAAAAGCAAGGTGTGGCAGAAATAACAAGTAAACTGAATGAAGCATCACAATGAGATATACGACGCCGTAGCGAAGAATACACAGTACAGCAAAGACAATATCATAAAAGCTAAGACTGCAAAAGTAAAGTAACGTCGGCTCACATGCGAGCTCGACACCAGAATATAAAATCATACATATCGTCCTCACAACTGTCTCTAAGTCAATACAGATGGTAGATGGAGAGTACTAGATACATCAATATACAACTGAAAGATAACAGATACCGTACAAAACCCACCTATCAGCAAAAGACTATCTCTGCTCAAAAGGGGTATCTGTGCCAAAAGATGCGATAACAGCCAGCCGTGACTACTCCCAAGGACAACCTGCAAACACTGTGGCACAACGGGGGTGAGTTGCCAACTCGTGAATAGAGATAACATATAAAGGTGATCGCAAGCATGCACATATAGCGTGGCTCTACTAATACCAGCAGATGATATCAATGCATGTCAACAGTGGATACAATAGTAATGCATGTACTCTAACAGGTAAATGCCACAGGATGAGATGTATAGTAATCAGTACTGAGTATGGGATAAATAATATCTACATGGACTATGTCAACATGGAAAACAATGATCGGTGCCTCAAACTGCACCCAAGTCCCACATATACTCAGGCGCCGGCACACCCATCGGCCCTCAAATCCTGTATATCTCGGAGGAATCACGAGTGCCCAACATCGGCACCCAAAACATCATAAAATACCCGTGTCCAGCATCGACACGTAAATCCTCGAACATCGGGCGCCGTCAGTCCGGACCGGTCCCACGGGGTCCGTCTGCGGTATCGGCCCTCGGCCCCGGCAGCACGGTCATCCCGCATCCATCACTCGACTCTGGTCAGTATCCTCCGGACAACTGCCAGGTCCAACCAATCACCGGTAGGTACTCGCCCGCCTCCAGGCTCAATCGGCAAATCCCATCGATCATCTCGCCGAGGGGAACCATACCGGGCCCACCACGAACCCGCAAACGGAACATCCACTCCTCGAATCGGGTTTCAAGCACACGTCTCAGCACCGAGAAAACGCGTGGTGGACACACCAAAATATCATATCACGAGATACCGGGTTTTTCAAAATAGCATATCTTTCCTTAAATAATTCCACGGTCCTCAAAACAGAAATCACATGAAAATCCAATACCAATAGTAAAATCCAATGCGATGTACAATATACATCAATCCATGGTATGGGTATAAGGGGAAAACCGCTTTTTAAAGTAGTTTCATTTCCGGTTTTAAAAGATGTCATGCGGCTCCCAATATACATGAAGGTCATATCAAATCACATATGAGGCAAACTATAGCAATATAATCATGGCAGCTCTATAGTGAGTGTGGCATGGCAGTTACTAACGGTGTGTGTGTAGCATGTAATAGTGCCCGTGCAACATAAACCGTTAGTAATAGTACGGTGTTCTATCAGTTCTAAGCAATATATATATCAACACAGCAGAGAATGCAATATGCGATGATAGTCTATGGGGTGCATGCAACATATAGTAAATAAGTCCTATCAGCCCTGACGCATAACGCCATGCAGGCGATATCCCCGTAGATGTGAAATCTACTCACCGTGTCTCACGCTAAGTGTATCCAACCACTTGCTTGCCCTTCTTCGCAGCGTCCGTCTCACTGGCCTGCGAACCTAGAATCACATACACATATCACACATAAGCTTAAGTCACAAAACGCGACATTATAATCCAACAAGAAACCTGTGTCGCAAACCAATCGCGCGTGTGCGCGATACGCTAAAACGTGTACTCACGCGCCACAAAACTACCCCGATGCGCCGCGATACGCAGAACCCAAACCTACTCACGTATCACGCGTGTCGCGAAGGTTTAGAAAAACGGCAAAACAGGTAACTGGTCCCAGATTTTGCTACAGAACTAATCTTAAAAATATATATACCAAAAGACCCTACACACCAGCAGACACTTACAGAACCCAAAAAAAACCCAAAACACTTCCTGTCTGGCCGCAATTTGCGGCCAGAATGGCGGTTTTGGCGGCCGTAGTGGGGAGTTAGGGGGTCGGGTTTCACCTGGTGTATCATCTCCACTCCACTACACTACAGTCTTCCCAAAATCATTCTGCACTCACCGGGTCAATAGCAGTTCCAGAAAACTCACATTTTGCCCAAATACGACATTTGCATCAAATATGAAATCTGGTGGTATTTTAGTGTAATAGGGGTTGGACTAGGTTTACATGGTCACAACAAAACTCAAGCATCCTACTGGAACTAATCTACACCTCATTAGCACAAAGTTCACACTAAACACCCCATATCGCACTAAAACACACAAAAATCCTTTAACCGATGCAAAACTACACTAACTAGGCAAACTATGGAATAAGTTTAGGAAATATACCTCACTCTCGACCCTAGGGAGCTGCAGGAAGGAGAAGAAGTGAAGGGGAGGGGCTGCACATGGTGCGTGAGCTGCTGCTGCTCACTGTGCTGCTGCTGATTTCTTCTGTTGCTGCCAGTGCTTGTTGCTGCTACTGCTTCAGGCTCAGTTGGTGCTGTTGCTTTGCTTGCTGCTGCTGCTGGGGCTGGGAAGAGGTAAGTGGGTGTGTTGTGTGAGTGTGTTGGTGTGAGACTTGAGAGAAAACCAAAAGAGAAATGAGAGCCACCACAATCATTCAAACAAAAGTCACCCCTCTCTCTCTCTCACCTCATTTAATGCAAGCATGGCCTAAAGCCATGATGCACTCTCTCTCTCTCTCACAAGTCAACACACAAAGACTAATTCAAAATAAAGCAACCTTGCTAATTAGCTAATTAAACTTACTTATAATCCAAAAGACTAAATTCTATAATTAACCCACCATGGTTAATAATTATGATATTTACTTTATTTAAAAACCCTAGTTTACATGCACATGTGTGTGCAAGCCTAGGAAAATTTTGGAAAAATGTTTATTAAATTAGGAAAAATATTTAAAACACAATTTGGTAAACTTTTTATTAAAAATCATTATTTAATTATAATTATTCACTAACCCTTATCCTAAGGTGTTACATTTGCCCATTTATTTAAATATTACATTTATTATACTCTCTTATTTTCTTGGCATAGGGGGTGGCCCCATGCTTAAGCTTGGACCGGTATGGGCTCGGGCTTACCTGCTTGAACTTGGGTTTGGGCGTGGGCCCGGCTTGAGTTTGGGCATGGGCCCGGTTGCTTGGGTTCGGACCCGGGTTAGTTGGGCTCGGGCCCACTTGCTTGGGTGTTGACTTTGACTTTTTGACCTTGACCGTGGGGTGTAATTTTTGACCCCAACAGTAGGCTTTTGATGGAGACTCTATAACTAGCAATCGGGGTGGGAAATTAGCCTGTCCACAGCCCATAATCAAATTTGCCCAGGCCTCAACCAAGCAAACCTGATATCTCTAATGCAGACAGAATTTATAAAGACAACTCTGAACAGGTTCAGCCTCGGGATCAGATGCTAGGCCTGTTGTTAGTATTAGATGACAATTTTAAAAGCAAATGGTTTCCTTTCTCTTTTATCATAGACTCCATCCACTGAAATAAATTTTACATTAATGAACTTCTGAAATTTTTAGTTTAGTTTAAAAGAGTATGGAAATGGCCCTATAATTAGTCCCCGCATATGTCTTAATGTCAAAGTTTTAAATAGTTTGCTAGTTCAGAAACTGGTCTTACTTGGAAAGCTCAATGTAACATATGTGCCTGAACCAGCGATTTACCAACCAAGTTAGCCATTTTTTGTCTCATCCAGCTAAGATTCCTAAACTCGAAAAATTTATGGCCTGAATGAACAATTATATCCCAGCTGCCATCCCAGAATCCTATCTACAACTCTTTGTCTCCTGCTAAAGTTTTTCTTTATCATCAATTAAAGGAACTCACATGTCCCTATTAAAACTGCATATAGCACTGTAATTGTCGCAATAGATCATTGATAGCTATAGGTAAGATAATTAAAAATAAATGGACATAAGTTATGACATACCAATGTTCGCCTGTTTTTTTGCCAGTGTAATAACTGTTCTTGTTGTGTAAGTTTGGGTGGAATGGAGGACATCAAGCGCTTATCACTGTTTGCCGAAGGATTAGCATTTCGCCCAATAGCATACTCAGGCTCACTCAAATTCGGAAAGCTACTGCTATCCAAAGGTTTGCACAACCCGAAATCTGATAGCTTCATATGACCATTTCGGTCTAACAACAAATTGTCGGGTTTTATATCCCTATAAAGAGAAGGGACGCCTAGGTTGAAGCTGATACATATTTTGAAGACTAGAGCATGAAAGAATACTAGCACTAATGGAAAATACATACCTATGAATATAATTGTGCTTGTGAATAGATTCAATTGCTAATACTGTCTGTCCAACATAAAATCTGGCCTCGTCTTCTGTTAATGTATCTTTGCGCATCAGTAATGTCATCATATCACCACCACCAGGGAGATATTCCATGATGAGATATAAATACTCATCATCTTGGAAAGAGCAGTATAGTTTGACGATACAAGCACTATCAACCTCTGCAAGAAGATTTCTTTCAGCTTTCACATGTTCCACCTAAATTGAATGCATAAGGTCATTATAAATTCTTCAAAATGACAGATAATTATGTAGATCTCTCAGATGATACCTGGCCCCTGCGAAGCATTTCAGATTTTTTAAGTTTTTTCATTGCATACACATGTCCAGTAGTCTTCTCTCTACATAGCCTCACCTGCGGTTTAACAACGATTTCTACTCGGATGTCAAGTCAGGTACATAGAGGTGCAAAAAATTAAAGATCAATAGGAAACTAGGAATTCAAAAACAGTTTATATAAATACTGTTGCAGCACACCTAAGAAAAACAAAGTGATGTATATACCGCAGCAGCAGCAAAAATAACAACAAAAATTTTGTCCCAACTAACAGGCTAAAGTTAGCACTATAATTCCAAATTTATGTTTCCCACCATCAATTAACAGAGACAAAATTCAAGTTTCACTGACTTCATTACGAACATAAACAATATACTTTATAGTTGATTTATCAAACAACTTCACTTAAAATTCCTTCAGAAATTGTAAATCCAAGTTTTACGACTCAGAATGCTTTTATTATGAGTTACACGATTAGAAACATGTAAATAGCATACCATGATTCTAAGGTTTTAACTTGCTGTCCAGATTTTACATAATGAATAGAAACATTGATCCATACGATAATTATAAAGAAGCGTGAAAGGAAAGGGACAAATCTTTCATAATCCAACTAATCAATAAAGATTTCATTTTCTCCCCCTCGAATTTGTAAAAATGACTTCTTTCAATATGCAATGTTGCAAGCTTTCCTAAGATTTTACTCACTTCGAGATCTTATTTCTCAATTTAATTGAAGAAATGGCCCAGGTGAAGCTAAATGAAAGAAAAGGATTTTGACCGTAAGAACTTAGGAATTAGGACCTAGAGGGTTGTTTTTATGTTATTGATGCTGCAGTGCTGATTAATCCATATGCATCAGATTTCCATGACACTAATAAAACTAGCGAGTGCTCGATGAATTCAACCCAAAGTAGCACAGTTAAGACATTCATGATCATAGGTATAAATTGGTTTTCACAGAAAACAACAAAGCCCGCTATAAAATGCAGGAGAACAGTTGTCATATATGGTACGAAAAATTATATAGATCTACAAAGCAATGAAGAACAGAGCATTCCATTGCTAATTGTGTATCCAGGGGCTGTGCCCTATAAGATTATCTGCTATCTAGTATATATGACGGGTTGGGAACTTTCTATTGAAGATTAAGGACCATGTCTATGTAACCTTGTGACAAGTTATCTTGATTGCCCAACTGAAGTTGAGTATTATTCCTAAGATCGGATGTGGCTCATTCATCTAGGACTTAACATCGACAAAAACCCGAAAAATGTATGTTTGGAGTCTTTGGACTCGAAGCAATCTGAACAAAAATAAATTACAAAAGGGAAAAAACGGGTATAAATCCTATTGCACATGCTCATTAAATCTGCATCATAAGGAGACATAGGAAGAATTGGGAAGGGGGGAATCAGAAACCAAACACTTAATTCTTTATTTTCCCCACAATTTTCCCTTTTCGCATATACCAAAATCTATACATCAGAATACATGAAAACACACAGATACTACAATAAAACTAGACAAGGATGGATACAAAAGAATTGCATTCTTATATAAATAGCTTTTTATGTGCATAGCAAAGGCATCTGCAGTATAGATATGTAATCAAATTGCAACAACAATATTATTTAAAAATAGCCAGAATGATGAATACCTAGAGAGATGGAACTTAGTGAAAGGCGAAGCAAGGAAAACTGTTGTGTATGCCTCCCATTCCAATCCCTATTTGATTTCCCTGTTGATTCGGCGTTATCTTAGAGTCGTTCAAGATTCAAGTTTATCTGTATGAAAGGGGACAAACGTCAAAGAGCTACAGCTTCAGACGTCTGTCGGCGCTCCATATGTTCACATACATTGGGCAAACGTCTGAATCGAACACATCAAACGTCTGCGAGCACACTGTTCTTTTGGAGACAAGACCGAACGTCTGAATATCCTTCTTCAGACGTCTGGGAACGCTCTGTTATTTTAAAGCGTTTTGGACAAACGTCTACAGACGTTTGCCGTCGTCGTAGGCCGGATACTTGGCTATTAAGAAAATTAGTTATTTTGATCTATCTCTAGTATACAATATATATTGTAGTATTTTGTAACCCTAGTCTGAGGCCTTTGGGATAGCTTTTGTGATATTTTGAGAAAACCCTTTTGTTATTTGTGAAAGCCGGGGTTTTGAGGGATTTGTAATCCATCCACCGGTTTTGTACTTCTCCATATTTCGTTTATTGATAAAAGCTTAGCTTTCGTCTATTTGGTTAGTATTATTATTTTCTATTTGCCTGTAATTTGTTTGAGCTTTCTTCTCTATCGTTTGTATGTCTTCGTGACCGTCTTGCCGCAACAAACTGGTATCAGAGCCTACAAACCGGTATCAGAGCCACATTGTGTTGTTTGGGGATTTTTTGGTTGAACCATTAGGTCTTCAATATTGCGATCTAGGTTAACGGTGGGTAACGACGCTTGTGTCCTCTTTCTCATCTTCTTAGATCGTGATTTTGAAGTTTTAGGGTTTGGAAACATCTTGAGTGAAACAATCGTGTTTTAGTTTGACCCAGCATCATATCTCCGACAATCATGAAGTTCGATATTGAGAAGTTTGATGGAAATATGAGTTTCAGTTCATGACAAGTCTGTATAATTGCCGTGTTGACTCAAAATAATTTGAGAAAGACGATTCTTTGGAAGGATGCAAAGCCTTCTACTATGACGGAGGAAGTTTGGAAGAATGCAAAGCCTTCTACTATGACGAAGGAAGTTTGGAAGGAGTTGGATGTAAAAGCCCTCACGGCTATCCAATTGTGTCTGGCGAACGAAGTTTTGCAAAAAGCTTTGGTAGAAAAGACGGCAGCTAATTTGTGGCAGAAATTAAAGGAGTTTTATTTAAGGAAATCTCTCACGAATTGACTTTTGTTGAAGCAGCGTCTCTACACACTTCGTATGTCAGAAGGCTCTCTAATCAAATCTCACGCCGTTGAGTTTAATTTGATCATTACAGATCTGGGTAAGATCGACATTAAGATTGATGATAGAGATCATGCTTTTCTTTTGTTATGTTCGTTGTCACCCTCATATAAGTACTTTCGTAACACCATGGTCTATAGACAAGATACAATCTCGATCAAGGATGTTAAAAAAAATTGATGAACAAAGAGAAGATCGACAAGGAATTAACCTCTAGTGAGAGCGATAGTCAATCTTCAGGAATATTTGTTCGAGAACGAGCGAAGAAGAGAGATCCGGAAGGTTGCAAGAGGAAATCAAGGTCGAAATCCAAGAATAAGAACTTAACATGCAACTATTGTAAGAAGGAGCACTTTAAAGTCGATTGCTTTAAATTGCAGAACAAGCTAAAACTATAAGAAAAATCAAAGCAGTATTCGGCCGAAGCTAGTATAGGAGAAGGAGATCTTCTGGTTCTTGACAACACACATCGATTGAAGGACGAATAGATCATGGGTTCAAGCTGTTCTTACCACATGTGTCCCAATAGGGATTTTTTCACCACCTGAGTCCATTGATGGTGGAGTAGTTTTGATAAACAACAATAGTTTGTGTCGAGCTATTGGCAAGGGGACGATTCAAATCAAGATGTTTGACGGTGTTGTGAGAACATTAGCAAAAATTAGACACGTTCTTAACTTGAAAAAGAATCTCATCTCTTTGGATGCACTCGACGACAAAGATTATAAGTTTTCCGCTGAAGGTGGAGTTTTGAAGATAACCAAAAATGCTCTTGTTGTTATGAAGGGCTTGAAGAAGTACAAGGTTCGACAACTTCCGAATCAGCGGCTATTTTATTATCCAAATTTATGACAGATTCGGAAACTACCAGATTATGACACATGAGACTCGAGCATATGAGTGAGAGAGGTATGTCCGAGTTGTCAAAACAGGGTCTACTTAGTGGTCAGAGTGTGTCGAAGATGGAGTTTTGTGAGTGTTGCGTTTTTTGGAAAGCAGAAAAGAGTTAGGTTCAGTTCGGCGTTGCACGAGATAAAAGGCACTCTTGACTATATCCATTCGAATTTTTGGGGACCGTCTCCAGTTGCTTCTAAAAGAAGCAGTGCCAAGTATCTGCTTATTTTCATCAATAATTTTTCGAGAAAAAGACTGGGTCTAGTTCTTGAAACACAAAAATGATGTGTTTACTATGTTCAAGCAACAGAAGACGTTGCTTGAGAAGCAGACAGGAAAACAGATTAAGAAACTAAGGACAGACAACGAGTTGGAATTTTATGGTGGAGATTTCAATGATTTATGCAAAAACGAAGAGATTGTTCGGCATCGTACTGTTGTCTACACACCAGTAGAATGGAGTCGTGAAGTGAATGAATCGGACTCTTTTGGAGAAAGCGCGATGCATGTTGTCTAATGCAGGGCTCGGTAAGGAATTTTGGGTAGAGGCGGTGAACACGACGTACTTCATTATGAATCGGGCACCTCATACATCACTAGGTAATAGAACACCAGAACAGGCATGGTCTGTGAAGCACGCCGATTATTCTACACTTCGAGTGTTCTGGTTGTCCTGCATATGCACATTGCCATAAAAGCAAGTTGGATTCTTGAGCGAAGAAGTGCATATTTCTTGGTTATGTTACCGACGTTAAAAGTTATAGGTTGTGGTATCGGATCCTAAATCACCAATATTTATGATTAGCAGCTGTGTAACTTTTGATGAACCTGCTATGTTGAAATTGAAAATTGTGGAATCCCCAAGTAAAGACGATTCAAGGAAGGATGAGCCAGACGTTGAAATTAAAGTCGGTAAAAGCTCAGGTTCGAAGGAGATCTCTCCTTCACCACCGTCTGATGAAGCTCGTGATGAGCAGTCACAAGATGAGTATTTACTCGTTCAAGATCGACAACGAAGGGACATTATACAGCCACAAATATATGGCTATGATAATCTAGTAGCGTATGCGATGTCGATTGCAGAGACAGTTGATAGTAGCAAGTCGACGAGTTATTAAGAGACTATCTTATCTGATGAGTCAGCCCATTGGTTAGTCGTTATGAATGAAAGATTGGGTCTCTTCCTAAGAACCAGACATGGAAGCTTGTGAATCCCGAAGGAGGAAAGAAAGTGGTTGGCTGCAAGTGGGTTTTCAAGAAGAAAGGAGATCAAGGGGTTTTGGATGCTCGTTATAAGGTACGGTTGGTAGCTAAAGGCTATTCACAGGTTCGGAAAGTTGACTTTAATAAAGTATTTTCTCCTGTTGTTTAACATCTATTCGTGTCTTGCTCGGTTTGGTAGCCATGAAAGATTTGGAGCTCGAGCAGCTCGATGTGAAGACCGCTTTTCTATATGGTGATTTGGTGGAGATCTACATGCAACAACCCGAAGATTTCGAAGTTGAAGGTAAGGAAGACCACGTTTGTTTGGTAGAGAAGTATTTTTATGATTTGAAGTAGTCATCTAGACGTTAGTATAAGAAATTTGACTCCTTCATTACAGATATTAAGTTTACGAAAAGTAAGGGCGACAGTTGTGTGTATTGTAAGAAGCTCGCCAATGGTTCTTTCATATACTTGTTACTGTATGTTGATGATATGTTGATTGCAGTAAGGTATATGGTTGATATTCAGAATTTGAAGAAACAGCTGAAGGCAAGTTCGAGATCAAGAGTTTGGAAGTGGCCTAGAAAATACTTGGTATGCAAATTAGACGAGATCGCAAGAGGGAAAAACTTTACTTATCTCAACAGTGATACGCTGAGAAAGTTATAGAGCGTTTTCGCATGGCAGACGCTAAATCTGTAAGTACTCCATTGACAGCTTATTTCAAAATTTCAGCTCGTTCATCACCATAAATAGAGGATGAGATTAAGTATATGTCGAATGTTCCGTATTCGAGTGCGGTGGGTAGTATTATGTATGCCATGGTTTGTACCCGACCCGATATTTCACATGCGGTTAATATTGTTAGTCGATGTATAGCATCTTCTAGTAAAGGCATTGGCAAGCTGTGAAATGGATTTTACGATACCTGCAAGGTACGTCTAATGTGAGATTGGTGTTTGAAAGGAACAACGATTTGGTTGGATTCGGTGATTCTGATTATGCGGGGGATCTCGACAAGCGAAGGTCGAACACCGGTTATAT
Source organism: Agapanthus africanus (assembly GCA_030015575.1). Taxonomy (NCBI): domain Eukaryota; kingdom Viridiplantae; phylum Streptophyta; class Magnoliopsida; order Asparagales; family Amaryllidaceae; genus Agapanthus; species Agapanthus africanus. Next base: position 672,923,585 of record JASDDO010000022.1, on the reverse strand, counting down.
ATTCTCTTTAGGAAGATGTACCATCAGTTGACGTGCTTCGTTACGGCATACGGCAGCGTTGACTACGACGAAGGTGGAATATATGGCCGTCGTTGGGGCCGTTAAGTAAGCGATCTGGTTGAAGAGACTATTTTCGAAACTTAGTATTCAAAAGGAACCATAATAGTCTACTGTGATAGCCAAAGTGCGATTCATTTAATGAAAGACCGGATACATCATAACATGACGAAGCACATTGATGTTCGGCATGGTTTGTTCAGGATATCGATGAAAAAGAAGAGATAATTATGAAGAAAATTGGCACAACGGATAATCCGGCCGATATGTTGACAATGTCTCTTTCGGTTGTTAAGTTTGAGTATTGCTTGAATTTAATTAGAGTGCGTCGCACTCATTGGGCCTTTTAGTGGTTTTGTGGTGAAAGTGAAGCTAATATTAATTTTATAGAGGAGATTTATAGGAATGAGAGGCAAGGTGGAGATTTGTTATGTATACCTCCCATTCTAACCCCTATTTGATTTCCCTGTTGATTCAGCGTTATCTTAGAATCATTCAAGATTCAAGTTTATCTGTAAGAAAAGGGAGAAACGTCTGGAGCTACAGCTTCAGACGTCGGTCGGCGCTCTGTATGTTCGCATACATTAGGCAGACGTCTGAATCGAACATATCAAACGTCTGCGAGCGCACTGTTCTTTTGAAGACCTCAAGACCAGACGTCTTAATATTCTTCTTCAGACGTCTGGGAACGCTCTGTTATTTTGAAGAGTTTTGGGCATACGTATGCACTTCATCAAACATTTGTCGTCGTCGTGGGCCGGATACTTGGCTGTTAAGGAATTAGTTATTTTGATCCATCTCTGGTATACTATATATATTGTAGTATTTTGTAACCCTAGTGAGAGGCCTTTGGGATAGCTTTTGTGATGTTTTGAGAGAACCCTTTTGTTGTTTGTGAGAGAGATGGTTTTGAGGGATTTGTAATATGTCCATCTATTTTGTACTCCTCCATATTTCGTTGATTGATAAAAGCTTCGCTTTCGTCTATTTGGTTAGTATTTTTATTTCCTATTTGCATGTGATTTGTTTGTGCTTTCTTCTCTATTGTTCGCATATCTTCATGATAGTCTTGCCGCAACAAATTGGTATCAGAACCTACAAAAACAGTACATTTTCATGAACATTGGCTAGGGGCTTGACAATTGGGGGAGGAAACTGACATGAACTGATTGGATAAAAGGGCATACACATGAGAACTAGACGCTACATAAATTTTTTTGAGTGTTGATAGTCAAGCAGCAATAATCATGGCATTCCTAAGAAAATCTGCCACCGAGTGAAAATATAACCATAAGGACATAGGAAGAATTGGGAAGGGGGATCAGAAACCCAAAAAAGGGTATAGATCGTATCGCACATGCACATTAAATCTGCATCATAAGGAGACATAAGAAGAATTGAGAAGGGGGGATCAGAAACCAAACAGACTTAATTCTTTATTTTTCCCACAATTTTCCTTTGTCGCATAAACCAAATCTATACATCAGAATACTGAAAACACACAGAGACTACAATACAACTAGACAAGAATGGATACAAAAGAATTACATTCTTATATACATAGCTTTTTATGTGCATAGCAAAGGCATCTGCAGTACAGAAATGTAATCAAATTGCAGAAACAATATTATTTAAAAATAGCCAGAATGATGAATACCTAGAGAGATGGAACAACTTGGTGAAAGGCGAAGCAAGGAAAACAGTACATTTTCATGAACAATGGCTGGTGGCTTGACAATTGGGGGAAAACTGATATGAACTGATTGGATAAAAGGGCATACACATGAGAACTAGACGCTACCCAAATTTTTATGAGTGTTGATAGTCAAGCATCAATAATCATGGCATTCCTAAGAAAATCAGCCACCGAGTGAAAATATAACCAAAATACAGAGCACATGACTTTAATAATGATGGCAAAATTGACAAATTTTTTCAATCATGTAAATTTGTCGCCATGATAGTATAAAAAGGAGGTAAATAACAACCTCTCCAAATGCCCCCCTCCCAATTATTGTCAGCAGTTCAAAATCATCAACTCCCATTTTGTGCCTTTGAATGCGCATATACTCAGTTTCCTTCTGCTCCAAGTACTTCAAAAGGTTGTTCTGCTCCTCCTCAGAAACTTCAGCATCAGCTAGTTTCCTCTCCAAGATCCACCGTCTAAATTTATGATCACGATTCCAGTAAGAAGGATCAAAAGGCAGGTTAGATTAAAGGAGTTTTAATATGTAAAACATACGGGTAGGAAAATTTATAACAGAGTAACTAAATTATGTTTATGCGAAATTGAATAATGCAATTGGTAAAAGTTAAACACCTTATAGTACTAATATATTATACTGAAAATAAATTGGTTAAGAAGATAGAATTCCTTTCTATTCTCTGAATTGGTATGATATTAATAAAATCACTTCATGAAATAATCAACACACTCTCCAAGTCAAAATGTATACAAGAAGATAAATTTGACAGAATGTGACAAAACATTTTAGTATAAAATTCTAATGTTCTCCTCTAAGGGGTAAGGAAGGAGAAGAAAAGGCAGGTTTGCCCTTTAGGAAATTGAGAAAAACAAGTGATATCATTCAATGAAATTCAAATACCCTTTGACTGAGATATATATACAGCATAGGTTAAATCATTAAACGCTTTCCCATGGTTTTAAGTATCAGCCGATCCCAATGCAAGATGGCCAATTCCAATCCAAAAGGTGACCATTGGAGTTCCGATGCCAAGATGATACCGAGATTTCAAACCTTAGAAATAAGTTCACCAATTGATTATTGGAGCTTTAGTATTAAGTTTATTGATGTGTTAGTGGTTTTATTGATGGCTTAGTGAATTTATTAACGGGCTATTGCTTACGACATCATTAATTACTGAAAAAATCAAGAAGTTTATATTTATCTTCACAAATCATAACATATTAATTAAACTCAATATAGACATCCTTACTTACTAAAGATATCTAAAATTATTTTTGATTATTTAAACTATTTAGTTAAAGATTTACCAATTCTTAGAATTTTGTTTAGTCAAACGATAAAAAATGTAATATTTCAATCCACGATGGTCGATTGTGATCCAAGAAAATGAGCGTCCGATTCTTGTACTAATGCCAAAATTTGAATTCTTGCTCTCTTCTCATTAACTAATAAATATCAACTTATAAAACAGCTAGCGAACTGTAAAATTAGGATTCCAGGCTTTAAGTAAATTTAAAGTAGGAAAGGTGGTTTGCAACAAAAGAATGTCATTAGGAAAATGATAAAGTGGTAGTAGATCCAAATTATCAATTCAATGAGGTTGATACTTACATTTACACTAAATTTGTAGATAATTCTAGTTTATTATATGTTTATTGACCAACGGAATGCAGTATAGGGTACTAGCCTTACTGTTGGTGAGATGAAATTATTTATTCCTTCAAATATTGTATATGTTGAGTTGCACTGACATTGACATGTGGTAAATTATGCCCTCACAAGAACTCTATATAGGGCACGGTATATTTCAACATGATTATGCACAAAAAATAGATAGTAGAACTATTTAACTACAGATACTTGATGTGATATTAGTATATTGCACATCTGTAGGAAGTTAATGACATTATAAGCATACAGGTAGATGGTAGAATACACATATAATCATCATTATTCAACTTGACTATGCACGAAAAAATAGGTAGCCGAATTATTTAACTATTGATGCTTGATGTGCTATTGCATATGTTTGTAGGAAGTTTAAGACATTAAAATCATATTTCTAATGATATGAGTAGATAGTAGACTACACATATAAGCATCACATAATGTGCAAGAGAATGTCTAAAGTACTATATCCAACAAAATCAAATAAGAGTAATTTATTGTGGGAAATGTGATGGCAGTCCCGTAAAAAAAATGCTCTCCTGGACCCTGGATCCAATGTTTGGAATATTTAAACAGATAATAGAGTCTCTAAGGTTGTTAATGAAAAATAGGAAAACATTGTACAAGATAGATAGGGTTGGCTTCCTAAAGTGTATCTTTTGTTTCTGATCAAATAAAGTCTAGCAGCCAGCTTCATACCCCAGACCGCAGCAACAGTTTTAAAAAGGCTTCTTGACAAAGATTGAATTTACTAATGAAGACTTAACATAAAAGACTTTTGGCAAATGCGTGTAACAGCAAGGACACCTCTAAATAACCTAGAAGCACAGTATTCAGATCCCAGCAATAGTGGTTAGTAGCACATCATAAGTATTAATTTATCAAAGCTTTCTAGATCAACGTCATTCTCCATCCAAGACTCCCAATTATTTTCATGACTGATTTCTTCCAGAACAACTTCAACAAGAAAATGGTCACCGTCGACTTGAAGATCAGCTGACTAGTACGACTATCAGACCATGCAACTGACACTGAATCATGCTAGGTCTATTGGGTTCCTTTAAAAGAAAAAAACTAAGGCATTGTTCGAGTTCCTGGAGTCTAGAGTCATGGTTTGCAAAAGTAATAAATGCTAGTTTTATAATTCATAGCCTGTAGCTATATGGTTCAATAATACTCTAATTACTAGAATGTAGCTTGAAAATCAACACCTGCCATCCAGTTACTTTACTGGGCAGCCTCTTATACAAAACCACTGAGTTGAAACCGATCCATTTCATGAAGAAATAATAAATCTTTGCAATTAGAACCATAATAGGAGGTCATCCACAATAATGTGAGGCCTTAGAGGGTTAATTGACACTTATGAGTTATAAATATTCAATCACAAGAAACTAACCCTTCAAAGTGAAGGGAAAAAATCGCTCTTGAATGAATAAGAATGGCTTCAAAAAAATTCACGTTTCATTGGTTTCGTTATGCTATTTGTTTTCAAGTCAAATACCTAACAATAAATATCTCCAAATACAGGGAAGAGTCGTCAGATTTACCTCTCTTTTCGATCTTGTAAGGACTTCATCTGGGCCTTGTAGTGATTCTCAATATATTGCTTTGCAGCAGCAGCCTTCTGCTTCGTGGTATTTGAAGGTGCCTCGTCCATTGGTGGCTTCTGAGAACTCTCTGAGTCCTTATTCTTTGTTGTACCAGAGACTCCAGGCTTCACTTTTTCTCTAGGTTGAAATTTCTGGAACCAGCTCCTTGCAGAATCCATATCGAGGCCAGTAACATCGCCTAAGGCAGCGGTCTATGGTATTAAAAACCTGGTTTGCTGCTTAAAAACACAGTTCATTCTAAATCAATAACGAACCTTAAATACATCAAGAGCGAAAACAATGAACTGCAGAAATTTCACAAAAGTCCATACAAAAGACATGAAAGGAAATCATATAGGAAGGCTACTTAATTATTGTAATAACAGAATCTTTTGTTACGTCAAATTATCATCGCAACACGAAAAACCTATTTTTTCGCATCACATATTTCTCAATTAACAAAATTAAATATACAAAGCAAAATCTTGTTGGAAGCTACTACAAGCACTCCTAATGCTAATCCAACTGAGACAGGGCCAAGTAAGAAAACCATAGTCATGCTTGGTGATTATCATAAACGCGCACAAAATGATGCACTAGCGAATCTAGAGGACAGTAGCATAAGGAGGAATGATTCGGGTGTGGCGAGCCCACTGTTTATTGTTTTGCCGCACATGAAGTAATCATACAAGTTCCCTTTTATTGTAATTAGCAATGAGGAGATGATGAGAGATTTGTTGTTGATGAATCATAAAGAATTATGCAAAGGTCTGGGGCTACCTTCAATACACTCGTTTTAATCAAAGATCTCCTTTCTTCTCTCAAATTTGTCTCGTTCTTATTTCACAATCTAAACCCCACTCTATTCTTCCCTACAATCCACTGCTGAGCATCACAAACTTTACAGAAGATATAAAGATGTTTCTCAAGGCTCAGCTAAGCTTAATACACAAAAATGATGCAAGAAACTCTAATTATGATTTCACATAACACATTTTCCTGCAACACATTTTGTACCCAACAACAACAACAAAAAAATCCAAATTACCGGTACAAAGGGGGTTGATACACAATTTAGTATCAACCGCAGAAAGATAAACTTCTGAAATCTTTAGATAAAATATTGCATCGAATTCCACATTGCATCTATCAAAGCCCACCAGACTAAAATCGTGGATGCATTGATGAGCAGATCAGAGCAAATCACGGTATTAAAAGTGACAAATACGCCACAAATTCCACATAATGAACTGGTAAACCCCCAAATTAACACAGCAAAAACCCTAACCCACGCATCTTCCTCGGATTAAACCCTAGGATTGCTACTTCTTAACAGAATTAAACCGCCGAAAATTCAAGAAATGTCCATTAAAGAGAAGCAAGAAATGGTACCTTGGATCAAAAGTAAACTAAATCGCACGAATTAAGCCCAAATTTTTTAGAACTTTCGAATCGAAAGTGAGAGCGTCGCTTCGACTCCCCGCAATCGGCAGCAGCTTCGTTCTAAGATTAATGAAAGTAAAAGGATTCAACTATACTAATGTGGACTGCTTTTGAAAATGATTGATGATGTTGTTTTCTTGCATTTATACCCCTTTAAATTTTAAGTTTTGGTCGTTGCATCCTTATTCGGATATTTTACGCAGATATCCAATTTGAGAGTTTTGATTGATGACGGGCATCAACGTTAACTGCTTCTAACTAATTTCAACTACTCCATTAATGAGTCTAATTTGGGTAAAATAGCTTAGGTCCCTGTGTCCCAAAAGTAATAGGATTTAGTACCCGGACCAAAAATACCCTAACAAAAACTCTCCAAACTCAAAAATTCCTTTGTCTAAGTCGTTATAGTACATTAACTTTTGTGCTGATGCATTTATTTTTTAAAGTATTATATTTATTTTATAAAGTACTATATTTATCTTATTAAATATTATATTTATTCTATAAATTACTATACAAATGTTGAAAATTACTATACATACGATGAACTATTATATTTTGATATGAAATTGTTAGATCTGTTAGTAAAACTACTGCATCTATTAGAAATAATGCCGCATCTATTAGATTCGGTGTTGACGGATGTCAGATTACGTCAAGATGTTACCTTCCGTAGATCTACTTTTGGCGACGATGGACGGCTGAGATTGGGTTGGAGGTTGACTCCTGAAGCGTGTGGATCTCAATGGGTTTGAGGTGGTTGAGGCCGAGCTACCTGCAAGGAAGTCCCGGGGTGATTGTACCACCGAGGACCCGCCGACGATCAAGTTAGATCGGATATTTAAGCAGAGCAACGGCCTAGTGGAGAGAAAATGACTTACTTGAACCGTCTGAAAAAGGGGTTTATATAGCGGCAACAACAGGCAGGTAGGCGCGAGAATCACGCCGGCCGTTACGCCCCCGGCGTCACCCCCGCGTGATAGGCGGAATCCCGCATTAATGACGAGACATGCTCATTAATGGGGGATCATGATGGCATGGAACGCGGGATCGTGGGCGGCGGATATCTCGCGCATGGCGAGATTCGCTGAGCCGTGGCGGAAGCGCCTGCGACTGGTGCTGCTGGTCGGTCAATGGGACCGAGGAAGACGAGCTCGGCGGGAGGCTCAGGAACGAGCGGGAGGCCGAGGTATCTTGGTTCTGCGGTAGCCCGGAGACGAGCTGAGAGGGCCGAGGAGGCCAATTGTGCAGGGGGCTCGGAGGTGAGCCAACGGTTGTTTGTAAGGCGGGCACAGGAGTGGTGTGGACGGTCGCAGAAGGTCGGCCACGTCCATGGGTCGCAGACCCGGGGTATTTTACCGACGTACCTTTCCTGGTCCTTTCTTGCTAGCTTCGGGACACGTCATCTGCCACATGTCACGATCAGGGAGATCACCGATATCGAGCATCATCATTAGCCCTCCACTCTCGTCCCGACCCGCCCACGGGTCGGGTCGAGAGTGGTCTGCCGGGACGCCCGAGTTGAGCTCCTTTTCGAAGATATCGTAAGTGCGCATTCCCGGGCAATTAGCTGTATTTTCTTGATGACGTCAGCGAATCATGCGTCAGATCTTGCATTAAAAAGGAAATGCCAGATTGTGCGTACATTCGTCGAAGCGACAGCCCACGTGTCAGGCGCTGGTTGGCTGACGTGACGAGCCGCAGGTCTCCCGCGCCGGATGGGATGCGACCAATGTGCGTGCGACAGGTAGAGAGATGGTGGCCGTCGAATACGATGAGTCGTTTTGGCGGGAGATGACTGTCGCCGTTGGATGTGTACGCCGGCAGCTACAAATAGAGGTGGGGTCCCCATCAGAGTCCACACCTCTTCATAATTTTCTCGTCTTGAGTCTCGTTAGCTCGGCGCTCTCCTTCTTAGGTCGGGATATCTGCATTTCACTCTTCCAAGGACTCATTCCCTTCATCAGGTTAGATGGTTTATTGTGATGAGTCTGTAGAAAATTTGTCACGACCCAAATGTGGCACGTGACCGGCACTTAAATCACGTGACATCTAAAGACGTCGACGCGGTCCAAGTAAGCCGAAACCCGGAATCTAAACCCTTTTTGAAAATATTGGAGGTGAGGTTTAAAACAATCATCCGATGAAATCAGTTTAAGATAACATTTAAATTTAACTAAGTATGTTTGAAAAGTATCTATGACGTTTTGAAATTTGACATCACCTCCTTTGCATTTTTGTATAACCAGATACCACATAATAATAAAATAGCATCCCAATAGGAGCTAGCCTCCACGTCCAAACGATGGAGCAACCAACAATCTATATCAGAAGTTGACTCCAAAGAGTGCGACATCACCGCACACAAACTCTAAGTCTCGCTTCTAAGTCCACAATATATTATTTCTAAGTTGATAGAGTTTTCACTAGATACAAGAATATATGAATAATCAAGTGTGGGTACGATACAATAGCAACCCACTTACCAATCAATCACCGAATAGAATGTGTGCCAAGCCGCTGATAATCCAAGCGGTAAAACCTGTAAAAAATTGTGGCACAACGGGGATGAGTTGTCAACTCAGTGAATAAAAGTGCATCTAAACGTAGAAATCGAAATGCACAACGATACCTAGGTCATAAATATAGTACTATCATAATCTGTACAATATACTATATGATATGCATATGTATCATAATGCAACACTAACTATCATGCAATCCCAAGTAGAATATCTCCATGCAAATAACATATATCTAGGTATAAGCCCAATGTAACCGAATATATATATATATATATATATAACCCCTTCTTTAAAATATCCACGGAATAGATATGTCCCGGTATAAAGCAAACGTGATAGTATGAAATATAATAGATATCTTATTTAAGATATACGTCCTGCTATTTTAATGAATAGTGTTAAGAGGTTTACAATTTGAAAGAGTTCAGTGTCATCTCAGACACGTCAAAATAAGGAGGCTATAGCTCGATTTTGAAATCCAGTTTATCTATATGAATGCCCGTACAAATATATACAGGTACTGTCCCCCGGATCAGTCATGGTCGGCTACAATAACTGTAATCTAACTGTGTACCTTATGATAGTAATCATAACAACATATATGGATGTCCAGCATCGACACCCGAAATCAGAAATCTCTCGTGTCCATCACCGACACGTAAATGCAGATACCGTCGACACAATCTCAACAGATGATCACCACCCGATATCCCTGGCCCCGGTCGGTATCCCCCGAATATCCGCCGTGCCCAATCAAGCCCCGGCCAGTATCCCCTGGATATCTGTCGTGCTCGTCTCTATCTTCGGTATCGAGTATCCTCGTTAGGCTTCCCGCCTATAATACGGCTATCCTGCCCCTCGGCCTCGAACCGGGTCCACCATGTATCCGACTGTATAGCCCCCCCCCCCCACTCAGTCCGGATAATAACAAATCCGAAACCGTATAGCCCCCCCCCCCCCACTCGGTTCGGAATAAATACTCAGAAAACATAAAGCTCATGGTCGACGCCAACTCATCATATACAAAGATATCAAGTAAAGAATCAGAATACTTGCCTAGATTATACTAATGATATATTATATATATACATATATAACAGTGTCCCATACCACTGATATATATCATCAAAAGTAAAACATCCAGAAAACTCATAAATCAAATATAAACATTTATAGTACTAGTATTCACAATGCTTAACAGATAATAAGGTAAAGTGCGTAAATAAATCATACTCACAATTTAACGTATCAATCATACTGTGTCATGGCAATACTAATGATGTGTGGTGTAACATACGCAGTTGTGCTCGTGCAGCATGGCAATCATTAGTATTTGTGTAAGTGTTCTACAGGTGTAATGACCTATTCATTTTAACATACACACACACACACACACACACACACACACATATATATACATATATATATATACGCATTATATAACAGAACGGTTCTACAGTGACATGGCAGTACCAATGAGATGTAGTGTAACATATATTTACGTGCTTCTGCAGCATAGTACTCATTGGTAATTGTGCAGTGTTCTATCAGAGTGTTCGTTATCACGGAAACGTATAACATTAATAATTATAACGTAAGCAAGTAAAGTAATTATAATCATTTTGTACGAGTCTGAAGGTAACCTAGCCGTTATTCGGCATACGGATCTCATCGTTACTGATACGCATAATTCCTCGTATAATGCCTCACCCTATCGCTATATCCAATTCATCTTTAAAACGTCAAATCCTTCGTACTAACTTACTAAACCATAATTTAACTACATGCAATTGAATATCATGCTAAATGAAAACTATATCAATTATCAATATCTTGAATAATTACTAAACTATCTAGATACCATAATACTATTTATAAGGTTGCGGGGGTGTATACGTCATCCACCCGACTTTCCCCGTAGATATAAATCTACTCACCAACTTAATAAGCTTGCTGAAATCCACGTTGCTATATCCGCCAACTCCGTCTCGGAAATCCTCGAAATCGTACCTATAACCGTAGTTATGAAATATCGTCGTAAAAATCATATCAAAACTCAAAACAATGAGATAAGTATCTATAGGTTAGAACCTACATCATACTTAACCCAGAAACAATAATATGCCACTGAAATTTACGTATGAACGTCGATGTTTCAGTCGTGGTACGAAATACGCAAAACCCGTATCGAAATATCGGAAATTTGATAAAATCTTTACTAATCATTCCCAGATTTTACTGTGTAAATATTTAGACTAAACAAACAATACAGAAACTTATAAAATACCAAAACAAAGCTACAGAAGAAAAATCAACACCAAAAGCCTAGAGGAGGCCGGCGAGCTCGGAAAAAAGTGGGATGTCGCCGGTTCAAGTGTAAAGTTTGGATCTCTAGTTTTGTGTAAAGTCTTCTAATGATTGTCACGCCCCGCTTCCCAGAGTGCGCTAAGATAGGCACGTGACAGAGCCAACCATGCTATCTGTGGATAGGAAAAACCCCTCCACGGTCACATTACGACTGTCTATAAGATATCAAGAACAGTAGAAATAAAATAAACTATCTAGTACATGTCCATAAGCCAGAATGAACGAGTCAAGAAATAATATACGGAAGCAATAGATCCAATAAACAATAATAATCTGGAATGTACGTCCCAAAATATGGGCTCACATCAGGAATGAAAATGCTGAAAGAAAACTAAACTAAAAAAAATACTAACAGCTCCTCACTGCTCGACTTGTTGGTCAAAATACTCCTGGACTGCCTGCGACAGAGATAGAGGATCTGGGCCATGCAAAACCCAGACGTCAGTGCGTTATAATATCAACAATAATATAATCAGGGGTAGCAAAACATGCGGGCATGAGTATGAACAGTAATAAAGGTATAACAGTAACACGAATGTGGAACAGTGAAGGGTAAAAGCATATATGACGTGCAGTGGGTAATCTGAACTAAACTACTGGGTTAACTACTCTCAATTCTATGAAATCAATTTAATGAATCGTCGATGTAACTCAATAGTATCCCGTGCGTGCCCAGGACCACGGTCAAGACTCTCGGGCTGAATCCGAGACATGCCGCTAGGCAGTAAACAGGTAACATGTATAGACGAATGATATCAGCAGCAGCATCCTGGGGGCTGGCCTAGCCCGTAAGACTGATCAGTAGAAGCATCGAACTGTCGAGTTACAAGTCAGGTTTCATCATTGATTTCCCCATACCCCCAAGTTATGTATTCAAGTCAGGTATTGATAAATCTGAGACTAATGCTAACACAGGATCAAGCAGGAACATGTTTGTCTATACAGACAATAGGATATGTCCATCGGAACAACATGTCAGGATTGTCGGCATTAGAAACATGATCAGTTAGCATGTCAAATAGTGGTGTATCAGGTCATGTCAAGTGGTGCACAGTGTATCACATGGGTGCTCAACAGTAAAATGTTGCAAGTATTGGATCAGGGTAAAAGTACAGATGTACTGTAAAAGCATGGATGCACAATTATCTATCAGGAGTTACATCATGACTAAGTAGGATGCACAATATCAAGCATGGGGTACTAATGTGATAATAATATGAGTTAATGTAATATGGCGTCTAACTAGGTATGTAGAATTAATGGTATGTATACACAGATAAACATGGATGCTCAAATAACTATCAGGGGTTACAACTACAGTTCCAATACTATGTAGAATGCACATTATCTAGCATGGGGTGTTAATATAGCAGTAATACGAAATAACGTGATATGGCATGCAACTAGATATGTAATTAATGGTATGGATGCACAAACATCGACCAGGGTTACATTTACAGTTCCAAGACTAAGTGGGATGCACATTATTAAGCATGTGGTGTTACTACGACAATAACATGAATTAATATGATCCATAGATGCAGCTATATATATTTTAAATGATATGGATGCATACGGGTATCCGAAAACTATAAAATTGTAATATGGATGCACCATGAAATAAACATGTAATGTTATATTAATATGGATGCAATTATAATAACAAAGCATGTAGCAAGATAAACTTGCCTGGATGGATCACAATACGGATACGTACGGCACGTCCGACGTCGGTAAATCGTCGCAACGCACACACGGAACGTGGGACGTGTCTAGACAAGGCGAGAGGGTGATCACGCAGGTAAGGTACATTTACTGGATCGTCTGGATTGGCAACGGCGACGCGACTCCGACGATCGCTGGAAAAACAAGATTTCAAGAAAAAGAGAAAGAAAAAGAAAAAGAAGAATAGGAAGGAGAAGAAAGGGAAGAGGGGTTGGTGCTCACTGGGTTTCTGTGCAGGGAACGGGAGAGAGGTGAGGGCGACGACGGGATCAACGGAGCTCCGGCGAGGGTGCGGGTGAGATGAGGGCCAGGGTTAGGGTTTTTCTTGATCGGGATTTGGCTGTTGGGTATGCAGGGATCTTAGGTAGGGCACGGAGTTGGAGAAGATGGAGATGGAGGAGAGAAGAAGGTGATTGCGACGATAAGGAGATAAGGGTCGTCGGCGGTGAAGAGTGGAGGTTCTTGGGTTGGGGTTTGGGTGTGCAGGCTCTCGGGTGAGGAAGAAGAGGAGAGGAAGAGAAGAAGATGATGACGAGGAGGAGGAGGAGGAGAGGATGGAGGCTCGGGTTGAGTTTAGAGGGCAGAGGAGCTAGGTTTTGGGTTAGGGTTAGTGGAGCTATGGGTTTCTCGTGGGGCGCTCGGGGGTTTTAAATAGAGGAAAAAGAAAAGAAGAGAAGGGAGGTGAGCTTAAGGAGAGGGGCGGTGACCAAAGTCGAGAAGCGAACAGTGTTCCCGAGAGGAGAGAGAGAGTGCTGCGGGAGAGAGAGAGAGTGGGGAAAGAGAGAGAAATTGTCAGAGAGCGAAGGAGAGAGAGAAAGAGGTTGTTAAGTGGTTAAGATTTAAATTTAAAAATCTTTTCGTTATTTTAAATTTAAACTGTTAATTAATACTTAAAATATAAAATTCGATATTCTGGTAAATACAAACTTACTCCAAAATACACTCAGGTCGGGTCTAAAAATCCAGTTTTAAAATACGAAAAATATATGTGTCGACCAAAACTAAAATTGGATATCCGGGTAACGAAAATGCATACCCCCAAGAACGGATGCACATACGTGCGCGTAGCCATCCAAACAAGTCTGTTTCACTGAACGACACGAGAACAAGATGCGCGGATGCTACCACAAGGTCAGGGGTATCATGTAGGCCATGCAATATATTTTAAAACTATTTTATGTGACTTCAATGTTATATTAAAATGTAGATACCATGTAAAATGCTAGTATGCGAATGAAAGTGTACGAGTCCACGTATCAAGTCAGGATAAATCATAAACATGAATCAAGATAGGTTTTAAGCATGTGGGTCGGGTCGGATGCAAATACAGATGTCAAAATACTATTCGCACCCAAAACACAGTAAATCAAGAAACTACCATAAATAAAGAAATACTTGACTAGAACTGATATAAATGAACTAGGGTGTTACAATGATCATACTATAGTTTTGGTCTTACTAGTTTTCTAGTAATTCCACCTAATGGTTCCAAATTCAATTACAGTGAGCTAGACATCACACTTATCCTAGTTTATGATACCGCTCAATACTAAACATGCTACGTGAAGATATCGTGAGTTAACTGAACTTAGGTTTCTCTGAGCTAACCCTCTTCTGGTCGTAGTAGGTAAAAACAGAACTCGTGATAATATATATCCGTGTGGTATATAGAATTATAACTCCAAAACAGATATTTACTTCCATATTTCATATACTGATAAACTAACTTAAATAAACAATGCCTAACATATTAATCCAAATAAAGAGACATATCCTAAAAACCACAACACCCAACTCCCCAAGAAATCCGGCGAGCTCGGATATTCGTCAATGTCGCCTGCCAAAATCCGAGGGAATTGGCCCGTCGTCCTATGGGTTATTATAGATCAAATTAGTAAGATGAGGGTATTGTTTGGTTATGTTAATTTTTATCTAAACTACAACAGATTTTACACAGAGCCTATATTTACCAAAATACGATATTTCCGATATCCGATTTCTACATTTAAACTTTTCAAAACTAGAATTCTATAGAGTTTAGAGATTATACCTACAGAAGATTACTGAAAAGGATTCCTCCAAGATGCACAACTCAAAGATCCTAGCTTGTGGTAGTAGTGAAAGTCCTTAGCCCTTAGTTCTTCTTCTGCTTTCTCTTTTCTTTTCTCTTGTTGTGTTCTAAGGTTTTTCTTTTTCTTTCTATCCCGGTTTCTATTTTCCTAACCTAATATATCAACTGAACACATTATCACATTAAAAAGATAAAGGGAGATAAGGTAGTAGGCGGTGTCATCATATAAGATGGCGGGGGTTTCATGCAAGGAGGAGGTGTGGCCATTAGGTTAACCTAGGGTGTGGTGTCTAGTAGGTACATCTTAATCTTAACCATTATCTAACTCTATTTGCATAAACACCCTCATACAACTCTAATTTGTATAAGGAAACTAACCATTTTCACATAAACCCCGTATTACATATGTTATAATAAAAACAAACTATTTCTTACTAATCTATTCTACCACATTTTAAAAGACCATTTTTATTACAAACACAATAAAATAAATATTTTAATTAAATAAATAAAATAATTAATTATCTAAAATATTCCAAAATGTTATAATATTCCCCCCTTAGGAAAATTCGGTCCCCAAATTTAAATTAAATCTCCTTCTTAAAACATTTTCCTTAAACCAATCTGCTCAAATTCAAAACAATTTTCCGGGGTCCAATTTTAAAACATATAATCTGCTCGATATAATGGAACTCCAAAGTCCCATATGAGCTAAAACGCATCATAATGCAACCGTGTGCGTGAAAACCCAAAAAGATATAATTTCACATAACTGTAACTCTAGCGGTTACTATGAGAATTACTCCAGTTATGATACAATTTGCCAAATACGAAAACCGTTGTGTATCTTAAAAAAATGATAATTGCCACAATCGTAGTGCAATATCGATGCATACGACCAAGCGAAAATTTTTATATAAATCAAATTTATAATATATCCTATCAAGTGCAAAGCACGAAAACAAAATCAACCATAATGGGTTTGCGTGCAAATCTCAAACCACACATTACGGTGTGCATGAAAACAAAACAGCGCTAAGTGCAACAGGCGTGCACGAAACAATATCCACTGCATCTACTATGCATGGAACAAAAGGATACAAAATAGTATCAAGTGCATCGGGGTGCACAAAATAAATCTCAAGTGCATCGGAGTGCACAAATCAACATCAAGTGCATCAGAGTGCACAAAATCAAAATCAAGTACACCTAGGGAATATATATATATATATAAAATCTTTTAACCATGTGTATCTGATATGTACGGAAATATCAGTGTAGTGCATCCGGTGTACATAACACTCCAATCGAGTGTAGTCACATCGCACGAAAATCTCAACAAGTGCACCTGGTGTACACAAAAGATAAATCAAAGTGAAATCACTGTACATGGAAATCTCATCAAGTGCACCTGGTGTGCACAAAACATCATGTGACCCATAAATCCTCAAAAATACATACGTCAAATAACGAACGTTGAGTTTTTATTTCTTCAATGTTGTAAACAAAATATTTGGATCTTAAAAACGCAATTCGAACTCAAATGACAATCGAAGCATATTCTCTTCAATGTCGAAAGGTGTTTATACCACCGGAATTGGCATAGCAAGGATTACTACTTGCCGTCTGCCACGTTCTAACGTTCTCTGTCTCTGAATTCTGATTCTTCTTGCGGATCTCTAACGTCAGGGTCTCTTTATACAATCGTCCAGTGAGGAGCAACGACACAATCAGTCCTACTGCTGATACCTCTCAACACATCTTCTTGGCCAGTAGTCTAGTCTCTCGTAACACAACTTGTTAATGACGGAAATCTCTATTCTCTGCTTGTGTGCTAACAACTGATACTGGGTCCAATCTTACTTATTATCAACTTCTTAAAAGAACCCCTTCAAGTTTCCTGTTTATCTCAGCTATCCAGCCTGCCCGGAACTAACGCTCATTTCTGAATCCACTTTCTCTTTAGTAACGACTGTCATTTCCTTAAGATTATCCCTAAAAGTGTGGTCATACTCGCTTCTGCATTTGCTTTGAATCTTCAACATCGGCAGTGAAGAACAACTGTCCACTAAAACTTTGCACCAATCTCCTATTGCATAAATCTCCAATATCAACCACTTAAGGAGCGTATCATGATAATCATGCGAGTTGCAAGTCATACTCGATTATGACCATGTCCGGAGCCTTACAAGACTTCCAAGAACACTAATCCGGCATCTTTGATACTCTGTAGAAGAATCTGACTAAGCTCACCTTCGAAAACTCATCCCAATTCGTCGGAGGAAAACTTACTGCACGATCTCTTTCTTGAGCGACTTGCATCAGGTCTGAGCAAGATCCATCGGAAGAAGCAATAAATTTCACCGATCTCGTATCGGAGCGCCACAACGGATTTAAAAGTCATAACCATCCCACATTTGAATGGCTATGAATCCTTCAGATCCATCTACACTTGTAAACATCGTCAACCTTTAATTTCATGAACTCTGGAAGCAACATCTCAATAACCTCAGCAATGTTGTTATCGCTATCCGAACAGAACACGACACCACGATCTTCGGAGAGGAGAAAACATCATGCCTCAAGTCCGGCTAATCTCCAGCAATGACTCGACCATCTGGTACGGGTCCCGAAGAAACTCGCATTAGCATTAGAACTCGATCAAATATATATATAAACGACGTGTCTCTATATCATCGAAATGTCATCCTGGTCAGTCCTTGTCCCCGACAAGTCTGCTCTAACAGTATCTCTAACTGCAGCCCTTTCAGCTCCCATAAACATGGTGACCGAAGCAATCAACATGCACTGACGAGGATATATCAACGAAATGAATAGAAGGAAGATCTCAAGATATAAATCCTAAGATAACTTAGGCGGAGTATCATATCGTAAATATGCCGCAGAATATATGTACGGTATGTCACTCTACTTAGTACCTACTCCATCAACCAAGGTCATCCTACATAATGAAAGATCGGGTATAAGACCCCCCAAGGTCAAGTCTAAGTCCTATAAGATAAGTTTAGGTAACAAAATGTATGCCCAGACTCCATATAGTCAAACCTAGACTCGAACAAAGGCTAAACCAAACGCTATGATACCAACTTTGTCACGATCCAAATGTGGCACGTGACCGGCACTTAAATCACGTGACGTCTAAAGACGTCGACGCGGTCTAAGTAAGCTGAAACTCAGAATCTAAACCCTTTTTGAAAATATTGGAGGTGAGGTTTAAAACAGTCATCCGATGAAATCAGTTTAAGATAACATTTAAATTTAACTAAGTATGTTTGAAAAGCATCTATGACGTTTTGAAATTTGACATCACCTCCTTTGCATTTTTGTATAACCCGATACCACATAATAATAAAATAGCATCCCAACGAGAGCTAGCCTTCACGTCCAAACGACGGAGCAACCAACAATCTATATCAGAAGTCGATTCCAAAGAGTGCGAAACCACCACACACAAACTCTAAGTCTCGCTTCTAAGTCCACAATATACCATTTCTAAGTTGATGGAGTTTTCACTAGATAAAAGAATATATGAATAATCAAGTGTGGGTACGATACAATAGTAACCCACTTACCAATCAATCACCGAAGATAATGTATGCCAAGCCGCTGATAATCCAAGCGGTAAAATCTGCAAGAAACCGTGACACAACAGGGATGAGTTGTCAACTCAGTGAATAAAAATACATCTAAAAGTAGAAATCGAAATGCACGACGATACCTAGGTCATAAGTATAGTACTATCATAATCTGTACAATATACTATATGATATGCATATGTATCATAATGCAACACTAACTATCATGCAATCCCAAGTAGAATATCTCCATGCAAATAACCTATATCTAGGTATAAGCCCAATGTAACCGAAAATATATATATATATATATATATATATATATATATATATATATATATATATATATATATATATATATATATATATATATATATATATATAACCCCTTCTTTAAAATAGCCACGGAATAGATATGTCTCGGTATAAAACAGACGTAATAGTATGAAATATAATAGATATCTTATTTAAGATATACGTCCTGCTATTTTAATGAATATTGTTAAGAGGTTTACAATTTGAAAGAGTTCAGTGTCATCTCAGACACGTCAAAATAAGGTGACTATAGCTCGATTTTGAAATCCAGTTTATGTATATGAATTCCCGTACAAATATATACAGGTACTGTCCCCCGGATCAGTCCTGGTCGGCTACAATAACTGTAATCTAACTGTGTACCTCATGATAGTAATCATAACAACATATATGGATGTCCAGCATCGGCACCCGAAATCAGAAATCTCTCGTGTCCATCCCCGACACATAAATGCAGATACCGTCGATACTATCTCAACAGATGATCACCACCCGAAATCCCTGGCCCCGGTCGGTATCCCCCGGATAGCCACCGTACCCAATCGAGCCCCGGCCAGTATCCCCTGGATATCTGCCTGTGCTCGTCTCTATCTCCGGTATCGAGTATTCTTTTTAGGCTCCCCGCCTATAATGCGGCTATCCTGCCCCTCGGCCTTGAATCGGGTCCACCATGTATCCGACCGTATAGCCCACGCACTCAGTCCGGATAATAAAAAATCCAAAACCGTATAGACCCCCACTCGGTTCGAAATAAATACTCAGAAAACATAAAGCTCATGGTCGACGCCAACTCATCATATACAAAGATATCAAGTAAAGAATCAGAATACCTGCCTAGATCATACTGATGATATATTATATATATACATATATAACAGTGTCGCATACCACTGATATATATCATCAAAAGTAAAACATCCAGAAAACTCACAAATCAAATATATACATCTATAGTACTGGTATTCACAATGCTTAATAGATAATAAGGTAAAGTGCGTAAATAAATCATAATCACAATTTAACGTATCAATCCTGCCGTGTCATGGCAATACTAATGATGTGTGGTGTATCATACGCAGTTGTGCTTGTGCAGTGTTCTATCAGAGTGTTCGTTATCACGGAAACGTATAACATTAATAATTATAACGTAAACAAGTAAAGTAATTATAATCATTTTGTACGAGTCTAAAGGTAACCTAGCATAATTCCTCGTATAATGCCTCACCCTATCGCTATATCCAATTCATCTTTAAAACGTCAAATCCTTCGTACTAACTTACCAAACCATAATTTAACTACATGCAATTGAATATCATGCTAAATGCAAACTATCTCAATTATCAATATCTTGAATAATTACTAAACTATCTAGATACCATAATACTATTTATAAGGTTGCGGGGGTGCTATACGCCATCCACCCGACTTCCCCCGTAGATATAAATCTACTCACCAACTTAATAAGCTTGCTGAAATCCACGTTGCTATATCCGCCAACTCCGTCTCGGAAATCCTCGAAATCGTACCTATAACCGTAGTTATGAAATATCGGCGTAAAAATCATATTAAAACTCAAAACAATGAGATAAGCATCCATAGGTTAGAACCTACAGCATACTTAACCCAGAAACAATAATTTGCCACTGAAATCTACGTATGAACGTCGATGTTTCAGTCGCAGTACGAAATACGCAAAACCCATATCGAAATATCAGAAATTTGATAAAATTTTACTAATCATTCCCAGATTTTACTGTGTAAATATTTAGACAAAACAAACAATACGGAGATTTATAAAATACCAAAACAAAGCTATAGAAGAAAAATCAACACCAAAAACCTAGGGGAGGTCGGCGAGCTCGGAAAAAAGTTGGATGCCGCCGATTCAAGTGTGGAGTTTGGATCTCTAGTTTTGTGTAAAGTCTTCTAATGATCATACTATAGTTTTGGTCTTGCTAGTTTTCTAGTAATTTCACCTAATGGTTTCAGATTCAATTGCAGTGAGCTAGACATCACACTTATCCTAGTTTATGATACCGCTTAATACTAAACATGCTACGTGAAGATATCGTGAGTTAACTGAACTTAGGTTTCTCTGAGCTAACCCTCTTCTGGTCTTAGTAGGTAAAAACAGAACTCGTGATAATATATATCCGTGTCGTATATAGAATTCTAACTCTAAAACAGATATTTACTTCCATATTTCATATACTGATAAACTAACTTAAATAAACAATACCAAACATCTTAATTCATATACAGAGACCTATCCTAAAAACCACAACACCCAACTCCCCAAGAAATCCGACGAGCTCGGATATTCGTCAAATGTCGCCGGCCAAAATCCGAGGGAATTGGCCCGTCTTCCTCTGGGTTATTCTAAGTCAAATTAGTAAGATGAAGGTACTGTTTGGTTATATTAATTTTTATCTAAACTACAACAGATTTTACACAGAGCCTATATTTACCAAAATACGATATTTCCGATATCCGATTTCTACATTTAAACTTTTCAAAACTAGAATTTTATAGAGTTTAGAGATTATACCTACAGAAGATTACTGAAAAGGATTCCTCCAAGATGCACAACTCAAAGATCCTAGCTTGATGGTAGTGGTGAAAGTCCTTAGCCTTTAGTTCTTCTTCTGCTTTCTCTTTTCTTTTCTCTTGTTGTGTTCTAAGGTTTTTCTTTTTCTTTCTAACTCGGTTTCTATTTTCCTAACCTAATATATCAACTGAACACATTATCACATTAAAAAGATAAAGGGAGATAAGGTAGTAGGCGGTGTCATCATATAAGATGGCGGGGGTTTCATGCAAGGAGGAGGTGTGGCCATTAGGTTAACCTAGGGTGTGGTGTCTAGTAGGTACATTTTAACCCTAACCATTATCTAACCCTATTTGTATAAACACCCTCATACAACTCTAATTTGAATAAGGAAACTAACTTTTTTCACATAAACCCCTTATTACATATGTTATAATAAAAACAAACTATTTCTTACTAATCTATTCTACCACATTTTAAAAGACCATTTTTATTACAAACACAATAAAATAAATGTTTTAATTAAATAAATAAAATAATTAATTATCTAAAATATTCCAAAATGTTACAAAAGTAGATCGGGTAGAGTCTAGGGAGCCCCTCGTAGATTCTTCTTCTTCATCTTCTGCTTCTTCTTCTTCTGAGTCGAGCCTGTTTCCTCCGTTGGAAGAACAAATGGACCGGTCCAGGATTCTTGCTGCCCTTGGTGCCCTGTCCCAGAAGAGAGCCGGGGGCGTGTCCGTGCCTTAGGCTGACCCGAGTTCTGCACCAAGGGAATCGCCGGCGATGAGGCCATCCTCCTTGACCCGAGCCCCCGATGATTGCCGCGGCAGCGGATAGAGGCTCCCGCAGGTTCCCGAACCCTGGACGAGTGAAGCGAAAGAGGACGAAGTCGAGGTTCCTCTTAAGAGGAAGAAGATGGTCTCTCGCGCGCCACCGACTGAGATTCCCGAGGGGATTCTTGTGCAGGAGGGGGACGCCTATTTCGTAGTCCCGTCCGGGCTTTTCGTCGCCGCCAGCCTGCTCGCTGATATTGAATAGTCGGCCGGAGGCAAGATTCCGCGGGGGACCCTGAGGGCCCAAGTGGCAGCTATAGCTCAGGAGGCGGTGCATGTAAGTACTCCCTTATGCGTTATTTTGAGTGCCCTTTTCTCAGTTCGAGTGTCTCTAAGTCTCTCTGCTGTTTTTCATCAGGTCTTTCAGCACTGCGCCCTCGTTGCTCGTATGGAGGCCGAAGAGACTGCCCATGCTATAAGGTTGGCGGGGGAGGGGGGTCTTCTTCGGAGGCCGAGGACCTGCGACTCGAGCTGCGTCTGGAGAGGGAGAGGATGGCCGTCCTTGAAGCCCAATTGGCCGCTGGGGAGCTCACCGTCTCAAAGTGCCGGGAGTCCTATCACCGGCTAAGTGAGTCCTACCGAGCCATCGAGGCTAAGTTGGCGGAGCTGGCCGATCGCTATGCAGCAGTGAAGAGGGCGAGGGATGCCAACATTCGGGATGCCGAGGTTGCGCTTCACGCGGCGAAGGTTGCCGAGGTTCGAGCTCGAAAGGCGGTGGCCGATTATAAGGGGTCAGACCAGTTTTACGCCGACCTCGGCGAACCCTCTGCCATTGTATGGCACGAAGCTCTTGATGCCGTCAAGGCGCAGTTTCCGGAGTTTGCCGACGGTGAGCTCCGCGCTCGGGTCCCACTTTCAGAGGTCATGCCTCTGGCATATGGTGGTGAGGGAGGGGCTGCTGCTGAAGTGGAAGCCTCGGCTCCTTGGGATGATACCGAGGAAGGTGAGGTCTAGGCGGGGCTTGCGGCCTAAAATTTTTGGCTTTTCCTTTTTCTCACTCTTTTTGTAAGCCTCCGGGAAATTTGGTAAGGCTGGGGAACCCATAGTACCTTGTAAGTTTGAATGAAACTTAGTCCTTTTCTTCTGCGTGACAATGCTTTTTCTGCGTGAGTACTCGAGCTTGTCAGTTCTGACCTCGATATAGCGTTAGGCCGCAGGTCGATGGCCCGTGTTTTAGATAACGATCGCCTTTCGAGTGCTTATCGGTTAACCGCTATGAAAGAAGGTTGGTGTCCTCCAGCCCCCGGAGTCGATGTGGTGATCGTTTACTCGAACAGTTTGGAGGAACCTTTGTCGCAAGAAGGTTGGTGCTTTCCAAAGAATTGGCCAAGCGTTGTTGCTGCGCGGGGCCTCTTGGCGAGGGCTTTGATCCTTAGCGTGGGTTAGGCCGTAAGAGGCCATCTAAGGGTGGACCGAGCAGGTTTTGCCTGGTTTCCTCTTGGCGAGGGCTTAGATCTCTGGCGTCGTGGCGTAGTGAACTACCGGCCAGGGGTAGCCGAGCAGGGTAGCCGCTCGGCTGCCTCTTGGTGAGGGCTTCGATCCTTAGCGTGAGATGGGCCGTAAGAGGCCTGCTAAGGATGGGCCGAGCAGGGTTGCTTCCAGGTGCCTCTTGGCGAGGGCTTAGATCCCTGGCGTCGTGGGGTGGTGAATTACCAGTCGGGGATAGCGGAGCAGGGAGCCGCTCGGCTGCCTTTTGGTGAGGGCTTCGATCCCTGGCGTTGTGGGGTAAGGAACTACCAGCCGGGCATAACCGAGCAAGGACGAGCCCGGTTGCCTCTTGGCGAGGGCTTCGATCCTTAGCATGGGAGGGGCCGTAAGAGGCCTCCTAAGGATGGGCCGAGCAGGGTTTCTGCCCTGTGCCTCTTGGCGAGGGTTAGATCCCTGGCATCGTGGGGGTAGTGAATTACCAGCCGGGGATAGCCGAGCTGGGAGCCGCTCGGCTGCCTCTTGGTGAGGGCTTCGATCCCTGGCGTTGTGGGGTAAGGAACTACCAGCCAGGGATAACCGAGCAAGGGCAACCCCGGTTGACTCTTGGTGAGGGATACGATCCTTAACGTGGGAGGGGCCGTAAGAGGCCTGCTAAGGATGGGCCGAGCAGGGTTGTTGCCCGGTGCCTCTTGGCGAGGGCTTGGATCCTTAAGGACGGGCCGAGCAGGGTTGTTGCCCGGTGCCTCTTGGCGAGGGCTTTGATCCTTAGCGCGGGAGGGGCCGTAAGAGGCATGCTAAGGATGAACCGAGCAGGGTTGCTGCCCGGTGCCTCTTGGCGAGGGCTTGGATCCTTAAGGACGGGCCGAGCAGGGTTGCTGCCCGGTGCCTCTTGGTGAAGGCTTGTGTAACAACTCCAATTTTTGTATACATAAAATTCATTTAAATTTGAAGTATACTTGGGGTATTTAATGTTGCTGTTACCACTTTAAGTAATTATTTTCCAACAATAATTACAAGAAGGAGCTTGTAGCTCATTGGTAATACCTTGCACTGCTGAACCAAGCCACCAGAGTTCAAATCCCCTGCCCCACATTATTTTTATATTATTTTTGTTTTAAATTTCTTGGAAGCCAAACAGTCCACAGGCCATAACTCCCAAAAATTAAATTGAACCCTAAAAAGTAAAAATACAAGGAGCCACGTCAGACGATCCCCCACTCATTGACCACCGGACTCGGCCGGACGGCCCAGTCCCCAAAACGAAAATTGTGGCTCTTGGCATTCCTTAACCCCCTGCACACACCATTTATTTGGATCAGTTCCTGAGAGTTAAATACACCCTATTTACTCCAATTTTTAATGATTTTTCTATAATTTTTTATATTTTTTTAAAATAAAAACCTTTCACCTACCCTAACCTGGTCTATCCTATAAATACCCCCTACCCTCTACCCTCTCATCCAAAACCCTAGCCTCACTCTCTCAAAATTTTCCAAGAAGTGTGTACGTTGAAAACAAGTTCGCGGCGAAGCTCCGACGAAATTCCGGCGGGAATTCCGGCGACATTTTTAGAAACAACCGGCGACGAAGCAATGCCTCGGCAACTCCCTTAGTTCCCCTACACTTCTTAGTATAGATCGAAACCCGTAAGTCCCATTCTATCCCCTTTCTATTTCTCTAAAATTCGAAATTACGAAACCCGACGGGATCGGAACAAATCCGATTTCCGACTCGGTTTTCTATAAAATTTCACTTCTAACCAGTACATTCATGCCTAAACATCTTAATCTTGATTATTAAATTTTTAAAAATCAATTTGATCAAGTTTTCTCACATGAAATGATAGCCTTTCCAAATTATCGTATTTTTTTCACTTTAATACCACAATGTTTCAATTTCACATTTAACCCTTTAACTTGCTATACATTTAAAGTAGAGCACGAGGTAATGACCTACCTCCACACACACGCAAATCCAACCCTAAAACGATATCATCAAAACTTAGAATACGATAAAAACAATAGTTTCATTTAAATACCATTTTCTTAATAAAATCAATTCTAAAAGTTTAGCTTTAATACACTTTTAAATAATTACCTCTCATTAGGAAATATGATAAGTTGTGGATATCGATCGTTTATCTAAACCTGACTTTGTAGTGTCTAGGCTAGGCAAGTGAGCTTAGATAACTTTAAAAGGCTCGTCTCACGATTCGTGAGCGGATCCCTCCTTCCTCACTTGTACTTACCTGGCCACAATTGGCGGTGAAGAGGCGATTGGAGGCTTTTAACGACTTGTCGTTTAGACCATTTAGAAATAGGCTAGTTGGCTTAGGAAACCCTAGAATCTAAAATACGGAAATTACACTTTGCAAATAAATACCTTTTACTTTATAAAACCGTTTTCTAAAGGATTAGTTTTTTACAATCTTTGCAAAGCAGCGCTACAACCCATCTTTGGGGAACCCGTTAGGGATAGTACGGTTTATCGTGCACCCTCAGGCTTAGTAGTGCGAGATTCAGACCTCCGCAAGGAGCATTCGGTCTCGAAAGGTTTAAAATACGACATCTTAAGAAAATAAGATTTTTGGAATATAAAATATTTATTAAAATTATTTTTGTATAAACATATGTATATTTATTATTTAAATACCTATTTTATTATAATATAAATTTTCCACCTTTTTCTAAAAAACACAAGAATAAAGTTTACACTAAAATACCATGAACTTCAGATAAATCAATATTACAGATAAATACCCTTATTTATAAAACTAGGATATTTTCACTAGAAATATCACAACATAAAATCCACCCTTATTACAACTCTAAAGACGAACAATAAATACTTAAGGCGTATTTTGAAAAGTATATAAAAGTATTTTTACATAAAAACCCCTCAAGTTTTATAAATTACCCTAAGGACCCTAGCAATTATAAGACTTCGATTCACATTTCTGATTGTCTGACTCGGGTTTGAGTCTGATTAATCTGACTTGAATATGATACAAGTCAATCTATAATCTACAATATTCTAATTCAAAATGAACACATGAATCCATGAATACAATTATCAATTTATACACTTGACTGAACTGAACCATGGATATATATATTCCTTTTACATGATTCTTAGTATTCCATTACATGACTCTACGGTTATAACCGTTTCCTGATATCATGGTTTCAGTCAGTCAGTCAATCACTCATACAATCAATACAATTTTACAAGGTAACAATACAAACAGGATATCGCGGGGTTTAAGGGGTAGATTGGTACGGAAGGTGTTAAAGGTGGTACGAGGTGGTCAGATTTAATACACCCAACATGAATCCAGTTGCTGTTGTACCGTGGCATAAACGGTTCCTTGTACTATACGTGCCCCTAGTCTCTGGCATATAGAGACTCCCCTCGTATACACTGGCATCCTTCTGTACCAAGCTACAATCAACAACGTTAATACGACACTACTACAGGATAATACAACTTTAAAATATATCTTCTTATTCTGTCTTATTCTACTTTCCTCTTACCTTTGGGACTTACCGAGCGACCTGTTCGCTGACGACATTCTATTTCTCTCTTCTTTGAATATCGTCAGGTGATTTGGACCCGGCAGAGATCGAGCCATCGCAAGAAGACTTGGAGCAATTTATTGAAGACCCTGCACTGTAGTTTCATTGTACACTTTTTCATTTCTGTACTTTTCATTTCCTGTTATGCCACTGTTTAGGCATCGTTTTATTTCAGCTGTATTTCCTTTCATGTATTGTACAAAGAATGTTAATAAATAAAAGTTGCTGCTCTTTTATATCTTGTCTCTTGTGTATTTATTTTATATTGCTTAGATACGCTTAGCGTATGTACTTCTGAGTATATACGTAGCGGACCTCGTCGCGTTCCCTTTACCGTACACTGGGAAGCGGGACGTGACAGGTTTTATTGGTGGCCCATGCAGGTCAGAGCTGTATGAAACCCTATCATACAGTTTTGTTCTGCGTGAACAACCTAAGCAATATAACACAAGAACCAGCAACTAAAACATTCTTTACAATTCAGGTTCCTTGAATCTTACGATTTCATATTCTTTGAATCTTATCATTTCATGTACTTGAATCTGTCCTAACCCAAATTTTTCTTCAGGGTTATGGATTCTCCGAACAATACCAACACCAACATCAACAACACCCCCCAGCACTACCTCTCACACCAGTTGTTCCTGCGCCACCTACCGAGCAAACAGTACTACTTGAGGCGATCCGCAGCCTTCTCGAGGGACAACAACAACTCCTGAACCGTCCCGAGACTGATGCTCCTGGAGTAAAGCAATTCAGGGCTTTACATCCGAAGCAGTTCTCCGGAAAAGGAAGCCCTCTTGAAGCTGAAGAACGGGCACAAAGCATAGAAGATGATCTGGCAGCAGCTCAAGTGCCAGACATAGCTTGGGTCCGTGTGGCTAAACTACAACTCACGGACAATGCTCGCAACTGGTGGAAGGCGGAAGAAAGCCGTCTTGTACAGCCTATTGAATGGAAGACTTTTAGCGAGAAGTTCGACGCGAAATACTTCCCTGTAACTGCCAGGTTTTCTATGGACCAGCAGTTCATTCATCCACAACAAGGATCGATGCGGGACAAATCAGTAGATGAATACGACGCTGAATTCACCATGTTAAGCCGGTAAGATATGTAGTAATAGTTCAATTTTTAAATATCACATACTACACAGCTAACACAATCCTTAAACAGATTCGCGACACATTTGATACCGACGGACGAGATCAGAGCCCGTCGCTTTCAACAAGGACTGGGCACAGAGATTCAGGTTGTGAGGAAGGCGGCGACTAGCGCTTGGATCGTCGCGGTGATCGCTCGCCATTGAGTTAAGACCGGAAGATGAACTTTGTTGAGTGGAATCACGGATTTCCCACAGACGGCGCCATCTGATGGATGTCGGATCACGTCAAGATGTTACCTTCCGTAGATCTGCTGTTGGCGATGATGGACGACTGAGCTTGGGTTGGAGGTTGACTCCTGAAACGTGTGGATCTCAAAGGGTTTGAGGTGGTTGAGGCCGAGCTACCTGCAAGGAAGTCTCGGGGTGGTTGTACCACCGAGGACCCTCCGACGATCAAGTTAGACTGGATATTTGAGTAGAGCAACGACCTAGTGGGGAGAAAATGACTTACTTGAACCGTTTGAAAGAGGGGTTTATATAGCGGTAGCAATGGGCAAGCAGACGCGAAAATCACGCCGGCCGTTACGCCCCCGGCGTCATGCCTGCGTGACAGACGGGATTCCGCATTAATGACGAGACAAGCTCGTTAATGGGGGATCGTGATGACATGGAACGCGGAATCGTGGGTGGTGGATATCTCGCGCATGGCGAGATTCACAGAGCCATGGTAGAAGTGCCTGCGACTGGTGCTGCTAGTCGGTCGATGGGACCGAGGAAGATGAGTTCGGCGGAAGGCTCGGGAACTAGCGGGAGGCCGAGGTATCTTGGTTCTGCGGTAGCCTGAAGACGAGCTGAGAGGACCGAGGACGCCAATTGTGCAGGGGGCTCGGAGGTGAGCCAACGGTTGTTTGTAAGGAGGGCACAGGAGTGGTGTGGACGGTCGCAGAAGGTCGGCTACGTCCATGGGTCGCAGACCCGGGGTATTTTACCGACGTACCATTCCTGGTCCTTTCTTGCTAGCTTCGGGACACGCCATCTGCCACGTGTCACGATCTGGGAGATCACCGATATCGAGCATCATCAGGTGTAAATGTAATATTTTATAAGATAAACGCGGTGCTTTATAAATAATAAATAGCACTTTAAAAGATAAATGCAGTACTTTAAGTGAGAAGGTATTAACATAAAATATTAGTTAATGTATTATAATGACTAAAACAAATAAATCTTTGAGTACAGAGAGCTTTTGATAAAGTTCTTTCTGACCCGGGAACTAAATCCTATTGTTGTTGAGTCATAGGGACTTAAACACGTTTTCCCCTTAAATTTAAAGAAAGCATACTTTTTTATCCACAATGCTTTTGTTTAGAAGGGTGCATTAAACCGAAATACACTTAACTATCATGAATTTTCATTAAAATACCTTAAAATATTTTTATTTGTAGTGAAATGTCTTAAACTACGAGGCTGTTTACCGTCGAGGGTTGTTTCCCCCAATTAGAGAAAAGCTCTGTTTGAATTTCAAAAATTCAAAATTGAAGCAACTCTTCAAATCCCTTGCGCTGCGCGCAACGCGCCACGTGTCAAAAGCTGATACGTCAGCGCAGCGCCCAAGGCAGCGCGCCCAATCAGAGCAAGGCTCTATTTAAAACAAAATTAAAAGAAGCAACACTTCAGTTGCGCAAGCGCTGCGCTGCGCGACACGTGTCAGCGCAGTTGCTCTGCGCTGTGCGCTGCGCGACACGTGTCAGCGCAGTTACGCTGCGCTGTGCGCTGCGTGACACGTGTGAAGCGCTGATGCATCCGCGCCAAACAGAATTAAAATTCCAGTAAGATCTTTCTGTTCTTGTTAAAACAAGAAGATTGTCTTCTGTAAAACAGAAGCTCTTGGATCAAAGATCCAACGGTGGAGAAAATTCCCCAAATCACTCAGAGAATGATCTCTTTAACAAATTTAACCAATTAATGGGCACTATATAAAGGCCCCTAGACCCTAATTCAAAAATGATCATCAACAACAACAACACAGAGAAAAGAGAGAAACTCAAGAAACAAAGAGAGAACTCCTCTAAAGAACTCTGAGAAGAATTCAGAAAGAAGAAGAAAAAAGGTAAAACCTTTATAAAAAGAAGAATTTCTTCTGAATAGATCATTGATCTAAGAACAAGATCAAGGATCTTCAATAAAAAAATATAATAATAACAAAGGCATTGCCTTTTTTATGAACCATTGGTTCTGGAATCTTAAAGATTCTTTTCTTGAATCCAAAATTGGATCAAGCTATTAAAATAGTGCCTTGCACTTGCGAATCTGCACTGTTGCGCTCCTGGGTTGGCGCAAGCCACCAGAGAGCGCTACGTGTCAGCACCATAACAACTTGCGCTATGTGCTTTTAAGATAGAGCATTGCTCTCTGAAATTGGTGCAACTCACCAGAGCACGCCACGTGTCAGCAGCGCAACAGCGCAGCGCACTGCGCTGTTGCGTGTGCGCTCACCGGAGTGTGACACGTGTCACCACCACAAGCGCTTGCGCTCAATAATTGGCGCAAAGCGCCTGACAGGCCACATGGCCACTGTCAGTTTGATTAATGCACTGCATTATTTACAGAAGGGCCAAGCCCAATTAAAAAAAGGCCCAACAGGCCAAATAAAATGCAATGCATTGTTTTAAAAAAAAGGGCAGAGCCCAAACAAAAACAGATGTTGTGCATCATTTAAAAGGGACAGAGCCCAAATCAAAAAGGCCTAGCAGGCCAAAAGAAAATGCAGTGCATTATTAAACAGGGGCAACGCCCTAGCACAGGCCTAATAGGCCAAAGATAAAAATGTTGAATATTCTCAACTGGACTTAACCCAATCATGGCCGTAAGTCCTCAAATTAAATTGACTGAGCACGGCTGCTCCCTTAAATCAATTTACATCCGGTTTAAGGGTACATCTCTGAACTCCTCTGACACCTATCGTTGTAATCCTTCAACGACGTCAGAGAGGTGACGGGTCCCGACAACCACATATCGATACGGACTGCGGGGTCCTTAAACTCGTGGACCGAAACGTCCTTAAACTAATATTCGTCCCAAAATGGGAACGTTGGACCGAAACGTCCTTAAACTAATATTCGTCCCAAAATGGGAACATTGGACCGAATGTCCTTAAACTAATGTTCATCCCCAAATGGGAATGATGGACCACCATATCCCTAAATTGGAAATCGACCGCAATGTCATTAAACTAAACAATAGAGCCAATTGCTCTCTTGTTGGATCCAAGGGTTTTTAGTGAAAACACAGCAGTTAAATGTATTTTATTGTAATTTTCACCGCTTATTTGTATGTCTCTCTAAAGAGAAAATTAGGATAGCCCTTGCACAAGTTTGAAAAGTGACAGCAGGTGTCTACATAAAGCGATGTAGTTTTGACAAGTAAACTACATTATCTCATGATATACTTAGAGCAATAGATACAATTGAATTTTTGGATTTTCCAGCTTGTCATCCTTTCAGTATTTATCACATTGAATGAGAGCACATTAACTATTGGAAATACGTTCTCCCGCTATAAAGGAAAAATATACAGTACACATGATTGGAATGTGGATATATGTATACACCAGATCTCGAATGGGTTCAATAGAGTCATGCAATGTGTTAGGATGCCTAGCTGGTCTAGTGGGGTTTAAAACGCGACGGAAACGATAATTTTAAAAAACTAGAGAGCTCTAAACATCCATAACCAAAAATCAACCAAAAGACAATAACTTGGCACAAAGATAAAACTAAAACAATAGGTTTGATAGCTACAACCATTGTAGCGTGTTGCCCATCTCTTTTGGGACTCCGGCTAGACTCCACTTAAACCGGAACAAGTTTGCAAGAAGATCTCCTAACCAAAGATGATCCATCTTGAGATTTCTCCAATCCAAGAATTAGCTCCCCTTGATATGTGATCTTTATGAAAACTAGAATTATAAACCTCTTGCTAGGAGTATGATTCTAGGGATGTATAAAATTTCTCACTTCATTTTTCCTCTCTAAGTGTTCTTTATTCCTCTCTTGGAAAAAAATCTTGAGAATGGAAAAGGCAAGCCTCTCTAAAAAAGAATTACGAAGAAGAAGATCAAAAAAATGAAAGGATGAGATGAGAAAAGAAGTTCCATGTCTTCTTTGCTTTTCTTTTCTTTTCTTGTTGGAGGTTGGCATCCCCCTCAGATATTGTCCTCCGTCGATTTTGTGGCCAACGGGGCTGAACGGTTGAGATTCGCAGTGGAAGATTAGACGCGTGGATCTCAATGGGTTTGTTGGTTGCTGTTGACACCGAGCTACCTGCAAAAGAAGTCCCAGGGTGGGAAACCACCGTAGGACCCTCCGACGATCAAATAAGTATCGGGGAATATTCAGACAGAGCAGCAGCATATTGGAATGGGTTTGAGTTACCTGAGCCATCTGGAAGAGGGGTTTATATAGCGGTCGCATGGAGTGAGCCGATGCGAGATTCTCGCTGTCCGTTATGCCCCTGCGTTACGTTCGCATTGATGGCGGGATACACCCATTAATGGCAAGATAGGCTCATTAACAGCGAGATACGCTAGCGTGAGATGCGAGACGTAGAGCGGCGGGGATCTCGTTATGGCGAAATATACAGAATCGTTATGGAGGCGTTCGTGCTCCGTGCTCCTGGCCAAACAGGGGGCGCCAAGGAACCTCGGCTATAGGATAGCTCGGAAACGAGCAAGTGAGCTGAGGAGTCTCAGCTATATGATAGCTCGGAGACGAGATATTGGCTGGCGGTCAGCCGAAGGGGGAACATATTCTAAGGAGGTCTTCTAAAAGGTCGGGCGCAACCTCGGAGGAGAGGCGTCGAGAAATGTCCCCAATGCATCATACTTATTCCAGCTCCGTATCCCCCAGGAATCTAGCGGGCTTAAACGGATGACACGTCATCTACTAGGTGTCGTGATCTGGGGAATTCCCACATATGAGTATCATCATTATCCCCCCACTCTCGTTTTGATCTATTTATGGGTCGGGTTGAGAGTGGTCTACTCGGTTTTCTCTGTTCAGCTTGGTGTCGAGGATTCTCCGTGGTGGTTTGTCCGAGAACGACACGACGTTCGGCGGTTGTGTCTCTTCGATCTCCGAGTCCACGTGGCATTTATTGTACGTCTTAGTTTTCATGCGTATCTCCGATGACGTTAGGGGATCACTGAGAGGGCGGCGCCATAATGGATACATCGCTTCGCCTGTTCGGGCCGTCGATTTTATGCTACATGGCCGTAATTGGATGGCGGATTGCGAGAAGTCGCTTCCACTGGTTGGATCCGCGTGATGGAGGATGCGCCTAATGGTTGGCTACCGCGTGGTGCCATCGGGCCCGTGGAGCGCGACGTTTCATTTTGGCGGAAGAGGATTTGTGTAACACACTAGTACATTTATACTATATATTTTGGTGTTTTGGATCTTACGGTAAAATTCCTTACCATTGCTGCTATTAGGTTGCGAATGATGCAATTAGTAACTGTGGTCATTATCCGACCCGACCCGCATGAATGAAACCCAATATTCTGCGAGATTATATCAAATATTTACTAGTACAGTGTATCCATGCAAATCAAGAATATATATATATATATATATATACACAATATTTTTAAAATCACATATCTCTTTATAATATAAGATAAAAATAAATAATATTCTTTTTCTATCTAGCCTTGCATGGCAAATTACCGCATATCAGATTGTTGCGCCTATATATCATGTTCATATGCTCAGTTATAGACAGACAAGTAATTAGAAATTTCTACATATATTTACGTAGATTTTATTGGGGCACATGTATTTAATTACAAAATATTGCATTACAGTTAAAATTCTGACGTATGCTCTTTATATTTAAAAACTATATTTTTGAAGGGAGATAAGTAATATTTGGAGTGATATGGTATTATCTGCAAAATCCTACAATATATGTAATATTATTATAAGTATAATATATATATAACAGTATATATATATAAATAAATACATTATATTAATAAATTCATTTATTATAAACTCTCTCTCTCCCCCGTCCCTATCTCTCTATCTCTCTCCATACACACACACACATATATAATAATAATATAATTATTATCATAAAACTCTCCCTCCCTCCCCCATCTCCATCTCCCTCCTCTAGCGTCCGAACCCTAAACCCACGCCTCCGCCGTCTCGTCACCATCCCCATCTCCTCGTCATCACCACCCTCATCTCCTCCTCTTCCTCATTGTCATCTCCTCCTCCTCCTTCCCCGAAGCTCACCAATCCGACCCCACGCCGAGAACCCACCACCTTCTCCGTCGTCGACCTCGTCGCCGGGACCCGACCGCCACCATCACCCTCCATCACCTTCCCTCTTCTCGTCAGCATCATCAGAGCACCCACACCACCACCTCATCACCTCCTTCTCGTTTTCCCGATCACCATTAACCCCCTCGCCGG
This sequence comes from Agapanthus africanus, assembly GCA_030015575.1. Lineage (NCBI taxonomy): Eukaryota > Viridiplantae > Streptophyta > Magnoliopsida > Asparagales > Amaryllidaceae > Agapanthus > Agapanthus africanus. The sequence goes on along the minus strand of JASDDO010000022.1, from coordinate 672,888,549 downwards.
CCACAGCACCTTACCGCCGACCAACCCAACCTCCTCGTCCCTTCTACGTCGTCGCCGACCAACTCTCTCATCTTCCACGTCCACGCTCAAACCCCAGAACCCAGCAACCCCATCGTCTTCTTCTTCTTTTCTCTTTTCTCGGTCTCCGGCTAAGTTTTCACTGGAGTTACTCACGTTGCCGACGATCCAGACGACCCCAGTCATCGTCGCCGTCTACTCCAGCCACCACGTCACGCAGTTGCTCAGTTCAGGTCAAGTCCTACGTACATGGGTTTTACTTTGTGTCGTTATTCGGCGTTCGGAACGTAATATCCGTATATTCGTCGTGAGATTTCGACCAGGCAAGTTCTAAACTCGCAACATGATATTTTGCTCAAATCAAAATTTATATGATTAATGTGTTTTAACATTCAGCAAACATTATCGATTTACAGCTTTATAACATCAGTTTGTATCCGTACCAATAATAGTTTTATCTAGTTGCATGTTGGATCATCATAATATTATTATAATGTTATATCCGTTCAGTAATCTTTATCTAGATTGCCATATACTTGGTAACAGACGTAAAACGGCCATTACAGATAGATACACATACATTCTGGGCATTAGTTATGTTTACCGTGTTTAGATATTGGTTACGGTTTTACATTTGGTATCTATATATTGCCTGACTTGTACACGAGACACTACCAGACCTGTTACTTAGATTATCCGCTAATGCCGACAATCTTGACTTGTTGTCCTGATAGACGTGACTTATTGTTTACATAGACAAAACCTGTACATGCTTGATCCTGTGTTGGTATTAGATTGATATCATCAATACCCGACTTGAACACAAAACCTAGGGGTAAGGGGAAATCAATAATGAAACCTGACTTGTAACTCAACAGTTCGATACTTTCAGAGACTGATCAGTCGATACGGGCCTCGGCCCCGAAATGATGCTGCTGACATCATTCGTCTGTACATGATACATGTTTTTACTGCTTAGCGGCACGTCTCGGATTCAGCTTCGAGAGTCTTGATCGTGGTCCCGGGCATGCACAGGATACTATTGAGTTACATCGACGATTCCATTTAATTGATTTCAAAGACTTGTAGAATAGATAATCTAAAAGCACAGACTTTAAGATACACATCACATACCTATACCTCACTGTTTTATATCTGTGTTTATTATTTACACTCATATTTAATCATAGCATCCTATCCTGGTTATTCCTATTATTTTGATATTTATGACGCACTAACGTCTGGGTTTTGTATGGCCTAGTTCCTCTGACGTTGTCGCAGGCAGATCAGGAGTATTTTAACAAGCAAGCCGAGCAATGAGGAGGTTGATGATTAGTTTTAGAGATACTTGGTTTATTTTATTTCCGTAGTTTTATTTTATCCGTGTGATCCCATAAGGGACGTATTTCAGATATTATTATTTATTTGATCTTGATTCATTTCCGTTATATGCATTTCTTGACTTTTATTTATTGTGGCAGATGAACATGTGTTAGTTAGATTTTCTTTATTGTTCTTGATATCCTATTGACAGACGTAATGTGACTATGGAGGGATTATTCCTAGCCATAGGTAGTATAGTTGGCTCTGTCACGTGCTGTATTTACGTATTTTGGAAAGCAGGGCATGACAATTTGGACCGTCCGATGGCCTTTGTCGAGTGTATAAATAAAAGAGGCATATCCCTAGGAAACACTTTTGCTTCGCTTGCCTTCTATCGTCTGTGGATTGCTCGGCTCTCCCGCTTTTAGGTCGGATCCCCAGTCCAAATCCTTCCTCAGCTACTTTTCTCTTGAATCAGGTCAGATGTCTTCTTCTGATCCTATGGTAGATGTAGTTAGAGTAGAGTCAGGTGATGAGGCTTTAACCCCTGAAGCCGAGTCTAGTGGGTCATTTTCATCTTCCTCGACTTCTGATAGCCAAGGATGTTCTTCTTCCTCCGTATCGGGTTTGCCCTAAGGGGTGGCGATTCCCTTATTCCTCGTCGTCGGGGGGCTAAAAAGGCCCCCCAAGGTGCGTATCAAGAATACTCGTGACGCTGCCTCGATACTGAACAGTTCAGACGAGCTTTCCGATATCCAGGCTCGCTTCCATATTCCCTCTGGCTACTCGCTACTTCTGGCCAAGGAGGGTGAACGGGCAGACCAAGTACAGGGTAATGAGATTGCCCTGTACTTTGGAAGAACTCCAAGTAGGGATGCGTCTGCCCTTTTCACCCGAGATTTGTGATGTCCTTCATTGCTTCCAACTCGCCCCGAGCCAGCTAGCACCGAATTTACGGAGGATTCTCCTCAGATTCCTGATCCGGCTAAAAATTGATCGGATCCCCTTTAGCCTAGGTCTTCTCATGTCCTTCCTCTGCTATAAGAATCACCTGGGCACTCGTAAGGATGGACCGAGCTGGGTTTACTTTTCCTTTAAAAAGTATAAAGGTAGGGCGGCCGGATCGGGGCTAGTGGTTGTCCCTTCTTCCATCCATGAGTGGAAGGAGAAGTTCGTCTTCGTCGGTCCTCCGAAGGGTGAGGAGTGGCCGGTGCCCACCAAGTGGCATAGGGTAGATTGCTCGAAAGCCAAGCAGTCAAATGTTCCGGAGGCAAGGGTCGTGTCCCGGTAGGAGCCGATCCAGCGTGCCGACGCCTTGCTTTCCGAGAAGACCCTGAGCTGGGCGGGACTCTGTCCCGCGAGCTTCATAGGTAAGTTAGGTCTTAGCTGATCAATTTAGACTTGGTATATTTTGCTGCTTTTATCGCTAACCTTTTTTGTTTCCTTTCGCAAAGCCCATGGACCGATCAAAGATCATGGCCGCCCTAGCTGCCAAGGTGCAGGGAAGGAAGGGCGGTGGCGATAGCTCGTCCAAGCCCGCGCCAAGCACGGAGTCCCGCCAGGGTCCTTCCACAAAGGTCGCCGTCATTCCACCTGTCCCGGAGGAGCGCAAGAGCGGAGGGCAAAAACATGTCCGGGAACAGACTCCCCGGGTGAGACCGGAGGTGCCTTACTCCGCCGAGTCTCCGGCCAAGAAACTCAAGAATGGTTTCCCAGCCACCTCCGGCTGGGATACATATGTAGGAGGGTGACTTCTGCATCGAGGTGCCATCATGGCTTTCCATGGCTGGCAGACGTGGAGAAAGCAGCGGGGGCCAAGATACCCCAGGGCACCATGAAGTCCCAGGTTGCGGCAATACCTCAGGAGGCTGTCCAGGTTGGTGATCTTTCCGCTAATTCCCAAGTGATTTCTCCCATGTTCAGTCCTTGACGAATGTTTTTTGCCCCTTTTTCTGCAGGTCCTTCAACACTGCGCCCACTTGGCCGCCATGGAGGCCGAAGAAGTTGCCCCGGCGATGAAAAAGGCCAAGAAGACATCCTCACGTGAGGAAGAACTCCTTGCCAAATTGAAAGAGGCCGAGGATAACGCTGCCTCTCTCGAGTCGAGGCTGGTCTCGGAGAGCGTGAAGGCCACAAGGCTGAAAGAGCCTCACCGGGCTCTGACCGAGTCTAACCGGGCTCTCCAGACCTAGGTTGGTGAGCTCAACGAGCTCTTTGATGCCATGAGGAAGTAAAGAGACTCGCTAAAGGGAGGACACCCGGGCAGCCAACGAGGTGGCGAAGAGGGCCGAGGAGAGGGCGGAGAAGGATTTGGAGGACTACAGGATGTCTGACCAGTTCTACATCGACCCGGTTGATTCCGCGACCGTTGGGTGGTATAACACTCTCGACGCCGTCAAGAAGATGACGCCCGGGTTCGATGACCGGGAGCTTCACGCGAGGTACCCTATTGTGGAGGAAAAGCCAAAGGGCGGAGGCACTGAGCAGTCGGGTGGATGTGAACAGGCCAGCGGAGGCGCCAAGCAGGCTGGCAGAGAGGAGACCTTGACCTAGAAGATACCTTGAGGTCGCCACTCTCCCAACTCTCTCTCTCTCTCTCTCTTTTTGTAAGCCCACGGTAATTTTGTAGCAATTTTGTATGGCTGAGAAGCATATAATACCTTGTACATAATTTTGGAATTCAAAGAAGTATTATTGCTCGTCTTTGATTTGTCTGATTGGAAAGTCTCACTTTTATTTTTACTTTGTCATATGTGGATAGGCCGGTGTCCCCCTGTATCCCGGAAACGAGGTAATGTGAGTCGAGCGAACACTAGGCATATTCTTCCAAGTGAAGATAGACAGGTGTCCTCTTGAAAACTCTTAGGAACTCGGAATGATCTTAGAAAAGCTTGGTGGTATCCCCTCTTCAGGTACGAGTGGAATTAGAGTTGGCCCAGTTATCGACCGTGAGTGAGCTTTCTTTACTTGGGCTACACAAGAGTCTTCCTACTTCGAGTATGCGCACCGGGTGGAGGTCTGCCTGCTAATTTAATGCGAGCTCTTAGGATCTGCCGTTTAGTCCGGACAGGAAGCTACCCGGCGGTATCATAAGAGGGCTTCTGATCCATAGTTAGGACCGGACAAGAATTTGCTCGTTGTGAATTGGCTGGGCAGGAAGCTACCCAGCGACCTCCTGAAAGGGCTTCTGATCCACAGTTTGGGTCGAGCAGGAATCTGCTCGTGTTGAATTGGTCGGGCAGGAAGCTACCTGACGACCTCATGAGAGGGCTTTTGATCCAGAGTTTGGGCCAAGCAGAAATCTGCTTGCTGTGAATTGGCCGGGCAGGAAACTACCCAGCGACTCCGTAAGAGGGCTTCCAAGTAGGAATCTACTCGTGTTGAATTGGCCGGGTATGAAGCAACCCGACGGCCTCGTGAGAGGACTTCTGATCTACAGTTTGGGCCGAACAGGAATCTACTTACTGTGAATTGGTCGGGATGGAAACTACCCAGCGACCCCGTGAGAAAGCTTCCGAGCAGGAGTCTACTCACTGTGAGTTGGCCGGGCAGGAAGCTACCTGACGGCCTCATGAGAGAGCTTTTGATCCACAGTTTGGGCCGAGCAGCAATCTGCTCGCTGTGAATTGGCTGGGCAGAAACTACCCAGCGGCCTCGTAGGAGGGCTTTGGGCCAAGCAGGAATCTGCTCGTTGTGAATTAGCCGGGCAGAAAGCTACCCGTGACCCCGTGAGAGGGCTTCCGAGCAGGAGTTTACTCGCTATGAGCTGGCCGGGCAGGAAGCTACCCGACGGCCGCATGAGAAGGATTCTGATCTATAGTTTGGGCCGAGTAGAAATCTGCTCGCTGTGAGTTGGCCAGGCAGGAAACTACCCAGTGACCCCGTAAGAGGGCTTCCAAGTAGGAGTCTACACGCTATGAGTTGGCCGGGCAGGAAGCTACCCGACGGACTCATGACAGGGCTTTTGATCTACAGTTTGGGTCAAGCAGGAATCTGCTTATTATGAATTGACCGGGCAGGGAGCCACCTAACGATCCCGTGAGAGGGCTTCCAAGCAGGAATCTACTCATGTTGAATTTGTCAACGAAAGGTTGGATTGCCACGACGTTGATACTTGTGCCTCTCTGATTCCCAGTGCCCCCTATCGTATGAAAGGTATATCGATATCCACATGAATCTCCTATAGACGTCATTAAATCTTCCCAGATCTATGCGAAGGGGAGGTGGATAATAACCAGGCGCCTCGTGGCGGCGCCATATAGGGTGGATGTGATACTCCATAATTCGTGTCTTGGTGGGAAAGGATCTCGACCATTGGGGGATTTTTGTTGAGGCTATAAATAGTGAAGCCTTGGCCCCCTCTTAGGCACTCCTATCGATTTGCTTCTATTTACCTTCGTCTCCTCCCCTTTTTCTTTGCCCTATCTTCGCAGTTCATTGTTTCCTGATGGCCGGCAATATGTACAATATCCGAGATATCGTAACACGCAATGACGTCTATCACTACGATTTTGACAGCTCCGAGACGACATACGAAGCTGTGATAGGTCGCCTAGAGCGTCATTGCGGGCGTTTACTCCTGAAATGATCCTTTCTTCTGCAGGTACTCATCTACACGATCTGGAGATCCTCCCCCAGCTTTTTCAGGATGTTGTCCCAACAAGCACTGGAGAAGGCCATCGACAAGATGCGCACGACTCATGGGTTGGGTTTGATCTTTAAGAGCAGGCGAGACCACTCGATAGATATCCTTCACCGATTTTTCCAACAACGTGTGATCATAGCTTCATGCTCGGCAACGGGAGTTCCTGACGGAACCGTAGCTGCTCAGGTCCATGGGCATAGGCAGAGGGAGCGATAGGATACTATCTGAGATTGGCTATCCGATCTCTGGTTTGAGTACCACAATCAATGCTTTCAAGACCCCCTTCTCTCTTTGTTGTAATCGTTAAGAAGTATTCTTTCTTTTTCCTTTGTAAGCCCCCGAACATTTTTTGTAAGACTGAGGAGCTGAGAATACCTCTTCTCAATAAAATTTTTCTTTTGCTTACGAATTTCTCTTCACTCAGAGTGTAGATTTTTGAAAATTTTCGTTTCTCTTTGCAAGTGCATGTAGATCAGTAATCCTCCTCCCTCATTCCCCCGGAGTCGAGGTAAGACGGACGGAGCGGTACTTAGGTTGGCTATTTATAGAAGTGCCCACATTTTATTCATCTAAGTAAAGGGCTGGTCTGGGGTACTTCGCTTGCGTTCGAGCCGGGCTAGAGAGAGATAGCCCGTCGGCTTGTAAGAGGATCGGATTCATGGGTTTGGCCGGGCAGGAATCTACCCGCCGTGAATGGATGCAACGAGCAGGAGGCTGTCCGCCGGCCTCAGAACCGAGCAAGAGTCTACTCGCATGAGGGCTTAACTCGGAAACTAAAATAAATTTAAATAACAGAAAAAGAGGAATCTTATTATTCAAGAGAGTACAAGTTCATTTATACAATTTAAGCTTTTCAACGTTGTTCTCCGCCGAAAAGACGCGACCGGGACGTTGGGACGTTCGGCTTGAATTTGGGGGCAGATGCTATTTGGTTTGATCCGTCCACCTCTCCGAAGATGCCAAGTTGATTTATGGCACCGTGTATCAGAGATTTAGACGGATGCGGCCGTTGTAGCAGACTTCGTCAGATTCCCCCACATTTGAGGTATTTTTTATTGCGAGGACGCTCTTTCCTGTAGGCGCAAACCACTGCAGTTAATTACGCTACCGCATCGCGGTAACAACTTTCTCCTTCTCCATATGGTCACTTTGTGTCATGTGTGTTTGTTTTATTTGTGGTTGCCCGTGGATTGTATACGGAGACTAATTTATGTTGTCGCCCTTAGGGCGTGTATTAGTCCAAATCCGTATTTTCTTAGATTTGGGTTTGGGTTGGGTTTAAGGATCATTAGTCATGTTTTAGACTAAGATCAACTCAAACGTTTGTTGATGATACGTTAGTCTAATTTTAGACTAAGATCTACTCAACAGGATCATTTAGATCCAAAAAAAGAGCATTTGGGCTCTATTGTTTTAGTTTAGGGACATTGCGGTCCAGAAGTTTAAGAACATCATAGTCCGTGACAGTTTAAAGACATCATAGTCTGTAAAGTTTAAGGACATCATAGTCCATGAGTTTATAGACCCCACAGTCCGTAAAGTTTAAGGACATCATAGTCCATGAGTTTAAGGACTCTGAGGCCCATTTGCCCTGTCTTCCTTCCAGGTGGGCTCTGAGGCCCCGGATGACACTTCGGCTTGCCCGTTGCACTGAGGATGTGCGACCGCGGAGAACTTCATTAATATGTGGTAATCGCTGCAAAATTCTCTGACTTTATCGTTTTCAAAGTTGATTCCGTGGTTGGTGATGATACACCTCGAAATTCTAAATCGGGCGATTACCATGGAGGCGGCATCCAGTTTCCTGATCGGCGTGGCTTCGACCCATCGTAAAATAGCCCACAACGACAAGGATATATTTATGCCCCCTGTGCCGGTTGGGAGTTCACCAATCTAGTCCATTCCCCACTGTGCGAATGGCCAAGGGGAACTGAGTGGTGTTAACTCAGTGACTGGTAACCGAAGAGTGCTGCCGAAGAGTTGACATGTCTTGCACCTTCGTATGAGCTTTTCCACGTCGTTGTGGATAGTCAGCCAATAATACCCCTGTAGCAGTGTCTTTTGAATTAGACTGCGGGCCTCTTGGTGTGCGCCTTCGACTTCTTCGTGTATCTTTTGGAGAACGTGCTCAGCTTGGTCAGAATCGACGCATCTGAGTAGAGGTTGGGTGTACGACTTTTTGTATAAGTTTCCTTTACTCCGTATGAAGTGGAGAGCTTTCATGCAGAGCCGGCGTGCTTCCATTCTGTCTTCGGAGAGTACTCCATCCTTGAGGAACTCCACTATAGGCTTTCTCCAATCCAGGATACTCCTTTGAGTGGTGTGGATCCGGTGTATCACTTCTTTATCTTCGATGCGGGTCGCGACAGGACTTCGAAGAGGATGTTCCTCTTGTGATTGGCCTAATAGGAGGAGGCGAGTTTGCTCAAGACTTCTGCTTCGACGTTCATGTTCCGGGGAACCTGTTCCACTTAAACCCCGTTGAAATTTTTCCGTGGCCTTTTCACCTCGGTGAGGTATTTCATCGTTATAGGTTCCCCGGTTTCGAATCATCCAGTCGCTTGGCTGACGACCAACGCGGAGTCGCTGCATATTATAATTTTCTATACCTTCTCCCCCAAGGCGATTCGTAGGCCGACCAATAAGGCTTCATATTCCACGGCATTGTTTGAGGCCTTGAAGTCGAATCGCAGAGAGTATTCCATCTCAGCTTCATTGGGGTTGAGGATGACCAGCCCAGCCCCGCTTTCTTCCTCTGTGGAGGAACCGTCCACATAGAGTACCTAGCTCAGAATCGAGCCGAGTTTTTCTTCGACAGAGTGATGTGGGTTTGGATCTCGCATCGACGCTTCTTCTCCGTTGGGAATGGTGCATTCAACCACGAAATCGGTGAGGGCTTGGGCTTTGATGGCTTACCTTGGTTAGTATCGGATGTCAAATTACGAAAACTCCCATCTCCACTTCTCCAAGCGGATCGACGACTCGGGGGAACCAAGGATGTTTTCCACGGGTCGGGTCGGTGAGAACGATGATGGTATGAGCCTGGAAATAGTGCCGAAGTTTTCTGGATGTGACGACGAGTGCAAGGACTGTCTTTTCAATGGCCGGGTACCTGGTCTATGCGTCTTTGAAAATGTGGCTGACGTAGTAGACTGGCCTATGTATTCCCTCGGATTCTCTAATGAGCATAGAGCCGACTGCCTAGTTAGAGACGACTAGGTATAACAATAGCTCGTCTCCTTCAGCTGTTCGTGTGAGTAGCGGTAGTGTCGTTAGATGAGTCTTGAGCTGCTCGAAGGCGGTTTGACATTCCTCGGACCACTCGAACCTGGGGAATTTCCTTAAGGTTTTGAAGAAAGGTAGGCATTTTTCGTCGTATCTGGACATGAATCGACTCAGAATGGCCACCCTGCCTGTGAGCCACATGATTTCTACGTTGCTCTTGGGCGTCGCCTTGACATGATGGCCTTGATCTTCTCTGGATTTGCTTCAATTTCTTGGTGTGTGACCATGAATCCGAGGAACTTTCCGTCCGTGACGCCGAAAGCACACTTGGCTGGATTCAACTTCATTTTGTACTTTCGCAGGACCTCAAAGGTCTCACTGAGGTCCGCGGTATTGATTAAGAGATGTTTTGTCGATCAAAAATAATTACCGCAATCAAGAACGGCGTCGCATGAAGCTAGCCGGTGAGTACGGGTCGGTCCACAGGGATGTGTAAATCTTCTTTAAGTTCTTACGAGTTAATTCCAAATGGTGTTTGGAAGTATAATTAAATATAAAAATCGAAATTGTATGAAGGTAGAATTAGAAACTTGCTAGGATTAGGTTTAGGGAAAATTTGGAAAATAAAGATTTACATCTCTTTCCATTGCCATCAATTAAATCAATCATATTAGAGTTATGGTAAATATTAACAAAGGGGATTAGGATGATTGGGAAGATTGATTCTTCCTCTAGATCCTTGTCCTTCCTTTCTTAATCTTCACCCTAACCTCCATGGAAAACCTTAAGATCCGGGCCTTTAGACTACGGAGTTCACCGTTACCTTGAGGGTAGAGTGCCGTAGGGAGCGGAATCAAAAGGTATGCATGGAGTTCTAATGTTCATAAAAGTTTAGCAATGAAAAGAGATGAGAGATCTTCATCTCTCAAATCCTTCCCTATTCCTAACCCTAACAAGCGAAGAAACTACTCGCTCATTGAGGGGATGAAAGAAAACAAGAATTTATTAAAGAAAGAAAACATCAATTTCAAGTTAATAAAAACTAAACTAAGGCGAGAAAATAAGAACAGATATGAAAAACTAAAATTATTGCAAGGAAAATAACCTACTTACTGTTGATGCACTCTAACTTCAAGAAAATAGAATTTTATTCATGAGAAAGAGGCATAAGAAAATACAAGGTCATGGGTTCTATTTATAGGACATAGAAACCCTAGGGCAACAATTGCACCGCATGTCTAAAATTACAAATATACCCCCAGAAAATCTTTTCACAGCCGCCAGAGAGTTTTGGTAAAAATTCAATTGCGCAAGGGCACAGGAGGGCCGCGGATCCGCCGCGTTAGTGGGCTTTGGGCCGCGGATCCGCGGCCCAATGGTGGAGTCGTCTGATGGGATTTTCTGGGCTCTTTCTGGTTCTTCTGTTAATTGTATTTATTCAGTTCATTTTCCACTTGGGCTTCTGCAGTAACTCCAGATTTTCAGTGAACTCTTTGCATTGGATCTTTTAACCGTTTTTCTTGCAAATTTGGATCTTGCGTCGCCTTGTTGATGGTGAACCGTTCTTCTGCCGGGCTTTACTAAGATCTTCCTATTTGTTGGTCAAAAATCCTTCTTTTGTGTCGTCTTTTGTGTTTTTCACTGTTCTTGCTCCCAGAACCTGTAACCTGTAACATGTAGCAGACATGGGTCAAAAGCACCTGTTTTTATTGTAAAATGCATAAGAATGGGGAATACAAAATGCAATATTATGTTATGAACAAATACCCCCAAACTTATCTTTTGCTCGCCCTCGAGCAAACTTATTATTTAAATAAAAATCTAACCTAGCCACACTTTCGCAGGGAAACGCGATTGCACTGAGCTCGTGCAGCAAACCGTTAAACCTCTAGGTGTCCCTAGTAGGAGGAGTGTTGTCTCCTGAGGGTTTTCAGCGGATACTACCCACAAAATCCTATCAACTTGGTTTCTCGACTTTTGTTCTCCATTTAGGTTTTCTAACAAGGAATTCTATTATCGTCGACCCGCAAATTATCCACCCATATTCTTCACGCTTCCTCATTATTTAACTTAAGATTACATATGTCCTGTAGAATTACCTAGCTTTCGGCATTTCTTAAGTTTTCCTTCTAGAGTTCCATCTCCACTTAGGAATTTTTTTATCAACTCTATTAAAGACACAAGTTCTATTCTTCATTCCTTTCTCTTATCTAAACTCTAATCACATATCCCCACGTGTGTGTAAATATCATCCCTACACTTGGAAATTCAAATCAAGCAATCGTACACCCGCCCATTGTCCAAAGCACTTGTGAGACTTCGCTTTCACATCCTTCATGCGACTGTTAATACTTCTTGAGGTACCCACAACCGATTACCAGATGCGTTAGCACTTTAAGGCGTACTTCCTAGTTTTGCAACACCCAAGGCTTTTAGCACTCTTGCTAAATATTTTTCTTTTTTTTTTCTTTTTTTTTTAGCCTTAAGTAATCACAAAAACCAGTGTCCATTTTTTTCTTTATCGACTCTTTTTTCCTTTTTCATTGTGCTAAGGACGTTAGACAAGAGTATTTCAAGGTCTCTTCTACTAATCCAAGTTTCAAGATGCGTGTTTGTGCAATTTTGTAGGGTATACATTTTCAGAATCTAGATTTAAGGTAGGAACTATTTTTCAAACTTATACTCTAATAAAAGTTTTAATATTTTTCCTTCGTTTCGACTTAGCCCAAGAACTGAACCCAAAATTTGCCTATTTCTAAATAACCTACAAAGACATATGCTTTCCACAGTTAAACTCTAAGGAAGGTTATTTTTAGGGTTTTTAATTTGCTAAGTCTAAGATTTAGTTTTTCCTAGCCAGTTAACCTATTTATCAAACTCAAGTCAATTAACCAGAATTGAATACATTAATTTTTATAATTTTTGAAATTTTTCAATTTTTATGGGTTTTTCTGTTTTCTAATTTTTTTTTTTTTTTCCAAAATTTTCAAATTTTTATGATTTTTTATATAAGGATGCAATGCAGAAATATACATATGAATGCAAAAGGAAAACTTACCGAACATACCCCCAAACTTATAATGGACAGTGTCCTCACTATCATGCTACACCAAATGGTTTGATAATATCGGCGAGTTCCTGCTTATTATTATATTTACATAGTATACACACCCCCAAACTTATTTGAAATAAAGTTTTGGAAAAAAGGAAATTCGAGGGTGAAGGTGGAGGAAAATCAATCGGTGTAAATCGGCTCCTGCAAGAACAGGAGCTCCTCCGAAGGGTCCGCTGAGAAGAACGGTTTCAAACGATGTCCATTTACTTTGAATAAAGTACCGTCTTCTGGATTCTCAAGATCAACCGCACCGTGCGGATAAACGGTGCGGACTACAAAAGGTCATCTCTATCTAGAACGGAGCTTGCCGGGATGAAAGTGTAACCGAGTATTATATAATAAAACCTGTTGACCTGGTTTAAATGTCTTTCGCAAAAGGTTTTTATCATGAAATACCTTAACTCGATTCTTAGCAATCACGGCATTATCATATGCCTCATCCCGCAGCTCCTCCAATTCATTCAATTGCAGCTTTCGATTGCTGCCCGCATCTCCTAGAGATAAATTCAGCTCTTTAATGGCCCAAAATGCCTTGTGCTCAATTTCTACTGGAAGGTGGCAAGCCTTCCCGTAGACAAGCCGGTATGGAGACATGCCGAGATCGGTCTTGTATGCAGTACGGAAAGCCCATAGTGCATCGATCAATTTTAGCGACCAATCTTTACGGTTTTTAGAAACCGTTTTCTCCAAGATTTGCTTGATTTGTCGATTCGAGATCTCGGCTTGCCCACATGTTTGGGGATGGTATGGCGTTGACAGCTTATGGGTGATAGAGTATTTGCGCATTAGGGACTCAAAAGTCCTATTGCAAAAGTGAGAACCATTATCACTTATTATTGCGCGAGGGTGCCCAAATCGAGAAAAGATGTGATCTTTAAGAAATCGAACGACGACCTTGTTGTCATTCGTTCGACTAGGCACAGCCTCGACCCATTTTGAAACATAGTCAACAGCCAAAAGAATATACACATTTCCAAAAGAGTTAGGAAATGGTCCCATAAAATCTATACCCCAAACATCAAAAATGTCTACAACCAAAATAGGTTGGAGCGGCATTTCATTTCTCCGCGATATCCGGCCCAAGTGTTGGCACCGGGAGCAAGTTTTGCAGTATTCGAATGCATCTTTGAAGAGTCGTGGCCAATAGAAACCACACTGCAAAACTTTCTCGGCTGTCTTCTTTGGGCCAAAGTGCCCGCCACATGCTTGATCGTGGCAAAAAGACAGCACACTCTTACCCTCATTCTCAGGTACACAACGGCGAATGATTTGGTCGGGACAATATTTGAAAAGATAAGGTTCATCCCAGTAAAAGTGCTTTACTTGGGACAAAAATCTTAGTTTGTCTTGTTTCGACCAATCGTTAGGTATCAAGCCGGTGGCTAAGTAGTTTACAATATCGGCGAACCATGGTTCGCAAGAAACGGTCAAGAGTTGCTCATCGGGAAAAGCATCAGTGATAGGCAGCTCAAGTGTAGGCGAAGAAGGAAGTCGTGAAAGGTGATCGGCTACTACGTTTTCACATCCCTTTTTGTCCCTTATAATAAGGTCAAATTCTTGCAGCAAAAGGATCCAACGTATTAGCCTAGACTTAGCATCCTTCTTCGCAAAAAGGTGGCGAAGAGCTGAGTGATCCGTGTATACTATAACTGGAGAGCCGATTAAATAAGGCCGAAATTTTTCAAGTGCAAACACAACCGCTAAAAATTCTTTTTCTGTTGTTGTGTAGTTTAATTGGGCCTCATTTAATGTTCGGCTAGCATAGTAAATTACATGCGGCATCTTGTTAATATGCTGTCCAAGAACAGCACCAATGGCAAAATCTGATGCGTCGCACATAATTTCAAAAGGGTGCGTCCAGTCTGGAGATGAAAGAATGGGCGTAGAAATGAGTGAGTGTTTCAAAGACTCGAACGCTTTCATGCAAGTTGAGTCGAAAGCAAAAGTAGTGTCCTTGGCCAATAAGAGAGTCAAGGGTCTAGCAATCTTGCTAAATTCCTTGATGAACCGTCTATAAAAACCGGCATGGCCAAGGAAAGCTCGGATATCTTTGACGCATTTAGGAGGAGGAAGATTAGAAATGACTTCGATTTTAGCTCTATCAACCTCTATGCCGTTTTGCGAGATCACATGTCCTAAGACAATGCCTTCTCGTACCATAAAGTGGCATTTCTCCCAATTCAAAGTTAGGTTCTTTTCCCTACAGCGGGTGAGAACTGCGTCAAGATGTCGTAAACACTCATCGAAGGAGTCACCAAAAATGGAGAAATCATCCATAAAGATTTCCAAAAACTTCTCCCCCATGTCCGAAAAGATCCCCAACATACACCGCTGAAATGTAGCGGGTGCGTTGCATAACCCAAAGGGCATGCGACGATAAGCAAAAGTGCCAAAGGGACAAGTAAATGTAGTCTTGTCTTGATCCTCTTTGGCTATGGGGACTTGGTTATAACCGGAATAGCCATCTAAAAAGCAGTAGAATTCGTGCCCCGCCAATCGTTCTAGCATTTGGTCAATGAATGGTAAAGGAAAGTGGTCCTTCCTTGTCGCGGCATTGAGTTTTCGGTAGTCGATGCAAACTCGCCACCCGGTTTGGGTGCGAGTGGGAATTAACTCATTTGCCTCATTGGTGATGACCGTGATGCCCGATTTCTTTGGCACGACATGAATGGGGCTAACCCATTGGCTATCCGAGATAGGGTAAATGATACCGCTATCAAGACACTTAACAATCTCCTTCTTGACCGCCTCTTTCATGATGGGGTTGAGGCGTCTTTGTGGATCCCTTGCCGGCTTGGCATCATCCATCAAGTGTATATGATGTTCGACTATGAGGGGACTAATCCCCTTGATGTCCGCCATAGACCAGCCGAAAGCTTGCCGATTATTGTATAAGACCGTTAAAAGAGCCTTCTCTTGCTCAAGAGCCAGAGAGGCCGATATGATAACTGGTAAGGTCTCATTTTCACCTAGATAAGCATATTTTAGGTGCGACGGCAAAAGCTTTAGTTCGAGTTTAGGTGGTGAAACAATAGATGGTAACAATGGAGTAACTGTTTCAAACTCGAAGGATTCCATCAAAGGTTCAAATTGAGTGTACGCTACCGAGTCGGATGGTTCAACTAACTCATCCGAAAAAGCAAAAGACTCAAACTCGAGTGGAGAGTCTTCAAGATCATCGACAAAGGTGAAACACTCATAATCTTTGTCCGACGTGAAAGCTGTGTCGGATTCTAGGAGGAACGCACTAGTGGCGTCAATAATACTGTGATCAAACATGAAATTCTCAAACTCACAGTCCTCCTCCGCGATCTCATTGATCGAGCACACATCAAGTACGCTAGAATTAGGCTCGCAAGGCTGACTTCCTAACTTGAAAATGTTAAGTTCAACTGTCATCTTGCCAAAAGATAGATTCATTGAACCATTACGACAATTGATTACTGCGTTAGAAGTCGCGAGGAATTGTCGACCAAGTATCACCGGAATTTGATTACGGGGGTTAGCGACAGGCTGTGTATCCATAACAATAAAGTCAACGGGAAAAATGAAATCCCCAACTTTAATTAACACATCCTCCAACTCTCCCCTAGGGTGGGTGATTGATCGGTCGGCCATTTGGAGAGTGCAATGAGTGGGCTTAAGCTCTCCAACGCCTAATTGTTCGTACACCGAGTAAGGTAGCAAATTGACACTAGCACCAAGATCTAATAGTGCTCTATTGATGGTCTTGTTCCCAATTGTGATCGAAATAGTAGGACAACCGGGGTCCTTATGCTTTGGGGGCAAAGAATTGACAAGAGCATCACTAACAGCACTAGCCACGAAAACTTTCTTTGGTACTTGTGACTTCCTCTTTTTGGTGCATAAGTCCTTTAAGATTTTTGCATATGAAGGAACTTATTGGATTGCATCCAAAAGAGGGATATTTATGCTAACCTGTTTGAACAACTCTACAATCTTCTCCATCTGTGGAGTTGGTTTATTGGATCTCAACCGATTTGGAAAAGGAACATTTTGAAAAGTTGTTGAGTCCAATTTTTGCGGATCCGATTGTTGAGTTGGAACGGAACCCCGTGTAGATGTGTTCGTGTTATGAGAAGAGGGTCCGTTCGAGCTAGAAGGAGTAGAGCCATGTGAAGGATGGAGAATGGGCTCTAAAGAAGAAGAAGAAGAGGAAGATGAAGATGAAGAAGAACCACCGGCAGAGGTGTCACGGTGCATACCCACATTGTTTTGCAGCACTCTTCCGGATCTTAACGTGGTCACAGCATTCACGTTATGATTCTGCTGTTAATGTGCAACATGTGCGTGACCGGGATTTGGGAGTGGTTGAGACGGAAGCTTTCCTTTCTCTCGCTCTTTCAATGCTGCGTTGAGTTGTGCAATTTGTGCCTCAATAGCTTTGATGCTTTGATCGTGTGAGGCACTGTTTTGCACCAAAGATTGAACAGAAGTCTCTATCCTAGCTGTGGATTGTTGTGATTGCACCAAAGATTGTGCAGATTGCTTTAGGAATGCTTCTAGACTTCTTTCGAGCGAGCTAACAACATTTTGAGGGGGAACAAAATTGTTGGGAACAAAATTGTTCATCTGATTAGGGTAAGGTTGCTGTTGGGGCGGCTGCTGAAATTGAGTTTGTGGAGGTGCTTGTTGTTGTTGTGGAGGAGGAGCTCTTTGAAAATTGTTGTTTCCTTGGACTTGTTGATTTTGGTTCCAAGCGAAATTAAAGTGGCTCTTCCAACCCGGATTGTATGTTGAAGAGTATGGATCATTTCTTTGTCGTTGCTGAAAGGCAGCATTGACTTGATCTTGTCCTTGAGTGGATGCAGTGTAAGGACACTCTTCAGTGAGATGTGATGGATCCGAACAACACGCACAAATAGTTCGTGGAGGCACAATAGGGGCAGGGGAAGGTGCTGAGATTTTGGTCTCAAGCGCTTCGAGCTTTTTCATAAGAGCGGCCATCTCGGCCTTCATAGCAATTGACATCTCTACTTGATGTATGCCTGCCTTAGGTTGACCAATAGAAGAAGATGATGATGTGGTCTTCGTGCTCTCCCACTGAATCGTTTGCTCACTAAGATCCTCAAGAAACTGCCACGCTTCATCACTAGATTTGGACAGAAAGTGACCTTGACTAATGGTTTCTAGCAACTGCTTCGTTGCTGGGTTCAATCCCTCGTATAATGTTTGGCAAAATTGCCATCTTTCGATTCCATGGTGAGGGCATTGAACGAAAAGGTCTTTGAATCTTTCAAAACATTTCCAAAATGGTTCGGCAGGAAGCTGTGAAAATTGAATGATTTCATTACGGATTTTTGCAGTTTTGTGATGAGGATAGAACTTTTTAAGAAAAGCTTTCACAAACTCGTCCCAATTTCTAATTGAGTATGACGCAGTGCTGTATAGCCACTTCTCGGCTAGGTCACATAAGGTGAAAGGAATGACCCTTAGCCTTATAGCGTCATCACTTAATTGGATAGTTTTCATCATGGCGCAAACGTTTTGGAATTTGTTGATAAAGATATATGCATCTTCGGATTCCAAACCATGAAACTTAGGCAGCATGTTGATGAAGTGGGGTTTGATCTCAAAGTTGTCCCTATTAGCCGGTGGAAGGGAAAGACAAGTAGGAAGGACGGTGCGGATGGGGTAGAAAAGATCCTGGAGCGCGACTCGTACGGGCGCTTCGACAGGCGGAAGATTCGGGTTATTCGCACCTGGCGGAGGTGGAATCCTTCCCGTCTGTAAGGTGTTGTTAGGATCGTATCCCGACATACCTTCGAAAGAATGTGATGGTGAAAGTGAAGAAGTGGACAAGATTTCGACTTCGGAGTCGAAAGGTTCGTCGGTCGGTACCAACGAAACACGGACTAATCGGGCGCTAGGGTCCCTAGTCCAACCGGACATACACTAAAAGGGTTAGTGTAGTCGAAAGATGAAAGACAGAAAGTGAAGGTAAGAAAACGTCAATGAGAAGAAGTGGTGTAAGTGAGTGCAAAGATTCTTTAGCGACAAGTTGCAAGTTTTGAAAAGATTTTCCTTTTTCTTTTTAAGTATGCTTTTGCAAAAAGATTTTGAAAAGAGACTCGTGACACAATTGCAATTAACCACACATGCACAATCAGGCCTAAGTCTAGGGTCACCTAGGTCAGCTAGACAGCTCCTAACTGTTCCAAAGGGCTAGATATAGGACCTCAAACCGCCTCTTCACGGACAAGTACGGCCAGGTAAGTGGGAAGGAACCACCACTACAGTGGGCCTAATTAAAAACCACTAGCCTAGTCACCGCAATGTCGGTTAGGATAAACGGCCGATGCCTATACTAGTCCTCTGTCCTATTGAGCTCGACGTCCTTAGGGCTGAGTCTAATATTTTTTAGATTAAAAGTGGTCAATGCAGATGCTTTAAGTGATTTCTGGGGTCCTGGGAAGGGTAATGAAATCCCCACCCAATCTGAATTGGTCAATAGCCCCTTAAAGTCAGATTAAAGTATGCAAAGCAGTAAATCACTTGCAATCAATTTGCTTTTTAGCACGGCGCAAAGAATCCTGCAGAAAATCAATTATTGGAAGGGGGAAGAAGATTTTTAGCGCAAAGAATCCTGCAGAAGATTTGACAGAAAATATATGGAGATTTGTAGAGGGGAAGAATAAGGAAACAAACAGTGCAAAAATTTCGCAGAGAAGACTCCAGGTTGCGGCGGAAGCGCGGCGGTAGGTAGGGTTATGCGGCGGAAGCGCGGCGGGTTGGAGGCTTCAGGTCTCTGGATTTCTTCAGCTGCTCTGTACTTCCAATCTCCTCCTGTTCTGATGTATTGTTTTCTGTTTCCCTTCCTGTGTTGTTTCAGATCCGTCAAACCTGCAAAGATTCACAAAGAGAACCCTTCAAACAATAAAAGATGATATATTTTTTATATTTTTGATTTTTCAGATTTTTATGATTTTTTTATGTTTTAGATTAACCCGAAATTACAAAAAGAAAATTTTACGCCATCCCTGGCAACGGCGCCATTTGATTAAGAGAGGTTTTGTCGATCAAAAATAATTACCGCAATCAAGAACGGCGTCGCATGAAGCTAGCCGGTGAGTACGGGTCGGTCCACAGGGATGTGTAAATCTTCTTTAAGTTCTTACGAGTTAATTCCAAATGGTGTTTGGAAGTATAATTAAATCTAAAACTCGAAGTTGTATGAAGGTAGAATTAGAAACTTGCTAGGATTAGGTTTAGGGAAAATTTGGAAAATAAAGATTTACATCTCTTTCCATTGCCATCAATTAAATCAATCATATTAGAGTTATGGTAAATATTAACAAAGGGGATTAGGATGATTGGGAAGATTGATTCTTCCTCTAGATCCTTGTCCTTCCTTTCTTAATCTTCACCCTAACCTCCATGGAAAACCTTAAGATCCGGGCCTTTAGACTACGGAGTTCACCGTTACCTTGAGGGTAGAGTGCCGTAGGGAGCGGAATCAAAAGGTATGCATGGAGTTCTAATGTTCATAAAAGTTTAGCAATGAAAAGAGATGAGAGATCTTCATCTCTCAAATCCTTCCCTATTCCTAACCCTAACAAGCGAGGAAACTACTCGCTCATTGAGGGGATGAAAGAAAATAAGAATTTATTAAAGAAAGAAAACATCGATTTCAAGTTAATAAAAACTAAACTAAGGCGAGAAAATAAGAACAGATATGAAAAACTAAAATTATTGCAAGGAAAATAACCTACTTACTGTTGATGCACTCTAACTTCAAGAAAATAGAATTTTATTCATGAGAAAGAGGCATAAGAAAATACAAGGTCATGGGTTCTATTTATAGGACATAGAAACCCTAGGGCAACAATTGCACCGCATGTCTAAAATTACAAATATACCCCCAGAAAATCTTTTCACAGCCGCCAGAGAGTTATGGTAAAAATTCAATTGCGCAAGGGCACAGGAGGGCCGCGGATCCGCCGCGTTAGTGGGCTTTGGGCCGCGGATCCGCGGCCCAATGGTGGAGTCGTCTGATGGGATTTTCTGGGCTCTTTCTGGTTCTTCTGTTAATTGTATTTATTCAGTTCATTTTCCACTTGGGCTTCTGCAGTAACTCCAGATTTTCAGTGAACTCTTTGCATTGGATCTTTTAACCGTTTTTCTTGCAAATTTGGATCTTGCGTCGCCTTGTTGATGGTGAACCGTTCTTCTGCCGGGCTTTACTAAGATCTTCCTATTTGTTGGTCAAAAATCCTTCTTTTGTGTCGTCTTTTGTGTTTTTCACTGTTCTTGCTCCCAGAACCTGTAACCTGTAACATGTAGCAGACATGGGTCAAAAGCACCTGTTTTTATTGTAAAATGCATAAGAATGGAGAATACAAAATGCAATATTATGTTATGAACAGGTATGCACGGTTGACAAGGTGGATTTTACGAGCATGTCATTGGCGTAGACTTCCATATTCCTCCCGATCTGTGGCTTGAACAGCTTGTTGATCAGCCATTGGTACGTTGCCCTAGCATTTTTGAGGCCGAAGGGCATTACCTTATAGCAATAGACTCGTCAATCAGTAGTAAAGGCGGTGAGCTCTTCGTCGGCTGGGTTCATCCGGATTTGATTTTAACCATAGAAGGCATCCATGAAGCTCAGCAGCTCGTGACCAGCTGAGCTGTCGACCGACTGATCTATCTGAGGGAGTGTGTAGTTGTCTTTAGGGCAGGTCATCTTTAGATCGGTAAAATCAACACACATGCGCCACTTCCCATTCGCTTTTTTGACCATGACTACGTTGTCTTGCCAAGCCGAGTAGTCCAGGTTCCTGATGAAGCCAGCCGTGAGCAGTCGGTTCACTTCCTCTTCGATCGCTTTCTGTTTGACAATCACGAAGGTTCTTTTCTTTTGTCGGACCGACCATGCTTTTGAGTTAATTCCAATCTTGTTGGAGATCACCTTGGGGTCGATCCCCGGCATGTCCGTGGAAGTCCAGGCAAACACATCAGAGTTGTTTTGGAGGAACTGGATAAACTTGTACCGAATTTCCCCGGTCAAGAGGGATCTTGTTCCCTCATAAAAAGGGAGAGAAAAGGGGAGAAAATTCCCCACGGCTAAATAGTCCTCACGTGTTAAACACGTGAGCGCCTATGTGTAAAGCATGAGAACACAAAAAAAAAACATCGGGGTCACGTGTTAAACACGTGAGAATACCCTTTTGAAGCATTAGCTTCAGATAGAGTTAAACTCTATGCATAGAATTAAATTCTATTTTTGTATGCAAAGCATATGAGCATTAAGAGTAAATGGCCAAAGGCTAAATTGACCTCACGTGTTAAACACGTGAGCGCCCATATGCAAGGCATATGGGCACTAAATGAGAGAATCTAAATAACCATTACGTGTTAAACACGTGAGAACGCCTCCTTATGTAGAATTAAATTCTACTCTTGGGAAATACTTTCCAGGATTTTTCTAAAAGAGAATGATCCTCTCTGTTAAATAGGAAACCGTTGGATAAAAATTCCAATGGTGATTAAGCATAGAATTAAATTCTATTGGGGAAGAATATTTTCTGTTGAACAGAAATTTGGTGGATCAAAGATCCAATGAGATGAAAAATATTTCCTATATCTTTCTAAACAGAGAAAGATTATGCTCTGTTAAACCGAGCACCCTTGGATTAAGAATCCAATGTGATAAAAATATCACCGTTCAATAGAATAAAATTCTATATATTGGAAAATAATGTCCCAATTTTGTTAAAACAAGAAAACAAATTCTGTAAGACAAAACCACTTGGATCAAAGATCCAACGGTGGGTAAAATTCCCCAAACAGATTTTGCGACCAATAAAATCAATTGGAATCTCTCAATAAGAGATTTTAATTAACAAACTTACCTCCACTATATAAAGGACCCGAGACTTCAAGTCTCGCACACGGACAGAAGCTTCTGCAAAACAAAATACAGTAAGCTCTTGAAAGAACAGAGAATTTAATTCTCAAAGAAGAAGACTCTCCTCCGCAAAAAACCCTAGGTAAAGAAAACACAGAGATCACAATATCTCTTTTTATCTATATAAGGGTTTAACCCTTCTAAAAGAACTTAGTTCTTTCTCTGGATCAGAGATCCACAAGACAAGTCTCCCACAAGTTGAAAATTTAATTCTCATCAGGAAGATCTTGCTCTTGAGAATCAAAGTTTCAGAAAAGAACTAGGTTAAAAAGAAAGAAAAAGAAAAGAACACATGCTTTGGGAATTTAGATTCCTCCAAAATTAAGATTTAACCCTACATAAAGAACTTGGTTCTTATGAAAAATAAAAGAAGAACTTAGTTCTCCAATAAAAAAAAATGATGATGATCCAAGATCTTCAAAACAGAAATCTTGATATTCATCAATGACTAAAATGCCATTAACAAAGATTAATATCTCTAAAAACAAGAAGAACTTGGCGTCTCATGTGAAACACACGTAAGTAAAATTAGTGCTTAGCACTATTATAGTGCTTCACGTGTTTCCCGCGTAAGTGCTTAAAACAAACAAATAAAGCAAAGAAAGAAAAACTAAAATGTCTCACGTGTTTCCCACGTGAGCGTCCAAAGAGAAAAGAAAAATTCCTTTGTGTTGATTAGGCAGCCACCAAA
The DNA here is from genome assembly GCA_030015575.1 of Agapanthus africanus. Classification (NCBI taxonomy): domain Eukaryota; kingdom Viridiplantae; phylum Streptophyta; class Magnoliopsida; order Asparagales; family Amaryllidaceae; genus Agapanthus; species Agapanthus africanus. The sequence continues at coordinate 672,865,601 of JASDDO010000022.1, read as the reverse complement.
TAAAGCAGCCCAGCACCCTAAAAATAAAGCAGTCACGTGAAATACACGTGAAACACTCTCGGAAACCCAAAATCCGACACCTCACATGATTCACACGTGAGTACCAGAGCTCTAGCCAAGTGCTTAGCACTTATGTCAAAAAAGGGGATGAGCAAACAAAACCTGAAATCAATGCTCAGCACTCACGTGATTCCTACGTAAGTGCCATGCAAAGTAATTAGCACTCTATATTTGTCACACCCCACTTCCCAATGTATGGAAGCAGGTACGTGACGAGGCCGCGACGTATTTATTTCGAGAAGGTCATTTTCCAGAATAAATATGCTAAGTGTAAAATAAGCAATATAAAATGATAAGAGAATAAATATGAGATTTAAAATTCAACAATTTTATTTACATTCAACTTGATTCATTTACAATACATGTGTAGGGTTACTAGGCACTGTCACAAGGGTCTATAAGGCATCAACCATGCCTGATTTAAAATTTAGACGTGCCGAACAACCTAAAGCGAGGATCTTTACTAGATAATTAGGGTTAAACATGCAAGTAAACACCTTTACATCTTAGAGAGAGGGATTACAACTTTTGTAGTCCGCTCCTTCGCTTCATAAGCTCCGAGTAGTATTCCCTTCACCGCGATCCATGATCTCCTGGACTCAAGAGAAGCTCCACAACCCGAATGATCCATGCTTGCTTGAAGTCTTCCTTTTCTAAGAAGATATACCTTGAAATTTCTTTAACTCAAGCTCTCACTTACTAATCAAGTATTAATGAAGTGAACACCCTAATCTAATTGGCTAGATTAGATGAGGATGATGAAGTAGGAATTATGCTCTTTTTTGTTTTGAAGATCTCACACTAATTCATCACAAAATCAAAAGCAAGTGAGCTTATTAAGGAGGAAGAAGAAGATGATTTCTTTTGTAATGAATAATGAAAAGTTACTCTCCTTACAAATGAACCTTGAGTTAATAATATGAATCATTAACTCATGTAGAGAGTTTACTAGGGTTAAGGGTTTGGGTTGGGTTAAAAAATATTTTCAAAATATCAACACATAATATCTTTGCATAAAACAAAACAAAAGCTTCTAGAAGCTTCAAGAAAAGACTAACCCAAATCAAACCCTAACCATATTTAATCTCCACTAATCATGTTGCATTTGTAATCATAACTTGTTACAATATTATATATCACATATATAATATATTTTTGTAACAAAAAAAATAATACAGTTAACATATATCGCATATATATCAATGTATTATCAGGTGAGAAAATGAATCAATAAAGAGAGCCAATATTAGATAATGTAATGTAATATATCACATATATAATTATACATTAAATTATCGAATCAACGCTTGATCCGACAATCCGGCTATATCGCATATAACCGACTAATATATCATGTACCGATTTATCGAATCAACACTTGACCCGATGACCCGGCTGATATCAAATATCGCGAGAATAGAATACGATATCTCATATCGTATTATTCTCGGTCCCGCACATATCACATATGTGCTCCTACTCCGTTTTCCCAGAGTCAAGAAACCTCTGTGTAGGACTCTAAAGAATCGTCAATACGCCGGCAGTAGGTGATGATCATATCAAACACCCACAAGCTGCAAGCGGTCAGCTAAACGTAACAGCCACCCAGGTATTGAGCGATCAGAAGATCAACAAGTAAGCCTGTACATTCTCCTGTGAAACCAATCAGTAACACTACCGTACAGTCCGGTCTCTTCGTCTGATATGTCACATATCCAGTCAAGGGGTGGTAAACATCAGACCCCAGTAACCGATAAGTCGTGTCGATGTGAGGCTCATAACAGGTCGAGAACCTACTGATAACACTTACCAGTAGTACTCTATATCCGCCCTGGCCAGGGACTTCCAGTTATAGCCAATCGAACACAGCACAACATCAACTCCGTATACCGGGAGAGACGAATCCCCTCCTATCGCTCATTGCCTCCATGTGATTCGCGACTGTACCCAAAAGCCACCATTTTGCACGCCCTCTTGGATGTGGTAAGGTGGAAATCAAAGCACAGTGGGAATCACACAAGACTCTATGACGATCTCGGGTCTACAGACTACCCTGTACCAGTGTCTCCAGAGAACTGCCATCTGACGTGAGGTATAATACCATCTGGGAGTTCTCGGCGAGTCCGTTCAGTGTACCCAGTCTCCACTGAGCACCCGTACACCATCTTTGATGTCAAACACCGATGGATATGGGATCATCCATCGCCCATCATATGGGTCAAGATGCGTATACGCTAGTCTACTCTGGTGTATCGATGCCCTGTCTCGACACACCCTCGACTAGGAACAATTACAGGATGTACTCATAGACTACCGTGGCCCCACCAGTATGATCTCATCATAGTCCCAGTAGTCGAGTACATATCCTAAGGGCTTTATCAACATGTGAGAGCAAGACAGTAAACTAATATAAATCAACATGTTAAGATAAAGTGAAACCAAATAGCATACTATCATGTCGAGCAAGAAAGTCCTCTCTATATATATCCAAGCATCCACTATAATATACATCAAATGTACAATAATGGCCTCTAGGGCATATACATAACTAACAATCTCCCACTTGCACTAAGGCCAGCTGTTGTAGTATCTCATACCTAACATCTCGAAGAGTCTCTCAAACTGTGTCTGAGGAATGGCCTTCGTGAGTGGATCCGCAGTGTTGTCCTTCGTATCAACTCTCCTGACCTCGATCTCCCGGCGATCAACTATCTCCCGGATCAGGTGATACCGCCTCAGAATATGTCTGGACTTCTGATGGGACCTGGGTTCCTTGGACAAAGACACAACTCCATTGTTATCGCAATACAAAGGTATTGGATGCTCAATGGACGGAACCACACCAAGTTCAGTGATGAACTTCTTTATCCAGACAGCCACTTTTGCAGCATCGTTGGCAGCGATGTATTCAGTCTCCATCGTCGAGTCTACAATGGTTTCCTGTTTGGAACTCTTCCAACACACCGCCCCTCCATTGAGGGTAAAGACAAATCCCGAGTGCGACTTAGAGTCGTCCTTATCACTTTCGAAGCTTTAATCGGTAAAGGACTCCACCTGGAGTTCTCCGTTACCATACACCAAGAACATCTCCTTAGTTCTTCTCAAGTACTTGAGAATGTTCTTCACAGCTATTCAGTGACTCTCTCCAGGATCTGCTTGATACCCACTCACTATACTTAGTGAGTATGCTACATCGGGTCTGGTACATAGCATCACATACATGATAGAGCCTACTGCCGAAGCATAGGGTATCCCTTGCATGCGAGCTCTCTCCAAATCAGTCTTGGGAGACATCTCTTTGGAGAGAGTGAGTCCAGAGATCGTGGGTAGGTTCCCACGCTTGGATTCTTCCATACTAAACCTCTTTAGTATGGTGTCAATATACCTGGATTGGGACAATCCCGGTATCCGTTTAGATCTATCTCTATAGATCATTATTCCCAGTATGCATGAGGCATCACCTAGATCTTTCATTAAGAATCTTTGTGATAAGAAAAGCTTGACTGATTGCAGCATAGGAACATCATTTCCTATCAAGAGTATGTCATCCACGTACAATACGAGGAAGACAACCTTACTCTATGCAACCTTTTTATAGATACAAGGTTCATCTACGTTTTTGATGAAGTCAAACTCTTTGACTACAACATCAAAGCAGATGTTCCAACTCCTTGATGCTTGCTTTAACCCATAAATGGATTTAAGCAGCTTGCACACCTTTCCGCTGCTCCCACTATCTACGAAGCCCTCTAGCTGAGTCATGTATACGCACTCCTCTAAATCACCATTTAGAAAGGCGGTCTTAACATCCATCTGCCAGATTTCGTAGTCATGGTATGCAGCAATGGCAAGTAAGATCCGGATGGACTTAAGCATAGCCACTGGAGAAAAGGTTTCGTCATAATCCACACCTGGTTGTGGACGAAAACCCTTTGCAACAAGTCCAGCTTTGAAAGTCTCCACTTTTCCATCAACACCAAGTTTCTTCTTAAAGATCCATTTGCTCCAAATGGGTTTTACCCCTTCAGGAGCAACTTCCAAAGTCCATACTTTGTTGGTGTACATGGATTCCATCTCAGATCGCATTGCATCCAGCCACTTCACAGAGTCACCACTCATGATGGCCTGCTCGAAGCTAGTCGGGTCATCATCTTTCATGATGCAATCCTCGCTCCCACCATCAACGAGAAAACCGTAGTATCTCTCAGGTGGATGAGAAACCCTACTAGATCGGTGGAGAGGCTGGGGTTCGTTGGGTACTACTGAATGCTCTGGTTCTAATAAATCATCATTTGTAGTTTGTGGTGCTGGAACTTCTTCCAGCTCTACCACTTTGCCACTAATTTCTTTTGCAAGAAATTCCCTTTCCAAAAAGGTGGCATGTTGAACAACAAACACCTTTTGTTCCTCAGCGTGGTAGAAAAAATATCCTTGAGAATTCTTTGGATATCCCACAAACTTGCAAAGAACTGATCGTGCCTTGAGCTTGTCTGGATTTTGCCTTTTGACATAGGCCGGACAACCCCATATCTTAACTTGTTTAAAATATGGTCTCTTCCCACTCCATATCTCATATGGTGTGGTGGGTACAGATTTAGATGGAACTAGATTCAATAAGTATATGGCTGTCTCAAGCGCATACCCCTAAAAGGAAATAGGTAACTCAGCTGTACTCATCATAGAGCACACCATATCTAATAGGGTGCGATTCCTCCGCTCCGATACACCGTTGTGCTGTGGTGTATATGGAGGAGTAAGCTGAGAGAAAATCCCATTTTCTTTTAGATAGTTTAGAAACTCATTGCTTAAGTATTCTCCTCCTCGATCAGATCGTAGGATCTTAATACTTTTGCCAGTTTGGTTCTCTACTTCGTTTTTATATTCTTTGAATTTCTCAAAAGCTTCAGACTTGTGTTTCATCAGGAACATATGTCCGTATCTTGAGAGATCGTCAGTGAATGTAATGAAGTAGGAAGAACCATTCCTGGCATGTGTAGACATGGGACCGCATACATCACTATGTATCAGTTCCAAGAGTTCTGTAACTCTTACTCCGTGTCCACTAAACGGAGTTTTGGTCATTTTGCCTTTGAGACATGAATGGCAAGTTTCATAAGATGATTATTCGAACGGATTCAAATATCCTTCCTTATGTAACTTCGCTAGCCATGTCGCATTGATATGACCTAGTCTACAATGCCATAAGAAGGATTCGTTCATTTATGAACTTTTCCTCTTGTTTGTGTTTTGTATATTAAAGACTGTAGTTTGATTGAGAACGTATATGCCATTATGTAACGAGCCTGATCTGATCAACTTTTGATCTAGGAAGATGTTCATAACATTATCCTGTATTACAAAATTATATCCTTCTTTACTTAATAAAGAAACTGATATAATGTTTCACATCATGTTCAGTATATAATAGCACTCGTTCAGAATCAATGTATTACTACTTGGTAATACTAGGTGATATTCGCCAACTGCTTTGGCTGCAATATTCGTACCATTCCCAACTGTTACGGAATGATCACCATTTCCCAGTTCTCTACCTTTACGTAGCCCACGTAATAAATTACATATGTGGGATCCCGATCCGGTATCTAATACCCAGGACGTAGAGTGAACTGAGAAACAGTTCTCGATAACAAACACACCCGAAGAAGATGCATCAACATGCTTGTTCTTTGTTTGGGCGGCGTGAGAATCTAGATATTCTCCTATTCCCTGCTCAGTCTTATAACACTTATAAGAAAGAACGGGACCAACGTTCCCCTGCTCAATATAATAAGCGGGTTCAGTCAATACATCAATATTATTATCTTGATTAAGGCCTGATATGGTCGCTACCTGGAGAGAGAGAGAAGGAAACACTTTAGCATATGCTCTTGTAAGATTAGATTGGTTATTATCTTATCTAATCAGGATGTCTCCCACTGTTTTTATCAAATCTTCCTTCAAACCCTAAAAGGAAAGACTAGCAGGGATTAATTACACCTTACAAGTTCGCCAATCTTTCAGCCAGATCAGTGTTGGTACTTTGAGGGAGGTTCTCCGTGCTTTCGCACGGACCTAATTAAAATAAACCTCGTTTTCCTAGAGGCATAATCCCGTTAACACCTTTCTAGTCACCTACTTGATCGGCTAATTGTCTTGTGTAAAATTCTCCCAGGAGTAACTTTTACTCACAGTGGGTATCGGGATCCAACTATCTCATAGGAGGTATGCAATCTCATTGCAAATTTCAACACTTGAAATTCCCGATAATATTCTGCCCCTAGCATCTTTGACCTTGACTAAGTCAACAAACCATAAATCGCAAGTCAAGTTCAACTCGTACATTTCCCGATTGAATTAAACCCACCCGTATGACCCTTGACTAAGTCAACAAGGCCGTACGACTACCCTAATCCAATCGCATCTCATGCTTTAGCAGATAAACACTATTTAGCTACCGTACACTACGCCTTGACTAAGTTAACAAACATAGCACGAATACTTTATTTATCTGAAATGACGGAGGGCTACGCAGGTTTTTTCAGAAAACCCATGAGCGTAATGAACTTGATATCATTGTAGAAACAAGTGATTTTGAAAAGGAGTATTTTTTAGGCTTTTCTAGTTTCGCTAAAGAGGTCACTCCAGGTGAAGGGATCTCGGCTCTTTCCCCATCGAATAAGGTGCAGGGTATATCATATATACCGCTGTGCAAAGCAAGAACTATAGAAGCTGTCAAAAACTAAACAGCAAGTTTGTAGCATTTGCCAGTTTTGCCAAAGAGGTCACTCCCGGTGAAGGGATCTCGGCTCTTTCCTCATCGAATAAGGTGCAGGGTATATCACATATACCGCTGTGCAAAGCAAGACTGTAGCTACCCCTTTTATAAAGTTTTGATTCTACAACATCTTTTAGGTTTCTTTTCTTTTATTAATCTCATTAATAAAACCCATCAATTATGCTTCCTATGCATCATAGAAGAAACGAAAGCTGCAATATTTATATATCATATATATAGTATAAGCATTTGTCTCAGGCAGTAATATGATCTCATCACAGAACATTGCAGCAGAAGATAACATATGAAATATTGGATATACTAGGACGTTCGTGTTTTATATCGAGCCTGTATAAAACACGGATTCCACGGTCGCAATGAATAGCCAAACCCACATCCCTAGACCCCTACGAGAGCGGCAAGCAACACTGCCAATTCTAGGGTTAGGAGACCCGGTCTCGACTCCTCGAGATGGCCTCCTACTGGACCCTAGAACCCGGTTACTTGTGCTCCCCTCCTTGGGTCTACCTAATGCGGAAAAGTAAATAATATATAATGGTGATATCATCCTCATCCCGGAAGTGCCCCAATAAAAGAATATTATATACAATGAATTTTACATGAATGAAAATAAAAACCCTCATCTTACATAAAACCCCGACTATTCAGAACACGACGATCCAATATAACATATCACAGCAACACATAATATCTCATAAATCAACGTAAGCAAGTATGCGTATCCCGATTGTCGTTGATGTATAGCAACAAAGCCGGCGATACACCACATACTACGCTTACGGTCACAAAAAAGAAAGTGTAAAACTACAACATTTGGAATCCACAATCACTTTAGACATCATAAATCCGAAATATCACATACTTCGCATTTCATGCCTAACTATATGAATTCCACATATTGTATCACATTCCAGAAAAATAGACAATATTAAACTTTTCCAAGTAGGGTAAGTATAGTGAACATGTAACATGGCCGTGTAGGGTAAGTATAGTGAACAAGTAGTGAATCTAAGTGTGTTAACAGGTCTCTACTTGGGTATACTAATTTATGTAAGTTTAAGAGTGAATGTCCACCAATCTCAAGAGTGTTCTCGAACCCAACAGGCTGTAATCCAGGGGTAAGGAACCACGAGCCCGAATCAAGTGTTAGTAATGGGACTTCGACCGTCGGTGAAGTCTTCCAAACTCAACAGGCTGTAATCCATGAGTAAGGAAACACGGACCCTCATGATAGCTTGCTTGTGTTAATAGACATGGATTGATGATCTAGGGGGACTCCTGAGATTTTGTTGGATTCAAACATGAACTACCCCAGCACCCCGTGTATACTAAGTTACAGCTAAATTTACCAGCCTTGCTTGAATCCATGAATACATCAGTTTGCAAGATAGAGTTCATGTATATATCAAGTATTCATATCAAGTATTCATGTATTCATGTCAAGTTGTATTCATGATTCGAGTCAAGTCAAGTTATGTATTCAAATTTGAGTTCACGTATTCAGGTTCATGTTCAAGTATGCATGCTAGACTTTGGGTTCATGTTTGAATTGGATTCTGACTTGAGTTTGGATTCAAGTTCATGATCAAGTATTCATATTTGGTTTTAGATTTAGATTTGAGTTTGGATTCAGGTTTGATTTAGATTCAGACTTGAGTCAGACACTTTAAACTGATTTAGATCTTGAATTAGGTTTAGCAGTTATCGGTAACTACTGCACATGGACGGCAGGATTTATGTCTTTTTCCAAGACAATTACCATTGATAACACCGTTAAGTTTTTAGACCTTAAATAGGCAATCACCCACTTTCTCCGGCTCCCTAAGGCTCAAGAGAATTGATCCCGCTTAAACCTATATTAACTAAGTCCTTAACAGTGTTTTATATAATTCGATGGGGTTTTATGAAAAATATTTTTAATTTATATTTTCAAAATAAACTCGAGAAATTATTTATATTATTTAGGGTTTCCATGAATATGAATTTTAAGAATTTGAAGTATTTTAGTGATAATAGTTTAGCTTGGATAGTTCATGTTATTTTACTATAAAGCTTGACTTTTGTTGGTATCTTGATGGTATTTTGATGAAACTTGTAATTCTTTCCTTTGAAAAAATATAAGGTTATTATATTTTGAAAAACACATGGATTTGTAATATTTATATAATTATAAAAATTAATTTTTTTTTATTAAGTAGAAAATTACGTTTTTCTTAAAAAGCGTATTAAAAAACCTTTCGAGACCAAATGCTCCGTGAGGAGGTCTGCATCTCGCTCTACTAGTCCAAAGATGTGCAATAATCTACACCATCCAATAGCGGGTTCCCCAAATTGGTTGTAGAGGCATACTCGCAAAGAGTTTTGAAATACAATTCCAAAAGAAAACCGGGTTTTTATACTAAATGGTATTTTCTTGTAATAATCTATTTGTAACAACAAAATACGTTCACAGAGTATCGTGCTATAGAAACCATGTGTGTTTGTGAGGAGTAGGTCATTACCCCGTGAATTTTTCCTAAAGGTATAATAACCAAAAGTACTAAAAGATGAATATATGAAGTTCATGGTATTTTAGCGTAAAAGTTAATTTCAAGTGATTTTTTATGGAATTCTAGGTTACAAATTATTCTAAACTTTTATAATAGTGTTGCAAATATTGTGTAAAAGTTGGATGAATAATATGTAAGTAAAAAGGTGAGTTTTTAAGGTTTAGAAGATTGACATCGGTATTAACTCCACTTACCAATATTTGTTTTGAAAAGATATTTCAAAGAGGAATAAGAGAGATTGAGAGGGACTTACAGTTGGATTTTGTTAAGAAGAGAGCGAGGAAGAGGTTGAGGTCGTTATGGCATCGCTGGATCACCAGAATTCGCTTCGATCATCACCGGAAGTTGATAGCTTGCCAACTCCACTTCTACCTCACTTGTACTTGAGAAAATATGAGAGTTTTGACTAGAATTTTCAGAATGAGGAAAGGCTAGAGCATGTGGTAGTATTTATAGTGTGGAATTAGGGTTTTGGAATTAAAAGAATGAATTAAAATACATTAAAATGTGATAAATTGGGAAAATGAGGGGTCTCTGTTTGATTGCAGAGTAATCAAACAGTGCAGGGGAGTTAGGGATAGGGTAAACGACTTGTGTGCAAAGCCCGGGCATTATTTGCCAAGGGCGGTCCGTCGGTGCCGGCCAAACCAATCATCTCGCCAGTCGTTTGGTGGTTTCAGGCCGGCGGATTTGAGCCACGTATACTCTTCTGTGTTTACAACATTGTGCACATGTTTATTTTCTCTGTCTTTTCATTTTTATGTGCATTGCACGTGTAAACTATTGGGCTTCCAAAAAGTTTAAAAGAAAATTCATAAAAATATAATGTGTCTAAGTGGATTAGAATACAGGGGCTACGTCACAACAGTGTAAGGCTTTACCAATGAGCTACATGTTACTTCTTGCTGTTCTTAAACAAGATATACTTATAATTTGTACTCAGGCTTGCAAACTCCTTTCTGTACATTAAAAAGAAAAATTTTGTACAAAAAATTCAGAGTCGTTACAATATTCGATCAAAATGACTAAAGTGCGTAGCACTGATTTGGCAGCGCCCATATCTGAGCGCCTCACATGTTTCACACATGAGCGCCAAAGAAAATTAGTGTTTAGCACTATAATAGCGCCTCACGTAAAAAACACGTGAGCGCCAGAAAAGATTAGTGCTCAACACTATTCCAGCGCCCCACGCGAAACACACGTGAGCACTATATATATATATATTAGTGCTTAGCATTGCTGGGTAGTATAGAGATCCAATCTCAGCTCAAATTAGCTAAGTTTCCTGAGGTTAAATCCCTTTGATTTTAAATCAACCGAGCCCATATTGCTCATGATTTCCAAACTGATCTTAGTCTCAAACATGACTAATGACCTCTTACTGATGATATCCAAAATAATATTCATCCCATATCTCCTAAGCTAATCTTAGTCTCAGATATGACTAACAATTCTTAGGTCCACCACAACCCATTTTCCCCTCAAATATGAGATTTTGTCCAAGGGTACATCTTTCCACGCCTCTGATATATGTCGTTGTAATTTCTCAAAGTCTTCAGAGAGGTGGCGGGTCCTGACAACCAGCAACTCCTTTCATCATACATTGATGAACTTCCAAATTGACGTGTACATCTCAAATCGGATCGCGTCCCCAATTGGGCGCATTCTATATCACCATCATTCACTCCGCCACGTAACAAATACACGTGTGCGCAAGATGAACTTTGGACCGAAATGTTCTTAAACTAATATTCGTCCCCAAAACGGGAATGTTGGACCGAAATTTCCTTAAACTAATAGTCGTCCCAAACATGACGATAATGGACCGAAATATCCTTAAACTAATATTCGTCTCCAAAATGGGAATGTTGGACCGAAATGTCCTTAAACTAATATTCGCCCCAAACATGGCGATAATAGACTGTGATATCCTTAAACTAAAACAATTGGGTCCAAATGCTCATATGTTTAAGTCGATCTTAATCTCAAACCAGATTAACGGTCCTTAAATAAATCAAACCCAAATTTAAAATATACGGATTTGGACTAATCCGTGCCCTACGGGCGACGACAAAAAATAGTCCTGGTATATAATCCACGGGCAATCAAATCAAACAAAAACACACACAGACACGAAGTGAACTGCCGAAGTAGGAGAAAGTGGTTATCGCAAAGCGATAACGTAATTAACTGCAGGGGCTTGCGCATGCAGGGAAAAGCGTCCCCACAATCGAAAACCCCTCACAAATGAGGGAGAATCTGATGAAGTCTGCTACAACGGTCGCATCTATCCAAGCCTTCGATATACGGTGTCATAAATCAACTTGGTATCTTCGGAGAGGTGGGTAGATAAGTCCAAATAGCGTCTGCCCCCAGATTCAGGCCTGACGTCCCAACGTCTCGGTCCTGTCTTTTGGCGGAGAACAAAGATGATCTGTACGGTTCAGCTGTTGTCTCCCTCCTTGAGGGGGGCCTCGGACAAGGTCTCCACCGGGGAACCCCGGATCTCCTTCTCGTCATCATATGTATCCAACGATTCCCGAGGGTCACACAGTCCTTCGGATATATCAACTTCTTTATCCTCGGGGACCGTTGTGGTGAGGCACACCCTAGCGATTTGATGATCTCCGTAAGCCCGGCCTATCCCCCATCGTCCAGAGGAAACTTGAGCACGAGGTGGTAGGTCGAGATCTGAGCTTGGAGGGTGTTCATCTCAGAAAACTGCATTTTAATACCACTCATTCATTATCTGTTTTGTTATATATCGGTACCATTAACCAGTGTCTGCTCAGTAAATACAGATTACAGGTATTCATGACAAAATACTGGAAACACACTTAAATTCACGGATATGACATTTGTGAGCCGACGCTGCAATCATAATAGAAAACTGATCGATATCCAAAGAGTTCTTTTGCAACAAATAAAGTGTACAAAATTTTGGTCCAACACAATACAAGTGTGCACATAATTCTTTGGCACATGGACCATGGTGAGGCTTCCTTGGCAGAACAACTTGTCCAAGTAGGGCACAAGTGAGTATGATGTGTAATAAATGCTAAAAGAAGTGATGTGATTTAAAGCATCAAGTTTCCCTCCAAGACTACTGAGTATAACCCAAGCTGATATGAAGAAATTAAACATAACCAGTGGACTTGTTGAGTGCACTCGAGACCACCACACCAATACGAGCCCAATTGCCCAAGATTGGACCGGCGAAAACACCAATATACCCGATTCCGCCGGTCCTAACTTGCCCAAAGAGCCCAATTTTTCTTCTGGCTATCCCTTGTTGTCACATCATCCTTATTATATTGTTTGTTTATTCTTATTTTGTGCCTATAAGTACCAGATCAGTGAGCAAGGGATAGGAGAGACTTGGATACACTTTTGAGCTATAGTTTAATTCTTGTTTTCATTTTCATTTTGAAGCTTTGTACATAGTAGCTAGTTTACCTTGAGTTCTTTGCCTTCTATTGATCTTGCAACGTCTTCATTGAGCTTGCAAGTTTAATTTTTGGTTATTGAACTCATGGTTTGTATCATCACTTGAAGTTAATAAAGCTTTCATTTTGCACTTGGGTTCTTAGTATTCCTTTTCTATCTCTTTTACTTACTTGCAATTTAATTTCTTACCATTTACTTACTTGCAATGTTGCGTTATTCCTTTTTTATCATTTCATTTGCTCTTTCTTTTTGTTGTTTTGATGGTTTGTGAATAATGGTGTTGTTAGGAAAGAGAATGATATTGTAAGTTAGAAATTCCATTTGCTCATTTCCTTAGCCTGATTTTTGCCAATTGAACTCTGCCAAAACCTTACGCAAGCGCTCCTTTAGGCACCCTACCCTACCAAGGTATCGGAGATCCCTAACCATGACCGGTTGCGTTCGGTTTGGCCGGAGGCGAAAGTCAAGAGACAAGAACGGACGGACAAGGGTCAATAAGCCAGATTTCACAAATATCGTGCTTAAGCACCCTAATTCACGTTGTTGCCGATTGCTCTGGCTTCAATAGTCAAGCTCGGCACAAAGAATTGAGTACGGACTTCCCTAACTTACACTAACCTATCTCTATTCCTAATAACTTATAATTTGAATATACAACACTTAGGTTAGAAACGAACAGTTTCGACCCTTGCTTAACTCGTGATAACAAGAACGTAAAACGCACCATCTCCCCGCGGACAACCCGTACTCATCACGGCTAGCTATACGCGACGCCGTCTTGATTGCGGTTAACTTTAGAACTAAACACGACACGCGAAAAGCGTGTCAACCAGAGGGTGTCACGTCCCGCTTTCCAAGATGCGCAGACTACGGCACGTGACAGAGCTAACCATGCCACCTGTGGCTTGGAATCATCCCTCTACAGTCACATTATGACTGTCTATAGGATATCAAGAACAGTAAAATATAAAATCTATCTAGTACATGTCCATTTGCCACAGTAAATAGAGTCAAAAAAATGCATAAGCGGAAACGAATCAAATCCAATAAACAACATCTGAAACATGTCCCAATATGGGCTCACATCAAGGAAATAAAACTGCGGAAATAAACTAAACTAAACATCTCTAAATACACGATCAATTCCTCATCGATCGGCTTGATGGTTAAAGTACTCTCGATCTGCCTGCGACAAAGGTAAAGGAACCGAGCCATGCAAAACCCAGACGTCAATGCGTCATAATATAAAAATAACAGTAATACTCCAGGATATGATGATATAAGTAAACCTGAATATAAATAAATAACACCGATATAAACAGTGAGCTATGTGTATGTATGGGTGTGTGATGTGTATCCTAGATCTGTGCTTCTAGGTTATCTATTCTAAAAGTCTTTGAAATCAATTAATGTAATCCTCATCATAACCCAACAGTATATATCACGTTCATTCCCTACGGGACCACGGTAACAGTATTTATTCCGTAACGCCCGGAAACACAGCAAACAAGTAATTATTCGGCAACGCCGGAAAAATGGCAATCAAGTAATTATTTCGTAATGACCTGAAAAATGGAAAATACGTAATGATTATTCCATAACATCCAGAAAAACGGAAAACAAGTAATTATTCCGTAACGTCCGGAAAAACGACAAATAAGTAATAATATCCTCTTGAGTTACGTTTCGGTTACATTCTTGATTTCTTCTTTTTCCCCAGGTTTGTGTTCAAGTCAGGTATTGCCAATATAGATCTAATGCCAACACAGGATCAAGTATGTACAGTTCTTGTCTATGCAGACAACAAGTCACGTCCGTCAGGACAACACGTCAATATTGTTGGCATTAGTAACAAGATCCAAATAACAAGTCAAGTAGTATGTTGTGGACATGTCACGTGATGTATATGTATCAAATAGATATCTAATGTGAAACTGTAAGCAGTATCGAAATATGGCTAATGCAAGGATGCATATGTATCTATCTGTAATAACCAGTATATATCCATTACCAAGTATGATGCAAACTAGGTAGCATGTTGTACTAATGTTGTAGTATAATGATATCATGATGTTCTGGCATGCAATCAGATATGCTATTATCGGCACGGATACGAACGGATAACGTAACATTGTAAATCGGTAATAGTTGATGAATAATAAAGCACATGTATTATTTTATTCATATAGATATTGATATAGTAATATAGCATGTTGCAAGTTAAACTTGCCTGATGGGATCTCACGACTGGTTACGGATGTTACGTCCGATGTCGGAATAATGTCGCGATGCACTTCACGTGTGTGCAGGACTGGACCTGGCTGAACAATGACCTGACGCGATGACTACGCTGAATGATGACGATGACTGGGTCGTCCGGATCATCGGCAACGCGTGCGACTCCGACGAGACGATCAAGAACCGATCAAGAAAGAGAAGTAAGAAAGAGAGAAGAGGAATGGGGCTGTTGCGTCGAGTTCTGGTGTTGAGTTAAGAGGACAGAGAAAAGGGGCGAGGCGATGTCTTGACGATGACGATGGATGTCGTCGGCGACGAGGTGGCTATGGCTTTTCTACGGTTGCTGTTCGAGAATGCAGGGTTGATGGTGGTGGTGTCGGGAGTTGGAGAGGGAGGTGGGGAGACGACGGCGAGGTCGGTGGTGATCGGCGGTGAGGGATGCAGGCGTCGGCGTCGGGGTTCTTGGGTTGCAGGGTTGGGGTCGTCGGGTGGAGATAAGTGCAGGGCTCGGGGATGGAGAGGGGAGAGGAGGTGGTGAGGGTGAGGTCAGGATGAGGTCAAGATGGTGAGGTGATCGGTGGCAAGGGGTTTCTCGAGTTGCTGCAGGGGGAGGTCGTTGGGTTTGCTCGGGGTTCGTGGGTTCTCGGGGAGAGGAGAAGAGAGGTGGAAGCGGAGGTGGCGAAGCTTGTGATAAGGGTGGCGAGGGTGAGGAGGCGGGGACGACGAGGTGAGGGAGCGGGCTAGGGTTTAGGTTAGAGTTTACGTCGCGAGAGGGAGGAGGAATGAGAGGAAAGAGAGAGGTGAGGGTAATTGTTAATTTATATAAATAAATATATATATATATATATATATATATATATATATATATATATATATATATATATATATTAAGAGAGAGAGAGACAGCATGCGAGAAGAGAAAGAGAGGCTGAGAGATACAAGAGATAGAGAGAGAGAATAAGAATTATTTATTTAGTTAATATATATATATATTTTAAGAAAAAATATTATAATATATTTTATAAGATTATACAGCTAATATCAAAATACTCCGAAAAATACCCGGGTCTCTTCTAAAAATCTAGTTTTAAAATATAGATAATATACGTACAAGACAACACCATAATGCGATATCCGGTTAATAAAAATGCATACCCCAAGAATGGATATACGTAAATATACGTAGCGATCCAAACGAGTCTGTTTTATCAATCTGGTCATGAACACGATATATGGATGTAAACATATGATATGGGGTATGATAACATGCCATGCTAGATATCAAAATATATTATCTGGCTATTATATGTATTATTAAAAGATATGCAGACACAAAAATATGTGATACATGTATATAGAATCTGGATGTGCACGGATCCTCTATACTAGCAAAAATATGACGTAATCTTGAACCATGATGGGTTTCAAGCATGCAGTTCGGGTCGGATATTCACCACAGATAACAAATGCATTATCCGCACCCAAAAACAATAATAATCAAGAAGTTGTCGCAAGATTGGAAAATATCCAAATAAAATATCGTATAAATGCACTAGGGTGTTACAGAGGGCGTTTAAAGTGGGGCGACCCAAGGGGATGTTATAAGATGAAGGAACCCGGGCAACGAGGAAACTCACCGACGTGGTTTGGGTTCCTTCAGCCACCCCAATGTTGAAAAGGAGAGTGATCATTCCATCGTCTTGGACTGAGTGATTAGTAAACCCGGAGAGAACGTGCGAAGTTGGTTGGAGATCGAATGGTTTTAACCGTATACGCTGGAAATAGTTATAAAATAGGATATCCACCGAGCTTTCCGAGTCAACGAGGATTCTCCGGACTTCGTACCGATTTACCCGGGCCATGATCACCAGGGGATCATTGTGCGAGATGGATAAGCCATGAAAGTCGTCCTCGGTGAAGGTGATGGGAGCACAACCTTCTTGCACTTCTTGGAGGGGGAGCAGCTAAGGTCATTGTTCACCGCCGAAAACCGGGAGGACAATCGTCTTGCCTGAATTTGGGGGCAGATACTATTTGGGTTTATCCGTCCATCTCTCCGAAGATACCAAGTTGATTTATGTTACCGTGTATCGGAGGTTTGGACGGATGCGGCCGTTGTAGCAGACTTCGTCAGATCCCCCCTCGTTTGTGAGGGGTTTTTGATTATGGGGACGCTCTTCCATGCAGACGCAAGCCCCTGAAGTTAATTGCATTACCGCGTAGCGAAAACCACTTTCTCCTGCTCCAGAAGGTCACTTTGTGTCGTGTATGTTTGTTTTATTTTTGGTTGCCCGTGGATTGTATACGGAGACTAATTTATGTTGTCGCCCGTAGGGTGGGGATTAGTCCAAATCCGTATTTTCTTAGATTTGGGTTTGGGTTCGTTTTATGGATCGTTAACCTCATTTGAGATTAAGTTCAACTTAAATGTTTGTTAAGGATACGTTAGTCTAATTTTTAGACTAAGATCTACTCAACAGGATTTTAGGATCATTTGGATCCAACGAAAGAGTATTTGGACTCTATCATTTTAGTTTAAGGACATTGCGGTCTGGTTTAAAGACATCGTAGTCTGGTTTAAAGACATCATACTCTGGTTTAAAGACATCATAGTCTGTGAGGTTTAAAGACATCGTAGTCTGGTTTAAAGACATCGTAGTCTGCATGGTTTAAAGACATCGTAGTCTGCATGGTTTAAAGACATCATAGTCTGCATGGTTTAAAGACATCATAGTCCAGTTTAAAGACATCGTAGTCTGCATAGTTTAAAGACACCGTAGTCTAGTTTAAAGACATCGTAGTCTGCATGGTTTAAAGACATCGTAGATTGTGAGGTTTAAAGACATCGTAGTCTGTGAGGTTTAAAGACATCGTAGTCTGGTTTAAAGACATCATAGTCTGTAGGGTTTAAAGACATCATAGTCTGTAAGGTTTAAAGACATCAAAGTCTGTAGGGTTTTGGTTTAACCATTTGGGGATGCACCAAAAGTTATTGGTCATTGGAACCCTCCATCTCTCTGAAGACGTTGAAGAATTACAACGACATGTATCAGAGGTATGAAGAGATGTACCCTTGAACCGATGTTGGTTGGGAAATCTATAGTCAGGTTTTGGACTAAGACCAATTAAAAAAATTGTGAGCACATGGGCTCGGTTAATCTGAATTAGAGACTTGTGGCCAACTTGGACTCAGCCCACTCAGTTTTGAATAAAATGTTGAACATTTTTTTGGACTCAGTCCCTTTTTATTCAACAATGCTGAGTATTGATTTGGGTTCTGACACTCTTTTTCTTTTTGTCTTTTATTGAGTGTTGAACACTTTTTATGGCGCTGGGGCTTTATTTACATAGCGCTTTGTATTTCCTTTGCGCCCACGTGTGGAGAACATGGAGCGTCTGGCGCTGAGCGCCAGACTTGGAGCGCTAAGGCGCTTCTTATAAAATAGCTCCCACGTGAGGAGCACGTGGAGCGCTTGGCGCTAAGCGCCAGACTTGGAGCGGTAAGGCGCTTCTTATAAAATAGCGCTCACGTGACGAGCACGTGGAGCGCTTGGCGCCAACCAATGCGCTAAAGCGCTTCTTTGGCAGTTCTGATCAATTTTGTGCTCTGAGAATTAAGTTCTCGTTTATAAGAGACTTTGTCTCGTGGATTTAAGAACTAAGTTCTTCTTTTTTATGAGGAGATGCTATGATCTCTTTTACTTTTGTGAAGGACTTTGTCTTATAGATCTGTGATTTGAAAATGAACTAAGTTCTTCTGATATGAGACTTAAACTCTCAGATATGGAGGAGATGCCATGATCTCTCTTCTTGCTGTTTACCTTGAGAAGAAATTGCTCCCGTCTTTGAAGTTTCTTGAAGTTTATGGGGAGGTTCCTCTCTACAAGACTTGAAGTCTTGGGTCCTTTATATAGGGGAGGCTGATTTGTTGAATCAGTTAAGGAAATCTCTCATTGAGAGATTTCTAATTGATTTAGGGATGTTTCCCACCATTGGATCTTTAATCCAAGGACTTCCGTTTTATAGAAGACATTTTTCTTATTTTTAACAAGATTGGGAAAATATTTTCCCATACATAACTTATTCTGTATCTTGGTGATTTTTAATCACCATTTGATCTTTGATCCAACGGTGCTCTGATTTACAGAGCACAATCTCTCTTGTTTGGAAAGATTTGAGGAGTATTTCCTCAACAGAATTTTATTCTGGAATTTTGTTGATTTATCATCTTTATTGGTTCCTTGATCCAAGGGTGGAGAACATTTAGTTCTAGCGCTAGCGCTCTCGTGCTTTGCACATGAGGCGCTGCCTCAAAGTTTTTGACTCTTGGCGCTAGCGCTCTCGTGCTTTGCACGTGAGGCGCTGCTTCAGAGTCTTTGACTCTTAGCGCTTGGCGCACTCGTGTTTTGCACGTGAGGCACTGCCTCAGAGTCTTTGACTCTTAGCGCTGGCGCTCTTATGAGGCGCTGCCTCATTTCAAATTTCAAATTTTGAATAGAGCTTTGCTCTCTGATTGGGGGAAACAAATGCCCCCCCACCGTTGCACTCGCGTGGCTCACACGTGAGTGCAGCGGTGGCAGCCTTTCTACCATTGGATTGTCTTGAAAGTTGGATCGACTTCCAGCGCCTATAAATAGAGCCTTTGGCCCTTGAGATGACTGTTTGTTCATCTTCTTTCTTTCTTGTTCTTTCTGAGAATTGAATTCTCTCTTCAGAGTATAGATCTCTGCCTCAAGAACTTTCTTTGTTCAAATATTTGGTAAGAATCATGTTTGACCCCATTAAACAGAGCTCTGCTCTTACTAGATCACAGATCTTCAAACCATTAATGAAAACAGAGCTTTGCTCTTCGTAGATCATAGATCTAAAGAAATCTTTTTTTGGGTTTCTTAACAGAGCCTTGTTCTTTCTTAGATCATAGATTTAAAGAGATCTTTTTTAGGGTTTCTTAACCCATTAATGAAGAACTCTTAGAGTTTCGTTTTACAGATCTTAAAGATCTCGGAGTTTTTAACTCAGTAAAAGCTTTGCTTTTTAGGGTTTTGATGGATGATTCCATCATTTTCACAGAGCATAGCTCTTTAGAATTTTTGGGGGAATTTGTATTCCCATCATCATTAATTTTGACAGATATCATTTCTATTGCAGAGCGCTGCTCTCGAGGGAGTTTAACTCCTTGGCCCGAGATGCTTCTCATTAAAGGAGAATCCTTTTAGGATTTTCTTTTTAATGAGTGACTGTCTCATCAATGATGAGCCGTCATCTTGATTTTTTAGGTCCCTCTTGGTCCCTTTCCACTGCATCGCAGTGTGGTACAAATTTAAAGTACCAAGTGTCAGAATTTGAACTGTAGTCTTGACAGCTAACTATTGTTCTTTTTCACGCAGGTACTATGTCTTTTGACACTTATTTTCCATTTGTTCGTCTGGAAAGCGCATTCCCTGATGCGCCCGTGGATAGGGAAGTCTTCGCATTGATCAAAGATCACGACCCGGAGCAAAAGTCTCTTCATTTATGGGAGTCGTGGTACAATCAAATCATCCGGGGCCGATGCAGCTTCTCTTGTGCGGTGCCTTCGAAGCCCATTTCGGCGATCCACTATGCCGACTCACCCCCAGTGAACTATGCCGTAGAGGAGGTCAACTGGACTTCGGAGGGTTGCCGTCAACCCTCTATGGCCACGATACCCGTATAGCCCGCCGATGGCTTTGGATATTCTGGGGTGGCGTATATGTCAAGGCGAGTCGCGCCCTTGGGGACAGTCGTACATGATAAGCATGACTCCTCGCCATCCAGCCGGGTACTTACAGTGGGCTCGATACATTTTGTCGGCCAAGAAATCACTGCTGCTAAAGCTTGGGTTGTACCCCGCAGTTTAAGCGTCTCTTTTCCAGTATTCCACGCCCCCTGTATGGTGCGTCAAAGCTTTCCTGGAACAATGGAATATTCCGAATCACACATTTCTTCTATCAGATCGGGAAGTTTCAATCTCTTTGGAGGAGTTCGCGGAGATCTCTGGCTAACCCGTCAGGGGAGAACATTACGAGAAGCTACTTCCTCCCGACGAGTACATCTTTGCAACCAAATCAGTGGTGATGGGCCTTACCCCGGAGAATGCCATTCAACATCAATCTCCAAGTTTGATCAAGGTGTTGAAAAATTACGAAAGTCTGTTTCTTGAATCCGGAGGGCACGGAGTGAGCTTCGTGGATTTCATTGCTCGCTTTCTTCGTCCGGAAGTCTTAACAAAACAAGCTGCGAAATTCGATGAGCTTGAAGAACCATTTGGTTTTGGCTTGGACAGCCAGCCAACAACGGAAGCCGATCAAAGGAATTTCTTTCTCCTGGATACCCCGATCGTCCCCTTTGCAGAGCTCGTAGCTTCAGATATTGACGAAGAGGCGTTCTTTCTGGGGTTTCTCGGCCTATGGTTAAGTTGGTTTATGCTCCTAATGCACCCTCGCCATATGAGGCCATCCGTCTTCTACCCGGCTAACCGAATGGTTATTGGGATGCGAGTGGCCGTTGGGGTCACTGAGCTGGCTCACCTGTATCATAGCCTTAGCTTGGCGGCGGACACCACTCAGCCGGGAGTGCTTCCCGTAAACCTCCCGATGCATTATTTTACGTCGTGAATCCAACTTCGTGTGCTCGGCAATTTCGGAGTCCACAAGCGGCCCCGCTTCTATGACAGTTATAACTTTCCACGGGTTATGCTGCTAGTTGACGCTTCCGCTTTGGAACCGACTCAGCGAGAGGCTCGGAGTCTGGTTCTTCTCCCACGTACGGTCGAGGATGGCATGACATTCATCGATAAGGTCTTAATCATCGGCAAAGAATCCACAAAAATGGTGCAGCCGCTGCGCGACACCTCCAAAGATGGGGCTTCTAGCTTGAAAGCACGGGAGATTCTTCATTTATATTCAATCAGGCCGGGCTTTTTAGTGTTTGGGCAGAATGATTCGGCGCTGTTCATGAGATGCATCCCGCACCGTTTCGTCCAACAATCAAGCTACAACCAGGGTGTCTCACTCGAGGCTTTTTTAGCTGAGCCGGTCGCCACAGAGGAGGGTATCCGTAGCGCGTTGCACCATTTCATGCGGCTTAACACTGGGTCAAGTTTTTTTATCAGTGAGCCGAGCTGCGTTCCGAAAGTCTTGAACATATACGTGGTGTGGTACCAGCATGCGATGGGTGTTGTTATTAGGGAAGAAAAGCAACTATTACTTGATCGCAAGGGTGCTGTCCCAGCTGGTAATCCAGCTGTCCCTTTGAAGCGAATGACCACTGTTCGTCCTTCCTTGAGAGAAGCTGCTGCGATTGTGGTCCCGCGCATCTTTCCCAATAAGCCTCTACCTCGTGTGCCTATAGAAGCGGTGGCCGCAGCGTCTCCTAAGTCTGGCGTGGGTACGGAGATCGGGACTCGTCGCCCAAAGTTGCCCGCCAAGCGCAAACTCCTGTCATCGGCTGCCGGTGCCCGCTCACAGAAAAAGAAGAAGTCACTCTTTTCTACTGACGTAGTGCTCGGCCAGGAGCCTCATACTCCCTTCAGCGAAGGCTTAAGTGAGTATGGCACCAATAAGGGTTTATTTATCATGCCTGCGGATGACATTGATCTCCAGGCTGCCCATGTGGCCTCCGAGCAACTGGCTCGTGATGAAGCAACAATAATCACTATAGCACAGTCAGGTAGACTTCAGTCGTATCTTTCCGCATTTATCTTTTTTTATTATGCTTTTACTGACACTTTCTTCTTCAACAGGTTTCTCTGCCGAAGAGGCTCTCGCGGCTTCCCTTAAAACTTTTGAAGAGGAAGATAGGCTCCGTGCTTCTTTGTGCCTTGGTATACTTCGGCTCATTGTGCCTTCATTCCTTTTTTCTTTATTCGTGGTTTGACCCTCTCTTTTATTTTGTTGTAGGGATTACCTTGACTCGGGTTATTCCAAGTGCGGTACCGATCCCGAGCGGTGATGCAGTGACGCTTCCAAAGCTGGCTATTGTGTCCCCAGCTCCCCCGTCAGTACCGCAGGAGGCTTCACTTAAGCAGCCGATGACAGACGCCTTAACGGCTCCAGAGGCAGATCTTGGTTCGGACGATGACGTCCTTTTGATGGAGGATTTGAGGAGATCGCTTCTCACCGCTCAGATCGAAAAGAAATGCAGAAAGCGCACAGCGAAGGAACGTGATGACACTTTGGCTGTAGGTGCAGGCTCAAGCACTACCCCATCTGTCGCTATTTCTCCAGAGGATGCTCTAGCTGCCCTATCTACCGCCCATAGACATGTTGCGCGCGCGGCTCGGGAAAAAACTGAAAATCTGTCCAAAGGTAACGTAACGCTGAGTCTTTTATTAGAACTTGATCTTCAAATTCTTATATACCGTATCCTGGAGGGTCAAGTACTGGCGATGAGATGGCAGGTGAGATGACGGCGACTACAGACCCCGAAATGGTTACTCTCTCTCGGGTGTCCGGGACTGCCCAAATCGCCGCTCTTTCCCCTTGTGGTTCCCTGTTATCGGCGGGCATCGCGAGTGTCACGACGGCCCTCGTCGAATCAGGGGACGAAGCCACGGACGCCGAAACTATTCCACTAAAGGAGAGCGAAGAAGCCGCTGCGCCTGGTGATAATTCCGTCGCGGTTTTGGCTGATGACCCATCAGGTAGGTCTTGGATCGTTGTTTTCTTTTTATTTCACAATCCCTTTCAGTCCCTTCTGATGAAATTTTGTTCGTTTTGAATGTTGGTGTGGTGAACGCTGAGGTTGTGCCACCCGAAGAAGCGTCACCAGTTGCTGCTCTGACAGTTGTCGTCCATTCGCCTTCTCTCGTGTCCTCTCAAATGCTGGAAGGTATGGGTTTGCGATTTATTTAATTTAAATTGTGGATACTATCTTCCTTATATTGACAATATATTGTCATAATTCTGCAGGAGTCCTTTTCGACCATCTGTATCAGGTGTTGAATCCACATTTCTCGTTCCAGTCAGAAATCGTCTTGCCTGCTGGTGTCGGTGAGTATAGTTTTTAACCGACATCCTTTCCTTTCTTTTACGGGGAACCATGTCGTTGCTAATCCTTCTTTGAATTGATTGCAGAGTTACAGATTGGAGTAAGGGACGAGAGAATAGTCGCGCCTCCGGTACTCCCAACTTTGCCACCTGTCGCAGCCGGTATAGTAGACTCCATCGCTCGTGTATTTTCTCTTTACCTCCTGAGTCGACATTTGACCATGATTTGTTTTGCAGCAATCGCACCGACTCCAGCTCCCTTAGAGTCTCGAATCCCAATGCCGGCAGGGCCCTTTGCTAAACGCCCATCTTCCAGGGGTGCTGCGAATAGCCTACGAATGTTGAGCGAGTTCGGTGGTATCTTGACGCCGAGGCCCTCGCATTTGCTGCTGAGGTTAATCCTATGTTGGCAACGCTCGTGAACTTCCATGGCGAAGGCATCGTCGAGTCTTGGGTTAATCACTGCAGAAAGATCGAGGCTTGCCTGTATGAGATTGAGCTCAAGCGCCCTACTCCGGAAGTATCGGCTTTGAACTCCCAGCGAGCTGCGTGGGTTGAGCAGAGTGTTCCTTTCCTTCGCCATTTTGAACAAGAAGCGACCCTGAGGCGAAAGGAACGTGAGGCGGCTTCCACAGAGTCTGTCTAATTGCGTGCCCAGGTCAAAACGAACGCTGCATAGCTGAACGCTATTTTTGAAGGTCTCCAACGATGTATTTCCGACGGGCTGGCGCTGAGGAAGAAGCTTGACCTCACTGAGCGGGTTACGCACAGTCATGAAGCCGCTCAGCAGGAAATCGATGAGAATGTTTTTTCCTATTTGCAGCAACAGGCTCGAATTGAAGCAGAGTTGGCCGCGGCGGCTGATCATGAAAAGGAGTTGAGAGGAGTGCGCGAGCGGCTTGCTGACTTACTGAAGACGTCTCCTTCTTAGTAGCTGCCTTTGTATCAACCGAAAATTTGTAATCTATGAATAACATACTTTCATTCATTTTTTTTATTCTTTTATTTGATGTATCTTGTACTCAATTGAATTCATGAATAAAAGACACATTTTTTTATCTTGTACTATCACTTTCTTTTCTTTGCTGTGTCATAGGCATGTTATTTTAGCAAATGTGGCCTGAGGATAGTAGATAGCAGCCCATCTTAACCTCCTTGCAGGGTAGCGATGGATTAGGAAGCAGGTTCAGGTCTGATGCCTAAGACTTTTCAACTTTATGAGACGTGAGGGTCTCATAAAGACTTTTCTCGCTACAAGTCGAGAGGATCTCGTAGGTGTATTTTCTCCTTAGGAATCGTGAGGATTCCTAAGTGCGTTTTCTCTTGAGAGTCGTAAGGATCTCATAAGAGAATTTTCTCCCTTACAACTCGAGAGAACTCGTAAGCGATTGGTGAGTTGACTTGTCTCCGAGTCGAAGCATTGCTCTGACGGGAAGGTCGTTGGTTGACTTGTTTCCGAGACGAAGGTCATTTGCTGACGTGTTTTCGAGACGGAGGCCATTGGCTGACGTGTTTCCGAGACGGAGGTCATTTGCTGACGTATTTCCGAGACGGAGGTCACTGGCTGACGTGTTTCCGAGACGGAGGTCATTTGCTGACGTATTTCTGAGACGGAGGTCATTTGCTGACTTGTGTCCGAGGCGGAGGTCATTTGCTGACGTATTTCCAAGACGGGGTCATTGGATGACGTATTTCCGCGACGGGGTCATTTGCTGACGTGTTTCCATGACGGGGTCATTTGCTGACGTATTTCCGAGACGGGGTCATTGGATGACGTATTTCCGCGACGGGATCATTTGCTGACGTGTTTCCGAGACGGGGTCATTTGCTGACGTGTTTCCGCGACGGGGTCATTGGATGACGTATTTCCGAGATGGGGTCATTTGCTGACGTATTTCCGCGACAGGGTCATTTGCTGACGTATTTCCACGACGGGGTCATTGGATGACTCTAGGTTGTCTGTGAACCGTAAAGTCTTAGAACTGGGGACTTTGCCGTGGCTCCGATTAGTGATATCGCATCCGTATCCTGCTGGAATGAGGAGGAATGCCGTTGTTGGTCTTCTGAGATGCCAATGCTGCCGTCGAGATCTGACTCTCTCTTCGACATAGTCTCTCGGGGAATGTGATTCCCTCTTCGCTTATGCCCATGGATTGTATACAGGGTTCAGTATGGACTCGCCTGTAGAGCAAAAAGTTTCATTTCATTTTTTTTATTTCTTTCCGCGATGCTCTATCATTTCAGCTTCTTATATAGCGAAAGTCGCGATTGCCCAATCATTTCGGCTATTTTTTTTTCGCGTCGCCCAATCATTTCGGCTATTTTCCTTTTTACTCCCTGCTTTTTATTGCGAGTTGCACAATCATTTCGGCTATTTTTGTATGCATATCTTTTACTTGCTGATTTTGTTGCAAGTTGCCCTATTATTTCGGCTATTTCACATGCATTTATGGCTCGGTGACTTCTCGCCGCGAGTATGGAATTTGGGATCTGATACCAATCTTAGCATCAGCATCGCTGCGACTGGAATATTGCCAGGAGTGAATCATCATTTTCCATGAAAGGGCTTGGAATTTATTACCGATTTAGGCATCAGCATCGCTACTACTGGGACATTGCCAGGTGCGAATCATCATTTGCCTCTGTCGATTTGAACAAAGGTGGCTTAGCAAACCAGGGTTAGGATCATGTCGACTAAGACTTTTGACTTCATGAACCGTAAGGGTCTCATAAAGGTGTTTCTCCCTACGAGTTGTGAGGATCTCATAGGTGTATGTTCTCCTTAGGAGTCGTGAGGACTTCTTAGTGGTGTTCTCTCTTATAAGTCGTAAGGATCTTGCAAGAGTGTTCTCTCCTTGTAAATCGAGAAGACTTACAAGTGTTGTTCACCAAATTGGGGGATTTCACGCCATTGGCGGAACTTCATGGGGGAGACATTTATTTGTGCCCATGGATTGTATACAAGGGCAATATTGAACCGTTTGTAGGACAGTCTGGGAGATGTGATGGCTTAAAAACAGGTTCAGATCCCTGTAGCTTAAGCCTTTTGAATCTTATGAGCCATGAGGGTCTCATAAGAGGGTTCTCCTTACGAGTCGTGAGGATCTCGTAAGTGTAGTTTCCCCTCAGGAATCGTGGGGATCCCTAAGTGTGTTGCTCCCTTGTGAGTCATAAGGATCTCATGCAGGTATTTTCTCCTTACAAGGTCGAGAGGACCTTGCAAGTGTGAATGAATTTTTTTACGAGTCTGCGCCCTTTCGGGTTTTCACAAACTCGCCGGTAGCCCTGCTGTTTTTACTCACGGAGCCTTTACGGGTTTTCATCCGTGCCCATCTTGCTTATGGACGTACCATTTTTTTTGTTTTTTTTATTTGCGTCAACCCTAGGATGCTGCGGTTTGTAATAGTTTGAAGACATTTCGGTCCGTCGTCAGTTCAGGGACGTTTCGGTCTGTTGTTAGTTTAGGGACATTTCGGTCCGTTGTTAGTTTAGGGACGTTTCGGACCGTTGTTACTTTAGGGACGTTTCGGTCCGTAACTAGTTTAAGGACGTTTCGGTCTATAGCGATTTTGAGGCAAGTTTTCGCTGGACACTACTTATAGAGTTTGGGCTTGGGAAGATAGCGAGCGGACATAGGCGTCGTCATCTATCGGTGACTTGTCAGGTGTAGTATTTTTTCAGGAACCGGCCGTTTATTGGCATGAAGGCTCTTTCGCCATGCATATCCATGAGTAGATAGGCCCCACCTTGGTAGACCTTGTCTATGATGTACGGGCCCTCATAGTGCGGCTCGAATTTCCCCCGTTTGGCACGATTGGAGATCATAAGCCTCTTGACCACTAGCACGAGTTCTCCTTGGCGAAATGTTCTCGGCCTATCCAATCTTTCGTACAAGCGCGTCATCCTTGCTTTGTAAGCTTCTAGGTTTTGGTGCGCCATGAGACGAGTTTCATCGAGGGCGTCGAGCTCCTCGAGCCGAAGATGAGCATTCTCTTCGTCTGTTAGCTCTTAATGAACCGCCACTCGCAAAGAAGGTAGCTCTATCTCCAATGGGAGTACTACTTCAGTGCCGAATACCAATGCATACGGCGTTGTATTCGTAGCCATTTTGAACGTGGTCCGGTAAGCCCAAAGAGCTTCATGCAGTCTCTCGTGCCAGTCCTTTTTATTTTTAGACATCGTCTTCTTTATGATCTTTGTCAAGGTCTTGTTAAAAGTCTCAGCTAGACCGTTAGCTCGGGGATTGTAGACCAAAGAGTATCTCATGTCTATATTATGCTGCTGTGCAAAGCGGCTGATTTTGTGACTTCTGTAGGCCGGCCCGTTATCGGAGATAATCCTTCGCGGAGTGCCGAACCGATAGATGACGTGTGTCTTGAAGAAATGGAGAATATTCTCCATCTTTACTTCTCTTAGCGGTATCGCTTCTGCCCACTTGGAGAAGTAATCAGTTATCGCCAATATGAACCGATATCCTTTGGATGACGCTGGTTCGATGGGCCCAATTATGTCGGTTCCCCACATTTCGAACGGCGAGCTAGCCGCTGTTGGGTGTAGCGGGTTTGGATGCTGGTGGATGAAGTCCCCATGAATCTGGCACGAATGGTACTGCTTCGCATATTCGAGGCAGTCCTGAATTATCGTAGGCCAGTAGTAGCCCATTCTTTTGATCTTCAGTTTCATCTTTGGCCCGGCTTAATGAGAACCGCAGAGTCTGTCGTGAGTTTCTTGGACGACTTTCCTTGCTTCTTCCTGTCCCAGGCATCTTAGACACAGAGAGTCGAACGATCTCTTATACAGAGTATCATTGACGAAGGCGAAAGACAGAGCTCGTTTAATGAGATGATGTCTTGAGGATGCATCTTCAGGTGTTCGATGGAATTTGAAGTAGTCTATAAAGACTTCTCTCTAATCCTTGGCCTTTTCCTGGTCGTCTATTTGCAGAGTTGTTTACTTGGTCGCTTCCTTTTCTTCAGACGACTCCGGAGATATATCCGCTGGTACAAGAACCCGTCGGCTTTGAACAACGATCCTTACGTCATCGAGGTTTTCGTCAGCCAGTTCTTTAGCGAGTTTGGCTAACGCATCCGCCTTGCTATTTTCCGCACGTGGTATGCTTTCCAGGACGTAGGAAGGGATTTGAGTCAGCAATTGTTGCACTCTCTCACCGTACTTTACCAACTCTGGTTTATACGTTTGATAGTCGCCGTTTACTTGACTAACGACTAGCTGGGAGTCCCCGTATATGAGGAGGTTTTCGATTCCCATGTTGATAGCGATCTCAAGACCTGCTATCAAAGCTTCATATTCCGCTTCATTGTTTGTCCTTGGCTCTGTTAAGGAAAAGGCAAAGTGCATTATCCCTCCTTGTGGAGTCACGAAGATGATGCCTATCCCGGATTTGATTATGGGGGAGCTGTGCTTTCACATGAAAGATGCCCCATCGAAGTAGAGTTCCCATCGGGTGTCACTCTCTCCTCTCTCCCTGTTGATCGTGTCAAACGAGTGCTCATCTGGAAATTCGCAATTTATGGGTGAATCGGTAGGTATCGGATGCTCAGCGAGGAAGTCGGCGATGGCCTGGCCCTTTCGAATATGGCTATTTCACTCTCTCGATCCGCTTTGCTCTTCTGAAGAGCTTCGCTTAGCAGCCTGTCAATCAATTCGTCTGATGGCTCCATGGATTTTGGTTCCGGTTCTGCCCCCAGTCTCTTTTCATCAGGAGCTTCTTTACCATCTATTGACGAGTGAGAGATCATGTGGCAGCTCGCCACATAATCCTCGGGCTCTTCTGAAGAATCGTCTCCTTCATCAGTGTTATCGTCCTCATTCTCAAGAACATATTTTGAAGAATTCGTCCAATGTAATTGGGATCCGTGCCTTCTGGTTATATTCTTCCAGTGCATCGATGTATTTCTTGAAACCTGTACGGTTGTCGTCGGGTTAGACGGGCTTCTTGGCCTTCTTCTCTTTCTTTAAAGACTTTGGAGGCTTGGCCCAAAGGTTCTGTCCACCATCACCAACTTTCAGTGTTGGGCGCGACTTCAGCATCCCCTCAATAATCTCAGGCTCCAGCTGTAAATCCCCGTTCCCATCTTAATAAAAGTTTCCTATTTTCTAAATCCCAAAGATTTCCTTTTCCTTGTAAATGTTGTAGGAAGGTGGTTGCTTAAACTCCAATATTTATATTTTTCCCAAACCCTAAAAGTCAAAACCCATGATTTAAAATCAAAGCTAAATTAAACTAAAATCAAAATTTTACTATTAAAATCCTAAACCAAACTATTTAAAACCCTCAGCCCATTTAAAATCTTTTAATCAGCCGTTTCAATCCTCAGCCCACACACCAATTTAATTAAAATGAATTCCAAAATATTGCCGCCCAGCCCGTCCCCCTCCTCAGCCCACGAAAACAAAAAAAAAGAATTTAATTAATAAAAAAAACCCAAGCCCAGCCCGCCTCCTCAGCGACCCGACCCGACCCGCTCCTGTTCATCCTCCCCCACCAACGGCTCTTTTCCTTTCCCCGCGCGCGATCCGCCTTCTCCGCCGCGCCTCGCGCCCACGCCCACGCCTCCGCTCTTGCGACGTTACACCCGCGACTTCAACCCTCATTCATTTCCTCACACCCTCACCTCTCTCTTCTCTTTCATTTTCGAAATTTCCTCACTTCTCTCCATTCACAAAAAAACCCACCGAGCACCCAACATCCCTCGCTGCACCGCCGACGGCAACGACGACAACCCCCTCGGCGACCCCATACCTCCTCCCTCACACTCAACACACTTCTCACAAGCTCTTCCCTCCATCAACCCAACCCCCTGCACACCAACCCCCCTGTGCCGAGCTCGACCACCACCCTGTCCCCTCGACGCCGGCGAGCCCCTGCTGACCTGAAGCATCCGTCGACCTCTACACACTCAGCATCTCCTCCTCCTCCAAAATCCAGAATCCGAGCCCCCACTTCTCTCTCTCTCTTCAAAATATACAAAACCCAAACAACCCGACACCCACTGCGGCTCATCGCCGGAGCGACGCCGTCGACCGTCGTCGACCCCAGTGCACTCGCAGAGGACCACTGAGCACCCCTCAACCTCCAGTGACCGTGTAACGACTCCGGGCAACTCCGACACAAATTCCATATCGCGAGCCAAGCTTGCGCAAATCGTTTCACGACGTACATCGCACGTTCGTGATGCCGCTGCTGCCGTGCAACCCCGAGACGTTCCCAGGCATGTACTTTACTTGCTTCATGCTAATTTACCCTTATTACAAACTCAAACATATAAGTTACGAAATTCCTTTTCCCGATAAAACTTAGTGAAATATGTGTTCGATGCTAGGCCCCAATGAAAATACTTGCTTAATTTGACGGAAATAAATGTTTTCTGTTGGCCCATATAATGACGAATATCTTGTATAAATCTCACTGGAAAATACGATTGTTAGTGACTAAAATTGATACCCCCAAATATGCCGATAAAACTAGAATTTTTCCGTATCTGAAAATGATTAAAATCACTGTAAATTATGTACATACTGGAATGATGCGTTCGAGGGCTTAAATCGAAGACGACTCGACGAACTTTAACTCTTTGTAAACTTCTAATTATTTCTGTTCTGTAACTGCGATGATATTTAGATCGGAGTGCGACTCTGGACTGCAGTCCAGAGCGACTCTGATTATTGTGTACTGTCCCAAAATATGTGTCACTTCGTTTCCTGAATTCGTATGTTACGGAACTCTGCATTGGATTAAATATGGATCTGTTAACTAAATAAAACAAGTGGTTTCATTCCGTTTCATTTCCGTTTGCTATTTAAATTGTAAATAAAAGGGCAGAACGTATAACTGTCCAGAACAGATTCAGAAGTGACATACTGATGTTAAACTGTGTATAACTTTCGACGTACAGATGCGATTGAGGATATGTCTATTGCGTTGAATACTATATTGAAAACCCTAGATTTTATTCAACTGTAGCATCGCTAAATTCTGAACCCAACTGGGTGCAATTCGTGTCGCGAAACGGACGTTCAGTTCTGAAACTGAATTTCCAGCCGCGAGCACTTAAAATGAAACAGCTGTATCTTGAATACCGGAAACCCGATTGAACTGAAACTAATTTTGATGAATTTCTGACTGAGTGTTCTATTTATCGTATTTATATCATTTCGTTGAATTCTAAACAGATGAATTTATGCAATTTTTGTAAGTTAATGACATGCATATTGATTCATAACATACTTAGCTTATTGATGGCATACATACATATATCATACCTCATTTGCCATATACTTAGTGTTAGCGCGTGTTAGAGGCAGTGGACATTGCATTATCGTGCATGATTGATATTGGTTTAGGAGTGACGAGTACACCAATGGAAAGTGGATATTCGTGACAGTGATTGATACAGTGAACAGTGATAAAACCGTGCCATTGGTATACTTGTACACGACTAAATCAAGATCATAAATAGTGTAAACCTGGGAATAAAGGGGAAATCGAAGTGGAAAGAGAATCGTATTTAGCGGGACCGTGTTTTAGAAGATGATCATTCGAGCAGCGATATATATATTAGGTAGGATCTAGCGATCCGGCTGACAGGGTTATGTCCCCGGCATGTGGGCCGTTGTCTCGGGTATGTACGAGACTCCTGTTAAACATGATCCTCCTTCCACTATGCGATTTCAAACATGACCTAGAGACCGATAGGGACACAGATCATATTTTGCATCATATAGTGATATAGTGATTGCTCGCATTGTACTTTCACCAGTATTACCTCTTTTACCTGTTTCATCTTATTATAATAATATTGTTATTGTGTCGCTCTGACGACCTGAGTATGCATGCTCAGATCCCGTGGAAGGACCAGCGCAGGAGAAGGATCTACCTTTCGAGTTCACGGAGATATAGTCTGGTCTACTTTCTTCCTTTACTGTTTTCCATAAAAGTGATCGTGATATTGAACTTGGTTAGTAATTGTTCTTGTTATCTATAATTTATGAACAATGGATTTTAATGTAATAAATTAGTGATGTGATTCCTTTACTACTGTGCTTTATTTACTGATTACCATGTGATGCGAGAAGCCGAAGTGTGACTACGGCGGGATAATTCCTTGACCGTAGGAGCATGGCTGGCCTAGTCATCCCTCGTTTTCCGTATTTTGGAAAGCGGGGCGTGACATGGTTTAGTTGGTATCAGAGCCGTGTTTAGTATCAAGGGATAACATTAACTATACTGTATTACGTTATTCTCGTTTCACTACTCTTGATTTTCGTCCTTGAATCTGATCTTATATTTTTGAATCTTCCAGAAATATGACGTCCCCGAACGACCTCTCTTCGGACTCCAGCACTCAGGACCGCACGAAAAGAATACTTAGTGTACTGACCTCTCTCGTGGAAGCTCAAGAGAGGAAGACAGATTTACTCGCTGAGGGACAGGGCGATTACCGCCTTAGGAGGACCCTCCGCACTCATTACCGCCCCCGAGGGCGCTACTCCACCAGCTTATCATGCTAGGGCTGGTACCGTATCAGACTTCCGACGGTTACATCCAGCTGCATTCACAGGGCTAGCTGAACCCCTTGAGGCTGAGCAATGGCTGGTGAACATGGAGAACTTATTGACAGCCGCCAGGGTTCCAGAGGAAGATAGGATGGACGTGATAAAGATACAATTGGAAGATGAAGCCCGTACATGGTGGTCGGTGGAAGAAAGCAGGCTAGACGGGCCGATTGAATGGGGCAAATTTAAGGAATGTTTCCTAGATCATTATTTTCCTTCCACAGCTAAGGCAGAAATGGAGGAAAGATTTATTCTTTTGAAGCAGAATGGACGCCCAGTGGACGTATATGCGGCAGAGTTCAACCGTCTGAGTCGTTTTGCTCCATACATGGTCGTCTCAGAGGCCACCAGGGCCAGACGCTTCCTTCAGGGGTTAGATTTCGAGTTGCAGCAGTTGATTGCATCGTTGGATTTGCAGACTTTCGCACAGGTACTCAATGCGGCGAGAGTTCAAGAGCAATTGATTAACAAGTTCAGGAGACCCCCAGTCGTTCCAGCACGTACCCACGCGCCTTCTCGAGGAGCCATACCGGTTCACAGGCCTGGAACGACACAAATAAAGCGCCCGTTCGTACCACAGCATCGCCCCCAGAGACAGGGCGTAGTTTGCGGCTATTGCGGTAGAGGTGGGCATACCCAGAAGGACTGTCGCCGTGCCAAGGGACAGTGCTTGATTTGCGGATCCAGTCAGCACAAGATTAGCAGTTGCCCTGAGCGAGCAGAGATACAGGGAGGTTCTGGACCGCCACAGCAGAGGCCACAGGAGAAGAGAAAACCCTTTACAGGTCGCGGTCAGGGACGGGCTTTCACCTTGACCGCCGAGCAGGCAGAGGCGTCAGGAGACGTGGTTACAGGTACTCTACTCGTACATTCCTTGCCAGCTAGAGTACTATTTGATTCTGGAGCATCACATTGTTTCTTGTCTGAGCATTTCACTGATACACACTCCATAGCACATGAACCACTAACCAAGGGATAGGAAATACATACGGGTAACGGCATTAAATATCTAGTCGAGAATGTAGGTTATGCCCGGTTGTAGTGTGTGGCAGGGAATTCTATGCGAATTTCCTTCTGATTGGGACAGGCAGTTACGACGCAATTCACGGGATGGATTGGATGAGCACTTTCCATGCAGTTATCGATTGTCGTGCAAGGAAGGTGATCTTCCGCATTCCCAATCACCCGGAGTTTACTTTCGAGGGAGGAAGCGAATCTTTGGATCCATCTATGTACAGAGCCAAGCCCAAGGAACTGACAGCTATGGAGATTGATGAGAGCCCAGTCCCAGTAATTGTTCGGGACTTTCTGGACGTATTTCCTGAAGATCTACTGTGTCTACCACCTTCTCGAATCTTGGAGTTCTCGATCGATTTGACTCCAGGTACAGCCCCAATATCCAGAGCCCCATACAGAATGGCACCAGTTGAGTTGGCGGAATTGAAGAAGCAGGTTGAAGAACTATAGGAGAAGGGATTTATTCGGCCAAGCGCTTCACCGTGGGGTGCACCAGTTTTATTAGTAAAGAAGAAGGATGGATCGCTGCGAATGTGTATAGATTATCATGAGCTGAACAAAGTCACAATAAAGAACAAGTACCCAATCCCGCACATTGACGACTTATTCGATCAGCTAAGTGGAGCCAAGGTATTCTCGAAGTTGGACCTCCGTTCTGGATATCATCAAATCAAAGTAGCAGCCGAGGATGTAGGCAAGACGGCTTTCAGGACTCGATACGGACATTACGAGTTCCTTGTGATGCCGTTCGGTGTTACCAATGCCCCAGCCATATTCATGGACTTGATGAACAGGGTGTTCGCAAAGTACTTAGACACGTTTGTCGTTGTGTTTATCGACGACATACTTGTCTACTCGAAGACCCGGGAAGAGCATGCTGAACATTTGCGCACGGTCCTACAAATTCTTCGGGAAGAGAAGCTGTATGCGAAGCTAAGCAAGTGTGAATTCTGGCTCGACAAGGTTCAGTTTTTGGGACATATCGTTTCAGGCGAAGGCATCTCGGTGGACCCGGCAAAGATAGAATCTGTCAGAGATTAGCCAACGCCGAAGTCAGTGGCCGAGATCAGGAGTTTTCTGGGATTGGCAGGTTATTATCGGAGATTCGTCTAAGATTTCTCAAGAATCGCTGAACCATTGACGAGGCTGACACGGAAGGACGTACCGTTTACGTGGACAGAGGAGTGCACTCAGGCATTTGACACACTAAAGCAGAAGTTAACCACGGCGCCTATTCTTATAGTACCAGATGATTCCGGTGGTTTGGTGATACACAGTGATGCCTCAGGGAAGGGATTAGGCTGTGTTCTAATGCAGCACGGCCGAGTGATTGCTTACGCCTCTCGACAACTGAGAAATCACGAGAAGAACTACCCTACGCATGACTTGGAGTTAGCTGCGGTAGTCTTTGCGTTGAAGATTTGGAGGCACTATCTATTGGGTGAGATAGTGGAGGTATACACGGATCATAAAAGTTTGAAGTACGTTTTCACTCAGAAGGAACTAAACATGAGGCAGCGCCGATGGCTAGAACTGATGGCAGATTATGACTTGGACCTTCAGTATCACCAGGGGAAGGTGAATGTTGTACCAGATGCGCTCAGTCGCAAGCCAGCGGTCATGATGTTGACTGATCAGAGGAACATTATTGAGGACTTCCAGAGACTCGGGATTGAAGTCGTTACGCCGAACGCACTCAGTCAACTTTGGCAACTACAGGTGAAATCTTCTCTGGTGGATCGCATCAAGATTGCACAAGTGGATGATCCCCGATTGCAAAGGTTCAGAGAGCAAGTGGAAGCCGGACTGAGAACGGACTTGATTATACATGAAGATGGCTCTCTGAGATTCGGTAGCAGACTCTGCGTACCCAAGGGAGATGTTCGAGAAGAAGTATTGGCTGAAGCACACAGTTCAGCTTATTTTGTGCATCCAGGAGGTACAAAAATGTATCAGGACCTAAAGCAGCATTTTTGGTGGAACGGGATGAAGCGGGAAATTGCGAGGTTCGTATCCAGGTGTTTGGTATGCCAGCAGGTGAAGGCGGAACATCAGAGGACGGCAGGATTATTACAACCACTACCGATACCAGAATGGAAGTGGGAGCAAATTACCATGGATTTTGTGACGGCCTTACCACGGAGTCCTAGGGGCAATAACGCCATTTGGGTTATCGTCAATCGCCTCACGAAAGCTGCACACTTCCTACCTTTCCGAGTGGGACAGACGACAGAATCACTAGCAGAAAGATACATGCAGGAGATTGTACGACTTCACGGTGTTCCAGTCAGCATTGTGTCAGACCGGGACACCAGATTCTTGTCACACTTTTGGAAGAGGTTACAGGAGAGCTTGGGTACCCGCCTTAAATTCAGCACAGCTTATCACCCACAGACGGATGGACAATCCGAGCGTACGATTCAGACGCTCGAGGATATGTTGAGAGCCTGTATGTTGGACTTTCAGGGTTCCTGGGAGGACCATCTGCATCTAGTCGAGTTCTCTTATAACAATAGTTATCAGGCTAGTATTCAGATGGCTCCTTTTGAAGCACTATACGGGCGGAAGTGTCGATCCCCAGTATGTTGGGATGATGTGGGAGAACGAAGATTACTGGGCCCCGAACTCATTGTTCAGACAGTCGACAAAGTCCAAATGATCAGGCAGCGTATTAAGACGGCTCAGGATCGACAGAAAAGTTGGGCAGATACCAGCAGGAGGGCACTAGAATTCGAAGTCGGAGATCACGTGTTCTTGAAGATTTCCCCTACCCGTGGAGTTATCAGGTTCGGAGGCCGGGGAAAGCTTAGTCCCCGTTTTATCGGACCTTTTGAGGTGCTAGAGCGAGTAGGAGAGGTGGCCTATCGACTTGCCTTGCCTCCATCGCTAGCTGGTGTGCACAATACCTTCCACGTGTCACAGTTGCGATGTTATGTTCGGGATGAGAGCCATGTCCTAGACAATTCGGAGCTAGTTTTGGGTACCGATCTGTCATACGAAGAACAGCTCACTACCATCCTCGACCGTAGAGAGAAAGTGCTGAAGAATAAGGTCATTCCATTAGTCCGAGTGTCTTAGGGCGGTCGTTCCCCAGGAGAATCCACCTGGGAGCGGGAGGAAGATATCCGTGATCGTTATCCACATCTCTTTGTTTAGTACAATGTTTCCTTGTATCCTTGTTAAATTTCGAGGACGAAATTTTTGTTAAGGGGGGTAAGATGTAAATCCCCGTTCCAATCTTAATAAAAGTTTCCTATTTTCTAAATCCCAGAGATTTCATTTTCCTCGTAAATGTTGTAGGAATGTGGTTGCTTAAACTCCAATATTTATATTTTTCCCAAACCCTAAAAGTCAAAACCCAAGATTTAAAATCAAAGCTAAATTAAACTAAAACCAAAATTTTACTAATAAAATCGTAAACCAAACTATTTAAAACCCTCAGCCCATTTAAAATCTTTTAATCAGCCATTTCAATCCTCAGCCCACACACCAATTTAATTAAAATGAATTCCAAAATATTGCCGGCCCAGCCCGTCCCCCTCCTCAGCCCACGAAAACAAAAAAAAAGAATTTAATTAATAAAAAAAACCCAAGCCCAGCCCGCCTCCTCAGCGACCCGACCCGACCCGCTCCTGTTCATCCTCCCCCTCCAACGACTCTTTTCCTTTCCCCGCGCGCGATCCGCCTTCTCCGCCATGCCTCGCGCCCACGCCCACGCCTCCGCTCTTGCGACGTTACACCCGCGACTTCAACCCTCATTCATTTCCTCACACCATCACCTCTCTCTTCTCTTTCATTTTCGAAATTTCCTCACTTCTCTCCATTCACAAAAAAACCAACCGAGCACCCAACATCCCTCGTTCCACCGCCGACGGCGACGACGATAACCCCCTCAGCGACCCCATACCTCCTCCCTCACACTCAACTCACTTCTCACAAGCTCTTCCCTCCGTCAACCCAACCCCCTGCACACCAACCCCCCTGCGCCGAGCTCGACCACCACCCTGCCCCCTCGACGCCGGCGAGCCCCCGCTGACCTGAAGCATCCGTCGACCTCTACACACTCAGCATCTCCTCCTCCTCCAAAATCCAGAACCCGAGCCCCCACTTCTCTCTCTCTTCAAAATATACAAAACCCAAACAACCCGACACCCACTGCGGCTCGTCGCCGGAGCGACGCCGTCGACCGTCGTCGACCCCAGTGCACTCACAGAGGACCACTGAGCACCCCTCAACCTCCAGTGACCGTGCAACGACTCCGGGCAACTCCGACATAAATTCCGTATCGCGAGCCAAGCTCGCGCAAATCGTTTCACGACATACATCGCGCGTTCGTGACGCCGCTGCTGCCGTGCAACCCCGAGACGTTTCCAGGAAAGTACTTTACTTGCTACATGCTAATTTACCCTTATTACAAACTCAAACATATAAGTTACGAAATTCCTTTTCCCGATAAAACTTAGT
Organism: Agapanthus africanus; assembly: GCA_030015575.1. Classification (NCBI taxonomy): domain Eukaryota; kingdom Viridiplantae; phylum Streptophyta; class Magnoliopsida; order Asparagales; family Amaryllidaceae; genus Agapanthus; species Agapanthus africanus. The sequence goes on along the minus strand of JASDDO010000022.1, from coordinate 672,826,446 downwards.
GACATATGTGTTCGATGCTAGGCCCCAATGAAAATACTTGCTTAATTTGACGGAAATAAATGTTTTTTGTTGGCCCATATAATGACGAATATAGTGTATAAATCTCACTGGAAAATACGATTGTTAGTAACTAAAATTGATACCCCCAAATATGCCGATAAAACTAGAATTTTTCCGTATCTGAAAATGATTAAAATCACTGTAAATTATGTACATACTGGAATGATGTGTTAGAGGGCTTAAATCGAAGCCGACTCGACGAACTTTAACTCTATGTAAACTTCTAATTATTTCTGTTCTGTAACTGCGATGATATTTAGATCGGAGTGCGACTCTGGACTGCAGTCCAGAGCGACTCTGATTATTGTGTACTGTCCCAAAATGTGTGTCACTTCGTTTCCTGAATTCGTATGTTACGGAACTCTACAGTGGATTAAATATGGATCTGTTAAATAAACAAAACAAGTGGTTTCATTCCGTTTCATTGCCGTTTGCTATTTAAATTGTAAATAAAAGGGCAGAATGTATAACTGTCCAGAACAGATTCAGAAGTGACATACTGATGTTAAACTGTGTATAACTTTCGACGTACAGATGTTATTGAGGATCCGTCTGTTGAGTTGAATACTCTATTGAAAACCCTAGATTTTATTCAATTGTAGCATCGCTAAATTCTGAACCCAACTGGGTACAATTCGTGTCGCGAAACGGACGTTCAGTTCTGAAACTGAATTTCCAGCCGCAAGCACTTAAAATAAAACAGCTGTATCTTGAATACTGGAAACCCGATTGAACTGAAACTAATTTTGATGAATTTCTGACTAAGTGTTCTATTTATCGTATTTGTATCATTTCGTTGAATTCTAAACAGATGAATTTATGCAATTTTTGTAAGTTAATGACATGCATATTGATTCATAACATACTTAGCTTATTGATGGCATACATACATATATCATACCCCATTTGCCATATACTTAGTGTTAGCGCGTGTTAGAGGCAGTGGACATTGCATTATCGTGCGTGATTGATGTTGGTTTAGGAGTGACGAGTACACCAATGGAAAGTGAATATTCGTGACAGTGATTGATACAGTGAACAGTGATAAAACCGTACCATTGGTATACTTGTACACGACTAAATCAAGATCATAAATAGTGTAAACCTGAGGATAAAGGGGAAATCGAAGTGGAAAGAGAATCGTATTTAGCGGGACCGTGTTTTAGAGGATGATCATTCGAGCAGCGATATATATATATTAGGTAGGATCTAGCGATCCGGCTGACAGGTTTATGTCCCGGGCATGTGGGCCGTTGTCTCGGGTATGTACGAGACTCCTGTTAAACATGATCCTCCTTCCACTATGCGATTTCAAACATGACCTAGAGACCGATAGGGACACAGATCATATTTTGCATCATATAGTGATATAGTGATTACTCGCATTGTACTTTCATCAGTATTACGTCTTTTACCTGTTTCATCTTATTATAATAATATTGTTATTGTGTCGCTCTGACGACCTGAGTATGCATCCTCAGATCCCGTGGAAGGACCAGCGCAGGAGAAGGATCTACCTTTCGAGTTCACGGAGATATAGTATCGTGTACTTTCTTCCTTTACTGTTTTCCATAAAAGTGATCGTAATATTGAACTTGGTTAGTAATTGTTTTTGTTATCTGTAATTTGTGAACAATGGATTTTAATGTAATAAATTTGTAATGTGATTCCTTTACTACTGTGCTTTATTTACTGATTATCATGTGATGCTAGAAGCCGAAGTGTGACTACGGCGGGATGATTCCTTGACCGTAGGAGCATGGCTGGCCTAGTCATCCCTCGTTTTCCGTATTTTGGGAAGCGGGGCGTGACACCAACGGGCTCTTCCACCTAATCGCCGGACATACTTGAAGGTCCTTCAGCACTCTTTTAGTCTTAGCTGAAAGGGCCACCTCCCATGGGGCTTCCTCTATAAGTGAGAATGATGCCCCCAGCGTGTCCACCTTTTTAGGAGCGTGTGGTTGTGGCGGGTTCACCCTCCAGTTTTCGGACAGCGTGAACTTGCCTTATTGGTACTGGTCTTCGATCCAACTTTTGAAAATGTAACAATCTTCGATTGGGTGACCTAATATTCGATGGTAAGGACAGTAATTGGGGCTATTAACGTCTCCTGATTGCGTTGGGCGTCTCGGCTCTGGCAGAGTGATGAGCCTGTTGCGCAGCGCTCGAATAATCTCTTCGTCTTATCCCGAGGGAACGAGTAAGGGTGGCTCATCTTTTCTCCGAATGATCGTTGTTTATCGTTTTGGTGAGCAACCGACTTCGGGCCACTCGGTTGTTGCTGAGTGTTGGCGACGAAGGTCGCTTTCCCTTTCCCCTTTTCATTCCGAAAATCTGTTTTTGAAGAGGACGGCCTATGACCCATCTGATCCATCTGGGCCAGCTTGTCAATCAAGGCCTGGAAGGTAGTCGGCTTGAAGAACATCATAAATTGAGTTATGGTAGCTTGAGGATCGAGGGTTCCCACAAACATGCCCACGGCTGGAGCTTCCTCTATGTGATGTTCACACTTTGACCACAGGTTCCGCCACCGATTAGCGTACTGAACCCAGGTTTCTCCCGGCTTCACTCTAGCGTTAATTAGTGCGGTAATCGGGGTGCGCTTGCTAGCGCTTGCGAATCTTTGTGTAAACAGTAGCTCCATTTCTGCAAATGTCTTGACAGAGTCATTCGGGAGCTCGGAGTACCATTCGAATGTTGTCTCCGACAAGCTGCCGACAAACTGGCGAAGCAGCAATTTATCGTCACCCCCAGTATTACCGCACAAGGCTCTGAATTGAGCAACGTGCTGGTGTGGATTACCCATCCCTTTATACACATGGAATTTAGGGATCGTATATCCCGTCGGGTACTTTATTTGATCATACCAACCCGGATAGGGTCGTCTAGTTTTAACGATTTAGCCGGCCGCTTCGCTCGCCTGATGAGCTCGTATCTGTTGAGCTATATAGTCGTCAAGGGCGGCTTTAGAGATGGTCTCTTCCTTGGCTACTGGTAGAGCCGGAAGAGGGTTTGATGTCTTCCCTCTGTTGTCTTCAAGGATAATCGGAGGGTCTTCAGCTGGGGGATCCGGCTGTATCATCATCCCGACCATATCTTGGAACATGAGTGCCATTTGTTTTATGTTAGCCGCTTTCTACGCGGCCTCCTTGTCTTTCTTCTCGAGCATTCTTCAGAGGAATTCGGCATCGGTTTCCAGCTCCTGGCGCTGCTCCGACGATGTCTCCGGGCTTTCTTTTGGCCTAGTGAGTGCGGCCATCTTTGTCAGCATCTCTTGGAGCTTTTGTTGCTGCTCCTGAGTTTTCGTCACAGACCGTGTGAGTGGTCTATGACCCGTAGAAGCACTACTTTCCTCTTTTCCGGCAGCCATGTAGACAGTGTGCACTATCATGCCCCCAGACTTGGGGTGTTTGGATTCAGCGCCTTTGAGCTTTGTCGCGGACGCGGGGATCTTCTCGGCCTTATCCTTTTATGAGCGGTCGAAGTTGAGGGGGCCGTTGCAATAGGCATCCATGACACCTTCTGTGGTACGACGGGGTGGTCCTTCTCTTGCCGAACCTTCATTTTCTTCGGTCGGTGGGAGTAGTCTTGGTTAATCATAGAGTCTTGGACACTTCGCCAGACCCTGTGGATTTTGGAGGACAACCGCTGAGAGGGTTGTTCTGACTCTGCCTTTGTAACATTTTCCACAGGTGGAGGAGATCTTTTTAGCACAGCGGTCGGAGAGTTCTTGCGTACCCTCCTGAGCGGCTCAAAGCTGTTCTCAGTTAGAACAGCAGCGTCAATTTCCACCATCGAAGCTGATGGAGTCAGTCCAGAGGGAGAGTTGCCCCCAGTTTTCCTCACTCGGCGCCAGTGGCGACGTAGAGCGTGTCTTGCATATGGTATTGGCTCAGTTATGGGGGTGGCTTCATCATGCCCCCTGTTCTGGTGAAGGGCTGCCGTTGGTGCTAGCCTATTGAAAACTAACGTCTGTTGAGAAGAAACGTCCAACCTATCAAAGACTGGCTTTCGGGTAGGGGAAGAACTTGAAACGACCTTACCCGCAGCAGGAGTTGGAACGAACAGTCTTGCGAAGACCGATCCCTTAGCAGGAGAAGCCCCTTTGACGACTTCGTCCGTCGGAGTTGGAATGGCTATCCGCTTCGGGATAACTCCTTCCGGTATTACAGGCTTCTTGCCAGGCCCACCTGAGCTTCGGCTCAGCCTGTCGAAGACTGAGGTGCTGGATTTGGACGACCCGTTGAGAGGGGCCACGGTAGTTGTAAGCCGATCGAAGACCGGCTTCTTTAGAGCTTCCTGTGACGGTACTGGAGCGTTGAAGCTTTCCGGTGGGATCACGGTCCCAAAGAACAGTCCAGTGGTGGCCTGAGTCACCTGTTCTTCTGGCATGGCGAAGATAGAGGCCGCTTGGGGCCCACAGGTCACTCCTCCGGCAAGGACGGAGTGTGAGTTGCTGCTGCAGTTAGTGCAGTTGGAGGCCATTGCTCTTCTTTTCTCTGCACGGGAGCAAGACACCAAATCTTAGTACCTCGAATCCACAGGCAACCATACCAGACCGCGATTTTTTCGCGAAACACAACACACGAAGTGTGGAGTGGAAAGACGAAAAGTTCCCATCGGGCGTGCCAAAATCTGTTCACCGCCGAAAACCGGGAGGACAAACGTTTTGCCTGAATTTGGGGGCAGATGCTACTTGGGTTTATCCGTCCACCTCTCCGAAGATGCCAAGTTGATTTATAGCACCGTGTATCGGAGGTTTGGACGGATACGGCCGTCGTAGCAGTGTAACACCCTAGTTCATTTATACCAGTCCTATTTCGAGTATTTCTTTATTTATGGTATTTTCCTGATTTTTTGTGTTTTGGGTGCGAATAGTGTATTTAACATCTGTATTTGCATCCGACCCGACCCGCTTGCTGGAAACCCGTCTTAATTCCTGTTTATGATTTATCCTGGCTTGTTTTGTGGATCCGTGCACTTTCATTTTTTTTATATACTGCATACTGGCATTTTATCTAGCATCTGCATATTTTTCAATATAACATATAAAGTCAAATTAAATATTTTAAAAAATATCTAGTATGGCCTGCAAGATACCCCTAATCCTGTTGTAGCATCCGCGCACCTTGTTCTCGTCTCGTTCGGTGTAACGGACCTGTTTGGATGGCTACGTGCCCGTGCGTGCATCCGTTCTTGGGGGTATTCTTTTTCGTTACCCGGATATTCTGTTTTAATGTTGGTTGACACGTATATTTTTCGTATTTTAAAACTTGATTTTTAGACCCGATCCGGGCGTGTTTTGGACTATTTTTGTATTAGCCAAAAAACTCAAATTTATTAATATTTTAAATCCTAATATATTAAACTATTTTTATACGGATATATATAAAATATAACTAATTATATATTTTTTTATATTCCCTAACTAAAAGATTATTACAGCTTTCTCTCTCTCTCTCTCTCGCTTTCTCACTCCTCTGGCGAATCCTGTTCATCTTGAGATCTCGTCACCTCCCTTCTCCACTAAAGTCACCTCCCTTCTTCGTTTCTTCTCCTTTTTAAATTCTTCCGCTTCGCCATGAGAAAACCCACAAAAACCTTAACCCTAGCCGTTTCCTGTTCGTCGACCTCTGCACCTTCCTCATTTTCTCCTCACCCTCATCGTCATCCCTTCGATCTCACCTCCTTCTCCCCTCCTCCTCTCCTCTCCTCGAACACCCTGCAACTCACCTGACAACCCAAACCAAACCTCGGCCTCACCTTCACACCTCGCCGGCGATCCCTTTCTGTCGCCTCACACCTTCGCAACGACCTCCTCGCCTTCTCCCAAACCCCAGCTGTAACACCCGAGCCCAATAATACTATGTATATTACTAGTTGAGGGTTATTTATTGCTCTTTCCAATTTTCCTGATTTTCTGGTGTTTATTGCTAAATTTTACCCGGTTAAGTCATTTTGGCACATAACAAATTTTAACTCCGAAAATGAAATTTAAGATGTCCATGTTAGCCTACTCGTCGCCACTAGTCGCGTGGTAGCGTCCGCGTGTCGAGATTCCGTTCCGTTTGGCTAAACGGGCAAGGTTGGGCGTCTACGCGCGCGTGCAAGTGTCCGACTTGGGGGCATGCATTTTAATCACTAAACACCTCTTTTCAAAATTTGGAACCCGCTTAAAATCCTATAATTTGAATTTGGAACATTTGGGCGCAACCCGGGCGCGATTTGGAAATGTTTCATTTCGCGCCAAAAAGGGCCCGTTTCAATTTAATTTATATAACTAAATATATCCACGAATATATTTCCTCAAACAGTTTAAATCCTTCTCATATTTTTCCCGGCCAATCACGAGCTCCTATTGAGCTCGTGGGCCCCCTCCTTCCCATCTCTCTCTCTCTATCTCAACAACACTCTCTCTCTCTCTCTCAACAATCTCTCTCTTTCTCTCTCTCTATCTCAACAACACTCTCTCTCTCTCTCTCAACAATCTCTCAACAACTCTCTCTCTATCTCTCATAATATTAACTCTCTCTCTCTTCCCATATTTATACTAACCCATGCAACAGCCGCCTCCCATGCTTCTGCCTCGCCACGAGAACCCGACGAAAACCCTAACCCTAGCTTCTCGCGCGGCCCACCGTCGCCACCGCGACCTCGCCGTCCCCGCCTGCGACGCCTCCGCGACAGCCGCGCCTTCCTCCTCCCTCCTTCCTCCTCTCTCCCGCACCTGCACGCAACCCTAGCCTCCCGCAGTCTCACCGCCGGCCTCCTCGAGACCTCGCCGTCGCCGCCCTCACCACCACGACCTCCACCGCACCCACCTACCCTCTTCCTCCCGTTCTCCCGACGACTCCCGCTCCTTCCCGCCTGCAACCCATTCCCGACCTCGCCTCCACCCGCGCAAACCTCGCCGTCGACGCGACTTCCCGTCGCCGACGACCACCGCGACACCCTCTCACCCTCCTCGTCGAGACCTCGTCGTCGTTTCCCTCCTCCCCTCGCCGGAATAGCAAGCCCGAGCCTTCATCCTTCGCCTGCACCCCCGCTGTTCGCCGGAGAAACGTGCCGGCGACCCCGTCGACACCACCTCCGACCACCTCCCTCTCTCCCACGACCACCAGAGCCGACCCCTCTCCTCCAGCTCGCCGCAACACCCCTTTCCAGCGATCCCCGAGCCTTCCAGCCGTTCCAGCACCCTCGCCGCACCTCTTGTTCGCCGCCGGTGGGTCCATCGCCGTCGGGCTCATCATAGTTACCCCTGTTCCTCCTCTGTAAGCATTCCTTTACTTCCTTTGGTGCAAACCCCGCTGATCTTGTATGTTTATCTTATTGCTAACTTGTTGCCGTTAACTTTTGCCGGAATCCGACCGTGCCGTCTGACGAACCCGACGCTCCAGCGAAGTCCCCTGGTCCGGGTGATCCTGTTGACCTCTGTTGGGACTCGATCCGTGGCCCGTGCTTCCATATCGCAGTTTCTGCCGACATCGCATCCGTGTTTCGGTTTGCGGAACCGCCGAGGCAAGTACCTGAATACTTGCTTAACATGCTACGACTTAATCATTATATTATAACCACACAACTAATATAACATCGATACCTTTTATAACTTAGAATTGCTAGCCACGATTATCCGTAACCTTAAATCAATGAAATCATTGCTCGTATTAACCGGTTTGCTATTAAGTCATACTTAACTAATCAAACCAAGTAGATCATCCCCAATTCATTTGTTAAAATCACTCATGAGAAAATTATTATGCTTAGTTTAAATTCATGCAACTCCATTACGTAAGTTATCGATATCGCTTCACCTTGTGGCTTTTGCACCCCAAAGGTGCGTGAACCGGATTAATATGAAAATACAAACAGCACTGTGTTCACATAGAATAATAATTGTTATTTACTGTTTCCTGTTACTGTTCATTAATTGTTACTATACCTGTTATCATCATATACCTGATTGCATTACATATTGACCGATCTTGATACACCTGACACATGTACCGATACACCGGACACAACACCCTGTACATATCGACTCTACCTGTTGAAAGTAACCTGACCTGTTACCTGATCTTATGCCTAATGCCGACAAACCTAACCATTCCTGCTGTCGATCCAGACAGACCTACCTTTACTTGACTTGTGTTGGCATTAGTTCTTGACTACTGAACACCTGACTGACATACATAGTTTGGGGGTATGGGGAAATCAAAGGTGAAACCGACTTGTAACTCAACAGTTCGATACATTGTTCTGATCAGTCTTACGGGCTTGGCCAGCTCCGGAGTGTTGATGCTGACATCACTCATCTATCCTACTACCTTTTACTGCTTAGCGGCACGTCTCGGATTCAGCCCCGAGAATTATGACCGTGGTCCCGGGCACGCACAGGATACTATTGAGTTACATCGACGATTCATCAATTGGTTTCAAAGACTATAGAGTAGAAAACCTGATAGGACAGTTTAGTCACTACTGCACGTTACCCTGTTTATTGCTTCTTATTACTGCTTATTCATGTTCATGCTTGCACTGTTTATTACCGTGTTTATGCTACATACTTGATATCATGACGCGCTGACGTCTGGGTTTTGCATGGCCCAGATTCCGTACCTTTGCCGCCGACCGAGCAGGAGTACTTCAGCCAGCAGGCTGAACTGTGAGTTCTTTAGAGTTTAGTTTAATTATTTCATTTCATTTCCAGATGTGAGCCCGCATTATGGGACGTACTGTTTATTCATTGTATTGGATCATTAGCTTCCGCACTTATTGTTTATTGATTCTTGTTATTATGGATTTGGACATGTATTAGTTTAGTTTATTTTACTGTTCTTGATATCTTTACAACCGTAATGTGACTGTGGATGGATACTTCCTACCCACAGGTAGCATGGTTGGCTATGTCACGTGCCCAAATCTTGCGTACTCTGGGAAGCGGGTCGTGACATGGTTTTATGGTATCAGAGCCATAGGTTAATTGGGTTGATTCTTTGTAGTTGGGTATCGCACCCGATACACGAATCAGAATACCCGTGATTAGGAAACATGTCCTGCCACTTTGACCGTCTTACCATCCTTGAATCCTTCTTCCGGATCATGTCGGCATGCAAACCTACTTTGCATTGTCAAACTTGAAAACCTAACTTCTTGTTATCTCTAGGACTTAGGCGACTTGGGTGGAGTTAAGTAATTGCGGCTATGATACCGCGGCATAGCTACAATGCAGCACTCTATTTAAGTATCTTGGAGTTCTAGCCTTGATCTATACTCGAAAACTATCATCATGCTAATGTGGGTACTTTGATTTCAGGGATATGGCCGATCAGAATTTGGAGATGGACCCAGGGCATGCGGTCTTAGCCGCCAGGCAAAGAGTGATAAGGGGATTGATGGAGAAACTAAAGGAACAACTCGAGCTGGAACCAGCATTTACAATGGACCCCACGTCCGTACGTAGACGTATTCCAGTGAACAGGCGCAGCGTGGCACTAATGAAGAAAACAAGTATGGGTGATCGGAAGGGCAGCGTGATCTGTAGTTACTGCCATAAACTCGGACACGTGCGAAGGGAGTGTCGTTTGAGGCTGGGACTTTGTTTTAGATGTGGAGCGGCAGATCACACCGTTGATGCTTGTCCGTCGAAGCCTCGCACGAAGGATGATACACAGAAGCCTCCGCAAGGACCGTTCCAAGGACAGGAACCGTTTACTCAAGGGCCACAGCAGGCTCGAGCGTTCACGTTGACAGCTGAAGAAGCTAAGGCATCGGGAGAAGTGGTTTCAGGTAATTTACTCGTTCATGGTTTTCCCGCTTTAGCATTACTTAGTTTCGGAGCATCCCATTGTTTATGTCACCCAAATTTATAGCTACACACTCGATCAACTGCACGACCCTGTCTAGTTTATGGGACATACACACTGGGAATGGGAAAATTATAGCTAGTAAGGATAGTAGAGATCGTACAGTTGTTGTTTGCGGACGGGAGCTTTTTGCAGACTTCTTGGCGATAGATACGAGCAGTTACGAGGTTGTCTTGGGAATGGATTTTCCTGGCACTTTCCACGCCCACATTGGCTGGAGGGCAAGGAAGGTAATTCCAGATTCCCGGACATCCTAAGTTTACTTTCATTGGAGAAAGAGATTCTGTCGGGCCAGTCGAGTTTAGGGTTAGGCCGACGAACAGTGTTCTTGCGGCTATGGTAGTGGAGAGTGATGAAGAGCCGGCAGTCGTCCGCGACATTATGGATGTGTTTGAAGACATTTCGGGCTTACCACCGAAGCGAGATGTGGAGTTTGCGTTTGACCTTACTCCTGGTGCAACGCCAGTATCAAAACTGACTGTCCAATGGCACCAGTAATGTTGGAGGGAGTTAAGAAACAAGTGAGTGAATTACTCGAGAAGGGATGGATTCGAAGCAGCAACTCACCGTGGGGAACTCCAGTTCTCTTAGTGGAGAAGAGGGATCGCACTGCCGACGCTGAGACAAGAGAAGTTATTTGCGAAAGTGAGTAAGGGCGAATCCTGGTTGGAAGAAGTGAGGTTTCTGGGACATGTCGTGTCAGGCGATGGAATCGCCGTTGATCCCGAGAAGATTGCAGCAGTTCGAGATTGGCCTGTTCCAAAGAATGTTACAGAGGTAAGAAGTTTTCTTGGACTCGCCGGTTACTACAGAAGATTTGTAGAGAACTTCGCTCGTGTAGCTGAGCCGTTAACCAAGCTTACGCGTAAGGAGGTACCGTTTGTGTGGACAGATGGATGTGCATTGGCCTTCGAGACGTTGAAGCAGAAGTTGATAACCGCCCCTATCCTAACCGTACCGGATGATTCAGGAGGACTGGTGATTCACAGCGACGCATCTGGAAAAGGATTGGGATGTGTTTTGATGCAGAATGGGAAAGTCGTCGCTTACGCATCGAGACAGCTGAAGACTCATGAGCAGAACTATCCGACTCACGACTTGGAGCATGCAGCCGTGATCTTCGCCCTGAAGATTTGGAGACACTACCTTCTGGGCGAGAAAGTTGAAGTCTTTACGGATCACAAGAGTTTGAAATATGTGTTCACTCAGAAGGAGTTGAACATGAGGCAACGCAGATGGTTGGAGCTGATGGCCGACTACGACCTTGATCTTAAGTACCATCCGGGAAAGGTTAACGTCGTGCCAGATGCGCTAAGTCGGTTACCAGAAATTCAGTTATTGACTGCACAGAGAGAGATCATTGAGGAGTTTCGGAGATTTGACTTGGAGGTTGTGCTACTGCGTGCTACAGGACAGTTGATGCAGTTACAAGTACAATCGTCCTTAGTTGAGAAGATTAAAGCGGCGCAATCGCAGGATCCTAGACTGCAAAAGTTTCGAGAACAGATTGGAGCCGGACTACGAACCGATCTACTGATCCATGAAGATGGTTCGTTGAGATATGGTAGCCGTGTGTGTGTGCCAAAAGGAGATGTGCGTGAAGAGCTTATGAAGGAGGCACACAGTTCAGCTTACTCTGTACATCCAGGAGGGACAAAGATGTACCGAGACATTCGACAGCATTTCTGGTGGGAAGGTATGAAACGGGAAATCGCTCGCTTCGTGGCTAAGTGCTTGGTGTGTCAGCAAGTCAAGGCTGAACACCAAAGGGTTGCTGGTTTGTTGCAACCACTTTCGATTCCTCAGTGGAAGTGGGAACATATAACCATGGATTTCGTGACGGATTTACCGCGGAGTCCAAAGGGCAACAATGCAGTATGGGTGATTGTCGATCGGTTGACCAAGGCAGCTCACTTTATTCCTTTTCGGGTTGGTCAATCGACAGAGACTTTGGCAGAGCGATTCATGCAGGAGATTGTCAGATTGCATGGAGTGCCGGTAAGCATCGTGTCCGATCGGGACACTCGGTTCTTATCGCACTTTTGGAGGAGCTTACAAGAAAGTTTGGGGACTCGATTGAAGTTTAGCGCAGCTTATCATCCTCAGACTGATGGACAATCAGAAGGAACGATCCAGACCCTTGAAGATATGTTGAGGGCTTGCATGTTAGACTTCAAAGGTTCTTGGGAGGGTCATCTACACCTGGTGGAGTTTTCGTACAACAATAGCTTTCAAGCGACAATTCAGATGGCTCCGTTTGAAGCACTGTATGGTCGTAAGTGCCGTTCACCGGTTGTTGGGATGATGTTGGTGAACGAAGGTTACTAGGACCAGATTTGGTGGTACAGACAGTCGAGAAGGTGAATACAATCAGGAAGCATATGAAGGCAGCTCAAGACAGACAGAAGAGTTGGGCCGACACGTCAAGAAGACCTCTAGAGTTCGCCGTGGGCGATTTGGTATTCCTGAAGATATCACCGACTAGAGGGGTGATTCGCTTTGGAAGTCGGGGAAAGCTTAGTCCCCGATTCGTTGGACCTTTCGAGATATTGGAGCGTGTCGGAGAGGTATCGTACCGGTTGGCGTTACCATCGTCATTAGCAGGAGTTCATGATGTATTTCATGTGTCTCAACTACGGAGGTATGTTCGTGATGAGACCCATGTTTTGGATCACTCGGAGTTGACCGTTCGTGAGGACCTGACTTTTGAGGAGCGACCAGTCGAGATCAAGGATCGAAGAGAAAAGGTTCTTAAGAACAAGGTTATCCCTCTTGTGCTAGTTTCTTGGGGTAACCGATCGCATGGCGGATCTACTTGGGAGCGAGAAGACGAGATCCGGCAGAAATTCCCTCATCTTTTCCAGTAGTTAGTTATCTTGTATTCTTGGAATTTCGAGGACGAAATTCTTTTGTAGTTGGGTATGATGTAACACCCGAGCCCAATAATACTATGTATATTACTAGTTGAGGGTTATTTATTGCTCTTTCCAATTTTCCTGATTTTCTGGTGTTTATTGCTAAATTTTACCCGGTTAAGTCATTTTGGCACATAACAAATTTTAACTCCGAAAATGAAATTTAAGATGTCCATGTTAGCCTACTCGTCGCCACTAGTCGCGTGGTAGCGTCCGCGTGTCGAGATTCCGTTCCGTTTGGCTATACGGGCAAGGTTGGGCGTCTACGCGCGCGTGCAAGTGTCCGACTTGGGGGCATGCATTTTAATCACTAAACACCTCTTTTCAAAATTTGGAACCCGCTTAAAATCCTATAATTTGAATTTGGAACATTTGGGCGCAACCCGGGCGCGATTTGGAAATGTTTCATTTCGCGCCAAAAAGGGCCCGTTTCAATTTAATTTATATAACTAAATATATCCACGAATATATTTCCTCAAACAGTTTAAATCCTTCTCATATTTTTCCCGGCCAATCACGAGCTCCTATTGAGCTCGTGGGCCCCCTCCTTCCCATCTCTCTCTCTGCCTCTCTCTCTTTCTCTCTCTCTATCTCAACAACACTCTCTCTCTCTCTCAACAATCTCTCTCTTTCTCTCTCTCTCTCTCAACAACACTCTCTCTCTCTCTCTCTCAACAATCTCTCTCTTTCTCTCTCTCTATCTCAACAACACTCTCTCTCTCTCTCTCAACAATCTCTCAACAACTCTCTCTCTCTCTCTCATAATATTAACTCTCTCTCTCTCTCTCTTCCCATATTTATACTAACCCATGCAACAGCCGCCTCCCATGCTTCTGCCTCGCCACGAGAACCCGACGAAAACCCTAACCCTAGCTTCTCGCACGGCCCACCGTCGCCACCGCGACCTCGCCGTCGCCGCCTGCGACGCCTCCGCGACAGCCGCGCCTTCCTCCTCCCTCCTTCCTCCTCTCTCCCGCACCTGCACGCAACCCTAGCCTCCCGCAGTCTCACCGCCGGCCTCCTCGAGACCTCGCCGTCGCCGCCCTCACCACCACGACCTCCACCGCACCCACCTACCCTCTTCCTCCCGTTCTCCCGACGACTCCCGCTCCTTCCCGCCTGCAACCCATTCCCGACCTCGCCTCCACCCGCGCAAACCTCGCCGTCGACGCGACTTCCCGTCGCCGACGACCACCGCGACACCCTCTCACCCTCCTCGTCGAGACCTCGTCGTCGTTTCCCTCCTCCCCTCGCCGGAATAGCAAGCCCGAGCCTTCATCCTTCGCCTGCACCCCCGCTGTTCGCCAGAGAAACGTGCCGGCGACCCCGTCGACACCACCTCCGACCACCTCCCTCTCTCCCACGACCACCAGAGCCGACCCCTCTCCTCCAGCTCGCCGCAACACCCCTTTCCAGCGATCCCCGAGCCTTCCAGCCGTTCCAGCACCCTCGCCGCACCTCTTGTTCGCCGCCGGTGGGTCCATCGCCGTCGGGCTCATCATAGTTACCCCTGTTCCTCCTCTGTAAGCATTCCTTTACTTCCTTTGGTGCAAACACCGCTGATCTTGTATGTTTATCTTATTGCTAACTTGTTGCCGTAAACTTTTGCCGGAATCCGACCGTGCCGTCTGACGAACCCGACGCTCCAGCGAAGTCCCCTGGTCCGGGTGATCCCGTTGACCTCTGTTGGGACTCGATCCGTGGCCCGTGCTTCCATATCGCAGTTTCTGCCGACATCGCATCCGTGTTTCGGTTTGCGGAACCGCCGAGGCAAGTATCTGAATACTTGCTTAATATGCTACGACTTAATCATTATATTATAACCACACAACTAATATAACATCGATACCTTTTATAACTTAGAATTGCTAGCCACGATTATCCGTAACCTTAAATCAATGAAATCATTGCTCGTATTAACCGGTTTGCTATTAAGTCATACTTAACTAATCAAACCAAGTAGATCATCCCCAATTCATTTGTTAAAATCACTCATGAGACAATTATTATGCTTAGTTTAAATTCATGCAACTCCATTACGTAAGTTATCGATATCGCTTCACCTTGTGGCTTTTGCACCCCAAAGGTGCGTGAACCGGATTAATATGAAAATACAAACAGCACTGTGTTCACATAGAATAATAATTGTTATTTACTGTTTCCTGCTACTGTTCATTAATTGTTACTATACCTGTTATCATCATATACCTGATTGCATTACATATTGACCGATCTTGATACACCTGACACATGTACCGATACACCGGACACAACACCCTGTACATATCGACTCTACCTGTTGAAAGTAACCTGACCTGTTACCTGATCTTATGCCTAATGCCGACAAACCTAACCATTCCTGCTGTCGATCCAGACAGACCTACCTTTACTTGACTTGTGTTGGCATTAGTTCTTGACTACTGAACACCTGACTGACATACATAGTTTGGGGGTATGGGGAAATCAAAGGTGAAACCGACTTGTAACTCAACAGTTCGATACATTGTTCTGATCAGTCTTACGGGCTTGGCCAGCTCCGGAGTGTTGATGCTGACATCACTCATCTATCCTACTACCTTTTACTGCTTAGCGGCACGTCTCGGATTCAGCCCCGAGAATTATGACCGTGGTCCCGGGCACGCACAGGATACTATTGAGTTACATCGACGATTCATCAATTGGTTTCAAAGACTATAGAGTAGAAAACCTGATAGGACAGTTTAGTCACTACTGCACGTTACCCTGTTTATTGCTTCTTATTACTGCTTATTCATGTTCATGCTTGCACTGTTTATTACCGTGTTTATGCTACATACTTGATATCATGACGCGCTGACGTCTGGGTTTTGCATGGCCCAGATTCCGTACCTTTGCCGCCGACCGAGCAGGAGTACTTCAGCCAGCAGGCTGAACTGTGAGTTCTTTAGAGTTTAGTTTAATTATTTCATTTCATTTCCAGATGTGAGCCCGCATTATGGGACGTACTGTTTATTCATTGTATTGGATCATTAGCTTCCGCACTTATTGTTTATTGATTCTTGTTATTATGGATTTGGACATGTATTAGTTTAGTTTATTTTACTGTTCTTGATATCTTTACAACCGTAATGTGACTGTGGATGGATACTTCCTACCCACAGGTAGCATGGTTGGCTATGTCACGTGCCCAAATCTTGCGTACTCTGGGAAGGGGGTCGTGACACCAGCACCAACCCCAGAGCACCCTCTTCTCTTCTTCTTCTTCCTCTTCTTCTTCTTCTTCTTCTTTCTTCTTTCTTTTCTTGATCTTGTTTCTTTTCCGGTGATCACCCGCCGGAGCCGTGCCGCTGCCGACGACCCGAGTAATCCAGTAAACGTCTCCTGCCTGTGTGGTTACCTTCTTGCCTTGCATGGGCCCTATTCTCCTCCGAATACAGAGAGACGCGACCGCGTAGGTCCGTCTTGCCTGAATTTGGGGGCAGATACTAATTGGTGCTATCCGTCCACCTCTCCGAAGATGCTAAGTTGATTTATGGCACCATGTATCGAAGGTTTAAACGGATGCGGCCGATGTAGCAGACTTCGTCAGATTCCCCCTCGTTTGAGGGGTTTTTGATTGTGGGGACGCTCTTCCCTACAAGCTCAAGCCCCTGCAGTTAATTACGCTACCGCATCACGGTAAAAAATTTCTCCTTCTCCATATGGTCACTTCGTGTCATGGGTGTTTGTTTTGTGTTTGGTTGCCCGTGGATTGTATACGGAGACTAATTTATGTTGTCGTCCACAGGGCGTGGATTAGTCCAAATCCATATCTTCTTAGATTTGGGTTTGGGGTTGGGTTTAAGGATACATTAGTCTCATTTGAGACTAAGATCAACTTAAACGTTTGTTAAGGATACGTTAGTCTAATTTTAGATTAAGATCAACTTAACAGTTTGTTAAGGACACGTTAGTCTAATTTCAGACTAAGATCAACTTAACGGGATCGTTTAGATCCAACAAAGAGCATTTGGGCTCTATTGTTTAATTTAGGGACATTGCGGTCGATTACCAGTTTAAGGACATGGTGGTCCAAGGTTAAGGACAGTATAGTCCGTGGGTTTAAAGGGACCCCACAGTCCGAGGTTAAGGACATCATAGTCCATGGGCTTAAGGACCCCACAGTCCGAGGTTAAGGACATCATAGTCCATGGGTTTAAAGGGACCCCACAGTCCGAGATTAAGGACATCATAGTCCATGGGTTTAACGGGACCCCACAGTCCGAGGTTAAGGACATCACAGTCCATGGGTTTAAAGGGACCCCACAGTCCGAGGTTAAGGACATCATAGTCCATGGGTTTAAAGGGACCCCACAGTCCGAGGTTAAGAACATCATAGTCCGTGGGTTTAAAGGGACCCCACAGTCCATGGAATGATTAGTTATCGGGACCCATCACCTCTCTGAAGACGTTGAAGGATTACAACGACAAATATCAGAGGAGTGAAGAAATGTACCCTTGAACCAAAGTTGATTGGGAAATCTGTAGTCCAATTTGGAACTAAGATCAATTAATTAGATTATGAGCACATTGGCTCAGTTAAATCTGAATTGAGGACTTATGACCAAGTTGGGCTAAGTCCAATTAGGTTCGAAATGTTGGCCCTTTGTTTGACTGTTAAACATTTATCTTGGTTCAGCCCTCCCATTATTTAGCAATGCTAAATAGGGGTTTGGGGGGGTTCTGACAACATTTTGTCTTTGGCTGAGCACTAACCATCCATTATAGCTCTGGACTTGACTTTGCATATCATATGAACTGACCAATTTTGAGGTTCAGTCAAAAGGGGAGTCTTGCCTCTGGAAGACTTAGCCAATTTGGGCTAAGACTGGTTTGAATATAGTGTTAAACACTAGCACATATCTGGCGGTCACGTATTCCCACGTGATGCATTTAGAATAGTGTTAAACACTAGGGACAAAATGCTCAAAATAGTGTTAAACACTAGAAAGGAAGGGGTCACGTGGGGTCACGTGAGGCGCCTGAGATGGGGCGAGACCTCCTTTATTTTATTATCAGAATATTCAAATAAGTGTTAAACACTTTTAATCTTCAGGCCATCACGTGTGGGCACGTGATAGGTATCTATGTATTGATTATTAAAGTGTTTATGAGGTGTGTTCCCCGCCGAACACAGAGACGCGACCGCGCAGGTCCGTCTTGCCTGAAATTCGGGACAGATGCTAATTGGTGCTATCTGTCCACCTCTCCGAAGATGCCAAGTTGATTTATGACACCATGCATCGAAGGTTTAAACGGATGCGGCCGATGTAGCAGACTTCGTCAGATTCCCCCTCGTTTGAGGGGTTTTTGATTGTGGGGACGCTCTTCCCTGCAGGCGCAAGCCCCTGCAGTTAATTACACTACCGCATTGCGGTAACAACTTTCTCCTTCTCCAGATGGTCACTTCGTGTCGTAGGTGTTTGTTTTGTTTTTGGTTGCCCGTGGATTGTATACGGAGACTAATTTATGTTGTCGCCCGTAGGGCGTGGATTAGTCCAAATCCGTATTTTCTTAAATTTGGGTTTGGGGTTTGGGTTTAAGGATACGTTAGTCTAATTTTTAGACTAAGATCAACTTAAAAGTCTGTTAAAGATACGTTAGTCTAATTTCTAGACTAAGATCAACTTAACAGGATCATTTAGATCCAACAAAAGAGCATTTGGACTCTATTGTTTAGTTTAGGGACATTGCGGTCGATTAGTTTAAGGACATTACGGTCCAGTGTTAGTTTAAGGACATCTCGGTCCACCGTTAGTTTAAGGACATCTCGGTCCAGGTTAAGGACATCGTAGTCCATGGGTTTAAGGACCCCACAGTCCAGGTTAAGGACATCGTAGTCCATGAGTTTAAGGACCCCACAGTCCGTAGTGTAAAGACATCGTAGTCTATGAAGTTTAAGGACATCATAGTCCATGAGTTTAAGGACCCCACGGTCCACAGTTTAAAGACATCGTAGTCTATGAAGTTTAAGGACATCGTAGTCCGTGAGTTTAAGGACCCCACAGTCCGTAGTTTAAAGACATCGTAGTCTATGAAGTTTAAGGACATCGTAGCCCATGAGTTTAAGGACCCCACAGTCCGTAGTTTAAAGACATCGTAGTCTATGAAGTTTAAGGACATCGTAGTCCATGAGTTTAAGGACCCCACATTCCGTAAAATGTGTGGTTGTCGGGACCTGTCACCTCTCTGAAAACGTTGAAGAATTACAACGACAGATATCAGAGGAGTAAAGAGATGTACCCTCGAACCGGTGTGAGTTGGTTGAAGGATCTGTAGTCCAGTTTAGGACTTAGATCTGTTGAATACTCGTGAGCAGATGGGCTCAATTAAATATAAGTTGAGGACTTACGGCCAGAATTGGGCTAAGTCCAATAAGATTAAAATGTTTAACATTTTATTGTTCTGGGCTGTTGAGCCTTCACTTGGGCTTGGCCCCCTTTTAATAATGCTGAGCATTAGGTCCTGACATTCTTTGTCATGTATTGAATGCATAGCATTCATCAGAACAATGTGTGTTCTGACAGTGCGCCACGTGGTGCGCCAGGCGCTTTGCGCCAATTAAAGAGCGCATTGTGCTTCTGCTAAATAGCGCACACGAAAAGTACACGTGTCACGTTGAGCACTAAGCGTCAGTTTATAAGCGCATTGCGCTTTCAATTTATGAGCGCGTTGCGCTGGTTTAGTAGCGCATCCGTGAATGGCACGCGGCGCGCTTGGCGCTGAGTGCCGGCCCATGAGCGCAGTGCGCTATTTCAGAAGCGCAAAGCGCAAGTTGTGTCTGCGGTTGACACGTGGCATGTTTTGGCGCTGAGCGTCGGTCCAAGGAGCGCAAAAGCGCAGTTCATGAGTGCAAGGCACTTTTCAATAGCGCAATGCGAATTTGATCAAATTTATGATCTGTGAACAAATTTGTGTTCTTTTTTTAAAGGAGGCTTCGCCTCAAGATTCAAGAACAAAAGTTCTTATTTATAAAAGGGCGCTGCCTTCGTAGATCAATGATCTGTGAATGAAGTAAATACTTCTTTTGTTTTTATGATGAGATCTTTTGATCTCTTTTTTAT
The DNA here is from genome assembly GCA_030015575.1 of Agapanthus africanus. Lineage (NCBI taxonomy): Eukaryota > Viridiplantae > Streptophyta > Magnoliopsida > Asparagales > Amaryllidaceae > Agapanthus > Agapanthus africanus. The sequence goes on along the minus strand of JASDDO010000022.1, from coordinate 672,806,526 downwards.
CAAATACCTTGGTCTTTTGTAGATCTATGATCTATTTTAGAAGATAGTTCTTCTTTTCATGAGATGATTTCATCTATCTGTTCAAGAATCATGTTCTTTACCTTGAAGAAGTGATCTTCTTTTGCTAAAAGCTTGCTTTTCTTTCTTTGAGTTTTCTCAAAGTTTGTAGGGAGGTTTCTCTCTCTCTGACTTTAGGTCTTGGGGCCTTTATATAGGGCAAATTGATTTGATAAATCAGTTAAAGAGATCTTTCTCTGATTGATTTGGGGATGTTTCCCCACCGTTGGATTTTTGATCCTAGGGCTTCTGTTTTACAGAAGGCAATCTTCTTGTTTTTAACAAGATTGGAAAGATCTTTCTATAATAGAATTTTAATTCTGATTAATTAATGATTTATTATTATTAGATCTTTTGACTTAACGGTGGGGAATTTTTAATTCCAGCGCAGGCGCACCTTGCGCTGGCGCACCTACGTTTGACACGTGGCGCGCAGCGCGGCGTACCTTGCGCTAGCGCACCCGTGTTTGACACGTGGCGCGCAGCGCACCTTGCGCTAGCGCACCCGTGTTTGACACGTGGCGCACAGCGCAGAGCGCTGGATCTGAAGCGTTGCTTCAATAAAGATGTCTTTTCACCTTCCTTTTAAGTCAAACTTGTATTCCCCAGAACTTTCATTTCCCAAGTCTTGCAAATAGCTCCACTGTGCACACAAAATTTTCTGTGCCTAGTCTTTATAATCTGAAGCAAAGCTTCTTTCTTTTCCTGCCTCCAAAGAATCCTTTCAGTTATGACTTGTAACCGTCCACATGCTCGCCGACAACCATAGGAAGTGCCTATCCAGGACATTGTTCCTCGTTTTGCTGCGCGCTTGGTGGATCCTTCTCTTACGGATGACCAATGTGACGTAGCGTTGTACGAGCTCTTGACTCGTGTAGGGTCTCCTCTCCCCCCACACTCTATTTGGTTTCGGATGATCCTTGCGTCTGTACTCGCTGACATTCCCCCTCCTCCAGCAGAGATGTCATCGGCAATGCTCGATGCTGCTGAAGACAAGATCGAGTGCTTCTTCGAGGCACATTTGATCACTAAAGCCCTGAGGGATTGCTCTGTCCACTTGCTGAGCCAGATACGGGCTCGTCGGGTCGTTATCTCCATATTCTCTGGTGAGTACAGCATTGATCGATGGATGGCTACTTCTCGAGAGGGTCGCCGTTTTGACATGGTGGAGAAGATGGAGAGGGAACTGGACAATCTTATTCTTAGCTTTGCAAACCCTTGTCCTTTTGATCCTATGTTTGGTGATCTGTTTACATTGTCATAATAAAAAGATGTCTAATTAAGTATTTCATTATCTGCCAAGTGCTCCTTTATTTTTAATTCTTTGTTATTCCTTTGTAAGGCGCTTATGTGCTGCATAATTTAATTTACTATAATCAGGTCCAAGTAATTCTTGTAGGGGTGAAGCGCTTCTGGCGCTTAGCGCTCCTGGCGCTTAGCGCTCTCGTGCTTTGCACATGAGCGCCGTATCAGAGTCTTTGACTCTTATTGCAGGCGCATTTGATGTTAGCACTTTTCATGAAGCGTTGCTTCGCTTTCCAATCTTGGAAACAGAGCTTTGCTCTAATTTGGGGTGCAGAGCGCAGCGCAGCCTGCGCTAGCGCACCCGTGTTTGACACGTGGCGCGCGGCGCGCCTAGCGCTAGCGCACTCATGGTGCGCTGCCTAGAGCGCAGCGCACCTGGCGCTAGTGCATCCGTGTTTGACACGTGACGCGCCTAGCGCTGGATCTGAAGCGTTGCTTCAATTTTTGTCTTTTGAATTTCAATACAGAGCTTTGCTCTGATTGGTGGAAACAGAATCGTCGCTTCATTTCAAATCTTGGAATTTGAACAGAGCTTTGCTCTGATTGGAGAAACAAGTACTGCCTTTGGCTTTGTTCCCTTTATTATGAGAGTCACGTGGGAACACGTGAGGCATTGCCTCCAAGTTTTTCTTTCTCATTTTAAGGGATCTGTTTCAGGGGGTCACGTGGGAGCACGTGACCTAGTTCTGTTCCTTCTTTTCCGATCATTGAGGATAGGGGTCACGTGTCACCACGTGACCAAGTTCTTTACGTGCATGGGGAGCTTTAAGTCTTCTGTTTTAAGAATTAAATTCTTTGGTAGGGTTAAACCCTAATTCTGTTTTAGAGGAATTAAATTCCTATATATGTGGAAGAATTAAATTCTTATATAGGGTCCCTAGTTCTGTTTTGGAGGAATTAAATTCCTATGAATTTGGGAGAATTAAATTCTCATATAGGGTTAAACCCTAGTTCTGTTTGGTAAATTCCTGTGAATTTGGGAGAATTAAATTCTCATATAGGATTAAACCCTAGTTCTATTTGGAGGAATTAAGTTCCTTAAACTCATATCTCCCTCTAGGTCTTGGATCTGCATGGCAGAATCTCCCCGATGAGAATTAAATTTTCAACTTATGGGGAGATCTGCTTCTGCAGATCTTCAACCAAAGGAAGAACTAAGTTCTTATTCAGAAGAGTTAAACTCTTAGATTTGAGAATTAAATTCTTTTTTATTTTATGGAGCTTAGATCTCTTTCCCCTTTCTCACCTAGGGTTTCTTTTCTCTGAAAAGAACTTCTTTTCTCTCTTGAGAATTAAATTCTTCTCTCTTTTCTCTCTGTTGTTGTTTTTCTCCAGAAAATCAAAATTCCAAGATCCCTCTCTCTTCTCTTCTTGGCTCCTATTTATAGGAGAAAGAAAAGAATCAATTTGTTTAGTGAATCTTTCATTGAAAGATTTTGGTTGTTTTTGTAACTAACATGATCTTTTAGATCACTCAGTGAATTTTATTCACCATTGGATTTTTAATCCAGAAGATATTCTGTTTGTTATTCTTGGTGAATTTCAGGAGAATCTTTCCTTGTATAAAATCTTTCCATAAATTGGTGATTTTTAATCACCATTGGATTTTTAATCCAACGGTGCTTTATTTTACAGAGTACCATCTTTTTTGTTTGGAAAGATTTAAAAAAATATTTTCCTAGTTAGGGTCTTTGATTCCCTCTTAATTAGAATTTAATTCTATTAATTCATAAATCTTTAGGAACCCATCACGTGTTGGCACGTGACCCCCTGATTAAGCATTTGACCATAATTTAATTCTGTAGTTTTAAAAAACTCAGGAATTATCACGTGTCAGCACGTGATGCCCCATTAAGATTTTTTCTTGTTATTTTATTATACCTTTAATTCTTTTCAGATGATTTAAAGGCTCATCACGTGTTGGCATGTGACCCCACTGATTAATTATTTCCAATTATTTATTTTATTCAGTGCCTACAGGGTTTGCCTGTAAATGGTCACGTGTCTGCACGTGATGCCCGGTCACGTGTGGGCACGTGATGCCCGGTCACGTGTGAGCACGTGATGCCTCATAACTTTTGATCCCGGATGAGTTATGAGACCCATAATATATCAAATCGAAGGATTTTTCGAGACGCTTTCGATACCATCAGAATTTAGTTATTTCTCATTCGGAAGTTTGTCAAAATGCAGCCCGGAAAATACCGGTTCGCATTTTCTTCCTTAGATTACATGTGCATAGTATATTTGCTTATAACTTTTGATCCCGGATGAATTATGAAGCCCATAATATATCAAATAGAAGGCTTTTTCGAGATGCTTTTACCCGGAAAATACTGGTTCACATTTTCTTAAACGTATCGCTGCCATTTAATACCTTGGGATTTTTTGCGCAGAAATTTTTTAGCGAGAACAAACCCGTCCCGCGTGCCGCGTGTGTGTTGCGACAATTACCCGATGTCGGACGTACCGTACGCACCTGTCGAGTGTTCCGCTCAGGCAAGTTTATCTTACTACATGCTATAATACTTATCTTGCATCCATATGAATAAAAATATCACATGTTGATTGCATTATACATCCATACTAATATTTTACTGTTTTCGGATACCCGTATGCATCCATATCATTTAATATATATGTAGCTGCATCTACATATCACATTAATTCATATTACTGCTACATTAGTACCCCATACTTGATAGTGTGCATCCTACATAATCTTGGAGCTGTAAATGTGACCCATGATCGATATTTGTGCACCCATACCATTAATTATAACTATTTTCATGCCATGTCACATTATTTCATATTACTGTTATATTAACACCCCATATTTGATAATGTGCATACTACATAGTCATGAAGCTGTAATTGTAACCCCTGATAGATATTTGAGCATCCATATTTTATTGTGTATCCATACCATTAATTCTGCATATCCAGTTGCATGCCATATTATATTAATTCATATTATTGTTACATTAACACCCCATGCTTGATAATGTGCACCCTACATAGTCATGATGTAACCCCTGATAGATATTTGTGCATCCATGCTTTCACCGTACATCCGTACCTTTACCGTGATTCGATACTTGCTACATTTTACAGTTGGGCACCCACTTGATACATGTGCTCTATCTGACATGACCTGATATATTACTACTTGACATGTTACCTGATTCTGTTTCTAATGCCGACAATCCTGACATGTTGTCCCGATGGACATATTCTGTTTTCTGTATAGACAAACATGTACCTACTTGATCCTGTGTTGGCATTAGCTCCAGATTTATCAATACCTGACTTGAACAAATAACTTGGGGGTATGGGGAAATCAATGATGAAACCTGACTTGTAACTCGACAGTTCGATGCTTATACTGATCAGTTTTACGGGCTAGGCCAGTCCCGGGATGCTGCTGCTGACATCATTCGTCTGTACATGTTACATGTTTACTGTCTAGCGGCACGTCTCGGATTCAGCACGAGAGTCTTGACCGTGGTCCCGGGTATGCACGGGATACTATTGAGTTACATCGATGATTCATTAAATTGATTTCACAAACTTGAGAGTGGTTAACCCAGTAGCTTAGTTCAGATTACTCACCGCACGTCACATGTGCTTATACCCTTCACTGTTCCTTATTCATGTTACTGTTATACCTTATTTACTTTTCACACTCATGCCTACATATCTTGTTACCCCCTGATTATATTATTATTGATATTGTGACGCGCTGACGTCTGGGTTTTGCATGGCCCAGATCCGCTACCCGTGTCGCAGGCCGAGCAAGAGTACTTCAGCCGACAGGCCGAGCAGTGAGGACTCTGTTAGTATTTTTAGTTTAGTTTTCTTTCAGCATTTCCATTCCCTGATGTGAGCCCGTATTTAGGACGTACTTTCCAAATATTTATTGTTTATTGGATTTATTGCTTCCACATATTAATTCTTGACTCGTTTAGTCTGGCTTATGGACATATACTAGATAGTTTATTTTATTTCTACTGTTCTTGATATCTATAGACAGCCGTAATGTGACTGTGGAGGGATGATTCCTAGACACAGGTAGCATGGTTGTCTCTATCACGTACCGATCTTAGCGCACTCTGGGAAGCGGGGCGTGACAGGGTTTGTTTGGTATCAGAGAGCCATAGGATTTAGGTTAATCGGGTTTGATTCTTTTGTAGGTGGGTATTGGACCCAATACACGAATCGGAAAATCCGTAATTAGGAACATGTCCTGCCACTTGGTTATCGTGATTCTTGAATCATATCTTTCTCTTGACCCCTGTCTTGACGATATGCAAACAACTTTGCATCTTGACTTGAAACTTTTGGTTCCCTATTGTTTCTCTCTAGGATTTGGGCGAATTGAACAGAGTTATGTGATTGTAATTATGAACTGCAGCATGGTTACAATGCGGTACTCTATTTAAGTAACTTGGAGTCCTAGTCTGGATTCATATCCTTGATTTTTGGTCATTATTTTACCTTGCTTCTCTCGGTTTCATTTCTTACCGGTTCTTATTTTATCGCAAGTTTTGGATCTCGTTTATCATACGGATCCTCTTCGGTGTCTTGGTTGCAGGATTAAGGTAGACAGGAACCTGCGGTCGTACCAGAGGCGTGTTGATGACGCCGCATTGCTCGGAGTAATTCGTGGTATGCTAGAGAACCAGAAGCGGCAAACCGAGCTGAACCGGCGACAAGCCGAAGCTTTTCAGGAAGGTTTGCGGACCGTCCAGCAGTCCGTAAACACTGTTGCAGCCAAACCGGTACAGCATGTGGGTACCGTGGTGGATTTCAGGAGACTTGGTACGTCCACTTTCACTGGTTTGGAGGAGCCGTTGCCAGCGGAACAGTGGCTAGTCGATACGGAGAATCTGCTCGTTGCAACACAGATTCCGGAGGACCAGAGAGTGGATGTTGTATGCATCCAATTGGTGGATTATGCCCGCGAGTGGTGGCTCATGGAAGAGACACGTTTGCCCAAGCCAATCAGTTGGGCCACTTTCTCGCAGAATTTCTTGGAGAAGTTCTTTCCGCAGACTGCACGGGAAGAATTGGAAGAAAGATTTATCAGTCTGAAGAAGAATAGCGAATCCGTAGATATGCATGCGGCTGAGTGGACACATCTCAGTCGATTTGCTGGACCTTTGGTGGCCAAAGAAGCTGATAGCGGCGTCACTTGGTAGCTAGCCGGTGAGTATGGGTCGGTCCACAGGGATGTTGTGAATTTCCTAGTCGCTCTTACGAGTTAATTCCAAACGGTGTGAATGGATTAATTAAATCTAAAAACTAAATTAATCTAGGGCAATTGAATTAAAGATCTAACTATCTAACTAGGGCAAGGAATTAAATTAAATCTAGGGCAGAGAATGAAAAATTACCTAGGGCAGAGAATGAAAAATTATCTAGGGCAAAAATTGAAATTACCTACTTACTTTACAGATGGCTATCTCCAAACATCAACACAAGACTTGTCAGATCTGAATTTCTGAAATGAAAAGAGGCATCGATGCTCTCCAAAAGAAATCTAAATTTTATTGATAAAAAGAGGCACAGGGAGGCATAGCCTTTACAATGATTTAGAGTTCCTATTTATAGAGGATAGGAAACCCTAGGTTACAATTGATTCGCACGCCTACATTTATCAAAATATCCTTAGGAAGACCTAGTCAAAGTAGACTCCAAGTTTTGGTAAAATTTTATATCTCTGTCTCTTTAAAAGGAAGTATTGGGCCTTGAAATTTCCTTTGTTGGCTCTTCTGTCTTTGGGCTTCCTTATTATTTGGTTCTTTTATTAAAATAGCTTCTATGTTTCTTCCAGATCTCCAGTGAATAATTGCGGCAGACTTTTAATCGTTCGCTTTGTAATCTAGGACCTTGCATTGCCTTGTACTTTGTGAATTTTATCTTTGATGTAGGCATGATCAAGAGTCTTCTGTTTGTTGGTCAAAGTCCACTTTTGCATCGTCTTTTCATCGTTTTCACTGTTTTCTGTCCAAGAACCTGTAACATGTAATATGTAGCAGACATGCGTCAAAAGCACCTGTTTATTTATAAAACGAATAAGAATGGGGAATATAATAATACAATATTATGGTGTGAACAATAGGGCACGAAGGTTTATGCGCAGTTTGGACGTGGAAATCCAGAAGCACATTATATCTCTGGGATTGACCACTTTCTCGCAAGTTCTTAAAGCAGCCCGAGAGCAGCAGAGCTTATCAGTGAAGACGGGGGGTGCGCAGCAGCAGGCAGTTGTGGTGCGGAAGCCGGCGTTTACGCCGAACCGAGCGCCTATACGCAGAGGTATTCCGGTGAACCGACATGGTGTGGTGCCGATGAAGAAGCTCGTCGTAGAAGATCAGAGAAAGAGCGTGATTTGTGACTATTGCCATCTACCCGAGCATGTGCAGAGTGTCGAAAGATGCTGGGACTTTGTTTAGTTTGCGGATCAGCGGATCATACTATCAATGCTTGTCCGTCGAAACTTCGAATGAAGGATGATGTTCAGAGGCCACCGCAGAGGCAGATTCTGGGGCAGAAGCAGATAACTCAGGGACCTAATCAAGCTCGAGCCTTTACTCTGACGGCTGAAGAGGCCAGGCTTCAGATGAAGTTGTTTCAGGTATCTTACTTGTTCATGATTTTCCCGCATTAGCATTATTCGATTCTGGTGCATCCCATTGTTTGATGTCGTCCAAGTTTATTGATGCACATTCGATTTCATGCATGACCCTGTCTTGTTGTTGGGACATACACACTGGGAATGGGAAGATCATTTCTAGTAGTGAGTGTAAGGATTGTTCAGTTGTTATCTGCGGACGGGAATTATTTGCAGATTTCTTGGTGATCGATACCAGCAGTTATGATGTTGTCTTGGGAATGGATTTTCTCGGCACTTTCCACGCTCACATTGATTGTAGGGCAAAGAAAGTGATTTTCCAGATTCCCGGACATCCGGAGTTTGTTTTTGCTGGAGGAAGCAGTTCTGTCCGGCCAGTCGAGTTTAGGGCTAGGCCGACAAGCAGTGTTATTTCGTCAATGGAAGTTGATAAGGAGGAAGCACCAGTGGTAGTTCGAGAGTTCATGGATGTGTTCGAGGACATCTCGGGTTTACCGCCAATACGAGATGTGGAGTTCGCGATCGATCTTGTTCTTGGTGCAGCGCTAATCTCAAAGGCGTATTATCCGATGGCACCAGTGGAGTTGGAAGAAATAAAGAAGCAGGTTACCGAATTGCTAGAGAAGGGTTGGATTCGCGGCAGTAATGTACCTTGGGGAGCTCCAGTTCTTCTAGTCAAGAAGAAAGATGGCACAAGGAGGATGCGCATCGATTATCGAGAATTAAACCGGATGACTATTAAGAACAAGTATCTGATCCCTTGCATTGGCAAATTATTCGAGCAACTTAGTGGCGCGAGGGTATTCTCGAAGCTGGATTTGCGGTCTGGATATCATCAGGTCCAAGTTAAATCAGAAGATATTTGGAAGACTGCGTTCCGAACTCGATATGGATATTACGAGTATTTAGTGATGCCATTTGGAGTCACGAATGCACCGGCGATATTTATGGACTTGATGAACCGAATCTTTTCACCGTTCTTGGACCAGTTTATAGTGGTGTTCATCGATGATATTCTTGTCTACTCGAGGAGCCTGGAAGAGCATGCAGAACACTTGAAGATCGCACTGCAGACATTGAGCCAAGAGATGAGCAAGTGCGAGTTTTGGCTTGAAGAAGTGAAGTTTTTGGGGCACGTCGTATCCGGAGATAGAATCATTGTTGATCCCGAGAAGATTGCAGCAGTTCAAGATCGGCCGATTCCGATGAACGTAGAAGAGATCAGAAGTTTTCTTGGACTTGCCAGATATTACAGAAGGTTCATGGAGAATTTTGCTCATTTGGCTGAGCCTTCGACCAAGCTTACGGGAAAGGAGGTACCGTTCGTATGGACGGATGGTTGTGCGTCAGTTTTTGAGGCGTTGAAGCAAAAATTGATAACCGCTTCTATTTTGACCGTACCAGACGGTTCCGGAGGATTGGTGATTCACAGCGACGCATCTGGGAAAGGTTTGGGATGTGTTCTAATGCAGCATGGAAAAGTTATAGCATACACATCGAGACAGTTGAAGACCTATGAGAAGAATTACCCAACTCATGATTTGGAGCTTGCAGCAGTAATTTTCGCTTTGAAGATTTGGAGACACTACTTATTGGGTGAAAGGGTCGAAGTATTCACCGATCACAAAAAACTAAAGTATGTGTTCACGCAGAAAGAGCTTAACATGAGGCAGCGTAGATGGTTGTAGCTGATGGCTGACTACGATCTTGATCTCAAGTACCATCCGGGAAAAGTTAATGTAGTGCCGAATGCGCTTAGTCGGTTGCTAGCTATTCGGATGTTGACTGCACAGAAGGAGATTATTGAAGACTTTCGGAGATTCGAGTTGGAGGCGTGCTACCGCATACTTCGGGATAGTTGATGCAGCTACAAGTACAGTCGTCGTTGATCGAGAGTATTAAAGAAGCACAGTCACAGGACCCAAGATTGCAGAAGTTTCGAGAATAGGTTGAAGCGGGACTTCGAACGGACTTGTTGATTCATGAAGATGGTTCGTTACGTTATGGTAGCCGTTTGTGTGTGCCGAAAGGAGACATTCGCGAAGAAGTTATGAAGGAGGCGTATAGTTCCGCATATTTCGTACATCCAGGAGGCACGAAGATGTACCATAATCCACAACAGCATTTCTGGTGGGAAGGTATGAAAAGGAAAATTGCTCGCTTTGTAGCGAAGTGCTTGGCGTGTCAGCAAGTTAAGGCTGAACTTCAAAGGGTAGCTGGTTTGTTGCAATCACTTCCGATTCCTCAGTGGAAGTGGGAACATATAACCATGGATTTTATGATAGCTTTACCGCGGAGTCCAAAGGGCAACAATGCAGTTTGGGTGATCGTTGATCGATTGACCAAGGCAGCTCATTTCATTCCGTTTCGAGTTGGTCAGTCGACAAAAGCATTAACAGTACATGCAGGAGATTGTGAGATTGCATGGAGTACCTGTAAGCATCGTTTCCGACCGTGATACCCGATTCTTATCGCACTTCTGGAGGAGTTTACAGGAAAGTTTGGGGACGCGATTGAAGTTTAGTACCGCTTATCATCCTCAGACAGATGGCCATTCGGAGAGAATGATCCAAACTCTTGAAGACATATTGAGAGCTTGCATGTTAGACTTCAAGGGTTCGTTGGAGGATCATCTACACTTGGTGGAGTTTTCTTACAATAACAACTTCCAGGCGACTATTCAGATGGCTCCATTCGAAGCATTGTATGGTCACAAGTGCCGTTCACCTGTTTGTTAGGACGATATTGGAGAACGAAGATTGTTGGGACCGGATTTGATCGTGCAAACCGTAGAGAAAGTTAATACTATCCGGAATCACATGAAGGCAGCACAAGATCGGCAGAAGAGTTGAGCCAACACATCGAGAAGACCTCTAGAGTTCGCTGTTGGTGATCTGGTATTCTTGAAGATATCACCGACTAGAGGAGTGATTCGTTTTGGGAGTCGAGGCAAGCTTAGTCCTCGATTCGTTGGGCCTTTCGAAATTATGGAGCGTGTTGGAGAAGTGGCTTAACGATTGGTGTTACCACAATCTTTGGCGAATGTTCATGACGTGTTTCATGTATCTCAACTCTATAAGTATGTTCGAGATGAAACACACGTGCTAGATCATTCGGAGCTGACTGTAAGGGAGGATTTGACCTTTAAGGAACGACCGATGTCGATTGTTGATCGAAGAGAAAAAGTCCTTAAGAACAAGGTTATCCCTCTCGTACTTATTTCTTGGGGAGATCGCTCGCATGGAGAATCGACTTGAGAACGTGAAGACGAGATTCGACAGAAGTTTCCACACCTCTTCTTGTCGATTCATACTTGTTTTTCTTTTCTAGTTCCTGGAATTTCGAGAACGAAATTCTTTTTGTAGTTGAGTACAATGTAACACCTTAGTTCATTTATACCAGTCCTATTTCGAGTATTTCTTTATTTATAGTATTTTCCTGATTTTTTGTGTTTTGGGTGCGAATAGTGTATTTAACATCTGTATTTGCATCCGACCCGACCCGCTTGCTGGAAACCCGTCTTGATTCCTGTTTATGATTTATCCCGGCTTGTTTTGTGGATCCGTGCATTTTCATTTTTTTATATACTGCATATTGGCATTTTATCTGGCATCTGCATATTTTTCAATATAACATATAAAGTCAAATTAAATATTTAAAAAAAATATCTAGCATGGCATACATGATACCCCTAACCCTGTCGTAGCATCCGCGCACCTTGTTCTCGTCCCGTTCGGTGTAACGGACCTGTTTGGATGGCTACGTGCCCGTGCGTGCATCTGTTCTTGGGGGTATGCTTTTTCGTTACCTGGATATCCTGTTTTAAACTTGGTTGGCATGTATATTTTCCGTATTTTAGAACTAGATTTTTAGACCCGACCCGGACGTGTTTTGGACTATTTTTGTATTAGCCATAAAACTCAAAATTATTAATATTTTAAATCCTAATATATTAAACTGTTTTTATACGAATATATATAAAATTTAACTAATTATAAATATTTTTATATTCCCTAACTAAAAGATTGTTACAGCTTTCTCTCTCTCTTTCTCTCGCTTTCTCACTCCTCTCGCGAATCCTGTTCATCTGGAGATCTCGTCACCTCCCTTCTCCACTAACGTCACCTCCCTTCTTCGTTTCTTCTCCTCTTTAAATTCTGCCGCTTCGCCACGAGAAAACCCATAGAAACCCTAACCCTAGCTGCCTCCTCTTCGTCGACCTCTGCACCTTCCTCATTTTCTCCTCGCCCTCATCGTCATCCCTTCGATCTCACCTCCTTCTCTCCTCCTCCTCTCCTCTCCTCGAACACTGTGCAACTCACCCGAGAACCAAAACCAAACCCCGGCCTCACCTGCACACCTCGCCGGCGATCCCTTGCCGTCGCCACACACCTTCGCAACGACCTCCTCGCCTTCTCCCAAACCCCAGCACCAACCCCAGAGCACCCTCCTCTCTTCTTCTTCATCTTCTTCTTCTTCTTCTTTCTTCTTTCTTTTCTTGATCTTGTTTCTTTTCCGGTGATCACCCGCCGGAGCCGTGCCGCTGCCGACGACCCGAGTAATCCAGTGAACGTCTCCTGCCTGCGTGGTTACCTTCTTTCCTTGCCTGGACCCGTCCCGCGTGCCGCGTGTGCGTTGCGACGATTACCCGACGTCGGACGTACCGTACACACCCGTCGTGTGTTCCGCTCAGGCAAGTTTATCTTGCTACATGCTATAATACTTATCTTGTATCCATATGAATAAAAATATCACATGTTGATTGCATTATACATCCATACTAATGTTTTACTGTTTTCGGATACCCGTATGCATCCATATCATTTAATATATATGTAGCTGCATCTACACATCACATTAATTCATATTACTGCTACATTAGTACCCCATACTTGATAGTGTGCATCCTACATAATCTTGGAGCTGTAAATGTGACCCATGATCGATATTTGTGCACCCATACCATTAATTATAACTATTTGCATGTCATATCACATTATTTCATATTACTGTTATATTAACACCCCATGTTTGATAATATGCATCCTACATAGTTATGAAGCTGTAATTGTAGCCCATGATAGATATTTGAGCATCCATGTTTTATTGTGTATCCATACCATTAATTCTGCATATCTAGTTGCATGCCATATTATATTAATTCATATTATCGTTACATTAACATCTCATGCTTGATAATGTGCACCCTACATAGTCATGATGTAACCCTGATAGATATTTGTGCATCCATGCTTTCACCGTACATCAGTACCTTTACCGTGATTCGATACTTGCTACATTTTACTGTTGGGCACCCACTTGATACATGTACACTACCTGACATGACCTGATATATTACTACTTGACATGTTACCTGATTCTGTTTCTAATGCCGACAATCCTAACATGTTGTCCCGATGGACATATCATGTTGTCTGTATAGACAAACCTGTACCTGCTTGATCCTGTGTTGGCATTAGCTCCAGATTTATCAACACCTGACTTGAACACATAACTTGGGGGTATGGGGAAATCAATGATGAAATCTGACATGTAACTCGACAGTTCGATACTTATACTGATCAGTTTTACGGCCTAGGCCAGCCCCGGGATGATGCTGCTGACATCATTCGTCTGTACATGTTACCTGTTTACTACCTAGCGACACGTCTCAGATTCAGCCCGAGAGTCTTTACCGTGGTCCCGGGCATGCACGGGATACTATTGAGTTATATCGACGATTCATTAAATTGATTTCACAGACTTGAGAGTAGTTAACCCAGTAGCTTAGTTCAGATTACTCACCGCACGTTGCGTGTGCTTATACCCTTCACTGCTCCTTATTCATGTTACAGTTATACCTTATTTACTGTTCACACTCATGCCTGCATATCTTGTTACCCCCTGATTATATTATTGTTGATATTGTGACGCGCTGACATCTGGGTTTTGCATGGCCCAGATCCGCTACCCGTGTCGCAGGCCGAGCAATAGTACTCCAGCCGACAGGCCGAGCAGTGAGGACCCTGTTAGTATTTTTAGTTTAGTTTTCTTTCAGCATTTCCATTCCCTGATGTGAGCCCGTATTTGGGACGTACTTTCCAGATATTTATTGTTTATTGGATTTATTGCTTCCGCATATTAATTCTTGACTCGTTTAGTCTGGCTTATGGACATGTACTAGATAGTTTATTTTATTTCTAATATTCTTGATATCTATAGACAGCCGTAATATGACTGTGGAGGGATGATTCCTAGCCACAGGTAGCATGGTTGGCTCTGTCACGTACCGATCTTAGCGCACTCTGGGAAGCGGGGCGTGACAAGCTGACTTCGTCAGATTCGCCCTCGTTTGTGAGGGTTTTTGATTATGGGGACGCTCTTCCCTGTAGACGCAAGCCCCTGCAATTAATTACGTTACCGCGTAACGATAACCACTTTCTCCTGTTCCAGAAGGTCACTTCGTGTCGTGTGTGTTTGTTCCCCTTCGAAGGACGGCCGCGACGTGAGGACGTCTGGCCGGAGGTTCGGGGCAGATACTATATGGTTTTATCCGTCTACCTCCCCGAAAATGCCAAGTTGATTTATGGCACCGTGTATCGGAGGTTTAGACGGATGCGGCCGATGTAGCAGACTTCGTCAGATTCCCCCTCGAGGTGAGGGGTTTTTGATTGTGGGGACGCTCTTCCCTGCAGGCGCAAGCCCCTGCAGTTATTTACGCTACCGACTCGCGGTAACAACTTTCTCCTTCTCCAGAATTTCACTTCGCGTCGTGGGTGTTTGTTTTATTTGTGGTTGCCCGTGGATTGTATACGGAGACTGAGTAATGCCATCGCCCGTAGGACGTGGATTAGTCCAAATCCGTATTTACTTAGATTTGGGTTTGGTGTTTTTGGTTTAAGGATACGTTAGTCATATTGAGACTAAGATTAAACGTTCGTCAAGGATACGTTAGTCCTGTTTGAGACTAAGATCAACTTAATGTGATAATTCATTTAATATCTGGCCATCAGGACTCGTCACCTCTCTAACGTAGTTGAAGGATTACAACGGCAGATGTCAGAGGAGTTCAGAGATGTACCCTTGAACCAAGGCTGATTTGGAGTTTTATAGTCCGTTTGAATGTTTAAGGATACGTTAGCCGTATTTGGGGATAAGATCAACTTAAACGGGACCGTTTAGATCCGACAAAAGAGCATTTGGATGCTCTATTGTTCCAGTTTTAGGGACATGGTGGTCCATGTTCCAGTTTAGGGACGTGGTGGTCTATTTTCCAGTTTACGGACGTGATGGTCCATGTTCCAGTTTAGGGACGTGGTGGTCCGTGTTCCAGTTTAGGGACGTGGTGGTCTATTTTCCAGTTTAGAGACGTGGTGGTCTATGTTCCAGTTTAAGTTGATATTGACGTATGTGGTCATCGGGACCCGTCACCTCTGTGACGTCGTTGAAGGATTACAACGATAAGTGTCAGAGGAGCTCGGAGATGTACCCTCGAACCGGATATAAATTGATTTAAGAGAGAGTTGTGCTCAGTCAATTTTATTTAAGGACTTACGGCCAAAATTGGGCTAAGTCCAGTTGAAAATGTTCACATTTTGTTTGCATTTGGCCTGTTAGGCCACTGTTTGGGCTTTCCCCTTTTTAGAATGATGCATAGCATTACTTCAGGCTATTTATGCCTATTTTGACTGGGCTCTGCCCTTTTTATTATAATGCAGAGCATTTGTTTTGGTCCATTGGACCTCTCAATTGGGCTCTGCCCCTTTAAATAATGCATAGCATTATTTTTGGTCTGTTTAGACTTTTTAATTGGGCTCTGCCTTTTTTTTAAATAATGTGCAGCACTTTTATTTGGTCCCTTGGACCTTTGATTGGGCCCTGCCCTTTAACAATGCATTGCATTAGATACCCTGACAGTGTCCCACATGGCTTGTCAGGTACTTTGCGCAATTAATGAGCGCAAGCGCTCGTGGAGGTAACACGTGTCACGTTCTGGTGAGCGCAAGCACAACAGCGCAGTGCGCTGCGTTAGTGCGCTGCGCTGCTGCACTGCTGACACGTGGCGCTTCCTGGCGGCTTGCGCAATAGCGCAGTTTTGGCAAGTGCTGGGCACTGTTCTTATTCTTTTGGATCAATTTCAGATCAGAGAAAACAAGTTTTTTCTTGTTTTCTAAAGAACCAGTGGTTCATATAAGGTGCAAGGCACTGTTATCTTGAGAATCTTTTAGATTCAGAACCAATGGTTCATAAAAAGAAGTGCAAGACACTGTTTATTATTTATTTTTTTCTCTTTTCTTTTTATTAAAGATCCTAGATCTTGTTCTCCGATCAATGATCTGTTCATAAGAGAATTTTCTCCTTTTCTAAAGGTTTTTACCTTTTTCTTTGTTCTTGAGGATTTCTCTCCAATTCTTCAGAGTCTTCTCTGTTTAATTTTTCACCAAAATCCTCCTCCTTTGAATTGAGGTCTAGGGTCCTTTTTATAGTGCCCATAAATTAGTTAAATTTGTTTAAGAGATCTTTCTTTGAGTGATTTGGGGAATTTTCCCCACCGTTGGATCTTTGATTCAAGGGCTTCTGTTTTACAGAAGAATCTTCTTGTTTTAGCAAGAATAGAAAAGATTTCTTAAAATTTCAATTCTGTTTTGCGCACCGCCCCAGACACATGTCGCGCAGCGCAGCGCTTGTGCAGCTGTGCTTGCGCAACTGCGCCGACACGTGTCGTGCAGTGCAGCGCTTGCGCAGCTGTGCTTGCGCAACTGCGCAGACACGTGTCGTGCAGCGCAGCCGAAACGTTGCTTCATTTACTTTTTTTGTTTTAAACAGAGCTTTGCTCTGATTGGTTGCGCTGCCTCGGGCGCTGTGCTGACGCATCAACTTCTGACACGTGGCGCATTGCGCGCAGCGCACGAGATTTGAAGCGTTGCTTCAAAATTTTGAATTTTTGAAGTTCAAACAGAGCCTTGCTCTGATTGGGGGAAACAAATGCCCCCCCCACCGTTGCGCTCACGTGGTGCGCACGTGAGTGCAGCGGTGGCAAGATCCCAGCCTTTGGATCAACTGATAAGTTGAAGGGGCGCAGGCGCCTATAAATAGGACCCTTGGTCCTTAGAAAATTCTTACAACTTTCAAGAATTTTGATTCTCAGAGCCTTGCTCTTGCTTAAGAACTTTCAGAGCCTTGCTCTTGTTCTTTCCCCAAGAACTTCAAAGTTCAGAACTTAGAATCACTCTAGGTAATTTAAATTAAATTTAATTTAATTAACAGAGCCTTGCTCTTATAGATCTTTGATCTAAAGAAAACCCCTTTAGGGTTTCATCAACAGAGCCTTGCTCTCAAAAACTTACAGATCTACAGAGATCTTGTCCATGGGTTTTAACCCATGAACAGAGCTTTGCTCTTGGATCAAATGTAGATCTTTTTAGATCTGAAAAATGAAGAATTTTTTTTATAAGTTTTCATGGATTTTTCAAGATTCCAAAATTTTAATTCTTTTAAGTGTTAAAAAAAATTTGATGGATCTTTCCATTATTACCCCAGAGCTATGCTCTTTTGAGGAATCTTGTTCCCCTAAGACCAGAGTTTGACAAATGTCACTCTATGACAGAGCTTTGCTCTAAAAGAGGAGATTTTCTCCTCTAGGGATTTCCCATCAATGAGGATATTCTCTTGGGGATCTCTTTCATGAATTGACAGTCTTATCTAATGATGGGATTGTCTTATTAAATGATGCACCGTCATCCAGATTTTGTGGGTCCCCCTTTGGTCCCCTACCCACTGCATTGCAGCGTGGTGTAAGATTTTAAAGTGCCAAGCGTGGGAACACTAACGGTTATTTTTGTCTTTCTACAGGAAACATGTCTGCTAACCTTTCTTTCCCATTTGTTCGCTCGGAGGGAGGGTTTCCCCATGCACCAGTGGACCGGGTAGTGTTCACTCTTATTAAGGACCATGACCCCGAGTACAAAAATCTTCACTTGTGGGGAAAGTGGTATAATGAAATCATCCAGGGTCGTCGCAGTTTCAGTTTCGCCACGCCATCTGAGCCCATAACTTCAATCTCCTATGCGCACAAACCCCCGGTGAAGTATGACGTGGAGGTTAAAAATTGGAATTCGGATGACCTCCTCCAACCCGCAATTGGTGCTATTCCCATGCAGCCGCCGCCGGCAATAGATATTTTAGGGAGGCGCATCTGTCAGGGTGAAGCACGCCCTTGGGGACAGGCCTACAATATTGGATTGGTGCCGCGACCGCCTGCCGGATACTTGCAGTTGGCCCGATACATCTTATCGGCTAAAAGGACTCATTTGATGAAGATCGGTTTGTATTCGGCCATCTACGTTTCGCTCTTCGAATATCCTTCCCCTCCAACGTGGTGGATTAAAACTTTTATCGAGCAATGGAATATCCCCACCCACACTTTCTTGATGACGGATAGGGAGGTCTCAATTTCTTTGGAGGAGTTTGCCGAACTCTCGGGTTTGCCGATGAGGGGGGAGCATTACGAGGAGTTGCTCCCTCCTGACGAATACGTTTTTGCCACCAAGCCGCTGGTGTTTGACCTGACTCCGGAGAACGCCGTTCAGCATCAGTATCCGGGCCTGGTGAAGATGTTGGAGATCTATGAAGGACTCCATCTGGAATTGGGAGACCGGGGCGTCAGTTTTGCAGATTTTATTGCCCGCTTCGTTCGCCCGGAGTTCTTATCGGAGCAGGGCGAGAAGTTCGCCCGGCTAGACGACCCTTTTGGATTCGGTTTGGATCGCCGACCCACATCGGAGGATGACCACCAAGACTTTTACCTCCCCAGTGCCGCTGTCGTCCCTTTTTCAGAAATTGCCGTCCCAGGCTTGGATGAGGAGACTTTTTTTATAGGATTCTTGGGCTTGTGGCTGTGCAGCTTTGCGCTCCCTATGCACCCGCGCCACATGCGGCCCTCCGTCTGTTACCCAGCGCATCGGATGGTGGCTGGTCTGCAGTTATCGGTAGGAATCGCTGGGCTGGCTCACCTTTATAATGGACTTAGCGTAGCGGCGGACGCTAGTGAGCCTGGGGTGCAGCACGCTAACTTTCCGATGCACTATTTCACCTCCTGGATGGAGATGCACGTGCAAGGGGTGTTCGGCGCCCATAAGATTCCTCCGTTCTTTGAGAAATGCAGACTCCCGAGAGTCATGCGGTTGGTTGGCGCTTTAATTGTGGCTGCACCCCCACGGGAGTCTAGGGGGCTGCTCCTTCGTCCACATCTGGTGGGAGCGAAGGTTTCCTTTGTGGATAAGGTCATAACAATAGGTTCAAAGACCACCAAGTCAGTAGTGTCGCTACGCGATGATTTTAAAGATGGGGCTTCCATATTGAAGGCTCGGGAAATCCTCCATCTCTATTCCATTCGGTCGGGCTACTTGGTGTTCAGGCAGAGTGAGACTGCACTCTTTATGAGGTATAACCCGCACCGGTTTGCTCAGCGATCGAGCTACAACCAAGGGATTCCAATGGAAGCTTTCTTGGAAAAGCCCGTGGTCAGCCGAGAGGGGATAAAGAATGCAATGCACCATTTCACACGGCTTAACACGGGTTCCTATTTCTTTATCAGCGAACCCAGCTGTGTCCCTAAGATGCTCAACACGTACGTGGCTTGGTATGCGCATGCGATGGGCCCAGTTATCTTAACGGAAAAGCGCATGCTGGTTGATCGTAGGGGTGCGCCTCCTGGCAGTGATCGCAAGGCCCCCTTGAAGCCAAGGATTCCGGTCATTCCTCCACTAAAAGATGCCGGAATCGATCGACCACGCGTGTTGAGCCCCCCGCGTGGATTGCCACTGCCTGCTATGGTGAATGCACCACTGGCTCCCCGTGCTCCCACGAAGACGGTTAATGTAATATCGCCAGAGTCCAGCGCAGGAGCGGATATCGGGACCCGCCGCCCCAAGGTGACTGCCAAGCGCAAATCAATTCCAGGTGCATCTAGAGCTGGCGGGCAAAATAAGAAGAAGTCGATCCTTTCCCTCGACGCGATCCTCAATTTAGAGCCTGAGGCCCCTCTCACCGAAGGAATAAGTGAATATGGCAGCAATAAGGGCTTCTTGGTAGACCCCGCAGACACCAATTTGGCAGCCGCTATTGCAGCTTCTAAGCTATCAGCAAGGCTCGAAGCGATAAGCAAACTCGCCGAGTCAGGTAACCATTATCTGCTTTCTTCGTCACTTTATCGCACTTTTTATCATTATTTTTAACTAATACTTTCTCCCATTTTCAACAGGTGTCTCTACCGAAGAAGCTATTGCTGCCTCTTTGAAAACCTTCCAAGAGGAGGAGGAGAAACGCGCTCTAGCGAGCGTTGGTACGTCCCACCCCCTTTTCTTTTATAAGAAAAATTTGTTATCTCTTCTGATGGTCAACCTAACCTTCTTCCTTTGTTTCTTTGTAGGGGTTATACCAGTCGACGAAGAGATCCTTCCGGAACCCATCACTGGAGTTCCGGTCTCGTCGGGGCTGCTGCAAGTGCCTCGTCTTGACAAAACGACGAGGGATGCCTTGAAAAATTTGGAGGCATCCCTATTCACGGACGAAGAAGCCTCAATTAAAGAGGCTCTGTTGGAATCCGTCTCAACGGCTCAGGAGGAGAGGAAGCGATTGAGACGTGAAGCAAAGGCGCGCAGGGCTGCTTTGGCCACGGGAGCGGGCCCTAGCACCATCCCTCGTGCTGATACTCCCTCCGAAGAGGCCCCTGTCGCCTTATCTACTGCTCGCAGGCAAGTGGCGCGCGCGGTTCGGAGTGCAAATGATAAATCCTCTTTAGGTAACATTTCTTTCAGAATCTTGTTGTAAGGATTATAAAGCCATCGGTTCTTATGTATTCTATCCTGCAGGGCCAAGTCCGACCGAGGGGGAGGCGGAGACCGTTGAACCCAGGGAAACAGAGGAGGCGGTACCTGCCGAACTCGAGCTGACGGTGGGCAACGTCGTTGGGGCTATGGAGCCTGAAACAGAGGTTGAGGGATCTGCAACCGAGAAGGTCATTGATGCCGAGCCTGAAGTGGCGGCAGATGAAATGATCGTTACAACTGAGCCCGGGGTGGTGGCGGACGAGGCACTTGAGGCTGGCGACCTCGTGGTGACGGTAGATGAGCCGATGGAAACGGCGGAGCCCGAAGAAGTAGCGGGTGAGATGGGTACGACTCTTGGGGAAGAGTCAGCCGCTTCCTTCCAAGAGTCCGGCAACGCTCCAATCATTGCTCTCCCTGCTTACGATCTTCTGCCGTCTCCTGGTCACGCGAGCACGACGACGGTCCCTATCGAGTCGGGTGATGAGGTTAAGGGCGGTGGCCTCGTGTCAATGGAGGAGGGAGTCGCCTCCGTTTCAGCCGACAGCTCATCAGGTAAATCCCAAGTTGCTGTCTTTCTTTACCTTACAATCCTTTCTGACAAGTTCACCTTTTTCGTAACGCAGGTGCAGCCAACGCCGATGCCCTACTGCTTGAGGGAGCGCCTTCAACGACTGCCTTGGCGGTGGTCACCTCCCAGCCTTCCCTTAAGCCATCGCAGATATTGGAAGGTATGGATCTGCGATTCATTAGTTTATCTTTTATCCGCATGATTCTTGTACTAACATCGTACCACTGTATCTTTTCAGGAGTTCTTTTTGATCATCTATATCGAGTGTTGCTCCCACACTTCTCCTTCCCATCTGAACTCGCTTCTCCCTCTGACGGTGCTGGTGAGTATAGTCCCTGAATGATACCTTTCTTCTTTTTTTTGTGATGGAAATATTTCTAACTCTCTCTTGTCCTGACTGCAGTGTTACAAATCGAAGGGGGAGAAGAAAAATCGGTCACGCCACCGGCCCTTCCGGCCTTGCCACCTGCTTCAACCGGTATAGTAAACTATCTTATGAATGACTTTTCCATATCTATTGAATTCTCATTTAATCGCATTTTGTCTTTTCAGCTGTCGTTCCGGCTCCGGTCCCTCTTGAGTCTCGCGTCCTTTCACCGGCGGGCCCCTTCTTGAAACGTCCATCTTCAAAGGGTGCTGTGATGAGTTTGGGCATGCTGAGTGGGTATATCGAAGAGCTTAATATGGACGCTCTCCCCTCTGCTGCAGATTTCGCTGTGGAGGTTAACCCAATGTTGGCGGCGCTCGTAAACTTTCATGACGAAGGCGTCGTCGAATCTTGGGTTAACCACTGCAGGGAGATCGAGGCCTGCCTACATCGGTTGGAGTCGACGCGTCCTTCCCCTGAAGTTTTGGCCATAAGCACCCAACGGACAGCCTGGCTCGAGCAAAGCACTTCTTATTTCCGCCATTTGGAGCAAGAAGTAGCTTTACGGTTGAAGGAACGTCAGGAGTCCTCAAGCGCAACTGCTCACCTGCGCGCTGATGTTAGGACGAATGCTGCCGAGGTGAAAGCTGTCTTTGAAGGCCTCCTGGAGCGTATCTCTAATGGGCTAGCACTGAAGCGGAAGCTTGATGCCGCCGAGCGTGATGCCCGAGGCCGTGAAGCAGCTCAGCAGGTCGTTGGGGAACAGCTTGCATCCTTCATGCAGCAGCGGGCTCAAGTAGAGGACGAATTGGCGGTGGTAGCCGATCGGGAAAAGGCATGGAAGGAAGTGTGCGAACAACTGATAAAGCTACTTAAGACGCTTCATTCTCAGTAACTCTCCTTGTATCGTTTGTACTTGTAAATAAAAAATGTATATGTATATTTTTTATTCTTTAGCACAATGTATCCTGTACTCAATCAAGTTTATGAATAAAAGATACACATTTTTTTTGTAATGTCTTGTGTCGTTTTCTCCGTCTTTTCTTTCTTTTGTTATCAGCATGCCACCTTAGTAACCCCGGTTGACGGATAATAGAGCACGCATCTTGACTTTCTTAAGAATCAGCGATGGCTTAGGCCGCAGGTTCAGATCTGCTGCCTAAGACTTTTCAACTCTATAAGCCGTGAGGGTCTCATAGAGACTTTTCTCCCTACGGACCGAGAGGATCTCGTAGGTGGTTTTTCTCCTTAGGAATCGTGAGGATTCCTAAGTGTGGTTTTCTCTTATAAGTCGTAAGGATCCTATAAGAGAATTTTCCCTCTTACGAGTCGAGAGGACTCGTAAGCGGTTGTTTCTCTCCTTGTCGAAACTCGACTTTGGAGAGTGAGACCCGTGAATAGTATGCAAGAGACCATTTTGGATTGACTTGCAGGGTCCCATTGTTCAGGAAGCAAGTTTTTTTTTAGTCCCTGCTGCCTGAGGCTTCATTTTACAAGTTGAGACGAATCGGGAATTTCCCGCGGAGACACTGGTTTCTCTGCGAGCCGACACGAATCAGGAGGCTCTCGTCAAGGAGTGTTTGTATCCATGAGTCGAGGAATTTGCTAGGGATTATTTGTTTCCCAAGCGCCAAGGATTACTTGTTTCCTTGGGGTTTGAAACGAGTCGAGAATTTCCCACGGAGGCACTGGTGGCTCTGCGAGTCGACGCGGATCAGGAGGCTCTCGTCAAGGAGTGTTTGTATCCGTGAGTCGAGGAATTTTCTAGGGATTATTTGTTTCCCAAGAGCCAAGGATTATTTGTTTCCTTGGGGTTTGAAACGAGTCGAGAATTTCCCACGGAGGCACTGGTGGCTCTGCGAGTCGACGCGGATCAGGAGGCTCTCGTCAAGGAGTGTTTGTATCCGTGAGTCGAGGAGTTTGCTAGGGATTATTTGTTTCCCAAGCGCCAAGGATTATTTGTTTCCTTGGGGTTTGAAACGAGTCGAGAATTTCCCACGGAGGCACTGGTGGCTCTGCGAGTCGACGCGAATCAGGAGGCTCTCGTCAAGGAGTGTTTGTATCCGTGAGTCGAGGAGTTTGCTAGGGATTATTTGTTTCCCAAGCGCCAAGGATTATTTGTTTCCTTGGGGTTCGAAACGAGTCGAGAATTTCCCACGGAGGCACTGGTGGCTCTGCGAGTCGACGCGGCTCAGGAGGCTCTCGTCAAGAAGTGTTTGTATCCGTGAGTCGAGGAATTTGCTAAGGATTATTTGTTTCCCTAGCGCCAAGGATTATTTGTTTCCTTGGGGTTTGAAACGAGTCGAGAATTTCCCACGGAGGCACTGGTGGCTCTGCGAGTCGACGCGGATCAGGAGGCTCTCGTCAAGGAGTGTTTGTATCCGTGAGTCGAGGAATCTGCTGAAGACACTGGTTTCCGTCGAGATTTGGCTTCGTCTTCTGGCGGAGCCTGTTGGGAAAGTATGGTTCCCTCTTTGTTTACGCCCTTGGATTGTATACAGGGATCGATGTGATCTTAACTGTAGGGCCAAAGTTTTATCATTTCTTTTTTTTTTATTTTATCTCTGTGATGCTCTATCATTTCAGCTTTTATATCGCGAAGGTCGCGATTGCCTAATCATTTCGGCCATTTTTCGCGGTGCCCAATTATTTCGGCTATTTATTTTATTTTTACCCGCTGCTTTTTATTGCGAGTTGCCAATCATTTCGGCTATTTTGTATGCATACGTTTTTACTTGCTGCTTTTTATTGCAAGTTGCCCCATCATTTCGGCTATTTCGTATGCATGTGCGGCCTACTGGCTTTTCGCTGTAAACCGATTTCGGCATCAGCACCGCTACAACTGGGATATTATCAGGAGCGAATCATCATCTGCCTCTATCAATGTCGAACAAAGGTGGCTTAGCGAACAGGGTTATGGTCCTGTTGACTAAGGCTTTTGACTTCATGAGCCGTAAGGGTCTCACAATGTTATTTCTCCCTACAAGTCGTGAGGATCTTATAGGTGTATTTTCTTCTTAGGAATCGTTAGGACTCCTAAGTGTTTGTTTCCTCTGTAAGTCGTAAGGATCCTACAGGAGGGTTTTCTCCTTGTAAATCGAGAGGACTTACAAGGGTTGTGCGAACATATCCCCAGTTACGGATGGATCTTGGTTGGGGAAATGTTTATTCGCGCCCGTGGATTGTATACAAGAGCTAGTACTGGACCACTTGTAGGGCAATATTAGAGGTTGTGGGGGGTTGCTTAAGCACAAGTTTAGGTCTCTGTAACTTAAGACTTTCAAATCTCATGAGCCGTGAGGGTCCCATAAGAGAGTTCTCCTTACGAGTCGTGAGGATCTCGCAAGTGTATTTTCTCCCTAGGAATCGTGAGGATCCCTAAATGTGTTGCTCCCTTGTGAGTCGTAAGGATCTCACGCAGGTGGTTTCTCCTTACAAGGTAGAGAGGATTTTATAAGTGTCTTTTAACGAGATTGCGCCCTTTCGGGTTTTCACAAACACTCGCCGGTAGTCCTGCTGTTTTTACTCACGGAGCTCTTTCGGGTTTTCATCCGTGCTCATTTTGCTTATGGACATACCGTTTTTTTTATTCTTTTTATTTTATTTTTCTCTTTTTTTTTACGAGGTCGCGCCCTTTCGGGTTTTCACGAACACTCGCCGGTAGCCCTGCTATTTTTACTCGCGGAGCCCTTTCGGGTTTTCATCCGTGCCCTTTTTGCTTATGGACATACCGTTTTTTTTAATTTTATTTTTATATGTTTTTTTTATATCTCGTCAGCCTAAAGATGCTGCGGTAGTAGTTTAAAGACGTTTCGGCCTGCTATTAATTTAAGGACATTTCGGTCCGGCATTGAGAAGGCCGGCTACTGCTTATAAAGCTTGAGCTTAGGAAGATAGCGAGCGGACATAGTCGTCGTCATCTATCATTGACCTAGGCTGTGGCCCATTAAGCGTAGTATCTCTTTAGGAAGCGACCGTTTATCGGCCTGAAAGGCCTTTCACCGTGCATATCCATGAGTAGATAGGCCCCACCCTGGTAGACCTTACCTATGATGTACGGGCCTTCATAGTTTGGCTCGAATTTTCCCCGCTTGGCGCGATTGGGGATCATAGGCCTTTTGACCACTAGCACGAGTTCGCCTTGGCGGAATGTCCTCGGTCGGGTCAATCTTTCATATGAGCGCGTCATCTTTGCATTATAAGCTTCCATATTTTTCTATGCTATGAGCCGGGTTTCATCAAGGGCGTCAAGCTCCTCAAACCGAAGGTGAGCATTTTCTTCGTCCGTCAGCTCGTAGTGGACTGCCACTGGTAGAGAGGGTAATTCTATCTCGAGAGGGAGTATTGCTTCTGTACCGAATACCAACACATATGGTATTGCGTTCGTAGCCGTTTTAAACGTAGTTCGATACGCCCAGAGAGCTTCTTGCAGTCTTTCGTGCCAGTCTTTCTTATTTCGTGACACCGTTTTCTTCATGATCTTCGTCAAGGTCTTGTTGAAGGCCTCAGCTAGACTGTTAGCTCGCGGATTATAAACCAAGGAATATCTCCAGTCTATATTGTGTTGCTGTGCAAAGCGACTGATCTTGTGGCTTCTGTAGGCTGGCCCGTTATCGGAGATGATCCGTCGCGGAGTTCCAAACCGATATATGACATGCGTCTTGAAGAAATGGAGGATATTCCCCATATTAACTTCTCTTAACGGTACTGCTTCTGCCCATTTAGAGAAGTAGTCAGTCGTCGCCAGGATGAAACGATGTCCCCTAGACGATGCTGGTTCGATAGGGCCGATTATGTCAATCCCCCACATTTCGAATGGCCAGCTAGCCACCGTTGGATGTAGTGGATTTGGATGCTGGTGGATGAAGTCCCCATGAATTTGACATGAGTGGCATTGCTTCGCATATTCGAGGCAGTCTTGAATCATCGTGGGCCAGTAGTAGCCCATCCGTTTTATCTTCAACTTCATCTTTGGGCCCGCTTGGTGAGAACCACAGAGTCCGTCGTGAACTTCCTGGACGACCCTTTTCGCTTCGTCAGGTCCTAAGCATCTTAGCCATAGAGAATTAAACGACCTCTTGTACAGAGTGTCATTGACGAAGGCGAAAGACAGAGCTCGTTTCATGAGCTGATGTCTTGTGGATGCTTCTTCAGGCATTCGGTGGGACTTGAAGTAATCTATGTAGACTTCCCTCCAATCCTCGGTATTTTCCTAATCTTTTACTTGCAGGGTTGTCTGCTCGTTCGCTCCTTTTTCTTCGGATAATTCCGGAGATATTTCTGCTGGGGCAAGCACTCGACGGCTTTGTACCACGATTCTAACGTCATCGAGGTTCTCGTCGACCAGTTCTTTAGCGAGTTTGGCTAGTGCCTCCGCTTTGCTGTTTTTCGCGCGCGGTATGTTCTCCAAAGTATAAGAGGGAATTTGGGTCAACAGTTGCTGCACCTTTTCGCCGTACTTCACCAATTCTGGTTTGCATGTTTGGTAGTCGCCGTTTACTTGACTAACGACCAGTTGGGAATCTCCATATACGATGAGGTTTTCAATTCCCATGTCAATGGCGATCTCGAGGCCTGCTATCAAAGCCTCGTATTCGGCTTCATTGTTTGTCCTTGGCTCTGTTAAGGAGAAAGCGAAACGCATTATCCCTCCTTGTGGAGTCACGAAGATGAGGCCTACCCCCGATTTAATTACAGGGGTACTTTGTTTGCGCTTCTTCACGGAAGATGCTCCATCAAAATAAAGCTCCCATCAGGTATTATCACCGTCGATCGCATCAAACTCATGTTCGTCTGGAAGATCGCAATTCAGAGGAGAATCGACGGGTATCGGATGCTCAGCGAGGAAGTCGGCGATGGCCTGGCCTTTCACTGCCTTGAGAGGTTGATATATTATCGAGAACTCCATCAAGAGCAGGGTCTATTTAGCGAGTCGTCCCGTCAGTATGGCCTTTAACATCAAGTATTTAAGGGGGTCCACCTTTGAAATAAGACGGACTTCATGCGCCAACACATAGTGCCTGAGCTTTGTTATCGCAAAGATCAACGCCAGGCAGTGTTTCTCAATGGGGGAGTAGTTGCTTTCTGCCCCCAGCAGAACTCGACTTAAGTAGTAGAGTGCTCTTTCTTTCCCTTGATCGTTCTCTTGTGCCCTTAATGCGCCTAAGGAACCTTCGAGGGCGGTTGTATAAAGAATGAGGGGCTTTCCTTTGAACGTAGCAGCCAACACCGGCGGGTTCTGCAGGTACTGTTTGATCTCGTCTAGCGCGCTTTGGCATTTTTGGTCCCAGACGAACGGGATCCCCTTCTTCATCAGGTGGCTGTAGGGACGGCACTTGCCTGAAAGATTGGCTATAAATCGCCGTATGTATGCGAGCTTCCCTTGGAGAGATCGCAACTGTTTGAGAGTTCTCGGCGGAGGCATTTCCATGATCGCTTTGATCTTTGATGGATCTATTTTAATACCTCGGTGTCGAACAATGAATCCCAGGAATTTGCCTGAGGAAACTCCGAATGCACACTTGAGCGGGTTCATCTTCAAGTTGTATTGCCGAAGGCGTTGAAATACAGTCTTCAAATGCTCGAGATGTTCCTCGTATGATTTGCTTTTAACCACGAGATTGTCGATATAGCATTCGACGATTTCGTGTATAAGGTCATCGAAGATCTTTGTCATGGACCTTTGATAAGTGGCATCGGCGTTCTTTAAACCGAAGGGCATCACCTTGTAACAAAATATTCCCAAAGGGGTCCTGAAGGCTGTGTGCTTCTGGTCTTCTGGATGCATTATTATCTAATTATATCCTGACGAGCCGTCCATGAAGGAGAAAACCTCATGAGTGGACGTGTTGTCTATCATCAGTTCGGTGACTGGCACTGGGAAATCATCTTTCGGGCAAGCTTTATTAAGATCCCGGAAGTCTACGCATATGCGCACAGTCCCATTTTTCTTCATCACCGGGACGATGTTGGCGATCCACTCCAGATATTGAACCTCCTGGATGAAGCCAGAGTCGATCAGCTTTTTGACTTCAGCATTGATACTCATTTCAAGCTCGAGCCGCATTCTTCTCGGCGCCTGTTTGACTGGCTTGACGTCCGGAGATATCGCCAATCTGTGCACAGCAATTTCTGGATCTAGTCCCGGCATTTCGGAAATCTTTATGCTGTAGAAGCACATCCTTTAACGCAGCCACCCTTTCTTCAGATAGCAGCTCGCTGATGAATGTCGGTCGCGGGTCATTTGCCGTCCCCAACTCAATTTTCTTGAGATTATCTGCAGTGGTATGGATTCCATCTTCCAACTCTTTTGGCGCTGGTGGGAATTCTGAGATCACCTCATCGTTGCTGTTTTCGAAGCACCAGGGAAGGTCATCCATGTTCTCGGGCTCTTCTTTTGATATCATTATCACGTGACAAGTACGGATTCGCTTCCAATCCCAATGCGGAACTGGTTCTTCTTTCGTGGCCTTGGGCTCATGCTTTTGTGGCGGTGTTACCCTCCAGTTGTCGGACAGAGCAAACTTGCCAAGCTGATATTGATCTTCGACCCAATTCTTGAAGGTGAAGCAGTCCTCGAAAGGATGCCCTATTACTCGATGGTAAGAGCAATAGTCCGGGTGTGAGACTTCGCCCGCTCGTTCGGGATATTTAGACTCCGGCAGTGTAAGCATTTGATGTTTTAGAGCAAGGTCAGGTATCTTCTTCGTCTTATCCCGAGGAAAAGAGTATGCTCGACCCATTTTCTTCATGAGGGATAGATCAATGACGCTCGACTCCCATTTGCGTGGCTTCTTAGCCCTGCTTTGTTGTTGTTGAGCGCCTTTTTGGCCTTTCGATTTATTTCTGCTTTTGCGCCGAGCCTTCTTTATAACAGGTTGACATGGAGCGGCCTTTTCATCTTTCACGGCCTGTTGGAGAAGGCGTTGCATCTTGGCTTTCTCATAGATGACCATTTCACGGTTATGATCGTCTCGGACTTTTTGACCCGCTTCCCTTATAAGCTTGTCCATTTGTTCTTCGAACGACGGACTGGGCACTTTTGCATTAGGGACCTTTTCTGGCTCAGGGTTAGCATTCTCCCATTGAGCATCTCCTTCTTCACCAAAGTCATGTATGACGTAGCAGTTGTGGAGTAGCTCCCGTTTCTTGGACCGAACATATCCAAGCCCGATTGCTTCCATTCTCCCATTAGGCAGTTTGCGTTGAGTCCCGGGAACGTTCCAGATTTTGTCATAGAACTTGGCTTTTCGAACGGTCTGCTTGAAGGATATCCCCTGGCGTTTCAGCAGCTTTTTCAAACCCTCTGTATAATATATGGGTAGACGGATAGGCTGAAGCCTGTCGAGCGTAGGATCCGCGCCATGCCAGATTTCTTTTTCCTCCTTGGTTTCTTCAGAGCGGTAGAACAAAATTGGTTTCTCGCTTTCTCGCCTAGGAGGGATGTAGAACGTTTGTAGCTCTTCTACATTGTAAATATTAAGTGCATCCAGTTCTTTATGGTGTTTAAGCGGCACTATGGCGACTTGTAGACTTTGCTCTTCGTCAGCGGACGTTCGTATGGAAGGTCGAGCAGAGAATACAACACGGATTCCATCTTCTGAGTCGCTACCAAAGATCAATGTAGGAGTGGACGGTCCTGGCTTGTTGTGTTGGGGCGGACCCGAATACACTATCTCCTCTTCCTCCTCGGTATCACTGCCGAAGACAAGGATGGTGGCATTGTCTTTATTCTCCGGCTTGTGACACTTTTCTGTGTCTTCGAAATCCGGTAAGAAGTATTTGGCATCTTCGTATTTGCGAACCTCGTTGACAGAGAATGGGTTCAGTTCTCCCGTCACGGTATACTCGAAACCATCCTTAAAATACTTCATACACTGATGTTGTGTAGAAGGGATGATGTTGTACTCGTGTAACCATGGTCGGCCGAGCAAAGCGTTGTAGCATGTCTTGGCGTCCATGACGTGGAACTTAACGTCTGTGACGAGTAGTCCGAAGCGTAGCGTCAGTATCACAGACCCAAGAGTTCTTGAAGACTGGGAATCGGACCCGGAGATGGTGATCTTGTCCGGAGCAAGGTGCTGGACGCTCATGCAGATTTCTTTTAACACCCGCACGTTGAGTAGGTTAACAAACGACCCGTTATCGATCAGGATTTTACCTATATTTATATCATGGCAGTATCCCGAGACATAGAGAGGGCGATTGTGTTCGCACGTCCCAAGTAGAAGGTCTTCATCGCCAAAAGTAACATCGGCCGTGTGCACTTCCTCCAATTCATCCTTCATCTTTTCCTCGGCCAGGCCTTCTTGGAATTGTTCTGGGTCTTGGAGCGCCTTAATCAACGAATCTCTCGCCTCTTTTGATAGCAAAAGGGCGTCAAGAATGCTGAGCTGTGAGGGCAGCTTTCTCAGATGTGCTAGGACGTTGTAATCCACCTTATTCTTCTTCAGCGGGTTGTTGGCGTTTAGCTCTTCCAGAACTTGGTCATCTAAGACGATATCTTCAGAGACCTTTTCTTTCCCTTTATCTTTTCTGTTTAAGGGTCCGAGATTCTTGTCAGGCAGCGTCCGATTCCGCAGCCGGATATTTTCGCAGACCTTCGTCTCTTCTTCTTTTCCCGAAGTGGATTCTTTAAAGAGAGGGGAAAGTTCCAGCTCTTCATCAGAATCGCTCCCGAATGTAGGCACTTGTGACCCGCCAGTGTTAACCATGCGACAATTGCCGGTAGTTCTTTTAAGCCCTTCGGTCGTATTTCTTCGCTCCCGACGATTTTTACGCTTTTCCCGCTTAAAGCGTTGTCGATGAGCAACATATCCTTGCCACCATCTATCGAAAGCTTTGCACTCTTGAGTGGGGTGCGAAATCTTTTGATGATATAAGCAATAGGAGGGGTGCGTTTCCATTTCACCAGTGATGTTTCCTTCAGAGGATGGTAGCTTCATGCCCATTGATATGGCCTTAGCAAACTTTTTCCTCATCTTGAATTGGCTTCTGTCGGTAGCGGAGGTGTTTAGCTCCAACGGGATCGTCTCGGCTCCTTTATCAAGTCGCTGGCGCTTGGCCCTTTCAAATATAACCGTCTCGCGTTCTCGATCAGCCTTACTTTTCAATCGAGCTTCGTTAAGGAACGCGTCAATCATTTCATCTGATAGCTTCGGGAATTTTGGTTCAAGATCTGCCCCCAGCGCTTTGGTACAAGGAGTTTCCTCATCGTCCATGAACGAATGGGAAATCATATGACGGCTCGTCACATATTCCTCGGATTCATCCGATGAACTTTCTCCCTCATCTTCTTCTTGAAAGACGTGATTGAGGAACTCTTGGAGCGTAATGGGAGTCCGTGCCTTTTGGTTGTATTCATCCAGCGCGTCAATTTGCTTTTGTAAGTCCGTGCGCTTGTCGCCAGGCTTCACGGGCTTCTTAGATTTCTTCTTCTTCTTTTTCGAAGATTTTGATGGCTGGCTGCAAGTGCTTGAACCACCACCATCGGTCTTTGGAGTTGGACGTGGCTTCAACATCCCTTCAATGACCTGCGGTTCCAACGGGTTCTTCCACTTGATCGCTGGACATGTCTGAAGATCGTTTAGCATCCTCTTTGTCTTGGCTGATAATACAACCTCCCAAGGAGCTTCTTCAATGACGGAGCATGTTGCCCCCGGCGTATTCGTCCCCTTAGAGGTGTGGGGCTGCGGGGGATTCACCTTCCATTTGTCAGATAACGCGAACTTGCCCTGTCGGTACTGGTTTTCAAGCCAATTCTTGAAAACGTAGCAATCTTCGATCGGATGGCCTAGTACTCGATGATAAGGACAGTAGTTGGGCTCGTTGACGTCACTTGGTTGCAACGGACGTTTTGGATCCGGCAGATTTATGAGTCTGTTGCGCAACGCCAGCTTGAATAACCTCATCGTTTTATCGCGGGGAAACGAGTAAGAACGTCCCATCCTTTCCTCAAGGGCCACGTACGGGCGCATGTTATTTTGACGAATAACCGGCTTCGATTCGCTCGGTTGTTGTTGAGCATTAGCGACAACGATTACTTTTCCTTTCCCTTTGTCATTTCGGGAGTCCGGCTTTGGAAGAGGGGATTTATGGCCCATCTGATCCATTTGCGCTAGCTTGTCAATCAAGGCCTGGAAGGTAGTCGGCTTGAAAAACATCATAAATTGCGAGATTGTTTCTTGTGGATCAAGGGTTCCCACAAACATACCCACCGCGGGAGCTTCTTCAATGCGCTGCTCGCACTTTGACCATAAGTTCCGCCACCGTATAGCATACTGAACCCACGTCTCGCCTGGCTTTACCCTAGCGTTAATCAGTGCTATCATCGGGGTGCGTTCACTGGTGCTTGCAAAACGCTGAGTAAACAGCAGCTCCATCTCCGCGAAGGTTTTGATAGAGTCGTTCAGGAGCTTAGAGTACCACTCGAACGCCGTATCTGATAAACTTCCAACAAATTGGCGAAGCAACAGCTTGTCGTCACCGCCGGTGTTGCCGCAGAGTGCCCTGAACTGGGCAACATGCTGGTGAGGATTGCCCGTCCCCTTGTAGACATGGAACTTGGGAATTGTGTAACCGGGCGGGTACTTGATTTGGTCGTACCAACTTGGATATGGCCGTCCCGTTTTTACGACCTGGCCAGCTGCTTCAGCCGCATGATGAACCCGTATTTGTTGGGCTATGTACTCATCCAAATCAGCTTTGGAGATCGTATCCTCTTTAGCCGTCGACAGAGCTGGTGGAGGATTTGATGTCTCTCCCCTATCGTCTCCAAGGACGATCGGGGGCTCTTCCGTCGGAGGATCTTGTTGTATCATCATCCCTATCATGTCTTGGAAGAGGAGGCCCATACGCTGTATGTTGGCTGCTTGTTCAGCAGCCTCTTTGTCCTTCTTCTCCAATATCCGACGAAGGAACTCGGCGTCGGTTTCTTCCTCCTGGCGTTCATCTGAGGACGTTTCAGGATTTTCTTTTGGCCCTGTAAGTGCAGCCATAGCGTTCATCATCTCTTGGAGCTTTTGCTGTTGCTCCTGCGCCTTGGTCACTGATCGGGTAAGCGGTCGATGACCCGTAGATATGCGGCTGTCTTCTTTACCAGATGCCGCATAGACGGTATGAACCACAATGCCCCCTGACTTAGGGTGTTTGGGTTCACCACCTCTGATATCTGTCGCCGGCGCGGGGGTTTTCTCCGGCCTCCTTCTTTTGTGGGTCGTTGAAGTTGAAGGGGCCGTTGCAGTGGGTACCCTAGCGATCATTGTCCCTTGCTGTTCGATAGGACGATCTTTTCCTTTTTGCACCTTCATCTTTTTCTGTTGACGAGAGTGATCTGGGTCAATCACGGAGTCTTGAACCCTCCTCCAAACTTTATAAATTCTTGAGGACAGCCGTTGATGGGGCTGTTCTTGCTTCGTTTCTGGAACTCACTCCGCAGGCGGAGGAAATCTTTTCAGTGCAGCGGTTGGAGAATTCTTACGTACCCTCCTCAGCAGTTCAAAGCTGTTCCCAGTTGGAACAGCAGCGTTGACTTCTACCACTGGAGCTGGTGGAGTTAGCCCTGATGGGGAGTTGCCCCCTGCCTTCCTTACTCGTCACCAATGGCGACGTCGAGCATGATGAGCCGTTGGGACTGGCTCGGAGATTGAAACAGCTTCTTTTTGCCCCTTGTTTGAATGAGGTGCCGCCGGTATTAACCTCTTAAAGACTGAGGTTGTCTTTTGAGGGGTGATATTCAACCTGTCGAAGACGGATCCTCGAGCAGGGGCAGGAGCAGGAATCATCGGTCTTGAAAAGACTGACTCTTTGACAGGGGAAGCCTCCTTGACGACTTCTGGAGCAGCAGTCATTGCCTTCCTTGGGATAGCCAGTTTAGAATTCTGATCCAGCCTGGCGAAAACTGAGGCTGTTGGTTTGGTAGTGGACGACCCGTTGACAGGGGCCGTCGTGGCAGTGAGCCGGTCGAAGGCCGACTTCTTGTTCACTTCCGGTGCAGGTATTGACATAGAGAAGCTTATAGGTGGGACCATGGTCCCGAAGAACAGGCCAGTGGTGGCTTAGGTCACCTGGCCTACCGGCAGAGCGAGGAAGGAAGCCGCTTGGGGCCCATATGCTACACCTCCAGGGGAGGTGGAGCGTCCGCTGCAGTGGCACTTCGAGCAGTTGGTGCAGTTAGAGGCCATTGATGTTTGAGTTCTGCGCCATGCAAAAGACCAAATCTTAGTAACTTGAAATCCGAAGAAAACCATTAACAAACCGCGATTGGTTCGCGAAGACGACATACGAAGTGTGGAGTGGAAAGAGGAAAAGGTCCCACCGGGCGTGCCAGAATCTGTTCCCCTCCGAAGGACGGCCGCGACGTGAGGACGTCTGGCCGGAGGTTCGGGGCAGATGCTATATGGTTTTATCCGTCTACCACCCCGAAGATGCCAAGTTGATTTATGGCACCGTGTATCGGAGGTTTAGACGGATGCGGCCGATGTAGCAGACTTCGTCAGATTCCCCCTCGAGGTGAGGGGTTTTTGATTGTGGGGACGGTCTTCCCTGCAGGCGCAAGCCCCTGCAGTTAATTACGCTACCGCCTCGCGGTAACAACTTTCTCCTTCTTCAGAATTTCACTTCGTGTCGTGGGTGTTTGTTTTGTTTGTGGTTGCCCGTGGATTGTATACGGAGACTGAGTAATGCCGTCGCCCGTAGGACGTGGATTAGTCCAAATCCGTATTTACTTAGATTTGGGTTTGGTGTTTTTGGTTTAAGGATACGTTAGTCGTATTGAGACTAAGATCAACTTAAACGTTCGTCAAGGATACGTTAGTCCTGTTTGAGACTAAGATCAACTTAACGTGATAATTCATTTAATATCTGGCCATCAGGACTCGTCACCTCTCTAACGTCGTTGAAGGATTACAACGGCAGATGTCAGAGGAGTTCAGAGATGTACCCTTGAACCAAGGTTGATTTGGAGTTTTATAGTCCGTTTGAATGTTTAAGGATACGTTAGCCTATTTGGGGCTAAGATCAACTTAAACGGGACCGTTTAGATCCGACAAAAGAGCATTTGGATGCTCTATTGTTCCAGTTTTAGGGACATGGTGGTCCATGTTCCAGTTTAGGGACGTGGTGGTCTATTTTCCAGTTTACGGACGTGATGGTCCATGTTCCAGTTTAGGGACGTGGTGGTCTGTGTTCCAGTTTAGGGACGTGGTGGTCTATTTTCCAGTTTAGGGACGTGGTGGTCTATATTCCAGATTAGAGACGTGGTGGTCTAATATTAGTTTAAGGACGTTTCGGTCCAACATTCCCATTTTGGGATGAATATTAGTTTAAGGACGTTTCGGTCCAATATTAGTTTAAAGACGTTTCGGTCCAATATTAGTTTAAGGACGTTTCGGTCCAATATTAGTTTAAGGACGTTTCGGTCCAATATTAGATTAAGAACGTTTCGGTCCACGAGTTTAAGGACCCCGCAGTCCATATTGACGTATGTGGTCGTCGAGACCCGTCACCTCTCTGACGTCGTTGAAGGATTACAACGATAAGTGTCAGAGGAGCTCGGAGATGTACCCTCGAACCGGATATAAATTTATTTAAGAGAGAGTTGTGCTCAGTCAATTTTATTTAAGGACTTACGGCCAAAATTGGGCTAAGTCCAGTTGAAAATGTTCACATTTTGTTTGCATTTGGCCTGTTAGGCCACTGTTTGGGCTTTCCCCTTTTTAGAATGATGCATAGCATTACTTCAGCCTATTTATGCCTATTTAGACTGGGCTCTGCCCTTTTTATTATAATGCAGAGCATTTGTTTTGGTCCATTGGACCTCTCAATTGGGCTCTGCCCCTTTAAATAATGCATAGCATTATTTTTGGTCTGTTTAGACTTTTTAATTGGGCTCTGCCTTTTTTTTTAAATAATGTGCAGCATTTTTATTTGGTCCCTTGGACCTTTGATTGGGCCCTGCCCTTTAATAATGCATTGCATTAGATACCCTGACAGTGTCCCACATGGCTTGTCAGGTACTTTGCGCAATTAATGAGCGCAAGCGCTCGTGGAGGTGACACGTGTCACGTTCTGGTGAGCGCAAGCGCAACAGCGCAGTGCGCTGCGTTAGTGCGCTGCGCTGCTGCACTGCTGACACGTGGCGCTTCCTGGCGGCTTGCGCAATAGCGCAGTTTTGGCAAGTGCTGGGCACTGTTCTTATTCTTTTGGATCAATTTCAGATCAGAGAAAATAAGTTTTTTCTTGTTTTCTAAAGAACCAGTGGTTCATATAAGGTGCAAGACACTGTTATCTTGAGAATCTTTTAGATTCAGAACCAATGGTTCATAAAAAGAAGTGCAAGACACTGTTTATTATTTATTTTTTTCTCTTTTCTTTTTATTAAAGATCCTAGATCTTGTTCTCCGATCAATGATCTGTTCATAAGAGAATTTTCTCTTTTTCTAAAGGTTTTTACCTTTTTCTTTGTTCTTGAGGATTTCTCTCCAATTTTTCAGAGTCTTCTCTGTTTAATTTTTCACCAAAATCCTCCTCCTTTGAATTGAGGTCTAGGGTCCTTTTTATAGTGCCCATAAATTAGTTAAATTTGTTTAAGAGATTTTTCTTTGAGTGATTTGGGGAATTTTCCCCACCGTTGGATCTTTGATCCAAGGGCTTCTGTTTTACAGAAGAAAATCTTCTTTTTTTTAGCAAGAATAGAAAAGATTTCTTAAAATTTCAATTCTGTTTTGCGCAACACCCCAGACGCATGTCGCGCAGCGCAGCGCTTGCGCAGCTGTGCTTGCGCAACTGCGCCGACACGTTTCGCGCAGTGCAGCGCTTGCGCAGCTGTGCTTGCGCAACTGCGCAGACACGTGCCGTGCAGCGCAGCGTTTGCGCAACTGAAACGTTGCTTCCTTTACTTTTTTGTTTTAAACAGAGCTTTGCTCTGATTGGTTGCGCTGCCTCGGGCGCTGTGCTGACGCATCAACTTCTGACAGGTGGCGCATTGCGCGCAGCGCACGAGATTTGAAGCGTTGCTTCAAAATTTTGAATTTTTGAAGTTCAAACAGAGCCTTGCTCTGATTTGGGGAAACAGTGTTTGTTTTATTTTTGGTTACCCGTGGATTGTATACGGAGACTAATTTATGTTGTCGCCCGTAGGGCAGGGATTAGTCCAAATCCGTATTTTCTTAGATTTGGGTTTGGGTTCATTTTAAGGATCGTTAACCTCATTTGAGATTAAGATCAACTTAAATGTTTGTTAAGGATACGTTAGTCTAATTTTTAGACTAAGATCTACTCAGTAGGATTTTGGGATCATTTAGATCCAACGAAAGAGTATTTGGACTCTATCGTTTTAGTTTAAGGACATTACAGTCTGGTTTAAAGACATCGTAGTCTGGTTTAAAGACATCATAGTCTGTGAGGTTTAAAGACATTGTTGTCTGGTTTAAAGACATCGTAGTCTGCATGGTTTAAAGACATCGTAGTCTGTGAGGTTTAAAGACATCATAGTCTGCATGGTTTAAATACATCGTAGTCTGGTTTAAAGACATCGTAGTCTGCATGGTTTAAAGGCATCGTAGTCTGGTTTAAAGACATCGTAGTCTGCATGGTTTAAAAACATCGTAGTTTGTGAGGTTTAAAGACATTGTAGTCTGTGAGGTTTAAAGACATCATAGTCTGCATGGTTTAAAGACATCGTAGTCTGGTTTAAAGACATCATAGTTTGTAGGGTTTAAAGACATCATAGTCTATAGGGTTTAAAGACATCATAGTCTGTAGGGTTTAAAGACATCATAGTCTGTAGGGTTTTGGTTTAACCATTTGGGGATGCACCAAAAGTCATTGGTTATTGGGACCTTCCATGTCTCTGAAGACGTTGAAGAATTACAACGACATGTATCAGAGGCATGAAGAGATATACTGATTGTTTGTGGTTTTGCTTACGTGCTTTTTAGATCAAAGAATATTTACCGCAATCAAGAATGGCGTCGCTTGGTAGCTAGCCGGTGAGTACGGGTCGGTCCACAGGGATTTTGTGTATTTTCTATTTGTTCTAACGAGTTAATTCCAAATGGGGTTGGATTGATTATCACTAAAAACTAAGATTGATTTAGATTAGGATTAAAACCTTGCTAGGGTTAGGTTTAGGTTAAGTTTGGAAATTTAATATTTCTCACCACTTTCAATGCCCTAATTAAGATCTATTTAGGTGTTATGGTAATAATTAATAAAGGGATTAGCACGATCGGGAAGAAACTATGTTTCTTCCTCTAGGTCCTTGTCCGTCCTTTCTTAATTCTTACCCTAACCTCCATGGAAAACATACACAGCCGGTCTTTTAAACTACGGTATCACCGCTACCTCGTGGGATAGGTTGCCGTAGTAAGCGGTGTGTGTATGTATTCATGGAGTCCTATAAAAAATATGCAATGGGCAAGAAAGGGGTGAGAGATTTTCATCTCTCAAACATTTCCTATTCCTAACCCTAACAAGTGAGGAACTACTCATTCATTAAGGAATTGGTGAAAAGAAACATTTTTGTTTGGTTTTAATTCAATAACCTAATTATCTAATCTACGGCAAATAATTAAAAGTGCTAAACTAATTAACTAGGGCAGATAATTAAATTTCTAAACTACGGCAGAAAAGAAATTAACTAGGGCATGAAAAGGAAAAACTTATTTTATTCGATACACTCTTCAAAACATTACAGCGAATATAGAATTCTGAATTTTATAAACAAAAGGAGGCATGCTCCAAAGAGAGCTTTAGGGTTTCTATTAATAGATTATAGAAACCCTAGGGTTACATCTGATCCCTATCTACATTTACAAAATTACCCTGAGAAGCTTAGTCAACGCACCGCCGCCGACAACTTTTGCACCGACACGTGCTTAGCACGGCCGCGGATCCGCGGCAGAAATGCTTTTTTGGCCGCGGATCCGCGGTCATTTGGTAGGCTCATGGGCCCAATTCTTTAGGGTTTCTTCAAGTTGCATTTATCTTCTATTTTCTTCACTTGGTTCTTCAGAATGTCTTCTAGTTTCTTCCATATTTCCACAGTGCAGAATGTTGTGGACTTTTTACCGTTCGCTTCGCGTTGAAGTCTTGAATCTTTGTGCCACCTTCGTACCTTGTGCAATTGAAATGTTCATTGATCTTCACTTGTTCCTTAAACTGTAGGCGGCATTATAAAGATTCTTCTATTTGTTGGTCGTAGTTTCACTTTTGTAGCGTCTTTTCACCATTTTCACTGTATTATTTCGAGAACTTGTAACCTGCAACTATTCAACAGATATGGATCAAAAGCACCTATTTATTTGTAAAATGATTAAGAATGGGGAATATAATAATGCAAAATTATGATATGAACATATACCCTTGAACCAATGTTGGTTGGGAAATCTATAGTCAGGTTTGGGGCTAAGACCAATTAAAAAGATTGTGAGCACATGGGCTCGGTTAATCTGAATTAGGGACTTGTGGCCAACTTGGGCTCAGCCCACTCAGTTTTGAATAAAATGTTGAACATTTGTTGGGGCTCAGTCCCTTTTTATTCAACAATGCTGAGCATTGATTTGGGTTCTGACACCCTTTTTTTCTTTTTATCTTTTATTGAGTGTTGAACACTTTTTATGGCGCTGGGGCTTTATTTACAGAGCGCTTTGTATTTCCTTAGTTCCCACGTGTGGAGCACGTGGAGCGTTTGGCGCTGAGCGCCATACTTAGAGCGTTAAGGCGCTTCTTATAAAATAGCACCCACGTGACGGGCACGTAGAGCGCTTGGCGCCATCCAATACGCTAAAGCGCTTCTTTGGCAGTTTTGATCAATTTTGTGCTCTGAGAATTAAGTTCTCGTTTATAAGAGACTTTGTCTCGTTGATCTAAGAACTAAATTCTTCTCTTTTATGAGAAGATGCTATGATCTCTTTTACTTTTGTGAAAGACTTTGTCTTATAGATTTATGATCTGAAAAAGAACTAAGTTCTTCTGATATGAGAGTTAAACTCTCAGATATGGAGGAGATGACATGATCTCTCTTCTTGCTGTTTACCTTGAGAAGAAATTGCTCCCGTCTATGAAGTTTCTTGAAGTTTATGGGGGGTTCCTCTTTACAAGACTTGATGTCTTGGGTCCTTTATATAGGGGAGGCTGATTTGTTGAATCGGTTAAGGAAATCTCTCATTGAGAGATTTCTAATTGATTTGGGGATTTTTCCACCATTGGATCTTTGATCCAAAAGCTTCTTTTTTGTAGAAGACATTTTTCTTGTTTTTAACAAGATTGGGAAAATATTTTCCTATACAGAACTTATTCTGTATCTTGGTGATTTTTAATCACCATTGGATCTTTGATCCAACGCTGCTCTGATTTACAGAGCACAATCTCTCTTGTTTGGAAATATTTGAGGAGTATTTCCTCAGCAGAATTTTATTCTAGAATTTTGATGATTTATCATCTTCATTGGTTCTTTGATCCAAGGGTGGAGAACATTTAGTGCTAGCGCTGGCGCTCTCGTGCTTTGTACGTGAGGCGCTGCCTCAGAGTTTTTGACTCTTGGCGCTAGCGCTCTGGTGCTTTGCACATGAAACGCTGCTTCAGAGTCTTTGACTCTTAGCGCTTGGCGCTCTCGTGCTTTGCACGTGAGGCGCTGTCTCAGAGTTTTTAACTCTTAGCGCTGACGCTCTTTGCGCTGGCACTCTTATGAGGCGCTGCCTCATTTCAAATTTTAAATTTTGAATAGAGCTTTACACTCTGATTGGGGGAAACAACCATGATCTACCGGATATGGCGGGTGTCCTCGTTACTCGGGGTCGAGCCAACTGAGGCGACCATGATCTGTTCGACTGTCAACTCTTCGGTTGGAGGTTGGTCTGTCTGCTCCCGATCTGCTTGACGTTTGTCTCATAGGTAGTTTGTTAGGTGACCAGAGAAGATCAACTCCACATTATAATCACGGAGTTGTTTGCAGTTCTCGTTCGGGTGCCCCTGTGACCAATAAAATGCACAGTATGGGCCGCGTAGTCGCTTACCCGGTCTTTATGCCATCGGCGGGAGTTTGAAGAATCTCTCTCTTTTTGCCTCCTCTGGCAGCTCGGCCTGAGAGACATTCAGAGGAGTGTACTCGTGAAACCTCGGAGAATAAGGTTTCGTACGATTCGTCATTTTCTTCTCCTCTCGATCCCTTTTCTTTTGATCTGTCTGGTCTCTGTAGGGAAGGTTGGCGTTCACTTCAGATTCAAGTTGGATCTCCCGCTCGGTCTTGACTTTTAC
Source organism: Agapanthus africanus (assembly GCA_030015575.1). Classification (NCBI taxonomy): domain Eukaryota; kingdom Viridiplantae; phylum Streptophyta; class Magnoliopsida; order Asparagales; family Amaryllidaceae; genus Agapanthus; species Agapanthus africanus. Next base: position 672,764,506 of record JASDDO010000022.1, on the reverse strand, counting down.
CTCGGCCATGGTCTTAGGTTGATCTAATGTAAAAGAGTGGAACCACTCTTTGCGCCTAAGACCGGATCTCAAGACGGTGATGACCGTCTCGTCCCGGTGCTCGGGTACTTCCAGGAGAGCATTGTAGAACCGAGTGACGTAACCCTTAAAAGATTCCCTGTCCTCGGTCTTGATGCTGAACAGGTAGTCGACCGTCCTCTTCTATCGTCGGTTGCCGACGAAATGACCGAGAAACTAAGTAGCCAGGTCGTCGAAGGTTGAGATTGAACGCAGAGTCAGGCCGCGGAACCAATCTTGCCCAGCCCGGATGAGGGTGGTGGGGAAGGCTCGGCACTGAGGCTCGTCCGAGTTATCTTGGAAGCTTATGCCCACCGTAAACGCGATTAAATGGTCTTTTAGGTCGGACTTCCCGTCAAAGAGGGCCACCTTGGGTGGTTTATTCCGAGATGAGACCCGCACACCCAGCAGTTGCTCCGTGAAGGGCCTCATGAGGGAATCCGCGGAGTATTTTGCCGATCTTCCAGGCGAACGGGTGGCGAATCACGTGTCCTCAATCTTCTCTTCAAGGACCTCGATTCGCTGCTGGTACCACGATGATTCTTCATAATCATAGTACTTGTTGTCTCTGCTTCGGGCCTGCGCGATGGAGCGGCTTCGGCTCCTCTCTATCACGCTCCTCTTTATCGCCGTGAGTCTATCGATCCGTGCAGATAAGGCTTCGACAACGTTGGGAGGCAGAGTAGAACCGCCCCCGTCTCAGTTGGAGAGGACGGGGTGGCTCGTACTAGGATCTTCGTTGCGATGATCGCTGGTCATCAAATCGAAAGTGGAAGATCAACTTTTTTGGGTGGAAATGGGTTCCCACAGACGGCGCCAACTGATGGAGGTTGGGATCTCCCTCAGATGTTGTCCTCCGTCAATCTTGTAGCCAGCGAGGCTGAACAGTTGAGATTCGTAGTGGAAGATTGGACGCGTGGATCTTAATGGGTTTGTTGGTCGCTGTTGACGCCGAGCTACCAGCAAAAGAAGCCCCAGGGTGGGAAACCACCGTAGGACCCTTCGGCGATCAAGTAAGTATCGGGGAATATTCAGGCAGAGTAGCAGCGTATTGGAATGAGTTCGAGTTACCTGAGTCTTCTGGAAGAGGGTTTTACATAGCGGTTGCATGAAAGCGAGCCGATGCGAGATTCTCGCTGTCCGTTACACCTCTTGTGTTACGTTCGCGTTGATAGCGGGATACGTCCATTAATAGCGAGATAGGCTAATTAACGGCGAGATACGCTAGCATGAGATGCGGGACGTGGAGCGGCGGGGATCTCATCGTAGCGAGATATATGGAGCCGTTATCGGGGAGTTCATGCTCCGTGCTCCCGGCCAAATAGGGGGCGCCAAGGAATCTCGGCTATAAGATAGCTCGGAGATGAGTAAGTGAGCTGAGAAGTCTCAGTTATAGGATAGCTCGGAGACGAGCTATTGGTTGACGGTCATCCAAAAGGGGAATTTACTCCGAAGAGGTCTTCTAAAAGGTCGGGTGCAACCTCGAAGGTGAGGCGCCGAGGAATGTCCCCAATGCATCAAACTTATTCCAGCTCCATAGCCTCCAGGAATCTACCGCGTTTAAGTGGATGACACGTCATCTGCTACGTGTCATGATCTGAGGAATTCCCACATATGAGTATCATCACTTCTTTTCTTTTCTTTTATTCTCTGTATGACTCATTTCAATCTTTAAACATTTTAAAGAAAATGAGATGTCATCTAGAACACTATATGTATATCATATATACAACAAATATGTATCAAATACATAAACTAGTATTTGTATCAAATACAAATACAAATACAAATGAGAGAATAATAAAATGAGCATAATACTAGAATATATATATATATATATATATATATATATATATATATATATATATAATCAACATTTTATTTAATAATCCGGCTTCAAAAAGAGTCGGCTAGTAGTATTAAAATGTCCGATTAAAAACACATGTATCAAATACATGTGTTTAATCGAACTCATGCGCGTATCAGCATATGCACTCTGCATCATTTCGTCTGAGCCGGAAAATCTCTATATGGGACTCTAAAGACTCGATAATACGCTGGTAGTAGCTTAGGATCACATCCAAAACCCATAAGTATGTCGGCTGTACTAGCTGCACGTAACGGCTGCCCAGGTATTGATCGAAAGAAGGTCAACGGGCAAGCTCATCCGAACCCTACAAAGTCTATCAGTGGCAATCACTGTACAGTCTGGTCCCTTCGTCTGAGAGTATCGCATACCTAGTCTGGAGGGTGCAATCTGTCAGACCCCCAATTACACGATAAGTCATATTGACAGAGAACTCATAACCAAATAGATACAACTGGTAACACTTACCAGTTTATCTCCACTGCCATGGCCACAGACTTCTGATTATAGTCGTGTTCTGCACTGCGCGATATCAACTCCCTATTCCGGGAGGGACGAATTCTTTCGACCGCTTACTGACTCCATGTGCTTTGGGACTGTACCCAACTAAAACATATTTGCACGACTCGGTAGACCGGTGGTAGGGTAGTAATCAAAGTACGGTGGGAACACACATAAGACAATATGGCGATCTCAGGTCTAGGAATTACTCTATACTCATGTCATCAGTAACTGCTATCTGACATTGGTATAATACCAATTATGAGTTCTCGGTGAGTCTGTCCAGTGTAACTCATCCATTGAGTATCTGTATCCCATCATTAGTGTCAAACACCAATAGCTATGGGATCAGCCATCGCCCCATACATGGTCATGAAACATATATACTAGTCTAAACTGGAGTGCTGATACTCAGTCTCGATACTCTTACGACTAGGGACATTTAAGGATGTGCTTATAAACTACCAGACCCCGCTAGTATGATCCTTATCATCAATCCTGGTAGTCAAGCAAATATCCTATGGACTTTATCTTATGTATTAGCGATACGTGATAACGAGTAAAACATATACACATGACAGATAATGACAAACCAGATAGCATACTATCATCACGTGTAAGACTGTTCTCTATATAGGTCCTCTTGAATTCAGTAATTGCATTGGTACAATTATGATAACTGCCTTGAGGGCGTCTATATCCAACACCTTAATAAACATCGGCCCCATGCACATATCAGTGCGTTTTTGGCATGTCTGTCTAAAATGACAATAGTGTTTTTAAATATGGTTAACTAACACCATGTTGCACTAGTTTATCACTTGTGGCCATGTGTTAAACTCTTCCATAAAGAAACATGTAGAATTAGCCGAGTCATAAAATACTTTGATTTTTTCTTTTATAACATCACTAAAAGAGGATTGCGGTGAGTAATTTACACACATATATATGTGAAAAATGCGAAAAGTACAAAGTTAATAGCGCATCTATATAAATACTACATGCCATTCCATAAAAATAACTCCGAATGCCGTTCCATATAACTAAAGCCGGACAAACCCAAGAATACAAAACCATTTTTAAAAAATGCATAATAACTATCTGGTTTGTCATTAATTAATGAAGGAACCAGAATTCTTCGGGCCACAGAGGGACTGGCACGTGTCGGCAAGAGAGAGAGGTTGCTGCCGGCACCTTTGATTGCGCGATGCGGCAGCGGCAGCATCCGTCCACGTCAGTACCGTACAGGGCGGCACGTTCTTTCCTCTTCACCACGCGGTTTCGCTGGGACCCACTGCACCCAAATGTTTGATGCACTTTTTTTTTCTTTTTTAAAACAAAATCTTAAGACCTTAGGTTGCCACTGCTAATTCCATCAGATGTTTGATGCACAATTAATTCATCAACAGTTCTATATTATCCCATCAGATGGATTGAAGAATGTCCCAAATTCTTATAAATCAAATCTAAATCCCTTAATTTATATCATGATCAAACCCAGGAGTTCGGGTCAAAACTAGATCTGTCGATCACAATTTTAAGTATGAACAGTTTTAGATCCAATTCTCACCGGGCATATCCTGGACATCTGAGGTGGTTGGAAATATATTCTTAAATGCTTTAGAGGTCTTTGATTGGACCTCACGACGACACGGGTAGGATCTCACAATATAACACGTATAATAAACTGCATCACGATATACATATAACCAAGAACATATTCATGAAATTTTTACTTTCGTAACAGCGTGTATATGCATGCTAAAAATATTATTCTTAAGACAACACCTTAGGATGCAATCTAATGATTGAACCATCTCCGTGGCATTACGAGTTCTAGCTTATAAATAAATGTTAATGTATTAATGAAATCTTATGCGTTTATAAGCCAAAGACTTTCATGAGGTGTAAAATGGATGACAATTTAGGATCGCTTAGAAACATTAGGTCCCGTTGATTTTTTTTATTATCCGAAAATAGATTACAACTTTGCCTGACAAAAATCCGCATGGAATCAAACTCATATATATTTCAACAATGTTCTTAAATATTGATATTGCAAGATAATTATGAATTTTAAACATACCAAGTTATCATTAGGTTGCACCCTCTTAATAATAAGTTCCTTGTTTTCTTAGAATATATTTGTAATATAACAATGCTTTCTTTTAATGTACATATTCAGCATTGATGAAAAATAGCCGTGAGGTGCAATGCTCATGAGATTCAAATGAATAATTAATGCTATAGATCCTAACTGTTGATGAATTAATTGTTCGTTTAAACCGAATATGCAAGCCGAACCATTATTTTTTTCTTTCAAATGGTTGGTTTCGGTTTGCAATTTTCATTAATTTCGTATCTGCTCTGGTTGGTAGCTGCTATGTAGCTGTTCGTGTAGCGAATCATAATACATTGGACCCTTAATTGAGTTAACATATAATTGGTTGATTTTTTTTTTGTTTGGAGAGATCTTTTAAGGCTTATTTACCAAAAACTCCCATCAGATTTCAGTCCTAATTTATATATATAAAAACCCTCTTCCATCCTCTTCCCAGGTCTATCGCAGCCGGCAACGGCACCAGTGCCACCACCATCCGACCTCCCCCCTTCACTCTTTATCATCCATCATCACCGTCTCTTCTTCTTCTTTCCCGTCATCATTGCAAGAACTCCAAAAACCCTTGCCGTTGACTTCTCCCCTTCACTTCGGCCCCTTCCCCCTCCTAAGCCCGCCCCATCCCCCTTTCTACACCTCTGTACACAACCCGGGCCTCCCCTTATGCCGCCCTTCCATCACCCCAATCTCCCCTGCCTCCTCCCTTGGCCTCCTGATGGAAGTCCTTTTCAGATCTCTTTCAGATGTTGTCTTCCGTCGATCTCCCGGTGGATTCTGGAGGGGATCCCCTGTTGCGTGTGGGTCTCAATGGGTGTAGAGGAAGTTTGGCGCCGAGCACCTGCAAAGAAGTCCCAGGGTGGTTGGATACCACCGAGGACCCTCCGACGATCAAGTAAGTACTGGATCCGAGCAGCGTAACGGCTAAGTGGAGTAAAGAATCGCTTACTTGACCCCCCTGTGATGGAGGTTTATATAGTGGTGGAGGCATGCAGCAGCGGGCGCGAAAATCTCGCCAGCAGTTACGCTCCCGACGTCATGCCCGCGTAGAGAGCGGATCGCCCATAAATGGGGATCGTGGAGGCGTGGAACGTGGGATGTTGCTGGCGGAGAATCCGTGCATGGCGAGATTCACGGAGCTGCGGTTACGCTTGTGAGTAGTGGAACTGGTCGGAGGGCCGAGGAAGACCGCCTCGACAAACGGGCTCGGGGACGAGCGAGAAGGCCGAGGAGACTTAGTCTGGCGATAGCTCGGGGCGAGCTGAGGGGCCGAGGAGGCCAATAAGCGGGGAGCCCCGAGGAGGACTGGCTTGCGCTGGCCGGACGAGTACAGGGGTGACATGGCTTGCCTTTGTGGGCCCTTTCTTCCGAGTTCTGGGACGTGTCGTTCGCCACGTGTCACGATCGTAAGGATCGCCGGTATTGTGCATTATCATTAGCCCCCCACTCTTGTTCCAACCAGCTGTAAGGTCGGGACGGGAGTGGATCGCCGGGACGCCCGGGGTAAGCTCCCTCCTAAGGTTTCGTCGGGACGCGTCCCCGGGCCGTGAGCCGTCTTTTCCGCTGTCGAATCAGAGCGAGATCTTCGCATTTAAGGAGGATACGTCGGTTCGTGTACCTTGTCTTTGAAGTGGCGGTCCACGTGTCGAGCGTCGGTTGGTCAACGTGACGTCCGCAGAACTGCGACGCCCAAAAGGGCGCGGTCCGATGTGGTAACGACAGGTGGAGCAATCTGAGCCGTTTGGACGCAAGGAGGCATTTCGGCGGGAGACGAAGGGCACCATTGGATGAGGTTGCTCGCGGCGATATATAGGGGTGGGGCCTACTCCATGGCCCCTAAACCTTCATCTCGCCTTCCTTCTAAGCTTCGACTGCTCGGCGCTCCTCCTTTTTGGGGATACATGGTTCTTTCTCACTCTTTGGGTCGCTCATCCCAGGGGAGGGCACGTGACGCGGGCGTGCCCCCGGCTGGCCGAGGTTCTACTACGAATGTCCTGCCGGCGGCAGGGTCTTCCGCCCCGTTGGCGGCTCCCGGGGGTTTTTCCGGCGGCGGTCAGAGGCGTCTGCGGTCACCCGAGCCCTAGACGGGAGATGGAGGAGGGGCCGAGGACGGGGTCCCCCTTAAGAGGAAAAGGACAATCTCTCGTGCATCGTCGTCAATGGTCCCTGAAGGGATCCCCGTGCAGGAGGGAGAGGCCGTCTTCATGGTTCCGTCCGGGATATCTGTTGCTGCCGGCTTGCTCACTGGGATGGAAGAGTCGGCAGGAGGGAGGCCCCCGTGCGGTACCCTGAGGGTCCAAATGGAGGCCATAGCCCAGGGGGCGGTCCACGTACGAACCCTTTCTTGCGTTGTCTTTGGCCTTCCTTCTTTGGCCCGAGTGACTTCTAGTTTCTTACCCGCTTCCTGTCAGGTCCTTCAACACTGCGCCATCGCCGCTCGCATGGAAGCCGAGGGGGTGTTCCACGCGCCGAGCCCGATAGAGGCATTCCCTTCAGAGCTCGAGGCCCTGCGGCGTGACCTGCGCCTGGAGAGGGACAGGGCCGATGTCCTGGCAGCCCGCGTGGAGCTTGCGAATTCAGCGAATCAAGGCGTCCGCCGTCGCCTGAGTGCATCTCTCCGTGTTGCCGAGAGGAAGCTGGCGGATCTGGCCGACCGCTTCGCGGCTATGGAGAAGGAGAGAGATGCCAGCCGGAGGGATGCCGAGGTGGCACTTCTGTCGGCTCAGGCTGCTGAGGCCCGGGCCAGGAAAGCCGTGGCCGACTACAAGACATCAGAGCAGTTTTACGTCGAGCTCGGTGAGTATTCTGTCGTCGTATGGAATAAGACTCTGGACGCCGTGAAAGAGCAGCTTCCCGATTTCGCCGATGGCGAGCTCATTGCTCGGGTCTCGCTCCCGGTTGCAAGGCCTCCGGCCGACAACAATGAGGGGAATGAGGCGCGCCCCTGGTGGTGAGACCTCCGGTGGTGAAGCTCCCAGCGACAAGGGAGGCGAGGCGCAGGGGGGAGGGGGTTTGCTACTTGGGCCTTTCTGATATTTCCTTGCTCCCTTTTATAAGCCTCCGGGCAGTTTGTTAGGCTGGGGAGCCAAGAATACCCTCTGTAAAGACCGCCTTTTAGTAATAAAACTTTTTTCTTCCTTTGGTTTCCTTGATTTGCGCTTTTGTATTTTGTCCGTGATAAACACTTGTAAAAAAATTTCTTCTTGCGTTGTTCGGCCTCCATGTCAGGTCGGCTATCTGCCTAGCGATCGCCCGTTGAGTTGACTCATGCGCTGCTGAGCTGAGGAGAAGGCGTCCCCATGCGTCTCCATGGCCCCGAATTAGAGGGGAGATCGCTCGAGACTTGGATAGACCTGATGCCCTCGGTCGGCAGCTCGGGCCGTCCGCACGTGGTGGGCGGAGGGTTGTCCGCCTTATTTGGACCGAGCAGGGTAGCTTCCCGGTTGCCTCTTGCGAGGGCTTTTGATCCTTCAGGACGGGGACCGAACAAGGTTACTTCCCAGTGTCTCTTGGCGAGGACTTTGATCCCTATCGGTGGTGGTAGGAAACTACCAGCTGGGGATAGCCGAGCAAGGGCTCGACTGCCTCTGGTAGGACTTTGGTCCTTGGCACGGGAGGGGCTGTAGAAGCCTACCAAGGACCCTTGGCCGGGCAGGGTTACTGCCCGGTGCCTCTTGGTGAGGGCTTTTGTCCTGAAGGATAGCCGAGCGAGGGATCCTCGGGCTCGACCGCCTCTGGGAGGGCTTTTTGATCCCGGGCGTTGTGGTAGAGAAGCTACCCGCCGGGACCGACTGGACAGGAACGTGCGGTTGCCTCTTACGAGGGCTTTGATCCTTCAGGACGGGAACCGAGCAGGGTTACTGCCCAGTGCCTCTTGGCGAGGGCTTAGATCCCTGTCGGTCGTGGTAGGATGCTACCAGCCGGGGATAGCCGAGCAAGGACTCGACTGTCTTTGGAAGGACTTTGGTCCTTGGCGCGGGAGGGGCTGTAGAAGCCTACCAAGGACCCTTGGCCGGGCCGGTGCCTCTTGGCGAGGGCTTTTGTCCTGAAGGATAGTTGTAACATTTCAAAAAAAAAAATAGAATATTATTTTTGGGAATTTTTATAATTTAATATTAATTTTAATGAATATTTTAATATTTCGGTATAATTAAATACCGATAAATTGGGGAAAATTTTGAAAATTATAGAAATTACTAAAAGAGGGTGTTTTATGTGAATTATGCAAATTTTAAGTTTTTATAATTAATTTGACACTAATTTAGTGCTAATCGCGATTAAAAATCGCTAATCGCGTTTAAGCTTATTTTGTGCAAACATGCACCATATCTTTTTTTTGCACTTGTTACATTTTCTTATGACTTTCCTACATGTTTTATTTCATGGTTGTTGGTTTATTAGAGGGGAGAAAAGAAAAGAAAAGAAAAGGAATATAATATTGGGTATGGGTGAGAGAGAAAGGTGAGGGGTATCTTGACTTGGCAATTCCTTCTCCATTTCCTCACTCATTTCTCTCCCTCTCCCTCACATTGCTGCTGCTGCTGCTGCCCCTCTCTCCCTCTTCACAAAATCCCCCCAAAACACCATGGAAATCATCTCAAAACCCAAATCCCATTTCACAAAATAGATGCACAAGCTCAAGGGAAACACATTGGACCAAGAAAGAGAAGATTTTGAGGACTTTGAGCAACTCAAGAATTTTCTTGAGTTGCCAAAGGAGGTAATTTCTGCACCTTTAGAGTAGTGTTTTAATTCCTTATGCATCCATACTTGGTTCATGTCGATATCGAGTGGTTTTGTAGACTTAGGAAATTCTAGTTAGGGTTTATGGGAATTTGAGAGTTGTGATGTGAAATTGAACTCAGTAGAGGCCACACAAACCCCCTAGTGCTAGAATTAAGACTCAAACCAGAGTCTTGAAACCCGGAATACGGATTTAGAAAAGCCGATATCGGAAAAACTGTGATTCTGTGAAGGTTATATGAAATCTGCTATCACCTCGCGACTCTGAAAATTATTTTGTGAACACATAGAGATGTGCAGGCACCCAGGAAGCTAACCCCAAAACCCCAGATCCTATCTCCTCTTTCTGGCCGCAGATTTAATCTGTTTGGCCGCAATTTGCGGCCTGGGTCCCACCATTTTGGTTCGTTTTGGTTCTGTATCTCCTACATCTATAAAATAGATCCCTGGCATATGCAAAATTATCCAATTTGACCTAGGGTGAAATCTGGGACCCTTTTCTGTGGTTGCGGTTTTGAATTCGTGTTTCGTTTCTCGTATTTTAAATTCTGGACTTGCGTATTGTGTTTTACCTCGATCACTTGATATTTGTACGACGAGATCGAGGGTTGTTTGATGGTTTTGAAAGCGTAGTCTATAGGTTCTAACCTATAGGCATTAGCGTGTCGTTTTGGGTATTCCCGATGTGATTTTAATACGCGTTCCGATTATGTTATCTATGTAGGTACCATCATGTGGATTCCATACGATGAAGAAGACGAAGGCGGCATCGACACCGACACACAGGATACAAGGTGGGTAGATTATAACTACGGGGAAGTCGGGTGGATGGCGTATAGCACCCCCGCAGTTCGAGATTTAGTATACTATATTTATACTATATATGTGTTTGATAGCTTTAGGTGCGATATGGATAATTGAGATGAAATTAGGTGTACTGTGGATAGAATAGGGTTTAGTTGTAAACTAGTATAGTTCCTAGTTGCGAACCCTAGAATAGGTTTACACCCACACGCACACACATGCTTATTTGTTATGGTTATACCTAGATGATGAGGATTGTGGACGATATTTGGAGATGAGTCGATGAGATTGGGTATAGTGCCATGAGATCGGTGATATGATGTGATTCGTATTTGGGATACAACATGAGATTTTAGAGGGCCTTTGGACGTGTGTTTCACACACGCATTCATATTTATATAGATGGTATCGATTGTACTAGACTTAGATCAGTATCCCAGATTGTTTGTGTTGGGGTAAAAATTTACACCCCGGTTGACCAAGTCAAAATCGAAGTCAACCCCAAGCCAAGCGGGCCCAAGCCCAGATCCAGTGGGCCCATGCCCGGGTCGAGCCCGAACATGAAGCGGCCGACCTCTCCCCATGCCAAGATAAAAATTTTGTAATAAATAATTTTGTTGTATTTCTTTTATTTTATTTTATGAATAAATATAAGAAAAATAGGCATAAAGCCAAATTTTTGTAAAGCCCATAACTTATGTGCAAAAAGAAATGGCACATGAGCCATGGGATAGGCAAAATACCATTTTGTGAAGCCCAAGGGGCTATGTGTAAAGTGTATGGCCTATAAAGGCAAAGATAATGAAATATCTCAACAACTTTTTCTCTCTCCAAAAAATTTTTAGATCTGAGATCTTTTCTCCTTCTTCAAGGTTCCAAAACCTTCTTCTTTCTTTTGAATTAAATCAAGAGTTTTACTCTTCATTTTATAAAACTAAATAGTTTTTCACCATAAAACCCATAAAGGGGAACTCAGATCTTCCATTAGATCTCAAAAAGAAGAGATTTTTAAAATCTCATATCCCTTGATCTTCAAGATCCAGGAACCAGAGGAGAAAGCAGAAGAACCCCTTTCATCAACCCCAAAACATCTTAGGAGTTTAACTCCGCTCTGATTTCTCCTTCGAGAATTTCTGTGGCTAAAAGCCTCTTTTTCTCGTCAGCGCCCAAGCGCTCGAGCGCCAAGCGCCCACGTGCCGACGCGTGGCGCGCTAGCGCTCGAGCGCAAAGCGCCCACGTGCCGACACGTGGCGTGCTTGCGCTCCAGCGCCCTGAGCTCAAGCGCAAAGCGCCCACGTGGCGCGCTTGCGCTCAAGCGCAAAACGCCAACGTGCCGACACGTGGCGCGCCAAGCGCACAAGCGCAAAGCGCCAACGTGCCGACACGTGGCGCGCTTGCGCTCAAGCGCAAAGCGCCAACGTGCCGACACGTGGCGCGCTTGCGCTCAAGCGCAAAGCGCCCACATGCTAACACGTGGCGCGTTAGCGCCTAAGCGCACAGCACCTAAGCGCACAGCGCTCAAGGCGCTGACCCCATGCATCCTTTGACGCCCCTCCAAAACAACACACACGTACACTGCACATTGAGTCCGCATGACCAGTTTAACCCGTTAATTAGAGGTTCCCTCGCCCCAAAGACGAGGGGTAATTAACGGCAGCTTAGTCCGCGGCTGCCGGAGATTCGAATCCCCACAGTCAATAAACCCCCGCCTACCCTAGGCAGGGGGCATCTGTAGTATGCCTGACAAGCGCGCGCGTATTCCCATCTCAATGGGGTGACTAAAAACGCCCTATAGATTATGGCACGCCCGGTGGGACCTTTCTCTCCTCCCATATTTCGGGTTAAATGTTCATGCGAACTCAATCAATATACATATCGATTGCCTATACTGAAATGATGTTTTTTTTCCCGTGCAGCAATCAACCTTCGACGACAATGTATCCCAAGACAAATTCAGCTTCCAACGCAACCCCGATCCCGTACGTGGTCAAGGTCAATGCTCGTGTGGTTCTCCCCGCAAGCCTCAGTCGACAGTGGGAGGAACTACCCCGCCAGTTTGGCTCCGTCATCATCTACCCTGCCGGAAGCGCTCATCTGGCAGAAATCCCAGCAAAGCAGGCGGCCAAGCCGGTCTTAAGGGGCAAGAGGCCGAATGTTGTGATCGCCAAGGCACCACAACCGAAACTTAAAACTGTGTCTGAACGATTCTCTGGCGCTCCAGCTGGGGGCAAGACTTTCGGTACGAAGGGTAACATCAAATGTTGCGGATGAGCTCAGGCGATGACTCCAACAAGTGCACAGTCGATCGTATCTCAAAAATCCTCCATCGCCAAGTCTACGGCGTCTTCCCAAAGAGCCGAAGTCTGCCAGGTGCTTAAAGCAGAAAAGTTAAGGCAGAAGCGGCTCAGGTATCGAGCCAACAAAAGAGACAGGACTTCGGCCAAGTGGAGTCTTGTGAGGTTCCGAAAGCAGGATTACTCCGCAACGACGGCTGAGTCGGCAGTAAAAATCAGCAATTCCTTCAAACCTCTGAAGTGTGTTCAGAAAAATGCCATGACCGCCAGAATTAAGAAGACAGCGGTCCGAACGTCGCTACAAAGAGACGTGTCCCGGCCCCAACAGAAAAAGTATGACACTGTCTCTTCAAGAGTCTATCAGGCGCTCCGTGCCGCACGAAAGCAGCGGGGCAAACCCAGAAAGGAAGCGCCAGCACCATTCAAGAACCTGGTTAGGCCAGCCGCCTTCAATCGACTGCCAGCTACCGAAACAAGGGGGTCAAGACAGCGATCTGTGAAATCAGCCGCCGATGATAAAAAGACGGCCGTATATATTATCCATACGGTCTACATGGCGGACGGGCGCCCCAGCGACAACCTTCGCAGCAAAAGCAAGGATGGGGCCACCACATCCCAAGCCCAATCTGGCTTGAATGTGGTTGCCGCTGCCCAAGAACAGCCACCTCCGCTGGAAGAAGAAAACCCTCTCGATGAGGATGATAGGCAGAAAGACCCCTCGGTCCATGCAGAGTCAAGCTCGGACAGCGAGGAAGAGCCGACTTTCCGCCTCAAGACTGCGGAGCAAGAGCTGCTTCAAGAGCTTCGAAAATAGCTCAGGAGCAGAGATAAAGAGATGGCCAAGCTCTATTCGAAAATTGACGACCTAACGAACGTTGTGATGCAGCTTATGGCTCAAATTGCTCGAGCGCCTCCCAATAAAGCACAAGTCGCTACTCATCAGCCGGGTGATGACAATCCGAATCAACCAATGCCTATTCCTTTGGGTCCAAGACTGGTCGAGCCACACGAAAGCCGGCCACATTCCGCTTCTGGGGACGCCTTGGCCCCAGATAGCACTATCCCGCTAACACAAGATCGGATAATGGATTTGGTCACCAGCAAAGTTAAAACATTGGTGGCCGAAGCTGAAGCTCAGAAAAAAATTGGCAGTAGTGGGCGGCCATATCTCGCACAGTACAATCTGATCGAGTTCCCGAGCGGCTACGTCATTCCTAAGTTCGGAAGATTTGACAGAACGGGGAATACAAATCAGCACGTCGCCCACTTCAAAGCATCGTGCGGAAATACAGGGGGCAATGACGCGCTCCTTTGTCAATTTGTCAACAGCCTGACCGGTGTCGCCTTCGACTTGTACGTGAGTATACCAGACGGGTCCTTCATTACCTTTGCCCAAATGGAGTCTCTGTTTCGGCAAAGGTTCATGAGCGTCAGTGATAAAATCTCCATTGCCGACCTTGTGAGGACCAAGCCGGGGAAGAATGAAAGAAACACCGACTTTATCGCCCGATGGCGTAATCTCACAGTCAAGTGCGAACCACTGCTGGAGCAGGACCAGTCCGTTAGCCTTCTCATTGGGAACCTCAGCAATTGGATGGTCCCATTCTTGTGTACAGCGGGCCTCAAGACATTTCAGTAGCTAACCAAGAAAGTCCAAATGCTGGAACGCTCGAAGAAAGAGTCCCCGCCGGACTCTCAAAGAGACAAAACTTAGAAAAGCAAGCGGGACGACAGCCGTAGAAGCGGGAGTTCCAGCAGTACCAATGTCTTCAATGCGTCCGACAATGAAGAAAAGCGAAGGGCGGGCGAATCCAAAACCAACCGGTCTCGAAAGCCATTGCTGGGAGGAGATGGGCCTTCCCTAGAGGAGAAAAAGAATAAGGTTTACTCTTTCAGAAGGTACAAGGTCCGCAAGATATTTAAAGATGCCTTGAACAACGTCCTACAATTGCCGGAATCAAAAAGACCCCAAGAAGCAAAAATGACCGACAATCCCCTGTATTGCCCATACCACCGAGTAATGAGCCATGCGATCGAGGATTGCCATATCTTCAAGGACTGGGTCGAGAAGCAGTACAAGGCTGGAGAGATCGAGCTGTCCAAAAGTGTGTTGGTGAACAATCAAGTTGCAACCACCAATTTTATACAGACAGAAGTTGAAGCCTTCTAGGAGCAGACAGCCGAACCCGCTGCCCTGAGAAATGAAACGGACTCATCGCGGCCTCCATGGAGTACGCACATATCTAATAAGATGAAGAAGATGATAAAGCTACTTCGGAAAGAGCCCAGGACGGAATGGGAAGGGCAGAAGAAGCCTACCAGCCCAGCTGCCAATGCGGCTCCATCGGGCTCAAAATCCAAGAAGCTCAAGAAGAAGAAAAGTGCAGCTCGGCACGAAAAAGAGTCTGCAGGGAGATAGACCATTCAAAAATATATCGATTCCCTTGAAGATTATGAACAGAAGGAAAGAACTCTTATTCAATTGAAGGAGTTCTTCCCTGCACAAGCGACTGAAATTCTGGAGGAGTTAGAGGAAGACTTCAATGAAGAGATCCCAGTAGTGACCTGCTACGCCATCCATCTTGGCAGCGACTCTGAGGAGGAGCTCTGTTTTCCCGAAGAGGACGAGGAGCTCGCCACAAAGGCCAATCAAATCCAGCTCAGAAGCGGCAGGGTTGTACCGCCAAATCAGGGCAACGCCCTAAAAGGGAAGGAAAAACAGGTGGCTAATGAGGAAGATGGCAGAGAGCCGGCTGATGAAAACTCAAGTCCTTTCTCGGTGGACTATAATGTCTTGGCTCATCTCCGGAAGCTTCCGTCTCTCCTGAGCATCTACGATGCCTTGGTCCTATCTAAGGAGCTTAGAGATGTCCTCATTCACGCTCTACAAAACCCTGAGCGGTATCAGGCTCGCTTTGAGGAAATTAATATGAAAGAAGCTCAGTTCACTTTGCAAGCCGCCGCAGTCACATTTAAGGATGAAGACTTGCTACTGGGTGTTCCCCTCCGAATGGCGGCCGAGACATGGGCTGTCTCGCCTGAGATTCGGGGCAGATGCTAATTGGTGCTATCCGTCCACCTCTCCGAAGATGCCAAGTTGATTTATGGCACCATGTATCGAAGGTTTGAACGGATGCGTCCGATGTAGTAGACTTCGTCAGATTCCCCCTCGCTTGAGGGTTTTTTTTATTGTGGGGACGCTATACCCTGCAGGCGCAAGCCCCTGCAGTTAATTACGCTACCGCGTCGCAGTAACAACTTTCTCCTTCTCCATATGGTCACTTCGTGTCGTGTGTGTTTATTTTATGTTTTGTTGCCCGTGGATTGTTTACGGAGACCGAGTTATGTCGTCGCCTGTAGGGCGTGGACTAGTCCAAATCCGTATTATCTTAGATTTGGGTTTGGGGGTTTGGTTTGAGGATACGTTAGCTATATTTGAGGCCAAGATCAACTCAAACGTTTGTTAAGGATACGTTAGTCTAACCTGAGACTAAGATCAACTTAACGGGATCGTTTAGATCCGACAAAAGAGCATTTGGGCTCCATTGTTCCAGTTTAGGGACATAGTGGTCCATTTAATGTATGGCCGTCGGGACCCGTCACCTCTCTGACGACGTTGAAGGATTACAACGACAGATGTCAGAGGAGTTCAGAGATGTACCCTTGAACCAGAGTTAATTGGGGGGATCTATAGTCCAGTTTGGGACTAAAGTCTGTTTGAAAGGTTTAAGGATACGTTAGCCATATTTAAGGCTAAGATCAACTTAAACGGGATCGTTTAGATCCGACAAAAGAGCGTTTGGGCTCTATTGTTCCAGTTTAGGGACATAGTGGTCCATCGCTAGTTTAAGGACATTGCGGTCCATGGGTAGTTTAAGGAAATTGCGGTCCAATGTTGGTTTTAAGACATCTCGGTCAAGGTTAAGGACGTCGTAGTCCATGGGTTTAAGGACCCCACAGTCCATTGTTAGTTTTAAGACATCTCGGTCAAGGTTAAGGACATCGTAGTCCATGGGTTTAAGGACCCCACAGTCCGTTGTTAGTTTTAAGACATCTCGGTCAAGGTTAAGGACGTCGTAGTCCATTGGTTTAAGGACCCCACAGTCCATTGTTAGTTTTAAGACATCTCGGTCAAGGTTAAGGACGTCGTAGTCCATGGGTTTAAGGACCCCACAGTTCGTCGTTAGTTTTAAGACATCCCGGTCAAGGTTAAGGACGTCGTAGTCCATGGGTTTAAGGACCCCACAGTCCGTATCAATGCGTGGTCATCGGGACCCGTCACCTCTTTGAAGACGTTGAGGGATTACAACGCCAAGTATCAAAGGAGTGAAGAGATGTACCCTGGAACCGGAGTGGATTAAATAGTCTTTGGCCCAATTTGGGATCAAGACCAATTAATTATGTTATGAGCCCATTAGCCCAGTTAATTATGAATTGAGGACTTATGGACAGCTTGGGCCAAGTCCAATCATGTCTGGGACATCGGCCCTCCTGTTGGTCCCTTGAGGGAGAGGCTTTGCCTCTGGCCATTTAGCCAATTGGGCCAATGCCTAGTGTTAAACACTAAAGACCAATCAGTGTTGAACACTGGGAATGAAATTGATAAGTCAGTGTTTAACACTAAAAGATAGTTGGTGTCAAACACCAGCAACAAGGCTTTCAAATTAGTGTTAAACACTAAAACAGACCAGTGTTAAACACTGGCAACAGAAATCCCGAATTAGTGTTGAACACTAAGGTAATCAGTGTTGAACACTGCAAATAAAGTTCTTTGCTTAGTGTTGAACACTAAGGCCAAACAATGTTTTAACACTGGATTCGGGGATTCCAATTTAGCGTTAGACGCTGAGGCAAGAGGGGTCATGTGGTAGCACGTGAGGGCGCCCTCCCTTCGTTTGTTCTGCTGAGAAGATCGCATCTTTTGGAGCATCACGTGTCATCACGTGACGGGTGTTTGAATGGAGTATGTTAAAGCCTCTGCCAAGGGTCACGTGGGTCACGTGAGGCACTGCCTCAAAGGGGCTTTCTGTAGATCTTTTGGGGGGTCACGTGGTGACACGTGACCCTGCTTTTCTGTAGTTGTTTAGAAAATCTGTTAATCCCTTTCAGGAATTAAATTCCTCGTAGGGTTGAACCCTGACAATAATTTCAGAGGAATTAAATTCCTACTTCCTTTTGAAGAGTTGAACTTTGAATTTTCTGTAGGAATTAAATTCCTCATATATGTGAAGAACTGAATAGGGTTAAACCCTAATAAAAGCTTTAAGGAATTAAACTCCCATTCTCTGTTAGAGAATTATTCTGGGGAATAAGATTAAGGGAATTAAATTCTTGTTGTTGTAACGGAACTAAGTTCTTAACTAGGGTTAAACCCGGATTCTTTTCATTCTGAAGGAATTAAATTCCCATAACACAGGGTCAAACCCTAGTTTTATTTTAAAGGAATTAAATTCCTATAGTTCTGCGAGAGTTAAATTCTCGTGCTTCCATTCCCTCTCTATGCTTTGGATCTGCATGGCAGGATCTCAACCCATTGAGAATTAAATTCTCAACTCAAGGGGAGATGTGCACTTTACAGATCCTCCATCAAAAAGAGAAGAAATATGTCCTTCTATTTTATATCAGAGTTAAACTCTGTTGAGAATTAAAAAACCTTCCCTTTCTTACCTAGGGTTTTCTTTTGCAGAAGATCCAAATTCCTCCAAAGTATCAAGGCTCTCTCTCTTTTCTTCCCTCTGCCTATCTATCCTCTTTTTCTTGTGTGTCTCTTGGCTCCTATTTATAGGAGAAGCAGCCGAGTCAATTAGTTTTTGATGAATCTTTCATTGAGAGATTTGATTTGTATCCATCATTCGTTTTGGACCTTTGGATTATTAGGTGAATTTTATTCACCATTGGATTTTAAATCCAGAGATTCTCCTTTGTTATTTTGGTTAGATTTTACGGGGAAATCTTTCCAAATTCGAGATTTTCCCATAGATAGATGATATTTAATCACCTTTAAATCTTTAATTCAATCGGTTGCTTTTGGAAAGATTTGAGAGGTCTATTCTCTGAATTTAATTCTGTTAACAGATAGGCTTTGAAGTCGGTCACGTGTGGCCACGTGACCCCTGGTCACGTGTGGGCACGTGACCCCCTTGGAACGAGCCCTCTTCTTTCTTTTTGCGCTCTGCCTTCTGGTCGCTGCTTAGCTGTCACGTGCCACCACGTGACCCCTGGTCACGTGTGAGCACGTGACCCTCGTCTGGAACCTTTTTCTTGATTTAACCGGAGAACAAATCTGCTGCTTTTGATTATCACGTGCCAACACGTGACCCTGGTCACGTGGGAGCACGTGACCTCTTCTGAAGCCTTTTCCTTGATTTGATCAGGGAACCGGTTTGCCTTTGAAGCCGCTTTTAATTGTCACGTGCCAACACGTGACCCAGGTCACGTGGGAGCACGTGACCCTTTCTGAAGCCCTTTTCTTTGATGTAGTCGGGAAGCTGAATTTGCCTTGCCGATGCTTTTAGATGTCACGTGCCAACACGTGACTGCTGGTCACGTGTAAGCACGTGACCCTTTTATGAAGCCTTTTCCGTAAGCTTTCCTGATTTTAAATCAGGAAACAAATGCCCCCACAGCGTTGTTCTCACGTGTTCGCACGTGAGTGCAACGCTGTCACCTTTTGTGACCGTTGGATTCCTTTAGGGATTTGGGGAGATGAAACGTTTCCATCACCTCCTATAAATACTCATGTTTCTTCAGAAGAGCCTTCACTTTGCTCATCTTCTTCTTCTGAGAACTTTTCCCTTGAGAATTTAATTCTCGCTTCCAGAGCTTAGTTCTCTGTCTTGAAACAATCTTCAGAGTTTAACTCTGTTCAGGTGACCCTTTTTCCTCAGGTAATGTTCTTGGACAAACAGCGAACTTCCACATTCCTTTGGATTTTAAATCCAAAACAAGGGTTTTTACTCTTTTTTAACAAGGAACCCATTTTTCTTCAAGTTTTTCCATAAGAACATGAAACCGCCTAACCTTCGAACTGTAGATCTCTTAGGGTTTAGATGATCTTTGGGGAGATGATGATGGCGTTTCAACTCCATGGAATTTAATTCCATCCAAAAATGTTTCTGGGAATTTAATTCTCTTTTCTTAATAAGGAATTTAATTCCAATGAAGAACTCAGTTTCTTCACACGGAGGCTTCTTGGGGTCTCTCGACCCGAGGTTGTCCTTCCGCAATTAATGAAACAGGAGCTTTGTAATGATGTCTTCTGTGGGAATTTAATTTCTTTGATCTTGTTAGATTCATTGTAGAGCCCGAGTCAGATCCTGTTGGGGGAATGTGTAGGCTTACTCCTCGGCACCCTACGGGTTACCTTCTCTAGGCTCGCTACATCCTTTCTGCCCATCGTGCGCGGTTGCAGAAAGTCGGGCTTTATCAGTCCATATACGCGTCACTCTTCCATTATAAGTCCCCGCATGTCTGGTGGGTCAAGGCGTTTTTGAACCAATGGAATCTTCCCACCAACACTTTCATTCTAGGAGATCGCGAGGTCTCGATCTCTCTGGCCGAATTTTATGACATCTCGGGGTTGCCAATAAGGGGTAGTCTGTACGAGGAGTTGCTGCCTTCTGATGAGTACATTTTTGAACCCGAGCCCGCCCCAGTTGACGGCCTGTCTGCTGAGAATGCTGTTCGCCACAAGCGCCCCAGTTTAATCAAGGCGCTAGGTATCTTCGACCGATTATTCACCGAATCCGAAGAGCAGGGTGTTACTTTCAAGAGCTTCATTGCTCGTTTCCTTCGCGAGGACGCCTTATCGAAGACAGCCCCGAAGTTTGCCAACATTGGAGACCCCTTTGGGTTCGGTCCGAAGAAGCTGCCGACCACTGAATCAGATTTACCTCAGTTCTACATCCCTATTATGTCGCCGATATCTTTTGAATCCATTGCTGTTCCAGGCATGGACGAGGAGACGTTCTTTGTGGGGTTTGTTAGTGTTTGGCTCAGTTGGTTCGTTATCCCCATGCATCGCCGCTTCATGAGAGCCTCGGTCATCTACCCGGCTCATCGTATTGCTGAGGGGACGCGGTTGCCATCGGCATCCCGGCCTTGGCGCACCTTTATCATGGATTGGGCACCGCAGCTAATACCTCTACACCCAGCGTGGATGTAGTGAACTTTTCGCTTCATTATTTCACATCCTGGGTCGAAATGCATGTGCTGGGGGCTTTCGCTATGCATCAGAGGCCCGCGTTTTACGACGCCTATCCCTTCCCGCGACTTATGCGATTGGTGGGTGCTTCTGCTGCTGACCCGACTCAATTCGGGGCTATTCGGGTGCTGATTTCTCCTCATGCCGCCGTGGCGGGTTGGTTTTTAATGATCGGGTCTTGTCTACTCCTTCGGGTCCAATTCAACAACTCTGGGACCAGTCGAAAGACAACGCACCTTCTTTGAAGCCCCGGGAGGCCGCGCATTTGTATACAATTAGACCGGGCTATTTGGTGTTTCGCCAGGACAGTGCAGCTCTTTTTATGCGGTACAATCCGCATCGATTCGCTCGACAGCTTGGATACGACCAGGGGGTTCCTTTCGAGGCTTTTATAGTCGCCCCGATCCCTTCGCTCGATGCTGTTCGCGATGCCGCTCATCATTTCATGAGGCTGAACACCGGCTCCCGTTTCATGGTCCCTGAAGCTGAGTACATGCCCCGGTGTGTGGGTGCATTTACGGGCTGGTATCTTCATCGGATCAGCCCAATTATTCTTGAAGAAAGAAGGGTGCTTCTTGGTCACGACGCCCCTCCTCAGGTTTCGGGGGCTAAGCTGCGACCGAGGGTTCCGGTCCGCTTCCCTTTGAGGGAGATTGGCACCGCGCTCATTCCGGGGGAGTCAGGGGTAGACCTTACTCCAACAGCTGGTATGCCCTTGGGTTCCTGATCGCGGGGTAAACGGGCCCCAGTAGTAGCACCCTTGCCGGTGGCGGCACCGCCCCCTGTGGCGTCGACAATGGCGATGTCATCCTCGGTTGTGGCACCGAGCGAGAGTAACAGGGATGAGGGCGCTGAGGGCGATGTGGGCCAGCGCCGCCCTAAGGCTTCGCGAGGGAGGAAGCGGTCATCCTTAGCGACCGGCTCTGGGTCTAAACGGCGGAGGAAAGCGGCCACCACCCTGCTCGATTCTTTGGCGGGGTCTGAGCCTATTCTTGAAGATGAACCATTGGCCCTGCAAGAGTCAGACGCTGGACTTCTCATCCCGAGTTCGGCTGATGAGGAGGCCGCACAGTTGGCTGAGGCCATACGGCGTTCAAAAGGCGCGTCTCATAACGCCAAGGTTCCGAAGAAGTCTTATCCCGCTGTAATTTTTTACGAAGACCCTTCGTGGATTCTGCGGCGATTTATCGGTCCTTTGGAGGAATGGGGGGAAAGGGCTTTGAAGCAGGCCGCTTCAGAAGACGCAGGTGATGCACTTTCCTTATGGACCGGTGGTCATGAGTCTACCCTTGGACCCCGGCGAGCCCACCTCCTTGAGAAGGAGCAGCGGCTTGAAGAAGCCATATTGAGGGCTTCTTTGCGTATAGGTACGTTGTGCTCCTTTTGTAGTCTTTTCGATTATTTATGCCCGTGCATATGTATCATTATTTTTATTCGAATCGTGCAGAATCTTCGACGCTGGGGGAGCTCTCTACGGGCCCATTAAAGCTAAAGCCCGCCGGAATTCTCAATGAGGCCTTGCTTGATGTGGAGGGGGCTGGTGAGGCTGCTCCTCTCATGGTAGAGCCTCCAGCGGCGGTTCTTGATCAGGGAGCGCTTGCCCCTTTGGGGGAAGCTCCTTTGGAGGTCGCCGCCCCAATGACCCTTACCGAGGACGGCTCAGAGGCTGGAAGGGAGGTAGTCGGGACTACTCTTCCTTTGTTGAATCCTGATGTTACGGCAGAGACCGTTGAAGCTGCTATCCCCCCGGCTCAGAATGGGAGGAGCGTTGAAGGTAACCCTCTGCGTTTTAATTTAGCAACCCCTTCATAGTCTAAACTCTTTTATCTTTCCCAGAATTGCGCGGTTTGGCGGCCACTATCGCTGATCTGTCGCCTCGACAGTCATTTCAGCGTTTATTGGAGATGGCAGCTCCGCAGGCGATCTCCCCTCAGCGTATTGTCCTTTCCTTCGGGCAAGGTTAGTGTCATTCGCCATCTTTTCTTTTACCACGACATTGTTACTATCTTGCGAAATGACGTTGATGTCTCTTATAGTTTTGGAAGCTGACGATGAGGTTGAGGTCGTTGAAGGGCCAGGGGAACCTTCGGCTCCTACTTGCATGACTGTCGGTGAGTGACATTTTATTATAATCCCGTTCGTTCTGTGCTTAAGAATTTTACTAACATTTGTCAAATTTGAACAGCCCTGCCAGTCTCCATGGCGTTGGGATCGCGCATCGTGATGCCGCCCGGCCCTTATGCTTTGCGGGCTTCAGAACGCTTGGCCCAATTGAGCCTCGTCTCCCTATCATCTTTCGTCGAGGAGCTCCGTGCTGGTAGCGCGACCACAGCCGAAGCGTTTGCCGCTGAAGCTAACGGCTCTCTTCCTTTTCTCGCCACCTATCATAGCGAGGAGGTGGTGCGGGTCTGGGTGGAGTTCTGTAGGAAGGTGGAGGCTTGTTTGCACGCTCTTGAATATTCTCGCCTTTCCTCGGAAGCCGTGGCTGCAAAAGCGGAGTTGCGGGGTCTGATAGCACGATGTGCGGCCAACATGACGTCATGCGAGAAGAAGCTTGGCCGCAAGTTCTCGGAGAGGGAATTGGCTTCTAAGGCGCTGAGCGAGCTTCAGGCCAGCCTCACAGCCAAGGCCAACAAAGCATACGAACTCTGGCGAGTGCTCCAGGAGTCCATAAAAGAGGTGGTGGCTCTCGATAAAGCTGCCACGTTCACTCGTGAGAGGGTCGAAGCTCATAAAGCCACCGAGAAAGAGCTCGAAGCTCGGCTTGCTTCGTATCAGGCTCAGCAAGCTCAGGCGGAGGCTCGTCTTCTGGAGATCTTGCGTCATGAAGCCGTGGCTCAGCAACAGAACGATGAGCTGGTAAAATTACTGCACCGCTCGCCGGCTTGAGGACTTGTATCTTTTCTCCTTTTTTGTACATACTCATGAATGAGAGTATCTTTCTTTTTTGTTTCTTTCATGAATTGTACTTTGTATCCATTTTGGTTTATGAATAAAAGATACATTTTTCTTCTCAATTGTGTGTCCCCTTTTTATTGAATGTATTCTGCGGATATTCTATCTTGATCTCCTTGCAGGACAGCGATGGCTCAGGATTCAGGGTTAAGATCTGCCTCCTAAGACTTTTGCATTTTATGAGCCACGAGGGACTCATAAAGAGTTTTTCTCCCTACAGGTCGAGAGGATCCCATAGATGTAAGTTCTTCCTAGGAATCGTGAGGATTCTTAAGCGGGTTTTCCCTTGAGAGTCGTAAGGATCTCACAAGAGAGTTTTTTCTTCCTTACAGGTCGTGAGGGCCTGCAAGTGCTGGATGTGGTCGCCCTCGTCCGTGTTTCACGGGGCCAGGGGGCTGCTCCAGGTATCGTAGTTTAAAGACGTCGCGGTCAAGGTTAAGGACCTCATAGTCCGTGGATTTAAGGACTCCACAGTCCGATGTTAGTTTTAAGACATCACGGTCAAGGTTAAGGACCTCATAGTCTGTGGATTTAGGGACTCCACAGTCCGATGTTTGTTTTAAGACATCACGGTCAAGGCTAAGGACCTCATAGTCCGTGGATTTAGGGACTCCACAGTCCGATGTTAGTTTTAAGACATCACGGTCAAGGTTAAGGACCTCATAGTCCATGGATTTAGGGACTCCACAGTCCGATGTTTGGTTGCAAGGACCCGTCACCTCTTTGAAGACGTTGAGGAATTACAACGCCAGGTATCAAAGGAGTGAAGAGATGTACCCTTAAACCAAGGCAGAATCCATAGGGAATCGGGGTGGTTGATCGTTAGTTTTAAGACATCACGGTCGAGGTTAAGGACATCATAGTCCGTGGATTTTAAGGACTCCACAGTCCGGTATTTGCTCTGGATGCTTCACACGGGTTCACTGCCGTGCTTGGCGAGGACCAGGCTCCGCTCTGGGCATTTTCCGCGGGGTCAAAGAGTGACGTTATCCACGTTCCACGTAACCAGGAATTTTGCACTAGATGCTTCACACGGGTTCACTGCCGTGCTCGGCGAGGACTAGGCTCCGCTCTGGATGCTTCACACGGGTTCACTGCCGTGCTCTGCGAGGACCAGGATCCGCTCTGGACGTTTTCCACGGGGTCAAAGAGTGACGTTATCCGCGTTCCACGTAACCAGGAATTTTGCACTAGATGCTTCACACGGGTTCACTGCCGTGCTCGGCGAGGACTAGGCTCCGCTCTGGATGCTTCACACGGGTTCACTGCCGTACTCTGCGAGGACCAGGATCCGCTCTGGACGCTTTCCACGGGGTCAAAAAGTGACGTTATTCGCGTTCCACGTAACCAGGAATTTTGCTGATTGTATCCGCATTTCACGGGATGGAGGTTTGACTGTTGGCGATATGTATACCACCGAGCCATGGAACTGGGAGTTGTCGCTGTTCCGCTTAGCTTGAAGTTGTGTCCGTCGTTACGAGACGAGTGTTGGGATGATCTCTAGGTCGCTTGTGGCCCGTCGAGATTTAGCTTCTTTCTTTGGTGAAACCTGGGGGGGAGGTATGTTCCCTTTTTGTTTACGCCCTTGGATTGTGTACAGGGTTTGATGGAACATCACCTGTAGGGTATAAATTTTATTTTTTATTTTATTTCTTTTTCCGCGATGCTCTATCGTTTCAGCTTTATATCGCGAAGGTCGCGATTGCCCCATCATTTCGGCTATTTTTCGCGGTGCCCAATCATTTCGGCTATCTATTTATTTTCTACTCGCTGCTTTTTTATTGCGAGTTGCCCCATCATTTCGGCTATTTTTCATGCATACATTTTTACTTGCTGCTTTTTATTGCAAGTTGCCCTATCATTTCGGCTATTTCGTAGGCAATGTGTGGCTTGCTAGCTTTTTCGCCGCAAGCTTGGATTTTAGACACCGATTTCGGCATCAGCACCGCTACAACTGGAATATTGCCAGGAGCGAATCATCATTTGCCTCTGTCGATGTTGAACAAAGGTGGCTTGGCAAACAGGGTTAAGGGTCCTGTCGACCAAGGCTTTTGACTTCATGAGCCGTAAGGGTCTCACAAAAGTATTTCTCCCCACAAGTCGTGAGGATCTTGTAGGTGTATTTTCTCCCTAGGGATCGTGAGGATTCCTAAGTGTATGTTCCTCTGCAAGTCGTAAGGATCCTACAAGAGGGCTTTCTCCTTATGGGTCGAGAGGACCTACAAGGGTTGCTCATCATATGGACATATCCCTAGTCACGGGTGGGACTTTGCTGGGGAAATGTTTATTCGTGCCCGTGGATTGTATACAAGGGTCAGTATTGAGTCTCTTGTAGGGCAATATCGAAGGTTGTGGGGGATTTGCTTAAGAACAGGTTTAGGTTTCTGTAGCTTAAGACTTTCAAATCTCATGAGCCGTGAGGGTCCCATAAGAGAATTCTCCTTACGAGTCGTGGAGATCTCGCAAGTGTATTTTCTCCTTAGGAATCGTGGGGATCCCTAAGTGTGTCGTTCCCTTGTAAGTCGTAAGGATCCCACCCGGGTGGTTTCTCCTTACAAGGTCGAGAGGACCCTGTACGTGTCTTTTAACGAGGTTGCGCCCTTTCGGGTTTTCACAAACACTCGCCGGTAGTCCTGCCGTTTTTACTCACGGAGCCCTTTCGGGTTTTCATCCGCGCCCCTTCTGCTTATGGACATACCGTTTTTTTTTCTTTTTTTCTTTTTTTTTACAAGGTCGCGCCCTTTCGGGTTTTCACGAACACTCGCCGGTAGCCCTGCTGTTTTTACCCACGGAGCCCTTTCGGGTTTTCATCCGTGCCCATTTTGCTTATGGACATACCGTTTTTTTATCATTTTTTTATATATATATTTTTCTTTTTCTCTTTTTTTTATTCATCTCGTCAGCCTAAGAATGCTGCGGTAGTAGTTTAGGGACGTTTCGGTCCGTCGTTAGTTTAAGGACATTTTAGTCCGTCGTTAGTTTAAGGATGTCTCGGACCGTCGATAGTTTAAGGACGTTTCGGTCCGTCGTTAGTTTAAGGACATTTCGGTCCGTCGATAGTTTAAGGACGTTTCGGTCCGTTATTAGTTTAAGGACATTTCGGTCCGACATGGAGAAGGCCGGCTACTGCTTATAAAGCTCGAGCTTAGGAAGATAGCGAGCGGACATAGTCGTCGTCATCTATCATTGACCTAGGCCGTGGCTCATTAAGCGTAGTATCTCTTTAGGAAGCGACCGTTTATTGGCCTGAAAGTCCTTTCACCGTGCATGTCCATGAGTATATAGGCCCCACCCTGGTAGACCTTATCTATGATGTACGGGCCTTCATAGTTTGGCTCGAATTTTCCCCGCTTGGCGCGATTGGGGATCATAGGCCTTTTGACCACTAACACGAGTTCGCCTTGGCGGAATGTCCTCGGTCGGGTCAATCTTTCATATGAGCGCGTCATCTTTGCTTTATAAGCTTCCAGATTTTGTTGCGCTATGAGCCGGGTTTCATCGAGGGCATCGAGCTCCTCAAGCCGAAGGTGAGCATTTTCTTCGTCAGTCAGCTCGTAGTGGACTGCCACTCGTAGAGAGGGTAACTCTATCTCGAGGGGGAGCACTGCTTACGTCCTAAATACCAACGCGTACGGCGTTGTGTTCGTGGCCGTCTTGAATGTAGTTCGATAGGCCCAAAGGGCCTCTTGCAGCCTCTCGTGCCAGTCTTTCTTATTTCGGGACACCGTCTTTTTTATGATCTTCGTCAAGGTCTTATTGAAGGCCCCGTCCAGACCGTTAGCTCGTGGATTGTAAACTGAAGAATATCTCCAGTCTATATTGTGCTGCTGCGCGAAGCGGCTAATCTTATGGTTTCTGTAGGCTGGCCCATTATCGGAGATAATCCGCCGTGAGGTTCCAAACCGATAGATGACGTGCGTCTTGAAGAAGTGGAGGATATTCTCCGTCTTCACTTCCCTCAGCGGTACTGCTTCTGCCCATTTGGAGAAGTAATCAGTTGTCGCCAGGATGAAACGATGTCCTCGGGACGATGTTGGCTCGATGGGGCCGACTATGTCAGTCCCCCACATTTCGAATGGCCAGCTAGCCACCGTTGGGTGTAGTGGATTCGGATGTTGGTGGATAAAGTCTCCATGAATCTGGCATGAGTGGCATTGCTTCGCATACTCGAGGCAGTCTTGGACCATCGTGGGCCAATAATAACCCATCCGTTTGATCTTCAATTTCATTTTCGGGCCTGCTTGGTGAGAACCGCAGAGTCCGTCGTGAACTTCCTGAACGACTCTTTCTGCTTCGTCAGGTCCTAAGCATCTCAGCCACAGATAATCAAACGATCTCTTGTATAGAGTGTCGTTGAAAAAAGCGAAAAATAGAGCTCGTTTCATGAGCTGATGTCTTGAGGACGCTTCTTCGGGCATCCGGTGGGACTTAAAGTAGTCTATGAAGACTTCCCTCCAGTCCTCGGCCTTCTCATGGTCTTTTATTTGTAGAGTCGTCTGCTCAGTCGCCCCCTTTTCTTCGTATAATTCCGGAGATATTTCTGCCGGGGCGAGCACTCGACGGCTTTGTACCACGATTCTGACGTCATCGAGGTTCTCGTCAGCCAGTTCTTTAGCGAGTTTAGCTAACGCGTCTGCTTTGCTATTTTCCGCACGTGGTATACTTTCCAAAGTGTAGGAGGGAATTTGGGTCAATAGTTGTTGCACCTTTTCGCCGTATTTCACCAACTCCGGTATGCACGTTTGGTAGTCACCATTTATTTGACTAACGACCAGTTGAGAATCCCCGTATATAGAGAGGTCTTCAATCCCCATGTCAATGGCGATATCGAGGCCCGCTATCAAAGCTTCGTATTCGGCTTCATTGTTCGTCCTCGATTCCGTTAAGGAGAAAGCAAAGCGCATTATCCCTCCTTGTGGGGTTACGAAGATGAGGCCTACTCCCGATTTGATTATGGGGGTACATTGTTTGCGCTTCTTCATGGAAGATGCCCCGTCAAAATAGAGTTCCCATCGGGTATCACCGCCGCCGATCGCATCGAATGCATGTTCGTCCGGCAAATCGCAGTTCAGAGGAGAACCGGCAGGTACTGGATGCTCAGTGAGGAAGTCGGCAATGGCCTGGCCTTTCACTGCCTTAAGAGGTCGATACATTATCGAGAACTCCATCAGGAGTAGAGCCCATTTAGCGAGTCGACCCGTCAATATAGCCTTTGACATCAAATATTTAAGAGGGTCCACCTTCGAGATGAGACGGACTTCGTGCGCCAACGCATAGTGCCTGAGTTTTGTTATCGCGAAGATTAACGCCAAGCAGTGTTTTTCAATGGGAGAGTAGTTGTTTTCTGCCCCCAGCAGAACTCGACTTAAGTAGTAGAGTGCTCTCTCTTTTCCTTGATCGTTCTCTTGTGCTCATAATGCGCCTAAGGAACCTTCGAGGGCGGTTGTATAAAGAATGAGGGGTTTTCCCTTGACCGGCGCAGCCAACACCGGAGAGTTCTGCAGGTACTGCTTGATCTCGTCTAGTGCACCTTGGCATGTGTGATCCCAAACGAATGGAGTTCCCTTCTTCATCAGGTGGCTGTAAGGACGGCACTTGCCTGAAAGATTGGCGATAAATCGCCGGATGTATGCGAGCTTCCCTTGGAGAGACCGCAACTGTTTGAGGGTTCTTGGGGGAGGCATTTCCATGACCGCCTTGATCTTAGATGGATCTATTTCGATACCTCGGTGTCGGATGATGAATCCCAGGAATTTACCCGAAGAGACTCCAAACGCGCATTTGAGGGGATTCATCTTCAAATTGTATTGCCGAAGACGTTGAAATACAGTCTTCAGATGCTCTAAATGCTCTTCGTATGATATGCTCTTCACTACGAGGTCATCAATATAGCACTCGACGATGTCATGTATGAGATCATCGAAGATCTTTGTCATGGCCCTTTGATAGGTAGCACCGGCATTCTTGAGACCAAAGGGCATAACCCTGTAGCAGAATATACCCAAAGGGGTTCGGAAAGCGGTGTGCTTCTGGTCTTCGGGATGCATCTTTATCTGATTGTATCCTGATGAACCGTCCATAAAGGAGAAAACCTCGTGAGTGGACGTGTTATCTATCATTAGCTCGGTTACTGGTACGAGGAAATCGTCCTTTGGACAGGCTTTATTGAGATCCCTGAAATCCACGCATATGCGTACCGTCCCATTCTTCTTCATTACCGGGACGATATTGGCGATCCAGTCGGGATACTGGACTTCTTGGATAAATCCAGAATCGATCAGCTTCTTGACTTCGGTGTTGATGCTCATTTCAAGCTCGAGTCGCATCCTTCTTGGCGCCTGCTTGACTGGCTTGATATCTGGGGATATTGCTAATTTATGCATAGCAATCTCCGGATCTAATCCCGGCATCTCGGAGTAGTTCCACGCGAAGCAGTCTTTATGCCGTAGAAGCACGTTCTTTAACGCAGTCACCCTTTCTTCAGATAGCAGCTCGCTGACAAATGTCGGTCGCGGGTCATCTGCCGATCCCAACTCAATCTTCTTGAGGTTATCTGCAGTAGTATGTATGCCGTCTTCCAGTTCTTTTGGAGCTGGCGGAAATTCTGAGACCACCTCATCATCGCTGTTCTCAAAGCACCAGGGAAGGTCATCCATGTTCTCGGGCTCTTCTTTTAATATCGTAATCGTATAACAGGTGCGAATCCGCTTCCAGGACTGAGGTGGATCCGGTTCTGCTTTTGCGGCTTTGGGTTCGTGCTTTTGTGGCGGCGTTACCCTCCAGCCGTCGGATAAAGCGAATCTGCCCTGTTGGCAGTGGTCCTCGACCCAGTTCTTGAAGGTGAAGCAGTCTTCGGTAGGATGTCCTATGGCTTGGTGATAAGAGCAATAGCTTAGATGAGAAGCCCTGTTAGCATGCTCAGGGTGCTTAGACTCTGGAAGCGCGATCATTTGATGTTTTATAGCGAGCTCGAGCAACTTCTCCGTCTTGTCTCGGGGGAAGGAGTACGCTCGACTCATCTTCTTCATGAGGGACAAATCCGAGCCGCGCAATACCCGATCACGTAACTCTCTAATCCTGCGTCGTTGTTGTCGGCTCCTCTTTCCGCTTCTTGATTTATTTCCGTCTCTGCGTCGGGCCTTTCGTACAACGGGTTGACAAGGATGAGCATCTTTGTCTTTTGCAGCCTGTTGAAATAGACGTTGCGTCCTGGCCTTCTCGTAGATGGCTATCTCGCGGTTGTGGTCTTCCCGAGCTTTTTGACCCACTTTCCTGATAGGCTTGTCCATTCTTCTTCAAACGACGGACTCGGCATTTCAATTGCGGGATCTAGTTTTGATGAGGGGTTGGCATTTCCTGACGGGGCGTCCTCTTCTTCATCAAAAGTATATATGGCGTAGTTACTGTGGGCCCGTTCCCGTTTTCCGGTTCTCGCGTATCCAAGCCCAAGTGTTTCCATTTTCCCGTTGGGCAATTTGCGTTGAGTCCAGGGACATCCCAAATCCTGTTGTAGAACCGAGCTTGTCGAACAGTCTGTTTTAAGGGTACTCCTTGGCGCTTCAATAGCCTCTTTAGTCCATTTGTGTAGTATCTGGGCAAACGGATAGGTTGGAGCATGTCGAGTGTAACATCCGTGCCATGCCAGATCTCTTTCTCTATTTTCGACTCTGAGGATCGGTAGAATAGGATTAACTTCTCACCCCTTTGCCTGGGAGGGACGTAAAATGTTTGCAGGTCCTGTACATTGTGAGCTTGAAGTGTGTCGAGATCCTTGTAGTGTTCTCGCGGCACCATAGTGATTTGCAAACTCTGATCATCGCTAGGGGGTGCTTGTATTGACAGCCGATTGGAGAACACGGCATTAACCTCATCTTCCGAGTCACTTCCGAAGACCAACATGGGGGCGGACGTCCCCGGGTTGTTGCGTTGAGATGGCCCGACATAAACTATCTCTTCTTCTTCTTCGGTATCGCTCCCGAAAACAGGGATGGTGGCGGCGGCTTTGTTCTCCGGGTTGCGACACCTTTCTGTATCCTCGAAATCTGGCAAAAAGTACTTCGCATCTTCGTACTTGCGGACTTCGTTCACGGAGAATGGGTTCAGCTCGCCTGTTACGGTATACTCGAAACCATCCTTAAAGTACTTCATACACTGATGCTGTGTGGAAGGGATGATGTTGTACTCGTGTAACCAAGGACGACCGAGCAAGGCGTTGTAGCAGGTCTTGGCGTCAATGACATGGAATTTGATGTCCGTGACGAGCAGTCCGAAGCGTAGTGTTAGTATTACAGATCCGAGAGTCCGTGACGATTGTGAATCGAAACCGGAGATGGTAATTTTATCACGAGCGAGGTGCTGCACACTCATGTAGATTTCCTTTAACACCCGAACGTTAAGGAGATTAACGGAGGATCCATTATCCACTAGGATCTTGCCTATCTTGATATCATGGCAGTATCCAGAGACATATAGGGGACGGTTGTGGTCGCACGTCCCGAGAAGGAGGTCTTCGTCACCGAAAGTGATGTCGGCCGTATGCACTTCCTCCAGTTCATCCTTCATCCTTTCAGTGGCGAGGAAGGCTTGGAATTGCTCAGGTTCTTGTAACGCCTTAATTAGTGAGTCTCGTGCTTCTTTTGATAATAGGAGGGCATCGAGAATGCTAAGCTGAGAAGGTAGCTTCCTTAGGTGCGCTAGGATATTGTAGTCCACCTTACCCTTCCTAGAAGGGTCTTTGGTAGTCAGTTCTTTCATGACCTGGTCATCTAAAGTGATATCCTCAGTGACCTTTTCCTTTCCCTTATCTTTTCTACTCGCGGGCCCGAGATTCTTTTCTGGGAGTGTGCGATTGCGCAGCTGAATGTTCTCGCAGGCCTCCGATTTCTCCTCTTTCCCTAAAACGGATTCTTTAAAGAGAGGGCCCAGAGCCATTTCTTCATCAGAGTCGCTCCCAAAGGTGAGAACTTGTGACCCCCCGGCGTTAACCATGTAACAGCTGCCAATAGTTCTGTTGTGCCCGTCGGCAGTACTCCTTCGTTCCCGACGAGTCTTGCGTTTCATGCGCTTAAAATGTTGCCGATGAGCAACATATCCTTGCCACCATATCTTAAAGGCATCGCACTCCTCCGTGGGGTGTGAAATTTTTCGATGATATGCGCAATAATCAGGGTGCCTCTCCACCCCATTGAGCGTGTTTTCTTCCGAGGGTGGTAGCTTCATTCCCATTGACATGACTTTGGCAAACCTTTTTCTCGTCTTGAATATCTTCTTGTCTGCCTCGGATGCTTTTCGATCTGGCGGGAGTACTTCAACTCTTTCATTCAGTCGTCTGCATTTGGCTCCTTCCGATGCGGTCATCTCACGCTTCTGATCCGCTTTACTCTTTAGACGAATCTCGTCTAGAAAGGCGTTGATCATTTCATCTATTGGCCACGCACGCTCTGGTTCAGGCTCTGTCCCCAGCTTCTTAGTGCCAGGAGTTTTTTCATCGTCGGTAAACGAGTGGGAGATTACGTTACAACTCGCCACATATCCCTCGGATTCATCCGACGAACTCTCTCTATCATCTCCCTCTTGAAAGATGTGGTTGAGGAACTCTTGCAGCGTGACAGGAGTTTGCGCCTTTTGATTGTACTCTTCCAGTGCGTCGATTTGCTTCTGCAAGTTCGTGTGCTCATCTCCAGGCTTCACGGGCTTCTTGGATTTCTTCTTCTTTTTCTTCGAAGATTTTGACGGTTGGGCGTGAGTATTTGGGCCATTATCACGAGTCTTCGTAGTTGGGCGGGGCTTCAACATCCCTTCGATAATTTGAGGTTCAAGAGGGTCCTTCCATTCGATCGCAGGGCACGCATGAAGGTCTCTCAGCATTCTTTTGGTTTTAGTTGATAGCACGACCTCCCATGGAGCTTCTTCAATAAAGGAACAGGTTTCCCCCGGTGTATCTACTTTTTTAGGAGTATGCGGCTGTGGTGGGTTCACCTTCCACTTTTCAGACAGTGCAAACTTCCCCTGGAGGTATTGATCTTCAATCCATCCTTTGAAGACGAAGCAATCCTCAATCGGATGACTTACCGTTTGATGGTAAGGGCAATAGTTAGGGTTATTCACCTCAGTGGGTTGTGGCGGTTGCCTTGGATTTGGTAGGTTTATAAGTCTATTGCGTACTGCCAGCTCGAATAACCGTTTCGTCTTGTCTCGTGGGAACGAGTAGGGACGCTTCATCTTCTCATTATAATACCGGCGTCTTTCTTCCAATTGATCCGCCAGCTTCGGGGCATTGGGTTGCTGCTGGGCATTCGCGACGAAGGTTGCCCTTCCTTTACCCTTGTCATTCCGAGGTTCCGACTTCGGGGGAGGTGGTCTATGACCCATCTGGTCCATCTGAGCCAACTTGTCGATTAAAGCCTGGAACGTGGTTGGCTTAAAGAACATCATAAACTGGGAGATAGTTGCGTGAGGGTCTAGGGTTCCCACGAACATGCCCACTGCGGGTGCTTCCTCAATGCGTTGCTCGCATTTTGAACACAAATTCCGCCAGCGTATAGCATACTGGACCCAGGTTTCGCCTGGTTTTACCCTGGCGTTAATCAATGCCGTTATTGGAATGCGTTCGCTGGCGCTTGCGAATCGCTGAGTGAATAGCAACTCCATTTCAGCGAACGTCTTGATAGAATCGTTCGGGAGTTCCAAATACCATTCGAACGCTGTTTCTGATAAGCTGCCCACGAACTGGCGAAGCAACAGTTTATCATCACCGCCGGTGTTACCGCAAAGGGCCCTGAACTGGGCAACATGTTGATGGGGATTGCCGGTCCCCTTATACACGTGGAATTTTGGTATTGTATAACCCGGCGAGTATTTGATTTGGTCGTACCAGCTTAGATACGGCCGGCCCGTTTTTACGATTTGACCAGCTGCCTCAGTCGAATGATGAACCCGGATTTGCTGGGCTATATAGTCGACCAAATCAGCCTTAGAGATTGTCTCCTCTTTGGCCGTTGAGAGGGCCGGTGGTGGATTTGACGTTTCTCCCCTGTCGTTTTTAAGAACGATTGGGGGATCCTCAGCGGGTGGGTCCTGTTGGATCATCATTCCTATCATATCTTGGAAGAGAAGGTCCATACGCTGTATGTTGGCTGCTTGTTCAGCAGCCTGTTTGTCCTTCTTCTCCAGTATCCGGCGAAGGAATTCGGCGTCGGTTTCTTCCTCCTGGCGTTCGTCCGAGGACGTTTCTGGGTTTTCTTTTGGCCCGGTAAGTGCGGCCATAGCATTCATCATTTCCTGGAGCTTTTGTTGTTGCTCCTGAGCTTTGGTCACCGACCGTGTAAGCGGTCTATGACCTGTAGACGCACGGCTGTCTTCCTTTCCTGACGCCATGTATACGGTGTGGACCATCCTGCCCCCAGCATTAGGGCGTCTGGGCTTAGTGCCTCTAGCTGTCGTTGCAGGCTGGGGGATCTTCTCTGGCTTCCTCCTTTTATGAGCAGTGGAAGTTGAGGGGGCCGTTGAGGTGGGCACCCAGACAGCCTTTCGTGGTTTAACCTGGTGACTGGCTTCCGGTTGGATTTTCAGCTTCTTGTGCTGGCGGGAGAAGTTTGGATCGATCATCGAGTCTCGGGCCTGCCGCCAAAGCTTATAGATTTTGGAAGACAGCCGTTGTGGGGATCGGGGTTGTTCTGACTTTATTTCCGCAACCCTTTTTAGTGGGGGAGGAGACTTCTTTAGCACCGCAGTAGGGGAATTCCTTCGCACCTTATTTAGCATCTCGAAGCTGTTCCCAGTTGGAACAGCAGCATCAACTTCTGCCGTCGGGGCTGGTGGAGTTAGCCCAGAGGGGGAGTTGCCCCCAGCCTTCCTTACTCGGCGCCAGTGGCGACGTCGAGCGTGTTGAGCGGACGGCGTTGGTTCAGCGGTGAGGATGGCTTCGTCTTGCCCCCTGCGTAGGTGGGAGGTCATTGCTGGTGTTAGCCTGTCAAAGACCGATGTCCTTTGGGTAGCAGGAGCGGGAGCTGGAGCCGTCAATCTCGTAAAGACCGACTTTTTGGCAGGGGAAGCCGCTTTGACGACTTCAGGAGCAGGGCCGGTCACTTTCTTGGAAGCAGCCTTCTCTGGGATTGTAGGCCCTATTTTGGGTCCACAGGGGTTCTGGCCCAATCTAGAGAAGACCGAGGCGCTGATGTTGGGCGACCCATTAAGAAGGGCCGCGTCAGGGGTAAGACGATCAAAGACCGACTTCTTGGGAGCTTCCTCTATCAGCACCGGCGCGGTGAAGCTTGTCGGTGGGAGCATAGTCCCAAAGAACAATCCTATGGTGGCTCGAGTGACCTGTTCCACGGGCATTGTGAGTAGCGAAGCAGCTTGGGGTCCGTAGGCTATACCTCCTGATGAGGCAGAGCGTTGGTTGCAATCGCAGTCCGAGCAGCTGGAGCATTTCGCAGAAGTAGAAGCCATCGATTCTTTGCTTTCTGCAATGAGCAAGACGCCAAGTCTTAGTATCTTGAAACCCAAGGGCAACCATTAGCGAACCGCGATTGGTTCGCGAATCACGACACACGAAGTGTGGAGTGGAAAGAGGAAAAGGTCCCACCGGGCGTGCCAGAATCTGTTCCCCTCCGAATGGCGGCCGAGACATGGGCTGTCTCGCCTGAGATTCGGGGCAGATGCTAATTGGTGCTATCCGTCCACCTCTCCGAAGATGCCAAGTTGATTTATGGCACCATGTATCGAAGGCTTGAACGGATGCGTCCGATGTAGCAGACTTCGTCAGATTCCCCCTCGCTTGAGGGGTTTTTTTTTTATTGTGGGGACGCTCTTCCCTGTAGGCGCAAGCCCCTGCAGTTAATTACGCTACCGCGTCGCGGTAACAACTTTCTCCTTCTCCAGATGGTCACTTCGTATCGTGTGTGTTTATTTTATGTTTTGTTGCCCGTGGATTGTTTACGAAGACCGAGTTATGTCGTCGCCCGTAGGGCGTGGACTAGTCCAAATCCGTATTATCTTAGATTTGGGTTTGGGGGTTTGGTTTGAGGATACGTTAGCCATATTTGAGGCCAAGATCAACTCAAACGTTTGTTAAGGATACGTTAGTCTAACCTGAGACTAAGATCAACTTAACGGGATCGTTTAGATCTGACAAAAGAGCATTTGGGCTCCATTGTTCCAGTTTAGGGACATAGTGGTCCATTTAATGTATGGCCGTCGGGACCCGTCACCTCTCTGACGACGTTGAAGGATTACAACGACAGATGTCAGAGGAGTTCAGAGATGTACCCTTGAACCAGAGTTAATTGGGGGGATCTATAGTCCAGTTTGGGACTAAAGTCTGTTTGAAAGGTTTAAGGATACGTTAGCCATATTTAAGGCTAAGATCAACTTAAACGGGATCGTTTAGATCCGACAAAAGAGCGTTTGGGCTCTATTGTTCCAGTTTAGGGACATAGTGGTCCATCGCTAGTTTAAGGACATTGCGGTCCAATGTTGGTTTTAAGACATCTCGGTCAAGGTTAAGGACGTCGTAGTCCATGGGTTTAAGGACCCCACAGTCCATTGTTAGTTTTAAGACATCTCGGTCAAGGTTAAGGACGTCGTAGTCCATGGGTTTAAGGACCCCACAGTCCGTTGTTAGTTTTAAGACATCTCGGTCAAGGTTAAGGACGTCGTAGTTCATGGGTTTAAGGACCCCACAGTCTATTGTTAGTTTTAAGACATCTGGTCAAGGTTAAGGACGTCGTAGTCCATGGGTTTAAGGACCCCACAGTTCGTCGTTAGTTTTAAGACATCCCGGTCAAGGTTAAGGACGTCGTAGTCCATGGGTTTAAGGACCCCACAGTCCGTATCAATGCGTGGTCATCGGGACCCGTCACCTCTTTGAAGACGTTGGGGGATTACAACGCCAAGTATCAAAGGAGTGAAGAGATGTACCCTGGAACCGGAGTGGATTAAATATTCTTTGGCCCAATTTGGGATCAAGACCAATTAATTATGTTATGAGCCCATTAGCCCAGTTAATTACGAATTGAGGACTTATGGCCAGCTTGGGCTAAGTCCAATCATGTCTAGGACATCGGCCCTCCTGTTGGTCCCTTGAAGGAGTGGGTTTGCCTCTGGCCATTTAGCCAATTGGGCCAATGCCTAGTGTTAAACACTAAAGACCAATCAGTGTTGAACACTGGGAATGAAATTGATAAGTCAGTGTTTAACACTAAAAGATAGTTGGTGTCAAACACCAGCAACAAGACTTTTAAATTAGTGTTAAACACTAAAACAGACCAGTGTTAAACACTGGCAACAGAAATCCCGAATTAGTGTTGAACACTAAGGTAATCAGTGTTGAACACTGCAAATAAAGTTCTTTGCTTAGTGTTGAACACTAAGGCCAAACAATGTTTTAACACTGGATTCGGGGGTTCCAATTTAGCGTTAGACGCTGAGGCAAGAGGGGTCACGTGGTAGCACGTGAGGGCGCCCTCCCTTCGTTTGTTCTGCTGAGAAGATCGCATCTTTTGGAGCATCACGTGTCATCACGTGACGGGTGTTTGAATGGAGTATGTTAAAGCCTCTGCCAAGGGTCACGTGGGTCACGTGAGGCACTGCCTCAAAAGGGCTTTCTGTAGATCTTTTGGGGGGTCGCGTGGTGACACGTGACCCTGCTTTTCTGTAGTTGTTTAGAAGATCTGTTAATCCCTTTCAAGAATTAAATTCCTCGTAGGGTTGAACCCTGACAATAATTTCAGAGGAATTAAATTCCTACTTCCTTTTGAAGAGTTGAACTCTGAATTTTCTGTAGGAATCAAATTCCTCATATATGTGAAGAACTGAATAGGGTTAAACCCTAATAAAAGCTTTAAGGAATTAAACTCCCACTCTCTGTTAGAGAATTATTCTGGGGAATAAGATTAAGGGAATTAAATTCTTGTTGTTGTAACGGAACTAAGTTCTTAACTAGTGTTAAACCCTGATTCTTTTCATTCTGAAGGAATTAAATTCCCATAACACAGGGTCAAACCCTAGTTTTATTTTAAAGGAATTAAATTCCTATAGTTCTGTGAGAGTTAAATTCTCGTACTTCTATTCCCTCTCTATGCTTTGGATCTGCATGGCAGGATCTCAACCCATTGAGAATTAAATTCTCAACTCAAGGGGAGATGTGCACTTTACAGATCCTCCATCAAAGAGAGAAGAAATATGTCCTTCTGTTTTATATCAAAGTTAAACTCTGTTGAGAATTAAAAAACCTTCCCTTTCTTACCTAGGGTTTTCTTTTGCAGAAGATCCAAATTCCTCCAAAGTATCAAGGCTCTCTCTCTTTTCTTCCCTCTGCCTATCTATCCTCTTTTTCTTGTGTGTCTGTTGGCTCCTATTTATAGGAGAAGCAGCCGAGTCAATTAGTTTTTGATGAATCTTTCATTGAGAGATTTGATTTGTATCCATCATTCATTTTGGACCTTTGGATTATTAGGTGAATTTTATTCACCATTGGATTTTAAATCCAGAGATTCTCCTTTGTTATTTTGGTTAGATTTTACGGGGAAATCTTTCCAAATTCGAGATTTTCCCATAGATAGATGATATTTAATCACCTTTAAATCTTTAATTCAATCGGTTGCTTTTGGAAAGATTTGAGAGGTCTTTTCTCTGAATTTAATTCTGTTAATAGATAGGCTTTGAAGTCGGTCACGTGTGGCCACGTGACCCTTGGTCACGTGTGGGCACGCGACCCCCTTGGAACGAGCCATCTTCTTTCTTTTTGCACTCTGCTTTCTGGTCGCTGCTTAGCTGTCACGTGCCACCACGTGACCCCTGGTCACGTGTGAGCACGTGACCCTCGTCTGGAGCCTTTTTCTTGATTTAACCGGAGAACAAATCTGCTGCTTTTGATTATCACGTGCCAACACGTGACCCTGGTCACGTGGGAGCACGTGACCTCTTCTGAAGCCTTTTCCTTGATTTGATCAGGGAACCGGTTTGCCTTTGAAGCCGCTTTTAATTGTCGCGTGCCAACACGTGACCCAGGTCACGTGGGAGCACGTGACCCTTTCTGAAGCCCTTTTCTTTGATGTAGTCGGGAAGCTGAATTTGCCTTGCCGATGCTTTTAGATGTCACGTGCCAACACGTGACTGCTGGTCACGTGTAAGCACGTGACCCTTTTCTGAAGCCTTTTCCGTAAGCTTTCCTGATTTTAAATCAGGAAACACTGGGAACAGCTGAGCATAATCGACCGCTTTACGTGACCGGGTACAGCGACGGAGATCGAATTAATCGCATATTGATTGATCCGGGGTCCTCAGTGAACATCATGAACTTGCGAACTCTGAAGAGTTTGTC
This sequence comes from Agapanthus africanus, assembly GCA_030015575.1. Lineage (NCBI taxonomy): Eukaryota > Viridiplantae > Streptophyta > Magnoliopsida > Asparagales > Amaryllidaceae > Agapanthus > Agapanthus africanus. The sequence goes on along the minus strand of JASDDO010000022.1, from coordinate 672,724,642 downwards.
AATGGACGTCCGACACCTGTCAAGGGAAAGGATTGTCATTCAAGGCTTCAACCAAAATTGCCAGCAAGTTCTGGGGTCCATAGCTCTGCCAATCAAATTCGGGGATCTGCAAACTGAAGCTAAGATATACGTGATCGACGCCGACATGTCTTATAAGATTCTCTTGGGGCGGCCGTGTCTCCATGATTACGGCATCATTCCGTCAACCCTCCATCAATGCATGAAGTATACTAAAAATGGCGAAGAAAGACGCATTGACGGAGACATCCAGCCGTTCGGTGTGCATGAAGTACGATATGAAGATTCTCGGTACTTCATGAACCACCAAAATGCTAAGCCACAACTGACTGAGGATAGAGCGGCCCCAAGACTCAAAATCAAATCTGAGCCGGCTGTCACTTTCAAAAGCAAAACCGCCCAAGTGCGCCCGCATTTCGGTAGCGACACTGATGAGTCCGACGCTGGAAGTCTGTCCTTCCGTAAAACTCACCCTCGTTTCGGTAGCGATACGGACGAATCTGTTACTGAAGGCCCATCTAGCAGCAAAGTCCGCCTTCATCTTGGCAGCGACACTGAAGAGTCGGAGGAAGAGGACCTGCCGTGCAACAGCGGTGCAGATTGGACCCCCATGCAACAATCGAAACTACGAGAGACCTTCGAAATTGCAGAAGGGTCCCTAGCCGTCACAAGGGTACCGGAGCATATGTGCAAAGAGCTCAATGCCTTGTCAGTCTCCACCGTGGACCAGCTGAAAACTTTCTACGTCCCCGGAAGGAAAAGTGGGCAGAAAGGCATCCTGTTTTATGGGTCAAACCCCGTTGTGCACCCGGACGATTTGTCTGTCGTGTGCCTTCCATATGAAAGAAGTATAAGAGCCGTCCTCAATCCCAGATACTATGCGCCCGAGATGCGGGAATACTTTAAAAAGTGCGGATGCCAGTTATATCAAACGGAGTCCGAAGCAAAGTTTTACGAAGGGCTATGGCATCCACCTCAGGTCCGAGCACTCATCGATGGACGAATTCCAGATAGGGGGGGCATAGGTTTCATCCAGCCTGATTCTAAGGCATGCTATATGACCCATATTGGGGAAGCCAGCGAAGAGTCAAATGATGAAGACGAGCTAACCGAGCCAGAAGAAGCTCTTCAAGAGCTCGAAGATGGCGGATAAGCAACCTTTGATGAGCTAACCGAGATTGACTTAGGAACGCCCGATGATCCAAGGCCGACCTACATCAGCTCACTCTTGTCGGAGGAAATGAAAGAGCAGATAATTGCCCTGCTGCATGAGTTCGTCGACTGCTTCGCGTGGACATACAAAGAAATGCCTGGCCTTTCCCCTGAAGTGGTCGTGCATAAGCTGGCTATATCTCCTGATGCTAAGCCAGTCAAACAAGCTGCTCGAAGAATGAGAAGGGAACTAGAAGAAAAGGTCATCGAGAAAACCAAGAAGCTCATCGATGCCAGCTTCATCAGGGAAGACAAATATGCGGACTGGATCGCATGCATAGTCCCAGTGAAGAAGAAAAATGGGCAGATCCGAGTTTGTGTCGATTTCAGGGACCTCAACAAGGCATGTCCTAAAGACGACTTCCCGCTACCGGTCATGGAAATGATGGTCGATGACACCTCAAATTACGAACTGTTCACCTTTATGGATGGCTCGTCTGGGTATAATCAGATCAAAATGTCGCCTGAGGATGAGAAGCACACAGCATTCCGAACCCCGATCGGAATATACTGCTACAAGGTGATGCCGTTCGGACTGAAGAACGCTGGTGCTACGTATCAAAGGGAAATGACCAATATCTTTGATGACCTAATCTATAAGGTCGTCGAATGTTACGTTGATGATCTGGTCGTCAAGACTAAAGCCAAGGCCGATCATGTCCAAGATCTTAGGACTGTTCTCACCAGACTGAAGGAATACGATCTGAAGATGAATCCTCTGAAGTGCGCTTTTGGCGTGTCATCGGGAAAATTCCTGGGTTTTATAGTCCGGCATCGAGGGATCGAAGTTGACCCATCAAAGATAAAGGCCATCATGGAGATGCCCCCCTCCAAAGAGTCTGACGCAGCTGAGATCATTTCAAAGAAAGCTCGCTTATACGGAGGTTTATCTCAAATTTATCGGGGAGATGTAGGCCCTTCTCAAAGCTCATGAAGAAAGGAGCTCCTTTTGTTTGGGATGCCGAATGTCAAGAGGCGTTTGAAAGCATCAAACGGTACTTGTTGCACCCTCCAGTGCTGGCCACTCCCATTCCAAATAAACCGCTGATTCTCTACACTGCCGCGCTAGATGAGTCACTCGGTGCGCTCCTTGCCCAGAACAACGAGGAGGGAAAAGAGAATGTCCTCTACTACCTCAGTCGAACTTTAGTCGGGGTGGAACACAACTACTCCCCGATCGAAAAGCAATGCTTGGCTCTGATGTTTGCTGTGAAGAAGCTGAGGCACTATCTGCTCGCTCACCGGGTTATACTGATCTCCAAGGTCGACCCACTCAAACACTTGATGACCAAAGAAAGCCTAGCCGGCAGAATGGCAAGATGGGCTGTCATGCTACTTGAGTTTGACATAGTTTATACTCCTCAGAAAGCAGTAAAAGGGCAAGCTCTTGCAGACTTTCTCGCTGCTCATCCCATACCAGAAGGGTCACCACTCAATTGCGAGTTACCCGACGAACAAGTGACACACCTAGAGAATGACGAGCCAAGTTGGGAGCTCTACTTCGATGGGGCCTCATCGATAAGGACCTCCAGTAAATCAAGTGTCCCGGAGATAAAAGCAGGGATAGGATTGGTGTTCATCACGCCATCAATGGGAACCCTATGGCATTCTTTTGCTCTCACCGAGCCTCGCACAAATAATGAGGCCGAGTATGAAGCTCTGATAGCTGGTTTGGAGCTCGCCATAGAAATGGAAATCCTTCGACTACGGGTTTACGGTGACTCCCAGCTTGTCGTCAACCAAGTAAGCGGCGACTATAAGATATACAAACCCGAGTTAGCTCGGTACAGAGGCCGAGTGGTGGAACTCATGAAACGGTTCACTCACATTGAACTAATGAGTGTCCCTAGAGCGTTGAATGGAAAGGCTGACGTACTCGCTCGCTTAGCCAAGGAGCTGGCTGATCCTGACATGGACGAAATTCTGATCACAATCAGGAGCCAAAAAATTCTACCCCTAGTCTCTCTACGAGAAGAGGAAAGCGCGGAACAGAAGAGCAGTCCTGCCGAATAAGCTTCAATCATCCAAGACGAGCCCGATTGGAGAGAACCCTTCATAGAGTACCTCCGATACGACAAGCTGCCCGAAGAAAAATCTGTGAGGATTCAGCTGAAGAAAAGAGCTCTCCGATACGTGTTTGTAAATGACACGTTATACCGCAGGTCATATGACCAACTCTGGCTCGGGTGTCTGTCATTGGCCGAAGCCCAAAAGGTCATGAAAGATGTTCACTCGGGCTTTTGCGGTGCTCACCAATCTGGCCCCAAGATGCGACTTCAAATCAAACGGCTTGGGTATTACTGGCCCACCATGATACGGGATTGCGGAGAGCATGCAAAGAAATGTCAGATCTGCCAAATCCATGGTGATTTCATTCACAAGCATCCCAATCCGTTGCATCCTATGGTGGCGTCGTGGCCCTTCGAAGTCTGGGGCACCGACATTGTTGGCCCAATTGATCCTCCGTCATCCAAAGGCCACCGGTTCATACTGACCACCACAGACTACTTCTCCAGATGGGCTGAAGCTGTCCCGCTAAAAGAAGTCAAGACAAAAGATATTCTGACATTCTTCCAGCATAATATTCTATACCGCTTCGGTACACTAAGAAGGATCATTTCTGACAATGGGCCTTTTTTCAAGAGCTTCAATGTCTCAAGGTTCGCTACTCAGCACAAGATAGACTGGAGATATTCCTCCATCTATAATCCAAGAGCCAATGGGCTAGCCGAAGCCTTCAATAAGACTTTATGCAAGCTCCTGAGGAAAAATGCTTCAGCCAACAAGAGAGACTGGAATCTCAAACTTCACGAGGCGTTGTGGGCATATCGTACCATGCACCGTACTCCAACTCAGTCCACTCCATTCCCATTGCTCTTCGGAGTGGAGGCGGTCCTCCCCCTCAAAGTTGAAGTTCCAAACTTAAGAATGGTCGTTCAGCACGAGTTGATGGAGGAGGAAAACATGCTCCTTCGACTTGAAGAGCTCGATGCCCTCGAAAAAAAAGGTGATCGCGGTGCAGCAAAATCTGGAGCTATACCGAGCCCAAATGTCACGGGCCTATGACAAAATAACCCGTCTCTGCGCTTTCAAGAAAGGTGAATTGGTGTTGGTCCTCAAAAGACCGATCATCCCAAATCGACATGCCAAGGGAAAATTCGAGCCAAACTGGGAAGGACCATACGTCATCGAGAAAGTGTTCCACGGAGGATCCTACCAACTAATAAGTGCCGAGGGAGAAAGGCCCATGCCACCCATCAATGGCCGATATCTCAAGAAATACTACACGTGAATGCTCCAAGTCGCAAGCGAGTTGAGCACATCAGCCCTACGGTCTGGATCATACATCCTGCAAAATCGTATACAATCCACGGGCGTAAATGACCCCTATCTCTCCCAAATCCTGCCGGTGAGACTACTTTTAAAGTCCCACCAGCGGCAAAAAAAAAAGAAAGAAAAAAGAAAGAAAAAAAAGGTATGTCCACAAGCAAAACGGGCACGGATGAAAACCCGAAAGGGCTCCGTGAGTAAAAACAGCAGGACTACCGGCGAGTTTGTGAAAACCCGAAAGGGCGCAAACTCGTGAAAAGAGATGAATACACTCGCAAAGTCCTCTCGACCTTGTGAGGAGAAAACCCCTGCGTGAGATCCTTACGACTCACAAAGGAGCAACACACTTAGGAATCCTCACGATTCCTAAGGAGAACATACACCTGCGAGATCCTCTCGACTCGTAGGGAGAAAATGCTTTTATGAGACCCTCACGGCTCATAAAATTGAAAAGCCTTAGGTGATAGGGACCCAAACCTGTCTCCTAAGCCATCGTTCCCCAACGGGCAACGACAAATGATGAGTCGCTCCTGGCATTTCGCTTCAGTGTTAGCGGTCCTGATGCCGACCAAAAACCCAAATCCCAAGCCCTCCTAAGGAAAATGATGAGTTGCTCCTGGCATTATTTCAGTGCAGAAATGCTGATGCCAAACAAGATCCAGATGCCAAGTCCCCAAACGGAGAATGATGAGTCGCTCCTGGTACCATATTCCAGTGTAGCGATGCAAACGCCAACCAAAATCCAATTTCTCAAAATTCTCCAGCCCTACGGCCAGTCCCCAAATTGACTGCCGTATACAATCCACGGGCTCAAATAATTCTCGTCATACCCATGCCCCACCACAATCACCAGTTACGCGGCTGGTCTCCGCCTTTGGAATTATGCTCCATTGAGAAGACCCACTCATGTGTCCTCACGATACATGAGGAGAACAAACCTTTGTGGGATCCTTACGACTCATAAAGGAAAAACACACTTAGGAGTCCTCACGACTCCTAAGGAGAAAATACACCTGCGGGATCCTTACGACTCGTAGGGAGAAAATGCTTTTATGGGACCCTCACGGCCCATAAAATTGAAAAGCCTTAGGTGATAGGGACCTAAACCTGTCTCCTAAGCCATCTCTCCCCCAACAGGAATAGGCAAATGATGAATTGCTCCTGGCACGTGTGCTTCAGTGTTAGCAACGCTGATGCCTACCCTAACCCCAAAATCCCAAACTCCAATCCAATAGACCCCTAAGTCGTTAAACTGGGAACAGATGACCCCTAAGTCGTTAAACTGGAACGAGGGAAATCTCCTCATGGCAGATGATGATTCGCTCCTGGTACCATATTCCAGTGCACCGATGCTGATGCCAAACCAAAACCAAAATCCCTAAATCCTGTCATGACAAATGATGATTCGCTCCTGGTACCATATTCCAGTGTAGCGATGCTGATGTCAACCCAAATCATATCAAGTCAGCAAAACAACCAATGACCTCCCTGGCAGAATCAAATTCCACCTCGAAAACAAGTCAACTTCATCCCTGACGCCGAAAGAAGCGGGGCAAGTCAAATCCAGAATCGACCGTCCACGTAGCTAAAATGGCAGCACCGACCGTCCACGTCGCTAAAAAGGCAGCAACGACCGTCCAAGTCGCAAGAAGGGCAGAACCGACCGTCCAAGTTGCAAAAAGGGAAGCACCGACCGTCCAAGTCGTTAAAATGGCAGCACCGACCGTCCAAGTCGCTAAAATGGCAGCATCGACCGTCCAAGTCGCAAAAAGGGCAGCATCGACCGTCCACGTCGCTAAAATGGCAGCACCGACCGTCCAAGTCACAAAAAGGGTAGCACCGACCGTCCACGTCGCTAAAATGGCAGCACCGACCGTCCACGTCGCAAAAATGGCAGCACCGACCGTCCACGTCGCAAAAAGGGCAGAACCGACCGTCCAAGTCGCAAAAAGGGGCAGAACCAACCGTCCACGTCGCTAAAATGGCAGTATCGACCGTCCACGTCGCTAAAATGGCAGCACCGATCGTCCAAGTCGCAAAAAGGGCAGCATCGACCATACACGTCGCTAAAATGGCAGCACCGACCGTCCAAGTCGCAAAAAGGGCAGCATCGACCGTACACGTCGCTAAAATGGCAGCACCGACGGTCCACGTTGCTAAAATGGTAGCACCGACCGTCCACGTCGCTAAAAGAGCAGCACCGACCGTCCAAGTCGCAAAAAGGGCAGCATCGACCGTCCATGTCGTAAAAAGGGCAGTGCCAGCTTCCCAAAAGGTGGGAACCGAATCAAGTCGCCTCCACGTGAAAGAAGATCCATCAATTTCATGCACACGACCCACATATGTGGTGTGCATTTATTGATGGGGGGCAATTTGTTGGGGTAAAAATTTACACCCCGGTTGACCAAGTCAAAATCGAAGTCAACCCCAAGCCAAGCGGGCCCAAGCCCAGATCCAGTGGGCCCATGCCCGGGTCGAGCCCGAACATGAAGCGGCCGACCTCTCCCCATGCCAAGATAAAAATTTTGTAATAAATAATTTTGTTGTATTTCTTTTGTTTTATTTTATGAATAAATGTAAGAAAAATAGGCATAAAGCCAAATTTTTGTAAAGCCCATGGCTTATGTGCAAAAAGAAATGGCACATGAGCCATGGGATAGGCAAAATTCCATTTTGTGAAGCCCAAGGGGCTATGTGTAAAGTGTATGGCCTATAAAGGCAAAGATAATGAAATATCTCAACAACTTTTTCTCTCTCCAAAAATAATTTAGATCTGAGATATTTTCTCCTTCTTCAAGGTTCCAAAACCTTCTTCTTTCTTTTGAATTAAATCAAGAGTTTTACTCTTCATTTTATAAAACTAAATAGTTTTTCACCACAAAACCCATAAAGGGGAACTCGGATCTTCCATTAGATCTCAAAAAGAAGAGATTTTTAAAATCTCATATCCCTTGATCTTCAAGATCCAGCAACCAGAGGAGAAAGCAGAAGAACCCTTTTCATCAACTCCAAAACATCTTAGGAGTTTAACTCCACTATGATTTCTCTTTCGAGAATTTCTGTGGCTAAAAGCCTCTTTTTCTCGCCGGCGCCCACGTGCCGACACGTAGCGCGCTAGCGCTCGAGCGCAAAGCGCCTACGTGCCGACACATGACGCGCTTACGCTCCAGCGCCCTGCGCTCAAGCGCAAAGCGTCCACGTGCCGACACGTGGCGCGCTTGCGCTCAAGCGCCCACATGCCGACACGTGGCGCGCTTGCGCTCCAGCGCCCTGCGCTCAAGCGCAAAGCGCCCACGTACCGACACGTGGCGCGCTTGCGCTCAAGCGCAAAGCGCCCACATGCCGATACGTGGCGCGCTTGTGCTCAAGCGCAAAGCGCCCACATGGCGCGCTTGCGCTCAAGCGCCCAGTGCTCAAGCGCCCAGCGCCCACATGCCGACACGTGGCGCGCTAGCGCCTAAGCGTACAGTACTTAAGCGCACAGCGCTCAAGGCGCTGGCCCCATGCGTCATTTGGGCACTTTTTCCCTTTTTTAATTTATATATATACATGTATATATATGTAAAGATACACACACACTCCACAGCACTGTCCCCCTAAAAAAAATTTGGGCTGGGGCGCTGCCCCGCACCCCGCAAGGGGGTTGCTAGCCCCCTTGACCCCCAGCCCGCTATCCGGGTAGCGGGACCCCCGTAAAAACTCTGCGTGGCTTTTGATATATCCAAACCCCCCTCCAAAACAACACACACGTACACTGCACATTGAGTCCGCATGATCAGTTTAACCCGTTAATCGGAGGTTCTCTCACCCCAAAGACGAGGGGTAATTAACGGCAGCTTAGCCCGCGGCTGCCGGAGATTCGAATCCCCACAGTCAATAAACCCCCGCCTACCCTGGGCAGGGGAAATCTGTAGTACGCCTGACAAGCGCGCGTGTATTCCCATCTCAATGGGGTGACTAAAAATACCCTACAATGTGATATGACGATAAGGATACCGGATAATTGATGAGATGAATGTGATATTGACCCGTACCCAGCTATTGGGATGCCGTGCGATGATTTACCGTATGAGTTTTATCTTGATGATAGATCCGCACTCATGACTCGAGGACGTCATATGATATACTGTATCGTACGTGATACTATTGAGGCGGGATCACCGACTATTATATATATATATATATCGACTCAGATGTAGGTGGTTTCCATACCCCTCCCGATTAGCATATTTGCTAGATTTGTAGTTGCTTAATAGATGTTAGACTAGGCCGATGTTATACCTATTTCAAAACTAACGAATCGGGAGTATTTTAAAGACAGGCAAAAGGATTCTACGGATATTTTCAAAAGACGCATCTTTTCTTAAAACACCGTAGCCCTTATTTTACTAAAAAACCCGATTCGTCTTATTTAAAAAGGCAAACTGTATGACTTTTTTATATTGATGCAGATGCGTCACTGTTGCATTTATTAGTCGATTTCGGCATACTCTTGTTATTCGCATCGCATTGCATGTGCAGTTGGTTATTGTTATATAAAAACCATGCTGTTAGGACACCAGCACCATTATCGATGATGCATATGTTTCACGTAGACCTGCTTGCCGGCTCACACACTTCATCGTCGATAATTTCTATGTCACTACACTATTAGACTATTGTATACAGGATATGATTCCTCGAATGGCATACTTGTGTACTTACATATTGTACGCTCATACTTATGCACATACCTGTTGTACACTCATACTTGTGCACTTACATACCGTACACTCATACTTGTACACATACCTATTTGCACATACATACATGATTCTGGCTTGATTTCAGAGATTTGGAAACCGCAAGATATATTTTAAAACTGTATTCATTTTAAAAGAGCGGTTTCCCTCAATATGTGCATAGTACTATTCCATGTTGCATGATATACTGATATGCTTACATTTCTTTTACATATCGCATACATCATGCTTTTTTATTATACGCATTGAGATATGTTGTTTCCATGATATTTCTGGATTTGGGAACCGTGGGTATTTAAAAAAAGATTATGTATTGTTTTAAAAACCCGGTTTTCCTTGATATGATATTTCAGTGCGTCCACCATGCATTTTCTCGGTGATGAGACATGTGACATGTGAACCCGAATCGAGGAGCTGGATGAGGCCGATTGCGGGTACATGGTAGACCCGGTATGGTACCCCGGGGCGAGAACGGATCGCTGTGTTGCAGACGGTGAGCCTGGCAGAGGGACTACTACCTACCGGTGATAGTATTTGGGCTCGGCGGATATCCGGAGGATACCGACCGGAGTCGAGAGATGATATGGGCCGATCCGGACTGACGGAGTCCGATATATGAGGATTTACGTGCCGATGCTAGGCACAGGCTTCATGATGTTTTCGAGTGTCGATGCTGGACACTCAGGTTCCATGATTTTGATATGTCGCGAGTGACACATGTTGATTTACATCATCATACTTCCATGCATACGTTTATGATATTTACATGTATGATGCTTATTGTCATTGGGTGACACGTGGACGATTTCCACATACATATATTGACATGGTCGACATTGATCATACCTCATACTTATGATATGTTATTACCTGAGGCACTGGCACGAGCACTTGGCACTACACTCATGTATAGATGTTACATTGTCACCTTATCATGCTTCAGACTTATGCATTTGAGGTTTATATATATATTGATCATATTGACCTAGGATTGTGTCATACATACGATTTATGCTCTGTGATGTTTTCTATTCACGAGTTGGCAACCCACCCCCATTGTGCCACAGTTCTTGCAGGTTTTGCCATACAGGTTTCTTTGCGGCTTTTCTGGCACACTACTTCCCTTTCGGGTGACTTGCTTTGGTAGGTGGATTCTTTTGCATCAGAACCACCATTGTATATGTATTATTCAGTTGTATCTAGAAATTCCATCAACCAAACTTGTATATTGTTTCAGACTTAGAAAACCAGTTGTGTATTATTTCGACCTTGGAGTCGCGCATTGTAGTATTATGGTTTTCATGCTGATTTTGAGTTTTCCTTTGAGTTTTGATCATCGCACTTTGGCATTGTATATTATATTGCTTGCGTGGTTGTGACCGTCGATTGACGAAGAGCTAGCTCCCGCTTGGGGATGCTTTTTATCATTGCATATATATTATTCTTGTTGTACCCCGTTCGGGGCCAGTATTTACAAAGGAAACTCTGCCGAAATTTTTAGAAATATGGAGGATTTAAAATGCATATTCGGCTTACCTATTTTAAAAACCCTTGTTTTAAAACATGTTTTCTTTGCTTCTTTAAAACTAGTTTTCCTTTATTTATTACTTAAAATGGTTTTAAATTTCTGGGCTTTTGGCTTACTTGAGTTAGATGAGGTCCTATAGACTTCATATGATTCAAGTGCCAGTCACGGGCTATTTCGGGTCGTGACAATAGTCGAGCGAGGGATCCTCGGGCTCGACTGCTTCTGGGAGGGCTTTCTGATCCACGGCGTTGGCGGCAGGGGAGCTGCCCGCTGGGGATAGCCGAGCAACGGTCGGGCTCGACTGCCTCTGGGAGGGCTTTTCGATCCCTGACGTTGCGGTAGGGAAACTGCCCGCCAGGGATAACCAAGCAGGGTAGCTGCTGGACTGACTCTAAGGAGGAATTTTTGGTCCTTAGTGTAAGGGGGCTGTGGGAAGCCTACTAAGGATAGCCGGGCAGCGGGTTGCGCGGCCGCCTCTTGGCGAGGGCTTTGAATCGTAAAGACGGAACTCTGCTCGGGATGATTCGACGTTTCTTTATTCGTATGGGCAGGATTTTTAGAGAACGCTTTACATCATCTTTGTGAAAGGGAAAAAGAAGGGGGTGTTATACACTCGCTGGCTTTGACCTCACAGGTATAGCTTGAGCTTCTCGGCGTTGTAAAGCCGTGGAAGCTTTCGTCCGTCCGCGTCTTGCAGGCGGTAGGATCCGCCGGGGAGCACCTCCGAGACGAGGAAGAGACCCTCCCACTTTGGGGAGAACTTGTGAAGCCTGCCTTGGTCGATGAACTCGTTCCGCCGTAGGACCAGATCCCCGGTCTTGAAGGAGAGGTGTTTGACCCGAGCGTTGTAGTATCGGGCCATTTGTTGTTGATAGGCGGCAGCTCTGATATGAGCCCGATCCCTCTTCTCCAACAAGATGTCGAGGTTGGTCCGTAGCACCGAGATGTTTGTGTCATCGTCGAAGTGCTCGACCCGATGACTGGGTAGCCCGATCTCCGCTGGGACCATCGCTTCGGTCCCGTAGCAGAGGCTGAAGGGGGTCTCCCCGGTGGGAGTCTTTTTTGACGTGCGCAGGGCCCATAAGACCCGGGGTAGTTCTTCGACCCAACTGCCTTGTCGCCCTTCTAGGCGGGTCCGGAGACCTCGGAGGACGTCTCGGTTAGCGACCTCGGCCTGCCCGCTGCATTGGGGATGTGCGACCGTGGCGAACTTCATGAGGATATGGTACTCTTTGCAGAAGTCCTTCACTTTTTCGTTCTCGAAGTTCGTCCCGTGGTCGGTGATGATACACCTCGGGATGACAAACCGGAGTATCAGGTTGTTTTGCAGGAACTTGATGGTTGTGGTGGCGTCCGGTTTCCTGATGGGGACGGCCTCGATCCACTTGGTGAAGTAGTCCACCACGACGAGGACGTATTTGTGCCCGCGTATTCATGTAGGGAACTAGCCGATCATATCCAACCCCCACTGGGCGAACGGCCATGGGGATGTTAGGGCAGTCAGCTCGGTAGCCGGGAGGCGGGGAATGCTGCCGTGGAGCTGGAAGCTCTTGCACCTCCTGACCAGCTTCAGGGCGTCCTCGTGCATAGTGGGCCGGTAATACCCTTGGAGTAATGCCTTTTGAATCAAGGTTCGAGCCCCCTGGTGTGCACCGCCCACCCCTTCATGGATTTCCCGAAGGACGTAGTCGGCTTCGTGGGGGTCAACGTACCAGAGCAGGGGCTAAGTGAAGGCCTTCTTGTAGAGGCTCCCGTTGCTCCAAACGAAGTGGCGGACTTTGGCCCGGAGACGGCGGGCGGCTGCCCGGTCCTCTGGGAGCGTGCCGTCTTTCATGAACTCCACGAGGGGCTTCCTCCAATCCTGGTCGCTCTCCTGCGCCGCGTACATGTAGAGTGTTGCTGCTCCGTCTCCCACGCTGGGTTGGGGCAAGGTTTCGAAGAGGATAGACCGCTTATTGTTAGCCGAGTATGACGAAGCCAGCTTGCTCAGGGCGTCTGCTTGGGCATTCAGCTGCCTGGGTATCTGTTCTACCTGGACTTCGTCGAAGTTTCTTCGAAGTTTTCTCACTTCGTCTAGGTACTTCATCATCAGAGGCTCCCGAGCTTCGAAGCAGCCGGTCACTTAACCGACAATAAGGGCAGAGTCGGTGCGGATTCGAATTATCTTCAGCCCCAGCCCGACGGCCATGCGCAGTCCGACCAGGAGGGCCTCGTACTCTGCCGCGTTGTTCGATGCTTTGGAACCGAGCCTCAAAGAATACTCCATCTCTGCTTCGTTCGGGCCCCGGATAATGAGGCTGGCACCGCAGCCTTCCTCGGTAGAAGACCCGTCGACATAGATGACCCACTCCGGAACCGAGCCAAGGCCTTCCGTGACGGGACACTGGGTTGAGAGGGACAACGCGGACTCCGGTTTCTTGCTAGGGATGGTGCATTCAACGATGAAATCGGCTAGGTCCTGCGCCTTGATGGCTTGCCTCGGGCGATACCTTATGTCAAACTTAGATAGCTCCCACCTCCATTTTTCTAGGCGGCCCGAGGATTCTGGTGATGCTAGGATAGCTCCCAACGGGCGCTCGGTGAGGACGATGATGGTGTGTGCTTGGAAGTAGTGCCGCAGCTTCCGCGAGGCTACCACGAGGGCTAAGACAATCTTCTCTATGGCGGGGTACCTCATTTTCGCGTCCTTAAACACGTGGCTCACATAGTATACCGGCTTCTACGCTCCCTCGGCCTCCCGGACAAGCACCGAGCCTGCTGCTTGGTCGGATACTGCCAGATACAGCGACAGCTCGTCTCCTTCCACTGGCCGGGTGAGCGGCGGCGGCGTTGCGAGGTGCTTCTTCAATTGGTCGAAGGCGGCTTGGCATTCCTCCGACCACTCGAACCTCGGGATTTTCCTCAGCGCCTTAAAGAACGGAAGGAAATTCTCCCCCGACTTGGACATGAAACAGCTCAGAGCGGCGACCCGTCCTGTGAGCCGCATGATCTCGACGTTGGTCTTGGGCGCGACCATGTTCAGGATAGCGTCGATCTTCTCTGGGTTAGCCTCAATTCCGCGGTGAGTGACCATGAACCCGAGGAACTTTCCCCCGGTGACTCCGAATGCGTACTTGGCGGGGTTTAGCTTCATGTTGAACTTGCGGAGCACTTTGAAAGCCTCGCCCAGGTCCTTGGCATGGTCGGCCGATGAGATGGATTTGATGAGCATGTCGTCAACGTAGACTTCTATATTCCTGCCGATCTGTGGCTTGAACATGCGTTGACCAACCTTTGGTACGTGGCCCCGGCGTTCTTGAGGCCGAAGGGCATCACCTTGTAGTAGTACACTCCCCGGTCCGTTGTGAATGCGGTCAGATATTCATCTTCAGGATTCATACGGATTTGATTGTAGCCGGAGAAAGCGTCCATAAAGCTCAACAGCTCGTGGCCGGCCGAGCTGTCGACGAGGTGGTCTATGTGGGGGAGTGGAAAGTTGTCCTTGGGGCAGGCCTTATTGAGGCCGGTGAAGTCGACGCACATGCGCCACTTCCCGCTTGACTTCTTGACCAGAACCATATTTGCTAGCCACTCCGAGTAGGGTACATTTCTGATGAAGTTGGCGGCGAGGAGCCGATCAACCTCCTCTTCGATAGCCTTCTGTTTGACCGGGGCGAAGCTTCTTTTCCTCTGTCTGACAGGTCGGGCCACAGGGTCAACCCCGAGCTTGTGGGAGATGATTTTGGGATCGATCCCAGGCATGTCAGCAGGCGCCCAGGCGAAGACGTCGGAGTTGCTTCTGAGAAATCTGATCAGGTCATCCCGCTGAGTCTCCGTCAGGAGCGATCCGACCTGGAAGGTTTTTCCCCTGGTCTCCTTCTGTCAGGGACACCTCGGTTAGAGGTTCGACCGGCGCCCCACGGACCTCCTTCCGCTCGTCTCGGGTGTCTAGGGAACCTTTGATGTCGTCACTTGCCTCGGCGTCGTCGGCAGGATGCTCGGGCGAAGACGTTTCGGTAAGGCCCATCTTAACGACCCGCTGGCTCCCGTATGCCCGACCTATCCCGTCCCGATCAAGAGGAAACTTTATCGCCAGGTGGTAGGTCGATATCTGGGCCTGGAAGGAGTTCAGCGTCGGGCGGCCGAGGAGGGCGTTGTAGGCCGACGGGACTTTCGCTACGATGAAGTCCACAGGCAGCGTGCGCGTGCGGCCGGGCTCCCCAATCGTGAACTGCAGGGTGGCCACCCCTTGCGCCGGGATGGAGTGGTTGGTGAACCCCGAGAGAATGTGAGAGGTCGGTTTCAGGTATGCTGGGGCGAACCCCATACGCAGGAAACAGTCGTGGAAGAGGATGTCCGCCGAATTGCCCGAATCGACGAGTATCCGGTGGAATTCGTACCGGTGGATTTGGGCCGTGATCACCAGCGGGTCATTGTGGGGCACGGATATGCTGTGGAGATCCTCGTCGCCAAAGGTGATGGGCTCTCGGCCTCTAGCCC
The DNA here is from genome assembly GCA_030015575.1 of Agapanthus africanus. Taxonomy (NCBI): domain Eukaryota; kingdom Viridiplantae; phylum Streptophyta; class Magnoliopsida; order Asparagales; family Amaryllidaceae; genus Agapanthus; species Agapanthus africanus. The sequence continues at coordinate 672,709,333 of JASDDO010000022.1, read as the reverse complement.
TTTTGCTCGGGCGGCCGTCCGCGTCTCCTTTGAGGGGAAAGCGTTGGTTGGGACCTGGGTTTTCGGGGCGATTATTTGCTATATAGATGGAGATCGGAAGGCCAACTTTGTTTTTGTGGAGTTTTCGTTTCCACAGACGGCGCCAACTGATGGAAGTCCTTTTCAGATCTCCTTCAGATGTTGTCTTCCGTCGATCTCCCGGTGGATTCTGGAGGGGATCCCCTGTTGCGTGTGGGTCTCAATGGGTGTAGAGAAAGTTTGGTGCCGAATACCTGCAAAGAAGTCCCGGGGTGGTTGGATACCACCGAGGACCCTCCGACGATCAAGTAAGTGCTGGATCCGAGCAGCGTAATGGCTAAGTGAAGTAAAGAATCGCTTATTTGACCCCCCTGTGATGGGGGTTTATATAGTGGTGGAGGCATACAGCAGCGGGCGCGAAAATCTCGCCAGCAGTTACACTCCCGACATCACGCCCGCGTAAAGAACGGATCGCCCATAAATGGGGATCGTGGAGGCGTGGAACGTGGGACGTTGGTGGCGGAGAATCCGCGCATGGCGAGATTCGTGGAGCTGCGGTTACGCCTGTCAGTGGCGGAACTGGTCGGAGGGCCGAGGAAGACCGTCTCGGCAAACGGGCTCGGGGAAGAGCGAGAAGGCCGAGGAGACTTGGTCTGGCGATAGCTCGGGGCGAGCTGAGGGGCCGAGGAGGCCAATAAGCGGGGAGCCCCGAGGAGGGCTGGCTTGCGCTGGCCGGACGGGTACAGGGATGGCATGGCCTGCCTTTGTGGGCCCTTTCTTCTGAGTTCTGGGACATGTCGTTCGCCAAGTGTCACGATCGTGAGGGTCGCCAGTATTGAGCATTATCACCTCCTCTCCTCCCCCCTTCCTTTATCCCTCTGCCGCCCCCTCCTTTCTTGACATCCCCTACCATAGTTCCTGAAAGTGTACTTGCTAAACCCTAGAGGCGGGCGAGGGTTTGTATAATGTCTCAAACTTTAAAACTTGTAGCAATAGATTTGAGCAATTTAAGCACAATTAAAATTAATAATGACAATGAATTGAGCGCATATATTTTTGCAGTAAAGATAAGGTATGTGGACAAGAAACGCAAACTTAAACACGGCGATTTCGGAATGATTTGGCACCATTTGCCTAGTCCGTTACCTAAGGTTCCGCCTTTGGATCTTTTCCCTTTCATTATAACCCCCTTCAACCGGACGGAGAAACCCTTACACGTCCCGTTTCTCCCACGAATCACACAATCTCTTACAAGTAGACAATATTTTTCTCTCTTGGACAAGATGAGAGATATACTATAGCACGAAACTTTACAATCTTTCTTTAGAGATGAACAACTATTGAGTTTGAGATCAATTACGATTTTTGGATATGAAAGTGTTTTGCATAAACAAGTTTCTTTTTTTCTCAGAAAATATTGGTTATATTTATAGACTAATTAATCACATTGTAAAAGTTGGTCATGGTTCAAAATGAACCAAACTGCTAGGGACCTGTCAATGGATTGGGTTTAGAGACCCGTTCTTAAAATCTAAGTTTGATACCATTCAAATACAGACCCGTTTACTGATTTAATAAAAGATAGATTTGAAAGAAAAATCAGAGCCATATAAATTTATTTCCCTTTCCCTTTAGTTTTCTAATTATTAAAGTAGAGATAGACTTAGGAGAATAGGTGTCATGCCATATAAATTTATTTCCCTTTCCGGTTATTATGTTAAGATTTGATTTAAATACAAAAGCTGACAATTCTTATGCTATTTTTCATGCTTTCCCCAGATCTTACCCTTACATCTCAAATAAAAAATACAAACCATGGTACTTCCTGTTTCATGCTCTCAAGTGACAATTGGATCCAGTAGCATAGAATATCATGAGCAAAATAATAGCACAGACGCCAAATCCGATGTTTTGAACCCTGTACTTGAACTCTTTCCATTTTCTTAATGAAATTGGGATTATTTCTATGAGAAAGGGAAAATTGTTTCCGGACCCGGTTTGAAGATATGACTTATTTTTAAACTTACGTATTTTCAAAATTATGAAAAAACCCAATACTTATAAAAATACAAACGTATCGAGCCCAAAATAGATTGTATGTATTGTACTTGGAATATTTTTGTAAAAATTCCAGATTTACCCTCATTCTATTTAGAAAATAATGGAGGAAAGAGGCCATAGGAGGGGATTTACTCCTATGGCGTCGAAAAAATACAACTTCCACCATTTTTTCGACGATCGGCATCCATCATCATCATCGTTATCATCTAAGATGTGTATGCACCAAATTTCATGTGATTCCACTACATTTTCACCGTTGAATTAGCAATGTAAAAAGTTCTATTGTCGATAAACCATTAAATTTGCACCAACTAAATGAACGATGAAAAAATGGTATATTCACATGAAATTTGGTGTATCCATGTCTTAGATGATAAAGATGAAGGTGATGTATGACGATCGTAAAAAAAAATTATGGAGGAGGCATTTTTCTGACGCCATAGGAGAAAATTCCTTCATACGGCATCTTTTCTCCATTAACCTCTTCTATTTAATTAAACACATGATTATTCGCCAAAAATAATTATTCGTAATATTTCCTCTCGCAATGGTTTGCTTCTTTTTCCTCGGTGTTTCACTCCGAATTTCTCATCCCCCCCAACCACCACCAATCTCCTCTCCCAAATCTGCATCTTCATTTCCAAATCGCTCATCTTCAATTCAATTTATCCGATACCCAATCTCCATTTCCAATTTATACATCTTATCTTTCAAATCCCTATCTCCGATTCAATTCTCTCGATTTCTCTATCTCTATTCCTAAGTCATCAATCTCCTCTTCCATTTCCGGCTTCTCTACTCTCATGATGGTTAAATATAGCCCAATAATAAAGATGGATAAATTTTTTTTTGAGAAATTAGGGAAAGCAATAATAAAAAGGGCATGCAACAATAAAGATGATGAGTTTAGAAAGAAAATTGGTTAAAATAAAAATTATGGCAAGTAATGATAAAGAGATTATAATAAAGAATTATAGATACATAAAAAAAATCTCATGTTTTAACATCTTAAAAAATGTTTAAAAGGTATTATACATAATGCGTACCAATATACAAATCAGAGTTTGAGTTTAAAATAACGTCAAAATATATTTTTGGGTTTTGTTACAATCTTGAAACTTTGTGGGTTTAAAAATAAGTCATATCTCAAGACTGGGCTCGGAAACAATTTTCCCAAAAAAATAATGGAAACAGAAAAAGAAATAAAAGACCTAGTGAGATCCAAGTGGGAAAAAGAGTGGCTGCTTAGAAAGAATAATAGCAGAGATGCTCTGCTTGGATCTGGGCCATAAATACTATGTGCAAAGCATGTAGGATACACCAATACCAAAAGTCCTCCTGTTTAATACAAATCTCGACCGTTGATCCAGATTTGGATGAATCCGAACCGTTCATGATAATAAAATGGATGTTATTATCATGATAATAGCAGTCACTCTTAATTCATCATAGTGGTGGCTTTAAGAGACTACAGTTAATCTCAGAATCTTAGGAAACAAAACAATGGCATACTTTCTCCAATCAAAACCGAAACCCCAACCTAACGAAACAAAAATTAATACTGAAATTATAAAATGTGTACCTTATATATTAATCAAAGCACCTCGAGTTGAGAGATTAAGAATAAAAATCAGAAACTATATGCAAGGTAAAACAATCGGTTTTGATGTCGAATCTGAATTCAACACCTTAACACTACTACAAATAGGGGTTGCCCATTATCCGTAGGAGCAAATCACTGCCCCTACGGATATATCCGTAGGGACAAGAAATATCCCTGTAGGTGCAAACGCCGTAGGTGCAAGTCTTAGCCTTGAACATACCCCTACGGACAAAAACTTACCCCTACGGCGTAATGTGAAGGTCATGTAAGTGTACGGTAGCGTCCCGGCCGTCTTTCCAAGGCTAAAATGCGGAAACGAAAACTTTTCTTAAACTAGAAACCGGCGCTATCGTATGCTTAAAATCCGGATCGAACCATTAACCTACAACTAGCTATCTAGAGAAAGGGTTGGAAAGCTATACCGATCGATCCGTGTTCTTCGGTCTTTGGCCACCATCCCAAGCTCCTCCCGGCATCTCCGGTCTCGATCTCTTCGTCGGAAAGGACACCACACCATCGATTCTTTTTACGGGCTCCTGCTTCATCCGAAGAAATTCGGGCACGAAGTGTGCTAGCCGACGTGTCCAAAGTGATGTAGAGAATGTTTGTGATCACTTTGTCTCTTGCATCCATGAGATGGATGGAAGTTGAAGGTGTTGCCATTGATGGAGATTATGAGCTAGAGAAGAAAGAAGAAGAAGAAGAAGTTTTTCTCTTTCTTTTCATTTTGTGATTCTTGTGATAAAATGAGAGAGAGTTGTTTTTTTAAAAAATACAAGCCCACCACCCTATCATGGCAGCCCCTCTATCTCCTCTTATCATATCAAGACTCAAAACCATCATATAATGTGACACATGCACAAGAAAAGAGACCATGAGTAATCACTTGTGCATGTGTCACAATTAATGATCTTAATCATGATTTAGTGCTCATAATTTCCATTAACAAACATTAATCCAAATGTTTACAACAATAAAAAAAATACGGCAACATCTAAAGTAAACTCGTGACGGATCACAAGGATACCCCTCACCTGTATATACATACCTGCATCCGCATTCCGACTGAATGCGAATGCGACGAGACTAAAGTAATCCAACAAATCTAATACTAGGATTCGGCTTAAACCAAAGCCCACTAGTATGATCCGCCCGATCATGATCCGTGCACTACTGCACGTATATGATCGGACTCTGCCATATTTCATACGGCCTCTACAACGTTTCGCCCGAAACTTGAGAAAATGTTTGTGGGGGACTCTAAAGACTCGTCAATACTTTGGCTGTGGATTTAACCACTAGCACGTCAGAGGTACTAGCTGTACGTAACGGGCTACCAGGTATTGACCAAAAGGGAGGTCGATGAGCGAACTCATCCCGACACCCTACAGAGCCTGTCAGTGACAATATCCGTACAGTCCGGTCCGTTCGTCTACGAGCATCGCATGTCGGGCCTAGGGGGTTGGTAAAAGTCAGACCCCCAAAAGCGGTACAAGTCGTGTCGGAGTGTAGCCCAGAACATCCTGAGATACTACTGGAATACCTACCAGTAAATCTCCTGCCTTGGCCAAGGACTTCGTGTAATGACTCTCCTAGACACAGCGCGACCTCACCCCCAATACCGGGAGAGACGAAACCCCTGCCGATCCACTCACTGCCTCCATGTGGCTCGGGACTGTACCCAACTAAAACCTGTTTGCACGACTCTTTTGAGCCGTGGTAGGGTAGTAATCAAAGCACAGTGGGAACTCACACGAGACAAATGACGATCTCAGGTCGATGAACTAACTTGTACACATGTCACCAGGGAACTGCTATCTGACGCTAGGTATAATACCAACTAGCATGTTCCCGGCGAGTCCTGTCCGGTGTACTCATAACCCAATGAGCACCTGTATACATCTTAGGTGATCCAACTGACACCAATGGCTTGTGAGACAGGCCACCGCCCCTCGTCGGGGTCTCGACTGTATACACTAGTCTACTAATGGAGTATCGATGCCCAGTCTCGAAACTCCCACGATTAGGGACCACTTTAAGGATGCGCTTATAGACCCCAGCTCCCACGTATATGATCGCCATCGTACTGCTGGCAGTCAAGCAAGAATCCTAAGGGCTTTATCAACGTGTAATAGCAACCTGTAAGGTCACCTAAAGCAGTACACGATGATAAAGACAAACAATGCTAGCATACTATTTTCTATCAACGTGTAATAGTGAACTACAATGTCACCTAAAGCATGTACACGATGATAAAGACAAACCAGATAGTATACAATCCTCTCGAGTAAAACTATCCTACCGGCATAGGTACTCCCTCAATCATTGCAATCACGTGTCTGTGATCCAATAATTGACTCTGAGGGCACTATATCCAACAATCTCCCACTTGCACTCAAGGCTAATTATTGCGATGTCGCATACTCACAGCCCGTGTGATACCGAACGCCCAACTCCTCTACTAATCAGTCTCACAAAGCTCGTTTGCGAAACTATTGCGTTCGAGAAATAGCCTCAGCTAGTGGATCCGCCCTGATGTTTCTTTCTATGTATCTCTTTATCTCAAGTTCGCGGAGAAAGCCATCTCCCGAAATGAGCAATACCTGTCTTAGAATATGTCTGGATATCTGATGGGACTTAGTTCATAAATGAACTCCAAATCCAAACTTCTTAGACTGTATCGTCAACTGAAACCAATCAGTATCCTGCGCCATGCCTCCTTCAGTATCTGCTTGGACCACCTGTCCAAAATACTGCCCCTCGTCAGAGGGAAAACTATAACTCTGACAGCCACTCTGTCATCCAGGTCACCTTGGAAGCCTGGAATGATAACTGTCTCTTAAAAGAGGCTGTTGTTATCATATCCCTAGAGCATCCACTTATGTTCTAAAACTGCTTCCGAATGTTTCTCCAGGATAGGATTAATATCAACTTATTGCATCTAGTGCAAAAAAAACAACGTTTGGTGTGGTACTTGACATCTCATGATTGACTCAATTGCCTAAGCAAGTGATCTGCCAATCATGCACATCCCTCTCCCCTTTAGTCTGTAAGACACCTTTAGAGAGGGTGACTCCATCACCTGCAGGTATACTACCGTGCCAGGAGTCGTCCATTCTAAAGCACTTTTAGAATGCTGTCTAAGTACCCTGATTGGGAAACTACCCAAATCTAGATCTAAAACCATAGATCTAGTAACCAGAATATCTGATATAATATCCATGTCCTATGTGGATAAACCACTGTGTGACAACCAAAGTATAACCGATCGTAGTATAGGAATTTCACTTCCTACTCTGTGTATGTCATCCAAATACCAGGACATCACACCCTACTACCTTCTTAACGGATCCATCCCCTATTCTGATGAAGTCAAACCTATGACTGTCACATCAGAAGTAGATGATTTATCTCCGCTATATCTGCTTTAGTCCATAAATAGACATAAGCCACTTGTCCACTATGCTTCCGCTGTTCACACTGACTACGACAACCCTCTGGCAGAGTCATATACACGTACACTTCTAAAGCTAGTTTAGAACGACGCTATACCCATCCTCCTGCCGGGTCTCACAGTCTGGAACAACAGCAATGGCAAGTCTGGGTAAACAAGAACCTCCCTGTCACCATCTTTGCGGCTACCGGAGTACCTCTCGGGTGCCTGAGGTTACCCTCCATATCTGCGGAGTGGCCAATGGAATGTCAAACCAGATTGAATCTTTAGGTTCTTATCAAATTTTTAGTAATCGTTTGCGGTTCTGGAATCACTTCCAGTTCTACCATACTCCCACTACTGTTTTATGAAAAAATCCATTTTACTAAAACTGTGGCGAGTCAAGAACAATATCACTATTGATCTTCCAGATGGTAGAAAATCAACCCTCGTCATAGCCCGGGTCAACCCACAAACAGCCATTACAGAAACGTGCCTTGAGTTATCCAGAGTCTGGTTTTAAGCATAAGCCGGACAACTCCCCGTACCTTAACATTGTTAAGATATGAACTATTCTATATCCAATATAGAAACAGAGGCACCGATTTAATTGGAACCATATTCAAATCATGCGGCTGTCTCCAGTGCATGTCAACTAAATGGAAGGAGGACGATCAGCGTTACTCAACTTAGGAATGCATCCAGATATGAGTAACCTGAAAGAGAAGCAAGTTCTCAAAAACCATTACTATCAACTGAATACCATACACAAGTATCTACATCTTTGATTACCTTGAAGAATCCCGATACTTGCAACACCTGGTTCTCTACTTTATTCTTATACCTATAACTTCTCAAAACTTAGACCTTGCATTTCTACGAAACACATGTTTAAGAACTAGAGAAGTCACAAGTAAATAGGATATAGTACGAGTACCAACCCCTCTGTCCTCATGGACACAGGACAACATACAATACTCTGTTTAAGTCCCCTGAGTCTAATAACTCATTCCCTGTGTGTCGTAGGTTGAAAACTGTACTTATGGTTAAGAAGAATTACACCGATGTTTAATACTCCTTACCTAACCATCCACTGATATAGGTAAATGTCATAGACATAATTTCAAAAAAAAGTTATATCTCACTTTATAAAAATAAACGTACAGATATATCAATTTCAAATTGGTGCATTATAACGGATATTCAAAACCAAATATTTGCCGTCCGGCAAACAACCCAGGTGATTTCCTCAAATATCACCAATTACAACGAACCCCGATATAATGAGGATGATCACCCAATTCCCAATAATTTGCTCCCACTCATCATCTGTAAAACCATACAGTTGTGAGAATCAAATCTGGTAAATACATACCCTGGAGCAAGGTCTAATTGGGAAATCAGTTTTCTTTTAACAATACACAGTGAAACTGAAACATGCAAATGTTTCGAAGGGGTATCCGGGTATTCTCAGTAATGCCTCTTCCATTATCAGATTCACAACTATAACCGTATATTTCTTTGTCATCTCTCCAAATCCCTTTATATGTCTTTAGTCATTACCTTCTGTACATCCCTTTAGGCTAAATGGTTTTCTTCCTTCCCTACCGTTCGGCACCAGCATATGGTTTGGAAGAAAACTATCCAATAAGCATAATGGGTGTACTCTCCTAATCCTAGGAGTATTCGTAACCTCAGAGAAGGTGAAGATAAAAGACATCTGAATAAACCTTATTCCTATTTCTCTTGAACCAGAATCCATCCCCGAACTGGAACAAGTTCCTTCGAATTCGTATATAACCATACGATGGAGTATCCAAATAACTGTGGATCTTCGTAGTGATACGGAGTGTTCTGGAGAAATACAAAGGTGATGTAGGATTGGCGAAGAAATACTTGGTTTGGTCGTGAATAGCAGTCGCAATTTACTTTGCCCTCTGACTAATCCCTTTATTTGTCTTTACTTAATACCTTCTGTACACCATCGTTAGGCTAATTGGTTTTCTTCATTCCCCACCGTTCGGCACATGCCTATGGATTGGAAGAAGACTGTCCAATAAGCGTAATAGGTGTACTGTCCTAATCCAAGGAGCACTCGCAACCTGAGAGAAGGTAAAAGGAAAAGACAACTGAATAGTCCTATTCATTTTCTCCAGAACCGGAAACCATCCTCGAATCTGGAACAAGTTCCTTCGAGTTCGTATATAACCATACGATGGTTTTATCCAATGGAAGTGGATGTTCGTAGTAATACGGGGTGTTCTGGAGAAAAGGGTAAAAGTAGGAGTGGCAATGAGGTATGCAACTCTGACAATCCAAAAGCCAGTGTTTTAAGAAGGTTTGGTTAACTTGGTCACTGAGTCATAGTCAAGAGTCGGGTCATGGTCGCTGCCAAAGAGAGAGAGAAAAGAAACACTCAGCGTGCACTCTAACCTAGATCAGAATGGTTATCAATTTATCTAATCAGGAAACCTCCCACTGTAACCTCAAACTCTCCTCCAAACCTGAAAGAAGAATTAGTCGGGATCACCAGAGAAGTAAACCAACTCATCAGTGGGAATCGGGATCCAACTATCATCGCATGATAACTTGATGGAATCCACTCAAGTCACCACACTCCAGAAGGTATGCGCATGCCTGACAAGTTTCAGTTTCTTTAGAAACTCCCGATGTGTGTTTTTACCCCTAGGAACCAAGTGACCTTGACAATGCCAACATATCAAAGAGTCCTAGTCAAGTTCAACCCGTCATTATCTTGATTGCGTTAAACCCACCCGTACGAGTCCTTGACAATGCCAACATAACCGTACGACTGTCCTAACCAATCCACATATCCATGCGACAGAAAAGCATTACAGAGCTACCGAACACTACGCCTCGGCAATGCACGAAAAACGTAGCACGAATACTAAGCAATACTAATCTGAAACGACGGAGGGCTACGGCTGGTTTTTGGCGAAAAACCTTTTAACGTAATGAACTTGATATCGTTGAAGGAACCGGATAGCTTTTTATAAAAATATAGTGGCGAAAACCTTTACTAAAGATGTCACTCCCGGTGAAGGGATCTCGGCTCTTTCCCCGTAGAATGAGGTGCAGGATATTCCAACTGAATACCGCGATGCAAAGCAAAAAGTAATCGGCTATAGTGAAGTTATTACCCTGACGCAAACTTCTGTCCAAGGGGTCACTCCCGGTGAAGGGATCTCGGCCCTTGCCTCGTCGACTGAGGTGCTGGATATTCATAACCGAATACCACCGTGCAAAATAAAAGAGAACGTCCTTGTAATAACAGCTTTTTTGAAAAATGTTCCAACAACATCAGAATAGGTTTGTTTAGCTTGCATTGATCCGAATCAATGCAGTCTCATCAATTAATCACACCACAAAAGAACGAAAATATGATGTACGTATATGCCATCCGCATTCGCCACTGGGTCCCGTCATCACCCGTTAGATTACTTAACTAACGACAGAGCGGGGACTGGACTAGCGCGGGTGTAAAACATATACAACATCTACCAGTATATATATCAATATATAATAATCGCTCAAGGCGTGATAAAATGAAACATCACAGAAATGTAATAAGCATCACAGAACAATACAGATAATCTGGGATCCCCGGGTTTCATAGAGCCGCTACTGAAACCCGACGTTCCCCTGGTCGTGTGAATAGCCTGTGCAATGAAATCCTAGACCTCTACGGGCGCGGCAAGTTACCCGCCAAAACCTGAAGCGAGGCAGCCCCCTTCAACAACGTGAATGGACCACCCAGCACTTCACGGAATCCGGTAACTTGAGCACCCCTCCTTGGGTCAACCTGTACCCCCTACGAGTGTGGCGAATAGCCCGCCAATTCTAGAGTGATGCCCCCTCCGTCTCAAAGCCATGAGATGCGGCCCCGTTGCCCTCTAGAATCCGGCTATCCGTGCACCCCACCGCGGGGTAATCCTAGTACAAAAAGTAAAATATATAACGGGTACATCGACCTCAGCCCGGTCGTGCCCCAAAAGAATAATATACAAACAGGCAGTGACGGCAGTCCACATGTCGGATGCTCGCCCCGCAATATCAAATGTACAAATACAACCAAACTGTACTACCATTGCACCCAGGCTATCCACCACGACAAATCCGCAATATCACAGCACAACACAGAACATCAACGTGAATGTCACGTTCGCAAATTCGTTTAAAAGGGTTATAGCAATTAGACAGGATTTACCAATCAAATGACATTCACGGTCGCAGATATAATGTAAATACTGTGAACTAATATATTTAAATTTTCGATCGACAAAATTTCCCGAAGTGGGCCCCAAGCACAATTCCCAGTACTCAAACAAATCTGGGCCCAAAATAAAAATACCAGAAACCACAATTCCAAGTCAAAGAGTACTGTAGAAAATTTGGCGCATTGATGACATAGAATGGAGGCGGAACCGCGGCCAAAGCATGGGTAAGGCCGCGGTTCCGCGGCGCAACAGTAATAATAGGCTACCAAATTTTCACAGTAATCTTAGAAAACCCTGCACGAACTTCTGCAATACACCAAATAATTTTTTGACAACAAAAAAATTTCGACAGAAACTGCACTTTTTGAAATCGCGGTTTCGGAATTTTTGTTCGATCGAAATTCTAAATACGTTAGAGCAAGCTAGTAAAGGTTAATGGCGTGGCTCTGATACCATGTAAGTGTACGGTAGCGCCCCGGCCGTCTTTCCGAGGCCAAAATGCGGAAACGAAAACTTTTCTTAAACCGGAAACCGACGCTATCGTATGCTTAAAACCCGGATTGAACCATTAACCTACAACTAGCTATCTAGAGAGAGGGTTAGAAAGCTATACCGATCGATCCGTGTCCTTCGGTCTTTGGCCACCATCCCAAGCTCCTCGCGGCATCTCCGGTTTCGATCTCCTCTTCGGAAAGGGCACCACATCATCGATTCTTTTTACGGGCTCCCGCTTCATCCGAAGCAACTCGGGCACGAAGTGTGCTAGCCGACGTGTCCAAGATGATGTAGAGAATGTTTGTGATCACTTTGTCTCTTGCATCCATGAGATGGATGGAGGTTGAAGGTGTTGCCATTGATGGAGATTATGAGCTAGAGAAGAAAGAGGAAGAAGAAGAAGTTTTTCTCTTTCTTTTCTTTTTGTGATTCTTGTGATAAAATGAGAGAGAGTTGTTTCTAAAAAATACAAGCCCACCACCCTATCATGGCGGCCCCTCTCTCTCCTCTTATCATATCAAGACTCAAAACCATCATATAATGTGACACATGCACAAGAAAAGAGACAATGAGTCATCACTTGTGCCTGTGTCACAATTAATGATCTTAATCATGATTTAGTGCTCATAATTTCCATTAACAAACATTAATCCAAATGTTTGCAACAATAAAAAGATACGGCAACATCTAAAGTAAACTCGTGACGGATCACAAGGATACCCCTCACCAGTATATACATACCTGCATCCGCATTCCGACTGAATGCGAATGCGACGAGACTAAAGTAATCCAACAAATCTAATACTAGGATTCGGCTTAAACCAAAGCCCACTAGTATGATCCGCCCGATCATGATCCGTGCACTACTGCACGTATATGATCGGACCCTGCCATATTTCATACGGCCTCTACAACGTTTCGCCTGAAACTTGAGAAACTGTCTGTGGGGGACTCTAAAGACTCGTCAATATTTTGGATGTGGATTTAACCACTAGCACGTCAGAGGTACTAGCTGTACGTAACGGGCTACCAGGTATTGACCAAAAGGGAGGTCGATGAGCGAACTCATCCTGACACCCTACAGAGCCTGTCAGTGACAATATCCGTACAGTTCGGTCCGTTCGTCTACGAGCATCGCATGTCGGGCCTAGGGGGTTAGTAAAAGTCAGACCCCCAAAAGCGATACTAGTCGTGTCGGAGTGTATCCCAGAACACCCTGAGATACTACTGGAATACCTACCAGTAAATCTCCTGCCTTGGCCAAGGACTTCATGTAATGGCTCTCCTAGACACAGCGCGACCTCACCCCCAATTCCGGGAGAGACGAAACCTCTGCCGATCCACTCACTGCCTCCATGTGGCTCGGGACTGTACCCAACTAAAACCTGTTTGCATGACTCCTTTGAGCCGTGGTAGGATAGTAATCAAAGCACAGTGGAACTCACACGAGACAAATGACGATCTTAGGTCGATGAACTAACCTGTACACATGTCACCAGGAAACCGCTATCTGACGCTAGGTATAATACCAACTAGCATGTTCCCGGCGAGTCCTGTCCGGTGTACTCATAACCCAATGAGCACCTGTATACATCTTAGGTGATCCAACTGACACCAATGGCTTGTGAGACCGGACACCGCCCCTCGTCGGGGTCTCGACTGTATACACTAGTCTACTAATGGAGTATCAATGCCCAGTCTCGAAACTCTTACGACTAGGGACCACTTTAAGGATGCGCTTATAAACCCCAGCTCCCACGTATATGATCGCCATCATACTGCCGGCAGTCAAGCAAGAATCCTAAGGGCTCTATCAACGTGTAATAGCGACCTGTAAGGTCACCTAAAGCAGTACACAATGATAAAGACAAACCATGCTAGCATACTATTTTCTATCAACGTTTAATAGTGAACTACAATGTCACCTAAAGCATGTACACGATGATAAAGACAAACCAGATAGTATACAATCCTCTCGAGTAAAACTGTCCTACCGGCATAGGTCCTCCCTCAATCATTGCAATCACGTGCCTGTGATCCAATAATTGACTCTGATGGCACTATATCCAACAGAAGAGGGCGAATGAGCGCCGGTGCTGGTCGCCCCACTCAACGTGAAGGGGATAGTTCTTCACGAGCCGGCTCTCATCCCCCATATACCGGCCGAACCTCTCGGCATGATCGCCGGTATAGCGATAATCAGGGGTAAAAAAGTGGGGGAATGCTGCTTCCCCTCTAGCTCTGTCAGGCCTCAGCCTGTGGGACTGATTCGGGCCTCGAGTCCCCCTCTCGGGATGGGGAGGCCCTGCGTCTGCAAGAAATGTCAAGACAATCAATATTAAGACAAAGTTGTATTAAGAAATCTAGGTTTAACGAAAATTGAAGTGTGATATATACCTCCGGTGACTAAAGCACGAGCCTGGGCCCGGGCAGCAGCACGAGCAGGACGATAGTTCCTCCGGTGAGGAACAGCCGGTGACCCGGACGTGGACGCATCTCCAACTAGAAAATAAACATCTATAAAATTACATGGAGTTCATGTTTATTCTTAAAGGATATGTAAAATGAATAAATATTTTATATTTATTCATACAAACCTGCAGACTGAGCGGAGGGAATGGAAGTGACGGGAGTGGCCCCTGCACCAGACGAGGACGCACCACCTATAATTAGACAATCAGGTGTCAGCTATATAAGTAATTACAAAAAGAATGCGTATATCAATAATATAACATTCTAAATCAACATGTATACACTATAGGATATATAAACATACCGCAGGTATATGATATATAAACATACCTGGAGGTGGGGGAGTGGCCTCTGTCCCTGATGTAAGTATGTAAGAGCAAAAAGAATGTATGTATATTTATGATATAGCATTCTAAATCAATATACATGCACTATATGATATATAAACATACCTAGAGGTGCGATAGTGGCCTCTGTACCTGATGTGGACGCATCACCAACAGCTAGACAATGAAACATTGACAATATAAGTAATTTTGACTTGAACATGCATGTATATCTATAATATTACATTCAAAATGAATATGCGTGCAATAAACCTGGAGGTGTGGCAAAGTCCACACGGAAGGAGGCATCCGAAGGGGTCTCCGATCGGGGTGCAAGACCGACCCTCTGAAGCTCCCTACGCAGCTTTCCGGACGGCAGAACCGCTCTGCCTCTGCCTCTGCCGGTGTCGCGGCTGGAGCTCCTGCCGTCCCTCGCCACTTCCGTCATCGTCATCAAATCTAGATAAATGGTTCGTGGACGCATTAGACAATCATTACAAGTATTGACTATATATGTATAGATCATAAAATGTGAAGTAATAATATAACATTACTGATAACCTTTTTCGTTTCGTGGGCGCATTAGACATATCTACTTGGAGTTCATCATCGATATCATTTCTAACCCACGTAACTTCATGATCAGCCGAAGACAACCCATCTTTCGAAACAGACGGTCGGAGCACTCTAAATCTTCTCTCTTCTTCATTCTCATCGCTGTCCTCGAATTCTGAGATATCGTAGACATCCCTGGGTTTCCAACGGCATACGACACTCCATCCCGGATGCTTCAAACACTGTGAGTAGTATACTTGGAACGCTTGGTTCGGAAAGATAAACGGATCTTCCTAACCGTAAAATCGAAGTGTGTTCACACTGGTCAATCCATATTCATCTTTCCAAGTCCCAAGATTGCTTCTCCACTTCGTATTGGTTCGCGTATCGTACCAAGTACACTGGAATATATAAAAGGGTTTTGATCGTCCGGGATAATGGATGCCGAGTATACAATTTAAGTATCCATAATAAATCACACCATCCGATCCTACCGTCGCAATCCCACTATTCTGAATGGTTCTAGATGTTTCTATGTCCTTAATTTCGAATTTGTCTCCAAGGACACCGAATCCTTTATAATATGCAACCTCCATACTATGAAATTGAGCTAAACATCTTGAATCACTCTCAAATGATGCAGACAAGTTCGGATCGTGGATCTAACAAAACAAATTTTACGACAAATACATAACGATATATGTTTAGATTAAAACTGATAGCAATAACATGTTATTCGAATAACTTACATGATCTGCAACCCAATCGCAAAAATTATCCTGATGATATTTTTCCAATCGTTCATCGTTCCAATCAGGATGCCCCTCACGTACCTTGTTAAAATGAATTCTGTTTTCGACAATAAATTATGACATTAATATTATATCATTTCATACACACACAATCACAAATATAACAATTAAACCCAAAAAACTTACTCTCTAATTTTTTCAAGACATACGCAATTAAGCAAGATAAACCGGTATATCTTGTTCATAAACATAGTGTCTACCCTCTTATAATCGGCTTTACCATATGGCCCATCTTGAATTCTTCGAGACCGGTTAAGTCTCGTCTCAATGTTCTCGTCCAGATAGCGGGAACAAAATGTGGTTGCTTCATCAAGAAGATAACCTTGCATGATAGAACCTCTGGTCGATTTCTATTGCGTATATACTTTTTAAGAGTGTAAAGGTACCTAAAGAAAATATGTTGAATAAATAAATACGGGCATACAGGACAACAATAATTTTAAAAATTGTGCGAAACGAAAAATTCCACGTACCTCTCGACGGGATACATCTATCGATATTGTACCGGTCCGGCTAACTTAACCTCAGTTGCAAGATGAACCGTCAGGTGTATTATGATATCGAAGAATGACGGTGGGAAAATACGCTCAAATTTGCAAAGTATCAACACAATAGAATTTTCTAGTTTGTCCAGCGTCACAACATCCAGTGTTTTACACACAACTCTCTGAAAAAACAACATAGGTCGTTGATTACTAGACCAACCGATTCGGGGAGAGAAGTCCTGAGGGATAATGGAAGAAGGTGCTCCACGATAACATGGTGATCATGACTTTTTAGCCCATCGATCTTACCTTTCACAATTTTTATCTTCTTGCTGAATGATCCTGAGAAACCTGTGGGAACTTTCAAATCATGCAACACCTGCAGGAATCTTTTCTTCTCCGGTTGTGACATATGATAAGCGGCATTGGGAAGTACAAACTTTCCTGGTTTACCCGCTACAGGTTTAGGGTGCAATTCACTTCTTATTTCCCAGTCCTGTAGATCCATCCGAGCATTCAGGTTGTCTTTCGATTTCCTGTCTTTACAAAGAAACAAGTTGAGTATGTGCTCTGATACTCCCTTCTCTATATGCATGACGTCCAGACAATGACGCACTAAATTAATTGACCAGTACGGAAGTTCGAAGAAAATGCTTAACTTGTTCCAAAATGGTGGTTTGACCTGTTTTGTCGGATCCATCCCGAAGGTCACATTATTGTAACCATCCCACTGAGCAGTCACGTCCTCCCCGGACAATGGGGTTGGAGGTCCAAGAAGCTCCTGATGACCATCAAAGTGAACAGCGTCTAACCTTTAGGGGTGGTCTAGAGGCAGGAAACGTCAATGGCCGCAATAAAAAACCTTCCTGCTCAAATTCAGGAATTTCGATGTTGTGTGTTGATAGCAATGAGGGCATGCTTTGTGACCATGTACGGACCAACCTGATAGCATTCCATAAGCAGGAAAGTCATTAATTGTCCACATTAAAGCCGCACGCAGTATGAAGGTTGTATTTGTGTTTGCATCGTAAGTTTCTACACCATCAATGAATAAAGATCTTAACTCCTCGATCAGAGGTCGGAGATAGACGTCGATATTGTTTCCCGGTGAGTTTGGTCCGTCGATAAGAAGAGGCATCATAAAGTATGATTGGTCTATAGCCAACCAAGGCGACAGATTATAAATTATCATTATAACGGGCCATGTGCTGTGACTTCCAGCCATATAGTTGAATGGGCAGAAGCCATCATTAGCCAGTCCGAGCCTGACATTGCGAGGATCGCTACTGAAAATTGCGTGCCTCCTATCGAAATCCTTCTATGCCGTTGAATCTCTTGGATGGCTCATTTTTCCATCTTCACTTGGAGGAGCACGGTGATGCCAAATCATTGCCTCGGCTGTTTTCTTGCACCTGAATAGCCTCTGCAGCCTTTGTGTTATGGGAAAGTATCGTGCTATCTTAACAGGTATATCAGGCTTCTTATCAGAATCTTTTGGCTTATACCTGGCCTCTCCGCATGTTGGACACTCTTTCAAATCTGAATTCTCTTTCCGGTACAACACGCAATTTTTAGGACATGCTTGAATCTTCTCACACTTCAGACCCAAATCAGACATCATCTTCTGGGCTCCGTACCAGCTGTCGGGCACGTTATTTCCCGGGGGAATAGAATCTTTCAAGAACGAAAGAAGTATTGTGAATAACTTGTTGCTCTATCCATTTACGCACTTAATCTGGAAAAGTTGGACGAACCATGAGAGGGTGGAATACTTTGCATTCTCATAAATTGGTTTTCTAGCATCATTCATGAAATTTTCATATTTTTCCGCACGCGTTCCTTGACCGGAAGGAATGTCGTCTTCGGTACGAATAGATTCACCTAGGGCAGCCTCTACTATATCCTCCATTTCTTCTGATGGAAAGAAATTACCGTCTTCTTCTTCTACCGCATTACCGTCTTCTCCTTCTTCTCCTGCCGCATTATCGTGTTCTCCTTCTTCTTCTACCGCATTACTGCGCTTTTCTCCTTCCCCGTGATATTTCCAAGTTGTATAAAATCTAGTAAAATCATATTTTACGATATGAAGCTCTGCCAATACTACCTTCTGCCAGTATTTATTCCCACATCTATCACACGGGCAGAGAATCTTCTCTATCACGATCTTATTATGTGCGCGTGCAAATTCAGTAAAAGCAGCAACTCCTGCGACAAACTTAGGTTGCATACGTTGTTGCCAATCCATATACATCCAGTCCTTAACTCTGACGTACTCATGGGCCATGTTAGACTGTATAACATATAAATTATAGGTTATGATGACTATATTGAGAAATCTAAGAACGAGATGGTTACTGACAAATGAGAAAATCCGTGTATATACTTTGTGTGTGCGTTTGTCGTTGAAAAGAATAAATTATCGATAATCAAAATTATATTTGAGGATACTCATGTATGAGAATATGAAAGTTTCATATTATCATCGAGTATCATATATTGGTTTTAACTTGAACATCTTGAATCACTCTCTAATGTTGCGTTTGTTGTGTATTCTTGTTGTATGTGTGTGTTTCGGCTGTTGGGGGTAAGGTTTCTATCCCATTAAGAATGTATAGAGCGAACACCCATTCGCTTGTGCTTTCAACCGTTTCGAGTAAATTTCGGCAGCACCTCCCCGCTGTTCTCCGAGTACACTGTAATAGAATAGATAATCATTTCAAAGCTGTGAAACAACGTTGAAATGCACATCTAATCTGTCTTTGTACACGGAGAACCAGCGGAAAGGTACCGACGAAATATCTCGAAACGGATGAAAACACAAGTGAATGAAGGTGTTTGCTTTATACATTTCTAACTTGTCCACACGGGACAAATCTATCGGTTATCATACGATTGAATCTTCTCGTCACATAGACTACACGACGGTTGTTAGTATCGAGCTATACCGTCCGATATTTAACAACCTTCGTATAGTTCTATGTCACGACGAACATCGAACGTATGTTAACCGATAGACGGGGACTAAGTGGCGCTTTGAGTTTCATATATGAGTATCGATGAGAATATGAAAGTTTCATATTATCATCGAGTATCATATATTGGTTTTAACTTGAACATCTTGAATCACTCTCTAATGTTGCGTTTGTTGTGTATTCTTGTTGTATGTGTGTGTTTCGGCTGTCAGGGGTAAGGCTTCTATCCCATTAAGAATGTATAGAGCGAACACCCATTCGCTTGTGCTTTCAACCGTTTCGAGTAAATTTCGGCAGCACCTCCTCGCTGTTCTCCAAGTACACTGTAATAGAATAGATAATCATTTCAAATCTGTGAAACAACGTTGGAATGAACATCTAATCTATCTTTTTACACGGAGAACCAGCGGAAAGGTACCGACGAAATATCTCGAAACGGATGGAAACATAAGTGAATGAAGGTGTTTGCTTTATACATTCCTAACTTGTCCACACGAGACAAATCTATCGGTTATCATACGATTGAATCTTCTCGTCATATAGACTACACGACGGTTGTTAGTATCGAGCTATACCGTCCGATATTTAACAACCTTCGTATAGTTCTATGTCACGACGAACATCGAACTTATGTTAACCGATAGACGGGGACTAAGTGGCGCTTTGAGTTTCATATATGAGTATCGATGAGAATATAAAAGTTTCAAATTATCATTGTTCCCCTCCGAAGGACGGTGCGACTGACGTCTTGCCTGAAATTCGGGGCAGATGCTAATAGGTGCTATCCGTCCACCTCTCCGAAGATGCCGAGTTGATTTATGGCAACGTGTATCGGAGGTTTAAACGGATGCGGCCGATGTAGCAGACTTCGTCAGATTCCCCCTCGTTTGAGCGGTTTTTGATTGTGGGGACGCTCTTCCCTGCAGGCGCAAGCCCCTGCAGTTAATTACGCTACCGCACCGCGGTAACAACTTTCTCCTTCTCCAGAAATTTCACTTCGTGTTGTGTGTGTTTATTTTGTGTTTGGTTGCCCGTGGATTGTATACGGAGACTGAGCGATGTCGTCTCCCGTAGGGCGTGGACTAGTCCAAATCCGTATCTTTCTTAGATTTGGGTTTGGGGGTTGTGTTTAAGGATACGTTAGCCTCGTTTGAGACTAAGATAAACTTAAACGTTTGTTAAGGATACGTTAGTCTAGTTTAGACTAAGATCAACTTAACGGGATCGTTTAGATCCGACAAGAGAGCGATTAGGGGAGCCCTGTTGTTTAGTTTAGTGACGTTGCGGTCAATAGGTAGTTTAAGGACATTGCGGTCCAATGTTAGTTTTAAGACGTTGCGGTCGAGGTAAAGGACGTCGTAGTCCGTGGATTTAAGGACTCCACAGTCCGATGTTAGTTTTAAGACATCGCGGTCAAGGTTAAGGACGTTATAGTCCGTTGTTAGTTTTAAGACATTCCGGTCAAGGTTAAGGACGTCGTAGTCCGTGGATTTAAGGACTCCACAGTCCGGCATTAGTTTTAAGACATTACGGTCAAGGTTAAGGACGTCGTAGTCCGTGGATTTAAGGACTCCACAGTTTTAAGACATTCCGGTCAGTCCGTTGTTAGTTTTAAGACATTCTGGTCAAGGTTAAGGATGTCGTATTCCGTGGATTTAAGAACTCCACAGTCCGGCATTAGTTTTAAGACATTACGGTCAAGGTTAAGGACCTCATAGTCCATGAGTTTAAGGACCCCACAGTCCGTATTAATGTGTGGTCATCGGGACCCGTCACCTCTTTGAAGACGTTGAGGAATTATAATGCCAAGTATCAAAGGAGTGAAGAGATGTACCCTTAAACCAAGGTAGATTAAGTGATCTGCATTCCAATTTGGAAACTAAGATCAATTATTATATTATGAGCCCATTGGCCCAGTTGAGTTTGAATTGAGGACTTATGGCCAGGTTGGGCTAAGTCCAATCATGTTTGGGATATTGGCCCTCTGTTGGTTCATTAAAAGAGAGGCTTTGCCTCTGGAAACTTAGCCAATTGGGCTAAAGCTAGTGTTAAACACTAGGGACCAACAGTGTTGAACACTGGGAATAAGATTGACAAGTTAGTGTTAAACACTAAAAGATAATCAATGTTGAACACTGAGAACAGAGTTTAGTGTTAAATACTAAGGCAAATCAGTGTTAAACACTGGGAACAAAGATTTCAAATTAGTGTTAAACACTAAGGAAATCAGTGTTGAACACTGGGAGCAGAATTTTCCAAATTAGTGTTTGAACACTAAGAAAATCGGTGTTAAACACTGGAAATGGGGTTTTCAAACTAGTGTTAAACACTATGGAAATCAGTGTTAAACACTGGGAGCAGATCATCAGTTTGATGCTAAATATTGTAAGAGAAGAGATCACGTGGAGGCACGTGATGGCATCCAAAAGGTGGGGCCAGATCCCCTTCATTTTTTTCTACAAATAAGTTTTTAACACTTTTAATTCTGAAGGCCATCACGTGTGGGCACGTGATGGGGGCTCACGCTTTGATCTGTTAGAATGTTCATTAGGGGTCACGTGGTGACACATGAGGGCGCCCCAGAGCTTCTTTTCTTTTGCTTTTTCTCTGTGTGCTTTAGAGATCACGTGGGGCACGTGAGGCGTTGCCTCAAAGTTCTTTTTTATAGGTCTTCGCAGGAGTCACGTGGTAACACGTGAGGTGTTGCTTCAAAGTTCTTTTCTGTGGGTCTTTGCGGGGTCACGTGGTAGCACGTGACTCTGACTCTTTTCATGTTTTAAAGATCTGTTCATCTTTTAAGAATTAATTTCTTCATAGGGTTAAACCCTAGCAACAAACTTTAGGGGAATTAAATTCCTGTTTTCTTCTGAAGAATTGTATTCTTAATAGGGTTAAACCCTAACTTCTTTTCTTAAGGGAATTAAATTCCTGTGTGTTTTGAGAGAATTATGTTCTCAAATAGGGTTAAACCCTAGTTCTGTTCATTTTGAAGGAATTAAATTCCTATATCATAGGGTTAAACCCTAATTTTATCTCAAAGGAATTGAATTCCTATCATTTAGTGAGAATTAAATTCTCAAAACTCAGTTCCTCCTCTGTGTTTTAGATCTGCATGGCAGGATCTCAACCCAATGAGAATTAAATTCTCAATTCATGGGAAGATGTGCACTTTGCAAATCCTCCACCAGAGAAAGGATTAAGTTCTTTTCTTTCCTAATAGTTCCACTCTTTAGAGAATTAAATTCTCTTTTTAAGCCTCTCATTTCTTACCTAGGGTTTTCTTTTGCAGAAGATCAATTTCTTCCGAAATCTCTAGGCTCTATCTCTCTTTCTCTCTGTATATGTCTCTGTATATTTCTCTCTCTCTCCTCCTCCTTTTAAACTCTCTCCTTTGGCTCCTATTTATAGGAGAAGGAAGAGGATCAATCAGTTTTTGTGAATCTTTTATTGAAAGATTTGATTTGTTTATTGAGAGATTTGATTTATGTTTATCATTAATCTGGGCCTTTAGATTATTAGGTGAATTTTATTCACCATTGGATTTTAAATCCAAATGTATCTCTTTGTTATTTCGGTTAGATTTAGGGGGGAAATCTTTCCAAGTCCAAGATTTTTCCATAAATTGGTGGTATTTAATCACCTTCAGATTTTAATCCAACGGTTCCAAATAATTCTTTTCCATTTTGGAAAGACTTGAGAGATCTTTTCTCAGAATTTAATTCTGTCATAAAAACTAAGGCTCTTGAGGCTGGTCACGTTTGGCCACGTGACCGTTGGTCACGTGTGGGCACGTGACCCCCCCTAAGATGGGCTTCCCTTCCTTCTGCGCTTTGTTCTTTGCCGCTGCTTGGTCATCACGTGACTGTTGGTCACGTGCTAGCACGTGATGCCTCTCCTGTAGGTTTTCCTGATTTTAAATCAGGAAATAAATGCCCCCACAGCGTTGTTCTCACGTGAGTGCAACGCTGTCACTTTTGTGACCGTCGGATCTGCTCTGGGAGTAGGGTAGATGAAACGTTTTCCATCCCATCCTATAAATGCCCATGTCCTTTCAGAAGAGCCTCCACTTTTGCTGATCTTCTTCCTTTGAGAACTTTTTACTTTGAGAATTTAATTCTCGTTTCCAGAGCTTAGTTCTCTTCCTCAAAACTTTCCAGAGTTTAACTCTGTTTGACCGATTCCTCTTCCTCAGGTAATCATCTTGAGCGGACGAAGAACTTTTAAAGATAAAATTCTCTGGATTTTAAATCCATCTCAAGGGTTTCACCCTTTTAATATGAACCCATTTTTCCTTTAAGTTTTTCAACCGAAATATGAAACCATTTAATCTTCAACAGTGAATCTCTTTAGGGTTCATCTGATCCTTCAGGGAGATGACGGTGATAGTTCAAATCCATGGAATTTAACTCCGTCCACAGAAAAAAAGTTTCTGGGAATTTAATTCCCCTTTTCAAAAGGAATTTAATTCCTGTGAAGAACTAAGTTCTTCCCATGGAGGCTTCTTAGGGTTTCCTTCGCCCTTGGTTGTCCTTCTGTCATCAAAATAAAAAGAAAAGGGGTTTGTAATAGATTCTCATGATTTTGATTTCAGGTATCATGGACGCCCATATGTACGATCTTGACGAAATCATTTCTTATGGGAATATTCGTGCGCTGGGCCGTAACCAGAACCAGGAGTTCAGCAACGCTCAATGTGCTGAGATCATGAGCCGCTTCGATGAGTACAACCATCGGCTACTCCCCCGTCGCTCTTCGCTTCTGAAACTCATCGCATTAGCGGTTTGGGAAGCGCTTCCTCTCTTCTGCACCGGTGTACCTCTTGGGGCCTTGGACGCTGCTGAGGATAAGATACATTCAGTGTATCTGATGAGCCTAATCTCGAAGAGAAGGCGAGACAACCTCATCGATCTCTTGCACCAGGCTTTTCAGCAGTCGGCCATACTTGCTGCCTATCGGAGGGTAGAAGACATTCGTGAGGATCCTGATGCTTGTGACCGCGAAAGAAAACATACTCGAATGGTTCGAAATGCTTGGAGGATCTTGGACAAAGTCAAGTTTGAGTTTCTCAATCCGTGCCCCGCATCTGAGGTCTTGCCATTGTAATCATTTTCTTTTAATTTTGTATGAACTTCTTAAAGCATGACTGATAAGTTTTATCGTGCCTTTCTGTGTTCGCATGCCTTTCTATATCATTTTTTCGTTGTTGCTGCTGATGTGTTTAGTGTGTGGGGTATTATTTCACTTTCTGGTACACACCAAGCATGGTGCTCATGCGCTCATGCGCTCCACACATGAGGGGCTATTCAATTTGTTATACCATATTTTAGTGCACAGCTTTATATGCAGAAAAAGAGCCTAGGAAATAGTCCCATCTCCTAGATTTCCAATGCCTTCCCCTTTTTGGGCCTTGGAAATAGCTTCACCATGCAAGATTTTCCGTGCGCAGCACTTAATGCCCCTCTTTATATCCTGGGGCCATGGCCCTCTTTTCTCTTCACAGAGAAATTTATTCTCATTTTGGTGTGATTTGTCTTGAGAGACACCTGAGCACCATGGTCTGCAATCGCCCTCATGCCCGTCAACAACCATGGGAAGTTCCTGTCGAGGAGATGATCCCCCGCTTTGCCGCCCGATTGGTGGATCCCCTCCTTACCGACGACGAATGCGACTCAGCGGCGTATGAACTCTCAATCCGCAGGGGGTCTCCCCTCCCAATGGGCTCCCTCTGGCTCCGGATGATTCTTGCTGCCGTGCTTGCCGACGTCCTTCCTCACCCGGCGGAGATGACCCTGGCGATGCTTGACGCGGCCGAAGAAAAGCTTGAGGGCTTTCACGAAGCATGCCTAATCACTCAAGCTTTGAAAGATCGCTCGGTTCACCTTTTGAGCGAAATAAGAGCCCGTCGGGCTGTTATGTCTGCTTTTGCGGACGAACATGGCGCCAATCGGTGGGGAGCGACTCCTCACGAGAACCGGCGTTTTGACATGTTGGAGAGAGCGGAGAGAGAGATGGAGAATTTTTTCTTTTGTTTTGTCAATCCTTGCACTACCGACCCTTTGTTCGGCGACCTTTTCCAGCTAGTGTAGTATTTTCAAAT
Source organism: Agapanthus africanus (assembly GCA_030015575.1). Classification (NCBI taxonomy): domain Eukaryota; kingdom Viridiplantae; phylum Streptophyta; class Magnoliopsida; order Asparagales; family Amaryllidaceae; genus Agapanthus; species Agapanthus africanus. Next base: position 672,683,766 of record JASDDO010000022.1, on the reverse strand, counting down.
TAGTTTTCGTATGATTTATGTTGAACTTCAATGTGTGTTGAGTATCCGTATGTATGTTTTTGCTTGCATAAATGAACATTGTGTTCTTCCCATGAGAATTTTCTTTAATTGCGAACACTGTCACTATGTCGCATGCACATCAGAGTTTCGGGTATTATTTCTTTTCGGATATTCATATAATTGTGAATGCATGCTTGATAGGAGGTACACCGAGAACTTTCTGTTGCTTTCCATACCAGGTGATATGAGCGCGTTTTAGATCGGCTGTTGCTGTCGACTGGAGGCTCGTTTATATGGCCTTGAGCGTATATGTCCTTATGTGGTCTAATAGAGCGACGCATGGCGAACACATTGTTGTGTGAGAAACGGGCCGGCCGCGAGTTCTCGGAGAGGGAACTGGCTTCTAAGGCGCTGAACGAGCTTCAGACCAGCCTTACAGCCAAAGCCAACAAAGCGTATGAGCTCTGGCGGGTGCTTCAAGAGTCTATCAAAGAGGTGGTGGCTCTTGATAAGGCTGCCATGTTCACTCGTGAGAGGGTCGAGGCTCATAAGGCCACCGAGAAAGAGCTTGAAGGCCGGCTCCCCTCGTATCAGGCCCAGCAGGCTCAGGCGGAGGCCCGTCTTCTGGCGATCCTGAATCATGAAGCCGTGGCCCAGCAAAAGCAGGATGAGCTGGCGAAATTGCTAAAACGCCCGCCGACTTGAAAAACTTGTATTTTCTTCTTCTTTTTTTTGTACATACTCATGGATGAGAGTATATTCTTTTTGCCTTTTTATGACTTGTACCTTGTATCCATTTTAGTTATGAATGAAAGACATTTTTTTTATGGTGTGTCCCCTTTCTATTGAATTTGTTCTGCGGACAATTTATCTTGGCCTACTTGCAGGGCAGCGATGGCTTAGAATTCAGGGTTAAGATCTGCCTCCTAAGGCTTTTGATCTTTGTGAACCGTGAGGGTCTCATAAAGAGTTTTTCTCCCTACAGGTCGAGAGGATCCCGTAGGTGTAACTTCTCCTTAAGAGTCGTGAGGATTCTTAAGCGGGTTTTCCCTTGGGAGTCGTAAGGATCTCACAAGAGAGTTTTCTTCCTTGAGGGTCGTGAGGACCCACAAGTGCTGAGTGAGGTCGCCCTTATCCGTATTTCACGGGGTCAAGGGTCGCTTTGGGATGTTCTCCAGGGTATCGTAGTTTAAAGACATCGCGGTCAAGGTTAAGGACCTCATAGTCCGTGGATTTAGGGACTCCACTGTCCGATGTTAGTTTTAAGACATCACGGTCAAGGTTAAGGACCTCATAGTCCGTGGATTTAAGGACTCCACAGTCCGATGTTAGTTTTAAGACATCCCGGTCAAGGTTAAGGACCTCATAGTCCGTGGATTTAAGGACTCCACAGTCCAATGTTAGTTTTAAGACATCACGGTCAAGGTTAAGGACCTCATAGTCCGTGGGTTTAAGGACTCCACAGTCCGCGAAATGTGTGGTTACCAGGACCAGTCACCTCTTTGAAGACGTTGAGGAATTACAACGCCAAATATCAAAGGAGTGAGGAGATGTACCTTTTAACCAAGGTAAAATCAGTATAGAATCATGGTGGTTGATCGTTAGTTTTAAGACATTACGGACGAGGTTAAGGACATCATAGTCTGTGGATTTTAAGGACTCCACAATCCGATGTTTGCTCTGGATGCTTCACGCAGGTTCACTGCCGTGCTTGGCGAGGACCAGGCTCCGCTCTGGGTGCTTCACACGGATTTATGACCGTGCTTGGCGAGGACCAGGATCCGCTCTGGACGTTTTCCATGGGGTCAAAGAGTGACGTTATCCGCGTTCCACGTAACCAGGAATTTTGCACTAGATGCTTCATACGGGTTCACTGCCGTGCTTGGCGAGGACTAGGCTCCGCTCTGGATGCTTCACAAGGGTTCACTGCCGTGCTCTGCGAGGACCAGGATCCGCTCTGGACGTTTTCCACGGGGTCAAAGAGTGACGTTATCCGCTGTAACTGTCACGACCCGAAAGAGCACGTGACTGGCCCTTGAACCATATGAAGTCTATAGGACTCCATCTGATCCAAGTAAGCCAAAAGCCCAGAAATCTAAAACCATTTTTAAGAATAAGTAAAGAAACTGGTTTAAGAAGTGAAGAAAAACATGTTTGAAATCAAGGTTTTTAAATAACTAAGCCGAATGTGCATTTTAAAAACAGTACAGTCTTTTCTAAAAATTTCGGCAGAGTCTCTTTTGTAAAATTGGCCCCGAATGGGGTACAACAAGGATAACAATATATATGCAATGATAAAGGCATCCCCAAGCGGGAGCTAGCTCTTCGTCTATCGACGGTCACAACCACGCAAGCAATAATAATATACAACGCCGAAAGGCGAGGGTTAAACCAAAAGAGCTCAAAAGCAACAAGAAAACCGCAATACTACTAAGCGCGACTCTAAGGTCGAATAAAACAAAACTAAAGTCTAGGTCTGAAACAATATACAAGTTTTTGGTTGATGGAAATTCTAGATACAATGAAATAAATAAATACAAGGGTGGTTCTTGATGCGAAAGAATCCACCTACCAAAAGCAAATCACCCGCAAGAAGGTAGTGTGCCAGAAATGCCGCAATGGAACCTGTACGGCAGAACCTGCAAGAACTGTGGCACAACGGGGGTGAGTTGCCAACTCGTGAATAGAAACATCTACAAGCAGAAACCGAAAGCAAGACATAATCCTAGGTCCATACGATCAGTATATAAAAATCCTCAATATAAAACATGCAGCCTATAGCAAGGCTAGGGTAAATATCTAACCCGAGTGCAATCTCATGTGTCTGTGTCAGTGCCTCAGATAACAATATAGCATATGAATGAGATATGAATGCGAGAAAACAGAATACATTTACATGAAGCAACTGTTTTCATACTTTAGTGAGATTTCCCTTGTATTTTTAAAATGAGGTACCATAATGAAATCAGCATAAAACTGTGCCTAGCATCGGCATAAACGAAATCCCAATATCTCGATATCTCAAAGTCTCAACCACAATATCTAGGGCGCCGTCAGTCCAGACCGGCCCCTACCATAAAACTCAGACCACGACGGTATCCTCCGGATATCCTACGCGTCGGGTAAAATCACCGGTAGGTAGTACTCCCCTGCCAGGCTCAACGTCATCACCACATTCCTCTTGCCCCGGGGTACCGCACCGGGTCCACCATGTACCCGAAACAGTTCATCCGTCTCCTCGAATCGGGTTTCCAAATCCATCAGCAAACTCATGGTGGACGACTCATACATCATAGGAAAACCGCACTTTTTATTTTAAAAGAGAGAATATGTTTATTTGTGTTTTTGCGGTTTTCCTCCAAATCCAGAAAATCTCATGGAAATCTAAATCCAAACCTCAATAGCACGTAAAATAGTGAATATATGCATGAGAATCCATGAATGCGGCATAAAAATGAATAGCAGTATGCAGGAAGTAGCAGGTAATAACTACAATGTCTAAACTACTAGCTAAAAGGCTATGTCAAGCAATAATATTTTCTAAGGTGTACGTGACATGGCAATTACCGATGAAGATGTGTGTGAGCCGGCAAGTAAGTGTACGTGGTACATACGCATCATCGGTAACGGTGCTGGTGTCCTATCAGCATGATATTAATAATGGAGTATGAAACATAGTATAAGAATGCAATGCAAACCGAACCACAAACAGGAGAAGGAGCTGAAACTAGACGTAACCAAAACTTATCTGCATTAATCTACTATAAGTCCTACGAATGGTGCCTTTTGAAATAACACGAATCATGGGGTTTTGAAAATAGGGGCTACGGTGTTTTTATGAAAAGATACGTCGTTTTTGAAATATCCGTAGATTCCCTTGAGCTGTCTTTAAAATGCCCACGGTTCGTTAGTTTTTGAAATAGGTAAGAAGTCTAATCTACTCTAACAACTACCCTAACTATACGGCTGAACTAACAAGCTGAACTACAGGTAAGGAAACCGCCTAACATCTGAGTCGATATATATATATATATAAGTCGGTGATCCCGCCTCAATAGTATCGCGTACGATACAGTATATCATCTGGCATCCTCAAGTCATGAGCGCGGATCTATCATCAATGTAAAGCTCATACGGTAAATCGTCGTACGGCATCCCAATAGCTGGGTACAGGTCAACATCTCACTATCTCGTCACATAACAGGTATCACTATCATCAGATCGTATAGTCTGGGGGTACTACTCTATGTCTAGTACAAATCGATACCATCAATGAAGTATGCATGCGGGGGTAAACACATATCCCAAGCCTGCAAGAATCACATTTCGTATCCCAAATACGAATCATATCAAATCACCGATCTCGCGGCACAAAGCCCACATCATCGACTCAACTCCAAAGTCATCCCATATCATCAAACACAGTGCAAGTATAAGGAACACACAAGTGTATGCGTATGAGTGCAAATCTATCCTATGGTTCGCAACTAGGAACTACGCTAGTTATTTCTACCCCTAACTAACCATAACACACTAACTATCACACATATAAATATACTACATAGTACTAATTACGGACTGCGGGGGTGCCATACGCCATCCACCCGACTTCCCCCTGTAGATATAATCTACTCACCTTGCATCATCATTTGCGGACGTCACCACGCATTTGCTTGTCTTCCCGAAGTCTTCATGGGTACCTACACATCAAAATATCGTATATGCGCATTAAAACTAAATCCAAGCTAAAACGGCACACGAAATCCAAAACGATACGATAAGGGGCCTATAGGTGAGAACCTATGACACGCCTTCAAAACCATCAATAAATCCTCTATATCGTCGTATAAACGCCAAATAATCGAGGTAAAACGCAAGACACCAATTCAGACTTAAAAATACGGAATACGGAAACACGAATCCAAAACAGCAACTTAGGAAAAATGTCCCAGATTTCACCCTAGGTCACTTTAGACAAATCTATATATACCAGGGGCCTAACTAGAACATGTAGGAGCTACAGAACAAAAACGAGACAAAATGGTGGGACCCGGTCCGCAATTGGCGGCCAATTGGGAGAAATTGGCGGCCGGGAAGAAGAAGTGGGAGCTGGGGTCTTGGGATTAGCTTCCTGGGTGCCTGCACATCTCACTGTCCACTCAATATTATTTTAGGGGTCTCGGGGTAAAAGCAGATTCAATAAACACTACACAGATTTCATAATTTCCCCGATATCGGTTTCTAAAATCCGTATTCTGGTTTAAGCTTCAGGTTTTGGGTTCCAATTCATACACTAGGGTGATGGTATAACCTCTACTGACCTCAATTTCACAATACAACACCAAATTCCTCAAACCCTAACTTGGTTATCCTCAAGTCCATAATATCACGCAATATCGATTCAATCTTAACATGGGGGTAAAGGAAATGCTAGAATTAAGCTAATGGTTCAGAAAATACCTCTTTTGGCAACTCAAGAAAATTCTTGAGTTGCCCCTAGTGGCCAAAATCCACGCTTTCTTGGTCCATCTTGTAGGTCTCGGGCTCGTGCACAATTTTAATGAAATGGACATGGGGTTTTGGGGTTGTTTTTGAGATGAAGAGAGGGATTGAAGAGGGAGGGAAAGGGGGTGCAGGAGCAGCAGCAGCAAATGGTGGGAGAGGGAGAGAAATGAGGAGGAGAGGGATGAGAAAAGGCTAAGGTTTTTAGTCAAAGTCTTCACCTACTCTCTCTCTCTCACCATACCTATTTTTCTTTTCTCTTTTTCTTTTTCTTTTCCCTCAAAACCCCTTCTCACAAGAATAGTAGCTCCAAATAACATGAAGGAAAAATGCATAAGTGTGATAAAAATGATATGTGCAAGTTTTGCACAAAAAGCCAAAAAAAATCCGATTAGCGATTTTTAATCGCGATTGGCACTAAATTAGTGTCAAACTAATCACAAAAACATAAAAATGTCATAATTCTCTAATTTACCCTATTTTTGAATTTTCCATAATTTTTCTCAAATTTTTTTCCTATTTATTTGCATTTAATTATAGATTTAATATTAAAATAATCAATAAAATAATATTAAATTATAAAAATTCCCAAAATTAATATTTTATATTTTTGAAAATGTTACAGTAACGTTTTGAAAATCGTTTCGGTGAAATTTCGAAAAAAACGGTAAAATAAGGGGATTTTCTGTAAAAAATCAAAATGCAAATATTTTTATTATAAAATTAAATATACATATTCTAGCTATGTAATTGCTAGTATTTGGTGTTTATTGAGCCACTGGTGAAATTTCAAATTTTCTGAAAAATTTTCCGAAATTAATTATTTTAATATTATTTTAAGCCGTCCCTGATACATTTAATTAGGGAAAATTACAAATTGGAATGAGTTGAAACAAATTTTGTGCATCATAAAACATTAAATAAAATATTATATGAAGGAATAAAGAATGAAGGGTTGAAGTCAATAAGTTATGGTTTCCTTTGACTTGACCACCACTCCCTCACCTCACTTTCTCTCCTTCACCCAATGCATGGCCGAGCTTCCCCTCTCCAAATTTCAGCAGCCCTTCCCCTTTGTTCTCCGCTTCTTCTCACTACAAAAAAATCCCCAAAATTCCTTCTAAAATCAAATAAAACATCGCTAATTCCTAATCTAATCTCTACCCCTTTTTCTTTTGCCCGAGCTAGCGTGAATCAAGGAGCAAGATGATGATTTGGGAGGCTAAGATTCATGCTAAATCTCAAGATTCTAGGAGGTATAAATCCTAACCCTATAATGAAATTGTTAGTTATTGCTTAAAGCTAATTTAATTAAGTGTTAATTATAGTTTTATTTCAAGATTTCGAAATCAAAGAGAAGGGTTTGGAATTAAATTAGGGTTCTAGCTTTTGATTATGTTTGTGATGGGTAGATTTTCATGCTATGACATGTGCAAAATCTAAGCTAGTTGCTTTATTGCAAATTGCCACTTTTAAATTGTCCAAATTTCATAATATTGCAAACTAGGTTTTAAAACTTAAGTTAATTTGTTAGATAAAAATTCTAGTTATGGTTTCATAGCGTTATTAGCATTATAATAAGTGGTTTAATACCTTAGGTTATGCAAAACTAAGCTTAATTCTTAAATTGTGAATTTTTGCTTGAAAATTGTTAAAATTGGATAATTTGTAAACTAGGTTTTTGGGGGTTAATGAAATTTAATGAGATTAAATTATGGGAATTGTTTTTATGACTTAATTAAGATATTTAGTGAATATTATGGCCGCTAGATTCGTTTATATATCGAGTTTTGTACTAAAACGGTGATTTGTGCTTGCTAGATTTTCGGAAAAATGACTTTTTAAGTGAAATTGGGGTTTTTGTGAATTTTAAGCTATTTTATATTATAATTAGTGCTTGTAACTGTACAAATGAGTGTGTTGGGAGTTTTCTCGATGGTTTGGCGTTTGTACGCCGACATCGAGAGTTTTTGGGTCGATTTGTGAAAGCAACCATAGGTTTTGACCTATGTGGGATTCGTGAGTCGTTTTGGTCATGAGTCGGATTTTAATGCGATACGGTGCGTTATAATATGTAGGTAACCCATGTGGACTTCGAGACGACAAGCAAGCGCGTGGCGACGTCGGCACCGGCTAGCGAAGACCAGGTGAGTAGATTTATATCTACGGGGAGAAGTCGGGTGGATGGCGTATAGCACCCCCGCAGTCCGTGGTGGTGTATACGGATGCGTATACACACCAACAATTATTATATGTTATTTGGGATTAATAACGATGTTTATATGGATATTGGTGTGTTAGATTATTTCAGTGTTGCGAACCTTAGGGTAGTGTTGCACTACACATACACACATACATACTTGCATACATTCCTATTTATATGTGCTCATGGGATTATTTATAGTTATGTGTTCACATGGGTATGGGACTATGTGTTCACATACGGATTTGAGGATGATACTTGGGTTTGAGCTGAGTCGATGAGATTTGTTTTGTGGTTGTGATATCGATGATATGGCAGGATTCGTACTTGAGGTACGTCCTGGTGTTATAGCGGATCTTGGGACGGCGATACGGGTGAATAGTGTTATAAATAAAATGGTCGACATGTGATCGTGATATGAGGCATGATATGCTAGGATATTGATATTAGGCTGTATCGGGCGATGTATACCCCTTGATGATGATATGTGCTGACGATATCGGTTTGTACGAGATTGTTGATCAGTAGTCAGATCATGAGTATATTGAGGATATTAGTATTGTACTAGACATGGGTCAGTACCCTAAACTATGATCTTGGATAAAGAGGATACCAGAGGAATAGTGTGAGGAATATGATATTGACCTGTACCCAGACTTGGGGATGCCGTACGACGGATTTACGTACGAGCTATATCTTGATGATTGATCCTCACTCTTGACTTGGGATGTCTGATTATAGATATGGTATCGGATATGATATTATTGAGGCGGGATCACCGACTAATATATATACAAGTATGTATATGGATCGACTCAGATGTTAGGCGGTTTCCTTACCTGTAGTCCAGCTTGTTAGCTTAGCCCCTTAGTTTAGTTTAGTTGTTAGATTAGATTTGATTCTTACCTATTTCAAAAACTAACGAATCGTGGGTATTTTAAAAGACAGCCCAAGGGATCCTACGGATATTTCAAAAGACGTATCTTTTCATAAAAACACCGTAGCCCCTATTTTCAAAACCCCATGATTCGTGTTATTTCAAAAGGCACCATTTGTAGGACTTATATTAGATTAATGCAGATTAGTTATAGTTGCGTCTAGTATTCAGCTCCCGCTCATTATTGTGGTTCGCTTCGCATCGCATGCTTATATTATGTTTCATACTCCATTATTGATATCATGCTGTTAGGGCACCAGCACCATTACCGATGATGCGTATGTACCACGTACACTTACTTGCCGGCTCACACACATCTTCATCGGTAATTGCCATGTCACGTACACCTTAGAAAATATTATTGCTTGACATAGCCTGTTAGCTAATAGTTTAGACATGATATTAGCGTACTTGCCTTATATGTTAGTTTAGACATTGTAGTTATTACCTGCTACTTCATGCATACTGTTATTCATTGTTATGCCGCATTCATGGATTCTCATGCATATATTCACTATTTTACATGTTATTGAGGTTTTGGATTCGGATTTCCATGAGATTTTCTGGATTTGGAAGAAAACCGCAAAAACATAAATAAACATTTTCTCTCTTTTAAAATAAAAAGTGCGGTTTTCCCATGATGTATGAGTCGTCCACCATGAGTTTGCTGATGGATTTCGAGACCCGATTCGAGGAGTGGAGGAACCGTTTCGGGTACATGGTGGGCCCGGTGCGGTACCCCGGGGCAAGAGGATCGTGTTGTTGACGTTGAGCCTGGCAGGGGAGCACTACCGACCGGTGATATTACCCGACGCGTCGGATATCCGGAGGATACCGTCGTGGTCTTGAGATGGATGGTAGGGGCCGGTCTGGATTGACGGTGCCCTAGATATTGTGATTGAGATATTGAGATTTTGAGATATTGAGGTACAGAGATTGTGATACAGAGATATCGAGATATTTGGACACTTGTTTTGTGTCGATGCAATGCACTGTTTTATGCTGATTTCATTTATGGTACCTCACTTTTAAAATACAGAAATCTCACTGATTTATGAAAGCAGTTTTCGTTAGTACATGTATTCTGTTCCATGCATTCATACCTCATTCATATGATATATTGCTACCTGAGGCACTGACACGGGCACATGAGATCACACTCGGGTTAGATATTACCCTAGCCATTGTTATAGGCTGCATGTTATTCATATATTTGAGAATATATTATGATCATTGACCTAGGTTGCGTTATTTATGCGATTTCTGTGCGTAGATGTTTTTCTATTCACGAGTTGGCAACTCACCCCCGTTGTGCCCCGGTTTCTTGCAGGTTTGCCGTACAGGTTTCATTACGGCTTGCGGGCATAGTTTCCTTCGGGTGATTTGCTAGTAGGTGGGTTTACTTGTATCGTACCCCCCATTATATAACTTGTATATTATTACTCTGTTGTATCTAGAAGTTCCATCAACCAAACATGTATTTATTTTGAGATAGAGACCAGTGATGTTATTCCTTCGACCTTAGAGTCGCGCGTTATATTTCTGTGGTTTTCTTATGGTTTTGAGTTTCCTTTTGAATTTTGATCCTCGCCGTTGGTGTTGTATATTATTTTGCTTGTGTGGTTGTGACCGTCGATTGACGAAGAGCTAGCTCCCGCTTGGGGATGCCTTTTTATTGATTTCGTATATTATTCATGTTGTATCCCGTTTGGGGGCCAGTATTTACAAAGGAGACTCTGCCGAAATTTTCAGGAAATTTTTGATGTTTTTAGAAACCCGCATAATTCGGCTTATGCTATTAAAACTACTTATTTAAATTGGTTTTCCTTCACTCTACTACTTTTCTTGGTTTGCATTTCTGGGTTTTCGGATTACTTGGATTACGTACGCCTCGAGACGTTTCGTAGTTTAAGTGTCGGTCATGTTCCGTACTTTCGAGACGTGACATCCGCGTTCCATGTAACCAGGAATTTTGCACTAGATGCTTCACACGGGTTCACTGCCATGCTTGGCGAGGACTAAGCTCCGCTCTGGATGCTTCACACGGGTTCACTGCCGTGCTCTGCGAGGACCAGGATCCGCTCTGGACGTTTTCCACGGGGTCAAAGAGTGACGTTATCCGCGTTCCACGTAACCAGGAATTTTGCACTAGATGTTTCACACGGGTTCACTGTCGTGCTTGGCGAGGACTAGGCTCCGCTCTGGATGCTTCACACGGGTTCACTGCCGTGCTCTGCGAGGACCAGGATCCGCTCTGGACGTTTTCCACGGGATCAAAGAGTGACGCTATCCGTGTTCCACGTAACCAGGAATTTTGCACTAGATGCTTCACACGGGTTCACTGTCGTGCTTGGCGAGGACTAGGCTCCGCTCTGGATGCTTCACACGGGTTCACTGCCGTGCTCTGCGAAGACCAGGATCCGCTCTGGACGTTTTCCATGGGGTCAAAGAGTGATGTTATCCGCGTTCCACGTAACCAGGAATTTTGCACTAGATGCTTCACACGGGTTCACTGCCGTGCTTGGCGAGGACTAGGCTCCGCTCTGGATGCTTCACACGGGTTCACTGCCGTGCTCTGCGAGGACCAGGATCCGCTCTGGACGTTTTCCACGGGGTCAAAGAGTGACGTTATCCGCATTCCACGTAACCAGGAATTTTGCACTAGATGCTTCACACGGGTTCACTGCCGTGCTTGGCGAGGACTAGGCTCCGCTCTGGACGTTTTCCACAGGGCCAAAGAGTGACGTTATCCGCGTTCCACGTAACCAGGAATTTTGCTTTGTCTGTATTTCATGAAGTCGGAATTTGACTCTCGGTCAGCTGTATGCCGGCGAGCCATGGAACTGGGAGGTGTCGCTGTTGCGCTTTACTTGATGTTGTGGCTGCTGCAATGAGACGAACGTCGAAATGATCTCTAGGCTATCTGTGAACCGTCGAGATTTGGCTTCTTCTTATGATGAAACCTGGGGGAGGAGTATGATCCCTTCTTTGTTTGCGCTCCTGGATTGTATACAGGGATAGATGTAACATCACCTGTAGGGCGTAAATTTCATTTTTATTTTATTTCTTTTTCCGCGATGCTCTATCATTTCAGCTTTTATATCGCGAAGGTCGCGATTGCCCCATCATTTCGGCTATTTTTCGCGGTGCCCAATCATTTCGGCTATTTATTTTATTTTTACTCGCAGCTTTTTATTGCGAGTTGCCCAATCATTTCGGCTATTTCTCATGCATACATTTTTACTTGCTGTTTTTTATTGCAAGTTGCCCCATCATTTCGGCTGTTTCATATGCATGTGTGGCTCGCTAGCCTTTTCGCTGCAAGCTTGGATTTTAGACACCGATTTCGGCATCAGCACCGCTACAACTGGGATATTTCCAGGAGTGAATCATCATTGGCCTCTGTCGATGTTGAACAAATGTGGATTAGTAAACAGGGTTAAGGGGCCTGTCGACTAAGGCTTTTGACTTCATGAGCCGTAAGGGTCTCATAAAGGTATTTCTCCCTGCGAGTCGTGAGGATCTTGCAGGTGTGTTTTCTCCTTAGGAATCGTGAGGATTCCTAAGTGCATGTCCTCTTGCAAGTCGTAAGAATCTTACAAAAGAGTCTTCTTCTTATAAGTCGAGAGGACTTACAAGGGTTGTTCGCCATATGAACACATCCGTAGTCACGGATGGGACTTGGTTAGGGAAATGTTTATTCGCGCCCGTGGATTGTATACAAGGGTCAGTATTGAGCCACTTGTAGGGCAATATCAAAGTTTATAGGGGTTGCTTAAGAACAGGTTCAGGTCTCTGTAACTTAAGACTTTCAAGTCTTATGAGCCGTGAGGGTCCCACAAGAGAGTTCTCCTTACGAGTCGTGAGGATCTCGCAAGTGTAATTTCTCCTTAGGAATCGTAAGGACTCCTAAGTGTGTTGCTCCCTTGTGAGTCATAAGGATCTCACGCGGGTGGTTTCTCCTTACAAGGTCGTGAGGACCCTGCAAGTGTCCTTTAACGAGGTTGCGCCCTTTCGGGTTTTCACAAACACTCGCCGGTAGCCCTGCTGTTTTTACTCACGGAGCCCTTTCGGGTTTTCATCCGTGCCCATTTTTCTTATGGACATACCGTTTTTATTTTTTTTATTTTTTTTTTATATCGGCTTTGAGATACTGCGATCCACCGTAGTTTATCGACATCTCGGTCAACAACCAGTTTTAGGACATAGTGGTCCATTGTTAGTTTAAGGACGTTTCGGTCCATTATTAGTTTAAGGACGTTTCAGTCCATCGTTAGTTTAAGGACATTTCGGTCCGTTATTAGTTTAAGGACGTTTCGGTCCATCGTTAGTTTAAGGACATTTCGGTCCGCCATTAGTTTAAAGACGTTTCGGTCCGTTGTTAAGGATGCTGGTTACTACCTAGAGTTCGGGCTTAGGAAGATAGCGAGCGGACATAGTCGTCGTCATCTATCATTGACCTAGACCTTGACCCGTTAAGCGTAGTATTTCTTCAGGAAGCGACCGTTCACTGGCCTGAAAGGCCTTTCACCGTGCATATTCATGAGTAGATACGCTCCACCCTGGTAGACCTTGTCTATGATGTACGGGCCTTCATAGTTTGGCTCAAATTTTCCCCGCTTGGCGCGATTGGGGATCATAGGTCTTTTGACAATTAGCACGAGTTCGCCTTGACGGAACGTCCTCGGCCTGGTCAATCTTTCGTATGAGCGCGTCATTTTTGCTTTGTAAACCTCCAGATTTTGTTGCGCTATGAGCCGGGTTTCATCAAGGGCATCAAGCTCTTCAAGCCGAAGGTGGGCATTTTCTTCGTTCGTCAGCTCGTCATGGACCGCCACTCATAAAGAGGGCAACTCTATCTCGAGGGGGAGTACCGCTTCTGTACCGAATACCAACGCATATGGCGTTGTGTTTGTGGCTGTCTTGAACGTAGTTCGATACGCCCAGAGAGCTTCTTGTAGCCTCTCATGCCAGTCCTTCTTATTTCGGGACACCGTTTTCTTCATGATCTTCGTCAAGGTCTTAATGAAAGCTTCGGCCAGGCCGTTAGCTCACGGATTATAAACCGAGGAATATCTCCAGTCTATGTTGTGTTGTTGCGCGAAGCGACTGATTTTGTGGCTTCTATAAGCTGGCCCATTATCGGAGATGATCCGTCGCGGAGTTCCAAATCGATAAATGACGTGCGTCTTGAAGAAGTGGAGGATGTTCTCCGTTTTCACTTCCCTCAACGGTACTGCTTCTGCCCATTTAGAGAAGTAGTCGGTGGTCGCTAGGATGAAACGATGTCCTCTGGATGATGCTGGCTCGATGGGGCCGACTATATCAGTCCCCCACATTTCGAATGGCCAGCTAGCCACCGTTGGATGGAGTGGATTTGGATGCTGGTGGATAAAGTCCCTATGAATTTGGCATGGGTGGCATTGCTTCGTATACTCGAGGCAGTCCTGGATCATCGTGGGCCAATAGTAACCCATCCGTTTGATCTTCAACTTCATGTTCGGGCCCGCTTGGTGAGAACCGCAGAGTCCGTCATGAACTTCCTGAACGACTCTTTTCGCTTCGACAGGTCCCAGGCATCTCAACCACAAAGAATCAAACGACCTTTTGTACAGAGTATCGTTGACGAGGGCGAAAGACAGAGCTCGTTTCATAAGCTGATGTCTTGAGGACGCATCTTCGGGCGTTCGACGACATTTGAAGTAATCTATGAAGACTTCTCTCCAATCTTCAGCCGTTTCTTGGTCTTTTATTTGCATGGCCTTCTGCTCGGTCGCTTCCTTTTCCTCGGACGATTCCGGAGATATTTTTGCCGGAGCAAGAACCCGACGGCTTTGTACCAAGATTCTTACATCATCGAGGTTCTCATCAGCTAGTTCTTTAGCTAGCTTGGCTAATGCATCCACTTTGCTATTTTCAGCACGCGGTATGCTTTCCAAGGTGCAGGAGGGGATTTGGGTCAACAGTTGCTGCACCTTCTCGCCGTACTTCACCAGCTCTGGATTGCATGTTTGGTAGTCGCCGTTTACTTGACTAACGACCAGTTGGGAGTCTTCGTATATGAAGAGGTTTTCAATTCCCATGTCGATGGCGATCTCGAGGCCTGCTATCAAAGCTTTGTACTCGGCTTCATTGTTCGTCCTCGGCTCTGTTAAGGAGAAAGCGAAGCGCATTATCCCTCCTTGCGGAGTTATGAAAATAAGACCCACCCCTGATTTGATTATAGGGGTGCTTTGTTTGCGCTTCTTCACGGAAGATGCTCCATCGAAATAAAGCTCCCATCGGATATTACCGCCATCGATCGCATCAAACGCGTGTTCGTCTGGCAGTTCGCAATTCAAAGAAGAGTCGGCTGGTACCGGATGCTCAGCGAGGAAGTCGGCGATGGCCTGGCCTTTCACTGCCTTGAGAGGTTGATAAGTTATCGAGAACTCCATCAAGAGCAGGGCCCATTTAGCGAGTCGACCCGTTAATATGGCCTTCGACATCAGATATTTAAGGGGGTCCACTTTCGATATGAGACGGACTTCGTGCGCCAACGCATAGTGCCTGAGCTTGGTTATTGCAAAGATTAACGCCAGGCAATGTTTTTCAATAGGGGAGTAGTTGCTTTCTGCCCTCAGTAGGACTCGACTCAGATAGTAGAGCGCTCTTTCCTTCCCTTGGTCGTTTTCCTGTGCCCACAATGCGCCTAAGGAACCTTCAAGGGTGGTGTATAAAGAATAAGAGGCTTTCCCTTTACTGGAGCAGCTAACACCGGCGGGTTCTGCAGGTATTGCTTGATCTCGTCTAGCACGCCTTGGCATTTGGGATCCCAGACGAACGGGGTTCCTTTCTTCATCAGGTGACTGTAAGGGCGGCATTTGCCTGAAAGGTTGGCTATAAATCGCCGGATGTACGCGAGCTTCCCCTGGAGAGACCGTAATTGTTTGAGAGTCCTTGGCGGTGGCATTTCCATGATCGCCTTAATCTTCGACGGATCTAGCTCAATGCCTCGGTGCCGGACAGTGAATCCTAGGAATTTGCCTGAGGACACCCCGAACGCGCATTTGAGAGGGTTCATCTTCAAGTTGTATTGCTGAAGGCGTTGAAATACGGTCTTCAAATGCTCTAAATGCTCTTCGTATGACCTGCTCTTCACTACAAGGTCGTCGATATAGCATTCGACGATTTCATGTATGAGATCATCGAAGATCTTTGTCATGGCCCTTTGATAAGTAGCACCGGCGTCCTTTAAACCGAAGGGCATCACTTTGTAACAGAATATTCCCAGAGGGGTCCGAAAAGCGGTGTGCTTCTGGTCTTCGGGATGCATCTTTATCTGATTATACCCTGACGAGCCGTCCATGAAGGAGAAAACCTCATGAGTGGACATATTGTCTATCATCAGTTCGGTGACTGGCACTGGGAAATCGTCCTTCGGGCAGGCTTTATTGAGATCCCGGAAGTCCACGCATATGCGCACTGTCCCATTTTTCTTCATTACCGGGACAATGTTGGCGATCCAGTCAGGATATTGCACTTCCTGGATAAACCCAGAATCGATCAGCTTCTTGACTTCGGCGTTGATGCTCATCTCAAGCTCGAGCCGCATTCTTCTCGGCGCCTGTTTGACTGGCTTGACGTCCGGGGATATTGCCTGTTTATGCACAACAATTTCTGAATCTAGTCCTGGCATTTCAGAATAGTTCCATGCGAAACAATCTCTATGCTGCATAAGCACGTCCTTTAACGCAGCCACCCTTTCTTCAGATAGCAGCTCGCTGACGAATGTCGGTCGTGGGTCGTTCGCCGTCCTTAACTCAATCTTCTTGAGGTTATCTGCAGTAGTGTGTATTCCATCTTCCAGCTCTTTCGGCGCCGGTGGAAATTCTGAGATTACCTCGTCATCATCGTTTTCGAAGCACCAAGGGAGCTCATCCCTATTCTCGGGCTCTTCTTTTGATATCGTTATCATATGACAGGTACAAGCTCGTTTCCAATACCGATGTAGCTTTGGGTTCATGCTTCCGTGGCGGCGTTACCCTCCAGCTGTCGGATAGAGCAAATCTGCCTTACTGGTACTAATCTTCGACCCAGTTCTTGAAGGTGAAGCAGTCTTCGATAGGGTGTCCTATGGCTCGGTGATAAGAGCAATAGCCCGGATGAGAGACCTCATTAGCTTGCTCAGGGTGTTTATACTTCGGAAGCGTAATCATTCGATATTTTAAAGCGAGGTCAAGTATCTTCCGTGTCTTGTCTTGAGGGAAAGAATACGCTCGACTCATCTTCTTCATGAGGGACAAATCCGGACCGCGCAATACCCGATCACATGACTTTTTGTTCCCGCTTTGTCGCTGTTGAACGCCTTTTCTGCTCTTTGACTTGTCTTTACCTTTGCGTCGGGCCTTTTGCGCAATGGATCGACAGGGAGGAACATCTTCGTCTTTTGCAGCTTGTTGAAACAGACGTTGCGTCCTGGCTTTCTCGTAGATGGCCATTTCGCGACTATGGTCGTCTCGAGCTTTTTGACCCGCTTTCCCGATAAGCTTGTCCATTCGTTCTTCAAACGACGGATTCGGCACTTCGCTCGCGGGATCCAGTTTTGACGAGGGGTTAGCATCTCCCGACAGGGCTTCCTCTTCCTCATCAAAGGTATATATGGCGTAGCTACAGTAGATCCGTTCCCGTTTTCCGGCTCTCACGTATCCAAGCCCAAGTGTTTCCATTCTCCCGTTGGGCAACTTGCGCTGAGTCCCAGGGACATCCCAAATCCTGTTGTAGAATCGAGCTTGTCGGATAGTCTGTTTTAAGGGTACCCCTTGGCGCTTCAATAGCCTTTTCAATCCGTTTGTGTAATATCTGGGCAAACGGATGGGTTGAAGCTTGTCAAGTGTAGAATCCACGCCACGCCAGATCTCTTTCTCCACTCTTGTTTCCGAGGATCGATAGAATAGGATCGCCTTTTCGCCTTTTCGCTTGGGAGGGACGTAAAACGTCTGCAGGTCTTGCACGTTGTGAGCTTCAAGCGCGTCAAGATCTTTGTAGTGCTCCCGAGGAATCATGGTGATTTGCAAACTCTGATCATCACCAGGGAATTCTTGTATTGGCGGCCGACTGGAGAGCACAACATTAACCTCATCTTCCGAGTCGCTGCCGAAGATCAACATGGAGGCGGACGGTCCCGGGTTGTTGCGTCGAGATGGCCCAGCGTAAACTATCTCTTCTTCATCTTCGGTGTCACTCCCAAAAACAGGAATGGTGGCGGCGACTTTGTTCTCCGGTTTGCGGCACCTCTCTGTATCCTCGAAATCTAGCAAAAAGTACTTTGCATCTTCGTATTTGCGGACTTCGTTTACGGAGAACGGGTTCAGATCCCCTGTTATGGTGTACTCGAGACCATCCTTGAAATACTTCATACACTGATGTTGCGTGGAAGGGATGATGTTGTACTCGTGTAACCAAGGTCGACCGAGCAAGGTATTGTAGCAGTTCTTGGCGTCAATGACGTGAAACTTAATGTCTGTGACGAGCAGTCCGAAGCGCAATGTTAGTATTACAGATCCGAGGGTCCGTGACGACTGGGAGTCGAAACCGGAGATGGTAATTTTGTCACGAGCGAGGTGCTGTACGCTCATGCAGATTTCCTTCAATACCCAAACATTGAGGAGATTGACGGAGGACCCATTATCCACCAGGATTTTGCCTATCTTGATATCGTGGCAGTATCCAGAGACGTATAGGGGACGGTTGTGGTCGCACGTCCCAAGGAGCAGGTCTTCGTCACCGAAAGTGATATCGGCCGTGTGCACTTCTTCTAGTTCGTCCTTCATCCTTTCTTCGGCGAGGAAGGCTTGGAATTGTTCGGGCTCTTGTAGCGCCTTGATTAATGAATCTCTCGCTTCTTTTGATAACAGGAGGGAGTCTAGAATGCTGAGCTGAGAGGGTAGCTTCCTCAGGTGTGCCAGGATGTTGTAGTCCACATTACCCTTCCTGGGAGGGTCCTTGGCAGTCAGCTCTTTCATGACTTGGTCATCTAAGGCTATATCCTCAGTGACTTTTTCCTTTCCCTTATCTTTTCTATTTGCGGGTCCGAGATTCTTTTCCGGGAGTGTGCGATTGCGCAGCTGAATATTCTCGCAGGCCTCCGGTTCTTCCTTCTTCCCTAAGACGGATTCCTTAAACAGAGGGCCCAGAGCCATTTCCTCCTCAGAGTCGCTCCCAAAGGTGAGAACCTGTGATCCTCCAGCGTTAACCGTGCGACAGTTGCCAGTAGTTCTTTTATGCCCGTCGGTGGTTCTTCCCTGCTCCCGACGAGTTCTGCGTTTCATGCGCTTAAAATGTTGCCGGTGAGCAACATACCCTTGCCACCATATCCTGAAAGCGTCGCACTCCTCCGTAGGGTGTGAAATCTTCCGATGATATGAACAATAATTAAGGTGCCTCTCCGCCCCATTGAGCGTGTTTCCTTCCGAGGGCGGTAGCTTCATTCCCATTGACATGGCTTTGGCAAACCTTTTCCTCGTCTTGAATATATTTTTATCCGCGTCGAGTGTCTTTCGATCTGGCGGGAGCGCTTCGACTCTTTCGTTCAGTCGCCTGTGTTTTGCTCCTTCTGATGCGGCTATCTCACGCTCCTGGTCGGCTTTACTTTTCAAACGAATTTCGTCTAGAAAGGCATCGATCGTTTCGTCAGTTGGCCACACAAGCTCCGGTTCAGGCTCTGCCCCCAGTTTCTTAGTGCCAGGAGTTTTTTCATCATCCGTAAACGAGTGGGAGATCACATGACAACTCGCCACATATCCCTCGGATTCATCCGACGAGCTTTCTCCATTTTCTTCCTCCTGAAAGACGTGGTTGAGGAATTCTTGGAGTGTAATGGGAGTCCGCGCCTCCTGATTGTACTCTTCCAGCGCGTCAATCTGCTTCTGCAAGTCCGTACGCTTGTCTCCAGACTTCCCTGGCTTTTTTGATTTCTTCTTCTTTTTCTTCGAAGATTTTGACGGTTGGGTGTGAGTACTTGGGCCATCACCGCCGATCTTTGTAGTTGGGCGCGGCTTCAACATCCCTTCGATGATTTGAGGCTCGAGCGAGTTTTTCCATTCGACCGCCGGGCATGCATGAAGACCACTCAGTATCTTTTTGGTTTTAGCTGATAGCACGATTTCCCATGGAGCTTCTTCAATGAAAGAACAAGTTGCCCCCGGTGTGTCCGTCTTCTTAGCAGTGTGAGGTTGTGGCGGGTTCACCTTCCACTTCTCGGACAGCGCAAACTTGCCCTGTAGGTATTGATCTTCAATCCATCCTTTGAAGATGAAACAATCCTCGATCGGATGGCTTACCGTTTGATGGTAAGGGCAGTAGTTGGGGTTGTTTACCTCACTGGGTTGCGGTGGTCGCCTCGGATTTGGTAAGTTAATAAGCCTGTTGCGTACTGCCAGCTCGAATAACCGTTTCGTCTTGTCCCGCGGGAACGAGTAGGGACGCTTCATCTTCTCATTATAATACCACCGTCTTTCTTCCAGCTGATCCGCCAGCTTTGGGGCACTGGGTTGCTGCTGGGCGTTTGCAACGAAGGTTGCCTTCCCTTTACCCTTGTCATTCCGAGGTTCCGGCTTTGGGGGAGGCGGTCTGTGACCCATCTGGTCCATCTGGGCCAACTTGTCGATCAGAGCCTGGAACGTGGTTGGTTTAAAGAACATCATGAACTGTGAGATGGTTGCATAGGGATCTAGAGTACCCACGAACATGCCCACCGCAGGCGCTTCCTCAATGCGTTGTTCGTATTTTGACCACAAGTTTCGCCAACGTATAGCGTACTGGACCCACGTCTCACCAGGTTTCACCCTGGCATTAATCAATGCTGTTATCGGGGTACGTTCGCTGGCGCTTGCAAATCGCTGAGTGAATAGCAACTCCATTTCAGCAAACGTCTTGATGGAATCATTCGGGAGCTCAGAAACCACTCGAACGCTGTTTCTGATAAGCTGTCGACGAATTGGCGAAGCAAGAGCTTATCGTCGCCACCAGTGTTGCCACAAAGCACCCTGAACTGGGCCACATGCTGATGGGGATTGCCTGTCCCCTTATAGACATGGAATTTTGGTATTGTGTAGCCCGGCGGGTATTTGATCTGATCATACCAGCCCGGATATGGTCTTCCTGTCCTGACAACTTGACCAGCTGCCTCAGTCGCCTGGTGAACGCATATCTGTTGGGCTATGTATTCGTCTAGGTCAGCCTTGGAGATTGTCTCCTCCTTGGCCGTTGACAGAGCGGGTGGAGGATTTGACGTTTCTCCCCTGTCGTCTTCAAGAACGATTGGAGGATCTTCAGTAGGGGGCTCCTGTTGGATCATCATACCCACCATGTCCTGGAACAGAAGGGCCATTCGTTGTATATTGGCTGCTTGTTCAGCAGCCTCTTTATCCTTCTTCTCCAGTATCCTACGAAGGAACTCAGCGTCAGTTTCTTCCTCCTGGCGTTGATCAGATGACGCTTCGGGTCTTTCTTTCTACCCAGTAAGTGCGGCCATCGCGGTCATCATTTCTTGGAGCTTCTGCTGTTGCTCCTGAGCTTTGGTCACTGACCGTGTAAGCAGTCTGTGACCCGTGGATGCACGGCTGTCCTCTTTTCCCAGCGCCATGTATACCGTATGCACCATCATGCCCCCGGACTTAGGGCGTTTCAGCTTACTGTCCTTGATATTTGCTGTAGGAGCAGGGACTTTTTCCGTTCTTCTTCTCTTGTAGGCCGTCGAAGTTGAGGGGACCGTTGCTTTGGGCACCCAATTGGTCGTCGCCTTTCGTTGCTTAACCGGGGAATTTTCTTCTTGCCGACCTTTCGACTTCTTGTGTTGGCGAGAGTAATTAGGATCGATCACAGATTCTCGAACTTGTCGCCATGTCTTGTAGATCCTGGAGGACAGCGATTGAGGAGACTGATCCGGCTTTTCTGCTTCCACGGCAGTCTCTACCGGTGGAGGAGATCTTTTGAGCACCGCGGTTGGCGAGTTCCTGCGCACCCTGTTCAGCAGCTCAAAGCTGTTCCTGGTTGGAACAGCAGCATCAATTTCCACCGTTGGAGCTGGTGGAGTTAGCCCAGTGGGGGAGTTGCCCCCAGCTTTTCTTATCCGGCGCCAGTGGCGACGTCGGGCATGACGGGTTGTTTGGACTGGTTCAGCGACGGCTGCATCCTGCCTCCTGTTCCGGGGAAGGGCTGTTGCCGGTGTCAGCCTCTTGAAGACTGACGTCCGTTGAGGAGTTACGTCCAACCGGTCAAAAACAGATTTCTGAGCGGGAGCGGTAACGGAGGTAGTCAGTCTCGCGAAGACCGACCCTCTGGGAGAAGAAGTCGCCTTGACGCCTTCAGGGGTAGCTGTCTTCTTCGGGATGGCCTTCCTAGGTATCATGGGCTTTTTGGCGGGCCCTTTGGAGTTCAGAGTCAGTCTGGTGAAGACTGAAGAATTGGACGACCCGTTGAGAGGGGCCGTGAGAGTAGCAAATCGATCAAAGGCCGACTTCTTCGAAGCTTCCGGTACGGGCATTGGGATATCAACGTTCACCGGCGGGAGCATGGTCCTAAAGAATAGACCGGTAGTAGCTTGGGTCACTTGCTCCACAGGCATAGTGAATAGGGATGCAGCCTGCGGTCCATATTCTACACCTCCAGGTGAGGCGGAGCGTTGGTTGCATTTGCAGTTCGAGCAGTTGAACGCCATTGATCCTTTGTTTTCTGCACCAAGCAAAACGCCAAATCTTAGTACCTCGCAGCCCAAGGGCAACCATTAACGAACCGCGATTGGATCGCGAATCACGACGCACGAAGTGTGGAGTGGAAAGAGGAAAAGGTCCCACCGGGTGTGCCAGAATCTGTTCCCCTCCGAAGGACGGCGCGACTGACGTCTTGCCTGAAATTCGGGGCAGATGCTAATAGGTGCTATCCATCCACCTCTCCGAAGATGCCAAGTTGATTTATGGCAACGTGTATCGGAGGTTTAAACGGATGCGGCCGATGTAGCAGACTTCGTCAGATTCCCCCTCGTTTGAGGGGTTTTTGATTGTGGGGACACTCTTCCCTGCAGGCGCAAGCCCCTGCAGTTAATTACGCTACCGCACCGCGGTAACAACTTTCTCCTTCTCCAGAAATTTCACTTCGTGTCGTGTGTGTTTATTTTGTGTTTGGTTTCCCGTGGATTGTATACGGAGACTGAGTGATGTTATCGCCCGTAGGGCGTGGACTAGTCCAAATCCGTATCTTTCTTAGATTTGGGTTTGGGGGTTGTGTTTAAGGATACGTTAGCCTCGTTTGAGACTAAGATCAACTTAAACGTTTGTTAAGGATACGTTAGTCTAGTTTAGACTAAGATCAACTTAACGGGATCGTTTAGATCCGACAAGAGAGAGATTAGGGGAGCCCTGTTGTTTAGTTTAGTGACGTTGCGGTCAATAGGTAGTTTAAGGACATTGCGGTCCAATATTAGTTTTAAGACGTTGCGGTCGAGGTTAAGGACGTCGTAGTCCGTGGATTTAAGGACTCCACAGTCCGATATTAGTTTTAAGACATCGCGGTCAAGGTTAAGGACGTCATAGTCCGTTGTTAGTTTTAAGACATTCCGGTCAAGGTTAAGGACGTCGTAGTCCGTGGATTTAAGGACTCCACAGTCCGGCATTAGTTTTAAGACATTACGGTCAAGGTTAAGGACGCCATAGTCCGTTGTTAGTTTTAAGACATTCCGGTCAAGGTTAAGAACGTCGTAGTCTGTGGATTTAAGGACTCCACAGTCCGGCATTTGTTTTAAGACATTACGGTCAAGGTTAAGGACCTCATAGTCCATGAGTTTAAGGACCCCACAGTCCGTATCAATGTGTGGTCATCGGGACCCGTCACCTCTTTGAAGACGTTGAGGAATTACAACGCCAAGTATCAAAGGAGTGAAGAGATGTACCCTTAAACCAAGGTAGATTAAGTGATCTGCATTCCAATTTGGAAACTAAGATCAATTATTATATTATGAGCCCATTGGCCCAGTTGAGTTTGAATTGAGGACTTATGGCCAGCTTGGGCTAAGTCCAATCATGTTTGGGATATTGGCCCTCTGTTGGTTCATTAAAAGAGAGGCTTTGCCTCTGGAAACTTAGCTAATTGGGCTAAAGCTAGTGTTAAACACTAGGGACCAACAGTGTTGAACACTGGGAATAAGATTGACAAGTTAGTGTTAAACACTAAAAGATAATCAGTGTTGAACACTGGGAACAGAGTTTAGTGTTAAATACTAAGGCAAATCAGTGTTAAACACTGGGAACAAAGATTTCAAATTAGTGTTAAACACTAAGGAAATCAGTGTTAAACACTGGGAGCAGAATTTTCCAAATTAGGGTTTGAACACTAAGAAAATCAGTGTTAAACACTGGGAGCAGATTATCAGTTTGATGCTAAATATTGTAAGAGAAGAGATCACGTGGGGGCACGTGATGGCATCCAAAAGGTGGGGCCAGATTCCCTTCATTTTTTTCTACAAATAAGTGTTTAACGCTTTTAATTCTGAAGGCCATCACGTGTGGGCACGTGATGGGGGCTCACGCTTTGATCTGTTAGAATGTTCATTAGGGGTCACGTGGTGACACATGAGGGCGCCCCAGAGCTTCTTTTCTTTTGCTTTTTCTCTGTGTGCTTTAGAGATCACGTGGGGCACGTGAGGCGTTGCCTTAAAGTTCTTTTTTATAGGTCTTCGCAGGAGTCACGTGGTAACACGTGAGGTGTTGCTTCAAAGTTCTTTTCTGTGGGTCTTTGCGGGGGTCACGTGGTAGCACGTGACTCTGACTCTTTTCATGTTTTAAAGATCTGTTCGTCTTTTAAGAATTAATTTCTTCAAAGGGTTAAACCCTAGCAACAAACTTTAGGGGAATTAAATTCCTGTTTTCTTCTGAAGAATTGTATTCTTAATAGAGTTAAACCCTAACTTCTTTTCTTAAGGGAATTAAATTCCTGTGAGTTTTGAGAGAATTGTGTTCTCAAATAGGGTTAAACCCTAGTTCTGTTCATTTTGAAGGAATTAAATTCCTATATCATAGGGTTAAACCCTAATTTTATCTCAAAGGAATTGAATTCCTATCATTTAGTGAGAATTAAATTCTCAAAACTCAGTTCCTCCTATGTGTTTTAGATCTGCATGGCAGGATCTCAACCCAATGAAAATTAAATTCTCAATTCATGGGGAGATGTGCACTTTGCAGATCCTCCACCAGAGAAAGGATTAAGTTCTTTTCTTTCCTATGAGTTCCACTCTTTAGAGAATTAAATTCTCTTTTTAAGCCTCTCATTTCTTACCTAGGGTTTTCTTTTGCAGAAGATCAATTTCTTCCGAAATCTCTAGGCTCTATCTCTCTTTCTCTCTGTATATGTCTCTGTATATTTCTCTCTCTCTCCTCCTCCTTTTAAACTCTCTCCTTTGGCTCCTATTTATAGGAGAAGGAAGAGGATCAATCAGTTTTTGTGAATCTTTCATTGAAAGATTTGATTTGTTTATTGAATAATTTGATTTATGTTTATCATTAATCTGGGCCTTTAGATTAATAGGTGAATTTTATTCACCATTGGATTTTAAATCCAAATGTATCTCTTTGTTATTTCGGTTAGATTTAGGGGGGAAATCTTTCCAAGTCCAAGATTTTTCCATAAATTGGTGGTATTTAATCACCTTCAGATTTTAATCCAACGGTTCCAAATAATTCTTTTCCATTTTGGAAAGACTTGAGAGATCTTTTCTCAGAATTTAATTCTGTCATAAAAACTAAGGCTCTTGAGGCTGGTCACGTGTGGGCACGTAACCCCCCCTAAGATGGGCTTCCCTTCCTTCTGCGCTTTATTCTTTGCCGCTACTTGGTCATCACGTGTCAACACGTGACTGCTGATCACGTGCTAGCACGTGATGCCTCTCCTGTAGGTTTTTCTGATTTTAAATCAGGAAACAATCATCGAGTATCATATATTGGTTTTAACTTGAACATTTAACATGAATAGGTTTTACGTTTACGTTTCGTTATTAAAGGTTCGAAATTTCAAGTTTAGGGTAAATTTTTCTTGCGTTTACAGTAAAGTTGTACGTTTACATTATCATCGAGTATCCTACTGCAATGAACTAGTGTATCCTACTAAATAAACTAGTGCACCATAAACCAAAATAACCCAAATTAACGTAATTGACCACAATTAACCATAATCTTTACCCTAACACAAATTATCCCTAATTAACCCAAACTTAACCCAATGTTCAGTTGATAAAACTGCACATTTGTTATTACATTTTTTCCTACCATTTCCATATTAAAAAAGGTCTTTATTATAATATATCATACATAAGAGGGTTTATTTGTAAAAATATTATTTTCCATGTGTTGATATATTATTATTAGCATTTGGTAGGAAAATGTATATAATATTATTATTGACCTAATCCTAGTAGAACTAAGTCTACTAAATATTATTTAAGTTGTTGTGCAGAATTTGCAGGTCTAAAATCAAGGAAATAGGGTTGTTGAAGCTAACCCCCCTGTTGGTCGCCGCAGGGTAGGAGATTTAGGAGATGAGGATTTTAGGGGTGAATCTATACTGTTAGCTTCCAATTTTGGAAGCTAACTTTCTGGCTTTGGGACTATAAATAAAGACCGAGAGCCTCTTGAAAAAATCATCAAGCCGACGAGATCACGAAGTCCAAGACGGCTCACGCATCCAGGCTGATCATCAACTGTTCGTCTACCTCCTTGGAAGAGATCGAGAAGCAAACTAGTCTTTGCAATCATTTTCTAAGGAATCAAAGTGTAATGAATATTGTTGATTAATAAAGATAGCTTTCTTTTTCTTATTCTATTTCTTAGTAGTTTAATTATGCATTTTCTCTCCATCTCTCTTTCTCCCAACATGCGCGAGTAATTCTCCGCTTGTTAGGGTTCGTAGGATTAGGGTAGGCTAATGGATGATGAACATCCCTAAATCCTTTTTAAGTCCTATAAAGTTTATGAACTTTATCAAAAGAATTATTAACATCATAATCGGGCGCGCTAACAATTCTTTGTTAGTTCCGACCGCGATTAGAGATTAGATTAATGATTGTTTTGATAAAGGCTAGATATGAACGGAGTTCCGTGTCGAGATAAGGGTTAAGAGTGGGATTCCTTTTCCCTCCAGAAATCCTAATCTACACGCATCACCGTCGTTCTAGCTTTAAATCTATTAAAGGATAAAAAGGGTAACTTTTAATTAATCATCCATAACTACTAAATCCTAACGAACCCTACAAGCCCCCTTATTATATTAACTACATCCATAAATAATCTAGATCTATATTTTGCATTAGTGCCTAACGTAGATCTAGAAACCATTCCACAAAATTCTTTATCCCTCCTCTCTTTTTCAACACATCTAAAGTAAGAGTAAAAGATTCAACGTTTCCCTGAGAACGACCCGTACTCATCTCGGTCTAGCTACACGCAACACCGTTCTGATTGCGGTTACACTACAAACACACTTTTTTCCAAACAATCACCCATTTTACCCAAATTAACCTAATTAACCCTAATCAACCCAAACTTAACCAAATTAACCCTAATCAACACCATAACCCTTTCAAATTATCACTAATTAACCCAAATTAACCCTAGCCTCTAACACTAAACCTGACCCTAACCCTAACCCTAATTACCATAACCCTAAGCCCAACTAATTAACCCCAACCCCAACATCAACCTTCGGTCCGTTTTGAAACCCAAGTTATTGTCAAGAGTATTATCCAAAAGAAAAAAGATATCATACCAAGTTGTGAGTATTGTTTATTGGTTTTCGAATCGGCATATCAGTTAATACACTTAATTAGCGAATGTGTGAGTTATGCAAACTTCGAACGTGGAGCAAAAATGAAAAAGGGGTTTGATTGGATTCTTAAGAACTGATTGTACGTCAACTTCAGTGATTCTAACTCCAATATCACACTACCAACCAGGAAACAGCTGCAGTTATCTAAACTCCCAGCAGGTTCCAAAGTTAGCTTTAGCTTCCGCATACAATTTCTATGAGGTCGGCTTCAAAGCAGGTCAATCCCTCAGATATTCTACTGCCACGTGGCGCCACCTCATTGGTGCAGGGCAGCAGTTGGAGCTTCCATATGATAACCCTATCCCTCTCCCGATCGGGCTTTCCTCCTCCACGTGTCACCTCGCCATGCTCTCTTCACGCACAATAAGAATTGTTTTCAAGAAAAAAACAACCCCAACCCTAATTCCGAACCCTAACCCCAACCCCAACCCCAATTCCGAACCCCAACCCTAACCCCAACCCCAACCGCAACAGAACCCCAATCCCAACCCCAACCCCAACCCCAACCGATCCCTAACCCTAACCCTAAACTTAACCCTAACCTAAACTAACCCGATGCCTAACCCTAACCCTCACCCGTATCCGAACCCTGCCCTGAACCTAACATCATCAAAAGAGAGAAATAAAAGCATTAAATTAGAAGTAAAAATTGGAGATTTACTAACCTGTTGGGCAGTGGAGGAGACGACGGAGGAGGCGACAAGGAAGTCGACGAGGCTCGGGATCGAGGCGTTGGAGGAAGTCGACGAGGATGTTATGAGGAGACGACGGAGGAGGCGATGAGGAAGTCGACGAGGCTCGGGATCGAGGCGCGGGAGGAAATCGATCGCGAGGCGCTGGAGAAGATGATAAAGATCTTTTGGGAACGGAGGGCTTTTCTGTGCCTTTTTTTAATTATTAATTAACCCATATACATGTTCCTACGGACATACCCGTAGGTTCTTTGTTTGCAGCTCCGTAGGGCCAAACATCAAATTACGATTAAATATTTTTAAATTAAAACGTAGAGAACCGTAGGGCCAAGTATAGAGACCTACGGATTCCTTTATCCGTAGGGGCAACCTCATATTGTAGTAGTGTAAGTATTTTGTATTTTGCATTGGAATAATACTAATGTCGTCCCGCAAACATTAGATAGAAGACTTACAATATTCGGATTTGCGATGAAGGTCTTCCTATTGAACTTCTGGATGCTTGGGATCTTCTATGCCGTTGGATGATCGATCGGGGAGTTGCAGCCACACAGTAAACAATGGAAACTCTCTAATTCATGTGGATAGCTAGCAAACTGGAGATGAAACAGAGAACTCTGAACCTAGTTTTGGAGGAGAGGAGGAGTCGATGACTGTGTGTGCCAACCCTCTCAATTGGTCATGAATATATAACTATGGCTGATCCAAACGGACGGTGAAGTGATTCCTGAACCTGCTAGGGTATGGCTTCCATTGTGCTAGGTTCAATTTGAGATATGTAACTTAAATATATCTATATTTTATTACTTTAATACCTTAATAATTAAATTATCTTAAAATATTTGAGAAGTTGCATGGGTTTTAAAATATTTTTAGAATTTTTCTTGCCATGTGCCGTTTTGAGTTTTGTTGAACATAGGTTTTCAGATTTCTTTTTAATAACTTTTGAGGTTTTTGTTTGCCGCAATAATTTCCTTGAATATTTTTTGTTTAAAGTTATTTAGAAGGCTTTTATGATAATTGATTTTATAGGATTTTATTGTCAAAAGAGTAGATGACATGCATTGTCATGCTGCGGGTGGACCTTGAAGCATCTTCTTATGCTATTTCTCGCTTTCCGCTTTTGGATCACACGCTTTTCTTTCTTTTCCTTGTGATTCTATGGATCGATGATATGAACCATCTTAAATCAAAATTCTCTTAATTTTCAGAAAAAATGTTTTTAGAAAAATCATAACCAAATTTCACATCTTCTTCAATATTTTAGTGGAAAAAATTAATAACAATATTTAAAAACAAAGTTGAAAAAAATTCTTTTACATCTTATATATCTATCTTATTGCAAAAGAAAGAGGGTCTTTAAATTGAAGTTTTCAATTTGATTCTCGGGGTGACACAGAGACAAGAAAGACTCTTATAATCTTTAGAAAAGTCGTTTTAGGAGCCATTACCAACTTTTCATATATTGTCAAATATTTAGAGATAATGAATCAATAGAGCAATTTAATAAGGAAATTTAATAAATTCTTTTACATCTGATCTCTACTATTTTAATGCAAAAGAAAGGCAGTCTTCAAATTGTTGATATTTTCAATATGGTTCTTGGGAATTTTTAGAAAAAACATAACTAATTATTCAAATTTGTAGATAAATTACTAACGATATACAGTAACAGAATTAAAAAAAATTCTTTTACATTTTATATATCTTTATTTACTATTTTATTGCAAACCAAAGAAGGTCTTCAAATTAATTCTCAGGATGAAACACCATGATAAAATTTATCATAGTTTATACAAAATTTGTTGAAAATACTGTAACTAAGTTTTCAAATCTTCTCAAGGCATTCTTGGGTATACTTGATTATATATTTTCCTATTTTGTATCTTTTTAGTTGATTAAGGTGTGTTGCATATGCCACATGCAAATACTATATACATGCATGGCACATGCTAAATAATGGTTTTAGATA
This sequence comes from Agapanthus africanus, assembly GCA_030015575.1. Classification (NCBI taxonomy): domain Eukaryota; kingdom Viridiplantae; phylum Streptophyta; class Magnoliopsida; order Asparagales; family Amaryllidaceae; genus Agapanthus; species Agapanthus africanus. The sequence continues at coordinate 672,653,611 of JASDDO010000022.1, read as the reverse complement.
AAGTAAATTAATAAAATTATTTCATAAAGATTTAAATAAAAAAAATCCATTTTATATTAGCTTAATTACGATGCATCTCACATGTCAGACAATAATTCAAAATAACCCTAGAATTTACGCTATGGTGGAATTGTTTTATAATTTTTATTTACTAATGGTGGAATTGTATTATAACTTTATTTAAAACTTTAGGGTTCGCAACGGTGTTTCATAAATTTATCCAAACTTAACTTCAAAATCCTAACTATAGCATGTCTGTCTCTCATTTTGAAATTTAGAAAACTCTGGTTATCTGAACTCCAAAATCGAGATAACTGGAATTTTCCAAACTCTAATCTGGCCCGAGTTTTCTAAACTCTAACAAAAAAGAAGAAAACAAACGTTTTGGAGTTTAGAGAACTCCAAAACAAAACTTTGGAGTTTAGATAGCTCCATTGTCAAAAACCTCATTAAAATCAAAATTTAAAGTGGAAGTAGGTACTTTCAAATTAGAGTTTGCATCCTTTCTATCTCCATTTAAAAATAAACTCCAATTATCCTAACTCTATGCCCTAACAGGGCTAGCATGTTTGGTTTTGTAGTTATCTAAACTCTAAAATCATGTTTTTGGAGTCCATCTAAAAACTCCAAAATGGTTGTTTTGTTTCTTCTTTATAAATTTTAGAGTTTATAGAATTTTGGTTGGATTGAAGTTCCGTAAACTACGGTTATCTCAATAGTGGAGTTCAGATAACCGTACGGTTGTGTCTATTCAACTCTATAAATTAAATCAACCCAAGATGCTCAAGTGCCTCATCAAAGACAATAATAAATAAATGTTATAAGCCTGCTAGAAATCAGGCCCACTTGGCTCATAACCCACTTTATTCAAGATATTATTTAAATATTGGGAATTATTATAAAGACTTGGGCATTCGTCTCTCCATCCGATGTGGGACTATTTCCCACATACAAATACTACCAATAGATTCAAACTACCAACAATCCCCCACTAGTTTGTATATATTGGTTGCAACCACATCTCTCTCGTGACAAATATTATGCATAAAGAAAAGTATCTCTCGATTTAAACCTTCCATTAGTGTATATATATCAATCGTCTAAAAAGTTATTGGTGTCCGCAGATTAAACCAAAACTTTTATTATTAGTATTTGAAATACAACACACACAATATGCATCTTATTTTCTAAGAGATTTATAACTGCTTTAGCACTATTACAAGATAATACTTCATATCTCTTGTTGAAACGGCACCACTTCTATGCTAATATAGGTGGAGTTTCCTTTATTATATTCCTGTTACTGTGGATATTTAAAAATTAAATAACTCCATTGAGAGCTTTCGCTCATCCTCTTTATCGTAACAGACAGCACTAAATACTTCTTTATATAAGAATGAGACTTCTAGTGCAATACAGGCACATGACAGTAACTTGTTATTACCAATTGAACTATTAAAATTAGTTTTTACTAATTAAAGTTGGGTTACCATTATTGTAGCCAAATTGTAAATGTTTAAGTCTCATTCCGATTCACGTATTATTTACCAAATCTTTAGATCATGCCTTGGTAAAGGGGTCTGCTAAATTCTTTGCAGATCTCAAATAAACTATGGTAATTATTCCATTAGTAATTAAATCTTGAACATATTCATGCCTTAAACTAACGTGTCTAGATTTACCATTATAAACATTATTATAAGCTCTAGACATAGTCGCCTCACTATAGCAATGTAAGGAAATAGATGGCATTGGTTATGGCCACAACTCTATATCCAATAATAAATTTCTCAGCCATTCCGCTTCCTTGCCGGCAGCAGCCAAAGCGACAAATTCAGATTCCATTATTGAATGTGTGATGCAGGTTTGTTTCTTAGAGGCCCAACTAATGGCACCGCCTCCAATTGTAAATACCCAACCTGTTGTGAATTTATTACCACTTGCACTTGTGATCCAACTTGCATCTGAATAACCTTCTAGTACTGCAGGATAATTGGAATAAAATAGACCAAACTCTTTTGTTCTTTTTAAATACCCAAGAATTCTACTGATGGCCTTCCAATGATTAGTACTGGGTTTACTGGTGTATCGTGACAATTTGCATACTGCAAAAGCTATATCAGGCCTTATACAATGCATCGCACACATAAGACTTCCAATAGCGCTAGCATATTCTAATTGTGCAATTACATTGTCACAGTTCTCATTTAATTTCATACTCGGATCATACGGAGTAACACTTTCTTTAATATTAAGATGTTGGAATTTATTTATAATTTCTCAATTTAATGAGATTGATTTAGCACAAACCCTCCACTATATTTTTTCACCTTTATTCCTAAAATAATATCTACTTCATTCAAATCTTTCATTTTGAATACTGAATTTAAATACTTTTTTGTTTCATTTATTCCAATCATGTTTGTACCAAATATCAACATGTCGTCTACATAGAGACATATGATTACCCCATAATTCTGATTGAATTTGGAATATATACATTTATCCGCACTATTATACTTAAAACCATTTAATATTATTGTTTTATCAAATTTCCCATGCCATTGTTTAGGTGTCTGTTTTAAATCATATAGCGACTTAGTTAATTTACAAACTTTGTTCTCATTTCCAGAAAGTATGAAACTTTCGGGTTGTTCCATGTATACTTTCTCATTTAATTCGCCATTTAAAAAGGTTGTTTTTACATCCATTTGATGCACATATAAATTATATATTGAAACCAAAGCTATAAGAACTCTAATGGATGTTATTCTACCCACAGATGCATAAGTATCAAAATAATCCATGCTCTTCTTTTGTGTGAATCTTTTAACCACTAATCTTGCCTTGAAAGTTTGTATAGAGCCATCTGTATTTTGTTTTCTTCTAAATACCCATTTACACTTTATAGGCTTAGATCCTTGAGGTAAGTCAACCAATATCTAAGTATTGTTAGACATTATTGAGTCCATTTCGTCAGCAATAGCCTCTTTCCAAAATGCAGTATCTCTTGATGACATTGCTTCACTAAATGTTTTAGGATTATTTTCTATATTAAGTAGAATAGGTACTTTGTTAAGCACTTTGGTTCTATCTCCTTCAACGAGAAAGACTATTGAACGCGAATCAATAAAATCAAGACCAAAAGATTTTTCTTTCCTGATTCTTTGACTTTTTCTTGGTTCAATATTTTCATTAATTTCTCTTCTTTTCTCATTGGTAATTTTCTTAGAAATTGCTGCATTTTCTTTATTATACAAATTAGAATCAATATTGTCATGCATAAATTTATTTTCAAAAAATTCAATATGTATCGATTCAATTATGATATTTGATTCTAAATTTAGAAGTCGATATGCTTTAGAATTCTGTGCATATCCAACAAATATGCCTCTAATGCCTCTCGGCCCTAATTTAGATTTATATGGATCGGTCACTTTATAATATGCTATGCACCCCCACACTTTAATATAGTTTAAATTGGGTTTTCTACCATTCCAAATTTCATATGGTGAAACATGAGTTTTCTTGGATGGTATTCTATTATGAATATAACATGCTGTTAAAAGTGCATCACCCCAAACATTAAAAGGTAATTTAGCATTTAAAAGCATAGCATTTACCATTTCAACTAAGGTCATATTTTTCCTTTCAGCTAATCCATTGTGTTGAGGCGTATAAGGTGCAGTACTTTGATGAATAATACCATTCATTTCGCAGAATTGAGAAAAAGAATCAGAAAAATATTCCCTCCCCCCTCTATCACTTCTAAGGATTTTAATCCTTTTATCTTTCTGATTTTCTACAGCTGACTTATATTCTTTAAATTTCACAAATGCTTCATCTTTTGTTCTTAATAAATATTCATATGTAAAACGAGAATGATCATCAGTAAAAGTTATAAAATATCTTTTTCCTCTAGTTAATTGACCATTTAATTCACAAATATCAGAATGAATAAGTTTTAATAAATTAGCATCTCTTTCGATTTTAGGGAAATGTTTTTTAGTCATTTTTGCTTCTACGCAAATATCACATTTATCATTATGATCATTCTGACATGCAATGTAATCATGTTTAGACATATACTTTAAAGAGCGAAAATTTAAATGACATAATCTAGCATGCCATAAAGAAAAAGAATATTCAACAATATAAGCAAACACACAATTTATTTCATTAATACTGAGTTTGAACATGCCATCACAGAAATATCCCTTTCCTATAAATATACCATTTTTCGATATTACAAATTTGTCAGACTCTAGAACAATTTTAAATCCTTTCTTGCACAACAGATTTGCAGATACAAGATTTTTCCTCAAATCAAGAACATGAAATATATTAAGCAGAGTAAGTTTCTGTCCAGAAGTAAACTTCAATTCAACACTTCCTTTACCGAGCACTTTGGCCGAAACATGGTATCTCATCAACACGTCTTCAGGTTCTTTCTGATCCGTGTAGCTTTTAAACATTGCTTTGTTATTGCATACATGGATGGTTGCGCCAGAATCCAGCCACCAATCTGAAGTTCTAGTTACCGCAGCCATATGCAATTCCGTAATCATGCCTATCTGCATGTCAGAAACCATAGCAACAAGTTCTTTGACTTCATTTTTTATTAGATTTGCCTTGTTGCTATTTTCTGATCCGAAACCAAGTTTTTTTTCCGGTATTTCTGAATTTGCAATTTTTAAGATAGTGGTCTTTCTTTCCACAGTCATAACAAGGTCATTTTTTCTTTGCAAAATTAGATTTCTTAAAATCATTTCCCTTCTTCTGGACTTTGAAATTGTTCTGAAATTTTCTATAACCATTTTCACTGACATGATTCACTTTAGAGTTAGATTTAGAGCTAAGAAAAATCATGTCACGTGCACGGTTCTCTGCATCAATGTGTAGATGAGTCTGAAATTGCTCTATGGTAAAATTTTCAGGAGAGTGCAGAATTTTCTTTCTGTATTCATTCTAAGTAGGAGGAAGTTTAGATAGAATCGCTCCAACTTGAAACGAATCAGAGACTTTAATCTCAAGTTCGCTCAGTTTAGAGACGAGAATTTGTAATTCATACACTTGATCCATGATTGGCATGTCATCAGTCATCTTAAATTCAAAATATTTAAGCGCTAGAAATTTATCCGTACCTCTCTTCTCATTTCTGTAATTTGTTTCAAGGACGCTCCAGATTTCCTTTGGTGTCTTCATATTTCTGTAAAGACCATACAGATGATCGGTGAGGGAATTGAGAATGTACCCGCGACAAACTAATTCATCTTCTTCACGTTTGTTTTTCTCTGTTCTGGCACCCTCGGCATCATTTGAAGTTGAGGCTGAATCTGGAATTGCCGGCAAGTTCGGATCGAGCACGTAAAATATCTTCAAGGCGGTCAACAAGAACACCATCTTATCTTTCCATCTAGTGTAATTGCTCCCATCGAATCGATCCAGTTTGATAACATTTTGGTTCTGGAAATGAACCTTGACACTTGAGTTTAATTCTGTCTCCATGAATATCACCTTTCGATTGTTGGAGTTTTAGTTTGGTTAAGACAGAATTAAAAGCTTTGAGGCGTGTATAATACACTTTCCGAAAGGTGATACGTTTGAACGGTTGTTACTGTTTAGAGTTGAACAGACACAACCGTTTAAACGGTTGTGACTATTCAGACATCTTTGAATTTGAAATTCAAAATGTCAAACTCTGTTATTAAGTCAACCCAAGATACCCCAAGTGCCTCATCCAAGACAATAATAAATAAATATTAAGTGCCTCATCAAAGACAATAATAAATAAATGTTATAAGCCTGCTATAAATTAGGCCCACTTGGCTCATAACCCACTTTATTCAAAATATTACTTAAATATTGGGAATTGTTATAAAGACTTGGGCATTCGTCTCTCCATCCGATGTGGGACTATTTCCCACGTACAAATGCTACCAGTAGATTCAAACTACCAATATTTTCTAAACTCCAACTCACATGGCATAGTGAAGATTTTAGAGTTAAATTTAGAAAAACTTTATAAAACTAGTCTGGATATCTAAACTCAAATTCATTCCCAGACAAAGCCTAAATGTTAACGGTTAATAAAAGGAAGCAAAAGTGCATGTTATTTAGAGTGGTTTTTGCCAACCAAGAAAAGTCGGCGGAGTATCCTCCATAAAAAGAAGAGGGGACCTCAAATTGAATTTGTCAATTTGATTTTCATACTAACATGTTAAGAAAACTCCTTATGATTTTGAGAAAAGCTTATTTCATGGAAAAAAGACCATCTGGTTTACTTGAGTTTTTCAAAACTATTCTATACTTCAAACTCATATGATAACCCTCTCAACTCTCAGTTTCTTGTATCAAAACCTCCTGTGATTTAATTTGTAAAGTATTTCGGCGATTAACGGGTCATGTGACTCCACATTTTAACCGATTCTTGTAGTTTTATACTAAATTATCCCTCCTAATATCATTATATTATATCAACTCTTTTTTCTTGAAATTTCGATCCAATTTCAAATTGAGTCTTTTTCTTCAAATCTTCAAATCCAAAATCCAAAGCCTTGTTCTCCAAATTATACCCATTAAAGGGCATTAAAAGTATGATTTAGACCTTTCTTTCAAAAAAAAAAAAGAATATGTTTATACCAAGGCATTCAGGGGATCCGTAATTTTATTAAAATAAGATGGTGATTTATACCTAAACTAAACATGATGACAGGAAAAATCAAAGAAAGAATAATTATCAAACTTTTTTTTATTATCATTACTCGCTACCATTGATTGTTTACTTGCTGCAAGGCACAGAGTCTGATTCATCACAGAATACATGGATGATAAGCTAAAATAGAACTAATCATTAACTGAGAAATTCATCACAAAAATTGAAAATCAGTTAAAAATTCTAACTCGTTTGTTCTTACTGGATTAACTCACTAATTGCAAACTGAAAACATAAATTCTTGAATTTTTTTTTGTACATATACAGCACTAAAAAATTGGGTATTTTGAAAGAAAAAACACACACTAAAAAAACAACCCCGAAAGATTATAAATTAACTAAATAGGACCCTGTAGATAACATCTGTATTAAAACCGTTAAAAGCAGTCTACTTTTAGTCCTCTGTCCAAAGCTCATTTCTTTGATGTCTGCAAAAAAGAAGAAATATTAATCTTTGCATTAAATACCAACAAATAACTAGATGAAACAAACATATATATTAGCAAATATTGCATTGATAACTCAATTGTATTTGCATTAAAGCAACAATGATTTCTACAACAATAATTTCATCAATTGGATCATTCAAAATAACAAAAACCATCAAATTTTATCAATCGATAGCATACAAATCATTCAAGATTATAGAAGAACCCACCTTTCTCTCAATTCCGAAAACAACCCCTCTAAATACAAATAACCACATCCAAAATCAAATAAAGGACGCACCTTTCTCCAAATTTCGAGATCAAATTCTCCAAAACCAAAAACTCACATCCGGAATCATACAAAAAAAAAACCGGAAGCAAGCAAAGTCCTTGAAAGGGATGCAGGATGCCTTAGCATCCAAGATCTTGATGTCGTTAATGGTGTAGAGCTCGTAGTCGAAACCGTCTTGGATGGAGAAAAGAAGACTTTGAGATAAACAGTTTTTGTATGGAATCCTTAAGAAAGACAAAATTTTGGTGATGAATGGATGATTTTGGAGGCCAGGGGCAATTCATGAGACATTTAACATATCCCAGCTAACCGTGGAAATTCCTAACTTAGGGTCCAAGACGGGTTATTGTAACAGATGGTCATGTTTAGTTAACAGTAAATCTTTAGAGGTGGTTTTTAAATTTTTTGATCTTTGTTGAGGGTGTTTTCTCAAAATACCCAATCTTTGAGGGTTGTATACAGAAAAAACACATTCTTTAAACACTATCATGGTGATTAAGCATGTATATATCTAGCTTGGCTTGACTTGGCATGAACCAACACCGAAGATTGTTGATTTCTTGGAATCGTAAACAACGCCTCGGACTGAAACTGAAGTAGATCGAGCACCGGAAGCTTTGAAGCAATTGACAATAATGAGAGCCATGTTCTTTTTGTATCAATTAAGCACCATGCATTGTTTGAAGACAACACCAAAACGGATGCTATATATCGAAAAGAGAGAGTCTCTTGATCAGTATATTCTCCATGAGTATTTCTTGTGGGAGATCCAGCCATGGAACGGAGGTCCTCTTTGATGGACGACGACCGCGGCGACCACTTGATGCTTTTCTAGCCATTGATGTAGGGGTACTTAATGCTAGAGTAGTTAATGTATGTGTCCTTACACATTCAATACAATCATTGTAATATTTATTAAATATTAATATGATTTTATAGTTGCACTAACTTTGTCATATGTATTTATAATTGTTATAATATCCCCAGAAATCATATTGTTGGATCATGCACCGTGATGTGTCACTTGCATGGAGACGTGGTCTAAATGAGTACTTAGCCTATAACTAGCATGAGATTACTAGCTTTATAACACGTTGTCATGCAAGACACCGACATGTTAGATGTGGTGATGCGTCTCAGTCATCAAGAATGGAGATTCTTCATGTGTGTGTCATGACCACGTATTGTGATATATATGATACATGACCACGTTTGAATTCTCTACCTATGAGATAGAGAATTTAAACAGTTACATAATCCCTTTGACTTGATCGCATTGTTGTTTTTGATCTGTCATTTAGTAAGTTTTGATATGATGGTACTTCTTGTCGTCTGACAGGAATAACAAACCTGAAATATTAGGCTGCTTAAATATATTTAGGAGGACAATGGATGTCTAGATAGAATCTGACATTCTCATGTTGATGACACTAAGTTTACTGTTCATTCCGTCAACTTTTAACGGCATAACATCGGGTTTTCTTTAAAATATCTCAACCACTCTTCTATTTTGGAAATATTCAATGTTTTTCCAAAATTGAAATTAAAGTTTATGCTTCTGCTGCATCTTTCTCAAAATCGATCATGAAATCAGAAGTATTTTCAACATCCTTCTCTTTCTATGAAGAAATTGAATGTTTCTGCACTCTTACTTGTTGTCTTCGGGTAAATGGTAAACATAAAGTCTATGAAGAAAAATTAAAGCTAAAGTTAACGGGGTTTTTTTCTGACGGAAATCGTAAAAGGGTAAAATGATATATTTTATTAGTTTTGGAAGGTGAAAAGTAAATGCCAAATTTTGGAGGGTTAGAAAGGAATTTGCTATGTTTTGGAGGGGTAAAAAACCCCATAATTTTTTTACTTATGATATAAAACCATAAAATAATAAATTGATATTTTGAGAAAACGGTCAAACCAAACCAAGAATCTAATTTCCTAACTCTATTGATTGATAAACCTGCCAAGTCCATGCAACCATAAGAGAAAAAAGATGGGCACCAAGTTAGATAATGTATTTGATATTTTGCATATATTAAACTAAAATCATATTACTGAAGAAATAAAAAGATCCAAACTAACCAAGAATTTATTAATGAAGTTTGATCTGCATTTGATCAAATCTTACAAATTCTAGAGCAAAAAGACATATGAAAGAATATACTAAATAGAAAATGGATAGAAACAAGTGGCTTGGAGCACCCCATTAGTGAGGCTTGGAATATCCCATTGGGATATCCGTGATCGTGATCGATCCTTGGTCTTCCGCTTATGAAGGGATGGCTAATTTATTCCATTTTTTATCTCAAAAAAAAGAAAGATAGAAAAGTACTTTATTATATTATTCAAGGAGAAACAGGAAGAAAATATATATTTAAATATGCAAGTGATTAAAACCATTACCGTGAATGGAAATAAAATGTATTTATAGAGCAATATTATGACTGCCTTCTTATTTTAATAAAATCAAAATCAAATCTTGGATCCAAAAGATGCTTCTAAATTTAAGAACTTTATTTTTCTAAACAGGTTAGAAATCAGATCACTTTCATATCTTTGAATAAGCGGTTTTCAATATTTGATTATGTTATCACATTTCTGCCATTGTATTATTAAATGTTTTATGATAATATCTCTATTATTATAATTAGGACATAAAAATAAAAACAAAAACTGAGCATGTGGAATTTTTTCATTTCTTTCCATAAAAAGTCAATAAAATTAGAGCTTTTCGTCATTTCTTTATTAATTTTAGAAATATGTCTCTCTCCCTATGTTTATCTCTCTCTTATTTATAATAGAGAATTTATACATGACCTCCTTAAATCTTTTTTTTTCACATACCTTGTACCTTTTTGTAACGATCATATCCCAAATAAAATTTGTTTGTTTTAGTTTGCTATTTTAAATTGTTGTTTCTGAAAAAAGAAAAAAAAAACCCTCAAGTATTGGCCAAGGGTTTTGCCAGTTTTTTAAAAAGGAAAAATAATAAAGGGGGAGTCCCAGGACCAACCGCCAACGAAAGCGTGCGTGTCGCGACGCGGCGGCATGCGTGTCATGCGGAGGCGACATGAGCGGGGAGAAATTATTCGGTGTACCGGGTGTAATACACCCTGGCAGGAGACGAGAGAATGGAGAGCTTCAGACAGTTTTGGGCAGCGTGTGAGGCCCACAATTCTATTTATTCTCTTTTTTGCCCGGATGTATATGGCCGGTATATGGAATAATTTTTCATGAGCAGGAGCACGGGTGCATGTTCGGGTTGGATACGCGAGTTTGGGACCAAATTCGACCCTGCTAAGCTCAGTGTGTGTTTTCCCTCAAAAATTCTTAAAACATTAGACAGTTGTACTAAGGCTTGGAAATTTTTTTAGAGCAAGGGCAGTTGTGGGGTGGGTGATGATGCTCGATATCGGTGATCTTCCAGATCAGGACACGTGGCAGATGACGTGTCCCAGGGCTCACAAGAAAGGACCTACTGTGGCCGACCAGACCACTCCTATTCCCATCCTACAAGCAAACGCTGGCTCACCTCCGAGCCCCAGCACAATTGGCCTCCTCGGCCTTACAGCTCGTCTCCGAGCTATCACAGGCCCGAGCCTCCTCGGCCCTCTCAGCTCGCTTCCGGGCTCGAGCAGAACCAAGATACCTCGGCTCTCCCGCTCCTCCGCGAGCTCTCCCACCGAGGTCATCTTCCTCGGTCTCATCGACCGACCGACAGCACCGCTCGCAGGCGTAACCGCCATCCCGCGAATATCGCCATGCGTGAGATCTCCGCCGGCCACATCCCATGTTCTATGCCACCACGATCCCCCATTAACGAGCCTGTCTCGCCATTAATGGGTGGTCCTGCTCATCACGCGGGCGTGACGTCGGGAGCGTAATAGCCGGCGTGATTCTCGCGCCTGCCTTGCCTGCTGCCACCGCTATATAAACCCCCTCTTCAGACGGTTCAAGTAAACCATTTTGACTCCACTAAGCCGTTACTCTGCTCGGATCTCTAGTCTAACTTGACCGTCGGAGGGTCCTCGGTGGTATAACCATCCCGGGACTTTCTTACAGGTAGCTCGGCGACCACAACCTCAAACCCATTGAGATCCACATGCTTCAGAAGCGACAGCTTCCAGATCCAATCTCAGCCACCCATCGCCGCCATCAGCAGATCAACGGAAGGTAACATCTTGGCGCGATCCAGGTCGCGTCAGCTGGCGCCGTCTGTGGGAACTCCTTGGTTCCACAAAAATAAAAGTTCACTTTCTGATCTCAACCCAATGGCGAGCGATCATCACGACGATCCAAGCACCAGCCACCGCCTCCCCCTCAATTGAGGTGCGGACGAACCCTCTCCGCCGAATGCCATCAACGCCCTCGCCAGCCGCATAGACCGACTCGCGTCTGTTGTGGAGGCGCTGATCCGCGTCCAAACGGCGGGGCAAGATCACCAAGTCGTCGCTCCCCCGCCTCGGGGCCAGGACCCCTACAGGGGGAGAGAAGGCTCCGTCCGCGTCGGCACCGCCGACCACCGCCTCGCTACCTCCCACGGCAGCGGATCTCCCGGGCCGATACGTTCTGAGACCCGCTGGGCGCTCCACAGTTTGACGCCAAGGTCCGTCGCCAGAGCACCTCGCCCCGAGGTCCTCCGCGCACCTGTCCCTCCCGAGGAGATGTCTGTCAGCTCGCCTGTTACCAGGCATGACCGACACCCCCTCCCTCGACGGAGGCGCGCGGACGGGACTCGCCGCGGCGGCTCGAAGGCCACCTCACCGGGGGATCTAAGGAATCTCATTGAGAGGAACCGGAGCCACGGCCGGACGCAGGCCTCCAACAGCAAAGGCCTGGGATCAGAATGCGTCGAGTCGTCGGGGTACCACGGCCGACTCGACGCCCTCGAGAAGAAGATCGAGGGTATGCATCGGGAAGGTCACCGTTCAAGCGACGGGGCTAAGTATGCCGCCGACTCGCTCACCAAACCGTTCACCGAGGAGCTGCTCGCCGTCCACGTCTCCTCCCGCAACAAGCCCCCAAAGGTTTCCCTCTTCGACGACAAATCTGACCCGAAGGACCACTTGGATGCATTCACCGCGGGAATGAGCTTCCAAGACAACTCCGACGCCGCCTAGAGACTGGTTCCGAGGACTCGAACCGCGCTCGATCTCAACCTTCGACGAGTTGGCCACACAATTCCTCGGCCTCTTCGTCGGGAACAGGTGACAGAAACGCACAGTTGACCATCTCTTCACGATCAAGAGCGGGGACAAGGAGACGTTCAAAGCATACGTCATCCGTTTCTACAACGCCCTTCTCGAGGTCCCAGAGCGGGACGAGACGGTCATCACGGCTCTAAGGTCTGGTCTTAGGCACAAGGAGTGGTTTCGCTCCTTTGCACTAGTGCAACCTAAGACCATGGCCGAGGTGAAGGCCTGGACCGAGCACGAGGTTCAACTCGAATCCGAGGTAAACGCAAATCTCCCCCGGGCAGAGCAAACTGACCAAAAGAAGATGGCAAGGGAAGAGAGAAGGGGACCTGAGCGGCAAAAACCCTACCTCCCAAAATTTCAGGAGTACACCCCGCTCAACGTCTCCCAGGCGGTGCTACTAGAGGAGACCAAGGGCGAGGGGTTCTTCAAGCTTCCTCCAGTCCCGCGAATGGCCTCAAAGCGAACCCGGGGCCCCTACTGCAGGTTCCACGGGTCGCTAGGCCACTCCACGTAGAGCTGCAAACAACTCCAAGACTATATTGAAGAGCTCATCCGTTAGGGGCACCTCACAGCGTACCTAAGGGACAAGCGGCAAGCAGACCGCGAGCAGGAGCAACGTCCCCCTCCCGCCGCGCTGACCATTGGCCAGATTATGGCAGTGTCAGTGGAGGATACGCCTGGTACCCACGAGGCTCGGTACCCTGTGCCGGGCATAGATGACAACAGACATCCGGGGGTTCAAGCTGAATGAATAAAAACATCTACTAGCATGTATTTTCTTTTCGGAGCAATGTACATCTTTCTTGAGGTCTTTTGTTTATATAATAAAGGGATCAATAAAGCATTGCAGAAAAGAAAAAGAATCTTATTCATTCAAAAGGTACTATAGGCTCCTCAGCCGTACATAAAAATATATATTACAATAGCGAGAGAATGGGGTACAGAGAGCACTGTTCGTGGTACTCTGAAGATATTTCCACCAGCCGAGCCCTCGCGGCGTTTAACCTCTCCCTTCGATGACCCCCGCTAGCGTCGGCATCGAGCCTCAAGTGGAAGCAGTCAAGGACGAGCGCCTCCGAGCGATTTAGCCGGCTCGCAGAGATCAGGCCGAAACGCCTCAGAGACCTCAGCTTGCCAACGACCTCCTCTTTCAGCTGCTCGGATAAGGGGTTGTAGAGCCCCGGCGACACCCTCCAGACTGAGTACATCAGCAGCTGAAGTAGGGAGGAGCGCCGGGGGAGCAATCGGCCGAAATGATCCTTGATCCGGCCTATCACCAACTGCACCGTGTCATCAGTACAGTACTGATCATAGATACACATCCTCGAAGCTTATGATCTCGGGGATGGTGAATGGGAAGTCCTCCATTCTTGCGTTTTGGGTGTGAGGAAAGGAGTCATCAACAATGCCTCCATTTTATAGCCCACAACGCCCCCGGAGTTCAACGGTCGCCCGCAACTGTGCCGCCACGCGGCAGACACCGCGCCGCTCGATGCAAAATCAAAACGACGCGACTCTGGCGCTTCGCCTCCTCCACGCGTTCGTGGCACGTGTCAATCACGACTGTCCATCTTCCCGAAGCCCTCATGAAGAGGCAGTCCAGCAGCTACCCTGCTCGGCTATCCCTGGCCGGTAGCTCGCCTACCCCATAACGCCAGGGATCTAAGCCCTCAAAAAGAGGCGACCGAGCAGCTTCACTGCTTGGTTCATCCTTGGCAGGCCTCCCACGGCCCCTCCAGCCCCAAGGATCAAAACCCTCACGAAGAGGCAACCCAGCAGCTACCCTGCTCGTCTATCCCTGGCCGGTAGCTCGCCTACCCTACAACGTCAGGGATCTAAGCCCTCACTAAGAGGCGACGGAGCAGCTTCACTACTTGGTTCATCCTTGGCAGGCCTCCCACGGCCCCTCCAGCGCCAAGGATCAAAGCCCTCATGAAGAGGCAGCCCAGCAACTACCCTGCTCGGCTATCCCTGGCCGGTAGCTCACCTACCCCCCAACGTCAGGGATCTAAGCCCTCACTAAGAGGCGACGGAGCAGCTTCACTGCTTGGTTCATCCTTGGCAGGCCTCCCACGGCCCTTCCAACGCCAAGGATCGAAGCCCTCACGAAGAGGCAGCCTAGCAGCTATCCTGCTCGGCTATCCCTGGCTGGTAGCTCGCCTACCCCACAACCCCAGGGATCTAAGTCCTTACTAAGAGACGACCGAGCATGTTCCCCTCCGAATAGCGGCCGAGACATAGGACGTCTTGTCTGAGATTCGGGGCAGATGCTAATTGGTGTTATCCGTCTACCTCTCCGAAGATGCCAAGTTGATTTATGGCACCGTATATCGAAGGTTTAAGCGGATGCGGCCGATGTAGCAGACTTCGTCAGATTCCCCCTCGTTGAGGGGTTTTTGATTGTGGGGACGCTCTTCCCTGCAGGCGTAAGCCCCTGCAGTTAATTACGCTACCGCATCGCGGTAACAACTTTCTCCTTCTCCAGCTGGTCACTTCGTGTCGTGGGTGTTTGTTTTGTTTGTGGTTGCCCGTGGATTGTATACGGAGACTAATTTATGTAGTCGCCCGTAGGACGTGGATTAATCCAAATCCATGTTTACTTAGATTTGGGTTTGTGGTTTTGGTTTGAGGATACGTTAGCCATATTTGAGACTAAGATTGACTCAAACGTTCGTTAAGGATACGTTAGTCCGATTTGAGACTAAGATCAACTTAACAGGATCGTTTAGATCCGATAAAAGAGCGTTTGGGCTCTAATTTTCCAGTTTAGGGACATGGTGGTCCATTGCATGTATGGTCGTCGGGACCCGTCACCTCTCTGATGACGTTGAAGGATTACAACGACAGGTGTCAGAGGAGTTCAGAGATGTACCCTTGAACCAAAGCTGATTGGGGGGATTCATAGTCCAATTTGGGACTAAAGTCTGTTTGAAGGTTTAAGGATACGTTAGCCATATTTGAGGCTAAGATCAACTTAAACGGTTGTTAAGGATACGTTAGTCCAGTTTGGGACTAAGATCAACTTAACGGGATCGTTTAGATCCGACAAAAGAGCGTTCGGGCTCTATTGTTCCAGTTTAGGGACATGGTGGTCCATTGCCAGTTTAGGGACATGGCGGTCCATCTCCAGTTTAGGGACGTGGTGGTCCATGTTCCAGTTTAGGGACGTGGTGGTCCATAGGTAGTTTAAGGACGCATAAGTCCATGGGTTTAAGGACCCCACAGTCCGTATTTTAGTTTAAGGACGCATAAGTCCATGGGTTTAAGGACCCCACAGTCCATATGGGTGTGTTTAAGGACGCATTAGTCCGTTAGTTTAAGGACGCATAAGTCCGCGGGTTTAAGGACCCCACAGTCCGTATCTTGGTTTAAGGACGCATAAGTCCATGAGTTTAAGGACCCCACAGTCCGTGTTGATGTGTGGTTGTCGGGACCCATCATCTCTCTGAAGACGTTGAAGGATTACAACGACAAATATCAGAGGAGTTCAGAGATGTACCCTTGAACCAATGAGTTGGTTGAAAAAGCAGATGTGCTCAGTTCAAGATGATTTGAGGACTTATGGCCAGTTTGGGCTAAGTCCAATTATGTTTGAAATATTGGCCCTTTGTTGGCTCATTGAAGGAGAGGCTTTGCCTCTAGAAACTTAGCCAATTGGGCTAAAGCTAGTGTTAAACACTAAAGACCAACAGTGTTGAACACTGGAATTATGATTAGCAAGTTTGTGTTTAACACTAAAAGATAATCAGTGTTAAACACTAGCAACGGGGCTTTCAAATTAGTGTTAAACACTAAAGCAAATCAGTGTTAAACACTGGTAATCAGAGATTTCAAATTAGTGTTAAACACTAAAGCAAATCAGTGTTAAACACTGGGAACAAAGTCTTCAGATTAGTGTTAAACACTAAGGAGAGAGGGGTCACGTGTGGACACGTGAGAGCGCCCTGATTTCCCTTATTTTATTCTGCAGATCAGTGTTTAACACTTTTAATTTCCTGGCCATCACGTGTGGGCACGTGATAAGCATCCATCCATTAGATATTAAAGGGATTTGTTAGGGGTCACGTGGGGACACGTGAGGGCGCCCTAAATGTGGAGCCAGATCTCTTTTATTTTACCCTCAAATCCGTGAATAAGTGTTAAACACTTTTCCTTTTTATTTCGAGCATCACGTGTTGACACGTGATGGGGATTTATGCGCTGACTGTTAAAACGTTTGCTAAGGGGTCACGTGGTAAACACGTGAGAGCGCCCAAAGCCTTCATTTCCATTGATCTTTCTTTCTGCGTTTTGGGAGTCACGTGGGAGCACGTGATGGCATCAAAAAGTGGGGCCAGATCCCCTTTATTTTGTTCTGCAAACAAGTGTTAAACACTTTTAATTTTCATAGCCATCACGTGTGGGCACGTGATGTATAATCATGCCCTGATTTATTAGAACATTTATTAGGGGTCACGTGGTAACACGTGAGAGCGCCCAGAATTGTTTCTGCCTTTGCTTTTGTTCCATATATAATGAGGGTCACGTGGGAACACGTGAGGCATTGCCTCAAAGCTTTCCTCTTCTCATTTTTGGGGGATCTGTTCAGGGGTCACGTGGGGCACGTGACCTTAGTCTTTTCATGCACAGGGATCTTTTAAGTCTCCTTATCTTTAAGAATTAAATTCTTATTTAGGATAAAACCCTGATCTCTTTTCAAAGGAATTAAATTCCCAGATATGTAAAAGAATTAAATTCTTGATTAGGGTTAAACCCTAGTTTTGTTTTAGGAGAATTAAATTCTCAAAACTCAATTCCCTTTCTAAGTTTAGGATCTGCATGGCAGAATCTCGACCCGATGAGAATTAAATTCTCAAGTTATGGGGAGATGTGCTCTGTGCAGATCTTCAACCAGAAGAAGAACTAAGTTCTTTTTTGTATAAGAGTAAAACTCTTGGATTTTGAGAATTAAATTCTCTGTTTGAAGTTTTGATTCCCTTTCTTTTCTCACCTAGGGTTTTCTTTGTTGAGAATTAAATTCTCCTTTCTTTTCCTTTTTTTTCTCTTGAGAATTAAATTCTCCTCCCTCTGTTTTTCTCTCAAAAAAGTAGATCCCCTCATTCTCTTCTTTTCTTGGCCCCTATTTATAGGAGAAGGAAGAGAATCAATTTGTTTAGCAAATCTCTCATTAAGAGATTTGATTTGTATGTTGAGAGATTTGATTTGCATTCATCATTAATCTGAGCCTTTAGATTGTTAAGTGAATTTTATTCACCATTGGATTTTAAATCCAAAGATATCCATTTGTTATCTCGGTCAGATTTAGGGGGGAAATCTTTCCAAGTCCAAGATCTTTCCATAAATTGGTGATATTTAATCACCCTTGGATCTTTAATCCAACGGTCCCCATAATCCTTTTCCATTTGGAAAGATTTAGAGACTTTTAGAATTTAATTCTATTAACTGTAGGGCTTTCGGAACCAGTCACGTGCTGACACGTGACCCTTGGTCACGTGTGAGCACGTGACCCCCAATTGAGTTCTTTAACGACCGCTTGTTTATGTTGTTGTTTTAACCATCACGTGTCAACACGTGACCATTGGTCACGTGTGAGCACGTGATACCTCGTTGAGGTACTTCCTGATTTTTAATCAGGGAACAGATTTTAGAATTTAATTCTATTCATTATTTTAGAGGCCTTAAGAGCCCATCACGTGTCTGCACGTGATCCATGGTCACGTGTGAGCACGTGATGCCCCATTGGGGTCTTTTCTGAGTTTTTCTTACATCTTCTAACTCCTCCAGCGGGTTCTTAAAGGTCCATCACGTGTGGACACGTGATGCCTCATAACTTTTGATCCCGGATGAATTATGAGGCCCATAATATATCAAATCGAAGGGTTTTTCGAGATGCTTCCAATACCATTAGAATTTAATAGTTCCTCCTTCGGGAACTTATCAAAATACATGCCAGAAGATATTGGTTCGCATTTCCTTAAGCGTATCGCTTCCATTTGATACCTTGGACTCTTCTGCGCAGAAATTTTCGGCGGGAACAAATGCCCCCCACTACTTTGCCCACGTAAGTATATACGTGGGTGAAGTAGTGCAAAGTAATGCATAGCGTATGACCAGTTTCGGGTTGGTATATTACTTTCAGAATCTTGATCTGAGAAGATAACGAGCGGACACAAGCGTCGTCATTTATCATTGACTCAAATCTCGACTCTTAAGAGATATAGTTCCAAATCCTTAACTCCATGAGCCGCACCCTTCTATTTCTTTACGTCTTACTCTGGCGTGGAGTAGTTTATACGCTTATGAGTAAGTTCTCTATTTCAGTGGCATGTAGCTTTGGAAAGTGTGGCTCATAGATGGTCCATCTTGACCTCTTTGCAGGGCAGTGATGGCTTAGGAGACAGGGTTAGGATCTGCCACCTAAGACTTTTCAACTTTATGAGCCGTGAGGGTCTCATAAAGACTTTTCTCCCTACGGATCGAGAGGATCTCGTAGGTGTATTTTCTCCTTAGGAGTCGTAAGGATTCCTAAGTGTGTTTCTCTTATAAGTCGTAAGGATCTTGTAAGAGAATTTTTCCCTCTTACGAGTCGAGAGGACCCGTAAGCGGTTGTTCCCCTCCTTGTCGAAATTCGACTTCGGAGAGTGAGACCCGTGGATAGTATGCAAGAGACCATTTTGGGCCGACTTGCAGGATCCCAGTGCTTAGGAAACAGGTTTTTTAATCCCTACTGCCTAAGGCTTTATCTCACGAGTCGAGACGAATCGAGAAGTTCTCGCAAAGACATCAATTTCCTCACGAGTCGAAACGAATCGAGCAGATCTCGCAAGAATATCCTAACGTCACAGTTAACCTCTGCTCTTTACGACAGAAGTCCGTTAGGGTCTGTGGTACTTAGGGTTTTGGCCGTCGTACCGTCGCATGAGCTGATGTATTCCTCGATAGGCAATCGTGCTGTTCGAGTAGCCCTGCGACTGCTGTATCTCTGATCCCTTCGGGGGCTGGACAAGACGTCTTCAAGCAATCCTCCTTGGCAGTTTGACCGTCGGAAGAGCAAGCGCTAGGAATTTGCCATGCCGCTTTTTACTTGAGGTTGGGCTCATTTTGGAGAGCCCCGATGAGTCATAACCACTCCGCGCTGGTGTGGGATGATCTCCGATAGTCTTTCAGGCTTTATATGACTTGCCGTTAAGACCCTGAAGCTAGGAATTTGGCCTTTGCTTCGTTTGCTGGCATTGCGTCCTCTGTATCGAGACGAATGTCGTGGTTGTCTCTAGGTTGCTGATGAACCGTCGAGATTTGGAACTAGGGATTTTGCCGTGGCTCCTTTTGGTGATGTTGCATCTGCTGTATCGAGATGAACGTCGAGGTGGTGACCACTCCATGTGGGATGATCTCCGGTGGTCTTTCAGGCTTTATATGACTTGCCGTTAAGACCCTGAAGCTAGGAATTTGGCATTCGCTTCATTTGCTGGCATCGCGTCCTCTGTATCGAGACGAATGTCGCGGTTGTCTCTAGGTTGCTGGTGAACCGTCGAGGTTTGGAGCTAGGGATTTTGCCGTGGCTCCTTTTGGTGATGTTGCGTCTGCTGTATCGAGACGAACGTCGAGGTGGTGACCACTCCATGTGGGATGATCTCCGGTGGTCTTTCAGGATTTATATGACTTGCCGTTAAGACCTTGAAGCTAGGAATTTGGCCTTCGCTTCGTTTTCTGGCATTGCGTCCTCTGTATCGAGACGAATGTCGCGGTGGTGATCACTCCATGTTGATGCGAGGACCAGGATCCGCTCTAGACGTTTCCCACGGGGTCGAAGATTGACGTTATCCGCGTTCCACGTGACCAGGAATTTTGCTCTAGATGCTTCACACGGGTTCACTGCCGCGTTAGGCGAGGACTAGGCTCCGCTCTGGATGCTTCACACGGGTTCACTGCCGTGCTCTGCGAGGACCAGGATCCGCTCTGGACGTTTCCCACGGGGTCGAAGAGTGACGTTATCCGCGTTCCACGTGACCAGGAATTTTGATCTAGATGCTTCACACGGGTTCACTGCCGTGTTAGGCGAGGACTAGGCTCCGCTCTGGATGCTTCACACGGGTTCACTGCCGTGCTCTGCGAGGACCAGGATCCACTCTGGACGTTTTCCACGGGGTCAAAGAGTGACGTTATCCGCGTTCCACGTAACCAGGAATTTTGCTGATTGTACCCGCATTTCACGGAATGGAGGTTTGACTGTTGGTGATATGTATATCGCCGAGCCATGGAACCGGGAGTTGCCGCTGTTCCGCTTCGCTTGAAGTTATGTCCGTTGTTACGAGACGAGTGTTGAGACGATCTCCAGGTTGTCTTTCAGGCTTTATATGAGTTGCCGTTAAGACACATGAAGCTAGGAATTTGGCCTTCGCTTCTTTTGCTTTGGCGCGTCCGAATCCTGCTGGGGGAAGAACGCTGGGGTGACATTTCATCTGCTGTATCGAGACGATCGTCGAGGTGGTGACCACTCCGCGCTGGTGCGAGATGATCTCCGAATGTCTTTCAAGCTTTATATGACTTGCCGTTAAGACCCTGAAGCTAGGAATTTGGCCTTTGCTTCGTTTGCATTGTCACGTCCGAATCCTGTTGGAGGAAGAACGCTGGGGTGGCATCACGTCTGCTGTATCGAGACGAACGTCAAGATGGTGACCACTCCATATGGGATGATCTCCGGTGGTCTTTCAGGCTTTATATGACTTGCCGTTAAGACCCTGAAGCTAGGAATTTGGCCTTCGCTTCATTTGCTGGCATCGCGTCCTCTGTATCGAGACGAATGTCATGGTTGTCTCTAGGTTGCTGATGAACCGTCGAGGTTTGGAGCTAGGGAATTTGCCGTGGCTCCTTTTGGTGATGTTGCGTCTGCTGTATCGAGACGAACGTCGAGATGGTGACCACTCCATGTTGATGCGAGATGATCTCCGAATGTCTTTCAGGCTTTATATGACTTGCCGTCAAGACCCTGAAGCTAGGAATTTGGCCTTTGCTTCATTTGCTTTGGCGCGTCCGAATCCTGTTGGGGGAAGAACGCTGGGGCGACATTTCATCTGTTGTATCGAGACGATCGTCGAGGTGGTGACCACTCCGCGCTGATGTGAGATGATCTCTGATTGTCTTTTAGGCTTTATATGACTTGCCGTCAAGACGTATGAAGCTAGGAATTTGGCCTTCGCTTCGTTTGCTTTGGCGCGTCCGAATCCTGCTAGGGGAAGAACGCTGGGGTGACATTTCATCTGTTGTATCGAGATGAACGTCAAGGTGGAGCTGGGATTTTGCCGCCGCTCTGCTTTGTTTTGACCGTGAGGTCTTTTGTCGGCGTTGTATCCGTATCCTGCTGGACTGTGGAGGAACGCC
Organism: Agapanthus africanus; assembly: GCA_030015575.1. NCBI lineage: Eukaryota > Viridiplantae > Streptophyta > Magnoliopsida > Asparagales > Amaryllidaceae > Agapanthus > Agapanthus africanus. The sequence continues at coordinate 672,631,600 of JASDDO010000022.1, read as the reverse complement.
GTCGTTGACATTACGTCTGCTGTATCGAGACGAATGCTGAGGTGGAACTGGGATTTTGCCGTTGGTCCGCTTGATGGTGTAACATCTGTGTCATGCTGGAATGAGGAGGCCCACCGTTGTTGGTCTTCGGGCTGCAGATGTGGCCATTGAGATTTGGAACTAGGGACTTTGTCATGGTTCCGTTTCATTGCGACTCTGAGGTCGATTGTTGACGTCATGTTTGTATCTGGTTGGAGTGAAGAGAAACGTCGTTGGTGATCCCTAAGTTGTCGATGTTGACGTCGAGACCCTAAAGCTCGGGATCTTCGTTTGCTTCATTTGTTGACATCGTGTCTGTAATATTGCGACAAATGTCGAGATTGTCTCTAGGTTGTCTATGAACCGTCGAGATTTGGCTTCGGTTTCTGATGGAGCCTGTTGGGAAGGTATGGTTCCCTCTTTATCTGTGCCCCTGGATTGTATACAGAGATCGATGTGATTTCACCTGTAGGGCAAAAGTTTCATTCTTTCATTTTTTTTATTCTTTCCGCGATGCTCTATCATTTCAGCTTTTTATATCGCGAAAATCGCGATTGCCCAATCATTTCGGCTATTTTTCGCGGTGCCCAATCATTTCGGCTATTTTGCATGCATACATTTTTACTTGCTGATTTTGTTTCCAAGTTGCCCCATCATTTCGGCTATTTCGTATGCATTTTTTTTTTGGCTCGCTGATTTTTTTTTCGCGAGTAGGGGATTTGGGATCCGATACCAATCTTGGCATCAGCATCGCTGCGACTGGAATATTGCCAGGAGCGAATCATCATTCGCCGTGAAAGGACTTGAAATTTGATACCGGTTTAGGCATCAGCATCGCTGCAACTGGGATATTGCCAGGAGCGAATCATCATTTGCCTTGAAAGGGCTTGGAATTTTATACCGGTTTAGGCATCAGCATCGCTGCAACTGGGATATTGCCAGGAGCGAATCATCATTTGCCTCTGTCGATGTTGAACAAAGGTGGCTTAGTAAACAGGGTTAAGGGTCCTGTCGGCTAAGGCTTTTGACTTCATGAGCCGTAAGGGTCTCACAAAGGTATTTCTCCCTACAAGTCGTGAGGATCTTGTAGGTGTGTTTTCTCCTTGGGAATCGTGAGGATTCCTAAGTGCATGTTCTCTTGTAAGTCGTAAGGATCTTACAAAAAGGGTTTTCTCCTTATAAGTCGAGAGGACTTACAAGTGTTGTTTGCTGTACAAGCATATCCCTAGTCACGGATGGGACTTTGTTAGGGAAATATTTATTCGTGCCCGTGGATTGTATACAAGGGTCAATATGAGCCGCTTGTAGGGCAATATCGAAGGTTGTGGGGGTTGCTTAAGAACAGGATAAGGTTTCTGTAACTTAAGACTTTCAAATCTTATGAGCCATGAGGGTCCCATAAGAGAGTTCTCCTTACGAGTCGTGAGGATCTTGCAAGTGTATTTTCTGCTTAAGAATCGTGAGGATCCCTAAGTGTGTTGCTCCCTTGTGAGTCGTAAGGATCTCACGCGGGTGGTTTCTCCTTACGAGGTCGAGAGGACCCTGTAAATGTTTTAACGAGGTTGCGCCCTTTCGGGTTTTCACAAACAATCGCCGGTAGCCCTGCTGTTTTTACTCACGGAGCCCTTTCGGGTTTTCATCCGTACCCATTTTGCTTATGGACATACCGTTTTTTTTGTTAAACGAGGTTGCGCCCTTTCGGGTTTTCACAAGACTCGCCGGTAGCCCTGCTGTTTTTACTCACGGAGCCCTTTCGAGTTTTCATCCGTGCCCATTTTGCTTATGAACATACCGTTTTTTTTGTTTTTTTTTTTGTTTTTTTTTATTTATTTACCACGCCAGCCTGAGGATGCCGCGGGTTGATAGTAGTTTAACGACGTTTCGGTCATTTGAAAGTTTTAGGACATTGCGGTCCATCGTTAGTTTAGGGACGTTTCGGTCCGACGCCAGTTTTAGGACATAGTGGTCCATCGTCGCCGTATTTGAGGCGAATCTCTAGTTTACTGACTTTTCGGTCTATGGGGCTTTCTCTATGAAAGAACACGATGCCCCCGGTATGTCCATCTTTTTCAGAGCATGTAGTTGTGGCGGGCCCACCTTCCAGTTGTCAAACAAAGCGAATTTGCCCTGTTGGTATTCATCCTCAATCCAACTTTTGAAGACATAGCAATTTTCGAGTGGGTGACCCATTACTCTGTGGTAGGGACAATAGTTAGGATTGTCAATGTCACCTGGCTGCAACGGACGTTTTGGATCCGGCAGAGTGATGAGCCCGATGCGCACCGCTAGCTGGAACAGTCTCTTTGTTTTATCTCTGGGAAACGAGTAAGGACGTTTCAACTTCTCATTGAGGTATCGCGGCTTGTTGTTTTGACGACCAAACGGTTTCGGGTCACTCGGCTGTTGTTGAGCATTGGCGACGAAGGTCGCTTTTCCATTACCCTTATCCCTTTTGTTCGATCCCTTGTTTGCGGGTCCGAGATTCTTTTCGGGCAGCGTGCGATTGCGCAGCTGAACGTTCTCGCAGCTCTTCTTTTCTTCCTCTTTTCCTGAGGTGGACTCTTTGAAGGGAGGGCTGAGAGTCATTTCTTCTTCAGAATTGCTCCCGAAGGTGAGGGCTTGCGATCTTCTGCCGTCAACCATGTAACCGTTGCCGGCAGTTTTCATATGCTCATTTGTCGTGTTCTGTTTCCGACGAGCTTCGCGCTTCAATCGTTCAACGTGCTGCCGGTGAGCAACGTATCCCTGCCACCAGTTTTTAAAGGCATCGCATTCTTCAGTACGGTGTGCAATCTTCTGATGATATAAGCAGAAGTTAAGATGCATGTCCGCTTCATCGAGATATATATCGGTAGGAGAATTTCCTCTGAAAGAGGGGAGCTTCATTCCCATCGATATGGCTTTGGCGAACCTTTTCCTCATCTTGAACCTGCTTTTATATGCGGCGGATGTACTTTGATCCGGTGGGTGTGTTTCGACCCTTTCATCTAGTCGCCGACGTTTGGCTTTCTCGAATATGGCCATCTCGCGCTCTCGATCAGCTTTGCTTTTGAGACGGGCTTCGTTCAGGAATGCATCAATCATTTCGTCTGATAGTCCTAGAAGTTCTGGCTCAGGATCTGCCCCCATCTTCTCTGTGTAAGGAGCTTCTTCGTCATTTATTGACGAGTGAGAGATCACATGGCAGCTTGCCACATAATCTTCAGATTCATCCGACGAGTCTTCTCCATTGTCATCATCTCCATCCTTAATGACGTGACTGAGAAATTCTTGGCGTGTGATTGGAGTCCGCGCTTTTTGATTGTATTCTTCCAACGCGTCAATCTGCTTTTGCATGTCCGTGCACTTGTCACTAGGCTCCACGGGCTTTTTGGTCTTCTTCTTCGACGACTTTGACGGTTGAGTGTGAGCGCTTTGGCTATCATCACCGATCTTTGGAATTGGGCGCGGTTTCAGCATCCCGTCGATGATTTGAGGTTCGAGTGGGTTCTTCCATCTGACCGCCGGGCGCGTATGAAGATCACTCGGCATCCTTTTGGTTTTGGATGAAAGCACGACCTCCCATGGGGCTTTTTCAACAAAAGAACAAGTTGTCCCCGGTGTGTCTGTCTTCCTAGGAGTGTGCTGTTGTGGTGGGTTTACTTTCCACTTCTCAGACAGCGCAAACTTTCCTTGTAGGTACTGATCTTCGATCCATCCTTTAAAGACGAAGCAATCCTCGATCGGGTGACTTACCGTTTGGTGGTAAGGGCAATAATTGGGATCGTTGACATCGCCTGGCTGCAACGGACGTTTTGGACTCGGCAGATTAATAAGTCTGTTGCGCACTGCCAGCTCAAACAGTCTTCTCGTTTTATCCTGAGGAAACGAGTAAGGACGTCCCAGTCTTTTCTCGAGGGATGGGCGTGGACGCATATTGTTTTGACGGACAACCAGCTTTAAGTTGCTCGACTGTTGTTGAGTATTAGCGACGAAAGTTGCTTTCCCTTTCCCCTTTTCATTCCGAGGGTCCGCCTTTGACGGAGATGATCTATGATCCATCTGATCCATTTGGGTCAACTTATCAATTAAAGCCTGGAACGTGGTCGGTTTGAAGAACATCATGAATTGCGAGATGACTGCTTGCGGATCAAGAGTGCCCACGAACATACCTACCGCAGGTGCTTCTTCGATCCGCTGTTCGTATTTTGACCACAGATTCCGCCATCGTGTTGCGTATTGAACCCACGTTTCGCCTGGCCTTATCCTGGCGTTGATCAGTGCTGTTATCGGGGTGCGTTCACTAGCACTCGCGAATCTTTGTGTAAACAGCAACTCCATCTCCGCAAATGTTTTGACAGAGTCGTTAGGTAGCTCCGAATACCATTCAAAGGCTGTTTCTGCTAAGCTGCCAATGAATTGGCGAAGCAACAATTTGTCATCGCCTCCAGTGTTGCCGCATAAGGACCTGAATTGAGCGACATGTTGATGCGGATTCCCTGTCCCTTTACATACGTGGAATTTAGGGATCGTATATCCCGGCGGGTAACCGATCTGGTCATACCAGCCCGGATAGGGTCGTCCAGTTCTAACAGTTTGCCCAGCTGCTTCACTCGCCTGATGAACCCGGATCTGCTGAGCTATATAATCGTCTAGCGCGGCCTTGGAAATGGTTTCATCTTTGGCTGCTGAAAGAGCCGGCGGAGGATTAGATGTCTCCCCTCCGTCATCTTCAACAATGATTGGAGGGTCTTCAGCTGGAGGGTCTGGCTGTAACATCATCCCTACCATATCTTGGAAGAGGAGGGCCATTTTCTTTATGCTGGCCGCTTGTTCCGCAGCCTCTTTATCCTTCTTTTCCAATATCCGGCGAAGAAACTCGGCGTCGGTTTCCTGTTCTTGTTGCTGATCCGAGGAAGCCTCGAGGCTTTCTTTCGGCCTAGTAAGCGCGGCCATTGCAATCATCATTTCCTGGAGCTTTTTCTGTTGCTCCTGAGCTTTGGTTACTGACCGTGTAAGCAGTCTATGGCCTGTAGACGCACGGCTGTCTTCCTTCCCCGACGCCATGTATACAGTGTGGACCATCCTGCCCCCAGCCTTAGGGCGTCTGGGTTCAGCGCTTTTAGCTCTCGTTGCAGGCCCGGGGATCTTCTCCGTTCTCCTCTTTTTATGAGCAGTGGAAGTTGAGGGGGGCGTTGAGGTGGGCACCCAGACAGCTTTTCGTGGCTTAGCGTGATGACTGATTTCCTGTTGGATTTTCAGCTTCTTGTGCTGGCGGGAGAAATTTGGATCGATCATCGAGTCTCGGGCCTGCCGCCAGACTTTATAGATTCGGGAGGACAGCCGTTGAGGAGACGGGGGCTGTTCTGGCTTTATTTCTATAGCCCTTTTCAGCGGAGGGGGAGACCTCTTTAGCACCGCGGTAGGAGAATTCCTACGCACCTTATTTAGCATTTCAAAGCTGTTCCCAGTTGGAACAACAGCATTAACTTCTGCCATCGGGGCTGGTGGAGTTAGCCCAGAGGGGGAGTTGCCCCCAGCCTTCCTTACTCGGCGTCAATGGCGACGTCGAGCGTGTCGAGCAGACGGCGTTGGTTCAGCGGTGAGGATGGCTTCGTCTTGCCCCCTGTGTAGGTGGGGGGTCGCTGCTGGTGTTAGCCTGTCAAAGACCGATGTCCTTTGGGTAGCAGGAGCGGGAGCTGGAGCCGTCGATCTTGTAAAGACCGACTTTTTGGCAGGGGAAGCCGCCTTAACGACTTCAGGAGCAGGACCGGTCACTTTCTTAGAAGCAGCCTTCTCTGGGATTGTAGGCCCTATTGTGGGTCCACAGGAGTTCTGGCCCAATCTAGAGAAGACCGAGGCGCTGGTGTTGGGCAACCCGTTGAGAGGGGCCGCGGCAGGGGTAAGACGATCAAAGACCGACTTCTGTGGGGCTTCTTGCAACGTCATTGTGGCATTGAAGCTCAACGGTGGGAGCATGGTCCCGAAGAATAATCCAGTGGTGTCCTGAGTTACCTGCTCCACTGGCATCTTGAAAAGGGAGGCCGCTTGGGGCCCATAAGTCACTCCTCCAGCAAGGACCGAGCGAGAGTTGCAGTTGCAGGCAGTGCAGTTTGAAGCCATTGATCTTCTGTTTTCTGCACGGAACAAGACACCAAATCTTAGTACCTCGAATCCACAGGCAACCACAGTAAACCGCGATTCGTTCGCGAACACGACACACGAAGTGTGGAGTGGAAAGAGGAAAAGGTCCCACCGGGCGTGCCAGAATCTGTTCCCCTCCGAATGGCGGCCGAGACATGGGACGTCTTTCCTGAGATTCGGGGCAGATGCTAATTGGTGTTATCCGTCTACCTCTCCGAAGATGCCAAGTTGATTTATGGCACCGTATATCGAAGGTTTAAGCGGATGCGGCCGATGTAGCAGACTTCGTCAGATTCCCCCTCGTTGAGGGGTTTTTGATTGTGGGGACGCTCTTCCCTGCAGGCGCAAGCCCCTGCAGTTAATTATGCTACCGCATCGCGGTAACAACTTTCTCCTTCTCCAGCTGGTCAATTCGTGTCGTGGGTGTTTGTTTTGTTTGTGGTTGCCCGTGGATTGTATACGGAGACTAATTTATGTAGTCGCCCGTAGGACGTGGATTAATCCAAATCCGTGTTTACTTAGATTTGGGTTTGTAGTTTTGGTTTGAGGATACGTTAGCCATATTTGAGACTAAGATCGACTCAAACGTTTGTTAAGGATACGTTAGTCCGATTTGAGACTAAGATCAACTTAACAGGATCGTTTAGATCCGACAAAAGAGCGTTTGGGCTCTATTTTTCCAGTTTAGGGACATGGTGGTCCATTGCATGTATGGTCGTCGGGACCCGTCACCTCTCTGACGACGTTGATGGATTACAACGACAGGTGTCAGAGGAGTTCAGAGATGTACCCTTGAACCAAAGCTGATTGGGGGGATTCATAGTCCAATTTGGGACTAAAGTCTGTTTGAAGGTTTAAGGATACGTTAGCCATATTTGAGGCTAAGATCAACTTAAACGGTTGTTAAGGATACGTTAGTCCAGTTTGGGACTAAGATCAACTTAACGGGATCGTTTAGATCCGACAAAAGAGCGTTCGGGCTCTATTGTTCCAGTTTAGGGACATGGTGGTCCATTGCCAGTTTAGGGACATGGCGGTCCATCTCCAGTTTAGGGACGTGGTGGTCCATGTTCCAGTTTAGGGACGTGGTGGTCCATAGGTAGTTTAAGGACGCATAAGTCCATGGGTTTAAGGACCCCACAGTCCATATTTTAGTTTAAGGACGCATAAGTCCATGGGTGTAAGGACCCCACAGTCCATATGGGTGTGTTTAAGGACGCATTAGTCCGTTAGTTTAAGGACGCATAAGTCCGCGGGTTTAAGGACCCCACAGTCCGTATCTTGGTTTATGGACGCATAAGTCCATGAGTTTAAGGACCCCACAGTCCATGTTGATGTGTGGTTGTCGGGACCCATCACCTCTCTGAAGACGTTGAAGGATTACAACGACAAATATCAGAGGAGTTCAGAGATGTACCCTTGAACCAATGAGTTGGTTGAAAAAGCAGATGTGCTCAGTTCAAGATGATTTGAGGACTTATGGCCAGTTTGGGCTAAGTCCAATTATGTTTGAAATATTGGCCCTTTGTTGGCTCATTGAAGGAGAGGCTTTGCCTCTAGAAACTTAGCCAATTGGGCTAAAGCTAGTGTTAAATACTAAAGACCAACAATGTTGAACACTGGAATTATGATTAGCAAGTTAGTGTTTAACACTAAAAGATAATCAGTGTTAAACACTAGCAACGGGGCTTTCAAATTAGTGTTAAACACTAAAGCAAATCAGTGTTAAACACTGGTAATCAGAGATTTCAAATTAGTGTTAAACACTAAAGCAAATCAGTGTTAAACACTGGGAACAAAGTCTTCAGATTAGTGTTAAACACTAAGGAGAGAGGGGTCACGTGTGGACACGTGAGAGCGCCCCGATTTCCCTTATTTTATTCTGCAGATCAGTGTTTAACACTTTTAATTTCCTGGCCATCACGTGTGGGCACGTGATAGGCATCCATCCATTAGATATTAAAGGGATTTGTTAGGGGTCACGTGGGGACACGTGAGGGCGCCCTAAATGTGGAGCCAGATCTCCTTTGTTTTACCCTCAAATCCGCGAATAAGTGTTAAACACTTTTCCTTTTTATTTCGAGCATCACGTGTTGACACGTGATAGGGATTTATGCGCTGACTGTTAAAACGTTTGCTAAAGGGTCACGTGGTAAACACGTGAGAGCGCCCAAAGCCTTCATTTCCATTGATCTTTCTTTCTGCGTTTTGGGAGTCACGTGGGAGCACGTGATGGCATCAAAAAGTGGGGCCAGATCCCCTTTATTTTGTTCTGCAAACAAGTGTTAAACACTTTTAATTTTCATAGCCATCACGTGTGGGCACGTGATGTATAATCATGCCCTGATTTATTAGAACATTTATTAGGGGTCACGTGGTAACACGTGAGAGCGCCCAGAATTGTTTCTGCCTTTGCTTTTGTTCCATATATAATGAGGGTCACGTGGGAACACGTGAGTCATTGCCTCAAAGCTTTCCTCTTCTCATTTTTGGGGGATCTGTTCAGGGGTCACGTAGGGCACGTGACCTTAGTCTTTTCATGCACAGGGATCTTTTAAGTCTCCTTATCTTTAAGAATTAAATTCTTATTTAGGATAAAACCCTGATCTCTTTTCAAAGGAATTAAATTCCCAGATATATAAAAGAATTAAATTCTTGATTAGGGTTAAACCCTAGTTTTGTTTTAGGAGAATTAAATTCTCAAAACTCAATTCCCCTTCTAAGTTTAGGATCTGCATGGCAGGATCTCGACCCGATGAGAATTAAATTCTCAAGTTATGGGGAGATGTGCTCTGTGCAGATCTTCAACCAGAAGAAGAACTAAGTTCTTTTTTGTATAAGAGTTAAACTCTTGGATTTTGAGAATTAAATTCTCTGTTTGAAGTTTTGATTCCCTTTCTTTTCTCACCTAGGGTTTTCTTTGTTGAGAATTAAATTCTTCTTTCTTTTCCTTTTTTTCTCTTGAGAATTAAATTCTCCTCCCTATGTTTTTCTCTCAAAAAAGTAGATCCTCTCTTTCTCTTCTTTTCTTGGCTCCTATTTATAGGAGAAGGAAGAGAATCAATTTGTTTAGCAAATCTCTCATTAAGAGATTTGATTTGTATGTTGAGAGATTTGATTTGCATTCATCATTAATCTGAGCCTTTAGATTGTTAAGTGAATTTTATTCACCATTGGATTTTAAATCCAAAAATATCCATTTGTTATCTCGGTCAGATTTAGGGGGGAAATCTTTCCAAGTCCAAGATCTTTCCATAAATTGGTGATATTTAATCACCCTTGGATCTTTAATCCAACGGTCCCCATAATCCTTTTCCATTTGGAAAGATTTAGAGACTTTTAGAATTTAATTCTATTAACTGTAGGGCTTTCGGAACCAGTCACGTGCTGACACGTGACCCTTGGTCACGTGTGAGCACGTGACCCCCAATTGAGTTCTTTAACGACCGCTTGTTTATGTTGTTGTTTTAACCATCACGTGTCAACACGTGACCATTGGTCACGTGTGAGCACGTGATACCTCGTTGAGGTACTTCCTGATTTTTAATCAGGGAACAGATTTTAGAATTTAATTCTATTCATTATTTTAGAGGCCTTAAGAGCCCATCACGTGTCTGCACATGACCCATGGTCACGTGTGAGCACGTGATGCCCCATTGGGGTCTTTTCTGAGTTTTTCTTACATCTTCTAACTCCTCCAGCGGGTTCTTAAAGGTCCATCACGTGTGGACACGTGATGCCTCATAACTTTTGATCCCGGATGAATTATGAGGCCCATAATATATCAAATCGAAGGGTTTTTCGAGATGCTTCCAATACCATCAGAATTTAATAGTTCCTCCTTCGGGAACTTATCAAAATACAGGCCGGAAGATATTGGTCCGCATTTCCTTAAGCGTATCGCTTCCATTTGATACCTTGGACTCTTCTGCGCAGAAATTTTCGGCGGGAACAGAGCAGCTTCACTGCTTGGTTCATCTTTGGCAGGCCTCTCACGGGCCACGGGCCCTCCAGCGCCAAGGATCGAAGCCCTCACGAAGAGGCAGCTCTGCAGCTACCTTGCTCGGCTATCCATGGCTGGTAGCTTCCCTACCTCACAGCGCCAGGGATCGAAGCCCTCACCAAGAGGCAGCCCAGCAGCTATCCTGCTCGGCTATCCCTGGCTGGTAGCTTTCCTACCCCACAACAACAGGGATCAAAACCCTCACCAAGAGGTAGCCCAGCAGCTACCCTACTTGGCTATCCCTGGCAGGTAGCTCACCTACCCCCACAACGTCAGGGATCAAAGCCCTCACCAAGAGGCAGCCCAGCAGCTACCCTGCTAGGCTATCCCTGGCTGGTAGCTTCCCTACCCCACAACACCAGGGATCAAAGTGTTGGAGATAGTGCCCTCAGAGTCAATTATTGGATCACACGCCCGTGATTGCAATGATTGAGGGAGGACCTATACCGTTAGAACAATCTTACTCAAGATGATAGTATGCTATCTGGTTTATCTTTATCATCGTGTACTGTTTCAGGTGACCTTACAGGTCACTATTGCACGTTGATAGAACCCTTAGGATTCTTGCTTGACGGCCAGCAGTATGATGGCGATCATATACGTGGGAGCTGGGGTTTATAAGCACATCCTTAAAAGGTCCCTAATCGTGGGAGTTTTCGAGACAGGGCATCGATACTCCAGAGTAGACTAGTGTATACAGTCGAGACCCCGACGAGGGGCGGTGGCCGGTCTCACAAGCCACTGGTGTCAGTTGGTTCACCTAAGATGTATACAGGTGCTCATTGGGTTATGAGTACACCGGACAGGACTCGCCGGGAACATGCTAGTTGGTCTTATACCAGACTTCAGATAGCAGTTCCCTGGTGACATGTGTACATGTTAGTTCATCGACCTGAGATCGTCATTTGTCTCGTGTGAGTTCCCACTGTACTTTGATTATACTCTACCACGGCTCAAAGGAGTCGTGCAAACAGGTTTTAGTTGGGTACAGTCCCGAGCCACATGGAGGCAGTGAGCGGATCTGCAGGGGTTCGTCTCTCCCGGTATTGGGGGTGAGGTCGCGCTGTGTCTAGGAGAGCCATTACATGAAGTCCTTGGCCAAGGCATGAGATTTACTGGTAGGTATTCCAGTAGTATCTCAGGGTGTTCTGGGCTACACTCCGACACGACTTGTACCGCTTTTGGGGGTCTGACTTTTACCAACCCCCTAGGCCCGCCATGCGATACTCATAGACGAACGGACCGGACTGTACGGATATTGTCACTGACAGGCTCAGTAGGGTGTCAGGATGAGTTCGCTCATCGACCTCCCTTTTGGTCAATACTTGGTAGCCCGTTACGTACGGCTAATACCTCTGACGTGCTAGTGGTTAAATCCACAGCCAAAGTATTGACGAGTCTTTAGAGTCCCCTACAGACAGTTTCTCAAGTTTTGGGCGAAACGTTGTAGAGGCCGTATGATATATGGCAGGGTTCGATCTTATATGTGCGGTATTGCACGGATCATGATCGGACGGATCATACCAGTGGGCTTTGGTTTAAGCTGGATCCTAGTATTAGATTTGTTGGATTACTTTAGTCTCGTCGCATTCGCATTCAGTCGGAATGCGGATGCAGGTATGTATATACAGGTGAGGGGTATCCTTGTGATCCGTCACGAGTTTACTTTAGATGTTGCTGGATCTTTTTGTTGGAACAAACATTTGGATTAATGTTTGGATAATGGAATTAGTAAGCTAGAATGCATCATGCATTGCATTAAATGTGACATGGACATATAAATGACTCATAGTCTTATTTCTTGTGCACATGTCATATTTTTTGATTGATTTGTGTGTTGAAATGAGATGGAGAGAGAGAGGGGCTGCCATGGTTGGAGTTTTGGTCTTGTAATTTTTGATATACACTCACTCTCTCACTCTCATAAGCAACATAACAACAAAAGAAAAGAAAAGAAAAAGAAAAGCTCTTGTTCTTCTTCTTCTTCCTCTAGCTTACTTCTTCCATCAATGGCAACACTTTAACCTCCATCCAAAGCCATGTATGCAAGAGACAAAGTGATCACAAACATTCTCTACAACACCTTGGACGCGTCGGACAGCACACTTCGCGCCCGAGTTGCTTCGGATGAAGCGGGAGCCCTTAAAAAGACTTCTCGATGTGGTGCCCTTTCCGACGAGGAGATGAAGAATGGAGATTCCGCGAGGAGATCGGGATGGAGGCCGAAGACCGAAGGACACGGATCGCTTGGTATAGAATTCTACCCTTTCTCTTGTTAGCTAGCATTAGGTTAATGGCCCGATCCGGGTTTTTAGTTTGCGGTAGCGCCGGTTTTCTAGTTTTGAAAAAGTTTCGTTTCCTCATTCCGGCCTCGGAATGACGGCCGGGGCGCTGCCGTGCACTTACAATGGTATCAGAGCCACGCCATTAACCTAGTCTAGCTTTTTCTAACGTGTTTACAAGTTCGATCGAACGAAAATTCCAAAAACCGCGTTTTCATGCATCAGTTTTCTGTCGATTTTTTTTTGGCTCGAAAAATTATTTGGAGCATTGCATAAATACGTGCAGGCAATTCTAAGAGTTCTGCAAAAATTTGGTGGCTTGACTTTACTGTTACACCACGGAACCACGGCCAAACCCATGCATTGGCCGCGGTTCCGCGGCCATAGTGACTCCTTGTAGCACAAAATTTTTACAGAGGGTCTTGGACTTGGAAATGGGGGTTTTGGTATATTCTGTTTGGGCCCAGATTTATTTTGAGTGCTACAGTTGTGCTTGGGGCCCACTTCAGTAAATTTAGTCGATCGAAAATTTTAAACATGTTAGTTCACAGTATTTACATTATCTCTGCGACCGTGAATGTCATTTGATCGGTAAATCCTGTCTAACTGGTATAGCCCTTTTAAACGGATTTGCGAACGTGACATTCACGTTGATATTTTGTGTTGTGCTGTGATGTTGCGGATTTGTCGTGGTGGATAGCCTGGATGCAATGTTAGTACAATTTGGTTCATTTTGTACATTTGATATTGTGGGGCGAGCGTCCGACATGTGGACTGTCGTTACTGCCTGTTTGTATATTTTTTTCTGGGGCACGACCGGGCTGAGGTCGATGTACCCGTTGTATGTATATTTTACTTTCTGTACTAGGATTACCTCACGGTGGGGTGCACGGATAGCCGGGTTCTAGAGGGCAACGGGCCCGCATCTCATGGCTTTGAAACGGAGGGGGCTTCACTCTAGAATTGGCGGGCTATTCGCCGCACTCGTAGGGGGTACATGTTGACCCAAGGAGAGGTGCTCAAGTTACCGGATTCCGTGAAGTGCTGGGTGGTCCATTCACGTTGTTGAAGGGGGCTGCCTCACTTCAAGTTTTGGCGGGTAACTTGCCGCGCCCGTAGGGGTCTAGGATCTCATTGCACAGGCTATCCACACGACCTGTGGAACGTCGGGTTTCGGTAGCGGCTCTATAAAACCCGGGGATCCCAGATTATCTGTATTGTTCCGTGATGCTTATTACATTTCTGGGATGTTGCATTTTATCACGCCTTGAGCAAATATTATATATTGATATATATACTAGTAGATGTTGTATATGTTTTGCATCCACGCTAATCTAGTCCCCGCTTTGTCGTTAGTTAAGTAATCTAACGGGTGATGACGGGACCCAGTGGCGAATGCGGATGGCATATACGTACATCATTATTTTCGTTCTTTATTGGTGTGATCAATTGATGGGACTGCGTTGATTCAGATCAATGCAAGCTAAACAAACCTATTCTGATATTGTTGGAACAATTTTTAAAAAAAAGCTGTTATTGCAAGGACGTTCTCTTTTGTTTTGCACAGTGGTATTCGGTTATGAATATCCAGCACCTCAGTTGACGAGGCAAGGGCCGAGATCCCTTCACCGGGAGTGACCCCTTGGACAGAATTTTGCGTCAGGGTAATAACTTCACTATAGCCGATTGCCTTTTGCTTTGCATCGTGGTATTCATTCAGAATATCCGGCACCTCATTCTACAGGGAAAGAGCCGAGATCCCTTCACCGGGAGTGACCTCTTTAGCAAAGGTTTTTGCCACTATATTTTTATAAAAAGCTATCCGGTTCCTTCAACGATATCAAGTTCATTACGTTAAAAGGTTTTTCGCCAAAAACCTGACGTAGCCCTCCGTCATTTCAGATTAGTATTGCTTAGTATTCGTGCTACGTATGTCGTGCTCAGCCGAGGCGTAGTGTGCGGTAGCTGTGTAATGCTTTTCTGTCTTATGGATATGTGATTGGTTAGGACAGTCGTACGGTCATTTTGGCTCAGTCAAGGACTCGTGCGGGTGGGTCTAATGCAATCAAGATAATGACGGGTTGAACTTGGCTAGGATCATTTGATATGTTGGCTCAGTCAAGGTCACTTGGGTCCTAGGGGTAAAAATCACATCGGGAGTTTCTAAAGAAACTGAAACTTGCCAGGCATGCGCATACCTTCTGGAGTGTGATAACGTGAGTGGATTCCGTCACGTTATCATGCAATGATAGTTGGATCCCGATTCCCACCGATGAGTTGGTTTACTCCTCGGGTGATCCCGACTAATTCTTCTTTCAGGTTTGAAGGAGATTTTGACGATACAGTGGGAGGTTTCCTGATTAGATAAAGTGATAACCATTCTGATCTAGGTTAGAGTGTACGCTGAGTGTTTCTTTTCTCTCTCTCTCTCTGGCAGCGACCATGGCCTGACCCTTGACTATGACTCAGTGACCAAATTAACCGAACCTTCTTAAACACTGGCTTTTGGATTGTCAGAGTTGCAAACCTCTTTTCCACTCCTACTTTTACCCTTTTCTCCAGAACACCCCGTATTACTACGAACGTCCACTTCCATTGGATAAAACCATCGTATGGTTATATACGAACTCGAAGGAATTTATTCGAGAATGGTTTCTGGTTCTGGAGAAAACGAATAAGACTATTCAGTTGTCTTTTCGTTTTAACTTCTCTCAGGTTGCGAGTGCTCCTTTGATTAGGGCAGTACACCCATTACGCAAATTGGATAGCCTTCTTCCAAACCATAGGCAGGTGCCGACCGGTAGGGAATGAAGAAAACCAATTAGCCTAATGATGGTGTACAGAAGGTATTAAGTAAAGACAAATAAATGGATTAGTAAGAGGGCAAAGTAAATTGCGACTGCTATTCACAACCAAACCAAGTATTTCATTACCACTCCCATTTCACCTTTGTATTTCTCCAGAACACTCCGTATCACTACGAAGATCCACAGTTATTTGGATACTCCATCGTATGGTTATATACGAACTCGAAAGGAACTTGTTCCAGTTCGGGGATGGATTCTGGTTCGGGAGAAATAGGAATAAAGTTTATTCGGTTGTCTTTTATCTTCACATTCTCTCGCATTGCGAGTGTTCCTAGGATTAGGACAGTACACCCATTATGCTTATTGGATAGTCTTCTTCTAAACCATAGGCTGGTGCCGAGCAGTAGGGAAGGAAGAAAACCATTTGGCCTAAAGGGGTGTACAGAAGGTAATGACTAAAGACATATAAAGGGATTTGGAGAGATGGCAAAGAAATATACGGTTACAGTTGTGAATCTGATAATGGAAGAGGCATTACTAGGAATACCCGGATACCCATACGAAACATTTCAATGTTTCAGTTTCACTGTATACTGTTAAAAAAACAACTGATTTCCCAATTAGCCCTTGCTCCAGGGTATGTTTTTACCAGGTTTGATTCTCACATCTGTATGGTTTTACAGATGATGAGTGGGAGTAAGTTATTGGGAATTAGATGATTATCCCCATTATATCGGAATTCATTGTAATTGGTGATATTTGAGGAAATCGCCTAGACTGTTTGCCGGACGGCAAATGTTTGGTTTTGAATATCCGTTGTTATGCACCAATTTCAAATTGATATATCTGTACGTTTATTTTTTATAAAGTGAGATATAACTTTTTGAAATTATGTCTATGATATTTACCTATATCAGTGGATGGTTAGGTAAGGAGTATTAAACAGCGGTATAATTCTTCTTAACCATAAGTACAGTTTTCAAACCTACGACACACATGGAGTGAGTTATTAGACTCAGGGGACTTATACAGAGTATTGTATGTTGTCCAGTGTCCATGAGGACAAAGGTGTTGGTACTCTTACTATATTCTGTTTACTTGTGACTTCTCTAGTTCTTAGACATGTGTTTCGTAGAAATGCAAGGTCTAAATTTGAGAAGTTATAGGTATGTGAATAAAGTAGAGAACCAGGTATTGCAAGTGTCGGGATTCTTCAAGGTGATCGAAGATGTAGATACTTGTGAATGGTATTCAGTTGATAGTAATGATTAAGAGAACTTGCTTCTCTTTCAGGTTACTCATAATTGGAAGCATTCCTAAGTTGAGTAACGTTGATCGGCCTCCTTCCATTTAGTTGACATGCACTGGAGACAGTTGCATGATTTGAATCTGGTTCAAATTAAATAAGTGCCTCTGTTTCTATATTGGATATAGAATAGTTCATATCTTAACATTGTTAAGGTACGGGGAGTTGTCCGGCTTATGCTTAAAACCAGACTCTGGACAACTCAAGGCACGTTTCTGTAATGGTTGTTTGTGGGTTGACCCAGGCTATGACGAGGGTTGACTTTCTACCATCTGGAAGATCAATAGTGATATTGTTCTTGACTCGCCACAATTTTAATAAAAATGGATTTTTTCAGAAAACAGTAGTGGGACTATGGTAGAACTGGAAGTGATTCCAGAACCGCAAGTGATTACTGAAGATTTGATAAGAACCTAAAGATTCAATCTGGTTTGACATTCCATTTGCCACTCCGCAGATATGGTGGGTAACCTCAGGCACTCGAGAGGTACTTCTGTATGCTCAAAGACGGTGACAGGGAAGTTCTTGTTTACCCAGACTTGCCATTACTGTTGTTCCAGACTATGAGACCCGGCAGGAGGATGAGTATAGCGTCGTTCTGAACTAGCTTTAGAAGTGCACGTCTATATGACTCTGCCAGAGGGTTGTCGTAGTCAGTGGGAGCAGCGGAAGTATAGTGGACAAGTAGCTTATGTCTATCTATAGACTAAAGCAGATATAGCGGAGATAGATCATCTATTTCTGATGTCACAGTCATAGGTTTGACTTCATCAGAATAGGGGATGGATCTGTTAAGAAGGTAGTAGGGTGTTATGTCCTGGTATTTGGATGGCATACACAGAGTAGGAAGTAAAATTCCTATACTATAATCGGTTATACTTTGGTTGTCACACAGTGGTTTCTCCACATAGGATTTGGATATTATATCAGATATTCTGGTTACTAGATCTATGGTTTTAGATCTAGATTTGGGTAGTTTCCCAATCTGGATACTTAGACAGCATTCTAAAGATGTTTTAGAATGGACGACTCCTGGCATGGTAGTGTACCTGCAGGTGATGGAGTCACCCTCTCTAAAGGTGTCTTACAGACTAAAGGGAAGAGGGATGTGCATGATTGGCAGATCACTTGCTTAGGCAACTGAGTCAATCGTGAGATGTCAAGTACCACACCAGATGTTTTTGCACGAGATGCAATATGTTGATATTGATCCAATCCTGGAGAAATGATCGGAAGCAATTCTAGAACATAAGTGAATGTTCTAGGGATATGATAACGGCAGCCTCTTTCAGGAGACGGTTATCATTCCAGGCTTCCAAGGTGACCTGGACGGCAGAGTGACTGTCAGAGTTATAGTTTTCCCTCTGACGAGGGGCAGTACTATGGACAGGTGGTCCAGGCGGATACTGAGGGAGGCATGGCGCAGGATACTGATTAAGTTCAGTTGACGATACAGTCTAAGAAGTTTGGATTTGGAGTTCATTTATGAACTAGGTCCCATTAGATATCCAGACACATTCTAAGACAGGTATTGCTCATTTCGGGAGATGGCTTTCTCCGCGAACTTAAGATAAAGAGAGACATAGAAAGAAACATTACAGCGGATCCACTCACTGAGGCTATTCCTCGAACGCATTAGTTTCGCAAGCGGGTTTTGTGAGACTGATTAGTAGAGGAGTTGGGTGTTCGGTATCACACGGGCTGTGAGTATGCGACATCGTAATAATTAGCCTTGAGTGCAAGTGGGAGATTGTTGGAGATAGTGCCCTCAGAGTCAATTATTGGATCACACGCCCGTGATTGCAATGATTGAGGGAGGACCTATACCGTTAGAACAGTCTTACTCAAGATGATAGTATGCTATCTGGTTTATCTTTATCATCGTGTACTGTTTCAGGTGACCTTACAGGTCACTATTGCACGTTGATAGAGCCCTTAGGATTCTTGCTTGGCGGCCAACAGTATGATGGCGATCATATACGTGGGAGCTGGGGTCTATAAGCACATCCTTAAAAGGTCCCTAGTCGTGGGAGTTTTCGAGACAGGGCATCGATACTCCAGAGTAGACTAGTGTATACAGTCGAGACCCCGACGAGGGGCGGTGGCCGGTCTCACAAGCCACTGGTGTCAGTTGGTTCACCTAAGATGTATACAGGTGCTCATTGGGTTATGAGTACACCGGACAGGACTCACCGGGAACATGCTAGTTGGTCTTATACCAGACTTCAGATAGCAGTTCCCTGGTGACATGTGTACATGTTAGTTCATCGACCTGAGATCGTCATTTGTCTCGTGTGAGTTCCCACTGTACTTTGATTACTACCCTACCACGGCTCAAAGGAGTCGTGCAAACATGTTTTAGTTGGGTACATTCCCGAGCCACATGGAGGCAGTGAGCGGATCTGCAGGGGTTCGTCTCTCCCGGTATTGGGGGTGAGGTCGCGCTGTGTCTAGAAGAGCCATTACACGAAGTCCTTGGCCAAGGCAGGAGATTTACTGGTAGGTATTCCAGTAGTATCTCGCGGTGTTCTGGGCTACACTCCGACACGACTTGTACCGCTTTTGGGGGTCTGACTTTTACCAACCCCCTAGGCCCGCCATGCGATGCTCATAGACGAACGGACCAGACTGTACGGATATTGTCACTGACAGGCTCAGTAGGGTGTCAGGATGAGTTCGCTCATCGACCTCCCTTTAGGTCAATACTTGGTAGCCCGTTACGTACGGCTAATACCTCTGACGTGCTAGTGGTTAAATCCACAGCCAAAGTATTGACGAGTCTTTAGAATCCCCCACAGACGGTTTCTCAAGTTTCGGGCGAAACGTTATAGAGGCCGTATGATATATGGCAGGGTTCGATCTTATACGTGCGGTATTGCACGGATCATGATCGGACGGATCATACTAGTGGGCTTTGGTTTAAGCCGGATCCTAGTATTAGATTTGTTGGATTACTTTAGTCTCGTCGCATTCGCATTCAGTCGGAATGCGGATGCAGGTATGTATATACAGGTGAAGGGTATTCTTGTGATCCGTCACGAGTTTACTTTAGATGTTGCCGGATCTTTTTGTTGGACCAAACATTTGGATTAATGTTTGGATAATGGAATTAGTAAGCTAGAATTCATCATGCATTGCATTAAATGTGACATGGACATATAGATGACTCATGGTCTTATTTCTTGTGCACATGTTATATTTTTTGATTGATTTGTGTGTTGAAATGAGATGGAGAGAGAGAGGGGCTGCCATGGTTGGAGTTTTGGTCTTGTAATTTTTGATATACACTCACTCTCTCACTCTCATAAGCAACATAACAACAAAAGAAAAGAAAAGAAAAAGAAAAGCTCTTGTTCTTCTTCTTCTTCTTCCTATAGCTTGCTTCTTCCATCAATGGCAACACTTTAACCTCCATCCAAAGCTATGAATGCAAGAGACAAAGTGATCACAAACATTCTCTACAACACCTTGGACGCGTCGGCCGGCACACTTCGCGCCCGAGTTGCTTCGGATGAAGCGGGAGCCCGTAAAAAGACTTCTCGATGTGGTGCCCTTTCCAGCGAGGAGATGAAGAATGGAGATTCCGCGAGGAGATCAGGATGGAGGCCGAAGACCGAAGGACACGGATCGCTCGGTATAGCATTCTACCCTTTCTCTTGTTAGCTAGCATTAGGTTAATGGCCCGATCCGGGTTTTTAGTTTGCGGTAGCACCGGTTTTCTAGTTTTGAAAAAGTTTCGTTTCCGCATTCCGGCCTCGGAATGACGGCTGGGGCGCTGCCGTGCACTTACACAAAGCCCTCACCAAGAGGCAGCCCAGCAGCTACCCTGCTCGGATATCCCTGGCAGGTAGCTCGCCTACCCCACAACGTCAGGGATCAAAGCCTTCACTAAGAGGCAGCCCAGCAGCTACCCTGCTCGGCTATCCCTGGCTGGTAGCTTCCCTACCCCACAACGCCAGGGATCAAAGCCCTTACCAAGAGGCAGCCCTGCAGCTACCCTGCTCGGCTATCCCTGGCTGGTAGCTCCCCTACCCCACAACGCTAGGGATCTAAGCCCTCACCAAGAGGCATCCCAGCAGCTACCCTGCTCGGTTATCCCTGGCTGGTAGCTTCCCTACCCCACAACGCCAGGGATCAAAGCCCTCACCAAGAGGCAGCCCAGCAGCTACCCTGCTCGGCTATCCCTGGCTAGTAGCTTCCTTACCCCACAACGCCAGGGATCAGAGCCTTCGCCAAGAGGCAGCCCAGCAGCTACCCTGCTCGACTATCCCTGGCTGGTAGCTCCCCTACCCCACAACACCAGGGATCAAAGCCCTCGCCAGGAGGCACCGGGCAGCAACCCTGTTCGGCCATCCTTAAGGACAAAAAGCCCTCGCCAAGAGGCACCGGGCAGTAACTCTGCTCGGCCATCCTTAGTAGGCCACTTACTGCCACTCCCGCGCTAAGGATGAAAAGCCCTTGAAAAGAGGCAACCGGGCCCGTCCTTGCTCGGTTATCCTGGCTGGTAGCTCCCTACCCCAACAAACCAGGGATCAAAGTCCTCATAGAGGCAACCGGACCCGCCCTTGTTCGGTTATCCCTGGCCGGTAGCTCCCTACCAAACCAGGGATCAAAGCCCTCGTCAAGAGGCACGAGACATCAACCCGGCCCGGCCCGTCCTTAAGGATCAAAGCCTTCACAAGAGGCAACCGGGCCCGCTCTTGCTCGGTTATCCCTGGCTGGTAGCTCCCTACCCTAACAAACCAGGGATCAAAGCCCTCGCCAAGAGGCACCAAGCAGCTACCCTGCTTGGCCGCATACTTAGTAGGCCACTCACGGCCCCTTCCGCGCTAAGGATCAAAGCCCTCGCAAGAGGCAACCGGGCCCGCCCTTGCTCGGTTATCCCTGGCTGGTAGCTCCCTACCCCAACAAACCAGGGATCAAAGCCCTCGCCAAGAGGCAGCCCAGTAGCTACCTTGCTCGGCCATCCTTAGTAGGCCACTCACGGCCCCTCCCGCGCTAAGGATCAAAGCCCTCGCCAAGAGGCACCGAGCAGCTACCCTGCTCGGCCATCCTTAGTAGGCCACTCACGGCCCCTCCCGCGCTAAGGATCAAAGCCCTCGCAAGTGGCAACCGGGCCCGCCCTTGCTCGGTTATCCCTTGCTGGTAGCTCCTTACCCCAACAAACCAGGGATCAAAGCTCTCGCTAAGAGGCAGCCCGGCAGCTACCCCGCTCGGCAACATCCTTAGTTGGCCAGTTACGGCCCCTCCAACAACTAAGGATCAATGCCTTAGCCATGAGGCGCCGAGCAGCTACCCTGCTCGGCGCTATCCTTAGTAGGCCATTCATGGCCCCTCCAACAACTAAGGAACATGAACTCAACAAGAGGCATCCGGTCTATCAACGTCTTAGTGATCTCCACTTCGACTTCGGGGCTATGGAGATACCGTCTTCCCGTCGGTCCTCGCACACTCGGCAAGTGATCAGATTCAAGCCGACGAGTAATCGCTAGAGGAGGAACATGCCGAACATAAAAGCAGTACTGTGCTAATACAAGTGTCTACCAACAAAAGGAAGCACAAACACTACTGCGAAAATAAAAAATCTTTATTCACAAAGTCAAAGCTTTTACAAGGGTACTGTGGGCTCCCCAGCCTTACAAAAATGCCGAAGGCCTACAAAATACCTGAGGCAACAAAAAGAAGAAAAAAGCATGAAGACAAGGGGCTTCAGACCTCAGGGCAGGGCGCAACCTCGGGAAGCCCAGCGCCCACCATAGGAGCCTCGGCGTCGCCCTCGTCGGGTGTCTCCCCGGGGCCATCCTCCTGCTCGTCACCCCCTCGGGGATATTCGGCTCGGAGCTCTTCGTCAGCGAACTCCGGCATCTGAGCTCTGACGGCGTCAAGGGCCTCGTGCCATATGGTGGTGGTGGCCGAGGCTAGGACGGTGTAGAACTATTCTGACTTCTGAAAGTTCTCCGCCGCCTTCGCTGCTTTGAGGACGGCTCGCTTTGTCTCCTCTCCCGTAGCCTCCAACTCCTTCCGGAGGTTGCTCATGGACTTCCTCATGGTGCTGACGAGTACCCTGGAGTCCCGAAGCTCGGCCTCACGGAACCTGGCAACCTCCTTCTTCGAGGACGCCACCTCTTGCTTCGCGGCCGCCGCTTTCTGCCTCGCGGCCGCCGCCTCCTGCTTCCCGGCCGCCACCTCGCCCTCAAGGGCAGCAACCCTCGCCATCGCCGCTTCCAGCTCCCGCTTTGAGCTCTCCCCCAGCAAAGAGAGCTCGCCCGCGGCTCGCATTACCTGGGCTATCTCCTCCTCCTCCATCCGGGCGACGATAGCGACGTGCTAGAGGACCTGAAGAAATCGAAGGGGGGTCAGAAAGAAAAAGAGGCACCTAATTTCGCAAATGATGAGACGATGTACGAACACTCACCTGCACGACCTCTTGGGCGATGGACGCCATTTGCGCGTTCAGCGTTCCCCCAGGGACCCGGCCCCCGGCCGACCTCTCCATCTCATGCAGCAAGCTGTCAGCGACGGAGAGTCCCGAGGGCACTTCAAAGCGAAGCTCCCCTTCGTTCACCAATATCGGAGAGGCCGAACTATTCGGGGGAACCTCTTGAGAGACGACGGCGGAAAGCTCGTCTCCACCTCCAAAGCCTGGGCGTCCTTTCCCCGGGCCATTTTTCTGCTCGGCGCCTGGCCAGGCTCCGGGGCGCGATCCGCACTCGAGCATTGGGGCGGGACGGCCGCTAGGGGGGCCGGGACCGGCGTCTGACGAGAAGAGCTGGCCCCTCCAGCCTTCGACCCTTTCTTTGGCTTGCGCATGGCTGCTCGGAGGAGGTCCATGTCCATGGTTTCTGCACAAGACAAGATATAATGGAATCAACGACACAAACAGAAAGTGAAACAAATACAAACCTAACTTACCGACGAACTGGGTGGAGCTGAGCCCGGCCCAACTAAGGGCCCGCTCAGAAAGCAGCACGTCGGCCCGGGGAATAGGCTCCCACCCCGCGACCCTCACCGCGTCGGGGTCATTGGACGGATCTCCCTGCCAGCACCTATCCCTAGACCACTGGATAGGTACAGGCCAGTCCTCACCCTCTGGCGGCCCAACGAAGAAAAACTTCTTCTTCCAATCATGGATGGAAGAAGGCAAGACGACAACTCCTGACCCGGCTACACTCCCCCGTTGCTTCCTAAAGGAGAGGTAAACCCACTTCGAGTCGCTCGTGCGAGTTCCGGGGTGACTTTTGTAAACGAGAGAGGAGGCAAGGATGGACAGACTAAAGGGGATCATCTGCAGCTTCAGCCGGACCAGGAACCCAAGGAGAATCCTCCAGGAGTTCGGCACTAGCTGGCCCGGGGCTAACCCAAAGTAATTTAACACAGCTACAACCTCGGGGGAGAAAGGCAGGCGCATTACGTCTTAAAGGGATTCCAGGTACAAGGCGATCTCTCTACCCCTCACCTGATCTGCCCTCTCTCCTTCTTCGGCCAATCGTAGCGTGTAGCCAGAAGGAATATGGAAACGAGCCCGAGCGGTGACAAGCTTGTCCTCGTATTTCACTGAGGACGATGCACCAGGAGCGTCCGTCGCCACCGCTCCAGGAACCTCCCTAGACACGTGCCCTCGGGAAGAGGATCTGACCCCAACTTCCCGGAGAGGCTCCAACTCAGGGGAAGAATCTCTAGAATCTACCCCTACGACATATACAGATTCCTCAAAACAAGACATCTAACCTGATAGGAAGAAGTCATCGAGAAGAGAAAAACGCAAGATCCGACCTAAAAGAAGAGCGCCGAGCAAACAAGACTCAGAACGAGAAAAATGTGAAGAGAGAGAGATCCTGAATCAGGCCTCCACCCTATTTATGCTACCGGCGTCCTCATCCAGCGGTGACGGTCGGCTCCCTCCAAAACGATTTAGTGCTCTCGATGGCCACGATCGCCCCACCTGTCGCAAGTGCATTGGCAACGTCCCATCGGACGCCAGAAGCCTGCGGCACGTCACATCAGCCAACCGGCACCCGACACGTGGTCTGTCGTTTTAGCAAAAGCGCACACGATCCGGTGCACCTCTTTAATGCAAAGGATCTCGCCCTGATTCGCTGGCCTCATCCAGAAAAGACAACCAATTGCCCAGAGACACGCCCGACGATATCTCCGGAAAGGAGCTCACCTCGAGTGATGCCACACCCCGCTTCCCTGAGTACGCTAAGATGGGCACGTGACATAGCCAACCATGCTACCTGTGGATAGGAAAAATCCTTCCGCAGTCACATTACGGCTGTAGAGATATCAAGAACATGATAGTAGACTAAAACTATCTAGTACATGTCCATGAGCCAGAATAAATGAGTCAAGAAATGATAATATGCGGAAACAAAAGATACAATAAATGAAACACCTGGAAAGTAAAACTGCATACCAACAAGATCTTCATCGCTCGTTCTGACAGCGGCAATACTCCTGATCAGTCTGCAACAAAGATAGAGGATCTAGGCCATGAAAAACCCATACGTCAGCGCGTCATAACATCAAGCAATAATAAAAACATGGATGGCAATACATGCAAGTATGAGTATAAATGATAAACAAGCATAACAGTGATATGAGTAAGGATAGTGGGGTAAAGTGTAGTGAGTAATCTAAACTAGTCTATTGGGTTAACTACTCTCAAGTCTTTGGAATCAAGTTAATGAATCATCGATGTAACTCAATAGTATCCTGTGCATGCCGGGACCACGGTCAAGATTCTCGGGCTGAATCCGAGACGTGCTGCTAGGCAGTAGAAGGTAGCATGTACAGATGAGTGATGTCAGCATCATCACTCCGGGGCTGGCCTAGCCCGTAAGACTGATCAGAACATTTATCAAACTGTTGAGTTACAAGTCAGGTTTCATCATTGATTTCCCCATACCCCTAAGTTATAAGTGTTCAAGTCAGGTATTTAAGTAATCAAGAACTAATGCCAACACAGGATCAGGTAAGAGTAGGTTTGTCTGGATAGACAACAGGAACGGTCCGTGAGAACTACATGTCAGGTTTGTTGGAATTAGACACAAGATCAGGTAATAGGTCAAGCCATGGTACATCAGGTCAAGTCAAGTAATGTATAAAGGTGTCATGCCATATCAAGAGTTGTACAGTACCATGTCATGTCAAGTAATAGTTGTAGCAAGTCATGTCAGGGTGTACAAGATATCATGTGGGTGCTTATAATCAAACTAGCATAAACATGGCATACAGAACAAGCATGTGTACTAATAGAATCAACAAGCTGGAACTTGTAACGTGAAATGCAATCAGGTACAGATTAAGGTATGTAGATGCACAGTTATCAGTTTGGGTTTAAAGGATTGTTTCAACATTACATGAATACAGTATAACACATATGGATGTTAAAATCATGTTAATACGTACTAAATATTCTAGAGATGCAATGATATATAAAATACGTTCAATGGATGCAACTGGGTATTCGGGGTAGAAACTATTTAAAAGTGCTATGAGTTATGCAGTTAATTAGTAAGTAATTTAAACACAGATGTGGGTATACGATATGGTGCTCTAACATGCAACAAATTATAATTTAAGATCCGAGTCTACCGTGATATAATCTGATATCGAAATGCAATAATGAAAATTAATAGCCTTAGATTCCATTTACAGTTTTAAACATGAAATAAATATGTATAGATGTTATAGTAGCATGTAGAAAGATTAACTTGCCTTGATCGGAACGCGAACAGATCTGTACGGTACGTCTTACGTCGGCGAAAAGTCGGATGCTCGCACAGTACACGGAACGGTTCCAAATAACGCGCGAGGGTGATCACGCAAATAAGGTATGCCGTCTGGATTGTCGGCGTCACGTACGGCTCTGGAGATAGCTTGTGATGAGTTGTTGATCGATGGAGATGACGCATTGCCTTGGAGACAGGAAAACACAACGTCGTGAAGCAAAATCCAAGCTTGAAGGCTCGGATCAACTCCAAAAGAGCTCGACTAGGTAGGAAGGGGTCTTGGCTCGGTTCTGCCTTGGAGTTCTCGGTTGGGGTGCGGTTTGGAGCTAGGGTTTCAGGTTGATGGCTCTCGTGTCCTTGGGTTTTGGTGTGCTCAGTTTGGTAAAGGAGAGATGAAGGGGATGAAGTTGCTGGAGACGAGGTGGATGTACGTAGTCGAGTAGGGCTGTGGCGAGTTGAAGGCAATGGTTCTGTGATGGGTTGAGGGAGAAGATAGAGGGGTTAGGAGGAAGTGTCGGCGGTCGAGCTTAGAGAAAATGAGGAAGATGACGGTGATAGCGATGGTGAAGACGAGATGGTGGGATGATGGCGATGGTGTTTGAAGGTGGCATGGGTTAGGGTTAAACCAAGAAGATGAGGAAGGGGTGATGGAGGCGATGATGATGAGGGTATTGCGAGATGGGTGAAAGGAGGTGAAGGGTTTAAGTTCGGCCACGAGTGAGGGCGGCTGCGGCGACCTCCGGGAGTTGAAGATGAAGACGAGGGTGTTTACCCCAATCAGAGCAAAGCTCTGTTCAAATTCCAAGGCGGGAGATGAAGCAACGCTTCCGATCCCCCCCAATCAGAGCAAACCTCTACTTTGAAAATTTAAACTTTAATAAATGAAGCAACGCTTCAGATCCTCTGCGCTGCGCGCAGGGCGCCACGTGTCAAATTCAGGCACACCAGCGCAGGGAGCGCAGCGCCCAAGGCAGCGCACCCAATCAGAGCAAGGCTCTAATTAAAACAAAAATTTAAAGGAAGCAACGCTTCAGTTGCGCAAACGCTGCGCGGCGCGACACGTGTCAGCGCAGTTGCGCAAGCGCTGCGCTGCGCGACACGTGTCAGCGCAGTTGCGCAAGCGCTGCGCTGCCCGACACGTGTCAGCGCAGTTGCGCTGCGCTGCGCGCTGCGCGACACGTGTCAGCGCAGTTGCGCTGCGTAACACGCGTCAAGCGCTGGGGCGTTTGCACAAAAAAGAATTAAAATTCTAATAAGATCCTTCTGTTCTTGTTAAAACAAGAAGATTGTCTTCTGTAAAACAGAATCCCTTGGATCAAAGATCCAACGGTGGGGAAAATTCCCTAAATCACTCAGAGAATGATCTCTTTAACAAACTTAACAAATTTATGGGCACTATATAAAGACCCCTAGACCCCAATTCAAAAGAAGATCAATATTGAGAACATCAAGAACTTCACAGAGAGAACTATGAAGGATTGTGAGAAGAATTCAAGAACAAAAAAGGTAAAAAACCTTTATTCAAGAAGAAATTCTTCTGAATAGATTATTGATCTAAGAACAAGATCAATGATCTTCAATAAAAACTAAATAATAACAGTGCCTTGCACTTTTTTATGAACCATTGGTTCTGGAATCTTAAAGATTCTTTTCTTGAATCCAAAATTGGATCAAGTCATTAAAACAGTGCCTTGCACTTGCAAATCTGCACTGTTGCGCTCTTGGGTTGGCGCAAACCACCAGAGAGCTCCACGTGTCAGCTCCAAGACCACTTGCGCTATGCGCTTTTAAAATAGAGGAATGCTCTCTGAAATTGGTGCACCTCACCAGAGCGCGCCACGTGTCAGCAGCGCAGCAGCGCAGCGCACTGCGCTAACTGCGCTTGCGCTCACCAGAGCGTGACACGTGTCACCTCCACAAGCACTTGTGCTCAATAATTGGCGCAAAGCGCCTGACAAGCCACTGTCAAGACAATTAATGCACTGCATTATTGAGAAGATGGGCCGAGCCCAATTAAAAAGGCCTAACAGGCCTAATTAAATGTAATGCATTATTTTAAAGAAGGGCAGAGCCCAAACAGATGCTCTGCATCATAAATAAAGGGACGGAGCCCAAATCAGAAAGGCCTAGCAGGCCAAAATAAAATGCAGTGCATTGTTAAACAGGGGCAAAGCCCTAACACAGGCCTAATAGGCCAAAGATAAATAAAAACGTTGAACATTTTTCAACTGGACTTAGCCCAATCATGGCCGTAAGTCCTCAAATTAAATTGACTGAGCAAGACTGCTCTCCTAAATCAATTTACATCCGGTTCAAGGGTACATCTCTGAACTCCTATGACTCCTATCGTTGTAATCCTTCAACGACGTCAGAGAGGTGACGGGTCCCGACAACCACACATCGATACGGACTGCGGGGTCCCTAAACTCGTGGACTGAAACGTCCTTAAACTAATATTCGTCCCAAAATGGGAATGTTGGACCGAAATGTCCTTAAACTAATGCTCGTCCCCAAATGGGAATGATGGACCACCATGTCCCTAAACTGGAGATGGACCCCTATGTCCTTAAACTGGTATTGGACCACCACGTCCCTAAACTGGAAATCGATCGCAACGTCATTAAACTAAACAATGGAGCCAATTTCTCTCTTTTCGGATCCAAACGATCCCGTTAAGTTGATCTCAGCCTGGAGATTAGGCTAACGTATCCTTAACGAAAGTTTAAGTTGATCTTAGCCTCAATATGGCTAACGTATCCTTAAACCAAAACACCAAACCCAAATCTAAGTAAACACGGATTTGGACTAATCCATGTCCTACGGGCGACGACGTAACTTAGTCTCCGTATACAATCCACGGGCAACCACAAACAAAACAAACACACACGACACGAAGTGAAATTCTGGAGAAGGAGAAAGTTGTTACCGTGACGCGGTAGCGTAATTAACTGCAGGGGCTTGCGCCTGCTGGGAAGAGTGTCCCCACAATCAAAACCCCCTCAAGCGAGGGGGAATCTGACGAAGTCTGCTACATCGGCCGCATCCGTCTAAACCTCCGATACACGGTGCCATAAATCAACTTGGCATCTTCGGAGAGGTGGACGGATAAAACCAAATAGCATCTGCCCCGAATCTCAGGCAAGATGTTTTCACGTCGTCGCCGTCATTCGGAGGGGAACAGATTCTGGAACGCTCGGTCGGACCTTTTCCTCTTTCCACTCCACACTTCGTGTGTCGTCTTCGCGAACGAATCGCGGTTTGTTAATGGTTGCCTTTGGATTGCAGGTTACTAAGATTTGGTCTTTTGCCTGACGCAGAAATCAAGTATCAATGGCCTCCAATTGCTCGAACTGCTCGAAGTGCCAATGCAACCGATGCTCCACCTCACCTGGAGGTGTAGCATATGGGCCTCAAGCGGCCTCCATCCTTGCCCTGCCGGTAGAACAGGTGACCCAGGCCACCACCGGTTTGTTTTTCGGGACCATGATCCCGCCTGCAAGCTTCACCATGCCAACGCCCGCAACAGGAGCGAACAAGAAGTCAGTTTTTGATCGGCTCACCGCTACAACGGCCCCTTTCAACGGGTCGTCCAACATCAAACCAGCAACATCTGTCTTTGCCAGGCTGAGCCAGAACCCTGATGGGCCCGCCAAGAAGCCCATGAACCCTGAAGTGGCCGTCCCAAGGAAGAGAGCCACCCCCACTCCTGAAGTCGTCAAGGCGGCTTCTCCTGTTAAAGAGTCAGTCTTTTCAAGGCTGACTATTCCGGCTCCTGCTCCTACTCGAGGATCTGTCTTTGACAGATTAAATATCGCTACTCAAAGGACAACATCATTCTTTAAGAGGATGACACCAACAACACCTCATTCAGACAGGGGGCAAGAAGAAGCTGTCTCTGTCGCCGAGCCAGCCCCAACGGCTCGTCATGCTCGACGTCGCCATTGGCTCCGAGTAAGGAAGGCTGGGGGCAACTCCCCTTCAGGGCTAACTCCACCTGCTCCAGTG
Source organism: Agapanthus africanus (assembly GCA_030015575.1). Lineage (NCBI taxonomy): Eukaryota > Viridiplantae > Streptophyta > Magnoliopsida > Asparagales > Amaryllidaceae > Agapanthus > Agapanthus africanus. Next base: position 672,601,322 of record JASDDO010000022.1, on the reverse strand, counting down.
GTGGAAGTTAATGCTGCTGTTTCAACTGGGAACAGCTTTAAACTGCTAAGGAGGGTACGCAAGAACTCTCCGACTGCCACGCTAAAAAGACCTCCTCCACCTGCGGAGAGGGTTCCGGAAACGAAGCTGGAGCAGCCCCCTCAGCGGCTATCTTCCAAGATTTATAAAGTCTGGCGGAGGGTTCAAGACTCCATAATCGACCAAGATCACTCTCGTCAGCAGAAAAGGGCGAAAGTGCAGGAAGAAAAGGATTATCCAATCAAACAGCAAAGGACGACAATCACCAGGGTGCCTGCAGCAACGGCCCCTTCAACTTCAATGGCCCACAAGAGAAGGAGGCCGGAGAAAATTCCCACGCCCATGGCAAATGCCAAGGGCGGCGAGCCCAAACGTCCTGAGTCCGGGGGCATTATAGTCCATATCGTCTACAAGGCGTCGGGGAAGGAGGACAGCCGTGCATCTACGGGTCATAGACCGCTTACACGGTCAGTGACCAAAGCTCAAGAGCAACAGCAGAAGCTCTAAGAAATGATGAATGCGATGGCCGCACTCACTGGGCCAAAAGAAAGTCCCGAAGCGTCCTCGGATCAACGCCAGGAGCAAGAATGTAACATTTCAAAAAATAAAATATTATTTTTGGGAATTTTCATATGTTAATATTAATTTTTAATGAATATTTTGATAGTCGGTATAATTAAATACCGATAAATGGTGAAAATTCCGGAGAAAATTATGGAAAATCTAAAATAGGTTATTTTGTGGAAATATGTCATTTTACAGTTTTTGTGATGGATTATATGCTATCTTAATGTTAATCGCGATTAAAAATCGCTAATTGGATTTTTGGCTTTTTGTGCAAAATTGTGCACATAACATTTTCTACACTTGTTACACTTGTCTCATGTTTTGGACCCATGTTAGGCCTAGGGTTGAACCATACTTAGGTGACCATGGTGGGTTGAACCATTTGATTAGGGTAATTGGGTTAATTAGTGTTTTGGTTAGGTTAATGAGGTTTGATTAGTGTTGGGGTTGACTTTGGTTAGGGGAGGACAAAGAGAGAGAGAGAGGTGGTTAGAGTGAGCCATGATCCATTCCATTCTATAATCCCTTGTATTCTTTCCCCCCTCTCACTCATACCATTCCCTCTCATTTATCACATCTTTCCTCACATCACTCACACTCAAAAACCATCAAAATAACACCATCATAAGCTGCAACAGCAGCTGAAACAAACCATCAGCCTCCCCCCAATCTTGCCTCAGCCACCCTACACGGCCACATGCTACCATAGCCCCACACCTATACCCCTTATCAACACTTTTCAGCCCCCAAAACAGCATATCAGCCCCAAGACTCAGCCATATGTCACCATTTTCAGCTCTAAACCAGCAATAAGAAAAAGAACAGCCACAGCAGCAACTCCATTTCAAAACAAACCCACACCATCCTCATACTACAACATCACCCTAACATCAAACAACCACAACAACAACAGCTGCTGAAACTATAGCAACATCAACAAACTGCTGTTGAAGAACAGCAGCAGCATCAGCTGCACCAGCAACCTCAGGAGCAACAGAAGTAGTCCAGCAGCAGCACAACACTCCTTCTTCCTCCTCCTTCCCTTCTCCTTCCTCCTAGGACCCCCTCGAGGTATAATCTCGCAACCCAACTCTTTTCTTGCCAAGCCACAGCTGTTAAAACTGAAACTTACTGTATATCTGTGATTTAGTGCTAGTTTAGGCAAACTTGAGGGAGACTTAACCAAGTGTGGTTTTGATCGTTAGTATAACCTTATTAGGTGTTTTTGAGACCGTTGTAACCAATATTACCCCAGATTCCTAGTATTTACCAGAGTTATTCGACTTGGCGTATTTTAGCGTTTTTGTCGATTTTGAGACCTTTCTGAGATCTGCTTTCACCCGGGACCTCCTAGGGAAAAATTGACTTGGCAGTGAGCTGTGCAGGCACCCTGGAACCACTACCCAAAGCCCTAGCCACCATCTCAAAGCCCCGGCCGCAAATTTAATCCCCCTGGCCGCAATTTGCGGCCAGAGCAGTGTAAAACTGCCTCGTTTTGCGTGCACAGCCCCTTTTTCATGTAAAATTGACCCCCGGTATGTCTAGTTTTGACTGTTTCCTGTTAGGGTGAAATCTGGCTTGAATTTCATGAGTTGGTGTATGAATTACGACTCGTTTTCGTATGGATTTTGACATTCGGTGATTCGTATCTGTCGGGTGGCGTTTGGACGTCAACGACAGCGGATATTGGCTGCGTTTGCACACAAGGTCACATGTTTTTACCTATGGGCGTAGTGTGCACCATTTTGGTTTCCGACATGGTTTTCATGAGTTTTAGCGTGTGATATCCTTGTAGGTACCCCACGTGGCGTCGAGGCGTTGGAGATGCAAACGGCGACATCGGCACCGGCACACATAACTAGGTGAGTAGATTTATATCTACGGGGAAAAGTCGGGTGGATGGCGTATAGCACCTCCGCAGTCCGAGGTGATGTATACGGATGCGTGTACACACCTATAAATATTATATGTTGTTGGGATTATTTTTGATGTTTAAATGGATAATGGTATATTGGATTGGTGAAAGGTTACGAAACCATAGGGTAGTGGGTGCACTACACATACATACACACACATACATACTTGCATACATCCTCATTTCATATATGGTTATGGGATTCGTTATGGATATGTGTTCACATGGGTTTGGGTTTATGTGTTCATATACGGATTGAGGATGACACATGGGGTTGATATGAGTCGATGAGTTCGATCCGAGATTATGATGTCGGTGATATGATAAAATTCATAATTGAGATACGTCTTAATGCTTTAGTGGATTTTGGGATGATGATGCCATAGGAATAGTGACATAAATATGTAAATGATCGACAGGTGATTACGATACGTGATGAGATATGTTATGAATTGATACGACAAGATAATTATGATATGCCGCATTCGGCGATGTATATTCTTTGGTGACGATATATGATGATGTTATCGAGTTGCTAGAGACTGTCGATCAGTAGTCAGGTCTTGATTATAGTGATGATGTTAGTATTGTACTAGACGCAGGTCAGTAGCCCAGATGATGATCCTGATAAAGAGAATACTTGATGAATGACATGATAAATGTGATATTGACCCGTACCCAGATTTGGGGATACCGTACGACGGATTTACGTACGAGCTATATTTTGATGTTTGATCCGTCTACTTGACTTGGGAATAACCGATTATAGAGATATGGTATCGGATGTGATATGATCGAGGCGGGATCACCGACTATATATGTGTATATTTATGTATCGACACAGAGGTTAGGCGGTTTCCTTTACCTACTGTTAGCTTTAGCTCAGCCTTTTAGTAGTGTAGCGATATGACTCTTATGACATTAGATGCAGTTTAGTGATCATGGTGTTCAGTATTTCAGTTCCCGCATATTATTATTGTTGCTCTGCATCGCATACTGTTGTGATTCATATTCTATTATTGATATCCTGCTGCTAGGACACCAGCACCATTACCGATGATGCGTATGTACCACGTACACTTATTTGCTGTCGCACACACATCTTCATCGGTAATTGCCATGTCACGTACACTTAGAGAATATTATTGCTTGATTTAGCTTGATAGCTAGCAGTGACATGATATTAGTGTACTTTCCATATATACCAGCTTGACATTGTAGTTATTACTTGTCACTTCATGCATACGGTTATTCATTATATGCTGCATTCATGGATTCTCATGCTTATATTCATGATTTCACATGCTATTGATGATTTGGATTCGGGTTTCCATGAGATTTTCTGGATTTGGAGGAAAACCGCAAAACATATATATAAACTGCTTTCTCTTTTTAAATAAAAATGTGGTTTTTCCATGATGTATGAGTCGTCCACCATGAGTTTGCTGATGGATTTCGAGACCCGATTCGAGGAGGCGGATGAACCGTTTCGGGTATATGGTGGGCCCGGTGCGGTACCCCTGGGCAAGAAGATCGCAGGAGATGGCGTTGAGCCTGGCAGGGGAGCACGACCGACCGGTGATATTACCCGACACGTCGGATATCCGGAGGATACCGTCGTAGTCATGAGATGGATGGTAGGGGCCGATCTGGACTGACGACGCCCTGGATATTATGATTGAGACATTGAGATTTGAGATATTGAGGTACAGAGATTATGATACAGAGATATCGAGATATTGAGATTTATGTTTTGTGCCGATGCTAGGCACTGTTTTATGCTAATTTCATTATGATACCTCATTTTAAAAATACAGAAATCTCACAAAGTTACAAAAGCAGTTTTCTTCAGTACATGCATTCTGTTTCATGCATTCATACATCATTCATTTGATATATTGTCACCTGATGCACTGACATGTACACATGGGTTTACACTTGGGTTAGATATTTACACCAGCCATGGTTAGAGATTGCTGGTTATATATTTGAGGATTATATATATTGATTGTATGACCTAGGATTGCGTCATACATGCGATTTTCTGTTCGTAGATCTTTTTCTACTCACGAGTTGGCAACTCACCCCCGTTGTGCCCCAGTTTCTTGCAGGTATTGCCGTACGGATTTCATTACGGCTTTGCGGGCACTGTACCTTTCGGGTGACTTGCTAGTAGGTGGGTTTATTGTATCGCACCCATCATTATTCATTGTATATTATATTTCAGTTGTATCTAGAATTTTCCATCAACCAAACTTGTATTTATTGAGATAGAGATCAGTGATGTGTTTATTCTTTCGACCTTAGAGTCGCGTGTTATATCTCGATGGGTTCTTGCTGGTTGAGATTCATTTCCGTTGTGATCCTCGCCTTTAGGCGTTGTATATTATGTTGCATACAGGTTGATTTGATATGGTTCTTCCTACTCTCTACTACTTTTCTTGGTTTGGATTTCTGGGTTCGGCTTACTTAGAGTACGTAAGCCTCGGGACGTTCGTAGTCTAAGTGCCGGTCATGTTCCGTACTTTCGGGTCGTAACAAAGAAACTGACGCTGAATTCCTTCGCAGGATATTGGGGAAGAAGGATAAAGAGGCTGCGAAACAAGCAGCCAACATACAACGAATGGCCCTCCTGTTCCAGGACATGGTGGGAATGATGATCCAACAAGATTCTCCTGCTGAAGATCCTCCGATCGTCCTTGAAGACGACAGGGGAGAAATGTCAAACCCTCCACCGGCTCTGTCAACAGCCAAGGAGGAGACAATCTCCAAAGCTGACTTGGACGAATATATAGCCCAACAGATACGGGTTCATCATACGACTGAGGCAGCCGGTCAGGTCATAAAAACAGGACGACCATATCCGAGCTGGTACGATCAGATAAAGTACCCGCCGGGCTATACAATACCCAAATTCCATGTCTATAAGGGGACGGGCAATCCCCACCAGCATGTTGCCCAGTTCAGGGCGCTTTGCGGCAACACTGGCGGTGATGATAAATTGTTGCTTCGCCAGTTCGTCGGCAGCTTGTCAGATACATCATTCGAATGGTACTCTGAGCTCCCAAATGACTCTATCAAGACATTTGCGTAGATGGAACTGCTGTTTACTCAGCGTTTCGCAAGCGCCAGCGAACGCACCCCGATGACGGCATTGATTAATGCCAGAGTGAAGCCAGGCGAGACATGGGTCCAATATACTATACGGTGGCGGAACTTATGGTCAAAATGCGAGCAACGCATAGAAGAGGCTCCGGCAGTAGGTATGTTTGTGGGAACCCTTGATCCGCAAGCGACCATCTCGCAATTTATGATGTTCTTCAAGCCGACTACCTTCCAAGCCCTGATCGACAAGCTAGCGCAAATGGATCAGATGGACCATAGACCTCCCCCTCCAAAGCCGGACTCTCGAAATGAGAAGGGGAAGGGAAAAGCAATTGTTGTCGCTAATGCTCAACAACAGCCGAGCAACTTGAAACCGGCTGTCCGTCAAAATAATATGCGTCTGCACATACCCCTTGAGGAGAGGCTAGGACGTCCTTACTCGTTTCCCCGAGGTAAAACGAGAAGATTATTCGAGCTGGCATTGCGCAACCGACTCATTAATCTGCCGGATCCAAGACGTCCGTCGCCGCCAAACGACGTCCATGATCCCAATTACTGTCCCTATCACCGAGTACTGGGTCATCTGATCGAAGATTGCTACGTCTTCAAAAATTGGATTGAAGACCAGTACCAACAGGGCAAGTTCGCATTGTCCGACAGATGGAAGGTGAATCCGCCGCAACCTCACACCTCTAAAAGGATGAATACGCCGGGGGCAACGTGGTCTCTCGTTGAAGAAGCTCCATGGGAGGTTGTGCTATCACCCAAAACAAAGAGAATGCAGAACGATCTTCAAACATGCCCAGCGATCAGGTGGAAGAACCCATTGGAAGCTCAGATCATTGAAGGGATGTTGAAGCCGCGCCCAACTCCAAAGATCGATGGTGGTGGCCCAAGCGCTCACAACCAGCCGTCAAAATCTTCGAAGAAAAAGAAGAAGAAATCCAAGAAGCCCATGAAGCCTGGCGACAAGCGCACGGACTTATAAAAACAAATTGACGCGCTGGAGGAATACAACCAGAAAGCACGAACTCCCATCACAATCCAAGAGTTCCTCAACCACGTCTTTCAAGAGGAAGATGAGGAAGACAGTTCGTCGGATGAATCTGAGGAATACGTGGCGAGCTGCCATATGATGTCCCATTCGTTTACAAACGATGAGGGGACTCCTTGCACTGAAAAGCTGGGGGCAGATCCTAAACCGGAATTTCTGGAGCCATCGGATGAAACAATTAACGCATTCCTCAATGAAGCTCTGTTGAAAAGTAAAGCCGATCGGGAACGCGAGACGACCATATTTGAAAGGGCCAAGCGCCAGCGACTTGACGAAAGAGTTGAGACACTCCCGCTGGAGCAACATACATCCACTGCGGATAAAAGCAAATTCAAGACGAGGAAAAGGTTTGCTAAGGCCATATCAATGGGCATGAAGCTACCATCCTCTGGAGGAAACATTACTGGTGAAGCGGAAATGCACCCCTCCTACTGCTTGTATCATTGGAAGATTTTGCACCCCACCGAAGAGTGCAAAGCTTTCAATAGATGGTGGCAAGGATATGTTGCTCACCGACAACATTTTAAGCGGGAAAAGCGCAAAACTCATCGGGAGCGGAAAAATACGACCGAGGGGCTTAACAGAACTACTGGCGACTGTCGCATGATTAACGCCGGGGGATCGCAAGTTCTCACGTTCGGGAGCGACTCTGACGAGGAAATGGCTCTCAGCCCCCTTTTCAAAGAGTCCACCTCGGGAAAAGAGGAAGAGCCGAAGGTCTGCGAAAATATCCGGCTGCGTAATCGGACGCTGCCCGAAAAGAATCTCGGACCCTCAAACAAAAACGATAAAGGGAAAGAAAAGGTCTCTGAGGATATCGCCCTAGATGACCAAGTCATGGAAGAGCTAACTGCCAAGGACCCGCCGAAGAAAAATAAGGTGGATTACAACGTCTTAGCGCATCTGAGGAAGCTACCCTCGCAGCTCAGCATCCTTGACGCCCTTTTACTATCAAAAGAGGCAAGGGATTCATTAATCAAGGCACTACAGGACCCCGAGCAATTCCAAGCTTTCCTGGCCGAAGAAAAGATGAAGGATGAATTGGAGGAAGTGCACACGGCCGATGTCACTTTTGGCGATGAAGACCTTCTCCTTGGGACGTGCAAACACAATCGCCCCCTCTATGTCTCTGGATACTGCCACGATATAAAGATAGGCAAAATCCTGGTCGACAATGGATCCTCCGTTAATCTCCTTAACGTGCGGGTGTTAAAGGAAATCTGCATGAGCGTCCAGCACCTTGCTCGGGACAAGATCACCATCTCCGGGTTTGACTCCCAATCATTAAGAACTCTTGGGTCTGTGATACTGACGCTACGCTTTGGGCTACTCGTCACGGACATTAATTTCCACGTCATAGACGCCAAGACATGCTACAATGCTCTGCTCGGCCGACCATGGTTACACGAGTATAATATCATCCCTTCTACACAACATCAGTGTATGAAGTATTTTAAGGATGGTCTCGAGTATACCGTGACGGGAGAACTGAACCCGTTATCTGTGAACGAGGTCCGCAAATATGAAGATACCAAATACTTTTTACCGGATTTCGAAGAAACGGAGCGGTGTCACAAGCCGGAGAACAAGGCTAACGCCACCATCCCTGTCTTCAGCAGTGATACCGAGGAGGAAGAGGAGATAGTTTATTCGGGTCCGCCCCAATACAACAAGCCGGGACCATCTGCTCCTACGTTGATCTTTGGTAGCGACTCGGAAGATGAGGTCCATGCTGTATTCTCTGCTCGACCTTCAATACAAATATCCGCTGACGAAGAGCAAAGTCTACAAGTCGACATGGTTCCACTTAAACATCATAAAGAACTGGATGCGCTCAATATCTACAGCGTAGAGGAGCTGCGGACGTTCTATGTCCCTCCCAGGCGAGGAGGTGAGAAGGCAATTCTATTCTACCGCTCTGAGGAAACCAAAGTGGAGAAAGAAATCTGGCACGGTATGGATCCTATGCTTGACAGACTTCAGCCCATTCGTCTCCCCAGATATTATACAGAAGACTTGAAGAGGCTGCTAAAGCGCCAAGGGATATCCTTTAAACAGACCGCTCGAAAAGCCAAGTTCTATGACAAGGTCTGGAACGTTCCCGGGACTCAGCACAAGTTGCCTAATGGGAGAATGGAAACAATCGGGCTTGGATACATTCGGTCCAAGAAACGAGAGCTACTCCACGGTTGCTACGTTGTGCATGACTTCGATGAAGAAGCGGATGCTCAATGGGAAGATGCTAATCCTGAACCAGTAAAAGTTCCTGATGCAAAAATGCCCAGTCCGTCGTTCGAAGAGCAAATGGACAAGCTTATAAGGGAAGCTGGTCAAAAAGTCCGAGACGATCATAACCGCGAAATGGCCATCTACGAGAAAGCCAAAACGCAACGCCTCCTCCAACAGGCTGTGAAAGATGAAAATGCCGCTCCCTGTCAACCGGTTATAAAAAAGATTCGACGCAGAGGCGAAATAAGTCGAGAGGCGAAAAAGGCGCTCAACAACAATAAAGCGGGACTAAGAAGCCACGCAAGCGGGAATCAAGCGGTTCCGATTTATCCCTCATAAGGAAAATGGGTCGAGCGTACTCTTTTCCTCGGGACAAGACAAAGAAAATACTTGACCTCGCTCTAAAACATCAGATGCTTACACTGCCGGAGTCTAAACACCCCGAACAAGCAGGCAAAGTTTCTCACCCAAACTATTGCTCTTATCACCGAGTAATAGGCCATCCTCTCGAAGACTGCTTCACCTTCAAGAATTGGGTCGAAGATCAGTATCAGCTTGGCAAGTTCGCTCTGTCTGACAACTGGAGGATAACGCCGCCACAGAAGCACGAACCCGAAGCCACGAGAGCAGAACCAGTTCCACATTGGGCTTGGAAGCGAATTCGTACTTGTCACATGATAACAATATCAAAAGAAGAGCCCGAGAACATGGATGACCTTCCCTGGTGCTTCGAAAACAGCAACGATGAGGTGATCTCAGAATTTCCACCAGCACCAAAAGAGCTGGAAGATAGAATACATACCACTGCAGATAACCTCAAGAAAATTGAGTTGGGGACAGCGAATGACCCGCGACCGACATTCATTAGTGAACTGCTGTCTGAAGAGAGGGTGGCTTCATTAAAAGACCTACTTATGCAGTATAGAGATTGCTTCGCATGGAACTATTCTGAAATGCCGGGACTAGATCCAGAAATTGCTGTGCACAAATTGGCAATATCTCCGGACGTTAAACCAATCAAACAAGCACCGAGAAGAATGCGACTCGAGCTTGAGATGAGCATCAACGCCGAGGTCAAGAAGCTGATCGACTCCGGCTTTATCCAGGAGGTTCAATATCCTGAATGGATCGCCAACATCGTCCCCGTGATGAAGAAAAATGGGACAGTGCGCATATGCGTGGATTTCCGGGATCTCAATAAAGCTTGCCCGAAGGACGATTTCACAGTGCCAGTCACTGAACTGATGATAGCCAATACGTCCACTCATGAGGTTTTCTCCTTCATGGACGACTCATCAGGGTATAATCAGATAAAGATGCATCCTGAAGATCAGAAGCACACCGCTTTCAGGACCCCTTTGGGTATATTCTGCTATAAGGTGATATCCTTCGGTCTAAAGAACGCCGGCGCAACCTATCAGAGGGCCATGACGAAAATCTTCGATGACCTTATACATGAAATCGTCGAGTGTTATATCGACGACCTCATGGTGAAAAGCAGATCATACGAGGAACATCTCGAGCATCTGAAGACCATATTTCAACGCCTTCGACAATACAACTTGAAGATGAACCCTCTCAAGTGCGCATTCGGAGTTTCCTCAAGCAAATTCCTAGGATTCATCGTCCGGCACCGAGGTATCGAAATAGATCCGTCAAAGATCAAGGCGATCATAGAAATGCCTCCGCCAAGGACTCTCAAACAGCTGCGGTCTCTCCAAGGGAAGCTTGCGTATATACGGCGGTTTATAGCCAACCTTTCTGGCAAGTGCCGTCCTTACAGCCACCTGATGAAGAAAGGAACCCCGTTCGTCTGGGATCACAAATGCCAGAGCGCGCTGGACGAGATCAAGCAATACCTGCACAATCCGCCAGTGTTGGCTGCTCCGGTCAAGGGAAAACCCCTCATTCTTTATACAACCGCCCTCGAAGGTTCCTTAGGCGCATTATGGGCGCAAGAGAACGATCAAGGGAAAGAGAGAGCTCTCTATTACTTAAGTCGAGTTCTACTGGGGGCAGAAAGCAACTATTCCCCTATTGAAAAACACTGCCTGGCGTTGATCTTCGCGATAACAAAGCTTAGGCACTATGCGTTGGCGCATGAGGTCCGTCTCATTTCGAAGGTGGACCCCCTTAAATATTTAATGTCGAAGGCCATATTGATGGGACAACTCGCTAATTGGGCCCTGCTCTTGATGGAGTTCTCGATAACGTATCAACCTCTCAAGGCAGTGAAAGGCCAGGCCATCGCCGACTTCCTCGCTGAGCATCCGATACCTGCCGATTCTCCTCTGAATTGCGATCTTCCAGACGAACATGCGTTTGACGTGATCGACGGTAGTGATACCCGGTGGGAACTCTATTTCGATGGAGCATCTTCCATAAAGAAGCGCAAACAAAACACACCTATAATCAAGTCGGGGGTAGGTCTCATCTTCATAACTCCATAAAGGGGGATAATGCGCTTTGCTTTCTCCTTAACAGAGCCGATGACAAACAATGAAGCCGAATACGAAGCTTTGGTAGCAGGCCTCGGGATCGCCATCGACATGGGAATTGAAAACCTCCTCATATACGGAGTTTCCCAACTGGTCGTTAGTCAAGTAAACGGCGACTACCAGACATGCAAACCAGAATTGGTGAAGTACGGCGAAAAGGTGCAACAATTGTTGATCCAAATCCCTTCCTACACTTTGGAGAACATACCGCGCGCGGAAAAAAGCAAAGCGGACGCGTTGGCCAAGCTCGCTAAAGAATTGGCTGACGAGAACCTCGATGACGTTAGAATTGTGGTACAAAGCCGTCGGGTGCTTGCCCCAGCGGAAATATCTCCGGAATCACCCGAAGAGAAGGAAGCGACTGAGCAAATGGCTATGCAAATAAAAGACCGGGAAAAGGCCGAGGATTGGAGGGAAGTCTTTATAGACTACTTCAAATACCGTCGAACGCCCGAAGATGCGTCCTCAAGACATCAACTTATGAAACGAGCTCTATCTTTCGCCTTCGTCAATGATACTCTGTACAAGAGGTCGTTTGATTCTCTGTGGTTGAGATGTCTCGGACCTAAAGAGGCAAAAAGAGTCGTTCAGGAAGTTCACGACGGACTCTGCGGTTCTCACCAAGCAGGCCCAAAGATAAAGTTGAAGATCAAACGGATGGGCTACTACTGGCCCACGATGATTCAGGACTGCCTCGAATATGCGAAGCAATGCCACTCATGCCAAATCCAAGAGGACTTTATCCACCAGCATCCAAATCCACTCCATCCAACGGTGGCTAGCTGGCCATTCGAAATGTGGGGAACTGACATAGTCGGCCCTATCGAACCAGCATCGTCCAGGGGACATCGTTTCATCCTGGCGAAGACTGACTACTTCTCCAAATGGGCAGAAGCAGTACCGTTGAGAGAAGTGAAGACTGAGAATATCCTCCATTTCTTCAAGACGCACATCATATATCGGTTTGGAACTCCGCGACGGATCATCTCCGATAACGGGCCAGCTTACAGAAGCCACAAGATCAGTCGCTTCGCGCAACAACACAATATAGACTGGAGATATTCCTCAGTTTATAATCCGCGAGCTAATGGTCTAGCCGAGGCTTTCAACAAGACCTTGACGAAGATCATGAAGAAGACGGTATCCCGAAATAAGAAGGACTGGCACGAGAGACCGCAAGAAGCTCTTTGGGCGTATCGAACTACGTTCAAGACGGCCACGAACGCAACGCCATATGCGTTGGTATTCGGTACAGAAGAAGTACTCCCCCTCGAGATAGAGTTACCCTCTCTACGAGTGGCAGTCCACTACGAGCTGACGGACGAAGAAAATGCTCACCTTCGGCTTGAAGAGCTTGATGCCCTTGATGAAACCCGGCTCATAGCGCAACAAAATCTGGAGGCCTATAAAGCAAAGATGATGCGCTCATATGAAAGATTGACCCGGCCGAGGACATTCCGCCAAGGCGAACTCGTGCTAGTGGTCAAAAGGACTATGATCCCCAATCGCGCCAAGCGGGGAAAATTCGAGCCAAACTATGAAGGCCCGTACATCATAGACAAGGTCTACCAGGGTGGAGCCTATCTACTCATAGATATGCACGGTGAAAGGCCTTTCAGGCCAATAAATGGTCGCTTCCTAAAGAAATACTACGCTTAATGAGCCACAGCCTAGGTCAATGATAGACGACGACGACTATGTCCGCTCGCTATCTTCCTAAGCTCAAACTTTATAAGCAGTAGCCAGCCTTCTCCTGGACGGACCGAAACGTCCATAAACTAATGGCGGACCGAAACGTCCTTAAACTAATGATGGACCGAAACGTCCTTAAACTAATGGCGGACCGAAACGCCCTTAAACTAAAGAAGGACCGAAACGTCTTTAAACTACTACCGCGGCATCCTTAGGCTGACGGGATGAATAAAAAAAATATATATATATAAAAAATATATAATAAACGGTATGTCCAGAAGCAAAATGGGCACGGATGAAAACCCGAAAGGGCTCCGTGAGTAAAAACAGCAGGGCTACCGGCGAGTGTTCGTGAAAACCCGAAAGGGCGCGACCTCGTAAAAAAAAGAGAGAGAATAAAAAGAATAAAAAAACGGTATGTCCATAAGCAAAATGGGCACGGATGAAAACCCGAAAGGGCTCCGTGAGTAAAAACAGCAGGGCTATCGGCGAGTGTTTGTGAAAACCCGAAAGGGCGCAACCTCGTTAAAGGACACTTACAGGGTCCTCTCGATCTTGTAAGGAGGAACCACCCGCGTGAGATCCTTACGACTCACAAGGGAGCAACACACTTAGGGATCCCCACGATTCCTAAGGAGAAAATACACTTGCGAGATACTCACAACTCGTAAGGAGAACTCTCTTATGGGACCTTCACGGCTCATAAGATTTGAAAGTCTTAAGTTACAGAGACCTAAACCTGTGCTTAAGCAACCTCCACAACCTTCGATATTGCCGTACAAGTGGTTCAATACTGACCCTTGTATACAATCCACGGGCGCGAATAAATATTTTCCTAACCAAGTCCCATCCGTGACTGGGGATATGTACGCATGATGAACAATCCTTATAAGTCCTCTCGACTTGTAAGGGGAAAACCCTCTTGTAGGATCCTTACGACTTACAGAGGAACATACACTTAGGAATCCCCACAATTCCTAAGGAGAAAATACACCTACAAGATCCTCACGACTTGTAGGGAAAAATACCTTCGTGGGGCCCTTACGGCTCATGAAGTCAAAAGCCTTAGCCGACAGGACCTTAACTCTGTTCGCTAAGCCACCTTTGTTCGACATCGACAGAGGAAAATGATGATTAGCTCCTGGCAACATCCCAGTTGTAGCGGTGCTGATGCCGAAATCGGTGTCTAATTTCAGGTTTACGGCGAAAATCCAGCAAGCCGCACATGCATACAAAATAGCCGAAATGATGGGGCGGCTTGCAATAAAAAGCAACAAGTAAAAACGTATGCATATAGAATAGCCGAAATGATTGGGCAACTCGCAATAAAAAGCAGCGAGTAAAGATAAAATAAATAGCCGAAATGATTGGGCACCGCGGGAAATAGCCGAAATGATTGGGCAATCGCGACCTTCGCGATATAAAAGCTAAAATGATAGAGCATCGCGGAAATAAAACGATAAAAATGAATGAAACTTTTGCCCTACAGGTGAGATCACATCGATCCCTGTATACAATCCAAGGGCATAAACAAAGACGGAACCATACCTTCCCAACAGGCTCCGCCAGAAAGCAAAGCCAAATCTCGACGGTTCACCAACAACCTAAAGACAACTGTGACATTCGTCTTGATGCAACAGACGCAGTGCCAGTGAACGAAGCGAAGATCAAATCCCTAGCTTCACGGTTTTGACGGTAACTCATATGGAACCTGAAAGACCACCAGAAATCAGTTCAATCCCCAGGAAACCAGTGTCCCTGGCAAATACCTCAATTCAGGGAAACCAGCGTCCTTGATGAGAGCCTCCTGATTCGCGTCGGCCCGCAGAGAAACCAGCGTCTCCGCAGAAATACTCCGATTCGTTTCAACCCCGAAGAAACCAGTGTCTTCGGCCAAATCCTTCGACTCAGGGAAACCAGTGTCCTTGACGAGAAAATCCTGATTCGCGTCGACCCACAGAGAAACTAGCGTCTTTGCAAGAATACATCGATTCGTTTCAACCCCAGGGAAACCAGTGTCCCTGGCAAACTCCTCAATTCAGGGAAACTAGCGTCCTTGATGAGAGCCTCCTGATTCGCGTCGGCCCGCAGAGAAACCAGTGTCTTCGCAGGAATACTCCGATTCGTTTCAACCCCGAAGAAACCAGTGTCTTCGGCCAAATCCTTCGACTCAGGGAAACCAGTGTCCTTGACGAGAAAATCCTGATTCGCGTCGACCCGCAGAGAAACTAGCGTCTTTGCAGGAATACATCGATTCGTTTCAACCTCAGGGAAACCAGTGTCCCTGGAAAACTCCTCAATTCAGGGAAACTAGCGTCCTTGATGAGAGCCTCCTGATTCGCGTCGGCCCGCAGAGAAACCAGTGTCTCCGCAGGAATACTCCGATTCGTTTCAACCCCGAAGAAACCGGTGTCTTCGGCCAAATCCTTCGACTCAGGGAAACCAGTGTCCTTGACGAGAAAATCCTGATTCGCGTCGACCCGCAGAGAAACTAGCGTCTTTACAGGAATACATCGATTCGTTTCAACCCCAGGGAAACCAGTGTCCTTGGCAAATACCTCAATTCAGGGAAACTAGCATCCTTGATGAGAGCCTCCTGATTCGCGTCGGCCCACAGAGAAACTAGCGTTTCCGCAGGAATACTCCGATTCGTTTCAACCCGAAGAAACCAGTGTCTTCGGCCAAATCCTTCGACTCAGAGAAACTAGTGTCCTTGACGAGAACATCCTGATTCGCGTTGACCCGCAGAGAAACTAGCGTCTTTGCAGGAACACCTCGACTCGTTCCAACCCCAGGGAAACCAGTGTCCTTGGCAAACTCCTCAACTCAGGGAAACTAGCGTCCTTGATGAGAGCCTCCTGATTCGCGTCGGCCCGCAGAGAAACCAGTGTCTCCGTGAGAACTTCCCGATTCGTCTCAACTTGCAAGATAAAGCCTTAGGCAGCAGGGATTAAAAAACTTGTTTCCTGAGCACTGGGACCCTACAAGTCGGTCTAAAACGGTCTCTTCCATACTGTTCACGGGTCTCACTCTCCAAAGTCGAATCTCGACAAGGAGGGGAACAACCGCTTACGGGTCCTCTCGACTCGTAAGAGGGAAAATTCTCTTATAGGATCCTTACGACTTATAAGAGAAAATGCACTTAGGAATCCTCACGATTCCTAAAGGAGAAAATCCACCTACGAGATCCTCTCGATCCGTAGGGAGAAAAATCTCTATGAAACCCTCACGGCTCGTAGAGTTGAAAAGTCTTAGGCAGAGCAGATCTGAACCTGCGGGCAAAGCCATCGCTATTTCTTGGAGAAAATAAGATGCTTAATCTATTATCTGTCGACCCTGTTTATTAAGACAACATGCTGACAATAAAAGAAAGAAGAAAGTGACAGAAAGAACATCCGATTTACATTTGATCAAGCGTTCGAGACACACTCATTCATGCATAGGCAAAAGACTCAGAACGAGAAATAAGACAAGCTGGGATAAAAAATTTCCATTTATATTGCCAAAAATTCTTACAGTCATAAAAGCAATAAACGAGAAACAATATTCAAAATTATTACAATGGAATAACCTCATATCCAGGGCACGGATTGAGGAATTCGAAAGTAAGGTCATCCAGAGTTCTTCTGGCCTTTCTGATTATTCTCGTGCGCAGCCTCTCGCGCTCCTGTGTGTCAAGATCTTCAGCGAGGCCCCCAGCCTTCGATAAGCAGCGATTATCGTCGTCTGCTAGAAAATTTGATGCAGGATGTCGATGAGGCTATCCCTCCGTTTCTTCGAGATCAGCCCCGACAGGTACACTGAATGCACCTTGTCTTCGGCATCATCCAGCGCATTGAGCGGTAGGGCCCCGTGGAACCCCGGGAGTGCTCTCCAGATTTCTCCTAGCATGACTTTCAAGAGGGCAGAATGACGAGGGAGCAGCCAACCAACACGTGCGTTCAGACGACCCATGACTTCCGCACATTGGGCGTCTGTAAACTCCTGGTTTTGTTGACGGCCATGTACACGGATATCCTCGTAGGTAATGAATTCGTGCAGACTGTATAGACGTACCGCCATAATGCCTGAAGGAAACATCATTGGAAGATTAGCAATGAGGAAAAAGCATAGGGAGTTAAACTCCTCGAGAGCAGAGCTCTATTAAAGGAACCCTGATAGGATTCTCCTTAGTTCTCTTTGGACCCCTTTAGAGCAAAGCTCTGCTAAGTGAAACCCTAGATGGGTTTTCTTTAGATCAGGAATCTATTGAGAGCAAGACTCTGTCAATGAAAATTAATTTAATTTAATTTAATTTAAATTAAAGTTTTTACCTAAAAAGTTTAAGAGTTTAATTCTTGGAGTTCTTAAAAATAAAGAGCAGGGCTCTGAGATTCTGAAAAATAAAAGTCTTAAAGATGATAATCATCTGTTGAGGACCAAAGGTCCTATTTATAGGCATCAAATGTCCTTTCAACTTCCAAAAGTTGCCGCAACGATTGGAATTCTTCCACCGTTGCGCTCGCGTTTGGGGCCACGAAAGCGCAACGGTGGGGGGGGGCATTTGTTTACCCCAATCAGAGCAAAACTTTGTTCAAATTCCAAGGCGGGAGATGAAGCAACGCTTCCGATCCCCCCCAATCAGAGCAAAGCTCTACTTTGAAAATTTAAACTTTAATTAATGAAGCAACGCTCTAGATCCTCTGCGCTGCGCGCATGGCGCCACGTGTCAAAATCAGGCATGCTAGCGCAGGGAGCGCAGCGCCCAAGGCAGCGCACCCAATCAGAGCAAGGCTCTACTTAAAACAAAAAAATTAAAGGAAGCAACGCTTCAGTTGCGCAAACGCTGCGCTGCGCGACACGTGTCAGCGCAGTTGCGCAAGCGCTGCGCTGCGCGACACGTGTCAGCGCAGTTGCGCTGCGCTCTGCGCTGCGTGACACGCGTCAAGCGCTGGGGCGTTTGCGCCCAACAGAATTAAAATTCTAGTAAGATCC
Organism: Agapanthus africanus; assembly: GCA_030015575.1. NCBI lineage: Eukaryota > Viridiplantae > Streptophyta > Magnoliopsida > Asparagales > Amaryllidaceae > Agapanthus > Agapanthus africanus. The sequence goes on along the minus strand of JASDDO010000022.1, from coordinate 672,583,270 downwards.
TTCTGTTCTTGTTAAAACAAGAAGATTGTCTTCTGTAAAGCAGAAGCCCTTGGATCAAATATCCAACGGTGGGGAAAATTCCCCAAATCACTCAGAGAATGATCTCTTTAACAAACTTAACAAATTTATGGGCACTATATAAAGACCCCTAGACCCCAATTCAAAAGAAGATCAACATTGAGAACATCAAGAACTTCACAGAGAGAACTTTGAAGGATTGTGAGAAAAATTCAAGAACAAAAAAGGTAAAAAACCTTTATTCAAGAATAAATTCTTCTGAATAGATCATTGATCTAAGAACAAGATCAATGATCTTCAATAAAAACTAAATAATAACAGTGCCTTGCACTTTTTTATGAACCATTGGTTCTGGAATCTTAAAGATTCTTTTCTTGAATCCAAAATTGGATCAAGTCATTAAAACAGTGCCTTGCACTTGCATAACTGCACTGTTGCGCTCTTGGGTTGGCGCAAGCCACCAGAGAGCGCCACGTGTAAGCTCCAAGACCACTTGCGCTATGCGCTTTTAAAATAGAGCACTGCTCTCTGAAATTGGTGCACCTCACCAGAGCGCGCCACGTGTCAGCAGCGCAGCAGCGCAGCGCACTGCGCTAACTGCGCTTGCGCTCACCAGAGCGTGACACGTGTCACCTCCACAAGCACTTGCGCTCAATAATTGGCGCAAAGCGCCTGACAAGCCACTGTCAAGACAATTAATGCACTGCATTATTGAGAAGAAGGGCCGAGCCCAATTAAAAAGGCCTAACAGGCCTAATTAAATACAATGCATTATTTTAAAGAAGGGCAGAGCCCAAACAGATGCTCTGCATCATAAATAGAGGGACAGAGCCCAAATCAGAAAGGCCTAGCAGGCCAAAATAAAATGAAGTGCATTATTAAACAGGGGCAAAGCCCTAGCACAGGCCTAATAGGCCAAAGATAAATAAAAACGTTGAACATTTTTCAACTGGACTTAGCCCAATCATGGCCGTAAGTCCTCAAATTAAATTGACTGAGCAAGACTGCTCTCCTAAATCAATTTACATCCGGTTCAAGGGTACATCTCTGAACTCCTATGACTCCTATCGTTGTAATCCTTCAACGATGTCAGAGAGGTGACGGGTCTCGACAACCACACATCGATACGGACTGCGGGGTCCCTAAACTCGTGGAGTGAAACGTCCTTAAACTAATATTCGTCCCAAAATGGGAATGTTGGACCGAAATGTACTTAAACTAATGCTCGTCCCCAAATGGGAATGATGGACCACCATGTCCCTAAACTGGAGATGGAACCCTACGTCCTTAAACTGGTATTGGACCACCATGTCCCTAAACTGGAAATCGACCGCAACGTCATTAAACTAAACAATGGAGCCAATTGCTCTCTTGTCGGATCCAAACGATCCCGTTAAGTTGATCTTAGCCTGGAGATTAGGCTAACGTATCCTTAGCGAAAGTTTAAGTTGATCTTTGCCTCAATATGGCTAACGTATCCTTAAACCAAAACACCAAACCCAAATCTAAGTAAACACGGATTTGGACTAATCCACGTCCTACGGGTGACGGCATAACTTAGTCTCCGTATACAATCCACGGGCAACCACAAACAAAATAAACACACACGACACGAAGTGAAATTCTGGAGAAGGAGAAAGTTGTTACCGTGACGCGGTAGCGTAATTAACTGCAGGGGCTTATACCTGCTGGGAAAAGTGTCCCCACAATCAAAAACCCCTCAAGCGAGAGGGAATCTGACGAAGTCTGCTACATCGACCGCATCCGTCTAAACCTCCGATACACGGTGCCATAAATCAACTTGGCATCTTCGGAGAGGTGGACGGATAAAACCAAATAGCATCTGCCCCGAATCTTAGGCAAGACGTTTTCACGTCGTCGCCGTCATTCGGAGGGGAACAGAGGGCGTGGAGACGAGGGAGGAGTAGTGACAGCAACGGCGAGGTGATCGATGAGGATGATGGAGGTGATGGAGCGATCGGAGTTAAGGTTCTGGGTTCACGAGGAGGAGGGTCGCGGAAAAAGAAAAAGAAAAGAAGAAGAAAGTGTGAAGGGAGGTGACCACATCTCGCGGCGGTGACGACATCCGAGAAGCGAACAGTGTTCGCGAGAGGAGAGAGAATGAGTGCGAGAGGAGAGAGAAATGAGAGAGAGAGAGAGAGAGAAAGCGAAGGGGGAGAGAGGAAGAGAAAGAGCGAGGCTGCGGTGGGGCCCAAGAGGCAGAAAAGAGAGAGGGAAGAGAGAGAATCGTGTGAGGGATAAAGAAAAGATTTAAATAAAAGTGGGAAAGAGAGAGAGAGATCTGTGGGGCCGGTGCAATGAAAAGGGGAGTTTTGATTGGTTGTGGGAAAAATATGGGAAAGGGCTTTTGCAAATCTAAAAAGAATTTTACTTGTTACAAATATAGTTTATTAGTTATATAAGAATCTTTCAGATGTTTAAAATATATATACGGGAAAGAATTTTTAAAGGAATTTAAAAACAATTAGAATTTGGCGGAATACAAAATATTTCAGAATTGCGCCCGGGTCGGGTCCAAAATTTTGGATTTGAAATATGAAAATTATCAGCCAGTTTCAAAATTTAAAATGAAAGATTATATGACAGAAATGCATACCCCAAAGAACGGACACACGTACGTACGCGTAGCCATCCAAACACGTCTGTTTCACTGAACGGGACGAGAACACGATGCAAGGACGCTACCACAGGGTTAGGGGTATCAAGCAGGCCATGCAGTGTATTTTAATATATATTTTCTGTGACTTAAAAGTTATATGATAAAACATGATGTCAGATGAAATACTAATATGCAGTTTATACTAGATGCACGTGTCAATGCAACGAGTCAGGGTAACCTATAAATATAAATCAAACAAGTTCAAGCAAGCGGGTCGGATTGAATGCAATGTAAAATGTAACTTCCATTCGTACCAAAATAAGATAAATCAAGAATAGACCATGGATAAGTAAATACGGAAACTGGAATTGGTATAAATAAACTCGGGTGTTACATTATACCCAACTACAAAAGAATTTCTTCCTCGAAATTCCAAGAACAAGATAGGATAAACAAACAAGAAATTTCAAGAATAGATGTGGAAACTTCTGCCGGGTTTCATCTTCTCGTTCCTAAGTTGGTTCTCCATGCGAGCGATTACTCCAAGAAATAAGTACAAGAGAGATAACTTTGTTCTTAAGAACCCTTTCTCTTCGATCCATAATCGACATCGGTCGCTCCTCAAAAGTCAAATCTTCCCGTACTGTCAGTTTCGAATGATCCAACGCGTGTGTTTCATCTCGAACATACCTACGAAGTTGGGATACGTGAAACACGTCATGAACATTCGCCAAGGGTTGCGGTAACGCCAATCGATACGCCACTTCTCCAACACGCTCCAAAATCTCAAAAGGTCCAATGAATCGAGGACTAAGCTTTCCTCGACTTCCAAAACGAATCACCCCTCTAGTCAGTAATATCTTCAAGAATACTAGATCACCAACAGCGAACTCTAGAGGTCTTCTCGATGTATCGACCCAACTCTTCTGCCGATCTTGCGCTGCCTTCATATGATTCCGGATAGTGTTAACTTTCTCCACTATTTGCAGATCAAATCCGGTCCCAACAATTTTCGTTCTCCAACATCGTCCCAACAAACAGGTGAACGACACTTGCGACCATATAATGCTTCGATTGGAGCCATCTGAATAGTCGCCTGAAAGCTGTTGTTGTACGAAACTCCACCAAGTGTAGATGATCCTCCCACGAACCCTTGAAGTCTAACATGAAAGCTCTCAACATATCTTCAAGAGTTTGGATTGTTCTCTCTGACTGGCCATCTGTTTGAGGATGATAAGCTGTGCTAAACTTCCATCGAGACCCCAAACTTTCCTGTAAGTTCCTCCAAAAGTGTGATAAGAAACGGTGTCACGGTCGGTCACGATGCTCACCGGTACTCCGTGCAATCTTACTATCTCCTGTATGCACCGTTCTGCCAAAACTTCTGTTGATTGATCATCTTGAAAAGAGATGAAATGAGTTGCCTTGGTCAATCTGTCAACAATCACCCAAACTGCATTGTTGCCCTTTGGACTCCGCGGTAGAGTCACGAAATCCATGGTTATAAGTTCCCACTTCCACTGAGGAATCGGAAGTGGTTGCAATAAACCAGCAACCCTTTGATGTTCACCCTTAACTTGCTGACACACCAAGCACCTTGCCACAAAGCGGGCAATCTCCCGTTTCACGCCTTCCCACCAGAATTGCTGTCGTAGATCTCGGTACATTTTCATGCCTCCTGGATGTACGGAATATGCGGAACTGTGTGCCTCCTTCATAACTTCTTCGCGGATGTCTCCCTTTGGCATACACAACGACTACCACATCGTAACGAACCCTCTTCAAGAACCAATAAGTCCGTTCGAAGTTCGGCTTCAACCTGTTCTCGAAAACTTCCGCAATCTTGGGTCCTGCAATTGCACTGCTTTAATATTCTCGATCAACGACGACTGCACTTGCAGCTGCATCAACTGTCCCGAAGAATGCGGTAGCACAACTTCCAAATCGAATCTCCGAAAGTCTTCAATAAGTCCCTTCTGTGTAGTCAACATCTGAATTGCTGGCAACCGACTAAGCGCATCCGACACAACATTAACTTTTCCCGGATGGTACTTAAGATCAAGATCGTAGTCAGCCATCAGCTCTAACCACCTACGCTGCCTCATATTAAACTCCTTTTGCGTGAACACATACTTTAGGCTTTCGTGATAGGTGAATATTCCGACCCTTTCGCCCAATAAGTAGTGTCTCCAAATTTTCAAAGCGAAAATCCCAACTGTTAACTCCAAGTCATGAGTTGGGTAATTCTTCTCATGGGTCTTCAACTGTCTCGATGCGTAAGTTGTAACCTTCCCATGCTGCACCAAAACACATCCCAATTCATTCTCCGGTGCGTCGCTGTGAATTACCACTCCTCCGGAACTGTCTGGCATGGTTAGAATAGGAGCGGTTATCAATCTCTGCTTCTGCGCCTCAAAAGCTTACGCACACTTCTCCGTCCATACAAATGGCACCTCCTTGCACGTAAGCTTGGTCAACGGCTCATCCAACTGGGAAAAATTCTCCACAAACCTTCTATAATACCTGGCAAGTCCAAGAAACTTCTTATATTCGCACATTCTTCGGAATCGGCCAATCTCGAACTGCTATAATCTTTCAGGATCAACGGCGATTCCATCTCTAGCCACACGTGCCCCAACACTTCACTTCTTCAAGCTAAAACTCGCACTTGCTCATCTTTGCATATAATTTTCTTGCCTTAATGTCTGCAGCGTGATCTTCAAATATTTTACATGCTCTTCAATACTCCTAGAGTAGACCAGGATATCATCAATGAACACCACTATAAACTGGTCCAAGAATGGTGAAAAGATTCGGTTCATCAAGTCCACAAATATCGCCGGTGCATTCGTGACTCCGAGTGGCATCACCAAATACTCGTAATGTCCATACCGAGTTCTGAACGCAGTCTTGCAAATATCCTCTGACTTAACTCGGACCTGATGATGTCCGAATCGCAAATCCAGCTTCGAGAATACCTTCGTACCACTAGCTGCTCAAATAATTCGCCAATACGAGGGATCAGGTACTGTTCTTAATAGTCATCCGGTCTAATTCTCGATAATCGATGCACATCCTCCTTGTGCCATCTTTCTTCTTTACTAGAAGAACCGGAGCTCTCCAAAGTGAGTTGTTGCTGCGAGTCTACTCCTTCTCTAGAAATTCGGTAACCTGCTTCTTGACTTTCTTCCAACTCTACTGGTGCTATCGGGTAATACGCCTTTGAGATTTGCGCTGCATCAGGAACAACATCAATCATAAACTCCACATCTCGTTTTGCGGTAAACCCGAGATGTCCTCGAACACGTCCATGAATTCTCGAACTATAGCCGGCGCTTCTTTCTTAACAACTTCCATCGACGAAAGAACATTGTTTGTCGGCCCAGCCCTAAACTCGACTGGCCCGACAGAACTACTTTCTTCAGCAAAACAACCTCCGGGTGTCCGGGAATCTGGAGAATCACTTTCCTTTCCTTACAATCAATATGAGCGTGGAAAGTGCCGCGAAAATCCATTCCCAAGACAACAACAAACAAAGGGATGCACCAGAATTGAATAATTCTAATGCGGGGACAACATGAACAAGTAAGATACCGAGATGACTTCATCCGGAGTCAAGATACCGAAGAGGATTACACACGGGAAACATGATTCAAGCTGGCGATAAAACAATAACTGATAAGCAATGAAACCGAGAGAAGCAATGTAATATAACGATCATGGAATAAGGGAGTGAATCAAGACCAGGACTCCAAGTTACTTAAATAGAGTACCGCATTGTAACCATGCTGCAGTTCATGGGTACAATTACATAACTCCACTCAAGTCGCCCAAATTCTAGTATCAGAATCAAGAAACAGGGATGAACAATAGAAAACCAAAAGGGTTTCAAGTCGAGATGCAAAGTTGTTTGCAGAACGTCAAGATGAAGGATAAAAGAAAGATATGATTCAAGAATCACGATAACAAGGTGGCAGGACATGTTCCTAATCACAAGTATTCTGATTCGTGTATTGGGTCCGAAACCCAACTACAAAGAATCAAACCCGATTAACCTATATCCTATGGCTCTGATACCAAAAGAACCATGTCACGCCCCGCTTCCCAGAGTACGCTAAGATGGGCACGTGACATAGCCAACCATGCTACCCGTGGACAGGAAAAATCCTTCCACAGTCACATTACGGCTGTAGAGATATCAAGAACAGGATAGTAGACTAAACTATCTAGTACATGTCCATGAGCCAGAATAAATGAGTCAAGAAATGATAATATGCGGAAGCAAAAGATACAATAAATGAAACACCTGGAAAGTAAAACTGCATACCAACATGATCTTCACCGCTCGGTCTAACAGCGGCAATACTCCTGATCAGTCTGCAACAAAGGTAGAGGATCTGGGCCATGCAAAACCCAGATGTCAGCGTGTCATAACATCAAGCAATAATAAAAACTTGGATGGCAATACATGCAAGTATGAGTATAAATGATAAACAAGCATAACAGTGATATGAGTAAGGATAGTGGGGTAAAGTGTAGTGAGTAATCTAAACTAGTCTATTGGGTTAACTACTCTCAAGTCTTTGAAATCAAGTTAATGAATCATCGATGTAACTCAATAGTATCCCGTGCGTGTCCGGGACCACGGTCAAGATTCTCGGGCTGAATCCGAGACGTGCCGCTAGGCAGTAGAAGGTAGCATGTACAGATGAGTGATGTCAGCATCATCACTCCGGGGCTGGCCTAGCCCGTAAGACTGATCAGAACAGGTATCGAACTGTTGAGTTACAAGTCAGGTTTCATCATTGATTTCCCCATACCCCCAAGTTATAAGTATTCAAGTCAGGTATTTAAGTAATCAAGAACTAATGCCAACACAGGATCAGGTAAGAGCAGGTTTTTCTGGATAGACAACAGGAACGGTCCGTGAAGACTACATGTCAGGTTTGTTGGCATTAGACACAAGATCAGGTAACATGTCAACCTATGGTACATCAGGTCAAGTCAAGTAATGTATAAAGGTGTCATGCCATATCAAGAGTTGTACAGTACCATATCATGTCAAGTAATAGTTGTAGCAAGTCATGTCAGGGTGTACAAGATATCATGTGGGTGCTCATAATCAAACTAGCATAAACATGACATACAGAACAAGCATGTGTACTAATAGAATCAACAAGATGGAACTTGTAACGTGAAATGCAATCAGGTACAGATTAAGGTATGTAGATGCACAGTTATCAGTTTGGGTTTAAGGGATAGTTTCAACATTACATGAATACAGTATAACACATATGGATGTTAAAATCATGTTAATACGTACTAAATATTCTAGAGATGCAATGATATATAAAATACGTTCAATGGATGCAACTGGGTATTTGGGGTAGAAACTATTTAAAAGTGCCATGAGTTATGCAGTTAATTAGTAAGTAATTTAAACATGGATGTGAGTATACGATATGGTGCTCTAACATGCAACAAATTATAATTTAAGATCCGAGTCTACCATGATATAATCTGACATCGAAATGCAATAATGAAAATTAATAGCCTTAGATTCCATTTACAGTTTTAAACATGAAATAAATATGTATAGATGTTATAGTAGCATGTAGCAAGATTAACTTGCCTTGATCGGAACGCGAACAGATCTGTACGGTACGTCCTAAGTCGGCGAAAAGTCAGACACTCGCACGGTACACGGAACGGTTCCAAATAACGCGCGAGAGTGATCACGCAAATAAGGTATGCCGTCTGGATTGTCGGCGTCACGTACGGCTCTGGCGATAGCTTGTGATGAGTTGTTGATCGATGGAGATGACGCGTTGCCTTGGAGACAGGAAAACACAACGTCACGAAGCAAAATCCAAGCTTGAAGGCTCGGATCAACTCCAAAAGAGCTCGACTAGGTAGGAAGGGGTCTTGGCTCGGTTCTGCCTTGGAGTTCTCGGTTGGGGTGCGGTTTGGAGCTAGGGTTTCAGGTTGATGGCTCTCGTGCCCTTGGGTTTTGGTGTGCTCAGTTTGGTAAAGGAGAGAGGAAGGAGATGAAGTTGCTGGAGACGAGGTGGATGTACGTAGTCGAGTAGGGCTGTGGCGATTTGAAGGCAATGGTTCTGTGATGGGTTGAGGGAGAAGATAGAGGGGTTAGGAGGAAGTGTCGGCGGTCGAGCTTAGAGAAAACGAGGAAGATGACGGTGATAGCGATGGTGAAGACGAGATGGTGGGATGATGGCGATGGTGTTTGAAGGTGGCATGAGTTAGGGTTAAACCAAGAAGATGAGGAAGGGGTGATGGAGGCGATGATGATGTGGGTATTGCGAGATGGGTGAAAGGAGGTGAAGGGTTTAGGTTCGACCACGAGTGAGGGCGGCGGCGGCGACCTCGGGGAGTTGAAGATGAAGACGAGGGCGTGGAGACGAGGGAGGAATAGTGACGGCGACGGCGAGGTGATTGAGGAGGATGATGGAGGTGATGGAGCGATCGGAGTTAAGGTTCTGGGTTCACGAGGAGGAGGGTCGCAGAAAAAGAAAAAGAAAAGAAGAAGAAGAAAGAGTGAAGGGAGGTGACCACATCTCGCGGCGGTGACGACATCCGAGAAGCGAACAGTGTTCGCGAGAGGAGAGAGAATGAGTGCGAGAGGAGAGAGAAAGAAGAGAGAGAGAAAGCGAAGGGGGAGAGAGGAAGAGAAGAGAGCGAGGCTGCGGTGGGGCCCAAGAGGTAGAAAAGAGAGAGGGAAGAGAGAGAATCGTGTGAGGGATAAAGAAAAGATTTAAATAAAAGTGGGAAAGAGAGAGAGAGAGAGAGATCTATGGGGCCGGTGCAATGAAAAGGGGAGTTTTGATTGGTTGTGGGAAAAATATGGGGAATGGCTTTTGCAAATCTAAAAAGGATTTTACTTGTTACAAATATTGTTTATTAGTTATATAAGAATCTTTCAGATGTTTAAAATATATATACGGGAAAGAATTTTTAAAGGAATTTAAAAACAATTAGAATTTGGCGGAATACAAAATATTTCAGAATTGCGCCCGGGTCGGGTCCAAAATTTTGGATTTGAAATATGAAAATTATCAGCTAGTTTCAAAATTTAAAATGAAAGATTATATGACAGAAATGCATACCCCCAAGAACGGACGCACGTACGTGCGCGTAGCCATCCAAACACGTCCGTTTCACTGAACGGGACGAGAACACGATGCAAGGACGCTATCACAGGGTTAGGAGTATCAAGCAGGCCATGCAGTGTATTTTAATAATTATTTTCTATGACTTAAAAGTTATATGATAAAACATGCGATGTCAGATGAAATACCAATATGCAGTTTATACTAGATGCACATGTCAATGCAATGAGTCAGGGTAACCTATAAATATAAATCAAACAAGTTCAAGCAAGCGGGTCGGGTTGAATGCAATGTAAAATGTAACTACCATTCGTACCCAAATACGATAAATCAAGAATAGACCATGGATAAGTAAATACGAAAACTGGAATTGGTACAAATGAACTCGGGTGTTACAAATGATCTGGCAAACCACTCTCGACCCTACCCGTCAGCTGGTCGGGACGAGAGTGGGGGGCTAATGATGATGCTCAACATCGGTGATCTCCCAGATCAGGACACGTGGCAGATAACGTGTTCCAGGGCTCACAAGAAAGGACCTTCAGTGGCCGACTGGACCACTCTTGTGCTCGTCCTACAAGCAAACGCTGGCTCACTTCCGAGCCCCCAGCACAATTGGCCTCCTCGGCCTCACAGCTCGTCTCCGAGCTATCACAGGTCCGAGCCTCCTCGGCCCTCTCAGCTCGCTTCCGGGCTCGAGTAGAACCAAGATACCTCGGCTCTCCCGCTCCTCCGCGAGCTCTCCCGCCGAGGTCATCTTCCTTGTTCTCATCGACCGACCAACAGCACCGCTCGCAGGCGTAACCGCCATCCCGCGAATATCGCCATGCGTGAGATCTCCGCCGGCCACATCCCATGTTCTATGCCACCACGATCCCCCATTAACGAGCCTGTCTCGCCATTAATGGATGGTCCTGCTCATCACGCGGGCATGACGTCGGGAGCGTAACAGCTGGTGTGATTCTCGCGCCTGCTGCCACCGCTATATAAACCCCCTCTTCAGACGGTTCAAGTAAGCCATTTTGACTCCACTATGCCGTTACTCTGCTCGGATCTCTAGTCTAATTTGACCGTCGGAGGGTCCTCGGTGGTACAACCACCCCGGGACTTCCTTGCCGGTAGCTCGGCGACCACAACCTCAAACCCATTGAGATCCACACGCTTCAGGAGCGACAGCCTCCAGATCCAATCTCAGCCACCCATCGCCGCCATCAGCAGATCGACGGAAGGTAACATTTTGGAGCGATCCAGGTCGCGTCAGTGGGAGATATTGGCTTTCGAAGTAAAAAGAGAACCAATACTGACAACCGTTCTTTTATAAGTTTTCCTTTTCCGCATAACTTTCTCTTCTGGAAACCCCCATCATATTTCCCTACCGCAATTGTATGTCTACCGCATGTTTCTATCATTTAAGCTTCACAAATAATCAATTTCTATTTTTGTTAGAATTTACAAGTGGATATCGGTTGCTTACCGCATGAAAATATTGGATACACGAATAATACTTGGTACGTGTTGAGAAGATAGCTCTTGTTATTGAAAACTTATTCCTGGAAACTGCAAAGTTGTTTTACAGATAGCTTAATGACATAAGGTTAATTGGGGAGTCAGGAAATGAAATGAGACCCATGCATCGGGAGTCTCCTTATTAACTAAATATCATGTTTAATGATTGCGTGTCGTTATTCTGTGGCATATATGAAATACTCTCTGATTGTCTAAGAAATGATTGGGAGTCCCCTTATCATGTGCCGTTGTTCCGGGGTAAAACGGAATATTGTCTGATGCAGCGTGTCTCTTTCTATTCTTTCTAAACCGTTAAATAAAATTCCGGGATAAGCGAACATGTGGATATTTATTAGACTTGCATGAAACATTTTCCTTGTTTTCTACTGAAATAATATTTGTTTTTCCTGGTGTTTTTGTAATAATGTATTTTGAAATAATTATTGAATTTGGGAGACTTGCACGAGCAAGGTTGCTGACAAATATTTCGTCGTGTTTTGAAATATTCTATCAGATCTAGTTCCGTCAGGTCCAGTTGAGGACGAGGCTACACCCAGCGAGACATGCCTAGCAACAAAAGACCTATCGCACTTTAAGAATCAAACAGAATACAAGTAGCTTTCATGTTCAGGCTTTTCCTAGAATTTTAGAATTCATGTTGTCTTTTTGCTACCCGTTATGTATTGCCTCGTAGCTAGAGGTAAACTCTCCATTGCATATTTTTAAAACTTGATGCATCTTAAGTTCTTGATATCTTGTTGTAATAAGTGTTGCATGGATTTTATTATACAAGTTTTTACGGTACAAGTTCTGTAAGACTAGACGTTTAGCATGTCTATATCAAAAAAAATGTAATGTTCGGTATAGATACGTCGCGCGCTTGTCCTGCGGGCCGTGACACTTTTTCACAGCTTGGTTCAGGATATCTAACATGTATACGCTTTGGATCCCACTTGCAAAAATACTAGTTTTTATCCAAGGATAATTTGGTCATTAAAATATGATGCAAATTGCCTATTAAAACTAAATGTCCCGACACTTCGCTCCGATAGAAGGAACAGTGAGAAGAAAGGAGCATGTGCACTGCTTTCCTTCACTCTAATGCATAGAGCAAAACTTCTTCACAAAAGAGTTCCTCTAATTTCAACACCCAACTCCAATTTCAATCTCTCAGCCCACAGAAATCTCTCAAGGCTAGCCACAAGCACCATAAATCTCAATGCTAATCCCCAAATCTTTCCTCAAGATTCATCCACTCATCTCTTGCTGCTCCTAAAATCCTGCCACGGCCCCTCGCATCTTCGCAAAGGCCGACAGATTCATGCCCAAATCATCGTAAATGGAATCAACACCAACAATTTGGCCACTAGGGTTTTGGGCATGTACGTTCTTTGTGAAAGCTTATCTGAAGCAAAAGATGTCTTCTTTCGCGTCGACAGAAGATCTGCATTGCCTTGGAATTGGATGATTCGGCGATTCACGGCATTGGGCTTGTTTGATTTTGCGTTGTTGTTCTATTTCAAGATGCGGGCTTTCGGCGTCTCGCCGGATAAATACACATACCCTTATGTGATCAAGTCCTGCTGTGGTTTGAATGCCTTGGGTTTGGGTAGATTGATTCATGACACGATTCGTTTCATGGGTTTGGATAAGGATCTCTTTGTGGGCAGTTCTTTGATTAAGATGTATGCTGAAAATGATCGTATAGATGAAGCCCGAGAGTTATTTGATAAAATTCCTGACAGAGATTGTGTTTTGTGGAATGTGATGATTGATGGGTATGTGAGGATTGGGGATAGAAGAAAAGCCGTCGGGATTTTTCATAGCATGAGAAGGTCGGAGATTATGCCAAACTCTGTATCGCTTACTCTTGTACTATCAATCTCTGCTGCCGAGGCTATGTTGAAATACGGGATGCAGCTTCATGCGCTCGCGATTAGATGCGGCATGGATTTAGATGCATCGGTGGCTAACACATTGTTAGCTTTGTATTCAAAGTGCCGATGCTTGTCTAATGTGAGTAGGTTGTTTAGTTCGATGCCGCAAAATGATTTGGTGGCTTGGAACGGGATGATCTCGGGCTATGTACAGAATGGTTTAAAGCAGGAAGCTTTAGATTTGTTTTATCGAATGCAAAGTTCCGGCGTTAAACCTGATGCTGTTACATTCAGTAGTTTTCTTCCTTCCTTCTCTGATGCCGCGAGTTTAAATCAGGGTAAAGAAATTCATGCTTATATATTGAGGAATGGAGTCGCTATGGATGCTTTCTTAAAGAGCGCGCTTATTGATATATATCTTAAGAGCAAGAATGTGGAGATGGCAAAAAAAGTATTTGAGTCTACAAAAACAGTCGATGTAGTTATATTTAGTGCAATGATATCCGGCTATGTGCTTAATGGGTTAAATTACGAAGCTTTGGAGATGTTCCGCAAGTTAGTGGAGAAGCAACTAAAGCCTAATGCTATATCAGTAGCAAGTATTTTACCGGCTTGTTCATGTTTGGCCGCACTAAGATTAGGGAAAGAGTTGCATGGCTACATTCTTAAGAATGCATTTGAAGGTAGATGCTATGTGGCTAGTGCACTAATGGACTTGTATGCTAAGTGTGGTAGGCTCGACCTTAGCCACCGAATTTTCACAAATATGCCCGAAAAAGACGTTGTCGCGTGGAACTCGATGATCTCAAGCTTTACCCAAAACGGGCAACTAGATGAAGCTATGCATCTTTTTCGGCAGATGGGAGAAGCAGGAGTTAAATATGACTATGTCACCATGTCATCAGCCTTATCATCATGCGCAAATTTGCCCTCACTTCGTTATGGAAAAGAGTTTCATGGTTTTGTATTAAGAAGTAGTTTGGGATCGGATTTGTTCGTCGAGAGCGCCTTGATAGATATGTATTCCAAATGTGGGGATCTAGTTTTGGCCCGACGTGTGTTTGACACAATGCAAGAGAAGAGCGAGGTTTCATGGAACAGTATCATTTCTGCTTACGGGACTCATGGCCTCACTGATGTCGCAATGCAATTATTTATGCAAATGGAGGAAGTAGGCTTTAAACCAGATCATATTACTTTCCTCGCCTTGATATCGGCCTGTAGTCATGTTGGCAAAGTTGAAGAAGGCCTTAAAATATTCCGTTGCATGAGCCAAAAATATAATATAGTAGCTCGAATGGAGCATTACGCTTGCATGATTGATATGTTTGGCCGTGCAGGAAAATTGTACGAAGCATTGCAATTTATTATGGAAATGCCTTTCCAACCTGATGCAGGTATTTGGGGTGCGGTTCTTGGAGCTTGTCGTGTTCATGGGAACATGGAGGTTGCTGAGATTGCATCAAAGCAGCTTTTTGAGTTGGATCCAGAAAATTCGGGATACTATGTGCTAATGTCGAATATTAATGCTGAGGCAGGGAAGTGGAAGGGGGTTTCGAGAGTCCGGGGCTTGATGAAGTTAAGAGGAGTTCAGAAAGTGCCGGGGTATAGTTGGATAGATATCAATAACAATAACCATATGTTTGTTGCTGCGGACAAAAGCCATCAGGAGACTGATCGTATTTATTTGTGCATGAAGAGCCTCCTTTTTGAGCTCAAACAAGAAGGATATGTTCCTAAACTCGACAGTATACACTTGTCGGCTTGAGGTTGAGTATCTCTGAGGTAATAGTTCTAAGTTGATTATTTAACCTTTTTTTTAATCTGCCTTGTACACCATGTATTTCAGTGGAAATTATTCAATTTTGAGAGATTTAAGGTAAAATAAAACACACCAGAATTGCAGGTATATAGTGTTCATTTAATATTTCATACATCAGTTATAGCTTCAACCTCAGTTTATCCTTATGGAAATCACAATGAATGTGTGTATCTAAAAACTTAGTCATAACAAATCCTGAAGCATTCGACATTCCCTTACCATTCTGAGAGAAAAAATGTTCAGGTAAATAGTTGGTACACCTGTTTTTACTCAAAAATATTTTATATGGTATTAACGATTTTGAGTGGTTTAAATTCTTCCTAAACACCATGCATATATAACTCTTGCAATATTAGTAGCTAGTACGTATTGTATTCTTTATATATAGTTGCTTTTTTACTTTCCAATCATAGCACTGGTTTTCTACTGGCGACAACTTTTCTTATCTGGTTTCTCATTCCTAACTAGAGGCTTGTGTCTTGTGTGTGTTAATATAAAGCTTCACTTTGCTTAAGGATCAAGCACTTCCATTTACACTTTTTTCCAAACATTTTTATGCACGTGACATTTAATCTCATAGACCCTTACCAAACTTCCACGAGGCATCTCAGTTTCTTTGGCAAATTATTATTCTGATATACATTTTTTAATGACAATCGGGCTTAAAAGCCTGTCTCATTGATTTTATTAGTGTTATTCTGTCAAAGATTATACAGTAGTTATATCTAATTATCAAATAACAGCTAAAAGTATTTTTTCCCTTTAACTTCCTCTTCTGAAGGCCTTTTATAAAATAATCTTCAACACATTTTCCAGCATATATAATTTGGTATTCCTAAGATAACAATCAAGAGGAAGTATCAATTTAAAAGTTGCTCAAACTACCTTGGAATAAAACTGATATGTCACACCATGAAGTTTTGGGAGAGAGTGATTGAACACAGGCTAACGAAGGATGTTAAGATAACAGAGAACCGGTTTGGGTTCATGCCTGGACGATCGACGACAGAGACTATTCATTTGCTTCGTCAACTTGTCGAGCGTTTTCAAGAGAGAAGACGAGATTTGCATATGATATTTATTGATTTAGAGAAAACGTACGACAAGATACCTAGAGAGGTATTATGGGAGACAATGATGAAGAAAGGGGTACCCGTCAAGTACATTGACATAATCAAGGATATGTACGATAGAGTAGTGGCAAATATCAGAACTTGCGGCGGCCTAACGAGTGATTTTCCGATTACAATTGGTTTACATTAAGGATCTGCATTAAGTCTATTCCTGTTTACCATCGTGATAGATGGACTTATTAGAACTATCCAAGATGAGATATCTTGGTGTATGCTATTCGCTGATGATATTGTTCTAGTAAATAAGACAAAAGCTGGGGTTAATACCAAATTGGAGTTATGGAGGCAAACGTTGGAATCCCGGAGGTTCAGATTGAGCAGGTCCAAGACATCATATATGTATTGCAAATTTAGCAAACAGAGAAGTCGAGACCACATTGGTATAACACTGGAAGGATAAGAGATATCACCGAGCGATCAATTTAGATATTTAAGTTCCATCATCCAAAAGGATGGGAAGATCGATAGCGACATTAATCAAAGGCTCTAAACTGGTTGGTTGAAATGGAGGAGTGCAATAGGGATTTTGTGTGATCGTAACTTTCCGTTAATGTTAAAAGGGAAGTTTTTTCAGAGCGCTATTCGGCCTGCCTTATTATATGGTATAGAATACTGGGCTCCTAAGAAGTATTATACACAGAAGATGCACGTAGCGGAGATGCGAATGTTTCGTTGGTTATGTGGTAACACTAATATAAGGTGCGAAATGAGGATATTTGTGTAAAAATTGGTGTAACACATGTGGAGGAGAACCTGTGGGAAAACCGGCTAAGATGGTTTGGTCATGTCCGACGCAGACCTATAGAAGTATCGGTTCGACGAATGGATATTTTCGATATTGGCAATATCAAAAGGGCGAAAGGGAGACCGAAGAAATATGAATGGAGGTGATATGAAAAGATATGGTTGACAAAGGCCTCAATGAAAGTATATTGTTCGATAGGAGTGAGTGAAGGCGGAGGATTCATGTGCTGGACCCGGTGTGATTCTCATGTCGGTTCATGTAGCATATCCCATATGCTTGGGATAAAAGGCTCAGTTGTTGTTGTTGTTGTTGTTGTAGGAAGTATCAATTTAAAAAAGTATCATGTGACCTCTTCAAAAGACCTCCATTCTTAAATATTTCTTCAGAAAATACTTGGCCTCTATATGTAGTCACCCAGAGAATCCCATTAGCAACATGTATCAACTTTTTCAAACCTGTAACAAACTAAGAAAAACTATTTAGTAACAATTTAATGTTTCATGTTCTGTATATTGATTGCTGAAACAATTACAAAGGAATTATTATGCAATACATAATATGGATTTTTTTTTTGCTAATATATATTATGGGATTCTTTTTTTCTTTTTTGTTTCTTACCTCTATGGGAGGTGTATGCGTTTATGCAGTTTAGAATTTGCGCTTCTGTACAGGAACAATGTAAAATTTTCTTTTAATATGAGACGGGCTCTCTTTGAGGCCCTGCTTTTCCTTGAAAAAAAAATCCTTATAAATCCTAAAGACAGACTATGTATTTATGAGAAAAATCCGTGTTTTGGGGAAGACTAAATACTACTTTACTGCATTCTCATCCTTTTGAATTATGTATAGCAACCTACTCACAACATCCTAGTTTACTTCATAGAATAACCCAAATTCCTATCTTTCTGTTATCTAACCCTACATCTCTTGAAGAATTATTTGATCAATGTAGTGAGGCAGCTGCTGATTTTCAATGTAAATAGGGAAACAATGAAATTTAATTCTTCTTTCACGTGCAAGATGAGAAAATGTTGCGTCTCTTTCACGTGCAAGATGAGAAAAGGCTGCGTCTAGTTGTTACACATTTAAACATCTTATATCTTTTGTGACTATAGGGAAAGCGATGTACTATTATATAATTCAAAAGGTTGGTTAGGCTCCTTGTTTGGCACAATAGTGAGGCTGCTATAATGTGATATGGAGGTCATGGGATTTGAGTTTCCAAAACAGCCTATTAATTGTGCAGGGGTAAGACCATGTAAATTTAATGCCGTGCCCAACTACTTAAACTATACTGGAATATTATGAAGTTTCACTGTTTAAAAGATAAATATCATGAACTTCAAAAATTGCTAGAAAATACTATAAAGTTTCGTGCTTTTTGCTCTTAAGGACCATTTGCCAGATATGTGTTTCCAGATCAGACGTTGTCATAGTCATGTGAGTGATGCATGACCAATACATTCATCGCATCTCTTGTAAGATGTAACTTTTCTTACAAACCCGTCTTCCACTCCCCTACTTCTAATTCTTTCAAATACAAATTGATTGCTTCAAGTAAAAGTGGCATGAATCAAATGAGAAGAATCATATGAATAAGGGGAGGGGGGGGGGGATGAGTATTTGAAGAAGCCGCCATGATAAAATGTGGACACAATAGTGTTGTGACAGACACGTTACTACAATGATATGTTTTATAAACATAATTGATGTATGGTATTTTGGTTCAACAAGCAGTGTATTTTCATGGAATTTAGTGTTATTTATGAAATTCATGATATTTATTTCAATTACTGTGAAGTTCATGGTATTTTTAGTATAATTTAACATTTATAGAGTCATTTAAAGCCAAATTTGAGGACTAGATCCTTCCAAATGGAGCCAGTAATGCAAAGATTTTAGGACATATTTAGATTTAACATCCATCAAATTTAAGTAGTTTAAGTTTATGTTCTTCTATTTTATTAGCTTGCCACAATTTTATTTTATAATTTTTAGTGGGCGGTGGAATAATTTATTCATGTCTAGGCCCTGAAAGGTTGTACAAGGGAGAAATTATTATGTTTTAACCTACCGGTTTGTTTTCTGATGAAGAAGATAGAATCAAATATTAGGGGTGATTATAATTCTAGGATAATTAGGCATTTTGTTACTACCTATGTTATATTCAGTTAATAATGAAGGAAAAACTGACCTTGTCATGAAATTTGTCATTCTTGTATGCATATACTATTCAAATATCTTCTTATATCTGTATAAATTGCAATATTATGATTGCAAATTTGTTATTTTCAATGTTCTGTTCAAATATTTTAAGTTTATACCGTACGCTGTATGTGCTTCTTATAGAGTGGATCAATGATGTGTACAGATATGTGACAATGAACTTGGTCGAACTAATGAGTCCCTGCTTAAGTTTGTGAAATTTGGGTAAATGTGAGAAAGTTCTTTATAATTCTAACTGGTATATAAGCCAAAAACTTTCATTGATTTCTTTGTTTTCATGATTCTCTGTTGTTTTACATAGAAAGTGTTCTCAATGGCATTCAGGTCTTCCTAATTGATAATAACCAACCATTAGCTAATCATTGGATAGTAGAATCTAAAGATATATCAAATTTTGACATTTTTAATTTAGCAGATCTTCAAAGATGCAAGTTTCTTAATTCAATGCATACTGATCAATATGGTTTTTGTTTTTCTGAAAACAATCTGAGTAATGTGTTCTCAGCATATCTCCAGACTGATACTGCGTTGTGTATGCAACTACTGCTCATAGTTAATTCTTATGTTAATCTACTTTGTTTATCGAACACGGTTTTGCTTTACACTTTGTAGACTATAAATTTGTGTATGGGCTATTTTTTCTGGCTAAATGCACAAAACCCCTATATAGCTTACCCTTATAGCACTTAAAACCCCTCAAGTAATTTATTAGTGGAAGCACCCCCTATCTCATCGACCAAAACACTTAAATTAAATAACTCAGTTGATCGTCTAACTTAAATCGTACAGCATGCTTGTGTAGTTTAGAATAGAATTTGAGTGGCTTAGGCTTTGGTCGGTGAACAAAGAGGGTGTGTCATGTTTGTGCTAATAAATCACTTAAGGGGATATAAGTTGTACATAAGTTAAAATACGAGTGTTTTTTGTGCAATTAACCCTTTTCTTCATAGGATGATCAGTTCATTATTGTAAATTTATCCATTTCTTCATATGAAATGTGTTGCATGCATAGTAAATGGAAGATCTTATAGCCTATGTCCCGGGACTCCAAGTTGTGGTGAGGATTGAGGAAAGTGTCTGTATATTATAACATCTCTTCGAAGGTTTGTTTTTTTTGCGACTTCCCGTCTCCCCCCCCCCCCCCCCCCCCCCTTCCTTCCTTTTTTCCCCTCAGGTCCCTAAGTGCATTGCGAATTCGGTGGCATTCTACTGCACTGGAGACTTGAATGAAATCTATCCTCCCTTTCTTCTTATTTATGTTTAGATCATTATACCCCTTTTCTCCCATTTTAATGTTTTATTTTGTGTCATTGGGTACAAGTAATGCAGTTTCAGGTGAACTTTCTTTCCCGAGGTAAGAAATCTTTCAGTATCTATCCAATATGTTACTATGCAAACCCTGTCATTGGAGTATTTGCAGATAGTCTCAAGTTCATGCCTGAAACAAGGCCACCACATGATTATTTCATAGGCCAAGAACAAAGGAAATATAGATTATATAGGTAATTGTTTTCATAGAATCTCTTCAGAAATTATTATTTTGCATTGAGACCCTTCTCTTCTTGCCTTTTTACACAGTTCAGCCATTTTGCATAAAACGCATTAATACATATGTCCACAAATAGATTGCTCGATGTTCTCCATTGCATGTGTATTGCCACAGCCAAGAAATCTAGTTGATTTATATGCATACTGTCGCTTTTTGTTTCCAGTCACCAAAAAAAAGTAATTGAAAGGAATTGTTTTCTTTCCTTTTCTGGATGCTTGTAAGATGCTGAATATGAGAACTTATCATCATATCTCCTTTTTATGTAGCTATCGGTGCTTGGAATTGATACCGATTAAAGCCATGGAATAGATTTGCTGAGACGATATATGAGGCATGCATTGTGAGGTAATAAATCAAACACTTGAATATCGGTTGCTTTTTAGAGTTTGGCATATGTAGAATGCCCCTATTCTAATACAATGATAATTCGGAACCTTTTTTTCATGACTTACTCAGATGCAAGATTTAAAAAATTTAAACGCTCGTAGATATGACATTAATTTATGCTTAAATATAATCTTTTTGAGGTACCGATATCAGACGGTAGGCTGATTGGTAATTGGTAGGGCAATCTAAATCTACAAATCCAAAAAAGGAAGAATTAAAGAACCTGAATGTTATTTAGTATTACACAAAGATATGATATTGTCAACATTATAAAACATTAGTTGGAATATAGCACAAATTGTTAACCCTGTAGATATTGCATAGGATTTTTTAATTTAAGCAAAAGCGTCTTATGGATTAGGCTCCATCATAATTAAATATATCTAGCCCTACCACCACCACCACACAAACCCTTTTATGTGGTAGCTTTTGCATGACAAGCCTAGATACATAATAATCTATATCAATATCTTCATGTATATAACAGTTTCTATATGTATTGTTCGTCAAATTTCATAAAAGAGCACTACTAAAATAGGGGGTTGCCCCTGCGAATAACGAAATCCGTAGGGGCAGATTTAGTTTGGCCCTACGAACTAATCCGTAGGGCCAAAAGGTTGCCCCTACGGTCCATACATATTAATTTAAAAAATATTAAATCGTAAATTGTTGTTTGTCCCTACGGAGCCGCAAACCAAGAACCTACGGACTTATCCGTAGGGGCTTCTAAATAGGGATTTAATTAAAAAGGCGCAGATCGATTCCTACGCTGATTACCTAAATATCATTTTCCCATCGCGCGCGAACCCAAAATCCCCAAACCCTCGTTCCCGCCGATCGCCTGTGTTTCGTCGTCGTTCTCGTCGTCGCCAGCGCAGGCCCATTCGTCGTCGCCACCGCCTGGTTCTTCCTCATCTCCGTTTTCGTCGTCGCCTCCTTTCGTCGTCGCCTCCGATCGATCGTCGCCTCCACTGCACAGTTTAGGAAATCTTAAATTAAACAAATTTTTGACTATTTTAGGGCTAGAGTTCATGGTTTGGGTACCGATGAGGCATCGGTTGGGGTTGGGTTGGGGTTGGGGCTGGGGCTGCGGTTCGGCAGGGGGTTGCGGTTGGGGCTGGGGTTAGGGTTAGGGTTGGGGTTCGGCTGGGGTTGGGGCTGGGGTTAGGGTTAGAATTAGGGTTGGGGGTTAGGGTTAGAAACCACTTCTTGACATTATTGATAGCAGTGACACACACACAGATAAATAATGCTCTCAAAATTAAAGCTTGATCACATGAGTTTAATCCATTATTAATGCTATTAATTGTGTCTCTTCCTTTATTTGTTGTTACATTGCTATTAAGCATATTTTACTTATGAAGGAGGATACTGTTGATAGAAGACCTTTTAGAATAGAATACTATGTTGAGGCAAACAAGCTGTCTGAGAAAAAAATGGAGTAGAAAACTGCTCATTATATATAAAATAACCTC
The DNA here is from genome assembly GCA_030015575.1 of Agapanthus africanus. Classification (NCBI taxonomy): domain Eukaryota; kingdom Viridiplantae; phylum Streptophyta; class Magnoliopsida; order Asparagales; family Amaryllidaceae; genus Agapanthus; species Agapanthus africanus. The sequence goes on along the minus strand of JASDDO010000022.1, from coordinate 672,560,785 downwards.
GAAATTATTTAATGATATAACTATAGGGATCACACTACACTACAGTTATTATCATTGAAAATCAAATAAACTAATAAATGGGTGTTCTTAAATTAATTTGTGAGATTAAGATAATGAATGATGGTGGCAATGTTGGTGATATAGTGTTTTATTATGATATATATGGTATCATGCAAATCTTTCAAGATTTAACTAGTACCATTGTAACAACCGAGTCCAGTTATACCAATTTCAGTTACCGTATATGTTATTTGTGGTATTTATTTCATTTATCGTGTTTGGTTGTAAATGGTAATTTACTTTATATTCGACCCGTTTACTTGAGCTCGTTGTTTCCTAATTATAGATTACACGAACATTTCATATTTTTGCATATAACCATTTAAGTTACTTAAAATAATTTAAAAATACATGTCATGGCCTGCTCGATACTTCTAACCCTGTGGTAGCGTCCTTGCATCGTGTTCTCGTCCCGTTCAGTGAAACGGACGTGTTTGGACGGTTACGCGCACGTACGTGCGTCCGTTCTTGGGGGTATGCATTTCTGTTACAAAGTCCTTCATTTTAATTTTTGGAACCTGCTAATAATTTTCATATTTCAAATCCAAATTTTTGGACCCGATCCGGACGCAATTCTGAAATATTTTTGTATCTCGTCAAATCCTATTTAATTTTAAATTTCTTAAATCAGCTTAAAAATATTTTTTACAGCTGACAATATATTTTCAACTAACAAAGCTATTGTTTAAACCAGTAAATCTTTTATATTTTTCCCAAAACAATTTCCCTAAACTCCCCGAGCCAATCAGAAACCCCTTCCTTTTCGCTGGGCCCCACGTTTTCCCCCCTCTCTCATCTTTCTCTTTGTCTCTCTCTCTCTTCTCTCTATTCTCTCTTTATCTCTCTCCCCGCTAGCGTCCAAGACTCTCTCTCCCTACTGTTCCTCCCTCTCTCTCTCACTCCTATCGATCTTCCTTCTCTCTCCTCTCGAATCTCTCTCTCCCCCCGCGTATCTCTCTCTCTCTTCCCTTTATATATTTTCCTTTTCTTCTTTGTTCTTTAGAAAAACAAAACAGAACCCATCGCCTGCTAACCCTAGCCGCCGTCTCCCCTCTCGCCGTTGCTCTAGCGCCGACGACGCCTTTGCAGACCTCGTCGCCTCCTCACCCTCATCATCTCCGCATCCACTCTCTTCTTCCCCGATCACCCTGCACTCGCACCCGAGCAGCCGTACATCCCCTGCACACACTTGCACCACCGGGGAGATCGCTGCCGGTGACCGTGTCCTCGGCCCTCGTGAACCCCAGTAAGCGCTGCTCCCTCTCCTTTCCTTCTTCCTCCTTCCTTCTCTTTCTTCCTTTCATTTTGTTCTATGTCAAATTCTTAACCGCCGGTGGCCTCTGCAGGATTGTTCGCCGGAGCTCCGTCGACGCCGTCGACCCTCACGACCCCTCTACAGATCATTGTGAGCCTCCCCTCCTCCATCCTCCTTCTCTTCTTCTCTTCTTTTCTTTCATGCATCTCTTTCTATTTTGTTGTTCACTGTGTACTTGTGACCGCCGGAATCCGGCCACCCAGCGAGGATCTCTGACCCGTGTTATCCCACTGTTCGTCGTTTGGACTCATTCCGTGTACCGTGCGCGCGTCGCGACTTTTCCCGCCGACGCGAGACGTTTCGTTTACCGTATCGCGATCCGTCGAGGCAAGTGAAACTTGCTACATGCTATTCATACTATTCCTATATTTATTTATCTAATTTCATATTAAATCTATTGTTAGAATCTAAAGTCTTGAATTCCAAGTTGACAGTGCGATGTTCCGTTTACATATTTTAGATTCAAAACTTGAAACCTAACTGTTGCATTTAGTTGACTACACCTAGTAACCACAGTTATATTTTTAATCACATAATAACTATTGTACATAGTCTATGATACCCTTTCTATAGTTTTACTCTATCGGACACCCGTGTGCATTTTTAACCGGTTTTAGTTATAATTGCATCCATCGAACATATTATACATATCATTGCATCCTTAGATTACTTAATACTTATTAACATGATTTTAACATTCATATTTGTCATACTGTATTCATGTAAGGTTGAAACCATCTCTTAAACACAAACTGATAACCGTACAACTAAGTAGTTTAATCTGCACCTATTGCTTATCATGTTACATGTGCCAGTTTATTGTTCTGATAGTACCCATGCTTGTTTATTCATAACCATGATTATGCTAGTCGATTTTGAGCACCCACATGATATCTTGTACACCCTGACATGACTTGCTACATATATTACTTGACCCGATATGGTACCGTACAACTCTTGACATAACATGACACCTTTATATATTACCTGGCTTGACCTGATGTGCCATGGTCTTACCTGTTACCTGATATTGTGTCTAATGCCAACAAACCTGACCTGTTGTCCTTACGGACCGTTCCTGCTGTCTATCCAGACAAACCTGTACCTGCCTGATCCTGTGTTGGAATTAGCTCTAGATTATTTAATACATGACTTGACCACATATAACTTGGGGGTATGGAGAAATCAATGATGAAACCTGACTTGTAACTCGACAGTTGCTTACTTATACTGATCAGTTTTAGAGGTTAGGACAGCCTTGGGATGATGCTGCTGACATCGTTCGTCTTTACATATTTCCTGTTTTAGTGCCTAGCGGCATGTCTCGGTTTCAGCCTGAGAGTCTTAGACCGTGGTCCCGGGCACGCACGGGATACTATTGAGTTACATCGATAATTCATCAGATTGATTTCGAAGACCTGAGAGTAGATAACCCAATAGACCAGTTTAGTTTACTCACTGAACAATACCCTTCACTGCCCTGATTTATATTGCTGTTACACCTGCTTTACCATTTATGATTATACTTGCATGTCTTGTTATCCTGTTTATATTTTATTGCTTGATGACATGACGCGCTGACGTCTGGGTTTTGCATGACCCAGATTCCGTACCTTTGCTGCAGTCCGAGCGGGAGTACTTCAGCCAGCAGGCTGAGCAGTGAGGATTCAGTAGTAGTTAGTTCTTTTACTTTTCAGCATTTTATTTCTGATGTGAGCCCGCATTATGGGACATACATTCCAGTTATTCTTGTATTGGATCTCTTACTTCCGCATTAATTATTTTTGACTCATTTTATTTTGGCTTATGAACATGTGCTAGATAGTTTTATTTTTTGTTCTTGATATCTCTACAGCCATAATGTGACTGTGGATGGATACTTTCTACCCACAGGTAGCATGGTTGGCTATGTTACGTGCCCATCTTAGCGTACTCTGGGAAGCGGGGCGTGACAACCATTTCTAAAGATTATCATATATATCATGCTAAACATACTATATCTAGGAACAAGTAAAGCAAATGTCATTAATGTACATTTTAGCCTCAGTTTGCTTCATGCACGTTCCCATTAGGAAGATTAGTTGTATTATAGCGATAATTTTAAGTATTGTCTCCAATTTTTCTTTCTAAAGCCTTCCTTAAATTTCAATATCAACATTACAAACAAATAGTTAATTACTATCATATTTTCAGATATATTCTTATGTGAGTGCAACAATATCTTTAATAGCAAACGACAATTTGGATTTAGACTTCAATTCATGCTTAAGCTATATGTGATACAATATAATATTAAAATATATGTTCAATATATATAGTGTTATATGATAATTGACCAATTATTTAATTGATATGCATTCTTTTGTACTTGCATCATGTACAGTACTAGTTACAAAATACTTCAGATACATTAGACATCCATTTGGCTAACAAATTAAGATCATGATTGGAACTGTATTTTTTATACAAAATATAAATCTAAATGTGATAATGAATATTATGGAAGTAGAGCAAGTACCATATATGAAGATCGACATGAATGCACAAGAAGAACGAAGTCGGAGAATTGATTTATATTTTTAGGGTAAAGTGGGGAATGCCTTATGTCTGCATGCTACATATGCTTTGTTGAGTTTCAATAGCTTGCAAGAAATGGCCATGAAAGAATACTGCAAAACTTTATAATTGGAGTTGAAAAATGAGCTTGATTTGTGTTGTTGAAGATGACATGTAAATAATAGTAACTAGGCTTGTTAGGTAATTTCTTAAACATTTTGCATGTGTAAGGGATCTAAAATTTAATTATTTATATCTTGTTGTCTATTAATTAGATCCAATGAGTATATATATTTCTTAGTTTTTATATGTGCTTATCCACGATATTAACCTGTGATGATCATTTTTCTCTATGACACATTTTCATACCAATGATTTCATAAGTAATAGAGATTGTATTATTCAGTTCATTTACAACTTTTCAATCTTTTCTCCTTTAATGCATTAGTTGTTGTTTTTTTTTTTAGAACAATAGCATAGCAAACACTACTAAAATAGGGGGTTGCTTAAACATTTTGCATTATTTATGTGTGTGTGTGTCACTACTACAAATAAGGGTTACCCTCGACAGCCGAAACACACACACACAACAAGAATACATAACAAACGCATCATTAGAGTGTGATTCAAGATGTTCAAGTTAAAACTAATATACGATACTCGATGATAATATGGAACTTTCCTATTCTCATCGATACTCATATATGAAACTAAAAGCGCCACTTAGTCCCCGTCTATCGGTTAACATACGTTCGATATTCGTCGTGACATAGAACTATACGATTGTTGTTAAATATCGGACGGTATAGCTCGATACTAACAACCGTCGTATAGTCTATGTGACGAGAAGATTCAATCGTATGATAACCGATAGATTTGTCCCGTGTGGACAAGTTAGGAATGTATAAAGCAAACACCTTCATTCACTTGTGTTTTCATCCGTTTCGAGATATTTCGTTGGTACCTTTCCGCTGGTTTTCCGTGTACAAAGATAGATTAGATGTTCATTTCAACGTTGTTTCACAGCTTTGAAATGATTATCTATTCTATTACAGTGTACTCGAAGAACAGCAGGGAGGTGCTGCCGAAATTTACTCGAAACGGTTGCAAGCACAAGCGAATGGGTGTTCGCTCTATACATTCTTAATGGGATAGAAGCCTTACCCCCGACAGCCGAAACACACACACACAACAAGAATACACAACAAACGCATCATTAGAGAGTGATTCAAGATGTTCAAGTTAAAACCAATATATGATACTCGATGATAATATGGAACTTTCCTATTCTCATCGATACTCATATATGAAACTAAAAGCGCCACTTAGTCCCCGTCTATCGGTTAACATACGTTCGATGTTCGTCGTGACATAGAACTATACGAAGGTTGTTAAATATCGGACGGTATAGCTCGATACTAACAACCGTCGTATAGTCTATGTGACGAGAAGATTCAATCGTATGATAACCGATAGATTTGTCCCGTGTGGAAAAGTTAGGAATGTATAAAGCAAACACCTTCATTCACTTGTGTTTTCATCCGTTTCGAGATATTTCGTCGGTACCTTTCCGCTGGTTCTCCGTGTACAAAGATAGATTAGATGTTCATTTCAACGTTGTTTCACAGCTTTGAAATGATTATCTATTCTATTACAGTGTACTCGGAGAACAGCGGGGAGGTGCTGCCGAAATTTACTCGAAACGGTTGAAAGCACAAGCGAATGAGTGTTCGCTCTATACATTCTTAATGGGATAGAAGCCTTACCCCCGACAGCCGAAACACACACACACAACAAGAATACACAACAAACGCATCATTAGAGAGTGATTCAAGATGTTCAAGTTAAAACCAATATATGATACTCGATGATAATATGGAACTTTCTTATTCTCATCAATACTCATACATGAAACTAAAAGCGCCACTTCGTCCCCGTCTATCGGTTAACATACGTTCGATAATTTATTCTTTTCAACGACAAACGCACAGACAAAGCATATACACGGATTTTCTCATTTGTCAGTAATTATCCCGTTCTTAGATTTCTCAATATAATCACCATAACCTACAATTTATATATTATACAGTCTAACATGGCCCATGAGTACGTCAGAGTTAAGGACTGGATGTATGTGGATTGGCAACAATGTATGCAACCTAAGTTTGTCGCGGGAGTTGCTGCTTTTATTGAATTTGCACGCGCACATAATAAGATCGTGATAGAGAAGATTCTCTGCCCGTGCGATAGATGTGGCAATAAGTACTGGCAGAAGGTAGAATTGGCAGAGCTTCATATCGTAAAATATGGGTTTACTAGACTTTATACAACTTGGAAATATCACGGGGAAGGAGAAGAACGCAGTAATGCGGCAGAAGAAGAAGGAGAACGCAGTAATGCGGCAGCAGAAGAAGGAGAAGGCGGTAATGCGGCAAAAAAAGAAGACGGTAATTTATTTCCATCAGAAGAAATGGAGGATATGGTAGAGGCTGCCCTAGGTGAATCTATTCGTACCGAAGATGACATTCCTTCCGGTCAAGGACCGCTTGCGGATAAATATGAAAATTTCATGAATGATGCTAGAAAACCAATTTATGAGAATGCAAAGTATTCCACCCTCTCATGATTCGTCCAACTTTTCCAGATTAAGTGCCTAAATGGATGGAGCAACAAGTCATTTACAATACTTCTTTCGTTCTTGAAAGATTCTATACCCCCGGAAAATAACGTGCCCGACAGCTGGTACGGAGCCCAGAAGATGATGTCTGATTTGGGTCTAAAGTGCGAGAAGATTCAAGCATGTCCTAAAAATTGCGTGTTGTACCGAAAAGAGAATTCACATTTGAAAGAGTGTCTAACATGCGGAGATGCCAGGTATAAGCCAAAAAATTCTGATAAGAAGCCTGATATACCTGTCAAGATAGCACGATACTTTCCCATAACACAGAGGCTATAGAGGCTATTCAGGTGCAAGAAAACAGCCGAGGCAATGATTTGGCATCACCGTGCTCTTCCAAGTGAAGATGAAAAAATGAGCCATCCAAGAGATTCACCGGCATGGAAGGATTTCGATAGGAGGCACGCAATATTCAGCAGCGATCCTCGCAATGTCCGGCTCGGACTGGCTAGTGATGGCTTCTGCCCATTCAACTATATGGCTGGAAGTCACAGCAAATGGCCCGTTGTAATGATAGTTTATAATCTGTCGCCTTAGTTGGTTATGGACCAATCATATTTTATGATGCCTCTTCTTATCGACGGACCAAACTCACCGGGAAACAATATCGACGTCTATCTCTGACCTCTGATCGAGGAATTAAAAGCTTTGTTCATTGATGGTGTAGAGACATATGATGCAAACACAAATACAACCTTCATACTGCATGCGGCTTTAATGTGGACAATTAATGACTTTCCTGCGTATGGGATGTTATCAGGTTGGTCCGTACATGGCATGTCCTCATTGCCATCGACACACAACATTGAAATTCTTGAATTTTAGCAGGAAGGTTTGTTATTGCGGCCATCGACGTTTCCTGCCTTTAGACCACCCCTACAGGTTAGACGCTGTCCACTTTGATGGTCATCAGGAGATTCTTGGATCTCCAGCCCCATTGTCCGGAGAGGACGTGACTGCTTAATGGGATGGTTACAATAATGTGACCTTCGGGATGGATCCGACGAAACATGTTAAACCACCATTTTGGAACAAGTTAAGCATTTTCTTCGAGCTTCCGTACTGGTCAACAAATTTAGTGTGTCATTGTCTGGACGTCATGCATATAGAGAAGGGAGTATCAGAGCACATACTTAACTTGCTTCTTTATAAAGACGGGAAATCGAAAGACAACCTGAATGCTCGGATGGATCTACATGAGTGGGGAATAAGAAGTGAATTGCACCCTAGACCGGTAGCGGGTAAACCAGGCAAGTTTGTACTTCCCAATGCCGCTTATCATATGTCACAACCGGAGAAGAAAAGATTTCTGCAGGTGTTGCATGATTTGAAAGTTCCCACAGGTTTCTCAGGATCATTCAGCAAGAAAATAAAAATTGTGAAAGGCAAGATCGATGGGCTGAAAAGTCATGATCACCATGTTATCGTGGAGCACCTTCTTCCATTAGCCATCAGGACTTCTCTTCCCGAACCGGTTGGTCTAGTAATCAACGACCTATGTTGTTTTTTCAGAGAGTTGTGTGCTAAAACACTGGAGGTTGTGACGCTGGATAAACTAGAAAATTCTATTGCGTTGATACTTTGCAAGTTTGAGCGTATTTTCCCACCGTCATTCTTCGATATCATAATACACTTGACGGTTCATCTTGCAACTGAGGCTAAATTAGCCGGACCGGTACAATATCGATGGATGTATCCCGTCGAGAGGTACGTGTAATTTTTCGTTTCGCGCAATTTTTAAAATTATTGTTGTCCTGTATGCCCGTATTTATTTATTCAACATATTTTCTTTAGTACCTCTACACTCTTAAAAAGTATATACGCAATAAAAATCGACCAAAGGGTTCTATCATGCAAGGTTATTTTCTTGATGAACCAACCACATTTTGTTCCCGCTATCTGGACGAGAACATTGAGACGAGACTTAACCGGCCTCGAAGAATTCAAGACGGGCCATATGGTAAAGCCGATTATAAGAGGGTAGACACTATGTTTATCAACAAGATATACCGGTTTATCTTGCTTAATTGCGCATGTCTTGAACAAATTAGAGAGTAAGTTTTTTTTGTATTAATTGTTATATTTGTGTTTGCGTGTGTATGAAATGATATAATATTAATGTCACCATTATTTGTCGAAAACAGAATTCATTTTAACGAGATACATGAGGGGCATCCTGATTGGAACGAAGAACGATTGGAAAAATATCATCAGGATAATTTTTGTGATTGGGTCATAGATCATGTAAGTTATTCGAATAACATTTTATTGCTATCAGTTTTAATCTAAACTTATATCGTTATGTATTTGTCGTAAAATTTGTTTTGTTAGATCCACGATCCGAACTTGTCTGCATTATTTGAGAGTGATTCAAGATGTTTAGTTCAATTTCCTAGTACGGAGGTTGCATATTATAAAGGATTTGGTGTCCTTGGATACAAATTCGAAGTTAAGGACATAGAAACATCTAGAACCACTCAGAATAGTGGGATTATGACGGTAGGATCGGACGGTGTGATTTATTATGGGTACTTAAATTGTATACTCGGTATCCACTATCCCGGACGATCAGAACCCTTTTATATATTCCAGTGTACTTGGTACGATACGCGAACCGATACGGATAAGTGGAGAAGCAATCTTGGGACTTGGAAAGATGAATATGGATTGACCAGTGTGAACACACTTCGATTTTACGGTCAGGAAAATCAGTTTATCTTTCCGAACCAAGCGTTCCAAGTATACTACTCACAGTGTTTGAAGCATCCGGGATGGAGTGTTGTATGCCGTTGGAAACCCAGGGATGTCTACGATATCCCAGAATTCGAGGACAACGATGAGGATGAAGAAGAGAGAAGGCTTAGAGTGCTCCGACCGTCTGTTTCGAAGGACGGGTTGTCTTCGGCCGATCATGAAGTTACGTGGGTTAGAAATGACATCGATGATGAAATCCAAGTAGATATGTATAATGCGCCCACGAAACGAAAAAGGTTATCAGTAATGTTATATTATTACTTCACATTTTATGATCTATACATATATAGTCAATACTTGTAATGATTGTCTAATCCGTCCACGAACCGTTTATCTAGATTTGATGACGATGATGGGAGCAGCGAGGGGCGGCAGGAGCTCCAGCCGCGGCACCGACAGAGGTAGAGGCAGAGCGGTTCTGCCGCCCGGAGAGCTGCGTAGGGAGCTTCAGAGGGCCGGTCTTGCACCCAGATCGGAGACCCCTTCGGATGCCTCCTTCCGTGTGGACTTTACCACACCTCCAGGTATATTGCACGCATATCCATTTTGAATGTAATATTATAGATATTCATGCCTGTTCATGTCAAAATTACTTATATTGTTAATGTTTGATTGTCTAGTTGTTGGTGATGCGTCCACATCAGGGACAGAGGCTACTCCCGCTCATCCATGCATGTTTATATATCATATAGTGCATGTATATTGATTTAGAATGCTATATCATAAATATACACACATTCCTTTTGCTCTTACTTAGATAGTAATTTTTTTTATTGTCTAGCTGTAGGTGGTGACACCACCGCACCTGCGGGTATGTTTATATATCCTATAGTGCATGCATATTGATTTAGAATGTTATATTATTGATCTACACATTCTTTTTGCAATTACTTATATAATCTATTTTTAATTGTCTAATTATAGGTGGTGCGTCCACATTTGACGCAGGGGCCATTCCTGCCACTTCCGTACCCTCCGCATTGTCTGTAGGTTAGTATGAATAAATATAAAATATTTATTCATTTTACATATCCTCTATAGAATAAATATGAACTTCATGGAAATTTAGCGTCAATGTTTATTTTCTAGTTGGAGGGGATGCGTCCGCATCCGGGACACCGGCTGTTCCTCACCGGAGGAACTATCGTCCTGCTCGTGCTGTTGCCCGGGCCCAGGCTCGTGCTTTAGTCACCGGAGGTATATATCACACTTTAATTTTCGTTTAACCTTGATTTCTTAATACAACTTTGTCTTAATATTGATTGTCTTGATATTTCTTGCAGACGCAGGGCCTCCCTATCACTAGAGGGGGACTCGAGGCCCGAATCAGTCCCATAGGCTGAGGCCTAACAGAGCTAGGGGGAGGCAGCATTCCCCCTCTTTTTTACCCTTGATTATCGCTATACCGGTCCTCATGCCGAGAGGTTCAGCGGGTATATGGGGGATGGGAGCCGGCTCGTGAAGAACTATCCACTTCACGTTGAGTGGGACGACCAGCATCGGCGCTCATTCGCCCTCTTCTTTGATCAGGCTCGGGTATTAATATATATTTTCATTTGATTTATCCAATATATTTATTATTAACATTTGCAATCTAATAACAATGTTTTTTTGGTATTTTCAGTTGGATTACGATTTTCAGCCTGTACCCGACCCTGATCACCTTGGGAGGGTGCTCGACCTTCATGCTCTGTACAATGGCCTAATGAAGAACATGCAGACCAAGGTCCGATACAACAGGAATGAGCTGAAGGCCGACTGCTACTCCCTGTGGATGTCGACCCCCGAGGAAGAAAGAGCGGCCCTCCTATCTACTCCGGCCTTTGCGAGAGTCAACGTAGAGACATGGCCTCTATTGTGCGAATATTTCGACTCTCAACGCAAACATGTATGTATTTTAAATGTAATTCATTATTTAGTATATAATTTATTTTTTTGTGTTCCTTAATTAGAAAACTAAATGTGAATGTGTTGTGCAGAAACATACCGCTCAAAATATAGAGAATAGGAAGTCGACGAAGAGGGGTCGCCCCACTTATACAGGTGGCTCGAGGAATATTACTCGATCCATGGAGTTATCGGTAAATTACAATAGACCGACCTTTGTGATATAATGCAATATTAAGAGTTATTTTCTAATACATATAATATTAAGAGTTATTTTCTAATATTGCAGACAGCTCAGACCCTGGCGCAAGGTGGTACATCAAGCGTGCTGTCCGCATATCTTGCCGTCCACGGCACCTCGACAGATCCCGCCACGGGCGAGTTTTGATACCCCGACGTCGCTACCCAGGAGTATTGCGTAAGTGTTAATATTTATTCAACCCTTATTTGAAATTTTGGTTTTGGAAGGTTCAAATTTAAATGATATACTTTTATTTTACTGGTTAATGTGGGTGTAGGAGCGGGTGGTTGAGCAGGCCGAGACATCGGAGATCGATTTTACCGGACAGAGAGATCCGATGCTGCTGACCCCAGTCCTGGACGCTGCATACGGAGGACACCACGGAGGTTGGGAGAGAGGCCGAGGACTGGGCCCTAGCAGGGCCCATATGAGGTTGGACTCCACCCCAGCGGTTACTTCCTCCGTCTCCAGTGAGCGACGTGTCCAGCAGGAACTGGAGAGCTTGAAGGCCACCGTTCAGGAGTTGAAGGAGATGCTGGTATGTATACTACTTAATAGTAAAATATCATGTCATATTATAGATATCAACATATCCAATATTAGTACGTAGCCTGAGCTTATTTGGTTGTAGACTTAGCTTTGATTAATCATGCATACATATCTAATTAAAATAAACTACGATTTTCCAAACTAGATATCCAAATGGGGTTTCGAAATAACTTGATAATGATACGAATTCGAATAATACACAGTTTTTACTCGCTTATTACACACGTTAGGTCCAGACGCGACAGGGTACATCGGCCGAGCCTCCACATGCATCTCCTTCGGCTGCGGCTCCGCAAGCCACTACATTGGCTGCGGTTCCGCAGACAGCTCCTATAGATCCACTGCCCGCTCAGACTCCAGCAGCCGCGGCTCCGCAAGCCACTACCTCGACGGCGGCTACGCAGACCACATCGCCAGCTCCACAGCCCGCTCAGACTCCCGCACGCTCCGCATTGCATGATTTATTGACCGAGAAGCAGGCGTGCCAGATTCTGGCGTTTATCAGAGATAGAGCTGGACCGAGCTAGGGTAGCTTTTTGATTCTTATATTTTAAACATGTATTTATTTATATGATACATATTGTACTACATTTTGGACGATATTGATATTGGTGGTGTTTGCGTGTTTATATTGATATCATATTCTGTTTTTTGGTTTCTTTTGTATATTATGCGTGAGATGTGATTATGAATACTGCGATATATGTTCTGCGTGATGATTAATTTTATATATGATCGATGTATATATTATTGTGCACCGGGCGAGAAAAAAATAGACAGCCCTTTTTAAAAAAAACCCTGATAATATGCACTTACGGATTTCTCCGTAGGGCCCTTCATTGCCCCTACGGATTAATCCGTAGGGCCCAACTATATACCTACAGATTTATCCGTAGGGGCAAAATATCAGGATACCTGATATTTTGCCCCTATGATCTCAGTATCAGGGGTTAAGCTTGCCCCTATGGATATATGGGGCAAACAAATGCCCCTACACAGGTATCCGCAGGGGCAAAATATCAGGATATATCTTGATATTTTACCCCTACGGATATATACCTACGCACTTATTCGTAGGGGAAACTACCTGGCCCTACGGATAAGTCCGTAGGGACATCTAATCTATTTTAAAAAACCGTAAATAAAATAAATTTTTTTTCCCTATGGTCTAATCCGTAGAGACAACTGGACCTACAGATAAATCCGTATGGGCAAATTTTAGTCCGTAGGGGCAAGTTCAAGGCTTCGACTTGCACATACGGCGTTTGTACCTACAGAGTATTTTCTTGTCCCTATGGATATATCCGTAGGGGTAGTGGTTTGCTCCTACGGATAAATCCGTAGGAGCAACCCTTATTTGTAGTAGTGGAGTAACACTTCTCATTAGGTATCAATAACGTGCGCGCGCGCGTTTTTTGTGGTCATATTTTGGTCCAAATTGGTTAAGCTCTTTTACATATGCTTTTCTTTTATACTATTTTATGAATCTTTCAATGTGGTAATGGTGTGCACTTATTTCCCTTAAACTATTAATCAACACTTACATACCGCTGTCTAATAAAAGTGTTGCTCCTTGTCTAAATAAAAAAATTTCCCTAATATTCACATTTGCCTGAACCATTCTTCTTATCTTATTTTCTCTTCTTCATATTAATCACTACGTACAAGCCATTTATTTATATAGACCCTAAAACACCAAAAAGAAAGAAACTAGAATAAAGATCAAAGAATGCAGGGGTATAATGTTAAAAACAGAAATCATATATTGTGGGGAAAGGAAGCTTGAAGTTGTAGCGGAGGATTTGATGGGATTATTAAGCTTCCAGATGCAATTCAGAGGGATAGTGTAGGGTTGATAGAGGAGGAAAAGAAAGGCAAAAATGTAAGTTAAAAGAAAAGGAAAAAAAAACTATAGGTGTTTGTATGGCGCCAACCCCCAGTAAATTTTACATCATGCACACACACCCTTCTATATACATATATTTTCTCCATGTTTCTGCACCTCCGCCTCATAAGTTTTCTTTCACTCGTTAATTTCTATGAGGGCTATGATTCATGGTTTTGTCATACATGTATAATTTGTAAAATTGTTCTCAATACCTGTTGGCATATAATAACATCGAGCAGCCGTGCAATCATCATCATATTTAACCTTTTCGTATCAGAATGACAGTTATGGAGCATATGCTACATAAAAGACTTGATAAAATTTAACAATCATAATCTTCTTGAGGTCAACTGTTTGGTTAACAAATTTATAGACTCAAATGTTACTTTTGGTGGATAGAGTATCTTCTTATAGGTTATGATGCTAAAAATTTCTATAGACTAAGAAAGTCTTGAAGAAGATAATAGATGACAATTTGATATAAAAAGGCTAAATTTCTCTAAAATACCAAAACCTAGAAACGTTTCTAAGATTAATATTATATATACAAGTTAACACCTCAGGCTCATGATACAGGGTAATAGTTTGAAAGACAATTAAAGTTTGTGGCATTTATTTGCAAACCAAGTTCATTGAATCAACCTAGTATATGATGTTTATTTGAAGTTGCTGAACGTTATGGTATTTTAGTTAAAATGTTGCCTAAATATGTTACATTCAACTTTAAGGTGTAGATAATATGGCTAGAATCGAACAAAACTACATCCCAAGACCTTGCAAAAGTCTACTCTTAGAGAAATTACTTTACATACTTACACTTGGAAATCTTCTTTTGCCTATATACCTCTCTTTTAATCTATTTAACATTGACACTCTTCATATGATTAAATTATACTAAAATACCATGAACATCCAACGTTCTTGAGATTGACCGCATGAACTATGCCTGTTGCAGTAAAATACTATGCGTTTATGATCCTACAAAACCAACAGTGCAGAAATCATTTGATCGTATGAATATTGGCATACAATATGTGTGGGTATGAATATTGGCGCACACGCGCGAGAGAGAGAGAGAGAGAGAGAGAGAGAGAGTACAAGGATAAACTAATTTTATGTATTTCATTAGATAGTCAGGTTACTTCTACAATAAATATTTCATAGGATATTTTCATGCAACAAAGAGCGGGTATTTCCTGATATTTTGATGCAGTCTACAGAATTACTTATGATATTTAAAAATAGTGAAAGTCCATGGTATTT
The DNA here is from genome assembly GCA_030015575.1 of Agapanthus africanus. Lineage (NCBI taxonomy): Eukaryota > Viridiplantae > Streptophyta > Magnoliopsida > Asparagales > Amaryllidaceae > Agapanthus > Agapanthus africanus. Next base: position 672,545,595 of record JASDDO010000022.1, on the reverse strand, counting down.
TAGTATAATCTAACCTTTTCGTATACATGTCTTTTTGTATGTTTCAGTTTTCAATGTATTCTCCTTATATTGAAGACTTGTGTTGCGTAAATTTCATGTGCATATTGCAGGGCCGAAGAGAATATAATCATGAAGAGCCATGTAAGATTTGCAATTGCCATCTAGATGAAAGAGAGCAAGGATAAAGGTTGATGATTAGACATGCATGCATCATGGAACCAAAGTATGATTTTGCTTCCTTCCACATATTCTCTGTGTATGGGAAAAGAAAATTTAATAAGAAAAAGAATTTATGCAGCTGATGCAAAACATTCGAGACAAAAGCTGTTGTTGTATGAAATAAATATGCAGCATAAGCATTTTTTTTATCATTTGGGAAATATATGGAAACTATAGATGATAGTTCAACAAAATATTTATTCTTAAAAATTTTGTTAGTGCTGTTATTTAAATCCCTTTGATTGTTTTATCTTTGTTTGGCTTTCGGACGATGAGTTGCTTAGGCGTGGGAGCTTTGCTCATTAATTGGGTACATGGGCTCATGGATGATGAGCTTGGTTTGCAAATAAATACCACAAACGATGAGAAACAGAAGCAAGCAATTTGGCATCTAAAGGTAAAAAAGATGTTTTTAGTGATACGTGATCAATAAACGATGAGCTTATTTTTGTGACAAAGAAGCAAGGTCCCCTATATTGGCACGGATGATAAGCTGCCACGTCTCAGATATTAATTAACGTCCCGTTGCATGCTTGACTTTTATTTTGTTTTGTATCACATGAGACTATATCAATTAATTTATTGGTTTAATAAGTACATGAGGCCCCAAATTTTATTAATATCATATATTATTATTTTGTTGTTGCACATTAAAAACAGAAGTCAGGCTGTGTTCTCAGTTGAGCCAACCCTAAATTCAACAAAACACGCGCATTGTGAGGACCATAGGAGCAGTAGCTAGTTTTGTTTATTTATAGCAAAAATCAATCGCTACTAAGAGTTACATGGTGGGGCTTATCATTTTCATTTTTCGCTTAACATTAAATCATAATCCAGACTTTTTGTTCAACTGTATAGAGATTTTACTCATAGGGCTTCATCATTCGAAACTTGAAAAACTGATGTATTGTATCTTGCTACGAAGAAGGATAGCAAGATGGATGCACCTAGGCACTAGTATTTTAAACTTGCGAGAAGTGCATTAAAGTGTGTTTTCTAATTAAACATAGGACTTATTTAGCTGTAAAATGACTAGCTTTAGGTATTTATAAAGAGAGTATAGTATTGAAATTATTTTCCCTAGTATTTCTTAGGAGTTTCTTTCAGTTTTGGCATTAGATTGAATCATATAGCTTCAATGATCTTATTTAGGAACTGTCATGTCAACTAAGCAACAATTGAAGAATGAAATCTGAACTATCAACCTTGATTCCTCTTATTTCCGTATGCAACCTCTTATTATTGGGGGAGAAAGTTTACGGGTCGAATTTCAACATTGATTTGGTAGTAGAAATGATTGGTTGGGATAGGACAAAGTTCAATGGACTAGGCCCACAACTCTTAACTTACTAGGCCCACTACTCCTTGTCTATAGATGAAGACACCCCATTTTTTTTTTTTTTAATTTTCACCAACTCCTTTTGCATGCCGAACAAAACAAAGAAAAAGAATAGGCAATAGCTCAGTCGGTATGGCATTTTCCTCCTCCTTAGAAGAGAGCAGGGTTTGGAAAGTGGCCACAATATAAGGCTTTCGGGGCAAATTTGTGGATCTCCTCAATATGTGTGTTGTGTGCTTACGTGTCATTTGTGCATGGGTAAGGCTTGCGGGCCAGTTAAAAAAGAAAAAGAAAAAAAAATTCGAAAACCGCCATACATTCCGGGGCGGATCCAGGTAGAGACGAGACGAGCCGTATCTGGATTTCGGTTATTATGTATATATGTATGCTCTATTGGGAATTTATTAATACAAATAAATAAAACCTAAGAGGTTTCTAAAATCAAAAATAGGTTTGGCTTTGTGCTTAGTTGGATGGTTGATAAAGCAGTACAATTAAGCGGTTGCTGGTTCAACTCTTAAGTATTTATTTATTTAAAAATCCTTTATAATGGATTTATTGCATTCAGAACTTTCTTTTTCGAAAAATCCCTTGCATTTTTCATGTAATGTTGGATATTCATTCTAACTAAAAAAGAATACTACGAATGTCTTGCAAATTGATTTTACAGTTTTTCAATTGCATGTTTTTTTAACAAAAGCCATTACCACATGGTAGTAAAAGCTAGTAGCGAAATAGATCTGATTGTTGACTCCATGATTATATTTTGAGACATGAATTGAATTAACTAATCTAGTACACACATAAAAGAATAACGATGTCTAAACCAAATTCAAGTCTAAAAGGTATAAAAGTTAGTTGTACGGATTGAATTTTTAAAAAAAATCACTATAGAAATTTTTTCGCCCTACTTGACTTATAATCTTGGATCCGCCGCTGTATACATTCTAAGCAATCAAATAAATGATTACCATAGAGAGAAGAAAGGTGAAGAAACCCATTTCTTGTGACATGATTCATACCTTGATTTTGCATAAATATATATACCAAATATATAGTAAAAAGAATTAAGGATATGGCATTCAACTGATAAACTCTCCAAATTTTTTAATTATTTACTTCTTACTTGTCTTTCTAATTTAAGTTAACCGTTTAGCAATCTCCTAATTGTTAAAACCAAATTATTTTGAATTTGCACTAATTCCATAGATTATGTATTGAAAACACTGCGTAATAGATTAATTTTAACTATTATTGTTCAATGGGTGTTTGTTTTAGGTGAAAGAATGAAACAGACGACATTAGGCAAAATGAAATTATCTATGGAAAAGAAAAGGGAGAAAATAATGCTTTGCTAATGCTCGTAATTAGGCAATAAGCCTTTAATTAAGAAAATGCTTAAATGATACTAAAATACCATGACTTTGCTTCTTATTTTGCAGACTAACAATAAGTATTATCACGAAGTTGAATCCGAATTTGACATGTAGACCAATCGGAAGCAGAACAACTCATAGCCTAAAAAATCTTACCTAATCTTACCTTAATTGATACGATTATCATGAAGGTCCTTGTTCCTTCATTTGGGGTTTTGGGATCGTTGATATCTTCCAATGGCCAGCGAGAAGCTTCCTGATGGAGGTCGGAATCTCTCTCACATGTTGTCCTCCGTCGATCTTGCGGCCAGCGGTGCTGAACGGTTGAGCTTTGAGGTGAGCGTTGAGCGCGTGGATCTCAATGGATTGTTGATTGTTGTCGACGCCGAGCTACCTGCAAAGTAAGTCCGGGGGTGGGAAACCACCGTAGGACTCTCCGATGATCAAATAAGTACCGAGAAATATAAGAACAGAGTAGCGGCATATTGGAATGAGTTCAAGATAGTTGAATCGTCTGGAGAAGGGGTTTATATAGGGGTCGCATTGGAGCGATCCGATGCGAGATTCTTGCCGTCCGTTTTGCCCCCGCGTTACGCTCGTGTTGATGGCAGGATGCGTCCATAAATGGCGAGATACGCTCATAAATGGCGAGATACGCTAGCGGAGGATGTAGGATGTGGAGCAGCAGAGATCTCTCGCGGCGAGATACACGGAGTCGTTCCGGGGGCACTCGTGCTCCGTGTTCTATGCCAAACAGAGATGCAGAGAAATCTCAGCTATAGGGTAGCTTGGAGACGAGCAAGTGAGCTAAGAAATCTCAGCTATATGATAGCTTGGACACGAGCTATTAGCTGAGGGTTAGCCGTACTCCGAAGATGTCTCCAAAATGTCGGGTGCGGTTTCGGAGGCGAGGCGCCGATGAATGTCCCCAAGGCATCGTATTTATTCCAGCTCCATAACTTTCAGGAATCTAGTGGGCTTACATGGATGACATATCATCTGCTATGTGTCGATATCTGAGGAATTTCCACTTATGAGCATCATCATTAGCCCCCCACTCTCGTTCCGACCCATTTATGGGTCGGATTGAGAGTGGTCTGCTCGGTTTTCTCTGCTCAGCTTGGTGCCGAGAATTCTTCGCGGTGGATTGTCTGCGAATGACATGGCGTTTGGCGGTTGTGTCTCTTCAATCTCCGAGTCTACATGGCGTTTTACCGTGCGCCTTAGTTTTAGCGCGTATCCCCGATGATGTCAGCGGATCACTGAAAGGGCGGCGTTATAATGGAGATGTCGTTTCACCTATTCGGGCCGTCGATTTCATGCCACGTGGCCGTAATTTGATGGCGGCTTGTGAGACGTTGCTTCCACCAGTTGAATCCGTGAGGGGGAAGCGCCCAATGGTTGGATACCGTGTGGTGCCATCTGGATTGTTGGACGCGACACTTCGTTTTGGCGGGAGTGAATTTGGGCTGCCAGATGGACTTTGCTGAGTGTATAAATAGGTGGCCTATCTCTAGATAACATTTTTACTTCGTTTGCTTTCTGACGTTTGATTGGAAAGTCTTGCCTTTATTTTACTTTTCCAAGTGTGGATAGGCCGGAGTCCCCCTAGGCTGGAGTCTCCCTCACCCCGGAGACGGGTAACGTAAGTTGAGTGAACACTAGATTTAATCTTCCAAGTGTAGATAGACCGGTGTTCTCTTGAAAACTCTTAGGAACTCGGACCGTCTTTAGCAAAGCTCGGTGATATCCCCTTTTCGGATTCGAGTGGAATTAGAGATGGGCCGGCCATCGACCGTAGACGTGCTTTCTTTATTTGGGCCACGCAGGAGTCTGCCTACTTCGAGTATGCGCGCTGGGTTAAGCTCTGCCTCCTGGTTTAATGTGATGCCTTAGGATCCATTGTTTAGGCCGAGCAGGAAGCTACCCGGCGGTCTCATGAGAAGGCTTCTGATCCACAACATTGTTGGGCAGAAAGCCACCCGTTGTGAATGGGTCGGACAATTAGCTAACCGGCGGCCTCGTGATGAGGGCTTTAGATTCACGGCATTGTTGGGCAGGAAGCTACCCGTTATGGATGGGCCGGACATGAAGCTACCCGGCGGCCTCGTTATGAGAGCTTTAGATTCACGGCATTGTTGGGTAGGAGCTACCCGCGGTGAATGGACCGAGCAGGACGCTGCCCGGCGGCCTCGTGATAAGGGCTTTAGATTCACGACATTGTTGGGTAGGAAGCTACCCGCTATGGATGGGTCGGGCAAGATGCTACCCGTTAACGCTGCACGGCGGCCTTGTGATGAGGGCTTCAGATCTACGACGTTGTTGGGTAGCAAGCTACCCGCTGTGGATGGACCGAGCAGGAAGCTACCCGCTGTGGATGGACCGGGCAGGAAGCTACCCGGCTGCCTCGTGATGAGGGTTTTAGATTCATGGCATTGTTGGGCAGGAAGCAACCCGCGGTGATTGGGCCGGGCAGGAAGCTACTCGCCTATCTTGTGATGAGGGCTTTGGATTCACGACGTTATTGGTCAGGAAGCTATCCGCTGTGGATGGGTCGGGCAGGAAGCTACCTAGCCGCCTCATGATGAGGGCTTTAGATTCACGGCATTTGGGCAGGAAGGTACTCGCGGTGAATGGTCCGAGCAGGACGTTGCCTGGCGGCCTCATGATGAGGGCTTTGGATCCACAGCGTTATTGGGCAGGAAGCTACCCGCTATGGATGGGCCGGGCATGAAGCTACCCAGCTACCTCATGATGATAGCTTTAGATTCATGGCGTTGTTGGGCAGGAAGCTACCCGCGGTGAATAGGCCGAGCAAGAACCTACCCGGCGGTCTCGTGATAAGGGCTTTGGATCTACGGCGTTGTTGGGCAGGAAGCTACCCGCTGTGGATGGATAGAGCAGGAAGCTACCAGGCTGCCTTATGATAAGGTCTTTAGATTCATGGCCTTATTAGACAAGAAGCTATCCGCGGTGAATGGGCCGAGCAGGAAGTAGCCCGGCAGCCTCGTGATGAGGATTTTGGATCCATGGCGTTGTTCGGCAGGAAACTACCCGCTATGGTGGGCCGGGAAGGAAGCTACCCGGCTGCCTCGTGATGAGGGATTTAAATTCATGGCCTTGTTGGGCAGGAAGCTACCCGCGGTGGATGGGCCGAGCAGGACGCTGCCCGGTGGCCTTGTGATGAGGGCATTGGATTCACGACGTTGTTGGGCGGGAAGCTACCCGTGGTGAATGGACCGAGCAGGACGCTGCCCGGCGACCTCGTGATGAGGGCTTTAGATCGGCTACCTATGGGCATATACGTACTTCATTTACTTGAGTGGAAGGATGGTCTTTGCATGACGGGCAGGAAGCTACCCGCCGACCTTGCAGGGCTTCTTAGCTCGGAAACAAAAGAAGCGATTTAGATTGCAGGGAAGCTAAAATCTTTATTTATTAAAGAAAATACAGATTCGTTGATACAATTTGAACCCTCCTGCATTGAATGACTGGATATGGTGGGTGCTCTTGTTTCTCGGACTTGGGTCAGTCGGTGATGACCATGATTTGCCCGATTGTCAGCTCTCCGGCTTCAAGTTGGTCGGCTTTTCTCCTATCTGCTTGACGTTTGTCTTGTAAGTATTTGGCCAAGTGACCAGAGCGGATCAGCTCCTCGATATAATCGCGCAGCTGTTTACAATTCTCGGTCGGGTGTCCTTGTATCCGATGATAGGCACAATACGGGCCGCGGAGTCGCTTCCCCGGTTTTCGTATCATTGGTGGTAGCTTGAAGAATCTTTCGCTCTTCGCCTTCTCTAGCAGCTCAACCTGTGAGACATTGAGAGGCGTGTACTCATGAAACCTCGAAGTGTAAGATTTCGACCGATCAACCTTCTTCTGATGTAACACCCTAGCACTGTTATATATATTTATTTTGGGGTATTTCAAATCTTGCGATAGATTTCTGATTATTATTGCTTTTGGGTGCGAATAGTGCATTTAGCAACTGTGGTTAGTATGCGACCTGACCCGTATGTTTGAAATCTATCATGGTTCAAAATTACGTCATATATTTTCTAGTACAGAGGATCCATACACATCTAGATTCTATACACACTTACATGATATATTTTGTATCTGCATATCTTTTAATAATACAAATAATAACCAAATAATATTTTTTAATATCTAGCATGGCATGTTATCATACCTCATATCATATGGTTGTATCCATACATCATGTTCATGTCCAAATGGTTAAAACAGACTCGTTTGGATCGCTACGTATATTTACGTAGATCCGTATTTGGGGGTATGCATTTTTATTGACCGAATATCGCATTATGGTTTTAACTTTTACGTATATTCTCCATATTTAAAAACTAGATTTTTAGATGAGACCCGGGTAATTTTCGGAGTAATTTGATATTAACTGTTTAAACCCAATATATATATATATATATATAATAATATTTTAAACTCACACTTTATAAATATATATATATATAATATAATTTATAAACTAACTTATGTTATTCTCTCTTTCTCTTTCTCTCAAGTCGCTCTTTCTCTCTCTCTATATAATTATTATATAACCTAATAATTTAATTTACCCTTACCTCTCTCCCTCCCCTCCCTTTTCATTCTTTCTTCCTCTGTCACCCGCGAAACCCAAACCCTAGCTCACGCCAGAACCCTCGTCGCCGACCTCACCTCGACCTCGTCCTCACCCTCATCACTACCACAACCTCCTCTCCCTCTCCCCATTCCCGAAAATCCCTGCACCCCGACGACAACCCGCGACAGCAACTTAAGAAACCCCAACCTCACCGGTGACTCGCGTCGTCATCACCATCACCCCGCCTTCACCTCCTCACCTCCCTCTCCTCTCCCCGACACCACAAACCACCACCACCACCATCAACCCTCGTCACCTCCCCGACCCCGAACACCAACTTAAGAAACCCACTTCCACCTTGCCGCCGATGGCAGCCCATCCTCGCCGTCATCCCACTTCTGTCCTCGCCACCCCAGAACCCAACAGCAGCTACCCAGTCTTCTTATCCTTCTTCTTGTTCTTTTGCTCGATCGTTTCTTGATTCTCCGACCGTCTCGCCAGAGTTGCGTGCGTCGCCGACGATCCAGATGACCCAATCACCGTTGTCGTCTATCCCAGTCACCACGTCATGTCACTGCTCAGCCAAGTCCAGTCCTGAGCACATAAGTTTGCATCGCGACGTTATTCCGACGTCGGACGTAGCATTTGTATCTCGACGTGAGATCCGATCAGGCAAGATTTAACTTGCAACATGCTATGTTATTATATCAATATTTATATGTATAAGAATAATGCATGTGTTTTATTATTCAGCGAATAGTACGATTTACAGCTTTACGATATCCGTTCGTATCCGTACTGATAATCATTTATCTAGTTGTATGCCGGAACATCATGATATCACTACACTACTATATTAGTACAATATGCTATCTAGTTTGCATCATACTTGGTAGTGAACGTATAATGGTTATTACAGATAGATACATATGCATCCTGGTATCAATTGTATTTACCGTGTTCCGATATTGATTACAGTTTCACATTGGGTACCTATTTTGTTAATATACATCACATGACATGTTCACGACACACTACCTGACTTTTTACTTGGATCTTATTGCTAATTCCAACAATCCCGACTTGTTGTCATGATGGACGTGACTTGTTGTCTGGATAGACGAGAACTGTACCTGCTTGATCTTGTGTTGGCATTAGATTCATATCGTTAATACCTGAATTGAACACAAACCTGGGGGAAAAGGGGAAATCAAGAATGTAACCGAAACGTAACTCAAGAGAATATTATTATTGTTTGTCGTTTTTCCGGACGTTACGGAATAAATACTTGTTTGCTGTTTTTTCGGGCGTTACGGAATAAATACTTGTTTGCCGTGCTTCCGGGCGTTACAGAATAAATACTGTTAGCATGGTCCTGTGGGGAATGAACGGGATATATACTGTTGGGTTACGATGAGGATTACATTAATTGATTTCAAAGACTTTTAGAATAGATAACCTAGAAGCACAGATTTAGGATACACATCACACACCCATACATACACATAGCTCTCTGTTTCATATCTGTGTTATTTATTTATATTCATGTTTACTTATAGCATTATATCCTGGATATTACTGTTATTTTGTTATTATGACGCATTGACGTCTGAGTTTTGCATGGCCCAGTTCCTCTACCTTTATCGCAGGCAGATCAAGAGTATTTTAGCAATCAAGCCGAGCGATGAAGAGTTGAATGTGTATTGTTACATATGTTTAGTTTATTTATTTCCGTAGTTTTATTCAGATATTGTTTATTGGATTTTGATTCGTTTCCGCATTATGCATTTTCTTGATTTTATTTACTGTGGCAGATGGACATGTACTAGCTAGATTTTATTTTTCTGTTCTTGATATCCGATAGACAGCCGTAATATGACTATGGAAGGATGATTCCTAGCCACATGTAGCATGGTTGGCTCTGTCACGTGCCGTAGTTTACGTGCCTTGGGAAGCGGGGCGTGACAGGGTTTGTTTGGTATCAGAGCCCTAGGATTTAGGGTTAGTCGGGTTTGGTTCTTTTGTAATTAGGTATTAAACCCAATACACTAACCAGAAAACCCGGGATTAGGAACATGTCCTGCCACATTACTATCCTGTCAGTCTTGAATCTATAGCTATCTTGTTTATTGAATCCTGTTTACTGTTGCTAATCTTCTTTAGTGTCTTGGCTTCAGAATCATGGCGGATAGAGGCTTGCGATCATACCATAGGCGTGTTGATAACACCGCATTGCTTGGTGTTGTACGTGGTATGTTGGAAAACCAGAAGCGGCAAACTGAGCTGAATCAGCGGCAGGCCGAGGCTTTCCAGGGGGGTCTGCGGACAGTCCAACAGTCTGTAGTCGCAGCAGCACCTAGGCCAGCACAGCGTGAGGGCACCGTAGAGGAATTTAGAAAGCTCGGTCCGTTCACATTTACGGGATTGGAGGAACCATTGCCAGCGGAGCAATGGCTAGTTGACACAGAGAATCTGCTTGTCGCTGCGCATATTCCAGATGAGAAAAGGGTGTATGTAGTACGCATCCAATTGGTAGATTACGCTCGTGAGTGGTGGCTCGTAGAGGAGACCCGTCTGATCAAACCGATCAGTTGGGCAACGTTTTCGCAAAGTTTCTTGGAGAAGTTCTTTCCGCAATCTGCTCGAGATGAAATGGAAGAAAAGTTTATTAGCCTGAAGCAGAATGGCGGATCCGTTGATGCGCATGCGGCTGAGTGGACTCGGCTCAGTCAATTTGCGGGGCCTTTGGTTGCCAATGAGGCAGATAGGACACGAAAGTTTATGCGTAGTTTGGATGTGGAGATTCAGAGACACATCATATCTCTGAGATTGACCACTTTCTCCCAAGTTCTCAAAGCAGCCAGGGAGCAGCATAGTTTATCGATGAAAATGAAGGGTACTCAACAGCAAGCCGTCGTAGTGCGGAAGCCGGCATTTACGCCAAATCGAGCTCTTGTACACAGAAGCTTTCCGGTGAACAAGTGAGGCATTTTACCCATGAAGAAGCCTGTTATATCCGATCAGAAAAGAAGTGTGTTTTGTGACTACTGCCAACGACTGAGTCATTTCCGGAGAGTGTGTCGGATGAGGCTTGGGCAGTGTCTGATTTGCGGAGCTGCTGATCATCGAATGCATGCTTGTCCATCGAGGGTTCAATTGAAAGGAGATGCTCCGAGAGCACAACAGAAGCGTATTACTCAGGGGCTTAATCAAGCACGAGCCTTCACTTTGACGACCGAGGAGGCCAAAGCTTCAGACGAAGTTGTTTCAGGTATCCTACTCGTTTATAATTTTCCCGCATTGGCATTATTCGATTCTGGTGCATTCCATTGCTTTATATCGTTCAAGTTTATTAGTGTACACTCTATTCCATATGCGGCCCTGTCTAGTTGCTGGGACATACACACCGGGAATGGGAAAATCATATATAGTAGTGAGTGTAAGGATTGCTCGATTGTTATATGCGGACGAGAGTTATTCACGGATTTCTTGGTGATTGATATTGGCAGCTATGATGTTATCTTGGGAATGGACTTTCTTGGTGCTTTCCACGCTCACATCGATTATAGGGCAAAAAAAGTGATTTTCCAGATTTCCGGACATCCGGAGTTTATATTTTCGGGAGGTAGCAGATCTGTCAGGCCAGTTGAATTTAGGTATAGGCCGACTAGTGCCGTTCTTTCGTTGATGGAAGTAGACAAGGAAGAAGCGCCGGCAGTAGTTCGAGAGTTTATGGATGTATTCGAGGACATCTCGGGTTTACCGCCAAAACGAGATGTGGAGTTCGCGATTGATCTTGTTCCTGGAGCAGCGCCGATTTCAAAGGTTTATTATCCAATGGCACCGGTGGAACTAGAAGAGGTAAAGAAACAGGTTTCCGAATTACTAGAGAATAGTTGGATTCACAGTAGCGGTTCACCATGGGGAGCTCCAGTTCTTCTAGTTAAGAAGAAGGATGGCACGCGGTGAATGTGCATTGATTATCGAGAATTAAATCGGGTGACTATTAAGAATAAGTACCCAATCCCTCGCATCGGCGAATTATTCGATCAACTCAGTGGCGCGAAGGTATTCTCGAAGTTGGATTTGCGATCCTGATATCATCAAGTTCGGGTAAAATCAGAAGATATTTGTAAGACAGTGTTCCGAACTCGATATGGGCATTACGAGTACTTAGTGATGCCATTTGGAGTTACTAACGCACCGGCAATATTTATGGACTTGATGAACTGAATCTTTTCACCGTATTTGGACCAGTTCGTAGTGGTGTTTATTGATGACATTCTAGTCTATTCGAGGAGCAAAGAAGAGCATACAGAACACTTGAGGATCACACTACAAACGTTGAGATAAGAAAGGTTATATGCTAAGATGAGCAAGTGCGAGTTTTGGCTCGAAGTAGTGAAGTTCTTGGGTCATGTCGTATTCGGAGATGGAATTGCCGTTGACCCTAAAAAGGTTGCAGCAGTTCATGATTGGCCAATTCCAAAGAATGTAGGGAGATCAGAAGTTTTCTTGGGCTTGCCGGATATTATAGAAGGTTTGTGGAGAACTTCACTCAAATAGCAGAACCATTGACCAAGCTAACACGAAAGGAGGTACCGTTCATATGGACGGAGAAATGTGCATCAGCTTTTGATGCGTTGAAGCAAAGATTGACCACCTCTCCTATTCTGACAGTGCCAGACAGTTCCGGAGGGCTGGTTATTTATAGCGACGCATCTGGGAAAGGCTTGGGATGCGTTCTAATGCAGCATGGGAAGGTTATAGCCTATGCATCAAGATAATTGAAGACCCATGAGAAGAACTACCCAACTCATGATTTGGAACTAGCAGCAATGATTTTTTCTTTGAAGATTTGGAGACACTACTTATTGGGTGAAAAGATAGAAGTATTTACCAATCACAAAAACCTAAAGTATGTGTTCACACAGAAAGAGCTCAACATGAGGCAGCGTAGATGGTTGTAGTTGATGGCTTACTATGATCTTGATCTAAAATACCATCCAGGGAAAGTTAATGTAGTGTCGGATGCACTAAGTCGGTTGCCAGCTGTTCCCGCCAAAAATTTCTGCGCAAAAGAGCCCAAGGTATCAAATGGTAGCGATACGCTTAAGAAAATGCAAATCAGTATTTTCAGGGCTGTATTTTGCCAAACTCCCGAATAAGAATCAGGTAAATTCTGATGGCATTGAAAGCGTCTCGAAAAATATTTCGATTTTATATATTACGGGCCTCGTAACTCTTCCAAAATCAGAAATTATGAGCAAATGTGCAACGCACGTATAGTCTAAGTAATGCTCTACCACATGAGGGATACATGTTTAGTCCCATATCGGGAAAAAGATAGATCCCTTCTATACCACTTCCCTATAAACAAAAGGGGATACCTCTCAGAAAAAGGGGGATTCAATCCTCAAAGGAGCTTAGTTCTCCAAGTTAGGGCCTTAGCTATCCTCCCCATAATGAGCATACGCGCAAGCGCCATGCGCGCCACGTGTGACGCACGTGCGCCCGGCACGTGCGCACCACGTGCAACAGATGTGTGCCTGCCACATGCGCACCACGTGCGAGGATTCAATGCTTAAAGGAGCTTAGTTCTTCAAGCAAGGGCCTTAGCTGTCCCCATAATGCGCATATGCGCAAGCATCATGTACGCCACGTGCAACGCACGTGCGCGCGCCACGTGTGCACCACGTGCAACGCACGTGCGCCCGCCACGTGCGCATCACGTGCGGGGATTCAATCCTCAAAGGAGCTTAGTTCTCCAAGTTATGGCCTTAGCTCCCCCCATGATGCACATATGCGAAAGCGCCACGTACGACGGCTACGTGCGCACCAATTGCGACGGTCACCTGCGTACCAAGTGCGACGGCCACCTGCGCACCAAGTGCGCCCGCCAAGTGCGCAACACGTGCGCCCACGCCGTGCGCAACACGTGCGATGCAAGTACTCCCGCCAAGTGTGTAACACGTGCGACGCGCGTGCGCTCACGCCGTGCGTAACACGTGTGACGCACGTGCGCCTAACACGTGTGATGCACGTGCGCCCGAACACAAAGAAGCCCTTTTTCAGAAGTTAGGAGTTTAAGCTCTAGCCTATTCTTCCCCCTAATAAGTGAGATATGGTTCAAAGGGTACATCTCTCCACAATTTCGATATATGGCGCTGTAATCCCTCAACGTCGTCGGAGAGGTGGTGGGTCCCAACGACTATTGATCTCTCTTTCCAAAAAAGGAAGAGACCACCCCATAAAATTCTCTAAAAATACAAAAAGCTCTCAAAACAACATAGAATTTAATTCTCAATAAAAAGAAGATCTTTCTCTTTTTAAACCCTAGGTAAAGAAACCATAGAGATAAGAAACATCTCCTTTACCTATCATAGCATATCTAAGGGTATAACCCTTCTCAAGAACTTAGTTCTTTATCTGGATCTGAGATTCACAAGACAAGTATCTACAAGTTGAGAATTTAATTCTCATCGGGAAGATCTTGTTCTTGAGAATCAAAGATTCAGGGAAGAACAAAGTTGAAAAGAAAGAAGACGGAGTCCATAATACTCCAGGAACTTAGTTCCTCACAAATCAAGAACTTAGTTCTTAAAGAACCTGATCCCAGATCCTCAAAATAGTGGTCTTGGTGATCGTTAATGGTCAAAATACCATTAACAGAGATTTAAACTCTCTGAAAACATGAACAAGAGAAGATGGAAAAAAGAATGTTGAGAAAATGGAGTCCATAATACACCGGGAACTTAGTTCCTTCAAAACAAGAACTTAGTGTTAGTGATATGTATGCCCTAGAGACCATTATTGTATGATATAGTGGATGCTTGGACATATATATGGAGGACTTTCTTGCTCGACGTGATGGTATGCTATCTGGTTTCCTTTATCTTAACATGTTCACTGGTATTATTATACCGTCTCTCAAATACATATTGATAAAGCCCTTAGGATGTAGGCTTGACTACCGGGACTATGATGCGGATCATACTACTGGGATCTAGGTAATCCACAAGCACATCCTTCAATTGTTCCTAGTCGAGGGAATATCGAGACAGGGCATCGATATTCCAGAGTAGAATAGTGTGTACGTTTCTTGATCCTGTATGGGGCGATTGTAACAACTCCAATTTTAGTGTACAATTTTTTTTGTATACTTGGGGTATTTGCATTTACTGTGATTGCTATAAGTAATTAATTTACTTTTTAATAGCAAGAAGGAGCTTGTAGCTCATTGGTAATATCTTGCACTGCTGAACCAAGCCACCAGAGTTCAAATCCCATACCCCACATTATTTTTAATATTATTTTCTTTTTAAACTTTTAGAATTTCAAGAGTCTACACGTGCTAAACCCGTAAAATCCCACTACACATGATAAACTAACTGTCCCAGGGGGGTAAACGGAGCATTGAGGAACCTGACGAGCGCCGGACTCGGCCGAATCGACCGGCGACTCGGCCGACTCGGGCCGCCGCCGTCGGCCGGACTCGGCCGGACCGCCGAGTCCCCAACATAAAAGTTGGGCCTCTTCACCTCCCATGTACACCTGCATACTTTATTTCCTTAGACCAGTTCCAGAGACCCTTTAAAACCCTAATTACTCTATTTTAATACATTTTTTCAATTCACCCTTTCACCTACCCTAAACTTACCCTATAAATACAACCCCTAGACACACCCCCTTACTCGAAAATTCTGATCAAAACTCTCAAGAAAATTCCTAGAAGTTTAGTGTAGTTTTGGAGTTAGCAAAAGGAGAAAGCTTCGGCGATTTTCCGACGACGACCCTAGAAGCTCCCGGCGACGAAACGATGCACCGGCGCCTCCTACCGTTCCCTCTTCCTCTCTTCAAAACTATAAACCTACAAGTCCCACCTCCCTCTTCTCATTTCTTTTCTAAAATTACGTAATTCCAAAACCCGACGGAATCGGAGTTAATCCGATTTCCGATTCGGTTCTTTCTAAAAATTCAAACTTTTCTTAAATACAAACATATCAAACCATTACATGTTGATTATTAATCATTAACAAATATGTTGAACAAGTTTCATGACAATCTATATCATTTTGTAACTTTTATCGCTCTTTTTCAGTAAAATACCATGTAGTTTCATTTTGACATTAAAACATCATAATCTTGCTATACCTTTAAGTAGATCACGAGGTAATGTTCTACCTCCTCACATACTCATATGCAACATAGCACAATACTTTCAGGAACATAGAATACGGAAAAACGAAACCCTACATATAAATACCTCTAACTATTAAAACCATTTCTATAAGAATTCGTATTTAATACAAATCTTTGCAAAGCGCCGCTACAAACCATTTGGGGAACCCGTTCGGGATAGTGCGGATTATCGCACATCCTCGGGCTTAGTAGTGCGAGATGTAGACCTCCGCAAGGAGCATTCGGTCTTGAGAGATTTAAAATATGAATATCTTAAGAAAATGAGATTTCTAGAAATATAATATATATATTAAAATTATTTTTATATAAATATATGTATCATTAAAATATCTATTTTGTGATAATATAAATATTATAGCTTTTTCTAAAATCACAAGAATCACTTTACAATAAAATACCATGAATTCCATACGAGTTCAATATTACAATTAAATACCATGTATTATGAAAAATATGTTTATTCACTAGAAATATCACAAATATAAAATCTACAACTATGAAAACTCTAAAGACGATAAATAAATACTTGGGGAATATTTTGAAAAGTATACAATTATTTTTATATAAAACCCCCTCAAGTTCTGTAATTTACCCTAAGGATCCTAGTAAATATAGGTTTAAGCGGGACTAGTCACTTGAGCCTCAGAGAGCCGAAGATATGGGTGCTTGCCTATCTAAGGTAGACAACTTAACAAAGGTGTTATCAATACGGTAATCGTTTTTGAAAAAGACACAAATCCTGCCGTCCATGTGCAGCGGTTACCGATAACATCAAAACAATCAGGACTTCAATTTTCTTTTCCAATTGTTCTGACTCAGACTGAGTCTCATTAATAATCTGACTTGAATATGATTCAAGTACAAACTACAATCTACAATCCAACATGAATCCATGAATACATATATTCAATCTATTCAATCTGTATTGACCGAACCGAACCATGGATATACTTCCATTTACGTGATTCTCCAGTTACATCCATTGACTGATATCATGGTTTCGGCAAGTCATCAATATATACAAGATAATACAATTTACAACACAACACAAATAATACAATCAATACTTCGCGGGGTTTAAGAGGTAGATTGGTACGGAAGGTGTTAGAAGTGGCACGAGACTGCAAGATTAAGACACCTAACCTATATTCCGTTGCTGTTGTACCGTGGCATAACGGTTCCTTGTACATTCCGTTTGCCCTAGTCTCTAGCATATAGAGACTCCTCTCGTATACACTGGTATCCTTCTGTACCAAGCTACAAACAACAACGTTAACATTAAATACAATAATATAACAATATAATACAACTTTAGAAGCTACACTCTCTCTCTTACTCTCTGTCTATTCTATTTCCCCTTATCTTTGGGACTTACCGAGCGATTTGTTCGCTGATGACATTCTTTTTCTTTCTTCTTTGAATGTCGTCAGGTGATTCGGATCTTCCAGAGATCGAGCCCAGCGCTGAAGATTTGGACCAGTTTGCTGAAGACACCGAGCTCTAGCTTCATTGTAACATTTTATTTCAGTACTTTACATTTCTGTTATGCCACTGTTTAGGCATTGCTTTCATTCAGTTGTATTTACTTTTCCATGTATTGTAAAAAAAAGAATGTGAATAAATAAAGTTGCTGTTTTTTTATATCTTGTCTCTTGTGCATTTATATTTATATTGCTTAGATACGCTTGGCGCATTTACTTCGCAGTAAATACGTAGCGGCCTCGTCGCATCCTCTTCACCGTATTCCGGGAAACCGGGCGTGACAGTGATGGTTGATCCCATATCCATTGGTGTTTGACATCAAAGATTGTGCACAAGTGCTCATTAGAGAATGGGTACACTGAACAAGACTCGTCGAGAACTCCTAGTTGGTACTATACTTATCGTCAGATAGCAGTTCTCTGGTGACACTGGTACAGGTTAGTATGTAGACCCGTGATCATCATAGAGTCTTGTGTGGTTCTTACTGTGCTTTGATTTCCTCCCTACTACGGCTCAAAGGAGTCGTGCAAACAAGTGGATTTTGGGTACAGTCCCGAGTCACATGGAGGCAATGTGCGATAGGAGGGGTTTCGTCTCTCCCGGTATTGGGGGTTGATATTGTGCTATGCTTGATTGGATATAACTGTAAGTCTCTGGCCAGGGCTGTCAATGAGATTTACCGGTAAGTGTTATCAGTAGTTTCTCATACCGTTATAGGCCTTACATTGGCATGACTTATTAAGTTATTAGGGTCTGATGATTCCACCCCCAGACTCGATATGCGACATATCAGACGAAGAGGCCGGACTGTACGGTAAGTGTTACCAATAAGCTTCATGGGAGTTTGGACAAGCTTGCTTGTTGATCTTCTATTCACTCAATACCTGGGTAGCCGTTACGTCTAGCTAGTACCGATGACGGCTTGTGGGTGATTGATATGATCATCACCTACTGCAGGCGTATTGATGAGTCTTTAGAGTCCCACATAGAATTTTCCTGGTTCAAGCGAACGAAATAGGGCACATATGTTGATATTTGCGGGGGCCTGATTAAATACGAGTATGAGATACCGTATTCTAATCAGGCGGTTATTTGTTATCAGTCAGGTTATATGTGATATAACCAGATTATCGAATCAAGTGTTGATTTGATAATGTGATATACAGATAAATGATATTATTCGGTTATATGTGATATAACCGGATTATTAAATCAAGTGTTGATTTAATAATATGATATATATTTATATTTGATATAATTATATATTAACTAATATTATTAGCTCACTAATTATTTTCTTTCTATATATGTATTAATATATATATATATATATATATATATATCTATATATATATATATATATATATATATATATATATATATATATATATAACGAAGCATGGTGTATTTTCTATTTTGAGAAAATGGAAAAATGAGGTGGATAATAAGGAGAATGGGGTGAAGCATGGCTTGATGAATATTATATTCATCTTACTTCACTATTGAAGCATGGCTTCATTTTATTATTGAATAAAAATGAATGCTTCAATAAGTGAACCTTAGCCATTCTACACTTTGCCTTCTTCTTGAGTTCATTTTTTCTTCATATGAGCTCATGAGCTCTCTAGCTCTCTTCTTCTTCTTCTTTCTCTTGATGCTTCAAGCTCCAACCCCTCACATGTGATATGAACCATGGAGCTTGAATAATATCTAGTGAGCAAACAAAATCCTTACTTTACCTTCCCACATTAGATTAGCACTTTGATGTGGTGTGTTTCCTTCACTAAAAAGTTTAGTGAAGATGTAGCTTGGATTGGCGGACTTCGGGTGGATCATCTTCGACACGAAGGTCATCGGAGGAGGATCGTTCAACTTTCAAGTGGAGTCTAGTGGAGTTGCGTGGACCACTACCCGGAGCATATGAAGAGAAGGACACGGTCTACAAAAGTTGTAGCCTATTTCTCTTCATATAGTTTATGTTATATCATCATAAAAACTCTAATCTTCTAGTTTGATCCTAGGTTAGTGTTCATTAGCACCATGAAATTTTAAAATTGCACGTGTGATGCCCATTTAAACCCCTTGCGGTGCTAGTAAACACTTTTATGGTATCAGAGCCAAGTTAGAACATTTGGGTAGGTCTTTACGGTGTTAAAGTGTTCGATCGATTTTTCAAAGCCGCAAAATATGTAGTTTCTGTTGATTTTTTCAAAAGTTCAAATTTTCAAGATTAAAAATATGCAGAAAATCGTGCAGGTGATTCTATGGAGCCCCAAGAAAAACGAGCGCCTAACTCAACCAAGTTGTCGGAACCGCCGAAAAACCTAGGGTTTTGTCGCGGTTCCGCCGCACTCTTGGTGAGTTGTGGACTCTAACTTCTTGTGCCGCTCCACTGTTATTTTTGGCACTTTCTGGATGTTTTTAATGAGACTCAAGTTGTTGAGGTCTCTGGGGTTTGTGGGTGTTTGTTAAATCGATCGAAATGTTTAGTGTCATATAGATGATGATGATATGTGATACAATTTTTAGAATCCAAATAATTAGTTTTGTGAAAACTAGTTAGTATTTTGTAAATCTAGCATTTTAGTCTCGGTTGATCGATTGCCATGGAGTTTTGATTCGGATCAAAACTCCGTCGCAATTGCGTATAGTATGCGATCACTTAGTCGGGAATCTTGTTGAATTATTCGACAGCTTATTGAAAAGAGTTTTCAATTTGAGACTAAAATGCAAGATTTATAAGTTAGGCATGAAATCCGGAATATGAGATATTCCGGGTTAATGATGTCTAAGGATATGCGGATTCTAATTATTGTAGTTTTTCATTTCTTTTCTGCAACCGTAAGTGTAATATGTGGGGTATCCCGATCTCGTTGCTATATGTCAACGACTTTCGGGATACGCATATTTACTTACGTTGATGATATGTGATATTATGTGTTACTATGATATATTTTATTGGATCGTCGTGATTGAATAGCTGAGGGGTTTTGTGTGAGATGAGAGTTTTTCATTTTCATTCATGTAAAATCTGTATGTAATATTCTTTTATTGGGACACTTCCGGGTTGAGGATGATATCACCACTGATGTATATTATTTACTTTTCCGCATTAGAATAGATCCAAGGCGGGGAGCACAAGTAACCGGGTTCTGGAGTCCGGTGGGAGACCATCTCGAGGAGTCAAGACCGGGTCTCCTAACTCTAAAATTGGCAGGGTTACTTGCCGCTCTTGTAGGGGTCTAGGGATTTGGGGTAGGCTATTCATCACGACTGTGGAATCCGTGTTTTTCATTACTGCCAGAATTTAAAACACGGACCTCCTAATATATCCAATATTTCATATGTTTACTTCTGCTGCTTGGTTCTGTGATGAGATCATATAATTGCGTGAGACGAATGCTATAATAAGCTTTGCTTATGTTTTGCACCTGCGCTAGTCCAGTCCCCGCTCTGCCGTTAGTTAAGTAACCTAACGGTGCATGACGGGGCCCCGTGGCGAATGCAGATGGCATAAGTGTACGTTCAATTTTCGTTTCATTTTCTGTGATGTTTAGGAAACATTAAATGATGGGACTTCATTAATGAGATTAATGAAAAGAAAAGAAACCTAAAAATGTTGTAGAATCGAAAATTTAAAAAGGTAGTTCTAGTTTTTGCTTTGCATAGTAGTATTCCTTGATGAATATCCAGCACCTCATTCGATGAGGAAAGAGCCGAGATCCCTTCACCGGGAGTGACCTCTTTAGCAAAACTAGCAAATGCTCCAACCCACTCGGTTTTGTTTTTATAGCTTCTCTAGTTCTTGTTTTGCATAGTGGTATTCTTTGATGAATATCCAGCACCTCATTTGATAAGGAAAGAGCCGAGATCCTTTCACCGGGAGTGACCTCTTTAGAGAAACTAGTAAAAGCTACAAAAACACTCCTTTTCAAATCACTAGATTCTGCAACGATATCAAGTTCCTTATGTTAGTGTATATGCCCTAGAGGCCATTACTGAATCATACTAGTATGTATATTACTCGATGGAAGCTTGGGATATTCACAGTTGTATAGACAATCTTGCTCGATATAGTAGTATGCTACTTGGTTTGTCTCTGCTTTAATGTGTACATATGTGTTTCTTTATTATATCACCTATACGCATTAGTAGAGAGCCCTTAGGATCTTTGCTTGACTACCGGCGTTGTGATGGCGCTCACACTCGTGGGGGCTGGGTAATCTACAAGCGCATCCTTAATACACGTCCCTAGTCGTGGGATTATCGAGACAGGGCATCGATACTCCGGAGTAGACTAGCGTATGCGCTTCTCATCCCAGCACGGGAGACGGTCTGTCCCACAGCCGTCAGTACGTCATACTTGAGATAGTATGCGGGTGCTCGTTAGGTTACGAGTACACTGGACAGGACTCGTCGGGAACTGATGGTTGGTATTATACCTATCGTCAGTTATCAGTTCCCAGGTGACATGAGTACAGCTTAGTCCGCTGACTTGACACTGTCACTTCGCCTCGAGTGTGTTCCCACTGTTCTTTGATTACTACCCTACCACGACTCTACTGAGTCGTGCAAACAGGTAGTAGTTGGGAGCAGTCCCGAAGCACTTGGAGGCAGTGACGGTTAGACAGGATTCGTCTCTCCCGGTATTGGGGGTTGACATCGCGCTGTGTCTAGGAGAGCCATTACACGAGTAGTCCCTAGCCAGGGCAAGCGAGATATACTGGTAGGTTTCCAGTGTTATCTCAGGGTGTTCTGGGCTTCACTCCGACACGACTTGTACCGCTATTAGGGGATTGACGTTTACCGCCCCTAGGCCCTCCATGCGATGTATCAGACGAACAGACCGGACTGTACGGAGATTGTCACATACAGACTCAGTAGGAGTTCGGATGGGTTTACCTCATCGGCCTTCTTATCGACATCTACCTAGGGACCGTTACGTACAGCTAGTGCCGCTTGCGGTCTGTGGTTAAACCCACTGCCAGCGTAGTGTCGAGTCTTTAGAGTCCCACACAGAGAGTTTCCCTGCACTGAGCGAAACGTGTAGAGGCCGTATGGTTTTACGGCAGGGCTGCGATCACTTACGTACACTTGTGTGCGTGTGGTGTTCGGGCAGGCAATACTAGTGGGCTTTGGTTTAAGCCGGATCCTAGTATTGCACGGATGGATTTGTTTTGTCTTCTGTGCATCCGCATTCTACGGAATGCGGATGCAGGTGTGTATGCACAATTTTCCGGAGCGATGAAGGAGGAGGTGCCTCATTAGGGTTTTGGCAGTTGGTTCGGCCAAAATCGTTATGTGGCAGGCTCATTAGGGTTTTGACAGTTGATTCGGTCAAAACCATTTTGAGGCGGACTCATTAGGGTTTTGGCAATTCATTTGGTCAAAACCATTATGAGCCGCGGACATCATTTACTAATCCTTTTAGTGATAATTTTATGATGGCTAATTGCATTGACCATTTGACCTCTCTTGACTTTGTTGACCGGTTGACCGGTGTTGACCATTGACCTTCATGAGAGGTCTACACTCTTCTTTTCATTTTCATTTTCTTTTTGATTATGATAATGGTCATTTCAATGTAGACATCAACTTTATCTTGATTGGATTAGTAATGATGATGTTTTGGGATTATTGAACCATGGTTCATTTTCTTTTTAGCTCATAATTTCTTTCTCACTCTCTCTCTTGCCTTTTTTCTAGAGAGAAGAAAATAAATGCACCATGGTTGCTAGCTCCTCCTTCTTCCTCCTCTTGATTCATCTTTTGATCTCATCTGTTGAGAGATAAAGATCCCACAAAGACAAAACCATCCCTCTATCACTTCTACACAACCTAGGGCTTCTAGACTGGCAATCTCTTTGCCCTAGTTACCTCGGCTCGAGGTGGAGCTCGGTGTACATCTCTCGGGTGGATCGTCTTCGACTCAAGGAGGCCGCGGAGGTGACCAAAGTCCGGATCAACCCTCGGAGCAAGCAAAGAGAAGAACAACAAGAAGAGAAGGAGTTCAAGTTGAGGTATAACCCCTAACCGAGTAGATAAATGTCTAGTTACGATGCTAGTGTGTTGTTTAGCAAAGATCCGGCTTTTACGGTCCATGTTACCATGTTTAGAAAAAATTTTGTTTTGCCGTTTCCGCAACCCCGAAAGTACCGGGAGAGGTAACGTGGACCTAACAGTGGTATCAGAGCCTAACTAAACACACCCTAGCATATTGGCAAAGTATTTAGAATATCGACCGGACGAAAAACCGCAAAACACCCCGAAAAAATTCAGTTTCTGCCGATTTTTAGATCTGTTCCAAAATTAATAAATCATGCACTAAAAATCGGCTCAGGCTTTTGTTAGAACACTAGAGAAAACCGATCCCCTAACTCGTCTAAAGCGCCGCGGAACCGCGGCCGAGTTAACTCAGTTGGGGTTCTGGTTTCCTGTAGTGTTCTTATTTGGGTATTTTGGGATTTTTGGAATATGATTTTTCTGCCCAGTTTCCAGAAAGCAAAATTTGTTTTTGGGGCTCAAAAATCCGTATTTTTTTTGGTCGATGTTCTGTAGACTTTGGCTAATGGTTATATCTGTAATGTTATATGTGTATTGAATGTCTACTAATCGCTATATGTCGATTAGTGGGGGTTATACATATCTGTGATCTGTGTTGTTGATGGTTTGTGTATATGAACTCGTTGGATTGTCGCGGATGAATAGCCGGGGTGGATGTGAGATGAGAGTTTCTTTTTCTTTCATTCATTGTAATAAATTTGTAAATTGATGTAATATTATTTGTATGGCCGCACAACCGGGTTGGGGTTGTAGCCGTCATTGTATAATTCTTTTTACTGTTTTTGCTCCTAGGATAGACCCATGGAGGGGGTGCACAAACTACCGGGTATCTCGAAGTGCCGAGTGGCCTACTCACGGTGTTGAGGGAGGTTGCTTCGCTTCGGGTACTTGGCGGGTAGTTTGCCGCACCCGTAGGGGTCTTGGGTGGGGTTTTGGCTATTCAACGCGACCGTGTAATCCGCTTTTCGTTGCAGGCTCGAACGAATTGCGGGTTCCTAGTATATCCAAAGTGTTCATCTGTGATCTGGATTGGCTATCATTGCTATATATCTATATATGATAACTATTTAGGCGTTCCTTATGTTTTTCAGCCGCGCTAGCCCAGCCCTCGCTCTGTCGTTAGTTAAGTAACCTAACGGGTGATGACGGGTCCCCGTGGCGAATGCGAATGGCATAAGCGTACGTGAGTAAAAACTGAGGAAAAAAACGGTACTTCCACAAGCGAAATGGGCACGGATGAAAACCCGAAAAGGCGCCGTGAGTAAAAACTGCAGGACTGCCGGCGAGTTGTGAAAACCCGAAAAGAGCGCAAACTCGTAAAATAAAAAAAACTCATGTGCATTTGCGAGGTCCTTGTTCCCCTCCGAATGACGGCACGACGACGTGAGGACGTCTTGCCTGAGATTCGGGGCAGATGCTGTATGGTTTTATCCGTCTACCTCTCCGAAGATGCCAAGTTGATTTATGGCACCGTGTATCGGAGGTTTAGACGGATGCGGTCGATGTAGCAGACTTCGTCAGATTCCCCCTCGTTTGAGGGGTTTTTGATTGTGGGGACGCTCTTCCCTGCAGGCGCAAGTCCCTGCAGTTAATTACGCTACCGCATCGCGGTAGCCACTTTCTCCTTCTCCAGAATTTCACTTCGTGTCGTGTGTGTTTGTTTTGTTTGTGGTTGCCCGTGGATTGTATACGGAGACTGAGTAATGCCGTCGCCCGTAGGACGTGGATTAGTCCAAATCCGTATTTACTTAGATTTGGGTTTGGTGTTTTAGTTTAAGGATACGTTAGCCATATTGAGGCTAAGATCAACTTAAACGTTCGTTAAGGATACGTTAGTCTGATTTGAGACTAAGATCAACTTAACGTAATGATCTGTTTAATATATGGCCATCAGGACTCATCACCTCTCTGACGTCGTTGAAGGATTACAACGATAGGTGTCAGAGGAGTTCAGAGACGTACCCTTGAACCAAAGTCGATTTGGAATTTTATAGTCCATTTAAATGTCTAAGGATACGTTAGCCGTATTTGGGGCTAAGATCAACTTAAACGGGACCGTTTAGATTCGGCAAAAGAGTATTTGGAGGCTCCATTGTTCCAGTTTAGGGACGTAGTGGTCCATAGGTAGTTTAAGGACGTTGCGGTCCATATTCCAGTTTAGGGACGTGGTGGTCCATATTCCAGTTTAGGGACGTGGTGGTCCAATATTAGTTTAAGGACGTTTCGGTCCACGAGTTTATGGACCCCGCAGTCCATATTGATGTGTGTGGTCATCGGGACCCGTCACCTCTCTGACGACGTTGAATGATTACAACGACATGTGTCAGAGGAGCTCGGAGATGTACCCTCGAACCGGATATAAATTGATTTAAGAAAGCAATCTTGCTCAGTCAATTTAATTTGAGGACTTACGGTCAAAATTGGACTAAGTCCAGTTGAAAATGTTCACATTTTGTTTGCATTTGGCCTGTTAGGCCTTTGTTTGGGCTTTCCCCTTTTTAAAATAATGCATAGCATTACTTCAGGCCATTTATGCCTATTTTGACTGGGCTCTACCCTTTTTATTATAATGCAGAGTATTTATTTTGGTCCATTGGACCTCTCAATTGGGCTCTGCCCTTTAAATAATGCATAGAATTATTTTTGGTCTGTTTAGACTTTTTAATTGGGCTCTGCCTTTTTAAAATAATGTGCAGTACTTTTATTTGGTCCATTAGACCTTTGATTGGGCTCTGCCCTTTAATAATGTATTGCATTTAATACTCTGACAGTGCCCCACGTGGCTTGTCAGGCGTTTTGCTCCAATTAATGAGCGCAAGCGCTCGTGGAGGTGCCACGTGTCACGTTCTGGTGGGCGCAAGCGCAACAGCGCAGTGCGCTGCGCTGTTGCACTGCTGACACGTGGCGCTTCCTGGCGGCTTGCGCAATAGTGCAGTTTTGGCAAGTGCTGGGCACTGTTCTTATTCTTTTGGATCAATTTTAGATGAAAGAAAACAAGTTTTTTCTTGTTTTTTAAAGAACCAGTGGTTCATAAAAGGTGCAAGGCACTGTTATCTTGAGAATCTTTTAGATTCAGAACCAATGGTTCATAAAAAGAAGTGCAAGGCACTGTTTATTATTTATTTTTCTTTTCATTAGAGATCCTTGATCTTGTTCTCAGATCAATGATCTGTTCATAAGAGAATTTTCTCTTTTTCTAAAGGTTTTTACCTTTTTTGTTCTTGAGGAATTCTCTCCAATTCTTCAGAGTTCTCTCTGTTTAATTTCTCACAAAATAATGTTCCTCCCTTTGAGTTGAGGTTTAGGGTCCTTTTTATAGTGCCCATAAATTAGTTAAATTTGTTAAAGAGATCTTTCTCTGAGTGATTTGGGGAATTTTCCCCACCGTTGGATCTTTGATCCAAAAGCCTCTGTTTTACAGAAGAAAATCTTCTTGTTTTAACAAGAACAGAAAAGATTTCTTTAAAATCTCAATTCTGTTTTGCGCAAACGTCTCAGCGCGTGACACGTGTCGCGCAGCGCAGCGCTTGCGCAGCTGTGCTTGCGCAACTGTGCAGACACGTGTCGCGCAGCGCTGCGCTTGCGCAGCTGTGCTTGCGCAACTGCGCATACACGTGTCGCGCAGCGCAGCGCTTGCGCAGCTGTGCGCAACTGAAACATTGCTTCCTTTACTTTTTGTTTTAAAAGAGCCTTGCTCTGATTGGATGCACTGCCTCGGGCGCTGTGCTGACGCATCAACTTCTGACACGTGTCGCGTTGCGCGCAGCGCACGGGATTTTGAAGCGTTGCTTCAGAAAATTTGAATTTTTGAAATTCAAACAGAGCCTTGCTCTGATTGGGGGAAACAAATTCCCCCCCACCGTTGTGCTCACGTGGCGCGCACGTGAGTGCAGCGGTGACAAGATCTTGGCCATTGGATCAAAAGGGGTAAGTTGAAGAGGCGCAGGCGCCTATAAATAGGACCCTTGGTCCTTGGTAAATTCCACCGTTTTCTTGAATCTTGAATACCAGAGCCTTGCTCTTGCTTAAGAACTTTTAGAGGCTTGCTCTTGTTTCTTTTTAAGAACTTTCAAAGTTCAGAACCTAGCACCATCTTAGGTAATTTTTTTTAAATTAAATTAAGTTTAATTAATAGAGCCTTGCTCTCATAGATCTTTTGATCTAAAGAAAACCCCTTTGGGGTCTCATTAACAGAGCCTTGCTCTCAAAAATCTACAGATCTATAGAGATCTTGTTCATGGGTTTTAACCCATGAACTGAGCTTTGCTCATAGATCAAATGTAGATCTTTTAGATCTGAACATGGAGAACTTCTAAAGGTTTTCATGGATCTTTAAGATCCCAATTTTTTAATCTTTTAGGAGTTAAAATTTCCTTTCTGATGGATTTTTCCATCATTATTGTAGAGCTAGGCTCTTTTTTTTAATAAACTTTATCCCTTTGAGACCAGAGTTTGACAAATGTCACTCTGTGACAGAGCTTTGCTCTAAAAGAGGAGATTTTCTCTTTGTCTCTAGGGACTTCCCATCAATGAGGATATTCTCTTGGGGATCTTCTTATTAATTGACAGTCTCATCTAATGATGGGATTGTCTTATTAAATGATGCACCGTCATCCAGATTTTGTGGGTCCCCTTTTGGTCCCCTACCCACTGCATTGCAGTGTGGTGTAAGATTTTAAAATGCCAAGCATTGGAACACTAACGGTTATTTTTGTCTTTCTACAGGAAACATGTCTGCCAACTTGTCTTTCCCATTTGTTCGCTCGGAGGGAGGGTTTCCCCATGCACCAGTGGACCGGGTGGCGCTCGCTCTTATTAAGGATCATGACCCCGAGCACAAAAACCTTCACTTGTGGGGAAGGCGGTACAATGAAATTATCTAGGGTCGTCGCAGTTTCAGTTCCGCCACGCCGTCTGAGCCCATAATTACGATCCCCTATGCGGACGAACCCCCGGTGAAGTATGCCGTGGAGGTTAAGAATTGGAATTCGGATGACCTCCTCCAGCCTGCAATTGGCGCTATTCCTATGCAGCCACCGCCGGCCATAGACATTCTAGGAAGGCGAATCTGTCAGGGTGAAGCACGCCCTTGGGGACAGGCTTACAACATTGGATTGGTCCCGCGATCGCCCGCTGGATATTTGCAGTGGGCTCGGTACATCTTATCGGCTAAAAGGACTCATTTGACGAAGATCGGTTTGTATTCGGCCATCTACGTTTCGCTCTTCGAATATCCTTCCCCTCCAACATGGTGGATTAAAGCTTTTATCGAGCAATGGAATATCCCCACCCACACTTTCTTGATGACGGATAGGGAGATCTCTATTTCTTTGGAGGAGTTTGCCGAACTCTCGGGTCTGCCGATGAGGGGAGAGCATTACGAGGAGTTGTTCCCTCCTGACGAATACGTCTTTGCCACCAAGCCGCTGGTGTTTGACCTGACTCCGGAGAACGCCGTTCAGCATCAGTATCCGGGCTTGGTGAAGGTGTTGGAGATCTATGAAGGACTCCATCTGGAATCGGGCGACCGGGGCGTCAGTTTCGCAGATTTTATTGCCCGCTTCATTCGCCCGGAGTTCCTATCAGAGCGGAGTGAGAAGTTCGCCCAGCTCGATGAACCTTTCGGTTTCGGCTTGGACCGCCGACCCGTATCGGAGAGTGATCAAAGGGATTTTTATCTCCCCGGCGCTGCCATCGTCCCTTTCTCAGAAATCGCCGTCCCGGGCATGGATGAGGAGACTTTTTTTATTGGGTTCTTGGGCTTGTGGCTATGCAGCTTTGCGCTCCCCATGCACCCGCGCCACATGCGGCCCTCCGTCTTTTACCCAGCGCATCGGATGGTGGCTGGTTTGCAGTTATCGGTAGGAATCGCCGGGCTGGTTTACCTTTATAATGGACTTAGCGTAGCGGCGGACGCTAGTGAGCCTGGGGTGCAGCCTGCTAACTTCCCGATGCACTATTTCACCTCCTGGATGGAGATGCACGTGCAAGGGGTGTTCGGCGCCCATAAGATTCCTCCGTTCTTTGAGAAATGCAGACTCCCGAGAGTCATGCGGTTGGTCGGCGCTTCAATTGTGGTTGCGTCTCCGCGGGAGTCTAGGGGGCTGCTCCTTCGTCCACATCTGGTCGGAGCGAAGGTTTCCTTTGTGGATAAGGTCATAACCATAGGCTCAGAGACCGCTAAGTCAGTAGTGCCACTGCACGATGATTTTAAGGACGGAGCTTCCATATTGAAGGCTCGGGAAATCCTCCACCTCTACTCCATTCGGCCGGGCTACCTAGTGTTTAGGCAGAATGAGACAACACTCTTTATGAGGTATAACCCGCACCGGTTTACTCAGCAATCGAGCTACAACCAAGGGATCCCGATGGAAGCTTTCTTGGAAAAGCCCGTGGTCAGCCAAGAGGGGATAAAGAATGCAATGCACCATTTCACACGGCTTAACACGGGTTCCTATTTCTTTATCAGCGAACCCAGCTGTGTCCCTAAGATGCTTAACACGTACGTGGCTTGGTATGCGCATGCGATGGGCCCAGTTATCTTAACGGAGAAGCGCATGCTGGTTGACCGTAGGGGTGCGCCTCCTGGCAGTGATCGTAAGGCCCCCTTGAAGCCAAGGATTCCGGTCATTCCTCCGCTAAAAGATGCCGGAGTCGATCGACCATGTGTGTTGAGCCCCCCGCGTGGATTGCCACTGCCTGCTATGGTGAATGCACCACCGGCGCCCCGTGCTCCCACGAAGACGGTTAATGTAATATCGCCAGAGTCCGGCGCAGGAGCGGATATCGGGACCCGCCGCCCTAAGGTGTCTGCCAAGCCCAAATCAATTCCAGGTGCATCTAGAGCAGGCGGGCAAAAGAAGAAGAAGTCGATCCTTTCCCTCGACGCGATCCTCAGTTTAGAGCATGAGGCCCCTCTCACCGAAGGAATAAGTGAATATGGCAGCAATAAGGGCTTCTTGGTAGACCCCGCAGACACCGATTTGACGGCCACTATTGCAGCTTCGGAGCGATCAGCGAGGCTCGAAGCGATGTTAAGTAAACTCGCTGAGTCAGGTAACCATTAGCCGCTTTCTTCGTCACTTTATCGCACTTTTTATCATTATTATTATTATTTTAACTAATACTTTCCCCCATTTTCAACAGGTGTCTCTACCGAAGAAGCTATTGCTGCCTCTTTGAAAACCTTTCAAGAGAAGGAGGAGAAACGCGCTCTAGCGGGCGCCGGTATGTCCCACCCCCCCTTTTTAAAAAAAAAAAACAGATTTCGTTATCTTTTACGATGGTTAACCTAACTTTCTTCCTTTGTTTCTTGGCAGGGGCTACACCAGTTGATGCGGGGATCCTCCCCAAGCCTGTTACTGAAGTTCCAGTCTCGTCGGGGTTGCCGCAAGAGCCTCGACTTGACAAGTCGACGAGGGATGCCTTGAAGAATTTGGAGGCATCCCTATACACGGACGAGGACGCTTCAATGAAAGATGCTCTGGTGAGGTCCGTCTCAACGGCCGGGGAAGAGAGGAAGCGGCTGAGGCGCGAGGCGAAGGGGCGCTGGGCTGCTTTGGCCACGGGAGCGGGCCCAAGCAGCGTTCCTCGTGCCGATTCCCCATCAGAAGAGTCCCCGGTCGCCCTGTCTACAGCTCATAGACAGGCGATTCGCGCCAATAGGGAGGCTAACGAGAAGTCCACCTCAGGTAATACTTCTTTCAGAATTTTGTTTGTAAAAATTGTAAACTCGCCGGTTTTTTATGCATCTCATCTTGCAGGGCCAAGTCCGACCGAGGGGGAGGCGGAGATTGTCGAACCTGAGGGGCTGAGGGGGGAGACATTGGTCGAGCCCGAGTCGGTGGCGGATGACACAGCTGGGATTGCCGGGCCCGAGATAGTGGCTGACGAACCGGTCATGCCCACTATGCCTGAGCAAGCGGTTGTTGCTGAGCCCGAGGTAGCAGCGGGCGGAGTGCCTGAGGCCGATGACCTTGTGGTGACGGTGGACGAGACAACCGTGACTGCTGAACCCGAGGGAGTAGCGGGTGAGGTGGCCACGATTCCTGAGGACGAGCCAACCGCTCCTTCTCAGGAATCTGGCAATGCTCCAGTCATAGCCCTCCCCGCCTATGGTCCCCCGCCGTCTCCAGGTCTTGCGAGCACGACAACGGTTCCCATTGAGTCGGGTGATGAGGCCACGGGCGGTGGCCTCATGTCGATGGAGGAGGGAGTCGCCTCCATTTCGGCCGGCAGCTCATCAGGTAAATCCTAAGTTACTGTCCTTTTTATTTTACGATCTTTTCTGACAAGTTCACATTTGTTCGTAACGCAGGTGCAGCCAGTGCCGATGCACCATTGCTCGAGAGAGCGCCTTCAACTACTGCCTTGGCGGTGGTCACCTCTCAGCCCTCTCTCATACCGTTAAAGATGTTGGAAGGTATGGGTTTGCAATTTATTAATCTTACCTTCCAGACGTATAATTTGTGTACTAAATTCGCATTGTTATGTCTTTTCAGGAGTGCTCTTTGATCATCTATATCAAGTGTTGCTCCCACACTTCTCCTTCCCATCTGAACTCGCTTCTCCCTCTGGTGGCGCTGGTGAGTATAGTTCCCGACTGATATCTTTCTTTTTCGGTGATGGAATTATTTCTGACTCTCCCTTGTCCTGATTGCAGTGCTACAAATCGAAGGAGGAGATGAACGATTGGTCGTGCCACCGGCTCTCCCGGCCTTGCCGCCTGCTACCGCTGGTATAGTAAACTATCCCATCGATGACTTTTTCATATTCCTTGAACCGTCATCTAATCGTATTTTGTTTTTTCAGCTGTCGTTCCAATTCCAGCGCCCTTTGAGTCTCACGTTATAATGCCGGCAGGTCCCTTCCTGAGACGTCCGTCTTCAAAGGGTGCCGTAATGAGCTTGGGCATGCTGAGCAGATACGTCGAAGAGCTTGACGCGGATGCTCCCCCATCTGCTGCGGATTTCGCTGCGGAGGTTAATCCGATGTTGGCGGCGCTTGTGAATTTCCACAATGGAGGCGTCGTCGAGCTTTGGGTTAATCATTGCAGGGAAATCGAGGTCCGCCTGCATCAATCGGAGTTTATGCGCCCTGCTCCCGAGATCTTAGCCGCAAGCAATCAAAGAGCAGCATGGATCGAGCAAAGCGCTTCTTACTTCCGTCACTTGGAACAAGAAGCGGCTTTAAGACTGAGGGAATGCCAAGAGACCTCAAACGAGACGGCTCGTCTGTGTGCTGAGGTTGAGGCGAACGCTGCCCAGGTGAAGGCTATCTTCCAGGACCTTCTGAAACGTATCTCAAGTGGGCTAAACCTGAAGCAAAAGCTCGATGCCGCCGAGCGTGATACCCAAGGTCGCGAAGCAGCTCAGCAGGACGTTGGGGAGCAGCTTGCCTCCTTCTTGCGGCAGCGGACTCAAGTGGAAGCGGAACTGGCGGTGGCGGCCGATCAGGAGAAGGCATGGAAGGAAGTGCGCGAACAACTGATAGGGCTATTTAAGACGCTTCCTTCCCAGTAGCTACCCTCGTATCACTATACTTGTAAAAATTTTCTTTTTCGAATAAGATGTATCCATTCTTTATTCCTTTGTGCGATTCACCTTGTACTTGATTACATTCAATAAAGATATACATTTTTCTTTGCAATGTCTTGTGCTATTTCTTTGCTTTTTCTTTTCTCTTATTATCAGTATACTGTCCTGATAAACACATTTGACCGATAATAGGGTAAGCATCTAGATTTTTCCGAGAGATAGTGATGGCTTAGGCCGCAGGTTCAGATCTGCTGCCTAAGACTTTTCAACTCTATGAGCTGTGAGGGTCTCATAGAGACTTTTCTCCCTACGGATCGAGAGGATCTCGTAGGTGGGTTTTCTCCTTAGGAATCGTGAGGATTCCTAAGTGTGTTTTCTCTTGTAAGTCGTAAGGATCCTATAAGAGAATTTTCCCTCTTACGAGTCGAGAGGACCCGTAAGCGGTTGTTTCTCTCCTTGTCGGAACTCGACTTCGGAGAGTGAGACCCATGAATAGTATGCAAGAGACCGTTTTAGATCGACTTGCAGGGTCCCATTGTTCAGGAAGCAAGTTTTTTAGTCCCTGCTGCCTGAGGCTTCATCTTGTAAGTTGAGACGAATCGGGAATTTTCCCGCGGAGACACTGGTTTCTCTGCGAGCCTACACGAATCAGGAGGCTTTTGTCAAGGATTGTTTGTTTCCCTGAGTTGAGGTATTTGCCAAGGATTATTTGTTTCCTTGGTGTTGAAACGAATCGAGAATTTCCCACGGAGGCACTGGTTGCTCTGCGAGTCGACGCGGATCAGGAGGCTCTTGTCAAGGATTGTTTGTTTCCCTGAGTTGAGGTATTTGCTAAGGATTATTTGTTTCCCTAGCGCCAAGGATTATTTGTTTCCCTGGTGTTGAAACGAATCGAGAATTTCCCACGGAGGCACTGGTTGCTTTGCGAGTCGATGCGGATCAGGAGGCTCTCGTCAAGGATTGTTTGTTTCCCTGAGTTGAGGTATTTTCTAAGGATTATTTGTTTCCCTAGTGCCAAGGATTATTTATTTCCCTGGTGTTGAGACGAATCGAGAATTTCCCACGGAGGCACTGGTTGCTCTGCGAGTCGATGCGAATCAGGAGGCTCTCGTCAAGGATTGTTTGTTTCCTTGAGTTGAGGTATTTGCTAAGGATTATTTATTTCCCTAGCGCCAAGGATTATTTGTTTCCCTGGTGTTGAAACGAGTCGAGGATTTCCCACGGAGGCACTGGTTGCTCTGCAAGTCGACGCGAATCAGGAGGCTCTCGTCAAGGATTGTTTGTTTCCCTGAGTTGAGGTATTCGCTAAGGATTATTTGTTTCCCTAGCGCCAAGGATTATTTGTTTCCCTGGTGTTGAAACGAGTCGAGAATTTCCCACGGAGGCACTGGTTGCTCTGCGAGTCGACGAGGATCAGGAGGCTCTCGTCAAGGATTGTTTGTTTCCTTGAGTTGAGGTATTTGCCGAAGACACTGGTTTCTTCGGAGTTGGGATTAACCGTCGAGATTTGGCTTCATTTTCTGGCGGAGCCTGTTGGGAAAGTATGGCTCTCTCTTTGTTTGTGCCCTTGGATTGTACATAGGGATCGATGTGATCTCAGCTGTAGGGCCAAAGTTTTATCATCATTTTTTTTATTTCCGCGATGCTCTATCATTTCAGCTTTTATATCGCGAAGGTCGCAATTGCCCAATCATTTCGGCTATTTCTCGCGGTGCCCAATCATTTCGGCTATTTATTTTGTTTTCACTCGCTGCTTTTTATTGCGAGTTGCCCAATCATTTCGGCTATTTCGTATGTATGTGCGGCCTACCGGCTTTTTACCGTAAACCTGAAATTAGACACCGATTTCGGCATCAGCACCGCTACAATTGGGATATTGCCAGGAGCGAATCATCATTTGCCTCCGTCGATGTCGAACAAAGGTGGCTTAGCGAACAGGGTTAAGGCGCTGTTGACTAAGGCTTTTAACTTCATGAGCCGTAAGGGTCTCACAAAGGTATTTCTCACTAAAAGTCGTGAAGATCTTGTAGGTGTATTTTCTCCTTAGGAATCATGAGGATTCCTAAGTGCATGTTCCTCTGTAAGTCGTAAGGATCCTACAGGAGGGTTTTCTCCTTGTAAATCGAAAGGATTTATAAGGGTTGTTCATCATGTGCATATATCCCCAGTCACGGATGGGACTTGGCTAGGGAAATGTTTATTCGCGCCCGTGGATTGTATACAAGGGTCAGTATTGAGCCACTTGTAGGGCAATATCGGAAGTTGTGGGGGTTGCTTAAGCACAGGTTTAGATCTCTGTAACTTAAGACTTTCAACTCTTATGAGCCGTGAGGGTCCTATAAGAGATTTCTCCTTACGAGTCGTGAGGATCTCGTAAGTGTATTTTCTCCTTGGGAATCGTGGGGATCCCTAAGTGTGTTGCTCCCTTGTGAGTCGTAAGGATCTCACGCGGGTGGTTTCTCCTTACAAGGTCGAGAGGACCTTATAGGTGTCTTTTAACGAGGTTGCGCCCCTTCGGGTTTTCACAGACACTCGCCGGTAGTCCTGCTGTTTTTACTCACGGAGCCCTTTCGGGTTTTCATCCGTGCCCCTTTTGCTTATGGACATACCGTTTTTATTTTATATTTTTTTTACGAGGTCGCGCCCTTTCGGGTTTTCACGAACACTCGCCGGTAGCCCTGCTGTTTTTACTCACGGAGCCCTTTCGGGTTTTCATCCGTGCCCTTTTTTGCTTGTGGACATACCGTCTTTATTTTTTTTTTTATTATATATTTTTTTATTATTTTTTTTATTTTGCCAGCCTACGGATGCTGCGGTACTAGTTTAAAGACGTCTCGGTCCGCTATTAGTTTAAGGACGTTTCGGTCCGTCATTGAGAAAATTGACTATTGCTTATAAAGCTTGAGCTGAGGAAAATAGCGAGCGGACATAGTCGTCGTCATCTATCATTGACCTAGGCTGTGTCTCATTAAGCGTAGTATTTGTTTAGGAAGCGACCGTTTATTGGCCTGAAAGGCCTTTCACCGTGCATGTCCATGAGTAGATAGGCCCCACCCTGGTAGACCTTATCTATGATGTACGGGCCTTCATAGTTTGGCTCGAATTTTCCCCGCTTGGCGCGATTGGGGATCATAGGCCTTTTGACCATTAGCACGAGTTCGCCTTGGCGGAATGTCCTTGGTCGGGTTAATCTTTCATATGAGCGCGTCATCTTTGCTTTATAAGCTTCCAGATTTTGTTGCGCTATGAGCCGGGTTTCATCGAGGGTGTCAAGCTCCTCAAGCTGAAGGTGAGCATTTTCTTCATCTGTTAGCTCGCAGTGGACTGCCACTCTTAGAGACGGTAACTCTATTTCGAGGGGATGTATTGCTTCCGTACCGAATACCAACGCGTACGGCGTTGTGTTTATGGTCGTCTTGAACGTAGTTCGATACGCCCAGAGAGCTTCTTGCAGCTTCTCGTGCCAGTCCTTCTTATTTCGGGACACCGTTTTCTTCATGATCTTTGTCAAGGTTTTGTTGAAGGCTTCAGCTAGACCATTAGTTCGTGGATTATAAACCAAGGAATATCTCCAGTCTATATTGTGTTGCTGCGCGAAGCGACTGATCTTGTGGCTTCTGTAAGCTGGCCCGTTATCGGAGATGATCCGTTGTGGAGTTCCAAACCGATATAGGACGTGCGTCTTGAAGAAATGGAGGATATTCTCCGTCTTCACTTCCCTCAGTGGTACTGCTTCTGCCCATTTGGAGAAGTAGTCAGTCGTCGCCAGGATGAAACGATGTCCTCTAGACGACGCTGGTTCGATGGGGCCGACTATGTCAGTTCCCCACATTTCGAACGGCCAGCTAGCCACCGTTGGATGCAGTGGATTTGGATGCTGATGGATGAAGTCCCCATGAATTTGGCATGAGTGGCATTGCTTCGCATATTCGAGGCAGTCCTGAATCATCGTGGGCCAGTAGTAGCCCATCCGTTTGATCTTCAACTTCATCTTTGGGCCCGCTTGGTGAGAACCACAGAGTCCGTCATGAACTTACTGGACGACTCTTTTCGCTTCGTCAGGTCCCAGGCATCTCAACCACAAAGAATCGAATGACCTCTTGTACAGAGTATTATTGACGAAAGCGAAAGACAGAGCTCGTTTTATGAGCTGATGTCTTGAGGATGCATCTTCGGGCATTCGATGGGACTTAAAGTAGTCTATGAAGACTTCCCTTCAGTCCTCGGTCTTTCCTCGTTCTTTTATTTGTAAGGTCATCTGCTCAGTCACTCATTTTTCCTCGGATGATTTCGGAGATATTTGCGCTGGGGCGAGCACCCGACGGCTTTGTACTATAATTCTGACGTCATCGAGGTTCTCGTCAGCCAATTCTTTAGCGAGCTTGGCCAACGCGTCCGCTTTGCTGTTTTCCGCGCGCGGTATGTTCTCCAAAGTGTAGGAAGGAATTTAGGTCAACAATTGTTGCACTTTTTCGCCGTACTTCACCAATTCTGGCTTGCACATTTGGTAGTCGCCGTTTACTTGACTAACGACCAGTTGGGAATCTCCATATACGAGGAGGTTTTCAATTCCCATGTCAATGGCGATCTCGAGGCCTGCTATCAAAGCCTCGTATTTGGCTTCATTGTTTGTCCTTGGCTCCGTTAGGGAGAAAGCAAAACGCATTATCCCTCCTTGTGGAGTTACAAAGATGAGTCCTACCCCCAATTTGATTATAGGGGTACTTTGTTTGCGCTTCTTCACGGAAGATGCTCCATCAAAATAAAGCTCCCATCGGGTATCATTACCGTCGATCGCATCAAACGCATGTTCGTCTGGAAGATCGCAATTCAGAGGAGAATCGGCGGGTATCGGATGCTCAGCGAGGAAGTCGGCGATGGCCTGGCCTTTCACTACCTTGAGAGGTTGATACGTTATCGAGAACTCCATCAAGAGCAGGGCCCATTTAGCAAGTCGTCCCGTCAATATGTCCTTTGACATCAAATATTTAAGGTGGTCTACCTTCGAAATGAGATGGACCTCATGTGCCAACGCATAGTGTCTAAGCTTTGTTATCGCAAAGATCAACGCCAGGCAGTGTTTTTCAATGGGGGAGTAGTTGCTTTCTGCCCCCAGCAGAACTCGACTTAAGTAGTAGAGTGCTCTTTCCTTCCCTTGATCGTTCTCTTGTGCCCATAATGCGCCTAAGGAGCCTTCGAGAGCGGTTGTATAAAGAATGAGGGGCTTTCCCTTGACCGGAGCAGCCAACACCGGCGGGTTCTGCAGGTATTGTTTGATCTCATCTAGCGCCCTTTGGCATTTTTGGTCCCAGACGAACGGGGTTCTCTTCTTCATCAGGTGGCTGTAGGGACGGCACTTTCCTGAAAGGTTGGCTATAAATCGCCGTATATATGCGAGCTTCCCTTGGAGAGACCGCAGCTGTTTGAGGGTCCTTGGCGGAGGCATTTCCATGATCGCCTTGATCTTTGACGGATCTATCTCAATACCTCGGTGTCGGACGATGAACCCCAGGAATTTGCCCGAGGAAACTCCGAATGCACACTTGAGAGGGTTCATCTTCAAGTTGTATTGTCGAAGACGTTGAAATACGGTCTTCAAATGCTCGAGATGTTCCTCGTATGATTTGCTTTTAACCACGAGGTCGTCGATATAGCATTCGACGATTTCTTGTATAAGGTCATCGAAGATTTTCGTCATGGCCCTTTGGTAGGTGGCACCGGCATTCTTTAAACCGAAGGGCATCATCTTGTAGCAGAATATACCCAAAGGAGTCCTGAAGGCGGTGTGCTTCTGGTCTTCGGGATGCATCTTTATCTGATTATATCCTGACGAGCCGTCCATTAAGGAGAAAACCTCGTGAGTGGACGTATTGTCTATCATCAATTCGGTGACTGGCACTGGGAAATCGTCTTTCGGGCAAGCTTTATTGAGATCCCTGAAGTCCACGCATATGCGCACTGTCCCATTTTTCTTCATCACCGGGATGTTGGCGATCCATTCAGGGTATTGAACTTCTTGGATGAAGCCAGAGTCGATCAGCTTTTTGACTTCAGCATTGATACTCATTTCAAGCTCGAGCCGCATTCTTCTCGGCGCCTGTTTGACTGGTTTGACGTCCGGAGATATCGCCAATCTATGCACCGCAATTTCTGGATCTAGTCCCGGCATTTCGGAATAGTTCCACGCGAAGCAATCCCTATGCTGTAGAAGTACGTCCTTTAACGCAGCCACCCTTTCTTCAGATAGCAGCTCGCTGATGAATGTCGGTCGCGGGTCATTCGCCGTTCCCAACTCAATTTTCTTAAGGTTATCTGCAGTGGTATGGAATCCATCTTTCAGCTCTTTTGGCGCTGGTGGGAATTCTGAGATCACCTCATCATTGCTGTTTTCGAAGCACCAGGGAAGGCTGTCCATGTTCTCGGGCTCTTCTTTTAATATCGTTATCACGTGACAAGTAAGAATTCGCTTCCAATCCCAATGCAGAACTGGTTCTTCTTTCGTGGCCTTGGGTTCGTGCTTCTGTGGAGGCGCTACCCTCCAGTTGTCGGACAGAGCGAACTTGCCAAGTTGATACTGATCTTCGACCCAATTCTTGAAGGTGAAGCAGTCCTCGAGAAGATGCCCTACCGCTCGGTGATAAGAGCAATAGTCTGGGTGTGAGACCTCGCCTGCTTGTTCGGGGTGTTTAGACTCCGGCAGTGCAAGCATCTGATATTTTAAAGCGAGGTCAAGTATTTTCTTCGTCTTGTCCCGAGGAAAAGAGTATGCTTGACCCATTTTTCTCATGAGGGATAGATTAGAACCGCTCGATTTTCGCTCGCATGGCCTCTTAGCCCCGCTTCGTTGCTGTTGAGCGTCTTTTTCACGTTTCGACTTGTTTCTGCCTCTGCGTCGGGCCTTCTTTATAACAGGTTAACGAGGAGCTGCATCTTCATCTTTCACGGCCTGTTGGAGGAGGCGCTGCGTTTTGGCTTTCTCGTAGATGACCATTTCGCGGTTATGGTCGTCTCGGACTTTTTGACCCGCTTCCCTTATAAGCTTGTCCATTTGTTCTTCGAACGACGGAATGGGCTCTTTTGCATCAGGAACTTTCATTGGCTCAGGATTAGCGTCCTCCCATTGAGCATCTGCTTCTTCATCGAAGTCATACATGACATAGCAGCTGTTTAGTAGCTCTCGTTTCTTTGACCGGATGTATCCAAGTCCTTTTGTCTCCATTCTCCCGTTAGGAAGTTTGCGTTGAGTCCCGGGAACGTTCCAGACTTTATCATAGAACTTGGCTTTTCGAACGGTCTGCTTGAAGGATATCCCCTGGAGTTTCAGCAGCTTTTTCAAACCTTTCGTATAATATCTAGGAAGACGGATAGGCTGAAGCCTGTCGAGCGTAGGATCCGCGCCATGCCAGATTTCTTTCTCCACTTTGGTTTCTTCAGAGCGGTAGAACAAAATTGCTTTTTCGCTTTCTCGCCTGGGAGGGATATAGAACGTTCGCAGCTCTTCTACACTGTAGATATCAAGCGCATCCAGTTCCTTACGGTGTTTAAGCGGCACCATGGCGACTTGTAGACTCTGCTCTTCGTCAGCGGACGTTTGTATTGAAGGTCGAGCAGGGGATACAGCATGGACTTCATCTTCCGAGTCGCTACTAAAGATTAACGTAGGAGTAGATGGCCCTGGCTTATTGTGTTGGGGTGGACCTGAATAAACTATCTCCTCTTCCTCCTCGGTATCACTGCCGAAGACAGGGATGGGGGCATTAGCTTTGTTTTCCGGCTTGTGACACCTTTCCGTGTCTTCGAAATCCGGTAAGAAGTACTTGGCATCTTCATATTTGCGGACTTCGTTCACGGAAAACGGATTCAGTTCTCCTGCCAGAGTATACTCGAGACCATCCTTGGCGTATTTCATACACTGATGTTGTGTAGAAGGGATGACGTTGTACTCGTGTAACCATGGTCGGCCGAGCAGAGCATTGTAGCATGTCTTGGCGTCTATGACGTGGAATTTAATGTCCGTGACAAGTAGCCAGAAGCGTAGCGTCAGTATCACAGACCCAAGAGTTCTTGATGATTGGGAGTCGAACCCGGAGATAGTGATCTTGTCCCGAGCAAGGTGTTGGACGCTCATGCAGATTTCTTTTAAGACCCGCACATTGATGAGGTTAACTGAGGATCCATTGTCGATCAGGATTTTGCCTATCTTTATATCGTGGCAGTATCCTGAGACATAGAGGGGGCGATTGTGTTCGTATGTCCCAAGGAGAAGATCTTCATCACCAAAAGCGACATCGGCCATGTGCACTTCCTCCAATTCATCCTTCATCTTTTCCTCGGCTAGGAAAGCTTGGAATTGCCCCGGATCCTGTAGTGCCTTGACTAACGAATCTCTCGCCTCCTTTGATAGCAAAAGGGCGTCAAGAATGCTGAGCTGTGAGGGTAGCTTCCTCAGATGCGCTAAGATGTTGTAATCCACCTTATTTCTTTTCGGGGGGTCTTTGGCACTTAGCTCCTCCACCACTTGGTCATCTAAGACGATATCTTCAGAGACATTTTCTTTCCCTTTATCTTTTCTGTTTGAGGGTCCGAGATTCTTTTCAGGCAGCGTCCGATTCCGCAGCCGAATATTTTCGCAGACCTTCGGCTCTTCTTCTTTTCCCGAAGTGGACTCTTTAAAGAGAGGGGCAAGTTCCAGCTCCTCATCAGAATCGCTCCCGAATGTAGGCACCTGTGATCCCCTGGCGTTAACCATGCGACAATCACCGGTAGTTCTGTTAAACCCTTCGGTTATATTTTTCTTCTCCCGACGAGTTTTACGTTTCTTCCGCTTAAAGCGTTGTCGATGAGCAACGTATCCTTGCCACCATCTATCAAAAGCTTTGCACTCTTCGGTGGGGTGCGAAATCTTCCGATGATATAAGCAATAGGAGGGGTGCATTTCTATTTCACCAGTAATTTTTCCTTCGGAGGATGGTAGCTTCATGCCCATTGATATGGCCTTAGCAAACCTTTTTCTCATCTTGAATTTGCTTTTGTCGGTAGTGGAGGTATTTTTCTCCAGCGGGATCGTCTCAGCTCTTTCATCAAGTCGCTGGCGCTTGGCCCTTTCAAATATAGCCGTCTCGCGTTCTCGATCAGCTTTACTTTTCAATTGAGCTTCGTTAAGGAACGCGCCAATCATTTCATCTGATGGCCCCAGAATTTTTGATTCAGGATCTGCCCCCAGCGTTTCAGTACAAGAAGTCTCCTTATCGTTCATGAACGAATGGGAAATCACATGACAGCTCGCCACGCATTCTTCAGATTCATCAGATGAACTTTCTCCCTCATCTTCCTCTTGAAAGACGTGGTTGAGGAACTCTTAGAATGTAATGGGAGTCCGTGCCCTTTGGTTGTATTCCTCCAGCGCGTCAATTTGTTTTTGCAAGTCCATGCGCTTGTCGCTAGGCTTCACGGGCTTCTTTGATTTCTTTTTCTTCTTCTTCGAAGATTTTGACGGTTGGTTGCGAGTGCTTGAGCCACCACCATCGGTCTTTG
The DNA here is from genome assembly GCA_030015575.1 of Agapanthus africanus. Taxonomy (NCBI): domain Eukaryota; kingdom Viridiplantae; phylum Streptophyta; class Magnoliopsida; order Asparagales; family Amaryllidaceae; genus Agapanthus; species Agapanthus africanus. The sequence goes on along the minus strand of JASDDO010000022.1, from coordinate 672,503,244 downwards.
GAGTTGTACGCGGCTTCAACATCCCTTCAATGACCTGCGGTTCCAACGGGTTCTTCCACCTAATCGCTGGACATGTCTGAAGATCGTTTAGCATCCTCTTTGTCTTAGCTGATAATACAACCTCCCAAGGAGCTTCTTCAACGACGGAGCATGTTGCCCCCGGCGTATTCGTCCCTTTAGAGGTGTGGGGCTGCGGGGGATTCACCTTCCATTTATCAGATAACGCGAATTTGCCCTGTCGGTACTGGTTTTCAAGCCAATTTTTGAAAACATAGCAATCTTCGATCGGATGGCCCAGTACTCGATGATAAGGACAGTAGTTGGGCTCATTGACATCACTTGGTTGCAACGGACATTTTGGATCCGGCAGATATATGAGTCTGTTGCGCAATGCCAGCTCGAATAACCTTCTCGTTTTATCGCGGGGAAAAGAGTAAGAACGTCCTAGCCTCTCCTCAAGGGCTACGTACGTACGCATATTATTTTGACGAACAACCGGTTTCGAGTCGCTCGGTTGTTGTTGAGCATTAGCGACGACGATCGCTTTTCCCTTTCCTTTGTCATTTCGGGAGTCCGGCTTTGGAAGAGGGGGTTTATGACCCATCTGATCCATTTGCGCTAGCTTGTCAATCAAGGCTTGGAAGGTAGTCGGCTTGAAAAACATCATAAATTGTGAGATGGTTGCTTGCGGATCAAGGGTTCCCACAAACATACCCACTGCGGGAGCTTCTTCAATGCGCTGCTCGCACTTCGACCATAAGTTCTGCCACCGTATAGCTTATTGAACCCATGTCTTGCCTGGTTTTACCCTGGCGTTAATCAGTGCCGTCATCGGGGTGCGTTCACTGGCGCTTGCAAAACGCTGAGTAAACAACAGCTCCATCTCCGCGAAGGTTTTGATAGAGTCGTTCGGGAGCTCAGAGTACCACTCGAACACCGTATCTGATAAACTTCCAACAAACTGGCGAAGCAAAAGCTTGTCATCACCGCCGGTGTTGCCGCAGAGTGCCCTGAACTGGGCAACATGCTGGTGAGGATTGCCCGTCCCCTTGTAGACATGGAACTTGGGAATTGTATAACCTGGCGGGTACTTGATTTGATCGTACCAACTTGGATATGGCCGCCCTGTTTTTACGACCTGGCTGGCTGCTTCGGTCGCATGATGAACCCGTATTTGTTGGGCTATGTACTCGTCCAAATCAGCTTTGGAGATTGTATCCTCCTTAGCCGTCGACAGAGCTGGCGGAGGATTTGATGTCTCTCCCCTATCGTCACCAAGGACGATCGGGGGACTTCAGCCGGAGGATCTTGTTGTATCATCATCCCTACCATGTCTTGGAAGAGGAGGCACATACGCTGTATGTTGGCTGCTTGTTCAGCAGCCTCTTTGTCCTTCTTCTCCAATGTTCGACGAAGGAATTCGGCGTCGGTTTCTTCCTCTTGGCGTTCATCCGAGGACGTTTCAGGGTTTTCTTTTAGCCCAGTAAGTGCGGCCATAGCGTTCATCATCTTCTGGAGCTTCTGTTGCTGCTCCTGCGCCTTGGTCACTGATCGCGTAAGCGGTCGATGACCCGTAGATATGCGACTGTCCTCTTTACCAGACGCCACATAGACGGTATGAACTACAATGCCCCCTGACTTAGGGCGTTTGGGTTCACCACCTCTGGTATTTGTCGCCGGCGCGGGGGTTTTCTCCGGCCTCCTTCTTTTATGGGCCGTTGAAGTTGAAGGGGCCGTTGCAGTGGGCACCCTAGCGATCGTTGTCCCCTACTATTTAATAGGACGGTCTTTTTCTTTTTGCACCATCGTCTTCTTTTATTGACGAGAGTGATCTGGGTCGATCATGGAGTCTCGAACCCTTCGCCAAACCTTGTATATTTTTTAGGACAGCCGTTGAGGGGGCTGTTCTTGCTTTGTTTCCGGAACTCTCTCCGCTGGCGAAGGAGATCTTTTCAGTGTAGCGGTTGGAGAATTCTTACGTACCCTCCTCAGCAGTTCAAAGCTGTTCTCAGTTGGAACAGCGGCGTTGACTTCCACCACTGGAGCCGGTGGAGTTAGCCCTGAGGGGGAGTTGCCCCCTGCCTTCCTTACTCGTCGCCAATGGCGACGTCGAGCGTGACGAGCCGTTGGGACTGGCTCGGAGATTGAGACAGCTTCTTTTTGCCCCCTGTCCGAATGAGGCGCCGCTGGTGTTAACCTCTTAAAGACTGAGGTTGTCTTTTGAGGGATGATATTCAACCTGTCGAAGACAGATCCTCGAGCAGGGGCAGTAGCAGGAATAGTCAATCTTGAAAAGACTGACTCTTTGACAGGGGAAGCCGCCTTGACGACTTCTGGAGCAGCAGTTATTGCCTTCCTTGGGACAACCAATTTAGAGTTCTGATCCAGCCTGGCGAAGACAGAGGCTGTTGGTGTGGTAGTGGGCAACCCGTTGGCAGGGGCCGTCGTAGCAGTGAGCCGGTCGAAGTCTGACTTCTTGTTCACTTCCGGTGCAGGTATTGGCATAGAGAAGCTTGTCGGTCGGATCATGGTCCCGAAAAACAGGCCGGTGGTGGCCTGGGTCACCTGTTCTACCGGCAGAGCGAGGAAGGAGGCCGCTTGGGGCCCATATGCTACACTTCCTGGTGAGGTGGAGTGCCCGTTGCAGTGGCACTTCGAGAAGTTGGTGCAGTTAGAGACCATTGATACTTGAGATCTGCGCCAGGCAAAAGACCAAATCTTAGTAACTTGAAATCCAAAGGCAACCGTTAACAAACCGCGATTGGTTCGCGAAGACGACACACGAAGTGTGGAGTGGAAAGAGAAAAAGGTCCCACCGGGCGTGCCAGAATCTGTTCCTCTCCGAAAGACGGCGCGACGACGTGAGGACGTCTTGCCTGAGATTCGGGGCAGATGCTATATGGTTGTATCCGTCTACCTCTCCGAAGATGCCAAGTTGATTTATGGCACCGTGTATCGGAGGTTTAGACGGATGCGGCCGATGTAGCAGACTTCGTCGATTCCCCCTCGTTTGAGGGGTTTTTGATTGTGGGGACGCTCTTCCCTGCAGGCGTAAGCCCCTGCAGTTAATTACGCTGCCGCATCGCGGTAGCCACTTTTTCCTTCTCCAGAATTTCACTTCGTGTCGTGTGTGTTTGTTTTGTTTGTGGTTGCCCGTGGATTGTATACGGAGACTGAGTAATGCCGTCGCCCGTAGGACGTGGATTAGTCCAAATCCGTATTTACTTAGATTTGGGTTTGGTGTTTTAGTTTAAGGATACGTTAGCCATATTGAGGCTAAGATCAACTTAAACGTTCGTTAAGGATACGTTAGTCTGATTTGAGACTAAGATCAGCTTAATGTAATGATCCGTTTAATATATGGCCGTCAGGACTCATCACCTCTCTGACGTCGTTGAAGGATTACAACGATAGGTGTCAGAGGAGTTCAGAGACGTACCCTTGAACCAAAGTCGATTTGGAATTTTATAGTCCACTTAAATGTTTAAGGATACGTTAGCTGTATTTGGGGCTAAGATCAACTTAAACGGGACCGTTTAGATCCGGCAAAAGAGCATTTCGAGGCTCCATTGTTCCAGTTTAGGGACGTAGTGGTCCATAGGTAGTTTAAGGACGTTGCGGTCCATATTCCAGTTTAGGGACGTGGTGGTCCATATTCCAGTTTTAGGACGTTTCGGTCCAATATTAGTTCAAGGACGTTCCGGTCCAATATTAGTTTAAGGACGTTTCGGTCCACGAGTTTAAGGACCCCGCAGTCCATATTGATGTGTGTGGTCATCGGGACCCGTCACCTCTCTGACGACGTTGAATGATTACAACGACATGTGTCAGAGGAGCTCGGAGATGTACCCTCGAACCGGATATAAATTGATTTAAGAAAGCAATCTTGCTCAGTCAATTTAATTTGAGAACTTACGGCCAAAATTGGGCTAAGTCCAGTTGAAAATGTTCACATTTTGTTTGCATTTGGCATGTTAGGCCTTTGTTTGGGCTTTCCCCTTTTTAAAATAATGCATAGCATTACTTCAGGTCATTTATGCCTATTTTGACTGGGCTCTACCCTTTTTATTATAATGCAGAGCATTTATTTTGGTCCATTGGACCTCTCAATTGGGCTCTGCCCTTTAAATAATGCTAATGGACCTCTCAATTGGGCTCTGCCCTTTAAATAATGCATAGCATTATTTTTGGTCTGTTTAGACTTTTTAATTGGGCTCTGCCTTTTTAAAATAATGTGCAGTACTTTTATTTGGTCCATTAGACCTTTGATTGGGCTCTACCCTTTAATAATGCATTGCATTTAATACTCTGACAGTGCCCCACATGGCTTGTCAGGCGTTTTGCAGCAATTAATGAGCGCAAGCGCTCGTGGAGGTGACACGTGTCACGTTCTGGTGGGCGCAAGCGGAACAGCGCAGTGCGCTGCGTCAGTGCGCTGCGCTGTTGCACTGCTGACACGTGGCGCTTCCTGGCGGCTTGCGCAATAGTGCAGTTTTGGCAAGTACTGGGCACTGTTCTTATTCTTTTGGATCAATTTTAGATCAAAGAAAACAAGTTTTTTCTTGTTTTTTAAAGAACCAGTGGTTCATAAAAGGTGCAAGGCACTGTTATCTTGAGAATCTTTTAGATTCAGAACCAATGGTTCATAAAAAGAAGTGCAAGGCACTGTTTATTATTTATTTTTCTTTTCATTAGAGATCCTTGATCTTGTTCTCAGATCAATGATCTGTTCATAAGAGAATTTTCTCTTTTTCTAAAGGTTTTTACCTTTTTTGTTCTTGAGGAATTCTCTCCAATTCTTCAGAGTTCTCTCTGTTTAAAATAATGTTCCTCCCTTTGAGTTGAGGTTTGGGGTCCTTTTTGTAGTGCCCATAAATTAGTTAAATTTGTTAAAGAGATCTTTCTCTGAGTGATTTGGGGAATTTTCCCCACCGTTGGATCTTTGATCCAAAGGCCTCTGTTTTACAGAAGAAAATCTTCTTGTTTTAACAAGAACAGAAAAGATTTCTTTAAAATCTCAATTCTGTTTTGCGCAAACGTCTCAGCGCGTGATACGTGTCGCGCAGTGCAGCGCTTGCGCAGTTGTGCTTGCGACTGCGCAGACACGTATCGCGCAGCGCTGCGCTTGCGCAGCTGTGCTTACGCAACTGCGCAGACACGTGTCACGCAGCGCAGCGCTTGTGCAACTAAAACGTTGCTTTCTTTACCTTTTTGTTTTAAAAGAGCCTTGCTTTGATTGGATGCACTGCCTCGGGCGCTGTGCTGACGCATCAACTTCTGACACGTGGCGCGTTGCGCGCAGCGCACGGGATTTTGAAACGTTGCTTCAGAAAATTTGAATTTTTGAAATTCAAACAGAGCCTTGCTCTGATTGGGGGAAACAGTCCTCTCGACCTTGTGAGAAGAAAATACCTGCGTGAGATCCTTACGACTCATAAAGGAGTAACACACTTAGAAATCCCTATGATTCCTAAGGAGAAATTACACTTGCGAGATCCTCATGACTCGTAAGGAGAATTTCCCTCTTATGAGACCCTCACAGCTCATAGGATTGAAAAGCCTTAAGCTACAGGGCTCTAAACCCGTTCTTAAATCATCATATTCCCCTAATATTGCTCTACAGACGGTCCAATATTGACCTTTGTATACAATCCACGGGCATAAATAAATATTCTTCCACCAAATTCCACCAATGATGACAAATATCCTCATATGGTGAACGACACTTGTAAGTTTTCTCGACTTATAAGGAGAAAATACTCTTCTAAGATCCTTACGAATTATAAGAGAGAACACACTTAGAAGTCCTCACGATTCTTAAGGAGAAATTACACCTATGAGATCCTCACGACTCGTAGGGAGAAAAGTCTTTATGAGACCCTTACGGTTCAAAAAGTCAAAAAGTCTTACTCGACAGGATCCTAACCCTATTTACTAAGCCACCTTTGTTCAAATCGATAAGGGAAAATGATGATTCGCTCCTGAAAATATCCCAGTTGTAGCGATATTGACGCCTAAACAGGTGTTAAACTTCAAGTTCTCTCACGGCAAATGATAATTCGCTCCTGGCAATATTCCAGTTGCAGCGATACTGATACCAAGATTGGTATCAGATCTTAAGTCCCTAACTCATAATAAAACTTAGCGAGTCAAAAAAATGCATATGAAATAGTCGAAATGATGGGGCAACTCGCAATAAAAATCAGCGAGCAAAAAATATGCATATGAAACAGCCGAAATGTTTGGGCGAATCGCAATAAAAAAATAGCGAGTAAAAATAAAAAAAATAAAATAGCCGAAATGATTGGGCACCGCGAACAAAATAGCCGAAATGATTGGGCAATTGTGACTTTCGCGACATAAAAAGCTGAAAAGACAGAGCATCGCTGAAAGAAAAAAATAAAAATAAAATTTTTCTGCCCTGCAAGTATGTCCATATTGACTCTTATACACGATCCATGGGCACAAATAAAGGAAAAGGGACCATATTTTCCCACCATGCTTCGTCAAAAGGAGAACCAGGTATTGATGGTTCATATATAACCTAGAGACTATCCCGACGTTCCTTCTCATTCCGGCAGAATACAGACGCACCATCACCATAAAAAAGAAGAAGAAAGGCCCAAGGATCAAAACAAAAATGGAGTAATGGCAAAATCCCAGCTCCAGCTCGATGTTCCTTCTCAATGCAGACGCGACGTCAACAAAGGCTCCAAGGAGCCGAATCAAAAAGGTGTGATGGCAAAATCCTATCTCCAGCTCGACGTGCTTCCCATGCTAGCGGGATGCAGATGCAACGTCGACAAAAGATTCAAGGGTCAAAGCAAAAATGGAGCAACGGAAAAATCCTAACTCTATGTATTTATGGTTCATATACAATCTAGAGACTATCTCGGCGTTCCCTCCTCATTTCCGCAGGGGCAGACACAACAATCAAATAAAACGAAGTGACGAAAAAATCCTAGATTCAGGTCTCAATGGCAATATTTACAGTCTAGAGATCAGCTCGAAATTCTTATTCCCGCAGGATGCAAAGGAAATATCAACAAAAGACCCAAGGGTCAAAACAAAAATGGAGTAACGGCAAAATCCTAGCTCCATGTCTTGACGGTTCATATACAACCTAGAGACTATCTCGACGTTCCCCCTCATTTCAGCAGTATGTGGACACAATTATCGAATGAAATTGGAGCAATGGTATATTCCTAACTCCAGATATTGTTTCCAATACATACAACATAGAGATCACACAGATGTTTTCCCGACTTCAGCAAAGAATCGGCGCGACATCGTAAAAAAACGAACGAAGTGACGGCATATTCCAAGTTTCGGATCTTGACGACAACTCATATAAATCCTAAAAGACCATTGGAGATCATCTCACCCCAGAAGGGTACGGTTATTACTCATCGGGGCTCCAAATTGAGCCTAAACTCAAGTAAAAGTCGTCATGGCAAATTTCTAACGCTTGCTCTACCGATGGTAATATGACCTGAGGAGATTACTTGAAGACGTTTTGTCCAGCCCCCGAAGGGATTAAAGACACGACAGTCACGGGGCTACTCGAACAGCGGCTTAAAGACTACATATTGAGGAATATTTCAGCCAAAGCGATGATACCTCGGACTAAAACCCTAGTACCACAAACCTAACGGACCTCTATAAAAAAGGGGTTATCTATATTTCACGTTAAGATACGCCTGTGAGTTCCTTTCGACTCGTCTTGACTCGTAGGGAAAAACATCTTTATGAAACCCTCACGGCTCATGAAGGTGAAAAGCCTTAGGCGGAGGGGATATCAACCTGTTTCCTAAGCACCGTGGACCTACAAATAGGTCTAAACTGACTCTTGTATACTATCCACGGGCCACATTTCCAAAGTCGCATACCGATGATGAGGAGAAACCACTTACAAGTCCTCTCGACTCGTAAGGGGAAAATTCTCTTGTGAGATCCTTACGACTCTCAAGAGAAAACACACTTAGGGGTCTTCACGACTTCTAAGGAGAAAATACACCTACGAGATTCTCTCGACTCGTAGGGAGAAAAATCTTTATGAGACCCTCACGGCTCATAAAATTGAAAAGCATTAGGTGACAGATCTAAATCTGTTTCCTAAGCCATCGCTGCTCTACAAGAAAGTCCAAATTGACTCTTGTACACTATCCATGGGCCACATTTGCTAATAAAGTGAAGAAACCATTTGCGGTTCCCCTCGACTCGTAAGGAGAAAATACTTGCGTGAGATCCTTACAACACACGAAAGTGAAAGACACTTAGGAATACTCATGATTTCTAGGGAGAATACGCACATATGAGATCCTCAAGACTTATATGGAGAAAAACCTTCTTGAGACCTTTACGCCTCATGAAGATAAAAAAGTCTTAGGCGACAGGGACCTAAACCTGTCTTCTGAGCCATCAATTCTATGGAGATGCATAACTTTGCACTGCTTAACCCACGTACATACCTACATGGTCAAAGTAGTGAGGGGCATTTTTTCCCGCCAAAAATTTCTGCGCAAAAGAGCCAAGGTATCAAATGGCAGCGATATGCTTAAGAAAATGCAAACCAGTATTTTCCGGGCTGTATTTTCCTAAACTCCCGAATGAGAATCAGGTAAATTCTAATGGAATCGAAGGCGTCTCGAAAAATCCTTCGATTTGATACATTACGGGCCTCATAACTCTTCCGGAATCAAAAATTATGAGCAAATGTGTTATGCACGTATAGTCTAAGTAATGCTCTACCACACGGGGATATAATTTTAGTCCCACATTGGGAAAAAGAGAGATCCCTTCTCTGCCACTCCCCTATAAATAAGAGGGGATACCTTTTAGAAAAAAAGGGATTCAATCCTCAAAGGAGCTTAGTTCTCCATAGGAGCTTAGTTCTCCAATTTAGGGCCTTAGCCGCTCTCCCCGTAATGCACATATGCGTAAGTGCCATGTGCGCCACGTGTGACACACGTGCGCCCGACACGTGCGCACCACGTGCAACGCATGTGCGCCCTCCACGTGCGCACCACGTGCGAGGATTCAATCCTCAAAGGAGCCTAGTTCTCCAAGCAAAGGCCTTAGCTGCCCCCATAATGCGATATGCGTGTGCGCCACGTGCAACGCATGTGCGCCCGCCATGTGCTCACCATGTGCAACGCACGTGCCCCCACCACGTGCGCACCAGTGAGGATTCAATCCTCCAAAGAGCTTAGTTCTCCATAGGAGCTTAGTTCTCCAAGCTAGGGTCTTAGCTGCCCCCCATGATGCGCATATGCGCAAGTGCCACGTGCGACGGCCACGTGCACACCGCGTGCGTCCGCTAAGTGCGCAACACATGCGCCCACGCCGTGCGCAACACGTGTAATGCATGTACGCTCGCCAAGTGCGCAACACGTGCACCCACGCCACGCGTAACACGTGCGACGTGAGTACGCCCACGCCGTGTGTAACACGTACGACGCACGTGCGCCCAACACGTGCGACGCACGTGCGCCCGAAAGCAAAGAAGCCCTTTTTCATCAGTTAATAGTTTAAGCTCCAACCTGTTCTTTCCCCTGATGAGTGGGACATGGTTCAAAGGGTACATCCCTCCACACCTTCGATATATGGCGCTGTAATCTCTCAGTGTCGTCAGAGCGGTGGTGGGTCCAAACGACCAATGATCCCTCTTTCCAAATAAAGAAGAGACCACCCCATAAAATTCTGTAAAAATACAGAAAGATCTCAAAATAACACAGAATTTAATTCTCAAAAAAAGAAGAAGATCTCCCTCTTCTCAAACCCTAGGTAAAGAAACCACAGAGATCAAAAAACATCTCATTTACCTATCATAGCATATCTAAGGGTATAACCCTTCTCAAGAACTTAGTTCTTTCTCTGGATTTGAGATTTACAAGACAAGTCTCCACAAGTTGAGAATTTAATTCTCATCCGGAAGATCTTATTCTTGAGAATCAAAGATTTAATGAAGAACAAAGTTGAAAAAAAAGAAGATGGAGTCCATAATACTCGAGGAATTTAGTTCCTCACAAATCAAGAACTTAGTTCTTAAAGAACCTGATCCCAGATCCTCAAAATAGTGGTCTTGGTGATCGTTAATGGTCAAAATACCATTAACAGAGATTTAACCTCTCTAAAAACATGAACAAGAGAAGATGGATAAAAGAACGTGGAGGAAATGGAGTCCATAATACTCCAGGAACTTAGTTCCTTCAAAACAAGAACTTAGTTCTTAAAGAACCTGATCCCAGATCCTTAAAATAGTGATCTTGGTGATTGTTAATGGTCAAAATACTATTAACAGAGATTTAAGTTCTCTAAAAAATATCAACAAAGATTAAATCTCTAAAAACATAGCACCTCACATGATATACACGTGAGCTCCAGCGAAAATTAATGCTTAGCACTATTATAGCGCCTCACGTGAAAAGCACATGAGCAGCCAAAGCTAAAAACTCAGCGCTTCACATGAAAAGCACGCGAGCGCCCAAGGCTAAAATCCCAGCACCACACGTGAAAAGCACGTGAGCGCCAGAAAAGATTAGTGCTTAGCACTATTCCAGCGCTTCACGTGAAACACACGTGTGCGCTTTATATCTTAGTGCTTAGACTGCTGGGTAGTATAGAAATCCAATCTCAGCCCAAATTGGCTAAGTTTTCTGAGGTTAAACCTTTTTGATTTTAAATCAACCAAGCCCATATGCTTGTGATTTCCAAACCGATCTTAGTCTCAAACATGACTAATGATCTCTCATTGCTGATATCCAAAATGATATTCATCCCATATCTCCTAAGGTAATCCGAGTCTCAAATATGACTAACGATTCTTAGGTCCATCACCCCCTTTCCCTCAAATATGGGATTTGGTTTAAGGGTGCATCTCTCCACACTTCTGATATATGTCGTTGTAATTCCTCAACGTCTTCAGAGAGGTAGCGGGTCCTAACAACCAACAACAACTCCTCATCCCAACTTGATGTAATATTTCATCAAGATAAGGAATTATACACCCCACATTGATGCACTTCCAAACTGACGTGCACACCTCAAACCGGATTGCACCCCAAATTGGACGCATTCCATGTCACCATCGTTCACTCCGCCACGTAACAAATACGCATGCACGCAAGGAGAAAATAGACCAAAATGTCCTTAAACTAACATTTGTCCCCAAAATGGGAATGTTGGACCGAAATGTTCTTAAACTAACATTCGTCCCCAAAATGAGAATATTGGACCGAAATGTCCTTAAACTATCATTCGTCCCCAAAATAGGAATGTTGGGCCGAATTGTCTGTAAACTAATATTCGCCTCAAACATGGCAATGTTGGACCGAAATGTCCTTAAACTAAAATTCGTCCCAAACAGAGAATGCTGGACCGCGACGTCCTCAAACTGATATATTTTACCCTGCAGACTGTCTCCATAATAACTACCGTATACTATTCATGGGCTATTCATATATGATCTAATGATCAGTTGAGCCCATGTGCTCACTGTTCATAAGTCAATCTTAGTCTCAAATATGACTAACGATCATTAGATCAAACCCAAATTTCATATGAACCGATGGACCTCATTTATATGAGATATGCGTCCTAAGTTCACTTCCGTTGGAAAACCAAGCTACCAACGTGTACCCCGTCAAGCAAATCCTTGATCCAAACCCAAAATAAAACAAACAACACACGACACGAAGTGAACTGCTGGAGCAGGAGAAAGTGGTTATCGCAATGTGGTAACGTAATTAACTGTAGGGGCTTGCGCCTGCATGGAAGAGCGTCCCTACAATTAAAAACCCCTCACAAATATGGGGGAATATGATAATGTCACGCTACAACGGTCGCGTCTATCCAAACCTCCGATATACGGTGCCATAAATCAACTTGGTATCTTCGGAGAGGTGGGTAGATAAGTCCAAATAGCATCTACCCCTAAATTCAGGTAAGACGATTCATCCCAGTTCGTCCCTGTTTTCGGCGGTGAACACCAGCAATACGGATGTGACTGCACGTAGGGTGATTATAGCTGAGCTTCAGAGGTTCGAATTGGAGATTGTACTGCAGCATTTTTCGGGATAGTTGATGCAATTGCAAGTACAGTCATCCTTGATCGATAACATTAAGGCAGCGCAGTCGCACGATCCAACGTTGCAGGAGTTTCGAGAACAGGTAGAAGCAGGACTTAGAACGGACTTGTTAATTCATGAAGATGGTTCGTTACGATATGGTAGTCGTTTATGTGTGCCTAAAGGAGATGTTCTTGAAGAAGTCATGAAGAAGGCTCATAGTTCCGCATATTCCATACATCCGGGAGGCACAAAGATATACCGAGATCTACGACAACATTTTTGGTGGGAAGGCATGAAAAAAGAGATTGCTCGTTATTTATCGATGTTCTTGTTGTGTCAGCAGGTCAAGGCTGAATATCAAAGGGTAGCTGGTTTGTTGCAACCACTTCCGATTTCTCAATGGAAGTGGGAACATATAACCATAGATTTCGTGACAACATTACTATGGAGTCCAAAGGGCAATAATACAGTTTGGGTGATTGCTGATCGATTGACCAAGGCAGCTCATTTTATACCGTTTCGAGTTGGTCAGTCAACGGAGGCTTTGTTAGAGCGGTACATGCAGGAGATTATGAGATTGCATGGAGTACCCGTGAGCATTGTTTCCAGATAGTGATACCCGATTTTTATCCCACATTTGGACGAGTCTACAAGAACGTTTGGGGACTCTCTTGAAGTTTAGCACTGCCTATCATCCTCAGACAGATGGCCAATCAGAAAGAACGATCCAAACTCTTGAAAATATGTTGAGAGCATGCATGTTAGATTTCAAGGGTTCATGGGAGGATCATTTACACTTGGTGGAGTTTTCTTATAATAACAGTTTTCAGGCGACTATACAGATGGATTCATTCGAAACATTATACGGTCGTAAGTGTCGCTCACCCGTCTGTTGGGACGATGTTGGAGAAAGAAAATTATTGGGACCAGATCTTATTGTGCAAACAGTGGAGAAAGTCAACGTGATCCGAAATCATATGAAGGCAGTACAAGATCGACAGAAAAGTTGGGCTGATACAGGACGAAGACCTATGGAGTTCGCAGTTGGTGATCTTGTATTCCTGAAGATATCACCGACCAGAGGAGTGATTCGATTTGGTAGTCGAGACAAGCTTAGTCCTCGATTCGTGGGGCCTTTCTGTATTATCGAGCGTGTTGGAGAGGTAGCGTATCGATTGGCTATACCACCATCCTTAGCGGGTGTTCATGACGTGTTTCATGTATCTCAACTCCGCAAGTATGTTCGAGATGAGACGCATGTCATATATCAATTGGAGTTGACAGTAAGGGACGATTTAACATATGAAGAAAGACCAATGGCGATTGTGGATCGACAAGACAAGTCCTCAAGAACAAGGTTATCCCTCTACTACTTGTTTCATGGGGGAATCGTTTGCATGGAGAATCTACTTGGAAACGTGAAGATAAGATTCGACAGAAGTTTCCACAGCTCTTTTCTTAGATCTATGTTTTCTTGTTCTGGGAATTTCGAGGATGAAATTCTTTTGTAGTTGGGTATAATGTAACACTCTAGCACTGTTATATATATTTATTTTGGGGTATTTCAAATCTTGGGACAGATTTCTGATTATTATTGCATTTAGGTGCGGATGATGCATTTAGCAACTGTGGTTAGTATCCGACCCGACCCGCATGTTTGAAACCCATCATGGTTTAAGATTACGTCATATATTTGTTAGTACAGAGGATCCATGCACATCTAGATTCTATACACACTTATATGATATATTTTGTATTTGCATATCTTTTAATAATACAAATAATAACCAAATAATATTTTTTAATATCTAGCATGGCATGTTATCGTACCCCATATCATATGGTTGTATCCATACATCATGTTCAAGTTCAAATGGTTAAAACAGACTCGTTTGGATCGATACGTATATTTATGTAGATCCGTACTTGGGGTATGCATTTTTATTAACCAGACATCGCATTATGGTTTTAACTTTTACCTATATTCTCCATATTTAAAAACTAGATTTTTAGATGAGACCCGGGTAATTTTCGGAGTAATTTGATATTAGCTGTTTAAACCCAATATATATATAATATTTTAAACTAACAACTTATAAATATATATATATATATAATATAATTTATAAACTAACTTAATTATCCTATTCTCTCTCTCTCTACATATATATATAAAATTATTATATAACCTGATAATTTAATTTACCCTTACCTCTCTCTCTCTCCTCCTTCTTCTTTCTTTCTTCCTCTGTCACCCGCGAAACCCAAACCTTAGCCTATGCCAGAACCCTCATCGCCGACCTCACCTCGACCTCGTCCTCACCCTCATCACCACCTCAACCTCCTCTCCCTCTCCCCATTCCCAAGAACCCCTGCACCCCGATGACAATCCGCGACAGCAACTCAAGAAACCCCAATCTCGCCGGAGACTCGCCGTCGCCATCACCATCACCCCGCCTTCACCTCCTCACCTCTCTCTCCTCTCCCAGACACCATAAACCACCACCATCAACCCTCGTCACCTCCCCGACCTCGAACACCAACTCAAGAAACCTACTGCCACCTCGCTTCCAACGGCAGCCCATCATTGCCGTCATCCCACCTCTTTCCTCGCTACTCCAGAAGCCAACATCATCTACCCAGTCTCCTCCTCCTTCTTCTTGTTCTTTTGCTCGATCGTTTCTTGATTCTCCGATCGTCTCGCCGGAGTTGCGCGCGTCGCCGACGATCCAGATGACCCAGCCACCGTCGTCGCCTACCCCAATCACCACATCACATTACTGCTCAGCCAGGTCCGGTCCTATGCGCGTAAGTTTGCATCGTGACGTTATTCTGACGTCGGACGTAGCATCCGTTTCTCGCCGTGAGATCCGATCAGGCAAGTTTTAACTTGCAACATGCTATATTATTATATCAATATCTCTATGAATAAGAATAGTGCATGTGTTTTATTATTCAGCAAATAGTACCGATTTACAGTTTTATGATATCTGTTCGTATCCGTACTGATAATCGTTTATCTAGATGTATACCGGAAAATCATGATACACTACTATATTAGTACAATATGCTATCTAATTTGCATCATACTTGGTAGTGAACGTATAATGATTATTACAGATAGATACATATGCATCCTGGTATCAATTGTGTTTACCGTGTTCTGATATTGATTACAGTTTCACATTGGGTATCTATTTGGTTAATATACATCACATGACATGTTCACGACACACTATCTAACTTGTTACTTGGATCTTATTGCTAATGCCAACAATCCTGATTTGTTGTCCTGACAGACGTGACTTGTTGTCTGCATAGACGAGAACTGTACCTGCTTGATCTTGTGTTGGCATTAGATTCATATCGTTAATACCTGACATGAACACAAACTTGGGGGAAAAGGGAAAATCAAGAATGTAACCGAAACATAATTCAGGAGGATATTATTATTGTTTGCCGTTTTTCGGGCGTTACGGAATAAATACTTGTTTGCCGTTTTTCCGGGCGTAACGGAATAAATACTTGTTTGCCGTGTTTCCGGGCGTTACGGAATAAATACTTGTTTGCCGTGGTCTCGTGGGGAATGAACGGGATATATACTGTTGGGTTATGATGAGGATTACATTAATTGATTTCAAAGACTTTTAGAATAGATAACCCAGAAGCACAGATTTAGGATGCACATCATATAGCTCACTGTTTCATATCTGTGTTATTTATTTATATTCATGTTTACTTATAACATTATATCCTGGACATTACTGTTATTTTGATATTATGACGCACTGACGTCTGGGTTTTGCATGGCCCAGTTTCTCTACCTTTATCGCAGGCAGATCAAGAGTATTTTAGCAATCAAGCCGAGCGATGAGGAGTTGAATGTGTGTTGTTACAGATGTTTAGTTTATTTATTTCCGTAGTTTTGTTTATTGATGTGAGTCCATATCAGGACATGATTCAGATATTGTTTATTGGATTTTGATTCGTTTCCGCTTTATGCATTTTCTTGATTTTATTTACCGTGGCAGATGGACATATACTAGCTAGATTTTATTTTTCTGTTCTTGATATCTGATAGACAGCCGTAATGTGACTGTGGAGGGATGATTCCTAGCCACAGGTAGCATGGTTGGTTATGTCACGTGCCGTAGTTTACGTACCTTGGGAAGCGGGGTGTGACATCTGGTCTTCTTCCCAGTCCTTTTTTTTGGCTTTTCCGGTCTTTCCGAGGAAGATGAGCGTTAACCTCTGATTCGAGATGGATTTCCCGTTCTGTCCAGACCTTTACCTCGGCCATGGTCTTAGGTTGTGCCAATGTAAAAGAGCGGAGCCGTTCTTTGTGCCTAAGACCGGATCACAAGACTGTGATGACCGTCTCATCCCGGTGCTCGGTATCATGCCGCGCTTCCCAAGATACGTAAACACTGCACGCGACAAAACAAACCATGCTAACTGTGGCTAGGAATCATCCCTCCACAATCACATTACGGCTGTCAAGCAGTTATCAAGAACAGTAAAATATAATGTAGCTAACATATGTCCATCTGCCACAGTAAATAAAATCAAGAAAATGCATAAAGCGGAAACGAATCAAGATGCAATAAACAATAACATTTGAATCACGTCTCAATATGGGCTCATATCAATAGAAATAAAACTGCTAAAATAAATAAACTAAGAGTCTCAAAACTAGCTCCTCATTACTCGGCTTGATGGCTAAAGTACTCCTATTGAGCCTGCGATTAAGGTAAAGGAACCGGGCCATGCAAAATCCAGACGTCAGTGCGTCATAAATATCAAAAGATTAATAATGACCAGGATGTGATGCTATGATTAAACATGCATATAAATAATAAATACATATATAAAATAGTGAGGTACATATATGTGATGTGTATTCTAAAAACTGTGCTTCTAGGTTATCTATTCAAAACGTATTTGAAATCAATTAATGGAATCGTCGATGTAACTCAATAGTATTCCATGTGTGCCCGGGACCACGGTCAAGACTCTCGGTATGAATCCGAGACGTGCCGCTAAGCAGTAAACATGTAACATGTACAGACGAATTATATCAGCAGCTTCATTCTGTAACGACTCTGAAATCACTGTACATAATTTTCCGTTTTAATGTACAGAAAAGAGTGTTACAGCCTGAGTTTGAGTTATAAGTCATTTTTGTTAAATAAAAGCAAGAAGCCACTTGTAGCTCACTAGTAAAACCCTTGCACTGCTGTGACGTACCCCTGTGTTCAATTCCCATCAGACACAATTATTTTTTCTGATTTTTCTCTTTAACTTTTTGGAAGCCCAAAATATTGCACGTGCAATACACGGGGAATGAAAAATTCAGAAAAATCAAACTTGTGGAAAATGGTGTAAATACAGAGTTGATCTGGTGGCACGAATTTCGAGGCCAGAGAGCCAAATCTGACCAGTGGAATTGATGATATGGCTGTCGGGGAGGGTCGGATGTGCTCCATTAAGCTCCGTGCTTTGCACACTCGTCTCTTCAACTCCCTTCAAATCCTTTGCACTGTTTGATTTCCCTGCAATCAAATAGAGACCTTTCATTTCACCATTTAACATCATTTTAATGCTTTTTAATCCACATTTTTTTATTCCTAAACCCTAAATCTCCACTATAAATACCACTCCATGCCCTAGCCCTACACCATTCTGAAAATTCTAGCAAAAACTCTCTCAAAAGTTCGTAGGTGCAAGTGGAGTAAAGTGGAGTTAGCAAGTAAGCTTCTTTCGTCGAAGATCGAAGCCGATTCCGGAGCTCCCGCGAAGCCACGAAGCCTTCCTCTTCTTCCTAACTCTTTCTTTGACATATTCAAACCGTAAGTCCCTCCTAAACCTTCTTTCTCTTCATTGAATTTCATCTTTAAAACTTATATCGGTAAGTGGAGTTATTACCGATATCCTTTGTCTAAACCCTAGAAACTTCTTTTTCCTTTATATATTGTTCAACCAAATTTTTACACATTACTTGTAACCTTAAATACCAATATTTAGAATCAAGTTTACTCAAGAATCTCATGTGAAACATTCATAATTAAACTTTTTCATTAAAATACATTGAACTTTGTTATCACTTCTTTTAATTTTGTTAAAAATATACCTGTAGGAAAAACTTCATGGGGTAACGACCTACCCCACACTTACACTTTGGTTTCAAAGCACGATGCCACTTTGTATGTATTTTGTCCCGAAGAATGATCTTATAATAAAATACCACATACTTTAAAACCGGGTTTATTTAAAACGGTATTTCATATTCCTTTACAACTATGCATCTACAACCCTCTTTAGGGGACCCGCTAATGGATGGTGCAGATTATCACACATTCTGGAGATAGTAGAGCGAGATGCAGAGCTCCTTACGGAGCATTCGATCTCGAAAGGATATAAATACGGTTTTTAAGAAAAACGAATTTTCTAAATAAAACTAAATTTTTTAAATTAAAATTATATCAAATTATAAATCCGTATTTTCATTATCTTATGAAAACTATATTTTTTATAAAAATGAAAGATTAAAGAATGTCAATAAAATACCATCAAGTTACTAAAAAGTATAAGTTTTTCAATAAAATACCATAAACTTTCAATGCTAAGTGTTTATCATTAAAATACCCTAATAATTAAAACACATGCTCATAAAAACCTTAAGTAATACAAATCACCCTCGAGGTTTTACTTTTTAACTATACTAAATTATTTTTTCATAAAACCCCCTCGAGATATACAAAACAATATTTAAGGACTTTAGTAAATATAGGTTTAAGCGGGATCAATTCTCTTGAGTCTCAGGGAGCCGGAGAAAGTGAGTGCTTGCCTATTTAGGTTAGAAAACTTAACAAGGGTTATCAATGGTAATTGTCTTGGAAAAAGGCACAAATCCTGCCGTCCATATGCAGTAGTTGCCGATGACTCCCGAACCTAAGAATTCAAGAGCTAAACCCGTTTACAAGCATCTGACTCAGTCTAAGTCCAATCTCAAACATGAATCCAAAATCAAACATGAATACTTAATCATGAACTTGAACACTCGAAATCAATATCAAATTCAAACATGTATACTTGACTTGACCGAACCATGGTTATAATTTGACATGAACTTAACATGAATACCCGAACACAATGGTTGCTAGAAACCAATTTGATTCGAACCATGAATACAACTGGACATGAATACATGAACACTTGACACTAATACTTGATATCGACATGAACTCAATCTTGCCACTTGATATATTCATGGATTCGAGTAAGGCTGGTAATTTTAACTGCAACGTAGAATACACGGGGTGTTGGGGTTGTTCATGTGTGAATCCAACGAAATCTCAGGAGTCCCCTAGATCATGAATCCATGTCTACTAACACAAGCAAGCTATCATGAGGGCCCGTATTTCTTTGCTCCTGGATTATAACTTGTTGAGTTTGGAATACTTCAACACTAAATTGAAGTCCCGTTACTAACACTTGATTCAGGCCCGTGGTTTCTTACCCCTGGATTACAGCTTGTTGGGTTCGAGAACACTCTTGAGATTGGTTGACATTCACCCTTGAACTTACGTTACTTTTAGTTTACCCATGTACATACCTTTTAGGACACTTACATTCACCTCTTGTCCACTACACCTACACTACACGGCTATGCTATACTATACTCGTGTTATTTTGCCATGATATATATATATATATAATTGCATGTTAAATAGAATTACCATGCTTATATTAAATGACATGTTTAAACACCATATCTCATAGTCCATTGCTTATGATATACATTTTCTTTTTCATTATACTTTTATACTTCATACCCATTTCTTGGGGATTTACCGAGCGAAAGTTCGCTGACGAGCATTCCACCCATCTTTGTTTCTTGGAATGTTCGTCAGATACTATGGAGACTGAAGAGATGGACACCACCGAGGATAAGCACGATCAGATCACGACTCAGAATTAGACTAGCTATCTTTTTCAGTTTATGTATGCCACATGTTTAGGCATTTCTCTTCTTGTATTTTCTTTCAGTGAACTTGTGTATTGTAAATAAATCATGTTGAATGTAAATAAAGTTGTTGAAGTTTAAATCTCATGTTAATTTCTTGTCATTTTATATTGCTCAAATATGCTTAGCTTATTTATTCCGGGAAATGACCTTCTCGAAATAAATACGTCGCGGGCTTGCCACGTCACCGTTTCCGTCTTTTGGAAAGCGGGGCATGACAGGTTTTGTTGGTGGCCCATGCAGGTCACGTTCTGTATGAAGTCGTAAGCAATATATCATAAGAAATATGAAATTCAACAACTTTACATTCTTTGCAATTCTATTTCCGAATCTATTCTAATCTTTCTTCTCTATCTAAGATGATGGATTCTCCCAACAACCCTAACACCAACGTCAATGGAAGTACACCACCACAACCCACCCTTACCGTTCTACCACCTCTACCTACCGTAGCCGCTCCACTCACAGAACAGACGATGCTTCTGAAGGCTATCAAAAGCCTACTTGAGGGTCAGCAGACTCAAAGCACGATTTTGCAGGAGCAGACTGCTCTCCTTCAACATTGTTTCACCCGCTCTGAAGCAGAAGCACTGGGAGTGAAACAATTTCGAGCATTACACCCGAAGAACTTCTCAGGGAAAGAAAAACCGCTTAAAGCCGAGGAATGGGCTCAAAGCATAGAAGATGACCTAGCCGCAGCCCAAGTTCCAGAAGTGGCTTGGGTCAGAATAGCAAAACTCCAGCTTACTGACAATGCTAGAGTCTGGTGGAAAGCCGAAGAGAGCCGTCTTGAGCAACCGATCGAGTGGAAGACTTTCCGTGATCTCTTTGACGCCAAGTATTTTCCGGAAACCGCACACTTCGAGATGGAACAGAAGTTCATTCACCTGCAACAAGGATCCATGTGGGATAAGTCGGTGGATGAGTATGATGCAGAATTCACCATGCTTGGAAGATTCGCCGCCCATCTAATTCCTACTGCAGGAATCAGAGCCAGGCGCTTCCAGTAAGGATTAGACCCAGAGATCCAGGCTGCCCTAGCAACAGGAGAATACCTAACACATGAAACAGTTTTAAAGTCAGCCCGTCGCTATGAAGCTGTCATTAAGAAGAGGGGAAGGCCACAGTTGGTCGGAATGAAACGTCCCGCCAACCAGATTACTGGAGGAGCCTCTTCTTGGCCAACTCTCCCAGCGCCAACTATGAGGCCAGGAGATCATTTTATGAGACTGACCCAAACTTCTGTATCTATTGTAAAAGGACTGAACACCAAGTCAAGAATTGTCGTCGAGCGAATGGTCTTTGTATGATGTGTGGATCACCCTTACACACTATAGGAACTTGCCCACACAATCGAACTGGCCCAGCCTCCGTAGCTAGACCAGCTATTCAAGCTCTACCTACTCGTTTAGCCCTTCCTGCACCACCTCCATGTAGACCACCTTTACCTCGTCAGCCATCGATATACCAGCGTGCACAGAGAAATGTGCAGAGACGTCAGGTTTTCACTTTGGCGGTCGTAGAGGCCGAAACTATAGGTCAAGATAACACTGGTAAATCTCCTCCCATTGTTTTTAAATAACTCCATTTTTTTAGTGTACATAAAATTGTTTTAAATTTAATGTAATACTTGGGGTATTTAATATTGTTGTTACCACTTTAAATAGTTATTTTCCCACAATAATTACAAGAAGGAGCTTGTGGCTCATTGGTAATACCTTGCACTGCTGAACCAAGCCACCAGAGTTCAAATCCCATGCCCCACATTATTTTTGTATTTATTTTGTTTTAATTTCTTTTGGAAGTCAACAGTCAAAACGCCATAACTCACAAAATTTGTACTGAACGTAAAAAGTTAGATATACCATAATTCACCCCAGGAAAAACCCCACCCGACGACCTTTCGACTCGGCCCGACTCGGGCCGGCGCTGCCGGCCGGACTTGGCCGGACGGCCAAGTCGTCAACGGTGAAAACGTGCTTTTTGACCTGGTCTTCTCACCTGCATACACTAAATTTCTTGACCGGTTACAGAAAGCCCAATAAATCCCTTTTACTCCAAAATTTTAATGATTTTTCATATATTTTTTTATATTTTTTTAATTAAAACCCTAACCCTAGTCTAACACTATATAAACACCCCTACCCTCTACCCTCTCATCCTAAATTCCTAAGTCCACTTTCTCAAAATTCCAAGAGAACTTTGGTACGTCGGAAAACGAGCGAAAGTCAAAGCGCTGACGAAATCGACGGCGACTTTCCGGTGATCGTGCTAGGAGCTCTCGACGACGTTTCGACCCGCCGGCAAACCCTCTACCTCCCTCTCACTCTCTAGTGTTGTCCAAACTTGTAAGTCCCCCTTTTCTACCTTTGTTTTCTTCCATTAAAATACGACTTTTCAAACCCGACGGAAATCGGAACAAACAGATTTCCGATTCGGTTTTCCATCAAAACTCACTTATCACCAATCCCATAATGCTTAAACATATTCATGTTGACTACTAATCACATAACAACTAATTTGGTAAAGTTTCTCACATGAAATGATAACTTTTGCAATATATCGTATTCTTTCACTTAAATACCACCATGTTTAGTTTATCACATTTAACCTTTTAACATTGGTATACCTTAAAGTAGATCACGAGGTAATGACCTACCTCCACACACACGCAAATACAACCCTAAATGATATCATCAAAACTTAGAATACGATAATACAGGATTTTACATTTAAATACCCTTTTCATATAAAACCTTTTCTAAAAGTTTTAGGTTTGTTACACTTTCAAAATAAATATCTTTTAGGAAAATAAGATATGTCGTGGACATCGATCGTTTATCTAAACCTGACTTTGTGGTGTCTAGGCTAGGCAAGTGAGAAAATGTAACTTTAAAAGGCCCGTCTCATGATTCGTGAGCGGATCTCTCCTTTTCTCATTTGTACTTACCTGGCCACAATTGGCGGTGAAGAGGCGATTTGAGGCTTCTAACGACTTGTCGTTTAGATCATTTAGAAATAATTTAGTTGAAATATAAAACCCTAGAATCTAAAATACGGAAAATCAACTTTTGCAAATAAATACCTTTTACTTTAATAAAACTGTATTCTAAGGATTAGTATTTATAAAATGTTTGCAAAGCGCCACTACAACCCACCTTTGGGGAACCCGTTAGGGATTGTACGGTTTATCGTGCACCCTCGGCTTAGTAGTGCGAGATTCAGACCTCCGCAAAGAGCATTCGGTCTCGAAAGGTTTAAAATACGATATCTTAAGGAAATGATATTTTTATATAAAATATTTATTGAAATTATTTTTGTATGTATATTATCATTAAAAGATCTATTTTGTTATAATATAAATATCCCACATTTTCTAAAAATCACAAGACTAGATTTTTACATTAAAATACCATGAATTTCAAATAAAACAATATTACAGATAAATATCTTTATTTATGTAATTAGGATATTTTCACTAGAAATAACACTAAATGAAATCACACTCATTATAACTATAAAGACGAATAATAAATACTTGAGGTGTATCTTGAAAACTATACAAAAATATTTTTACATAAACCCCCCTCAAGTTTTATAAATTACAATAATGACCCTAACAAATATAGAACTTCGACTTACATTCTTTTGGTCTGACTCGGGTTTGAGTCTGATTATTTCTGACTTGAATATGATTCAAGTCAATCTATATTATTTAATATTCCAATTCAAAATGAACACATGAATCCCTGAATCAAGTTATCAATCTATACAACTTGACTGAATCAAACCATGGATATACATCCATTATTCCGTTATTCCATTTACCTGATTATGCAGTTACAATACGTTTACTGATATCATGGTTTTCGCCAGTCATCCAACTTACACAATGCAATACAACAATACTATCAAAACACTACGGGGTTTAAGGGGTAGATTGGTACGGAAGATGTTAAAAGTGACACGAGACGGTCAGACTTATGATACCTAACATGAATCCAATTGCCGTTGTTCCGGGCCTTCTAACGGAGCCTTGTACTCTATTTTCCGTTTGCCCTGGTCTCTAGCATATAGAGACCCCTCTCGTATACACCGGCATTCTTCTGTACCAAGCTACAAACAACAGCGTTAATACAACATTACAACAAATAGTATACAACTTTAGAAGACACATCTTATTCTGTCTTTTCTAATTCTTCCTTATCTTTTGGGACTTACCGAGCGACCTGTTCGCTGACGACATTCTATTTCTTTCTTCTTTGAATGTCGTCGGGTGCTTTGGACCCAGCAGAGATCGAGCCAACCGGTGAAGACTTGGATCAGTTTCACGAAGACCCCGAGCTCTAGACATTGAACCTTGTTCTATTCAGTATTTTCATTTCCTGTTATGCCATTGTTTAGGCATAGCTTTTCATTCCAGTTGTATTTAGTTTTCATGCATTGTACAAAAGAATGTTATTAATAAAGTTGCTATTTTTCTATATCTTTTGTCTCTTGTGACTTACTTTTATATTGCTTAGATACGCTTAGCGTATGTATTTCTAAGTATATACGTAGCGGACATCGTCGCGTCCCCTTCGCCGTACACTGGGAAGCGCGGCGTGACAATTTTCCTGCAATCAAACAGAAACCTTTCATTTCACCATTTAATATCATTTTAATGATTTTTAATCCGTATTTTTTTATTCCCAAACCCTAATTCTCCACTATAAATACCACTCCATGCCTTAGCCCTTCACCATTCTGAAAATTCAAGCAAAAGCTCTCTCAAAATTTCCTAGGTGCAAGTGGAGTAAAGTGGAATTAGCAAGCAAGCTTCTTCCGTCGAAAATCGAAGCCGATTCCGGAGCTCCCGCGAAGCCACGAAGCTTCCCTCTTCTTCCTAACTCTTTCTTTGACATATTCAAACCGTAAGTCCCTCCCAAACTCTCTTTTTCTTCATTGAATTTTATCTTAAAACTTATATCGGTAAGTGGAGTTATTACCGATATCATTTTTCTAAACCCTAGAAACTCTCTTTTCCTTTATATATTGTTCAACCAAATTTTTACATATTACTTGTAACCTTAAATATCAATGTTTAGAATAAGTTTACTCAAGAATCTCATGTGAAACATCCATAATTAAACTTTTTCATTAAAATACCTTGAACTTTGTTATCACTTCTTTTAATTTTGTTAAAAATATACCTGTAGGAAAAACTTCACGGGGTAACGACCTACCCCACACTTACATTTTTTTTTCATAGTACGATGCCTCTTTGTATGTATTTTGTCCCGAAGAATGATCTTACAATAAAATACCACATATTTTAAAATCGGGTTTCTTTTAAAACGGTATTTCATATTCCTTTGCAATTATGTATCTACAACTCTCTTTAGGGGACCCGCTAATAGATGGTGTGTATTATCGCACATTCTCGGGATAGTAGAGCAAGATGTAGACCTCCTCACGGAGCATTCGATCTCGAAAGGATATAAATACAGTTTTTAAGAAAAACGAATTTTCTAAATAAAACTAAAATTTTTAAATTAAAATTATATCAGATTATAAATCCGTATTTTAATTATATTATGAAAACTATATTTTTTTATAAAAATGAAAGATTAAAGAATGTCAATAAAATACCATCACGTTACTAAAAAGGACAAGTTTTTCAATAAAATACCATAAACTTTCAATGCTAAGTGTTTATCATTAAAATACCCCAATAATCAAAGCACATGCTCATGAAAACCCTAAGTAATACAAATCACCCTCGAGGTTTTACTTTTTAACTATACTAAACTATTTTTTCATAAAACCCCCTCGAGATATACAAAAAAATATTTAAGGATTTTAGTAAATATAGGTTTAAGCGGGATCAATTCTCTTGAGCCTCAGGGAGCCGGAGAAAGATAGTGCTTACCTATTCAGATTAGAAAACTTAACAGGAATTATTAATGGCAATTGTCTTGGAAAAAGACACAAATCCCGCCGTCCATGTGAAACAGTTGCTGATGACTCCCGAACCTAAGAATTCAAGAGTTAAACCCGTTTACAAGCATCTGACTCAATCTCAGTCTAATCTCAAACCTGAATCCAAAATCAAACACGAATACTTGAACACTCAAAATCAACATCAAATTCAAACTTGTATACTTGACTTGACCTGACCGAACCATGGTTATAATTTGACATGAAGTTAACATGAATACCAGAACATAATGGTTGCTATTGAAACTGACTTGACTCGAACCATGAATACAACTGGTCATGAATACATGAACACTTGACACGAATACTTGATATTGACATGAACTCAATCTTGCTACTTGATGTATTCATGGATTCGAGCAAGGCTAGTAATTTTAACTGTAACGTAGAATACATGGGGTGTTGGGGTAGTTCATGTGTGAATCCAACGAAATCTCAGGAGTCCCCTAGATCATGAATTCAGGTTTACTAACACAAGAAAGATATCATGAAGGCCCGTGTTTCCTTACTCCTGGATTATAGCCTGTTGAGTTTGGAATACTTCGATACTAGGTTGAAGTCCCGTTACTAACACTTGATTCAGACCCGTGGTTCCTTACCCCTGGATTACAGGTTGTTGGGTTCGAGAACACTCTTGAGATTGGTTGACATTCACCCTTGAACTTACATTACATTTAGTTTACCCATGTACAGACCTTTTAGGACACTTACATTCACCCCATGTCCACTACACCTACACTACACGGCCATGCTATACTATGCTCATGTTATTTTTCCATGATATATATTAGAACTGCATGTTAAATAGAATTGCCATGCTTATATTAAATGACATGTTTAAACACCATATCTCCTAGTCCATTGCTTCATGATATACATTTTCTTTGTCATTATACTTTTATACTTCACACCCATTTTTTGGGGACTAACCGAGCGAAATTTCGCTGACGGGCATTCCATACATCTTTGTTTCTTGGAATGTTCGTCAGATACTATGGAGACCGAGGAGGTGGACACCACCGAGGAGGAGCACGATCAGATCACGACTCGGGACTGGACTAACTATCTTTTTCAGTTTATGTATGCCACCTGTTTAGGCATTTCTCTTCTTTTATTTTCTTTCAATGAACTTATGTATTGTAAATGAATCAAGTTGAATGTAAATAAAGTTGTTGAAGTTTAAATCTCATGTTAATTTCTTGTCATTTTATATTGCTCAAATACGCTTAGCATATTTATTCCGGGAAATGACCTTCTCGAAATAAATACGTCGCGGGCTTGCCACGTCACCGTTTCCGTCTTTTAGGAAGCGGGGCGGGGCTGGCCGAGCCTGTAAAGACTGATCAGTATAAGTATCGAACCGTTGAGTTACAAGTCAGGTTTCATTATTGATTTCCCCTTACCCCCAAGGGTTTGTGTTTAACTCAGGTATTAATGATATAAATTTAATGCCAACACAGGATCAAGCAGGTACAGGTTTTGTCTATGCAGACAACAAGTCATGTCCGTCAAGACAACAGTGTCAGGATTGTTGGCATTAGCAATAAGATTCAAGTAACAAGTCTGGTAATGTGTCGTGAACATGTCATGTACTGTATATTAACCAAAATAGTCACCAATGTAAAACTGTAATCGATATTGAAACACAACAAATGCCAAGATGCATATGTATCTATGTGTAATAGCCATTACACGTCTATTACCCTATATGATGCAGTCTAGATAGCGTATTGAACTAATATAGTAGTATAATGATATCATGATGTTCCGGCATGCAACAAGATATGCTATTGTCAGTACGGATACAGACGGATACCGTAAGACTGTAAATCTGTAATATTTGCTGAATAATAAAACACATGCCTTATTCTTATTCATATAATTATCGATATAATAACATAGCATGTTGCAAGTTTAAAACTTGCCTGATCAGATCTCACGTCGAGATGCGGATGTCACGTCCGACGTCGAAATAACGCCTCGATGCAAACTTATGCACGCAGGACTGGCTGATCAGCTGCATGACGTGGTGATAGGGCTAGATGACGACGGTGGCTGGGTCGTCTGGATCGTCGGCGACGTGTGCAACTCCGGCGAGACGGCCGGAATCAAGAATAGAAAAGAAAGAAAGAAAAGAAATGAAGAAGAAGAGTGGGGTGGCTGCTGCTGTTGGGTTCTGGGGTGTGTGTGAGGACAGAGGAGAAGGCAGGCGATGAGGTGATGGCGATGATGGCCAACGGTGATGTTGGATGTATATTCCCTAGAGACCGGTATTGTATATGCATACATATGGATACTAGAGATATGTATGTACAGAACAATCTTGCTCAGTTTTATAGTATATTATTTGACTTGTCTTTATCGGGATATGTGTATTCATTTGTATTGTTGTTATATCTATCTTGCACATATTGATAAAGACTCGATACGGTGGTATACTATAGTGGTTTGTCTTTATCTTAACATGGCATATGTCATACTCGTTATTACATATTGCGGTTACATGTTGATAAAGCCCCTAGGATCTTTCTTGACTACCCGCGTTATGATGGCGATCATACTTATGGGAGCAGGGTAGTCCATAAGCACATCCTTAAATGGTCCCCAGTCGCGTGAGTATCGAGACTGGGCACTGATACTCCAAAGTAGACTGGTGTGTACGTTTTACCCCCGTCGGGGGATGGTTGGTCCCGCAGCCATTGGTCTGATGCACCTAAGATCGTATACAGGTGCTCACTGGGTGTGAGTACACCGGACGGACTCGTCGAGAACTTCCATGTGGTACTATACCTATCGTCAGATGGAAGCTCTCAGGTGACATGTGTACAGGTTAGTCTTTGGACCCGAGATCGGCATTTATCTCATGTGAGTTCCTAATGAACTTTGATCATTACCCTACCACGGCTCTACCGAGTCGTGCAAACAGGTTATGGGTTCAGTCCCGAGCCACACGGAGGCAGTGAGCGATTGTCGGGGATTCGTCTCTCCCGGTATAGGGAGTCGATATCGCACTGTGATTCGATTGGTCAGGACCATAAGATCTTGGCCAAAGCACTTGGGATTTACTGATAGGTTGATCAGTAGTTTCCCGGATTGGTCCTGAGCCACATCGGCACGACTTATCAGGTTGTTAGGGTCTGACGTTCACCATCCCCTAGACCCGGTATGCGATATTCTTTGACGAAGAGACCGGACTGTACGGATATTGTCACGGATAGGCTCAGTAGGAGATCCGTATGAGTTTGCTCATCGGCCTTCTTTTCGACAGGTACCTGGGTAGCCGTTACGTACAGCTAGTGCCGCTGACGTGCTTGTGGTTAAACCCACTGCCAGAGTACTGTCGAGTCTTTAGAGTCCCACACAGAGGGTTTCCCTGATTCAGGCGAAATGATGTAGTAGCCGTATTAGATACGTGCAGGGTTCGATCGATTGATATACTTGTTACTCGGATTTTCGATCGGACAGTTTGTAATACTAGCCGGCTTGGGTTTGAGCCGGATTATTAAATCAGGTATTGATTTAATAATTTACGTATATGTATTTCGATATATATATTCTAGTATTACGTTCTTCGTGTTATTCTATCTCTTTCGGGCGTTCGGATTTTTATCTGATTGCCGGTATATTTGTACAGTAGACTGAAATCCGTATTTATTACAGATTTCCTTCTAAAAGGTGGCCACCTCATTATGGATTTTCCATTTATTTGATAAATGGAAATGAGGAGTAAAGTGAGAGGTGAGGGAGGTATGGAGTTGACCATGCTTCAATAGTTTACAAATGAATTTATAATTCATTTTGGGGTTACTATTAAAACATGGTTGCTATTGTTTAATGAAAGAAATGAACATACAAAACTCTTGTGTGTGAATTTCTCTCTCATACTTGATCATTATTTTCTTGAGCTCCATTTTCTCCCCAAGTTCCTCCCTCCTCACTTGCTTCCTCCACCTTCATCTTCTTCATCTTCACTACGTTCTCATGTGTTGAGAATCAAGTGAAGAGGCAAGAAAGAGATAGCTTTACACTTAGAAACCCAAACTACATCCTATACTACTTGGTTTAGCAAACCAAGTTTTCTAGTTGTTCCTTTTGTTACATAGTTAGGAGATAGAGCCATGAATCATACTCTCCGGGTAGATCATCAAGGACCAAGGAAGACCAGAGAACAAGCTCGATCCCGGTGAGCCGACGGAGCAAGGAAAGAAGATCAAGCAAGTTCAAAGTGGTTAGTAGGAGCTAAGGATGAAGAACGAAGACCGAAGGACTTGGTTCGTTTGGTAAGAATTCCTCATCATAGTAGATAGCTCTCCTAGTGTAGCTAGTTAGTTTTATGGAAAGATCCGGGTTTTAGAGTTAAACTAGTGCTAAGTTTTTGTTCGTTAGAAAATTTTTGTTCCGCATTTGGCCACGGAAGTTGGCCGGGGCACTAGGGTAACCCTTCATGGTATCAGAACCACCCATAAAACTTACACTAGATAGTTCTAACGTGTTTAAAATAACGATCGACCGGATTTTTCAAAAACTGCATTTCCATTCATGGGTTTTCTGTAAATTTTAAAAGTGCTCGAAAAATCAATTTTATGCTCTCAGAAAATACAGGCTTTTTTAAGACGACAGAAGAAAATTGGTCACGTGCACCCTCTAAACCACCGCGGTACCGCCTCGAAAATCCACTATTGGCGGCGCTTCCGCGGCCGTTTTGGGGCCCACGTGAACAAAATTTCTTCTGGGCCTCTTATTTTTGGAATTGTGGTTTTTGGGATAATTTATGTTTTGGGCCCAATTTTGTTACAGTGTTGGTTTAATACTTGGGGCCCAATTGGAAAGTTTAGTCGATCGTAATTTTAAAATACGTATTTTGTTATCAGTACTTAGTTTAGATTCTGTGACCGTGAATGTCATTTGATCGGTAAATCCGTCTATCTGCTATATGTTCTTTTAGACGGATTTGCGAACGTGACATTTGCGTTGATGTTTCTGTGATGTGCTGATGTTGTGGTTGGATTGTTGTGGTTGGATTGTCGTGGTGGATAGCATGTGGGGCAATGTTAGAATACAGTTTATATTTCATTTGTACATTTATTATTGCGGGGCGAGCGTCTGACATGTGGACTGCCGTCTTTGCCTGGTTGTATATTATTTTGGGGCACGACCGGGTTGAGGTCGATGTCACCGCTTGTATATTTTTTTTTTCATTTTCTGTATTAGGATTACCCCGTGGTGGGGTGCACGAATAGCCGGATTCTAGAAGGCAACAAGCCCGCATCTCAAGGCGCTGAGACGGAGGGGGCTTCATTCTAGAACTGGCGGGCTATTCGCCGCACTCGTACGGGTACAGGTTTTTATTACACAGGCTATCCATACGACCGGGAACGTCGGATTTTATTTGCGGCTCAAATGAAACCCGGAGCTCCAAGATTATCCACCATTCTGTATTGTTATCTGTGATGTTGTTTATTATCATGCCTGGGACGAATGTTATATATACTTATATATATACTAGTAGATGTTGTATATGTTTTACACCCCCGCTAGTTCAGCCCCAGCTCTATCGTTAGTTAAGTAACCTAACGGGAGATGACGGGGCCCCGTGGCGAATGCGGATGGTATATACGTACATTTTATTTTCGTTCTTTTCTGGTGTGATAGGTTACAAATTGATGGGACCGCATTAATTTTGATTAATGCAAGATAATAAACCTAAAAGATGTTGTTGGAACCAAGCTTTAAAAACTGACATTACAGACGTTCTCTTTTGCTTTGCACAGTGGTATTCAGTTTGGAATATCCAGCACCTCATTCGACGAGGCAAGGGCCGAGATCCCTTCACCGGGAGTGACCCCTTGAGTAAAATTTTGCGTCAGGGTAATAACTTCACTATAGTCGATTATTTTTGCTTTGCATCGTGGTATTCATTTTGGAATATCCTGCACCTCATTCGACAAGGAAAGAGCCGAGATCCCTTCACAGGGAGTGACCTCTTTAGAAAAAGTTTTCGCCACTATATATTTACAAAACTACTCAGGTTCCCTCAACGATATCAAGTTCATTACGTTAACGGGTTTTTCGCCAAAAACCCAGCCGTAGCCCTCCCTCATTTCAAATGAGTTGTACCTAGTATTCGTGCTGCGTTTGTTGGCCTTTGTCAAGGCGTAGTGTACGGTAGCTACATATTGCTTGTTTGTTGCATAGTAAGATGCGATTATCTAGGACAGTCGTACAACCTTGTTGGCCTTTATCAAGAGTATGTACGGGTGGGTCGAGATTAATCCAGGATAATGATGGGTTGAACTTGAGTAGTGGATTATGATTTGTTGGCCTTTGTCAAGGTCATAAACTGCTAGGGGAAAAAACCACATCGGGAGTTTCAAACATACAGGAAACTTGCAGATTTAGCATACCTTCTGGAGTGTGGTGACTAGAGTGGATTCCATCTAGTGTATCACACAATGATAGTTGGATCCCGATCCCACTGATGAGTAGGATTACTCTTGGGAGATTTTTTCACTTAACAATCAATGCTATAAACCAAGTAGGTGTCTAGAATGGTGTTAGCGGGGCTACGCCTCCAGAGAAAAGAGATTATGTAATTAAGGAACTTCGCAAAAGCGTTGGAAAACCTCCCTCGAAGTACCAACACCAGCCTGGCTGGAAGGTTAAGCAAGTATTGTGACGTGCGATTAATCCTGACTAGTTCTTCTTTTAGGGTTTGAAGAAGAATGTGAGGAAACAGTGGGAGCCATCCTGATTAGATAAATTAATAAACCAATCTAATTTTGCAAGAGCACACGCTGAGTGTTTTCCCTCTCTCTCTCCAGGAAGCAACCATTTCACGCCCTAATCAAGATAATAAAATGTATCGCTTGACCGATCCGAATTCTTATTCGGGGCTTGGGAACGTCGGTTCGGCTCTAACTTACGACAACTGTCATAAGTATGAGCAAGGGAAAGAGGAAGGTTTTAATTCCTTGATAACCCCATCGAAGAAGAAACATATTGTTGCATCTTCTTCAGGTGTTCTTGTTATTGAGAACTGTTTTTCGGTCAGTCCTACCTCCTGGGTACTCGATACCGAATCAGGATCTCATATCTGTAATTTATTGCAGGGACTAAGAAAAAGTAGGATAGTTGGACCTGGTGATATGTCCCTCAGAGTAGGGAACAAAGCATAAGTTAATGATGCAGCCGTCGGTGAATATCACCTAGTACTTCCAAATGGCAATGCTATGATTTTGAACAATTGCTACTATGTGCCTTCCATGCTTTGCAACATCATATCAGTTTCTTTACTTGATAAAGACAGATATAACTTTGTTCTTGATAGAAATATCATGAACATTTACCTTGATAAGGTACTGGTTGTAGAAGGTACACTGTATAATAGTATCTATGTTCTAAATCAAAACGCAGTCCTCAATGTACAAAACGCACGCAAGAGAAAGAGTTCAGATACGAACGAATCTTACTTGTGGCATTTTAGACTTGGTCATATCGAAGAGAAAAGACTAAATAAGTTGCATAAAAATGGACTCTTGAATACGTTCAAATTTTCATCTTATGAAACTTGTCAGTCTTGTCTCAAAGGGAAAATGACCAAATCTCCGTTCACCGGGCATGGAGAAAGAGCAGCAGAGCTCTTGGGACTCATACACAGTGATGTATGTGGTCCGATGTCTATACATGCAAGGGGTGGATTCTCGTACTTCATCATATTCACTGTCGATCTCTCTAGATTCGGATATGTGTATCTTATGAAATACAAATCTGAAGCTTTTGAGAAATTCAAAGAATTCAGAAACGAAATAGAGAACCAGACTAGCAAAAGTATCAAGATCCTCCGATCTGATAGAGGAGGAGAGTACTTAAGCACGGAATTCCTAGAATACTTAAAAGAGAATGGAATTCTCTCTCAGCTTACTCCTCCATATACACCACAACACAATGGTGTGTCGGAGAGGAGGAATCGTACCCTATTGGACATGGTTCGCTCCATGATGAGTGATGCTGAGTTGCCTCTTTCATTCTGGGGACATGCGCTTCAAACATCGGGATATCTTTTGAATCAGGTTCCTTCCAAATCTGCGCCTAAAACTCCGTATGAAGTATGGAAAGGAAAGATGCCGTGTCTTAAGGGTATTAAGATATGGGGATGTCCGGCCTATGTGAAAACACAGAAACCGGACAAGCTAGAGGCACGGTCAGTCTTATGTAAGTTTGTTGGATATCCAAAGCATTCGCATGGATACCTATTCTACTACACTGAGGAACAGAAGGTGTTTGTTGCTCGCCACGCTGTCTTCTTAGAAAAGGAATTTCTTGCAAAAGAAATTAGTGGGAGCACGGTAGAACTGGAAGAAATTCCAGAAGAACAAACTATAACTGAAGGTTTGGAGGAACCAGAAGATTCAATAACCCCGAACGAACCTCAGCCACTCCGCAGATCTAGTAGGATTTATCATCCGCCCGAGAGATACTACGGTTTTCTCATAGATGGGGATCGAGAGGATTGCATCTTGGAAGAAGATGATCCTACTAGTTTTAGGCAGGCCGTTATCAGTAGGGACTCTGACAAATGGCTGGATGCTATGCAATCTGAAATGGAGTCCATGTACACCAATAAAGTGTGGACCCTGGAAGTTGCTCCACCCGGGGTAAACCCCGTTGGATGCAAATGGATCTACAAGAAGAAACTTGGTGTAGATGGAAAGGTGGAAACCTATAAGGCTAGACTCGTTGCAAAAGGTTTTCGTCAAAGACCAGGAGTGGACTATGACGAAACCTTTTCTCCAGTGGCTATGCTCAAATCCATTAGGATTCTGCTTGCCATCGCTGCCTTCCATGACTATGAGATCTGGCAGATGGACGTAAAAACGGCTTTTCTAAACGGAAGTTTAGAAGAGTGCGTTTATATGGATCAGCCAGAAGGTTTTGTAGACAGTGGGAGCAGCGGGAAGGTGTGCAAGTTACTCAAATCCATTTATGGATTGAAGCAAGTATCGCGGAGCTGGAACATCTGTTTTGATGAGACAGTCAAGGACTTTGACTTCATCAAAAACGAAGATGAGCCTTGTATTTATAAGAAGATTGTAGGACGAACTGTCGTGTTCCTAGTCTTATACGTGGAAGACATTCTTTTGATAGGAAATGACATTCCTATGCTACAATCGGTCAAGCTATTCTTATCACAAAGGTTCTCCATGAAAGACCTAGGTGATGCCTCGTATATTCTGGGGATCAAGATCAACAGAGATAGATCCAAGAAATTACTGGGACTTTCACAGTCCAGGTACATAGAGACCGTACTAAAGAGATTTAGTATGGAAGATTCCAAGCGCGGTAACATACCCGCATTGCACGGAATCACCCTCTCCAAGAAGATATCTCCCAAGACTGATGAGGAGAGGGTTCGCATGAGCACTATACCCTACTCTTCGGCGGTAGGATCTATAATGTATGCGATGCTATGTACAAGACCAGATGTAGCTTACGCGCTAAGTTTGGTGAGCCGGTATCAGTCAGACCTAGGTGAGGACCACTGGATAGCAGTAAAGAACATTCTCAAGTACCTGAGAAGGACTAAGGAGATGTTCCTGATTTACGGTAATGGAGACCTCAGGGTCGAGTCCTTTACCGACTCAAGCTTCCAGAGTGACAAGGATGACAACAAGTCTATCTCGGGTTTTGTGTTTACCCTCAACGGAGGGGCGGTATGTTGGCAGAGTTCCAAACAGGATACCGTCGCAGACTCGACGATGGAGGCTGAATACATTACTGCAAGCGATGCCGCAAAAGAGGCGGTCTGGATAAAGAAGTTCATAGCTGAACTTCAGGTGGTTCCGTCCATTGTTGATCCGATACCAGTGTATTGTGATAAAAATGGGGCTATAGTTTTAGCGAAGGAACCACGGTCCCATCAAAAATCCAGGCACATCTTAAGGCGGTATCACCTGATCAAGGAGATCGTAGATCGCCAGGAGATCGAGGTCCGGAGAGTGGATACGAAAGACAACACGGCGGATCCATTTACAAAG
The DNA here is from genome assembly GCA_030015575.1 of Agapanthus africanus. Classification (NCBI taxonomy): domain Eukaryota; kingdom Viridiplantae; phylum Streptophyta; class Magnoliopsida; order Asparagales; family Amaryllidaceae; genus Agapanthus; species Agapanthus africanus. The sequence continues at coordinate 672,467,134 of JASDDO010000022.1, read as the reverse complement.
GCCCTCCCTCAAGCACAGTTTGGGCGACTTTTTGGGATGTTGGGTATGCAGTACGGCAGCAGCTGGCCTTAGAGCAGACGTTGGGTATTCGGTACGCCAATCACTGGCCTTTAGTGCAAGTGGGAGATTGTTGGATGTATATGCCCTAGAGGCCGGTATTGTATATGTATATATATGGATACTTGGGATATGTATGTACAGAACAATCTTGCTCATTTTTATAGTATATTATTTGACTTGTCTTTATCGGGATATGTGTATTCATTTGTATTGTTGTTATATCTAGCTTGCACATATTGATAAAGACTCGATACGGTGGTATACTATAGTGGTTTGTCTTTATCTTAACATGGCATATGTCATACTCGTTATTACATATTGCGGTTACATGTTGATAAAGCCCCTAGGATCTTGCTTGACTACCCGCGTTGTGATGGCGATCATACTTGTGGGAGCAGGGTAGTCCATAAGCACATCCTTAAATGGTCCCCAGTCGCGTGAGTATAGAGACTGGGCACTGATACTCCAGAGTAGACTGGTGTGTACGTTTTTACCCCCGTCGGGGGGATGGTTGGTCCCGCAGCCATTGGTCTGATGCACCTAAGATCGTATACAGGTGCTCACTGGGTGTGAGTACACTGGACGGACTGGCCGAGAACTTCTATGTGGTACTATACCTATCGTCAGATGGAAGCTCTCAGGTGACATGTGTACAGATTAGTCTTTGGACCCAAGATCGGCATTTGTCTCGTGTGAGTTCCCACTGAACTTTGATCACTACCCTACCAAGGCTCTACTGAGTCGTGCAAACAGGTTTTGGTTGGGTTCAGTCCCGAGCCACACGGAGGCAGTGAGCGATTGTCGGGGATTCGTCTCTCCCGGTATAGGGAGTCGATATCGCACTGTGATTCGATTGGTCAGGACCATAAGACCTTGGCCAAAGCACTTGGGATTTACTGATAGGTTGATCAGTAGTTTCCCGGATTGGTCCTGAGCCACATCGGCACGACTTATCAGGTTGTTAGGGTCTCACGTTCACCATCCCCTAGACCCGGTATGCGATACTCTTTGACGAAGAGACCGGATTGTACGGATATTGTCACAGATAGGCTCAGTAGGAGATCCGGATGAGTTTGCTCATCAGCCTTCTTTTCGACAGGTACCTGGGTAGCCGTTACGTACAGCTAGTGCCGCTGACGTGCTTGTAGTTAAACCCACTGCCAGAGTACTGTCGAGTCTTTAGAGTCCCACATAGAGGGTTTCCCTGATTCAAGCGAAATGATGTAGTAGCCGTATTGGATACGTGCAGGGTTCGATCGATTGATATACTTGTTACTCGGATTTTCGATCGGACAGTTTGTAATACTAGCCGGCTCGGGTTTGAGCCGGATTATTAAATCAGGTATTGATTTAATAATTTACGTATATGTATTTCGATATATATATTCTAGTATTACGTTCTTCGTGTTATTCTATCTCTTTCGGGTGTTCGGATTTTTATCTGATTGCCGGTATATTTGTACAGTAGACTGAAATCCGTATTTATTACAGATTTCCTTCTAAAAGGTGGCCACCTCATTATGGATTTTCCATTTATTTGATAAATGGAAATGAGGTGTAAAGTGAGAGGTGAGGGAGGTATGGAGTTGACCATGCTTCAATAATTTACATATAATTCATTTTGGGTTTACTATTGAAGTATGGTTGCTATTGTTTAATGAAAGAAATGAACATACAAAACTCTTGTGTGTGAATTTCTCTCTCATACTTGATCATTATTTTCTTGAGCTCCATTTTCTCCCCAAGTTCCTCCCTCCTCACTTGCTTCCTCCACCTTCATCTTCTTCCTCTTCACTACCTTCTCATGTGTTGAGAATCAAGTGAAGAGGCAAGAAAGAGATAGCTTTACACTTAGAAACCCAAACTACATCCTATACTACTTGGTTTAGAAAACCAAGTTTTCTAGTTGCTCCTTTTGTTACATAGTTAGGAGCTAGAGCCATGGATCATACTCCCCGGGTGGATCTTCAAGGACCAAGGAAGACCGGAGAACAAGATCAATTCCGGAGAACCGACGGAGCAAGTAAAGAAGATCAAGCAATTTCAAAGTGGTTAGTAGGAGCTAAGGATGAAGAACGAAGACCGAAGGACTTGGTTCGTTTGGTAAGAATTCCTCATCAAAGTAGATAGCTCTCCTAGTGTAGCTAGTTAGTTTTAAGGAAAGATCCGGGTTTTAGAGTTAAACTAGTGCCAAGTTTTTGTTCGTTAGAAAATTTTTGTTCCGCATTTGGCCACGAAAGTTGGCCGGGACACTAGGGTAACCCTTCAGGTGCGGTGGTGGGGTATGGCGGTGAACCTTGAAGGTGATCAAGGAAGGGCGTGTAGGGGGTCGTTGGTGGTGGTGTTATGGGGTGTTGTTGGAAGGCGAGGAGGTGATGAGGAGAAGATGGAGGTGGCAGTGATAGGCGAGGTGAGAGGCGGCGAGGGTTGCCGGTGGGGGTGTTAGGTTTCTTGGGTCGAGGAAGTTGGTGTAGGCGATGCTCGGGATGTTGGGAAGAAGAAGAGGTGGTGGTGACTATGACGAGGGCAGTGATGGTGAGGGGCCGGCGATGGATCGGCGACGACGAGGGCGTGGGTAGGGTTCTGGGTTCTTTCTCACGACGTGAGGAAGAAATAAAGAAGGAGGAGAGAGAGGAGAGGTGAGGGTTTTTAATATATATTATATTATACATTATGTTATATATATAACTGTAGAGAGAGAGAGAGACGAGAGAGAAAGAGAGGGGCATTATTTAAATTAATATATTATTTATATATGTTTAACACTTTATAACATTAGTTATATAAAATATTATAATATATATATTATAGGATTTTACAGCTAATACCTGTCACGCCCCGCTTCCCGGTATACGGCGAAGGGGACGGGACGAGGCCGCTACGTATTTACTGTGAAGTAAATACGTTAAGCGTATCTAAGCAATATAAAAGTAAAGCACAAGAGACAAGATATAATTAAAAACAGCAACTTTATTTATTCACATTCTTTCTGTACAATGCATGGAAAGTAAATACAACTGATAAAAAAAACAATGGCATAACAAAAATGAAAAAAGTACTGAATGGAAAGTGTACAATGAACTAGAGCTCGGGGTTTTCACTGAACTGGTCCAAGTCTTCAGTAGAGGGCTCGATCTCAGGAATGTCCAGATCACCTGATGACATTCAAAGAAGAAAGAAAGAGAATGTCGTCAGCGAACAAATCGCTCGGTAAGTCCCAAAGATAAGGGAGAAGTAGGCTAGACAGAATAAGAAGGTAACTTTTAATGTTGTATTATATTATTATAGTGTTGTGTTAACGCTGTTGTTTGTAACTTGGAACAGAAGATGCCAGTGTATACGAGAGGAGTCCCACTTACACCGGAGACTTTGGTAACCCGTAGTACAAGGCTCCGTCGATAATACCACGGAACAACGATATGGATGTCATTACATCTTAAGTGACCACCTCATGCCACCTTTAACATATTCCGTACCAGTCTACCCCTTAAACCCCGTGTTATCTTAATTGTATTGTTGTATTGTATTGTAAACTGTATAGATTGTATGTTTGGATGACTGACTGAAACCATGATATCAGTAAACGGATGTAACTGGAGAATCATGTATGTAACTGTAGAATCATGGATGTAACTGTATAATCATGTAAATAGAATGTATATCCATGGTTCGGTTCAGTAAAGTTGATAGATTGAATAATGGATTCATGAATTCATGTTGAATTGTAATATTGTAAATTGTAGATTGTAGATTGTAAATTGTAGATTGTAAATTATAGATTGTAGATTGTAGATTGTACTTGAATCATATTCAAGTCAGATTATAATGAGACTCAAACTGAGTCAGACAATTAGAAAAGTAAATTGAAGTCCTGATTTGTAACATTTCAGAAAATATAAAATATTATTTTTGGGAATTTAATATTAAAATAATATTTTTCCCGAAAACTGCCCGATTTGCGAAATTGGGGGTTTCGAAAAAGGGTATAAATATATACCAATAATTATGAAATAAATGGAAATTAAAATGATTTATTCATTTAATTAAATAATTAAAGGATTTGGCATTTTTAAAATTTATTTTATGCAGTTTTGATAAAAACCCGATTAGTGCACTGCTAATCGCGATTAAGCCGAATCCGCGTTTTTACAGTTTCCATGGTTAGTGCACCATGACATGTTTCATTTTGTTACATGTTTCATTTCATTTAGGCTATATATTATGGTTTATTGGTGGAGAGAAAAGAAAAGAGAAATGATTGGGGAGAAAGTCAAAAGGGGGATATAATGATGACTTGGAGAGAGAGAGAAGGTGTGAGTATGTGAGAGAGAGAGAGAAGGGGGCTGCTGCCCAAAATCAAATCCCCCACCATTTCCATCACCCTCTTCATCTTCCTCAACTCCTCCACCCTCCACTTAAACCCTAGATCTATCTCCAACCGTTCCCCAAAATCCTACACTCCCTTCACAAAAATTAATCCCCTCTCCAACCTCTACACACGAGACCAAGAAATTTCAGTTTTCGATGATCTTGGGGGATTCATGGGTGCTATATGAGGTAATCCCTTCACCAATTGGGTGGTTTTTCATTTACTTTAGTTGTCATATGTGTTTAGATGTGATATTGTGAAGGTTAGTGGACATTGGGGAAACCCTAGAAAAGGGTTGAGTGTTTGTTGGAATTGGTGATGTGTAGTGGCTGTCTACAAGCCTTAGTGTTGTTTTACTGACCTGGAACGGGGGATGAAACCCAAAATACGGATTTGGGAGTTGAGTTCATGTCGATTTGTGATAATAGTGATGGTATTTTAGGATCTGGAGTAACCCGGGGACACTAGAAATGATTTTGGGTTTATTGAGAGTCGTGCAGGCACCTAGGAAGCTACCACTGAGACCCGAGACCCTAACTCAAACCCCAGGCCACAGATTTAATCATTCTGGCCGCAATTTGCGGCCAGAGTAAAATGGAATTGTTCCAGTTTTGTTCTATGGCTCCTTTTGCACTAAATTAGACCCCTCCTATATGCAGTTTTGGCTAATTGTCACCTGGGGAAAATCTGGAAGCATTTTTGGTGTGTTTTAGACTATGTTTTCCGTAATTTAAAATGCACATTCTTGATATTTGGATTTGTATTTGGTTGTTGGGTGTTTGTACATCGACAACAGGGATTATTTGATTGATTTGCACGTTTAGGCCATAGGTTCTAACCTATGAGCACACCGTGCGCCGTATCGGTTTTCTGCCTCGATTTTAATACGTATTGCGATCGTTGATTCCGAAGCGACGGAGCGTGGCGTCATCGACTTCGGCAAGCGAGAAGTAAGGTGAGTAGATCTATATCTACAGGGGAAGTCGGGTGAATGGCGTATAGCACCCCCGCAAACTTTTAATGGAAAACCGATTTATAGAATATGGTTAGGAAACCTAGATTAGGAAACTAGGGTTAGAATGAGATAGCTATGAAACCATATTAGAAACTAGAGGATAGTTAGAATTGTTATATTACTACTATCGTAGGATGACGTTAGCGATATTACCGTTTAGGGTACAGTAGGACTAGATAGTCGATATAGATGCGTCATCCGAACCATACCTTTTTCTAAACCAAAGAATCGTATGTATCTTTTAAATGTATATCTTGAAGGACGTTACGGATTTTCAAATGATATTTTTTCCTTAAAAACACCGTAACCCCTGTTTTCAAAACTACGATTCACTTCTTTAAAAATCTGATTGTATGGTTCGGGTGTTTTTGTTAGATTAGATACTTATACCTAGTAGAGATAGAATGTTTAGGTAAACTCGACATGATATGAGACATAAATGCGATGAAAGAATACAAGACGGATTTGATTATATGATGGTATATGGATGCGAGTCGATCGAGATGATTTATACCCTGCCGGTCCCCTAATATGAGATTATTGCAGATGTGACCTGGGACATAGGTATATAGGGTTATATATATACATAATGTTGTGAATCATGGATGACAGGCCATATGTGATATTAGGCTGTACCCTCTTTTGTCGTATAGGATGATAGGATCCCTATTAGTATAATGCCGCCGCACGATGATATTCCGTGCGTGATGAGTTTGACTTGATGATTGATCCTTACCCTTGACTAGAGGTTTCCGTACGATGGATTATACCGTACGCGATGTTATTGGGCTAGATGCCGATTGATAGATTCACCGACTCGGACATATGATAGTTACGTATACCTTATAGTTGTTAGCTGATGATTTACTTGATACATTCATACTTGCGGATATACACATTTGTATACCCATATTCGTGCACATATACATTGATACATTCATACTTGCGGATATACACATTTGTATATCCATATTCGTGCACATATACATTGATACATTCATACTTGCGGATATACACATTTGTATATCCATATTTGTGCACATATACATTGATACATTCATACTTGCGGATATACACATTCGTATATCCATATTGGTATACATATACCTTGATACATCCATACTTGTGCACATACACATTGTATATTCATATTTGTGCACACATACATGGTACATCTATACTTGCGCATATACATATTGTACCTACATAGATAACTGGTTTTGTTGTAAAATTGGGAACCACATGTTATATTTTAAAAACTGGAATCATTTTAAAAGGGCGGTTTCCCCTTAATATATCATATCACTATTCCATGTTGCATGATACACGGACATGCTCGCATTTCTATTATATGTCGCACACATCATGCTCTATTATTGTACGCATTGAGATATGCTGTTTTTATGAGATTTCTGGATTTGAGAACCGTGGCTATTTCAAAAGGAAACATGGACTGTTTTAAAAACCCGGTTTCTCTTGATATGATATTTCAGAACGTCCACCATGCGTTTTCTCGGTTCTGAGAGTGGCATGTGAAATCCGATTCGAGGAGTGGTAGGCACCGATTGCGGGTACATGATGGACCCGGTATGGTATCCCGGGGCAAGAAAGGGATGCTGTGTATACAGACGGTAAGCCTGGCAGAGGGACTACTACTTACCGGTGATAGTTTTGGGCTCGGCAGATATCCGGAAGATACCGACCGGAGTCGGGAGATGATATGGGCCGATCTGGACTAACGGAGCCCGATATATGAGGATTTACGTGCCGATGATGGGCACTGTTTTCATGATGTTTTCGAGTGTCGATGCTAGGCACTCAAGTTCCATGATTTTGATGTGTCGGGAGGGACACCTTTGATATACATCCTCATACTTTCATGCACACTCTTTTATGATATTTACATGCATGATGTTGTTGAGTCAGTGGTTGACGCGTAGACTGGATCCACATACATACATACATACATTGATTTTACTATTGGAGGTTATACACATACTTATAGACATTAATTCATGGGTGGACGAGATCCACATATCTGCATACCGTGATTATGGTTGGACGATACCCATATACATGCATTGATTATTACTGTTGGATATTATCCACATGCATATAGGTAGTGACTACCTTGTTGGCATATATACAGACCGGTCACCCTAGATATCGTAGTATTACCTTTATGATATAGTTGACCTAGGAGTCGTTGTTTATTCGATTTCTACTTGTAGATATATTTCTATTCACGAGTTGGAAACTCACCCCCGTTGTGCCACAGTTCTTGCAGGTTGACCGCTTGGATCATGTCACGCCCCGCTTCCCAGTGTACTGGCGAAGGGGACGCGACGAGGTCCGCTACGTATGTACTCAGAAGTACATACGCTAAGCGTAACTAAGCAATATAAAATACACAAGAGACAAGAGTATAAAAAGAACAGCAACTTTTATTAATAATAATCTTTGTACAATACATGGGAAGGAAAATACAACTGAAATAAAGATGCCTAAACAGTGGCATAACAGGAAATGAAAATACTGAAAAGAACAAGGTACAATGAAATTATACTGCAGGGTCTTCGGCAAATTGCTCCAAGTCTTCTTGTGTTGGCTCAACTTCTGCCGGGTCCAGGTCACCTGACGACATTCAAAGAAGAAAGAAACAGAATGTCGTCAGCGAACAGATCGCTCGGTAAGTCCCAAAGGTAAGAGGGAGAAATAGACAAGAGTAGGAGAGAGAGAGAGCTTTTAATATTATATTGTATTGTTGTAATGTTATATTAACGATGTTGTTTGTAGCTTGGTACAGAAGAATGCCAGTGTATACGAGAGGGGTCTCTATATGCTAGAGACCAGGGCAAACGGAAATAGAGTACAAGGCTCCGTTATACAACCCGGAACAACGGCAATTGGATTCAGGTTAGGTGTCTTAAATCTGACCGTCTCGTGCCACTTTTAACACCTTCGGTACCAATCTACCCCTTAAACCCCGCGATGTCTTGTTTGTATTGCTATGTTGTAAAATTGTATTGATTGCATGATTGATTGACTGACTGACCGAAACCATGATATCAGGAAACGGTTATAACCGTAGAGTCATGTAAATGGAATACTGGGAAATATGTAAAAGAAATATATCCATGGTTCGGTTCAGTCAGGTTATATAGATTGTTAACTGGATTCTGGGATTCATGTATTCATATTGAGTTGGAATATAAAAGAATATAGATTGACTTGAATCATATTCAAGTCAGAAATAGTCAGACTCTAACCCGAGTCAGACTAAAAGAAGGTAAGTTGAAGTTCGATATTTGTTAGGGGCCTTATTGTAAATTATAAAACTTGAGGGGGTTTTATGTAAAAAGTACTATTGTATAGTTTTCAAAATACACCTCAAGTATTTAATATTCGTCTTTATAGTTATAATGAGTGTGAATTTTATTTGTGTTATTCTAGTGAATATATCCTAATAAAAGTATTATTTGTTTTATTTGAAATTCATGGTATTTTAATGTAACTTTTAATCTTGTAATTTTTTTTAGGAAAATGTGGAAACTTTATATTATAATAAAATAGGTGTCTAAATGGTATTTAAATATATATTAATACAAGAATAATTTTAAATAATTATTTTATTTTCCAAAATCACATTATTCTTAAATGCTGTATTTTAAACCTTTCGAGACCGAATACTCCTTGCGGAGGTCTGAATCTCGCACTACTAGCCCGCGGGTGCACGATGAACCGTACTATCCCTAATGGCTTCCCCAAAAGTGGGTTGTAGCGGCGCTTTGCTTAGGTTTAACAAATACTATTCATTTAGGAAAACGGTTTTATAAATATAAGGTATTTATTTGTAAAAGGGTATAGATTTCCGTATTTTATTTTCTAGGGTTTCCTAAACCAACTAGCCTATTTCTAAGGTCTAAACGATAAGTCAATAGAAGCCTCAAATCGCCTCTTCACCGTCAATTGCGGCCAGGTAAGTGTCAGGTAAGTGGGAAGGAACCACAGTCGTGGGCCTAATTAAAAACCACTAGCCTTAGACACACTTGTCTAGGCACCACAAGACAGTTTAGATAAACGATCGATGCCCATGACCAATCGTGTTTTCATTTTATTAAAAGATTTTATCTAGAAAAGTTTACAACTTAAAGCTTTAAATAAATATTAGGGTATTTTAGTGAAAAGTCCTGTAATTTCGTATTCTGTGTTTTGATATTTATCAATTAGGGTTATATTTGTGTGTGTGTAGAGGTAGGTCATTACCTCGTGACTTATTTTAAGTTTTAATGAAGTTTAGAGGTTAAACATGATATATTAAACTTGAAGGTATTAAAGCGCAAGAATACGGTATTTGAAAACGTTATCATTTCATGTGTGAAAATTCATTCAAATTGATTTCTACAAGTTTATTTATCAAGATAAACATATTTAGGAGTGAGGGAATTGATTAAACGAAGAAAAATAAACTTCATGGTATTTTTATGAAAAGAATACGGTTTTACAAGAAATCTATTATTTCATCTGAGAAACTTTATTTAAATTGGTTTCTAGGTGATTAATAGTCATCATAGATAGGTTTAGGTATTATGTATTAGGTGACAAGTGGAATTTTGTAGAAAAACGAATCGGAAATCGGTTTGTTCCGATTTCCGTCGGGTTCCAAAAAGTTGTATTTTCTATTAAAAGAAAAGAGAGATAGAAGAGATGGGACTTACGGGTTTGGACAAACTAAGGAGGCTAAGGAAGTGATGGTTGTCGGTGCGTCGAAAACGTCGCGAAGGTTCTAGTACGATTGCCGGAATTCGTCGTCGGTTTCGGCAGCGCTTCGCTTCTCGCTCTTTTTCTAACGTACCGAGTTCTCTTGAGAATTTGGGAGAGTGGACTTAGAGTTGTAGGGTAAAATGGTAGAGGGTAGGGGTGTTTATATAGGGCTAGGCTAGGGTTAGGGTTTTAATTAAAAAAATATATAAAAATCATTAAAAATCATTAAACCTAGGAGTAAAAGGGATTTATTGGCCAAATTAAAACCGATCCAGGTATAATAAGTGTGCAAGAGGGTTGACCAAGTCAAGAGCCAACTTTTCTCAGTTGGTGACTCGGCCGTCCGGCCAACTCCGGCCGGCGGCGCCGGACCGAGTCGGCCGATTCGCCGGCCGGCGGTGCCGAGTCGGGTCGAGTCAGGCTTCCAGTGGCCGGGGATTTTCTGGGGGTACAATTTGGTATATTTACTTTTTGTTGTCCAGTACATATTTTGGGAGTTATGGCCTTTTTACCGTTGACTTCCAAAAAAAATTAAAACAAAATAAATACAAAAATAATGTGGGGCATGGGATTTGAACTCCGGTGGCTTGGTTCAGCAGTGCAAGGTATTACCAATGAGCTACAAGCTCCTTCTTGTAATTATTGTGGTTTTTAATTACTTAAACTGATAGCAGCAAGAATAAATACTTCTAGTATACATTAAATTTAAAGTAATTTCTTGTACACTAAAAATGGAGTTATTTCATTCTTGTAGCTTGTAATTAAAAACAAAAATAATTACCTAAATCTTGTGCTCAGGCTAAAATACCCCTTTGTGGATTTTAAAAATATTTTGAAAAAAATTTGTTTAAGAAAAAGTGTATAAGAAAATTAGGGTTGTTACAGATCAGTAGCGGCTTCGTTGGCACACAGTTCCATTCGGGTGTTTTGCATTGGTAGGTGGGACATTTGTATCGTACCCACTCTTGTATTATATTTCATATTGTATCTAGTTAACTCCATCAATCGATCAAAGTTGTAAATTGTATAAGTGATGAGACTTAGTGAGACTCGTAGTTGCGAGATTTGAGCGATGGGTTTTATATTCACATTGGGGGTTATATCTTGCTCATTTCTTTATCTTTTGTGGTGAACTTCGCCGTTGGGCGTCGTATACTTATTTTTATTATCTTGCGTGGTTGTGATCCGCCGTTTGGCGAAGAGCTAGCTCCCGCTTGGGGATGCCATTATCATTATTATGTATTGTGGTTTTGGATCAAAAATACAAAGGAGGTGCTGCCAAATTTTTCAAAAAGGACGAAACACGTTTTCAAACTAGTAAATTTCACTTGCATCATTTATGTTCTTTTCTATGCATTAAGAAAACTTGATTTCATTATACCTTTATTTCAAAACCTCACCTCCTTTATTTTTCTTAAAAGGTTTAGATTTCTGGGTTTCAGCTTACTTAAATTCTGTTACGCCTTTAGACGTTGCGTGATTCAAGTGCTGGTCACGAGCTAATATTTCGGGTCGTGACATGATTGTTTTGATATTATCGGTAACCGCTGCACATGGGCGACAGGATTTGTGTTTTTTTCAAAGACGATTACCGTATTGATAACACCGTTGTTATGTTGTCTACCTTAGATAGGCAAGCACCCATATCTCCGGCTCCCTGAGGCTCAATAGACTGGACCCGCTTAAACCTATGTTTACTAGGGTGCTTAGGGTAATTTATAGAACTTGAGGGGGTTTTATGTAAAAATACTTTGTAAAGTTTTCAAAATACACTCCAAGTATTTATTATTGTCTTTAGAGTTATAATAAATGTAGATTTTATATTTGTGATATTTCTAATAAGAATATCCTATTTTCATGATAAATGGTATTTATTTGTAATATTGGTTTTGTATGGAATTCATGGTATTTTAAGGTAAATTGATTCTTGTGATATTTAGAAAAAGATGGAATATTTATATCATAACAAAATAGGTATTTTAATGATAAATATAAATATATTTATACAAAAATAATTTTAATATATATTTTATATTCTAAAAATCTCATTTTCTTAAGATGTCGTATTTTAAATCTTTCAAGACCGAATGCTCCTTGCGGAGGTCTGAATCTCGCACTACTAAGCCCGAGGATGTGCGATAATCTGCACCATCCTGAACGGGTTCCCCAAATGGGTTGTACCGGCGCTTTGCAAATATTTGTATAAATATTAAATCCTTTAGAAAACGGTTTTGTTAAGTAAATGGTATTAAAATAAAATTGTGTCGTTTTCCCGTATTTTATGTTCCCAAGGGTATTGTGCTATGTTGTATATGAGTGTGTGAGGAGGTAGGTCATTATCTCGTGATCTACTTAAAGGTATAGCAAGTTTTGTGATGTTATATGTAGAATTGAAACTATGTGGTATTTAAATGAAAATATGGTAAAATGAAATAGTAATTACTTTTGATTATGAAACTTGATTAATATGGTTGATTAGTGTTTAATAGTCAACATGAAAAGGTTCAAGCATAATTGTATTAAATAAAAGAGAAGTTTTATAAAGAAACCGAATCGGAAATCCGATTTGTTCCGATTCCGTCGGGTTTTATAATTCCGTATTTCTATAATAGAATAGAGAAGTTAGAAATGGGACTTACGGGTTTAGGACAACCAGGAGAGGGAGAAAGATCGGGAGGAGTCGCCGGTGCGTTGTTTCGTCGCCGGGAGCTCCTAGAGTCGTCGTCGGAATTTCCGCCGGAGAATTCGCCGGAGCTTCGCCTTTCGCTCACTTCGATTGCACACAAGGGTTTCTAGTGATTTCTTGAGAGTTGGCTCAGAGTTTTGGGGTGAGGGGGTAGAGTGTAGGGGTGGTATTTATAGGGTTAGGGTAGATGAAGAGTTTAAATTGAAAAAAATGTAAAAAAATATGTTAAAATTCATTAAAAATGGAGTAAAATGGACTTTATGACTTCTCTAGAACCGATCTGAGTAATTGGAGTGTGCAGGGGGATTTAGAAGCCCAAGAGCCCCAACTTTTCAGTTGGGGACTCGGCCGTCCGGCGGAGCCGGCCCAAGTCGGGCCGAGTCAAGGGGTCGGGAGGTGTAGGGTCGTCTCATGTAGCCTCTGGAATATTTACTTTCTTATGTGTAGTGAGATTTTTGTGAGAAATGCACGTGTAACTGTTGGTATTCTAAAAATTTCAAAACAAAATAATATTAAAAATAATGTGGGTATGGGATTTGAACTCTGGTGGCTTGGTTCAGCAGTGCAAGGTATTACCAATGAGCTACAAGCTCCTTCTTGTAATTAAGGAGTGAATTAATTACTTAAAGTAATCACAGCAAAAGTAAATACCCCAAGTATACATTAATTTTAAAGCAAATTTTTGTACACTAAAAATGGAGTTGTTACATTCTTTTAACTTGTAATTAAAAAGCAAATTAATTACTTATATTTTATGCTCAGGCTAAAATACCCTTTTATGGTTTTTGAAAAAATATTTGAAAAAAAAATGTTTGGGAAAATTAGGGTTGTTACATTCTACCCTCCTTATAAAAATTTCGTCCTCGAAATTTGTAAAAGGAAAGTGTATCAGATTCAAGAAAAGTTTGGTGACTAAAGTACTAACAGTGTATGAAAAATAACAAGGTGGTGCAAGTGTTTAAAAATGTGAAAGAGTCTTACTAGTGTTACCTTGGTCAACTGTCTTGGCTTCTATGGCTGCTAAGGTGTAAGCCTGTCGCTGTGGTACGTTTCTCCTAGCTGGAGGCATATTCCCCTGTACTCGAGGCATGTTTCTCAGTGCCTGATGGGATTGGTGATTTGGCTGAGCAGGAAATCCACGTGGAGGTAGTGCTGGGAGTGCAGGACGAGTTGCAGGAGCCTGGATAGCTGGCTGCTATGGGTAGTTGACGGGTGTGTGACCTGGGTTGCATCTATAAGGACAGTTTCCAATTCCGTGATTGGACGCGCCACAAACCAAGCATAGACCTTTTGCGCACCTACAGTCCTTCCACAAGTGTCCTTCTCTCTTGTAATAAAAGCAAAAATCGGGTCTTGGCTGATCATTGGCTTCTTCCAGTCTTCTGAGTTCAACAGCTGGCCTTGAAGAGGCCCCTCCTGCCGTTTGAGTGGCAGGGCGTTTCACTCCTGCAGACTGAGGTCTGCCCCTTGCCTTTATCACTGCCTCATAATTGCGGGCAGCTTTCAGAGCATCTTCATGAGTTGGAAATTTCCCTGTGGCTAGTGCAGCCTGGATTTTCGTGTCCAAACCTTGTTGAAATCGACGGGCTCTGATCTCATCCGTCGGTATCAGGTGTGCCGCAAATCTGTTATGGTCTTGTGTTAGCTGTGTAGTATGTGATATTAAAAATTTGAAATACTGTGACATATCTTACCGACTGAGCATGGTGAACTCGGCGTCATACTCATCTACTGACTTGACCCACATAGAACCTTGTTGTAGATGAATGAACTGTTGTTCTATGGCAAACCTGGCAGTCACAGGGAAGTACTTCGCGTCGAACTTATCGCGAAAAGTCTTCCATTCAATGGGCTGATCAAGACGGCTTTCTTCCGCCTTCCACCTGTTCCGTGCATTGTCCGTGAGCTGTAATTTTGCCATACGAACCCAAGCTATATCTGGCACTTGTGCCGCTGCCAGATCATCTTCTATGCTTTGTGCCCATTCCTCGGCTTCAAGTGGGCTTCCCTTTTCGGAGAACTGTTTGGGATGTAAAGCCCTAAATTGCTTTACCCCAGGTGCTTCAGTCTCGGGACGGTTCAAGAGCTGCTGCTGTCCCTCTAGGAGGCTGTGGATCGCCTCAAGCAGAACTGTTTGCTCGGTGGGTGGAGCAGAAATAGTAGGTACGATTGGTAGTGGAGGTGGAGTATTGTTGAAGTTGGTGCTTGTGTTGGTTGGGGAATCCATAACCTTGAAAAATTTAGGTTAGGACTGATTCAAATATATGAAATGATAAGATTCAAGGAATATGAAATTGTAAGATTCAAGGAACATGAATTGTAAAGAATGTTTTAGTTGCTGGTTCTTGTGTTATATTGCTTAGGTTGTTCACGCAGAACAGAACTACATGATAGGATTTCATACAGCTCTGACCTGCATAGGCCACCAACAGAACCTGTCACGTCCCGCTTCCTGGTATACGGCGAAGGGGACGGGACGAGGCCGCTACGTATTTACTGTGAAGTAAATACGTTAAGCGTATCTAAGCAATATAAAAGTAAAGCACAAGAGACAAGATATAATTAAAAACAACAACTTAATTTATTCATATTCTTTCTGTACAATGCATGGAAAGTAAATACAACTGATAAAAAAAACAATGCCTAAACAATGGCATAACAGAAATGAAAAAAGTACTGAATGGAAAGTGTACAATGAACTAGAGCTCGGGGTCTTCACTGAACTGGTCTAAGTCTTCAGCAGAGGGCTCGATCTCAGGAATGTCCAGATCACCTGACGACATTCAAAAAAGAAAGAAAGAGAATGTCGTCAACGAACAAATCGCTCGGTAAGTCCTAAAGATAAGGGAGAAGTAGGATAGACAGAATAAGAAGGTAACTTATAATGTTGTATTATATTGTTATAGTGTTGTGTTAACACTGTTGTTTGTAGCATGGTACAGAAGATGCCAGTGTATACGAGAGGTGTCCCACTTATACCGGAGACTTTGGTAACCCGTAGTACAAAGCTCCGTCGATAATACCACGGAACAACGACATGGATGTAATTACGTCTTAAGTGACCATCTCGTGCCATCTTTAACATATTCCGTACCAGTCTACCCCTTAAACCCCATGTTATCTTGATTGTATTGTTGTATTGTATTGTAAACTGTATAGATTGTATGTTTGGATGACTGACCGAAACCATGATATCAGTAAACGGATGTAACTGGAGAATCGTGTATGTAACTGTAGAATCATGGATGTAACTGTATAATCATGTAAATGGAATGAATATCCATAGTTCGGTTCAGTCAAGTTGATAGATTGAATAATGGATTCATGAATTCATGTTGAATTGTTGTAACAACCCTAATTTTCTTATACACTTTTTCCATACAAATTTTTAAATTGTTTTTTTTTAAAAATCCTTAAAGGGGTATTTATTGCCTGAGCAGAAGACTTAAGTAATTAATTAGCAATTTAATTACAAGAAGGAACTTGTGGCTCATTGGTCATACCTTGCATTGCTGAACCAAGCCACCAGATTTCAAATCCCATGCCCCACATTATTTTTAATATTTAATTGTTTTAAAATTTTATAGAAGCCCAACAGTCTACACAAGAAAACTCTCAATTTATCCACTACGCCCACAAATATAAATGCACCAGAGCCTACACCTCGAGACCCCATCTCCCTGACCTCCGACTCGGCCCGACTCGGCCTAATCGGCCGGCGCCGCCTGCCGGACTCGGCCGGATGGCCGAGTCCCCAACTGGAAAGTTGGGGCTCTTCCTCTCCCCTACCCCCTGCATACTTTATTTTGCCAGATCGGTTCCAGAGACCTTTGAAATCCCCATTTACTCTATATTTTAATGAATTTTAATATATTTTTACATTTTTTAATTTAAAACCATACATCTACCCTAACCCTAACCTAAACCCTATAAATACGCCCCTACCCTCTACCCTTTCATCCCAAAACTCTGAGCCAACTCTCTAAAATTCTCAAGAAATCTTGTGTACTTTGAAAACGAGCACGAAGCGAAGCTACAGCGAAATTCCCGGCGAACTTCCGACGATCGTTCTAGGAACTCTCGGCGACGAATCGACGCACCGGCGATTCCTCTTCTTCCATCTCACTCTCGTTATTGTCCAAAACCCGTAAGTCCCATTTCTACCTCTCTTTTCTATTCTAAAAATACGGATTTACAAAACCCGACGGAATCGGAACAAATCCGATTTCCGATTCGGTTTTCTTATAAAACTTCACTTCTCGTTAATACAATTATGCTTAAACTCTCTCATGTTGATTATTAAACACTAATCAACCAAATTGATCAAGTTTCATTTCATAAAATAATGGCTATTTCAATTTATCGTATTTTTCATTTAAATACCACATTGTTTCAATTCTACATTTAACTCCATTAAACTTACTATACCTTTAAATAGATCATGAGTTAACGACCTACCTTCTCACACACTCATATGCAACATAACACGATACTCTCGAGAACTTAGAATACGGGAAAACAAACATTTTCATTTAAATACCTTTTACTTAATAAAACCATTTCTAAAAGATTTAGTATTGATACATTTTTACAAATAAATAACTTTTGAGCTAATAAAAAATATCTAGACTCAACCAATTAAGGACTGTCACGCTCATTAGGACAGAGGAAGGTTGTGGGCATTCAGTCATTTATCTAAACCTGAATTTGTGGTGCCTAGGCTAGATAAGTGGCGGCCCATGCAGGTCTGAGCTGTATATAACCATACTATGCAGTTCTGTTCTGCGTGAACAACCTAAGCAATATAACACAAGATTTAGCAACTAAAACATTCTTTACAATTCATATTCCTTAAATCTTACAATTTCATATTTTTTGAATTATATACCTTGAATCCGTCCTAACCTAAAATTCCCTCATCTCTTTTACAATTTTACCAAAACCTTCGTATTCTTTCATTCCTTCACACATTCTTTCATTCCTTCACACATTCTTCACATTTTTAAAACCCTTGCACCAGCTTGTTATTTTTCACATACTGTCAGTACACCAGCACCAAACTTTCCTTGGATTTGTTACACTTTCCTTTTACAAATTTCGAGGACGAAATTTTTATAAGGAGGGTAGAATGTAACAACCATAATTTTCTTATACCCTTTTTCCATACAAATTTTTAAATTTTTTTTTTTAAATCCTTAAAGGGATATTTATTGCCTGAGCACAAGACTTAAGTAATTAATTAGCAATTTAATTACAAGAAGGAGCTTGTGGCTCATTGGTAATACCTTGCATTGCTGAACCAAGCCACCAGAGTTCAAATCTCATGCCCCGCATTATTTTTAATATTTAATTGTTTTAAAATTTTATAGAAACCCAACGGTCTACATAAGATAACTCTCAATTTTCCACTACACCCACAAATGTAAATGCACCAGAGCCTACACCTCGAGACCCCCCATCTCCCTGACCTCCGACTCGGCCCGAGTCGACCGGCGGACCGGCCGACTCGGGCCGGCGCCGCCGGCCGGACTCGGCCGGACGGCCAAGTCCCCAACTGGAAAGTTGGGGCTCTTCCTCTCCCCTACCCCCCTGCATACTTTATTTTACCAGATCGGTTCCAGAGACCTTTGAAATCCCCATTTACTCCATATTTTAATGAATTTTAATATTTTTTAATTTAAAACCCTACATCTACCTTAACCCTGGCCTAAACCCTATAAATACACCCCTACCCTCTACCCTCTCATCCCAAAACTCTGACCCAACTCTCTAAAATTCTCAAGAAATCTTGTGTACTTTGAAAACGAGCACGAAGTGAAACTACGGCGAAATTCCCGGCGATCGTTCTAGGAACTCTCGGCGACGAATCGACGCACATGTGATTCCTCTTCTTCCATCTCACTCTCGTTATTGTCTAAAACCCATAAGTTCCATTTCTACCTCTCTTTTCTATTCTAAAAATACGGATTTACAAAATCCGACGGAATCGGAATAAATCTGATTTCCGATTCGGTTTTCTTATAAAACTTCATTTCTCATTAATACAATTATGCTTAAACTCTCTCATGTTGACTATTAAATACTAATCAACCAAATTGATCAAGTTTCATTTCATAAAATGATGGCTATTTCAATTTATCGTATATTTCATTTAAATACCACATTGTTTCAATTCTACATTTAACTCCATTAAACTTGCTATACTTTTAAGTAGATCACGAGGTAACGACCTACCTCCTCACACACTCATATGCAACATAACACGATACCCTCGAGAACTTAGAATACGGGAAAACAAACATTTTCATTTAAATACCCTTTACTTAATAAAACCATTTCTAAAAGATTTAGTATTGATATATTTTTACAAATAAATAACTTTTGAGCTAATAAAAAATATCTAGACTCAAACAATTAAGGACTTTCACGCTCATTAGGACAGAGGAAGGTTGTGGGTATTCAGTCGTTTATCTAAACCTGATTTTATGGTGTCTAGGCTAGACAAGAAATATGTAGCGGACCAGTCCCGCCCCTTTCGCCGTATACTGGGAAGCGGGGCGTGACAAGTTTTGTTGGTGGCCCATGCAGGTTTAGATAAACGACTGAATGCCCACAACCTTCCTCTGTCCTAATGAACGTGACAGTCCTTAATTGATTGAGTCTAGATATTTTTTATTAGCTCAAAAGTTATTTATTTGTAAAAATGTATTAATACTAAATCTTTTAGAAATGGTTTTATTAAGTAAAGGGTATTTAAATGAAAATGTTTGTTTTCCCGTATTCTAAGTTCTCGAGGGTATCGTGTTATGTTGCATATGAGTGTGTAAGGAGGTAGGTCGTTTCCTCGTTATCTACTTAAAGGTATAGCAAGTTTAATGGAGTTAAATGTAGAATTGAAACAATGTGGTATTTAAATGAAAAATACGATAAATTAAAATAGCCATCATTTTATGAAATGAAACTTGATCGATTTGGTTGATTAGTGTTTAATAGTCAACATGAGAGAGTTTAGGCATAATTGTATTAACGAGAAGTGAAGTTTTATAAGAAAACCGAATAGGAAATCGGATTTGTTCTGATTTTGTCGGGTTTTGTAAATCCGTATTTTTAGAATAGAAAAGAGAGGTAGAAATGAGACTTATGGGTTTTGGATAATAACGAGAGTGAGATGGAAGAAGAGAAATCGCCGGTGCGTCGATTCGTCGCCGAGAGTTCCTAGAACGATCGCGGGAAGTTCGCCGGGAGTTTCGCCGTAGCTTCGCTTCGTGCTCGTTTTCAAAGTACACAAGATTTCTTGAGAATTTTAGAGAGTTGGCTCAGAATTTTGGGATGAGAGGGTAGAGGGTATGGGTGTATTTATAGGGTTTAGGCTAGGGTTAGAGTAGATGTAGGGTTTTAAATTAAAAAATGTAAAAATATATTAAAATTCATTAAAATATGGAGTAAGTGGGGATTTCAAAGGTCTCTGGAACCGATCTGGCAAAATAAAGTACGCAGGGGGTAGGGAGAGGAAGAGCCCCAACTTTCCAGTTGGGGACTCGGCCGTCCGGCCGAGTTCGGCCGGCGGCGCCGGCCCGAGTCGGCCGGTCCGCCGGCCAAGTCGGAGGTCAGGGAGATGGGGGGTCTCGAGGTGTAGGCTCTGGTGCATTTATATTTGTGGGTGTGGTGGAAAAATTGAGAGTTATCTTGTGTAGACTGTTGGGCTTCTATAAATTTTTAAAACAATTAAATATTAAAAATAATGTGGGGCATGGGATTTGAAATCTGGTGGCTTGGTTCAGCAATGCAAGGTATGACCAATGAGCCACAAGCTCCTTCTTGTAATTAAATTGCTAATTAATTTCTTAAGTCTTGTACTTAGGCAATAAATACCTCTTTAAGGATTTTTAAAAAAAACAATTTAAAAATTTGTATGGAAAAAGTGTATAAGAAAATTTAGGTTGTTACAATTGTAATATTGTAAATTGTAGATTGTAGATTGTAGATTGTACTAGAATCATATTCAAGTTAGATTATAATGAGACTCAAACTGAGTCAGACAATTAGAAAAGTAAATTGAAGTCCTGATTGTTTTGATATTATCGGTAACCGCTGCATATGGACGGCAGGATTTGTGTCGTTTTCAAAGACGATTACCGTATTGATAACACCGTTGTTAAGTTGTCTACATTAGATAGGAAAGCACCCATATCTCCGGCTCCCTGAGGCTCAAGAGACTGGTCCCGTTTAAATCTATGTTTAGTAGGGTCCTTAGGGTAATTTATAGAACTTGAGGGGGTTTTATGTAAAAATACTTTGTAAAGTTTTCAAAATACACCCCAAGTATTTATTATCGTCTTTAGAGTTGTAATAAATGTAGATTTTATATTTGTGATATTTCTAATGAGAATATCCTATTTTCATGATAAATGGTATTTATTTGTAATATTGGCTTTGTATGGAATTCATGGTATTTTAAGGTAAATTGATTCTTGTGATTTTTAGAAAAAGATGGAATATTTATATCATAACAAAATAGGTATTTTAATGATAAATATACATATATTTATACAAAAATAATTTTAATATATATTTTATATTCTAAAAATCTAATTTTCTTAAGATATCGTATTTTAAATCTTTCGAGACCGAATGCTCTTTGCGGAGGTTTGAATCTCGCACTACTAAGCCCGAGGATGTGCGATAATCTGCACCATCCCGAACAGGTTCCCCAAATGGCTTGTAGCTGCGCTTTGCAAATATTTGTATAAATACTAAATCCTTTAGAAAACGGTTTTGTTAAGTAGATGGTATTAAAATGAATTTGTGTCGTTTTCCCGTATTCTATGTTCTCAAGGGTATTGTGCTATGTTGTATATGAGTGTTTGAGGAGGTAGGTCATTACCTCGTGATCTACTTAAAGGTATAGCAAGTTTTGTGATGTTATATGTGGAATTGAAACTATGTGATATTTAAATGAAAATACGGTAAAATAAAATAGCAATTACTTTTGATTATGAAACTTGATCAATATGGTTGATTAGTATTTAATAGTCAACATGAAAAGGTTCAAGCATAATTGTATTAAAGAAAAGTGAAGTTTTATAAAGAAACCGAATCGGAAATCGGATTTGTTCTGATTCCGTCGGGTTTTATAATTCCATGTTTCTAGAAAAGAATAAAGAAGTTAGAAATGGGACTTACGGGTTTAGAACAACCAGGAGAGGGAGAAGGATCGGGAGGAGTCGCCGGTGCGTCGTTTCGTCCCCGGGAGCTCCTAGAGTCGTCGTCGAAATTTCCGCCGGAGAATTCGTCGGAGCTTCGCCTTCCGCTCACTTCGATTGCACACAAGGATTTCTAGTGATTTCTTGAGAGTTGGCTCAGAGTTTTTGGGTGGGGGGGGGTAGAGTGTAGGGGTGGTATTTATAGGGTTAGGCTAGAGTTAGGGTAGATGAAGAGTTTAAATTGAAAAAAATGTAAAAAATATGTTAAAATTCATTAAAAATGGAGTAAAATGGACTTTATGACTTCTCTGGAACCGATCTGAGTAATTGGAGTGTGCGGGGGGATTTAGAAGCCCAAGAGCCCCAACTTTTCAGTTGGGGACTCGGCCGTCCGGCCGAGTCCGGCCGGCGGACCTGCCGACTCGGCCGAGTCGGGCCGAGTCAAGGGGTCGGGAGGTGTAGGGTCGTCTCATGTAGCCTCTGGAATATTTACTTTCTTATGTGTAGTGGGATTTTTGTGAGAAATGCACCTGTAACTGTTGGTATTCTAAAAAATTCAAAACAAAATAATATTAAAAATAATGTGGGGTATGAGATTTGAACTCTGGTGGCTTGGTTCAGCAGTACAAGGTATTACCAATGAGCTACAAGCTCCTTCTTGTAATTAAGGAGTGAATTAATTACTTAAAGTAATCACAGCAAAAGTAAATATCTCAAGTATATATTAATTTTAAAGCAAATTTTTGTATACTAAAAATGGAGTTGTTACATTCTTTTAACTTGTAATTAAAAAGCAAATTAATTACTTATATCTTGTGCTCAGGCTAAAATACCCCTTTATGGTTTTTGAAAAAATATTTGAAAAAATTTGTATAGGAAAATTAGGGTTGTTACAATACCAGATTATTTAGAATATTACCCGGGTTCCTTCTAAAAATCCTGTTTTTAAATATGGAGAATATACGTAAAAGTTTACACCATCATGCGATGTCCGATCAATAAAAATGTATACCCCCAAGTACGGATTTACGTAAATATACGTAGCGATCAAAACGAGTCTGTTTTAACAAACAGGACATGAACATGATGTATGGATGAAACCATATGATATGTGGTACGATGACATGCAAGGCTAGATATTAAAAATATGTTATTTGGTTTTCATTTTGTATTATTAAAAGATATGTGAATACTAAAATATATTATACATGTATAATATCTAGATTTGTACGAATACTCTGTACTAGCAAATATTAGATGTAATCTTGAACCATGGTGGGTTTCAAATATGCGGGTCGGGTCGGATACTAACCACAGTTGCTAAATGCACTATCCACAACACAAAAGCAATAATAATCAAGATTTTTATCGCAAGATTTGAAATACCCCAAAATAAATAGTATAAATGCACTAGGATGTTACATTCAGGTACCTCCAGAAGAGCATCGTAGAAACGGGTAATATAGTCTTTGAAAGACTCTATGTCCTTGCACTTGATGGTGAATAGGAAGTCAACCAATTTTTTCTGTCGTCGGTTGCCGACGAAGTGGCTGAGGAACTGAGTAGTCAGCTCGTTGAAAGTAGAGATCGAGTGCGAGTCAGGCCACGGAACCAGTCTCGTCCTGCTCGGATGAGGGTGGTGGGGAATGCTCGGTACTGAGCGGCGTCCGAGTCATCCTGATAGCTCATGCCCGCGGTGAACACGTCCAGATGGTCTTTTAGGTCGGACTTATCGTCGAAAAGAGCAACTTTGGACGGTTTGTTCTGGAAAGAGACTCGCTCTCTCAGCAATTGCTCACTGAAGGGCTTCGTGAGAAAGTCCGTGGAATATTTTGTTGATCCGCTGGGCGAACGGGTGGTGAGTCGCATGTCCTCGATCTTTTTCTTGAGGACCTCAATCCGTTGCTGGTACCCCAAGGATTCTCTATAATCGGAGTGTCTAATGTCTCTGCTTCGGTATTGGACAATGGAGCGGTTTCGGTTTCGCTCTATCACGTTCCTTAGATTCTCGGGGTGAAGCTTTCGCGGTTCGTCCCGATGTGCGCCATATGCGCGAACTCGATAAGCGTGGTGACGTCGGTCTTCCCGGGAATCGGGCGACCTGACCGTCGTCGCCTAGGAGGGGAGAGAGCGTGGCGGGCGTTGAAGTGGTAATTTGGTTGGTCCTGAGACCTCGGCGTTGGACTGTCCGGCACCCAACGAGTCATGAAATTATTCCTCGTATGGGAGCCGCGACTGCCGGAATCGGCATGCTGGTGTTCCGTGGTGTGGTGGTCGACACGAGCGTGGACGAGAACCTGAACACATCTCTCTGCCGCCTCGTACACGCCGCTATTCTGGGGAGTAGGGACGGTGGTTTTCCATACGTGGCTGGCAGTTTAGACACGAGCGAGCGCGTCCACCATCGTTGTCAGCCGGTTGATCCGCGCTGATGAAGCTTCGACGATATTGGGAGGAGGAGTGGAACTGTCCCCGCCTCCGTTACGGAGGACGGGATGGCCCGTGCGAGGATTCTCGTTGCGATGATCGCTGGCCATCGAATCAAAAGCAGAAGGTCAACATTTTTGTAGTGGAAAATGAAAGGGTTTTCCAACAGACGGCGCCAGCTGATGGAAGTCGGGATTTCCCTCAGATGTTGTCCTCCATCGATCGTGCGGCCAGCGATGCTGAACAGTTGAGATTTGAGATGATGATTGAGCATGTGGATCTCAATGGGTTGTTGATTGTTGTTGACGTTAAGCTACCTGCAAAAGAAGTCCGGGGGTGGGAAACCACTGTAGGACCCTCCGACGATCAGTAAGTACCGAGAAATATAAGGGCAGAGTAGCGGCGTATTTGATTGAGTTCCAACTACCTGAATCGTCTGGAGGAGGGGTTTATATATGGGTCACATTGAAGCAAGTCGATGCGAGATTCTCGCCGTTCGTTTCTACCCCGCGTCACGCTCGCGTTGATGGCGGGATACACCCTTTAATGGCGAGATGCGCTTGTGGGGGATGCGGGACGTGGAGCGGTGGAGATCTCTCGCAGCGAGATACATGGAGTCGTTACAGGGGCGCTCTTGCTCCGTGTTCTCGGCCAAACATGGATGCTGAGTTATCTCAGCCATAGGGTAGCTCGTAGACGAGCAAGTGAGCTGAAGAATCTCAACTATATGATAGCTCGTAGACGAGCTATTGGCTGGGGGTTAGCCGTACTCCGGGGAGGTCTCCAAAAGGTCGGGTGCGACCTCGGAGGTAAGGCACCAAGGAATGTCCCCAAGACACCGTACTTATTCCAACTCCATGGCCTCCTGAAATCTAGTGTGTTTATATGGACGATGCGTCATCTGCTACGTGTCGATATATAAGAAATTCTCACTTATGAGCATCATCACTTTCACACAGTTAAGAGAAAAGCTCTCTTTATCACGGCAAATAAATAGAAAATCTAACTAAACCCTGCATTTAAAAGGAGGCACAAAGCCTGATCAATTGCTTACTATCTCACCCCTCTTAATAATCTCAATATATATATGCTGAGGGTAGATGAGATGGATTATTTAGAGCCCAAACCCTAGTCTCACTAGTTTTCGGCTTCATAGCCGACCCAAAGCACTTGACCCAATAAGGTTCAGACGGCTTATTTACTTAGGCCTGGGCTAGCTTCATGGGTCCGGCCCAACCAAACCGCCCACTTAATGGACGGATTCAGGTTGGGCACGAACTGAAGTCCAACATTTTTAGACAATCAAATACAATATACTATATTTATTATAGATAAATGCCATGACCTTTACAAGTCAGGCACCCATATTCGTTTTTATATTTTCTACCACTCTTGTTACATCGTCGATCATGCAAATGTCTAATAAATTTCCGAAAAAACTCCTGCCATCTTTTTTATAACAAAACATAAACCTCTTGTACACACATATTTAGTTCCATATTCTTCTTGCTTTGTCCAATCACAAGGGATTGAAAAAAAAGGAGAAAAAAGGAGGAGGAATTAAGGATTAGTGAATCTATAATAAAAATTACCAATGCATTGAATAAAAGGATGCAGTAAGCATGAGGTAACTTGCGAGCATCCCAGGTGAATGGTTTTTTATCTATTCGAACAATGGTGAACGATCATGGTAATTTAGGGTGAATTAACCGTGGGATAGAGTTGGAGATTGGATGACCATGAGCAGGACAGTTTTGACTTGGCAGGGGTCAAAAATAAAGAGAGGAGGAGGGCAAGAAAGTAATTGTGTTAGGGGTGTAAGCGGATCCAATGAAGCGTTGGATCCAAGTGCCTCAAGATCCGGTGAAAGCAGGCGGGGAGTGATAGCGACCCGCTTCAGGTGGGCCACCACGGGCTGGCGGGGTTGATAAGACGTCTGATGGCGAGCTCCCCCGAGCCCACCGTCCTCAGCCCTCTCCGTACTCTCCCATGCGTGTTTCTTAAGCTACTCTGGGTCCCACTTTTTACCATTGCCCTATCAACATCCCCATTTCTTCCTCTTTTGATCATGTCTCAAATGAATCAATCATCGTGCTAGAGTTTCTTAAAATAGGAGAAGGGTGCTAAAAAATTGGATAAAGATTCAATATACATTTTAGTTTTACTTTTAGTATAAAAAAAATTCAAAATCCGCAAAAGAAACTAGGTCAACTAGGTCCAAAAAAACAATGAATAATATAATAAAACACATAATTTTGCTCAGAGCAAAATGTTGAAATTGGTTTAGATTTAAATAGTTAGTTATCATTATAGATAGAAGATAGAATTGCGATAAGTCTTTTATTTAAATATATATTTGCATGAAAGAAAATATTCTATTAGATAAGGATAAATAAGTTTTATGTAGATCCTAATCTAATTAGGAGAAGGATTATTCTATGCAATAAATATGGAGATACATTCATCAAGAAAATTGGCGACACAACAAGGCAAAGCCTAGACGGGCAAAGGCTAAGACAAGAGAAATGCAGTCTCAAAGTTTATGAGGATTGTAACTCCCTTTTGTCGAGCTGAGATCAAGAGAGGGATGGTGAGATGCAAGAGATCTTAAGACTTTTATCTTCATTGAGAGATTAATGATCTAATCTAGATTTGAGAAACGCTAATGTATTACATGATCAAATCAAGAAGAAGATAAGGTGTCGGGTGTATTCTTTCTTATATCAATGTCCACATGTTTGCCCTGTGGATTTAGCCGATCGATCGAACCACATTAAAAATCCACTGTGATATTTACTTTTTCTGTGGATCGTTAGCCTTGCGTGCTCGATCGTCACAGATGGGATTTTCCCTCGATGATAGGTATAAGAGGGAAGAATTCCAAAAGGAGCGAAATTCAGACTCCCACGGGGTATTTTCCGCGCTCACTCCATAGAGGTCGACTCTCTGGACACTTCACTCATAGCGTTTTTTTGTCACCGTTGATTGAAACTGGAGAATCTGTAATGTTTGCGTTTTGTTTATATTTTAATAAAGTTTTCGTATAATTTTCCTTTGTATCTTTGTACTTATTTTAGTATTTCATTTGATGGAAAAGTTTAGAAAAAGGTAATTTTGAGTTTAAATATATTCAATATAATTTTTGGAAGAAAGAAAAGAATTTAAATACAATTATTAAAATTTTAAAGATTTGTTTAAAAAGATGGATATTGAAATTATTATCCATTCCAAATAAGATTTGACGCTAATAAGGCATTAACTACTTCCAAATTTGATCGCCAATCTAAATTTGGTGGTACTATAACTTCAATCATCAAATTTGATCTCGAGAATGCAGGAGAGAATTTAGGAGGAATATTGAATTAGCCATGTTAAATATTAATGCAACACTCCTTCCTGAATGTGTGTGTATTTCCTTAAATGCATATGAAAAGCCGTGCTTTTAAATTATTTGTCATTAAGAGAAGGTCAGGGGCAAAATCGTCTCATGTGTCAAATTACACCTGCCTAAATATGTGTGAAAATTCCAAACGGGCCGTTATTTTGGGACGGAGGGCCCCTGTCCCAAAACAATTGTCCAAATGGACCATTTCAACCGTCCCCAAAAAATGATTCATTTCTTCTTTTTTTCCCCCTTTCAGTTTTACCCCTCCATTAGTTAACTACTCTATTAATCAAACACTAATGAATTCTTGACTGTTTTCCAAAAGCAGACTCTAGTAATCAAGCACTAAGGAATTCTGAACTGTTTTCCAAAAAGTAAACTTGTGTTGACCAAAAAATTTATAATTCTCATTATAATTTCTGGTATGCTTTGTTTGCACTGACTGGTTTTTAATCCCATGATGTCTGCCAAAGCCTCATGCTTTCTTCTTCTTCTTTTTTCTTTGGTGATGTGGTGCTATGATGTGAAACAGATTAAAAATGGAGCAGTACAGCTAAAAAATGGTTTAAAATTAGAAAGATCATGCCTATATATATTCATAAATTTATCCTATACACATCCTCAATTTCCATTGGCTTGTGATTTTCAGTCAACTCTGCTAAGTCACTCTGAATATGCTTACAAAGGGGTTAATCGGAAGGAAAATACTTGGAAAAAACCATAATGTGCGAGATTGTAACAAAATATTCTTATGCTTACAACAGATTGCTTTGAAACATAACAACCATAATGTGGGAGTAGTGATTTGGGTGGGGCTAACAACTCGAAACCCCTCTCTCGATGGTCGCGACACATCGAGGGTACTAATAGATAAAGTTATGTACCGCCAGTGGACACATCTGTCTAGACTGGCGGTCCGAGAACAACAATATGTCATTTAGGGCAGTGCGTTTGCATGCCCTCCCCTGGCGAGTAATACCTCTCCATTTATTTTGATTTATGTTTTATATTTAATAATGAAAATAAAGATATAACGACAAAATATCTAACAAATCTTGTTGCGTGCTTTAGTGCCTCACGACCTCTATATACGTTCATGTGTCTGTTGGTTCATTATGCTAGGGTCGCAACACTTACGGACCAAGAAGGAACAACACAACAAACCGAAATCCCAAAATCATCCAAAAACTAGAAGTTGCTAAAAAACGAGAGAGCAAATTAAAACTAAACAAGGGTTTTGTAGAGGGTAACAATCTTTGAAGCCTGTTTACACTCAAGTAGTAGACCCTAGTTCGGCTCCTAAGTTGCGGAATCGAGCTTGATCGCGGGCATACTTACTGAAAATGATCAATTTCGAAAGAAACCAACCTAAATTTAGATTCACCAAAGAACTCTTTCTTATGAAACAGATTACTCTCATAATTTGCTCGAATGAAGAGAAAGAAGATGTAGAAAGCACTCTCTCTTTTTCATTCTCTTTTAGTTCTTAATAGATGAGAGAGAAAAGGATATGAAGAATGAGCTAGGATGCCATCCCTTTTCTCTCTCCCCTATCATATAGCAAAGAGGGGGATGCTCCTTCTCTAAGTGGCCCCCAATGCCTACACTTCTTCACATGCATGCCACTAGGAGGCAAATATGGTATATGTATCATATACATAACCTAGTATATGTATCATATGTATATACGCTAAGGAGGGAGGGAGGGAGGGGGGGAGGGGGTTAACATAATACTAGAATACATATCATATATGTTTTATTAAAACAACATTTGATTTAATAATTCGGCTTTAAAATAAACTGGTCAGTATTACCAAACGTCCGATTATGTACATGTATCATATACACATATTTAATCGCACTCCCGTACATATCATTATATGCACACTACATGGTTTCGCCGGGCAGGAAACCCTCTGTGTGAGACTCTAAACACTAAAAAATATACTGATAGTGAGTTACTGGATCATATCCATAACCCACAAGTATGTCAGCGACACTAATTGTACGTAACGGCTACCCAGGTATATGTCGAAAGAAAGGTCGACAAGCAAACTCATCCATACCTTACAGAGCCTATCAGTGACAATCACCATATAGCCCGGTCTCTTTGTCAGAGAATGTCGCATACCAGGTCTGGGGTGGTGGATACTGTCAGACCCCCAATAATCCAATAAGTCATGCCGATTTCCAACTCATAACCATCCAAAATATAACTGATAACACTTATCAGTTTATCTCAACAGGTATGGCCAGGGATTTATGGTTATAGTCTATCATGCACTGCGCAAAATCAACTCCTTATACCGAGAGAGACGATGTAACACTCTGTATCTCGAAATCCTAATGAAACAAGTGTTTGAACGTATTTCTTTGATTCTATGTTCATAGGATATATCGAGTGTCATATTAGCTCAAATATTAGTTTGGAAATCAGCATGAGCTGGCTCATCAATGTTCGAGATGGCTCAGAAGGCAATCCTAATGTATATTTACTCTCTGGTTGCTTGAGCCGGCTCAAATTATCTTGAGACGGATCAAGATTCCTCTACAATAACTATTTCTTCTATGTTCGTCAGAGACGGCTCAGGGCCACTTTAAGCCGGGTCTAGCCTTCTTGAGATGGCTCAACCCTGTTTTGAGACGGCTCATATGATTCATGGAATAACTATTTTGCTCTTTGTCTTGTTGAGACGACTCAATAATATCTTGAGCCGGCTCAACTCAAATCTGATCACGTTCCTGATATCTTGCGTGAATCTTTCCTCCTCGTAACCGACCGAACCCCTATTTAAACACCCAGCCCTTAAACTAAAAACCCTAGATCTATTTTCTAAAAGCCCAAACCGTTTTCCTGTAACAACCCTAAATTTACTGTACAGAATTTTTCAAAAATACAAAAAGGAACACCTAAACCTGAGCATATGTTATAAATTTAATTTGCTTTTGAACAGCAAGAAAACACTTGTAGCTCATTGGTAAAGTCTTGCACTGCTATGACGTAGCCCCTGTGTTCAAATCTCCCCTGTTGGGATGTTTAGCACGACAGTAAGGTTTCGGGAGGTATCATCCATGCCATTTTCAAAAATTTGCCATGCTAAATAATCCTAACCCAAGAATCTTAACTAGAGAATTGGACGATTCAAGAATGTAAACAACTTTATATCAAGTGAATAAGGAATATAACCTTTGTAGACCGGTCATTCACTTCACTTGCTCCGTGTAGTAGTCCCGCGACTCCAATAGGCTCCACTTGAGGGTTTGAACGAACTTCCTCCGATGACCTTCGTGCCGAAAATGATCCACGCGAAGTCCCTCCAACTCAAGCTACCTCTATACTAAACTATTTAGCATAGGAAACACGCTACACTCGATCGCTAGTCAAGTATAGAATGGTGAAGTAGGGGATGTTAAAAGCGCACAAGTTTGTGTTCAAACTTCATGGTTCACATGTGAGGGTTGAACCTTGAACCATGACATGAGGAGGAAGAAGAAGCTAGAAAGCAACCATGCGAGCAACTCAAGAAAAATGGCCAAGTCTTGAGAATGAGGTAGAATGAATGGCAAATCTTGACCCCTCACTCATTCAAGCATGGAATTATGCAATATAAAATTGCAACCTTACTTGAATAATGAGCCAAGATGAATAAACAAAAGTAAATCCCATGCTTGCAACCATACTTTCATTTTCCACCTCAGGACAACGAGAAAGCTTCCTGAGCTTTATATTTTCACAAAATAGAAATTCATATGTCATGCTTCATTTTATATATATATATATATATATATATATATATATATATAATAAAGAATAATTAGTGAGCTAATGATATTAGTTAAGATATAATTATATCACATATAATATATATCATAATATTAAATTAATACTTGATTTAATAATCCGGTTATATCACATATGACCGACTAATATCATTTATCTGTATATCACATTATCAAATCAACACTTGATTCGAAAATCTGGTTATATCGTATATAATCGAACCGATAACAGATAACTGCCAGATTACAATACGGTATCACATACACGTATTTACTCATGCCCACACACATATCACATATGTGTTCTACTTCGTTTTGCTTGAACCAGGAAACTTCTGTGTGGGACTCTAAAGACTCGTCAATACGCCAGCAGTAGGTGATGATCACATCAGTCACCTACAAGCCGTCAGCGGTACTAGCTGGACGTAACGGCTACTTGATTGATAGGATGCGTGCGTGTTCAAGTTTAGTTTTAAATACCGCAATCAAGACGGTTTCGCTTGTAGCTAGCTGGTTGAGTACGGGTCGTCCGCAGGGAGATGGGAGTCTTTTTCAATGTGCTTTAACGAGTTAAGTCCGGTTTTCAGATTTTGTTGGATTATCTAAGTGTTGAGTTGATATTTAAAGAGAGCTTGTTAGGGTTAGGATTATGTTAGTTTGAGTTAGGAGTCTCCACATCTTTCGTTGCCCCACTTAATATCGGTGTTACGGTAATCGGCAACAACGGGGATTAGCACGACTAGGAGGGAACTTGCGAGTATAAGCTAGGCTTTCCAACGCATAGTCCTTCCTTTTGGTGCTTGTCCGTCCGTTCTTGGCTCTTATCCATAACCTCCGGTTAATTCAACCACAACCGGTCTCACTACGGAATCACCGCTATCATGTAGGATAGGGTGCCGTAAGGAGCGGATTGTGGTTCAATTAACGGGAGTTGATTTAAGTTGTTGGGCAAGGAAAGAGTGAGAGAGATTTCCTTCTCTCAAACTTCCCTTATCCTACCCTAACAAGTATAGAACTACTCACACTTCATAATACGGAAAAATAAAACAAACAAAAGAGGAAGATAGAAAGAAGGAGACTAGAAGAATACGACTAACTATTTGCGACCTCACCTTGGCGAGGATCAAGCGTAAGTATCATTGTCATATGTAAGGATAAAGAAAAAGAAAGAAGAAAGAAACAACAAGGAAATAACAACAACTACTTAACGAATTTAAAGTTACAACAATTATAACAAAAGTAAGACAAGCATGATAATAAAATGGTCTTCTTTATTCATCACTCTTCACTCAAAAGCTCACTTACAAGTTTAATGGAGAAGAGGTGAGAAGAGGAAGAAGAACATGTAACTAAAACCTAGCAAAAAGAAATACAAGACTTGGACCCCTTTCCTTCACAAACTTCTGGGCTATTT
This sequence comes from Agapanthus africanus, assembly GCA_030015575.1. NCBI lineage: Eukaryota > Viridiplantae > Streptophyta > Magnoliopsida > Asparagales > Amaryllidaceae > Agapanthus > Agapanthus africanus. Next base: position 672,434,031 of record JASDDO010000022.1, on the reverse strand, counting down.
ATAGGCCAAAACATGAAACCCTAGGGCAACTAACAGAACATACATGAAAAGACCAACCTACCCCCAGAACCCGTTTCTGTTTGGCGCCAGAAGGGCCGCGGAAGCGCGGCCAAGACCCCCCTTTGGCCGCGCTTCCGCGGCCGTATTGTTGACTTAGGTCTGGGTCTTTTTGGTGGGACCCTGATCTGATGGGAGCTTCACTCTGGTTCATATACTTTCTGAAAATACTTCCATATTTCTTCCAGAATTTCTGTTGAGGGAAAGGTGGACTTTTTGTCAAGATTTTGTTATGATTGCCTCGAGCTCCGCGTAGATCTCTTGGATTTTGTGCTACCATTGAGCCTTGTGCATGAGAGTGACATTGATTTGACGTTTTGTCTTCCTAAACTGGTATCTGGCAACATACGGATGAAGAGCGGAGACCGTGTTTTTATCTGTGGTTGGCAGGAACCGGATTTTGTCGTGTTTTTCATGAATTTCTTCGTTTGAGAACCGGGAACCTGTATCCTGCAATTGACTAGCAAACACGGCTCAAGAGTATCTACCGATATGCAATGTGACAAAAATTGGGCGGTATGAAAATGCAAAAATCTGATATGAACAAATACCCCCAAACTTATCATTTGCTCGTCCCGAGCAAAGCCCATTTATTCACAAAAAATTTCCTAACCTCACTTTCGCAGGGAACGCGATTGCACTGAGCATGTGCAACAAGCCGTTAAACCTCTAGGTGTCCCTAGTAGGAGGAGTGTCGTCTCCTGAGGGTTTTCAGCGGATACTACCCACAAAATCCGGTCAAGTTGGTTTTGTAAAATAACTAAGATTCAAACCCTAAAGTTTTGTTTTAGAAAATAACAATTCTATAATCCTAAGTCTAGACCATCGAACCTTTATTTTTCACACCTCGCTTCTTATTTAACTACAGATTTTACATGTCTTTACGTGCAGTGCAAATAGTGTCGTGAAGTTCCCGAAAGGTCGAATAAAGTCATCATGTCGCACAATAAAGCCCAGATAACAATTTTAAAAGGATCACATAAGTTTTATAACGAGTTAAACATTTTTCAAGTTTCGTTTTCCAGTAAGGTTTCAACTTCAGAATTTCTATCTTCCTTAACAGGAAACTAAGTCGTATTTTTCACTCCACCTTTTCCTTGTTTTCATTTCATACACACCTCTGTGAACGTGCAATAGTCTTTATCAAAGAGTAAAACCTTCATATCTCCGTTAAATTTTTTTATAAAAGTCTGTCTTTTATCAAGATTATTCTCACACAAAGAACCGTTAGGAATTTTAACTCGGAGAGAACACTTGCTTGACTTTGTTTTAAAACTGGACTTTCTAGGCTTCTTAGCGAGCTTTGGGCCAATGCACCCAAACCAGTTGGTTTTAGGGCATTAGGTGTAGAAACACCCCAGCGAACTTAATTACTCAAGTTACCTAGGTCCAAAAACAAAAGAAAGTTTGGCGTGAAAATCAGATGATTTTATACGAACGGAGATATAACCGGCAGTTCAAATATTTTTTTGGATAAAGGACGTGTTTGGTGTGTTTGGTGTGTAATCATTCCAATCAAGTTTTAGATGGGTTATTTTTCAGACTTAGCTCCAATTACGGCATCAATAACATTCCTTCATATTCGCTTTACTTCATAAACTATTCTTGACATTACTTATTTCAGAACAAACCTATTTGATCCTCAGAAAATAATTTATCTGTTTAAAAGTTTAAACATGAAAGACTTGTCATCTAATTCCCAAAATCTTACGACACGTGTAGTGTGATGTAAAGACGTATATCAGCTATAGTTAACTTCAAAGGAGAGTTATCTTTCAGGTTTTCAAAATCTAAATATAAGATCTAGTTATTCCTATTTTTTCAAACTAAAACCGTCGAATGTTGAATCAGAGTTCTTCCATAAGTTAACTTGACGAAAAAGTTTTTATATTTTTTAGAAAATTTTCAAATTTTTATGGATTTTATGGATTTTAATATGCAGATGCAAAATATACATATGAATGCGAAGGTAAGAAATGCGTACCGAGCGTACCCCCAAACTTAAACTGGACAGTGTCCTCACTGTCGTGGCATGAAGAGAGCAGTTGGAAGGTTCAAAATTGTCGGTTAGTGATACACAATTTTTATTTGGTTTAGTTTTTAAAGAAAAGAAAAAGGAATATACACAAATATAAACAAAATGGTTTGTACATACCCCCAAACTTATTTGGAACAGTGTCCACTGTTCTTGGCTGGATAGCCGAAGTTTGGAGGTAAGCAGAGGAAGATCATTCAGGGTAAACCGGCTCCTGTAAGAACAGGAGCTCCTCTGTTGGTTCGGCGCTAAGGTACGGTTTGCATCGGTGTCCATTCACTTTGAAGAGTGAACCGTCCTTTGGATTTTCCAAATCCACAGCGCCCTGCGGATACACAGTCCGCACAAAATACGGCCCTTTCCAGCGAGATCGGAGCTTTCCAGGATGGAAATGAAGTCGGGTGTCGTAAAGAAGTACCTGTTGACCAGGTACGAAGGTTTTGCGCAAAAGGTGTTTATCATGAAACACCTTCGTTCGATTCTTAACGACAACCGCGTTGTCGTAAGCCTCATCCCTAAGCTCGCATAGTTCGTTCAGCTGCAGCTTCCGATGGCTGCCCGCGTCCTCAAGAGAAAGATTCAGCTCCTTTATCGCCCAAAATGCGCGATGCTCGATTTCGACAGGAAGATGGCAGACCTTTCCGTACACAAGCCGATAGGGAGACATGCCAAGGTCGGTCTTATAAGCGGTTCTAAATGCCCAAAGGGCATCAGTGAGTTTCAAAGACCAATCCTTACGGTTCTTGGAAACCGTCTTCTCCAGTATCTGCTTGATTTGCCGATTTGAAACTTCGGCCTGCCCGCAGGTTTGGGGGTGGTAGGGCGTAGAGAGCTTATGATTAATGGAGTATTTCCGCATCAAGGCTTCGAAAGTTTTATTGCAGAAATGACTTCCATTGTCGCTAATGATCGCTCGGGGGTGGCCAAACCGGGAGAAAATGTTTTCTTTAAGGAACCTAACGACAACCTTGTTGTCGTTAGTCCGGCTGGCCACAGCCTCGACCCATTTAGAGACGTAATCAACAGCTAGAAGAATGTACAAGTTCCCAAAAGAGCTGGGAAACGGCCCCATGAAGTCTATCCCCCACACATCGAAAATCTCCACAACCAAGATCGGTTGGAGCGGCATCTCGTTTCTCCGGGATATCCGGCCCATGTGTTGGCACCGGGAGCAAGTCTTGCAATATTCGTGAGCGTCCTTGAAAAGTTGTGGCCAGTAGAAACCACATTGCAAGATCTTATCAGCTGTCTTTCTGGGCCCAAAGTGCCCGCCACACGCTTGATCGTGGCAAAATGACAGCACACTCTTGAATTCCTCATTAGGGACACACCGACGAATGATCTGGTCGGGACAGTACTTGAACAAGTAGGGTTCGTCCCAGTAAAAGTGTTTTACTTGGGATAAGAAGCGAAGTCTGTCCTGACTCGACCATTCGGTCGGTAGCAATCCCGTGGCCAAATAGTTCACAATATCTGCGAACCAGGGTTCGCACGATACTGTCAAGAGTTGTTCGTCCGGAAAAACGTCGTTTATCGGAATTGGAAGCGAAGGCGAAGAAGGAAGTCGCGAGAGATGGTCGGCAACCACGTTTTCACATCCTCGTTTGTCCTTAATGACAAGGTCAAACTCTTGAAGCAAGAGGATCCAACGGATTAACTGAGACTTGGCATCTTTCTTCGCAAAAAGATGGCGCAGAGCTGAATGGTCCGTGTAGACGATGACTGGAGAGCCGATGAGGTAGGGCCTGAACTTTTCTAAAGCAAATACAATAGCTAAGAATTCCTTCTCAGTTGTTGTATAGTTAAGTTGGGCGTCGTTCAGGGTTCGGTTAGCGTAGTAGATCACGTGCGGCATCTTATTGATGTGCTGTCCAAGGACAGCACCGATGGCAAAGTCGGATGCATCGCACATAATCTCGAATGGGTGCGTCCAGTCAGGAGAAGAGAGAACGGGAGCAGAAGTGAGTGAGTGTTTCAATGATTCAAAAGCAGCCGCACAGCTTGAGCTGAAGTCGAATGGCGTGTCCTTGGCCAGGAGAAGAGTCAAGGGCCTAGCAATCTTGCTAAAGTCCTTGATAAACCGTCTATAAAAACCGGCGTGGCCAAGGAAGGCTCGGATATCTCGGACGCATCGGGGAGGAGGAAGATTGGAAATGACCTCAATCTTAGCTTTGTCTACCTCAATGCCTTTCTGCGAGATGATATGTCCTAAGACAATACCTTCGCGCACCATGAAGTGGCATTTCTCCCAGTTCAAAGTGAGATTCTTGTCCTTACATCTGGTAAGGACAGCGTCGAGATGCAGCAGACACTCGTCAAAAGAATCGCCAAAGATGGAGAAGTCGTCCATGAAGATCTCCAGAAATTTCTCCACCATGTCAGAGAAAATTCCCATCATACACCGCTGGAAGGTAGCGGGCGCATTGCATAACCCAAAGGGCATGCGTCGATATGCAAACGTGCCGAAAGGACAAGTGAAAGTGGTCTTGTCCTGGTCTTTTTCGGCGATGGGAATTTGATTGTAGCCAGAGTAGCCATCTAGAAAGCAATAGTACTCATGTCCGGCCAATCGTTCCAGCATCTGGTCAATGAAAGGTAGCGGAAAATGGTCTTTCCGCGTTGCGGCGTTGAGTTTTCTGTAATCAATGCAAACTCGCGACCCAGTTTGGGTGCGAGTAGGGATTAACTCATTCGCCTCGTTGGGTATGACCGTAATGCCCGACTTCTTGGGGACAACATGAATGGGGCTAACCCACTGGCTATCAGAGATAGGGTAAATGATACCACTATCTAGACATTTGACGATCTCCTTCTTCACAGCCTCCTTCATGACTGGATTGAGACGTCTTTGTGGATCCCGGGCTGGTTTGGCATCATCCATTAGATGTATATGATGCTCTACGATCAGGGGACTAATCCCCTTAATGTCCGCCATGGACCAGCCAAAAGCTTGCCTATTACCGTGCAAGACCGAAAGAAGGGCTTTCTCTTGCTCGGGAGCTAGAGAAGCCGAAATGATAACTGGGAGGGTCTCGTTCTCACCTAAGTAAGCGTACTTAAGGTGAGACGGCAAAGGCATGAGTTCGAGAATTGGAGGTGAAATGATAGAAGGAAGGATTGGAGAAAAGGTCTCGAACTCAAAGGATTCCAACAAAGGTTCGAAACGAGTGTAAGCCACCGAGTTGGATGGTTCAGGTAACTCATCCGAAAAGTCAAACGATTCAAACTCGGGTGGTGAGCGGCTAAGATCGTGTAAAAACGTAAAACACTCATAGTCGTAGTTGGGCGCGGAAGCAGCAGCAGGTTCGAAGAGAAACGCACTAGTGGCGTCAAGGTTATCGTCGTGAAATAGAAACTCCTCGAATTCACACTCTTCTGGTGTGATCTCCTGGATCGAGCAGACATCCAGTATATTAGCATTAGGTTCGGCGGGCTGATTCCCTAACCTAAAAATGTTGAGTTCAATCGTCATGTTTCCAAAAGAGAGGTTCATCGAACCATTGCGACAATTGATCACAGCATTTGAGGTTGCGAGAAATGGTCGACCGAGTATCACCGGAATTTGATTCCGGGGGTTAGCTACAGGCTGTGTATCTAATACAATGAAGTCAACGGGGAATATGAAGTCCCCGACTCTTATCAACACATCCTCTAGCTCACCCCTAGGGTGGGTGATCGATCGGTCGGCCATTTGGAGAGTGCAGTGTGTGGGTTTCAACTCTCCGACGCCTAATTGCTCGTATACTGAATACGGAAGCAAGTTAACACTGGCACCAAGATCTAATAGTGCGTGGTTGATGTTCTTATCCCCAATGGTAATTGAAATCGTAGGACAGCCGGGGTCCTTCCGTTTTTGTGGTAAAGATTGGGTAAGGGCATCACTCACAGCACTAGCCAAGAAAACTTTCTTGGGTACCTGAGACTTCCTCTTTTTCGTGCACAAGTCCTTTAAGATTTTTGCGTAAGACGGGACTTGTTGGACAGCATCTAAAAGAGGAATGTTTATGTTAACTTGCTTGAATAACTCCAAAATCTTCTCCATTTGAGGATTTTGTCTATTAGACCTCAACCGGTTTGGAAATGGAACATTTTGAAAATTGGTTGAGTCTAATGCTGGAGGAGGAGATTTTGGAGTTGGAACGGATCCCAGAATAGGTGTTTTCATGGAGTGAGAAGTGGGTCCGTTCAGAGCAGAAGAAGAGGAAGGAGAGCCTGTTGAAGAACGGAGAATAGGCTCGGAAGACGAAGAAGAAGAAGAAGAAGAAGAAGAAGCGGCGGCCGGGGTGTCATCGTTGATTCGCTTGCCAATGTTGTTTTGCAGCATCCTTCCCGATCTCAGCGTAGTCACGGCACTCACATTATGGTTTTGTTGTTCAAGAGCAACATGTGCAGTATGTGGGTGACCGGGATTTGGCAGTGGCTGGGACGGAAGCTTCCCTTTCTCTCGCTCGCTCAAGGCCGCGTTCAGCTGTGCAATCTGGGCCTCGATGGTTTTGATGCTCTGCCCGTGTGCGGCGGTGTGTTGCACTAAAGATTGGATCGAAGACTGGATGTTGGCGGTGGATTGAGTCGATTGTTTAACAAACGCCTCCAGACTTCGCTCGAGCGAGGAAACCTTATCAGTGTTTGACGGAACAAAGTTGTTATTTGGTGGAAAAGAATTGTTTGGTGCAAAATTGTTCGTCTGGTTTTGGTAAGGTTGGGGTTGGAAGGGCTGCTGATACTGAGTTTGCTGTTGCGCTTGTTGTTGTGGTGGAGGGGCCCTTTGGAAATTGTTGCCCTGGAATTGATTCTGATTCTGATTCCAGGCGAAATTGGGGTGGTTCCTCCAACCGGGATTGTAGGTGGAAGAGTATGGATCATTCCTCGGTCTTTGCTGGAAGGCAGCATTAACCTGATCCTGTCCTTGCGAGGGTGGATTGTAAGGACACTCTTCGGTCAAGTGGGAAGGATCAGAACAACAAGCGCAGATGGTACGAAGGGGGAGAACAGGGGCAGGAGTAAGAGCGGAAAATTTGCTCTCTATCGCTTCAAGCTTTCGTGTAATTGCAGCCATTTCAGCTTTCATCGCGATAGAGACATCGAGTTGGTGGATTCCTACCCTAGACTGACCGGTAGAAGTGGAGGTAGAAGAAGAAGAAGTCGGTCTTGTGCTCTCCCACTGTAGCGTTTGCTCCGCAAGATCGTCAAAGAACTGCCACGCTTCCTCATCAGATTTGGATAGGAAGTGGCCCTGACAGATGGTTTCCAGCAACTGCTTCGTTGCTGGGTTCAGTCCCTCGTATAAGGTTTGGCAGAGTTGCCATTTCTCTATACCGTGGTGAGGACACTGAACAAGAAGGTCTTTGTACCGGTCAAAGCACTTCCAGAAGGGTTCAGAAGGAAGCTGGGAGAATTGGTTGATTTCATTTCGAATTCTTGCGGTCTTATGATTTGGATAGAATTTTTTCAGAAACGCTTTAACAAACTCGTCCCAGCTGGTGATTGAGTGGGAAGCGGTGCTATACAGCCATTTTTCAGCGAGATCGCATAAAGTGAACGGAAATGACCCGTAGACGTATAGCATCGTCCGACAGCTGGGTTGTTTTCATCATGGCACAGACATTTTGAAATTTATTGATGAAGATATAGGCATTTTCAGTTTCGAGCCCATGAAAACGTGGAAGCATGTTGATGAAATGGGGCTTAATTTCAAAGTTGTCCCCATTGGCCGGAGGAAGAGAAAGGCAGGTGGGAAGTGCAGAACGGGTGGGGTAGAAACGATCCTGGAGCGCAATTCGCTGCGGCGCTACAACAGGCGGAGGTGGTGGAAGATTGGTCTCCGCAGGAGGTGGAGCCATTGCAGCGGTGGTCAAAGAGATGTTCGGATTAAATCCCGACATCGCGGAAGAAGAGGTTGGTGAAGGTGAAGGTGAAGGTGAAGATGTATGAACAGAATTCCGATCAACGTCGGAGTTGGCCGGCAAAGGAAGGGGTGAAAGAGGAGTGGACGGAGTATCGACTTCGAAGTCGATCGCGTAGTCGGTCGCGACTAACGTAACGCGGACTAGACGGGCGCTAGTGTCCCGAGTCCAAGCGGACATACACTAAACGAGTTTAGTGTAGTCAAAGCGGAGAAGGTGAGGGTAAGAAAACGTTAATGGAGAACGGCGATGGGTGGTGGGTGAAAATGGATTTGGCGACAAAAGGGCAAGTTTTTATAAAAGTTTTTTTTGATTTTTTTTTTTTTTTTTAGAAAGAGATTTACAGAAGTATGTACGGAAATACGGCTTAAGCAATCACAAACAAGATATGCACAATCACACCTAGATCTACGGTCGCCTAGGTCTACTAGACCTGCTCCTGAACTTGATTTTCGAAGTTAAACAGTGTCGAGAAACAGGCTTAAAAATACACCGATCACGGGGCCAGGTAAGTGCAGAGATAAGGGGAGGTTGTCCAACGCTTTCGCGAAGTTCCTTAATTAAATAACCCTTTCTCTTTCGGCGGTTGCGCCTTTAACACTTTCCTAGACACCCCGTAAACAATGTACGGTTAAGCGAGGTTCTAAACACGGTTTATCTTCTCCTAATGAGCGCGAAGTCCTTAGGGCTGAAGTCTAGTATTTTTTAATTTACAATGGACAATGCATATGCTTTAGTGATTTTTGGGGTCCTGGGAAGGGTGATGAAATCCCCACCCAATCTGGATTAGTTTCAAGCCCCTTAAGTCCGTATTAAAGAATGCAAAACAGTAACAAATCAACAGCAAACAATTTTTATTTGCGGCGCAAAGAATCCTGCACAAGAACAGTTTATTGGAAGGGGGAGAAGAATTTGCGCAAAGAAGCCTGCAGAAAACACAGTTCAGTGGAGTTCAGAGGAGTGGAGAGAGGCAGAGAAACTCACCAGAGAAAAATTGCACCCTGAAGGCACTTAATGGCCGCGGTTCCGCGGCCAAACACCTACTTAGGCCGCGGATCCGCGGCTAAGTTGAAGGATTGGGGCACTGAAAAATTTTGGTGTTCTCTGTTGGGTGTCCTCTACTTGCCTGGATGTACTGAATCTTGAATTGCTCACTGTATTTGCTCCAGATTTGTACAGTAAACCGGATGCTTCGTTTTGTCCGTCGCGGTGTAGCCGCGAAAATGTGGGTCTATCTTCCCACGTCTTTGGCACTGTACTTGAACTCCGTATTTTCAACGTCCTTGGCGTCGATCTTGAACTTCGTATTTTCCTGCGCACTTGCACAAAAACTAATCAAGAATAACAAGATGGTTTTTTTTACAAAGTATGTATTTTTTTTTTCTCGTTTTTCGGTTAGAGTTATACTTACAAATTAACCCGAAATTTCACAAAGAAACAAACTACCGTCTCCCCGGCAACGGCGCCATTTGATTGATAGGATGCGTGCGTGTTCAAGTTTAGTTTTAAATACCGCAATCAAGACGGTTTCGCTTGTAGCTAGCCGGTTGAGTACGGGTCGTCCGCAGGGAGATGGGAGTCTTTTTCAATGTGCTTTAACGAGTTATGTCCGGTTTTCAGATTTTGTTGGATTATCTAAGTGTTGAGTTGATATTTAAAGAGAGCTTGTTAGGGTTAGGATTAGGTTAGTTTGAGTTAGGAGTCTCCACATCTTTCGTTGCCCCACTTAATATCGGTGTTACGGTAATCGGCAACAACGGGGATTAGCACGACTAGGAGGGAACTTGCGAGTATAAGCTAGGCTTTCCAACGCATAGTCCTTCCTTTTGGTGCTTGTCCGTCCGTTCTTGGCTCTTATCCATAACCTCCGGTTAATTCAACCACAACCGGTCTCACTACGGAATCACCGCTATCATGTAGGATAGGGTGCCGTAAGGAGCGGATTGTGGTTCAATTAACGGGAGTTGATTTAAGTTGTTGGGCAAGGAAAGAGTGAGAGAGATTTCCTTCTCTCAAACTTCCCTTATCCTACCCTAATAAGTATAGAACTACTCACACTTCATAATACGGAAAAATAAAACAAACAAAAGAGGAAGATAGAAAGAAGGAGACTAGAAGAATACGACTAACTATTTGCGACCTCACCTTGGCGAGGATCAAGCGTAAGTATCATTGTCATATGTAAGGATAAAGAAAAAGAAAGAAGAAAGAAACAACAAGGAAATAACAACAACTACTTAACGAATTTAAAGTTACAACAATTATAACAAAAGTAAGACAAGCATGATAATAAAATGGTCTTCTTTATTCATCACTCTTCACTCAAAAGCTCACTTACAAGTTTAATGGAGAAGAGGTGAGAAGAGGAAGAAGAACATGTAACTAAAACCTAGCAAAAAGAAATACAAGACTTGGACCCCTTTCCTTCACAAACTTCTGGGCTATTTATAGGCCAAAACATGAAACCCTAGGGCAACTAACAGAACATACATGAAAAGACCAACCTACCCCCAGAACCCGTTTCTGTTTGGGGCCAGAAGGGCCGCGGAAGCGCGGCCAAGACCCCCCTTTGGCCGCGCTTCCGCGGCCGTATTGTTGACTTAGGTCTGGGTCTTTTTGGTGGGACCCTGATCTGATGGGAGCTTCACTCTGGTTCATATACTTTCTGAAAATACTTCCATATTTCTTCCAGAATTTCTGTTGAGGGAAAGGTGGACTTTTTTTCAAGATTTTGTTATGATTGCCTCGAGCTCCGCGTAGATCTCTTGGATTTTGTGCTACCATTGAGCCTTGTGCATGAGAGTGACATTGATTTGACGTTTTGTCTTCCTAAACTGGTATCTGGAAACATACGGATGAAGAGCGGAGACCGTGTTTTTATCTGTGGTTGGCAGGAACCGGATTTTGTCGTGTTTTTCATGAATTTCTTCGTTTGAGAACCGGGAACCTGTATCCTGCAATTGACTAGCAAACACGGCTCAAGAGTATCTACCGATATGCAATGTGACAAAAATTGGGCGGTATGAAAATGCAAAAATCTGATATGAACACTACTCGGATATTGAGCGATATGAAGATCAACAAGCAAGCTTGTCTATAATCTCTATAAAGCATATCAGTAATACTACCGCACAGTCCGGTCTTTTCGTCTGATATGTCGCATATCAAGTTCAGGGGTGGAAATCGTCGGACCCTAGTAACGTGATAAGTCATGCCGATGTCTGTCCTATAACGGTTTGAGAAACTACTGATAACACTTATCAGTAAATCTCATAAGCAGCCCTGGCCAGGGACTTCCAGTTATAACCAATCGAGCATAGCGCAACATCAACCCCCAATACCGGGAGAGGCGAAACCCCTCCTATCGCTCATTGCCTCCATGTGACTCGGGACTATACCCAAAATTCACCTGTTTGCACAACTCCTCTTGAGCGTGGTAGGGAGGAAATCAAAGCACAGTAAGAGCCACACAAGACTCTATGACGATCTCGGGTCTACAGACTAACCTGTACAAGTGTCACCAGAGGACTACTATCTGACGATAGATATACTACCACATAGGAGTCCTCGGCGAGTCCTGTTCAGTGTACCCAGTCTCCACTGAGCACCCGTATACCATCTTTGATGTCAAATATCAATGGATGTGGGATCATCCATCGCCCATCATATGGGCCAAGAAGCGTATACGCTAGTCTACTCTGGAATATCGATGCCCTGTCTCGATATACCCTCGACTAGGAACAATTAAAGGATGAACTTGTGGACTACCTTGGCCCCACTAATATGATCTCCATCATAGTCCTGATAGTCAAGTACACATCCTAAGGGCTTTATCAACATGTGAGAGCAAGACAGTATCACAATACAAGTCTACATGTTAAGTAAAGAGCAACCATATAGCATACTATCATGTTGAGCAAGAAAGTCCTCTCTATATATGTTCAAGCATCCACTATAATATACATCATATGTACAATAATGGCCTCTAGGGCATACATATAACTAACAATCTCCCACTTGCACTAAGGCCAGCTGTTGTAGTATCTCATACCCAACATCCCGAAGAGTCTCTCAAATTGTATCTGGGGTATGGCCTTCGTGAGTGGATCCGCCGTGTTATTCTTCATGTCTACTCTCCTGACCTCGATCTCCCAGCGATCAACTTTCTCCCGGATCAGGTGATACCGCCTCAGAATATGTCTCGATCTCTGATGGGACCTGGGTTCTTTGGTCAAAGCCACCGCTCCATTGTTATCACAATACATAGGTATTGGATGTTCAATGGATGGAACCACACCAAGCTCAGCAATGAACTTCTTCATCCAGACAGCCTCTTTGGCAGCGATGTATTCAGCCTCCATCGTCGAGTCTGCCACGGTTTCCTACTTGGAACTCTTCCAACAAACCGCCCTTCCATTGAGGGTAAAGACAAATCCCGAGACCGACTTAGAGTCGTCCTTATCACTCTGGAAGCTCGAATCGGTAAAGGACTCCACTTGGAGTTCACCGTTACCATATGTAAAGAACATCTCTTTAGTCCTTCTCAAGTACTTGAGAATGTTCTTCACAGCTGTCCAGTGATTCTCTCCTAGATCTGCTTGATACCTACTCACTACACTTAGTGAGTATGCTACATCGGGTCTGGTACATAACATTGCGTACATGATAGAGCCTACTGCTGAAGTATAGGGTATCTCTTGCATGCGAGCTCTCTCCAAATCAGTCTTGGGAGACATCTCTTTGGAGAGAGTGGGTCCTGAGATCATGGGTAAATTCCCATGCTTGGAATCTTCCATACTAAACCTCTTTAGTATGGTGTCAATTTACCTGGATTGGGACAATCTCAGTATCCATTTAGATCTATCTCTATAAATCTTAATCCCCAAGATATAGGAGGTATCACCTAGATCTTTCATTGAGAATCTTTATGATAAGAAGAGCTTGACCGAGTGCAGCATAGGAACATCATTTCTTATCAAGAGTATGTCATCCATGTACAATACGAGGAAGACTACCTTACTCTCTGCGACCTTCTTGTATATACAAGGTTCATCTATATTTTTGATGAAGTCAAACTCTTTTACTACCTCATCAAAACAGATGTTCTAACTCCGCGATGCTTGCTTCAACCCGTAAATTGATTTAAGCATCTTGCGCACCTTTCCGCTGCACCCACTGTCCACGAAGTCCTCTGGCTGAGTCATGCATACGCTCGCTTCTAAATCACCATTTATAAAGTCGGTCTTAACATCCATTTGCCAGATTTCGTAGTTATGGTATGCAGCGATGGCAAGTAGGATCCGGATGGACTTAAGCATAGCCACTGGAGAAAAGGTTTCATCATAATCCACACCTGGTCGTTGACGAAAACCTTTTGCAACAAGTCTAGCTTTGAAAGTCTCAACTTTTCTATCTACACCAAGTTTTTTCTTGAAGATCCACTTGCTCTCGATGGGTTTTACCCCTTCAGGAGAATCTTCCAAAGTCCATATTTTGTTGATGTACATGGATTCCATCTCAGATCGCATTGCATCCAGCCATTTCACAGAGCCCCATTCGTGATGGCCTGCTCGAAGCTAGTTGGGTCATCATTTTCCTTAATGCAATTCTCACTCCCATCAATGAGAAAACCATAGTATCTCTCAGGTGGATGAGGAACTCTACTAGATTGGCGGAGAGGCTGAGATTCGTTGGGAACTATCGAATCCTCTGGTTCCACTAAATCTTCTGTTGCAGTTTGTTTAGCCGAAATTTCTTCCAGTTCTACCTCTTTGCCACTAATTTCCTTTGCAAGAAATTCCTTTTCTAAAAAGGTAGCATGTCGAGAAACAAACACCTTTTGTTCCTCACCGTGGTATAAAAGATATCCATGTGAATGTTTGGGATATCCCACAAACTTACAAAGAACAGATCGTGCCTCGAGTTTGTCCGGATTTTGCTTTTCGACATAAGCCAGACAACCCCATATCTTAACTCGTTTAAGACATGATCTCTTCCCACTCCATATCTCATATGGTGTGGTAGGTACAGATTTAGATGGAACTTGATTCAATAGGTATGCAGCTGTGTTAAGCGCATAACTTCAAAAAGAAATAGGTAACTCAGCGGTGCTCATCATAGAGCGCACCATATCCAATAGGGTGCGATTCCTTCGCTCTGATACACTGTTGTGCTCTGGTGTATATGGAGGAGTAAGCTGAGAGAGAATCCTATTCTCTTTTAAATAGTCACGGAATTCCATGCTCAAGTATTCTCCTCCCTGATCAGATCGAAGGATTTTAATACTTTTACCCATCTGGTTCTCAACTTCATACTTATATTCTTTGAATTTCTCAAAAACTTCAGACTTGTATCTTAACAGGAACACATGACCGAATCTTGAGAGATCGTCGGTGAATGTAATGAAGTACGAGGAACCATCCCTGGCATGTGTAGATATGGGACCGCATACATCGCTATGTATCAGTCCCAAGAGTTCCGTAACTCTTTCTCCGTGTCCAGTAAACGGAGTTTTGGTCATCATTCCTTTGAGACATGACTGGCAGGTTTCATAAGATGAAAATTCTAACGGATTCAAATATCCATCCTTATGTAATATAGCTAGTCGTGTCGCATTGATATGACCTAGTCTATAATGCCACTAGAAGGATTCGTTCATTTCTGAACTCTTCCTCTTATGTGTGTTCTGTACATTAAAAACTGTGTTTTGATTTAAAATGTATAAACCGTTACATAACGCACCAAACTCAATCAACACTTGATTTAGGTAAATGTTCATAACGTTATTCTCTACTACAAATTTATATCCTTCTTTATCTAATAAAGATATTGATATTAAATTGCATATCATAGAGAGCACGTAATAACATTCGTTCAAGATCAAAGTATTCCCATTTGGTAATACAAGATGATATTCACCAACTTCTTTGGCTGCAACACTTGCACCATTCCCTACTTTTAGAGAATGGTCACATTTTCCCAGTTCTACACCTTTCCTTAGCCCATGCAACATATTACATATGTGAAATGCCGATCCGGTATCTAATACCCAGGACGTAGAGTGTACTGAGAAACAGTTCTCGGTAACTAACACACCCGAAGAAGATGCATCAATATGTTTATTCTTCGTTTGGGTGGCATGGGAATCCGGATATACCCCTATTTCCTGCTCAGTCTTATAACAATTATAAGAAAGAACGGAACCAACGTTTCCCTGCTTAGTATAACAAGCGGGGTCGGCCAATAAATCCATATTATTATCTTGATTAAGGCCTGACATGGTCGCTACCTGGAAAGAGAGAGAAGAAAACACTTAGCGTATACTCTTGCAAGATTAGATTGGTTATTATCTTATCTAATCAGGATGGCTCCCGCTGTTTTTATCAAATCTTTCTTCAAACCCTAAAAGGTAAGACTAGTTGGGGCCCTACAAGTTCTCCATTCTTTCGGCCAGGCCAGCGTCAGTACTTTGAGGGAGGTTTCCCGTGTTTTCACACGGACCTAATTAAAATAAACCTCGTTTTCCTATGGGCGTAACCCTGTTAACATCTTTCAAGACACCTACTTGATCGGCTAATTGTGATGTGTAAAACTCTCCCAGGAGTAACTCTTACTCGCAGTGGGTATCGGGATCCAACTATCTCATAGAAGGTATGCAATCTCATTGCAAATTTCAACACTTGAAATTCCCGATAATACTTTTGCCCCTAACCTCCCATGACCTTAACAAAGGCCAACAAACCATAGGATGCTAGTCAAATTCAACCCGTCATTTCATGATTGAACTAAACCCATCTGCACGACCCTTGACAAAGGCCAACAAGGTCGCACGACTACCCTAATCCAATCGCATCACATGCTTAAGCAGATAAGCACTAGTCAGCTACCGCACACTACGCCTTGACAAAGACCAACAAATGCAACACGAATATTAAATAGTACTTATCTGAAATGACGGAGGGCTACGCAGGTTTTTAAGAAAACCATAAGCGTAATGAACTTGATATCGTTGTAGAATCTAGTGATTTTGAAAAAGAGTGTTTTTGAGGCTTTTGCTAGTTTTGCTATAGAGGTCACTCCCGGTAAAAGGATCTCGGCTCTTTCCTTATCGAATGAGGTGCTGGATATTCATCAAGAAATACCACTATGCAAAGCAAGAACTAGAGAAGCAGTGAAAAAACAAAACCGAGTGGGTTGTAGCATTTGTTAGTTTCGCTAAAGAGGTCACTCCCGGTGAATGGATCTCGGCTCTTTCCTCATCGAATGAGGCGCTAGATATTCATCAGGGAATACCACTATGCAAAGCAAAAACTAGAGCTACCATTTTTGAAAATTTGATTCCACAACATCTTTTAGATTTCTTTCTTTTTCATTAATCTCATTAATGAAGTCCCATAAATTATGCTTCCTAAATATCACAGAAGAAACGAAAATACAACGTACGCTTATACCATCCGTATTCGCCACAGTGTCCCGTTATGCACCGTTAGGTTACTTAACTAACGGCATAGCGGGGCGGGACTAGCGCGGGTGCAAAACATAAGCAACGTTTATTATATATCATATATATAATAATAAAACATTCGTCTTACGTATATAAAGTGATCACATCACAGAATATCAGCAGCATAAGTCATCACATGAAATATTGGATTTACTAGGAGGTCCATGTTTTATATTAAGCCAGTAAAAAACACGAATTCCACAGTCGCAGTGAATAGCCAAATCCACATCTCTAGACCCCTACGAGAGCGGCAAGCAACCCTACCAATTCCAGAGTTACGTGACCCGGTGTCGACTCCTCAAGATGGTCTCCCACTGGACTCTAGAACCCGGTTACTTATTCTCCTGTCATGACCCGAAATTTGCACGTGACGACCCTAATACAATGCAACGCCTAAAGACGTAACACAGTAAAAGAAATCCAAACCCAGAAATCTAAACCATGAAAATACGGAAAAGATAATAAAAGTATTTTGAAACATTTGAAATCACAACCCAAATTCTTTAAAAGTCCTACTTTCTTTCCTTAAAATTTTGGCAACACCCCTTTTGTAAAAACCAGCCCAAAGACGGAAAACAATCACATCATAAATATACGACGCTGTAGCGAAGAAATAAGAGACAATAGGAAGGAAACTGTATATAAAAGACAACAAATCCACAAATAATATACAATAACGTCCTCACCAAGTCTCTAAGTCAACAACATAATAGTAGATGGAGAGTACAAGATACAACGAATGTACAATATGAAATACAGATAATCATCCAACCCACCTAAGCAAAATAGTATACTGTGAGCCAATGCGGTATCTGTAGCAAAAGATGATAGATGAATAGCTGAATAGCCTGCCTTGACTACTCTGGGGAACACCCTGCAATACCTGTGGCACAACGGGGGTGAGTTGCCAACTCGTGAATAGTAAATAACATATGCAGGTAATCGCAGGAATGTACATACAGTATGAATCTAAGATATACAATTTACAGTAATAACAAGTCATATGAATGCAGAATAATGGAAAGTACACTAGCAGGTACAATCAATGTGTGAAGCAATAATCATACAATAGGGATATGAGAACGTAGATATGCAGCAATCATGAAGGGTACGCTAACAGGTACTCTTAATACATGGAACAGTGTATAAGTGAAAAGGTATGAGGTATGGAGTGAAATATGTCATCCCACGGAATCCTGTCATCGTGGTAGGATCACAATCCATCAAGACACCCAAATCCCAATTCCTCAAATCAGCCCCCACGTTGGGCTCTCACATCATATGATTCTCACATCTCCTCAAAGTACAATATCGAGTAATCTCCTATATCCCGAATGTACAAATCAGTAATCCCATATGTATGTCCAACATCCAATCTCAATGAATCACCTAATATCCCAAATCAAATCTCAAGTAGAATTCTAACATCCTAAAGGTATATATTTGCAGAAATAAATATGATGGGGTCAATACACATATATTAGCGTCCCATTCCACTAATATTGGTGTAAGGGTATATATAACAACGGCTAAATCCCCTGTTATATATACAAAGGTGTTTAAAGGAAATATCATGAAAACAATGTGCCAAGCATCGACACAGAAATCCTGATAGGTACGTATCATACGCTATCCCGAAAGCACGAGTGCCTAGCTCTGACCCTCGCCTTTCGACGTATGCATACGTGCATGGCTCCCAACGGTATCTCCATGATCCCCGCCGAGTCATTAGTACTGTCACCGGTAGGTACTCGCCCGCCTCCAGACTCAATCGGCAAAATCCATCGATCTTCTTGCCGAGGGGAACCATACGGGGCCCCACCATGTACCCTCATACGACAACCACACCTCGTATGGAGTATACAATCAGAACCGATAAATCTCATGGTGGCTGCGCAAATATCATATCAAGAAAACATGGTTTTTCAATGTATGCATAATTTCATGAACTCCCGCGGTTTCCAAATCCAGAAAACATCATGTAAAATCCAAATAAACAATGCGCAAATCCAAGAATAAATATATGCGATATATCTAAAATGCGAGCATATAAATGAGAATATGTAGCTGAAACCAGATGTATGCGAAATCAATAAGGTACAGCTAAGTATAGGTGTCTACCGATAAATAAAAGATGTCGTATACCCCCCTGGGTATAAGTAGAATATGTAAGATACCCCCTGGGTATAAGTAAAATATGAGTAAGGTATACCTGTAGCTGTATCGTAAGGTGTATATGTACCTATCACTAATGGTATGATACACTATAGGTATACCGACAAGCTAGATGTCATGTGTGATAAGCAATATAGTATCTATAAGGGGTTTGTGTGTGACATGGCAATTATTGACGGTGTGTGTGTAGCATACAATCCGTGCTCGTGCAACATGAACTGTCAATAATATGTGCAGTGTCCTACGGCTGCTAGTCACAGTATCATTATATCTAATAAATAGGGTAAGGCGCAATTCTAACAATGACGTAGAATACGCAAGAAGTATTAGAATCCTAGCCCAGACGCATAACGCCATGCGGGCGATTCTCCTGTAGATGTTAAATCTACTCACCTACGCTCCACGCTAGGTGAATCCTACCACCTGTTTCTCCCTGTAGCGGTGTCCGTAGTCCCCGCCTGCAAACCTGAAAATAAGACAAGGAATACGTATATAAGTAAATACCTCGCAAAACGCGATATCGAACCCAAACGAGAAACTCGCGTCGCGAACTAAACGCGCGTGTGCACGATACGCTGAAACGTGTGAATACGCGTCTAAAACTACCGCGACACGCCGGATCGCAGAACCCACTCACGTATCGCGCGTATCGCGAAACAAAACGGACATGAAAAACGATATATTTTCCCAGATTTTCCTACAGGTCAAATCAAACAAAACTATATATGCCAAAACACTAAACAACACTGCAGACTACCCTACACAAAGCCCCAAGACCCAAGCCCCTGACCTGGCCGCAATTTGCGGCCAGATGGATTAAAATTGCTGCCACAGATAGGAGTTAGGGTCTCGTGTTCTGGTGGTGTAATCTAGACCTAGTGTGCATGTTCCAGTTTCCCCAATTTTGCTCTGAAGGGTCCGGGTCAATAGCAGATCACAGAATGCTAATATATCGCCTAAAAACACCGATTTTGCACAAAACGTAAACCCTATGGTATTTTAGTGTAATCTGGGTCAATTCTCCGTTAAAGTAACCCTAACAACACTAAAATAAGCTAGGTTAACTAACACAATCATCACTTAACCAACATTCCACATAAATCACCATAATTAGCACTAAACTCACTATTTAACACTAACCGACGCTAATAAGCATTCAAGCTAAGAAAAAGGGAAATTGTATTTAGGAATTATACCCTATTGGAACCCTAGAAGGCAGGTGAAGAAGTGAATGAAGGAAAGGAGGGCTTGCTATTGCTGCTGGGCTCCTGCTGCTGCTGTTGCTGCCTGCTGTTGCTGCTGCTGCTGATGTTTCTGTTGTTGTTGTTATTGCTTCAGGTGCTGCTGCTTCTCTGTTGCTGCTGATGGCTGCTGGTGGTGCTGATGCTTCTGCTGCTGGAGCTGAAGCAGGTGTGTGTGCGTGTGTGTTTGTGTGAGAGAATGAGAGAATGAGTGAAAAGAGAAGTGAGAAATGAGAGACAAAGTCAAAACCCCTCCTCTCTCTCTCTTCATTTAATGAAGCATGGCAAAGCCATCATGCCCCATTCTCACACTCTCTCTCTCTCTCACCAAAGTCAACATAAGAAAGTCAATTTAAATTTAAAACCCTTTTTATTTTTAACAACCATACACTATTAAACCCAAAACACTTAATAATTAAAACTAGATTAAGAAAATGGTTAAACCACCATGTTGCTAATCATGGTTTAACCCCACTTAACACCCTAGTTATCATGCACAAGTGTGTGCAAGTCTAGGAAAAATCTAATAAAATATTCATTAAATAGGATAAAATAATTGAAAACCAATTTGGTAAACTTTTTATTAAAAACCATATATTAAAATATAATTAGCCACAAAACACATTCTAAGGTTTTACAATCTCCCCCCCCCCTAAAAGAAATTCGTCCCCGAATTTAAAAATATACTGCTACGCGTACCTTCAAAGAGAAGATTACAACTTTCAAATCTCGCTCGCAGCCTCCCAAGTGATTACCTCACTATACGGCTACATCCAAGAAAGCCCTTCACAGATGGCAACACCCTTGACCGACGTTCCTCCACCTGCCGAGCCATTAACACACATGGCTGCTAGTGAACGAAAGATCGCGTCCAAGCTACATGGTATGGTGCTAAATCATGTGAGAAAGGTCAAGAAGGTAATTGTAAAGTATCATCACAAGGAATACGGGGTGAAAACTCAATAATCTGGGCGGAAGTGCCAAATTAAAGGCAACGAAACTAACCCGCTTATAGGATCTCAGAAGGACCAAAATCCTGGGATAAGCTTCCCAAAATCCAACACGTCTTTTATCGGAAAAATCCGCAGGAATACATGGTTTGCCATTGCGCACTTAAGTCTACGACCAACACGGTCGCATAAGACCTCTGTCCGCAATGAAATTTTTTCATCCTGACCTAAATCAATTGGATCATCTCCGAAGTCTCTAGACATAGCTGGGGTCCAAAATCCTACTTACGCAGAGTCAGAAAAACAACAGACTGGTGATCGACATGACCTAACCCCTAAACCTAAAGGTTGCCAATTGGAGTGTCTCCTGATAACAACTATCAAAGGAGAACCCTAACAATGGCGAGTGACGATCCCCAACTGCTGCCAACAACTAACACAAACATACAACTTAACAAAGAACAACTAAGCAAACTGAGTATAACCGGACGACAAGAATCCGAATGGAGTCACACCCTGACTAAACCTGGTTAGACACTATAACGAAATTCATGGAGATCTGCTCCCACTCCTACTTCGGAACGGTTAAAGGTTGCAACTCTCCAGCCGGCCTCAGATGCTCGACCCAAGCACACAACAAGACAGACACCTTGAATCGAACCATGAAACTTCTCTTTACATCCCTGTCCACCCGTAACTATCTCACAAGTCACGTCAATGTTGGTGGAACTTGAATGAATATAGAGAGTTGACAGATGTGCCTGCTCTAGGATTGCACGCCTCTACCCGATGATATCAGGTACACAAACGCGTCCCTAACTTAGCACACCGTGTCATAACTCAAGGATTCCGAATCATTACCCAGCCGAGTATGCTCAAGTATCTCTGACGAACGAGCATCGGCGGGCAGTGTCTCGCGAAAGCGATTAAGGAAAAGTGGTCGGGCGCGGACATGAGCAAGCTGTCCCCTCCGTAGCGACGAACTTAAGCTGTATTCAACGATCGCACAAGAGCTGTAAATCTGCAGAAGACTATCACAACAATCAAAATCTGCTGCAGGAAGATGTATATTAAGCTCTGGTGGTCCGGGAAAATCTGACACGACTCTCGAACAAATAGTGTCTCCAACTCTCCAACGCAAAACCACCGCGACCATCTCCAGATCATGAGTGGAATATCTTTCTCGTACTTCCTCTAAATGTAGGGAAGCAAAAGAGATAACCCTATAGTGTCACCTCAGTACACTCTCGAGCCCACTCAAGAAACATTATAGTTAAACAACAAGGTCGCCCGAACTAGAAAGCAAAGAAAGAACTGATGCCATTGTTAACCGAATCTTCAACTGCTAAAAAACTCCGCACACATGCCTCAGTCCAAAGAAAAGAAACCTCCCTTCCGGTCCATTCAGTCGACGGTGCAGCACTACTCTAGCAATCCTGCACGAAACGGCGGTAAGAACCTGCTAAGCCCAAAAATCTGCGGACCTCCGTCCTGCACACCAGTCTGGACCTAAGCTATACGACCATGATCTTCCTCAGAACCATACGAAACCGTCTCCCGTGACTACAAGACCCAGGAGTCAACACAAACAAGCCTGAAGAAACACTCCGAGAATCTAGCAAACCGCTGGTGCTCTCCCATTATCTGCATAACAAATCCTCAAGTGTTACTCCTGTTCCTCAAGACACATTAAATAGACCAGAATGTCATAAATAACACAACAGCACTGGTCGAGGAACGACCTGAAGAAATCTGGTTCATCATATCTACGAATGCTGCTAGGGCATCAGTGAATCCAATGACTCACTAATACACACAAGCCCGTAGCACGCATAAGGCAGTCTTCGGAATGTCATCATTCCGAACCCGCAATAATGATGACCTGATCCCAAACAAACTTAGAAAATGTCTCGCACTCTGGAGCTGATCGAAGAAATCGTCAATGCGAGGTAAAGGATACCTATCCGCACCGTAAGCCGGTTCAATTAACGATCCGTCGATACACAACCTCAAGCTGCCGTCTTTCTCCTTGACGAACAGAAATAGGAGCTTCCAAAAGCGAAACACTCAGACGCACAAAACTCCCCAACAAACAACTCTGTGGCTGATTCTTTAGCTCCCAAGCTTCGCCGGCTCATCCGAAACAACGTCGGAAAAACTCTCGCACGAAAGGAACACCGGTCCAACAAACCCTCTGTGGCTACGGTATCACGAAGGAACGCCAAGAATCCACGACATCTTCTCAGTAGCCGACTAGCGAAAAAGGCTGAATTCAAACTGTGAGAGGCGACACAACTATCCACCTGCACAACAAGATCTGACTCGCCGGGAAAAACAAAACCTAACTGTTTTCCTCACGGTAGTCCACAGACGCCTAGCACGTAGCTGACCAGTCCGTGCCCAGGAGAACGTCAAATCTAACATCTCTAGAAAGATCAAAACAACAGGAATCTCTATCTCCTATCCGATTGGCACACAACTGAAATACGTGTCGCGCAACAAAAGAATCGCTGACAGAAGTTAACACAACAAACGGCTAATCTACCTAACACGATACAAGTAAGAAAACAAACGAATACATCAAAAGAACATGCGAATTAAGGATACCTGAAGACTCTGCATTGTACGCCTGCGCGTCCCGATGAGTAAAAGCAAACTCCTGTGTCTGCCCTCTACCCGCAACTGGCTGAACTCCTCTGGTATACTGATCCCTCTGAGCGAACCTTCCACGTCCACGGCCTCTCTGAGTACGATCCTGATGAGGTGCTAAGGAACAATCCCTGACGAAGTGCTGAAGGCTTCCGCATCGAAAGCATCCACGCGCTGACTGCTGACCCTCCTGGGAATGAGAGCTGAACGACTGTCCTCGTCCTAAGCCTCTGCTACTCCCGCGACGGCCACGAAATCTGTCTCGACGACCAAACCTCTGTCTCTGGGCCGGTACACTGGTACGAGTCCTCCACTGTCCTGGAACTCTCTAAGCCTCTGGAATATGTGCCTCGTCAACTGGAGCTGCAACCACTGGTGCTAGGTAGGTGACGGACTGCTGCATGCTGATCGTAAGTGACAACTGAGTAACAGGGGTGACAACCTCCTGTCGTAGCTCCCGAACGACATCAACTAAAGAACTCATCGTCTGGCGGAAGTCCTGCTTCTCTGCCACAAGCCTATCGATAGTATATGTCGTAGGCTGATCCGTCTGCACCTGTGCAATTAGAGTGCCATCCTGGTCAGTACTCGTCTCACCCGAGCCAACTCTGACCTCGGCCCTCGCTGCATCACTCTGAGTCCCCATAGTCATCGGCGGCAAGGCTAAAAATGGATATAAGATTCGATAAGAATAAGGAAATCGAATCACAAGGATATGAATCATCGAGGAAGGAATTTCAAGCAATTTGTACTTAGGTCACTTAAGGCGAAGTACCGCATCGTGGGTATGCTGCAGACATACACACACTACGTTACTCTGCTTAAGCTACCTACTCCATCATACCAAGGTCATCCTACACTCCGAAAGGTAAAACCTAACGCTCTGATACCAACTTTGTCACGACCCGAAATTTGCACGTGACGGTACTAATACTACGCAACGCCTAAAGACGCAACGCAGTAAAAGAAAGCCAAACCCAGAAATCTAAACCATGAAAATACGGAAAAAATAATAAAAGTATTTTGAAACATTTGAAATCACAACCCAAATTCTTTAAAAGTCCCACTTTCATTCCTTAAAATTTTGGCAACATCCCTTTTGTAAAAACCAGCCCAAAGACGGAAAACAATCACATCATAAATATACGACGCCGTAGCGAATAAATAAGAGACAATAAGAAGGAAACTGTATATAAAAGACAACAAATCCATAAATAATATACAATAACGTCATCACCAAGTCTCTAAGTCAATAACATAATAGTAGATGGAGAGTACAAGATACAACGAATGTACAATATGAAAAACAGATAATCATCCAACCCACCTAAGCAAAATAGTATACTGTGAGCCGATGCGGTATCTGTAGCAAAAGTTGATAGATAAATAGCTGAATAGCCTGCCTCGATTACTCTAGGGAACACCCTGCAATACCTGTGGCACAACGGGGTGAGTTGCCAACTCGTGAATAGTAAATAACATATGCAGGTAATCGCGGGAATGTACGTACAGCATGAATCTAAGATATACAATTTACAGTAATAACAGGTCATGTGAATGCAGAATAATGGAAAGTACACTAGCAGGTACAATCAATGTGTGAAGCAATAATCATGCAATAGGGATATGAGAATGTAGATATGCAGCAATCATGAAGGGTGCGCTAACAGGTACTCCTGATACATGGAACGGTGTATAAGTGAAAAGGTATGAGGTATGGAGTGAAATATGTCATCCCACGGAATCCTGTCATCGTGGTAGGATCACAATCCATCAAGACACCCAAATCCCAATTCCTCAAATCAGCCCCCACGTTGGGCTCTCACATCTCCTCAATATACAATATCGAGTAATCTCCTATATCCCGAATGTACAAATCAGTAATCCCATATGTATGTCCAACATCCAATCTCAATGAATCACCTAATATCCCAAATCAAATCTGAAGTAGAATTCTAACATCCTAAAGGTATATATTTGCAGAAATAAATATGATGGGGTCAATACACATATATTAGCGTCCCATTCCACTAATATTGATGTAAGGGTATATATAACAACGGCTAAATCCCCTGTTATATATACAAAGGTGTTTAAAGGAAATATCATGAAAACAATGTGCCAAGCATCGACACAGAAATCCTGATAGGTACGTATCATACGCTATCCCGAAAGCACGAGTGCCTAGCTCTGACCCTCGCCTTTCGACGTATGCATACGTGCATGACTCCCAACGGTATCTCCATGATCCCCGCCGAGTCATTAGTACTGTCACCGGTAGGTACTCGTCCGCCTCCAGGCACAATCGGCAAAATCCATCGATCTTCTTGCCGAGGGGAACCATACCGGGCCCCACCATGTACCCTCATACGGCAACCACACCTCGTATGGAGTATATAATCAGAACCGATAAATCTCATGGTGGCTGCGCAAATATCATATCAAGAAAACCGGGTTTTTCAATGTATGCATAATTTCATGAACTCCCGCGGTTTCTAAATCCAGAAAACATCATGTAAAATCCAAATAAACAATGCGCAAATCCAAGAATAAATATATGCGATATATCTGAAATGCGAACATATAAATGAGAATATGTAGCTGAAACCAGATGTATGCGAAATCAATAAGGTACAGCTAAGTATAGGTGTCTACCTATAAGTAAAAGATATCGTATACCCCCTGGGTATAAGTAGAATATGTAAGATACCCCCTGGGTATAAGTAAAATATAAGCAAGGTATACCTGTAGCTGTATCGTAAGGTGTATATGTACCTATCACTAATGGTATGATACACTATAGGTATACCGACAAGCTAGATGTCATGTGTGATAAGCAATATAGTATCTATAAGGGGTTTGTGTGTGACATGGCAATTATTGACGATGTGTGTGTAGCATACAATCCGTGCTCGTGCAACATGAACCGTCAATAATATGTACAGTGTCTTACGACTGCTAGTCACAGTATCATTATATCTAATAAATAGGGTAAGGCGCAATTCTAACAATGACGTAGAATACGCAACAAGTATTAGAATCCTAGCCCAGACGCATAACGCCATGCGGGCGATTCCCCTGTAGATGTTAAATCTACTCACCTACGCTCCACGCTAGGTGAATCCTACCACATGTTTCTCCCTGTAGCGGTGTCCGTAGTCCTCGCCTGCAAACCTGAAAATAAGACAAGGAATACATATATAAGTAAATATTTCGCAAAACGCGATATCGAACTCAAACGAGAAACTCGCGTCGCGAACTAAACGCGCGTGTGCACGATACGCTGAAACGTGTGAATACGCGTCTAAAACTACCGCGACACGCTGGATCGCAGAACCCACTCACGTATCGCGCGTATCGCGAAACAAAACGGACATGAAAAACGATATATTGTCCCAGATTTTCCTACAGGTCAAATCAAACAAAACTATACATGCCAAAACACTAAACAACACTGCAGACTACCCTACACAAAGCCCCATGACCCAAGCCCCTGACCTTGCCGCAATTTGCGGCCAGATGGATTAAAATTGCGGCCACAGATAGGAGTTAGGGTCTCGTGTTCTGGTGGTGTAATCTAGACCTAGTGTGCATGTTCCAGTTTCCCCAATTTTGCTCTGAAGGGTCCGGGTGAATAGCAGATCACAGAATGCTAATATATCGCCTAAAAACACCGATTTTGCACAAAACGTAAACCCTATGGTATTTTAGTGTAATCTGGGTCAATTCTCCATTAAAATAACCCTAACAACACTAAAATAAGCTAGGTTAACTAACACAATCATCACTTAACCAACATTCCACATAAATCACCATAATTAGCACTAAACTCACTATTTAACACTAACCGACGCTAATAAGCATTCAAGCTAGGAAAAAGGGAAATTGTGTTTAGGAATTATACCCTATTGGAACCCTAGAAGGCAGGTAAAGAAGTGAATGAAGGAAAGGAGGGCTTGCTGCTGCTGCTGCCTGCTGCTGCTGCCTGCTGCTGCTGCTGCTGATGTTTCTGTTGTTGTTGTTGCTTCAGGTGTTGCTGCTTCTCTGTTGCTGCTGATCGCTGCTGGTGGTGCTGATGCTTCTGCTGCTGGAGCTGAAGCAGGTGTTTGTGTGTGTCTGTGTTTGTGTGAGAGAATGAGAGAATGAGTGAAAAGAGAAATGAGAAATGAGAGACAAAGTCAAAACCCCTCCTCTCTCTCTTCATTTAATGAAGCATGGCAAAGCCATCATGCCCCATTCTCACACTCTCTCT
The DNA here is from genome assembly GCA_030015575.1 of Agapanthus africanus. NCBI lineage: Eukaryota > Viridiplantae > Streptophyta > Magnoliopsida > Asparagales > Amaryllidaceae > Agapanthus > Agapanthus africanus. Next base: position 672,406,266 of record JASDDO010000022.1, on the reverse strand, counting down.
CTCACCAAAGTCAACATAAGAAAGTCAATTTAAATTTAAAACCCTTTTTATTTTTAACAACCATATACTATTAAACCCAAAACACTTAATAATTAAAACTAGATTAAGGAAATGGTTAAACCACCATGTTGCTAATCATGGTTTAACCCCACTTAACACCCTAGTTATCATGCACAAGTGTGTGCAAGCCTAGGAAAAATCTAATAAAATATTCATTAAATAGGATAAAATAATTGAAAACCAATTTGGTAAACTTTTTATTAAAAACCATATATTAAAATATAATTAGCCACAAAACACATTCTAAGGTGTTACAGCTCCCCACCTTGGGTCTATCCTAATGCGGAAAAGTAAATAATATACAACAAGGGTAACAACATTCTCAACCCGGAAGTGCCCCAATAAAAGAATATTAAATACAAGTTTTTACATGAATGAAAATGAAAAACTCTCATCTCACGCAAAAACCCCCGGCTATTAAAAAACGCGACGATCCAATATAACATATCCCAGCAACACATAATATCACATATCATCAACGTAAGTAAATATGCGTATCCCAATTGTCGTTGATATATAGCAACGAAACCGGCGATACACCACATATTACACTTATGGTCGCAGAAATGAAAATGTCAAACTACAACATTTGGAATTCGCAACCTTCTTAGACATCATAAACCCGGAATATCACATACTTCGGATTTCATGCCTAACCATTCGAATTTCAAATATTGTATCACATTCTACAAATAGCTAGACGATGTTAAACATTCCGATCGAATCAACAAACACCCAAAATTTCCCAAAGAGCTCAACACTTGAGCACAGTTTAAAAATACTCATAATATGCCACAGTGCCTATGGACCAACCGTAGAAAGGCCAATCCTTGCCTCACCTATGGCGCCGCGGAACTACCACAAACCCTAGGGTTTGGTGGCGGTTCCGACGGTCATAAAATCGAGTTAGAGTTTCGTTCTTCTAGAGGGTCCATAGAATTACTTGCATGATTTTTGAATATTTTTAATTTGGAGAAAATCCAACTCTTGGAAAATTTCCAACGAGGGTTAAAGTGCGTATTTGATATTCGTTCGAACTTTTTGACGTTGTCTAAAGTACCCGAAACGATATTAGAATTACGACTACGAAACACTCCGAATTGCCTTTACAGAAAGTTAACATCACATGCAATCTTAGCAAAAATAAGCAACACCTGAAACACCAAAACCCAGAGACTGGAACACCAAAAAATACGAAGCCCAAATTCATGAACTGGGCCGGCTAGGCCGGTTTTAATAGGTATCTCGCCGGGTCAAATCCGGCGAAATGGGTTCATATTTGTCCTGTGTTCATGTTACATCTCATATAACATTCTGCAGTTGCTTAAAAAAATTTTAGACGACTTAAAAATTTCGACAGAAACTAGGTTATTGTTTCGAGTGTTTTGGAGTTGTTTCGGTTTCGTAATTCTACAAACATTATCTAATTCTCTAGCTTGGCTCTGATACCACTGTTGGGATGTCTATCACGACAGCAAGGTTTCGGGAGGCATCATCCATGCCGTTTTCAAAAATTTGCCATGCTAAATAACCCTTACCCAAGAATCTTAACTAGAGAATTAAACGATACAAGAATGTAAACAACTTTACATCAAGTGAACAAGAAATACAACCTTTGTAGACCGGTCCTTCACTTCACTTGCTCAGTGTAATAGTCCCGCGACTCCACTAGGCTCCACTTAAGATTTTGAATGAGCTTCCTCCGATGAGCTTTGTGCCGAAGATAATCTACGCGAAATCCCTCCAACTCAAGCTACCTCTACACTAAACTATTTAGCGTAGGAAATATGCTACACTCGATCGCTAGTCAAGTATAGGGTGGTGAAGTAGGGGATGTTAAAAACTCATAATTTTGTGTTCAAGCTTCATGGTTCACATCACATGTGAGGGTTGAAACTTGAACCATGACATGAGGAGGAAGAAGAAGCTAGAGAGTAACCATGGGAGCAACTCAAGAAAAATGGCCAATTCTTGAGAATGAGCTAGAATGAATGGCAACTCTTGACCCCTCACTCATTCAAGCATGGAATTATGCAATATAAAATTGCAACCATGCTTGAATAGTGGGTCAAGATGAATAAACAAATGTAAATCCCATGCTTGCAACCATGCTCTCATTTTCCACCTCATTTCTATTTTCACAAAATAGAAATTCATATGCCGTGCTTCATTATTATATATATATATATATATATATATATATATATATATATATATATATATATATATATATAATGAAGAATAATTAGTGAGCTAATGATACTAGTTAAGATATAATTATATCACATATAATATATATCATAATATTAAATCAATACTTGATTTAATAATCCGGTTATATCATATATGACCGACTAATATCATTTATCTGTATATCACATTATCAAATCAACACTTGATTCGACAATCTGGTTATATCGCATATAACTGAACCGATAACAGATAACTGCCAGATTACAATACGGTATCACATACACGTATTTAATCAGGCCCACACACATATCACATATGTGTCCTAGTTCGTTTCGCTTGAACCAGGGAACTTCTGTGTGGGACTCTAAAGACTCGTCAATACACCAGCAGTAGGTGATGATCACATCAGTCATCTACAAGCCGTCAACGATACTAGCTGGACGTAACGGCTATCCGGGTATTGAGCGATATGAAGATCAACAAGCAAGCTTGTCCATAGTCTCCATGAAGCCTATCAGTAACACTACCATACAGTTCGGTCTCTTCGTCTGATATGTCGCATATCAAGTCCAGGGGTGAAAATCGTCAGACCCTAGTAACGTGATAAGTCATGCCGATGTATGGCCTATAACGGTTTGAGAAACTATTGATAACACTTATTAATAAATCTCATAAGCAGCCCTGGCTAGGGACTTCCAGTTATAGCCAATCGAGCATAGCGCAACATTAACCCCCAATACCGGGAGAGACGAAACCCCTTCTATCGCTCATTGCCTCCATGTGATTCGGGACTGTACCCAAAATCCACCTGTTTGCACAACTCCTCTTGAGCGTGGTAGGGAGGAAATCAAAGTACAGTGGGAGCCACGCAAGGCTCTATGAAGATCTCGGGTTTACAGACTAACATGTACCAGTGTCACCAGAGGACTGCTATCTGACGATAGGTATACTACCACATAGGAGTCCTCAGCGAGTCATGTTCAGTGTACCGAGTCTCCACTGAGCACCCGTATACCATCTTTGATATCAAACACCAATGGATGTGGGATCATCCATCGCCCATCATATGGGTAAAGAAGCGTATATGCTAGTCTAATCTGGAATATTGATGCATTGTCTCGATATACTCTCGACTAGGAACAATTAAAGGATGAACTTGTGGAATACCCTGACCCCACTAGTCTGATCTCCATCATATTCCTGGCAGTCAAGTACACATCCTATGGGCTTTATTAACATGTGAGAGCAAGACAGTATCACAATACAAGTCTATATGTTAAGACAAAGAGCAACCAGATAGCATACTATCATGTCGAGCAAGAAAGTCCTCTATATATATGTCCAAGCATCCACTATAATATACATCATATGTACAATAATGACCTCTAGGGCAACGCAAACTATAACTGACAATTTGTTGGAACCGGAGGATTCAATAGTCCCCGACGAACCGAAGCCACTCCGCAGATCTAGTTGGGTTCCTCATCCACCTGAGAGATACTACGGTTTTCTCTTTGACGGTGGGAGCGAGGATTCCATCATATAGATGATAACCCAATTAGTTTCGAGCAGGCCATCACAAGTGGATACTATGTGAAATGGCTGGATGCTATGCGATCTGAGATAGAATCCATATACACCAACAAAGTATTGACTTTGGATGTTGCTCCTGAAGGGGTTAAACCCATCGGGAGCAAGAGGATCTTTGAGAAAGATAATTTGGTGTAGATGGAAAAGTTGAGACTTTCAAAGCTAGACTTGTCGCTAAGCTTAAGTCCATCAGGATCCTACTTTCCATTGCTGCATACTATGACTACGATATCTGGTAGACTGCACGTCAAAAACGCTTTTCTAAATGGTGATTTAGAAGAGAGCATGTATATGACACTGCCAGAGGGCTTCGTAGACAGTGGGAGCAGCGGAAGCATGTGCAAGCTGCTTAAATCCATCTACGGGTTAAAGCAGTCATCGCGGAGATGGAAAATCTGTTTTAATGAAGCTGTCAAAAAGTTTGACTTCATCAAAAGGGTAGATGAACTATGTATAAATAAGAAGGTTGTAGAGAATATGATTATCTTCCTCGTATTGTACGTGAATGACATACTCATGATAGAAAACAATGTTCCTATGCTACACTCGGTCAAGCACCTCTTTTCACACAGGTTCTCCATGAAAGATCTAACTGATGTCTCCTACATCCTGGGGATATAGATCTATAGAGATAGATCTAAATAGATTTGGGATTGTCCCAATCCAGGTACATAGACACCATGCTAAAGGGGTTTAGTATGGATGATTCTAAGCATGGTAATGTACCCGCTTGTTAAGGAATCACTCTCTCCAAAAAGATGTCTCTCGAGACTGATTTGGAGAGAGCTCGCATATATGGGATACCCTATGCTTTGGCAGATGGGTCAATCATATATGCGATGTTATGTACTAGACCGGATGTAGCTTACTCACTAGGTGTAGTGAATAAGTATCGAAAAGATCTTTGGGAAAACCACTGGACAACTGAAGAACATTCTTAAGTGCTTGAGAAAGACTAAAGAGATGTTCTTGGTATATGGTAACGGTGAACTCCAGATGGAGTCCTTTACCGATTCGAGCTTCCAGAATGATGAGGACGACTGAAAGCCAGTCTCAGGTTTTGTCTTCACCTTCATTGGAGAGACGGTATGTTGGAAGGGTTCCAAGCTATATACCGTCGCAGACTCGTTGATAGAGGCTAATTACATCACTATCAACGATGCTGCCAAAGAGCTTGTCTGGATGAATACAGTTCGTGTGATGAACTTGGTTCCTACCATTGAGCATCCAATATCTGTGTATTGTGATGACAATGGAGTTGTGGTTTTGGCCTAGGAACTCCGGTCCCGTCGGCGATCCAGACATAGTCTTAGACAGTATCACCTGATCAGGGAGATAGTTGATCTCCGGGAGATCAAGGTCAGGAGAGTTGACACAGAGGATAACACAGCGGTACCACTCACCGAGGCCATCCTCCAGATGCTATTCGAGAGATTTTTGGGACGTTGGGTATGAGATACTACAACAACTGGCCTTAGTGCAAGTGGGAGAGATTGTTAGTAATATATATGCCCTAGAGGCCATTATTGATGATATAGTGGATGCTTGGACATATATAGAGAGGACTTTCTTACTCGATATGATAGTATGCTATCTGGTTGCTCTTTGTCTTAACATGTAGACTTGTATTGTGATACTGTCTTGTTCTCACATGTTGATAAAGCCCTTAGGATGTGTACTTGACTACCAGGACTATGATGGAGATCATAATAGTAGGGCCAGGGTAGTCCACAAGTTCATCCTTTAATTGTTTCTAGTCGAGGGTATGTCGAGACAGAGCATCGATATTCCATAGTAGACTAGCGTATACGCTTCTTGACCCATATGATGGGCGATGGATGATCCCACATCCATTGGTGTTTGACATCAAAGATGGTATACGGGTGCTCGGTGGAGACCGGGTACACTGAACAGGACTCGCCGAGGACTCCTATGCGGTAGTATACCTATCGTCAGATAGCAGTCCTGTGGTGACACTGGTACAGGATAGTCTGTAGATCCGAGATCGTCATAGAGTCTTGTGCGGCTCCCACTGTGTTTTGATTTCCTCCTTACCACGCTCAAAGGAGACATGCAAATAGGTGAATTTTGGGTACAGTCCCGAGTCGCATGGAGGCAATGAGCGATACGAGAGGTTTCGTCTCTCCCGGTATTGGGGGTTGATGTTGCGCTATGCTCGATTGGCTATAACTGGAAGTCCCTGGCCAGGACTGCTGCCGAGATTTACTGATAAGAGTTATCAGTAGTTTCTCGAACCGTTATAGGCCAGACATCGGTATGACTTATCACGTTACTGGGGTCTGACGTTTACCGCCCCTAGACATGATATGCGACATATCAGACGAAAAGACCGGACTGTACGGTAGTGTTACTGATAGGCTTCATGAAGACTATGGACGAGCTTGCTTGTCGATCATCATATCACTCAATACCCGGATAGCCGTTACGTCCAACTAGTACCGATGACGGCTTGTAGGTGACTGATATGATCATCACCTACTGCTGGCGTATTGACGAGTCTTTAGAGTTCCACACAGAAGTTCCCTGGTTCAAGCGAAACGAAGTAGGTTACATATGTGCTATGTGTGGGCGAAAAGAAGAGAACAAGATTTTAATATCGTAAATCTTTAAGAAAACGTAAAACTATGATTATGATGTTCATTATTGAAACTTAGGAGCTAGCACGCCTATTAACCAAATCCATAAAATCATGCTTAAAACTGTGCCTGTTTATTTGTAACAACCCTAATTTTCTTATATCCTTTTTCTATACAAATTTTTAAATTAAAATTTTCAAAATCCACAAAAGGGTATTTTAGCCTGAGCACAAGATATAGATAATTATTTTGTTTTTAATTATAAGTTACAAGAATATAATAACTCCATTTTTAGTGTACAAGAAATTATTTTAAATTTAATGTATACTTGGAGTATTTACTCTTGCTGCTATCATTTTAAGTAATTAAATAACTCCATAATTACAAGAAGGAGCTTGTAGCTCATTGGTAATACCTTGCACTACTGAACCAAGCCACCAGAGTTCAAATCTCATGCCCCACATTATTTTTAGATTATTTTTCTTTTAAAATTCTTGGAAGCCCAACAGTCCACAGGCCATAACTCCCAAAAGTTGAACTGAACCCTAAAAAGTAAAAGTACCAGGAGCTAGGTCTGAAGACCCCACACCCAACGACCACCGGACTCGGCCGAGTCGGCCGGCGCCGCCGGCCGGACTCGGCCGGACGGCCGAGTCCCCAAAACGAAAAATGTGTCTTTTCGTATTCTCTACCCCCCTGTATACTCTAAATGCTTGGATCGGTTCCCGAATCTTAAATACACCCTATTTACTACAAATTTTAATATTTTTTCTTTAATTTTTACAATTTTTTTAAAATAAAAACCTTTCACCTACCCTACCCTAGCCTACACTATAAATACACCCCCTACTCTCTACCCTCTTATCCCAAAACACTAGGTTTACTCTCTCAAAAATTTTACAAGAAGGGTGTACTTTGAAATCAAGTTCACGGCGAAACACTGACGGAATTCCGGCGACGTTCTTTGAAACAACCGGCGACGAAACAACGCCTCGGCAACTCATCTAGTTCCCCTATACTCTTTAGTATAGATCGAAACCCGTAAGTCCCATTCTATCTCCCTTTCTAATTCTCAAAAATACGAAATTACGAAATCCGACGGAATCGGAACAAATCCGATTTCCGATTCGGTTTTCTATAAAATTTCACTTCTAATCAATTCAAACATGTCTAAACATCTTTAGCATGATTATTAAACTTGTAAAAATCAATTTGAATAAGTTTTCACACATGAAATGATAACCTTTTCAACTTACCGTATTTTTTTCACTTTAATACCATCATGTTTCAATTTCACATTTAACCCTTTAACATTGCTATACCTTAAAATAGATCACGAGGTAATGACCTACCTCCTCACACACACATATGCAACCATAATACGCTATCTTGAAAACTCCTAATACGATAAAACAAGATTTTACATTAAAATACTATTTCCTTAATAAAACCTTTTCTAAAAGTTTAGATTTGATACATTTGTTTAAACAATATCTTTAATAGGAAAAATACGATAAGTTGTGGACATCGATCGTTTATCTAAACCTGAGTTTGTGGTCTCTAGACAAGTGTGTCTAAGGCAAGTGGTTACTTAATTAGGGCCACTACTTGTAGTGGAGAGCCTCCCACTTATCTGGCACTTACCTGGCCGCAATTGGCGGTGAAGAGGCGATTTGAGGCTTCTAACGACTTGTCGTTTAGACCTTTTAGAAATAAGCTAGTTGGCTTAGGAAACCCTAGAATCTAAAATACGGAAAATTACATTTTGCAAATAAATACCTTTTACTTTATAAAACCGTTTTCTAAAAGATTAGTATTTTACAATCTTTGCAAAGCGCCGCTACAACCCATCTTTAGGGAACTCGTTCGGGATCGTGCGGTTTATCGTGCACCCTCGGGTTAGTAGTGCGAGATTCAGACCTCCGCAAGGAGCATTCGGTCTCGAAAGGTTTAAAATACGATATCTTAAGAAAATGAGAATTTTGGAATATAAAATATTTATTAAAATTATTTTTGTATAAACATAGGTATATTTATCATTTAAATATCTATTTTATTATAAGATAAATTTTCCACCTTTTCCTAAAAATCACAATAATAAATTTTACACTAAAATACCATGAACTTCAAATAAATCAATATTACAGATAAATACCTAAAACTAGGATATGCTCACTAGAAATGTCACAATATAAAATTCACCCTCATTACAACTCTAAAGAGGAGTAATAAATACTTGAGGTGTATTTTGAAAAGTATATAAAAGTATTTTCACATAAAACCCCCTCAAGTTTATAAATTACCCTAAGGACCCTAGCAATTATAAGACTTCGATTCACATTTCTGATTGTCTAACTCGGGTTTAAGTCTGATTAATCTGACTTGAATATGATTCAAGTCAATCTATAAACTACAAGATTCCAATTCAAAATGAACACATGAATTCATGAATACAATTATCAATTTATACGACTTGACTGAACCGAACCATGGATATATATTCCTTTTACATGATTCTCAGTATTCCATTTACATGACTCTACGGTTATAACCGTTTCTTGATATCATGGTTTCGGTCAGTCAGTCAATCAATCTTACAATCAATACAATTTACAAGATAACAATACAAACAAGACATCGCGGGGTTTAAGGGGTAGACTGGTACGGAATATATTAAAGGTGGCACGAGGTGGTCACTTAAGACGTAATTACATCCATGCCGTTGTTCCGTGGTATTATCGACGGAGCCTTGTACTACAGGTTACCAAGGTCTCCGGTGTAAGTGGGACTCCCCTCGTATACACTGGCATCTTCTGTACCAGGCTACAAACAACAGCGTTAATACAACATTACAATATTATAATACAACATTAAAAGCTACTCTCTCTCTCTCTTACTCTCTGTCTATTTCTCCCTTATCTTTGGGACTTACCGAGCGACCTGTTCGCTGACGACATTCTATTTCTTTCTTCTTTAAATGTCGTCAGGTGGTTTGGACCCGGCGGAGATTGAGCCATCTCAAGAAGACTTGGAGCAGTTTACCGAAGACCTTGTACTTTAGTTTCATTGTACACTTTTTCTTTCTGTATTTTTCATTTCCTATTATGCCACTGTTTAAGCATCATTTTATTTCAGTTGTATTCCCTTTTCATGTATTGTACAAAAGAATGTTAATAAATAAAAGTTGATGTTCCTTTTATATCTTGTCTCTTGTGTATTTATTTTACATTGCTTAGATATGCTTAGCGTATATACTTCTGAGTATATACGTAGCGGGCCTCGTCGCGTCCCCTTCACCGTATACCGGGAAGCGGGGCGTGACATTATTGATAAATCAAATTGCCATGTTCATATTAGAATTGAAATCGACATTGAAATATGATTATGCATGCTCATTGTTATTGTTAATGCTATGACATGTTTTATTCATCATCATCGACATGTATGAAACCCAAGTTGATTTATGAATATGTTTCCTTTACAGTTAATATTGTGATCATATTATTTCTTGTTATCATTAATATATGTGGAAAACCCATTGACATGCTATACACATTCGTGACCAATGGTGTTTGGACAATAGAACGTGATCACCGACTTGAATATCGAGAAACACAAATCAATTGATAATGGAATAATTCGTGACACCGACACAAAATCATGAGTCAAGTGTTTATTAGCAATTCAAGTGTTTATTTGTGATCGAAGTGTTTATTTGTGATTAGTGCTTATTCGTGATACGTGCCGGTGATCATTACAGTCGCTATTCAAAAGCTAGTGGTCGGGTTACTGTCGTGAATAAACTTAGAAATACGGAGATTGGGTAAATTGAAAGGTGGATTGTGGACATGTAATTTTGGGGGCTTCTAGTGTTAGAGATTGGACAGTCGAACGCGCAGTTGTCGTAAGGGTGGTGTGCTGGACATCACCCACAGTGATAGCGAGTGAAGGATTTTGCCTAGCGGCACGCTCGGGTTCAACTCTGAGCACAGTGGGCTGTGGTCCCGGGCATTTATGGGATATCCTCCAAGATTCAAAAATACTTTTCACCAATCAATTTCAAATATACGTGACGTTAGTTAAGGATTTTACGATACTGACATCTAGGTCCCGACTTGGTTGTATTATCATGCATATTACCGTTACTGCTATACCATCTACATATGCACGCGAGCATTTCATGACACTTACCTTATCATGTTATTACACACATTTTTACGTCGAGTACTTTTTGGGTGTTCTGACACCTCTGATATTTGCCATCTCAGATTTAGAGACGAACACATCAGCAGAGCAGGATCAGCTGAGCTATTTTAGGGGCTAGTTGAGGAGCATTAGGTTAGTGTAGATTTATTTCCTTTTATTTATTCAGTCGTATTTAGCATATGAGCCCATCGTGGAACTAGGATCTATGTATCTCTTTTCGGATCATGTATTTTGTATTCGAACCTATTGTTATTGCATGGATCATTATTTGAATCTATTATTATTTTTTAGACCCAGCATTTGTATTTCTTGTGGTTTAATGCAGTATGATCATTAGTGATATCTCTTCTGTTTATTGAATATTATCGTTATAGGTATAGTTTAGAAGCGTTAATGTGACGATAGAAGGATGATTCCTTACTATAGGTTGCATGGCTGGTCTGCTTTGCTCTCCGTATTCCCGTTTACTAGAAAGCAGCGCGTAACAGACTAATCCCATCTCGATCGCTCACAGCCTTCATGTGCTTCGGGATTGTATCCAACTAAAACCTGTATTTACGGCTCTTTAAAACCGTGGTTGGGTAGTAGTCAAAATATAGTGGGAACATACACACAAGACGCTATGACGATCTCAGGTCAAGAAACTACAATGAACTTTTGTTATCAGAGAACTGTTATCTGACAATATGTATAATATTATCTAGGAGTTCTCGGCGAATCCGTTCGGAGTATTCAGTCTACAATGAGCACATATATACTATCTTTGGTGTCAAACACCAATGAATATGAGATCAACCGTTGTTCCAGTCGGTGTCAAGAAACGTATACACTAGGCTATTCTAGAGTACCGATACTCAGTCTCAATACTCTCACGATTAGAAACATTTAAGAATGTGTTTATGGACTATCCAGATCCTACCAGCATGATCACTTCATAATCCTGGTAGTTAAGCAAATATCCTATGGACTTTATCAACATGTATTTACGATACGTGATAATAAGTAAAACATATACACATGTAAGATAAAAAAATCCATATAGCATACTATCATATCGAGTAAGAATGTTCTGTACATATTTGTCCAAGAATCGATTACAATAATTGCCTATAGGGTATACATATCTAACAGTGTCGAGCCGCTTTTTTCTCACCAGTTTCGAGTCGAAGGATGAGCCAAATCATGTGCAGTCACCGATCTTCTACTTCAGCCACTACAGTCGAATTCTTGTGCAACACTCATGAGAGAGAGAAAAGAAGTAATCAACGAGAATTTATTCGTTTGCCGGATGTCATACATCCGGACAGAAGAGAGAAATAGATAGAGAATTTCATGCATCCTTTGGCAGCTTGCAGGTGATATATGTAAGCTTATATCTTTCTCTCCAGTAATCGGACGCATGTGGCCGCAGAATTTGCCATAATCAGCAGCAAGTTGAATGGAATGTCAAAGTTGTAAATAAAGGCGAAAGCCAAGGGGGGATCCATGGGTCAGGTTGGGGCAATGGCCCGGGTGCGTGCAGGATTGGAAGGCGACAGGGAGTCACAGGACACGTGTGGCAGAGATCTCTGCACGACCAATCACATCAACGTCATATCTAACGGCCATTAATGAAGGCGCGGATTTTACAGCAGCAGCGTGAGATCCGCTGACGTCACCCCTCCTATCTCCTCTTTTTCAATGCAACCCCCATTCACCCTCTCTCTCTTTTTTGGCAAAAGGGATTGATGGGACTCATGGAGGGGCCTAGCCTGCAAGTTTTTCGATAAATTTTTATTTTTTTGGGTGGATTTGTCATCTTGTGATTATTTTAGTGGCGTGGCTGCAATTTGCTCGAAATGGCATTTGTTTATTTTTTGCGGGTTTTAATTTACTATGCTATTTTGAGTTTGGTAATGCCTCTTTTCGGCAAGTCGCGGATTCTCGTGGTTGGGGTTTTCGTGTGGTTTTTCTTTCTTTTTCTTTTCTTTTTTGGAAAAAAGACATCTTGTCCTGTCAAATCGGCAATTAATCGGCAAAAAATATCTTTAATACTTTATCATGTAAAAAAATCTTCATTCGTTGAGGTCATGATCATTAAGCTCATTAAAATAAACTCTACACTGTATCCAATCTAATTTTGTCCGGTTTGGTTTTGGAGACAGGATAACTATATTTTATTTTTAATTTTAAGTGGGCATAGAAAGAATACAAACCATGGTTTGCGAACCTTCTAAACTCCAAAAATAGAGTTTTATAAAAGTTTGATCAGATTTGAGTTGAGATAACCAAGTTATCTCAAATATTGGGCTGAGATAACTACGGTTATCTCAAGTCCAAAATGGTTGCCGAATTAACAAGGCAAACTTAGCATTTTGGAGTTGAGTTTTGTTAACTTTACGAAAATGCAGTTTAGAAAACTTTAACTTCATTCCCAAACAGGGCCGTAGAAACTCGGTATATAACACTTTATGAATCCGCAGTATAAAATGAAACATCACAGTTTTTTTAATCTTTTGGATGATCGATAACAACCTTATTAATATGCATATCTTAAACCACAGATACATCAATTTTTATATCATTTGGCTAATGTTTGTCCATTCATTTAGAATTGTAAAATATTCTACTATCCGAATACAGTTAATTTGCAATCATCCAATGTGAAGGCGAATTATATCAAATTCAAGTAAAACTGCGTACACATATATAATGACTTGATGATTGAATAGCACAAATAGCTCTGCCTCTGAATTATCGAGAAACCGACCTCGGAGTCCCCCCTTCCACGCGCCTCGTATCCAAGGTGGACGTAGATTCGCACCCGCTGCAACCCAATCAAGGACCCAAATCATGCGGACCAGACGCACCGGAACCACTATTACCGGTCCGCCACTTACAAAAAAAAAGAATTCTAATTTGTAACACGAAATCTTTCCAAAGAGCAAAGATGCTCGGGTGTTTATCTCAAATTTTCTGAGCCAATCAGGGGCCTGACAAAAGCAAGCTTGTATAAGCCTGCCAATCCTCTAATTCATAGTAGGCATTCTCTTCGTCCCGAAACCCTAGATTTCATAAGACGATTATTGACTTTTGCATCGTAGAAGACCCCGTTCTGGGCGTCCTTTGTTTTGCAAGTTCTCAGAATCAAAGGTCTACTGTCTTATTCATGACCAAAGATAAATTCTAATCTTGCTCGCAGGTACGTAATATTCTATGCAGCAACGGTTATTGACTTATGACTTATGCATGGTACGTATTCTCTTCGTCCTGAAACCCTAGATTTCATAAGACGGTTATTGACTTATGCATCGTAGAAGACCCCGTTCCGGGCGTCCTTTGCTTTGCAAGTTCTCATAATCAAAGGCCTACTGTCTTATTCATGATCGAAGATAAATTCTAATCGTGCTCGCAGGTACGTAATATTCTATGCAGCAACGGTGATCCTCAATATGTTAGGTGCCGATTCTCACAGGTATGGGCAACTTCCGTAGGGACAGATAAATGGTCCTGTGGATAGAAATTTGCCCCTACGGAGAAAACCGCAGGAGTCTCCGTCCCTATGGTTTCCAATGTGGCAATTAATTTTTATCATTTTTTAACAATAAAAATATCTTGTTCCTACAGTTAGCATTATAGAGGCATATCTCTGCCCCTACAGGTTCCACCGTAGGGGTAAAGTATCAGTTTTTTTTTTAATTTTTTTTATAAAAGAAATAAAAATATCTTGCTCCTACGGTTAGCACAACAGGGACATATCTCTGCATCTACGGGTTCCACCGCAGGGGTAAAATATCATTTTTTTAAATTTTTTTTAAAAATATATATATATCTTGCCCCTATGGTTAACACCGTATGTAGGGGCATATCTTTGCCCCTAAGAGTTCCACTGTAGGAGGAAAATATCAGGTTTTTATGACATTTTGCCCCTACCGCGGAATCCCGTAGGGACATAGTCTACCCTTACCGTGAAACGGCCGGTAGGGGCAAATATTTATTTTTTTAAAAAAAAAATCTTTGACTGGTGTATTTTAATGCATATTCACTACTACAAATAAGGGTTGCCCCTACGGATTTATCGGTAGGGGCAACCCACTGCCTCTACGGATATACACGTAGGGGCGAAAAAAGACCCCGTAGGTGCAAAGGCCGCAGGTGCAAGTTGAGGCCCTGAACGTGCCCCTACGGACAAATTTATGCCCCTACGGTTATCTCGGTAGGTGTTATAGCCCCTACGGAGTACCCCGTAGGGGTAATAAAATCATATATTTAATTTTTTTTTGAATATATTGTATATACCTACGGATATATCCGTAGGTCCTTTTTCTACCCCTACGGATAACTCCGTAGGGGATATAAAGTAGCCCCTACGGATAGATCCATAGGGGCCGTCCCAACACCCTGCACTGAGATCGGGGGGAAAATATCAGGAAACCTGATATTTTGCCCCTACGGATTTATCCGTAGGGGATAAACAGTGGCCCCTACGGACATATCCGTAGGGGCACTCCCAACACCCTGCACTGATATCAGGTGGGAAAATATCTGGTTTCCTGATAGTTTGCCCTTACGGATAACGCCGTAGGGGCAACGTATGTACCTACGGCTTAATCCGTAGGTACATATTATCTGTATTTTTTTTTTAAAAAATGGGCTGCTAGATTTTTTCCCGTCCTGTGCACAATACTATATACATCAATCAAATCATATATTGCAGTATTCATAATCACATCTCACGCATATATATAATATACAAAAGAAACCCAAAAACTGAATATGATATAAATACATACCAATATCAATATCGTTTCAAAATGTAGTACAATGTGATATAAATACATGTTTCAAAAAATAAGAACCAAAAAGCTACCCTAGTTCGGTCCAGCTCCACCTCCGAATAACGTTAGAATAACGCGCGCCTGCTCCTCGGTCAATATACTCTGCAATGCTACATATAAGGGAGTCTGAGCGGCATGTGGAGCTGGCGATGTGGTCTGCGCAGCCGCCGTCGAGGTAGTCGCTTGCGGAGCCGCGGCTGCGGGAGTCTGAGTGGGCGGTGAAGCTACAGGAGCTGTCTGCGGAACCGCAGCCGAAGGAGATGCATGTGGAGGCTCGGCCGATCTACCCTGTCGCGTCTGGACATAACGTGTGTAAGAAGCGTGTAAGCACTGTGTATTATTCGAATTCGTTTCATTATTAAGTTATTTCGAAACCCTGTTTGGATATCTAGTTTGGAAAAGCGTTGTTTATTTTAATTACATATGTATGTATGATTAATCAGACTTAAGTCTAAAACCAAATAAGCTCAAGCTACGTACTAATTATGGATATGTTGATATGTATATAATATGAAATGATATTTTACTATAAAGTAGTATACATACCAGCATCTCCTTCAACTCCTGAACGGTGGCCCTCAAGCTATCCAGTTCCTGATGGACATGCCGGTCACTGGAGATGGAGGAAGTAACCGCCGGGATGGAGTCCAACCTCATATGGGCCCTGCTAGGGCCCAATCCCCGGCCTCTCTCCCAACCTCCGTGGTGCCCTCCGTGTGCGGCGTCCAGAACTGGGGTCAGCAGCCTCGGATCGTTCTGTCCGGTAAAATCGATCCCCGAGGCCTGGGCCTGCTCAACCACCCGCTCCTACACCCACATTAAGCAGTAAAGTATAAGTATAAAATTTAAACTTGAACCTTCCAAAACTAAAATTTCAAATTTGGGTAGAAAAAATATCAACACTTACGCAGTACTCCTGGGTAGCGACGTCGGGACATCGAAGCTCGCCCGTGGCGGGATCTGTCGAGGTGCCGTGGACGGCAAGATATGTGGACAGCACGCTCGGTGTACCACCTGACGCCACGGTCCGAGATGTCTGCAATATTAGAAAGTAACTCTTAATATTAGAAATATTAGAGAATAACTCTTAATATTGCAGAATATTAGAGAATAACTCTTAATTTACCGATAACTCCATGGCTCGAGTAATGTTCCTCGAGCCACCTGTGTAAGTGGGGCGACCCCTCTTCGCCGACTTCCTGTTCTCCGTATTCTGAGCGGCCTGTTTCTGCACAACGCATTAACATTTAGTTTTCTAATTAAGAAACACAAAGAAATAAATTATATCATAAATAATGAATTAAATTTAAAATACATACTTGTTTGCGTTCGGAGTCGAAATAAGCGCACAATATAGGCCATGTCTCTACGTCGACTCTCGCAAACGCCGGAGTAGATAGGAGGGCCGCTCTCTCTGCCTCGGGGGTCGCTATCCACAGGGAGTAGCAGTCGGCCTTCAGCTCATTCCTGTTGTATCGGACCTTGGCCTGCATGTTCTTCATCAGGCCATTGTACAGAGCATGAAGGTCGAGCACCCTCCCCGGGTGATCAGGGTCGGCTACAGGCTGAAAATCGTAATCCAACTGAAAATACAAAAAAAAACATTGTTATTAGATTGCAAGTTTTAATAATAAATATATTGGATAGATCAAATGAAAATATATATTAATACATACCCGAGCCTGTTCAAAGAAGAGGGCGAATGAGCGCTGGTGCTGCTCGCCCCACTCAACGTGAAGTGGATAGTTCTTCACGATCCGGCTCTCGTCCCCTAAATACCGGCCGAACCTCTCGGCATGAGGACCGGTATAGCGATAGTCAAGGGTAAAAAATAGGGGGAATGCTGCCTCCCCCCTAGCTCTATCAGGCCTCAGCCTATGGGACTGATTCGGGCCTCGAGTCCCCCTCTGGGGATGGAGAGGCCCTGCGTCTGCACGAAATATCAAGACAATCAATAATAAGACAAAGTTGTATTAAGAAATCAAGGTTAAACAAAAATTCTAGTGTGATATATACCTCCGGTGAATAGCGCACGAGCCTGGGCCCGAGCAGCAGCACGAGCGGGACGATAGTTCCTCCGGTGAGAAACAACCGGGGTCCCGGACCCGGACGCATCCCCTCCAACTATAAAATAAACATCGACGCTAAATCTCCATGAAGTTCATATTTATTCTATAGAGCATATGTAAAATAAATAAATATTTTAAATTTATTCATTCTAACCTGCAGACGATGCGGAGGGTATGGAAGCGGCAGGAGTGGCCCCTGTGGAAGGTGTGGACGCACCACCTATAATTAGACAATTAAAAATAGATTTTATAAGTAATTGCAAAAAGAATGTGTAGATCAATAATATAACGTTCTAAATCAATATGCATGCACTATAGGACATATAAACATACCCGCAGGTGCGGTGGTGTCACCACCTACAGCTAGACAATAATAAAAATTGCTAAGTAAGAGCAAAAGGAATGTGTATATTTATGATATAGCATTCTAAATCAATATACATACACTATATGATATATAAACATACCTGGAGGAGCGGGGGTGGCCTCTGTCCCAGATGTGGACGCAGGACCAACAACTAGACAATTAAAAAAAGATTTTATAAGTAATTGCAAAAAGAATGTGTAGATCAATAATATAACGTTCTAAATCAATATGCATGCACTATAGGACATATAAACATACCCGCAGGTGCGGTGGTGTCACCACCTACAGCTAGACAATAATAAAAATTGCTAAGTAAGAGCAAAAGGAATGTGTATATTTATGATATAGCATTCTATATCAATATACATACACTATATGATATATAAACATACCTGGAGGAGCGGGGGTGGCCTCTGTCCCAGATGTGGACGCATCACCAACAACTAGACAATCAAACATTGACAATATAAGTAATTTTGACATAAACATGCATGAATATCTGTAATATTACATTCAAAATGGATATGCGTGCAGTATACCTGGAGGTGTGGCCAAATCAACACGGAAGGAGGCATCCGAAGGGGTCTCCGATCTGGGTGCAAGACCGGCCCTCTGAAGCTCCCTACGGAGCTCTCCGGGAGGTAGAACCGCTCTGCCTCTGCCTCTGCCGCGGCTGGAGCTCCTGCCGCCCCTCGCTGCTCCCGACATCGTCATCAAATCTAGATAAACGGTTCGTGGACGCATTAGAAAATCATTAAAAGTATTGACTATATATGATCTAGAGCGTAAAATGTGAAGTAATAATATAACATTACTGATAATCTTTTTCGTTTCGTGGGCGCATCATACATATCTACTTGGATTTCATCGTCGATGTCAGTTCTAACCCACGTAACTTCATGATCGGTCGAAGACAACCCGTCCTTCGAAACAGACGGTCGGAGCACTTTAAGCCTTCTCTCTTCTTCGTCCTCATCGCTGTCCTCGTATTCTGGGACATCGTAGACATCTCTAGGTTTCCATCGGCATACAACACTCCACCCCGGATGCTTCAAACACTGTGAGTAGTATACTTGGAACGCTTGGTTCGGAAAGATAAACGGATCGTCCTGACCGTAAAATCGAAGTGTGTTCACACTGGTCAATCCATATTCATCTTTCCAAGTCCCAAGACTGCTTCTCCACCTGTCTGTATCGGTTCGCGGATCGTACCAAGTACAGTGGAATATATAAAAGGGTTCTGATCGTCCGGGATAGTGGATGCCGAGTATATAATTTAAGTACCCATAGTAAATCACACCGTCCGATTCTACCGTCGCAATCCCACTATTCTGAGTGATTCTAGATGTTTCTATGTCCTTAACTTCGAATTTATATCCAAGGACACCAAATCCTTTGTAATGTGCAACCTCCATACTAGGAAATTGAGCTAAACATCTTGAATCACTCTCAAATGATGCAGACAAGTTCGGATCGTGGATCTAACAAAACAAATTTTACGATAAATACATAACGATACAAGTTTAGATTAAAACTGATAGCAATAAAATGTAATTCGAATAACTTACATGCTCTGTGACCCAATCACAAAAATTATCCTGATGGTATTTTTCCAAACGCTCTTCGTTCCAATCAGGATGCCCCTCACGTACCTCGTTAAAATGAGTTCTGTTTTCGACAAATAATTGTGACATTAATATTATGTCATTTCATACACACACAAACACAGATATAACAATTAATCCAAAAGAACGTACTCTCTAATTTGTTCAAGACATACGCAATTAAGCAAGATAAACCGGTATATCTTGTTGATAAACATAGTGTCTACCCTCTTATACTCGGCTTTACCATATGGCCCGTCTTGAATTCTTCGTGGTCGGTTAAGCCTTGTCTCAATGTTCTCGTCCAGATAGCGGGAACAAAATGTGGTTGCTTCATCAAGAAGATAACCTTGCATGATAGAACCCTCTGGTCGATTTTTATTGCGTATATACTTCTTAAGAGTGTAAAGGTACCTAATGAGAATATGTTGAATAAATAAACACGGGCATACATGACAAAAATAAATTTATAAATTGCGCGAAACGAAAAATTACACGTACCTCTCGACGGGATACATCCATCGATATTGTACCGGTCCGGCTAACTTCGCCTCAGTTGCAAGATGAACCGTCAAGTGTATTATGATATCGAAGAATGACGGTGGGAAAATACGCTCAAACTTGCAAAGTATCAACGCAATAGAATTTTCTAGTTTATCCAGCGTCGCAACCTCCAGCGTTTTAGCACACAACTCCCTGAAAAAACAACATAGGTCGTTGATTACTAGACCAACCGAGTCGGGGAGAGAAGTCTTGATGGCTAATGGAAGAAGGTGCTCCACGATAACATGGTGGTCATGACTTTTCAGCCCATCGATCTTGCCCTTCACAATTTTTATTTTCTTGCTGAATGATCCTGAGAAACCTGTGGGGACTTTCAAATCATGCAACACCTGCAAGAATCTTTTCTTCTCCGGTTGTGACATATGATAAGCGGCATTGGGAAGTACAAACTTGCCCGGTTTACCCGCTACCGGTTTAGGGTGCAGTTCACTTCTTATTCCCCACTCTTGTAGATCCATCCGGGCATTCATGTTGTCTTTCGATTTCCCGTCTTTACACAGAAGCAAGTTAAGTATGTGCTCTGATACTCCCTTCTCTATATGCATGACGTCCAGACAATGACGCACTGAATTTGTAGATCAGTACGGAAGCTCGAAGAAAATGCTTAACTTGTTCCAATATTGTGGTTTGACCTGTCTCGTCGGATCCATCCCGAAGGTCACGTTATTGTAACCATCCCATTTAGCAGTCACGTCCTCTCCGGACAATAGGGATGGAGGCCCAAGAAGCTCCTGATGACCATCAAAGTGAACCGTGTCTAACCTATAGGGGTGGTCTGGAGGCAGAAAACGTCGATGGCCGCAATAACAAACCTTCCTGCTAAAATTCAAAAATTTTGATGTTGTGTGTTCATGGCAATGAGGACATGCTTTGTGACCATGTACGGACCAACCTGAAAGCATTCCATACGCAGGAAAGTCATTAATTGTCCACATTAAAGCCGCACGCAGTATGAAGGTTGTATTTGTGTTTGAATCATATGTCTCTACACCATCAATGAACAAAGTTTTCAGCTCCTCAATCAGAGGTCGGAGATAGACGTCGATATTGTTCCCCGGTGAGTTTGGTCCATCGATAAGAAGAGGCATCATAAAGTATGATTGGTCCATAGCCAACCAAGGCGACAGATTATAAATTATCATTACAACGGGCCATGTACTGTGACTTCCAGCCATATAGTTGAATGGGCAGAAGCCATCGGCAGCCAGTCCGAGCCAGACATTGCGAGGATCGCTACTGAATATTGCGTGCCTCCTATCGAAATCCTTCCATGCCGGTGAATCTCTTGGATGGCTCATTTTTCCATTTTCGCTTGGAGGAGCACGGTGATGCCAAATCATTGCCTCGGCTGTTTTCTTGCACCTGAATAGCCTCTGTAGCCTCTGTGTTATGGGAAAATATCGTGCTATCGTCACAGGTATATCAGGCTTCTTATCAGAATCTTTCGGCTTATACCTGGCCTCTCCGCATGTTGGACACTCTTTCAAATCTGAATTCTCTTTCCGGTACAACACGCAATTTTTAGGACATGCTTGAATCTTCTCGCACTTTAGACCCAAATCAGACATCATTTTCTGGGCTTCGTACCAGCTTTCGGGCACATTATTTCCCGGAGGCATAGAATCTTTCAAGAACGAAAGAAGCATTGTGAATGACTTGTTGCTCCATCCATTTAGGCACTTAATTTGGAAAAGTTGGACGAACCATGAGAGGGTGGAATACTTCGCATTCTCATAAATTGGTTTCCTAGCATCATTCATGAAATTTTCATATTTATCTGCACGCGGTCCTTGACCGGAAGGAATGTCATCTTCGGTACGAATAGATTCACCTAGGGCAGCCTCTACCATATCCTCCATTTCTTCTGATGGAAATAAATTTCCGTATCCTGCCGTATTACCGAATTCTTCTTCTTCTCCTGCCGCATTATCGTGTTCTCCTTCTTCTACCGCAGTACTGCATTCTTCTCCTTCCCCGTGATATTTCCAAGTTGAATAAAGTCTAGTAAACCCATGTTTTACAATATGAAGCTCTGCCAATTCTACCTTCTGCCAGTACTTATTGCCACATCTATCGCACGGACAGAGAATCTTCTCTATTATGATCTTATTATGTGCTCGTGCAAATTCAAGGAAAGCAGCAACTCCTGCGACAAACTTAGGTTGCATACGTTGTTTCCAATCCACATACATCCAGTCCTTAACTCTGACGTACTCATGGGCCATGTTAGACTGAATAACATATAAATTGTAGGTTATGCTGACTATATTGAGAAATATAAGAACGGATAGTTACTGACAAAGGAGAAAATCCATGTATATGCTTTGTGTGTGCGTTTGTCGTTGAAAAGAATAAATTATCGCACGTTATGTTGACCGATAGACGGGGACTAAGTGGCGCTTTTAGTTTCATATATGGGTATCGATGGGAATATGAAGGTTTCATATTATCATATATTGGTTTTAACCCGAACATCTCGAATCGCTCTCTGATTATGCGTTTGTATGTATGTGTTCCGGCTGTCGGGGGTAGGCTTCTATCCCATTAAGAATGTATAGAGCGAACGCCCATCACTTGTGCTTTCAACCGTTTCGAGTAAATTTCGGCAGCACCTCCCCGCTGTTCTCCGAGTACACTGTAATAGAATAGATAATCATTTCAAAGCTGTGAAACAACGTTGAAATGAACATCTAATCTATCTTTGTACACGGAGAACCAGCGGAAAGATACCGACGAAATATCTCGAAACGGATGAAAACACAAGTGAATGAAGGCATTTGCTTTATACATTCTTAACTTGTCCACACAGGACAAATCTATGGGTTACCATACGATTGAATTTTCTCGTCGCGTAGACTATACGACGGTTGTTAGTATCGAGCTATACTGTCCGATATTTAACAACCTTCGTATAGTTCTAGGTCACGACGAGCATCGCACGTATGTTAACCGATAGACGTGGACTAAGTGGCGCTTTTAGTTTCATATATGGGTATCGATAGGAATATGAAGGTTTCATATTATCATCGAGTATCATATATTGGTTTTAACTCGAACATCTCGAATCGCTCTCTAATTATGCGTTTGTATGTATGTGTTCCGGCTGTCGGGGGTAGGCTTCTATCCCATTAAGAATGTATAGAGCGAACGCCCATCACTTGTGCTTTCAACCGTTTCGAGTAAATTTCGGCAGCACCTCCCCGCTGTTCTCCGAGTACACTGTAATAGAATAGATAATCATTTCAAAGCTGTGAAACAACGTTGAAATGAACATCTAATCTATCTTTGTATACGGAGAACCAGCGGAAAGGTACCGACGAAATATCTCGAAACGGATGAAAACACAAGTGAATGAAGGCGTTTGCTTTATACATTCTTAACTTGTCCACACGGGACAAATCTATGGGTTACCATACGATTGAATTTTCTCGTCGCGTAGACTATACGACGGTTGTTAGTATCGAGCTATACTGTCCGATATTTAACAACCTTCGTATAGTTCTAGGTCACGACGAGCATCGCGCGTATGTTAACCGATAGACGGGGACTAAGTGGCGCTTTTAGTTTCATATACGGGTATCGATGGGAATATGAAGGTTTCATATCATCATCGAGTATCATATATTGGTTTCATATTATTTATAGTTTACTTTATTTTATTTAATATATATAATTAAATATATTGATAAATAATATTTGCAACAGAGAATCAAATTACCGAAATGCCCCATTTCAACTCCAAAGCTATTTATTTCCCCCAAATTAAAACCCCTCCAAAATCCCAAAAGAACCTTATCTATCTATATCAAAAAATTGAAGCAGCAAGCAGTGTCATTTCCTTCTCTTCTCCCAAAACCCAGCTCGCCTTCAATCTCTCCAACTCATCC
Source organism: Agapanthus africanus (assembly GCA_030015575.1). NCBI lineage: Eukaryota > Viridiplantae > Streptophyta > Magnoliopsida > Asparagales > Amaryllidaceae > Agapanthus > Agapanthus africanus. The sequence goes on along the minus strand of JASDDO010000022.1, from coordinate 672,382,312 downwards.
TAACCCCAACCCAGCCCCAGCCGAACCCTAACCCAACACCAAACCCTAACCCGGCCTAACCCTAACTCCAACCCAGCCCCAGCCGAACCCCAACCCCAACACCAAACCCCAACCGAAACCCTAACCCTAACCCTAACCCCAACACCTGTCGTCGAACCCCAACCGCCGATCGAACCCGTACCCTAACCCTAATCCTAACCCTAACCACAACCGATACCTAATCCTAACCCTCATTGATCGCTACCCTAACATCATTATAATAATGTTTAACTAATTACCTGTAGGCGACGACGGAGACGCAATCGGCGACGACAAGGGCGGTGGCGACAACGAGAACGGAGCACGGTGGCGACCACGAGATCACTGCGCAGGTGTGGCGACGACGATTCGGCTTGGATTCGGTGACGACGAGATCACTGCGGCGGCGGCGGCGACGACGATCTCGATTTGGGAAAATTTGGTTTCGCGCGAGAATAGGAAAAAGAAATAATCAGCGTAGGGATCGATCTCTTAAATCCCTATTTATATGCCCCTACGGATATACCCGTAGGTGCTTGGTTTGCGCCACCGTAGAGGCAAAAAACACTTTCAGATTTAATAAATTTTAAATAAATATTGAACGACCGTAGGGGCAACCACTTTGCCCTACGTATTAATCCGTAGGGCCAAACTTTTATTGCCCCTACGGAGGATATTATCCGTAGGGGCAACCCCTTATTTTACTATTGATTTTGTAACTATATTTATGTTTATTATGTTACATTTAATACTGCACGTAGGTATTTATGACATTTGCAGGTAATGGTGACTAAAGTGAAAAAAAGAAGAAAATTGACTAATCCGTGCGTTTTACGTGCAAAACAAGTTCATATGGAGCAGAATCATAAAAGATATCAAATTATACAAAGTGCAAAAGAGTCTCCGCCCCGACGGTGTCCAACGTGGCAATTAATTTTTTTTAATTTTTTTAATAATAAAAATATCTTGTTCCTACAGTTAGCATTATAGAGGCATATCTCTGCCACTACGGGTTCCACCGTAGGGGCAAAGTATTAGGTTTTTTTCAATTTTTTTTAAAAGAAATAAAAATATCATGATCCTACGGTTAGCAAAGCAGGGGCATATCTCTGCCTCTACAGGTTCCGTCGTAGAGAAAAAATATTATGTTTTTAATTTTTTTTTTAAAAGAAATAAAAATATCTTGCCCCTACAGCTAACACCGTACGTAGGGACATATCACCATAGGGGAAAATATCAGGTTTTTATGACATTTATCCCCTACGGTGGAATCCGGTAGGGACATAGTTTACCCTTACGGTGAAACGGCTGGTAGGGGCAAATATTTAATTTTTTCTTAAAATTCCTCTGATTGGTGTATTTGAATGCATATTTTGTAACCATATTTGTGTTTATTATGTTACATTTAATACTGCACGTAGGTATTTTATGATATTTGCAAGTAACGGATACTAAAGTGCAAAAGAGAAGAAAATTGACCGATCCGTGCGATTTACGTGCAAAACAAGTTCATATGGAGAAGAATCATAAAAGATATCAAATTATACAAAATATATTTGAATGGTATCAAAATAATAAAAAAGATCCAAGTCCAATTCGGCATAAAGGTCCAATATCAAAGCAAACTTAAAGCGATCATTTCTTGAAAACCGCAACTCCTATTTCAAAGTTCTTGGATGTTTTGGAAAGATCTCGTGGAGAAGAATCTTCACACAAAATTTAAGGCCCAAATTCCATAAAAGTTTGACCGATATTGGTAGTATAGCAGATTCGGCCGAAAATTTTTAGAATCAGGAGACGAGATTTTTTGGGAAAAATTTGATTTCTTTTTTTATCTTGTAAAGTTTGTTCCAATTATCTCGAAATATTATAAAAAGCTCAGCATTGTCTAGGTTTTAGATATCTCTTCTATAGGTTTATCATTAGGGTTTTCAAGTTGAAGTGATCGAGTTTATTGTAAGTTTTCTTGATTATGAATAAAAATTTACTTTTCTTTCATAAACATGAGTAATTGATGTTCTTCGAGGTTTTATTTGCAATTCTTTTTTTGGTTGGATAATTTCTTATGTCTTCTTTTCTATATTTATAACATGAATGTCTTGTGTTTAATTTTATTATCTTAACAGTTTTCATCAAATAAACTAATCTAATAATAATAGATGACATCTAGAATTAGATCAGGGAATGGTGATAACACAGATAATTTAATTAAGTTGATGATAGTTGATATCTAGAAACTTAATTAGGAAAGGTAAGAAATTAAGAGAATAATTTAAATATAGAATATTCAATCTAGGTAGTTACAAAATATCTAGATTAATTGATAAGATAATAATTGTAGATCGTCTGCAAATATTTTGGAAGAATAAAACTAGGTTACTTTTAATTAAGTAAAGCTGGAGTTTTAATAGGGGGTTGCCCCTACGGATATTGAAATCCGTAGGGGCAGATTTATGTTGGCCCTACGGATTAATCTGTAGGGCCAGAAAGTTGCCCCTACGGTCCAAGACGTTGAAGAGTAAAAATATTAAATCTTAATTTGGTATTTGCCCCTATGGAGCCGCAAACCAAGGACCTACGGATAAATCCGTAAGGGCATCTAAATATGGATTTAATAGAAAAAACACATAATTTCCCTACGTGCTGATTATCCTCTCTTCTCGCTCGATCCCGCGAAACCTCCCAAATCCTCTTTTCTCGTCGCCGATCTCGCCGCCGATCCCACCGATCTCGTCGCCGTTCTCTCTCTCTCGTTCCCGATCTCGTCGCCGTTATTCCTATTCGCCGATTGTCGATTGTCTCCTCCACCGAACAGGTAAGTAATTAAATCTTCAATTAAGTTATTTTTTGATTATTTTAGGGGTTGGGGTTGGGGTTGCGGTTCAGCTAGGGTTGCGGTTGGGGTTGGGTTCGGCTAGGGTTGCGGTTGGGGTTGGGGTTGGGGTTAGGGCTGGGGCTGGGGTTGCGGTTGGGGTTGGGGTTAGGGTTAGGGTTGGGGCTTGGCTGGGGCTGGGGCTGGGGCTGGGTCTGGGTCTGAGGCTGGGGTTAGGGTTAGGGCTGAAAACAATGGATCTTGCTTAAGTTATATTTTCAGTTGTAGAATTTTATTTGAGGTGTTACATGAGATAGAATAACTTAGTTATATTTTCAAACAATTATAATTTTATTTTTCAGTTGTAGAATTTTAAACTAGTTAATAAATAGGCAAGATATCGTTAAGTAACTTATACGGTTCGAAGTTCAGCCGTAGACTTCGAGACTAGTTGATGCGCAAGTAAAACATTGCAATATTTGAGGGAATTAAACAGCATGAAAACAATGGATCTTGCTTAAGATGCTAAACGTTCGTAGGAAAACCCTAGGTGAGAAAAGAAAGGGGAATCAAAACTTCAAACAGAGAATTTAATTCTCAAATCTAAGAGTTTAACTCTTCTGCACAAAAGAACATAGTTTTTCTTCTGGTTGAAGATCTACACAGAGCACATCTCCCCATAGGATGGGAATTTAATTCTCATCGGGTTGAGATCCTGCCATGCAGATCCAAATCTTAGAGGGGGAATTGAGTTTAAAGAATTTAATTCTCCCAAAACAAAGTTAGGGTTTAACCCTATATGAGAATTTAATTCTCCCAAATTTATAGGAATTTAATTCCTTCGAGATGAAATTAGGGTTTAACCCTATATGAGAATTCAATTCTCCAAAAATTACAGGAATTTAATTCCTTCAAGACAGAACTAGGGATTATCCCCAACTGAGAATTTAATTCTCTCAAATTCACAGGAATTTAATTCCTCTTAAAAAATGAAATTAGGGTTTCACCCTCTACAAGAATTTAATTCTTTTACATATGGGAATTTAATTCCTCTAAAAGAAAATTAGGGTTTAACCCTATATAAGAATTTAATTCTTCCAAATCATGATCAGGGTTTAACCCTATAGAGAATTTAATTCTCAAAATAAAATAAGGAGACTTAAAAGATCTCCATGCATGCAATGAGCTAGGGTCACGTGCCCCACGTGACTCCTGGAAAGATCCCCACAAATGAGAAGGATTTAGCCCTGAGGCAATACCTCACGTGATCCTTTGTCAGTAACTATCCCGTTCTTAGATTTCTCAATATAGTCACCATAACCTACAATTTATATATTATATAGTCTAACATGGCCCATGAGTACGTCAGAGTTAAGGACTGGATGTATGTGGATTGGCAGCAACGTATGCAACCTAAGTTTGTCGCAAGAGTTGCTGCTTTTATTGAATTTGCACGCGCACATAATAAGATCGTGATAGAGAAGATTCTCTGCCTGTGCGATAGATGTGGCAATAAGTACTGGCAGAAGGTAGAATTGACAGAGCTTCATATCGTAAAATATAGGTTTACTAGACTTTATACAACTTGGAAATATCACGGGGAAGGAGAAGAACGCAGTAATGCGTCAGAAGAAGGAGAACACGATAATGCGGCAGGAGAAGAAGGAGAAGACGGTAATGCGGCAGAAGGAGAAGACGGTAATTTATTTCCATCAGAAGAAATGGAGAATATGGTAGAGGCTGCCCTAGGTGAATCTATTCGTACCAAAGATGACAATCCTTCCGGTCAAGGACCGCGTGCGGATAAATATAAAAATTTCATGAATGATGCTAGAAAACCAATTTATGAGAATGCAAAGTATTCCACCCTTTCATGGTTCGTCCAACTTTTCCAGATTAAGTGCCTAAATGGATGGAGCAACAAGTCATTCATAATGCTTCTTTCGTTCTTGAAAGATTCTATGCCCTCGGGAAATAACGTGCCCGACAGCTGGTACGGAGCCCAGAAGATGATGTCTGATTTGGGTCTAAACTGCGAGAAAATTCAAGCATGTCCTAAAAATTGCGTGTTGTACCGGAAAGAGAATTCAGATTTGAAAGAGTGTCCAACATGCGGAGAGGCCAGGTATAAGCCGAAAGATTCTGATAAGAAGCCTGATATACCTGTCAAGATAGCACGATACTTTCCCATAACACAGAGGCTACAGAGGCTATTCAGGTGCAAGAAAACAGCCGAGGCAATGATTTGGCATCACCGTGCTCCTCCAAGTGAAGATGGAAAAATGAGCCATCTAAGAGATTCACCGGCATGGAAGGATTTCAATAGGAGGCACGCAATATTCAGTAGCGATCCTCGCAATGTCCGCCTCGGACTGGCTAGTGATGGCTTCTGCCCATTCAACTATATGGCTGGAAGTCACAGCACATGGCCCGTTGTAATGATAATTTATAATCTGTCGCCTTGGTTGGCTATGGACCAATCATACTTTATGATGCCTCTTCTTATCGACGGACCAAACTCACCGGGAAACAATATCGACGTCTATCTCCGACCTCTGATTGAGGAGCTGAAAAATTTGTTCATTGATGGTGTAGAAACATATGATGCACACACAAATACAACCTTCATACTGCGTGCGGCTTTAATGTGGACAATTAATGACTTTCCTGCGTATGGAATGCTATCAGGTTGGTCCGTACATGGTCACAAAGCATGTCCTCATTGCCATGAACACACAACATCGAAATTCTTGAATTTTAGCAGGAAGGTTTGTTATTGCGGCCATCGACGTTTCCTGCCTCTAAACCACCCCTACAGGTTAGACACTGTTCACTTTGATAGTCATCAGGAGCTTCTTGGACCTCCAGCCCCATTATCCGGAGAGGACGTGACCGCTCAATGGGATGGTTACAATAATGTGACCTTCGGGATGGATCCGACGAAACAGGTCAAACCACCATTTTGGAACAAGTTAAGCATTTTTTTCGAGCTTCCGTACTGGTCAATATATTTAGTGCGTCATTGTATAGACGTCATGCATATAGAGAAGAGAGTATCAGAGCACATACTGAACTTGCTTCTTTGTAAAGACGGGAAATCGAAAAACAACCTGAATGCTCGGATGGATCTACAGGAGTGGGGAATAAGAAGTGAATTGCACCCTAGATCGGTAGCGGGTAAACCAGGAAAGTTTGTACTTCCCAATGCCGCTTATCATATATCACAACTGGAGAAGAAAAGATTCCTGCAGGTGTTGCATGATTTGAAAGTTCCCACAGGTTTCTCAGGATCATTCAACAAGAAAATAAAATTTTGAAAGGCAAGATCGATGGGCTGAAAAGTCATGATCACCATGTTATCGTGGAGCACCTTCTTCCATTAGCCCTCAGGACTTCTCTCCCCGAATCGGTTGGTCTAGTAATCAACGACCTATGTTGTTTTTTCAGAGAGTTGTGTGCTAAAACACTGGAGGTTTTGACGCTGGATAAACTAGAAAATTCTATTGCGTTGATACTTTACAAGTTTGAGCGTATTTTCCCACCGTCATTCTTCGATATCATAATACACTTGACGGTTCATCTTGCAACTGAGGCTAAGTTAGCCGGACCGGTACAATATCGATGGATGTATCCCGTCGAGAGGTACGTGTAATTTTTCGTTTCGCGCAATTTTTAAAATTATTGTTGTCCTGTATGCCCGTATTTATTTATTCAACATATTTTCTTTAGGTACCTCTACACTCTTAAAAAATATATACGCAATAAAAATCGACCAGAGGGTTCTATCATGCAAGATTATCTTCTTGATGAAGCAACCACATTTTGTTCCCGCTATCTGAACGAGAACATTGAGACGAGACTTAACCGGCCTCGAAGAATTCAAGACGGGCCATATGGTAAAACCGATTATAAGAGGGTAGACACTATGTTTATCAACAAGATATACTGGTTTATCTTGCTTAATTGCGCATGTCTTGAACAAATTAGAGAGTAAGTTTTTTTGGATTAATTGTTATATTTGTGTTTGTGTGTGTATGAAATGATATAATATTAATGTCACCATTATTTGTCGAAAACAGAATTCATTTTAACGAGGTACGTGAGGGGCATCCTGATTGGAATGAAGAACGATTGGAAAAATATCATCAGGATAATTTTTGTGATTGGGTCACAGATCATGTAAGTTATTCAAATAACATATTATTGCTATCAGTTTTAATCTAAACTTATATCGTTATGTATTTGTCGTAAAATTTGTTTTTCTAGATCCACGATCCGAACTTGTTTGCATCGTTTGAGAGTGATTCAAGATGTTTAGCTCAATTTCCTAGTATGGAGGTTGCATATTATAAAGGATTCGGTGTCCTTGGATACAAATTCGAAGTTAATGACATACAAACATCTAGAACCACTCAGAATAGTGGGATTGCGACGGTAGGATCGGACGGTGTGATTTATTATGGGTACTTAAATTGTATACTCGGCATCCACTATCCCGGACGATCAGAACCCTTTTATATATTCCAGTGTACTTGGTACGATACGCGAACCGATACGGATAAGTGGAGAAGCAATCTTGGGACTTGGATTGACCAGTGTGAACACACTTCGATTTTACGGTCAGGAAGATCCGTTTATCTTTCCGAACCAAGCGTTCCAAGTATACTACTCACAGTGTTTGAAGCATCCGGGATGGAGTGTCGTATGCCGTTGGAAATCCAGGGATGTCTATGATGTCCCAGAATTTGAGGACAGCGATGAGGATGAAGAAGAGAGAAGGCTTAGAGTGCTCCGACCGTCTGTTTCGAAGGACGGGTTGTCTGCGGCCGATCATGAAGTTACGTGGGTTAGAAATGATATCGATGATGAAATCCAAGTAGATATGTTTAATGCGCCCACGAAACGAAAAAGGTTATCAGTAATGTTATATTATTACTTCATATTTTACGATCTATACATATATAGTCAATACTTGTAATGATTATCTAATGCGTCCACGGACCGTTTATCTAGATTTGATGACGATGACGGGAGCAGCGAGGGGCGGCAGGAGCTCCAACCGCGGCACCGGCAGAGGCAGAGGCATAGGCAGAGCGGTTCTGCCGCCCGGAGAGCTGCGTAGGGAGCTTCAGAAGGCCGGTCTTGCACCCAGATCGGAGACCCCTTCAGATACCTCCTTCCGTGTGGACTTTGCCACACCTCCAGGTATATTGCACGCATATCCATTTTGAATGTAATATTATAGATATTCATGCATGTTCATGTCAAAATTACTTATATTGTCAATGTTTGATTGCCTAGTTGTTGGTGATGCGTCCACATCAGGGACATAGGCCACTCCCGCACCTCCAGGTATGTTTATATATCATATAGTGCATGTATATTGATTTAGAATGCTATACCATAAATATACACACATTCCTTTTGCTCTTACTTAGATAGTAATTTTTTTTATTGTCTAGCTATAGGTGGTGACACCACCGCACCTGCGGGTATGTTTATATATCTTATAGTGCATGCATATTGATTTAGAATGTTATATTATTGATCTACACATTTTTTTTGCAATTACTTATATAATCTATTTTTAATTGTCTAATTATAGGTGGTGCGTCCACATCTGCCGCAGGGGCCACTCCTGCCACTTCCGTACCCTCCGCATCGTCTGCAGGTTAGTATGAATAAATATAAGATATTTATTCATTTTACATATCCTCTATAGAATAAATATGAACTTCATGGAAATTTAGCGTCAATGTTTATTTTCTAGTTGGAGGGGATGCGTCCGCATCCGGGACACCGGCTGTTCCTCACCGGAGGAATTATCGTCCCGCTCGTGCTGCTGCCCGGGCCCAGGCTCGTGCTTTAGACACCGGAGGTATATATCACACTTAAATTTTCGTTTAACCTTGATTTCTTAATACAACTTTGTCTTAATATTGATTGTCTTGATATTTCTTGCAGACACAGGTCCTCCCCATCCCCAGAGGGGGACTCGAGGCCCGAATCAGTCCCACAGGCTGAGGCCTGACAGAGCTAGGGGGGAGGCAGCATTCCCCCTCTTTTTTACCCCTGATTATCGCTATACCGGTACTCATGCCGAGAGGTTCGGCCGGTATATGGGGGATGAGAGCCGGCTCGTGAAGAACTATCCACTTCACGTTGAGTGGGGCGACCATCACCGGCGCTCATTCGCCATCTTCTTTGATCAGGCTCGGGTATTAATATATATTTTCATTTGATTTATCCAATATATTTATTATTAACACTTGCAATCTAATAACAATGTTTTTTTTGTATTTTCAGTTGGATTATGATTTTTCAGCCTGTACCCGACCCTGATCACCCTGGGAGGGTGCTCGACCTTCATGCTCTGTATAATGGCCTGATGAAGAACATGCAGACCAAGGTCCGATACAACAGGAATGAGCTGAAGGCCGACTGCTACTCCCTGTGGATGGCGACCCCCGAGGCAGAGAGAGCGGCCCTCCTATCTACTCCGGTCTTTGCGAGAGTCGACGTAGAGACATGGCCTCTATTATGCGAATATTTCGACTCTCAACGCAAACATGTATGTATTTTAAATGTAATTCATTGTTTAGTATATAATTTATTTTTTTGTGTTCCTTAATTAGAAAACTAAATGTGAATGTGTTGTGCAGAAACAAGCCGCTCAAAATATAGAGAATAGGAAGTCGGCGAAGAGGGGTCGCCCCACCTATACAGGTGGCTCGAGGAATATTACTCGAGCCATGGAGTTATCGGTAAATTACAATAGACCGGCCTTTGTGATATAATGCAATATTAAGAGTTATTTTCTAATATATCTAATATTAAGAGTTATTTTCTAATATTGCAGACAGCTCAGACCCTGGCGCAAGGTGGTACACCGAGCGTGCTGTCCGCATATCTTGCCGTCCACGGCACCTCGACAGATCCCGCCACGGGCGAGCTTCGATACCCCGACGTCGCTATCCAGGAGTATTGCGTAAGTGTTAATATTTATTCAACCCTTATTTAAAATTTTAGTTTTGGAAGGTTCAAATTTAAATGATATACTTATATTTTACTGGTTAATGTGGGTGTAGGAGCGGGTGGTTGAGCAGGCCGAGGCATCGGGGATCGATTTTACCGGACAGAAAGATCCGATGCTGCTGACCCCAGTCCTGGACGCCGCACACGGAGGGCACCACGGAGGTTGGGAGAGAGGCCGGGGACCGGGCCCTAGCAGGGCCCATATGAGATTGGACTCCATCCCGGCGGTTACTTCCTCCGTCTCCGGTGAGCGACGTTTCCAGCAGGAACTGGAGAGCTTGAAGGCTACCGTTCAGGAGTTGAAGGAGATGCTGGTATGTATACTACTTAATAGTAAAATATTATGTCATATTATAGATAGCAACATATCCAATATTAGTACGTAGCCTGAGCTTATTTGGTTGTAGACTTAGCTTTGATTAATCATACATACATATCTAATTAAAATAAACTACGGTTTTCCAAACTAGATATCCAAACGAGGCCTAAGTCCCTAAGTATACATAGATTGGGGTTTCGAAATAACTTGATAATGATACGAATTCGAATAATACACAGTTCTTACTCGCTTATTACACACGTAGGTCCATACGCGACAGGGTACATCGGCCGAGCCTCCACATGCATCTCCTTCGGCTGCGGCTCCTCAAGCCACTACATCGGCTGCGGTTCCGCAGACAGCTCCTATAGCTCCACCGCCCGCTCAGACTCCCGCAGCCGCGGCTCCGCAAGCCACTACCTCGACGGCAGCTGCGCAGACCATATCGCCAGCTACACAGCCTGCTCAGACCCCCGCACGCTCCGCATTGCATGATTTATTGACCGAGGAGCAGACATGCCAGATTCTGGCGTTTATCAGAGGTGGAGCTGGACCGAGCTAGGGTAGCTTTTTGATTCTTATATTTTAAACATGTATTTATTTATATGATACATATTGTACTACATTTTGGACGATATTGATATTGTGGTGTTTCCGTGTTTATATTGATATCATATTTTTCTTGTTGGTTCCTTTTGTATATTATGCGTAAGATGTGATTATGAATACTGCGATATATGTTCTGCGTGATGATTAATTTTATATATGATTGACGTATATATTATTGTGCACAGGGCGAGAAAAATATAGGCAGCCCTTTTTTAAAAAAAAACCCTGATAATATGTACCTACGGATATATCCGTAGGGGCCAACTATGTACCTACCGATTTATCCGTAGGGGCAAAATATCAGGATACCTGATATTTTGCCCATATGATCTCAGTATCAGGGGTTAAGCTTGCCCCTACGGATATATCCGTGGGGGCAAACAAATGCTCCTACACAGGTATCAGGTATCCCTATGATCTCAATATCAGGTATTATGATATTTTGCCCCTACGGATATATACCCACGCACTTATCCGTAGGGGAAACTACTTGGCCCTACGGATAAGTCCGTAGGTACTCCCAATCTATTTTATAAAACCGTAAATAAAATAAATTTTTTGTCTCTACGGCCCAATCCGTAGGGAAAACTGGATCTACACATAAATCCGTAGGGGCAAATTTTTGTCCGTAGGGGCAAGTTCGAGCCTTCGACTTGCACCTACGGCGTTTGTACCTACAGGGTATTTTCTTGTCCCTACGGATATATCCATAGGGGCAGTGGTTTGCTCCTACGGATAAATCCGTAGGGAAAACCCTTATTTGTAGTAGTGATAACATGAATGTCTTGTGTTTAATTTTATTATCTTAACAGTTTTCATCAAATAAACTAATCTAATAATAAAAGATGACATCTAGGATAACACAGATAATTTAATTAAGTTGATGATAGTTGATATCTAGAAACTTAATTAGGAAAGGTAAGAAATTAAGAGAATAATTTAAATATAGAATATTCAATCTAGGTAGTTACAAAATATCTAGATTAATTGATAAGATAATAATTGTAGATCGCATGCAAATATTTTGGAAGAATAAAACTAGGTTACTTTTAATTAAGTAAAACTGGAGTTTTAATATGAATTTAGATGATGTTATATGCTTGATAGGCTACGTTTAACAATTTAAATATAACATATGCTTTCATATATGTTCACCGCCGAAAGACGGACCGAGACGTTGGGACTTCTTGTCTGAATTTTGGGGGCAGATACTATTTGGATTTATCTATCCACCTCTCCGAAAATACCAAGTTGAATTATGGCACCATATAACGGAGGTTTGGATAGACGCGACCGTTGTAGCAGATTTCATCAGATTCCCCCTCATTTTATAAGTTTTTTTTTATTATGGGGACGTTCTTCCCTGTAGGCGCAAGCTCATGCAGTTAATTACGTTACCTCATTGTGATAACCACTTTCTCCTGCTCTGTCAGTTCACTTCGTGACGTGTGTATTTTTGTTTGTTTAGGTTGCCCATGGATTGTATACGGAGACTAGTTTATGTCGTCGCCCGTAGGGCGCGGATTAGTCCAAATCCGTATATCTTAGATTTGTGTTTGTTTTATTTAAGGACCGTTAATCTAGTTCGAGATTAAGATCAATTTAAATATATGTGAGCATTTGGGGCTCAATTTTTTTTGCTAAAGATACGTTAGTCTAATTTAAAACTAAGATCCACTTAACAATATTTTAGAATCATTTTTACTTAAGATCCAGTAAAAGAGTATTTGGGCTCAGCTGCAAGAAAACTTCAGAGACCTAACTAATTTGGGCTTAGTCTACTTAGTCTTTTCTTTTATTCAAAAGTGCTAAGCATTTATTTGGGCTTTATTTGTTCAGCCCTTTTCCTTTTATGTAAAAGTGCCGAGCACTTATTTGAACTCCGATGCCCACATGTATGTCATATGAAGCATTCAGTTATGGGCGCTGCCCAATAAATGTTGAACACTTTAGTCATTTTGACTAAATGTGAAGTGTTAAGCACTTCTTATGGCGTCCACGTGCGGTGCACGTGCGGCGCTGGGTGCCGCCCAATTAGTGCTGAGCATTCAGCCGTTTTGGCTGTAAATGAAATGCTAAGTACTTTTTATATGGCACTGTTTATCACAAAAAAAATGCTAAGCACTTCTTATCTGTTTTGTTATAGATCGGTACTATTAAGCAGTGTCTGCTCAGTAAATACAGATTACATGTATCCGTAAAAAAATACTGGAAACACATTCAAATGCACGGATATTACATTGGTGAGCTGACACTGCAATCGGAATTGTAAACCGATCGATATTTCAAGAGTTTCTTTTTGCAACATGCATGTGTACACACTTTTTATCTAAATGGTCCAACACATATAAATGTGTACACTAGCTTATTGGTGCATGGACCTGGAGAGGGGACTGCCTTGATGCGTTTGGGGACAAGTAGTTGACACAAGTGAAGTGATTTAAATGCAAAAAGTTGTGATGTGATTTAAAACATCAAGTTTCCCTCCAATCTACTGATTACAACCCAGGCTGCTGCAAAGAAATCAAACAATACCAGTGGGATTGTGGAGAGAACACTAGACCACCACATTAACACGAGCCCCAGACTCATCAACAAAACCGGCGACATGCCCATTAAGACCGGCCCCACCAGTTTTCTTGTGCCCATTGCCCCCCCCAATTTTCTCTGGCCTTCCCTTGCAGTCACATCAACTCATTTTTATTGCTTGTTTATTCTTATTTTGTGCCTATATAAGGCAGATCAGTGATCAAGGGGAGGGGGTCATACTTTGTATACTTTTTGTTTCTCTTTTCATTTTGTTCTTGTACATAGCTAGTTCTCCTTGAGTTCTTTGCCTTCTCTTGATCTTGCAAGCTCTTCATTGAGCTTGCAAGTTTAAGTTTTAGTTATGGAACTCAAGGGTTGTATCATCACTTGGAATCAATAAAACTTTCATTTTGCCTTCATTTTGCCTTGAGTTCTTAGCCTTCTCTTGATCTTGCAAGCTTTTCATTGAGCTTGCAAGTTTAAGTTTAGGCTATTGAACCCATGGTTTGTAATATCGCTTTTGGTTCTTAGTATTTTTCTTGCTTTACTTACTTGCTCTTTTATATTTCTTGCGTTTACTTACTTGCCTTTTATTACCATGCCTTTTACTTACTTGCTTGTTGTCCTTTTCTTTTCTTTTTATCTTTTCATTTGCTCTTTCTTTTATTGTTTTGTTGGTTTGTGAATATGGTGTTGTTAGGAAAAAGATTGGTTGTGTAACTTAAGGTTTTCGTTTCTTATTTCCTTTGCCCGTTATTTTCCAATTGAACTCCCCCCAAACCTTACGCAAGTGCTCCGTTAGGCACCCTACCCTACCAAGGTATTGGTGATCCCTAACCGCGACCGGTTGCGTTCGATTTGGCCGGAGGTGAAAGCCAAGCGACAAGAACGGACAGACAAGGGTCAATAAGCCGGATTTCACTAATACTGTGCTTAAGCACCCTAATCCACGTTGTTGCCGATTGCTCTAGCTTCATCGGTCAAGTTCGGCTCAAAGGATTGAGTACAGAATTCACTAACTTACACTATCCTATCTAATCCTAACAGCTTATACTTTGCATACATACACATAGGTTAGAATCGAACCATTCCACCACGCGCATTAACTCGTCATAACAAGAACGTGAAACGCTCCGTCTCCCTGCGGATGACCCTTACTCATCACAGCTAGCTATACGCGACGCCGTCCTGATTGCGGTTAACTTTAGAACTTTAAAAATACGGCGCGCGCGCTATCAATCAGGCGCTCATATGAGAAGCACGTGTGGCGCTGGGCGCTTCCCAATTAGTGCTGAGCACTCAGCCGTTTTGGCTGTATATGAAGTGATAAGCACTTTTATATGGCACCCACATAAGGAGCACGTGCGGCGGTGGGCGCTGCCCAATTAGTGCTGAGCACTCAGCCGTTTTGGCTGTATATTAAGTGCTAACCACTTATTATATGGCGTCCACGTGAGGTGCACGTGCGGCGCTGGGCGCTGTCCAATTATTGCTGAGCACTCAGCCGTTTTGGCTGTATATGAAGATCTAAGCACTTTTTATATGGCGCCCACGTGAGGAGCACGTGCGGCGCTGCCCAATTAGTGCTGAGCACTCAGCCGTTTTGGCTGTATATGAATTGCTAAGCACATTTTATATCGCGCCTACGTGAGGAGTACGTGCAGCGCTGGACGCTGCCCAATTATTGCTGAGCACTTAGCTGTCTTCGGCTGTATATGGGATGCCGAGCACTTTATTCAGCGCCGCACATGCTGGCCTTCTGTTTTGAGCGCCCGCGTGTTTTTCACGTGAGACGCTAGGCGCTGTTAAAAAAGGGGCGCCCACGTGGGAAGCACGTGAGGCGCTAGTTATTTTTATATGGAGATTTAATCTCTGTTGATGTTTTCAGAGAGGTTAAACCTTTGTCAATGGCATTTTGACCATTAACGCTCACCAAAATCACTATTTTTTAGGATTTCGTGTTGAGTTTTTAGAGAACTAAGTTCTTGATTTGAAGGAACTGAGTTCTTGGAGTATTATGAACATCTTTTTTTTCCTTTTTGAATTTGTTATTTCCTGAATGTTTAATTCTCAAGAACAAGATTTTCCCGATAAGAATTAAATTCTCAACTTATGCGAGACTTGTTTTGTGGATCTTAGATCCAGAGAAAGAACTAAGCTTTTTAAAAGGGTTAAACCCTTA
The DNA here is from genome assembly GCA_030015575.1 of Agapanthus africanus. Taxonomy (NCBI): domain Eukaryota; kingdom Viridiplantae; phylum Streptophyta; class Magnoliopsida; order Asparagales; family Amaryllidaceae; genus Agapanthus; species Agapanthus africanus. The sequence continues at coordinate 672,366,808 of JASDDO010000022.1, read as the reverse complement.
GATGCGATAGAGATATTTTTGGTCTCTTTTCTTTACCTAGGGTTTCGAGAATGAAGGTTTTCTTCTTTGAGAATTGAATTCTCTATTCTCTCAAGAGCTCACTGTATTTTTGCAGAAGCTTATAGGGGGTTTCCTCTATATGAGACTTGAAGTCTCGGGTCCTTTATATAGTGGAGGCAGATTGTTAATTGGTTTTGAGAAAATCTCTCATTGAGAGATTCCAATTGATTTGGGAAATTTTACCCACCGTTGGATGTTTGATCCAAGAACTTCTGTTTTTACAGAATATGTTGTTCTTGTTTTTGACAAGATTGGAGAAATATTCTCCTATATACAGAATTTATTCTGTCAAGTGGTGATTTTTAATTACCATTGGATTTTTAATCTAAGAGTTCTCTGTTTTACAGGAAGCAATCTTTTTGTTTGGAAAGATTGAGAGAATATATTCCCAAAATAAAATTTTATTCTATTATTGGATCATTAATCCAACCGAGTGTATCTTTCTTATTTAGAAAAATCTGGGAGATACTTTCTCTTAATAGAATTTAATTCTATATATATATATTTTTGATGATTTATCGTCTCCATTGGATTTTTTGATTTAACGGCTCTGTTTTAACAGAGAGTATTGTAGAATTTAATTCTACCCGGACGCCGGTGCTCACATGTTGTGCACGTGGGCGCCACTTAAGAATTTAATTCTTAAGATGGGTATTCCTTTGCTTTGCACATTGGCGCCCGCGTGACGAGCACGTGCGGCGTCATATAAGAGTCTAACTCTTATGTAATAAATTCTCTTATGCTTTGCAAACCGGCGCCTGTGTGAGGAACACGTGCAGCGCCACCATAGAATTTAATCCTGTAAGATTGGCACTGGCGCCAGTGCCCTCGTGGAGAGTACGTGAGGCACCGCCTCATTAAATTCCAACAGAGCTTTGCTCTTTTATTAGGTTAAATATTGGGGGAACAAATGCCCCCCACTGTTGCTCTCACTTGGTTTACACGTGGGTACAACGGTGTCACCTTTTTCCGTCGTTTGATCTCCTAGGAAGTTGAGTCGTCCCTTCACATCTTATAAATAGGGCCTTTGGCCCTTGAGATGACTGCTATCTCTTCATCTTCTTTATTGAGTTTCCTTTCTTTAGAGAATTTAATTCTCGTTTCTCAGAGTTTAGATCTCTGTCTTCCATAACTCTTTTGAACAGAGTATATTTTGCCAGATTTCTTGGTAAGAATCATGAACAGAGCTTATCTCTTAGGAAACTTTTCTCTGGTTTCGGGTTTTAAACCCATTAACAAAGCTTGGCTCTTAACTCCTTTTGAGCATGTCTATTTTTTTAGTTTTGGATCTTAAGTCTATTATTAATTTCGACAGAGTTTAACTTTCTCTCTTTTTTTCGGTCTCTTGGAGATATAGAAAAAACTTTCCTTTTACAGATCATGGATCTTGATGTTCTCATCCAAGACTTGAGAATCTTTAATTCTCTAGGGTTTTACCCTACTATCAATCTTGATACTTGTTTTGGAATTTAATTCCATCAATTAACCCATGAATTCTTTTAGCGTGGGGACTGTTTTGGGATTTGATCCCATTGTTCAGAGGAATTCCATTTCTTTTACAGAGCTTGGCTCTGATTTGGATCTTAAGAACTTTAGGAATTTTATTCACCTTTTTCGTTCTTGTATGATTTATTATTATTATTTTTATCTTTAATTTTTTAATCCCCCCTTTTATTATTATTATTTTTTTCGGTGTTGAGGTCAAAAATTGTACCCCGGTTGACCAAGTCAAAGTCAAGGTCAACCCCAAGCCAGGTGGGCCCAAGCCCAGATCAAGTGGGTTCATGCTCGAGTCGAGCCCGAACATGAAGCGGCCGGCCTCCCCCATGATGCAATAAAAATCATGTAATAAATAATTTCGATGTAATTTTTTATGCATGAATGTAAGCAAAATGGGCATAAAACCAAATTTTTGTAAAGCCCGTGGCTTATGTGCAAAAGAAATGAGCCCATGAGGCATGGGATGAGCAAAATGCCATTTTGTAAAGCCCAAGGGGCTATATGTAAATTTGCAAGCCTATAAAAAGGCAACATGATGATGAAATGATACAATAATTCATTCTCTCAAACTCTATGGTTTGTGCCTCCTTCTCCTCTTTGCTCAAGATTCTAAACCTTCTTCCTCTTTTGAATTAAATCAAGAATTTTACTCTTCCTTTTCCAAAACTAAATAGTTTTTCACCACAAAACCCACAAAGGGGAGCTCAGATCTTCTATTAGATCTCAAAAAGGGGAGATTTTTAAATCTCACCCCTTTCTCCAAGATCCGGCCAACCGAGAGGAAGAAGAAGGAGACCCATCTCCAGAAATCCCATCTTGGGAAGATCCAGGGCTAAAGGGGAGAAACAAAGCAGCCCCCTTTGATCATTTCTAAATATTTTTATGAGTTTAACTCTATTCAAGATCTATTGGAGTTCAACTCCCTAAATTAATCACTGTCAGGAGTTCAACTCCATAAGTCAAATCGGGAGCACAGCTCCCAGTGCAGGGACCAAGTCCCTTTTCCTGCTGACGCCTAGCGCCCGCGTGCCGAGCACGTGGGGCGCCGGCGCCCAGCGCCCGCGTGCCGAGCACGTGGGGCGCCGGCGCCGGCGCCCGCGTGCCGAGCACGTGGGGCCCCGGCGCCCGCGTGCCGAGCACGTGGGGCCCCGGCGCCCGCGTGCCGAGCACGTGGGGCCCCGGCGCCCGCGTGCCAAGCACGTGGGGCGCCCGGCGCCCAGCGCCCGCGTGCCAAGCACGTGGGGCGCCAGCGCCCAGCGCCTGCGTGCCACGCATGTGAGGCGCTAACTCTCACGCGTCCTTTGGTCTCTTTTTCCCTTTCTTATATATATGTATATATGTGTGTGTGTATACACACACACACACTCCACGACACTGTCCCTGTTAGAAAAAATTTCTAATGGGGCGCTTTCCCGCACCTCGCAAGGGGGTTGCTATCCCCCTTGACCCCCGGCCTGCTATCCGGGTAGCGGGACCCCCGTAAAACTCTGCAGGGCCCCGATATATCCAAAACCCCATTTCAAAATACAACACACACACTGCGCGTTGAGTTCGCATGATCATTTTGACCCATCAATCGGAGGTTCCCTCGCTCCAAAAGCGAGGGGTAATTAACGACAGCTTAGTCCGCGGCTGCCGGAGATTCGGATCTCCGCAATCAATAAACTCCAGCCTACCCTAGGCAGGGGGAATCTGTAATGCGCCTGACAAGCGCGCGTGTATTCCCATCTCAATGAGGTGATGGAGAACACCCTACAGATTTTGGCACGCCCGGTGGGACCTTCTCTCCTCCTATATTTCGGGTTAAACGTTCATGCGAACTCAATCAATATATATATTGATTGCCTGTACTGAAATCATGCTTCTTTGTGCAGGTTAACAAATTTTAAATTGCCTTCTTCGAACGCAAGTCGGTATTTGAACGACTTTCCTTGGCCCCAGTTGGGGGTAAGGCCATCAACACCGACAAAGTGATAAGGCATCTCGGGCAAGCTCCAGCGGTGCCCCTGAAAACTGCTTAATCGGGTATCTTCTCTAAGCTCCCTGTCAGTTGACCACCACGTCGTTAAACTGGGAACGTTCGACCTCTAAGTTGTTAAACTGAGGATGTAAAAATGTGTAAATAAAACAAAATAAAAAAATAAAAAAAATAAAAAGCTGAAATGATAGGGCAACTCGTAATAAAAATCAGCGAGTAAAAATAAAGATGAGAATAAAGCCGAAATGATGGGGCAACCGCGAATAAATAGACGAAATGATAGGGCAATCGTGACTTTCGCGATAAGAAAAGCTGAAATGATAGAGTAATCGCGGTAAAATGAATGAAAAAACGGTGAATGATGAGTCGCTCCTGATACCATATTCCAGTGCAGCGATGCAGACGCCAACCAAACTCTGAATGTCCCGACGGCGAATGATGAGTCGCTCCTGGTACCATATTCCAGTGCAGCGATGCAGACGCCATCCAAAACTCAAATCCCAAACGGCGGATGATGAGTCACTCCTGGTACCATATTCCAGTGCAGCGATGCAGACACTAACCAAATTCCAAATCCCCAAACGGTGAATGATGAGTCGCTCCTGGTACCATATTCTAGTGCAGCGATGTAGACGCCGACAATTTCCCAAATTTCGTCCATCCCTATGCTTGGTCCCCAAGTTGACTACCGTATACAATCCATGGGCTCAAATAATTCTCATCATATCCATACCCCACTGCAATCACCAGTCCAGCGGCCGGTCTCCGCCCTTGGAATTATGCTCCATCCGGAAAGAGCCACTCATGTGTCCTCACGATGCATGAGGAGAACAAAACTTGCGAGATCCATACGACTCACAAGAAAAAAAACACACTTGGGGGTCCTCACGACTCCTAAGGAGAAAATGCACCTACAGGATCCTTATGACTCATATAGAGAAAATGCTTTTATGGGACCGTTACGGCCCATAAAATTGAAAAACCTTAGGTGATAGGGATCTAAACCTGTCTCCTAAGCCATCGCTTCCCAATAGGTAAAGGAAAATGATGAGTTGCTCCTGGCATTATTCCAGTGCAACAATACTGATGCCGACCCAAAGACCAATTCCCAAATCCTCCCGGGCAAATGATGAGTTGTTCCTGGCATTATTCCAGTGCAGCAATGCAGATGCCAAACCAAAACCAAATCCCCAAATCCTCTCATGACAGATGATGATTCGCTCTTGGTACCATATTCCATCTTGGTACCATATTCCAGTGTAGCGATGCTGATGTCAACCCAAATCAAATCAAACCAAACCAACAACCTCTGCGGCGGAATCATGCTTCGTCCCAGAATTTACCCCGTGCCGAAATCATGCTTTGCCTCGGGATATCTACCTTCCCTGCCGGAATTATGCTCCGCCTCGGGATCAAGTCAACCAGCGACACTCCATACCGGGGACAATTCGAACAGCGACACCTTGTGCTGGGGATAAGTCGAACAGCCAGCGACACTCCATGCCGGGGATAAGTCGATTAGCGACACTCCGTGCCGGGGACAAGTCGAACAGCAACACTCCGTGCTGGGGACAAGTCGAACAGCCAGCGACACTCCGTGCTGGGGACAAGTCGATCAGCGACACTCCATGCCGGGGACAAGTCGAACAGCGACACTCTATGTCGGGGACAAGTCGAACAGCCAGCCATACTCCATGCCAGGGACAAGTCGAACAACGACACTCCGTGCCGGGGACAAGTCGAATAGCCAGCGACACTCCGTGCCGGGGACAAGTCGATCAGCGACACTCCATGTGGGGACAAGTCGAACAGCGCCACTCCGTGCCGGGGACAAGTCGAACAGCCAGCGACACTCCATGCCGAGGACAAGTCGATCAGCGACACTCTGTGCTGGGGACAAGTCGAACAACGACACTCCGTGCCGGGGATAAGTCGAACAGCCAGCGACACTCCGTGCCGGGGACAAGTCGATTAGCCAGCGACACTCCGTGCCGGGGACAAGTCGATCAGCAACACTCCGTGCCGGGGATAAGTTGAACAGCGACACTCCTTGCCGGGGAAAAGTCGAACAGCCAGCGACATTCCGTGCCGGGGACAAGTCGATCAGCGACACTTCATGCCGGGGAAAAGTCGAACAACGACACTCCAACGATGTTGTGGGTCTCCATGCTGTAGATGTGTCCGTCGAGACTTGGAACTATAGACTCCGCCGTGGCTCCGAAATTGATTGTCGCATCCGAATCCTGCTGGAATGAGGAGGAACGCTGTTGTGGGTCTCCAGGCTGTAGATGTGGCCGTCGAGACTTGGAACTATGGACTCTGCCATGGCTCCGTTTTGCTGACGTCGTATATTCGTGCAGAGACACTGATTTCTCTGTGGGTCGACGCGAATCGAGATGCTCTCGTCAAGGACGCTGATTTTCCTGAATCGAGGTTTTTGCCAAGGACACTGATTTCCTCAGAGTTGAGATGAATCGAGAGATTCCTGCAAAGACACTGATTTCCTTGCGGGTCGACGTGAATCGAGATGCTCTCGTCAAGGACGCTGATTTTCCTGAATCGAGATTTTGCCAAGGACACTGATTTCCTCGGAGTTGGAGGTCATTGGCTGACTTGCTCCGCTTTTTATGGTGTCGGAGTTGACGTACTTCCACTTTCTATGTTGACGTACTTCCGATACGGGGTCATTGGATGACTCTAGGTTGTCAGTGAACCGTAGAGTCTTGGAACTGGGGACTTTGCCACGGCTCCGATTGGTGGTGTCGCATCTGTGTCTTGCTTAAGTGATGAGAAGCACCGTTGGTGATATCTAGGGTGTGTGAACCGTCGAGATTTGGAACTAGGAGACTTTGCCATGGTTCCGTTTATTGATGTCGCGTTTGCCTCCTGCTAGGGAGAGGAAGAACACTGTTGTTGATTTCTAGGCTTGTAGATGTAGCCACTGAGATCTGGCTTCCCTTTGACGGAGCCTGGTGGGACAATATGGTTCCCTTTCGTTTATGCCCATGGATTATATACAGGGATCGATGTGATCTCACATGTAGGGCAAAAAGTTTCATTTCATTTTTTTATTTCTTTCCGCGATGCTCTATCATTTTAGCTTTTTGTATCGCGAAAGTCGCGATTGCCCAATCATTTCGGCTATTTTTCGCGGTGCCCAATCATTTCGGCTATTTTTCGCGGTGCCCAATCATTTCGGCTATTTTGTATTTTTACTCGCTGTTTTTTATTGCGAGTTGCCCAACCATTTCGGCTATTTTGTATTCATATATTTTTACTTGCTGATTTTGTTGCAAGTTGCCTCATCATTTCGGCTATTTCATATGAATTTTTTGCTCGCTGATTTTTTGCCGCGGGTATGGATCTTGAAATCTGGTGCTGATCTTAGGATCAGCATCGCTGCGACTGGAAAATTGCCAGGAGCGACTCATCATTTGCCGCGAAAGGACTTGGAACTTGACACCGATTTAGGTATCAGCATCACTACCACTGGGACATTGCCAGGAGTGAATCATCATTTGCCTTTATCGATTCAAACAAAGGTGGATTTGCAAATAGGGTTAAGATCCTGTCGACTAAGGCTTTTGACTTCATGAGCCGTAAGGATCTCATAAAGGTATTTCACCCTACGAGTCATGAGGATCTCGTATGTGTATGTTCTCCATAGAAATCGTGAGGACTTCTAAGTGGTGTTTTCTCTTATTAGTCTTAAGGATCTCATAAGAGTGATTTTCTCCTTGCAAGTCGAAAGGACCTACAAGTGTTGTTCACCAAATGGGGGAATTTCACACCATTGGTGGAACTGGACGACGGAACCCTTATTTATGCCCATGGATTGTACACAAGAGTTTAATATTGAACCGTTTGTAGGGCAATCTGGGGAGTGTGGTGACGGCTTAAGAACAGGTTCAGATCCCTGTAGCTTAAGGCTTTTGAATCCTATGAGCCGTGAGGGTCTCATAGGGGGCTTCTCCTTACGAGTCGTGAGGATCTAGTAAGTGTAATTTCTCCTTAGAAATCGTGGGGATCTCTAAGTGTGTTGCTCCCTTATGAGTCGTAAGGATCTCACTCAGGTGTTTTCTCCTTACAAGGTCGAGAGGACCTCGCAAGTGTGCACAAATTTTTTACGAGCCTGCGCCCTCTCGGGTTTTCACAAACTCGCCGGTAGCCCTGCTGTTTTTACTCACGGAGCCCTTTCGGGTTTTCGTCCGTGCCCATTTTGCTTGTGGACGTACCGTTTTTTTTTGGGTCAGCCCTAGGGTGCTGCGGTTTGTAGTAGTTTAAGGACGTTTCGGTCCGCCTTTCGTAGGTATGAGATTTTTTCGGGCAACATACGATTACGCATTTGGCTGTTCTCGCAAATCTTCGCATCTTTTGTGTCGGAGGTGGATTCCTTGAAGAGAAGGCCGATGGCGATTTCTTCGTCAGAGTCGCTTCCAAAGGTGATAACATGTGATCCCTTGGTGTTAATCATGTGACAGTTGCCGCCAGTTCTTTTGCGCTAATCTGTCATGCTTCTCTGTTCCCAATGAGCCTTGCGCTTCACTCGTTGAACGTGTTGTCGGTGGGTAACATATCCCTGCCACCAGTTTTTAAAGGCTATGCACTCTTCGGTAGGGTGTACAATTCTCTGATGGTATAAGCAGAAGTTAGGATGTACGTCCGCTTTATCAAGATGTATACCGCCAGGAGAATTTCCTTTGAAAGAGGGCAACTTCATTCCCATTGACAGGGACCTAGCGAATCGTTTCCTTGCTTTAAGGTTGCTTTTGCTGGCGATCGGGATGCTTCTATCCGGTTGGAGTATTCTATGGCTTCCCGTTACCGGAGCTTCTTTAACTTGATGCCGACGTCTGGCCCTTTCGTATATGGCCGTTTCCCGCTCTCTGTCAGCTTTGCTTTTCTGAAGAGCTTCGCTCAGTAGTCTGTCAATCAATTCATCCGATGGCTCCAGGGATTTTGATTCTAGTTCTGGATCTGCCCCCAGTTTCTCTGCACCAGGGGCTTCTTTATCACCTATTGACGAGTGAGAGATCGTGTGACAACCCGCCACGTAATCTTCGGGTTCTTTTGACGTGTCGTCTCCATCGTCATTATCATTCCCTCTGTTATCAAGGATATGGTTTAGAAATTTCTGGAGTGTAACTGGGGTCCACGCCTTCTGGTTATATTCCTCCAGCGCGTCAATATGCTTTTGCAGATCCGTGCGCTTGTCATCAAACTGCGCGGGTTTTTTGGTCTTCTTCTTTTTCTTCGAAGACTTTGACGGCTGGGCCTGGGTGTTTTGCCCATCGCTATTAACTCCCAATGTTGGGCGTGATTTCAGCATCCCCTCGATAATCTTCGGCTCTAGCGGGCTTTTCCACTTGATCGCCGGACATGTTTGAAGATCTTTCGGCATTCTTTTAGTTTTTGCCGAAAGAACGACTTCCCATGGAGGTTCCTATATAAATGAGCATGATGACCCCGGCATGTCCACCCTTTTAGGGGTGTGCTGTTGTGGCGGATTTACCTTCCAGTTTTCAAACAGCGTGAACTTCTCCTGTTGATATTGGTCTTCAACCTAAGTTTTGAAGACGTAGCAGTCTTCGATTGGATGGCCCAATACTCGGTGGTAGGGGTAGTAATTAGGATCGTTGACATCGTTCGGTTGTAGTGGGTGTCTCGGCTCCGGTAGAGTGATGAGCCCGTTGCACACTGCTAGTTCGAACAGTCTCCTTGTTTTATCCCGGAGAAATGAGTAAGGATGTCTCAACTTCTCATCGAGGGATTGCCGATTGTTGCTTTGGCGAACAACCGGTCTTGGGCCACTCGGTTGTTATTGAGCGTTGGCGACGTAGGTTGCTTTCCCTTTCCGTTTCTCATTCCGAGGATCCGTCTTTGAGGAGGACGGACTATGGCCCATCTGGTCCATTTGGACCAGCTTGTCGATCAAGGCCTGGAAGGTGGTCGGCTTGAAAAACATCATGAATTGGGATATGGTCACCTGAGGATCGAGGGTTCCCATAAACATGCCTACGGCAGGAGCTTCCTCTATGCGCTGTTCACACTTTGACCACAGATTCCGCCACCGAATGGCGTATTGAACCCAGGTTCCCCCCTGCTTCACTCTAGCGTTAATTAGTCCAGTGATCGGAGTGCGCTCGCTAGCGCTTGAGAACCTTTGCGTAAACAGTAACTCCATTTCTGTGAATGTCTTAACGGAGTTGTTCGGGAGCTCAGAGTACCATTCAAACGCTGTCTCCGACAAGCTGGAAACAAACTGGCGAAGCAGCAGTTTGTCGTCACCCCCAGTATTACCGCACAAGGCTCTGAATTGAGCAACGTGCTGGTGTGGATTCCCCGTCCCCTTATATACATGGAATTTGGGGATCGTATATCCCGGTGGGTACTTTATTTGGTCATACCAACCCGGATAGGGTCGTCCAGTCTTAACAATTTGGCCGGCCGCTTCGCTCGCCTGATGAGCTCGTATCTGTTGAGCGATATAGTTATCCAGGGCGGCTTTGGAGATGGTCTCCTCCTTGGCTGCTGATAGAGCCGGAAGAGGGTTCGATGTATCTCCCCTATCTTCTTCAAGGATAATCGGAGGGTCTTCAGCTGGAGGATATGGCTGTAACATCATTCCGACCATATCTTGGAATAAAAGCGCCATTCGTTTTATGTTGGCAGCTTGTTCCGTTGCCTCTTTGTCCTTCTTCTCGAGGATTCTGCGGAGGAACTCAGCATCGGTTTCTTGTTCACAACGCTACTCTGATGACATCTCCGGGCTTTCTTTTGGCTCAGTGAGTGCGGCCATCTGTGTTAACATTTCCTGAAGCTTCTGTTGTTGCTCCTGGGCCTTTGTTACGGATATGGTGATTGGTCGATGACCCGTAGAGATATGGCTATCCTCTTTCCCGGATGCCATATAAACAGTGTGCACCACCATGCCCCCAGACTTGGGGCGTTTAGATTCAGTGCCCTTGAGATTCGTCGCGAACGCGGGGACTTTCTCCGGCCTACTTCTTTTGTGGGCGGTCGAAGTTGAGGAAGCCGTTGCAGCGGGCACCCAAATAAATGACATCTCCTGTGGCATGACAGGATGGTCCTTCTCTTGCCGAACTTTCATCTTCTTCGATCGGCGGGAGTAGTCTTGGTTGATCACCGAGTCTTGGACCTGTCGCCAGACCTTGTGAATTTTAAAGGACAACCGCTGAGGGGGCTGCTCCAGCTTTGTCTTTGCAGCATTCTCCATAGGTGGAGGAGATCTTTTTAGCACGGCAGTCGGAGAGTTCTTGCGGACCCTCCTGAGTGGTTCAAAGCTGTTCCCAGTTGGAACAGTAGTAGCAATTTCCATCGTTGGAGCTGGCGGAGTCAGTCCAGAAGGGGAACTGCCCCCAGCTTTCCTCACTCGGTGCCAGTGGCGATGTCGAGCATGTCGTGCGGCCGGGATCACCTCCGCTGTTGGATGAGCTTCCTCATGCCCCCTGCTTTGAGGAGAGGCTGTTATTGGCGCTAGCCTGTCGAAGACTGACATCCGTTGAGAGGGGATAGTCAGTCTTGCGAAGGCCGACTTTCGAATAGGGGAAGCAGCCTTCGTGACTTCAGGAGCAGGAATGGCTATCCGCTTTGGGATAACCCCTTCAGGTATTGTGGGCTTCTTGACGGGCCTATCTGAGCTTCGGCTCAGCCTATCAAAGACCGAGGTGCTGGATTTGGACGACCTGTTAAGATGGACTGTGGTAGTCGTAAGCCGATCAAAGACCGACTTCTTCGGAGCTTCTTGCAACGGCATTGGGGCATTGAAGCTCATGGGTGGGAGCATGGTCCCAAAGAACAGCCCAGTGGTGGCTTGCGTCACTTGTTCCACTAGCATCTTAAAAACGGAGGCCGCCTGAGGCCCGTAAGTCACTCCTCCAGCGAGGACAGAGTGGGAGTTGTTGGAGTTTGTGCAGTTGAAAGCCATTGATCTTCTATTTTCTGCATGGAGAAAGACACCAAATCTTAGTACCTTGAATCCAGGGGAAACCATAGCAAACCGCGATTCATTCGCGAAACACGACACACGAAGTGTGGAGTGGAAAGAGGAAAAGGTCCCACCGGGCGTGCCAGAATCTGTTCACCGCCGAACGACGCGACCGGGATGTTGGGACGTCCGGCCTGAATTTTGGGGGCAGATGCTATTTGGTTCTATCTGTCCACCTCTCTGAAGATGCCAAGTTGATTTATGGCACCGAGTATCGAAGGTTTAGACGGATGCGGCCGATGTAGCAGACTTCGTCAGATTCCCCCTCATGGTGAGGGGTTTTTGGTTGTGGGGACACTCTTCCCTGCGGGCGCAAGCCCTTGCAGTTAATTACGCTACCACATCGCGGTAACCACTTTCTCCTTCTACAGATGGTCACTTTGTGTCGTGTGTGTTTGTTTTGTTTTTGGTTGCCCGTTGATTGTATACGGTGACTAATTTATGTTGTCGCCCGTAGGGCATGGATTAGTCCAAATCCGTATTTTCTTAGATTTGGGTTTGGGTTGGGTTTAAGGATCGTTAATCTCATTTGAGACTAAGATCAACTTAAACGTTTGTTAAGGATACGTTAGTCTAATTTTAGACTAAGATCAACCTAACCATTTGTTAAGGATACGTTAGTCTAATTTTAGACTAAGATCAACTTAACAAGATCATTTAGATCCAACAAAAGAGCATTTGGGCTCTATTGTTTTAGTTTAGGGACTTTGCGGTCCAGAAGTTTAAAGACATCATAGTCCATAAAGTTTAAGGACATCATAGTCCATAGTTTAAAGACGTCAAAGTTTGTAAAGTTTAAGGACATCATAGTCCATGAGTTTAAGGACCCCACAGTCCGTAAAGTTTAAGGACATCATAGTCCATGAGTTTAAGGACGCCACAGTCCATGGAATATCTGGTTGTCGGGACCTGTCACCTCTCTGAAGACGTTGAAGGATTACAACGACAATTATCAGAAGAGTGACGAGATGTACCCTTGAACCAAATACCAGATTGAGAAGGAATGGGATGAACATTACTTTGAATGCCATCTGAGATCAGTTTTGAAAGTCCTGAACATAATTAGGGCTCGGTTAAAAAAACAAGGTTTTGGCTTTGGGAGACTTAGCTTACTTGGGCTAAGATTGGCCTATCATAGTGTTAAACACTAGCATATGTTCGGCGCTCACGTGCTCCCACGTGAGGTCTTAAAGTGTTGTCTAAGAACTGAAGATTTGAAGCGCTCATGTGAGGATACGTGAGGTATTTTGAAGTAGTGTTAAACACTGAAGATATGAAGCGCTTACGTGGGGTCACGTGAGGTGTTTGAAATAGTGTTAAACACTGAAGATTTGAAGCGCTCACGTGAGGTCACGTGAGGCATTTGAAGTAGTGTTAAACACTGAAGATATGAAGCGCCCACGTGGGGTCACGTGAGGCGTTTGAAGTAGTGTTAAACACTGAAGATATGAATCGCTCACGTGGGGTCACGTGAGGCGTTTGAAGTAGTGTTAAACACTGAAGATATGAAGCGCTCACGTGGGGTCACATGAGACGCCCAAAAAAATGAAACGCCTCGGCTTTACTCCTTTTTTATTTTGAGAAGCTTATTCAAGGGTCACGTGGGAGCACGTGAGACGCCAGAAAATGAAATGCCTCGGCTTTACTCCCTTTTTTATTCTGGGAAGCTTATTCAAGGGTCGCATGGGAACACGTGACCTAAACTTATTCTTTCTCTTTTGATCATTGAGGGGGCTCACGTGGACACACGTGATCATATTGGGTACATACCTCTTTTACGTGCATGGAGAGTTAAATCACTTGTTTTAAGAATTAAATTCTTTTATAGGGTTAAACCCCGGTTTTATTTAGAGGAATTAAATTCCTCTGTGTTTGAAAGAATTAAATTCTTTAAACCCAATTCTCTCTCTAAGTTTTGGATCTGCATGGCAGAATCTCCCCGATGAGAGTTAAATTCTCAACTTATGGGGAGATCTGCTTCTGCAGATCTTCAACCAGAGAAAGAACCGAGTTCTTATTTAGAAGGGTTAAACTCTTGATTTGAGAATTAAATTCTCTTTTGTTTTGTGGGAGCTTATAGAATGATCTCCTTCCTTTTCTTACCTAGAGTTTCTTTCTTCTCGAAGAGATCTTCTCTATATATCTCTGTTGTATTCTCTCTTCTCCTTTTTTGTATATCCCCCATCTCTTTTCTTCTTGGCTTCTATTTATAGGAGAAAGAAAAGAATCAGTTTGTTCAGCCAATATCTCATTGAGAGATTTTGATTGATTTTATAACCAACATGATCTTTTAGATCACTTGGTGAATTTTATTCACCATTGGATTTTTAATCCAAAAGATATTTTATTTATTGTTCCTGGCAAATTTTAGGAAAATATTTCCTTGTATAGAATCTTTCTATAAATTGATGATTTTTAATTACCATTGGATTTTTAATCCAACGGTGCTCCCTTTTTCAGAAGGCAATCTTTTCATTTTGGAAAGATCTAGGGAAATATTTTTCCAATTAGGGTTTTTGATTCCTTTTAATTTGAATTTAATTCTATTAGTTAGAGTGTTCAAGAGTCTATCACGTGTTGGCACACGACCTTACCAATTAAGCATTTAATTAGAATTTAATTCTATTGGTTCAGAAAGTTCAAGAGTCTAACACGTGTTGGCACGCGACCTTACCAATTAAGTATTTAATTAGAATTTAATTCTATTGGTTCAGAGGGCTCAGGAACCCATCACGTGTTGACACGTGACCCTACTGATTAAGCATTTAATTAGAATTTAATTCTATTAATTCAGTGGGTTCAATAGCCCATCATGTGTGGGCACGTGACTTTATCAATTAGGCATTCATGCGTAGATAGAATCTGCCCATAAAAGGTCACGTGTTTGCACGTGAGGCCCGGTCACGTGTGAGCACGTGATTCCCCATTTAGGGGTTTTCCTTGCTGCTTTATTTGTATTTTATTCAGTTTCCATGAGGGAACAAGGACACACATCATCTACCGGTTCGGCACTCCGCGACGGATTATCTCCGATAACGGGCCAGCCTACAGAAGCCACAAAATCAGTCGCTTCGCAAAGCAGCATAAAATAGATTGAAGATATTCTTCAGTTTATAATCCCCGCGCTAACGGTTTAGCTGAGGCTTTCAACAAAACCTTGACAAAGATCATAAAGAAAATGGTGTCCAGAAATAAAAGGGACTGGCACGAGAGACTGCATGAAGCTCTCCGGGCGTATCGAACCACGTTCAAAACGGCCACGAATACAACGCCAATCGTGTTGGTATTCGACACGGAAGCAGTACTTCCCTTAGAGATAGAGCTACCCTCTCTACGAGTAGCAGTTCGATACGAGCTGACAGATGAAGAAAATGCCCATCTTCGGCTTGAGGAGCTCGATGCCCTCGATGAAACTCGTCTCATGGCGCAGCAAAACCTGGAAGCTTACAAAGCAAGGATGACGCGTTCATACGAAAGACTAACTGGGCCGAGAACATTCCGCCAATGCGAACTCGTACTAATTGTCAAAAGACCTATGATCCCCAAACGTGCAAAGCAGGGGAAATTCGAGCCGAACTACGAGGGTCCTTATATCATAGACAAGGTCTACCAAGGGTACATGCTCATGGATATGCATGGCGAAAGACCCTTCCGGCCAATAAACGGCCGGTTCCTTAAGAAATACTACGCTTGAAAAGTCACGGCTCAGGTTAATGATAGATGACGACGCCTATGTCCGCTCGCTATCTTCCTGAGTCAAAACTCTAAAAGTAGTATTCAACAGTACTCCATCCCAAATACGGAGATCTATGGACCAAGATGTCCCTAAACTAACAATGGACCGAGATGTCCCTAAACTAACCATGGACCTTAATGTCCTTAAACTAAATACGCCGCCTTAAACACGGAGATAGTGGAATTCAAGTCTATAGGTCCCAGCGGCAAAGACAACAAATCGAATCCCGCTGGCTGCATAGCTTCCCCGGTGGCGATGTCCCCCATAAGTTCCATTGGCGAGAGAAAAAAAAGGTACGTCCACAAGCGAAATGGGCACGGATGAAAACCCGAAAGGGCGCCGTGAGTTAAAACAGCAGGGCTACCGGCGAGTTTGTGAAAACCCAAAAGGGCGCAATCTCGTTAAGGTAAAGACACCTGCAAGGTCCTCTCGACATTGTGAGGAGAAAACGCCTGCGTGAGATCCTTACGACTCACAAGGGAGCAACACACTTCGGGATCCCCATGATTCCTAAAGAGAAATTACACCTACGAGATCCTCATGACTCGTAAGGAGAATTCCCCCCTACGAGAACCTCACGGCTCATAGGATTCAAAAGCCTTAAGATACAGGGGCCTAAACCTGTTCTTAAGCCATCACAGTCCCCAAGTTTCCCTACAAGCAGTTCAATATTGACCTTTGTATACAATCCACGGGCACAAACAAACGTTCCCTCACCAAGTCGCACCAATGACGAAGAATGTTCTCATATGGTGAACGACACTTATAACTCCTCTCGACTTGTAAGGAGAAAACACTCTTGTAAGATCCTTACGACTTGCAAGAGAAAATATCGCTTAGGAGTCCTCACGACTTCTAGGAAGAACCTATACCTACTAGATTGTCATGACTCGTGGAGAGAAATACCTGTATGAGACCCGTACGGCTTGTAAAGTCAAAAGCATTAGTGAACAGGATCCTAGCACTATTTGCTAAGCCACCTTTGTCCAAATCGACAAAGGCAAATGATGATTCGCTCCTGGCCATATTCCAGTCGCAGCGATGCTGATGCTGAGAGTGGTATCAGATCTCAAGTTCCATACTCCCAACAAAGATCAGCGAACCAAAAATGCATATGAAATAGCCGAAATGATGGGGCAACTCGCAGTAAAAATCAGCGAGCAAAATGTATGCATATGAAATAGCCGAAATGTTTAGGCAACTCGCAATAAAAAAAACAGCGAATAAAAAGAAAAATAGCCGAAATGATTGGGCGCCGCGATAAAATAGCCGAAATGATCGGGCAATCGCGACTTTCGTGATATAAAAAGCTGAAATGATAGAGCATCGCGGAAAAAAATGAAATTTCTGCCCTGTAGGTGAGTCCACATCGACTCTTGTATGCAATCCATGGGCGCAAACGAAAAAAGGAACCACATTTTCCCACCAAGCTCCATCAGAAGGAGAGCCAGGTCTTGACGGCAACATCTATAGCCTAGAGATTAACAACGGTGTTTCTCCTCACTCTAACAGGATGCAGATGCAACGTCAACAACCGACCCCAGGGTCAAAACAATGGAGCTATGGCAAAGCCCCTAGTTTCGATACTCGACGGTTCATAGAAAACCTAGAGACAACCTCGACATTCGTCGCAATATTGCAGACGCAATACCAACAAACGAAGCAAAGGAAGATCCCTAGCTTCAGGGTCTTGACGGCAACATCTATAGCCTAGAGATTAACAACGGCGTTTCTCCTCACTCCAACAGGATGCAGATGCAATATCAACAACCGACCCCAGGGTCAAAACAATGGAGCCATGGCAAAATACCTAGTTCCAAGACTCGACGGTTCATAGACAGCCTTGAGGCAACCTCGACATTCGTCGCAATATGGCGGACACAATGTCAACGAGCGAAGCAAAGGAAAATCCCTAGCTTCAGGGTCTCGACGGCAACATCTACAGCCTAGAGATCAACCACGGCGTTCCTTCTCACTCCAGAAGGATGCAGATGTAACGTCAATAACCGACCCCAGGGTCAAAACAGTGGAGCCATGGCAAAGTCCCTAGTTCCAAGACTCGACGGTTCACAGACAACCTAGAGACAACCTCGACATTCGTCGCAATATTGTAGACGCAATGTCAACAAACGAAACAAAGGAAGATCCCTAGCTTCAGGGTCTTGACGGCAACTCAAATGAGACCTGAAAGACTATCGGAGATCATCCCACACCAGCGCGGGGTAGTCATGACTCATCGGGGCTCCCAAACTGAGCCTAACCTCAAGTAAAAAGCGACATGGAATATCCCTAACACTTGCTCTTTTGACGGTAATATCACCTGGGAGATTACTTAAAGACGTCTGGTCCAGCCCCCGAAGGGATTAGAGACACGACAGTCGCGGGGCTACTCGAATAGCAAGATTGCATATTAGGGAATACATCGGCCAACGCGACGGTACGACGGACAAAAACCCTAGTACCACAGACCCTAACGAAATTCTATCAGCAGAGTTTAACTGTGATGTTTGGAAATTCTTGCGAGAACTTCTCGATTCATCTCGACTCGTCTCGACTCGTAGAGAAAAACCTTTGGCGGCAGATATCAATCTGTTTCCTAAGCACTAGGGTCCTGCAAGTAAGTCCAAGATGGACTATTGTGTACTATCCACGGGCCACACTCTCCAAAGTCGAATATCGACAAGGAGGGAAAAAACCACTTACGAGTCCTCTCGACTTGTAAGGGGGAAAATACTCTTGTGAGATCCTTACGACTCTCAAGAGAAAACGCACTTAGGTGTCCTTACGACTCCTAAGGAGAAAATACACCTACGGGATCCTCTCGACTCGTAGGGAGAAATACCTTTATGAGACCCTCACGGCTCATAAAGTTGAAAAGTCTTAGGCGGCAAATCCGAACCTATTTCCTAAGCCATCGCTGCCATCCAAGGAAATCAAGATAGACTATCTATGAGCCACATTTGCCAAATCTACATGCCACTGAAATTTAAAAAAAAAGCTATTTACGGGTCCTCACGATGTGAACGAGATCCATACTGCTCACGGAGGCGATGAACAACTAGAAATCCTCATGATTTTTGGGGAGAATATCTCTCCCGACGGTAATATAACCTAGGAGATTATCTGAGAACGTCTTGCCCAGCCCCGAAGGGATCAGAGAAATGACAGTCACAGGGCTACTCGAACAACAAGAATGCATATCAGGAAATATCATCGGTCACGGACAAGAAGACCATCTGGATACAAATGGAGCCGATGGGGATAGGAGATCCTCTACGAGCCGAGAGCTCATGCAGCACCGTATCACATTGGTCATCCGTAGAAGTACGGTTTACCAAGCATGCAGCAAAATGAGGAACAGTTTCCTCAATAGGCACCTCCCGTGGTTGCTGGCGAGCACGCGGATGATTACAAGCCATAGCTCTTCTTTATTAAAACGATTCTCTGAATGTGACAGAGAAGAAAAGCATTGCTTCAGAGTATGAAGGGAGACTTTTAAGTCTAGGCACAGAAAAGGTTGTGCGTGATGAACTATTTCCAAGCTCCGTTAAAAAAGGCATTGGGAAAGAGAAGATTGATTCAGGAAAAGCAGAGAAAGCAGGGGAAAAGACACCTTCAGTAGTGAGGCAGCGCCTCACGTGCCTCGCATGTATAACACGGGGACCCCAGCATTATATATATATATATATGAGTAATTATTACTTCACATGAAGCACCAATGGGCAGTAGTATAAAAGAAAGGGAAATTTGGCCATTCATACTTGGAAAAATTTATACATTGGTAATAACAAAAAAAATATCATCAAAATGTTTACAATGTCAAGACACTGAATCCCGGACATGGAGTTAGGAAGTCAGAAGCAAGGCTGAGTAAATTGCTTCTGGCTTCTCTGACCATCTTCTTATGCATTTTCTCACGAATGCAAGCATCGGGATTCCCACTGTTATCGTCCATCCTCTGGTAGGCAGAGATTATCGTCGTCTGTTAGAAGACCTGATGCAAGATATCGACAAGATCATTTCGCCGCCTCTTCGAGATCAAGCCCATCAGATATACTGAGTGCACCTTGTCTTCGGCATCATCAAGCGCCTCAAGCGGCATGGCCTCGTTAAATTCAGGAAGTGCTTCCTAAATCGCCCCACGATAATTTTCAAAAGAGCGAAACGACGGGGGAGTAGTCGGTCGTTGTATTCATCGAAGCGACGCATCACCTCAGCACATTGGGCATTCGTAAACTCCTGGCCTTGGCAGCGACCTTGGACGCGAATGTTTTCATAGGAGATAATCTCTTCAAGATCATACAGATAAGCAGCCATAGTATCTGGAAAGAAAATTCAGTAAAAGACTAGCAATTAAATATCAAGATTCTTAAACTCTAAAATAAAAACAGTGGTGACGTTCCATCATTGATGAGGCAGTCGCCCATTAAGGAGGGAATCCTAAAAGGATTCTCATTTAATGAGAGATCTCATTGGGATAAGGAGTTAAACTCCCTCAAAGGCTGTGCTCTACAAACAGAATTCACATATGCTAACTTTATTAAGAAAGAAACGAAATTCCCGAAGGGCCCTGTTGATCTTTCAGAGCTAAGCTCTTTGGTAAGGAATTAAATTCCTTTTATGCGGTGGAATTAAATTCCAGAAACCCCCATGACGAGGAAACGAAAAATAAAATTACAATGCTATGAATCCTTAAAGATCAGAGGAGGAATGCCCAAGACATTGAGGTTTACTATTCAAAGATCACGTCTTTGGATCTTTAAGAGATGGGTTTCAAAAGAGAGAAAAGCACTTATGGTGGATTTAAAATCCAGAGAAAATTTTAAGGAAGGGGTTTCTTTGTTGTTCAAGATCTTTACCTAAAAAAAGGGTTTCGTTTTCTAACAGAGTTTAACTCTGAAATTTCAATGGGCAGAGAACTAAGCTTTGAAGAAGAGAATTAAATTCTCAAAGAAGGCAAGGAAGGAAGAAAATGAAGGAACAGAGGCTTCCCAAAGACAGGACCTCTTGCATTTATAAGACGTGACGAGGGTGGTTCATCTCCCTATTCCCCCAGGCAATCCAAGGCTGTAAAGGTGACAGCGTTGCACTCACGTGCAAATCAAGTGAGAATAACGCTGTGGGGGCATTTGTTCCCTTATAAAAAAGAGAAGAGAAAAAAGGCGATGGGAAAAATTCCTCTAAGGGAGCATCACGTGCCCACACGTGATGCGACTTGGAACAAAGATTATAGGCATTACGCTTAATTATTAAGGATGAAATTATTCCTCACGTGCAAGCACGTGAGCATCTATATACAAAGTATATAAGCGCTTTTTAAAACAAATGACAGGCCAGGAAGGCTCATGTGTCAGCACGTGATGCCCTCTTTCGGCTGTTGCACATACGCAAATTAGTTTAATTCTGTGGGGTCACCTGCTACACGTGAGTAGTCTCAAATGCCTTCTGAGTCGATAAGATTAAATTCTAAGTAAAAGGATCAAAACCCTATTTGGAAAATATTTCCTTGAATCTTTTTAAGCAAGAAAGATTACTCTCTGTAAAAAAGAGTACCGTTGGATTAAAAATCCAATAGTGATTAAAAAATTACCAAGCCACAGAATAAGTTCTGTATGGGAAAATGTTTCCCCAAATCTTGTTAAAAACAAGAAAAATATTTTCTGTAAAACAGAAGTCCTTGGATCAAAGATCCAACGGTGGATAAAATCCCCAAATCAATTAAGATCTCTCAATGAGAGATTTCATTAGCTAAATCAACAGACTGGCCTCTACTATATAAAGGACCCAAGACTTCAAGTCTTGCACGGAGGAGACCCCCCATAAGATTTGAGAAAACAAAAAAAAGAACAAGAGCTCTCTTTAAAAAAAAAAAAAGAAACCCTAGGTAAGAAGAAAGACATAGAGATCATTTTATCTTTTCTTCGCCATTTCAAGAGTTTAACTCTTCTAAAAAGAACTTAATTCTTCCTCTGGTTGAGCTCTGCAGAAGCAGATCTTCCCATAAGTTGAGAATTTAATTCTCTTCGGGGTGATTCTGTCAGACTCAAAACTTAGGGGAAAGAACTAAATTTGAAGAATTTAATTCTTCCAAAAGATATAGGAATTTAATTCTTTCGAAAGATATAGGAATTTAACCCTGCATAAGAATTTAATTCTTATAAAAATAAGGGACCTGAAATTCTCAAAACTCAGATCAAGATTTCCATGCACATAAAATAAATGATTAGCGCTCAACTCTATCACGACAGATCGCGTGTTCTCACGTGAGCACCTCTGAGAAACAAAAAGGAGCGATTGAGATCGAGTTACGTGATTCCATGTGACCCCCTAATAGTGCTTAGCACTTATAAAAGAATATGTAATAAACCCAAAGACAGTTCCCATTTTTGAGGCGCCTCACGTGATCCCACGTGACCCCCTAATAGTGCTTAGCACTTATAAAAGAAAAAGAGAATAAATCAAAGATTGTTCCCATTTTTGGGACGCCTCACGCGATCCCACGTGACCCTCTAATAGTGCTTAGCACTTATAAAAGGAAAAAGGGAATAAATCAAAGACGGTTCCCATTTTTGGGGCGCCTCACGTGATCCCATGTGACCCCCTAATAGTGCTTAGCACTTATAAAAGAACAAAGGAATAAACCCAAAGAAGCAGTGCCCAATCCTCAGGCGCCTCACGTGCCACACGTGAGCGCTCCAAATTTCAGTGTTTAACACTGCTTTAGAATCTCACGTGGGAGCACGTGAGCGCCAAGAAAATTTTAATGTTTAATACTATGATAGGCCAACCTTAGCCTAAACTAGACAAGTCTCTCAAGGCCAAAACTCTTTTGATCACCAATTAACCGATCCTTCATATGCTCAGGTCTTCCCAAATCGATCTCAGTTCCAAAGATAACTAATAATCTCCTAACAGATGGTATCTAAAATGGTGTTTATTCCACCATGATCTTTCCCTTCAATCTGGAGTTTGGTTCAAAGGTACATCTCTCCATAATCTTTGATATGTATCGTTGTAATTCCTCAACGTCTTTAGAGAGGTGGAGGGTCCCGACAACCAACAGCTCTTTGGTACACTCCAAACCCATGAGCACATCCTAATGGACCGCAATGTCCTTAAACTAGCTATGGACCGTAACGTCCTTAAACTAAACCCTCACCCCCAAAAAATGGTGATATATGGACCGTAACGTCCCTAAACTAAAACGATAGAACCCAAATGCTCTTTTGTTGGATCAAAATGATCCTAAACCCCCATTACGTAGATCTTAGTCCAAGATCGGACTAACATATCCTTAACAAACATTTGAGTTGATCTTAATCTTAAACGAGATTAACGATCCTTAAATTAAACAAAACCCAAATCTAAGAATATACGGATTTGGACTAATCCACGCCTTACGGGCGACAACATAAATTAGTCTCCGTTTACAATCCACGGGCAACCAAAAATAAAACAAACACACACGACACAAACTGGCCTTCTGGAGCAGGAGAAAGTGGTTATCTCAATGCGGTAACGTAATTAACTGCAGGGGCTTGCGCCTGCAGGGAAGAGCGTCCCCACAATAAAAAAAACCCCTCGTAAACGAGGGGGAATATGACGAAGTCTGCTACAACGGCTGCATCCGTCCAAACCTCCGATACACGGTGCCATAAATCAACTTGGCATCTTCGGAGAGGTGGACAGATAAACCCAAATAGCATCTGCCCCCAAATTCAGGATAGACGTTTGTCTTCCCGGTTTTCTGTGGTAAACAGTTGGCACAAGGATTATAGACTGAAGAATATCTCCAATCTATCTTATGTTGTTGCTCGAAGTGGCTGATTTTATGGCTTCTATAAGCTTGCCCATTATCCGAGATAATTCGTCGCGAAGTGCCGAACCGATAGATGACATGTGTCCTGAAGAAATGGAGGATATTCTCTGTCTTCACCTCCCTTAGTGATACTGCTTCTGCCCACTTAGAAAAGTAGTCGGTCGTTGCATTATGAACCGATGTCCTTTGGACGATACTGGTTCAATGGGGCCAATTATGTTGGTTCCCCACATTTCGAACGACCAGCTGGCCATTGTTGGGTGTAGCGGACTTGGATGTTGGTAGATGAAGTCCTTGTGAATTTTGCACGAGTGACACTGCTTAGCATATTCGAGGCAGTCCTGAATCATTATGGGCCAATAGTAACCCATTCTTTTTTATCTTCAGCTTCATCTTTGGTCCAGCTTGATGAGAACCACAGAGTCTGTCGTGAGTTTCTTGGACGACTCTCTTCTCTTCTTTAGGTCCCAGACATCTTAGCCATAGACAGTCGAACGATCTCTTATATAGAGTGTGATTGACGAAGGCGAAAGACAGAGCCCGTTTCATGAGCTGATATCTAGACGACGTGTTTTTGGGCATTCGTTGAGATTTGAAGTAGTCTATGAAGACTTCTCTCCAATCCTTAACCTTTTCTTCGTCCTCTATTTGAAGGGGTACTTGTTCGGTCGCTCCTATTTTTTCGGATGGCTCTATTAAGTCTTCCGAAAATATATCTGTTGGCGCGAGAACCCTGCGGTTTTGCACAATGATCTTTACGTCATCTAGGTCTTCATCTGCCAGTTCCTTAGACAATTTGGCCAATGCATCCGCCTTGCTGTTTTCTGCACGCGGTATACTCTCCAGGATGTAGGAGGGGATTTATGTTAGCAGTTGCTGCACTCTTTCGCCGTATTTTATCAGCTCGGGCTTGCACGTCTGATAGTCGCAATTTACTTAGCTAACGATCAGCTGGGAGTCTCCATATATGAGGAGGTCTTTGCTTCCCATGTCGACAGCAATCTCGAGACCTGCTATCAAAGCATCATATTCAGTTTCGTTATTAGTCCTTGGCTCCGTTAAGGAGAGGGCGTAATGCAATATCCCTCCTTGCGGAGTCACGAAGATAAGGCCCACCCCAGCTTTGATTATGGGGGTGTTTTGCTTTCGCCTTTTCATGGAAGATGCTCCGTCGAAGTAGTGTTCCCATTAGGAATCATTTTCTTCCTTCTCTCCTTTGATTATGTCGAATGCATGTTCATCCGGCAACTCGCAATTTAAGAGGGAGTCGGCTGGTATCGGATACTCGGCAAGAAAGTCGGTAATGGCCTGGCCTTTCACTGCTTTTAGAGGTCAATACGTTATCGAGAACTCCATCAGGAGGAGGGCCCATTTGGTGAGACTTCCTGTTGGTATGGCCCTTGACATCAGATATTTGAGAGGATCCACCATTGATATGAGATGGACCTCATGTGCCAAGGCGTAATGTCTGAACTTCGTTATCGCGAAGATCAGTGTCAGGCAATGCTTTTCGATGGGGGAGTAGTTGCTTTCTGCCCCCAGGAAAACTCGACTCAAATAGTACAGAGCTTTCTCCTTTCTCTTATCGTTTTCTTATGCTCATAGCGTACCTAGAGAACCTTCAAGGGCCGTTGTATATAGGATTATGGGTTTTCTCTTAACCGGAGCGGTCAATACCGGTGAATTTTGCAGGTATTGCTTGATTTCGTCTAGTGTATTTTGGCACTTATGATCCCAGATGAACGAGGTCCCCTTCTTCATTAGATGACGGTAGGGACGGCATTTCCCGGAGAGGTTGGTTATGAACCGCCAGATATATGCAAGTTTTCCTTGAAAAGATCGTAACTGTTTGAGAGTTCTTGGTGTGGGCATTTCCATAATCGCCTTGATCTTTGAGAGATCGATTTCGATACCCCGGTGTCGTATGATGAATTCTAGGAATTTACCTGAGGAGACTCCAAATGCGCATTTTAGAGAATTCATCTTCAGATTATACTTTCGAAGACGTCGGAATACTATTTTTAGGTGTTCCCAATATTCCTCATGAGATCTGCTTTTAACCACAAGGTCGTCGATGTAGCATTCGACAATCTCATGGATGAGGTCATCGAAGATCTTTGTCATTGCCCTCTTTTAGGCAGCGCCAGCGTTCTTTAAACCGAAGGGCATCATTTTATAGCAGAATATGCCCAGGGGAGTCCGG
Organism: Agapanthus africanus; assembly: GCA_030015575.1. Lineage (NCBI taxonomy): Eukaryota > Viridiplantae > Streptophyta > Magnoliopsida > Asparagales > Amaryllidaceae > Agapanthus > Agapanthus africanus. The sequence goes on along the minus strand of JASDDO010000022.1, from coordinate 672,341,504 downwards.
AAGGCGGTATGCTTTTGGTCTTCAAGATGTATTTTTATTTGATTTTATCCTGTAGACCAATCCATGAAAGAGAAGACCTCATGGGTAGACATGTTATCGATCATCAACTCGGTAACAGGTAATGGGAATTCATCCTTCGGGCAAGCTTTGTTGAGGCCCCGAAAGTCCACGCAGATGCGCACTGTCTCTTTTTTCTTCAACAACGGGACGATGTTAGCGACCCAGTCAGGGTATTGAACTTCTTGGATGAAGCCGGAGTCGATTACTTTCTTGACTTCAGCGTTAATACTCATCTCAAGTTCGAGTCACATTCTTCTTGGCGCCTGTTTGACTGGCTTTATGTCCGGCGATATGGCCAGTTTATGTATAGCCTATGGATCTAGACCAGGCATCTCGGAATTGTTCCACGCGAATCAGTCTTTATATTGCATGAGCACGTCCTTTAACGTCGCTACCAGTTTTTCAGATCGCAGCTCACTGACGAACGTTGGCCTCGGATCATTTTCCGTCCCTAAGTGAATTTTTCTTAGGTTATCCTCCGTGGTGTGTATCCCATCTTCTAGCTCCTTTGGTGCTGGTGAAAACTCAATGATTACCTCATCCTCGTTTTCATTTGCGAAACACATGTGGAGATTGTAACAACCCTAAACTTTCTGTACAATTTTTTTCAAACATACAGAAAGGGGTACTTGAGCCTGAGCACAAGTTATAAGTTTGATTTGCTTTTGAAAAGCAAGAAGGAGCTTGTAGCTCATTGGTAATACCTTGCACCGCTGAACCATAGCACCAGAGTTCAAATCCCATCAGCCACACTTTTTTTAAATTAAATTCTTTTAATCTTTTAGAAGCCCAAGAGTCTACACGAGCACAACACGTAAACTGTAGAGTCACACATAAAACAAACGAATTCACTGCAGTAGACCAACCGAACCGACATGTGGTGAAGAGACGAGCCCCGACTCGGGCCGGCGAAAGGCTTGACTCGGCCGGCGGCGCCGGTCCAACTCGGTCCAAACCCACATTTTCATCAACCCTAGCGACTCTTGGACTCCCCCATAACTCATGTATTATTTGTTTTTCCTGCACATTTACAGAGCACATTAAAACACACATTTAATCCATTTTAATACAATTTTTTAATACACCCTTTCACTACCCTAAAACCCTAATTTTTCCTATAAATACCACCCTCAAATCACCCCTCCTCACTCCCAAATCCCCTGCCCAAATTCTCAAGAAAATTCCTAAGTCTTTTGTGTGCAAGTGGAGTTAGCAAAGGGCGAAGCTCTGACGAACTTCCGGCGATAACTCAAGGAGTTTTCGACGATGAAACGATGCACCGGCAACTCCCATCTCTTCCACTTTCTCTCCTCTAGCCAATCATCCAGTAAGTCCCTACTTCTCCTTCTTTTCTCTATTCTAAAAATATTTAAAACTAAAACCCGACGGAAGCGGAGTTAGTCCGACTTCCGATTCGGTTTTTCCTTAAAAAGTTCTATTTTTCTTAAACACAATAATACCAAACTCTTATGTCATGACCACTAAACATTAACGAAGCCAATAGAACAAGTTTGACATCAAAATAATAACCGTAGCAAGTTTTATTCCATTTTTACAGTAAAATATCTTTAAGTTTCATATCGACATGTTTATACCTTTTAACCGTATTACTTTAGAAAACTTATGAGGTAATGACCTACATCCTCACAACACACATATCTAACATAGCATGATGGAATTTGGGAACATAGAATAGGTAAATACGACTTTACACATAACTACCTTCAACTTATAAAACATTTTTCTACAAGAAGTGTATTTTAACAAATCTTTGCAATTGCGTCTCTACAACCCATTTTGGGGAACCCATTCGGGATGGTGCAGATTATCGCACATCCTCGGGCTTAGTAGAATGAGATGCATACCTCCGCAAGGAGCATACGATCTCGAAAGATTTTTAAAACATTTTTCTTTAGAAAATGTGATTTCTATTATAAATAAAACATATATTTTTAATAAATAAATATATATATATAATTAATATTAAAATATCTATTTGTAATATTTATAATATTCCACATTTCCAAAATTCTAGAAAAACATTCCATTTACAAGGAAATACCATACAATTCCAATATTTCAAATAAATACCTTATACTTTAAAACTAGGTCATATTCACTAGAAATTTCATTTTGAATAAAAGAAACATCTATGAAAACTCTAAAGACGATAATAAAATACTTGAGGTGTATTTTGAAAAATAACAAAACTATTTTACATAAAAACCCCTCAAGTTATACTAAATTACAATAAGGACCCCAGTAAACATAGGTTTAAGAGGGACCAGTCTCTTGAACCTCGGGGAGCCGGAGATATGGGTGCTTGCCTATTTAAGGTAGACAACTTAACAAACGGTGTTATCAACACGGTAATTGTCTTTGAAAAAGACACAAATCCTGCCGTCCATGTGCAGCAGTTACCGATAACACCAAAACCTAATTCAGGATTCAATTTCTTTTCTAATTGTCTGACTCAGACTGAGTCTCAGTATAATCAATCTGACTTGAATATGATTCAAGTATGAAATTACAAAACTACAACTCAATATGAATATATATATATATTCAATCTAGTCAATCTATATTGACTGACCTGAACCATGGATATACATCCATCTACATGATTCACCAGTTACATCCATTTACTGATATCATGGTTTCAGCAAGTCATCCATCTATATACAATATACAGTTCAAACAATATATCAATACAATCAAGACATCACGGGGTTTATAAGGGGTAGATTGGTACGAAAGGTGTTAGAAGTGGCACGAGACAGCAACCATAAAGGCACCTAACCTGAATTCAATTGCTGTTGTACAGTGGCTGAACGGTTCCTTGTACTCCGTATACCGTAGTCTCTGGTCTAGTGAGACTCCTCTCGTATACACTGGCCTCTTCTGTACCAAGCTACAAACAACAGCGTTAACACTAAATACAACATTATAACAATATACTCTCTATTCTGTCTATTCCATTCTTGTCTATTTACGGGACTTACCGAACGATTTGTTCGCTGACGACATTCTTTTTCTTCTTCTTTGGAATGTCGTCAGGTGTTTCGGACTCACTGGAGATCGAGCCCACCAGCGAGGATTTGGACCAGCTAGCTTTCGACCCAGAGCTTTAGATTCCTTGTACACATTTACATTCTGTATTTTCCATTTCTGTTATGCCACTGTTTAGGCATTGCTTTCCATTCCATGTATTTATTTTTCAGTTGTATTGTAAAAATAATGTTTAATAAATAAAGTTGTTGTTCATTTACATACTGTCTCTTGTGCATTTTACTTATATTGCTTAGATACGCTTAGCGTGTTTACTTCTGAGTAAATACGTAGCGGACTCGTCATGTCCTCTGCCCGTATACTAGGAAGCGGGGCGTGACAGGTTTTGTTGGTGGCCCATGCAGGTCAGAGCTGTATGGAACCCTACCATGCAGTTCAGTTCTGTGTGGTCAACCTAAGCAATATAACACAAGAACCAGCAACTGAAAATATTCTTTACAATTCATACTTCTTGAATCATCTAATTTCATATATTTTGAATCTGTCCCAACCCAAATTTTTCTTTCAAGGTTATGGATTCCCCAAATAACACTAGCACCAACTTCAACAACACTCCACCACCCCTACCAATTGCACTGGCCGTAGTTGCTCCGATCAACGAGCAAACGGTTCTGCTTGAGGCAATCCAAAGCCTCATGGAAGGAATGCAGCTGCAAACTACTATATTATTGAACCGACCAGAAGCGGAAGAAACCGGTATAAAGCGCCCTACCACCCAGATGGCAGGAGGAGCCTATCCTATACAACCTTCAAAACCCAAGAGACAGAAAGAAATAATTAACCAATTAAGTCCAGGTTTTTGTTTCTACTGCAATAAGGATGGACACTTGTGGAAGGACTGTAGGCGCGCAAAAGGCTTTTACCTAATTTGTGGCGCATCCAATCACGGAATTGGAAATTGTCCGCAGCTCAGCTCATACACCCACCAACTACCCGCAGCGGCCAGCTATCTAGGCTCATGCACCTCGTCTTGCACTCCCTGCTCCACCTCCTGCATAACCTACTCGTCAATTCCATCAGGCACAGAGGAACATACCTCGAGGGCAGAGAAACATGCCCCAAGGACAAAGAAATGTGCCTCCAGTTAGAAGGAATGAACCACGGCGTCAGGCTTTCCTTTTAGCGGCCGAAGAAGCAGAGGTCGTAGACCAAGGTAACCCTGGTAATTCCTTTTAACATTTTCAAACCCTTGAATCATTCTATTACTTTTCAGTATTCATTTTGTCATCACTATCACCAAATTTTTCTTGAATCTGTTACACTTTCCTTTCATCAACAGGACGATGTTAGCGATCCAGTTAGGGTATTGAACTTCTTGGATGAAGTCGGAGTCGATTAGTTTCTTGACTTCAGCGTTGATACTCATCTCAAGTTCGAGTCGCATTCTTCTTGGCACCTGTTTGACTGGCTTTATGTCCGGTGATATGGCTAGTTTATGTACAGCCTATGGATCTAGACCTGGCATCTCGGAATTGTTCCATGCGAATCAGTTTTTATATTGCATGAGCACGTCCTTTAACGTCGCTACCTGTTTTTCAGATAGCAGCTCACTAACGAACGTTGGCCTCGGATCATTTTCCGTCCCTAAGTCAATTTTTCATAGGTTATCCTCCATGGTGTGTATCCCATCTTCCAGCTCCTTTGGTGCTGGTGAAAACTCAGAGATTACCTCATCCTCATCTTCATTTGCGAAACACATGTGGAGGTTGTAACAACCCTAAACTTTCTGTACAATTTTTTCAAAAATACAGAAAGGGGTACTTGAGCCTGAGCACAAGTTATAAGTTTGATTTGTTTTTGAAAAGCAAGAAGGAGCCTGTAGCTCATTGGTAATACCTCACACTGCTGAACCATAGCACCAGAGATCAAATCCCATCAGCCACACTTTTTTTAAAATTAAATTCTTTTAATCTTTTAGAAGCCCAAGAGTCTACATGAGCACAGCACGTAAACTGAAGAGTTACACATAAAACAAACGAGTTCACTGCAGTAGACCAACCGACCCGACACGTGGCGAAGAGACGAGCCCCGACTCGCCCGACTCGGGCCGGCAAAAGGCTTGACTCGGCTGGTGCCGCTAGCCCAACTCGGTCCAAACCCACATTTTCTTCAACCCCGGTGACTCTTGGACTCCCCCCATAACTCCTGTATTATTTGTTTTTCCTGCACATTTACAGAGCACATTAAAACACACATTTAATCCATTTTAACACAAATTTTTAATACACCCTTTCACTACCCTAAAACCCTAGTTTTTCCTATAAATATTACACTCAAATCACCCCTCCTCATTCCCAAATCCCTGCCTAAACTCTCAAGAAAATTCCCAAGTCTTTTGTGTGCAAGTGGAGTTAGCAAAGGGTGTAGCTCCGACGAACTTCCGGCGACAACTCAAGGAGTTTCCGACGACGAAACGATGCACCGGCAACTCCCATCTCTTCCTCTAGCCAATCATCCAGTAAGTCCCTACTTCTCCTTCTTTTCTCTATTCTAAAAATATTTAAAACTAAAACCCGACGGAAGCGGAGTTAGTCCGACTTCCGATTCGGGTTTTCCTTAAAAAATTCTATTTTTCTTAAACACAATAATACCAAACTCTTATGACATGACCATTAAACATAAACGTAGATAATAGAACAAGTTTGGCATCAAAATAATAATCGTAGCAAGTTTTATTCCATTTTTACATTAAAATACCTTTATGTTTCATATCGACATGTTTATACCTTTTAACCGTATTACTTTAGAAAACTCATGAGGTAATTACCTACCTCCTCACAACACATATATTTAATATAGCATGATGGAATTTGGGAACATAGATTCGGAAAATACGACTTTACATATAACTACTTTCAACTTATAAAATATTTTTCTACAAGAGTGTATTTTTACAAAACTTTACAATTGCGCCTCTGCAACCCATTTTGGGGAACCCGTTCCTGATGGTGCAGATTATCGCACATCCTCGGGCTTAGTAGAGTGAGATGCAGACCTCCGCACGGAGCATACGATCTCGAAAGATTTTTAAAATATTTTTCTTTAGAAAATGTGATTTCTATTATAAATAAAACCTATATTTTTAATAAATAAATATATATGTAATTAATATTAAAATATCTATTTTTAATATTTATAATATTCCACATTTCCAAAATTCAAGAAAAACATTCCATTTACAAGGAAATACCGTACAATTCCAATATTTCAAATAAATATCTTATACTTTAAAACTAGGTCATATTCATTAGAAATTTCATTTTGAATAAAAGAAACATCTATGAAAACTCTAAAGACATTAATAAAATACTTGAAGTGTATTTTGAAAAATAACAAAACTATTTTACATAAAAAAACTCTCAAGTTATACTAAATTACAATAAGGACGCTAGTAATCATAGGTTTAAGCGGGACCAGTCTCTTGAGCCTCAGCGAGCCAGAGATATAGGTGCTTGCCTATTTAAGGTAGAAAACTTAACAAAAGGTGTTATCAACACGATAATAGTCTTTGAAAAAGACACAAATCCTGCCGTCCATGTGCAGCAGTTACCGATAAAAGAAAACCTAATTCAGGATTCAATTTCTTTTCTAATTGTCTGACTCAGACTGAATGTCAATATAATCAATCTGACTTGAAAATGATTCAAGTATGAAATTACAAAACTACAACTCAATATGAATATATATATATATATATATATATATATATATATATATATATATATTCAATCTGTTTAATCTATTCAGTCTATATTGACTGAACCGAACCATGGATATACATCCATCTACATGATTCTCCAGTTACATTCATTTACTGATATCATGGTTTCGGTAAGTCATCCATCTATATACAATATACACTTCAAACAATACATCAATACAATCAAGACATCGCGGGGTTTATAAGGGGTAGATTGGTACGTGTTCAGTCGAAAATATTGCAATCTTTAACAAAACAATTTCCTCACTTTTCTATTCATCTAAGGATGTTTGCTATAAATATAACACGTATTACAAGTTTATCTGGAAAATATCAATTACCACGTGTTATACATTATAATCAACATACCGGAAGGAAATTGTGTGTTTATTACATCACACATGATATTGTATATCTCAACAATCTTCAGTGAGATTTTGTGAAGAAAATTATTTCAGGACAGATATCGAAATCGCAAATTTGCCGACAAAATGCAGTAAGTCAAAGATTGAAAATCTGGCAGAGATTCAGAAGAGATAAAAATATTCCAGATTTTACCTGAACACCAATTAGCCAACAACAGAATACACAGAAAGTTTGAATCCATAAGAAAACCAAACGGTCGCGGAACCGCGGCCGAGTCAGGCCGATCCGCCGCGGATCTGCGGCCTAGTTAGGGTTCCGGTGAGTTCAATTCTCCAGAAAGCTTCAATTCAACGTCCTAGCTTGTTGAATACGCTCCATTGAAACAAACATGTTCTGAAAACTTCCCTCCAACAGCCTAGCTTCTTGAGGAAGCTTGATAACTACCTTATTCTAGAAGTTTCCCTACAACTACCTAGATTCTTGGGGAAGATTGACCTAGCTTCTAGTGGAAGATTGGTGAAGGGCTATAAAAGGGAACCTAGGGCTACATTGAAAAGGTTGTTGTTCAAGTGACAAAACTTACAAACTAAAACCAAATCCAATTCAATTCCCAATTCAAGATCCAAATCAAGAATCGTTGAGAACAACATCAAGCGATGACATTCAAGATCCTTTACACGAAGCCGATCATCATCAAGAGCGCGAGATCCTCGACAGATCCAAGTCTCACGGAGATCGAGCAAAGCGAAATTCGACGGAATAGTTACCTCTTCAAAGGAGCGATCGAGAGCAATTCTCGTAATCTCAGATTGAAGGAATGTGTAATTAGAAGTTGATTAATAAAGGTGATTGAATTGTTAATTCTCGCTTTCTTTAAATTCTTGCATTATGAAATTTCTAATTCTTGATTCTTTTATTTTCATGATGCGTGAGTGAAATCTCCGCTTGCTAAGGATTCGAAGAAGTCGGTAGATCAAATGGTGATGAAATACTAAACTCGTCTTAAGTCTTATGAGAATTATGAACTTTAGGAAAAAGAATCATCAACGACCAAATTTGGAGCGATATCATCTTTCTTGATAATTTCGTTGCAATTTGGGAATAAATGAGTGATGATTCTCTTTGCTAAAGGCTATATTTGAATAGTGATAAATGAAAAGATAAGGGATGGTGAAGGAGAAACCATAGTATCTCCAAAAGATCCTTAATCTTCATTCATCGCCATCATTCTAGCTATAATTCATCAATAGATAAGATAAGTCATTATTAGTATTCATCATTGCTACTAGTTTCTATCGAATCCTACAAGCTATTCTACGCTTTCTTGATACTTAAAATTGATTTTGGACATTTTCTTGATTACTATATCTTAAACTCTTTCTTGATTTTTCTTGAAAATATTTCATCAACTAAATCTTGATCCATCTTCTTGAATTTTCTTTACTATTTTCTTTTGACTCAAATAAAGCAAGAACGAATAAATACACGAATCTCAGTGGACGATCTGTAGTCATTAACGAATTATATCGACACTATTATTGATTGCGGCTATAAATTCTTTGATTGTGATAATACTTTTTCAACACATCGAGAAACAATCAATCAAATGGCGCCGTTGCCGGGGATCGAAAATTATTCTGATTAGTTTGTGAATTTTGAGTTCAAATATTATTATTCCATCAAAAAAATTTGAATCAAAATCGCATCGTGTGCTTAACGATTAGTTGTGAATTTTGCAAGGAAATCTGGAATTGCTGCAGCAGGGAGAAAATTATTCAAATCATTTCATCTAGGATAGAGGAGCAAGGGGAGCAGCAGTACAAAATTTCGTCAAAAGAACAGTTCATACCACCGCGGAACCGCGGTGGATAGCGCATATTGGCGGCGGAACCGCGACCTCTTTGATGATTTAGGGCTCCAGATCTCTCTGGTATATTCTATACTTTCTTATCTCTTCTCTGATCTGTCCAATAACAACTTTTTTGCAGGATTCTTTGCAAAAATTCGCCGCTCAAAAAAAATTCTGTTCCGTATTTTGATATTGGTTGTTTGTGTATATTGTAATATGGAAATTAAGGGGCAAAGACCAAATTCAGATTAGGTGGGAATTTCATTACCCTTCCTATGCGCCAAAAATCAAAAAACTAGCATCCGCATCACCCTCATAAACTAAAAAATATCTAAACAAGACTCTAAAGACCGTCGCGCTCAATTAGGACAGAAGAAGGTCGTGGGTAATCTATTGCTTATCCGTGTTTCTTTTGCGGTGTCTAAGGCAAGTGTGTCTAAGGCAAGTTGTTACTTAATTAGGCCCGCTACTTATGTAGCGGATACCTCCCACTTACCTGGCACTTACTTGGCCACAGGAGAGATAAAGAGGTAGTAGAGGATTTATCCTGCGAATTGTCTTCTGGAAGTCTAGGAGCAGTCTAGTGGCTTGACCTAGGTGACCGTAGATCTAGGGTTGATTGTGCATTTTTGTGTGATTTTTCAAAATCCGTCTTTTTCAAAACAAACGAAAAACAAACCATTTTCTCTAATTATCACAAACGCTGTCACTTGTGCTAAACCGATTAGTGCTTGATCGGCTGGACACGGAATTCTACTGCCCGTCTTGTCCGCGTTCCTCCTATCGACTCAGAAGTCGGTAATTCTTCATCTTCTTTTTCCTCACTACTCACCACATCCACCGAGATGGACGGATCTCCATCAAATTTTAACACCACTTTGCCACCACCCGCAAGTGCGCAGAATCTACCGCGTATGTATCTTCAAGAGAGATGCTACCCGATGCGTGGTCCTCTTTCTACTTGTCTTTCTATTCCACCAGCCAATAGGGATAACTTCGAAATCAAACCTCATTATATCAATCTTTTACCCAAATTTCACGGTCTCGAGTCTGAAGACGCATACGTTTTTATTACCAAATTTGAAAACGTATGTGCTATGATGGGTACTTCACAACTTTCTGTGAATTCTATGCGTTTACGTCTTCTCCCGTTCACTTTGTGCGATTTAACCGAAAAATGGCTTTATAACACAGTTGCACACTCTATTTCAAACTGGGATGAATTCGTCATAGCATTCCTTAAGAAATTTTATCCCAATCATAAGACCGCCCGTGTTAGGAGCGAAATCAATCTATTTACCCAGCTTCCCAATGAACAATTTTGGAAATGTTTTGAACAATTCAAGGATCTGCTAGTCCAATGTCCTCATTATGGAATCCATCGATGGGATCTGTGCCGAATCATATGGGGCATTAATCCAACAACAAAGCAGATACTTGAATTCATGTGCAAGGCAATTTCATGTCTAAAGACGATGGTGAAGCTTGGAAATTTTTAGAAGATTTTGCTGAAAAAACTTTGCAATGGGAGAGTGTTAGTCAACCATCATCTAGGGATGTTATCCATCAACTTGATGTTTCCATAGCAGTCAAGGCTGAAATGGCAACAATGCAAAGGAAACTTGAAGCTATGGAACACAAATTTTTATTAGCCTCCCTAAACCCAGTCACACTCCCTAAAACCGTGTGTGGGTGCTGTTCCGATCCATCACATTTGACGGAAGAATGTCCTTTGAATTCTCCGTTTCAAGGTCAAGAACACACTAATGCTGCTTTTCAGCAACGATCTAGAAACGATCCTTATTCTTCCACTTATAATCAGGGTTGGAGGAATCACCCTAATTTTGCTTAGAACCAACAGCAAACTCAAAATACGGTTTCAAACCAAAATAACTTTCAAAGGGTCCCTCCACAACAAAAGCAACCACTACAACTGAGTCAGCACCCCTTTCAACCATAAAATTTTCAAAATCAGGCCAACACTTCAGCACCGTACAATAATTCTTTGCAATTGGCCGGTACCGTTAAATCCTCTTCACTCGAACGAACTTTGGATTTGTTCATGAAACATTCCATCCAAGTGTCGGCTGATATAAGGTCTTCTATCGATGATATAAAGAAGAACTCCGCCTCCCATGGTGAGAGTATTAAATTGATAGAAGCACAAATTGCACGATTAAATGCCAAAATGAGTGCTAGAGAGAGGGGGAAACTTCCATCTCAACCCCTACCGAATCCTGGGCATTCACAACACTACAATGTGAGTGCCATTAGAACGTTGAGATCTGGAAGAGTGCTGAATAATCAAGTCGATGAACAGATTGATAATGATGAAAATATCAATGACACCCCGGCTTCCATTTCCACTTCCAATTCCACTTCCACTTCTGATCCTATTTTGTCTAGTCCATCATCTTCTTGCAAGCCTATTCTCCGTTTTCCTCAAGGCTCGAACCCTCATTCCACTTCTTCTAATCAACCAAAGACGATCCCCACTTCAATTCTGGGATCTGTTCCATCCACACGACCTTCTCCAATGTTGGACCCAGCTCTTATTGCTAAAGCTCCATATCCAAATCGATTAAAAGGAAATAAACCAAGTCCGAAAATGGAGAAGATTATGGAAATGTTTAAATAGGTTAACATAAATATCCCTCTCCTAGATGCTATACAACAAGTTCCAGCTTATGTGAAAATTCTTAAGGACTTATGCACTAGGAAGAGGAAGACTCAACTGCCCCAAAAGGTATTCATGACGAATAATGTTAGCACAACTTTTACCCCACAATTACCAAAGAAAAGTAAGGACCCTGGATGTCCTACAATCTCTATTTCTATTAGGGGTAAAAATATTAATCGTGCTTTACTCGACCTTGGCGCTAGTGTTAACATGCTTCCATATTCTGTCTACGAGTAGTTAAGGATTGGAGAGTTGAAACCAGCTCATTGTACTCTCCAAATGGCAGACCGATCCATCACCAAACCTAGGGGTGAGCTTGAGGATGTGTTGATAAAAGTCGGGGAATTTATATACCCTGTGGAATTTATTTTTTTAGATACACAGCCTGTAGCAAACCCACGGAACCAAATTTCGGTGATTCTTGGTCGACCCTTCTTAGCCACTTCCAATGCTGTCATTAATTGTCGAAACGGTTCCATGAACCTATCCTTTAGGAAAATGACAATTGAGCTTAACATCTACAAGATTGGAAGTCAGCCATCTGAACCCTCTGCTCATATTCTTGATGTCTGTTCTGTCCACGAGATAGCTCCTGAAAGCTGCAAGATTGATGAATTTTGCTTTGATGATCTTGACGACATTAGCACATCATTGTTTGATCTTGCACATTATAGTGAGGACACTTTTGACGAGTCCACCCCTGAGTTTGAACCTTCTGACTCATCACAAAATTCAGTCACACCTTCCGAGTATGTATCCTTTGCAGGCTATGAACTTCTTCGAGAATCCGAATGTCATTCACTTACCCCACCTTCTATTGTCTCGCCGCCGACATTAGATCTCAAACTGTTACCTTCTCCTCTTAAATATGCATATTTAGGTGAGAATGAGTCTTTGCCCATGATCATATCCGCTTCTCTAGACTTAGAGCAAGAGAACGCTCTTTTGATGGTCTTGAGATCTAATAGGCAAGCCTTTGGTTGGACAATGGCTGACATCAAAGGGATTAGTCACTTGATTGTTGAACATCATATACATTTGATGGATGAAGCCAAGCCAACCAGAGAACCACAAAGACGGTTAAATCCCGTCATGAAGGAGGCGGTAAAGAAAGAAATCGTTAAATGCCTTAACAGTGGTATCATTTACCCAATCTCTGATAGCCAATGGGTAAGTCCTATTCATGTAGTCCCTAAAAAGTCTGGCATCACGGTCATAACTAATGAGTATAATGAGTTAATCTAGACACGCACTCAAACTGGGTGGCGTGTATGTATTGATTACAGAAAACTCAATGCCGCAACAAGGAAAGACCACTTCCCTCTATCTTTCATTGACCAGATGTCGGAATGATTAGCTGGACATGAATATTATTGTTACTTAGATGGATACTCTGGCTATAACTAGGTCCCTATTGCCGAAAAGGATCAAGATAAAACCACATTTACTTGTCCTTTCGGTACTTTTGCTTATAGACACATACCCTTTGGGTTATGCAATGCTCCCGCAACATTTCAGCGGTGTATGATGGGGATATTCTCGGACATGGTCGATAATTTTCTGGAGATTTCATGGACGATTTCTCGATATTCGGGGACTCTTTTGATGATTGCCTATCTCATCTTTACGCAGTTCTTACTCGTTGTAAAGATAAGAACTTAACTTTGAATTGGGAAAAATGCCATTTCATGGTCCAAGAGGGTATTGTGCTTGGACATGTCATTTCACGAAAAGGCATTGAGGTCGACAGAGCTAAAATAGATGTCATTCATAACCTTCCTCATCCCAAATGCATCAAAGATATACGATCTTTCCTTGGTCATGCAGGATTTTATAGGTGATTCACTAAGGATTTTAGCAAAATTGTTAGATACTTAACTCTTCTCTTGGCCAAGGATACCACATTTCACTTTGACTCAGACTGTGTGGCTGCTTTTGAATCACTTAAAAATTCTCTCACTACAACCCCCGTTCTATCATCTTCTGATTGGAACCACCCGTTTGAGTTTATGTGTGATGCATCAGATTTTGCTGTTGGTGCAGTTTTAGGACAACACATTGATAAGATACCACATGTGATCTATTATGCAAGTAAGACCCTGAATGATGCCCAAATTAATTATACAACCACCGAGAAAGAACTCTTGGCAGTTGTATTCGCATTAGAAAAATTCAGGCCTTACTTGATTGGCTCACAGATTGTGGTTTACACTGATCACTCCGCCCTAAAACATCTTTTATATAAGAAGGATGCTAAAAGCGGGTTAATACGTTGGATCCTATTATTACAAGAATTTGATCTTGTCATTCGAGATAAGAAAGGATGTGAAAACGTAGTACCCGACCATCTTTCGCGCATCTCTTCCTCACCAACTGTGAACTTGCCAATTAATGACTGTTTCCCGGAAGAATAGCTCTTAACTGTATCCGGCGAACCTTGGTTCATTGATATTGTGAATTATCTTGCTACAGGACTTATTCCTAGTGAATGGTCTAAACAGGACACTTATCGATTTCTATCCCAAGTAAAGAATTTTTACTGGGATGAACCGTATTTGTTTAAGTATTGTCCTAACCAAATCATTCGTAAATGTGTCCCCAATAATGAATTCAAGAGTTTTTTGTCTTTCTGTCATGATCAGGCATGTGGAGGTCACTTTGGTCTACGTAAGACGGCGGAGAAGGTTTTGCAATGTGGTTTTTACTGGCCTACTTATTTAACGATGCATATGATCATTGCAAAACTTGTCCACAGTGTCAACACGCGGGTCGAATTTCTAAAAGAAATGAGATGTCACTTCAACCGATCTTGGTTCTTGAAATTTTTGACGTTTGGGGTATTGATTTTATGGGTCATTTTCCCAGCTTTTTTGGGAATTTGTACATCTTGTTAGCGGTTGATTACGTCTCGAAATGGGTGGAAGTTATTCCATGTTGCACTAATGACAATAAGGTTGTCATTAAGTTCCTTAAAAAAATATCTTTTCGCGATTTGGACACCTTCGTGCTATCATTAGCGACAACATGACACATTTCTGTAATCGGTCTTTTGAGACTTTGATGCGGAAATACGCAATCAACCACAAACTTTCCACGCCCTATCATCCCCAAACGAGCGGGCAAGCTGAGATTTCCAATAGGCGGATCAAACAAATTTTGGAGAAAACGGTTTCTAAAAACCGGAAAGATTGGTCAACCAAATTGACGGATGCTCTTTGGGCATTTCGTACCGCGGATAAGACCGATCTAGGTATGTCTCCTTACCGCCTAGTGTTTGGAAAGGCTTGTCACCTTCCTGTCGAGATTGAACATAAAGCAATGTGGGCCATTAAAGAACTTAACTCAACTTTCGGAAGCTGCAATTAAATGAGCTAAGCGAGCTCCACGATGAAACTTATGATAATGCGGTGATTGTAAAGAATCAGACTAAGGTATTTCACGATAAAAATATTTTGAGAAAAACTTTTACCCCAGGTCAACAAGTCCTTCTTTATGATTCATGTCTTCATCTTCATGCAGGTAAGCTCCGATCTCGTTGGAAATGACCATTTATGGTGCGGTATGTCTGTCCGCACGGGGCAGTTGAAGTTGAAAATAGAAAAAAAGGTACAATTTTCAAAGTGAATGGGCATAGATTAAAACCGTATTTTTCCACTGACCCCACGGTGGAGCTTCTGTTTTTATAGGAGCCAATTTATAATGACTAATTTTCCTCCACCTCACCTCCATGTCTCGGTAATATTGTCTCATTTTTTAGAATGGAGGTGAATCATTTGTAAATAAAAAATAATAATTAAAAAATAATAATATAAAATTTTAAAAAATGCAAAATTGTACATAAAATAAAAAAAATAAATTTGGGGGAGATTTTCACGTTCATTCATTCTTGACCCCGTTAACAACCTTTCCTTCCAAGCCTACAGGTTTTTTCAGATTTAAAAGATGACAACAGTGAGAACACTACTGTAAACAGCTTTGGGGGAGGTTTGTGCTTATTTACGCATCACTCTGTATCATATATTGCATAAGCACAAAATTTTCAAAAATTTTCTTTTATAATAAAAGAATAGAAAGTGAAAAATTATATTTAAAAGATTAGAAGAATTTAAGAAAACCAAGAAAGTTAGATGTTTTCTTAGACGAAACTAGTAATAAGTAGTTATGAGCCGTTGTCCCAAGGGTTAGTAAACTGAAGAAGTCACTAATCCGAGGATAAAAATAAGTCTGAAAAATAGTTCCTATTCTGGAAGCCAAACATTTGAACATTGATACCCTACTATACGCACTTACACGCGTCTTGAAACTCGGGATAGTAGAGGATACCTTGAAATGCACTTGTCTAAAATCCAAAGTACGAAGAAAATAATAAATGAAGCATAAAAGTATAAAATGGTGAAGAAATATGAACACTGGTTCTGTAATCACCAAGGCAGCATAAAAAATATAGCGAGGGTGCTTCATCACCTAGTGCCTTAGACCAACTGGTTTGGGAGTCACTGCTAAGCCTTAGGTGTTGCAAGACGGGGAAATTATTAATTACGCCTAATATGTGAGCACATTGAGTAATCAGTCGGTTAGTACCTCAAGAAGTATTAACGGTCGCATGAAAAATGTGTGAGCAATTACATTTAAAATATTCACCGACTAAAAAGTACTGAGGTAGATGGACAAGAGTATGATAACTTGAATTGAATTCTCCGAGTGTAGGGATGTCTTTTACACACACGTAGGGGTATATGATCGGTGTTTGGAAGAAAGGTAGGAATGAAGAATAAAGACGATGTTTTATTGAGAGATGATGTGATTTCTAACATCTTTTCATAACTATTAAGATAGGGCTCATGACAACCGAAAAGCTAGTGTAGTTGGAAACTCTGATTTTCAAACTCTTTCTTTTACAGTTTTTATCTTTATATGTAAATTTCACAGTCTTCCTTTTATTATATGATTATGTGAGTGCAATCCAAAGAAAACCCACAGGAGATAACACTCCTCCTACTAGGGACATCTAGAGGTTTAAAGGCTTGTTGCACGTGCTTAGTACAATCGTGTTTGCCTACGAAAGTGTGCTAGTTAGTTTTTCTTTTCTATTTTTCTCCTTATCTTGAATAAAAGAAGTTTGCTCGAGACGATCAAAATCAAGTTTGGGGGAATTTGTTCATTCGAAAATATTGCAATCTTTAACAAAACAATTTCCTCACTTTTCTATTCATCTAAAGATGCTTGCTATAAATATAATACGTATTACAAGTTCGTCTGGAAAATATCAAATACCACGTGTTATACATTATAATCAACATTCTGGAAGGAAATTATGTGTTTATTACTTCACGCATGATATTGTATATCTCAACAATCTTCAGTGAGATTTTGGGCAGAAAATTATTTTAGGATAGATATCGGAATCGCAAATTTGCCGACAGAATGCAGTAAGTCAAAGAGTTAAAATCTGGCAGAGATTCAGAAGAGATAAAAAGATTCCAGATATCACCTGAACACCAATTAGCCAACAACAGAATACACAGAAAGTTTGAAGCCATAAGAACACTAAACGGCCGCGGAACCGCGGCCGAGTCAGGCCGATCCGCCGCGGATCCACGGCCTAGTTAGGGCTCCGATGACTTCAATTCTCCAGAAAGCTTCAATTCAATGTCCTAGCTTGTTGAATACGCTCCATTGTAACAAACTTGTTCTGTAAACTTCCCTCTAACAGCCTAGTTTCTTGAGGAAGCTTGATAACTACCTTATTCTAGAAGTTTCCCTACAACTACCTAATTTCTTGGGGAAGATTAACCTAGCTTCTAGTGGAAGATTGGTGAAGGGCTATCAAAGGGAACCTAGGGCTACATTGAAAAGGTTATTGTTCATCAAGTGATAAAACTTACAAACCAAAACCAAAACCAATTCAATTCCCAATTCAAGATCCAAATCAAGAATCGTTGAGAACAACATCAAGCGACGACATTCAAGATCCTTTACGCGAAGCCGATCATCATCAAGAGCGCGAGATCCTCGACAGATCCAAGTCTCACGGAGATCGAGCAAAGTGAAATTCGACGGAATAGTTACCTCTTCAAGGGAGCGATCGAGAGCAATTCTTGTAACTTCGGATTGAAGGAATGTGTAATTAGAAGTTGATTAATAAAGGTGATTCAATTGTTAATTCTCGCTTTCTTTAAATTCTTGCATTATGAAATTTCTAGTTCTTGATTCTTTTATTTTCATGATGCGTGAGTGAAATCTCCGCTTGGTAAGGATTCGAAGAAGTCGGTAGATCAAATGGTGATGAAATCCTAAACTCGTCTTAAATCTTATGAGAATTATGAATTTTAGGAAAAAAGAATCATCAACGACCAAATTTGGACCGAGATCACCTTTCTTGATAATTTCGTTGCAATTTGGGATTAAATGAATGATGATTCTCTTTGCTAAAGGCTAGATTTGAATAGTGATAAATGAAAAGACAGGGGATAGTGAAGAAGAAACCATAGTATCTCAAAAAGATTCCTAATCTTCATTCATCGCCATCATTCTAGCTATAATTCATCAATAGAT
This sequence comes from Agapanthus africanus, assembly GCA_030015575.1. Classification (NCBI taxonomy): domain Eukaryota; kingdom Viridiplantae; phylum Streptophyta; class Magnoliopsida; order Asparagales; family Amaryllidaceae; genus Agapanthus; species Agapanthus africanus. Next base: position 672,323,225 of record JASDDO010000022.1, on the reverse strand, counting down.
AAGATAAGTCATTATTAGTATTCATCATTGCTACTAATTTCTATCGAATCCTACAAGCCATTCTACACTTTCTTGATACTTAAAATTGATTTTGGACATTTTCTTGATTACTATATCTTAAACTCTTTCTTGATTTTTCTTGAAAATATTTCATCAACTAAATCTTGATTCATCTTCTTGAATTTTCTTTACTATTTTCTTTTGACTCAAATAAAGCAAGAACGAATAAATACACGAATCTCAGTGGACGATCCGTACTCATTAACGAATTACATCGACACCGTTATTGATTGCGGCTATAAATTCTTTGATTGTGATAACACTTTTTCAACACATCGAGAAACGATCAATCAGTACGGAAGGTGTTAGAAGTGGCACGAGACAGCAACCATAAAGACACCTAACCTGAATTCAATTGTCATTGTACCATGGCTGAACGATTTCTTGTACTCCGTATACCGTAGTCTTTGGTCTAGTGAGACTCCTATCGTATACCAAGCTACAAACAATAGACTTAACACTAAATACAATATTATAACAATATACTCTCTATTTTGTCTATTACATTCTTGTCTATTTACGGGACTTACCGAACGATTTGTTCGCTGACGACATTCTCTTTCTTCTTCTTTGGAATGTCGTCAGGTGTTTCGGACTCACTGGAGATCGATCCCACCAGCGAGGATTTGGACCAGCTAGCTTTCGACCCAGAGCTTTAGATTCCTTGTACACATTTACATTCTTTATTTTCCATTTCTGTTATGCCATCGTTTAGGCATTGCTTTCCATTCCATGTATTTACTTTTCAGTTGTATTGTAAAATGAATGTTTAATAAATAAAATTGTTATTCATTTACATCCTGTCTCTTGTACATTTTACTTATATTGCTTAGATACGCTTAGCGTGTTTACTTCTGAGTAAATACGTAGCGGCCTCGTCACGTCCTCTGCCCGTATACTGGGAAGCGGGGCATGACAGGTTTTGTTGGTGGCCCATGCAGGTCAGAGCTGTATGGAACCCTACCATGCAGTTCAGTTCTGTGTGGACAACCTAAGCAATATAACACAAGAACCAGCAACTGAAAACATTTTTTACAATTCATACTTCTTGAATCTTCCAATTTCATATATTTTGAATCTGTCCCAACCCAAATTTTTCTTTCAAGGTTGTGGATTCCCTAAACAACACCGGCACCAACTTCAACAACACTCCACCACCCCTACCAATTGCACCGGCCGTAGTTATTCCGATTCAACGAGCAGACGGTTCTGCTTAAGGCAATCCAAAGCCTCCTGGAAGGACTGCAGCAGCAGATTGCTATATTATTGAACCGACCAGAAGCGGAAGCAACCGGTATAAAGCACCCTACCACCCAGATGGAAGGAGGAACCTATCCTAGACAACCTTCAAAACCCAAGAGACAGAAAGAAACAATTAACCAGTTAAGTCCAAGTTTTTGTTTCTACTGCAAGAAGGATGGACACTTGTGGAAGGACTGTAGGCGCGCAAAAGGCTTGTGCCTAGTTTGTGGCGCATCCAATCACGGAATTGGAAAATGTCCTTATAGATGCAACCCAGCTCACACACCCACCAACTACCCGTAGCGTCCAGCTATCCAGGCTCCTGCACCTCGTCTTGCACTCCCTGCTCCACCTCCTGCACAGCCTACTCGCCAATTTCATCAGGTACAGAGGAACATTCCTCGAGGGCCGAGAAACATGCCCCAAGGATAAAGGAATGTGCCTCCAGCTATGAGGAATTAACCATGACGTCAGGCTTTCCATTTAGCGACCGAAGAAGCAGAGGACGTAGACTAAGGTAACCCTGGTATTTCCTTTCAACATTTTCAAACCCTTGAATCATTCTGTTACTTTTCAGTATTCATTTTGTCATCACTATCACCAAACTTTCCTTGAATCTATTACACTTTCCTTTTACAAATTTCGAGGACGAAATTTTTATAAGGAGGGTAGAATGTAACAAACCTAAACTTTCTGTACAATTTTTTCAAAAATACAGAAAGGGGTACTTGAGCCTGAGCACAAGTTATAAGTTTGATTTGCTTTTGAAAAGCAAGAAGGAGCTTGTAGCTCATTGGTAATACCTTGAACTGCCGAACCAAAGCACCAGAGTTCAAATCCCATCAGCCACACTTTTTTTTAATTAAATTCTTTTAATCTTTTAGAAACCCAAGAGTCTACATGAGCACAGCACGTAAACTGAAGAGTCACACATAAAACAAACGAGTTCACTGCAGTAGACCAACCGACCTGACACGTGGCGAAGAGACGAGACCCGACTCGGGCCGGCGAAAGGCTTGACTCGACCTGCGCCGCCGGTCTAACTAGGTTCAAACCCACATTTTCTTCAACCCCGGCGACTTTTGGACTCCCCCATAACTCCTTTATTATTTGTTTTTCCTCTACATTTACAGAGCACACTAAAACACACATTTAATCTATTTTAATACAAATTTTTAATACACCCTTTCACTACCCTAAAACCCTAATTTTTCTTATAAATACCACCCTCAAATCACCCCTCCTCACTCCCAAATCCCTGCCCAAACTCTCAAGAAAATTCCCAAGTCTTTTGTGTGCAAGTGGAGTTAGCAAAGGGCGAAGCTTCGACGAACTTCTGGCGACAACTCAAGGAGTTTCCGACGACGAAATGATGCACCGGAAACTCCCATCTCTTCCTCTTTCTCTCCTCTAGCCAATCATCCAGTAAGTCCCTACTTCTCCTTCTTTTCTCTATTCTAAAAATATTTAAAACTAAAACCCGACGAAAGCGGAGTTAGTCCGACTTCCGATTCGGTTTTTTCTTAAAAAGTTCTATTTTTCTTAAACACAATAATACCAAACTCTTATGTCATGACCATTAAACATTAACGAAGACAATAGAACAAGTTTTACATCAAAATAATAACCGTAGCAAGTTTTATTCCATTTTTACATTAAAATATCTTTATGTTTCATATCGACATGTTTATACCTTTTAACCGTATTACTTTAGAAAACTCACGAGGTAATGACCTATCTCCTCACAACACACATATTTAACATAGCACGATGGAATTTGGGAACATAGATTCGGAAAATACGACCTTACATATAACTACCTTCAACTTATAAAACATTTTTCTACAAGAAGTGTATTTTAACAAATCTTTGCAATTACGCCTCTACAACCCATTTTGGGGAACCCGTTCGGGATGGTGCGGATTATCGCACATTCTCATGCTTAGTAGAGTGAGATGCAGACCTCCGCAAGGAGCATACGATCTCGAAAGATTTTTAAAACATTTTTCTTTAGAAAATGTGATTTCTATTATAAATAAAACTTATATTTTTAATAAATATATATATATATAATTAATATTAAAATATCTATTTTTAATATATATAATATTCCACATTTCCAAAATTCTAGAAAAACATTCCATTTACATGGAAATACCATACAATTCAAATATTTCAAATAAATACCTTATACTTTAAAACTAGGTCATATTCACTAGAAATTTCATTTTGAATAAAAGAAACATCTATGAAAACTGTAAAGACGATAATAAAATACTTGAAGTGTATTTTGAAAAATAACAAAACTATTTTACATAAAACCCCCTCAAGTTATACTAAATTATAATAAGGACCCTAGTAAACATAGGTTTAAGCGGGACCGGTCTCTTGAGCCTCAGGGAGACGGAGATATGGGTGCTTGCCTATTTAAGGTAGACAACTTAACAAATGGTGTTATCAACACGGTAATTGTCTTTGAAAAAGACACAAATCCTACCGTCCGTGTGCAGCAATTACCGATAACACCAAAACCTAATTCAAGATTCAATTTCTTTTCTAATTGTCCGACTCAGGCTGAGTCTCAATATAATCAATCTGACTTGAATATAATTCAAGTTTAAAATTACAAAACGATAACTCAATATGAATCTATATATATTCAATCTGTTCAATCTATATTAACCGAACCGAACCATGGATATACATCCATCTACATGATTCTCCAGTTACATCCATTTATTGATATCATAGTTTCGGCAAGTCATCCATCTATATACAATATACACTTCAAACAATACATCAATACAATCAAGACATCGCGGGGTTTATAGGGGTAGATTGGTACGGAAGGTGTTAGAAGTGGCACGAGACAGCAACCATAAAGACACCTAACCTGAATTCAATTGTCGTTGAACCGTGGCTGAACTGTTCCTTGTACTCCGTATACCGTAGTCTATGGTCTAGTGAGACTCCTCTCGTATACACTGGCCTCTTCTGTACCAAGCTACAAACAACAGCGTTAACACTAAATACAACATTATAACAATATACTCTCTATTCTGTCTATTCCATTCTTGTCTATTTACGGGACTTACCGAGCGATTTATCGCTGACGATATTCTCTTTCTTCTTCTTTTGATTGTCGTCAGGTGCCACCAGCGAGGATTTGGACCAGCTAGCTTTCGACCCAGAGCTTTAGATTCCTTATACACATTTACATTCTATATTTTCCATTTCTGTTATGCCACTGTTTAGGCATTGCTTTCCATTCCATGTATTTACTTTTCAGTTGTATTGTAAAAAGAATGTTTAATAAATAAAGTTGTTGTTCAATTATATCCATTGACATTGTCTCTTGTGCATTTTACTTATATTGCTTAGATACGTTTAGCATGTTTACTTCAGAGTAAATACGTAGCGGGCCTCGCCGCGTTCCCTTCACCGTATACTGGAAAGCGGGGTGTGACAGAGGTCATCCATAGTTTCGTGCCCTCCCTCTTTTGAAAGTGTTATCATATGGCGGGTACGAGTTCGTTTCCATTCTTGATGTTGAGCTGGTCCTATCCTCATGGTATAGGTCCTCTTTGGCTCATGCTTTTGCGGCGGAGTTACCTTCCAACTGTCGGATAAAACGAACCTATCTTGTTGATACTGGTTTTCTACCCAGTCTTTGAAGCTGAAGCAGTCTTCAAGGGGATGATTTATTTCACTGTGGTAGGATAAATAATCCGAGTGATGGACCTCGTTTATTTGTTCAGGGTGCCGAGACTCCGGAAGCGTCACCATTTGACACTTCATGACAAGGTTGAATATTTTCCTTGTCCTGTCTTGGGGGAAAGAGTATTCCCAACCCATCTTCTTTACAAACGACGGGTTCCAATCGACCTTTTCTCGATTGCATGGTTTCTTGGATCCACTTTGTTGTTTTTGGACATTGTTTATGTCCTTTGCCCTGTTTTTTCCTTTATTTCGGGATTTTCCCCTTTCGCGAGGAAATACAACGGGCTGGGGACGAAGAGCATTATAGTCTTCCTTCTCCGTAGATTGCTGATTGAAGCGCTACGTCCTGGATTTTTCATAAATGGCCATTTCGCAGCTATGATTATCTCGGCTATTTTGACAAGCTTCTTTTATTAGCTTGTCTATTTGTTCTTCGAGCGACGGACTTAACATTCTTAGAGCAGGATTTTGCTCTCTTTCAACGTCACGGCCATTTGGAAGAGCATTTTCCTCTTCGCTGGAGCTGTTTATAACGCGGCAGCTATGGAACTACTTCCGTTTCTTAGACCGAACGTGTCCGTACCCGGTTGTCTCCATCCTCCCATTGGGCATCTTTCGTTGAGTCCCGAGAATATCCCAAATCTTTTTGTATAATTGGGCTTGTCGAACAGTTTGTTCGAGGGGTACATCTTGGCATCTTAACACTCTTTTCAATCCCTCTGCATAATATCTTGACAGACGGATTGGTTGAAGTCTGTCGAGTGCAAAATTGGCACCATGCCAGACTTCTTTTTCTACTTTGGTCTCCGTAAATTGGTAGAAGATGATGGCCTTTTCACCCCTTCGCCTGGGAGGCATGTAGAAATTCTGTAGTTCATGTATGTTGTATGTATCGAGCGCATCAAGTTCCTTGTAGTGCCGAGGCGGAGCCATTGTGATTTGTAGGCTTTGATCTGCTCAGGCGAGGGTGTGCACTGACGGGCGGATAGAGAACACAATGTTTGCCTCGTCCTTAGAGTCACTGCCAAAGACTAAAATAGGAGTAGATGGTCTGGGCCTGTTGTTTTCTTTATGGGATTTCCCCGAGTAGACTATTTGTCATGCCCCGCTTCCCAGTAGATGGAAACAGACACGTGACAATCCCGTGGCGTATTTATTGAAAGAAGGTCATTTCCCGGAATAAATACGCTAAGCGTAAAAGAAGCAATATAAAATGACAAGAAAATTAACATAAGATTTAAAATTCAACAACTTTATATACATTCAACTTGATTCATTTACAATACATGATTTCAACTGAAAGAAAATACAAGAAAAGAAATGCCTAAACAGGTGGCATATATAAACTGAGAAAAAGATGACTTGTCGAGGCCTGGGTCATGATATGATCATGCTCCTCCTCTGTAGTGTCTACCTCCTCGGTCCCCACGATATCTGACGAACATTCCAAGAAAACAAAGAAGGGTGGAATGCCCGTCAGCGAACTTTCGCTCGGTAAGTCCCTAAGAAATGAAGTGAAGTATAAAGTGTAATGATAAAGAAAAATGTATATCATGAACAATTGATTATGAAGTATGGTGTGTAAGCATGTCGTTTAATGTAAACATGGCAAGTTTATTTAGAATGCAGTTCTATATATCATGGTAACTAACATGAGCAGAGTACAATCATGGCCGTGTAGTGTAGGTATAGTGAACATGAAGTGAATGCAAGTATTTTAACAGATCTCTAATTGGGTATACTAATTTAACGTAAGTTCAAGGGTCAATGTCAACCAATCTAAAGAGTGTTCTCGAACCCAGCAGGTTGTAATTCAGGGATAAGGAACCACGAGCCCAAATCAAGTGTTAGTAACGGGACTTCAATCTAGTGTTGAAGTATTCCAAATTCAACAAGCTGTAATCCAGGAGTAAGGAAATACAGGCTCTTATGATAGCTTGCTTGTGTTAGTAGACATGGATTCATGATCTAGTGGGACTCCTGAGATTTCGTTGGATTCACTCATAAACTACCCTAACACCCTATGTATTCTACGTTATAGTTAAAGTACCGGTCTTGCTCGAATCCATGAATACATCAGGTTTTCAAGATTGAGTTCATGTCAATATCATGTATTTGTGTCAAGTATTCTTGTATTCATGTCAAGTTGTATTCATGGTTCGAATTAAGTCAGTTTAAATAGCAACCATTGTGTTCCGGTAATCATGTTAGGTTCATGTCCAACTATAACCAGTGTTTGGTTAAGTCAAGTATACATGTTTAATACTGATGGTTTGAATTCGAGTGTTCATGTTCAAGTATTCATGTTTGACTTTAGATTCAGGTTTGAATTGGATTCAGGTTTGAATTAAACTCAGACTGAGTCAGACACTTGTACTGATTTAAATCCTGAATTAGGTTCGGGAGTTATCGGTGACTGCTGCACATGAACGGGAGGATTTATGTCTTTTTTCAAGACAATTACCATTGATAACTTTGTTAAGTTTTCTACCTTAAATAGGCAAGCCCTCACTTTCTCCGGCTCCCAGAGGCTCAAGAGATTTGATCCCGCTTAAACCTATATTTACTAAAGTTCTTAAATATTGTTTTATATAACTCGATGGGGTTTTATGAAAAATATTATAATCTATCTAAAAATAAATCTCGAGGAGTTATTTATATTATTTAGGGTTTTCATGGATATGAATTTTAAGGATTTGAGGTATTTTAGTGATAATTGCTTAGCTTAGAAAGTTCATGGTATTTTATTGTAAAACTTGTCTTTTGTTGGTATCTTGATAGTATTTTAGTGAAAATTATAATTCTTTCATTTTAAAAAATATAGGTTTATTATATTTTGAAAATAGATGGATTTGTAATTTTTATATAATTATTAAAAATTAATTTTATTTAATTAGAAAAATGCGTTTTTCTTTAAAACCGTATTTAAAACCTTTCGAGACCGAATGCTCCGTGAGGAGGTCTGCATCTCGCTCTACTAGCCCAAGGATGTGCGATAATCCGCAACATTCAATAGCGGGTCCCCTAAAAAGGGTTGTAGAAGTATAATCGCAAAGGAAATAAGAATACTGTTTTAAAAAACCGTTTTTTTTAAAGTGAGTGGGACTTTAATGTAATATTTTCCTCGTAATAAAAATTCACACCAAAGGAAGTATCGTGCTACGAAACCAAGTGTGTATGTGAGAGGTAGGTCGTTACGTCATGAAGTTTTCCTAAAGGTATGTTTGTAACAAAAACTAAAAGAGGTGATATTTAAAGTTCGTGGTATTTAAATGAAAAACTTAAATATAAGTTATTTTGCATGGAATTCTAGGTTAAAATTTATTCTAAACATTATGGTGTAAGGTTACAAGTGATGTGTACAAGTTAGATTGAACAAAGTATTAAAGAGAAGGAGTTTTCTAGGGTTTTGAAAAAGATATCGGTATTAACTTCACTTACCGATATATGTTTTGAAATGGAATTTCAAAGAATAAGAAGAGGGGTTGATAGTTGGGTTAAGAAAAGGTATAAGAAGAGATTGTTGTCGTCGTGGTGTCGAGGGAGCTCCGGAATAGCTTCGATTCTTCGCCGGAAATTGACCGCTTACTAACTCCACTTGTACTTAGAGAAATTTTGAGAGTTTTGGCAAGAAATTTTCAGAATGATGCTGAGCCAAAGTGTGAGTGGTATTTATATTGGGGAATTAGGGTTTTGGAATTGAAAATGTGGATTAAAAAGTATTAAAATGTGGTTTAATTGTGAAATGAAGGGTCTCTGTTGGATTGCAGAGAAATCAAACAGTGCATGGGAGTTAAGGGTAGCTGAAAGGGTGTGTGTGCAAAGCACAGAGCAATTTGGCTCCATCCTGGCCGTCCCCGCTGGCCAAAAGAAGAGATCCGTCGGTTGTTTGTTAGTGTTAGGTCTCTGGATTGGTGCCACGTGTACTTCTCAGTGTTTACTCTATTTTCCACATGTTTGATTTTTCTGACTATTCATTTTTCAGTGTATTGCACGTGTAAACTTTTGGGCTTCGAAAAAGATAAAAAGAAAAATTAGAAAAAAATATTTTGTCTGATGTGGATCGAACACAGGGGCTACGTCACAGCTGTGCAAGGGCTTTACCAGTGAGATACAAGTTGTTTCTTGCTGTTATTTAGCAAAAGTAACTTATAACTCCAACTCAGGCTGTGAAACTCTATTCTATATATTAACAGAAGAATTTCCGTACTATGATTTCAGAGTCGTTATATTCTACCCTCCTTATAAAAATTTCGTCCTCGAAATTTGTACGAGGAGGTTGTAACAGATTCAAGAAAAAATTGATTACAGCAGTGGTGAAAGAACTACTGATATTGTACCGAAAGTGTATGAAAATGTTTGAAAGAATGAAAGGATGCAAGAATTTTTAATGGTTGAAAAATTGAGGAGGAGGTTTACCAGTATTATCTTAACTTATAAATTCGGCTTCTACAGCCGCCAAAGTGAAATCCTGACGTCTCTGCACATTTCTCTGTGCATGCTGGTACATCGATTGCTGACGAGGTAAAGGTGGTCAACGTGGAGGTGGTGCAGAAAAAGCTAACCGAGTAGGTGGAGCTTGAATGGCTGGTCTAGCTGTGGGGATTGGGCCAGTTCGGTTGTGTGGGCAAGTTCCTATAGTCTGTGAGGATGATCCATGTTCGCCGCCGAAAGACGCGACAGGGACGTTAGGGACTTCTGTCCTGAATTTTGAAAGCAGATGCTATTTGGTTTTATCCGTCCATCTCTCCGAAAATTCCAGGTTGATTTATGGCACCGTGCTTTGGAGGTTTGGACAGATGCGGCCGTTGTAGCAGACTTCGTCAGATACCCCCTCGTTGTGAGGGGTTTTTGATTGTAGGGACGCTCTTCCCTGCAGGCGCAAGCCCCTGCAGTTAATTACGTTACCGCGTAGTGATTGATCTAGTTTTAAAGTTGTGTTTGTAGAATAACCGCAATCAATAACGGTGTCGCATGTAGCTAGACCGAGATGAGTATGGGTTGTTCTCTGGGAAACGTTGAATATTTTATTCTTACTTTAGGCGTGTTGAGAAAGAGGAAGAATAGTGGGAATAGTTATCGAGATCTACGTTAAATATGAATGCAAAATATAGATCTAGATTAACTACGGATGTAAGTTTAATATTAAAAGGGGGCTTGTAGGGTTCATTGGGATTTAGTAGTTATGGATGATTAATTAAAGATTACTCTTTTTTATCCTTTAATAGATTTAAAACTAGAACGACGGTGATGCATGTAGATTAGGGTTTCTGGAGGGAAAAGGGTTCCCACTCTTAACCCCTATCTCGACATGGAGCTCCATTCATATCTAGCCTTTACCAAAACAATTGTTAATCTAATCTCTAATCGTGGTTGCGATTATCAATGAATTGATAGCGCGCCCAATTAGGATTTTAACTATTCTTTTGATAAAGTTTATAAACTTTAAAGGACTTAAAAAGAGTTTAAGGATCTTCATCATCCATTAACCTACCATAATCTCATGAACCTTAACAAGCGAAGAATTACTCGTGCATGTTGGGAGAAGAAGAGATGGAGAGAGAAATCATATTAAAAACTACAAAGAGATGGAATTAGAAAACAACTACCTTTATTAATCAACAAAATTCATTTACACTTTGTTTCCTTAGAAAATGATTACAAAATGCTAGTTTTGCTTCTCGATCTCTTCTAAGGAGGTAGATGAACCGTTGATGATCAGCCTGGATGCGTGAACCCGTCGTGGACTTCGTGATCTCTTCAGCTTGATGCCTTCTAACTTTAGCCCTTGGTCCTTTATATAGCCCTCAAAGAAGAAAACCTAGTTACCATCTATGGTGACTTCCTAATATGGTGACTTTCCATATATGGTAACTTTCCATATATAGTGACTTTCTATATAAGATAACTTTCCATATATGGTAACTTTCCTAATATGGCGACTTTCCATATATGGTAACTTTCTATATATGGTAACTTTCCTAATATGATGACTTTCCATATATGGTAACTAGTTGTTAGGATCCCAACCAGAAAATCCAGGGCCCTAACTCCTCAGAAGTGCGGCGGAACCGCGGCATAATGGTGGGTTTGGCCGCGGATTCGTGATGGATTAGGAGGATCGTGGGTTCATTTTTCTTGAGGCTTCTTCTGGTGACACATGTAGACTATTTTGGTATCTGGAATCTGAAAATCTTCTCTACGTCTCTGCCAGAATTGATTTCTTCAATTTACTATACTATTTCGGCAGATTTGATCTCGATAATTCGGATTTCCTTGATTCCAGTCCTGAAATAATTTCTGCACAATTATCTTAATAAATAATGTTAGTAGAATTTATTTTTATTGAGATATTATCTTTAACCATTTGTCATGATATTTTAGTTTTAAGAGAATTGGTCAAAGATATTTAAAAAGGTAAGCATATTAAATGGGCCAAATGATACATGGATATTATATGCTTACTTTTTCCTTCATAATGTTAATTATAATATATAAACACATGAAAATAGTATTTTTACAGATAAACCTTCATATGTGTCATATATTATAATAAACATCTTTTATTATATAGAATAGTAGGAAAAATGTCATATTAAATGTTCAGTTTTATCAACTGAACAAATACCCCCAAACATATCTTTGATCGTTCCGAGCAAACTAGTTTATTCAAGAGAAAAAAGAAAGGAGAAAGCTAAGCACACTTTCGTAGGCAACACGATTGCACTGAGCGCGTGCAACAAGCCGTTAAACCCCTAGGTGTCCCTAGTAGGAGGAGTGTTGTCTCCTGAGAGTTTTCAGCGGATTACACCCATAAAATCCTATAATAAAAGAGAGATGGTGAAAGTTACATATAAAGATAAGAACTATAAAAGAAAGAACTTGAAAATAAGAGTTTTCAACTACAGCAGTTTTTCAGTTGCTATGATCCCTATCTTAATGGTCGTGAAAAAATGTTAGAAATCACATCATCCCTCAATAAAACATCGCCTTTAGTTTTCCTCCCAATCTTTCCTCCAAATATTGATCATATACCCCTACGTGTGTGAACTGGACATCCCTACAGTCGGAGAATTTAATTCAAGCAATCATACTCTTATCCATCTACCTTAGTACTTTTTAATCGATATTTAGATGGAATATGCTCATACATTTTTCATGCGACCGTTAATACTTCTTGAGGTACTAACCGACCGATTACTCATGTGCTTGCTAATTATGTGTTTTTCCTCGTCTTGCAACACCTAAGGCTTAGTAGTGGCTCCCAAACCAGTTGGTCTAAAGCACTAGGTGATAAAGCACCCTCGCTATATTTTTTTTATGCTGCCTTGGTAATTGCAAAACCAGTGTTCATTTTTTTCACCACATATATTTTATTTTATTTTCCTTTAAACTAAGGCTTTTAGACAAGAGCATTTCAAGGTATCTTCTACTATCCCAAGTTTCAAGATGTATGTAAGTGCGTATAGTAGGGTATCAATGTTCAAATGTTTGGCCTCAAGAATAGGGACTATTTTTCCGACTTATTTTTATCCTCGGATTAGTAATTTCCTTCATATTACTAACCTTTGGGACAACAGCTCATAACTACTTATTACTAGTTTCATATAAGAAAACATCTAATTTTCTTGATTTTCTCAAACTATTCCTATCTTTCATATGTAAATTTTTACTTTCAAACTTTTATTATCAATTTTTTTTGTTTGTGCTTATATATAGTATAATGCAAAGTAATGCGTAAATAGCACAAACCTCCCCCAAACCTGTTTGCAGCAGTGTCATCACTATTGTTTCTTTTAAATCTCAAAAACCTGTAGACTTGGGAGGAAAGGTTATTAACGGGGGCAACACAAATTGAAAGTGAAAATCCTCCCCCAAACTTATTTTTGGCTCACAATTTTGAGGAAATTTTTTATTTTCAAGAGCCAAAAATATACCCCCCCAAACTTGAGTTAAACAATATTAAGCATTTTAAGGGGGGTAAAGTTATTTGGTCAATATAAGACTTTACAAAGACCAAAAGTTAATACCAACCATTCAAAGATTTTATCGATGTAACGTATAGGTCGGTGGAAGAACATGTTATATAGAGCCAAGAAAAAGTGGGGAAGAGATAAGTGGTGGTATGAAAAGGGTTTACGTGAACGTGAATGTGAAGAGATAAGAGATGATGATAAATAGAAACGAGAATGTGAATGATCAGAAATCAGTGGAATATTGGCATTCTCGTATTTTATAAGAAGAAAGGGTGGCGGTTCAACTTCTATAGGTGAAGGTTGATTAATCACAAAATCCGTGTTGTTTAGGAATGCAAGTTCGTCAGTAAAAATTTCTTCAAAACTTTCATCAATGGTGTAATTGAACATTTTGCTGTCAGTAAGTTTTGTGCCAGAATTTTTCATACTTGATTTGTCAAAAATTATGGAGGTAGTAGACTCGAAGAACTCATCTACCTCATTTTCAATCAAGTTGGCTTTCTGGAATTATCAAACTTGAATTATCGGATTGTGATTAATCAACACTCACTGAAATTATAGGAGAAATAGAAGAAGAACCTGACAAAGTAGAAAGTGAAATGGGTAAAAAAATTGGTGTGTCGAGTATCGCTGAACCAGATGTGGAAGATGAAGTCTGAATTTTGGTCTGCTGTTCGGTTATACAATTATCACTAATTTCAAGACGCATATGGAGTTCGGGAAGAATAGTTAAAGGCTCAAGATGATGACCACAAGGAAGTGAAAGGACCTGATGAATTGATGGGACAAACTCATCCAAATTTTCGGATTCATCATTCAATATATCCCCAAAGTCAATCTCCTTATTCAAGTGAAGGTTAGAATTCTCAAACACCTCATCAAAAGTATGGTTTACAATCAATTTAGAGTGGAAGTGTAGAGATCACAAGGATTTGGCATGGTTTTACTTGAAATGGACCCTTCACGGTCGGGTAAATCAAACACTGCAAAGTCACACAACTTCTCAAACATTCTATCTTTTATATATGAATCATTTGGTGTACTCGATGAATCTGTGAAACTGGAGTTGTAGATTTCAGTTTGGAATGGGAAGGTTTGATTAGGAAGGGTGTACAGTTCTCTTTCACTACCCAAATTCTCACTTTGTTCTATGGCCATATTAGACATTGAAAATTCTTTAGCTGGTTCGGAACTAGTTGCTATTTCATATTTAGCCATGCTTCCCTTCCATTCATCTCTGATGCGGTTCAATATCACTATACCTTCTTCTAATTTCCGCTCAAGACTAGACTTGGGTTGACAAGGGGTTTCAGGATAAGATTGAAATTCTTGTGGATAGGTAAAACTCCCAAATGATTGGTTAGAATGAGTGTCTAGAGAAGGTGTAAAAGTTGGATAGGAATAGAATGGTTGCGAAAATTGGGCAAGAGTAGGATCAATATTATGATAAGAAGAATATTGATATGGGTTGGTTGGTTGGTTATTTTCAATAGACATCATATATGCCACAAACCGATTATGAAATTCTTCTTTAGAAAGTGGTGGTGATGGTTGATATTGGTCCGGATTGAAACTTTGGCCGTTAGCCCTTACTATATGCTCAGCGATGGACATGCGTTTAGGAGTTCCTTCACCCGGAGTATCAACTGAAACAGATGTAGAATTAGGATATAATTGATAAGACCTGGACTGAGGTGGCCAACTGTTTCTATCCGCTTGCGCAATCCGATCTCTTATAGACATGGGAAAGTCGGATGGTATACCGAAGCGATTATGAAAACAAGAAATATCTGGTTGTGAATAGCAAAGCTCGGCAAGAGTTCGTCTGTTTGGGTCACCCATTATAAGAAGAGAAGAGGGGGAAGGGTAAAAAGGAAAAGAAAAAAAAATTGGATTGTTTTGCTTTAAAAGTGGACTTGGGGGTTGACTCACAAAATCACAAAAAAAAATGCACAAACAACCCTAGAACTATGGTTACCTAGGACAAGCTTTAGACCGCTCCTAGACTTCCAAAGGACAAGCCGCAGGATAAATCCTCTACCACCTCTTTATTGCTCTTGTGGCCGGGTAAGTGCCAGGTAAGTGGGAGGTATCCGCTATACGAATCACCGAAAATAGCGGGCCTAATTAAGTAACCACTTGCCTTAGACACACTTGCCTAGGCACCACAAAAGTAATGCGGATAAGCGATAAATTACCCACGACCTTCCTTTGTCCTTATTGAGCGCGACAGTCCTTAGAGTCTTGTCTAGATATTTTTTAAATTAATGTAGGGTTGATACGGATGCTCGTTTTATGATTTGCGGGGCTTAGGAAGGGTGATAAAATCCCCACCTAATCTGAATTTTGGTCTTGCCCCTTAAAGTCCGTATTAAAATATGAATAAACAATCCAAGTACAAAACTTTAAAAAAAGCTTTTTGAGCGGCGATATTTTGCAAAGAATCCTGCAGGAAAGATATTTTATTGGATTTCAGAGGAGAGAGAAAGAGTTGAGAAATTTACCAGAGAAGTTTGGAACCCTAGATCACCAATTCCGCCACGCTTCCGCCGCTATTTGTCCTTTTTGCCGCGGATCCGCCGCGAGAAATAGGTATCTCGTGATGAGTTTTGCTACGTGGCCTCCTGTGCTCCTCTGGATCTTAATGAATGTCTCTGTCTCTCTGTATCCTAAAGTCTATGATTCCAGATTCCCTCGCAAAGTTCACACAATAATCGTTAAATATACAATTTGTTGTTTTGTTTTATTTATGATATTGATCGAATAAGAATTCAACACAAATAGTAAGAATAAAAAATTACGCACGTATCCCCGGCAACGGCGCCATTTGGTTGATCTAGTTTTAAAGTTGTGTTTGTATAATAACCGCAATCAATAACGGTGTCGCATGTAGCTAGACCGAGATGAGTACGGGTCGTCCTCTGGGAAACGTTGAATATTTTATTCTTACTTTAGGCGTGTTGAGAAAGAGGAAGAATAGAGGAATAAAGAATAGTGGAAATAGTTATCTAGATCTACGTTAAACACGGATGCAAAATATAGATCTAGATTAACTACGGATGTAAGTTTAATATTAAAAGGGGGCTTGTAGGGTTCATTGGGATTTAGTAGTTATGGATGATTAATTAAAGATTACTCTATTTATCCTTTAATAGATTTAAAACTAGAACGACAGTGATGCATGTAGATTAGGGTTTCTGGAGGGAAAAGGGTTCCTACTCTTAACCCCTATCTCGACATGGAGCTCCGTTCATATCTAGCCTTTACCATAACAATTATTAATCTAATCTCTAATCGTGGTCGCGATTATCAATGAATTGATAGCGCGCCCAATTAGGATGTTAACTATTCTTTTGATAAAGTTTATAAATTTTATAAGATTTAAAAAGAGTTTAAGGATCTTCATCATCTATTAACCTACCCTAATCTCATGAACCCTAACAAGCGAAGAATTACTCGTGCATGTTGGGAGAAGAAGAGATGGAGAGAGAAATCATATTAAAAACTACAAAGAGATGGAATTAGAAAACAACTACCTTTATTAATCAACAAAATTCATTTACACTTTGTTCCCTTAGAAAATGATTACAAAATGCTAGTTTTGCTTCTCGATCTCTTCTAAGGAGGTAGATGAACCGTTGATGATCAGCCTGGATGCGTGAACCCGTCGTGGACTTCGTGATCTCTTCAGCTTGATGCCTTCTAACTTTAGCCCTTGGTCCTTTATATAGCCCTCAAAGAAGAAAACCTAGTTACCATATATGGTGACTTCCTAATATGGTGACTTTCCATATATGGTAACTTTCCATATATAGTGACTTTCCATATATGATAACTTTCCATATATGGTAACTTTCCTAATATGATGACTTTCCATATATGGTAACTAGTTGTTAGGATCCTAACCAGAAAATTCAGGGCCCTAACTCCTCAGAAGTGCGGCGGAACCGCGGCGTAATGGTGGGTTTGGCCGCGGATCCGCGGTGGATTAGGAGGATCGTGGGTTCTTTTTTCTTGAAGCTTCTTCTGGTGACACATGTAGACTATTTTGGTATCTGGAATCTGAAAATCTTCTCTACGTCTCTGCCAGAATTGATTTCTTCAATTTACTTTACTATTTCGGCAGATTTGATCTCGATAATTTGGATTTCCTTGATTCCAGTCCTGAAATAATTTCTGCACAATTATCTCAATAAATAATGTTAGTAGAATTTATTTTTATTGAGATATTATCTTTAACCATTTGTCATGATATTTTAGTTTTAAGAGAATTGGTTAAAGGTACTTAATAAGGTAAGCATATTAGATGGGCTAAATGTTACATGGATATTATATGCTTACTTTTTCCTTCATAATGTTAATTATAATATATAAACACATGAAAATAATATTTTTACAGATAAACCTTCATATGTGTCATATATTATAATAAACACCTTTTATTATATAGAATAGTGGGGAAAATGTCATATTAAATGTGCAGTTTTATCAACTGAACATGTAGCGATAACCACTTTCTCCTTCTCCAGATATTCACTTCGTGTAATGTGTTTGTTTTATTTTTGGTTGCCCGTGGATTGTATACGGAGACTAATTTATGTTGTCGCCCGTAGGGAAGGGATTGGTCCAAAACCGTATTTTCTTAGATTTGGGTTTGGCTTGATTTAAGGATCGTTAATCTCGTTTGAGATTAAGATCAACTTAAATGTTTGTTGAGAATACGTTAGTCTAATTTTAGACTATGATCTACTCAACGGAATTTTGGGATCATTTAGATCCAACGAAAGAGTATTTGGGCTCCATCGTCTTAGTTTAGGGATGTTGCGGTCTATTAGGTTTAAGGATATCATAGTCCATGTAAGTTTAAAGACGTCATAGTCTATAAGGTTTAAAGACGTCATAGTCTGTAAGGTTTAAAGACATCATAGTCTGGTTTAAAGACATCATAGTCTGTAAGGTTTAAAGACATCATAGTCTGTACAGTTTAAAGACATCATAGTCTGGTTTAAAGACATCATAATCTGTAGGGTTTAAAGACATCATAGTCTGTAGGGTTTAAAGACATCATAGTCTGGTTTAAAGATATCATAGTCTGTAGGGTTTAAAGACATCATAGTCTGTAGGGTTTAAAGACATCATAGTCTGGTTTAAATATATCATAGTCTGTAGGGTTTAAAGACATCATAGTCTGTAGGGTTTAAAGACATCATAGTCTGGTTTAAAGACATCATAGTCTATAGGGTTTAAAGACAACATAGTCTGTAGGGTTTAAAGACATCTTAGTTTGTGGAGTTTCTAGTTGTCGGGATCCGCCACCTCTCTGAAGACGTTGAAGAATTACAACGACACATACCAGAGGTGTGAAGAGATGTATCCTTGAACCAACGTTGGTTGGGAGATCTGTAATCAGGTTTGGGACTAAGACCAATTAAAAAGATTGTGAGCATATGGGCTTGGTTAATCTGAATTAGGGACTTATGGCCAACTTGGGCTCAGTCCACTCAGTTTTGTATAAAATATTGAACATTTGTTTAGGCTTAGTCCCTTTTCGTTCAACAATGCTGAGCATTGATTTGGGTTCTGATACCCCTCTTTCTTTTTGTTTTTATTGAGTGTTGAACACTCTTTATGGCGCTGGGGCTTTATTTACAGAGCGCTTTGTGTTTTCTCAGCGCCCACGTGAGGAGCGCTTAGCGCTGAGTGCCAGACTTGGAGTGCTAAGACACTTCTTATCAAATAGCGCCCACATGAGGAGCACGTGGAGCGCTTGTCACTGAGCGCCAGACTTGGAGTGCTAAAGCGCTTCTTTTAAAATAGCACCCACGTGAGGAGCACGTGGAGAGCTTGGCACTGAGCGCCAGACTTGGAGCGCTTCTTATCAAATAGCGCCCACGTGAGGAGCACGTGGAGCGCTTGGTGCTGAGCGCCAGACTTGGAGCGCTAAAGCGCTTCTTTTACAGTTCTGATCAGTTCTGTGCTCTGAGAATTAAATTCTCGTTTATCAGAGACTTTGTCTCATGGATCTAAGAACTAAATTCTTATTTTATGAAGAGATGTTATGATCTCTTTTATTTTTCTTTACCTTGAAGAGAGGTAGTTCTCGCCTTTAACTCTGAAGTTTATGAGGGGAGTTCTTCTCTGTCCTTCTTCTTTCAATTTGAAACTTATGGGGAGGTTCCTCTGTTACAAGACTTGAAGTATTGGGTCCTTTATATAGGGGAGGTTGATTTGTTGAATCAGTTAAGAAAATCTCTCATTGAGAGATCTCTGATTGATTTGGGGATGTTTCCCACCATTGGATCTTTGATCCAAGGGCTTATGTTTTACGGAAGATATTTTTCTTGTTTTTAACAAGATTGGGAAAATATTTTCCCATACAGAACTTATTCTGTATCTTGGTGATTTTTAATCACCATTGGATCTTTGATCCAACGGTGCTCTGATTTACAGAGCACAATCTTTCTTGTTTAGAAAGATTCGAGGAATATTTCCTCAGCAGAATTTGATTCTGTAATTTGATGATTCGTCATATTCGTTAGATCTTTGATCAAATGATAGAGAACTTTTAGTTCTGGTGCTGGCGCTCTCGTGCTTTGCACGTGAGGCGCTGCCTTAGAGTCTTTGACTCTTGGCGCTCTCGTGCTTTGTACGTGAGGCGCTGCCTTAGAGTCTTTGACTCTTAGCGCTTGGCACTAGCGCTTGGCACTCTCGAGCTTTGTACGTGAGGTGCTTCCTCAGAGTCTTTTACTCTTAGCGCTTGGCGCTCTCGTGCTTTGCACGTGAGGCGTTGCCTCAGTTCAAATTTTGAACAGAGCTTTGCTGTTTTATTTGGGGAAACAATCCACATATCAGACAAAGACCATTCGTTCGATGGCAATCCTTAACTTGGTGTCCGGTCCTTTTACAATAGATGCAGAAGTTCGGTTCAATCTCAGAAAATGATCCTCCTGGCCTCATAGCTGGCACTGGGAGAGTTGGCCTAGAAGATGCTCCTCCATTAATCTGGTTGGCGGGACGTTCATACCGACCAACTGTGGCCTTCCCTTTTTCTTAATGCAGCTTCATAGAGACGGGCTGACTTCAAAGCTGCTTCATGTGTCAGGTATTCTCCCGTTGTTAGGGCAGTCTAGATCTCAGTATCTAATCCTTGCTGAAAGCGCCTGGCTCTGATTTCTGCAGTAGGAATTAGATGGACGGCGAATCTGCAGAGCATGGTGAATTCGGCATCGTTCTCGTCCACTGACTTATCCCACATAGATCCTTGTTGCAGATGAATGAACTTCTGTTCCATCTCGAAGTGTGCGGTTTCCGAAAAGTATTTGGCATCAAAGAGGTCACGAACAGTTTTCCACTCGATTGGCTGCTTAAGACGGCTCTCCCCGGCCTTCCACCAGATTCTGGCATTGTTAGTAAGCTGGAGTTTTGCTATTCTGACCCAAGCCACTTCTCGAACTTGGGCTGCGGCTAGGTCGTCTTTAATGCTCTGTGCCCATTCCTCGCCCTCAAGTGGTTTCTCCTTCCCTGAGAAGTTCTTCGGGTGTAACGCTCGAAATTTTTTCACTCCCGGTGCTTCTGCTTCAGAGCGGATGAAACTCTGTTAAAGGAGAGCAGTCTGCTCCTGCAAAATCGTATTTTGAGCCTGCTAACCTTCAAATAGGCTTTTGATAGCCTCCAAAAGTATCGTCTGTTCTATG
This sequence comes from Agapanthus africanus, assembly GCA_030015575.1. NCBI lineage: Eukaryota > Viridiplantae > Streptophyta > Magnoliopsida > Asparagales > Amaryllidaceae > Agapanthus > Agapanthus africanus. The sequence goes on along the minus strand of JASDDO010000022.1, from coordinate 672,302,533 downwards.
AGTGGAGCGGCTACGGTAGGTGGCGGTGGTAGAATGGTAAGGATAGGTTGTAGTGGTGTACTTCCATCGTTGGTGCTAGGGTTGCTGGGAGAATCCATCACCTTAGATAGAGAAAAATGATTAGGATAGATTCAACGAAAATTGAATTGTAAAGAATGTAAAGTTGTTGAATCTTATATTTCTTGTTATATATTGCTTATGAATTCATGCAGAATGGACCTGCATGGGCCGCCAACAAAATCTGTCATACCCCGCTTCCCAGTGTACGGAAATGGTGACGTGGCGGGCCACAACGTATTTACTAAGAAATAAATACATTAAGCGTAATTAACCAATATATGTAAAAATCACAAGAATGAAAAGAGAAATAAAATAAATATCAACTTTTATTTACATTCATCTTTACATACAGATGTTTGAAAATGAAAAGATACAATGATGTAAACAATGCCTAAACAGTGACATACAAACTGAAAGTAAATACAAGGAGAGCTAGAAGTCCGGCTGGGCATTGAGCTGGTCCAAGTACTCCTGGTTAGGCTCGATCTCCTAAGAGTCTGTTCCTCCTGACGAACATTCCAAAGAAAGAAAATACAGGAATGTCGTCAGCTAACTAGCGCTCGGTAAGTCCTAAAAGAAGAAATGGAATAGAACAAGTAATGTTAAATGAAACTGTTAAGTTTTACAGGTATATAATTGTTATTCTAATGTAGTTGTTTGTAGCTTGGTACAGAAGGTATTTGTGTATATGAGAGGAGTCCATTTTACCACGTGGACTATGGTAACATGTAGTACAAGGCCCCGTCATAACCCACGAGACAACGGCATGAGAGTTCATATAACTGTCTTTTAAGTGACCATCTCGTACCACGTTATACGTTCCGTACCAATTTACCCCGCTATCCCCGCGTAATGTATTGTATAGATTATATTTACAAGTCTTACCGAAACCATGGATACAAGTTGTTTAAGCAGTCAGGTTCAGGATGTAATCTTGTATTTTAAGTAGTCATGTCAAGTTATAACCATGGTTCGGTCAAGTCAGGTCAAGTATTCATGTTTGATACTGATGGTTTGAATTCAGGTATTCAGGTTCATGTTCAAGTATTCATGTTTGACTTTAGATTCAGTTTGAATTGGATTCAGCTTTGAATTAGACTCAGACTGAGTCAGACACTTGTACCGATTTAAATCCTGAATTAGGTTCGGGAGTTATCGGTAACTGCTGCACATGGAGGGCAGGATTTGTTTTTTTTTCCAAGACAATTACCATTGATAACTCTTTTAATTTTTCTACCTTAAAGAGGCAAGAACTCACTTTCTCTGGCTCCCTGGGGCTCAAGAAAATTGACCCCGCTTAAACCTATATTTACTAAAGTCCTTAAATATTATTTTATATAACTCGATGGAGATTTATGAAAAATAATATAATCTAGTTAAAAATAAACCTCGAGGGGTTATTTATATTGTTTAGGGTTTTCATGGATATGAATTTTAAGGATTTGAGGGATTTTAGTGATAATTGCTTAGCTTGGAAAGTTCATGGTATATTATTGTAAAACTTGTCTTTTATTGGTACCTTGATGGTATTTTAGTGAAACTTGTAATTCTTTCGTTTAAAAAAATGTAAGTTTATTATATTTTGAAAATATATGGATTTGTATTTTTTATATAATTATTAAAAATTAATTTTATTTAATTAGAAAAATGTGTTTTTCTTAAAAACCGTATTTATAACCTTTCGAGACCGAATGCTCCGTGTGAAGGTCTGCATCTCGCTCTACTAGCCCAAGGATGTGCGATAATCCGCAATATCCAATAGCGGGTCCCCTAAAAAGGGTTGTAGAGGTATAATCGCAAAAGAAATAAGAATACGGTTTTAAAAGAAAACCGTTTTTTTAAGTGAGTGGTATTTTAATGTAATATTTTCCTCGTAACAAAAATTCACACCAAAGGAAGTATCGTGCTATGAAACGAAGTGTGTATGTAATTAAGAGGTAGGTCGTTACCTCGTGAAGTTTTCCTAAAGATATGTTTGTAACAAAAACTAAAAGAGGTGATATTTAAAGTTCGTGGTATTTAAATGAAAAAATTAAATATAAGTTATTTTGCATGGAATTCTAGGTTAAAATTTATTCTAAATATTATAGTTTAAGGTTACAAGTGATGTGTTTAAGTTAGATTGAACAAAGTATTAAAGAGAATGAGTTTTCTAGGATTTTGAAAAAGATATCGGACTCCACTTACCGATATATATTTTGAAATGGAATTTCAAAGAATAAGAAGAGGGGTTGATAGGGACTTACTACTTAGTTGGGTTAAGAAAAGGTATAAGAAGAGATTGTTGTCGTCGTGGCGTCGCGGGAGCTCCGAAATAGCTTCGATTCTTCGCCGAAAGTTGACCGCTTACTAACTCCACTTGTACTTAGAGAATATTTTAGAGTTTTGGCTAGAAATTTTCAGAATGATGCTGAGCCAAAATGTGGGGTGGTATTTATAGTGGGGAATTAGGGTTTTGGAATTGAAAATGTGGATTAAAAAACATTAAAATGTGGTTTAATTGTGAAATGAAGGGTCTCTGTTTGATTGCAGAAAAATCAAACAGTGCAGGGGAGTTAGGGGTGTGTGTGCAAAGCACGGAGCAATTTGGCTCCATCCTGACCGTCCCTGCCGGCCAAAAGAAGAGATCCGTCGATTGTGTGTCAGTGTTGGGTCTCTGGATTGGTGCCACGTGTACTTCTCAGTGTTTACTCTATTTTCCACATGTTTGATTTTTCCGACTTTTCATTTTTCTATGTATTGCACGTGTAAACTTTTGGGCTCCGAAAAAGACAAAAAGAAAAATCAGAAAAAAAATATTGTGTCTGATGGGGATCGAACATAGGGGCTACGTCACAGTAGTGCAAGGGCTTTACAAGTGAGCTACAAATTGTTTCTTGCTGTTATTTAGCAAAAGTAACTTATAACTCCAACTCGGGCTGTGAAACTATATTCTGTATATTAACAGAATAATTTCTATACTAAGATTTCAGAGTCGTTACACTATTTCTTCATCTTCCTCGGAATCGCTCTTAAAGATCGGGATAGTGGCGATGGACTTCTGTTAATCCCCCGGCTTATGACACCTTTCTGTATCGTCGAAGTCTGGTAGGAAGTACTTTGCATCTTCATATTTTCGGACCTCGTTTACGGAGAACGGATTTAACTCCTCTGTGATGGTGTACTCCGAGCCATCCTTGAAATACTTTATACACTAATGTTGTGTAGAAGAGATGACATTGTACTCAAGTAACCAAGGCCTGCTGAGCAAAGCATTATAGCAAGTCTTGGCGTCAATAACATGAAATTTGATGTCAGTGACGAGCAGCCCGAAGTTTAACATCAATATTACGGACCCAAGAGTACGTGACGACTGTGAGTCGAATCCGGAGATGGTAATTTTGTCTCGAGCCCGGTGCTGAACGTTCATGCAAATTTCCTTCAGCACCCTCATGTTGAGAAGGTTAACGAAGGATCTGTTGTCGACAAGGACTTTCCCTATCTTGATGTCGTGGCAGTACCCGGTAACGTATAACGGGTGATTATGTTCGCACGTACCGAGGAGGAGATCTTAATCGCTGAATGTAATGTCAGCCGTGTGGACCTCTGCCAGCTTATCTTTCATCTTCTCTTCTGCGAGGAAAGCTTAGAACTAATCAGGCTCTTGTAATGCATTGATCATAGAATCCCATGCCTCTTTGGACAGGAGGAGAGCATCCAATATGCTCAGTTGTGAGGGTATTTTCCTCAGATGTGCTAAGGCATTGTAATCCACCTTATTTTTCTTAGGCGAGTCCCTGGCTTCTAGCTTTTTGACAACTCTATCGTCGAGGGCTATTTCCTCAGGGATTTTTTATTTCCCTTTGTCTATTTTGCTCGAACCTTTATTTGTAGGTCCGAGGTTCTTCTCAGGAAGTATGCAGTTACGTAGCTGAATGTTCTCACAGTTCTTCTCTCCTCTTATTTTTCGGAGGTGGAGTCTTTGAAAAGAGGGATGAGGGGTATTTCGTCCTCAGAATCGCTCCCGAAGGAAAGAACTTGGGGGTTTTCCCCTTCCGAACTGGTATCAACCATATGAAAGTTACCAGTCGTTTTTTCATGCGCATCTGTCCCACTTTTTTGCCGTCAACGAGCTTCGCGCTTCATCCTCTTGAAGTGTTTTTGATGGGCAACGTATCCTTGCCACCACTTCTTGAAGGCACTGCATTCCTCGGTGGGGTGGGTAACCCTCCGATGATATAGGCAGTAGTTTAGATGTGAGTCCTTTCCGTCGAGGCATATAACCCCGATAGTGTTCCTCATGAGAGGTGGCAGCTTCATCCCTATTGACAAGGTTTTAGCGAACCGCTTCTTTGTCTTGATCCTACCCTTATTTGAGGCAGATATGATTTGGTTTGGTTGGAGTACTTTACGACTCATTCTTGCCGCAGATTCTTCATCCTGACGTTGACGCTTATCCTTTTCGTATATGGTTGTTTCGCATTCTCGGCCAGCTTTGCTTTGTCAAAAGGCTTCGTTTAACAGCCTATCATTCGGGTCTTCTGGCAGTTTCGGGGATTTTAGCGCCGCTCCTGCCCCCAGTTCCTCCGCGTTGTTTTCTGACGCTGAGGGGGTTTCTTCATCATTTAACAACGAATGGGAGACCATGTGGCAACTTGCTACATAGTCTTCGGTTTCTTCTGATGAGTCATTTTCCTCATCGTTGTCACTATTTTTGTTCTCAAGAATATGCTTGAGAAACTCTTCGCGGGTGACCGGTGTCCGCTTCTTCTGGTTGTACTCCTCCAGCGCGTCGATGTACTTTTGTAAGTCTGTGCGCTTGTCGTCATACTCGGCAGGCTGCACAGGCTTCTTGGTCTTCTTCTTTTTCTTCGAAGACTTTGAAGGCTTGACTTGGGGATCTTGCTCTTTGTCAACAATTTTTGGTACGGGACGCGGTTTCAGCATCCCTTCGATGATTTCAGGTTTAAGTTGGCTTTTCCACCTGACTGCCGGACATGCCTGTAGATCATTCAGCATTCTTTTGGTTTTAGCTGAAAGAACAACTTCCCATGGAGTTTCTTCCACGAGCGAGCATGATGCCCTCGGCGCATCCTCCTTTTTGGTAGTGTGCTTCTGGGGCGGGTTCACCCTTCAGTTTTCAGACAGCGCGAACGTCCCCTGTTGATACAGGTCTTCGACCCAGTTCTTAAAATCGTAGCAATCCTCAATTGGGTGGCTCACCATTATGTGATAGGAGCAGTAGTTGGGGTTGTTGACGTCGCCGGGTTGCGGTGGACACCGTGGGTCTGGAAATGTGATGAGTTTGTTGCGCACTGCCAACTCGAATAGTCTCCTCGTCTTGTCGTAGGGAAACGAGTAAGCACTTCCTAGTCTTTCTTCCAAGGATGGGCGCAGATGCGTGTTGTTTTGGCGAGCAGGCGGTTTTGGGCCACTCGGTTGTTGTTGCGTGTTGGCAACGAATGCCGCTTTCCTTTTACCCTTAGCATTTTGATGGTTCTTATTTGAGGAGGAAGGCATGTGGCCCATCTGGTCTATTTGGGCCAGTTTATCGATCAGAGCCTGGAAGATCGTTGGTTTGAAGAATGTCATAAACTGGGACATAGTCGTTTGAGGATCTAAGGTCTCAATGAACATGCCCACGGCGGCAGCATTTCTTGGAGCTTTTGTTATTGCTCATGAGCTTTTGTCAGTGACCGAGTTTGCGGTCGGTGACCTACAAAAGCACGGTTTTGTTCTTTACCGGAAGACATGTAGACCGTATACACGATCATGCCCCTAGACTTGGGGCGTTTGGGTCCATCGCCTTTGGAATTTGCCGACGGCGGTGGAATTTTCTCTGGCCTCATACTTTTGTGGGAGGTCGAAGTTGAAGGAGCCGTTATGACAGGCACATGTGTAGAAGAAGTCCCTCGCTGTATTACGGAGGGATGGTATTTTTCTTGCCGAGTCTTCGATTTCTTTGGCCGAAGAGAGTAATCTTTGTTGATCACAGAGTCCTGGACTTTCCTCCAGACCCTATGAATTTGCGAGGAGAGTCGCTGATGGGGCTGCTCTGTCTTTTCCTGCACTGTGGCTTCTGCTGGTGGGGGCGATTTCTTTAGCACCGCCGTTGGAGAGTTCTTGTGTACCCTCCTGACCAGATCAAAGCTGTTCCCGGTTGGAACAGCAGTGTCAACTACCACCATTGGAGATGGTGGGGTAAGTCCAGAGGGGGAATTTCCCCAGCTTTCCTCACTCGGCGCCAGTGGCGACGTCTAGCGTGTCTTGCAAATGGGACCGCCTCAGTTATGGAAGCGGCTTGTTCATTCCCCCGGCTTTGCTGAGGGGTTCAATCGGCGTCAGCCTATTGAATACTGACTTCCTTGGTAGGATTTGAGGAGGAATGACCGCTTTTGACGGCTTCGTCCGTAGGAGGAGTTGGGAGGGCTATCCGTTTCGGGATAGCCCCTTCAGGTATTATGAGCCTCTTTATGGGCCTATTCAAGCTTTTGTTCAGCCTGTTGAAGACTGAGACGCCGGATTTGGACGGCTCGTTTAGAGGGGCCGTTGTGGTTACAATTCGATCGAAGACCGACCTCTTGGGAGCTTCCTCTTGCGGCGCTGAGGCACCAAAACTCACTGGTGGGAACATGGTCCCGAAGAATAGTCCAGTAGTGGCTTGTGTTACTTGCCCCACCGGTATTGAAAAGATAGAGGCCGCATTGGGTCCGTAGATTACTCCTCCAGCTGGGGTGGAGCGAGTGTTGCTGTTGCATGTTGTGCAGTTGGAAGCCATCGATTTTTTCTGCATAGGAGCAAAACATCAAATTTTAGTACCTCGAATCCAAGGGCAACCATTGCGAACCGCGATTATGTTCGTGATACACGACACATTAAGTGTGGAGTGGAAAGAGGAAAATGTCACACCGGGCGTTCCAGAACCTGTTTATCGCCGAAAGACGGACCGATACCTTAGGACGTCTGGCCTGAATTTTAGGGGCAGTTGCTATTTGGATTTATCCATCCACCTCTCCGAAGATACCAAGTTGATTTATGGCACCATATATCGGAGGTTTGGATAAACGCGACCGTTGTAGCAGAGTTCATAAGATTCCCTCTCATTTTATAAGGGGTTTTTGATTATGGGGACACTCTTCCCTGCAGGCACAAGCCCCTGTAGTTAATTACGTTACCGCATTGCGATAACCACTTTCTCCTACTCCGGCAGTTCACTTCGCATCGTGTGTGTTTTTGTTTTTTCTGGTTGCCCGTGGATTGTATACGGAGACTAGTTTATGTTGTCGTCCGCAGGGCGTGGATTAGTCCAAATCTGTATATCTTAGATTTGGATTTGTTTTATTTAAGGACCATTAATGTAGTTTGAGATTAAGATCAATTTAAATATATGTGAGCATTTGGGGATCAATTTGTTTTTTCTAACGATACATTAGTCTAATTTGAGACTAAGATCCATTTAACAACATTTTAGGATCATCTTTATTTAAGATCCAGCACAAAAGCATTTGGGCTCAGCTGTTCAGAGAGCTAGCCAATTTGGGCTTAGTCTACTTAGTATTTTCTTTTATTCAAAAGGGCTAAGCACTTATTTGGGCTTTATTTGTTCAGCCCTTTTCCTTTTATGAAAAAGTACCGAGTACTTATTTGAACTCTGATGCCCACATGTATGTCATGTGAAGCATTTAATCATGGGCGCTGCCCAATAAATGTTGAACACTTTAGTCATTTTGACTAAATGTGAAGTGCTAAGCACTTCTTATGGCGTCCACGTGAGGTGCACGTGCAGCGGTGTGTGCTGCCCAATTAGTGCTGAGCACTCATCCATTTTAGCTATATATGAAGTGCTAAGCACTTTTTATATGGCGCCCACATAAGGTGCACGTGCGGCGCTGGGCGCTACCCAATTAGTGCTGAGCACTCAGCCGTTTTGACTGTATATGAAGTGATAAGCACTTTTTATATGGCTCCTGCGTGAGGTGCATGTGCGGCGCTGGGCGCTGTCCAATTAGTGTTGAGCACTCAGCCGTTTTGGCTGTATATGAAGTGCTAAGCACTTTTTATATGGCGCCCACGTGAGGAGCATGTGCGGCGCTGGGCACTGCCCAATTAATGCTGAGCACTCAGCCGTTTTGGTTGTATATGAAATGCTTAGCACTTTTATATGGCGCCCACGTGAGAAGCACGTGCGGCGCTGCCCAATTAGTGCTGAGCACTTAGCTGTCTTCGGCTGTATATGGGGTGCCGAGCACTTTATTTAGCGCCCACGTGTATTTCACGTGCGGCGCTGGCCTTCTGTTTTGGGCGCCCGCATGTTTTTCCCGTAAGGAGCTAGGCACTGTTAAAAAAGGGGTGCCCACGTGGGAAGCACGTGAGGCGCTAGTTTTTTTATATGGAGATTTAATCTCCGTTGATATTTTCAGAGAGGTTAAACCTCTATCAATGGCATTTTGAACATTAACGCTCACCAAAATCACTATTTTTGAGGATTTCAGGTTAAGTTTTTAGAGAACTAAGTTCTTGATTTGAAGAAACTGAGTTCTTGGAGTATTATGGACTCAATTTTTTTCCTTTTTGAATTTGTTCTTCTCTGAATGTTTGATTCTCAAAAACAAGATCTTCCCAATGAGAATTAAATTCTCAATTTATGGGAGACTTGTCTTGTGGATCTCAGATCCAGAGAAAGAACTAAGTTCTTTTAAAAGGGTTAAACCCTTAGATGTGATAGAGATATTTTTGGTCTCTTTTCTTTACTTAGGGTTTCGAGAAGGAAAGTTTTATTCTTTGAGAATTAAATTATCCGTTCTCTCAAGAGCTCACTGTATTTTTGCAGAAACTTATATGGGGTTTCCTCTATAAGAGGCTTGAAGTCTCGGGTCCTTTATATAGTGGAGGCAGATTGTTAATTAGTTTTGAGAAAATCTCTCATTGAGAGAATCCAATTGATTTGGGGAATTTTACCCACCGTTGGATCTTTGATCCTAGGAATTCTGTTTTTATAGAATATATTGTTCTTGTTTTTAACAAGATTGTGGAAATATTCTCCCGTATACAGAATTTATTCTGTCAAGTGGTGATTTTTAATCACCATTGGATTTTTAATCCAAGAGTTCTCTGTTTTACAGGGAGCAATCATTTTGTTTGGAAAGATTGAGGGAATATATTCCCAAAATAGAATTTTATTCTATTATTAGATCATTGATCCAACCGAGTGTATCTTTCTTATTTAGAAAGATTTGGGAGATACTTTCTCTTAATAGAATTTAATTCTATATATATATTTTTTGATGATTTATTGTCTCCGCTGGATTTTTGATGTAACGGCTTTATTTTAACAGAGAGTATTGTAGAATTTAATTCTACCTGGGCGCCGGCGCTCACATGTTGTGCACGTGGGCGTCACTTAAGAATTTAATTCTTAAGATGGGTATTCATGTGCTTTGCACATTGGCGCCCGCGTGACGAACACGTGCGGCGCCATATAAGAGTCTAACTATTATGTAATAAATTCTTTTATGCTTTGCAAACCGGCGCCTGCATGAGGAGCACGTACGGCGTCACCATAGAATTTAATCCTATAAAATTGGCTCTGGTGCTGGCGCCCTCGTGGAGAGCACGTGGGGCACTGTCTCATTAAATTCCAACAGAGTTTTGCTCTTTTATTAGGTTAAATATTGGGGCAACAATATAATTAATAGTAACATATTAAAACTAGATTAGAAAAGAAGATAATCATTTAAACTAACCATAAAAAGAAGGCAAATAAAACCCTAGATCCTTCTCTCTCTTGAAAAACCAACTTTTATTTTATTTTGCACTTTTAAATTTTAGATATTAAAAACAACTTTTGCTACTTAGTTAAAATTAATTAAATTCGCGCCTCTTCGTGGGAACGATTCTCAAGTACTACTACGATATAACTGTATACTTACGGTAAAATTTAGGAGACTAAAAAATCCTCGATCATCTTCCCTCCGTTTTTCTCCCGCTCTGTACACAATAATATATCATACACTATATAATATACCCAAATACAGAAATATATATCACTAACATCCCACATATACTATATAACGAAATAAACAAACACAATACAAAAGCACTCTAAAATGAGGATCATAGTCATCATATACAACAACTGATATCCAAAATATACAACATGTCGCAAATATAATACAAACATCTTACAAAAATATAAAAAAATATTTAAAAAAAATCACTGCTAGCTCTTTCCAGGTGCTTGATCTTTAAGTATCTAGCAAATCTGGTGCATTTGGTCCTCACTGCAGACCTGGAGTCTCAAATGCTACAGAAATGATAATGCAGTAGTACATGAAGCTGGAGCTAGAACAGAAGAACCTGGAGGAGTGACCTGCGGAGTCGTAGCCGAAGGACTGACTTGCATTACCGCAGCCAATGGAGTGGCCTGCGGAGCCGCAGCCGAAGAAGTGGCATGCCGAACCTGTAAAATTTTTTAAGTTTGTGTAATAAAAGAATAAGTAACGGTGTATTAGATTTAGTCTATATGTCTTGTTATGAAATCCTAAGTCTATAAAACAAATCTTGTGAATTGAAATGATGTGTTATTGATCTATAGGAATCATGTCAGATTCGTATCGATATCGGATTCTTGCGAATCCACAAATCCTACTCATATCCGTATTCGAATCCATTCTATGTAGATTAGAACTATCAAGAAATATGTATACACAAACAGAAGTAACATACATACTAACTCTCCTTCAACTCCTCGACAGTGGACTTCAATGTGGCCATCTACTTCTCCAGACGTCGCTCGCGGGGGGTAGCAAAAGTAACCGCCAGAGTGGAGGACAACCTCATATGGTTCCTACTGGGACCAAGTCTCTGGCCTCTCCCATAGCCACCGTGGTACCTTCCTTGTACGGTGTCTAGTATAGGGGTCAAGATGACCGGATCGGTCTCTCCGCTGAAATCGACCCCTGATACGTTCACCTGCTCCACTATCTATGCCTACAGCCATATAAAGTATTCAAACGTAAGTAAACCATTTAAATTTAAACTTAACTTATGAAACCAAAATTTCATTCGAATTAGAACAAATATTAATACTTAAGCAATACTCCTCTGCAGAAGCATCAGGATATCTAAGCATGCCCGTGGCCGGATCTGTCGATGTGGCGTGGATGGACAGATAATCCTGCAACACGCTCGGTGTACCACCCTGTCAAAATGAATATGCGTGTGTCACTCCCCGCTTCCCGGTGTACGGGCAGAGGACATGACGGGTCCGCTACGTATTTACTCAGAAGTAAACACGCTAAGCGTATCTAAGCAATATAAGGTAAAGTACACAAGAGAAAAGATGTAAATGAACAGCAACTTTATTTATTAAAAATTCTTTTTACAAAACAGCTGAAATATAAATACATGGAATGAAAGCAATGCCTAAACAACGGCATAACAGAAATAAAAATGTGTACAAGTAATCTAGAGCTCTGGGTCGAAGGCTATCGGATCCAAGTCCTCGCTGCTGGGCTCTGTCTTCAGAAGGTCCGATTCACCTGACAACATTCCAAAGAAAGAATAAAGGAATATTGTCAATGAACAATTGCTCGGTAAGTCCTAAAGAATAGGTATAGACAGAAGGAGAATATAACTTTTAAGGTTGTATTATATTATTAACGCTGTTGTTTGTAGCTTGGTACAGAAGATGCCAGTGTATATGAGAGGAGTCCAACTTACACCGTGGACTTTGGTAACCCTTAGTACAAGGCTCCATCGAAAATACCACGGAACAACGGTATGGATGTAATTACGTCTTAAGTGACCACCTCGTGCCACCTTTAGCTTATTCCGTACCAGTCTACCCCTTTATAAACCCCGCGATGACTTTTGTATTGATTGTATTATTTTGTATTATATTGTCTTGTATTGTAAATTGTACATGGATGACTTGCCGGAACCATGATATCAGTAATGGAATGGATATAATGGATGCACATGTAGATGGAGAATATCCATGGTTCGGTTCAGTCAATATAGATTGATATAGATTGAATAGACGGATTCATGTTGTATTGTAGTTTATACTTGAATCACATTCAAGTCAGATTGATTAGATTGAGACTCAGTCTGAGTCAGACACTTTTGAAAAGAAATTGAAATTCTGAATTAGTTTTGATGTTATCGGTAACTGGTGCACATGGACGGCAGGATTTGTATCTTTTTCCAAGACAATTACCGTGTTGATAATATCGTTTGTTAGATTGTCTACCTTAAATAGGAAAGCACCCATATCTCCGCCTCCGTGAGGCTCAAGAGACCGGTCCCGCTTAAACCTATGTTTACTAGGGTCCTTATTGTAATTTAGTATATCTTGAGGGGGTTTTATGTAAAAATAGTTTGATATAATTTTCAAAATACACCTCAAGTATTTAATTATCGTCTTTAGGGTTTTCATAGATGTATATTTTACAATTGTGAAATTTCTAGTGAGCAGAACCTAATTTTCACAGTATATGGTATTTTCTTGTAGTATTGTAAGTGTGTTGTATTTGGATGGTATTTTCATATAATAGTGATTCCTTTGATTTAGAAAACTTGGAATATTTATATAATTAAAATAGATATTTTGATAATAGTGGTATATATATTTAATGAAAATAATTTATTTATTTTCTTGTATAATCTCATTTTCTAAAGAAAAATGCATAAAAATTCCATCGAGATCGAATGCTCCTTGCGGAGGTCTGCATCTCGCTCTACTAGGCCCTAGGATGTGCGATAATCCATACCATCCCGAACGGGGTCCCCAAAAGTAGATTGTAGAGGCGCAATTGCAAGGAATTATTTAATACATCTTTTAAAAGAAATGGTTTTATAAGTTAATGATATTTATTTGTAAAGTCGTGTTATCCATAACTATGTTCCCAAATTTCCATCGTGCTATGTCAAAGATTTGTGTTGTGGTGAGGTAGGTCATTACCTCGTAAATTATCTAAAGGTAATACAGGTATTATGATGATTTATGTCGAAACTAAAGTATATGGTATTTTACTGTAAAACTATGATAAAAGTTGTATAAAAGATTATTTTGAATTGAAACTTGTTTTAAAGTGTTTGTTAATGTTTGTTAAATATTATATGAGAGTATGGTATTGATTGTTTAAGAAAAATAACATTTTTAAGGAAAAACCGAATCGGAAGGATTAACTTCGCTTCCGTCGGGTTTTAGAAATTAAAGTTTTTAGAATAGAAGATGAGAGGGGGAGATGGGACTTACTGGCTATTTAGGAAGAAGAGAGGTAGGGGAAGAATAGGGAAGTGTCGGGACGTCATTTCGTCGCCGGAATCTTCTCGAAATTTTGTCGGAGTTTCGCCCTTCGCTAACTCCACTAGTACACAAAAAGGACTTGAAAGTTTTTGAGAGTTTTGGCAGGGAATTGTGAGTGAGAATGTGTGAAATGGGGTGTGGTATTTATACGAAAAATTAGGGTTTGGTGTGTTAAAAAATGCATTTAAAATTTTCATTAAAATTGGATTAAAAGAGCATTTTATTGCACTCTGGATAAATTCAGAGTAAACAAGCAATATGGGTTTAGTGGGGTAGGCCAACGGTTACAGGGGTGAAGAGATGGGGGCATTACCGTCGGATTGAACCGATGGCGCCGGTTTTTCAAGCAATCTCGCCGGCCCAAACTTTGGGGTGGGGGCTCGGATTTTCGCCATGTGTCCCTGTCGCTTGGTATAACCTAGTGCACGTGTTTGTTTATTCTGTGTCTCTTCAGTTTACGTGTAGTGCACGTGTAAACCCTTGGGCTTCTAAAAGATTATAATTTTTTTTTAAATAAAAAGAGAATGTAGCTGATGGGATTTGAACTCGGGTGCTATGTCTCAGCAGTGCAAGACTTTACCAATGAGCTACAAACTCCTTCTTGCTGTTTAAAAGCAAAACAAACTTATAATTCATGCTCAGGCTTAGGTGTCCCGTTCTGTATTTTGAAAAAAAAATTCGTACATAAAGTTAGGGTTGTTACAGCGTGCAATATATAATATACAGATATACCTGCAGGTGTGGGAACGGCCTCTTCCCCTGGTGTGGGAATGTTCTCTGCTCTGGACGGGGGTGCAACGCTATCCCTCTGCTGTAGGAGCTGCTCCCTATGCATCTCCCCGGGCAGAATCTCTCTACCCCTGGTGCCCTGGAGCTGCCTATGCCGCTGCCCCTACTGTCCTTCGCTGGTCCGGGTGTCGCCATCACACCTGTATAAAAGTACAATCATTACGTATGCATGCAATACATGTATGTAAGAGAAATAATAATAACAATACAAGTATAGATCATAGAAAATGTAAACTCATAATATAATATTAATGATTACCTTTTTCGTTTCATAGACGCATTAGACGTCGTAGGAATATCTGCTTGGATTTGATCATCAATTTCATTCCTAACCCATATAACTTCACACTCATCCGAAAATAACACTTCTACGGATATAGATGGTTGGAGCACTCTAAATCTTCTCTGTTCTTCTTCCTCATCATTGTCATCCATATGATCCTCGATATGTGGGACATCATAAATATTCTTGGGATTCCATCGGAATACGACACTCCATCTCGATACTTCAAGCACTTTGAGTAGTATATTTGAAATGCTTATTGCGGAAATATAAATGGATCGTCCTCACAGCAAAATCGACGTGTGTTTATACTAGTCAATCCATATGCATCATTCCAAGTCCCGAGATTGCCTCTCCACCTATCAATTCGGGTTCATGTATCATACCAAATACACCGAAATATATAAAAATGTTCCGCTCATCCGGGATATTGGATACCAAGTACGCAATTTAAGTACTTATAATAATTACACCATCCGAGCCAACGGTCGCAATCTCACTATTCTGGGTGGTTCGAGATTCTTTTATGTCCTTAACTTCAAATTTGTATCTAAGGACACCGAATCTTTTATAGTATGCAACCTCTATGCTATGAAACTGGGCTAGACATCTCGAGTCTTTCTCTAATAATATAAACATGTTCGGATCTTGGATCTAACAAAACAAATTATGAGGTAATTACATAATGATATAATTTTAGATTAAGACTAGTCGCAAAAATATGAGATTCGAATATCTTACATGATGTGCAAACTGGACGCAAAAATTGTTCTAATGATATTTTTCCAATCGATCAGGATTCCAATTAGGATGCCCGACACGCACTTCATTCTCATGAATTCTATTCTAAACATTAAATTTTAATGTCAACATTATATTATTTCATATATATATAGAGAGAGAACAATTAATGCAAAACAGACTTACTCTTTAACTTCATCAAGACATAAGCTATTGAGGAGGATAAAGCAATGTATCTTGTGATAAACATGGGTTTCATTCTTTTGTAATTTGTTTTACCGTATGGTCCACTCTGAATTCTCCGAGGCCTGTTAAATTCCGTCTCAATGTTTTCGTCTAGATGGCAGGAACAAAATGTGGTTACTTCAATTAAGAGATAACCTTCCATAATTAATAGAATCCTCTGATCGATTTTTATTGCGTGTATAATTTTTTAGAGTCGGGAGGTACCTACAGAAACTTATGTTAAATAAAGAAATACAAGCATATAAGATAGCAAAAATATATCGATTGTGTGAACCGAACAATTCAAAGTACCTTTCGACGGGACACACCCATCGATATTGTACCGGTCCGGCAAGTTTAGTCTCGGCTGTAAGATAAACCGTCAGGTGTATTATAATATCAAAGAACAACGGTGGGAAAATCCACTCAAATTTTCATAGTATCAAGGGAATCACATTTTCTAATTTCTCCTGCGTTACAACCTCGATGTTTTTATCGAACAATTTCCTAAAGAAGCAGCAAAGTTCTTTGATTACTAGACCAACCGATTGAGAAAAGGAAGTCCCGAGAGATAATAAGAGAAGGTGCTTGATAATAATATGATGATCATGACTTTTCAGCCCATCGATCTTTCCTTTCACAATCTTTATCCTTTTACTAAATGATCTTAAGAAATCTGTAAGAAGTTTCAAATTATGTAACACCTGCAGGAAACTTTTCTTCTCTGCTTGTGACATATGATACGCGGTATCGGAAAGTACAAACTTTCCTGGTTTACCTGCTATCGGTTTAGGATGGAAATCATCTCTAATTTCCCAGTCTTGAAGATCCATCCGAGCACGGAACTTGTCTTTCGATTTTCCATCTTGACAAAGAAGTAAATTAAGTACGTGCTCAGATACTCCCTTCTCAATGTACATGACGTCCAGACAATGACGCACTAAATTTTTTGGCCAGTACGGTAGCTCGTAGAAAATTCTTAACTTGTTCCAGCCAGGTGGAGTGTCCTATCTTGTAGGATCTATCCCGAAGGTCACGTTATTGTAACTATTCGACTGAGCAATCACGTTCTCTCCGGATAATAGAGCTGGAGGCCCTAGAAGCTCCTGATGACCATCAAAGTGAACAGCGTCAAATCTGTAGGGATGGTCTAGTGATAGGAAACGGCAATGACCGCAATAACATACATTTTGGATAAAATTCAACCGTCTCAAAGTTGCATCTTACTGGCAGTAGGGGCATACTTTGTAATCATGTATGGACCAACCTCATAACATTCCTTATGCATGAAAGTCATTAATTATCCACATTAAAGCCGCACGCATCGTGAATGTTGTATCCTTGTTTGCATCGTAAGTTTCTGCACCATCAATGAACAAGGATTTTAACTCTTCGATCAGAGGTCGAAGATAGATGTCGATATTATTTCCTGACGATTTCGGTCCATCAATAAGAAGAGGTATCATAAAGTAGGACTGATACATAGCCAACCATGGCAATAAATTATAAACCATCATTACAACGGGCTATATGCTGTGATTACAACCCATATATCTGAATGTGCAGAAGCCATCACTAGCCAGTCTGAGCCTGATATTGCGAGGGTCACTACTGAATATTGGGTGCCTCCTATCGAAATCCTTCCATACAGACGAGTCTCTTGGATGACCCATTCTTCTATCTTCTCTTAGAGGAGTACAGTGATGTCAAATCATTACCTCCGCTGTCTTCTTACATCTGAATATCTTCTACAGCCTATGTGCTATGGGAAATTATCGTGCTACCTTGACAGGTATATCTGCCTTCTTATCAGATACTTTCGGCTTATACATGTGCTCTCCATAGGCGGGACACTCTTTCAAATCTAAATTCTTTTTCCGGCACAGTACACAATCTTTGGAACTTGTGTCACGCCCTGTTTCTCAGTAGATGGAAATGATGATGTAGCAAGCCCGCAATATATTTATTCAGAGAATGTCATTCTCTAAATAAATATATTAAGCGTATTGAAATAATATTACATAATGCAAGAATACATGGAGACTGTAAAAAAATTTCAACAAATAGTTTTACTTACATTCAACTTGAAATATTTACAAGTACGACGAGTTTCAACTGGAAAAGTAAATATAATAAAGGAAATGCCTAAATATGTGGCATACATAAGCTAGAAAAAAATGAAAGTTAAGCTAATCCTGAGTAGCGATCTGGTCGTAATCCTCCTCAGTAGCCTCCACTTTCTCTGTCTCGACTGTATCTAACGAACATTCTAAGAAAACAAAAGTGGGTGGAATGCCCATCAGCGAATAAGCGCTCGGTAAGTCCCAAAGGTAGGGTAAGAGTGAAAAGTGACAAATATATAATAAAAAAATAATGTAAATGACCAGTAAAAAGTGTGTAGATATCAATATGAGTATATGTATCTATAAGTCTCTATATAGTCATTATGTTAACGTTAAGTTCCAAGTGTGAATATTAACGCAGCCATAGGAGTATTCAAGAGATCAAAAGTGGGGCCCCAGGAGTAAGGAAACACGGGCCCATTTCATGTCTTAGCATCGGGACTCCAAGCTGTGGAGTAATCGATCCGGCTGAGATTCGAGTAAAAGCAAAAATAGGTTAATACGGGATTTCTGAAGCTCCGTTGGATTCACAAAAGAAACTATCCCGAACACCCCGAGTATAATATATATTATAATTGTAAGATAGCTGATTGATCGTTTCCGTGACATGTTTAGAAATGTTTCACAACCAAAGAAATTTATACCGCAATCAATTGACGGTGTCTATTGTAGTTTCGTCGGTGAATGCGGATCGTCCACTGAGAAAGTGTGATTTGATCGATCTTATTTTAGTTGAGTTGAAAATTAAAAGAACAAAGGAAAATGATTCAAAAGTTGTGAAGTTTAGTTTCAAGAATCATAAAGAACTAGATCTAAAATCAAGAAATACTAAAGATCACGAAGATGTCCAAATAGAATGAATTATCAAGATTTGTAAAGAAGCTTATAGCAATCGATCCAATTGACAGTGATGATGAATACTTATGATCACAAATTCTTATCTATTGAAGATTTGTTGCTAGATCGATGACGATTAACGAGGTTTAGGGATCTCTTGAAGAAACTAGGGTTTCTTCATCATCATCCCTTGTCCTTTCGTTAATTAGCATTCAAATTCTTGCCTCTAGGAAATTCAATCATCGATCGTTGATCTCTAATTTGGAGCGAAAACATTCAAGAAAGCATCTCGCTCATCGTCGTTGATTTAATTTTCTAAAGTTTACAAAACTCATAAGACTTAAGAATCGTTCAAGAATTTAATCATCATCTATCTATTTTCTCGATTCCTCCACAAGCGGAGTTCTCACTCAAACATCATGAAAAAGATAACAATCAAGAATCGATAACTCTTCATAATGCTCAAATGTAAAGAAAAGCACGATAAAATTTTTTCACCTTTTATTATTTGATATTTTGTTACAATACACTCAAAGACTATAAGAATTGAAGAGGAACTAAATCATCGAACTAGCTTCGCATTGTCTTCTTGAGTCGCGGATCGTCGTGGATCACTTGCTCGGATGAAGATCGGCGTTGCTTCAAAAGGCTCGTTGGATTCTTGCTCAATTTGATACTCGATGAATCTTGATTTGGCTTTTGAATTGTATTTGAGGCTAGGGCTTTGGAGAACAAGTTGTGTCACTCAACTTGTGTTTGGAATTGTTGAACAACCTCTTCATGAAGCCTTAGATGCCTTTTTATAGTGTTTCCCTTTAGCTTCCCCTAGAAGCTAGGTTTAGCTTC
This sequence comes from Agapanthus africanus, assembly GCA_030015575.1. NCBI lineage: Eukaryota > Viridiplantae > Streptophyta > Magnoliopsida > Asparagales > Amaryllidaceae > Agapanthus > Agapanthus africanus. Next base: position 672,283,338 of record JASDDO010000022.1, on the reverse strand, counting down.
CCTTGGAAGCTAAGCTAGGTTTAGCTTCCCTTGGAAGCTTGATTGTTATGAAGCTTGCATAGGAAGCTAGATAGTTGTAGAGAAGCTTCTAGATTAAGCTAGTTAGCTAGCTTGCATGAGAAGCTTGGTAGGTATTAGGCTTGCACAAGAAGCTTGGCTGTTAGAAAGGAAGATTCTAGAGATCTCTAGGTACTGAAGTGTCTTGAAGAACTTTGACATTTAAAGAGAAGACTTCTGGAACATGAACAACTATCAACGAGTCAACGCGGCCGTGGATCCGCGGCGGATCGGCCAACTCGGCCGCGGATCCGCGGCCGTTTGGTGTGTTCTCTGCATGAAATTTCCAGGTTATTTTATTATTGGCTTTATGGCACTTTTTCATATCTGGAATATTTTTATACTTTCTTGTTTACTGTCAGATCACAAGTCTTGGACTTGACGTATTTTATCAGCACTTTTAGCAGTTCCGGCTCTTTTACCTGGAGAATTTCCTGCACACAATCTCGAGACAGGTGTTTGATATACAAAAGATCATGCGTGCAATAATAAACACACAATTTCCCTCATAATACTGGTTATAATGTATAACACATGTTATTTGGTATTTTGCAGACGAATTGCTAATATATGATATATTTATACCAAACGCGTTTAGATGATTGCAAAGAGTAGGGAAATTGATGTGTTAAAAATGCAATATTTTCGACTGATCAATAGCCTTAGTTGATTTGATTGGTTGATTATAACATGACTTTTTCGATATCATAGATTGCAAATGGTGAATATTGAAGTCGAGTGAGTCAAGTAAGGTGCGAGTCATGTCAATTGCAATCTTGGGTCGAGTCAAATCAGTCGAGCAGATTGAGTTCGAGTTCACGTTCAGGTTTAGATTCGAGTTCGGTTAGAGTTCGATTTTGGATTCGAGTTATAGTTATAGATATTTTTTGTGAATGGATATAACTGTTGAAATCTTAAGTTCGGGACTGCATATGAACGGCAGAATTTGTATATTTTTCCAAGATAATTGCTATTGATAACTCCGTTAACTTGTTTAACCTGATTAGGCAAGCACTCACTTTCTCCGGCTCCGTGGGGCTCAAGAGAAATGATACCGCTTAAATCTATATTAATCTAGAGTCCTTAATATTTATTATTGTATTTATATTGTTTGCATTTCTCGAGGGGGTTTTATGAAAAATACTTTAATATTGTTTAAAAATAAACCTTGAGGGTGATTTATGTTATTTAGAGTTTTTATGAGCATATATTTTAATTTTAGTGATATTTTAGTGATAAAACCTAGATTTTAAAAGTTTATAGTATTTGTATGAAAACTATACTTTTGGAAACTTGGTGGTATTTTATTAAAATTTTAATTTTTCATTTTAAAAATATAGTTCATAATTTGTTTTTATTGAAAATACGGATTCATAGTTTTATATAAGTTTCTAAAGTTTAGCTTTATTTAAAAAATTCGTATTTCTTAAAAACCGTATTTTTATTTCCTTCTGAGACCGAATACTCCGTGAGAAGTTCTGCATCTCGCACTACTATCTCAAGAATGTGTGATAATCCACACCATCAATTAGTGGGTCCCCTAACGAAGGTTTTAAAGGCGCAATTGTCAAGGATTCAAAAATATCGATTAAAAGAACCTTTTTTGTAAAAATGTAACAACCCTAAACTTTCTGTACAATTTATTTCAAAAATACAGAAAGGGGTACTTGAGTCTAAGCCCAAGTTCTAAATTTGTTTTGCTTTTTAATAGCAAGAAAGAGCTTGCAGCTCACTGGTAAGACTTTGCACTGCTGAACCAAAGCACCAGACTTCAAATCCCATCAGCCACACATTATTTTTAATTAAAATTCTTTTAATCTTTTAGAAGCCCAAAAGTCTACACGTGCATAACTCGTAAAAACCAAAAGTCACATATAAAACAAACGAGTCCAAGAGGTAGACCAAACGACAAGGTACACGTGGCGACGACCCCAGCCCTGACTCGGCCGGATCCGGCCGGCGGCGCATTTGACTCGGCCGGCGCCGCCGGACGACTCTGCTCCAATTCCCGGTTTTCTTAATTCCCCTGTGCCTCTTGGTCTACCCCAAAACTCCTACACTGTTTAAATTCCCTGCATTATTCCAGAGGCTTTAAAATCCAATTAAAACTCTTTTTAATGCAAAATTAAATACATTTTTTTCGCACCCTTTCATCTACCCTAACCCTAGTTTTTCCTATAAATACCCACTCAATTTTTCATACCCTTCACACTGAAATTCCTGTCCAAACTCTCAAGAAAAATTCCATAGACTTTTTTTTTGTGCAAGTGAGTTAGCAAAGGGCGAAGCTCCGACGAACTTCCGACGGTGATCCGAGGAGATTCCGGCGACGAAACGACGCACCGGCACCTCCTACCACTTCCTCTTCCTCTTCTCTTGACCCTAAACCCATAATTCCCTTCTCCTCCTTCTCTTTAATATTCTAAAAACTTAGAATTCTAAAATCCGACGGAAGTGGAATTAATCCGACTTCCGCTTCGGTTTTTCCTTAAAAATCATATTTTTCTTAAACACAATAATACCAAACTCTCACATCATGATCATTAAACATCAACAAAATATATTGACAAGTTTCATATCAAAAGAATTTATATTTCAATTTTTATAGCACCTTTACATAAAAATACCATATAGTTTAGTTTCGACATAAAACATTGCTATACCTTTAAATAGTTCACGAGGTAATGACCTACCACCTCACAATACACATATGCAATATAGCACGATGATCTTTCGGAACACAGTTTTGGGAAAATACGATTTTACATAAAACTACCTCAAACTTATAAAAACCTTTTTCTATAAGATATGTATTTTTAACAAATCTTTGCAATGTGCTGCTACAATCCATTTTGGGGAACCCGTTCGGGATGGTGCGGATTATCGCACATCCTCAGGTTTAGTAGTGCGAGATGCAGACATCCGCAAGGAGCATACGGTCTCGAAAGATTTAAAAATACAATTTTCTTTAGAAAATGTGATTTCTATTATAAATAAAACTTATATTTTTAATAAATATATATATATGTAATTAATATCAAAATATCTATTTTGAATATTTATAATATTCCATATTTCGAAAATTCAAGAAAAACATCTCATACCATACAAATTCCAATATTACAAATAAATACCATATATTATGAAAAATAGGTTTTATTCATTAGAAATGTCACAATGATAAAATATACATCAATGAAAACTTTAAAGACGATAATAAAATACTTGAGGTGTATTTTAAAAATTGTACAAAATTATTTTTTCATAAAACCCCCTCAAGTTACACTAAATCACAATAAGGACCCTAGTAAACATAGGTATAAACGGGACCAGTCTCTTGAGCCTCAGGGAGCCGGAGATATGGGTGCTTGCCTATTTAAGGTAGACAACTTAACAAACGGTGTTATCAACACGGTAATCGTCTTTGAAAAAGACACAAATCCTGCCGTCCATGTGCAGCGGTTACCGATAACATCAAAACTTAATTCAGTATTTCAATTTCTTTTCTAATTGTCTGACTCAGACTGAGTCTCGATATAATCAATCTGACTTGAATGAGATTCAAGTATATATATAACAATTCAACATAAATCCATGAATCCATATATTCAATCTATCTTGACCAAACCGAACCATGGATATACATCCATCTACATGATTCTCCAGTTACATCCATTTACTGATATCACGGTTTCGGCAAGTCGTCCATCTATACAATCTATAATACAATACAATACAATACAATATCAGCAGTACAATCATTACTATCAATACAATAAATACACGGGGTGTTTGGATAGTTCATGCGTGAATCCAACAAAATCTCAAGAGTCCCTCTAGATCACGAATCCATATCTACTAACACAAGTAAGCTATCATGAGGACCCGTGTTTCCTTGCTCCTGGATTACAGCCTGTTGAGTTTGGAATACTTCAACATTAGGTTGAAATCCCGTTATTAACATTTGATTCGGGCCCGTGGTTCCCTACCCCTGGATTACAGCCTGTTGGGTTCGAGAACACTCTTGAGATTGGTTGACATTCACTCTTGAACTTACGTTAGATTAGTATACCCAAGTAGACACCTGTTAAGGCACTTACCTTCACTGCATGTTCACTACACTTACATTATATGGCAATGTTACTTTTATACTACCATGCTCATGATATCAAGTTTATCTACTTGTCACACATTACTATACTTGTTCATTTGTATTACAATAAAACCGCATGCTAAATAAACTTGACGAGATGATATGACATACTCAATAATTCATATTATAATTTTTCCCTATCATTACATTTTTTTTCTTTACTCCCTTTTTCTTTGGGACTTACCGAGCGAAAGTTCGCTGACGGACATTCCACCTTTCTCTATTTTCTTGGAATGTTCGTCAGATACTGAGAAGACTGAAAGAGTAGACATCCCAGAGGAGGAGCACCAACAGACCGAGTCACAGGTCTAGACCAGTTACCTTTTCTCTGTTGATGTACGCCACCTGTTTAGGCGTTTCAATCTTTGTATTTTCTTTCAGTTAAAAATCATGTATTGTAAATGAATCAAATTGAATATAAATAAAGTTTTTGAAGTTTTACTTTCATGCTTATTATCTTGTCTTTTTATATTGCTTATATTACGCTTAGCGTATTTATTTCGGGAAATGACCTTCTCGAAATAAATACGTCGCGGCCTCGTCACGTACCTACTTCCGTCTACTGGGAAGCGGGGCGTGACAAAAATATGGTATTTTAATGTGAAACCTATTCTTTGAATTAACCATATATTTAGAATATCGTGCTATAAAACCATAGTATGCGTGTGGGGTAAGTCGTTATCCCTTAAAGGTTCTAGAGGTATATACTCTAGTTATCAAAATAAATGTTATATTAAAGTTCATGGTATTTTTCTGAAAAAGTTCGTTATATGCGTATTTCACTTGAATTTCTAATTCCATGAAAAAGGTAAAAAATGCGAACAACATGTTAAGATGATATTTAAAGGTCTAAAATGAATAATTAGCCTTGGTGAAGATGACAAAAGTTTTTTAGAATAAAATTAAATGAGATAACTCCACTTGCTGATATTGTTTTATAGATTGGTTTTTGAGATGAAAAGAATGAGAGAAAAGGGATTTACGGGTTCTGGATCGTTGAGAAAAAGTAAGGAGAGGAAAAAGGTCTTCGTGGCGTTGCGGTTTTGTCGGGAAATGCTCCGGTCGTCGAGATTTGGTTTGCTACTCCACTTGGTTGCTTAACTCTTTACACTTAGAAGATTTTGAGAATTTTGATAGAAATTTCATAATGGGGGAGAGCTAGGACATGGGATAATATTTATAGTGAAGGATTTAGGATATGGGAATTAAATTTTTTGAATAAATAGAATTAAAATGGTGTTAATTGGAGATTTGAAGAGTTTCTGTTTGATAGCAGGAAAATCAAACAGTGCAAAGGAGTATAGGGGAGTTGAAAAGGCGTGTGGAAAAAGCACGGAGTCGGTCGAGGGTGATCTAACCGTCGGTAACGGTCCAAGGAGAAATTTGGGCGGTCGAGATTGGATCAATCGTCTCGAGATTCGTACCGCGTGTTTAACTCTCAATTAAGACCTCATTTATCCTGTTTGATTTTTTTGAAAATTTTCGATTCTCCGTGTATTGCACGTGCAACTCTTGAGCTTCCGAAAAGTTAAAAAGAAAAATATATTAAAAATAATTGGGACTGATGGGAATCGAACATACGGGCTATGTCACAGCAGTGCAGAGGTTTTACCAGTGAGCCACAAGTTGCTTCTTTCTTTTATTGATAAAAAATAACTTATAACTCCTAATCAGGCTGAAATACCCTTTCTATACATTAAACCAGTAAATTTTATACAGGGATTTTAGAGTCGTTACAACTTGCATGAATCTTCTCATAGTTCAGACCTAAATTAGACATCGTCTTCTGGGTTTCGTACAAGCTCTTAGGCACGTTATTTCCCGGAGGTGTAGAATCTTTCAGGAATTTGAGAAGTATCGTGAGTGACTTGTTCCTCCATCTATTTAGGCACTTAATCTGGAAAAGATGGATGAACCATGATAGTGTGGAATATTTTGCAATCTTATAAATCAGTCTCCTAGCATAATTCATATGCTTCTCATACTTATCCGTATGCTGCCCTTGATCGGAAAGAAGGCCTTCTTCAGTAGGATTACTTTCACCGAGAGCAGTATCTACCATATCCTCTATTTTCTCTCGTGTAAAGAAATTATCTTCTTCTTCTTCTTCTGCCGCATTACCGTCTTCTTCTTTCTCATGAATAAAATCTAGTAAAACCATATTTAACGATGCGAAACTCTACCTCCCCTATCTTCTGGTACATATTATTCCTATACATGTCACACGGACAAAAGATCTTCCCCAATACGACCTTATGATATTCGCATGCAAATTCGTTGAAAGCAACAACTCCTGCAACGAACTTAGGGTTTGTGCGTTGTTGCCGATCCACGTACATCTAGTCCTTAGCTCTAATGTACGCATGGGCCATGTTAGACTATATAACATATTAATTGTAGGTTTCACAAATGGAAGAAAATTGTGAAGTTATGGAATCGTTACTTGAATTGGAGACTGTGGGGCTAGAGAGGTCGAGATATGAAACGAAAAGGAAAGAGAAGTTGGTTTTTTATGGTGACTATATTGAGAAAGTTAAGAACGGGATGATTATTGTCAAAGAACGAGGGTGACAACAGTGTCTCATTAACAGATCCTAAAAGCACATGTGCGCACATGTGTATAAAATTATCGCTCTTAAGTATGAGTTGTTCATGTCATTTAAGCCCTATTACATGTCACTACATTGTTATACCTATTCATCCTTTTTCATTAATATTAAGCCAAATAAAATATGCGATTTGAAAAGATTTTAGTTCTTAACAATATCACAAGGTTTAATATATTTAGGGACCATTCTCGACGTCTATGAAGATTATCAGGGACCAAGAACAAATGCTCATAGCTTGGGAGTTGGATTCTTCTTTCAAGAAAGATGATGATATTAACGGTTCTATATTGCATGTCGAGCGTAATGGCTGTCGGGTGTAAGACTTCTATCCCATTAAGAATTACTAGTAAAAACGTAAGTATTAAAAACCGTGTATTAGAGACCGTTAAATTTTGAACGGCCTCTAATACAGTATTAGAGACCGTTTAGGTATTAGCGATCGTAAAAACGATCGCTCATGCATATAAAATAAACCAGTGGATATCACCAGTATTCACACAGTTTAACCCCAGGAATTAAAGACTGTCCATATAGTATTAGCGACTGTATAAACGGTCTTTAATAATTATGAAAATAAACCCGTGCAGGAGCGGGAATCCTTTTAATTTTCATGAAATTTAAACCGTGGTATTCACACATTTTAAAACCTAACTATCTTCTTCTCTCTCATTTATTCTTCCTAACTTTTTATCCCCTCCAACAACTCTCATTTTTTCTTCCTAATTCAAATTTAGTTCTGAAAAAAATTGCTTTGATTTTTATGCAGGAAGGAAACGATGGCGACCAGAAGCAAGTGCGGCGGCTACAGAGGCAGTGGTCGCCGAAGAGGAGGCGACTTCAGCTTCATCAATGCCACCACTTCCCCTGGATCACCACCACCACCACGATCATCCATCTGCCGCCCCCTCCTTCTTGCCTCATCCTCTCATCGTCATCACCACCACCACCAGCAGCATCATCACCCCTTCCCCCGATCACCACCACCACCATCTTGGTCCGCCCCCTCCCATGATCACCACCTTCACTGCCTCTTCCATTATCCCCCGACCTCCTCTATCCGCCGCCCCCTCCTCCTTACCGTCTCTCATCATCATCACAACCACCATCCCACCAGCATCATCTTCTTCCTCCCCCATCCCATCCCACGATCACCACCTTCACCACCATCGACCACCCCCTCCTACGATCACCACCATCTTTTTCCTTTTTCTTCGATATTTCCCCATCCCTGGCCAAAGATGAATCCAAAATTGCATTTTTAAAAATATATAATGCAAGTATTGGCGACCGTTTGAACGATCTCTAATATTATTATCTTAACTTTTTTTAAAATTTATATGGAACTTTTGGTGACCGTTTGAACGGATGCTAATATACGTGTCAGACCATGCATATAGTATTAAAGACCGTTTTATATGGCCTCTAATATGCACGGTTAGGAATAGTGAATATATAGAGCAGACACTTATTCGGTTGTGGTTTCATCCGTTTTAAGAAAATTTCGGTAGCATCTTCTCACTGTTCTCCAAGTACACTGTAATAGAATATATAATCATTTCAATACTGTGAAATAACATTAAAATGAACATCTAATCTATTTTTGTACACGGATACCAGCGGAAAGGTACCGACGAAATAACTCGAAACGAATAAAAATATAAGTGAATGCAGGTGAGTGATTTATACATTCCTATCTTGTCCATAATGGACAAATCTATCGGTTATAATACAATTGAATTTTTTTGTCATATAGACTATACGACGGTTGTTAGCACCGAACGGTACCGTCCGATTTTTAACATCCTTCATGTAGTTTTATGTCACGATGAATATCGAACGTATATTAACCGATAGACGGGGACTACGACGCGTAATTTAGTTTGACAAATTATCCAAGTTTCAATTTATGGTTTCTCTTAGGTGTAAGGTTGTTACCGTGTTTGTGCTTTGCGTATTTGTGTGTTGTGCGTGCGTGCGCTTTGCGTGCGTGCGTGTTTTCGCTTAGGTGTAAGATTGACGATTTAATTTATGTGTATATATGGTTTTTGTGTTAGTGTTCAATTGATGAATTTGTTAAGTTTAGATTCAATTAACGATTTAGTTTAGGTGTATGTGTTTGCTAAATAGCATGTAATTGGATACGGGACACGATACCTTAAAATTTGTTCAATTTTCCGAAACGCTATAAATTTGCTCAATTTTACTAATTACACTAAAATGCTCTTGACTATTTGTAACACCTGAGTTTGTGTTTAATGGTAAGTGTGTCTTAATGTGGGGTTTTTGGTAAAAAGTTTACTAAAACGGCTTTTAAATATTTTATCTGGTTTTATGAATATTTTATTGGAATTTTATCTGGACTGCACACACTTGTGCATGTTAACTTGGCTGAAGTTGAGATGACCATGGTGGGTTGAACCATCTGATTAGGTTAATTAGGGTTTTGGTTTTGATTAATGGTGATTAGATGGGGGTTGACTTGGGTAGAGAGAGAGAGGGTTACCATGTTGAGATGACCATGGTGGGTTGAACCATCTGATTGGGTTAATTAGGGTTTTGGTTTTGATTAATGGTGATTAGAATGGGGGTTGGCTTGGGTAGAGAGAGGGGGCCATGATGGCTTGAGCATGCAACATTTATTAAAAGAGAGAGAGATGGCTAGGGTGTGTCATGATCCATCTCATTCTTCAATATCCTTTGTGCTCTTTCACACCCCCTCTCACTCATATCACTCCCTCTCATCACTCACATCCTACCCTCACATCTCCCACTCTCACACTCCACCATGCTACAACACTTCACCCTATATCAGCCACAAAGCTATCACAACATCATAAGCATCAGCTGCAGCTGCTACAACTACAGCAACAAAAAGATAAACCAACAGCAGCAGCTGTAGCCCAAACATCAGCAGCAACATCATACAAATCCAAGAAACAGCCCCTAGCATCATTGCAACATCACCACACCACCATACCTACACCAAAACCACAACAACTCACCACAAAACAACAACAACAGCTGCTGAAACTACAGCAAACATAAGCAAATCCCAACCAAACACAACCTCAACCCAAACCAACAGCAACAGCAACAGCTAAAAGAAAACAGCCAAAGGAGCAGCTCAGCAGCAGCACAGCCCCTTTCCTCTCCTTCTTCCCTTCTCCTTCATCCTAGGACTCCTTTGAGGTATAATCTTGCAATCTAACTCCTTTCTTGTTAAGTTATAGTTGTTGAGCTGAAATTTAGTGTTATTATGTAGATTAGTACTTGTTTAGGAAAATTTGAGTGAGATTTGGCTAAGTGTTGGTTTTGAATGTTAGTATAGCCTTATTAGGTGTGTTTGAGACCAGCTAACCCAAGATTGTTCCAGATTTCACCCAAATACCAGATTTATTCGACTTGGCGTAAATTAGCAATTTTGTCGATTTTGTGACCTTTATGGAATCTGCTACAACCCGAGATACCCTAAAATAATATTGACTTGGCAGTGAGGTATGCAGGCAGATAGAAACCAATACCCAAAACCCTAGCCCCAACCACCTTACTCCGGTCGCAGATAAATTCCCCCTGGCCGCAATTTGCGGCCAGAGCAGGAGGAAATTCCCTCGTTTTTGGTGCACGGCTCTTTTACCTGTAAACTTGATCCTGGGTATGTCTAGTTTTGTCTGGTTCCAACCAGGGTAGAATCTGGGTTGATTTTCCTATGTTGGCGCATGATTTACGACTTGTTTTCGTATGGTTTTTGGTATTCGATGATTCGTTTCTGTCAGGTGGCGTTTGAACGCCAACGGCAGAGGGATATTGGCTGTGTTTGCACTCAAGGCTACAGGTTTTTACCTATGAGCGTAGCGCGTACCATTTTGGTTTCCGACATGGTTTTCATGTGTTTTAGCGTGTGATATCCTTGTAGGTACCCCACGTGGTGTCGAATCGTTGGAGATGCAAATGGCAACATCGGCACCGGCACACATAAGAAAAGTGAGTAGATTTATATCTACGGGGAGAAGTCGGGTGGATGGCGTATAGCATCCCCGCAGTCCGATGTCTAGTATACCATATATACTATACTTATATATATGATAGCTTATGTTTGACTTGGTTGTTTAGGATGTGTTAGGTGTACTATGCATAGATTAGGGTTAGAAGTAACTAGTGTAGTTCATAGTCGCGAACCCTAGAATAGGTTTACACCCACACGCACACACGTGCATATTTGCTATGTTCATACTGTGATGATGAGGATATTGGGGGACATTAGAGGTGAGTCGATGAGATTGAGTATAGTGCCATGATATCGGTGATGTGATGTGACTCGTATTTGGGATACGATATGTGATTTTAGCGGGCCTTTGGACGTGCCTTTCGCACACGCATTCATACTTATATAGATGGTATCGATTCGTACTAGACTTAGATCAGTACCCCAGATTATGTGATATGATGATAAGGATACCAGATAATTGATGTGATGATTGTGATATTGACCCGCACCCAGTTATTGGGATGTCGTACGACGATATACCGTACGAGCTTTATATTGATGATTGATCCGCACTCATGACTTGAGGATGTCAGATGATATACGGTATCGTATGCGATACTATTGAGGCGGGATCACCGACGACTATCTTTATATATTTATATATATATCGACTCAGATTTAGGTGGTTTTCATACCCCTCCCGATTGACTTGATAGTTAGATCAGTAGTTAGTATAGTAGATGTTAGACTAGACCCGAGTCATACCTATTTCAAAACTAACGAATCGGGAGTATTTTAAAGACAGGCAAAAAGGGATTCTACGGATAATTTCAAAAGGCGCATCTTTTCTTAAAGACAACGTAGCCCTTATTTTACTAAAAAACCCGATTCATCTTATTTCAAAAAGGCAAAACTGCATGACGCTTACTTATTGATGTAGATTCTTCACTATTGCGTTGATTATTTGATTCCGCATATTCATATTATTTGCATCGCATTACTTGTGTTTATTGATATATTATCATCATGTTGTTAGGACACCAGCACCATTATCGATGATGCGTATGTTCCACGGACACTATTTGCCGGCTCACACACTTCATCATCGATAATTGCCATGCCACTACACTGCAGTACTGTTGCATTCATGATGTGATTCTTGCATGGCATATTGTACACTTATACCTGTACACATAGATGATTCTGGCTTGATTAGAGATTTGGGAACCGCAAGATATTCTTTAAAACCGATTCATTTTAAAAAGAGCGGTTTCCCTCGACATGTGCACATTACTATTCCATGTTGCATGACTTACTGATATGCTTACCTTTCTTTACATGTCGCATACATCATGTTTGATTATACGCATTGAGATATGGTGTTTCCATGATATTTCTGGATTTGGGGACCGTGGATATTTCAAAAGAAAATATGTGATTGTTTTAAAAAAACCGGTTACCCTTGATATGATATTTCAGTGCGTCCACCATGAGTTTTCTCGGTTCCAGAGAGCTTGTGTGGGTATACCCGATTCGAGGAGCGGTAGGCACCGATTGTGGGTATGGTGGGCCCGGTGAGGTACCCCGGGGTAAGAAGACTCGTATATGCTAGACGGTGAGCCCGGCAGGGGAGTACTACCTACCGGTGATAGTATTTGGGACCCGTCGGTTATCCGGAGGATACCGACTGGAGTCATGAGATGGATATGATGGCCGACCAGGGTGTGTGGCGCCTGAGATACATAAGGATTTACGTGTCGATGCTAGGCACAGGTGTTCATGATGTTTTCGAGTGTCGATGCTAGGCACTCAGGTTCCATGATTTGATTATATCCTCATATTTCCATGCATATGCTTTACGATATTTACATGCATGATGCTTATTGTCATTGGGTGACACGTGGACGGGATCCACCTATTTACAGACATTGATTACCTAGTTGGAAGATATCCACATACTACTAGACTTCATGTTATAGCTGACATTGATTCATATTGATTACATCGATCATACCTCATTTGTATATATAACAGTGGATGAGGACGTTGTTATATATACCCTTACACCAATATTAGTGGAATGGGACGCTAATATATGTGCATTGATATCAAATTAGATACTTCATCATATTACTTCATGCAGACATACCTCATATTTTTGACATATTATTACCTGAGGCACTGGCATGAGCACTTGGCACTACATACATGTATAGATGTTATATTGCCACCTTAGCATACTTCAGACTCATTCATTTGAGGTTTATACTATATTATGATCGTATGACCTAGGATTGCGTCATACATGCGATTTTTTGTTCGTAGATGTTTTTCTATTCACGAGTTGGCAACTCACCCCCGTTGTGCCCCGGTTCTTGCAGGTTTTGCCGTACAGGTTTCATTACGGCTTGCGGGCACTGCTTCTTTCGGGTGACTTGCTAGTAGGTGGGTTTATTTGTATCGTACCCATCATTATACATTAAATATTATATTTCAGTTGTATCTAGAAGTTCCATCAACCAAACATGTACTTATTTGAGATAGAGACCAGTGATGTTTATTCTTTCGACCTTAGAGTCGCGTGTTACGTTTCTATGGATTTCTTGCTGTTTGGAGTTTCCTTTCCTGTTGTGATCCTCGCCTTTAGGCGTTGTATATTATGTTGCTAGCTGGTTGACTTCTTGTGGTTTTCCTACACTCTACTACTTTTCTTAGTTTGGATTTCTGGGCTCGGCTTACTTAGAGCACGTACGCCTTGAGACGTTCGTAGCCTAAGTGCCGGTCATGTTCCGTACTTTCGGGTCGTGACACTATTGCTATTTTTCACTAAACTACCTTAAAAAATTTCCTAAACATCCTACTTTTTCAATTTTACTAATTTCACTAAAATACACTTAACTATTGTTGTTTTTTTCACTAAACTACCTTTAAAATTTTAACTAAAAACCCCATTTATTTTGTCTTACTTTTTTCACTAAAATACCCTTAACCATTGTAGGCTTTTCACTAACATATGCTTAACTATTGTTATTTTCACTAAACTACCTAAAAATGCATTAAAATACCCTAACCCTAACCCTAACACTTAACCCGATCATCCTCATCAATTAACCCTAACCCTAATACTTAACCTGAAACCTAACCCTAACCCTAACACTAACGCTATCCTCGAGCCATAACATCTTTATAAATCTAACCCAAACCCCTAACCAGCTGAACACCTTCATCACTTCTCAACGAGCAGCAGCAGCAACAATTAACTGCCCCCAAATTAAAGCATCAAATTAGACAATTTTATAGATCGATTGAAAAATGTACCTGAATCGATCGCGAAAGGAGACGACGGTGGCGAAGCAATGAGCGACGATGCCAAGCGACGGGCGGCGACGACCTCTCAACGTGCGAAGGAGGAGGCGGCGGCGACCAAACGACGAGCGAAGAAGGAGGGTTCGAGGGCGAGACGAAGAGGAGGAGGGCTCGGGGTCGAAGGTTGGAGGAGGAGGAGGAGGATTCGACGACGGAGAAGATGAGGAGGAGGGTTTGAGGACGACGGTGGAGGAGGGTTCGAGGACGACGAAGAAGGGGGAAGAAGAGGAGGATCGAGGTTTAGAGAAATTTTGGAGGGGGGGTGGATTTGGGGATAATTGGGTGTGGGAAGAGGGGGATTCTATTTTATTTATTTTTTTTAAAACCCCTACTTTGTCTCTGCGGCATCAACAGTAGGGATTTCTCTTGTGGCACGGTAGGGGCAATTACAAAAGTTATTTTTTTATAAATTTTTTTGTATAAATGCCCTAACGATTACTACCGTAGGGGCAACCTAAATTACCCCTACAGAATTTTCCTCCCATAGGGGAAAGCCTGCTTTGTACTGGTGTGTTAAAGAAACTAACGGATAGTTGACTTTTAGAATCGGCTATATACAAAATTTATTACTGTGTGTCAATTTATACTTAGTTTTTTGTGATACTTTCTTACCTGTCTGTTAATATAACCAAGAAAATGGTATTTGATCTATCAAGTTGATTGGAGAAAATGATTGGAGCTCAAAAAATAAGTGAAATGAGAATCTTGATAATAATTAATATGTATAAAAATTATTTGGGGTAATTCTAAGATTGGTGGCAGCCAACTAGCTAGCACATGAGATTTTTTCCACTGAAACGTACCTAGGGCGAGCAATCCAGCAATGGAACTAGCTAGCTAGGCCGTTGTGGTGGTGGTCTCCTCCAACAAAATTCTAATATCAAGGGAGTGCAAGGACCACCTATATATGCATCACTACTCAACTATCAGGTGAGATCCTTGTTGAACAAACTGGTCAAAAACTGTACAGTTGCCTTCAGATTTTCTATTAGTTGCTTCATTTGAGGTAACACCTTTGGTAACAGTTATCAGTTCCTAATAAAATATGAGATATGTTCACTCATGGGTTGTTCCTCCAAAAGTTACTTGAATTTTGATGGAGGCAGTGTTTTACTAATAATTATTTTTGTACATTAAAATGCCATTTAACATCATCATCATTCAAGCATTTTATTTTCAAACAGAGTGGTTATGTAGCAAGCACACGTGTGCATGACCAATCTATTACTAGCTCTATCTACCTATTACCCCTTGGTTAATAATATTATCATTATCAAATTAAATATATATGGATATATATGGGATGGACACGGTAGATTTATAAAATATCCCACCATACATACATGAATTCAAATTATTTCAAACAAGAGAAACTGCTTTATTAAGTATGTCTATGTATAATATATAGAACCTATCTTTCATTAATGGTCAACAGCTAGCATCTTTTAAGCAAATTTCCATAAAAAATAGCGGTCGCAAATTTAAAATCCTTGGATTTTCTTTTCCAATTGTTAATCTAAAAGAATTAAGATAAAATAACCTTTTTAGAGGAAAAGTCTAGAATCAAAATTTAAGCTATGACCTATGTTTTGTTCCTTTTTTTCTGATAAAAATAAGAAACAGTGTAATGAAACTCTCAATAAAAATAGTGAACGCTGATATCTTAGTTTAAACATCGTACTGTTATACTTAAATTTTTACATAAATACTATGACCTATGTATTATAGATGTCATCTTATAATGCTGAGAAGGAATGTGAAATGACACAAATTGACAGGATCGATATATTAGTTCTTTTATTTGCTTTATCCTCACTTTGAATTCTTTTCCCCCTCTGTGTGGCACATGAGAAGACAAATATAAAATTTTACACTGCCATGTATCCAGCAATTATGAGTATTCATCTACAGAGATAGCTTCATCTATATAGCATTGCATTTCAATACACGAGTTATAAATTTACAAGATTAAGTATATAATTAGCCTCGACATATTCTAATTATATACTTAATCTAATACAAAAGGCAACACTACTTATAAGTCTTTATCCAATCATTAATTCATCACCTACACTGTATAAGCTCCATATTGATCCAATAGTGCCACTGCAAATCAGTTATAAAAAAACTTATAGCCAGTACAAATTCAAATTTTAGGCAAACACTTAAATGGGTTGGTTACCGCCGAAAATAGAGACGAACTTAGATAGATCATCTTGCTTGAATTTTGGGGCAGATACTATTTTGAACATATCTATCCACTTCTCCGAAAATGCCAATTTGATTTATGACACCGTATATCGAAGATTTGGATAGATACGACCGATCTAATAGACTTTATCAGATCCCCCTCATTTGTGAGGGTTTTTTTTTTATTGTGGGGACGTTCTTCCGTGCAGGCGTAAGCCCCTGCAATTAATTACGTTATCGCGTTGCGATAAACATTTTCTCCTGCTCCGGTAGTTCACTTTATGTCGTGTGTTATTTTGTTTCTTATGGTTGCCCGTGGATTGTATACGAAGACTATTGTATGTCATCGTCTGTAGGGCGTGGATTAGTCCAAGTCCGTATATATTTTTGCATGATTTAGGTCAAGCATTTGCTTAACGGGGTCCACGTTGGTAGCTTGATTTGCCAACGGGAATGAACTTGAGACGCATTTCTCACATTTGTGAGGTCCATCGGCTTATGAAATTTGGGCTCTATCTAAGGGCGTTAGTCTTATATAAGACTAAAATCAATTTGGATATTTTGGGTCAAGCATTTACTTGTCAGGGTCCGCGTTGGTAGCTTGGTTTGCCAACGGGAATAAATTTAGAACGCATTTCTCACATTTGTAAGGTCTATCTGTTCACGGGAAATTTGGGTTTAATTTAAGGATCGTTAGTCATGTATGGGACTAAATCGATTTATGAATAAATGAGCATATGGGCTCAACTGATCATTATATAATATATGAATAGCCCATGGATAGTATATGGTAGTCAGTATGGAGACAGTCCACAGGAAAAAACATATTAGTTTAAGAATATTTCGGTTCATTATTAGTTTAGGGACGTTTCGGTCCAACATTCCTATATTTGGGATGAATATTAGTTTAGGGACATTTCGGTCCAATATTCCCATGATTGGAACGAAGAAAGATGAATTGTTGGTTGTTGGGACCCGCCACCTTTCTGAAGTCGTTGAGAAATTACGACGACATATATCAGAGGTGTAGAAAGATTTGCCCTTGAACTAAATCTCGTATTTGAGAGAGAAGATTATGGTGGATCTAAGAATCATTAGTTTTATATGAGACTAAGATCAATTTGGACATCATTAATATGTTGATCAATGGATCATGTATGAGAAGTAAAAACTTCTATACTTTGTGTATTTTAACTAGCTAGTCGAGTCAAGGCTTGCTGTCCAAATGCGCAAGTGCATATGATGCACATACAAATTTGTTTTGATCTGAAACGGGAGTGCGCACGTTCTTTTCACGTCCTTACGCACTTGTTTCAAGTCAGTGTGTTGCACGTGCATATCACGTGGCTCGCAACGGCTGCAGAATTATATGCACGCATGTATATATATGCACATGTGTTTAAAGGTCAAAATGCATATCACATTTGTGGGCAATATCCATCAAGTGCGCGTGCATGTCTACAAAGGCAGCGTCCAACAAGTGCGCAAATCTCCAGGTGCTTTCCCATGGACAGTTTTATTAAGTGCACACTAGTTTGAGTCAGAAAGCAAAAGCTTTCATAAAGAAGCAATGATTTCTGTTTCTTTTTTGTTTTTTTCTTCTTCTTTCATTTTCCAAGAAGTAAAATCTTCGATTAATATCTTTTGATGTTTTGTTTCTGAATCAATGCATTTGATGAATAAGTAAAGGCTTTTATGGAGGAAAAGAGAAGTTTTTTTTCTCTTTTATCTCTACCTTGCGCACCTGTTCGCTCAGGGGGAAAACGATGAAGATTTGAGATTTTTTTTCTGATTTCCTATTTATAAGAGAGAAGAAATTCGTGTCCGCAGGTGCAGGAACTGTAACAACCCTAAACTTTCTGTACAAATTTTTTCCAAAAGACAGAAAAGAATAGCTAAGCCTGAGCACAAGATATAAATTTAATTTGCTTTTGAACAGTAAGAAAGAACTTGTAGCTCGTTTGTAAAGCCTTGCATTGCTGTGACGTAGCTCCTGTGATCGAATCCACCCAGCCACATTATATATTTATTAATTTTTCTTTTAATCTTTTAGAAGCCCAAGAGTTTACACGTGCACTACACGTAAAATGAAAAGACACAGAATAAACAAACACGTGCACTGGGGTATATGAGACGACGGGAACACGTGGCGAGTGTAACAACTCCATTTTTAATGACAAAGAATTGATTTAAATTCAAAGTATACTTGGAGTATTTAATGTTGCTGATATCTCTTTAAGTATTTATTTCACACCATAATTACAAGAAGGAGCTTGTAGCTCATTGGTAATACCTTGCACTGCTGAACCTAACCACTAGAGTTCAAATCCCATACCCTACATTATTTTTAATATTATTTTGTTTTAAATTTTATAGAAGCCCAACAGTCCAACAGCCATAACTCCAGAATTTCTCACTACACCCACAAATGTAAAAGCACCAGTGGCTACCCCCGGCAACCCCCACCTCCCGACGCCTTGACTCGGCCGAGTCGGCCGGCGCCGCTGGCCGGACTCGGCCGGCGCCGCTGGCCGGACTCGGCCGGACGGCCGAGTCGCCTGAAGACGAAGTGAGCCCCTTGGTCTTCTGTACACCCCCTGCATATTTTAAATGGTTAGATCGTTTCCAGAAAGCACAATAAACACCAATTACTCCAATTTTTAATGATTTTTACAATTATTTTTATATTTTTAATTAAAAACCCTACACCTACCCTAACCCTAGCCTAACCCTATAAATACACCCCTACCTCCTACCCTCTCATCCCAAAATTCTGAGCCCACTCTCTCAAAATCTCAAGAAAACCTTGTGTACTTTGGAAACGAGCGAAAGGCGAAGCGCCGACGAAAACGACGGCGAACTTCCGGTGATCGTGCTAGGAACTCTTGGCGACGAATCGACGCACCGGCGAATCCCATGCTTCCCTCTCACTCTCTAGTGTTGTCCAAACCCGTAAGTCCCCATTCTATCCCTCTTTCTTATTCTCTAAATTACGAAATTACAAAACCCGATGGAATCGGAACAAATCCGATTTGCGATTCGGTTTTCTATAAAATTTCACTTCTCACCAATTCAATCATGCTTAAATATCTTGTTGTTGACTATTAAATATTTAACAAATAATCTGAACAAGTTTCATCACATGAAATGATAGCCATTTTAATTTATCGTATTTTTCACTTAAATACCATAATATTTCGATTTCGCATTTAACCCCCTTAACCTTGTTATACATTTAAAGTAGAGCATGAGGTAATGACCTACCTCCACACACACGCATATACAATCTAAAACGATATCATCAAAAACTTAGAATACGATAAAACAATACTTTCATTTAAATACCATATTCTTAATAAAACCATTCCTAAAAGTTTTAGCTTTGATACACTTTTAAATAAATACCTCTTATTAGGCAAATACGATAAGTTGTGGACATCGGTCTTTTATCTAAACCTGACTTTGTGGTGTCTAGACTAGGCAAATGAGAAAGGTAATTTTAAAAGGCCTGTCTCACGGTTATTAGTGAGCGGATCCCTCCCTTCCTCATTTGTACTAACCTGGCCACAATTGGCGGTGAAGAGGCGATTTGAGGCATCTAACGACTTGTCGTCTAGACCATTTAGAAATAGTCTAGTTGACTTAAGAAACCCTAGAATCTAAAATACGGAAAATTGACAGTTTACAAATAAATACCTTTTACTTTATAAAACCGTTTTCTAAAGGATTAGTATTTTACAATCTTTGCAAAGCGCCGCTACAACCCATTTTTGGGGAACCCGTTCGGGATGATGCGGATCATCGCACATCCTCGGGCTTAGTAGTGCGAGATTCAGACCTCCGCAAAGAGCATTCGGTCTCGAAAGGTTTAAAATACGACATCTTAAGAAAATGAGATTTTTGAAATATAAAATATTTATTAAAATTATTTTTGTATAAATATATGTATATTTATCATTTAAATATCTATTTTATTATAATATAAATATTCCACATTTTTCTAAAAAAATCCCAAGAATAAATTTAACACTAAAATACCATGAATTTTAAATAAATCAATATTATAGATAAATACCTTTATTTATAAAACTAGGATATTTTCACTAGAAATATCACAATATAAAATCCACACTCATTACAACTCTAAAGATGAATAATAAATACTTGGGATGTATCTTGAAAACTATACAAAAGTATTTTTACATAAAAACCCCTCAAGTTCTATAAATTACCCTAAGGACCCTAGTAAATATAGGACTTCGATTTGAATCTATACTGTCTGACTCGGGTTTGAGTCTAATCATAATCCGACTTGAATATGATTCAAGTACCATATAAATCTACAATATTACAATTCAACATGAACACACGAATCCATGAATTCAATTATCAATCTATTCAACTTGACTGAACCAAACCATGGATATACTTTCCATTTACATGATTCCAGTTTACATCCATTACATCCGTTACTGATATCATGGTTTCGGTCAGTCATCCAACTATACAACTTATACAATACAATATAACAATACAATCAAAACACTACGGGGTTTAAGGGGTAGATTGGTACGAAAGGTGGTAAAAGTGGCACGAGACAGTAAGATTAAGACACCTAACATGAATCATGTTGCTGTTGTACCGTGGCATAACGATTCCTTGTACTTTCAGTTTGCCCTGGTCTCTAGCATATAGAGACCCCTCTCGTATATACTGGCATCCTTCTTTACCAAGCTACAAACAACAGCGTTAACACAATATTCTACAATATTATACAACTTTAAAAGATACATTCTTATTCTGTCTTTTCTATTTCTCCCTTAATTTTGGGACTTACCGAGCGAGCTGTTCGCTGACGACATTCTATTTCTTTCTTCTTTGAATGTCGTCAGGTGATCTGGACACAGCAGAGATCGAGCCCACCAGTGAAGACTTGGATCAGTTCCTCGAAGACCCCGAGCTCTAGACATTGTACATTTCCATTCAGTACCTTTAATTTCCTGTTATGCCATTGTTTAGGCATCGTTTTTACTTCAGTTGTATTTCCTTTTCATGCATTGTACAAAAGAATGTTAATAAATAAAGTTGATGTTATTTTTATATCTCTCGTCTCTTGTGATTACTTTTATATTGCTTAGATACGCTTAGCGTATTTACTTCACAGTAAATACGTAGCGGACCAGTCGTGTCCCCTTCGCCGTACACTGGGAAGAGGGGCGTGACAATACTCTCTGTATTAGGGGCGGGGCGGGACAGCAAGAATCCCAGCCCCGACCCCACCAACCCGACCAGCGAGATTAACCCAAATACCGGCACCGCCAGGCCTCTCGTAGGGGATGCTTTCCTTCTTTTCACTCTAGCACCTTTTCGCCTACCCGACGGAAGCAGAGTTAATCCGACTTTCGATTCGGTTTTTCTTTAAAAATTCTATTTTTCTTAAGCAGTAAAATACTCCTTTAGACACTCTGCATTTTCTAGGCTACTACCTAGCTTAGAAAATTGTTTTTTTGTCAATTTCGCCTCCCCGCGATCCCGCGGGTTGCACGACATTGACTTACAATCATATCATTTTTTCGTTAGTTTTAATGTAATAAAAGGTGGAAGTGTTATATAAACACTTCTCAATTTTTTGGTGTGGCCGATGTGGGACTAAAATACATCCCCTCTTGTGAAAGAGGTTTGCTTAAGTTTTGCTTGAGCTATATTTGCATCGACGTTTGCTTACAACTTTTGACTCCGGAAGAATTGTGAGGCCCATAAAATATCAAATTGAAACTTTTTTTTTGACGCTTTCGATACTATCATAATTTACCTGATTCTCATTTTGGAAAACGGCAAAATATAGTCCAGAAAAATCTACTTTACATTCACTTGAACATATTGAGACCACTTGATGCTTTGAACCTCTTTTGTGCTCTTTTGCGCTCTTTTGCCTATAAATTATGCTTGTGTGTGACATGAACACCCAAATTTTTAGACCAGAACGTGAGTCTCTAAACAAAGTGTATATATATATATAACATGAGTCTCTAAACAAAGCGTTTATTCTCTAAACAAAGCGTGTGTATATATATATATATATATATATATATATATATATATAGAGAGAGAGAGAGAGAGAGAGAGAGAGGAAAGATGCCATAGAAGGGGATTTCCTCATTTGGCGTCGAAAAAATACAAACTCCACCGTTTTTTCCGATGATTGGCATCCATTATCATCATCGTTATCATTTAAGATGTGCATACTCCAAATTTCATGTGATTCCACCACTTTTTTACCGTTGAATTAGCAATGTAAAAAGTTCTATTGTCGGCAAACCATTAATTTTGCACCAACTAAATCAACGGTGAAAAAAATGGTATAATCATATGAAATTTGGTGTATCCACATCTTAGATGATAAAGATGGAGGTAATGTATGCCGATCATCGAAAAACATCATGGAGGGTGTATTTTTCCGACGCCATAGAAGGAAATTCCCTCCCGTGGCACATTTCCTCCATATATATATATATATATATATATATAGGGGGAGGGGGGGCATGCTTTACTTATATTAGATGGACAAACCCAACAGCAAAGTACCTTATATAGGATTTAATCATTACTATTTATATAAATAGGAATTATATACAAGAATTATGAACAGTGATTGGGATAATTAATTTGGAATGTTTGAAAAACTTTATATGTCAAATTTATTTGGTAGTTATCCTTGTTTTCTGCATTTGAGAGCAAATATATGATTTCTCTAGTCCATCATATATGTACGTAACCTCGAACATATCCCTAAATTTCAGGACCCTAACTTTCATGGCTGTTCCATCATTTTACTCGCCAAGTTATAACGTAAACAAATCACATGTCACTTCATGCTTTTTAACAAGTAAGCATAGTTTACTCCTAGAGATAAACAATTTACTTTCATTTTAGCATATAATCACAGGGAGTGCTCCATGGGAGACCGGTCCGAACTTTCAGACTACCAAATGTTTTGACGATCCGATCCATTGTAGTTGATCACTCCATCCTAACACTACTAAAATAGAGGGTTGCCTCTACGAATAATGAAATCTGTAGGGACAGATTTATTTTGGCCCTACGGATTAGTCCGTAGGGCCATACGGTTGCCCCTAAGGTCCTGACGTATTAATTTAAAAATATTAAATCGTAAATTGTTGTTTGTCCCTACGGAGCCGCAAATCAAAGACCTACGGACTAATCCGTAGGGGCATCTAAATAGGGATTTAATTAAAAAGACACAGATCCCCTACGCTGATTATCTCTCTCGATAATCTCTCGCGCGCGAACCCAAAATCCCCAAATCTCTCGTTCTCGCCGATCGCCGTTCTCGTCATCGCCACCGCCCTCGTTCTTCCTCGTCGCCGATTGCGCGCGTTGTCGACCACCGATCGATCGTCTCCTCCACCGCACAGGTTAGTAAATCTTCAATTAAACATTTTTTTGATTATTTTAGGGTTAGGGTTCATGGTTTGGGTACCGATGAGGGTTAGGGTTAGGCATCGGTTGGGGTTAGCGTTAGGGTTAGGGTTGGGGTTGCAGTTGGGGCTGGGGTTGCGGTTCGGCAGGGGCTGGGGTTCGGGTTCGGGTTAAGGTTGGGGTTCGGCTGGGGCTGGGGTTAGGGTTAGCGTTGGGGTTTGGCTGGGGCTGGGCTGGGGTTAGGGTTAGGTATTTGACAAGTTTTCCATAATTTTTTTCTTCCCTCGTTTTTGTTCTTCATGAAATGAGGATAAAATATCATGATACATGTATTTATAAACTAGGAAAAAATTATGAAGTATTTTTCATCCTACTGGAAAACATGTTCCACTTGCAATGTATATGTGATATCCTTAATGATCATGAAATCCTTGAAATTTCCTCCAAAGCTCACAACCAAGTTTTTCTTTCTGTATTCATGTCAAATCATTGAATTCAAATAACAAATTTGTTTTGAGTTATATTTGAAAGTGCCATTTTATTTCTCGGTCTTCTCACTTCACTGGGTAGTTTGAAGTCTGTATGGTGTAGCCTTAGGAATTCTGTATAGTTTATATTTTGCCCCATCTATAGTTGTGTCTTTAACTGTAGAATTTTGTGTTAAACAGTAGAACTTTAAAACAATAATTGACAATTTCTGATTAATCTGTATTTCTCCATGCTTGAAACCGACATAACAACTTTAGGTTTCGACCTAAAGTTTTAGTTCCTCATTTTCAAAAGTTTCACTTTATTATAATGAAGAAATCAAAAAAAAAAAAGTTTCACTTTATTATAATGAAGAAAAAAAAGTATATACAAACACTGCTTTAAATGATAGATTTTTAAATATGCATATTTAACTTTCGAAAAGTGCAAAGAGGATAGCTAGATTCTAGAAAAGCACACGAGTTGAAGGCAAAACTGCATGCGGGTTATATGGTTTTTTGAATATGCCCTACTGTTTGTGACAGTCTATCCAAAGTATGATTAAAAAGGTCTTAATTCTCAAAAACTACTTAACTTAGGTGTTGCGGCAAGTAACTACCAAAATATGCATCTTAGTTCTTTAATACTCAATTCTTCATATATCTTATTCTCAAGTTGCAACTTGCAAGTAACTGAGCAAGTATTATTTCATAAATTTAAAATCATGTTATATCAGTTACTTTATATTTTATTTAAATACTTCGTATAGTCTATGTGACGAGAAGATTCAATCGTATGATAACTGATAGAAGTCTTACCCCCGACAGCCGAAACACACACATACAACAAGAATACACAACAAACGCATCATTAAAGAGTGATTCAAGATGTTCAAGTTAAAACCAATATATGATACTCGATGATAATATGAAACTTTCATATTCACATCGACACTCATATATGAAACTAAAAGCGCCACTTAGTCCCCGTCTATCGGTTAACATATGTTCGATGTTCGTCGTGACATAGAACTATACGAAAGTTGTTAAATATCGGACGGTATAGCTCGATACTAACAACCGTCGTATAGTCTATGTGACAAGAAGATTCAATCGTATGATAACCGATAGATTTGTCCCGTGTGGACAAGTTAGGAATGTATAAAGCAAACACTTTCATTCACTTGTGTTTTCATCCGTTTCGAGATATTTCGTCGGTACCTTTCCGCTGGTTCTCCGTGTACAAAGATAAATTATATGTTCATTTCAACGTTGTTTCACAGCTTTGAAATGATTATCTATTCTATTACAGTGTACTCGGAGAACAGCAGGGAGGTGCTGCCGAAATTTACTCGAAACGGTTGAAAGCACAAGCGAATGGGTGTTCGCTCTATACATTCTTAATGAGATAGAAGCCTTACCCCCGACAGCCGAAACACACACATACAACAAGAATACACAAAAAATGTATCATTAGAGAGATTCAAGATGTTCAAGTTAAAACCAATATATGATACTCGTTGAAAATATAAAACTTTCATATTCTCATCGATACTCATATATGAAACTAAAAGTGCCACTTAGTCCCCGTCTATCGGTTAACATACGTTCGATGTTCATCGTGACATAGAACTATACAAAGGTTGTTAAATATCGGACGGTATAGCTCGATACTAACAACCGTCGTATAGTCTATGTGACGAGAAGATTCAATCGTATTATAACCGATAGATTTGTCCCGTGTGGACAAGTTAGGAATGTATAAAGCAAACACCTTCATTCACTTGTGTTTTCATCCGTTTCGAGATATTTCATCGGTACCTTTCCGCTGGTTCTCCGTGTACAAAGATAGATTAGATGTTCATTTCAACGTTGTTTCACAGCTTTGAAATGATTATCTATTCTATTACAGTGTACTCGGAGAACAGCGGGGAGGTGCTGCCGAAATTTACTCGAAACGGTTGAAAGCACAAGCGAACGGGTGTTCGCTCTATACATTCTTAATGGGATAGAAGCCTTACCCCCGATAGCCGAAACACACATACAACAAGAATACACAACAAATGCATCATTAGAGAGTGATTCAAGATATTCAAGTTAAAACCAATACTCGATGATAATATGAAACTTTCATATTCTCATCGATACTCATATATGAAACTAAAAGCGCCACTTAGTCCCCGTCTATCGGTTAACATACGTTCGATAATTTATTCTTTTCAACGACAAACGCACACACAAAGCATATACACGGATTTTCTCATTTGTCAGTAACTATCCCGTTCTTAGATTTCTCAATATAGTCACCATAACCTACAATTTATATGTTATACAGTCTAACATGGCCCATGAGTACGTCAGAGGTAAGGACTAGATGTATGTGGATTGGCAACAACGTATGCAACCTAAGTTTGTCGCAGGAGTTGCTGCTTTTATTGAATTTGCACGCGCACATAATAAGATCATGATAAAAAAGATTCTCTGCCCGTACGATAGATGTGGGAATAAGTATTGGCAGGAGGTAGAATTGGCAGAGCTTCATATCGTAAAATATAGTTTTACTAGACTTTATACAACTTGGAAATATCACGGGGAAGGAGAAGAACGCAGTAATGCGGCAGAAGAAGAAGGAGAACACGATAATGCGGCAGGAGAAGAAGGAGAAGACGGTAATGTGGCAGATGAAGAAGACGGTAATTTATTTCCATCAGAAGAAATGGAAGATATGGTAGAGGCTGCCCTAGGTGAATCTATTCGTACCGAAGATGACATTCATTCCAGTCAAGGACCGCGTGCGGATAAATATGAAAATTTCATGAATGATGCTAGAAAACCAATTTATGAGAATGCAAAGTATTCCACCCTCTCATGGTTCGTCCAACTTTTCCAGATTAAGTGCCTAAATGGATGGAGCAGCAAGTCATTCACAATACTTCTTTCGTTCTTGAAAGATTCTATGCCCCCGGGAAATAACGTGCCCGGCAGCTGGTACGGAGCCTAGAAAATGATGTCTGATTTGGGTCTGAAATGCGAGAAGATTCAAGCATGTCCTAAAAATTGCGTGTTGTACCGGAAAGAGAATTCGGATTTGAAAGAGTGTCCAACATGCGGAGAAGCCAGGTATAAGCCGAAAGATTCTGATAAGAAGCCTGATATATCTGTCAAGATAGCACGATACTTTCCCATAACACAGAGGCTATTCAGGTGCAAGAAAACAGCCGAGGCAATGATTTGGCATCACCGTGCTCCTCCAAGTGAAGATGGAAAAATGAGCCATCCAAGAGATTCACCGGCATGGAAGAATTTCGATAGGAGGAACGCAATATTCAGTAGCGATCCTCGCAATGTCCGGCTCGGACTGGCTAGTGATGGCTTCTGCCCATTTAACTATATGGCTGGAAGTCACAGCACATGGCCCGTTGTAATGATAATTTATAATCTGTCGCCTTAGTTGGCTATGGACCAATCATACTTTATGATACCTCTTCTTATCGACGGACCAAACTCACCGGGAAACAATATCGACGTCTATCTTCGACCTCTGATCGAGGAGTTAAAATCTTTGTTCATTGATGGTGTAGAGACTTACGATGCAAACACAAATACAACCTTCATACTGCGTGCGGCTTTAATGTGGACAATTAATGACTTTCCTGTGTATGGAATGCTATCAGGTTGGTCCGTACATGGTCACAAAGCATGTCCTCATTGCCATCAACACACAACATCGAAATTCTTGAATTTTAGCAGGAAGGTTTGTTATTGCGGCCATCGACGTTTCCTGCCTCTAGACCACCCCTACAGGTTTGACACTGTTCACTTTGATGGTCATCAGGAGCTTCTTGGACCTCCAGCCCCATTGTCCGGAGAGGACGTGACTTCTCAATAGGATAGTTACAATAATGTGACCTTCGGGATGGATCCGACAAAACAGGTCAAACCACCATTTTGGAACAAGTTAAGCATTTTCTTCGTGCTTTCGTACTGGTCAACAAATTTAGTGCGTCATTATCTGGACGTCATGCATATAGAGAAGGGAGTATCAAAGCACATACTCAACTTTCTTCTTTGTAAAGACGGGAAATCGAAAGACAACCTGAATGCTCGGATGGATCTACAGGAGTGGGGAATAAGAAGTGAATTTCACCCTAGACCGGTAGCGGGTAAACCAGGCAAGTTTGTACTTCCCAATGCCACTTATCATATGTCACAACCAGAGAAGAAAAGATTCCTGCAGGTGTTGCATGATTTGAAAGTTCCCACAGGTTTCTCAGGATCATTCAGCAAGAAAATAAAAATTGTGAAAGGCAAGATCGATGGGCTGAAAAGTCATGATCACCATGTTATCGTGGAGCACCTTCTTCCATTAGCCCTCAGGACTTCTCTCCCTGAATTGGTTGGTCTAGTAATCAACGACCTATGTTGTTTTTTCAGAGAGTTGTGTGCTAAAATACTGGAGGTTGTGACGCTGGATAAACTAGAAAATTCTATTGCGTTGATACTTTGCAAGTTTGAGCGTATTTTTCTACCGTCATTCTTCGATATCATAATACACTTGACGGTTCATCTTGCAACTGAGGCTAAGTTAGCCGGACCGGTACAATATCGATAGATGTATCCCGTCGAGAGGTACGTGGAATTTTTCGTTTCTCGCAATTTTTAAAATTATTGTTGTCCTGTATGCCCGTATTTATTTATTCAACATATTTTCTTTAGGTATCTCTGCACTCTTAAAAAGTATATACGCAATAGAAATTGACCAGAGGGTTCTATCATGCAAGGTTATCTTCTTGAAGAAGCAGCCACATTTTGTTCCCGCTATCTGGACGAGAACATTGAGACGAGACTTAACCGGCCTCGAAGAATTCAAGACGGGCCATATGGTAAAACCGATTATAAGAGGTTAGACACTATATTTATTAACAAGATATACCGGTTTATCTTGCTTAATTGCGCATGTCTTGGACAAATTAGAGAGTAAGTTTTTTTGGATAATTGTTATATTTGTGTTTGCGTGTGTATGAAATGATATAATATTAATGTCACCCTTATTTTTCGAAAACAGAATTCATTTTAACGAGATACGTGAGGGGCATCCTGATTGGAACGATGAACGATTGGAAAAATATCATCAGGATAAATTTTGTCATTGGGTCACAGATGATGTAAGTTATTCGAATAACATGTTATTGCTATCAGTTTTAATCTAAACTTATATCGTTTTGTATTTGTTGTAAAATTTGTTTTGTTAGATCCATGATCCGAACTTGTCTGCATCATTTGAGAGTGATTCAAGATGTTTAGCTCAATTTCCTAGTATGGAGGTTGCATATTATAAAGGATTCGGTGTCCTTGAATACAAATTCGAAGTTAAGGACATAGAAACATCTAGAACCACTCAGAATAGTGGGATTGCGACGGTAGGATCGGACGGTGAGATTTATTATGGGTACTTAAATTGTATACTCGGCATCCACTATCCCGGATGATCAGAACCCTTTTATATATTCCAGTGTACTTGGTACGATACGCGAACCGATACGGATAAGTGGAGAAGCAATCTTGGGACTTGGAAAGATGAATATGGATTGACCAGTGTGAACACACTTCAATTTTACGGTCAGGAAGATCCGTTTATCTTTCCGAACCAAGCGTTCCAAGTATACTACTCACATTGTTTGAAGCATCCGGGATGGAGTGTCGTATGCCGTTGGAAACCCAGGGATGTCTACGATGTCCCAGAATTCGAGGACAGCGATGATGATGAAGAAGAGAGAAGGCTTAGATTGCTCCGACCGTCTGTTTCGAAAGACTGGTTGTCTTCGGCCGATCATGAAGTTACGTGGGTTAGAAATGATGTCGATGAGGAAATCCATGTAGATATGTCTAATGCGCCCACGAAACGAAAAAGGTTATCAGTAATGTTATATTATTACTTCACATTTTACGATCTATACATATATAGTCAATACTTGTAATGATTGTCTAATGCGTCCACGAACCGTTTATCTAGATTTGATGACGATGACGGGAGCAGTGAGGGGCGGCAGGAGCTCCAGCCGCGGCAGAGGCAGAGGCAGAGCGGTTCTGCCGCCCGGAGAGCTGCGTAGGGAGCTTCAGAGGGACGGTTTTGCACCCAGATCGAAGACCCCTTCGGATGCCTCCTTCCGTGTGGACTTTGCCACACCTCCAGCTATATTGCACGCATATCCAAATTGAATGTAATATTATAAATATTCATGCCTGTTCATGTCAAAATTACTTATATTGTCAATATTTGATTGTCTAGCTGTTGGTGATGCGTTCACATCAGGGACAGAGGCCACTCCCGCACCTCCAGGTATGTTTATATATCATATAGTGCATGTATATTGATTTAAAATTCTATATCATAAATATACACACATTCCTTTTGCTCTTACTTAGATAATCATTTTTTTTATTGTCTAGCTGTAGGTGGTGTCACCACCGCACCTGCGGGTATGTTTATATATCCTATAGTGCATGCATATTGATTTAGAATGTTGTATTATTGATCTACACATTCTTTTGCAATTACTTATATAATCTATTATTAATTGTCTAATTATAGGTGGTGCATCCACATCTGACGCAGGGGCCACTTCCGTACCCTCCGCTCAGTCTGTAGATTAGTATGAATAAATATAAAATATTTATTCATTTTACATATCCTCTAAAGAATAAATATGAACTTCATGGAAATTTAGCGTCAATGTTTATTTTCTAATTGGAGGGGATGCGTCCGCATCCGGGACACCGGCTGTTTCTCACCGGAGGAATTATCGTCCCGCTCGTGCTGCTGTCCGGGCCCAGGCTCGTGCTTTAGTCACCGAAGGTATATATCACACTTCAATTTTCGTTAAACCTTGATTTCTTAATACAAGTTTGTCTTAATATTGATTGTCTTGATATTTCTTGCAGACGCAGAGCCTCTCCATCCCCAGAGGGGGAATCGAGGCCCGAATCAGTCCCACAGGCTGAGGCCTGACAGAGCTAGGGGGAGGCAGCATTCCCCCTCTTTTTTACCCCTGATTATCGCTATACCGGCGATCATGCCGAGAGGTTCGGCCGGTATATGGGGGATGAGAGCCGGCTCGTGAAGAACTATCCACTTCACGTTGAGTGGGGCGACCAGCACCGGCGCTCATTCGCCCTCTTCTGAGATCAGGCTCGGGCATTAATATATATTTTCATTTGATTTATCCAATATATTTATTATTAACACTTGCAATCTAATAACAATGTTTTTTTTTGTATTTTCAGTTGGATTACGATTTCAGCTTGTACCCGACCCTGATCACCCTGGGAGGGTGCTCGATCTTCATGCTCTGTACAATGGCCTGATGAAGAACATGCAGACCAAGGTCCGATACAACAGGAATGAGCTGAAGACCGACTGCTACTCCCTGTGGATGGCGACCCCCGAGGCAGAGAGAGCGGCCCTCCTATCTACTCCGGCCTTTGCGAGAGTCGACGTAGAGACATGGCCTCTATTGTGCGAATATTTCGACTCTCGACGCAAATATGTATGTATTTTAAATGTAATTCATTGTTAAGTATATAATTTATTTTTTTGGTGTTCCTTAATTAGAAAACAAAATGTGAATGTGTTGTGCAGAAACAGGCCGCTCAAAATATAAAGAATAGGAAGTCGGCGAAGAGGGGTCGCCCCACATATACAGGTGGCTCGAGGAATATTACTCGTGCCATGGAGTTATCGGTAAATTACAATAAACCGGCCTTTGTGATATAATGCAATATTAAGAGTTATTTTCTAATATATCTAATATTAAGAGTTGTTTTCTAATATTGCAGAGAGCTCAGACCCTGGCGCAAGGTGGTACACGGAGCGTGCTGTCCGCATATCTTGTCGTCCACGGCACCTCGACAGATCCCGCCGCGGGCAAGCTTCGATACCCCGACACCGCTACCCAGGAGTATTGCGTAAGTGTTAATATTTATTCAACCCCTATTTGAAATTTTAGTTTTGAAAGGTTCAAATTTAAATGATATACTTATATTTTACTGGTTATTGTGGATGTAGGAGCGGGTGGTTGAGCAAGCCGAGGCATCGGGGATCGATTTTACTGGAAAGAACGATCCGATGCTGCTGACCCCAGTCCTGGACGCCGCACACGAAAGGCACCACGGAGGTTGGGAAAGAGGCCGCGGACTGGGTCCTAGCAGGGCCCATATGAGGTTGGACTCCACCCCGGCGGTTACTTCCTCCGTCTCCAGTAAGCGACGTTTCCAGCAAGAACTGGAGAGCTTGAAGGCCACCGTTCAGGAGTTGAAGGAGATTTTGGTATGTATACTATCTAATGGTAAAATATTATGTCATATTATAGATAGAAACATATCCAATATTAGTACGTAGCCTGAGCTTATTTGGTTGTAGACTTAGCTTTGATTAATCATAAATACATATCTAATTAAAATAAACTACGGTTTTCCAAACTAGATATCCAAACGAGGCCTAAGTCCCTAAGTATACATAGATTGGGGTTTCGAAATAACTTGATAATGATACGAATTCGAATAATACACAGTTCTTACTTATTACACATGTAGGTCCATACGCGACAGGGTACATCGGCCGAGCCTCCACATGCATCTTCTTCGGCTGCGGCTCCGCAAGCCACTGCATCGGCTGCGGTTCTGCAGACAGCTCCTATAGCTCCACTGCCCGCTCAGACTCCCGCAGCCGCGGCTCCGCAAGCCACTACCTCGATGGCGGCTGCACAGACCACTCCTACAGCTCCACAGCCCGATCATACTCCCGCACGCTCCGCATTGCATGATTTATTGACTCAGGATATATCCGAGGAGCAGGCGCGCCAGATTATGGCGTTTATCAGAGGTGGAGCTGGACCGAGCTAGGGGTAGCTTTTTGATTCTTTTATTTTAAACATGTATTTATTTATATGATACATATTGTACTACATTTTGGACGATATTGATATTGGTGGTGTTTGCATGTTTATATTGATATCATATTCTGCTTGTTGATTTCTTTTGTATATTATGTGTGAGATGTGATTATGAATACTGCGATATATGTTCTGCGTGATAATTAATTTTATATATGATGTATATATTACTGTGCACAGGGCGAGAAAAAAAATAGGCAGCCCTTTTTAAAAAAAAAACCCTGATAATATGTACCTACGGATTAATCCGTAGGGCCCAACAATGTACCTACAGATTTATCCGTAGGGGCAAAATATCAGGATACCTGATATTTTGCCCCTATGATCTCAGTATTAGGTGTTACGCTTGCCCCTACGGATATATCCGTAGGGGCAAACTAATGCCCCTACACAGGTATCCGTAGAGACAAAATATCAGGATACCTGATATTTTGTCCCTACAGATTTATACCTACGCACTTATCCGCAGGGGCAACCACTTGGCCCTATGGATAAGTCCGTAGGACACCTAATTTTATAAAATCATAAATTAAATAATTTTTTTGTCCCTACAGCCTAATCCGTAGGGACAACTGGACCTACACATTATTCCGTAGGGGCAAGTTTTTGACCGTGGGGGCATGTTCAAGACTGCGACTTGCACCTACGGCGTTTGCACGCACATGGTATTTTCTTGCCCCTACGAATATATCCGTAGAGGCAATCCTTATTTGTAGTAGTGTAAAATGTATGTGTTAAAATTTAAGAAATTTTAAGACCTCTGGCCCATGAATGAGATGAAGTTTAAATGGATGTGTATGAAAGTACCCAAAATTCTTTACCCAGAGATGCCCTTGCTGACACACAAGATAATTCAGGACATAAAATAACAAAAATATCAGTAGTAATAACATATACAATCACTTAAACAGCTTCTTAATATATAATTTGGATGAAGAAGAAGAAAATTTATCATACATTCCATAAGTTGAAAATAACACACACATAACGACAACAATATTAATAAGTAAATTAATCCACCTACATACATATACCTACCTACCTAATTAAACACAGAGAGCGGTATGAACCCCGCCTCCACAACCGCCATCACCTCCTCCCCAACCCCGCCCACGGCGCCCATCATCAAATTACCAAACTGCCCTCCTCCCACCATCATATGATTCATGTTCATATTCATCTCTCCTCCTCCTCCAGCTCCTACGGCGCCCACCGCCTCCGCAGACGGCTTCTTGCGCTTCTTCTTCTCGTAGGCGATGCCGCGGGCTTTTGCCTGGGAGTCCCTGACCTCGCGTAGGTAGAGGCGTACGGCGCGGGCGCCGAAGGGGTTGGCGTCTGGGTGGCCGCCGTTCTCCTCGAAGGCGGCGCGGAGGCGGCCGACGAGGGCGTCGAGGCTGCCCCAGGCCTGGCGGAGGGGGCAGGGGCAGGGGGCAGGGGGGTGGGGGTGCCCAAAGAAGGGGCAGATCACCACGTGCACCTTCGTCTTCCCGAACTGGTCCAGGTACCGGAGGAACTCCAGCACGTGGGCCCCGCTGCACCTTGAGAGGGCCAGGGGAGGCCGGTGGTTGCGGAGGTACTGCCCGAACGTGTTCCAGTCACGGCGCTTCTGCGACTCGTACCTGCTCGGCCTCTCCGAGCTGCCGCCGCTCGCCGGGCTGCTGGCGGCGGCGGCGTCGGAGACCATCGAGTTCGGGTTTGAAGGGGAGAGCATTGTTTGTTGCCTGTGGTGATGCATGGCTGATGATTGATCTAGCTAGCTTCTTGAAATTAATTGCTGATTTGGCACGTAGAGGGAAATTGAGAGAGAGGGGTGCTCCTTAAAGTGGGAGTGGGAGAAAGGAGAGAGATATATAGTGATGTGTAGAGAGAGAAAGAGAAAGGGCGCGGTAATTTTTTTAATTATGTTTTCCAACCAACAGCGAACAGCAAATCAGATTAGAATGTTTTTTTAAAAAAAATAATCACACATATGATAAAATAAACACAATCTTCCTACCTATGTCAAAACTTTGTTATGAGTTGAGATACAGTTTATTATACTGTGACTTTTAAAATTATGACATACATTTTCCATGGCCGACACTAATCTGGAACATAAAAACTAAGTTACATATAAATATACGTTAAGTATGTATATTGAATGAAATGATATTAGAATGGTTTTTATATAAATTAGCTAGTACGACAACTAGCATAGGGGTCAAATTAATAATATATGTGTACATTTCAGCATATATATATATATATATAGAGAGAGATTAATGGAGGAAAGAGGCCATAGGAGGGAATTCCCTCCTATGGCGTCGAAAAAATACCCCCTCCATCAATTTTTCCGACGATCGGTCCCCATCATCTTCATCGTCATCATTTAAGATGTGGGTACACCAAATTTCATGTGATTCTACAACTTTTTCACCGTTGATTTAGTGGGTTCAAAATTAACGGTTTACCGACAATAGAACTTTTTACATTGCTAAATCAACGGTGAAAAAGTTGTAGAATCACATGAAATTTGGTGTACCCACATCTTAAATGATGACGATGAAGATGATGGGGACCGATCGTCGGAAAAATTGGTGGAGGGGGTATTTTCTCGACGCCATAGGAGGGAATTCCCTCCTATGGCATCTTTTCTCCATTATTCTCATATATATATATATATATATATATATAAATAAATAAAAGAGAGAGAAAAGGGGTGTGAGAGAAAGGGTGCTGCTATTAGGGGGAGGACAAGGGAGGGAGTGGGGCCCACAGCGTAGACTTGGGACACGGTGGTCGTGTGAGGGATGACAGGTCTGACGATTAATTTTACCTTACAACCAATGCACGTCCCATCTCCTCCACTCTCTCACCTGCTCCCTCTCTCATTTTTAATCTGATCTCCTCGTTTCCTCTCGTCGTCATGCTACTCGCGAGCTTTCCAATTTCTCGGCTACAATCTGGGTTATGGAATTGGAAAATACGAATTAATGGTGTGTGATGGAGGTTGGGATCTCCCTCAGATTTTGTCCTCCGTCGATTTGGCAGCGAGCAGCTTTGAGCGGCTGAGATTTGGTTTGGGAGTTGTTGAGCGTATGGATCACGATGGGTTGTTGGAAGTTGCTGAGGCCGACCTACCTGCAAGGGAAGTCTGCAAGGGAAGTTCCGGGGTGGGAAACCACCGTAGGACCCTCCGACGATCAAGTTAGTATCAGGGAATAAGAGCAACGTAGCGGCCTATTGGAATGCGTTCGAGTTATCTGAGTCGTCCGAAAGGAGGGTTTATCTAGTGGTCGCGTGGAGCGAGCCAGCGCGAGATCCTCGCCGTCAGTTACGCCTCTGCGTTATCCCCGCATTAATGGCGGGATACCCCCATTAATGGGTGGACGCGCTAGCATGGGACGCGGAACGTAGGGTGGCGGATATCTCGCATTGGCGAGATACTCGGAACCATTGTGAGGACGCTTGGGCTCCACGTTCTTGGTTGATCGGAGAAGCCGAGAAAGCTCGGCCTGTCAGGAGGCTCGGAGACGAGCCGGGAGGCCGAGGAAGCTCGGCCTATCAGATGGCTCGGAGGCGAGCCGGGAGGCCGAGGAAGCTCAGGCCTTGCAACAGCTTGGAGACGAACTGGGGGGCCGAGGAAGCTCGATTGTAGCATTTGTCACGCCCCGCTTCCCAGTGTACGGGGAAAGAGACGTGGCGGGCTGCGACGTATTTACTCAGAAGTAAACACGTTAAGCGTAAATAAGCACTATAAATGAATAGCACAAGAATAACAAGAGATGTAATAAAACAACAACTTTTTATTGATAATCATTCTTTACATACAACTGAAAAGTACAATGATAGAAAGTGATGCCTAAACAATGGCATATGAACTGAAAACTAAATAGTACAAGTAAGGCCTAAAAATCTGCCTCCTCTGTAAACTGCTCCAAATCGTCCTGGCTGGGCTCGATCTCCTGAGAGTCGGGTCCTCCTGACAACATTCCAAAAAAAGAAGAGACAGAAATGTTGTCAGCGAACTAGCACTTGGTAAGTCTCAAAAGATAGAATGTAATAGATAGGTAAAGAGAATATAATAGATAAAGTATGTATTTGTTATGCTAACGTAGTTGTTTGTAACTTGGTACAGAATGTGCCAGTGTATATGAGAGGAGTCTAACTTGCTCCGTGGACTAAGATAACATATAAGTACAAGGCCCCGTCAAAACCCACGGGACAACGGCACAGTATGTTCATGTAGGTGTCTTTTAGTGACCATCATCGTGCCACTTTTAATACATTCCGTACCAATCTACCCCGTTAAAACCCCTTGTGTATATTATATTGATTGTATTAATTTGCAGTTATCAGACTTGCTGAGATGATGGTATGAGTTGTTCATATAAACTGATTCAGGCCGTAAACAGTAGTCATGTAGTCAAGTTCAAGATATAACCATGGTTTGGTCAAATCAAGTCATGTTGCATGATTGATGTTGTTCTGTTGTTCATGTTTAGATTCATGTTGACTTAGATTCATGTTTGAATTGTATTCAGATTAGACCGAGACTCAGATTGAGTCAGACCCTTAAACAGATTTGGATCCTGAATTAGATTTTGGTGTTATCGGTAACTGCTGCATATGGACGGCAGGATTTGTGTCTTTTTCTAAGACAATTACCATTGATAACCCCATTTTAGTTTTCTATCTTAAATAGGCAATCACCTACTTTCTCCGGCTTCCTGAGGCTCAAGAGAATTGGTCCCGCTTAAATCTATATTTACTAGGGTCCTTATTATAATTTAATATAACTTAAAGGGTTTTTATAAAAATATTTTTAGTATACTTTTAAAATAAACCTCAAGTATTTATTTATGTTATTTAGGGTTTTTATGGATGTAAATTTTTAAAGAATGAAGCATGTTAGTGAAACTTGAATAGTTCAAGGTATTTTAGTGTAAAGTTTGAGTTGTATTGATTCTTGATGGTATTTTCATGAAACTTGTAATTCTTTTATTTAATTTAGAAAACATGTAATTTAATAATATCTTTAAAATATGCAGTTTGATAATATTTATATAATTATAAAAAATAAATTTTTATTATTAAATAGAAATCCTCGCTTTTCTAAAAAAGTGTATTAAAATTCCATCGAGATCGTATGCTCCGTGAGGAGGTCTGCATCTCGCTCTACTAGTCCCGAGAACATGCAATAATCCACACCATCTAAATCGGGTTCCCCAAAATGGATTGTAGAGGCACAATTGCAAGGAATTAAGTAATACAATTTAAAGAATCCGGGTTTTTAATAGTTTAAGGTATTTTCATGAAAAATCGTATTTTGCCACAAAAATATTGTTCAAGAGAATCGTGCTATGTCAAGATGTGTGTATGTGAGAGGTAGGTCATTACCTTGTGAGGTTTTCTAAAGGTATGCTAATTAAGCAAAAATAATTAAAAGATGTCATATGTAAAGTTTGTGCTATTTAAAAGAGAAACGCAATTTAAAATCACATAACATGATATTTTAAGATGAAATTTGTTCTAATTATTTGTTCCATGATTATTAAGTAAGGTATAGTGATATGAATGAGAGATTCCTAAGAGAAATTGTAATTTTAAAGATTATAGAATTGAATGCTGGTATAACTCCACTTACCGATAAGTTTTGAAAAGAAAAATTTTTATGGTAGAAGGAGAAGAGGGAAGATGGGCCTTACAAGTTAAAAGGAGAGAGGGGAGGTAGAGGATGAGGTAGTAGTCTTCGTGGAGTCGCGGGGTCGCCGGAAACGTCTCGAATCTACGCCGGAATTCGACCTAGGGCTAACTTCACTTTTACTCTTCTTAAACGTAGAAATTTTAGAGAATTTTGGCAATAAATTTCAGAATGAGGAGGGCTAGGGTATGGTGTTGTATTTATAGGATGGAATTAGGGTTTTGGAATTGAAGAGAGAATTAAAAATGCGTTAAAAATTGGATTTAAAGCTAATTTTAATTCTCTGGATAATTGCAGGGAAAATAAATAGAATAGGGGTAGTGGGGTTGGCCAAAGGTTTTATTGTGCAGATAACGGGGCCATTCCCTATGGTAGGGCCCGGCGGTGCTGGCCAAAAGGGAAATCTTGCCGGTCTAGTTAAAGGGGTGGGGGCTTGGATTGGTGCCACGTGTCCTCGGCTGTTCATACAACATTGTGAACATATTTATTTTTCTGTCTTTTCATTTCTTACGTGTATTACACGTGTAAACTTTTTGGTTTCCAAAAAGTTTAAAATAAAAATTCAGAAAAAATTTATGTGGCTAATGGGATTCGAACACAGGGGCTATATCACAGCAGTGCAAGACTTTACCAGTGAGCTACAAGTGCTTTCTTACCGTTCTTAAACAAATTTAATTTATAACTTGTACTCAGGTTAGCAAATTCCATTCTGTAGATTAACTTTTAAAAAAATTGTACAGTAAAATTAGAGTCGTTACATTCTACTATCCTTACAAAAATTTCTTTCTCGAAATTTACAATTATATAAGGACTAATTTACAAATAAAAAGGGTATCCTGCATGCATGTCGTCCTCACGTTCTCACATTGATTCTCCTGGTGAATCTTTTCTCCACATCACTCGGACCAAATTTACTTCCTTGTTCCGTAATATCTTCACCTTTCTTTCCAGGATTTCAACGGGTTGTTGCTTATAGGATAGATCTGTCTGTACAGTGAGCTCGGAGTGATCAAGAATGTGGCTGGTGTCGCTCATATATTTTCGAAGCTGGGATATGTGGAACACGTTGGGCACTCCTTCCAATGAGGGTGGAAGTGCTAAACGATATGCCACTTCTCCGTCTCGTTCGAGTATGTTGAACGGTCCAATATATCTGGGACTGAGCTTACCCCTCTTGCCAAAGCGAATTACTCCACGGTTTGGAGAGATCTTTAAGAATGCATGATCTCTCGGTTGGAACTCCAGGTGTCGGCGCTTTGCATCAGCCCAGTGCTTCTGTCTGTCTTTGGCTATGCAAATTCTTTCCCAGATCGTGCGAACTACGTCCACAGTTGCCACGATCATCTCTGATCTAAGGAGTTACCTATCTCCGATTCCGTCCCAACTTAGTGGTGAACGAAACTTCTTTCCATAGAGCGCTGCAAAATGTGACATTCCAATACTCGCTTGGTAGCTGTTGTTGTATGAAAACTCCACAAGATGTAGGTGATCTTCCCACGATCCTCCGAAGTCTAGCATACAATCTTTTAGCATGTCTTTAAGAATCTAAATCGTTCGCTCAGACTGTCCATCTGTTTGTGGATGGTAAGTTATGCTGAAGTTCAAACCTGTTCCCAAGATAGCTTGCAGACTCTGCCAAAATTGCGATCGGAATCTCGTGTCACGATCGGAGATGATGCAAACCGGTACTCCATGTAATCTCATGATCTCCTGCATGAGTTCATGGGTATCAGAAATAGTACATCTTGATGTTAAATCTTACATTAGATTCATTCTTACCTCTATGTACTTCTTTGCTAAAGTCTCGGTAGATTGGCTAACTCGAAATGGGATGAAGTGAGCCGACTTGGTGAGTCAATCCACAATAATGCATACCGCATCGTTACCTTTCGTGATGCGAAGAAGAGCAATCACGAAGTCCATGGTGATGTGTTGACATTTCTACTCTGGAATAGGAAACGGTTGAAGTAAACCAGCAGTCATGTGATGTTCAGTCTTTACTTGCTGACACACCAAACATTTGGCAACGCTTCTGGCTACTTCACGCTTCATGCTATGCCACCAGTAATGTTGCCATAAATCTTTTTACATCTTTGTACCACCAAAGTGTACTGAGTAGGGAAAGCTGTGAGCTTCTTTCATTAACTCTTTCCGAACAAAACCTTGTGGTACACACAACCTGCTTCCATATCTCAAAGATCTGTCTTCGTGAACGATGAAGTCTGTTCGCAGTCCACTTTCTATTTGTTCTCGGATCTTTTGCAACTTGGTATCACTTGGTTGAGCTGCTTTGATCTGATTGACAATAGTAGACTGAACTTGTATGTTCATCAAATACGATGTGTTATCTGGCATAACCCCTTCTATCTCTATCCCGTGTAATTCTTTTTAAAGCTTCCACTGTGCGGTGAGATTTATTGATAGTGGCTAGCGACTAAGACCATCGGGAACTACATTCACTTTCTCTGGATGATACTGTAGGTTGATGTCACGCCCCGCTTCCCAGAGTACGGGTAAGGAGACACGACGAGGCCCGCGATGTATTTATTCAGAAGTAAACACGTTAAGCGTAAATAAGCAATATAATAAATGTACACAAAAAATGACAAAAGATATAAATCAACAACTTTTTATTGATTAAACATTCTTTACAATACAATGGAAAGTACATACAATACTGGAAAGCTGTAACAACCCTAATTTTCTTATACACTTTTTCCATACAAATTTTTAAATTACTTTTTTTTTAAATCCTTAAAGGGGTATTTATTGTCTGAGCACAAGACTTAAGTAATTAATTAGCAATTTAATTACAAGAAAGAGCTTGTGGCTCATCGGTAATACCTTGCATTGTTGAACCAAGCCACCAGAGTTCAAATCCCACACCCCACATTATTTTTAATATTTATTTTGTTTTAAATTTTATAGAAGCCCAACAGTCGACACGTGATAACTCCAGAATTTCCCACTACACCTCAAAATGTAAATACACCAGAGCCTACATCCTGAGACTCCCTACCTCCTAACACCTCGACTCGGCCGGGATCGGCCGAGTCGGCCGGCGGACCCGGCCGGACTGCCGAGTCGTCAACTACAAATTTGTGTCTTTTCCTCTCCCCTACTCCCCTGCACACTTCATTTTCTCAGATCGGTTCCAGAGACCTTTGAAATCGCCATTTACTCCATATTTTAATGAATTTTAATAAATTTTTACATTTTTTAAATTTAAACTCTAACCCTAGCCTAACTCTATAAATACCATCCCCACCCTCAACCCTCTCACCCTAAACTCTGAGCCAACTCTCAAAAATTCTTAAGAAAACTTGTGTACTTTGAAAACGAGCACGAAGCGAAGCTATGGCGAAATTCCCAGCGAACTTCCGGCGATCGTTCTAGGAACTCTCGGCGATGAATCGATGTACCGGCGATTCCTCTTCTTCTATCTCACTCTCATTATTGTCCAAAACCCGTAAGTCCCATTTTATATCTTTCTTTTCTATTCTAAAAACACGGATTTACAAAACCCGACGGAATCGGAACAAATCCGATTTCCGATTCGGTTTTCTTATAAAACTTCACTTCTCGTTAATACAATTATACTTAAACTCTCTCATGTTGACTATTAAACACTAATCAACCAAACTGATCAAGTTTCATGTCATAAAATGATGGCTATTTCATTTGGGCGTATTTTTCACTTAAATACCACATTGTTTCAATTCTACATTTAACTCCATTAAATTTGCTATACCTTTAAGTAGACCACGAGGTAATGACCTACCTCCTCACACACTCATATGCAACATAACACGATAATCTCGAGAACTTAGAATACGGGATAACAAACATTTTCATTTAAATACCCTTTACTTAATAAAACCATTTCTAAAAGATTTAGTATTGATACATCTTTACAAATAAATAATCTTGAGCTAATAAAATAATAAAAATATCTAGACTCAGCCAATTAAGGACTGTCGCGCTTATTAGGACTGAGGAAGGTTGTGGGTATTCAGTCGTTTATTTAAACCTGATTTTGTGGTGCCTAGACTAGACAAGTGAGAAAGGTAATTTTAAAAGGCTCGTCTCACTGTGTCGTGAGCGGATCCCTCCTTTCTTCACTTGTACTTACCTGGCCACAATTGGCGGTGAAGAGGCGATTTGAGGGATATCTCACAACTTATCGCTTTGGACCAGTTAGGAGCAGTCTAGTTGACTTAGGAGACCCTAGAACATAGAATACGGGAAATAGAAATCTTTACAAATAAATACCATTTACTTAATAAAACCGTTTTCTAAAGGATTTAGTATTTATACAATCTTTGCAAAGCATCCCTACAACCCATTTTGGGGAACCCATTCGGGATGGTGCGGATTATCGCACATCTTCGGGCTTAGTAGTGCGAGATTCAGACCTCCGCAAGGAGTATTCGGTTTCGAAAGATTTAAAATACGACATCTTGAGAAAATGAGATTTTTAGAATATAAAATATATATTAAAATTATTTTTGTATAAATATATGTATATTTATCATTAAAATACCTATTTTGTTATGATATAAATATTCCACCTTTTTCTAAAAACCACAAGAATCATTTTACACTAAAATACCATGAATTCCATACAAATCAATATTACAAATAAATACCTTTATTTATGAAATTAGGATATTTTCACTAGAAATATCACAACATAAAATACACATTCATTACAACTCTAAAGACGAATAATAAATACTTGGGGTATATTTTGAAAAGTATATAAAAGTATTTTTACATAAAACCCCCTCAAGTTCTATGATTTACCCTAAGGACCCTACTAAATATAGGTTTAAGCGGGACCAATATCTTGAGCCTCAGGGAGCCGGAGAAGTGGGTGCTTGCCTATCTGAGGTAGACAACTTAATAATGGTGTTATCAATACGGTAACCGTCTTTGAAAAAGACACAAATCCTGCCGTCCATGTGCAGCGGTTACCGATAACATCAAAACAATCAAGACTTCAATTTACTTTTCTAATTGTCTGACTCTGAGTGAGTCTCATTATAATCTGACTTGAATATGATTCAATTATACAATTTACAATCTATAATCTACAATATTACAATCCAACATGAATCCAACTATCAATCTATACAACTTGACTGAACCGAACCATGGATATACATTCCATTTACATGATCTCCAGTTTACATCCATTTACATGATTCTACGGTTACATCCGTTACTGATATCATGGTTTTGATCAGTCATCCAACTATACAACCTATACAATACAATTCAA
Source organism: Agapanthus africanus (assembly GCA_030015575.1). Classification (NCBI taxonomy): domain Eukaryota; kingdom Viridiplantae; phylum Streptophyta; class Magnoliopsida; order Asparagales; family Amaryllidaceae; genus Agapanthus; species Agapanthus africanus. The sequence continues at coordinate 672,239,153 of JASDDO010000022.1, read as the reverse complement.
CAATACAATCAAAACACTACGGGGTTTAAAGGGTAGATTGGTACGAAAGGTGTTAAAAGTGGTACGAGACGGTAAGATTAAGACACCTAACCTATATTCCGTTGCTGTTGTACCTTGGCTTAACGGTTTCTTGTACATTCCGTTTGCCCTGGTCTCTAGCATATAGAGACCCCTCTCGTATACACTGGCATCTTTCTGTACTAAGCTACAAACAACAGCGTTAACACAACATTACAATAATATAATATAACTCTAAAAGATACCTTCTTACTCTGTCTATTCTACTTTCCTCTTATCTTTGGGACTTACCGAGCGACCTGTTCGCTGACGACATTCTCTTTCTTTCTTCTTTGAATGTCGTCAGGTGATTTGGACCCGTCAGAGATCGAGCCCACTGCTTAAGACTTGGACCAGTTCAGTGAAGACCCCGAGCTCTAGTCATTGTACACTTTCATTCCAGTACCTTTTCATTTCTGTTATGCCATTGTTTAGGCATTGCTTTATTTCAGTTGTATTTACTTTCCATGCATTGTACAGAAAGAATGTGAATAAATAAAATTGCTGTTTTTATTATACCTTGTCTCTTGTGTATATTTTCTTTTATATTACTTAGTTACGCTTAGCGTATTTGCTTCTGAGTAAATACGTAGCAGACCAGTCGCGTCCCCTTCGCCGTATACTGGGAAGCGGGGCGTGACAAAAGCAATGTCTAAATAATGGCATAAACTGAAAGTAAAAATATATACAAGTCAACTAGAGCTCTGGGTCCTTAATGAACTGCTCCAAATCGTCCTGGCTGGGTTTGATCTCCAGAGAGTCGGGTCCTCCTGACAACATCCCAAAAAAAGAAGGGAAAAAGAATATCGTCAGCGAACAATCGCTCGATAAGTCCCAAAAGATAAAGAAGAATAGACAAAGAATAGAACAGATAAAGTATATATGGTTATGTTTGTTAAATTAACGTAGTTGTTTGTAACTTGGTAAAGAATGTGTCAGTGTATACGAGAGGAGTCCAACTTGCTCCGTGGACTAAGGTATATGGAGTACAAGGCCCCGTCAAAACCCACGGGACAACGACAACGGATGTTCAGCTTAGGTGTATTATAGTGACCATTATCATGCCACTTTGAACACATTCCGTACCAGTCTACCCCTTAAAAACTCTGTAATGCATTTTGTTTTGATTTTAATGATTTTTTGTATAAGACTTACCGAAACCATGGTATAAATTGTTCATGTAAGCGGATAAGGTTGTAAACGGATAGTCATATAGTCAAGTTAATATATATCCATGGTTCGGTCAAATCAAGTCATGTTGATATTTGATAGTATTCTGGTATTCATGTTCAAGTTCCAGTATATATGGATTCATGTTGGAGTTATATTTGAATTGTATTCATGTATGGATTGTATTCATATTAGACTAAGACTCTGTCTGAGTCAGACACTTAAACAGAATTGGATTTCTGAATTAGGTTTTGGAGTTATCGGTAACTGTTGTACATGGTCGGCAGGATTTGTGACTTTTTCCAAGTCAATTACCGTTGATAACCCCGTTTTAGTTTTCTACCTTAAATAGGCAAGCACCCACTTTCTCCGGCTCTCTGAATCTCAAGAGAATTGGTCCTACTTAAACCTATATTTACTACGGTCCTTATTGTAATTTAATATAACTTGAGGGGTTTTATAAAAAATAGTTTTAGTATATTTTCAAAATAAGCCTCAAGTATTTATTTATCGTGTTTAGGGTTTTCATGGATGAAACTTTTAAAAGTGAGGTATTCTAGTGAATAAATACCTAGTTTTAATAATATATGGTATTTTTGTGTAAATTTGAGTTGTATGGATTCTTGATAGTATTTTCATGAAACTTGTGATTCTTTTCTTTTATTTGGAAAAAACGTGGAATTTATTATATATTTAAAATAGATGATTTGATAAAATTTATATATATTTATAAAAATAAAATTTATTTATTAATAGAAAATCATGTCACTCTTAAAAATTGCATTAAAAATTCTATCGAGATCGGATGCTCCGTGGGGAGGTCTGCATCTCGCTCTACTAGTTCCGAGGATGTGCGATAATCTGCACCATCCCGATCGGATTCCCTAAAATGGGTTGTATTGCAAGGAATGTAAATAATACAAATTTAAAGAATATGGTTTTGAATAGTTTAAGGTATTTTTATGTAACAGTAGTATTTGTCCCAAAAATATTGTTAAAAGGAAATTTTTCTATGTCAAGATGCGTGTTGTGAGAGGTAGGACATTACCTCGTGAGATTTTTCTAAAGGTAGTACAAGCAAATATGATAAAAGATGTCGTATGTAAAGTTTGTGGTATTTAAATGTAAAAGTGCAATAAAAGTGGTTTTATATGGAGTTTTGAATTGAAACTCGTTTCTGATTATTGTTTAATGTTTAACAAACAAAGTACAATGATTTAGATCACTAGTTCTTAAGAGAATTGTTAGTTTAAGAAGTTTTAGAAATGAATGTCGGTATAACTCCACTTACCGACATCATTGAAAAAAAAGTTTTGAGAGGTGGTAAGAAGAGATTGGAGGGGAGTTACGAGTTGGAATGAGAGATGGGAGGTATAGGAAGAATTTGAGAGCTTCGTGGAGTTGCGGGGTCGCCGGAATCTTCTTGAATCGTCGCTGGAACTTGACCTTGGGCTAACTCCACTTGTACACTTCTTTGACTTGGAAAAAATTGAGAATTTTTGATAATGGATTTCAGAACGGAGAGGGCTAGGGTGCGATGTTGTATTTATAGGAGAAATTAGGGTTTTGAGGATTGAAAAATGGAATTAAAAATGCATTTAAACTTGGATCAATACTCATTTTTAATTCTCTGTTTAATTTCAGGAAAAACAAATAGAAGAGGAGTAGTGGGGGTAGGCCAAACGACTAGGATTCAAAATATTGGAGCATTCCCGACGGTTGGGCCCGGCGGCGCCAGCCCTTATGCCCTTCTCGCCGGTCGTTTGTTGAGATGGGGTGTGGGATTCTTGCTATGTAGCGGGGTCTGTTTGTATAACATATTCCATGTGTTTATTTAATCTGACTTTTCATTTTTACGTGTATTGCACGTGTAAATTTTTGTGCTTCCAAAAATTTTAAAAGAAAAATCATTAAAAATAATATGTAGCTGGGGGGATTTGAACACAGGAGCTATGTCACAGCCGTGCAAGGTATTACCAACGAGCTACAAGTGATTTCTTGCTGTTCAAAATCAAATTAAATTTATAACTTGTGCTCAGGCTTACAAATACTCTATTCTGTACATCAATTTAAAAAAATCTTGTACATTAAAACAAAGTCGTTACAGGATTCCCTTACTGGATGTATCGCAAGGCACAATGAAACCTCTAGATTGGTCTGGTATTACGAGAATAGGTGCTGATGTCAATCTTGACTTGAGTTCTATAAAAACTTGTTCACATGCTTTTGACCACACGAATACTTCATCTTTACGTGTGAGCTTGGTCAGGGGTGTTGCAATCTTCGAGAAGCCTTTTATGAATCTTCGGTAGTATTCTGCTAATTCCAAGAAACTTCGAATGTCCTTCATTGTCTTTAGTGTCGGCCATTCGCTTACTGCTGATATTTTAGCTGGATCGACAGAGATTTCTTCGCCTGAAACGATATGTCAGAGAAATCCGACTTGATCCAGCCAAAATTCGCACTTGCTGTACTTGGTATAGAGTTGATGCTGTCGTAATGTCTCAAGGATAATCTATAACGACTCTGTTTTTAATGTACAGAAATTTGTTTAAAATTAAGATAATAAATAAAGTATTTGCAAACCTGAGTATACTATAAGTATTTAATTTATTTAAGAACAACAAGAAATAACTTGTAGCTCATTGGTAAAGCCTTGCACTGCTATGAAGTAGCCCTTGTTTTCGAATCCCATCAGCCACATATTATTTTTAATGATTTTTCTTGTAAACCTTTTGGAAGCCCAAAAATTTACACGTGCAATACACGTAAAAATGAAAAGTCACTAAAATCAAACATGTGGGAATTGATATATGAATAGCCAAGAACACGTGTCACCAATCCAGACTCCATCCCCCTCCAATCGACTGGCAAAGATGCTAAAAAGGCCGGCACCGCCGGGCTTACCCGTAGGGAATGCCTCTAAAATTTGAACCCTAACTCTTGGCCTTCCCCCCACTACTCCTTTTCTGTTTGTTTTTCCTGAAATTAAACAGAGAATTAAAATTAGGCTTTTAATCGAATGTTTAATGCATTTTAATTCTCATTTTTAATTTCCTAAACCCTAATTTCTACTATAAATACAACCTCACATCCTATCCCTCTCCATTCTGAAATCTATCATCAAAACTCTCAAATTTTTCCAAGTCAAATTAGTTATACAAGTGGAGTTAGCTTAAGGTTATCTTCCGGAGACGACTCGGGGCAAATCCGGCGACACCGCGAATCCACGAAGCTTCCATCTTGTTCCCATACCTTCCCTCTCTCTTTTCAAACCGTAAGTCCCCTCTCCTCTCCTCTTTTCCTATTCTAAAAAGGTCTCTTTTCAAAACTCGTCGGAAGTGGAGTTATTCTGACTATCGATTTTAATTTTGTTAAAAACATAACTTTTCTTAAAAACCAAACACCCATATTGTTACAACTTGTTTAGTAATCATAAACAAATATTTAGAGCAAGTTTCAATTCAAATGCTATGCAATTTTTATTTCACTTTTACGGTTACATACCACAAACTTTCTATTCGACATCTTTCATCATATATGCTCATATTACCTTTAGAAACTTACGAGGTAATGACCTATCTCATCACAACACTCATCATGACATAACACGATAGCTTTTGGAACAATATTTTGTGGGATAAATACAATTTTACAATAAAATATCTTAAACTAATAAAACTGTATTCTTTAAGATTGTTTTAATTAAATTCCTTGCAAATAAGGCTCTACAACCCATTTTGGGGAACCCGATTTGGATGGTGCGGGTTATCACACATCTTCGGTACTAGTAGAGCGAGATGCAGACCTCTTCATGGAGCATCCGATCTCGGTGGAATTTTTAATACAATTTTTAAGAATAATGTGATTTTCTAGTTAATAAATAAATTCTATATTTTAATAATTATATATATATTATCAAAATATCTTTTAAATATATATAATAAATTTCATGTTTTCTAAACAAAGGAATCACAAATTTCATGAATATACCATCACAAATCTATACAATTCCAATTTACACTAAAATACCATATACTATTCAATCTAGGTTTATATTCACTAGAATACTTCACATTTAAAAATTACATCCATGAAAACCCTAAATACGACTGATAAATACATGAGGTTTATTGTGAAATTATATCAAAACTAATTTTCGTAAAACCCCCTCAAGTTTATTAATTTACAATAAAGACCCTGGTAAATATAGGTTTAAGCGGGATCAATTCTTTTGAGCCTCAGCAAGCCGGAGAAAGTGGGTGTTTGCCTATTTAAGGTAGGAAACTAAAACGGGGTTATCAATGGTAATTGGGTTGGAAAAAGTCACAAATCCTGTCGTCCATGTGCAGCACTTATCGATAACTCCAAAACCTAATTCAGGAATCCAATTCTGTTTAAGCGTCTGACTCAGACAGAGTCTCAGTCTAATCAGAATACAACCTAAACATGAATAAAATCCAAATAAAACCCTAATACAACATGAATCCATATATATTGAATACTAGCAAATATCAACATGAGTTGAACTGACCGAACCATGGATATACATTGACTTGATCACATGATTATCCGTTTAGATCCTTATCCGTTTAGATCCTTATCCGTTTACATGAGCAATTGATATCATGGTTTCGGCAAGTATTACAGTTATAAACAACACAATATACATTACGGGGTTTTAAGGGATAGATTGGTACGGAATGTGTTAAAAGTGGAACGATGATGATCACTTTAATACACCTAACCTGAATATCCGTTGTTGTCGTCCCGTGGCTTAACGGTTCCTTGTGCTCCGTATACCTTAGTCCACTGAATAGTTGGACTTCTCTCTTATACACTGGCATATTTTGTACCAAGTTACAAACAACTGCGTTAACATAACAATCATACATCATACCAGTATATTCTCTTATCTGTTTATTCTATTTCTATCTCTCTTTGGGACTTACCGAGCGATTGTTCGCTGACGACATTCCTTTCTATTCTTTCTTTGGAATGTTGTCAGGAGGACTTGACTTTCTGGAGATCGAGCCCAACTCAGAATACTTAGATTAGTTCATCGAGGACCCGGAGCTCTAGTCACTTGTATATACTTTTACTCTCAGTTCATGCCATTGTTTAAGCATTGCTTTCCATATTGTATTTACTTTTCAGTTGTATTGTAAAGAATATTTAATAAATAAAAAGTTGTTGTTCATTTACATCTCATGTCTTTCTTGTGTACATTTATATTATATTGCTTATTTATACTTAGCGTGTTTACTTCTGAGTAAATACGTCGAGGGCCACGTCATGTCTCCTTATCCGTACACCGGGAACCGGGGCATGACAGGTTTTGTTGGTGGCCCATGCAGGTCAGCTCTGCATGAAAACGTAAGCAATATAACACAAGAATTATAAGACTCGGTAACTAAATATTCTTTATGTTTCATATTCCTTGAATCTATCCTAACCCTATTTTCTTTCAACGTTATGGATTCTCCGAACAATACTAGCACCAACGTGAATAGCAACACCACACCACCACAACCTCTTCCACTTACGCCTACCGTTATAGCTCCGATCAACGAGCAGACGGTACTGCTCGAGGCAATAAAGAGCCTCTTACAGGGACAGCAGCAGCAGACTTCTATCCTAATGAACCGCCCAGAAGCTGAGGCACCTGTAGTGAAACAATTCCGGCCACTGCATCCTAAGCAATTTTGTGGGAAAGAGAGCCCTCTGAAAGCTGAAAAATGGGCTCAATCCATTGAGGACGATCTGGCTGCAGCACAAGTTCCAGACATTGCTTGGGTAAGGGTTGCGAAGTTGCAACTTACGGATAATGCCCGAGCATGGTGGAAGGCGAAAGAAAACTGTCTTACTCAGCCGATCGAATGAAAGACTTTTCGTGACATGTTCGACGCGAAATATTTTTCCGAGACAACCCGATTTGATATGGAGCAGCAATTCATCTGCCTACAATAAAGCTCTATGTGGAGCAAATCTGTGAATGAGTATGATGCTGAGTTCACTATGTTGAGAAGCTAAAATATGTCTTAAATATTCGAATTTTCTGATATCACATACTACACAGCTAACACAAGACCGTAACAGGTTCGCGGCACATCTCATACCGACTGCTGAGATCAGGGCCAGAGAATTTCAGCAAGGGTTGGACCAGAAAATCCAAGCTGCTCTAACTACAGGGGATTTCCCAACCCACGATTTAGTTCTGAAGGTTGCCCGTCGATTTGAGGCAATGGTGAAGAAGAAGGGCAGAGCTCAATCTGCCGGTATGAAGCACCCTGCTACTCAGATAGTAGGAGGAGGCTCTTACAGGCCACCTTTTGTATCCAGGAGACCGGGAGTACCTTTCAACCGGCCTAGTTCAGACTTTTGCACCTGCCGCAGGAGGAATGGACACCTGGCGAAGAACTGCAGGCGTGCTAATCGTCTTTGCTTAGTCTGTGGCTCATCCATACATGATATTGGATCTTGTCCTCGTAAACTCAATCCAAATCCTGCAACCAGACCAGCAATCACCTATCCGCAGCAGCCAGCTATCCAGACACATACACCACGTCTTGCTCTCCCAGCTCCACCTCCTCCTCGTCGGTTCTATCAAGCATAAAGGTACCTATCTCAAGGACAGAGGAACGGACAGAGGAATGCTCCCCAGCAAGGAGGAATGTACCGAGGCGATGGGCTTTCATAATGACTGTGGAAGAAGCTGAAGCACTGGCCAAGTCATCACTGGTAACTCTTTTCTTTCAAACTTTATTTCAATCCTTATACATATCAAATATCTTTTCCTATACCTAAAATATATTCCACACAACTTAGGTACAATTTTAGTAGTCTCACTTCCTGCACTAACACTCTTCGATACTAGAGTATCTCATTGCTTTATGTCGCAAAGGTTCGTCCGAACTCATGCGATTTCAGTCAAACCGCTCGTATCCAGCTGGAATGTCAGTTCAGGAAACGGCGTTCTAAAGGAAACAATGGGATATGACCTGTGTCTTGTGGTCATCTGTAGCAGAGAATTTTATGCTAACTTCAAGGTGCTGGACATAGTGAACTTCGATGTGGTTTTTGGTATGGATTGGCTAGGAACTTTCTATGCTACCATCGGCTGTTGTCAAAGGAGGGTAGTATTTGAGATTCCAGAGTATTTGGTCTTTTATTTCAAAAGTGGAGACCGTACCCTGGAGCCTAGCACATACAAAGAAAAACCGAAGAAGGCGGTGATTGCAACTCTATAGGCGGAAGAAGGCAAGCCAGAGGTAGTTCGAGAGTTCGATGATGTATTTCCTGAAGACATATCAGGTTTGCCTCCTGATCGAGCTCTTGAATTTGGAATTGATTTAGTATCTGGAGCACAACCGGTTATCAAAGCATCATACCGATTAAGTCCTGAAGGCTTGAAGGAGGTCCGTACTCAGCTGGACGAACTTCTGCAGAAATGATGGATTCGTCTTAGCACTTCAAGTTGGGGATCTCCAATGTTGCTTGTGAAGAAGAAGGAAGGTTCATACAGAATGTGCATTGATTATGGAGTTTTGAATGAATTCACGATAAAGAATAAGTATCCATTACCACGAATCGACTATCTGTTCGATCAGCTAAGTGGGTCTTGCGTTTTCTCAAAATTAGATCTCCGTTCAAGTAATCATCAGGTGAATGTCAAAGAGTCTGATATTCCGAAGACGGCATTCAGGACTCGCTATGGACATTATGAGTTTCTCGTGATGCCATTTGGAGTGACCAATGCACCAGCCATATTCATGAATCTGATGAACCGGATTTTCCGAGAGTACCTAGACAGGTTCGTTGTCATATTCATTGACGGCATCCTGGTGTATTCTAAGAGTCAGAAAGAACATGCCGAGAAGACTTTGCGATAGCATTAACTCTATGCCAAGTACAGCAAGTGCGAGTTTTGGCTAGAACAAGTCGGATTTCTCGGACATATCGTTTCAGGTGAAGGAATCTCTGTGGATCCAGCTAAAATATCAGCAGTAAGCGAATGGCCGACACCAAAGACAGTGGAGGACATTCGAAGTTTCTTGAGTTTAGCAGGATACTACCGAAAATTTATTGAAGGATTTTCGTAAATTGCAACATCCCTGACCAAGCTCATACGTAAAGATGAAGAATTCATGTGGTCAGAAGCATATGAACAAGATTTTGTAGAACTCAAGCCAAAAGCGTAGCCAAATGCTTAGTGTGTCAGCAAGTAAAAGCTGAACATCATACGACTGCTGGTATACTTCAACCGTTACCTATTCCAGAATGTAAGTCGCAACACATCACCATGGACTTCGTGACTGCACTTCTTCGCCGCACGAAAGGTAACGGTGCAGTATGGGTTATTGTGGACCGACTCACAAAGTCGGCTCATTTTATTTCCTTTCGAGTTGGCCAATCTACCGAGACATTAGCAAAGAAGTACATGGAGTTAAATTTGAATCTAATTAAGATTTAACTCTTCATAGTGTACCATTTCTGATACTCATGAACTCATGCAGGAGATCGTGAGGTTACATGGAGTACCGGTTTGCATTATCTCCGATCGTGACACCAGATTCCGATCGCAGTTTTGGCAGAGTCTGCAAGCTAGCTTGGGAACGAGTCTGAACTTTAGCACAGCTTACCATTCACAAACAGATGGACAGTCTGAGCGAACGATTCAGATCCTTGAAGATATACTAAGAGCTTGTATGCTAGACTTCGGAGGATCGTGAGAAGATCACCTACATCTTGTGGAGTTTTCATACAACAACAGCTACCAAGCAAGTATTGGAATGTCACCGTTTGCAGCGCTCTATGGAAGGAAGTGCTGCTCACCATTAAGTTGGGACGATATCGGAGATAGGGAACTCCTTGGACCTGAGATGATAGTGGCGACTGTAGATGTAGTTCGCACTATCAGGAAACGAATGCGCATAGCCCAAGACTGACAGAAACACTGGGCTGATGCAAAGCGCTGACACTTGGAGTTCTAACCGGGAGATCATGTCTTTCTGAAGATTTCTCCAAACCGTGGAGTGATTCGCTTTGGAAAGAGAGTTAAGCTATGTCCGAGGTACATTGGACCGTTCGACATACTCGAATGAGTCAGAGAAGTGGCATATCGCTTGACACTTCCACCCTCATTAGAAGGAGTGCACAATATGTTCCACATATCCCAACTCAGAAGGTATGTGAGTGACCCCGGTCACATTCTTGATCACTCCGAGTTCACTATACAAACGGATCTATCTTGTGAGCAACAACCCGTTGAAATTCTGGACAAAAAGGTAAAGTCACTTAGGAACAAAGAAGTAAACTTGGTCCGAGTGATGTGGAGGAAAGACCCACCAGGAGAATCAACATGGGAAAGAGAAGACGACATGCGTGCAAGATACCCTTCCTAATTTGTAAATTAGTACTTAAATATTTGCAAATTTTGAGGACGAAACTTTTGTAAGGAGGGTAGAATGTAACGACTCTGTTTTTAATGTACAGAAATTTGTTTAAAGTTAAAGTACTAAATAGAGTATTTGCAAACCTGAGTATGCTATAAGTATTTAATTTGTTTAAAAACAGCAAGAAATAACTTGTAGCTCATTGGTAAAGGCTTGCCCTATTGTGACGTAGCCCCTGTATTCGAATCTCATCAGCCACATATTATTTTTAATGATTTTTCTTTTAAACTTTTTGGAAGCCTAAAAGTTTACACGTGCAATACACGTAAAAATGAAAAGTCACTAAAACCAAACATGTGGGAATTGATATATGAACAGCCAAGAACGCGTGTCACCAATCCAGACCCCATCCCCCTCCAATCGACTGGCGAAGATGCCAAAAAGGCCGACGCCGTCGGGCTTACCCATAGGGAATGCCTCCAAAATTTGAACCCCAACTCTGGGACTTCCCCCCACTACTCCTTTTCTTTTTGTTTTTCCTGAAATTAAACAGAAAATTAAAATTAGTCTTTTAATCCAATGTTCAATGCATTTTAATTCTCATTTTTAATTCCCTAAACCCTAATTTCTACTATAAATACAAGCTCGCATCCTAGCCCTCTCCATTCTGAAATTTATCATCAAAACTCTCAAATTTTTTCAAGTCAAATTAGTTGTACAAGTAGAGTTAGCCCAATGTCATCTTCCGACGACGATTCGGGACAAATACGGCGACACCGCGACTCCACGAAGGTTCCATCTTGTTCATATACCTCCCCTCTCTCTTTTCAAACCATAAGTCCCATCTCATCTCCTCTTTTCCTATTCTAAATCGATCTCTTTTCAAAACTCGTCTGAAGTGGAGTTATTTCGACTTCCGATTTTAATTTTGTTAAAAATATAACTTTTCTTAATAATCAAACACCCATATTGTTACAACTTGTTTAGTAATCATAAACAAACATTTATAGCAAGTTTCAATTCAATATGCAATGCTATGCAATCTTTATCTCACTTTTACGGTTAAATACCACAAACTCATTCGACATCTTTCATCATATATGCTCATATTACCTTTAGAAAACTCACAAGGTAATGACTTATTTCATCACAACACTCATCATGACATAGCATGATGGCTTTTAGAACAATATTTTGTGGGATAAATACAATTTTACAATAAAGTACCTTAAACTAATAAAATCGTAGTCTTTAAGATTGTTTTAATTAAATTCCTTGCAAATAAGCCTCTACAACCCATTTTGAGGAACACGATTTGGATGGTGCGGGTTATCGCATATCTTCGGCACTACTAGAGCGAGATGCAGACCTTCTCACGGAGCATCCGATCTCGATGGATTTTTTAATACAATTTTTAAGAATAATGTGATTTTCTAGTTAATAAATAAATTCTATTTTTTAATAATTATATATATATATATATATTATCAAAATATCTATTTTAAATATATATAATAAATTCTATGTTTTCCAAACAAAGGAATCACAAATTTCATGAATATACCATCACAAATCTATACAATTCCAATTTACACTAAAATACCATATACTATTCAATCTAGGTTTATATTCACTAGAATACTTCATATTTAAATATTACATCCATGAAAACCCTAAATACGACTAATAAATACTTGAGGTTTATTTTGAAATTATATCAAAACTATTTTTCATAAACCCCACTCAAGTTTATTAATTTACAATAAGGACCCTGGTAAATATAGGTTTAAGCGGGATCAATTCTTTTGAGCCTCAGGGAGCCGGAGAAAGTGGGTGTTTGTCTATTTAAGGTAGGAAACTAAAACGGGGTTATCAATGGTAATTGGCTTGGAAAAAGTCACAAATCCTGTCGTTCATGTGCAGCAGTTACCGATAACTCCAAAACCTAATTCAGGAATCCAATTCTGTTTAAGCGTCTGACTCAGATAGAGTCTCAGTTTAATCAGAATACAACCTAAACATGAATACAATCCAAATAAACCGTAATACAACATAAATCCATATATATTGAATACTAGCAAACATCAACATGACTTGAACTGACTGAACCATGGATATACATTGACTTGATCACATGATTATCCATTTACATCCTTATCCGTTTACATGAGCAATTGATATCATGGTTTCGGCAAGTATTACAGTTATAAACAACACAATATACATTACGGAGTTTTTAAGGCATAGATTGGTACGGAATGTGTTAAAAGTGGCACGATGATGATCACTTTAATACACCTAACCTGAATATCCGTTGTTGTCGTCCCGTGGCTTAACGGTTCCTTGTGCTCTGTATACCTTAGTTCACGGAATAATTGGACTTCTTTCGTATACACTGGCATATTTTGTACCAAGTTACAAACAACAGCGTTAACATAACAATCATACATCGTACCAGTATATTCTCTTATCTGTTTATTCTATTTCTATCTTTTTTGGGGACTTACCGAGCGATTGTTCGCTGACGACATTCCTTTCTATTCTTTCTTTGGAATGTTGTCAGGAGGACTTGACTTTCTGGAGATCGAGCCCAGCTTAGAATACTTGGATCAGTTCATTGAGGACATGGAGCTCTAGTCACTTGTATATACTTTTACTTTCAGTTCATGCCATTGTTTAGGCATTGCTTTCCATATAGTATTTACTTTTCAGTTGTATTGGAAAGAATATTTTGTTGGATATAGTGCCCTCAGAGTCAATTATTGGATCACAGGCACGTGATTGCAATGATTGAGGGAGGACTTATGCCGGTAGGACAGTCTTACTTAAGATGATAGTATGCTATCTGATTTATCTTTATCCTCGTGTACTGCTTTAGGTGACCTTACAGGTCGCTATTACACGTTGATAGAGCCCCTAGGATTCTTGCTTGATACCAGCAATATGATGGCGATCATTTATGTGGGAGCTGGGGTCTATAAGCACATCCTTAAAAGGTCCCTAGTCGTGGGAGTTTTCGAGACAGGGCATCGATACTCCAGAGTAGACCAGTGTATACAGTCGAGACCCCGACGAGGGGCGGTGGCCGGTCTCACAAGCCATTGGTGTCAGTTGGATCACCTAAGATGTATACAGGTACTCATTGGGTTATGTGTACACTCGACAGGACTCGCCGGGAACATGCTAGTTGGTATTATACTTGACGTCAGATAGCAGTTCCGTGGTGACATGTGTACATGTTAGTTCATCGACCTGAGATCGTCATTTGTCTCGTGTGAGTTCCTACTGTGCTTTGATTACTACCCTACCACGGCTCAAAGGAGTCGTGCAAACAGGTTTTAGTTGGATACAGCCCCGAGCCACATGGAGGCAGTGAACGGATCGGCAGGGGTTCGTCTCTCCCGGTATTGGGGGTGAGGTCGCGCTGTGTCTAGGAGAGCCATTACACGAAGTCCTTGGCCAAGGCAGGAGATTTACTGGTAGGTATTCCAGTAGTATCTCAGGATGTTCTGGGCTACACTCCGACATGACTTGTACCGCTTTTGGGGGTCTGACTTTTACCAACCTCCTAGGCCCACCATGCGATGCACATAGACGAACGAACCAGACTGTACGGATATTGTCACTGACAGGCTCAGTAGGGTGTCAGGATGAGTTCGCTCATCGACCTCCCTTTTTGTCAATACTTGGTAGCCCGTTACGTACGGCTAATACCTCTGACGTGCTAGTGGTTAAATCCGCAGCCAAAATATTGACGAGTCTTTAGAGTCCCCCACAGACAGTTTCTCAAGTTTCGGGCGAAACGTTGTAGAGGCCGTATGATATATGGCAGGGTTCGATCATATACGTGCGGTAGTGCACGGATCATGATCGGACGGATCATACCAATAGGCTTTGGTTTAAGCCGGACCCTATTATTAGATTTGTTGGATTACTTTAGTCACGTCGTATTCGCATTCAGTCGGAATGCGGATGCATGTATGTATATACAGGTGAGGGGTATCCTTGTGATCCGTCACGAGTTTACTTTAGATGTTGCCGTATCTTTTTGTTGTGCCAAACATTTGGATTAATGTTTGGATGGTGGAAATAATGAGCTAGAATTCATCATGAGATGCATTAATGTGACATGGACATATATTATGACTCATGGTCTCTTTTTTGTGAAAAATGTCACATTAGTGGATTGATTTGTGTTAATATGATGAGAAGAGAGAGAGAGGGGGGCTGCCTTTGGTGAGCTTAGTCTTGTATTTTCTACCCACTCTCTCTCATTTTCATTATATGAAAGAAAAGAAAAGAAAAGAAAAAATACCTCTTCTTCTTCTTCTTCCTCTAACTCATTATATCCATTAATGGCAACACCTTCAACCTCCATCCAAGCAATGGATGTGATTGATTAGAAAATTGGTTTCCGATTGTGTGTCGGTTTGTAGAAAATTGTAAAGAAATCACAACCAAAAATATTTGACCGCAATCAATAACGGTGTCGTATATAGATTTCGTTAGCAAGTGCGGATCGTCCACAGGGATTGTGCGATTCGTTCGTATTTTGTTTTGTTTGAATTGAAAACTTAATAGAAAAGAAAAGCAAAAACAATTCAAGATTTATATCGATGAATTTTAGAAATCAACTAAATCAAATCAAGAATCAAGAAAGCGATAAACATCAAGAATCAAGAAAAGATAGAATTCTAATCGATTTAGGTTTCAAGATTTGAAGTAAAGCTCGTAGGAATCGATTAGATCGTAGATGTGATGAAGACTATCAATTACCGTTTCTTATCCATTAACAAGTTGATGCTAAATTGATGTAGATTCATCGAGGATCAAGGATCTTGCGAAGAATTAGGGTTCCTCATCCTATCCTTTATCCTTTCGATGAATCACATTCACTAGATAGCTTCTAGGAAATCGAATGATCGATCATTGATCTCTAGATTGTGCGAAAAGAATCAAGAACGCATTTCGCATCGATCTAGATCATTGATCACTCAATTTCAAGAATTTACAATTGTTATAAGACTTAAGAAAACGTTTCAAGAATTGTCAACATCATCATTCTACAATCATCTCGATTCCTCCACGAGCGGAGTTTTACTCAAGCATCATCACGAAGAATACATTCAAGAATTGAATATGAATCATAATGCTCGAATTGAAATATAAGCAAGTTTAAAGAATCTTCACCTTTATTTTTTTCAACAATTAGTTACAACTCTCAAGAACTATAAGAGGAAGGAATTTTGATCGTCGAATCTTGCGTTGCATCGGCTCCTTGAGTCGTGGATCGGCTTGGATCTCGTGCTCCGTTGAAGTCCGGCTTCGCTCCTAAAGGTTGGTTGAAGACTTTCTCACTAGAACTCAAAGGATCTTGAATTTTGCTTTGGATTAGGGTTAGGGTTTGGCACAAGTCTGGTCATTAAACTTGTGAGAGGTTGAAGAACTAACTATTGATTGAAGATTAGTTCTAGGATTTAACCCCAAGATTGATTGATTAGCCCTTAACCCTAGATCTAGGCTCCTATTTATAGACTTCCAAAACCCTAGATCTAGGATTCAAAATTTGAATTTCCCTCCAAAAGTTTGTTAGCTAGAGAGGCTTCTAGAAGTAGTTAGTTAGAGGGAGCTTCTAGAACTAGGTTGTTAGGAGCTTAATTAGCTTAATCAAGATTAGTGTTAATTTAATGACCCTTTGCTGATCTGGCAGAAGCTTCTAGGGTAATCTGGAATTTGCCATAGATTTCTGAGCTTTAGGCACTGAAATAGGAATAATGCAGCAAAATTGGATGGATGACGTAGCAGAACTGCCGCGGATCCGCGGCACGTGCCTCCTTATGCCGCGGATCCGCGGTCACGTGAGGAGATCACAGTGTGGTTTTTCTTCTGTTGCTTTGGGATTCCTTTGGGGTATGTATATGATATGTTGATTCTCAAAATGCTTTCCAGATTACTTCCAGATCTGAAGTCATTGAGTTGGCGTATTTTTTTATCAGCAATTTGATAAATTTGGCCATTCTTCTGGATTTACCTGCACAAACTTCAAAACACAAGTTGCGCAATATAGGAATGATGCGATGCTATAAAATACAGTCAATTTCCCTTAAAGTTCCGGTTTTAAAGTCTAACACATGCAATCTGATATTTTACGACTGTTTTGCTAATATGTGCTATATGAATACCGAACTCTTCTAGATGAGTGCAAATGATAGGGAAATTGCCTGTTTAAAGATGCAGTATTTTCGACTGATCAGGATGCAAGAGGCAAAATGATCACAAACATTCTCTACAACATCTTGGACGCGTCGGCTAGCACACTTCGTGCCCGAGTTGTTTCGGATGAAGCGGGAGCCCGTAAAAAGACTCGTAGATGTGGTGCCCTTTCCGACGAGGAGATCGAGACCGGAGTTGCCGCGGGGATCTTTGGATGGCGGCCAAAGACCGAAGGACACGGATCGATCGGTATATCTTTCTATCCCTTCTCTAGTTAGCTAGTTGTAGGTTAATGGTTCGATCCGGGTTTTAGGTATACGATAGCGCTGGTTTTCAAGTTTGAAAAAGTTTTCGTTTCCGCATTTTGGCCCCGTACAGTCTGCCGGGGCGCTACCGTAGACTTACATAGTATCAGAGCCACTCTATTAACATTTACTAGCTTGCTCTAACGTGTTTAGAACTTCGATCGAATGAAAATTCCGAAACCGCGATTTCAAGTCATGAACTTTCTGTTGAATTTTTTTGCGCTCGAAAAATTATTTGGTGTATTGCAGAAATTCGTGCAGGCGATTCTAAGATTACTGTGAAAATTTGGTAGCATTTTGTCACTGTTGCGCCGCGGAACCGCGCCTTACCCAGGCTTTGGCCGCGGTTCCGCCGCCATTTTGTCTCTTCTGTGCACCAAATTTTGTACAGTGTTCTCTGTGTTGGAATTGGGGTTTTTAGTATTATTTGTTTGGGCCCAGATTTATTTGAGTACTGGGTATTGTGCTTGGGGCCCACTTCGGGAAATTTTGTCGATCGAAAATTTTAAACATGTTAGATCACAGTATTTATATTATATCTGCGACCGTGAATGTCATTTGATCGGTAAATCCTGTCTAACTGCTATAGCCCTTTTAGATGGATTTGCGAACATGACATTCACGTTGATGTTCTGTGTTGTGCTGTGATGTTGCGGATTTGTCGTGGTGGATAGCCTGGATGCAATGATAGTACAGTTTGGTTGTATTTGTATATTTGATATTGCGGGGCGAGCGTCCGACATGTGGACTGCCGTCACTGCCTGTTTGTATATTATTCTTTTGGGGCACGACCGGGCTGAGGTTGATGTACCCGTTGTATATATTTTACTTTCTGTACTAGGATTACCCCACGGAGGGATGCACGGGTAGCCGGGTTCTAGAGGGCAACGGGCCCGCATCTCATGGCTTTGAGACGGACGGAGTTTTACTCTAGAATTGGTGGGCTATTCGCCGCACTCGTAGGGGGTACAGGTTGACCCAAGGAGGGGTGCTCAGGTTACCTGATTCCATGAAGTGCTGGGTGGTCCATTCACGTTGTTGAAGGGGGCTGCCTCGCTTCAGGTTTTGGCGGGTAACTTGCCGCGCCCGTAGGGGTCTAGGATTTCATTGCACAGGCTATCCACACGACCAGGGGAACGTCGGGTTTCAGTAGCGGCTCTATGAAACACGGAGATCCCATATTATCTGTATTATTCTGTGATACTTATTACATTTCTGTGATGTTGCATTTTATCATGCCTTGAGAGATTATTATATATTGATATATATACTAGTAGATGTTGTATATGTTTTACACCCGCGCTAGTCCAGTCCCCGCTCTGTCGTTAGTTAAGTAACCTGACGGGTGATGACGGGACCCAGTGGCCAATGCGGATGGCATATACGTACATCGTATTTTCGTTCTTTTGTGGTGTGATTAATTGATGGGACTGCATTGATTCGGATCAATGCAAGCTAAACAAACCCATTCTGACGTTTTTGGAACATTTTTCAAAAGGCTGTTATTGCAAGGACGTTCTCTTTTGTTTTGCACAGTGGTATTCGGTTATGAATATCCTGCACCTCAGTCGACGAGGCAAGGGCCGAGATCCCTTCACCGGGAGTGACCCCTTGGACAGAAGTTTGCGTCAGGGCAATAACTTCACTATAGTCGATCACTTTTGCTTTGCATCGTGGTATTCAGTTGGAATATCCTGCACCTCATTCTACGGGGAAAGAGCCGAGATCCCTTCACCGGGAGTGACCTCTTTAGCAAAGGTTTTCGCCACTATATTTTTATAAAAAGCTATTCGGTTCCTTCAACGATATCAAGTTCATTACGTTAAAGATTTTTCGCCAAAAACCATTCGTAGCCCTCCGTCATTTCAGACGGGTAGAACTTAGTATTCATGCTATGTTTGTTGGCCTTAGTCAAGGCATAGTGTATGGTAGCTATTTGTTACTTTTCTGTTGTATAGATAGATGCGTTGGTTTGGGACAGTCGTACAGCCTTGTTGGCCCTAGTCAAGGGCTTGTACGGGTGGGTTCAAATTAACCTGGACAATGACGGGTAGAACTTGACATGTGACTTATGATTTGTTGGCCTTAGTCAAGGTCATAAGAGCATGGGGTAAAAATCACATCGGGAGTTTCTAAAGAAACTGAAACTTGCCAGATATGCGCATACCTTCTGGAGTGTGATAATGTGAGTGGATTCTATCACGTTATCATGTGATGATAGTTAGATCCCGATTCCCACTGATGAGTTGGTTTACTCCTCGGGTGATCCCGACTAATTCTTCTTTCAGGTTTAGAGGAGAATTTGAGGATACAGTGGGAGGTTTTCTGATTAGATAAAGTGATAACCATTCTGATCTAGGTTAGAGTGCACGCTGAGTGTTTTTTTTCTCTCTCTCTTTGGCAGCGACCATGACCTGACCCTTGACTATGACTCAGTGACCAAGTTAACCGAACCTTCTTAAAACACTGGCTTTTGGATTGTCTGAGTTGCATACCTCATTGCCACTCCTACTTTTACCCTTTTCTCCAGGACACCCCGTATTACTACGAACGTCCACTTCCATTGGATAAAACCATCGTATGGTTATATACGAACTCGAAGGAACTTGTTCCAGATTCGAGGATGGTTTCCGGTTCTGGAGAAAACGAATAGGACTATTCAGTTGTCTTTTCCTTTTACCTTCTCTCAGGTTGCGAGTGCTCCTTAGATTAGGACAGTACACCTATTACGCTTATTGGATAGTCTTCTTCCAAACCATAGGCAGGTGCCGAACGATGGGGAATGAAGAAAACCATTTAGCCTAAAAGGTGTACAGAAGGTATTAAGTAAAGACAAATAAAGGGATTGGTAAGAGGGCAAAGTAAATTGCGACTGCTATTCAAGACCAAACCAAGTATTTCATCGCCACTCCTATTTCACCTTTGTATTTCTCCAGGACACTCCGTATCACTATGAAGATCCACAGTTTCTTGATACTCCATCGTATGGTTATATACGAACTCGAAGGAACTTGTTCCAGTTCGGGGATGGATTCTGGTTCAGGAGAAATAGGAATAAGGTTTATTCAGTTGTCTTTTATCTTCACCTTCTCTCAGGTTACGAGTAATCCTAAGATTAGGAGAGTACACCCATTATGCTTATTGGATAGTTTTCTTCCAAACCATAGGCTGGTGCCGAACGGTAGGGAAGGAAGAAAACCATTTGGCCTAAAGGGGTGTACAGAAGGTAATGACTAAAGACATATAAAGGGATTTGGAGAGATGGCAAAGAAATATACAGTTACAGTTGTGAATCTGATAATGGAAGAGGCATTACTAGGAATACCCGGATACCCATTCGAAACATTTACATGTTTCAGTTTCACTGTGTATTGTTAAAAGAAAAACTGATTTTCCAATAAGTCCTTGCTCCAGGGTATGTATTTACCAGGTTTGATTCTCACATCTGTATGGTTTTACAGATGATGAGTGGGAGCAAGTTATTGGGAATTGGGTGATTATCTTCATTATATCGGGATTCGTTGTAATTGGTGATATTTGAGGAAATCACCTGGGTTGTTTGCCGGACGGCAAATATTTGGTTTTGAATATCCGTTATAATGCACCAATTTCAAATTGATATATCTGTACATTTATTTTTATAAAGTGAGATATAACTTTTTGAAATTATTTCTATGACATTTATCTATATCAGTGGATGGTTAGGTAAGGAGCATTAAACAGCGGTGTAATTCTTCTTAACCATAAGTACAGTTTTCAACCTACGACACACAGAGAATGAGTTATTAGACTCGGGAGACTTATACAGAGTATTGTATATGGTCCAGTGTCCATGAGGACAGAGAGGTTGGTACTCGTACTATATTCTGTTTACTTGTGACTTCTCTAGTTCTTAGACATGTGTTTCGTAGAAATGCGAGGTCTAAGTTTTGAGAAGTTATAGGTATAAGAGTAAAGTAGAGAACCAAATGTTGCAAGTATCAGGATTCTTCAAGGTGATCGAAGATGTAGATACTTGTGTATGGTATTCAGTTGATAGTAATGATTAAGAGAACTTGCTTCTCTTTCAGGTTACTCATATCTGAATGTATTGCTAAGTTGAGTAATGCTGATCGGCCTCTCTCCATTTAGTTGATATGCACTGGAGACAGCAGCATGATTTGAATCTGGTTCCAATTAAATCAGTGCCTCTGTTTCTATATTGGATATATAATAGTTCATATCTTAATAATGTTAAGGTACGGGAAGTTGTCCGGTTTATGCTTAAAACCAGACTCTGGATAACTCAAGGCACGTTTCTGTAATGGCTGTTTGTGGGTTGACCCGGAGTATGACGAGGGTTGACTTTCTACCATCTGGAAGATCAATAGTGATATTGTTCTTGACTCGCCACAGTTTTAGTAAAATGGATTTTTCCAGAAAACAGTAGTGGGAGTATGGTAGAACTGGAAGTGATTCCAGAACCGCAAACAATTACTAAAAATTTGATAAGAACCTAAAAATTCAATCTGGTTTGACACTCCATTGGACACTCCACAGATATGGTAGTAACCTAAGGCACCCGAGAGGTACTCCGGTAGCCTCAAGGACGGTAACAGGGAGGTTCTTGTTTACCCAGTTTTGACACTACTGTTGTTCCAGGCTATGAGACCCGGCAGGAGGATGAGTATAGCGTCGTTCTAAACTAGGTTTAGAAGTGTACGTGTATATGACTCTACCAGAGGGTTGTCGTAGTCAGTGGGAGCAGCGGAAGCAAAGTGGACAAATAGCTTATGTCTATTTATGGACTAAAGCGGATATATCGGAGATAGATTATCTATTTCTGATGTAACAGTCATAGGTTTGACTTCATCAGAATAGGGGATGGATCTGTTAAGAAGATAGTAGGGTGTGATGTCCTGGTATTTGGATGACATACACATAGTGGGAAGTGAAATTGCTATACTACGATCGGTTATGCTTTGGTTGTCACACAGTGGTTTCTCCACATAGGATATGGATATTATATCAGATATTCTGGTTACTAGATCTATGGTTTTAGATCTAGATTTGGATAGTTTCCCAATCTGGGTACTTAGACAGCATTCTAAAGGTGTTTTAGAATGGATGACTCCTGGCACGGTAGTGTACCTGCAGGTGATGGAGTCACCCTCTCTAAAGGTGTCTTACAGACTAAAGGGGAAAGAGATGCGCATGATTGGCAGATCACTTGCTTAGGCAATTGAGTCAATCATGAGATGTCAAGTACCACACCAGATGTTGTTTTTGCAGTAGATGCAATAAGTTGATATTAATCCAATCCTGGAGAAACGATCGGAAGTAGTTTTAGAACATAAGTAGATGTTTTAGGGATATGATAACGGCATCCTCCTTCGGGAGACAGTTATCATTCCAGGATTCCAAGGTGACTTGGATGACAGAGTGACTGTCAGAGTTATAGTTTTCCCACCGACGAGGGGCAGTATTTTGGACAGGTGGTCCAAGCGGATACTGAGGGAGGCATGGCGCAGGATACTGATTAAGTTCAGTTGACGATACAGTCTAAGAAGTTTGGATTTAGAGTTCATTTATGAACTAGGTCCCATCAGATATCCAGACATATTCTAAGATAGGTATTGCTCATTTCGGGAGATGGCTTTCTCCCCGAACTTGAGATAAAGAGAGACATAGAAAGAAACATCATGGCGGATCCACTCACTGAGGCTATTCCTCGAACGCAATAGTTTCGCAAACGGGTTTTGTGAGAATGATTAGTAGAGGAGTTGGGTGTTCGGTATCACACGGGCTATGAGTATGCGACATCGCAATAATTAGCCTTGAGTGCAAGTGGGAGATTGTTGGAAATAGTGCCCTCAGAGTCAATTATTGGATCACAGGCACGTGATTGCAATGATTGAGGGAGGACCTATGCCGGTAGGACAGTCTTACTCAAGATGATAGTATGCTATCTGGTTTATCTTTATCGTCGTGTACTGCTTTAGGTGACCTTACAGGTCGCTATTACACGTTGATAGAGCCCTTAGGATTCTTGCTTGACTACCAGTAATATGATGGCGATCATATACGTGGGAGCTGGGGTCTATAAGCACATCATTAAAAGGTCCCTAGTCGTGGGAGTTTTCGAGACAGGGCATCGATACTCCAGAGTAGACTAGTGTATACAGTCGAGACCCCGACGAGGGGCGGTGGCCGGTCTCACAAGCCATTGGTGTCAGTTGGATCACCTAAGATGTATACAGGTGCTCATTGGGCTATGAGTACACCGGACAGGACTCGCCGGGAACATGCTAGTTGGTATTATACCTGACATCAGATAGCAGTTCCCTAGTGGCATGTGTACAGGTTAGTTCATCGACCTGAGATCGTCATTTTTCTCGTGTGAGTTCCCACTGTGCTTTGATTACTACCCTACCACGGCTCAAAGGAGTCATGCAAACAGGTTTTAGTTGGATACAGCCCCGAGCCACATGGAGGCAGTGAACGGATCGGCAGGGGTTCATCTCTCCCGGTATTGGGGGTGAGGTCGCGCTGTGTCTAGGAGAGCCATTACACGAAGTCCTTGGCCAAGGCAGAAGATTTACTGGTAGGTATTCCAGTAGTATCTCAGGGTGTTCTGGGCTACACTCCGACATGACTTGTACCGCTTTTGGGGGTCTGACTTTTACCAACCCCCTAGGCCCGCCATGCGATGCTCATAGACGAACGAACCAGACTGTACGGATATTGTCACTGACAGGCTCAGTAGGGTGTCAGGATGAGTTCGCTCATCGACCTCCCTTTTTGTCAATACTTGGTAGCCCGTTACGTACGGCTAATACCTCTGACGTGCTAGTGGTTAAATCCGCAGCCAAAATATTGACGAGTCTTTAGAGTCCCCCACAGACAGTTTCTCAAGTTTCGGGCGAAACGTTGTAGAGGCCGTATGATATATGGCAGGGTTCGATCATATACGTGCGGTAGTGCACGGATTATGATCGGACGGATCATACCAGTGGGCTTTGGTTTAAGTCGGATCCTACTATTAGATTTATTGGATTACTTTAGTCTCGTCGCATTCGCATTCAGTCGGAATGCGGATGCATGTATGTATATACAGGTGAGGGGTATCCTTGTGATCCGTCACGAGTTTACTTTAGATGTTACCGTATCTTTTTGTTGTGCCAAACATTTGGATTAATGTTTGGATGGTGGAAATAATGAGCTAGAATTCATCATGAGATGCATTAATGTGACATGGACATATACTATGACTCATGGTCTCTTTTTTTGTGAAAAATGTCACATTAGTGGATTGATTTGTGTTGATATGATGAGAAGAGAGAGAGAGGGGCTGCCTTGGGTGAGCTTGGTCTTGTATTTTCTACTCACTCTCTCTCATTTTCATCATATGAAAGAAAAGAAAAGAAAAGAAAAAAGTCCTCTTCTTCTTCTTCTTCCTCTAGCTCATTATATCCATTAATGGCAACACATTCAACCTCCATCCAAGCAATGGATGCAAGAGGTAAAGTGATCACAATCATTCTCTACAACATCTTGGACACGTCGGCTAGCACACTTCGTGCCCGAGTTGCTTCGGATGAAGCGGGAGCCCGTAAAAAGACTCGTAGATGTGGTGCCCTTTCCGACGAGGAGATCGAGACCGGAGTTGCCGCGGGGAGCTTGGGACGGCGGCCAAAGACCGAAGGACACGGATCGATCGGTATAGCTTTCTATCCCTTCTCTGGTTAGCTAGTTATAGGTTAATGGTTCAATCCGGGGTTTAAGAATACGATAGCGCCGGTTTTGAAGTTTGAAAAAGTTTTCGTTTCTGCATTTTGGCCTCGTACAGGAGGTCGGGGCGCTACCGTAGACTTACATATTTAATAAATAAAAAGTTGTCGTTCATTTACATCTCATGTCTTTCTTGTGTACATTTATATTATATTGTTTATTTATGCTTAGCGTGTTTACTTATGAGTAAATACGTCGAGGGCCTCGCCAAGTCTCCTTATCCGTATACCGGGAAGCGGGGCATGATAGGTTTTGTTGGTGGCCTATGCAAGTTAGTTCTGCATGAAAACGTAAGAAATATAACACAAGAATTATAAGACTCAGCAACTAAACATTATTTATATTTCATATTCCTTGAATCTATCCTAACCTTTCAAGGTTATGGATTCTCCGAACAATACTAGCACCAACGTGAATGGCAACACCCCACCACCACCACCACCGCTTCCACTTACGCCTACAATTATAGCTCCGTTCAACGAGCAGACGATACTGCTCGAGGCAATAAAAAGCCTCTTACAAGGACAACAACAGCAGACTGTTATCCTAATGAACCGCCCAGAAGCTGAGGCACCTGGAGTGAAATAATTCCGGGCAATTCATAAATGTTCAGCGTATTCTTTCCAATTCTTTGAATACACCAGGATGTCGTCGATGAAAATAACAACAAACCTGTCTAGGTACTCTCGGAAAACCTGGTTCATCAAATTCATAAATATGGTTAGTGCATTGGTCACTCCAAATGGCATCACGAGAAATTCATAATGACCATAGCGAGTCCTGAATGTCGTCTTTGGAATATCAGACTCTTTGACCTTCACCTGATGATAACCCGAACGAAGATCTAATTTTGAGAAAACACAATACCCACTTAGCTGATCAAACAGATCATTGATGCGCGGTAGTGGATTCTTGTTCTTTATCATGACTTCGTTCTGAGCTCGGTAGTCTATGCACATTCTGTATGAACCTTTCTTCTTTTTCACAAGCAAAACTGGAGATCCCCGACTTGAAGTACTGGGACGAATCCATGCTTTCTTCAAAAGTTCGTCCAACTGAGTATGAATCTCCTTCAATCCTTTAAGACTTAAGCGATATGGTGCTTTGATCACCGGTTGTGCACCAGGTACTAAGTCAATACTGAATTCAAGAGTTCGATCGGGAGGCAAACTTGATATGTCTTCAGGCAATACATCATCAAACTCTTGAACTACTTCTGGCTTGTTTTCTTCCGCCTTTATTGATGCAATCACTTCCTTCCTTAGTTTAGCCTTGTAGGTGCTAGGCTCCAGGGTACGGTCTCCACTCTTGAAATAAAAGACCGGATGATCTGAAATCTCAAACACTACATCCTTTGATGACAGTCGATGTTAGCGAAGAAAGTTCCTAGTCAGTTCATTCCCAATACTACGTCAAAATTCTGTATGTCTAGCATCTTGAAGTCTGCATAAAATTCTCTGCTGCAGATGAGTACTGGACATAGATCGTATCCCAGAGTTGCCTTTAGAACGTCGTTCCCTGAACTGACATTCCAGCTGGATACGAGCGGTTTAACTGGAATCGCATGAGTTCGGATGAACCGTTGCGACATAAAGCAATATGATATTCCAGTATCGAAGAGTGTTAAGGCATGTAGGGAAGCTACTAAGATTGTACCTAAGTTGTGTGGGATATGTTTAGGTATAGGAAAAGAAACAATGATGTATAAAGATTGAAAAGGTTTTGAAAGAGTGGGAGTTACTAGTGATGACTTGGCCAGTGGTTTCAGCTACTTCCACAGTCATTGTGAAAGCCTGTCGTCTAGGTACATTCCTCCTTGTCGAAGGCACATTCCTCTGTTCGTTCCGATGTCCTCGCGGCATATTACTTTGTGCCTGATGGAACTGACGAGGTGCTTGTGCAGGAGGTCCACGAGGAGGTGGAGCTGGGAGGGCAAGATGAGATGTCGGAGCCTAGATAGCTGGCCACTGCGGATAGGTGATTGCTGTTCGGGGTGCAGGAGCTGGGGTGAGATGATGTGGGCAATCTCCAATGACGTGAGTGGATGTGCCACAAACTAAGCAAAGGCGGTTAGTGTTAGTTATATGTATGCCCTAGAGGCCATTACTGTACATAGGATGTATATTGTAGTGGATGCTGGGACATATATAGGGAGGACTTTCTTGCTCGACATTATATTGTGCTATCTGGTTACTCTTTACCTTAACGTGTATACTGATTGCCTCTCTGTTACATGTTGGTAAAGCCCTTAGGATGTGTACTTGACTATCTGGACTATGATGCGGATCATACCAGTGGGGACATGGTAGTCTATAAGTACATCTTTCAAGGTCCCTAGTCGTGGGTGTATCGAGACGGGGCATCGATATACCAGTGTAGACTAGCGTATACCTTCTCGACCCATACAGATGGGCGATGGATGATCCCATATCCATTGGTGTTTGACATCGGAGATGATATACGGGTGCTCAGTGGAGACTGGGTACACTGGACGGACTCGCCGAGAACTCCCAGATGGTAATATACCTTACGTCAGATGGCAGTTCTCTAGTGACACTGGTACAGAGTAGTCTGTTGACCCGAGATCGTCATAGAGTCTTGTGTGATTCCCACTGTGCTTTGATTTCCACCTTACCACATCCAAGAGGGCGTGCAAAACGGTGGCTTTTGGGTACAGTCCCGAATCACATGGAGGTAATGAGCGATAGGAGGGGATTCGTCTCTCCCGGTATAGGGAGTTGATGTTGCGCTGTGTTCGATTGGTTATAACCGGAAATCCCTGGCCAGGGTTGCTGAGATTTACTGGTAAGTGCTACCAGTAGTTTCTCGAACTGTTATAGACCTTATATCGACACGACTTATCGAGCTATTGGGGTCTGACGTTTACCACCCCTAGGCGAGATATGCGACATATCAGACGAACAGACCGGACTGTACGGTAAGTGTTACTGGTTGGATTCACAGGAGTGTGAGCGGGCTTGCTTGTCGATCTTCTGATCGCTCAATACCCGGGTGGCCGTTACATTTAGCAGACCGCTTGCGGCTTGTGGGTGATTGATATGATCATCATCTGCTGCCGGCGTATTGACGAGTCTTTAGAGTCCTACACAGAGGTTTCCTGGCTCAAGCGAAATGAAATAGGAGCGCATATGAGATATGTGCGGGACCGAGAATTATACCAGTATGTGATACTGTATTCTATTCTCGCGATTTGTATCATTGGTCGGTTATATGTGATATAGCCGGGTTACCGAATCAAGTGTTGATTCGATACATTGATACACTTGATATTAGTCGGTTATATGCGATATGACCGGATCGTTAAATCAAGTATTGATTTAATGATTTAATGTATAATTATATATATTGGATATATTACTTTACATTGACTAATATTGTTCACTTTAAACGGATTTTCTCACTTGAATTGTGCAAGTTGTATATATGATATACTTTTGTGCACAAGATTGTATCATGTTTGATGATACATGCCAACTTGGGTTAGTGTTTGATTTAAACCTTGGTTAAGTAAATGGTTAGGGTTTTTATTTATTTATTTATTCATTTCTTTTTGGCAAAAGAAAAGAAAATGGTGGCTTATTTTGTTTTATAGATGAAGCTTCATGAAGCTTTGAAAAAGTCTACCATTTTTGTTTCATGCCTAACCTAACCATTCACCTAACCTTAGTTTACTCTCTACACATAAACATGGTTGCAAGATGATAGATATCACTTCATTTTTCTTTTTCTAAAATAATACTAATGATATTATCATCATCATCTTCTTCTTCTTCTTCAAGAAAGAAGCTTGCCTCCTTTAATGGCAACTTGAGAAAAAGAGTGAGAAATCCAATTCTAAAGTGAATCCACTTCCTATTTCTTCATCCTCTACCACTTGCCAAGTAGTATAGGGTGTTTTCTTCACAAGTTTCATGGCTTGGTGAAGTTGGAGCTTGATCTTGTGTTGCCTCGACGTAGATCATCTTCGGCATCGAAGTCGACGACCTAGCCCGCCCATTTCTCCGATGAAGCCGACGCTAGAGCCCGAGATCCGATGATCGCAGTGAGGAGACATCATCACGGAGCTATGGTGGTGGAGGATCGGATCTGCAAAGGTTGTATTTCCGTTTACCCTTTAGTTAAGTTGTTAACTAGTTGCATGTTTCGCCTAAATTCTAGTCAACGATCCGTATTAGGGTTTCTCGGCACTTGTAAAATTTGAAATTGGCATGGTTGATGCCTTGTGAGACCTCATTAGTGTGCCTTGGAACCCTACAGTGGTATCAGAGCCTAGCTAGAGCCTTAGGCGATGCACAGACGGAGTTTGAAGTCCGATCGAACCGAAACCCTAAATCCAAAATGCTCTCTGGACTTTTTTCAAAAACTGGGTTTTTTCCAGATTAAAAATTCTTAAAAAATTCAGCAGGAAGATCTAAGAATTATGGTGCAAAACGAGCTTCTGATTCATCTAAACCGCCGCGGAACAGCGGCAGAAGCATGGCTTCTGCGGCGGTTCCGCGGCCGTATGGTCTCATTGTCCAGTAATTTTTGCACAGTAATTCCTATGTTTTGGTTCTGGATTTTCTAGGATATTTTAAATATCACTCAAGAGTTGAGTTTTCTGGGTTGTATTGGGGACTCGGTGTTTCGATCGGATTGTCTAATTTTGTCAGTGTGTTTTTCCGGGTAATTTTAGAATATGTTAAAAAGTTCGACCGGATATAAATACCCACTTTTTCCCATGCCGGGAAATTTCCAATTGTTGGACTTTTCCGTAGTTTAATGACGTTCCAAGTAGTGCAAGTAACACGATGGTCTCTCTAGAAGACAACAAACCTTAACTCGATTATGTGACCGTCTTGAACTGCCCTTTGAACCTTAGGGTTTGGGGCAGTACGGCGTGCCACATGTGAGGCGTTGGCTTGACCCTTCTACGGCTGGACCGTTGGTACTGAGGCATGAACTGAATGTTTTTAGACTTATTTCATGTGTTGAGCTGTATCGGGAAAACTTGGGTGTTCGATTGTTCGATCGGAAAGTTTAACATTTTTCCTATTTATCCGGAATGTGATACAATAATTGGAATCCACAAACAGTTATGAGATAACTGAATGAATGTTATAAATCTAGCGGTTTAGTCTCACTTGATCGGTTGCCACGGAATTTTGATGAGATCAAAAGTCCGTCGCAATCACGTAGCGTACGCGGATACTCGCCGGGTAAACTTAATAGATAGCCTAACCCCATAGCCCCGACTGAGTGACTGTAGGAGAACCCCGTCGCTGAAAGCATCCGTTTGGGTGCTCGCGGTAGCGGTGTTCCGCCTTGGTGCACTTCGTCGACGGTATCGGGGGTGCGGCCGTCTACTAAAGTTTGCGACGAGCATTCGATCAGTATTTCGGGAATCTTGTTGAATTGCCCGACTTGAAATTGAAAAGAGTTTTCGATAATGAGACTAAAATGCGGGGTTTATAATTGTTAAGCATGCGATGTCTAAGGAATTCATATGGTTAGGCATGCGATGTCTAAAGAGGTTGCGGATTCCAACTGTTGTAGTTTTACACTTTCTTTTCTGTGACCGTAAGTGTAATATGTGATGTCGCCGGTTTCGTTGCTATATGTCAACGACAATTGGGATACACATGTTTACTTACGTTGATGACATGTGATGTTATGTGTTGCTGGATATGTTATATTGGATCGTCGTGTTTGAATAGCCGGGGGTTTTTATGTCAGATGAGTGTTTTACATTTTCATTCATATAAAAACTTGTATGTAATATTCTTTTATTGGGGCACTTCCAGGTAGCGGAAGATGTCACCCATTGTATATTATTTACTTTTCCGCACTAGGATAGACCCAAGGAGGATGGCACAAGTAACCGGGTTTTGGAGTCCAGTGGGAGACCAACTCGAGGAGTCGAGTCCGGGTCTCCTAACTCTAGAATTGGTAGGGTTGCTTGCCGCTCTCGTAGGGGTCTAGGGGTGTGGGTTTGGCTATTCATCACGACCGTGGAATCCGTGTTTTATACTGGCTCGTATTAAAAACACGGACGTCCTAGTATATCCAATATTTCATATGATTCTTCTGCTGCGATATCTGTGATGTGATCATTTGATGTTCTGTGATAAATACTGTATATAGTATATATGATATATTATATAGATGTTACTTATGTTTTACACCCGCCTAGCCCTGCCCTGCTCTGCCGTTAGTTACCTAACCTAACGGTGCACGAGGGGACATCGAGGTGAATGCGGATGGCATAAGTGTACGTCGTATTTATCTGTAATGTTTAGGTAATTTAAATGATGAGACTTCATTAATGTGATTAATGAAAGAAAAGAAACCTAAGATGTTGTAGAATCGAATTTCAAAAATAAAATAGGTAGCTACAGTTCTTGCTTTGCACAGCGGTATATATGATATATCCTGCACCTTATTCGATAAGGAAAGGACCGAGATCCCTTCACCGGGAGTGACTCCTTTAGCAATAACTGGCAGATGCTACACACTCGGTTTGTCTTTTGATTGCTTTTAAGAGTTTTTGCTTTGCACAGTGATATATATGATATATCCCGCACCTCATTCGACGAGGAAAGGACCGACGATCCTTTCACCGGGAGTGACTCCTTTAGCAAAACTAGAAAAGCCTCAAAAACACTCCATTTCAAAATTCATTCGATCATAAAACGATATCAAGTTCATTACGCAATAGGTTTTCAGAAAAACCTGTCGTAGCCCTCCGTCATTTCAGATAAGTAGTAGTTAGTATTCGTGCTGCGTTTGTTGGTCTTTGTCAAGGCGTAGTGTGCGGTAGCTGACTGGTGCTTATCTGCTTATGCATATGATGCAGATTGGGTTAGGGTAGTCGTGCGACCTTGTTGGCCTTTGTCAAGGGTCGTGCGGGTGGGTTTAATTCAATCAGGAAATGACGGGTTGAACTTGACTAGCATCCTATGGTTTGTTGGCCTTTGTCAAGATCATAGGAGGTTAGGGGCAAAATTATCAGGAATTTCAAGTGTTGAAATTTGTAATGAGATTGCATACCTTCTATGAGATAGTTGGATCCCGATACCCGCTGCGAGTAATTGTTACTCCTGGGAGAGTTTTACACATTACAACTAGCCGATCAAGTAGGTGTCTAGAAAGGTGTCAACGAGGTTACGCCTCTGGGAAAACGAGGTTTACATTAATTAGGTTCGTGCGAAAGCACGGGGGACCTCCCTCAAAGTACCGACACTGGCCTGGCTGAAAGATTGGCGAACTTATAGTGTGTAATTAATCCCGGCTAGTCTTTCCTTTTAGGGTTTGAAGGAAGATTTGATAAAAACAGTGGGAGCCATTTTGATTAGATAAAATAATAACCAATCTATTCTTGCAAGAGCGCACGCTGAGTGTTTTCTTCTCTCTCTCCAGGTAGCGACCATATCACACCTTAATCAAGATAATAATACGGATAATTGACCGAACCCGCTTGTTATACTGAGCTGAGGAACGTTGGTCCCGCTCCAACTTATAATTGTTATAAGACAGAGCAGGAAATTGGGGAATACCAGATTTCCCGTGCCGCCCAAACGAGGAAAGTGCATATGATGCATCATCTTCGGGTGTGTTCGTTACACAGAACTGTTTCTCAGTGTCCTTTACGTCCTGGGTATATGATACCGGATCAGGATCCCGCATGTGTAATATGTCACATGGGCTACAGATAGGTAAAGAACTGAGAACGGGTGATAAGTTTCATGAGGCAGAAAATGGGGCAAGTGTTGCAGCCAAGTCTGTCGGTCACTGTCACCCTGTATTTTCAATACATTGATTCTGAACGAATGTTATTAGATACCGAACCTGATATACAAAATCATATCAGTCTCTTTATTAGTAAAGAAATGATAAAATTTTGTATTGTTGGATAATGTTTTGAACATTTCCTATATCAAAAGTTGATCGGTTCAGGCACGTTATCTAAAAGCATTGATGTTCTAAATCAAACTACAGTTTTTAAGTATACAGAACACACACAAGAGGAAGAGTTCAGAAATGAACGAATCCTTCTTGAGGCATTGTAGACTAGGTCATATCAATGCGACCCGACTAGCTGAAGTTACATGTAGATGCATATTTAAATCAGTTTGAATTTCCATCTTGTGAAACTTGCCAGTCATGTCACAAAGATATAATGACACCAGCTCTGTTTATTGGAAACAGAGAAAGAGTTAGTGAACTCTTGGGATGATACATGTTGATGTATAAAGGTCCCCTGTCTACACATGCCAAGACCGGTTCTTTGTACTTCATTGCATTCTCTGATGATCTCTCAAGATTCAGACATATGTTCTTGTTGAAACACAAGTCCAAACCTTTTGAGATATTCACAGAATATAAGTTAGAAGTAGAGAACCAATACGGGTATAAGTATTATGTCCTTTGATGAGATCAAGGAGGAGAATACTTGAGCACGGAATTCTTGGACTTTTCTAAAGGAGAATGAGATTCTCTCTCAGAATTACTCCTCCGTATACACCATAGCACGATGGTATATCGGGGCGGAGCAGATACACCCTATTTGATATGGTGTGCTCTATGATGAGTACTACTAAGTTACCTTTTTCCTTTTAGGGAGTTATGCACTTGAGAAGCTGCATACCTATTGAATAGGGTTCAAATCAAATCAGTTGCCTACCACTCCATATGAGATATGGAAAGGGAAGAGCCCATATCTTAAGTTTCTTAAGATTTGGGGTTGTCCGGCCTATGTCTAAAAAGCAAAATCCGGACAAGCTCGAGGCAAGGTCAGTTATGTAGAACTGAAAGTGTTTCAGCTATACAAACTACAGCAGATGATTTGGTAGAACCAAAGGATTCAATAGTAACCAACGAACCTCAGCCTCTCCGCCGATCTAGTAGGGTTCCTCATCCACCTGAGAGTTACTTCGGTTTCTCTATGACAGTGGGAGCGAGGAATGCATCATGAGATGATGACCCAACTAGTTTCGAGCTGGCCATCAGGAGTGAGACTCTGTAAGAATGGCTGGATGTTTATCGATCTGAGATGGAATCCTTATACACCAACAAAGTATGGACTTTGGTTGCTTTATCTGAAGGGTTAAATCCCCATCAGGAGCAAGTATATCTTGAGAAGATTACTTGGTGTATATGGAAAAGTTGAGACTTTCAAAGCTAGACTTGTTAAAGGTTTTCGTCATCAACCAGGCGTGGAAAATGATGAAACCTTTTCCAGTATCTATGCTTAAGTCTATCCAGATCCTACTTGCCACGGCTACATACCACGACTACGATATCTGGCGGTTGGGTGTCATGACTGCTTTTCTAAATATTGATTTAGAAGAGAGCGTCTATAAGTACACAGCCAGAGGGCTTCGTAGACAGTGGGAGCAGCGGAAACGTGTTCAAGATGTTTTATGTGATGAAGCAGGCATCGCGGAGTTGGAACATCTGTTTTGATGAGTTAGTCAAACAGTTTGACATCATCAAAATGGTAGATGAACCTTGTATATATAAAAAAAGGTAGTAGGGAGTATGGGAGTAATCCTCGTAGAGTACGTGGATGACATACTCTTGATAGGGAAGGAGTTTCCTATGCTACGCTCGGTCAATCTCCGCTTATCACAAGGATTCTCCATAAAGGATCAAAGTAATACCTACTAAATCCTAGGTTTTGGATCTATGAGATAGATCTAATTGGATATTAGGACACTCACTAGTTGCAGTGAGATGGTATCAATTGATCCAGGGGAGAATCACTGGAAATGTTCCAGGGTGATAAAGACGACTGAATGTCAGTCACAGGCATTGTCTTTACCCTCAGTAAAGGGACGGTATGTTGGAAGAGTTCCAAGCTAGATACCGTGGCATACTAGACGATAAAGGCTAGATACATCGCTACTTAAGATGCTACCAAAGAGGCTGTCTGGGTGTATATTAGTTCATGAGATGAACTTCGTTCCTCCCATTGTGTGACAATGGAGTTGTGGCTTTTGCATGGAACGTCCGTCCCATCAGTGACCCAGACGTATTCTGAGGCAGCATCACCTGATCATGGAGATAGTTGATCTCCAAGGTGATCGAGGTTAGGAGAGCTGACTCAGAGGATAACACGGCGAATCCACTCACGAAGGCCTATTCCCAGAGAGAGACTTTTATGGGATGGTTGGTATGAGATACTGTAACCACTGCTACAGATGGCCCTAGTGCAAGTGGGAGATTTTTAGTTATATGTATGCCCTAGAGGCCATTACTGTACATAGGATGTATATTGTAGTGGATGCTGGGACATATATAGGGAGGACTTTCTTGCTCGACATGATAGAGTGCTATCTGGTTACTCTTTACCTTAACGTGTATACTGATTGCCTCTCTGTTACATGTTGGTAAAGCCCTTAAGATGTGTACTTGACTACCAGGACTATGATGCGGATCATACCAGTGGGGACATGGTAGTCTATAAGTACATCCTTTAAGGTCCCTAGTCATGGGTGTATCGAGACGGGGCATCGATATACCAGTGTAGACTAGCGTATACCTTCTCGACCCATACAGATGGGCGATGGATGATCCCATATCCATTGGTGTTTGACATCGGAGATGATATACGGGTGCTCAGTGGAGACTGGGTACACTGGACGGACTCGCCGAGAACTCCCAGATGGTAATATACCTTACGTCAGATGGCAGTTCTCTGGTGACACTGGTACAGAGTAGTCTGTTGACCCGAGATCGTCATAGAGTCTTGTGTGATTCCCACTGTGCTTTGATTTCCACCTTACCACGTCCAAGAGGGCGTGCAAAACGGTGGCTTTTGGGTACAGTCCCGAATCACATGGAGGCAATGAGCGATAGGAGGGGATTCGTCTCTCCCGGTATAGGGAGTTGATGTTGCGCTGTGTTCGATTGGCTATAACCGGAATCCCTGGCCAGGGTTGCTGAGATTTACTGGTAAGTGCTACCAGTAGTTTCTCGAACTGTTATAGACCTCATATCGACACGACTTATCGAGCTATTGGGGTCTGACGTTTACCACCCCTAGGCGAGATATGCGACATATCAGACGAACAGACCGGACTGTACGGTAAGTGTTACTGGTTGGATTCACAGGAGTGTGAGCGGGCTTGCTCGTCGATCTTCTGATCGCTCAATACCCGGGTGGCCGTTACGTTTAGCAGACCGCTTGCGGCTTGTGGGTGATTGATATGATCATCATCTGCTGCCGGCGTATTGACGAGTCTTTAGAGTCCTACACAGAGGTTTCCTGGCTCAAGCGAAACGAAATAGGAGCGCATATGAGATATGTGCGGGACCGAGAATTATACCAGTATGTGATACTGTATTCTATTCTCGCGATTTGTATCATTGGTCGGTTATATGTGATATAGCCGGGTTACCGAATCAAGTGTTGATTCGATACATTGATACACTTGATATTAGTCGGTTATATGCGATATGACCGGATCGTTAAATCAAGTATTGATTTAATGATTTAATGTATAATTATATATATTAGATATATTACTTTACATTGACTAATATTGTTCACTTTAAACGGATTTTCTCACTTGAATTGTGCAAGTTGTATATATGATATACTTTTGTGCACAAGATTGTATCATGTTTGATGATACATGCCAACTTGGGTTAGTGTTTGATTTAAACCTTGGTTAAGTAAATGGTTAGGGTTTTTATTTATTTATTCATTTATTTATTCATTTCTTTTTGGCAAAAGAAAAGAAAATGGTGGCTTATTTTGTTTTATAGATGAAGCTTCATGAAGCTTTGAAAAAGTCTACCATTTTTGTTTCATGCCTAACCTAACCATTCACCTAACATTAGTTTACTCTCTACACATAACCATGGTTGCAAGATGATAGATATCACTTCATTTTTCTTTTTCTAAAATAATACTAATGATATTATCATCTTCTTCTTCTTCTTCAAGAAAGAAGCTTGCCTCCTTCAATGGCAACTTGAGAAAAAGAATGAGAAATCCAATTCTAAAGTGAACCCACTTCCTATTTCTTCATCCTCTACCACTTGCCAAGTAGTATAGGGTGTTTTCTTCACAAGTTTCATGGCTTGGTGAAGTTGGAGCTTGATCTTGTGTTGCCTCGACGTAGATCATCTTCGGCATCGAAGTCGACGACCTAGCCCGCCCATTTCTCCGATGAAGCCGACGCTAGAGCCCGAGATCCGATGATCGCAGCGAGGAGACATCATCACGGAGCTATGGAGGTGGAGGATCGGATCTACAAAGGTTGTATTTCCGTTTACCCTTAGTTAAGTTGTTAACTAGTTGCATGTTTCGCCTAAATTCTAGTCAACGATCCGTATTAGGGTTTCTCGGCACTTGTAAAATTTGAAATTGGCATGGTTGATGCCTTGTGAGACCTCATTAGTGTGCCTTGGAACCCTACAGTTAGCATGCCTGCAGTCCTTCGCCAGGTGTCCATTCCTCTTACAAAAGAAGCAAAAGTCTGGACTGGGCCGGTTAAAAGTTACTCCCGGTCTCCTAGGTACAAATGGTGGCCTGAAAGAGGCTCCTCCCGCTATTTGAGTAGCGGGGCGCTTCATACCGGCAGATTGAGGTTTGCCCTTCTTCTTTTGTCATGCCCCGCTTCCCAGTATACGGGCAGAGGACGCGACGAGATCGCTACGTATTTACTCTGAAGTAAACACGCTAAGCGTATCTAAGCAATATAAGTAAAATGCACAAAAGATAATGAAAATAGATATAATTGAACAACAACTTTATTTATTAACATTCTTTTTACAATACATCTGGAAAGGTAAATACATGGAATGAAAGCAATACCTAGACAGTGGCATAACAGAAATGTAAAGGAAATGTACTGGTGAAACTAAAGCTCTGGATCTTCAGCAACTGGTCCAAGTCCTCGCTGCTGGGCTCGATCTCTAGTGAGTCCGAATCACCTGACGACATTCCAATGAAGAAGAAAGAGAATGTCGTCAGCGAACAAATCGCTCGGTAAGTCCCGTAAATAGACAAGAATGGAATAGACAGAATAGAGAGTAT
Organism: Agapanthus africanus; assembly: GCA_030015575.1. NCBI lineage: Eukaryota > Viridiplantae > Streptophyta > Magnoliopsida > Asparagales > Amaryllidaceae > Agapanthus > Agapanthus africanus. The sequence goes on along the minus strand of JASDDO010000022.1, from coordinate 672,201,195 downwards.
ATTGTTATAATGTTGTATTTAGTGTTAACGTGGTTGTTTGTAGCTCGGTACAGAAGAGGGCGGTGTATATGAGAGGAGTCTCACTATCCCGGAGACTAAGGTATACGGAGTATAAGGAACCATTCAGCCACGGTACAATGGCAATGGAGATTCAGGTTAAGTGTATTATGGTTACAGTCTCGTGCCACTTCTAACACCTTCCGTACAAATCTACCCCTTATAAGCCCCGCGACGTCTTGATTATATTGTTTGTATTGTATTGCCTTGTCTTGTTATGTATAGATGGATGATTTGTCGAAACCATGATATCAGTAATGGAAAGGATATAACGAATGGACATGTAGATGGAATATATCCATGGTTCGGTTCAGTCAATATAGATTGAATAGATTGAATGGATTAATTCATATTGACTCATATTGTATTGTAGTTTGTACTTGAATCACATTCAAGTCAGATTGATTAGTTTGAGACTCAGTCTAAGTCAGATTCTTTTAAAAGAACTTGAAATCCTGACTGTTTTGATGTTATCGGTAACTGCTGCACATGGACGGCAGGATTTGTATCTTTTTCAGAGACAATTACCGTGTTGATAACACCGCTTGTTAGATTGTCTACCTTAAATAGACAAGCACCTATATCTCCGGCTCCCTGAGGCTCAAGAGACTGGTCCCGCTTAAACCTATGTTTACTAGGGTCCTTATTGTAATTTAATATAACTTGAGAGGGTTTTATGTAAAAATAATTTTGGTATAATTTCAAAATACACCTCAAGTATTTAATTATCGTCTTTAGAGTTTTCATTGATGTATATTTTATAAATGTGACATTTCTAGTGGATAAAACCTAATTTCATAATATATGGTATTTATTTGTAATATGAATATTGTTTGAATTATCATGGTAGTTTCATGTAATATTGGAATTCCTTTCTTGAGTTTTGGAAATATGGAATAATATATATTTTTAAAATAAGTATTTTGGTAATATTTATATATACATATTTAATGAAAATAAATTTATTTATTTTCTTGTAAAAATCTGATTTTCTAAAGAAAAATGTATAAAAATTCCATCGAGATCGAATGCTCATTGCGGAGGTCTGCATCTCGCTCTACTAAGCCCGAGGATGTGCGATAATCCGCACCATCCCAAACGGGGTTCCCAAAATGGGTTGTAGACGCTCAATTGCATGGAAATATTTTAATATATCTTTTAAAGAAAACGGTTTTTTATAAGTTAAAGGGATTTATTTGCAAGATCGTATTTTCCATATTCTATTGTCCCAAGATTCATCATGCTATGATAGATATGTGTGTTGTGATGAGGTAGGTCATTACCTCATGAGTTGTTTTAAGGTAATACGGTTAAAAGGTATAAGCATGTCGAAATGAAACATAAATGTATTTTAATGTAAAAGTGGAATAAAACTTGCTACGGTTATTATTTTGAATTTAAACTTGTTCTATTGTCTTTGTTAATGATTACTAAACAATATATCAAAAGTTGTAGTTTTGTTATTAAGAAAAAGTTGTAGTTTTAAAAGAAAAGAGAATCGGAAGTCGGATAACTCCGCTTCCGACACGTTTTAAGAATGAAGAGTTTGGGAATAGTAAAAGAGAGAGAGAAGGGGGACTTACTGGCTTTGATGAGAGGGGAGAGGTAGGAGGAGGTCTAGGATTCATCGATACTTCGTTTCGTTGCCGGAAACTCCTCGTATCGTCGTTGGAATTTCGTCGGAGTTTCGCCCTTTGTTAACTCCACTTGTACACTATGGGAACTTAGAAATTTCTTGATAGTTTTGGCAGGGAATTATGAGTGAGGAGGTGTGAAATGAGGGTGGTATTTATAGGGAAAATTAGGGTTTAAGGTGTTTAAAGAATGCATTGAAATATGCATCAAAATGAGGTTAAATAGGCATTTTATTGCTCTCTGGATTAATCAGAGTAAAGTTTGGGGGCATTTGGGACGGATTGACCCAACCTCACCGGATTTCCTAGGCTTGTCGCCGGCAGTCTGGGTTGGTGTTGGGTTATTGGGTCGGGGTCGTTTGGTATTTTACAGTGCACGTGTTTGATTATCTTGTGTCTCTTCAGTTTATGTGTAGTGCACATGTAGTCTTTTAGGCTTCTAAAAAGATTAAAAGAATTTTAAAATAAAAAGAATATGTGGCTGATGGGATTTGAACTCTGGTGCTTTAGTTCAGCAGTGCAAGGTCTTACCAGTGAGCTACAAGCTCCTTCTTACTGTTCTAAATCAAAACAAATACTTATAGCCTTCACAGGAATTGTAAATACCCTAATTGTACATTAAGTTTAAATAAATTTTATGTACACTAAAATTGGAGTTGTTACAATCTACCCTTCTTACAAAAATTTCGTCCTCGAAATTTACAATTTTATTTTAAGGACTAGTTTACAAATAAGTGAGGATATCTTGCACACATCTCGTCTTCTCTTTTCCATGTCGATTCTCTTGGAGTGTCTTTTCTCCACATCACTCGAACTAAGTTAACTTCCTTATTCCGAAGTGACTTCACTTTCCTGTCCAGGATCTCCACAGGTTGATACTCACAGGATAAATCTGGCTGTACAGTGAGCTCGGAATGATCAAGAATATGGCTGGGGTCAATCACATACCTTCTGAGTTAGGATATGTGGAACACGTTGTGCACTCCTTCCAATGAGGGTGGAAGTGCCAAGCGATAAGCCACTTCACCGACTCGTTCGAGTATGTCGAACGGTCCAATGTACATTGGACATAGCTTATCCGTCTTCCAAAACGAATCACTCCACGGTTCGGAGATATCTTCAGAAATACGTGATCTCCTGGGTGGAAATCCAAATGACGGCGTTTTGCATCAGCCCAGTGTTTCTGTCGATCTTGGGTTCTGCGCATTCTTTCCCTGATAGTACGAACCACATCAACAGTTGCTACTGTCATCTTAGGTCCAAGAAGTTTCCCTATCACCGATGTCGTCCCAACTTAATGGTGATCGACACTTCCTTCTATAAACCGCTGCAAAGGGTGTCATTCCTATACTTGCTTGGTAGCTGTTGTTGTATGAAAACTCCATAAGATGTATTTGATCTTCCTATGATCCTCCGAAGTCTAGCATACACGCTCTTAGCATATCCTCCAAGATCTGAATAGTTCACTCAGACTGACCATCTGTTTGTGGATGATAAGCCGTGCTGAAGTTCAGACTTGTTCCCAAGCTCGCTTGCAGACTTTGCCAAAATTGTGATCGGAACCTGGTGTCACGATCGGAGACAATGCAAACCGGTACTCCATGAAGTCTCACGATTTCCTGTATGAGTTCATGGGTATCAGAGATAGTACATTTTGAAGAGTTTAAATCTTACTTAGATTCTTACCTCCATGTACTTCTTTGCAAGTGTCTCAGTAGATTGGCCAACTCGAAATAGGATGAAGTGAGCCGACTTTGTGAGTCGATTTACAATAACCCATACTGCATCGTTACCCTTTGTGCTGCGAGGGAGTGCAGTCACAAAATCCATTGTGATGTGTTGCCACTTCCATTCTGGGATCGGTAACGGTTGAAGTAATCCAGCAGTCCTGTGATATTTAGCCTTTGCTTGCTAACACACCAAGCATTTAGCGACGCTTCTGGCTACTTCACGTTTCATTCCATGCCACCAGTAATTTTGACGCGGATCTTTGTATATCTTTGTACCTTCAGGGTGTACTGAATAAGGAGAGCTGTGAGGTTCCTTCATCAACTCTTCTCGCACAGAACCTTTTGGTACACACAATCTGTTGCCGTATCTCAAAGATCCATCTTCATGGATGATGAAGTCTGTTCTGAGTCCATTCTCCACTTGTTCTCTAATCTTTTGCAACTTAGCATCACTTGCTTTAGCTGCTTTGATCTCATTGACAATAGTAGATTGAACTTGTAAATTCATCATACTTGAAGCGTTACCTGGCATGATCACTTCAATCTCCATCTGATGCAAGTCTTGTTGAAGCTTCCACTGAGAGGTGAGATTTATTGCTAATGGTTGGCGACTAAGAGCATCAGGTACCACATTCACCTTCCCTGGGTGATATTGTAGATTGATGTCGAAATCCGCCATGAGTTCTAACCATCATCTTTGCCGCATATTAAGCTCCTTCTGAGTAAACACATAATTCAGGATCTTGTGATCTGTGTATATGTTCACTCGTTCACCAAGAAGATAATGGCGCCTAATCTTAAGAGCAAAAATTACGGCCGCCAATTCCAAGTCACGCGTCGGATAATTGCGCTCATGAATCTTTAGCTGCCTTGAAGCATAAGCCACAACCTTACTGTGCTGATGTAGAACACATCCTAATTCCTTACCGGATGTATCGCAATGCACTTCGAAACCTCCAGATTGGTCCGGTATAACGAGAATAGGCGCTGATGTCAATCTTGACTTGAGTTCTACGAATGCTTGCTCGCATGCTTCTGACCACACGAATTCTTCATCTTTACGTGTGAGCTTGGTTAGGGGTGTTGAAATCTTGGACAATGAATCTTTTGTAATATCCTGCTAGACCCAAGAAACTTCGAATGTCCTTCACTGACTTCGGTGTCATCCATTCGCTTACTGCGAAAACTTTCGCTGGATCTACAGAGATTCCATTTCCTGATACGATATGTCCAAGAAAACCAACTTGATCTAGCTAGAACTCGCACTTGTTGTACTTGGCATATAATTGATGTTGTCTTAAAGTTTCCAAGACAATTCGTAAGTGCTCGGCATGCTCTTTCCGACTCTTAGAATACACCAGGATGTCGTCGATGAAGATGACAAAAAACCTGTCTAAGTACTCCCGGAAAACTTGATTTATTAGGTTCATGAATATTGCTGGTGCGTTGGTCACTCCAAATGGAATCACAAGAAATTCGTAATGTCCATAACGAGTTCTGAAAGCCGTTTTATGGATATCAGACTTCTTGACCTTCACCTGATGATAACCCGAATGGAGATCTAACTTGGAGAAAACACAACATCCACTTAGCTGATCGAACAGATCGTCGATGCGCGGGAGTGGAAACTTGTTCTTTATAGTTACTTCATTCAAGGCTCTATAATCAATGCACATTCTGTATGAACCTTCCTCCTTATTCACGAGTAGTACTGGTGATCTGTTTATATCATAATATTGCATTTTATATTCCCCATTCTTATGCGTTTTATAAATAAACAGGTGCTTTTGACGCATGTCTGCTACATATTACAGGATACAGGTTCTTGGAGCGAAAACAGTGAAAAAGACAAAAGATGATACAAAAGAGGGACTTTTGACTAACAAGTAGAAGGATCCTAGTCGAGCCTAAATGAAGAACAGTTCACAATTGTACAAGGCAACGCAAGATCCAAAAATGTCAAAGTGAACAGTTAAAAGACCACGATAAGTTTCACTGAAAGATCTGGAGAAGACCCAGAAGCCAAATGGAGAAAAGAACTATATGAATAAATAGCCCAAAGCATCAAGAATTATCCCAGAAAAATTGATCAACTGACATCACCAAAGGGCCGCGGAACCGCGGCCCAAACCCCACCCATGCCGCGGTTCCGCGGCCATATACTGCACGTGTCGGTGCAAATTTCTCCTGGCGGTGCGTCGGTGCTTTTGTTGGGATTTTTAGGGGGTATATCTGTAATAGCATATGTGCGAGCAATTGTAACCCTAATTTTCCTATTTCCTTATAAATATGTAATCAAAAGATTGTATTAGGGATGCCTCTTTTCAATAAATAAAAATTCAGATTCTTTTGAGGATTAAAGAGCATCATTTCTGTAAGTTCTTCTTTTAATTCCTGCCTTAGTTTATAATTAAATTCTTGCCTTAGATTAATTAATCTTTTGCCTTAGTTACTTCTAGTATAGAATCTCTTAAAACTGCAGTAGGAAATTAATCTAATAGATCTAAAAATGCAAAATCTCAAAATGATGTTTTTAATAAATCTCCTGATGAGCGAGTAATTTCCTCGCTTGTTAGGGTTAGGAATAAGGGAGGGAATGAGAGATGAAGATCTCTCATCTCTTTCGTGCCCAATTATTTTTAATAACTAGAACTTCATGCATGCATGCATGATCCGCTCCCTACGGCACCTTACCCACGAGGTAACGGTGAAACCGTAGTATAAAGGACCGGACATGCATGTTTTCCATGAAGGTTAGAGCAAATATTAGGAAAGGACGGACAAGGATCTAGAGGAAGAAACTTCTTTTCTTCCCAATTATCCTAATCCCTTTTTCTAATAGTTGCTATAACTTGTAAAAGATTTCATTTAGGGTATTGAAAGAGGTGTGACATTCAATCTTATCAAACTCCACCTTAGACCTAATCCTAGCAAGTTTCTTAACCATCGTACAACTTAGTTTTTTTTAAGATTAAATTAAAAGACCAAATACCCATTGGAATTAGCTCGTAAGAACAATTAAGAAAATTACACATCCCTGTGGACCGACCCGTATTCACCGGCTAGCTTCATGCGACGCCGTTCTTGATTGCGGTAAATATTTTTGATCGTTAAAAACCTACACTTAAATCAAATGGCGCCGTTGCCGGGGATGGCGTAAAATTTCCTATTTGTAATTTCGGGTTGATATAAATTTTAAAAATTATAAAAATCTGAAAATAGAAAAAGTAAAAAAAAAAATTATCAATTTTTATCTGTTTGAAGGGTTTCTCTTTTCAATTTTGCAGGAACAGCGAAGAATCTCGGATCTGGTAATTTACAGAAGGCAAATCAGAAAAGTGCACATCAGAACAGAGGTATATTGACACAACAGAGCCGTACCAATTTTCTGGAGACCTGATCCCTCAGCAGAACCGCGGCGGGACAGCGCCCCAAACCGCGGAACCGCGGTGGACACGTGGCCACAGTGCTCAAAATTTTGTGGGTTTGTTTTCTTTTTCCCCCTCTGCCAACCTCCATATATCCTTTTGCGAAATTTTCTGCAGGATTTCTTTGCGCTAAAAATCTTCTTCCCCCTTCTAAATAACAGATTTTCTGCAGGTTTCTTTGCGCCGCGCTAAAAATAATTAATTGCAAGTGAATTTACTGTTTTGCATATATTAATCGGACTTTAAGGGGTTATTGACCAAACTCAGATTGGGTGGGGATTTCATTACCCTTCCCAGGACCCCAGAAAACATTTAAATCATTTGCATTGACCACTCTTAAATTAAAAAATACTAGACTCAGCCCTAAGGACTTCGAGCTCAATAGGACAAAGGACTAGTTATAGGTATCGACCGTTTATCCTAACCTGACTTTGCGGTGTCTAGGCAAGTGTGTCAAAGGCTAGTGGTTATTAATTAGGCCCACTACTGTGGTTCCTTCCCACTTATCTGACACTTACCTGGCCGCAATTGGCGGTGAAGAGGCGGTTTGAGGTCCTATTTCTAACCCTAGTTAGGAGCTGTCTAGCTGACCTAGATGGCCCTAGATATAGGCCTGATTGTGCATGTGTGGTTGATCGCATTTGCGTCACAAGTCTCTTTTCAAAAATCTCTTTGCAAAACTCTCACATAAATAAATAAAAAAAAAGAAATTTTTTTTCAAAACTTGCAACATGTCGCTAAAGAAAACTTGCATCTCACTTACACCACTTCCTTTCATTGACGTTTTTTTACCTCCACATTCTGTCTTTCATTTTTTTTCTGACTACACTACCCCTTTAGTGTTTGTTACTTTGGACTAGGGACACTAACGCCCGATTAGTCCGTGTTTCGTTGGTACCGACCGACGAACCCTTCGACACCGAAGTCGAAATTCCATCCACTTTCGTACCTCCACCTTCAAATTCTTCTTCCGAAGGTATGTCGGGATATAATCCTAACAATACCTTACCGACGGGAATGATTCCACCTCCATTAGGTGATTATAACCCGAATCACCCGCCTATTGAAGCGCCCGCACGAGTCGTGCTCCAGGATCTCTTCTACCCCGTCCGCACCTCTTTACCTACCTGTCTTTCACCCCCACCGGCAAATGGGGACAATTTTGAAATAAAACCACATTTCATCAATATACTGCCAAAATTTCATGGTTTGGAATCTGAAGATGCTTATATCTTTATCAATAAATTCCAAAACGTTTGCGCTATGATGAAAACAACCCAATTAAGTGATGACGCTATAAGGCTAATGGTCATTCCTTTCACCTTATGTGACCTAGCCGAGAAGTGGCTATACAGCACCGCATCACATTCCATTTGAAATTGGGATGAGTTTGTGAAAGCTTTTCTTAAAAAGTTCTATCCTCATCACAAAACTGCTAGAATCCGTAATGAGATTATACAATTTTCACAGCTTCCTTCCGAACCATTTTGGAAGTGTTTTGAGAGATTTAAAGACCTACTCGTTCAATGCCCTCATCATAGGATCGAAAGTTGGCAACTTTGCCAAACATTATACGAGGGATTGAACTCAGCAACGAAGCAGTTGCTAGAAACCATCTGTCAAGGTCACTTTCTCTCCAAATCTAGTGAAGAAGCGTGGTAGTTTCTTGAGGACCTTAGTGAACAAACAATTCAGTGGGAGAGCATCAAGACCACATCATCTTCTTCTAGTGGTTAATCTAGGGCAGGCATACATCAAGTAGAGATGTCGATTGCTATGAAGAGGGAGATGGCCGCTCTTACGAAAAAGCTAGAAGCGATTGAGACCAAAATCTCATTGCCTTCTCCTGCCCCTGCTATGCCTCCACGAACTGTGTGTGCTTGTTGTTCGGCTCCATCACACCTGACCGAAGAGTGTCCTTACAATGCATCTACTCAAGGACATGATCAAGTCAATGCTGCCTTTCAGTAACGACAAAGAAACGATCCATACTCTTCTACATATAATCCGGGTTGGAGGAGTCACCCAAATTTCGCTTGGAACCAAAATCAACAATTCCAAGGAAATAACAATTTTCAAGGGCATCCTCCATAACAATAAGCACCTCCACAAACTCAATTTCAATAGCAACCTTTCCAACAGCAACCTTACCCTAATCAAGTGAACAATTTTGTGCCTAACAATTCTTACCCGCCAAACAATTTTGTTCAACCTAATAATGACAAGGTTACTTTGCTCAAAAGAAGTCTAGATGCGTTCCTAAAGCAATCTACACAATCTACAGCAAGATTAGAGACTTCTATTCAATCTTTGGTGCAAAACAGTGCCTCACACGATCAAAGGATCAAATCTATTGAGGCACAAATTGCACAACTCAATGCAGCATTGAGCGAGCGAGAAAAAGGAAAGCTCCCATCTCAACCACTGCCCAATCCCGGTCACGCACATGCTGCATATCAACAGCAGAATCATAACGTAAATACTGTGACCACGTTGAGATCGGGAAAAGTGTTGCAAAATAATGTGGGTATTAACCATGACACCCCTGCCGGTGGTTCTTCTTCACCTTCTTCTTCTTCTTCTTCGTTAGAGCCTATTCTTCATCCTTCACACGGCTCTACCTCTTCTAGCTCGAACGGACCCACTTCTCACAACACGAACATATCTACACGGGGTTTCGTTCCAACTCAACAATCTGATCCACAAAAATTGGACTCAACAACATTTCAAAATGTACCTTTTCCAAACCGGCTGAGATCCAATAAACCAACTCCACAGATGGAGAAGATTGTAGAGTTGTTCAATCAGGTTAGCATAAACATTCCTCTTTTGGATGTGATCCAACAAGTTCCTTCATATGCAATAATCTTAAAGGACTTATGCACCAAAAAGAGGAAGTCACAAGTACCAAAGAAAGTTTTTGTGGCTAGTGCTGTTAGCGATGCTCTTGTCCAATCTTTACCCCAAAAGTACAAGGACCCTGGTTGTCCTACTATTTCAATAACAATTGGGGACAAGAACATCAATAGAGCACTTTTAGATCTTGGGTCTAGTGTTAACCTGCTTCCCTACTCCGTGTACGAACAATTAGGGGTTGGAGAGTTGAAACCCACTCGTTGTACTCTCCAAATGGCTAATCGATCAATCACCTATCCTAGGGATGAGCTAGAGGATGTGTTGATCAAAGTTGGGGATTTCATATTCCCCATTGATTTTATTGTCATGGACAAACAACCTATTGCTAATCCACGGAACCAAATTCCGGTGATCCTCGGTCGACCGTTTTTGGCCACTTCCAATGCCGTAATAAACTGTCGCAATGGCTCCATGACTCTATCATTTGGGAAGACGTCTAATGAGTTCAATATTTACAAGTTGGGAAGTCTGCCCCCCGTGCCTAAAACTACTACATGAGAAGTTTGCTCTATTCACGAAATCACGCAGGAGGACTGTGAGCTTGAAATTTTTTTGTTTGATAAGAACAGTTTTGACGCCACTAGTGCGTCCCTCCTTGAGCCTACCACAGTTGACACAACCGATATTGATTATGAATGTTTCACTTTTTCGGATGATGACGACTCACAGCCCGAATATGAGTCTTTTGAATTTTTGGATGAGTTAGTTGAACCATCCGAATCGGTTATTTGTAGTGATTTCGAACCTGTGCTGGAGTCCTTTGAGTTCGAGGTAGATTCCCCAATGATTCTTTCGCCTTCAAAACTCGAACTCATGCCCTTGCCGTCTCACCTTAAATATGCTTACATAGGTGAGAATGAGACCTTTCCCATTATCATATCGGCCTCTCTAGCCTTCGAGCAAGAGAACGCTATTTTAATGGTCTTACAAGATAGGCGGCAAGTTTTCGGTTGGACTATGGCGGACATCGAGGAGATTAGTTCCCTCATAATTGAATATCATATGCATTTGATGGATGATGCCAAGTCAATAAAAGATCCACAGAAACATCTTGGGGATATTGTGGTTAGTCAACGTCCTCCTTTAGAAGTTGAACCATCCCCATTTCTTTTAATAAGCTACGAGAATGCCAATATTCCACTGATTGCTGATCATTCCAATTCTCGTTTTGATTCATCACCATATCATATCTATTCACTTCCATACTTTCTCTACCACCACTTCTATCTTCCCCATTTCTTTTTAGATCAGTACAACATGTTTTTCCACCAACCGATACTCTTTACAGATAAATTTTTCGACTGGTTGGTGTTGACGTTTGGTCTATGCAAAGTTTGGCAGTAATGTCTAACATTGTTTCACTGAAGTTTGGGGGAGGCCTTTCTGTATATATTTTTGTTTTTCTTTGAAAAATAAAATAAAAAAATTATAAATAAATAAACAGGGGAGTGCCGACATTTTGACCCTCCTGGTGTGGCATGACAGTGAGGACACTGTCAAGTTTAAGTTTGGGGGTATGCTCGGTACGTCGTCTTCCTTCGCATTCATATGTATAGTTTTGCATTTACATATTTATTTGAAAACCCATAAAAAAATTGAAAAATTTCAAAAAAAAAATTAGAAAAAGTATTGTATTCAATTTTGGCCATATTTAACTTGAGTTTGACAAATAGGTTAACTGGCTACGAACAACTAGATCTTAGACTGAGTAAATTGAAAACCCTAAAAATAACATTCTTTAAAGATTAACGGTAGAAAGTATATGTCTTTGTAGTTTATTTAGAACCAGGCAAATTTTGAGTTCACTTTTTGGGCTAAGTTGAAATAAAGGAAAAATATTAATATTCTTATTAGAGTATAAGTTTGAAAAATAATTCCTAACTTAAGTCTAGATTCTGAAAATGTATACCCTACAAATTGCACAATCACGCACCTGAAACTTGGAATAGTAGAAGAGACCTTGAAATGCTCTTGTCTAAAGTCCTTAGTACGAAGAAAATAAAAAAATGTGTGAATAAAGAAAAAAAAAATGAACACCGGTCTTTGTGATTACTTAAGGCTGCAAAAATAGAAAAATATTTAGCGAGGGTGTTTCATCACCTAGTGCCTTAGACCAACTGGTTTGGGAGTCACTGCTAAAAGTCTTGGGTGTTGCAAAACTAGGAATGACGTTTTGAAGTGCAAACATATCTTGTAATCGGTTGTTGGTATCTCAAGAAGTATTAACAGTCGCATGAAGGATGTGTAAGCAAAAATTCATTAAGAATTCACCAGTTAATTAGCGCTTTGGACAACGGACAAGGGTATGATTGCTTGATTTGAATTTCCAAGTGTAGGGGTGATTTATACACACACGTGGGGATATATGATTAGAGTTGAGATAAGAGAAAGTAATGAAGAATAGAACTTGTATCTTTAGTAGAGTTGATAGAAAAATTCCTAAGTGGAGATGGAACCTTAGAAGGAAAACTTAAGAAATGCCGAAAGCTAAGTATGTCTATAGAACATATATAATCTTAAGTTAGATGATGAGGAAGTGTGAAGAATATGGGTGGATAATTTACGAGTCAACGATAATAGAATTCATTGTTAGAAGATCTAATTGGAGAACAAAAGTCGAAAGGCCGAATTGATAGGATTTTGTGGGTAGTATCTGCTGAAAACCCTCAGGAGACAACACTCCTCCTACTAGGGACACCTAGAGGTTTAACGGCTTGTTGCACGTGCTTAGTGCAATCACGTTTCCCTGCGAAAGTGCGGTTAGGTTTTATCGAGAATAAAATAATAAGTTTGCTCGAGGACGAGCAAAAGATAAGTTTGGGGGTATTTGTTTATATCATAATATTGCATTTTATATTCCTCATTCTTATGCGTTTTATAAATAAACAGGTGCTTTTGACGCATGTCTGCTATATATTACAGGATACAGGTTCTTGGAGCGAAAACAGTGAAAAAGACAAAAGATGATACAAAAGAGGGACTTTTGACCAACAAGTAGAAGGATCTTAGTCGAGCCTAAATGAAGAACAGTTCACAATTGTACAAGGCAATGCAAGATCCAAAAATGTCAAAGTGAACAGTTAAATGACCACGACAAGTTTCACTGAAAGATCTGGAGAAGACCCAGAAGCCAAATGGAGAAAAGAACTATATGAATAAATAGCCCAAAGCATCAAGAATTATCCCAGAAAAATTGGTCAACTTACCTCACCAAAGGGCCACGGAACAGCGGCCCAACCCCCACCCATGCCGCGGTTCCGCGGCCATATACTGCACGTGTCGGTGCAAATTTCTCCTGGCGGTGCGTCGGTGCTTTTGTTGGGATTTTTAGGGGGTATATCTGTAATAGCATATGTGCGAGCAATTGTAACCCTAATTTCCCTATTTCCGTATAAATATGTAATCAAAAGATTGTATTGGGGATGCCTCTTTTCAATAAATAAAAATTCAGATTCTTTTGAGGATTAAAGAGTATCATTTCTGTAAGTTCTTCTTTTAATTCCTGCCTTAGTTTATAATTAAATTCTTGCCTTAGATTAATTAATCTTTTGCCTTAGTTACTTCTACTATAGAATCTCTTAAAACTGCAGTAGGAAATTAATCCAATAGATCTAAAAATGCAAAATCTCAAAATGATATTTTTAATAAATCCCCTAATGAGCGAGTAATTTCCTCGCTTGTTAGGGTTAGGAATAAGGGAGGGAATGAGAGATGAAGATCTCTCATCTCTTTCGTGCCCAATTATTTTTAATAACTAGAACTTCATGCATGCATACATGATCTGCTCCCTACGACACCCTACCCACGAGGTAACGGTGAAACCGTAGTATAAAGGACCGGACATGCATGTCTTCCATGAAAGTTAGAGCAAATATTAGGAAAGGACGGACAAGGATCTAGAGGAAGAAACTTCTTTTCTTCCCAATCATCCTAATCCCTTTTTCTAATAGTTGCTATAACTTCTAAAAGATTTCATTTAGGATATTGAAAGAGGTGTGACATTCAATCTTATCAAACTCCACTTTAGACCTAATCCTAGCAAGTTTCTTAACCATCGTACAACTTAGTTTTATTTTTTATAGATTAAATTAAAAGACCAAATACCCATTGGAATCAGCTCGTAAGAACAGTTAGGAAAATTACACATCCCTGTGGACCGACCCGTATTTACCGGCTAGCTTCATGCGACGCCGTTCTTGATTGCGGTAAATATTTTTGATCGTTAAAAACCTACACTTAAATCATGATCCCCAACTCGAAGTGCTGGGACGAATCCATGTTTTCATCAATAATTCATCCAACTAAGTCTCGATCTCTTTCAAACCTTCTGGACTTAGGCGATATGGCGATTTGATCACCGGTTGTGCTCTTGGTACTAAATTAATGTTTAATTCAAGAGCTCGATCAGGAGGCAAACCTGATATGTCTCCAGGAAATACGTCATCGAACTCTCGTACTACTTCTGGTTTTGATCCTTTCTCCGCTTGAATTGCTGCAATCACTGCTTCCTTCGGCTTCTCCTTGTATGTACTTGGCTCCAGGGTACGATCTCCACTTTTGAAATAGAAAACCAGATGGTCTGGAATCTCGAACATTACCCTCTTTTGACGACAGTTGATGGTAGTGTAGAATGTTCCTAGCCAATCCATACCCAGAACCACATCGAAGTTCGGTATGTCCAGCACCTTGAAGTCAGCATAGAATTCTCTGCTGCAGATGACTACTGGACACAAGTCGTATCCCGATGTTTCCTTTAGAACGCCGTTCCCTGAACTGACATTCCAGCTGGATATGAGTGGTTTAACTGGAATCACATGTGCTCGGACGAACCGTTGCAACATAAAGTAATGAGATGCTCCAGTATCGAAGAGTGCTAGTGCAGAAAGTGAGGCTACTAAGATTGTACCTAGGTTATGTGGGATATGTTTTAGGTATAATTGAAAAGATATATAGGTATGTCTATGAACTGAAAGAGAATTTGAAAGGGAAATGTTACCAGTGATGACTTGGCCGGTGGTTTCAGCTTCTTCCACAGTCATAGTGAAAGCCTGTTGCCTCGGCACATTCCTCCTTGCTGGAGGAGCATTCCTCTGTCCGTTCCTTGGTCCTTGAGGTGGGTTCATTTGAGCTTGATAGAACTGACGAGGAGGAGGTGCAGTCAGTCTATGAGGAGGTGGAGCAGGTAGTGCAAGTCTCGGAGAAGGTGCCTGAATGGCTGGGCGCTGCGGGTATGTGATTGCTGGCCTGGGTGCAGCATATGGGTTTTGTCTATGAGGACAAGACCCAATATCGTGAGTAGCTGAGCCGCAGACTAAGCAAAGTCGATTTGCACGCCGGCAGTCTTTCATGAGATGTCCATCTCTCTTGCAGTATATGCAAAATGCTGGGCTCGGTCTGTTGTTTAGTTCTCCCGATCTTGGCACAAATGGTGGCCTTGAAGAGACTCCTCCTGCCATCTGGTTGGCAGGGCGCTTAACTCCGGCAGATTGAGGTCTGCCCCTCATGTTTACCACTGCCTCATATCGACGGGCAGCTTTCAGAGCCGATTCGTAGGTCGGGAAATTTCCTGTGGCTAGTGCAGCCTGGATCTCCGGATCTAACCTTTGTTGGAATCGTCGGGCTCTGATCTCGTCAGTCGGTATCAGGTGTGCCGCGAACCTGTTAAAGTATTATTTTAGATGTATAGTATGTGATATTTCAAAATCTAAATATTAAGACGTATCTTACCGACTGAGCATGGTGAACTCAGCGTCATATTCATCTACTACCTTGGTCCACATTGAACCTTGTTGCAGATGGATGAACTGCTGTTCCATATCAAAGCGGGCAGTCTCTGGGAAGTACTTTACGTCGAACATATCGCGGAAAGTCCTCCATTCGATTGGTTGGGCGAGACGTCTTTCTTCTGCCTTCCATCAAACCCGTGCATTGTCCGTGAGCTGCAACATTGCAACACGAACCCAAGCGATCTCTGGCACTTGTCCTGCTGTCAGGTCGTCCTCGATGCTCTGAGCCCATTCCTCAGCTCCAGCGGGCTCTCCTTTCCTGAGAATTGCTTGGGGTGTAAAGCTCTGAATTGCTTTATCCCAGGGGCTTCCGCTTCTGGTCGGTTCATAAGAATAACAGTCTGCTGTTGCTGTCCTTCTAGGAGGCTGCGGATTGCCTTAAGCAGAACTGTCTGGTCGTTGATCGGAGCAGCGACGACAGGTGTGAGTGGTAGTCGTGGGGGGAGTGTTGTTGACATTCGTACTGGTGTTGTTTAGGGGATCCATAACTTTGAAAGAAAAATTTAGGTGAGGAAAGTTTCAAAGTATATGAAATTGTAAGATTCAAGGAATATGAATTATAAAGAATATTTTCAGTTGCCGGTTCTTGTGTTATATTGCTTAGGATGTCCATACAGCGTAGACTTGCATGTCCATACAGTGCTGACCTATATGTCAACACATATCAGACCTGCATGGGCCACCAACAAAACCTGTCACGCCCCGCTTCCCAGTGTACGGGCAGAGTACGCGACGAGGCCGCTACGTATTTTATAACAACTCCAATTTTGTATACCATAAATTTGCTTTAAATATAGTGTACACTTGGAGTATTGATGTTGCTGGAAATAATTTAAATATCTAATTCCTTACAATAATTACAAGAAGGAGCTTCTAGCTCATTGGTAATACCTTGCACTGCTGAACCAAGCCACCAGAGTTCGAATCCCAAGCCCCACATAATTTTTATATCCTTTTGTTTTAATTTTTTTTAGAAGTCAAACGGTCAAACAGCCATAACTCACAATTTATTGCGATTTAAGAAAATTAAAGTATGCCAAAATTCCCCCCAGACCGAGCCCGACCCAACTCGACCCGACTCGGCCGCGACTCGGCCGAATCGGCCGGCGCCGCCCGCCGGACTCGGCCGGTCGGCCGAGTCGTCAACACGAAAAAAATTCGTGTTGACCTAGTCTCTTCAACTGCATACTCTAATTTTTTTGTACGGTTACCAATTTTCCAATAAATCTCTTTTAAGACAAAATTTAATGAATTTTTAATGATTTTTTAAATATTTTAAATATTTTTTTAACCCTAACCCTAGCCTAGCCCTATATAAAGACCCCTATACTCTACCTTTTCCCTTCACAATTCTAAGTCCACTCTCCCAAATTCTCGAGAACTCGGTACGAAGAGCGAGAAGCGAAGCGCTGCCGAAATCGACGACGGATTCCGGCGACCGGATCAGGGCCTTCGCGACGTTTTCAACGAATCGACAACCACCACGACCTCTAGCTTCCTTAGCTTGTCCAAATCGTAAGTCCCACCTTCTTCTATCTCTCTTTTCTTTAAAGTAAAAATACGACTTTTTGGAACCCGACGGAAATAGGACAAACCGATTTCCGATTCGGTTTTTCTCTAAATTTCCACTTGTCACCTAATACATCTTATCTACCCATATGCTTGTTGACTATTAATCACCCATAAACCGATTTAATCAAACATTTTCACATAAAATGATAACTTCTTTGCAAAACCGTATTCTTTTCATAAAAATACCATGAAGTTCATTTTTCTTAGTTTAATTAATTCCCTCACTCCTAAATAGGTTTATCTTGATCACCAAACTTGTAGAACCCAATTTGAATGAAATTTCACACATAAAATGATAACGTTTTTAAATACCGTATTCTTGCACTTTAATACCTTCAACTTTAACTTGTCATGTTTTACCTTTAAACTTCACCAAAACTTAAAATAAGTCACGGGGTAATGACCTACCCCTACACACACTCAATATAACCCTAATTGATAAATATCAAAAATACAGAATACGAAATTACAGGACTTTACACTAAAATACCATAATCTTTATAACTTTTATTTAAAGCTTTAAGTTGTAAACTTTTCTAGATAAAATATTTTAATAAAATGAAAACACGATTGGTCATGGACATCGATCGTTTATCTAAACTGTCTTGTGGTGCCTAGGCAAGTGTGTCTAAGGCTAGTGGTTTTTAATTAGGTCCACGACTGTGGTTCCTTCCCACTTACCTGGCACTTACCTGGCCGCAATTGACGATGAAGAGGCGATTTGAGGCTTCTAATGACTCATCGTTTAGACTTAGAAGTAGGCTAGTTGGCTTAGGAAACCCTAATAACTAAAATACGGAAAACTGTACTCTTTTGCAAATAAATACCCCATATTTATAAAACCGTTTTCCCAAATGAAAAGTATTTATAAACCTAAATAAAGTGCCGCTATAACCCACTTTTGGGGAACCTGTTAGAGATAGTAAGGTTCATCGTGACCCGCAGGCTAGTAGTGCGAGATTCAGACCTCCGCAAGGAGCATTCGGTCTCGAAGGGTTAAAATACGACATTTAAGGAAAATGAGATTTTTTTTGAAAATAAAATATTTATTTAAAATTATCCATGTGTTTATATATATTTAAATTATCATTTAAACACATATTTTATCATAATATAAAGTTTCCACATTTTTCTAAAAAATTTAGAAGATTAAAAGTTACACTAAAATACCATGAATTTCAGATAAAACAATTAATATTTTTATTAGGATATATTCACTAGAATAACACAAATAAAATTCACATTCATTATAATATTAAAGACGAATATTAAATACTTGAGGTGTATTTTGAAAAATATACAAAAGTACTTTTTACATAAAACCCCCTCAAGTTTCACAAATTACAATAAGGCCCCTAGCTAATATTGAACTTCAAATTCTCTTCTTTTAGTCTGACTCGGGTTAGAGTCTGACTATTCCTGATTCGAATATGATTCAAGTCAATCTATATTCTTTTATATTCCAACACACTTTGAATACATGAATCCATGAACCCAGTTAACAATATATTCATTTTGACTGAATCAAACCATAGATATTCATCCATTATCCTGATATTCCATTTACCTGATTATACAGTTGCAACATGATTACTGATATCATGGTTTTGGTCAGTCATCCAACTTACATATTCCAATACTACATTACTGTTAAAACACTACGGGGTTTAAGGGGTAGATTGGTACGGAAGATGTTAAAGGTGGCACGAGGTGGTCAGATTAAGACACCTAACCTGAATCCTATTGCTGTTGTACCGTGGCATAACGGTTCCTTGTACTTTCCTTTTGCCCTGATCTCTAGCATATAGAGATCCCCCTCGTATACACTGGCATCCTTCTGTACCAAGCTACAAACAACAGCGTTACACAATGTTCCATAATATTCAATAATATATTACTTTAGAAAATACTGTTACTCTATCATTCTCATTCTTCTTATTTTTTTGGGACTTACCGAGCGACCTGTTCGCTGACGACATTCTATCTCTTTCTTCTTTGAATGTCGTCAGGTGCGTTGGACCAAGTTGAGATCGAGCCCACCGGTGAAGATTTGGAGCAGTTCCAGGCAGACCCAGAGCTCTAGATAATCGTACCTTGTTCTTTCCAGTTTATTTCATTTCCTGTTATGCCACTGTTTAGGCATTGCTTTTTCATTCCAGTTGTATTTTCTTTTCCTGCATTGTAAAAAGAATGTTATTAATAAAAGTTGCTGTTATGTCCATATTATTCGTTTCTTGTGATTTACTTTATATTGCTTAGTTACGCTTAGCGTATATACTTCTGAGTATATACGTAGCGGGCCTCGTCACGTCCACTTCGCCGTACACTGGGAAGCGGGGCGTGACAGATTTTGTTGGTGGCCCATGCAGGTCAGAGCTGTATGAATCCCTGTCATGCAGTTCTGGTCTGCGTGAACAACCTAAGCAATATAACACAAGAACTAGCAAGTAAAACATTCTTTACAATTCATGTTCTTTGAAACTTGCAAATCTCTATTTCTTGAATCTTATCATTTCATGTATTTTATTCTGTCCTAATCCAAATTTTTCTTCAGGATTACGGATTCCCCGAACAACACCAGCACCAACGTCAACAACACCCCACCAGCACTACCTCTCACATCAGCTGTTCCAGCACTACCCACTGAGCAAACGATGCTATTCGATGCGATCCGTAGTCTTCTCGAGGGACAGCAACAACTTTTGAGCCGTCCTGATAACGATGCACCGGGAGTAAAGCAATTCAGGGCTTTGCACCCAAAGCAGTTCTCTGGTAAAGGAAGCCCTCTAGAAGCAGAAGAATGGGCACAAAGTATCGAAGACGATCTGGCAGCAGCTCAAGTGCCGGATAACGCTTAGGTCCGTGTAGCGAAGCTACAGCTCACGGATAATGCTCGAAATTGGTGGAAGGCGGAAGAAACCCGTCTAGCGCAGCCGATTGAATGGAAGACATTTCGCGAGAAGTTTGACGCGAAATATTTTCCTGTGACTGCCAGGTTTGCTATGGAGCAGCAGTTTATTCATCTACAGCAAGGATCAATGTGGGAGAAATCGGTAGATGAATACGATGTTGAGTTCACTATATTGAGCCGGTAAGATATGTCACAATAGTTCAATTTTTTTAAAATATCACATATTACACAGCTAACACAATTTTTAAACAGATTCGCGGCACACCTGATACCGACGGACGATATCAGAGCCCGTCGTTTTCAGCAAGGTTTAGACACAGAGATCAAGGCTGCTCTAGCCACAGGAAAGTTTTCGACTCATGAGGAAGCCCTAGAAGCTGCCCGCAGTTATGAGGCAGTCATAAAAGAGAGGGGCAGATCTCAGTCTGCAGGAGTCAAACGCCCTGCCAACCAGATGGCAGGTGGAGCCACGTCCAGACCATCTTTCGTGCCGAGGCGACCCGGGGTATCAACTCATCGTCCTAGCCCAGCCTTTTGCACCTACTGCAAGAGAACTGGACATATGATGAAGGACTGCCGTCGAGCCAACCGCCTCTGCTTAATCTGCGGTTCAGCCACTCATGATATTGGATCTTGTCCCCAAAGGCAGAACTCAGTTGCTGCACCCAGGCCAGCAAATACTTATCAGCAGCGACCAGCTCTTCCGGCACCTGCTCCCAGACTTGCACTGCCTGCACCACCTAGGGGACCACAAGCTGTACCACCTCCTCGACAGTTCCATCAAGCTCAAAGGAACGTTCAGAGGAATGCTCCTCAGGCCAGGAGGAATGTGCCGAAGCGCCAGGCTTTCATGATGTCTGTGGAAGAAGCTGAGGCCACTGGCCAAGTCATTACTGGTACAATCCTAGTAGCTTCATTACCTGCACTTGCACTGTTTGATACTGAGCATCCCACTGCTTTATGTCACAACGGTTTGTCCGAACCCATGAGATTCCAGTCTCACCGCTTGTATCCAGCTGGAACGTCAGTTCTGGAAATGGTGTTCTAAAGGCAACTATGGGATACAGCATGTGTCCAGTCATCGTCTGCAGTCGAGAGTTTTACGCTGATTTCAAAGTACTGGACATACCAAACTTCGATGTGGTTCTAGGAATGGACTGGCTTGGAACCTTTTATGCTACCATCGACTGTCGTCAAAGGAGGGTAGTATTTGAGATTCCAGATCATTCGGTCTTCTATTTCAAGAGTGGAGATCGTACATTGGAGCCAAGTACTTACAAAGCGAAACCAAGGGAAGCAGTAGTTGCAGCAGCTCATGCAGAGGAAGAATCAAGACCGGAGGTAGTTCGAGAGTTCGACGATGTATTCCCTGACGATATATCAGGTTTGCCTCCCGATCGAGCTCTTGAATTCAGTATTGACTTAGTACCAGGAGCACAACCAGTGATCAAGGCACCGTATAGACTAAGTCCGGAAGGATTGAAAGAAGTTAGAACACAGTTGGACGAATTACTGGCGAAAGGATGGATTCGTCCCAGCACTTCAAGTTGGGGAGCACCTATACTGTTGGTGAAGAAGAAGGAAGGTTCATACAGAATGTGCATCGACTATAGGGCCTTGAACGAAGTTACTATAAAGAACAAGTATCCTCTCCCGCGCATCGACGATTTATTCGATCAGCTAAGTGGATCTTGTGTCTTCTCTAAACTAGATCTTCGTTCAGGTTATCATCAAGTGAAGGTCAAGGAGGCTGATATTCACAAAACAGCTTTCAGAACTCGTTATGGACATTACGAATTTCTAGTAATGCCATTTGGAGTGACCAATGCACCAGCAATCTTCATGAACCTTATGAACCAAGTTTTCCGGGAGTATTTAGACAGGTTCGTTGTCATCTTCATCGACGACATCCTGGTATATTCTAAGAATCGGAAAGAGCATGCGGAGCACTTACGAATTGTCCTGGAAACACTTTGACAACATAAGCTTTATACTAAGTACAGCAAGTGCGAGTTTTGGCTAAAACAAGTTGGTTTTCTTGGACACATCGTATCAGGAGAAGGGATTTCTGTAGACCCAGCAAAGGTTGCAGCAGTCAGCGAATGGCCTACACCAAAATCAGTGAAGGATATTCGGAGTTTCTTGGGCTTAGCTGGATATTACAATTCATTGAAGGCTTTTCGAAGATAGCAACACCCCTGACCAAGCTCACAAGAAAAGATGAAGAATTTGTGTGGTCAGAAGCATGCGAGCAAGGTTTCGTAGAACTCAAGTCAAGACTGACATCTGCACCTATTCTCGTCATACCGGATCAATCTGGAGGATTCGAAGTGCATTGTGATGCATCCGGTAAGGGACTAGGATGTGTTCTACATCAGCACGGTAAGGTTGTGGCTTATGCTTCAAGACAACTGAAGACTCATGAGCGCAATTATCCGACGCATGATCTGGAGTTGGCAGCCGTTATTTTTGCTCTCAAGATTTGGCGCCATTACTTACTTGGTGAACGAGTGAACATCTACACAGATCATAAAAGTCTGAAGTACGTGTTTACTCAGAAGGAGTTGAATATGCAGCAGAGAAGATGGTTAGAACTGATGGCGGACTTTGACATCAACTTGCAGTATCATCCAGGAAAGGTGAACGTAGTACCTGATGCTCTTAGTCGCCAACCATTAGCAATGAATCTCATCGCACAGTGGAAACTTCAGCAAGACCTACATCAGATGGAGATTGAACTGGTCATTCCAGGTGATGTTTCAAATTTGATGAATCTACAAGTCCAATCAACTATTGTCAATCAGATCAAAGCAGCTCAAGCCAGCGATGCTAAGTTGCAAAAGATCAGAGAACAAGTAGAGAATGGACTCAGAATAGATTTTATCATCCATGAAGACGGATCTTTGAGATACGGCAGCAGATTGTGTGTACCAAAGGGTCCTGTTCGGAAAGAGTTAATGAAAGAAGCTCACAACTCTCCCTATTCAGTACATCCTGGATGTACCAAAATGTATAAAGATCTACGTCAGAATTATTGGTGGCATGGAATGAAGCGTGAAGTAGCCAGGAGCGTCGCAAAATGCTTGGTGTGTCAGTAAGTAAAGGCTGAACATCACAGGACAGCTGGACTACTTCAACCGTTACCAATCCTAGAATGGAAGTGGCAGCATATCACGATGGACTTTGTAACTGCTCTTCCTCGCAGCACAAAGGGTAACGATGCGATTTGGGTCATTGTGGATCGACTCACAAAGTCGGCTCACTTCATCCCATTTCGAGTTGGCCAATCAACTGAGACTTTAGCGAAGAAGTACATGGAGGTAATAATCTAATTTAAGATTTAAACTCTTCATAAAGTACTATCTCTAATACCCATGAACTCATACAGGAAATTGTGAGACTTCATGGAGTACCGGTCTGCATCGTCTCCGATCGTGACACCAGGTTCCGATCGCAATTTTGGCAAAGTCTGCAAGCTAGCTTGGGAACAAGTCTAAATTTCAGCACGGCTTATCATCCACAAACAGATGGTCAGTCGGAACGAACTATTCAGATCTTGGAGGATATGCTCAGAGCATGTATGCTCGACTTCAAGGGATCGTGGGAAGATCACCTGCATCTTGTGGAGTTTGCGTACAACAACAGCTACCAAGCAAGCATAGGAATGACACCTTTTGCAGCATTGTATGGAAGGAAGTGTCGATCACCATTAAGTTGGGACGACATCGGAGATAGGGAACTCCTTGGACCAGAGATGATAGTAGCGACCGTTGATGTGGTTCGTATTATCAGGGAAAGAATGCGCATAGCCCAAGATAGACAGAAACACTGGGCTGATGCGAAGAGACGACACTTGGAGTTCCAGCCAGGAGATCATGTATTCCTGAAAATCTCTCCGAACCGCGGAGTGATCAGATTTGGAAGACGGGGAAAGTTGAGTCCGAGATACATTGGACCGTTCGATATACTCGAACGAGTCGGTGAGGTGGCATATCGTTTAGCACTTCCACCCTCATTGGAAGGAGTGCATAACGTGTTCCACATATCCCAACTCAGAAGGTATGTGAGTGACCCCAGCCATGTACTTGATCATTCCGAGCTCACGATACAACCCGATTTGTCTTGTGAGCAACAACCTGTGGAGATCCTGTACAGGAAAGTGAAGACACTTCGGAACAAAGAAGTTAATTTGGTCCGGGTAATGTGGAGGAAAGACACTCCAGGAGAATCCACGTGGGAAAGGGAGGATGAGATGCGTGCAAGATATCCGCACCTTTTTGTAAATTAGTCCTTAAATAAAAGTTGTAAATTTCGAGGACGAAATTTTTGTAAGGAGGGTAGATTGTAACAACTCCAATTTTGTATACCATAAATTTGCTTTAAATATAATGTACACTTGGAGTATTGATGTTGCTGGAAACAATTTAAATATCTAATTCCTTATAATAATTACAAGAAGGAGCTTGTAGCTCATTGGTAATACTTTGCACTGCTGAACCAAGCCACCAGAGTTCGAATCCCAAGCCCCACATAATTTTTATATCGTTTTGTTTTAATTTTTTTTTAGAAGTCAAACGGTCAAACAGCCATAACTCACAATTTATTGCGATTTAAGAAAATTAAAGTATGCCAAAATCCCCCCCAGACCGAGCCCGACCCAACGAGACCCGACTCGGCCGCGACTCGACCGACTCGGCCGGCGACTCGGCCGGTCGGCCGAGTCGTGAACACGAAAAAAATTCGTGTTGACCTAGTCTCTTCAACTGCATACTCTAATTTTTTTGTACGGTTACCAATTTTCCAATAAATCTCTTTTAAGACAAAATTTAATGAATTTTTAATGTTTTTTTATATTTTTAATATTTTTTTTAACCCTAACCCTAACCGTAGCCTAGCCCTATATAAAGACCCCTATACTCTACCTTTTCCCTTCACAATTCTAAGTCCACTCTCCTAAATTCTCGAGAACTCGGTACGAAGAGCGAGAAGCGAAGCGCTACCGAAATCGACGACGGATTCCGGCAACCGGATCAGGACCTTCGCGACGTTTTCAACGAATCGACAACCACCACGACCTCTAGCTTCCTTAGCTTGTCCAAATCGTAAGTCCCACCTTCTTCTATCTCTCTTTTCTTTAAAGTAAAAATACGACTTTTTGGAACCCGACGGAAATCGGACAAACCGATTTCCGATTCGGTTTTTCTCTAAATTTTCACTTGTCACCTAATACATCTTATCTACCCATATGCTTGTTGACTATTAATCACCTATAAACCGATTTAATCAAACTTTTTCACATAAAATGATAACTTCTTTGCAAAACCGTATTCTTTTCATAAAAATACCATGAAGTTCATTTTTCTTAGTTTAATTAATTCCCTCACTCCTAAATAGGTTTATCTTGATCACCAAACTTGTAGAACCCAATTTGAATGAAATAACGTTTTTAAATACCGTATTCTTGCACTTTAATACCTTCAACTTTAACTTGTCATGTTTTACCTTTAAACTTCACCAAAACTTAAAATAAGTCACGGGGTAATGACCTACCCCTACACACACTCAATATAACCCTAATTGATAAATATCAAAAATACAGAATACGAAATTACAGGACTTTACACTAAAATACCATAATCTTTATAACTTTTATTTAAAGCTTTAAGTTGTAAACTTTTCTAGATAAAATATTTTAATAAAATGAAAACACGATTGGTCATGGACATCGATCGTTTATCTAAACTGTCTTGTGGTGCCTAGGCAAGTGTGTCTAAGGCTAGTGGTTTTTAATTAGGTCCACGACTGTGGTTCCTTCCCACTTACCTGGCACTTACCTGGCCGCAATTGACGGTGAAGAGGCGATTTGAGGCTTCTAATGACTCATCGTTTAGACTTAGAAGTAGGCTAGTTGGCTTAGGAAACCCTAATAACTAAAATACGGAAAACTGTACTCTTTTGCAAATAAATACCCCATATTTATAAAACCGTTTTCCCAAATGAAAAGTATTTATAAACCTAAGCAAAGTGCCGCTACAACCCACTTTTGGGGAACCTGTTAGGGATGGTACGATTCATCGTGCACCCGCAGGCTAGTAGTGCGAGATTCAGACCTCCGTAAGGAGCATTCGGTCTCGAAGGGTTAAAATACGACATTTAAGGAAAATGAGATTTTTTTTGAAAATAAAATATTTATTTAAAATTATCCATGTGTTTATATATATTTAAATTATCATTTAAACACATATTTTATCATAATATAAAGTTTCCACATTTTTCTAAAAAAATTACAAGATTAAAAGTTACACTAAAATACCATGAATTTCAGATAAAACAATTAATATTTTTATTAGGATATATTCACTAGAATAACACAAATAAAATTCACATTCATTATAATATTAAAGACGAATATTAAATACTTGAGGTGTATTTTGAAAAATATACAAAAGTACTTTTTACATAAAACCCCCTCAAGTTTCACAAATTACAATAAGGCCCCCAGCTAATATTGAACTTCAAATTCTCTTCTTTTAGTCTGACTCGGGTTAGAGTCTGACTATTCCTGACTTGAATATGATTCAAGTCAATCTATGTTCTTTTATATTCCAACACACTTTGAATACATGAATCCATGAACCGAGTTAACAATATATTCATTTTGACTGAATCAAACCATGGATATTCATCCATTATCCTGATATTCCATTTACCTGATTATACAGTTGCAACATAATTACTGATATCATGGTTTTGGTCAGTCATCCAACTTACATATTCCAATACTACATTACTGTTAAAACACTACGGGGTTTAAGGGGTAGATTGGTACGGAAGATGTTAAAGGTGGTACGAGGTGTTCAGATTAAGACACCTAACCTGAATCCTATTGCTGTTGTATCGTGGCATAACGGTTCCTTGTACTTTCCTTTTGCCCTGATCTCTAGCATATAGAGATCCCCCTCGTATACACTGGCATCCTTCTGTACCAAGCTACAAACAACAGCGTTACACAATGTTCCATAATATTCAATAATATATTACTTTAGAAAATATTGTTACTCTATCATTCTCATTCTTCTTATTCTTTTGGGACTTACCGAGCGACCTGTTCGCTGACGACATTCTATCTCTTTCTTCTTTGAATGTCGTCAGGTGCGTTGGACCAAGTTGAGATCGAGCCCACCGGTGAAGATTTGGAGCAGTTCCAGGCAGACCCAGAGCTCTAGATAATCGTACCTTGTTCTTTCCAGTTTATTTCATTTCCTGTTATGCCACTGTTTAGGCATTGCTTTTTCATTCCAGTTGTTTTTTCTTTTCCTGCATTGTAAAAAGAATGTTATTAATAAAAGTTGCTGTTATGTCCATATTATTCGTTTCTTGTGATTTACTTTATAATGCTTAGTTACGCTTAGCGTATATACTTTTGAGTATATACGTAGCGGGCCTCGTCACGTCCACTTCGCCGTACACTGGGAAGCGGGGCGTGACATATTTACCCTGAAGTAAACACACTAAGTGTATCTAAGCAATATAAGTAAAATGCACAAGAGACAATGACAATAGATATAATTGAACAGCAACTTTATTTATTAACATTCTTTTTACAATACATCTGGAAAGGTAAATATATGGAATGAAAGCAATGCCTAAACAGTGGCATAACAGAAATGTAAAGAAAATGTACAAGTGAAACTAAAGCTCTGGATCTTCTGCAAACTGGTCCAAGTCCTCGCTGCTTGGCTCGATCTCCAGTGAGTCCGAATCACCTGACGACATTCCAAAGAAGAAGAAAGAGAATGTCGTCAGCGAACAAATTGCTCGGTAAGTCCCGTAAATAGACAAGAATGGAATAGACAGGATAGAGAGTATATTGTTATAATGTTGTATTTAGTGTTAACGTTGTTTTTGTAGCTTGGTACAGAAGAGACCAGTGTATACGAGAGGAATCTCACTATCTCGAAGACTAAAGTATACGGAGTATAAGGAACCGTTCAGCCACGGTACAATGGCAATGGAGATTCATGTTAGGTATCTTATGGTTGCAGTCTCGTACCACTTCTAACACCTTCCGTACCAATCTACCCCCTATAAACCCCGCGATGTCTTGATTATATTGTTTGTATTGTCTTGTCTTGTCTTGTTATGTATATATGGATGACTTGCCGAAACCATGATATCAGTAATGGAACGGATATAACGAATGAACATGTAGATGGAATATATCCATGGTTCGGTTCGGTTAATATAGATTGAATGGATGAATTCATATTGACACATGTTGTATTGTAGTTTGTACTTGAATCACATTCAAGTCTGATTGATTAGGTTGAGACTCAGTCTGAGTCAGATTCTTTTAAAAGAACTTGAAATTCTGATTGTTTTGATGTTATCGGTAACTGCTGTACATGGACGACAGGATTTGTGTCTTTTTCAAAGACAATTACCGTGTTGATAACACCGCTTGTTAGATTGTCTACCTTAAATAGGCAAGCACCCATATCTCCGGCTCCCTGAGACTCAAGACACTGGTCCCACTTAAACCTATGTTTACTAGGGTCCTTATTGTAGTTTAGTATAATTTGAGGGCGTTTTATGTATAAATAGTTTTGGTATAATTTCAAAATACACCTCAAGTATTTAATTATCGTCTTTAGGGTTTTCATTGATGTATATTTTATAAATGTGACATTTCTAGTGGATAAAAGCTAATTTCATAATATATGGTATTTATTTGTAATATGAATATTGTTTGAATAATCATGGCAGTTTCATGTAATATTGGAATTCCTTTATTGAGTTTTGGAAATATGGAATAATATATATATATTTAACATAAGTATTTTGGTAATATTTATATATACATATTTAATGAAAATACATTTATTTATTTTCTTGTAAAAATCTGATTTTCTAAAGAAAAATGTATAAAAATTCCATCGAGATCGAATGCTCCTTGCGGAGATCTGCATCTCGCTCTACTAAGCCCGAGGATGTGCGATAATCCGCACTATCCCAAACGGGATCCCCAAAATGGGTTGTAGACGCTCAATCACATGGAAATATTTTAATACATCTTTTAAAGAAAACAGTTTTTTATAAGTTAAAGGGATTTATTTGCAAGATCGTATTTCCCGTATTTTATTGTTCCAAGATTCATCGTGCTATGATAGATATGTGTGGTGTGATGAGGTAGGTCATTACCTCGTGAGTTGTTCTAAGCTAATACGGTTAAAAGGTATAAGCATGTCGAAATGAAAAATAATGGTATTTTAATGTAAAAGTGGAATAAAACTTGCTACGGTTATTATTTTGAATTCAAACTTGTTCTATTGTCTTTGTTAATGATTACTAAACAATATATCAAAAGTTGTAGTTTTGTTATTAAGAAAAAGTTGTATTTTTTAAGAGAAAAGAGAATCGGAAGTCGGATAACTCCGCTTCCGACACGTTTTAAGAATGAAGAGTTTGGGAATAGCAAAAGAGAGAGAGAAGGGGGACTTACTGGCTTTGATGAGAGGGGAGAGGTAGGAGGAGGTCTAGGATTCGTCGATATTTCGTTTCGTCACCGGAAACTCCTCGTATCGTCGCCGGAACTTCGTCAGAGTTTTGCCCTTTGTTAACTCCACTTGTACACTATGAGAATTTGGAAATTTCTTGAGAGTTTTGGCAGGGAATTGTGAGTAAGGAGGTGCAAAATGAGGGTGGTATTTATAGAGAAAATTAGGGTTTAGGGTGTTTAAAGAATGCATTGAAATATGCATTAAAATGAGGTTACATGGGCATTTTATTGCTCTCTGGATTAATTCAGAGTATACAAGCAATAAGGCAGTAGTGGGGTAACTGAAAGGGTGCAAGGGTTAAAGTTTGGGGGCATTTGGGACGGTTTGAGCCGACCTCGCCGGATTTCCTAGGCTTGTCGCCGGCCCAATGCCGACAGTCTGGGTTGGTGTTGGGTTATTGGGTCGGGGTCGTTTGATATTTTACAATGCACGTGTTTGATTATCTTGTGTCTCTTCAGTTTACGTGTAGTGCACGTGTAGTCTTTTGGGCTTTTAAAAAGATTAAAAAAGTTTTAAAATAAAAAGAATATGTGGCTGATCGGATTTGAACTCTGGTGCTTTGGTTCAGCAGTGCAAAGCTACAAGCTTCTTCTTGCTGTTCTAAATCAAAACAAATACTTATAGCCTTCACAGGAATTGTAAATACCCCAATTGTACATTAACTTTAAATGAATTTTATGTACACTAAAATTGGAGTTGTTACATTTTTACAACTGCTTCATATTTTCGGGCAGCCTTAAGAGCAAGATCATGTGTTAGAAAATCCCTTGTAACTAATGTAGCTTGGATCTCCTGATCTAACCCTTGTTGAAATCGTCAGGCTCTGATCTCAGCAGTCTGTATGAGATGTGCAGCGAACCTGTTACGACCTTGTGTTAGCAGTGTAATATGTTATATTAGGAAATTGAATATTGAGACATGTCTTACCTGCTAAGCATGGTGAACTCAGCATCGTATTCATCCACTGATTTGTTCCACATTGAACCGTGTTGCAAGTGGATAAAATTGTTGCTCCACGTCAAAATGGGCAGTCTCAGGAAAATATTTCGCGTCGAACATGCCGCGAAATGTCTTCCATTCAATCGACTGGGAAAGACGGCTTTTTTCAGCCTTCCATCATACTCTGGCGTTGTCTGTGAGTTGCAACTTTGCAACTCTCACCCAAGCGATCTCTAGCACTGTACTGCTGTCAGGTCATCTTCAATTGATTGAGCCCATTCCTCTGCCTCCAGGGGGCTCTCTTTCCCAGAAAAGTTCTTCGGATGCAGTGCCCGGAATTGCTTCACTCCGGATGCCTTAGATTCTGGGCGGTGCAATAGGATAGCAGTCTGCTGCTGCTGTCCCTCCAAGAGGCTCTTGATTGCCTCAAGCAATACCGTCTGCTCATTGATAGGAGCTACTATGGTAGGTGGTGGTGGTAGAGGAGGCGGAGTGTTTCTATTCATGTTGGTGCTCGTATTATTCGGGGAATCCATAACCTAGAAAGAAAAGGAAGGGTTAGGATAGATTTAAGGAATTGAAATGTAAAGAATGTATAGTTGTTGATTCTTATAATTCTTGTAAACAGAATGTCCGTAGTTCGAACTGCATGGGCCACCAACAAAACCTGTCACGCCCCGCTTCCCAGTATACGGGGAAGGAGACATGGCGTGCCATGACGTATTTACTCAGAAATAAACACGTTAAGCACAAATAAGCAATATAAATGAATAACACAAGAATAACAAGAAATGTAATAAAACGAATTTTTTTTATTGATAATCATTCTTTACGTACAATTGAAAAGTAAATTACAATGATAGAAAGCGATACTTAAACAATGGCATATGAATTGAAAAGTAAATATTACTAGTAAGGCCTAAAAGTCTGCCTCCTCTGTAAACTGCTCCAAATCATCCTGGATGGGCTCGATCTCCTGAGAGTCGGGTCCTCCTGACAACATTCTAGAAAAAGAAGAGACAGAAATGTCGTCAGCGAACTAGCGCTCGGTAAGTCCCAAGAGATAGAATGTAATGGATAGGTAAAGAGAATAGAATAGGTAAAATATGTGTTTGTTATGCTAACGTAGTTGTTTGTACTTTGGTATAAAATGTGCCAGTGTATACGAGAGGAGTCCAACTTGCTCCGTGGACTAAGGTAAAATGTAAGCAAAAGGCCCCGTCAAAACCCACAGGACAACGGCACAAGATCATATAGGTTTCTTTTAGTGACCATCATCGTGCCCCTTTTAACACATTCCGTACCAATCTACACCGTTAAAAACCCCGTAGTGTATATTGTATTGATTGTATTGATTTGCAGTTATCAGACTTACCGAGACCATGGTATAAGTTGTTCATATAAACTGATTCAGGATGTAAACGGTAGTCATGTAGTTAAGTTCAAGATATAGCCATGGTTCGGTCAAGTCAAGACATGTTGCATGTTTGATATTGTTCAGGTATTCATGTTCAAGTATTCATGTTTAGATTCATGTTGACTTGGATTCATGTTTGGATTGTATTCAGATTAGACCGAGACTCAGATTAAGTCATACACTTAAACAGATTTGGATCCTAAATTAGATTTTGGTGTTATCAGTAACTGCTGCACATGTACGACAGGATTTGTGTTTTTTCCAAGACAATTACCATTGATAACCCCATTTTAGTTTTCTACCTTAAATAGGCAAGCACCCAATTTCTCCGGCTCCTTGAGGCTCAAGAGAATTGGTCCCGTTTAAACCTATATTTACTAGGGTCCTTATTGTAATTTAATATAACTTGAGGGGTTTTATAAAAGTATTTTTAGTATACTTTCAAAATAAATCTCAAGTATTTATTTATGTTATTTAGGATTTTTATGGATGTAAATTTTTAAAGAATGAAGTATATTAGTGAAACTTGAATAATTCAAGATATTTTAGTGTAAAGTTTAACTTGTATTGATTCTTGATGGTATTTTCATGGAACTTGTAATTCTTTTATTTTGTTTAGAAAACATGGAATTTAATAATATCTTAAAATTATGTGGTTTGATAATATTTATATAATTATGAAAAAATAAATTTTTATTATTAAATAGAAATCCTCGTTTTTCTAAAAAAAATTATTAAAATTCCATCGAGATCGTATGCTCCATGAGGAGGTCTGCATCTCGCTCTACTAGTCCCGAGGATGTGCGATAATCCGCACCATCCAAACTGGATTCCTCAGAATGAGTTGTAGAGGAATAATTGCACGGAATTAAGTAATACAATTTAAAGAAATCCGGATTTTTAATAGTTTAAGGTATTTTGATGAAAAGTCGTATTTTACCACAAAAATATTGTTCAAGATAATCGTGCTATGTCAAGATGTGTGTATGTAAGAAGTAGGTCATTACCTCATGAGGTTTTCTAAAGGTATGTTAAGCAAAAATAATTAAAAGGTGTCATACGTAAAGTTTGTGGTATTTAAACAAGAAACACAATTTAAAGTTGCATAACATGATATTTTAAGATGAAAATTGTTCTAATTAATTGTTCCTTGATTAATAAGCAAGGTATAGTGATATGGATGAGAGATTCCTAAGATAAATTGTAATTTTAAAGATTATAAAATTGAATGTCGGTATAACTCCACTTACCGACAAGTTTTGAAAAGAAGAATTTTTATGGTAAAAAGAGAAGAGGGATGATGGGACTTACAAGTTAAAAGGAGAGAAGGGAGGTAGAGGATGAGATAGTAGCCTTTGTGGAGTCGCGGGGTCGCCGAAAACGTCTCGAATCCGTGCTGGAATTTGACCTAGGGCTAACTCCACTTGTTCTCTTCTTAGACTTAGAAATTTTTGAGAATTTTGGCAATAGATTTCAGAATGAGGAGGGTTAGGGTATGGTGTTGTATTTATAGGATGGAATTAGGATTTTGGAATTGAAGAGAGAATTAAAAATGCATTAAAAATTGGATTTAAAACTAGTATTAATTCTCTGGATAATTGCAGGGAAAATAAACAGAACAGGGGTAGTTGGGTAGGCCTAAGGTTTTAGTGTGCAGAGAACGAGGCAATTCCCTACGGTGGGGCCCGGCGGTGCCGGCCAAAAGGGAAATCTCGCCGGTCGAGTTGAAGGGGTGGGGGTTTGGATTGGTGTCATGTGTCCTCGGCTGTTCATACAACATTGTGCACATATTTAATTTTTGTCTTTTCATTTCTTATGTGTATTGCACGTGTAAACTTTTAGGCTTCCAAAAAGTTTAAAATAAAAATTCAGAAAAAATATATGTGGCTGATGAGATTCGAACATAGGGGTTATGTTACAGCCGTGCAAGGCTTTACCAGCGAGCTACAAGTGCTTTCTTGCTGTTCTTAAACAAATTTAATTTATAAGTTATACTCAGGTTAGCAAACATTCTGTACATTAACTTTAAAAAAAATTGTACAGTAAAATTAGAGTCGTTACAGCATTACTCGAAGGTGAGCTGATGGCTATTTGCTAGGTGAGTATAGAAAGTACTCAGGGAGGTCTCCGGAAGGTCAGATGCATCCTCGGAGACGAAGTCTCGAGGAACGTCCCCAATGCATCTTGTTTATTCCACCTCCGTAGCCCCTGGGACACGTCATCCGCCACGTGTCGTAATCTGAGGAATTCATACTTGTGAGGATCATCATTAGCCCCCCACTCTCGTTCCGACTTATTTATGGGTCGAGTCGAAAGTGTCCCATTAGGTTTTCTCTGGTCAGCTTGGTGCCGAGAATTCTTCATGGTGGATTGTCCGGGAATGATATGGCATGGGCGGTTGCGTCGTTTCGATCTTTGAGTCCACATGGCGTCTCACCGCGCGCCTAAGTTTTCGTGCGTATCCATGAGGACGTCAGCGGATCGGTGGAATGATTGCGCTTTAAAGAGGGGACGCCATTTCACTCGATCATCAGTTGGGCTATGGGCCACGTGTCCGACGTCGGTTGGTGAGCACAACGAGTTGTCTCTGACTCCTGCAACGAAGAGACGTCCCTAATGGTCGACCACCACATGGAGCCTCGACGGACGCTAGGCGCGATGTTTCGTTTTGGCGGGAATCGATCTGGGCTGTAGGATACTTTCTTCGGGGTGTATTAATAGGAGGGGACCATCCTAGGGCCTATACTTTGCCTCAAATTTCTTTCATTGTTTGAAGATTGCTCGGTACACCCCCGCTTAGATCGGATCTTCTGTTGAATTTTCCTCGGCGAGTCCCCTTCTTTGAATCATGTTAGATGTCTTCCTCCGAGGAGTCTATAGATATGGTAGGGGCAGAGTCGGACGATGAGGCTCCGGTTGCTGGGGCTGAGTCTAGTGGGTCTTCTTCCTTTTCGGCTTCAGATAGCCGAGAGTGTTCTTCTGCGTCGGGCTCGCCCCTAGAGTCAGGGCCGCTCTTATCACTTGCTGTCGGGCGGCGACAAGGGCTCCCAAGGTGCGCATCGGAAACGCCGGCGATGCGCCCTTTATTTTGAATCGCATGGTCGAGCTTTCCGACATCCGGACTCGATTCTATGTTCTCTCTAACTATTCACTCCGTTTAGCCAGAAAGGGTGAGCGGGCAGACCATGTGCAGGGAAAGAAGATTGCTCTATATCTGGAAGCATTCCGAGCAGGATTGCGTCTGTCCTTCTCACCAGAGGTTCGTACGGTGCTTCATTGCTTCCGTCTTGCCCTGGGCTAGCTAGCGCCAAACTCGTGGAGGATCCTCCTCGGGTTTCTGGTCCAGTTAAAATTTGATCGGATCCCCTTCAATTTGACCCTCTTCTTATCTTTTCTTTGTTATAAAAATCACCTCGGTACCAGTAACCAAGAGCCGAACTGGGCGTACTGTTCATTTAAAAAATGTAATGGTAAGGCGACCGGGTCAGGGGTAATGGTCGTCCCTTCTTCCATCCATGAATGGAAGGAGAAGTACGTATTCGTCGGGCCATCGGAGGGCGAGGATTGGCCTGTGCCCACACAGTGGCACAGGGTCGACTGCCCGAGGGCGAAGCAGTCGACCTCCCCCGAGGCGAGGGTGGTGTCCCAGTAGGAACCGATCCAGCAGACTGATGTCCTATTTTTCGAGCAGGTACTGAGCTAAGCTGGGCTCAGTCCTACGCGTTTTTTGGGTAAGTTAGGGGTTTTGACGATCTGCTTTGACTTTGCTAAATTTTCTTTGCCATTTCAACTTCGCCGATCTTTTCTCCTGTGTGTTCTTTTTTGCAGAGCCCATGGACCGATCAAAAATCATGGCTGCCAAGGCCTAAGGGACAAAGACCGGTGGCGCAAGCTCGTCCCGACCTGGTCCAAGCGCGGCCCCGAAGCAAACTCCTCAGGCCAAGCCTTCTGCAGCACCCTCAGTCTCGGAGGAGCGCCGTGGGGGGTGTGTGTCAGAAGCACGTGCAGGACCCAGCGCCCCAAGAAATGGAGAAGGAGTCTCCCCCCGCCGAGGAAGTCCCCTTCAAGAGACAGAAGCGGGTGGTCTCTTGGCCACCCCTACCGGGCAAGTGCAGGAGGGTGACTTCTGCATTGAGGTGCCCTCGGGGATATCTGAGCCCGACTGCTTGCTGGCGGACATGGAGAAGTCGGCTGGGACCAAGATTCCTCGTGGCACCATGAAGGCCCAAGTGGCCGCCATAGCGCAGGAGGCGGTTCAGGTTAGTACCTTGCTTTCTTCGAAAATTGCTTAAGTTTTATTTCCTCTGTTCTAGCTTTTTAACACGCTTGCTGTTTTCCTCAGGTCCTTCAGCACTGCACTCTCCTCGTCGCTATGGAGTCCGAGGAAATAGCCCTAGCGATGAAGAAGGCGGGCGAATTCTCCTCGCGGGAGGAAGAGCTTCGCCTTCAATTGCAGCAAGTGGAGGAGAAGGCGGCCCTCCTTGACTCGATATTGGTCGCCGAGGGGCTGACGATCTCAAAGCTGAATGAGTCTCATCGGCTTCTAAACAAGTCTAACCGGGCTATCCAAGCCAAGATGGATGATACATTACAACGCTATGAAAAGGTCGATGGATGCCATCAAGAAGGATCGTCGGACGGCTTTAGACGCGGCGAAGCTTGTTGAGAGCCAAGCGGAGAAGGCTGTGAAAGAATACAAGGCATCTGATCAATTTTACCTTGATCTCGCCGAATCCACGGCCGTCGGGTGGCACAAAGCCCGCGACGCCGTCAAGGAATCTATGCCGCAGCTCGTCGATGGCGAACTCTGCTCTAGGTTCCCCCTCACCGAGGAAGTGCCACAGGGTGGAGGCGTTGAGCTGGTTGTGGGAGGCGAGGCTGTCGGCGGAAGCGCCGATCCTGAAGTTGCCGTTTTGGCCCCCGATGGTGTCGTTGAGCAGGGTAAGATCCTGGCCGATCGGGCGGTCTGAGCTATCCCCCCTTCACGATTTTTCTTGTATATATTTTTAAAGAATTTTGTTAGCCTCTGGGCATTATTGTAAGGCTGAGGAGCCCATAATACCTTTGTACATAATTTTTGTAAGGCTGAGGAGCCCACAATACCTTTGTACATAATTTTGATCATAAATAAAGTATGTATTTTCCTTTGCTCAAATGTCTGATCATCCTGCAAGCACTTCAGTTCGTATGTCTTTTCATCTTGCAAGTACTTTTAGCTCGTAAGTCTCTTTATCTAGATAGTGTTTAGGCCGGTGTCCACCCTTTCTAGATGACGATTGTTCATTATGTATGAGTCGAACGATATCCAAGTATAGGAAGGTCTGTATCCTCCCTTTCCCTAGAGTCAAGGTGGCGATTGTGCATCTAGTATGAGTCGAACGATAGCCAAGTGTAGGAAGGTCGGTATCCTCCCTTTCTCCGGAGTCGAGATGGCGATCGCACATCGAGCATGAATCGAACGATAAACAAGTGTAGGAAGGTTGGTATCCTTTCTTTCCCCAGAGTCGAGATGGCAATCGTGCATCTAGTATGAATCGAACGATAGCCAAGTGTAGAAAGGTCGGTATCCTCCCTTTCCTCGGAGTGGAGATGGTGATCGCGCATCGGGTATGAATCGAACAATAGCCAAGTTTGAATAGGTCGGCGCCATTTGATTATAGCCGGCCGCCTCGCAATGAGGGCTTTGGATCCACAGTGTCTATTGGGCAGGAAGCTACCCGCAGCAGATGGGTCGAGCAGGAATCTGCTTGGCGGCCTTGTGAGGAGGGCTTTAGATCCACAGCGTTGGGCAGGAAGCAACCCGCTGTGGATGGACCGGATAGGAAGCTACTCGGTGGTCTCGCGAAGAGGGCTTTAGATCCACAGCGTTGTTGGACAGAAAGCTCCCCGCCGTGGATGAACCGAGCAGGAATCTACTCAGTGGCCTCGTGAGGAGGGTTTTGGATCCACAGCGTTGTTGGACAGGAAGCTACCCGCTGTGGATGGACCGAGGAGGAATCTACTCGGTGGCCTCACGATGAGGGTTTTGCATCCACAGCGTTGTTGGGCAGGAAGCTACCCGCTTTGGATGGTCCGAGCAGGAAGCTACTCGCATGAATTTTAAAAATTTACTCAGACTCAAACTCATGCCGACCTCTAGGAATGATGAGCAATCTCTATGTATATCAAATGTCACTAAACCCCAATAAATTTTATTGTTAATTGTTTTCATGTAAAACCATTGAAGTCTTATATATCACAAATAACACTATAAACCCTGTCTTAATTCACAGAAGTGCATATCACTAAAACTATTTTGGATATCTGTTTTCATGATATTTAGGCCAGGTTTGGCAACATGATCATGGTTTCGAAAGCCGTGGTTTCATGGAGTTCGAAAGCCGTTTCATGGAGTTCGAAGTTAAACTCCAAAATTTATAATCAATGCTCATTTAGCAACTAAAATTGAGTTTCCATTAATGCAAATTATTTATAAGGCTTAGGGAGTAAATTAGTACAAATATGATGAAAGTCACTATCACCCAAATATTTCAGGATATTGCAACTACTTTTTAAAATATTTTGTGTAGTATTAAATAATTTTATACTTTGTTTTTTCTCCCTTCCCAGTTTAGACTTAATATCACGGCTTAGATCTCATGGGCCAAGCTGCTAATTATAGTAATTAATACAGGGCATCTATGCCCTACTTTAATTTAAGCACTAGATTCTATAATGATTGTGTGTGATCAAATCACAATCTTTATAAACAAATGAAGTTCACACCAAACCTAGCGCTATCCATGCATCAATACATTTTTTTAATCAATCATATGATAGCTCAACCTACTTAACCTGTCACCCTGTGTTTGCTTATGCATCGTACACACCGATTCAAGCAATCTTTAGAAAATGAACCAAACAAGGAACTTGTATACTTCAAAGTATAGTGTTCAATATTAACTGAATGATGTTATACTTTATATGCATTCTAACAATCATTATATATCAGAACAGTTGAGTAATTTTTAGTACAACTATATTTTTGTATAATATAGGTGATATTGTGAAACTTTAGAAGCTAGACCACTTTAGTAAACAATGATGGCTAGTGCAGTCATTTTAGTAGGACCTATGGAGGAGAAAATATAGGAAAAACGTCTAAGACGGTTTTGTCATGTACGACGCAGATCTACGGAAGCACCAGTTCAACGAATGTATATTCTCGATTTAGGCCAAGTCAAAAGGGCGAAAGGAGACCGAAGAAAACGTGGATGGAGACGATACGAAAATATATGGATGCCAAACGCATCAATGAAAGTATATTGTTCGATAGGAGCGAGTGGAGGTGGAGGATTTATGTGCTCGACCTGGCGTGATTCTCATGTTGGTTCATGTATGTAGCATATCCCATATGGTTTGGAATAAAAGGCTTTGTTGTTGTTGTTGTTATAGATGATATTGTGACCATTAAATTTACTTATTTTGATAAAGCTAATTGAAATTCAAACAGACTTTCAATAATAAACTCCAGCGACACCAAATTCAACACAAAATTGATAATGCTATTTAATAAGAGAAAATAGAATCTCAGGTCAGGTGGCATATAAGAAATCCTCTGAGGGCGTCGTAAAAAGTTAATGCTTCACTATTTTTTCAACGATCGTCATCCGCTGTTTTCAACATCCTATAAGATGTGGATGTACCAAATTTCATGTGATTAAAACACTTTTCACCAAATTTCATCGGAGAAAATTTTCTCTTATGCCGTTTGAG
Source organism: Agapanthus africanus (assembly GCA_030015575.1). Lineage (NCBI taxonomy): Eukaryota > Viridiplantae > Streptophyta > Magnoliopsida > Asparagales > Amaryllidaceae > Agapanthus > Agapanthus africanus. Next base: position 672,161,490 of record JASDDO010000022.1, on the reverse strand, counting down.
TTTCTGTTTTCTTATTTAATAAACATAATAATAATTTAATTAATTCCAGTCTCATTTAATAAACATAATGTATATTTAATTCCAGTTGCAACAGACCAACATTTTCCGCAGTACCCAATTCCAAAGAATTCCAAAGAACTGCTTAGATCAGAATAAATATCGAGCCAAAACTAAGATTATTCAATATCATATCCAACAAAAACATACAAAAAAGTCATTATCAATGTTAACACATATCAATTTCTCAAATTCTCTACTATCACTCCATTATCAATAAAAATGAAATAAAGATGGCATGCGTGCTTGAGATTCGAATCCTGAATGAAGTTCATGAATCTCATAAATTCACAACTTAATCATAGCAGTACCACCCTTTGGAAGAACAATAATCAATAAATATAAATAAAGCCAAAGCCGCCCCATGCATGTGTCGAAACCCCCTTCGATTTGACTTGCTTCTTGCTGTGAGTAAACAAGAAACAAAGAGAGAGGGACCCTCCTTGTGCTCTTTGGCAGCCTTTTCACAAGCCTATCATCATCTATCATGGTGGGAAAATCATTTTCCCTGCCTCTTCAAGCCAAGAAAAAAGCAATAATTGAAGCAAAAAATGAGCCACCAATCAAAGATCTCCCTCTTTCATATTCACTCTCTCTTTATTTTTTTGCCTTTGTTTGTAGCAGTCGTAAGTTTTCTGTTCCCCTTCTGATCAAAACACTGCTGAATATAGCTGGGATTTGTTGGTTTACTTCTGATGATTAATTTCTGCATGACTGAAGAGTCTCTCTCCAGTCATGTGTTGATCTTTCATTAAACAGCTTCGCAAATAGCGCCAAGACAAAGGATGCACACATGGCCTTGTTCTCAAAGTAAAGGACAGCCAACAAAAATAATTTTAGAGCAACAGATTAAGACCTAGCATCGAAAACTTTATTATCTTGCGTGCATAGTGAAATAAGAGAGATTGGGAGCACATCCTACCAATTATCATGAAACATTTTATTATTATTATTATTATTATTATTATTTTCGAATAGCAATGTGAGTCATGTCCACATCTGCATGTCATCTCCTTTTCCCTTTCATAATGTGTGTTGCTCCAAAATCATGAATCTGGCTCCCCTTTGGCGGTGGTGGTCCAATGAGCTTTTGGACCAAAAAGTACTACCAATCAAAGTCATAACACTTTCATCATCTCTAGTAAAAAAATAAATATCATTAAGGTTGGGTGAGTAAAGCGAGCGACTGAATTCGGGCCATCCAGTTCAATTAAAGGACGGAAGACGGGGGGAATTTTCTGATTTCGAAACCCTCGACAGAATAAGCGAGATTACTACCAATCAAAGTTATACCACTTTTATCATCTCTAGTACAAAATATCATTAGGGTTGGTTGAGTAAAGTGAGTGAATGAAATTGAGCCATCCAGTTCGTCTAAAGGACAGAAGATAGGGCGGAACTTTTCTGCCTTTGAAATTCTCGACGGAATAAGCGAGATTACCACCAATCAAAATTATACCGCTTTTAACATTTCTACTAATATAAAATATCATTAGGGTTCAGTGAGTAAAGTGAGTGTATAAATTCGAGCGATCGGGCCACTTCATCTAAAGGACGGATGATAGGATGAAAAAATTCTTATTTCGAAACCCTCGACAGAATAAGCGAGATTCTAAACTGTTGCATATGTCCAAACCATCTCGGAGAATCGATTCATCATTGCTAAATGAAATGAAAAGTAAAGGTGAGAAAGTAAAAACAGTTTGTTGGATCAAAATATTTACTGCCTTCGTGAAATGAAATGTTCTTTAGGAACAGAAGAAGTTGAGTTCAAGGATTGGACAGCTTGAATGCTTCTCCGCTTTCTAAAAAAAGATATAATGGAGCATTGACATCGACCACCAAGATCTGTGAGAAGCACTAAATTCTGCCACCACTCAAAAAAAAAAAAAATTCCACCAAATACTACAACTAACACTAGTACTACACCCATTGCTTCTAATTTTTTTTTTTTGAAGAACCGCCATCAAAAGATTGCAATTGTAATGCTCACTCAACAACCCACTCCTGCTAATATATATAGTACACTAATCATCATCACTACCATTATAGTATCGACCGCAAGGACTCGATCTTTCAATTTTATTGTTATGTATGCCGACAAATGATACAAGTTTTCGAAGGATGAAACTCGGATGGTAATGAAGCATCGAATATTACGGACCAAAAGGTAGAAACATTGACGGGTAAATCCCTAAACGTGAATATGATACGTTTGGGGTAATTGAGATGTCGATTTTAGCAACTCAACACAAGAAATATTTGAGCAAGAAGATGAATGAAGTTTGCTTGGAGATGACGAGGAAGCATAAATGCTGCAGATCGCATACACATACATCAAAGTTCATGCACTTTGGATGACAATAGGAATTTCTGGCATACCTAGATATCCATCTTATGTCGGTAAATCCCATGCAAGAGTCATCATGGGTGTAGGCTCTCCTCTATGTTTAAAATGTGCGTTGCAATGCATATTTGGATAGAAATGTTTTAAAATGATATGATAATTGCCAATTTAATTGATGAGACGGCCCTTAGCATAGTAGGATAGAAAAGACTGATCCATATTGCCGGCCGTAAAAATCTTGGGATATACGCATGTTGTTATTGTTTTTGTTGTTGTGGTGCAATTCACCATGCTTGAAGTCAAGGAGCCTCTTTTGAAAAATGCTTTACACCTAATATGAAAATGATATGGCATCAAAGACACTAATATATCCTTTCTGAAGCAATTGGGACCAGGCTAGAGCTACCAAACTCATTACAGTGAGTGAGAGTAGCTAATGTTCAACTTTAATCATGATGCTAATTTTCCTGATGTAACATCATAAGAATCAACTGCAAACCTACAACATGAAAATTAATCACCTAAAGTGAGAGGATATAAACTGCAAATAAAATCTACCCTGCCTTTGATGACCTGTACAGTAATAACCAGTATCTGCTATACGAAGTATTTCATGTTTTTAATAAAACTTTCTTTTAATAATTCTCTAAATATTTTTCCTGGTGACCGTATTTTCCTAACTGGTTATTTCTAATTCCTATTCTCAAAACCAACTTCTTTTAAATTCCTATTTTCCTATTTTAATCTAAACCCTAACTCTAACCATTTTTACCCAAACCATATCTCTATTCTTGAATCTCTATATCTATCTATTTTCTATTTTATTATGTTTATAATTCTTTTAAAAAAACCCTAACTAAAACCCCTAAGTCCAGCCCATGACAGCCACATCCACATCCAAACCCGAGCCCGAGCCCGAGCCCGAGCCCTGACATTTCACCGTAGCTTTTTTCCTCTTTCTTTCTCTTCTTCCTTCTTCTTTACCCATGTCGCCAACGTTCCCTGTATGACACGCCCGCCTCACGACCTCGCCTCACCCTTAACTGCTCCCATGAGATCCGCACAACTCCTCTCATCTCTCTCAACAACCGAACCCCTCCCCTATCTTTATCTCACTCTTTCTGTTAATCCATAACCTTATCCCTCTCTTTCTCACCACCAAGCAACCGCCGCCGCCGAGCCCTTCCCCAACCCCACACCACCGCTGCCTCCTCCATCGACCTCGTAGCAACAGCCTCCATGCCACCCCCTTTCTCTTTCTGTGACCGAGCCCGCCACACCACTCCTCCCGTCCAGCTCCACCAACCTCCAGTTCCCCTTACCGCCAAACACCACCTCATGCCGCCACCGACCGTCTCGATGCCAATGAGCCACCACCAAGACCACAACCATCTTGACACCAGCACCTCTTCCCAACACACCGCCCCCCGCTACAACCCACCTTGTCGACGAGCCCCTAGGACCATCGACCTCTCCTCAACGCCGACCAACATACAACCCCACAACGTCGTGCCCCGCTTTCAATTCGCTGGCCACCCTCCACCATCGTCTCCTCCATTCCTCACATCCTCAAGACCACCACAACACCCTCAACATCTCCACCATGCCCCCTCACAACCCCACCGAACTCTTCAACCCAACCTTACATCATCACCGGCACCCTGCGCACCATCATCGTCGATGCCCGCTGCCACCCGAGCCCCTGCAGCTCCTATCTCCAGCGAACCCCGTCGCCATCGTCGAGCCTCACCCCTGAATACCACTGCAACACATCACTAACATCATCTCACTGCCACCCCCATCTCTCTTGACCACCGAAACTCCGCTGCGACCACTGTCAAGGCAATCATCAACTCATGCCCGCTTTGTGCCCAGCGTCGTGCCCAATCCAGTGTCACCTACGTGCCCAGATGTGCCACGGCTCGTGCCCGTTTCATGCCCAGCACCGTGTTCAGTAGCATCCAGTACCGTGTCGCGCCATGTCATACCCGCACCATGCACCGAGTCAAGACCATACCCGGTACCGTGTCACGCCCGCATCATCGCCACGCCTACTACCGTATCATGCCTGTGTCGCCACCGCGTCCAGTATCGGATCACCTCGCATCACGTACGCGCCACGCACCGTGTTCAGTATCGTACCGTCTCGTGTGTCGAGACGAACCCTGCACATCGCGTCGCTTCTATATTAGTGACCTAAGGAAAGTGAACCCCTTTACTTGTTCATCATGCTATAATAATCTCCAGATATTATATATGTTGATATATATATGTATATACATGTTTAAGTATAGATATTTCATATATACATTGTTGCGAAGTTAATATCGAATAAGAATCATCATCGTAAATTTTACTGTTTGAGACCCGATTGGGTTGATTACGCCGTAGTAATATCATATAGTAACCCATGAATTAGTTTCGTGTTGATCGGGTAAAAGAAATCGATATTTCAATCGATAACTGTTTGCATAGTCTAAGTGTTCGATATATAATCTTATGCGATAACTTAAGCGAATATGGTGAGCCCATAATCATTATACCCTATTACCGTTAATGTTTACTCGTAGAAATTGAACAACAAAACGACGTGTTTCAACCATAAAATGTTCCCTCGATAACCTTCGCAAAAGCTGAATATTCTCGAACAAGCTAAACCGTTAAATTCATAATAAATCATTTATATATCGGATCTTAGCGTTCTATGGCCCGTATCGAAGCCAACAGATAAAGCTACAGTTCCACATAGTTCATCTCTTTATTTTTATAAGTTATGACAATAAAAACTGAGGCGATTCATGGTTTTAGACTGCAGTCCAGAGCAACTCTGCCTTTATCCTTTTTAGAACACATACTTCTCACTGTTTAAGTGCGCAAGTGTTGGATTTTCTTAGCACATCTACTAGGGTTTCAAGGTGTATCAAGTATACACTTTTAAAAATATAGTATGCTAATGAACTCAAATTTAGAATTGAACTAGAGAATTAGGATTAAACAACAAGTAAGCAAGCATAAACCAAAGTGATTATAGAATACAACCTTTGTAGACCGGTCCATCACTTCAAATGCTTCTTGTAGAAGTCTCTTCGCTCCAAGTAGTAGTGTTCCGGACTCTCCATAGACTGCACTAGTCGAAATGAACGAGCTTGCTTAATAATCTTCGAAGCCAAAGATGATCTACTTTGAGGAGACTCAATTCAAGCTGCCTCTTCACTAATCTATGAATAAGTGAAGCAAACAAGCTACACTATATGACTAATATGGTATAGATTGATGAAGTAGGAATTTAGTCCACTTTAGAATATTTTTCCTCTCATTCTTTTTCGCCTTAAAAAAACAAGTATAGAAAAAGGAGATGAAGAAGATGAAGCATCTAATGAACCATGGATGAGAAAATATCTAATATAAACTCTTGTAGAGACTTAACTATGGCTAGGATAATATTTAGGTTAAATAATATCTAGAGTAAAACAAAAGTAAGTGGAGTCTGGTCAAGGTTTCTACAAGTTTCTCCAAGCTTCACAACCATGCCAATTTCCATCTCTTTTTTATTTTCTCTAAATAATAAAAACCCCACATTATCTTAGTTTAAGTGTGAGTCTCATAGACCCAAGTTCCATGTATTATCAAGCATGATACAATTATCAAAATACATTATATATATGTGTGCGCGCACGCGCGTGTACGTATAGTATGTAAATGAAGAAAAGCAAAATTCTTAAGTGAGCTAATTTATATTAGTTAATATATATTAATATATCTAATATATATATATATATATATATATATATATTAAATTATTAAATCAACACTTAATTTATCAATCCGGCTATATCACATATACCGAACTAATATTAAATTATCGAATCAATACTTGATTCAACAATCCGATTATATCACATATAACCTATATCTCGAAATCAGAATACGGTATCATATACACGCATCTATCTCGGTTCCGCACACATCACATATATACCCTACTTCGTTTCGCTTGAGCCAGGAAATCTCTGTGTAGGACTCTAAAGTCTCATCAATACACCGACAATAGGTGGTGATCATATCAGTCACCCACAAGCCGCAAACGGTCTGCTAAACCTAACGACCACTCAGGTATTGAACGATCAGAAGATCAATAAGCAAGCATGCTCATACTCCTGCGAATCCAATTAGTAACACTACCGTACAGTCCGGTCTCTTCGCCTGATATGTCGCATATTGAGTGTAGGGGTGGTAACCGTCAGACCCCAGTAATTTAATAAGTCATGCTGATGTAAGGTCCATAAAGGTTCGAGAAACTACTGATAACGCTTACCAGTAAATCTCAGCAACCCTGACCAGAGATTTCCTGTTATGGCCAATCGAGCACAGCGCAAAATCAACCCCCAATACCGGGACTGACGAAACCCCTCCTGTCGCTCATTACCTCCATGTGATTCGAGACTGTACCCAAAAACCAGTGGTTTGCACGTTCTCTTGAACGTGGTATGATGGAAATCAAAGTACATTAGGAATCACACAAGACTCTATAACGATCTCAGGTGTACAGACTAACATGTACTAGTGTCACCAGAGAACTGCTATTTGACGTTAGGTATAATACCATCTAGGAGTTCTCGGCGAGTCCTGTTCGGTGTACCCATTCTCCAATGATGACATGTGCACATTCTCTAATGTCAAACACCAATGGTTGTGGGATCAAATATCACCCCATACAGGGTCAAGAATCGTATACACTAGTCTAATCTAGAATATCGATACCTCGTCTCGATACTCTCTCGACTAGGAACAATTAAAGGATGTACTTGTGGACTGCCCTGGCCTCACTAGTATAATTTACATCATAGTCCTGGTAGTCAAGTTCACATCCTAAGGGCTTTATCAACATGTAACATAGAGACAGTATAAAGATACATAAGCGTAGTAAACTGCAACCGGATAGTATACTATAATGTTGAGCAAAAAAGTCCTCTTTATATATGTCCAAGCATCCACTATAATATACAATCATGTACAACAATGGCCTCTAGGGCATACATATAACTAACAATCTCCCACTTACACTAAGGCCAACTGTTGTAGTATCTCATACCCAACATCTCGAAGAGTCTCTCAAACTGTATCTGGGGTATGACCTTCGTGAGTGGATCCGTTGTGTTATTCTTCGTGTTAACTCTCATGACCTCGATCTCCCGGCGATCAACTATCTCCCGGATTAGGTGATGCCGTCGAAGAATGCATCTGGACTTCTGATGGGACCTACGTTCCTTGGCCAAAGTCACTGCTCCATTGTTATCATAATACAAAGGTATTGGATACTCGATGGACGGAACCACACCAAGTTCAGTTATGAACTTCTTTATCCAGACAGCCTCCTTGGCGTATCGTCGGCAGCGATGTATTCAGCCTCCATCGTCGAGTCTACCATGGTATCTTGCTTGAAACTCTTCCAACATACCCCCTCCATTGAGAGTGAAGACAAAGCCCGAGACCGACTTACTGTCGTCCCTATCACTCTGGAAGCTCGAATCGGTAAAGGACTCTTCTTGGAGTTCACCGTTACCATACACCACGAACATTTCTTTAGTCCTTCTCAAGTACTTAAAAATGTTTTCATAGCTATCCAGTGATTCTCTCTAGGATCCGATTGATACCTACTCACTACACCTAGTGAATAAGCTATATCTGGTCTGGTACATAGCATCGCGTACATGATAGAGCCTACTGCCGAAGCATAGGGTATCTTTTGCATGCGAGCCCTCTCCAAATCAGTCTTGGGAGACATCTCTTTGGAGAGAGTGATTCCAGAGATTGTGGGTAAACCACCACGCTTAGAATCTTCCATACTAAATCTCTTTAGTATAGTGTCAATGTACCTGGATTAGGACAATCCCAATATCCGTTTAGATCTATCTCTATAGATCTTAATCCCCAGAATGTAGGAGGCATCACCCAGATCTTTCATGGAGAATCTGTGTGATAAGAAGAGCTTGACCGAGTGCAGCATAAGAATATCATTTCCTATCAAGAGTATGTCATCCACGTACAATACGAGGAAGATAATCTTACTCTCTGCAATCTTCTTGTATATACAAGATTCATCTATGTTTTTGATAAAGTCAAACTCTTTGACTGCAACATCAAAACATATGTTCCAACTCCGCGATACCTGCTTTAATCCATAGGTTGATTTGAGCAGCTTGCATACCTTTCCACTACTCCCACTATCTACGAAGCCCTCTGGCTGAGTCATGTACATGCTCTCTTCTAAATCACTATTTAGAAAAGCGGTCTTGACATCCATCTGATAGATTTCGTAGTCATAGTATGCAGCGATGGTAAGTAGGATCCGGATGGACTTAAGCATGGCCACTGGAGAAAAGGTTTTGTTATAATCTACACCTGGTCGTTGACGAAAACCCTTTGCTACAAGTCTAGTTTTGAAAGTCTTAACTTTTCCATCTACACCAAATTTCTTCTTGAAGATCCACTTGTTCCCGATGGGTTTTACCCCTTCAGGAGTATCTTCCAAAGTCCATACTTTGTTGGTGTATATAGATTCCATCTCAGATCGCATAGCATCCAGCCATTTCACAAAGTCACTATGGCATGCTCGAAGTTAGTAGGGTCTTCATCTTCCATGATACAATCTTCGCTCCCACCGTCTATGAGAAAACCGTAGTATCTCTCAGGTGGATGAGAAACCCTACCAGGTCGGCAGAGAGGCTGAGCTTCTTTGGGAACTATCGAATGCTTTGGTTCTACTAAATCATCAGTCATAGTTTATGTAGCTGGAACTTCTTCCAGTTCTACCTCATGACCACTAATTTCTCTTTCAAGAAATTCCTTTTCTAAAACGGTGGCCTTCCGAGAAACAAACACCTTTTGTTTCTCGGTGTGGTAGAAGATATACCCTCGCGAATGTTTGGGATATCCAACAAACTTGCACAGAACAGATCTTGCCTCGAGTTTATCCGGATTTTGCATTTTAATATAAGTTTTCAGTTTCCAAAGCTTCACTGAACGCCAGCCCCAACTCCTTCTTCTTTGTTTCCTATTTCTGGCTACACAGTAGCAACCTGCGGGGCATCATCCGCTCTTTCTCTCATAGCTTCCGAGTCCTTCTATTAGAATATCCAGGCCGGACAACCCCATATCTTAACATAACTTCCCTTTCCATATCTCATATAGAGTGATAGGCACAGATTTGGTAGGAACCCTATTCAATAAGTCTGCAGCTATCTCTAGTGCATAACCCCAAAAGGAGATATGTAACTCAGCAATACTCATCATAGAGCGCACCATATCTAATAGGGTGCGATTCCTCTGCTCCGATACACCGTTGTGTTGTGGTGTATACGGAGGAGTAAGCTGAGAGAGAATCCCATTCTCTTTTAAATAGTCCAGGAACTCCGTGCTCAAGTATTTTCCTCCTCGATCAGATCGAAGGATTTTAATAGTTTTACCTGTTTGGTTCTCTACTTCGCATTTATATTCCTTGAATTTCTCAAAAGTTTCAGACTTGTGTTTCAATAGGAACATATGTCCGAATCTTGAGAGATCGTCGGTGAATATAATGAAGTACGAGAAACCATTCCTGGCATGTGTAGATATAGGACTACATACATCATTATGTATCAGTCCTAAGAATTCAGTAGCTCTTTCTCCGTGTCCAATAAACAGGGTTTTGGTCATTTTGCATTTGAGACATGACTGACAAGTTTCATAAGATGAAAGTTCAAACGGATTTAAATATCCATACTTATGTAACTTAGCTAGCTGTAACACCCGAGCCCAATGCTACTAATTTCAGTTACGGTTTGAATGTAGTGTGACACTTATTTTATTTATCTTGCTTGATTGTTATTTATTGTAATTTTACCCCGTCAGCTCATTTCTGCATATAACAATTTATGGCACCTAAAATAAAATTAAAAATATTCATCATGGCCTACTTGATACCCCTAACCCTGTTATAGCGTCCGTGCATCGTGTTCTCTTCCCGTTCGGAGAAACGGGCGAGTTTGGACGGCTACACGCACGTACGTGTGTCCGTCTTAGGGGTATGCTTTTTGGTTATAAAACACTTCATTTTAAATTTTGGATCCCGCCTAAAATTTTCTTATTTCAATTTCAAATTTTTGAACACGACCCGGGCGTGATTCGGAAATATTTTACTTTGCGCCAAAATCCCAAATTTTAATATATTTAAACCATCGTATATTTTCTTAACCATATAATATATTCACTGTTCCCTAAATCTTTCACCAAATTTTCCATTATCAACCAATCAAAACCTCTTCTTTAAACCGTGGGCCCCTCTCTCTATCTCTCTATCTCTCTCCTTTCTTTCTCTCCCCGTATCCTTCTCTCTCTCTCTCCTATATTTTAAAAGCCCTTTCTCCTTCCTCTTTCCATTTCTCTTTCAGCCGCACAAAACCCATAACGTAAACCCTACCGCCGCCCACCCCTCGCTGCTGCAGCACCAACACCGACGCCAACACCACCGGACTCGTTGCCTCCTCGCCCTCGACCGACCCACTACATCTCTTCCTCTCCCTTCTTCCCGTACACCCTGCACCAGCCGCGGCCACCTGCACACCTCCCTGCACACGTCTGCGCCGCCGGAGTCGCCGCCGGTGGCCTCGTCCCCGTGTCCCCAACCTTCGTGCGCACCCAGTAAGCTTCTTCTCCCTCCTCCTCTTTTCCTTTCTCCTTTTCCTTCTCTGTAGCGATTTTTCTTGATCTGCAATTGGTCGTTGTCGCCGTAGGCCACTGCCGGAGCTCCGTCGACGCGGTCGACCGTCACCACCCGTCGTATAGATCCTCGTGAGCATTTCCCTTCTCCACCCTCCATCTTTTCTTCTTTAGTTTTCTTTCTTTTCTTGTTGCAAACTTGATCATTCACTATTCTGTTCTTGGCCGGAATCCGGCCATGCCGGCGACACGTCCCGACGTTCCAGCGTGGTACCCCGACCCGTGTGGCTTCAGTGTCTATCGTTTGAGTTCATTCCGTAAACCGTGCGCCCGTCGCGAGTTTTCCCCGCCGACGTTTTACGTTCCGTTTTCCGGATCCACGACCCGTCGAGGCAAGTACCCCTTGCTACATGCTAAATAATATTTACATATACTTGATGACACCCTAAAAGCTGCAATTTAACCTTGGTATTATAATTTCCCATTATTCGTGTTCAAGATTGATATATATCATTTTATCTTTCAAACTTGTAACCTACCTGTTGCAATTACTGTTGGAACCTAATGATCACATTTGCATGTTTTAACTACACTTTCATTGATGATGTAGCCTATGGCACCTTATCTACCATTTTACTTCATTCAGACACTTGTACACATTTAACCTGCTTAAATTGTGATTTCATCCGTGGAACCTATATATACATATAATATTGCATCCATGAAGTCGTAAACTTGTTAACATGATTAAATGGCTATAATTGTCTTACTGCATTCTTATAATATTGAAATCATCTCTGTGACACAACTAATAACTGTGCTGCAAATTGAGTGCATCTGCCTATTGCTTAATTCATTACTTATATCATGTTGTTGATAACCATGCTTGATTGTATAACTGATTGCGAGTACACATATGACATCGCTTACTTCTTGACCTGACTTGTTACATACATAGTGCTTGACCCAACATGGTACCGGATGTACCATGACCTGACCCGTTATCTGATCTTGTGTCTAATGCCAACAAACCTGACATGTAGTCCTCACGGACCGTTCCTGTTGTCTATCCAGACAAACCTGTTTACCTGATCCTGCGTTGGCATTAGTTTCTTGATTACGGGATACCGGATTTGACTTACACATATAACTTGGGGGTATGGGGAAATCATTATTGTAACCGAACATAACTCCAAGGGCCATCCTATTGTTTTCCGTTTTTCCGGGCGTTACGGAATACCCATTGTTTGCCGTTTTTCCGAGCGTTACGGAATACCTATTGTTTGCCATCTTTCTGGGCGTTACGGAATAACTACCGACGAGTTACGATGAGGATTACATTACTTGGTTTCAAAGACTTTAGAACAGAAAACCTGATAGAACAGTTTAGTTTACCCACTGCACACTACCCCGCACTGCTCTGATTTATATTATTGTTACCCTTGCTTTATTCATGTTTATATTCGCATTGCCTGTTACCCTGTTATTATTTTATTACTTGATGACATAACGCGCTGACGTCTGAGTTTTACATGGCCCAGATTCCGTACCGCTGCTGCAGTCCGAGCAGGAGTACTTCAGCCAGCAGGTTGAGCTATGAGGTGTCAGTATTAGTTAGTTTTCTTTCCTGCATTTTATTCCTGATGTGAGCCCGCATTATGGGACATACATTCCAGTTATTTATATTGGATCTTTCGCTTCCGCATTTTATTATTCTTGACTCATAATATATTGGATTATGGACATGTTTAGATAGTTTTATTTTGTTCTTGATATCTACAGCCGTAATATGACTGTGGATGGATACTTCCTATCCACAGGTAGCATGGTTGGCTATGTCACGTGCCCATTTTGGCGTACTATGGAAAGCGGGGCGTGACATGGTTCTTTTGGTATCAGAGCCATAGGTTAGTCGGGTTGATTCTTTTGTAGTTGGGTATTGTACCCAATACACGAATCAGAATACCCGTGTTTAGGAAATATGTCCTGCCACCTTGCCGTTTTACCATTCTTGAATCACATTCTTCCTGATTATATCTTTTACGATGTGAAAACTTCCTTTGCATATTGACTCGAAACTTGATTTCTTGTTATCTCTAGGACTTAGGCGACTTGGGTGGAGTTATGTAATTGTGGCTATGATACCGCGGCATAGTTACAATGCGGTACTCTATTTAAGTAACATGGAGTTCTAGCCTTGATCTATATTTCGAATCTATCATCATGCTAATGTTGGGTGTTTTGATTTTAGGAATATGGCAGGTAAGAATTTGAAGACGTACCAAAGGCGTGTGGACAAAGCCGCCATGCTTGGAGTGATAAGAGGAATGCTGGAGAATCAAAAGAGACAGACCGAGCTGATCCAGCAGCAACCGGAATCATTCCAGGAAGGTTTGTGGACCGTTCAGCAGTCCATGAGCAGTGTTGTGGCCAGACCAGTGGATTGTGTGGGTACCGTGGCGGATTTCAGGAGACTGGGTCCGTCTGTCTTCACTGGCCTGGAGGAGCCTTTGCCAGCGGAACAGTGGTTGGTTGTTACGGAGAATTTACTTGTTGCGGTATAGATCCCAGAGGATAAGAAGGTGGATGTAGTATGCATCCAGTTGGTAGACTATGCCCGAGAATGGTGGCTTGTGGAAGTGACCCGCTTGCCCAAGCCGATCAGTTGGGCGGATTTCTCGAAGAGTTTCTTGGAGAAGTTCTTCCCGCGGACTGCACGGGAGGAAATGGAGGAAAAATTCGTCAGCTTGAAGCAGAACGGCGCACCTATAGATGTGCATGTAGCTGAGTGGACGCGGCTCAGTAGATTCGCTGGACCTTTGGTTGCCAACAATGCTGATAAGGTAAGAAGGTTCATGCGCAGTTTGGATGTGGACATCCAGAGGCAGATTATCTCCCTGGGTTTGACCACTTTCTCACAAGTACTTACAGCAGCCCGAGAGCAGCAAAGGCTAACTATGAAGACCGAGAGTACATCGCAGCCAGCAGTTACAGCACGGAAGCCAACATTTGCACCAAACCGAGCACATGGACGCAAGGGTATTCCGGTGGACAGGCGTGGCGTTGTGCCAATGAAGAGGCCAGTTTTGCCCGAGCATAAGGGAAGGGTGGTGTGCGATTACTGCCAGCGACTGGGTCATTATCTCAAAGATTGTCGTAAGAGGCTTGGAATTTTTCTTATTTGCGGATCAGCGGATCACACCATTGATACTTACCCGTCGAAGCTACGGTTAAAGGAAGATACTCATAAGCCACCGCGGAGACAGTTTCAGGAGCAGAAGCTGATAACTCGAGGACCCAATCAAGCTCGAACCTTTACCCTGACGGCTGAAGAGGTTAAAGCTCCAGAGGAAGTCGTTTCAGGTACCCTACTGGATCTTTGTTTTCTTGCATTAGCATTATTCAATTCTAGTGCATCCCATTATTTTATGTCGTCCAAGTTTATTACTATACACTCGAAAGATTGCACGACCCTGTTTAGTTTTAGGACATACACACTGGGAAAGGGAAAATCTTAACTAATAGAAGATGTAAGGATTGTTCTGTTGTTGTTGGCGGACGGGAGTTAATTGCAGATTCCTTGGTGGTTGTTACCGACAATTGTGAAATTGTCTTGGGAATGGATTTCTCGGCACTTTCCACGCTCACATTAAGCGTAGAGTAAAGAAAGAGAATTTCCAGATTCCCGGGCATCCAGAGGCTTGTTTTGACGAAGCAGTTCTGTCAGGCCAGTCGAGTTTGGGGCTAGGCCGACAACTAATGTTCTTCCATCGGCAATGATTGTTAAAGAAGAAGCACCAGCTGTAGTTTGAGAGTTCATGGACGAGTTCGAGGACATCTCGGGTATTTACCGCTAAGACGAGACGTGGATTTCGCAATTAATCTTATTCCTGGTGCAACGCCAGTGGTACCAGTGGAGTTGGAAGAAGTTAAGAAACAGGTTACGGAATCACTTGTGAAGGGCTGGATTCAAAGTAGTAATTCGCATTGGGAAGCTCCAGATCTTCCAGTAAGAAGAAAGATGACACAAGAAAGATGTGTATCGACTATCGAGAATTAAACCGGGTGACTATTGAGAACAAGTACCCTATCCCTCGCATTGGAGAACTTCTTGAGCAGCTTAATGGCGCGAGGGTATTCTCGAAGCTGGATTTGCGATCCGGATATCATCAGGTCCGAGTGAAAGCAGAAGATATTTGCAAAACGGCGTTATGAACTCGGTATGGACATTACGAATACTTAGTGATGCCCTTCGGAGTAACGAATGCGCCGGCAGTATTCATGGACTTGATGAACTGAATCTTTTCACCGTTCTTGGACCAGTTTATTGTGGTATTCATTGACGATATTCTGGTTTACTCGAAGAGTTTTGAAGAGCATACTGAACATTTGAAGATTGTACTACAAACGTTGAGACAAGAGAAGTTATATGCGAAGATGAGTAAGTGCGAGTTTTGGCTGGAGGAAGTAAAGTTTTTGGGGCATGTTGTGTCTGGTGATGGAATTGTCGTCGATCCAGAAAGATTGCGGCAGTACGAGATTGGCCGATTCCAAAGAATGTTGCAGAGATAAGAAGTTTTCTTGGACTCGCCGGGTATTACAGAAGATTTGTGGAGAACTTTGCTCGTCTGACGGAGCCGTTAACCAAGCTTACGCACAAGGAGGTACCTTTTGTGTGGACGGACAAATGTGCGTTAGCTTTTGAGACGTTGAAGCAGAAGTTGATAACCGCCCCTATTCTGACCGTGCCAGACATTTCCGGAGGATTGGTGATTCACAGCGACGCATCTGGGAAAGGATTGGGATGTGTTTTGATGCAGCATGGGAAGGTTGTAGCATACGCATCGAGACAGTTGAAGACCCATGAGAAGAATTATCCAACGCATGACTTGGAATTTGCGGCAGTGATTTTCGCGTTGAAGATTTGGAGACACTACCTTTTAGGCGAAAGGGTCAAAGTTTTACTGATCATAAGGGCTTGAAGTATGTGTTCACGCAAAATGAGCTTAAAATGAGGCAACAATGCAGTATGTGTGATTGTTGATCGATTAACCAAGGCAGCTCACTTTATTCCTTTCCGGGTTGGTCAATCAACAGAGACTTTGGCGGAGCAGTACATGCAGGAGATTGTAAGATTGCATGGAGTACCGGTAAGCATCGTGTCCGATCGGGACACTCGGTTCCTATCACACTTATGGAGGAGTTTACAGGAAAGTTTGGGGACTCGATTGAAGTTTAGCACAGCTTATCATCCTCAAACTGATGGGCAGTCGGAGAGGACGATCCAAACTCTTGAAAATATGTTGAGAGCATGCATGTTGGACTTCAAGGGTTCATGGGAGGATCATCGACATTTGGTGGAGTTTTCTTACAACAACAGTTTTCAGGAAACTATCCAGATGGCTCCATTTGAAGCTTTGTATGGTCGTAAATGCCGTTCACCGGTTTGTTGAGACGATGTCGGTGAACGAAGATTATTGGGACCAGTTTTGGTTGTGCAGACTGTTGAGAAAGTTAACACTATCAGAAATCATATGAAGGCAGCACAAGACAGACAGAAGAGTTGGGCAGATACGTTAAGAAGACCTCTAGAGTTCACCGTGGGTGATTTGGTATTCGTGAAGATATCACCGACTAGAGGGGTGATTCGTTTTGGAAGTCGAGGAAAGCTTAGTTCTCAATTCGTTGGACCCTTTGAGATCTTGGAACGTGTTGGTGAGGTAGCGTAACGTTTGGCATTACCGCAGTCCTTGGCGAATGTGCATGATGTATTTCACGTATCTCAACTCCGTAGGTTTGTGCGTGATGAAACACACGTTTTGGATCATTCTGAGCTAACGGTACGAGAAGACTTGACTTTTGAAGAGCGACCGATTGAAATTGTGGATCGAAGGGAAAAGGTTCTTAAGAACAAGGTGATCCCTCTTGTGCTTGTTTCTTGGGGTAATCGCTCGCATGGAGAGTCAACTTGGGAATGAGAAGATGAAATCCGGCAGAAGTTTCCTCACCTTTTCTTGTAGCTATCGATCTTTATATTCTTGGAATTTCGAGGACGAAATCCTTTTGTAGTTGGGTATAATGTAACACCCGAGCCTAATGCTACTAATTTCAGTTACCGTTTGAATGTAGTGTGGCACTTATTTCATTTATCTTACTTGATTGTTACTTATTGTAATTTTACCCCGTCAGTTCATTTCTGCATATAACAATTTATGGCGCCTAAAATAAAATTAAAAATATTCATCATGGCCTACTTGACACCTCTAATCCTGTTGTAGCGTCCGTGCATCGTGTTCTCGTCCCGTTCGGTGAAACGAGCGAGTTTGGACGGCTACGCGCACGTACGTGTGTCCGTCTTGGAGGTATGCTTTTTGGTTGTAAAACACTTCATTTTAAATTTTGGATCCCGCCTAAAATTTTCTTATTTCAATTTCAAATTTTTGGACACGACCCGGACGCGATTTGGAAATGTTTTACTTTGCGCCAAAATCCTAAATTTTAATATATTTAAACTATCGTATATTTTCTTAACCATATAATATATTCACTGTTCCTTAAATCTTTCACCAAATTTTCCATTATCAACCAATCAAAACCTCTTCTTTAAACCGTGGGCCCCTCTCTCTATCTCTCTATCTCTCTTCTCTCTCTCTCTCCCCGTATCCTACTCTCTCTCCCCTATATTTTAAAAGCCCTTTCACCCTCCTCTTTCCATTTCTTTTTCAGCCGCACAAAACCCATCACGTAAACCCTACCGACGCCTCACCCCTCGCCGCTGCAGCACCAACGCCGACGCCAACACCACCGGACTCGTCGCCTCCTCGCCCTCGACCGACCCACTACATCTCCTCCTCTCCCTTCTTCCCGTACACCCTGCACCAGCTGCGGCCACCTGCATACCTCCCTGCACACGTCTGCGCCACCGGAGTCGCCGCCGGAGTCGCCGCCGGTGGCCTCGTCCCCGTGTCCCCAACCTTTATGCGCACCCAGTAAGCTTCTTCTCCCTCCTCCTCTTTTCCTTTCTCCTTTTCCTTCTCTGTAGCGATTTTTCTTGATCTGCAGTTGGTCGCTGTCGCCGTAGGCCACTGCTGGAGCTCTGTCGACGCGGTCGACCATCACCACCCATCACACAGATCCTCGTGAGCATTTCCCTTCTCCACCCTCCTTCCTTTCTTCTTTAGTTTTCTTTCTTTTCTTGTTGTAAACTTGATCATTCACTGTTCTGTTCTTGGCCGGAATCCGGCCGTGCCGGCGACACGTCCCGACGTTTCAGCGTGGTACCCCGACCCGTGTGGCTTCAGTGTCCATCGTTTGGGTTCATTCCGTGAACCGTGCGCCCGTCGCGAGTTTTCCCCGCCGACGTTTTACGTTCCGTTTTCCGGATCCGCGACCCGTCGAGGCAAGTACCCCTTGCTACATGCTAAATAATATTTACATATACTTTATGACACCCTAAAAGCTGCAATTTAACCTTGGTATTATAATTTCCCATTTTTCGTGTTCAAGATTGATATATATCATTTTATCTTTCAAACTTGTAACCTACCTGTTGCAATTACTGTTGGAACCTAATAATCACATTTGCATGTTTTAACTACACTTTCATTGATGATGTAGCCTATAGCACCTTATCTACCGTTTTACTTCATTCGGACACTTGTACACATTTAACCTGCTTAAATTGTGATTTCATCCGTGAAACCTATATTTACATATAACATTACATCCATGAAGTCGTAAACTTGTTAACATGATTAAATGGCTTTGTCTTACTGCATTCTTATAATATTGAAATCATCTCTGTGACACAACTAATAACTGTACTGCAAATTGAGTGCATCTGCCTATTGCTTAATTCATTACTTATATCATGTTGTTGATAACCATGCTTGATTGTATAACTGATTGCGAGTACACATATGACATCGCTTACTTCTTGACCTGACTTGTTACATACATAGTGCTTGACCCAACATGGTACCGTATACTGTTGACTTGACCTGATGTACCATGACCTGACCCGTTAGCTGATCTTGTGTCTAATGCCAACAAACCTGACATGTAGTCCTCACGGACCGTTCCTGTTGTCTATCCAGACAAACATGTTTACCTGATCCTGCGTTGGCATTAGTTTCTTGATTACAGGATACCGGACTTGACTTACACATATAACTTGGGGGTATGGGGAAATCATTATTGTAACCGAACGTAACTCCAAGGGCCATCCTATTGTTTGCCGTTTTTCCGGGCGTTACGGAATACTCATTGTTTGTCGTTTTTCCGGGCATTACGGAATACCTATTGTTTGCCGTCTTTCCGGGCGTTACGGAATACCTATTGTTTGTCGTCTTTCCGGGCATTACGAAATAACTACCGACGAGTTACGATGAGGATTACATTACTTGGTTTCAAAGACTTTAGAACAGAAAACCTGATAGAACAATTTAGTTTACCTACTGCACACTACCCTGCACTGCTCTGATTTATATTATTGTTACCCTTGCTTTATTCATGTTTATATTCGCATTGCCTGTTACCATATTATTATTTTATTACTTGATGACATGACGCGCTGACGTTTGGGTTTTGCATGGCCCAGATTCCGTACCGCTGCTGCAGTCCGAGCAGGAGTACTTCAGCCAGCAGGTTGAGCTGTGAGGTGTCAGTATTAGTTAGTTTTCTTTCCTGCATTTTATTCCTGATGTGAGCCCACATTATGGGACATACATTCCAGTTATTTGTATTGAATCTTTCGCTTCCGCATTTTATTATTCTTGACTCATGATATATTGGATTATGGATATGTTTAGATAGTTTTATTTTGTTCTTGATATCTCTACAGCCGTAATATGACTGTGGATGGATACTTCCTATCCACAGGTAGTATGGTTGGCTATGTCATGTGCCCATTTTGGCGTACTCTGGGAAGCGGGGCGTGGCACTAGCCGTGTCGCATTAATATGACCTAGTCTACAATGACACAAGAAGGATTCATTCATTTCTGAACTTTTTTTCTTGTGTGTGTTCTGTACATGAAGAACTGTATTCTGATTCGGAACATATAATTCGTTACATAGCGCACCAAACCCAATCAACACTTGATTTAGGGAAATGTTCCTAACATTTTCTCCACTATAAAGTTATATTTTTCTTTATCTAATAAAGAGATTGATATTAAATTGCACATCATAGATGGTACATAGTAACAGTCGTTCAAGATCAGTGTATTACTGTTTGGCAATATAAGGTGATATTCGCCAACTGTTTTGGCTGCAACAGTTGCACCATTCCCAACTTTTATGTAATGTTCACCTTTTCCCAGTTCTTTACCGCTTCTTAGCCCTTGTATTATATTACATATATAGGAACCTGATTCGGTATCTAATACCCAGGACGTAGAGTGTACTGAGAAACATTTCTCGGTAACGAACACACCCGATGAAGACACATCAATATGTTCATTCCTCGTTTGGGTGGCATGTGAATCCTGCTATTCTACTATTTCCTGATCAGTCTTATAACAGTTATAAGGAAAAGCGGAACTAACGTCCCCCAGCTCCGTGTAATAAGCAGGTTCGGTCAATACATCCATATTATTATCTTGATTAAGGCATGTCAAGGTTGCTACCTGGAGATAGAGAGAAGAAAAACACTTTAGCGTATGCTCTTGCAAGATTAGATTTGGTTATTATCTTATCTAATCAGGATGGCTCCCACTGCTTTTTATCAAATCTTCCTTCTAACCCTAAAAGGTAAGACTAGCCGGGATTAATTATACCATACAAGTTCGCTAACCGGTCAGCCATGCCAGTGTCGGTAGTTTGAGGGAGGTTCCCCGTGCTTTCGCACGGACCTAATTAAAATAAACCTCGTTTTCTCAGAGGCTTAACCCCATTGACACATTTCTAAAGACCTAATGGGTTAGCTAATTGTATAGTGCAAAACTCTTACATGAGTAACTCTTACTCACAGCGAGTATCGGGATCCAACTATCTCATAGAAGGTATGCAATCCCAGTGCAAATTTCAACACTTGAAATTTCTGATAGTATTTTTCCCATAGCGTCCTATGACCTTGACGCATACCAACAAATCATAGGACACTAGTCAAGTTCAGTCCGTATATTTCTTGATTGAATTAAACCCACCCGCACAACCCTTGATGCAGGTCAACAAAGTCGTACGACTACCCTAATCCAATCGCATCACATCCTTGCAAATAAGTACTAATCAACTACCGCACATTACGCCTTGACGCAGCCCAACAAACGTAGCACGGATATTAAATAGTACCTATCTGAAATGACGGAGGGCTACGACAGATTTTTAAGAAAATCTTTTGCGTAATGAACTTGATATCATTGCAGAATCTAGTGACTTTGAAAAGGTATGTTTTTTAGGCTTTCACTAGTTTCGCTAAAAAGGTCACTCCCTGCGAAGGGATCTCGGCTCTTTCCTTATCGAACAAGATGCTGGATATTCTACAAGGAATACCACTATGCAAAGAAAAAACTAAAAAACAATCAAAAGGCAAAACCGTGTTGGTTGTAGTATTTTCTAGTTTCGCTAAAGAGGTCACTCCCGGTGAAGGGATCTCGGCTCTTTCCTTATCGAATAAGATGCTGAATATTCTACAAAGAATACCACTATGCAAAGTAAGAACTAGAGCTACCCTTTTTGAAAATTTGATTCCACAACATCTTTATAGATTTCTTTTTTTTTCATTAATCTCATTAATGAAGTCTCATCAATTATGCTTCCTAAGCATCATAGATAAAGAAACGAAAATACAACGTACGCTTACGCCATCCGCATTTGCCTCTTTGTCCCGTTATGCACCGTTTGGTTACTTAACTAAAGGCATAGCGGGGCGGGACTAGCGCGGATGCAAAACATAAGCAGCGTCTATTATATATCATATATATAATAATAAAACATTCGTCTCAGGCAGTAATATGATTTCATCACAGAACATTGCAGCAGAAGTCAACATATGAAATATTTGATATAATAGGATTTACGTATTTTAAATCAAGCCAGTAAAAAACACGAATTCTACGGTCGTGATGAATAGCCAAACCCACATCCCTAGACCCCTACGAGAGCTGCAAGCAACCCTGCCAATTCTAGAGTTAGGAGACCCGGTGTCGACTACTTGAGATGGTCTCCCACTTGACCCTAGAACTCGGTTACTTGTGCTCCCCTCCTTGGGTCTATACTAATGCGGAAAAGTAAATAATATACATCAATGGTGACATCATCCTCAATGCGGAAGTGCCCCAATAAAAGAATATTATATATAATGAATTTTACATGAATGAAAAGAAAAACTCTCATCTCATATAAAAACCCCTGTCATTCTACCATGACGATCCAATATATTATATCACAGCAACACATAATATAGCATGCCATCAACGTAAGTAAATATGCGTATCCCAATTGTCGTTATCGTATAGCAACGAAACATGCGATACTCTACATATTACACTTACGGTCCCAGAATAGAAATATGAACTACAATAATTAGAATCCGCAATCATCCTTAGACATCATAAACCTAAAATATCACATACTTCGGATTTCATGCCTAACACCACAAATCCCTTAGACATCATAAATCTGGAATATCGCATATTCCGAATTTCATGCCTAACTTTATAAACCCCACATTTTAGTCTCAGCTTGAAAACACTTTTCAATAGTTAGTCGGGCAATTCAACAAGATTCCCGACAACATGATCGAATGCGCGTCGGAAACTTTAGTAGACGGCCGCACCCCCGATGCCGTCGACGAAATGCACTTAGGCAGAACACCGTGGCCGTGAGCACCCGAGCGGATACTTTTAGTAACGGGGTTCTCCTACAATCACTTGGTCGGGGCTATGGGGCGTGGCTATCTAGTAATGTTATCCGGCGAGTATCCATGTACACTATGTGATTGCGATGAAGTTTTGATCCAAATTGAAACTTCGTGACAACTGATGATTCGAGACTAAATTGCTAAATTTATAAGATTTAAACCAGTTTTCACAAAACTAATTATTGTGGATTCCAAATATTGTATCACAAATCATAAATAGCTAGGCGACGTTAAATATTTCGATCGAATCAACGAATTCCCAAAATTCCCAAAAAACTCAACACTTGAGCACAATTAAGAAATACCTAGAACATGTCACAGTACCTATGGATCAGCCGTTGAAGTGCCAACCCAAGTCTCACACTTGGCGTCGCGGAACTGCCGCAAACACCACTATTTGGCTGCGGTTCCACGGTCAAGTAATCGAGTTAGGGTTTCTTTCTTCAAGAGGTCTATAGAATTACCTACATAATTTTTTGAATATTTTTAATCTCAAAAATTCCAACGTTTGGAAAAATACATTATTAAATCAACACTTGATTTATATTATCAAAATACATTATATATATATATATATCATATATGTATATATAAAATGTAAATGAAGAAAAGAAAAATTCTTAAGTGAGCTAATTTATATTAATTAATATATATTAATATATCTATAATATATATATATATATATTAAATTATTAAATCAACGTTTGATTTAACAATCCGGCTATATCACATATACTCGACTAATATTAAATCATCGAATCAACATTTGATTCAATAATCCAGTCATATCACATATAACCTATATCTCGAAATCAGAATACGGTATCATATACATGTATCTATCTCGGTCCCGCACACATCACATATGTGCCCTGCTTTGTTTCGCTTGAGCCAGAAAACCTCTGTATAGGACTCCAAAGACTCGTCAATACGCTGACAGTAGGTGGTGATCATATCAGTCACCCACAAGCCGCAAGCGGTCTGCTAAATGTAACGGTCACCCGGGTATTGAACGATCAGAAAATCAACAAGCAAGCTTGCTCATCTCCTGTGAATCCAATCAGTAACACTACCGTACAGTCCGGTCTCTTCGCTTGATATGTCGCATATCGAGTCTAGGGGTGGTAAACGTCTGCCCCCAGTAACTTGATAAGTCATGCTGATGTAAGGTCTATAACTGTTTGAGAATCTACTGATAACACTTACCAGTAAATCTCAGCAATCCTGGTCAGGGATTTCCTGTTATGGCCAATCGAGCACAGTGCAACATCAAACCCCAATACCGGGAGAGACGAAACCCCTCCTATCGCTCATTGCCTCCATGTGATTCGGGATTATACCCAAAAGCCACTAGTTTGCACGTTCTCTTGAACGTGGTATGATGGAAATTAAAGCACAATAGGAATTATACAAGACTCTATGACGATCTCGGGTGTACAGACTAACCTGCATTAGTGTCACCAGAGAACTGGTATCTGACGTTAGGTATAATACTATCTAGGAGTTCTCGGCGAGTCCTGTTTGGTGTACCCATTCTCCAATGAGGACCTGTGCACATTCTCTAATGTCAAACACCAATGGTTGTGGGATCAACCATCGCCCCATACAGGGTCAAGAATCATACACACTAGTCTAATCTGGAATATCGATGTCTCGTCTCGATACTCTCTTGACTAGGAACAACTAAAGAATGTACTTGTGGACTACCCTATCCCCATTAGTATGATCTACATTATAGTCCTGGTAGTCAAGTCTACATACTAAGGGCTTTATCAACATGTAACATAGAGACAATATAAAGATACATAAGCGTACATATTAAGATAAAGAGCAATCAGATATCATACCATCATGTCGAGTAAGAAAGTCCTCTTTATATATGTCCAAGTATCCACTATAATATACAATCATGTACAACAATGGCCTATAGGGCATACATATAACTAATAGCAAGTGTGCGGAACCATACATAGAAGTGTTTATAATTGAATGATCTTTCTAACGGTACTGCTCTCATTGCATTTCAGTATCGTTTGATATTTATAACACCTTTTAAACCGTCAATATGTACTGCAATTTCATACAGAGACAGAATGTATACCTTAATCGTATACAGTGCATATCTCCCTACGTACAATGTATATTATTGATCCTTCTAGTGCGTTGGAAATGTAACAGATAAATCTAAATATTATCTAACTTTAGCATAGCCTAATTATGATCTCAACAGAGAGTAAACTGTGTTACGAAACGGACTTCCAGTTCAGAAATTGGATTTCCATCAAAGAACACTTAAAATGGAATGACCGTAACTCGCAAAACTGAAACCCGATTGACTCGAAACCAATTTTTCTATATAGATAATTAAATATACTGATTACTCCTTTTATATTGTTTTGCTCAATTCTGCATGTGCGATTTATAGTGAATTTTGCAAGTTGTATGACACTAGCTGCTATATTTTTATTCGTATCATAATTTATTGCATTCTTATCATATCATGTAATGGTTATACCCTCATTGAATAGTGGTCATTTTTCCCCCAATCAGAATAAAGCTCTGTTAAAATTTTGAAATTTGAAATGAAGCAGCGCTTCATAAAAGCGCTCGCGCCAAGAGCGCCAGTGCTAAGAGTCAAAGACTTTGAGGCAACGTTTACGTGCAAAGCACGAGAGCGCTGGCGCCACATGCGCCGGCGCTAAGAGTCAAAGACTCTAAGGCAGTGCTCACGTGCAAAGCACGAGAGCGCTGGCGCCACGTGCGCTGGCGCTAAGAGTCAAAGACTTTAAGGCAGCGCTCACGTGCAAGGCACGAGAACGCCAAGCGCTAGAACTAAATGTTCTCCACCGTTGGATCAAAAATCCAACGAAGATGATAAATCATCAAATTACCAGAATAAAATTCTGTTGAGGGAATACTTTTCAAATCTTTCCAAACAGAAAATATTGTGCTTTATAAATTAGAGCACCATTGGATCAAAGATCCAATGGTGATTAAAAATCACCAAGATACAGAACAATCTCTGTATGGGAAAATAATTTCCCAATCTTGTTAAGTAACAAGAAATATGTCTTCTGTAAAACAGAAGTCCTAGGATGAAAGATCCGACGGTGGGAAACATCCCCAAATCAATTAGAGAAAAGATCTCCTTAACCGATTCAACAAATCAGCCTCCACTATATAAAGACCCCAAGACTTCAAGTCTGAAGGAGAAGAACCCCTTTAAAAAACTTCGAGTTCTCAAAAAAAAAAGAGAAAAAGAGAAGATCAAGCTCTGAAAAGAAGAATTTTTTCAAGGTAAATAAAACAGAGAGATCAAAGTATCTCATCAAAAAAGAAGAATTTAGTTCTTTATTATATCATAGATCTACAAAGACATGAGTCTTTCATAATAGTAGAAGAAATTGGAGTATCTCATAATAAAAAAAAGGAGGGAGAAGAACTTAGTTCTCTTTAGATCACAGATCTATAAGAAAAAGACAAAATCTTTCACAAAACAGAAGAGATCATAGCATCTCCTATTAAAATAAGAACTTAGTTCTTGGATCCACGAGACAAAGTCTCTTAATTCTCCGAGCACAGAATTGATCAAGAGCGCTTTGCACTCATTGGCTAGCGCTCAGCGCCAAGCGCGCCACGTGTTTCTTAT
Source organism: Agapanthus africanus (assembly GCA_030015575.1). Taxonomy (NCBI): domain Eukaryota; kingdom Viridiplantae; phylum Streptophyta; class Magnoliopsida; order Asparagales; family Amaryllidaceae; genus Agapanthus; species Agapanthus africanus. The sequence goes on along the minus strand of JASDDO010000022.1, from coordinate 672,134,878 downwards.
GTGGGCACTACTTAATAAAGAGCGCTCTACACTCATTGGTCTGATGCTCAGCGCCAAGCGAGTCACGTGCTCCTCACGTGTGCGCTATTTCATAAGAAGCGCGTTAGCGCTCTAGGGCTGGCGCTCAGCGCCAAGCGCACCACGTGCTCCTCACGTGTGCGCTATTTCATAAGAAGCGCCTCAGTACTCCAGGTATGACGCTCAGCGCCAAGTGCTCTATACATAAAGGCTCTGTACATAAAGCGCTCTGCGCTACAAAGAGTGTTCAACACTCAATAAAAGACGAAAGAAAAAGGGGTGTCAGAACCCAAATTAATGCTCAGTATTATTGAACAAAAGAGGCTAAGCCCAAACAAATATTTAACACCCAAACAAATGTTCAACATCAAAACAAATGTTCAACAGTTTAATCAGAACTGAATAGGCTGAGCCCAAGTTGACCACAAGTCCCTAGCTCAGACTAGTTGAGCCCATATGCTCACAATCGGTCTTGGTCCTAAGTCTGACTACAGATATCCCAACCAATCTTGGTTCAAGGGTACATCTCTTCATTACTCTGATATGTGTCGTTGTAATTCTTCAACATCTTCAAAGAGATGACGGGTCCCGACAACCAGACACTCCATGGACTATGATGTCCTAAACTTATGGACCGTAACGTCCCTAAACTAAACTCTATAGACTATGATGTCTTTAAACTATGGACTATGATGTCCTTAAACTCTACGGACTATAATGTCCTTAAACTTATATACTGCAACGTCCCTAAACTAAAACGATAGAGCCTAAATGCTCTGTCGTCGGATCTAAATGATCCTCAAACCCCGTTGAGTTGATCTTAGTCTAAAATTAGACTAATGTATCCTCAACAAACGTTTGATTTAACCTTAGTCTAAAACAAGACTAACGGTCCTTAAACCGACCTGAACCTAAATCTAAGAAAATACGGATTTGGACTAATCCATATCCTACGGGCGACAACATAAATTAGTCTCCGTATACAATCCATGGGCAACCAAAAATAAACAAACATACATGACACGAAGTGACCATCTGGAGAAGGAGAAAGTGGCTATCGCAATACGGTAGCGTAATTAACTGCAGGTCCTAGCACGTGCAGGGAAGAGCGTCCCCACAATCAAAAACCCCTCACAATGAAGGGGAATCTGATTAAGTCTGCTACATCGGCTGCATATGTCTAAACCTCCAATATACGGTGCCATAAATCAATTTGGAATCTTCAGAGATGTGGACGGATAAAACTAAATAGTATCTACCCCCAAATTCAGGCAAGACGACCTACACGGTTTCGTCTCTGTTTTCGGCTGGCACACACAGTGGGACCTTTTCCTCTTTCCACTCCACACTTCGCGTGTCGTGTTTGCGAACGAATCGCGGTTTTATGTCGTTGCCCATGGAGTCGAGGTACTAAGATTTGGTGTTTTGCTCCGTGCAGAAAAAGAAGATCAATGGCTTCTAACTGCTCTGGCTGCAACAATTGCAACAACTCCCGCTCCGTCCTCGCAGGAGGAGTGACCTACGGGCCTCAAGCGGCCTCCATTTTCACGATGCCAGTGGAACAGGTGACGCAAGCCACCACTGGGCTGTTATTTGGGACCATGCTCCCACCAAGGAGCTTCAATGCCCCACTGCCGTCGTAAGAAGCTCCGAAGAAGTCGGTCTTTGATCGGCTTGCAACTACCGCGGCCCCTCTCAACGGATCGCTCAAATCCAACGCCTCGGTCTTTAACAGACTGGACCAAAACTCCAATGGGCTCATGAAGAAGCCCGCGATACCTGAGGGGGTTATCCTGAAACGGATAGTCATCCCTGTTCCAGTAAATGAAATTGTTGGGGAGGCTTCTCTTGCTAAGGGGTCGGTCTTCACAAGACTGGCCGTACTAATTCCCGCTCCAGGCGAAGTCACCAATGCCACTACCCCTGCTTGAATGTCTGCTTTCGACAGGTTGACCATCCCCTCTCAACGGATGTCAGTCTTTGACAGGCTGACACCAACAGTGGTCTCTCATCAAAGCATGAAGCACGATGCAGCTACCCCAACAGCAGAGGTGGTCCGAGCCGCTTGACATGCTCAACATCGCCACAGGCGCCGAGTGAGGAAAGCTGGGGGCAGTTTCCCTTATGGACTTACCCCATCAGCTCCATCGATGGATATTGATATTGTTGTCCCAATTGGGAATAGCTTTGAACCACTTAAAAGGGTATGCAGGAATTCGCCAATTGCAGTGCTGAAAAAGTCTCCTCCGCCTGCTGAAAAGATCACAAAGGCGAAGCTAGAGCAGTGCCCTCAGCGGCTGTCCTCTAAAATCCATAAGGTCTGGCGAAGGGTTCCAGACTCTGTGATTAACCAAGACTACTCCCGCCAACCAAAGAAAATGAAGGTTCGGCAAGAGAAGGACCATCCTGTCGTACCACAAAAGGTATCATCTACTTGGGTGCCCGCTGCAACGGCCCCCTCGACTTCGACCGCCCACAAAAGAAGAAGGTCGGAGAAAATCCCCGTGTCCACGACAAAGCTCAGAGGCACTGAATCCAAACGCCCCAAGTCTGGAGGCATAGTGGTGCACACCATTTACATGGCTTCCGGAAAAGAGGATAGCCGAATCTCCACGGGCCATCAAACACTCACGCAGTCAGTAACTAAGGCTCAGGAGCAACAACAACAAAAGCTCCAAAAGATGCCGACAGCCATGGACGCACTCACTGGGCCAAAAGAAAGCTCGGTAACATCGTCGGAGCGGCGTTAGGAACAGAAAACTAATGCTGAATTCCTCCGAAGAATGCTCGAGAGGAAAGACAAAGAGGCCACGGAACAAGCGGCAAATATAAAACAAATGGCATTTTTATTCCAAGATATGGTGGGCATGATGATCCAGTCGGACCCTCCAGCGGTGGAGCCTCTGATGATCTTTAAAGACGACAGAGGGGAGACATAAAACCCTCTTCCTGCTTGTTCAGCAGCCAAGGAGGAGACCATCTCCAAAGCCGCCTTTGACGACTATATAGCTCAACAGATACGAGCTCATCAGGCGAGCCAAGCGGCCGGCCAAATCGTCAAGACTGGACAACCCTATGCCGGGTTGGTACAACCAAATAAAGTACCCACCGGGATACACGATCCCTTAGTTCCATGTGTATAAAGGGACGGGTAATCCATACCAGCACGTTGCTCAATTCAGAGCCCTGCGCGGTAATATTGGGGGTGACGACAAACTGCTGCTTCGCTAGTTTGTTGGCAGCTTGTCGGAGACAGCGTTTGAATGGTACTCTGAGCTCCCGAATGACTCCATTAAGAAATTTGCAGAAATGGAGCTACTGTTTACACAAAGGTTCGCAAGCGCCAACGAACGCACCCTAATCTCGGCATTGATCAATGCTAGGGTGAAGCCGGGAGAAACATGGATTCAGTATGCAATCCGACTGCGGAACCTATGGTTGAAATGTGAACAACGCATCGAAGAATCTCCTGCAGTAGGCATGTTCATGGGTACCCTCGATCCGCAGGAGACCATATCCCAGTTCATGATGTTTTTCAAGCCGACTACCTTCCAGGCCTTGATTGACAAGCTGGCCCAAATGGATCAAATGGGCCATAGACCGTCTTCCTCGAAAATGGACCCTCAAAACGAAAAAGGAAAAAGGAAAGCGACCTTCGTCGCCAATGCTCAGTAGCGGCCCAACGGCCCAAAACCAGCTGATCGCCAAAACGATAGACAGTGATTCTTCAACGAGAAACTAAAACGCCCTTATTTGTTTTCCCGGGATAAAATGAGGATACTATTCGAACTGGCGGTGCGTAACAGGCTCATCAATCTGCCAGATCCAAGACGTCCACTACAGCCAGGTGACGCCAACAATCCTAATTACTGCCCCTACCACCGAGCAGTAGGTCATCCAATCGAAAATTGCTTCGTCTTCAAAGGCTGGATTGAGGACCAATACCAACAGGGAAAATTTGCGCTGTTTGAGAATTTGAAGGTAAGCTCGCCCCAGCCATATGCTCCTAAAAAGGTGGACATGCCGGGGGCATCATGCTCTTTTATAGAAGAAGCTCCATGGGAGGTCGCTCTTTCAGCTAAAACGAAAAGAATGCTGAAAGATCTCCAAGCATGTCCGGCGATTAGGTGGAATAGCCCATTGGAACCCGAGATTATTGAGGGGATGCTGAAGCCGCGCCCAACGCTGAAAGTTGGTGAAGGTGGACAAAACGTTCAGGCCAAGCCTCCAAAGGCTTTAAAGAAAAAGAAGAAGGCCAAGAAACCCGCCCAACCCGAAGACAGCCGTACAGTTCTGAAGAAATACATCGATGCACTGGAAGAAAATAACCAGAAGGCTCGGACCCTAATCACGTTGGATGAATTCTTTAAGCATATTCTTGAGAATGAAGCCGATGACGCTAATGAAGGAGACAATAATTTAAAAGAGCCCAAAAATTATGTGGCAAGCTGCCACATGATCTCTCACTCATCAATAAATGGCAAAGAAGCTCCCGATGCAGAGAAATTGGGGGCAGATCCAGAACCAGAACCAAAATCCCTGGAACCATCGGATGAATTGATTGACAGACTGCTGAGCGAAGCTCTTCAGAAAAGCAAATCTGACCGAGAGTGTGAAATGGCCATATATGAAAGGGCTAAATGTTGGCGTCACATTGAAGAAGCTCCGGTATAGAGAAGTCATAAAGTACCCAAACCGGATTGATGTACTTCTGCCGCCAGCAAAAGCAAGTTTAAGACAAGGAAGCAGTTCGCCAATGCCCTGTCAGTGGGAATGAAGTTGCCGCCTTTCAAATAAGACACTTCAGAAAATGTGTTCCCTGACGAACTAGATGCACATCCAAACTACTTCTTATACCATCGAAGGATCACACACCCTATCGAGGAATGCATGGCCTTTAAAAATTGGTGGCAGGGATATGTTGCTCATCGACAGCATTTCAAGCGGATGAAGCGCAAAACTCGTCGAGAGCAAACAAGCACGACAAAGGAGCGCAAATGAACTGCTGGTGATCAGTCGAAAATATTGCATTTTTAACTCATCAATTTCCCTACTATTTGCAATCATCTAAAAGTGTTTGGTATAAATATAGCACATATTAGCAATTTATCTGCAAAATACCAAATAACATGTGTTATACATTATAACCGGCATTTTGAGGGAAATTGTGTGTTATTATTGCACGCATGATCTTTGTATATCGCAACACTTGTCTCGAGATTGTGTACAGGAAATTCCAGGAAAAAGAACCAGAACTGCTAAAAGTACAGATAAAATACACCAAGTCCAAGACTTATGATCTGGCAGTTAACAAGAAAATATAAAAATATTCCAGATATCATAAAAGTGCCACAAAGTCAGCACCATCAACCTGGAAGTTTCATGCACCAACCTCACTATACGGCCGTGGATCTGCGGCCGAGTCGGTCGATCCGCCGCGGATCCGTAGCCGAGTTGACTCGTCGGCGACAGTTCTTTTCCCGAGGCCTCTCTTGTCAACTACAAAACTTCTTCAAGACTTTTTAAATCTCCAAAAGTTTCCCTCTAACAGCCCAGCTTCTCATGCAAGCCTTATAACAACCAAACTTCTCATACAAGCTAAATAACTAACTCAATCTAGAAGCTTCTCTTCAACTACCAAGCTTACAAGGGAAGCTAAACCTAGCTTAGCTTCTAAAGGAAGCTATACCTAGATTCTAGGGGAAGCTTAAGGGAAACACTATAAAATGGGACCTAATGCTTCATTACAAAGGTTGTTCATCATTTGAGTAGTAAAATTCTAGTGAGATCCAAATCAATTCTAAAGCAAATTAAGTGATACAATTTGATCCAAATCAAGATTCATCGAGTATCGATTCAAGGAAGCATTCAACGAGCCTTTTTGAAGCAACGCCGATCTTCATCCGAGCAAGTGATCCATGACGATCCGCGATTCAAGAAGACGATGCGAACTAATTCGATGATTTAGTTCCTCCTCAATTCTTGTAATCTTGAGTGTATTGTAACGAAACATCGAATAATAAAAGGTGAAAATTCTTGATCTTGATTTTCTTTACATTTGAGCATTATGAAGAGTTATCGATTCTTGATTGTTATCTTTTTCATGATATTTGAGTGAAAACTCCGCTCGTGAAGGAATCGAGAAAATGGGTAGATGATGATGACTATATTCTTGAATGATTCTTAAGACTTATGAGTTTTGTAAATTTTAGGAAATTGAATCATCGACGACCTAATTTGAGCGAGATGTTTTCTTGAATGTTTTCGCTCCAAATTAGAGATCAACGATCGATGATTGAATTTCTTAAAGGCTAGAATTTGAATGCTAATTAACGAAAGGACAAAGGATGATGATGAAGAAACCCTAGTTTCTTCGATAGATCCCTAAACCTCGTTAATTATCATCGATCTAGTAACAAATCTTCAATAGATAAGAATTTGTAATCATTATTCTTCATCATCACTATCGATTGGATCGATTCCTACGAACCTCTTTACAAATCTTGATAATTCATTCGATTTGGTTATCTTCTTGAATTTTATTAATTCTTGATATTAGATCTAGTTTCCAATAATTCTTGAAACTAAATTTCATAAATCGTGAATCAATTTTCTTTTATCTTTTAATTTTTAACTCTACTAAAATAAGATCGAGCAAATCACACTTTCCCTGTGGACGATCCGCATTCACCGACAAACCTATAATAGACACAGTTAATTGATTATGGTTTACAAATTTCTTTGGTTGTAATCTTTACACTTTTCAAAACATGACACGGAAATCGATTATCAATCAAATGGCGTCGTTGCCAGGAATAGTATGCTAATTTGTTCGTTTTTATAATTTGAGTTGGAAAATTTATTATTCCGTCAGTTTTCTAGATCAAAATTTTTAACAAGCGCTTAACGATTTGTTATGATTTGTTGCAAGAAGATCTGGAATATGTGGAGCGAGAGGAAAAATATTCAGATCATTTCAGGGAGTTCAGAGAGTCATCAGGAGCATTTGCTAAAATTTTTGTGCAGGGAACTCTCTATATTGCGGCGGATCCGCGGTTTTTGAAGGCTTCTTGCGGCAAAAGCGCGGTTAGATTAGGGTTTAACTGTACCAATTTTTTTAGGTAAACTTCTGACTTTCTTATCTCCTCCCTGCTCTGTCCATTAACTAATTTCTGCAGGTTTCTTTGCAAAAATTTGCAGTGCCGCAAAAAGAAAAATTGTTGCATGTTTGATCTTGGTTGTTTGCATTTTTAATACGGAAATTAAGGGGAAAAGACAAAATTCAGATTAGGTGGGGAGTTCATTACCCTTGCTAAGCCCCAAAAATCACAAAAATTGCATCTGCATCACCCTCATTAACTAAAAAATATCTAGACATAACTCTAAGGACCGTCGCGCTCACTTGGGACAGAAGGAGGTCATGGGTAATCTATTGCTTATCCGTGTTTCTTTTGTAGTGTCTAAGGCAAGTGTGTCTAAGGCAAGTGGTTACTTAATTAGGCCCACTACTTAAGTAGTGGAGAACCTGCCACTTACCTGGCCACAGGAGAGACAAAGAGGCAGTACCGGATTTATCTTGCGATTTGTCTTCTGGAAGTTTAGGAGCGGTCTAGAGACTTGACCTAGGTGACCATTAGATATAGGGTTGTTTATGCATGTTTTTTGTGAATTTCTGAAAATCCGTCCCTTTTCAAAACAAACCAATTATTTTCTCCCCTTTTTATCCTTTTCCTCCTCTTCTCTTCTTATAATGGGTGACCCAAACAGACGAACTCTTGCCGAGTCTTGCTGTCTACAACCAGATATTTCTTGTTTTCGTAATCCCTTCGGTATACCGTTCGACTCTCCCATGTCCTTAAGAGATCGGATTGAACAAGCGGGTAGAAATAGTTGGCCACCTCAGTCCAGGTCTTATCAACCGTATCCTAATTCTACATCTGTTTTTGTTGATACTCCGAGTGAGGATGCCCCTAGACACATGTCCATTGCTGAGCATATAGCTAGGGCTAGAGGCCAAAGTTTCAATCCAGACCAATATCAACTATATCCTAATTCTACATCTGCTTCTGTTGATACTCCGACTGAGGATGCCCCTAGACGCATGTCCATTACTGAGCATATAGCTAAGGCTAAAGGCCAAAGTTTCAACCCGGACCAATATCAACCATCACCTCCACTTTCCAAAGAAGAATTTCATAATCGGTTTTTGGCATATATGATGTCTAATAGCCAACCGACCAACTAATATCAATATTCTTCTTATCACAATGTTGATCCAACTCTTACCCAATTTTCCCAACAATTCTATTCCTATCAATCCAATCTGACTTTTCCACCATCTCTAGACAGTCCTTCTAATTAGTCATTTGGGAGTTTTAATTGTCCACAAGAATTTCAATTTTATACAGAAACCCCTCATCGACCTAAGTCTAGTCTGGAGCAGACATTAGAAAAATTTCTAAACCAATTTAGGAAGGAAATGACAGAGTGGGGACAAAGAAATAATTTCAAACCAGCCCAAAATTTTTCAGTATATAATTCGGGCAGAGGACAAAATGGGAATTTGGGTAGTGAAATAGAATTATACACCCTTCCTAATCAAACCTTCCCTTACCAAACTGAAATCCACAACTTCAGTTTCACAGATTCATCGCGTACACCAAATGATTCACCAATTGATGATAGAATGTATGACAAGTTGTGTAATAATGCATTGTTTGATTTACCCGACTGTGAAGGGTCCAATTCGAGTGAAACTATAACAAATCCTTGTGATCTTTACATCTCCATTCATGAACCAAAATCGATTGAAAACCTTAATTTGAATGAGGTGTTTGAGAATTTTAACCTTCACTTGAATGATGTCACGCCCCGCTTCCCAGTGTACGGCGAAGGGGACGCGACGAGGTCCGCTACGTATATACTTAGAAGTACATATGCTAAGCGTATCTAAGCAATATAAAATAAGTACACAAGAGACAAGAAATAAAAAGAACAGAAACTTTTATTTATTAACATTCTTTATACAATGCATGAAGGAAATACAACTGAATTAAAAAGATGCCTAAACAGTGGCATAACAGGAAATGTAAAATACTGAATGGAAAAGTGTACAATGAACTAAAGTGATGGGTCTTCGGCAAACTGCTCCAAGTCTTCTGCAGATGGCTCGATCTCCGCCGGGTCCAAATCACCTGACGACATTCAAAGAAGAAAGAAACAGGATGTCGTCATCGAACGGGTCGCTCGGTAAGTCCCAAAGATAAGGGAGAAATAGACAGAGAGTAGGAGAGAGAGAGAGTAGCTTTTAATGTTGTATTATAATATTGTTATGTTGTATTAACGCTGTTGTTTGTAGCCTGGTACAGAAGATGCCAGTGTATACGAGGGGAGTCCCACTTACACCGGGGACCTTGGTAACCTGTAGTACAAGGCTCCGTCGGCATGGATGTAATTACGTCTTAAGTGACCACCTCGTGCCACCTTTAACATATTCCGTACCAGTCTACCCCTTAAACCCCGCGACGTCTTGTTTGTATTGTCATCTTGTAAATTGTATTGATTGTAAGATTGACTGACTGACCGAAACCATGATATCAGTATGCGGTTGTAACCATAGAGTCATGTAAATGGAATAACCGAGAATCATGTAAATGGAATAGGTATATCTATGGTTCAGTTCAGTCAAGATGTATAGATTGATATTGGATTCATGAATTCATGAGTTCATATTAAAGTGGAAACTTATATATTATAGATTGACTTGAATCATATTCAAGTCAGATTACTCAGACTCAAACCCGAGTCAGACAATCAGAAATGTGAATCGAGATCTTATAATTGCTAGGGTTCTTAGGGTAATTTATAAAACTTAAGGGGGTTTTATGTAAAAATACTTTTATATACTTTTCAAAATACACCTCAAGTATTTATTGTTCGTCTTTAGAGTTGTAATGAGGGTGGATTTTATGTTGTGACATTTCTAGTGAAAATATCTTAATTACATAAATAAAGGTATTAATTTTTAATATTGATTTATTTGAAATTCATGGTATTTTAATATAACTTTTAATCTTGTAATTTTTAGGAAAAGGTAGAAACTTTATCTTATAATAAAATAGGTGTTTAAATGATAAATATGCGTATGTTTATACAAGAATAATTTTTAATAAATATTTTATTTTCCAAAAATCTCATTTTTCTTAAATGTCGTATTTTAAACCTTTTGAGACCGAATGCTCCTTGCGGATGTCTGAATCTCGCACTACTAAGCCCGAGGATGCACGATAAACTGTACTATCCCTAACGAGTTCCCTAAAGGTGGGTTGTAGTGGCGCTTTGCAAAGATTTTATAAATACTAATCATTTAGAAAACGATTTTATAAAGATAAGGTATTTATTTGTAAAAGGTGTAAATTTCCGTATTTTAGATTCTAGGGTTTTTTAAGCCAACTAGCTTATTTCTAAATGGTCTAAACGATAAGTCATTAGAAACCTCAAATCGTCTCTTCACCGCCAATTGCGGCCAGGTAAGTGCCAGGTGAGTGGGAGGCTCTCCGCTACAAGTAGTAGCCCTAATTAAGTAACCACTCACCTTAGACACACTTGCCTAGACACCACAAAATCAGGTTTAGATAAACGATCGATTTTCACAACTTATCGTATTTCCTATTAAAAGATATTGTTTTAAGAATGTATCAATTTAAAACTTTTAGAAAAAGGTTTTATAAAGAAAATGATATTTTAATGTAAAATCTTGTTTTATCGTATTCTAAGTTTTCAAGGTAGCGTGTTATGATTACATATGAGTGTGTGTGGAGGTAGGTCATTACCTCGTGATCTACGTATAGCAATGTTAAAGAGTTAAATGTGAAAACTAAATATGGTGGTATTTAAGTGAAAGAATACGATATATTGCAAAAGCTATTATTTCATGTGTGAAAACTTGTTCAAATTAATTTTTAAGTGATTAGCATTCAACATGAAGATGTTTAAGCATTATGGAATTAGTGATAAGTGAGTTTTGATAGAAAACAGAATCGGAACGGTTTGTTCCGATTTCCGTCGGGTTTATAAGTTCGTATTTTTATGAAGGAAAAGAAAGGTAGAAAAGGAGGACTTACGGGTTTCGATCTATACTAAGGAATGAGGGGGAACTAAAGGAGTTGCCGAGGCATTGCTTCATCGCCAGTTGTTTCTAAAAACGTCGCCGGAATTCCCGCCGGAATTTCGTCGGAGCTTCGCCGCGAACTTGTTTTCGAAGTACACAACTCTTGGAAAATTTTGAGAGAGTGAGCTTAGGATTTTGGGGGTGAGAGGGTAGTGTGCAGGGTTGGTATTTATAGGGTTAGGCTAGGGTTACGGTAGATGAAAAGTTAAAAATAAAAATGTGATAAAATGTAATAAAAAATGTATTAAAAGTGGAGTAATTGGGGTTTTTAAAGAGCTCTGGAAGTGCTTTGAGGCTGAAATTTTGCAGGTGCATAGGGAATATGAAAAGACACAACTTTCATGTTGGGGCTGTCACCGGAACTCGGCTTTGACTCGGGGGTGACTCGGCTTTGACTCGGTCGGAGCACTGAGTCGGCCGAGTTGGCCGATTCCCGGCCGAGTCTGGCGGCCAGGATCCTCCCCGACGGTTCATCTAACTCCTGCAAGTGTTACATGTTTGGGTGTAGTGGGGTTTTTGTGAGATATGCACGTGTAAACTCTTGGTATTCTAAAGGTTTTAAAAAAAATCAATATTAAAAATAATGTGGGGTATGGAATTTGAACTCTGGTGGCTTGGTTCAGCAGTGCAAGGTATTACCAATGAGCTTCAAGCTCCTTCTTATAATTATGGAGTTATTTAATTACTTAAAATGATAGCAGCAAGAGTAAATACTCCAAATACATTAAATTTAAAGTAATTTCTTGTACACTAAAAATGGAGTTATTACATTCTTGTAACTTGTAATTAAAAACAAAATAATTACTTATATCTGTGCTCAGGCTAAAATACCCCTTTATGGATTTTGAAAAAAATTTAAAATTTTGTGTAGAAAAGTGTATAGGAAAATTAGGGTTGTTACATTCTACTCTCCTTATAAAAATTTTGTCCTCGAAATTTGTAAAAGGAAAGTGTAACAGTTTGGTGACAGAACTAAACATTGTAAAGAAGTTTTGGTCAAAGTTGTGAGGGAGTTACTTGGGTTACCTTGGTTCACAGTTTCAGGTTCTATGGCTGCTAAGGTGAAAGCCTGTCGCCGTGGCACGTTCCTCCTAGCTGGAGGCATATTCCCCTGTACTCGAAGCATGTTTCTCAGTGCCTGATAGAATTGGTGATTTGGCTGAGCAGGAAATCCACGTGGAGGTGGTGCTGGCAGTGTTGGACGAGCTTCAGGAGCCTGGATAGCTGGCTGGTGCGGGTAGTTGATGGGTGGGTGTGCTGGGTTGCGTCTATAAGGACAGTTTCCAATTCCGTGATTGGACGCGCCACAAACCAAGCAGAGGCCTTTTGCACGCCTACAGTCCTTCCACAAGTGTCCTTCCCTCTTGCAATAAAAGCAAAAATCAGGTCTTAGCCGATCCTTGGCTTCTTCCAGTCTTCTGAGTTCGACAGCTGGCCTTGAAGAGGCCTCTCCTGCCATTTGAGTAGCAGGGCGTTTCACTCTTGCAGACTGAGGTCTGCCCCTTGCCTTTATCACTGCCTCATAACTGCGGGCAGCTTCCAGAGCATCTTCATGAGTTGAAAATTTCCCTGTGGCTGGTGCAGCCTGGATTTCCGTGTCCAAACCTTGTTGAAATCGACGGGCTCTAATCTCATCCGTCAGTATCAGGTGTGCCGCAAATCTGTTATGGTCTTGTGTTAGTTGTGTAGTATGTGATATCAAAAATTTAAAATACTGTGACATATCTTACCGACTGAGCATGATGAATTCAGCGTCATACTCATCTGCTGACTTGTCCCACATCGAACCTTGTTGTAGATGAATGAACTGCTATTCCATGGCAAACCTGGCAGTCACAGGGAAGTACTTCGCGTTGAACTTCTCGCGAAAAGTCTTCCATTCAATAGGTTGTTCAAGACGGTTTTCTTTCGCCTTCCACCAGTTCCGTGCATTGTTCGTGAGTTGCAGCTTTGCAACTCGGACCCAAGCTATTTCTGGCACTTGTGCTGCCGCCAGATCATCCTCTGTGCTTTGAGCCCATTCCTCGGCTTACAGTAGGCTCCCCTTTCCTGAGAACTGTTTGGGATGTAAAACTCTGAATTGCTTCATCCTAGGTGCGTCAGTCTCGGGACGGTTCAGGAGTTGCTGCTGTCCCTCTAGGAGGCTGCGGATTGCCTCAAGCAGAATGGTTTGCTCATTGAGTGGAGCAGGAACAGCTGGTGTGAGAGATAGTGCTGGAGTTGGAGGTGTGTTGTTGACATTGGTGCTGGTGTTGTTCGGGAAATCCATAACCTTAAAGAAAAATTTGGGTTAGGACAGATTCTGATGAAATGATAAGATTCAAGAAATATGAAATTATAAGATTCAAGGAATATGAATTAAAAAGAATGTTTTAGTTGCCGGATCTTGTGTTATATTGCTTAGGTTGTTCATGCAAAACAGAACTGCATGGTAGGGTTTCATACAGCTCTGACCTGCATGGGCCACCAACAAAACCTGTCACGCCCCGCTTCCCAGTGTACGGCGAAGGGGACGCGACGAGGTCCGCTACGTATATACTTAGAAGTACATACGCTAAGCGTATCTAAGCAATATAAAATAAGTACACACGAGACAAGAAATAAAAAGATCAGCAACTTTTATTTATTAACATTCTTTGTACAATGCATGAAGGAAATACAACTGAATTAAAAAGATGCCTAAACAGTGGCATAACAGAAAATGTAAAATACTGAATGGAAAAATGTACGATGAACTAAAGTGCCGGGTCTTCAGCAAACTGCTCCAAGTCTTCTGCAGATGGCTCGATCTCCGCCGGGTCCAAATCACCTGACGACATTCAAAGAAGAAAGAAACAGAATGTCGTCAGCGAACGGGTCGCTCGGTAAGTCCTAAAGATAAGGGAGAAATAGACAGAGAGTAGGAGAGAGAGAGAGTAGCTTTTAATGTTGTATTATAATATTGTTATGTTGTATTAACGCTGTTGTTTGTAGCCTGGTACAGAAGATGCCAGTGTATACGAGGGGAGTCCCACTTACACCGGGGACCTTGGTAACCTGTAGTACAAGGCTCCGTCGGCATGGATATAATTATGTCTTAAGTGACCACCTCGTGCCACCTTTAACATATTCCGTACCAGTCTACCCCTTAAACCCCGCGATATCTTGTTTGTATTGTTATCTTGTAAATTGTATTGATTGTAATATTGAGACTGACCGAAACCATGATATCAGTAAGCGGTTGTAACCGTAGAGTCATGTAAATGGAATAACTGAGAATCATGTAAAAGGAATAGGTATATCTATGGTTCGGTTCAGTCAAGATGTATAGATTGATATTGGATTCATGAGTTCATATTAAAGTGGAAACTTGTAGATTATAGATTGATTTGAATCATATTCAAGTCAGATTAATCAGACTCAAACCCGAGTCAGACAATCAGAAATGTGAATCGAGGTCTTATAATTGCTAGGGTCCTCAGGGTAATTTATAAAACTTGAGAGGGTTTTATGTAAAAATACTTTTATATACTTTTCAAAATACACCTCAAGTATTTATTGTTCGTCTTTAGAGTTGTACCGAGGGTGGATTTACATTTCTAGTGAAAATATCATAATTACATAAATAAAGGTATTAATTTGTAATATTTATTTATTTGAAATTCATGGTATTTTAACGTAACTTTTAGTTTTGTAATTTTTAGGAAAAGGTGGAAACTTTATCTTATAATAAAATAGGTGTTTAAATGATAAATATACGTATGTTTATACAAGAATAATTTTTAATAAATATTTTATTTTCCAAAAATCTCATTTTTCTTAAATGTCGTATTTTAAATCTTTCGAGACCGAATGCTCCTTGCAGAGGTCTGAATCTCGCACTACCAAGTCCGAGGGTGCACGATAAACTGTATTATCCCTAACGAGTTCCTTAAAGGTGGGTTGTAGTGGTGCTTTGTACAGATTTTATAAATACAAATCATTTAGAAAAAGGTTTTTATAAAGATAAGGTATTTATTTGTAAAAGGTGTAAATTTCCGTATTTTAGATTCTAGGGTTTCCTAAGCCAACTAGCATATTTCTAAATGGTCTAAACGACAAGTCATTAGAAGTCTCAAATCGCCTCTTCACCGCCAATTGTGGCCAGGTAAGTGCTAGATGAGTAGGAGGCTCTCCTCTACAAGTAGTGACCCTAATTAAGTAACCACTCACCTTAGACACACTTGCCTTGACATCACAAAATCAGGTTTAGATAAACGATCGATGTCCACAACTTATCGTATTTCCCATTAAAAGATATTGTTTTAAGAATGTATCAACTTAAAACTTTTAGAAAATATTTTATAAAGAAAATGGTATTTTAATGTAAAATCTTGTTTATCATATTCTAAGTTTTCAAGGTAGTGTGTTATGATTACATATGAGTGTGTGTGGAGGTAGGTCATTACCTCGTGATATACGTTAAGGTATAGCAATGTTAAAGGGTTAAATGTGAAAACTAAATATGGTGGTATTTAAGTGAAAGAATACGATATATTGCAAAAGCTATCATTTCATATGTGAAAACTTGTTCAAATTAATTTTTAAGTGATTAGCAGTCAACATAAAGATGTTTAAGCATTATGCTATTAGTGATAAGTGAGTTTTGATAGAAAACCGAATCGAAAATCGGTTTGTTCCGATTTCCATCGGGTTTATAAGTTCGTATTTTTATGAAGGAAAATAAAGGTAGAAAAAGGGGATTTACGGGTTTCGTTCTATACTAAGGAGTGAGGGGGAACTAAAGGAGTTGCCGAGGCGTTGCTTCGTCGCCGGTTCTTTCTAAAAACGTCGCCGGAATTCCCACCGGAATTTTGTCGGAGCTTCGCCGCGAACTTGTTTTCGAAGTACACAACTCTTGGAAAATTTTGAGAGACTGAGCTTTGGATTTTGGAGGTGAGAGGGTAGTGTGTATGGTTGGTATTTATAGGGTTAGGCTAGAGTTAGGCTAGATGAAAAGTTAAAAATAAATATGTGATAAAATGTAATAAAAAATGCATTAAAAGTGGAGTAATTGGGGTTTTTAAAGAGCTCTGGAAGTGGTCTGAGGCTGAAATTTTGTAGGTGCATAGAGAATATGAAAAGACACAACTTTCATGTTGGGGCCGTCGCCGGAATCGACCGACTCGGGGGTGACTCGGCTTTGACTCGGTCAGAGCACTGAGTCGGCCGAGTCGAGGCCAAGTTGGCCGATTCCCGGCCGAGTCCGGCGTCCGGGATCCTCTCCGACGGTTCATCTAACTCCTGCAAGTGTTACATGTTTGGGTATAGTGGGATTTTTGTGAGATATGCACGTGTAAACTCTTGATATTCTAAAGGTTTTAAAAAAAATCAATATTAAAAATAATGTGGGGTATGGGATTTGAACTCTGGTGGCTTGGTTCAGCAGTGCAAGGTATTACCAATGAGCTACAAGCTCCTTCTTATAATTATGGAGTTATTTAATTACTTAAAATGATAACAGTAAGGGTAAATACTCCAAGTATACATTAAATTTAAAGTAATTTCTTGTACACTAAAAATGGAGTTATTACATTCTTGTAACTTGTAATTAAAAATAAAATAATTACTTATATCTTGTGCTCAGGCTAAAATACCTTTTTATGAATTTTGAAAAAAAAATTAAAATTTTGTGTAGAAAAGTGTATAGAAAAATTAGGGTTGTTACAAATGAGGTGATTGACGTTGGGGATATATTGATTAATGAACCCGAAATTTCGGATGATTCTGTCCCACCAATTCATCAGATCCTTTCACTTCCTTATGGTCATCATCTTGAGCCTTTAATTCTTCCCGAACCCTAAATACATCATGAAGTTGATGATAATGGTATACCCGAACAGCCGACCGAAATTTAGCCTACATCTTCCACATCTGGTTTAGCGATTCTCGACACACCAATTTGTTTACCCATTTCACCTTCTACTTTCTCCGGTTCTTCATCTATTCTTCCTATAGTTCCAGTGAGTTTTGATGAATCACAATACGATAATTCAAGTTCAATATTACCATAAAGTCAACTTGATTTGGATACTTTTAAAAATGAGGTAGATGAGTTTTTCGAGTTTTCTACCTCCATAATTTCTGACAAATCAAGTAGGATAAATTCTGGCACAAAACTTACTGACTGCAAAATGTTCGATCACATCATTAATGAAAGTTTTGAAGAACTTTTTGCTGTCGAACTAGCATTCCTAAACTACACGGATTTTGTAATTGATCAACCTCCACCTATAAAAGTTGAACTGCCACCACTCCTTCTTCTTAATCATTCGCATTCATCCTTATTCTTTCATTTCTATAATTTAAAACTCAAACCCTTTCCAGACCACCACTTATCTCTTCCTCACTGTTTCTTGACTCGATACAACATGTTCTTCCACCGACCTATAAGCTACACTGATAAAATATTTGAATGGTTGGTATTAACTTTTGGTCTTTGTAAAGTCTTATTTTGACCAAATGACTCACCCCCTCTTAAAATTCTTAATATTGTCTAACTCATGTTTGAGGGGGGTGTATTTTTGGCTCTTGAAAATAACTGTTGTCCTCAATATTGTGAGCCAAAAATAAGTTTGGGGGAGGATTTTCACTTTAATATATTTTGCCCCCGTTAATAAATGTCCTCCCAAGCTTACAGGTTTTTGAGCCTTAGCAGAAGACACAGTGAGGACACTGTTGAAAACAAGTTTGGGGGAGCTTTGTGCTTATTTACGCATCATTTTGCATCATACATTGCATAAGCGCAAAACATATAAAAAATGAAAAAAAAATTGTACATAAATAAGATAATAAAAGATTA
Source organism: Agapanthus africanus (assembly GCA_030015575.1). NCBI lineage: Eukaryota > Viridiplantae > Streptophyta > Magnoliopsida > Asparagales > Amaryllidaceae > Agapanthus > Agapanthus africanus. The sequence continues at coordinate 672,116,870 of JASDDO010000022.1, read as the reverse complement.
GATAGTGAAAAATTATATCCAAAAGATTGGAAAAATTTAAGAAAACCAAGAAAATTAGAAGTTTTCTTAAACGAAACTAGTAATAAGTAGTTATGAGCCGTTGTCCCAAGGGTTAGTAAGATGAAAGAACTCACTAATCTGAGGATAAAAATAAGTCTGAAAAATAGTTCCTATTCTGAAAGCCAAACATTTGAATGTTGATACCCTACTATACGCACTTACACAGTCTTGAAACTCGGGATAGTAGAGAATACCTTGAAATGCTCTTATCTAAAATCCAAAGTATGAAGGAAATAATAAATGAATAAAATATAAAATGGTGAAGAAAAATGGACACTGGTTTTGTTATTACCAAGGCAGCAATAAAAAAATATAGCGAGGGTGCTTCATCACCTAATACCTTAGACCAACTGGTTTGGGAGTCACTGCTAAGCCTTAGGTGGTGCAAGATGAGAAAAATACTAATACAAATAATCAGCAAGCACATGAGTAATCGGTCGGTTAGTACCTCAAGAAGTATTAACGGTCGCATGAAAAATGTATGAGCAAATCTATCTAAATATTCATCGATTAAAATGTACTGAGGCAGGTGGACAAGAGTATGATAGTTTGAATTGAATTCTCCGAGCGTAGGGTTGTCTTTTACACACACGTAGGGGTATATCATTCGTGTTTGGAAGAAATATAGGAATGAAGAATAAAGACGATATTTTATTGAGAGATGATGTGATTTCTAACATTTTTTTTCATGACTATTAAGATAAGGCTCATGACAACTGAAAAGCTAGTATTAGTTAGAAACTTTAATTTTCAAAGTCTTTGTTTTACAATTCTAATCTTTATATGTAACTTTCATAGTCTTCCTTTTATTATTGGATTTTGTGGGTGCAATCCACTGAAAACCCTCAGCAGACAGCATTCCTCCTACTAGGGACACCTAGAGGTTTAAAGGCTTGTTGCACGTGCTCAGTACAATCGTGTTGCCTACGAAAGTGTGCTAGTTAGTTTTTCTTTATTTTCTCCTTCACCTGAATAAAATAAGTTTGCTCGAGATGACCAAAATTAAGTTTGGGGGAATTTGATCAGTTGAAAATATTGCATTTTTAACATATCAATTTCCCAACTATTTGCAATCATCTAAAGGTGTTTGGTATAAATATAGCACATATTAGCAATTTGTCTGCAAAATACCAAATAATATGTGTTTTACATTATAACCGGCATTTTGTGGGAAATTGTGTGTTTATTATTACACGCATGATCTTTGTATATCGCAACACTTGTCTTGAGATTGTGTGCAAGAAATTCCAGGAAAAAGAACCGGAACTGCTAAAAGTACTGATAAAATACACCAAGTCCAAGACTTGTGATCTGGCAATGAACAAGAAAGTATAAAAATATTCAAGATATCAGAAAAGTGCCACAAAGTCAGCACCAAATCAACCTGGAAGTTTCATGCACCAAGCTCACTATACGGCCGCGGATCCGCGGCCGAGTTGGCCGATCCGCCGCGGATCCCCAGCCGAGTTGACTCGTCGGCGACAGTTCTTTTCCCGAGGCCTCTCTTATCAACTACAAAACTTCTTCAAGACACTTCAAATCTCCAGAAGCTTCCCTCTAACAGCCCAACTTATCATGCAAGCCTTATAATAACCAAGCTTCTCATGCAAGCTAAATAACTAACTCAATCTAGAAGTTTCTCTTCAACTACCAAGGTTACAAGGGAAGCTAAACGTAGCTTAGTTTCTAAAGGAAGCTAAACCTAGCTTCTAGGGGAAGCTTAAGGGAAACACTATAAAAAGGGACCTAGTGCCTCATTACAAAGGTTGTTCATCATTTGAGTAGTAAAATTCTAGTGAGATCCAAATCAATTCTAAAGCAAATTGAGTGACACAATTTGATCTATATCAAGATTCATCGAGTACCGATTCAAGCAAGCATTCACCGAGCCTTTTTGAAGCAATGTCGATCTTCATCCGAGCAAGTGATCCATGACGATCCGCGACTCAAGAAGACGATGCGAAACTAGTTCGATGATTTAATTCCTCCTCAATTCTTGTAGTCTTTGAGTGTATTGTAACGAAACATCGAATAATAAAAGGTGAAAATTGTTGATCTTGTTTTTCTTTACATTTGAGCATTATGAAGAGTTATCGATTCTTGATTGTTATCTTTTTCATGATATTTGAGTGAAAACTCCGCTCGTGGAGGAATCGAGAAAATAGGTAGATGATGATGACTAAATTCTTGAACGATTCTTAAGTTTTATGAGTTTTGTAAACTTTAGGAAATTGAATCATCGACGACCTAATTTGAGCGAGATGTTTTCTTGAATGTTTTTGCTCCAAATTAGAGATCAACGATCGATGATTGAATTTCTTAAAGGCTAGAATTTGAATGCTAATTAACGAAAGAACAATGGATGATGATGAAGAAACCCCAGTTTCTTCGATAGATCCCTAAACCTTGTTGATTGTCATTGATCTAGTGACAAATCTTCAATAGATAAGAATTTGTAATCATTATTCTTTATCATCACTGTCGATTGGATCGATTCCTATGAGCCACTTTACAAATCTTGATAATTCATTCGATTTGGATATCTTCTTGAACTTTATTAATTCTTGATTTTAGATCTAGTTTCCAATGATTCTTGAAACTAAATTTCATAAATCTTGAATCAATTTTCTTTTATCTTTTAATTTTCAACTCAACTAAAATAAGATCGAGAAAATCACACTTTTCCTGTGGACGGTCCGCATTCACCGATGAACCTACAATAGATACCGTTAATTGATTGCGGTTTACAAATTTATTTGGTTTTGATCTTTACACTTTTCAAAACACGACACGGAAATCGATTATCAATCAGCCAGTGACTGTCACATGGTTAATTCCGGGGAATCGCAAGTCCTCACCTTCGGGAGCGATTCTGATGAAGAAATAGCCCTTGGCCCTCTCTTCAAGGGATCCATCTCAGAAATAGAAGAGGTGAAGGCCTGTGAGAATATTCAGCTGCGTAATCGCACATTACCTGAAAAGAATCTCTGACCTACAAGTAAGGGAGCGAACAAAAAAGATAAGGGGAAAGAAAAAGTCCCTAAAGATATCGCCCTCAATGACTAAGTCGTCAAAGAGCTGGCAGCCAAGAACCCGCCAAAGAAAAATCAGGTGGATTACAACGTTCTGGCACACCTGAGGAAGATACCTTCGCAGCTAAGCATTCTCGATACCCTTCTGCTATCTAAAGTGGCGAGAGATTAGTTGATCAAGGCACTACAAGAGCCCGAGCAGTTTCAAGCCTTCCTTGCCGAAGAAAAGATGAAAGACGAGAAGGAAGAAGTGCACACAGCTGACATCAATTTTGGCGATGAAGATCTCCTCCTCGGAACATGCGAGCACAACCGTCCATTGTATGTCACCGGAATTTGCCATGACATCAAGATAGGGAGGATTTTAGTTGACAACGGGTCCTCTGTCAACCTCCTAAATATGAGAGTGCTAAAAGAAATTTGTATGAGCGTTCAACACCTCGCTCGAGATAAAATCACTTTCTCCAGGTTCGAGGCCCAGTCATCACGGATGCTCAGGTCTGTGATACTGACATTACACTTTAGGTTGCCCGTCACTGACATCAAATTTCATGGCATTGACAACAAGACTTGTTACAACGCCTTGCTCGGTAGGCTTTAGTTACACAACATCCCTTCTACACAACATCAGTGTATGAAGTATTTCAAGGATGGTCTTGAGTACACCGTAACAAGGGAGCTAAACCCGTTCTCCGTGAATGAAGTCTACAAATACGAGGATGCAAAGTATTTCCTGCCAGACTTTAAAGACACGGAAAGATGCCATAAACCAGAGAATAAGCAGAAAGTTATCACCACTATTCTGGTCTTTGGGAGCGATACCGAGGAGGAAGAAGAGATAGTCTATTCTGGACCGCTCCAATCCAACAACCGGGACCGTCTACCCCTATTCTGTTCTTTGGCAGTGACTCTGAAGACAAGATCAACGCAGTATTCTCGGTCCGTCTATCAGCACAGGCCTTCGCTGGAGATGATCAGAGTTTGCAAATCGCTATGGTTTCACGGCAGCACTACAAAGAGCTCGATGCACTTGATACCTATAATGTGCAAGAACTGCAGACGTTCTACACCCCTCCCAGGAGGAAAGATGAAAAGGTGATCCTCTTTTATCGATCCACGGAAACCAAAGTGGAGAAAGGAATTTGGTATGGTGTCGATTCTACGCTTGACAGGTTCCAGCCCATCCGCCTGCCCAGATATTACACAGAAAGATTAAAAAGGTTGTTGAGGCACCAAGGCGTACCCTTCAACTAGACTGCTCGACAAGTTCAGTTCTACAACAGGATTTGGAACGTCCCAGGAACGCAGCGATAATTGCCCAACGGAAGAATGGAAACGATTGGGCTTGGATATGTTCCATCCAAGAAATGGGAGTGATTCCATGGCTGCTGCATTATACATGACTTCGATGAAGAAGGAGATGCTCTATTAGAAGACACTGCGATTGAACCAAAATGAGATCCTGCCGTAAAAATGCAAAGTCAGTCGTTTAAAGAACAGATGGACAAGCTAATAAAAGAAGTGGGTCAAAAGGCCGGGATGACCACAACCGTGAAATGGCTATTTATGAGAAACCCAGGACGCAGCGTCTCCTTCAGCAGGCTACGGAGAATGACGATACCCTTCGTCGTCAGCCCGTCATACAGAAGACCCGACGTGGAGGCAAAAACAAACTAAAAAACGGAAAAAACGTTCGATAGGGCAAAGCAGGTCCATGAAGCCAAGCGATCGAGAATTGAGCAGCCAGAATCCATCTCTGATAAAGAAGATAGGTCGAGTATATTCTTTTCCCCAAGACAAGATAAGGAAGATATTCGATCTTGTCATGAAATATCAAATGATTACGCTCCCGGAGTCCAAACATCCCAAACAAGCAGATGAGGTCTCTCATCCAGATTATTGCTCCTATCACCAAGCGATAGGACATCCTCTTGAAGACTGCTTCATATTCAAAAACCGGGTAGAAGACCAGTATCAGCAAGGCAGGTTCTCTCTATCTAACAGTTGGAGGGTAACCCCACCATAGAAGCATGTTCCAAAAGCAACGTACATAGCGAGAGTAGAACCAGATCAACATCGGTCTTGGAAATGATCTCGTACCTGTTACGCGATAACGCTATCAGAAGAAGGAGTGCCCGAGAACATGGATGACCTATCCTGGTGCTTCGAAAATGAGGATGAAGATGAGTTGATCTCAGAATTTCCACCTGCGCCAAAAGAGTTGGAAGATAAAATACATACTACCGCGGACAACTTAAGGAAAATCGACTTGGGGACGGCAAACGACCCGAGGCCTACGTTCGTCAGTGAGCTGCTGTCCGAAGAATAGGTAGTTGAGCTAAAGGACGTGCTCATGCAGTATAAAGATTGCTTCGCATGGAACTATTCTGAGATGCCGGGGCAAGATCCAAAGATAGTGGTGTATAAATTGGCGATATCTCTAGACGTCAAGCCAGTCAAACAAGCACCAAGAAGGATGCGGCTCAAGCTTGAAATGAGCATCAACGCCGAAGTCAAGAAGTTAATCGACTCCGACTTTATCCAAAAAGTTCAGTATCCTAACTGGATCGCCAACATTTTCCCAGTGATGAAGAAAAATGGTGTGCATCTGCATTGACTTTCGGGACCTCAACAAAGCTTGCCAAAAAGATGATTTTCCCGTAACGGTTACCGAGCTGATGATAGACAACACATCCACTCACGAAGTCTTCTCCTTCATGGACAGATCATTAGGGTATAATCAAATAAAGATGCACCCCGAAGACCAGAAGCATACCGCTTTCCGGACTCCCCTGGGAATATTCTTCTATAAAGTAATGCCTTTCGGCTTGAAGAATGCTGACGCTGCCTATCAGAGGGCCATGACAAAGATTTTCAATGACCTCCTACATGAAATCGTCGAATGCTATATCAATGACCTTGTGGTGAAAAGCAGGTCGTGAGATGAGCATTGGGAGCATCTGAAGATCGTGTTTCAGCGCCTTTAGAAATACAACCTGAAGATGAACCCTTTGAAATGCGCGTTCAGAGTTTCCTAGGGCAAATTCCTAGAATTCATCGTACGACACCGGGGTATCGAGATAGACCCGTCGAAGATCAAGGCGATCATGGAAATGCTTGCTCCAAGGACTATAAAACAATTGCAGTCTCTCCAAGGGAAGCTCGCGTATATCCGACGGTTCATAGCCAACTTCTCCGGCAAATGCCGCCTCTACAGTCATTTAATGAAGAAGGGGACCCCTTTCGTCTAGGATCGTAAATGCCATAGCGCACTAAACGAAATCAAGTAATACCTGCAGAATCCTCCGATGCTGATCGATCCAGTCAAGGGAAAGCCTCTCATCCTGTACACAACCGCCCTTGAAGGTTCCTTAGGCGCACTATGGGCACAGGAAAATGACCAAGGGAAAGAGAGAGCCCTCTACTATTTGAGTCGAGTACTCCTGGGGGAAGAAAATAACTACTCCCCCATCAAAAAACACTTCCTGGCGCTAATCTTCGCGATAAGGAAGCTTCGGCACTATGCATTGGCGTGTGAGGTCCACCTCATATCAAAAGTTGACCCTCTCAAATATTTGATGTCAAGAGCCATACTAACAGGACGGCTCGCTAAATAGGCCCTCCTCTTGATAGAGTTCTCGATAACATACCGACCTCTCAAGGCAGTGAAGGGCCATGCCATCGCCGACTTCTTCGCTGAGCATCCGATACCTGCCGATTCACCCCTAAATTGCGAATTTCTAGATGAGCACGCATTTGACACGATCGACAGGAAGAAAGGAGAGATTGACACCCGATGGGATCTTTACATCGATGGGGTATCTTCCATGAAGAAGCGAAAGCACAGCTCCCCTATAATCAAATCTGGGGTATGCCTTATCTTTGTGACTCCACAAAGAGGGATAATGTGCTTTGCCTTTTCCTTAACAGAGCCAAGGACAAACAATGAAGCCGAATATGAATCTTTGATAGCAGGTCTTGAGATCACTATTGATAAGAGAATAGAAAACCTTCTCATATACGTAGACTCTCATCTGGTTGTTAGTCAAGTAAACGGCGACTATCAAACGTGCAAAGCCGAGTTGGTAAAGTACGGCGAAAGAGTACAACAATTGCTGACTCAAATTCCTTCCTATGTTCTGGAAAGCATACCACGTACGGAAAATAGCAAAGCGGATGCGTTAGCCAAACTCGCTAAAGAACTGGCTGACGAAAACCTCGATGACATAAGGATCTTTGTGCAAAGCCACCGGGTTCTTGCACCAACGGAAATATCTCCGGAGTCGCCTGAAGAATAGGAAGCGACCAAGCAAATGGCCTTACAAATAGAGGACCAGGAAAAGGCCAAGGATTGGAGAGAAGTCTTTATAGACTACTTCAAATCCCGTCGAACACCTGAAGATACATCCTCGAGACATCAGCTCATGAAATGAGCTCTGTCTTTTGCTTTCGTCAATGACATGTTGTATAAGAGATCGTTCGACTTTCTATGGCTGAGATGCCTGGGACCAGAAGAAGCAAGGAGAGTCGTCCAAGAAAGTCACGACAGACTTTGCGGTTCTCATCAAGCCGGGCCAAAGATGAAGCTAAAGATCAAAAGAATGGGCTACTATTGACCCACGATGATTCAGGACTGCCTTGAATATGCGAAACAATGTCATTCGTGCCAGATTTATGGAGACTTCATCCACCAGCATCCAATCCCGCTACACCCAACAGTGGCTAGCTGGCCGTTCGAAATATGAGGAATCGACATAATTGGGCCCATAGAACCAGTATCGTCCAGAGGACATCGGTTCATATTGGCGACAACCGATTACTTCTCTAAGTGGGCAGAAGCAGTACCGCTAAGAGAAGTGAAGACAGAGAATATCCTCCATTTCTTTAAGACGCATGTCATCTATCAGCTCGGCACTCCGCGACGGATTATCTCCGATAACGGGTCAGCCTACAGAAGTCACAAAATCAGCCGCTTCGCACAGCAGCATAACATAGACTGGAGATACTCTTCGGTCTATAATCCCCGAGCTAACAGTCTAGCTGAGGTTTTCAACAAGACCTTGACGAAGATCATGAAAAAGACGGTGTCCAGAAACAGAAAAGATTGGCATGAGAGACTACATGAAGCTCTCTGGGCTTATCAGACCACGTTCAAAACGGCCACAAACACAACGCCATATACGTTGGTATTCGGCACAGAAGCAGTACTCCCCTTGGAGATAGAGCTACCCTCGCTACGAGTGGAGGTTCATTATGAACTGACAGACGAAGATAATATTTATCTCCGGCTTGAGGAGCTCGATGCCCTCGATGAAACTCGTCTCATGGTGTGACAAAACCTAGAAGCTTACAAAGCAAAGATGACGCGCTCATACAAAAGATTGACTAGATCGAGGACATTTCGCCAAGGCGAACTCGTGCCAGGGGTCAAGAGACCTATGATCCCCAATCGTACCAAACGGGGGAAGTTCAAACCGAATTATGAGGGCTTGTACATCATAGACAATGTCTACCAAGGTGAGGCTTACTTGCTTATGAATATGCAAGGCGAAAGACCCTTCCGACCAATAAACGACCGATTTCTTAAGAAGTACTACGCCTGACTAGTCATGAACCAGGTTAATGATAGATGACGACGCCTATGTCCGCTCGCTATCTTCTTGAGTACAGACTCTAAAAATATTATCCAACGATACCCTGTCCCAAACATGGAGAGCTATGGACCGAAACGTCCCTAAACTAATAGCGGACTGAGATGTCTTAAAACTAAAAAAGGACCGAAATGTCCTAAAACTAACTACGGACCGTAACATTCTTAAATTACTACAAACCGCAGCATCTGAAGGCCGACGCAAAAAAAACGGTATGTCCATAAGCGAAATGGGTATGGATGAAAACCCGAAAGGGCTCCGTGAGTAAAAACAGCAGGGCTATCGGCGAGTTTGTGAAAACCCGAAAGGGCGTAATCTCGTTAAAAGACACTTGCAAGGTCCTCTCGACCTTGTAAGGAGAAAATACCTGCGTGAGATCCTTACGACTCATAAGTGAGCAACACACTTAGGGATCCTCACGATTCCTAAGGAGAATTTACACTTACGAGATCCTAACGACTCGTAAGGAGAATTCCCCTATGAGACCCTCACGGCTCGTAGGATTCAAAAGCCTTAAACTATAGGGACCTGAACCTGTTCTTAAGCCGTCATACACCCCGATATTCCCCTACAAGTGTTTCAATATTGACCCTTGTATACAATCCACGGGCATGAATAAACATTTTCCTAACAGAGTCCCACCAGCGGCAAGGGATATCCTCACATGGTAAAAGACACTTGCAAGGTCCTCTCTACCTTGTAAGGAGAAAATACCTGCGTGAGATCCTTACGACTCATAAGGGAGCAAACATTTAGGAATCATCATGATTCCTAACGAGAAATCGCACCTATGAGATCTTCACGACTCGTAGGGAGAAACACCTTTATGAGACCCTTACGGCTCATGAAGTCAAAAGTCTTGGTCGACAGGATCCTAACCCTGTTTGCTAAGCCACCTTTGTTCGGAACGACAAAGGCAAATGATGATTCGCTCCTGGCCATATCCCAGTTGTAGCGATGCTGATGCCTAAATTGGTATCAAATTCCAAGTCTAAACTCGCACAAAAAATTAGCGAGCCAGAAATGCATATAAAAATAGCCGAAATGATGGGGCAACTTGCAACAAAATCAGCAAGTAAAATATATGCATACGTAATAGCCAAAATGATTGGGCAACTTGCAATAAAAAAAGCAGTGAGTAAAAAGAAAAATAACCGAAATGATTGGACAATCACGACTTTCGCGATATAAAAAGTTGAAATGATAGAGTATCGTGGAAAGAAATAAAAAAAAGAAAAGAAATAAAAAAAATGAAATGAAACTTTTTGCCCTACAGGCGAGTCCATACTGACCCATGTATTCAATCCATGGGCATAAACGAAAAGAGAACCACATGTCCCAACAAACTCTATCAAAGGGAGAGTTAGGTCTCAGCGGCAATATCTGCATCGCAGAAGACTAACAACGACGTTCCTCCTCATGCCAGCAGGGCACGGACGCGACACCACCAAGCGGAGCCACGGCAAAGTCCCCAGTTCCAGGACTCTACGGTTCACAAATAACCTAGAGTCAACCCGATGTCAACTCTTGACCTCCATGTCGTCAAGCAACGCGTCGACACAGATACATGTCAACTCCTAGCCTCCTTGTCGTAAAGCAATGCTCCGACTTGGATACATGTCAACCTCTGACCTCCCTGTCATTAAGCAACGTTTTGACTCGGATACATGTCCACTCCTGACCTCTTTGTCGTAAAGTAACACTTCGACTCGAATACATGTCAATCTCTGACCTCCTTGTCGTAAATCAACGCTTTGACATGGATACATGTCAACCCCTGACCTCCCTGTCGTCAAGCAACTCTTCGACTCGGATACATGTCAACCTCTGACCTCCCTGTCGTAAAGCAACACTTCGACACGGATACATGTCAACCCCTAACCTCCCTGTCGTCAAGCAACGCTTCCACTCGGATACATGTCAACCCCTGACCTCTCTGTCGTAAAGCAACGTTTCGACTCGGATACATGTCAACCTCTGACCTCCCTGTCATAAAGCAACGCTTCGACACGGATACATGTCAACCTCTGACCTCCCTGTCTTCAAGCAACGCTTCGACTCAGATACATGTCAACCCCTGATCTCCTTGTCGTAAAGCAATGCTTCGACTCAGGAACCAGTAAATTCATCAACCACTTACGAGTCCACTTGACTTGTAAGGGAGAAAATTCTCTTGCGAGATCCTTACAACTCTCAAGAGAAAACACACTTAGGAATCCTCACGATTCCTAAGGAGAAAATGCACCTGCGAGATTCTCACGAATTGTAGGGAGAAAATTCTTTATGAGACCTTCACGGCTTATAAAGTTGGAAAGTTTCAGGTGGCAGATACTAACCCTGTCTCCTAAACCATCACTACCCTACAAAGAGTTCAAGATGAACTGTTATCTATCGTCCATAAGTTACACTTGCTGAAATCACATGCCAACAACACAGCAGAGAAAAGAAAGTGATAGTCGGAGATAAAAAAAATGTCCTTTATTCATGAATTCAATCGAATACGAGATACATCATATAAAATAAAAAAATGAAAAAATGAAATGAATACATGTTATTCATAAATTACAATCGATACAAAGACGACTATTGAGAAGGAGGCGATTGTAGCAAATCAGCAAGCCGCTCGCGCACTCTTCTCAGCTCCTTTTCATGATCATCTGCCGCGGCCAGCTCCGCTTCGACTTGGGCCCGCTGCCGGAAACAAGATGAAAGTTTCTCGTCGATCTCCCGCTGAGCTGCCTCACGACTCTGCGCATCCTTCTCAGTGAGGTCGAGCTTCTGCCTCAGCGTCAGCCCGTCAGAAATATATCGTAGGAGGCCCTCAAAGATAGCTTGTAGCTGTGCAGCATTCGTGTCAACCTGGGCGTGCAGCCAGGCAGATTCGCCTAAAGCCTCCCTGCGTTCCTTCCGCCTCAAGATCGCCTCTTGTTCGAAATGATGAAGGAAGGGAACGCTCTGCTCAATCCATGCAGCCCGCTGGGAGTTCAAAGCCAATACATCCGAAGCAGGACGCCTGAACTCAATCTCATACAGACAGACCTCGATCTTCATACAGTAGTTAACCCAAGATTCAACGACGCCCTCGCTGTGGAAGTTCACGAGCATCGCCAACATGATATTAACCTCAACAGCAAAATCTGCAGCAGATGCGAAAGCATCGGCATCAAGATCCTCGACGAACTCACTTAACATTCGCAGGCTATTCGCAGCACCCCTGGAAGATAGGCGTTTAACAAAGGGCCCTGCCAGCATTGGAATTCGAGACTCGAAGGGAGCTGGAGTCGGTGCGATTGCTGTAAAACAAATCATAGTCAGATGTCGGCTCAAGAGATAAAGGAAATGCATGAGAAATGGAATCTACTATACCGACTGCGACAGGTGGAAAAGTTAGGAGTACTGGAAGCGCGACTATTCTCTTGTCCCCTCCTCTAATCTGTAACACTGCAATCAATTCAAAGAAGAGTTAGCAACGACATGATTGCCCATAAAAGAGAGGAAAGGATGTCGGTTAAAAAAAACTATGCTCACCGACACCAGCAGGCAGGACGACTTCTGACTGGAAGGAGAAATATGGATTCAGCACCTAATACAGATGGTCAAAAAGGACTCCTGTAAGGTTGTAACAATACGATGTCAGTATAAAGAGTATATTACCTACAATGAAATCGATAAGTCACAAACATATCCTTCCAGCACTCCAGACGATATGGGAGAAGGCAACGGAACAATAGCCGTCACGAAGGCGACCAGAGGTGCTTCAGATGGCGCAATCTCCGCATTCACTGCACCTACACTCAAAACGAACAAAACGTCATCAGATGGGGCTGAACGGGATCAAAGGATAAAAAGAAAACGGTGAACCAAGATCCACCTGATAGGTCATGTTCAGACCATAATATTGCATTTTTCATTCCCCTATTCTTATCCATTTTATAGATAAACAGGTATTCTTGACGCACGTTTGTTGCATATTACAGGATACAGGCTCTTGGAGCAAATACAGTGAAAAAGACGAAAGTTGATACAGAAAAGGGACTTTTTGACCAACAAGTAGACGGATCCTAGTCAAGCCTAGACGAAGAACAATTCACAATTGTATAAGGCAATGCAGTCCAAAACGTCAAAGTGAACGGTCAAAAGATCCTTATAAGTTTTCACTGAAGATCTGTAGAAGACCCAGAAGTCAAACAGAGAAAAGTGGTGAAGAAACAAGAAGCCCAAATACCCAGAATACAGCTCAAGAATTTTGGTGAGCTGAGCTCACCAAAGGGCCGCGGAACCGCGGCCCCAGGCCCACATTTGTCGCGGTTCCGCGGCCATTCAAAGCCCGTGTCGGTGGATTTTCCTCGTGTCGGTGCGTCGGTGCAGGTGTTGGGATTTTCCGAGGGCAAATCTGTAATTGCACATCTGCGAGAGTCTGTAACCCTAGTTTTCCCGTTTTCCTATAAATTGTAATCACAGATCTGTAAAAACCCATGCCTCTTTTCAATAAACAAATTCAGATCTGTTCTGTAATTCTTGCTTGGAGGGAGCCATCAATACAATTAGTAAGTAATTTTATTTCTTCGCTTTTAATTCTCTTTTAATTAGAATGTCTATTAATCCCCTAATGAGCGAGTAATCTCCTCGCTTGTTAGGGTTAGCCTTAGGGAAATGTTTGAGAGATGAGATCTCTCACCCCTTTCAATGCTATATTTACCTAAGAATTAGAACTCCATGCATACACGCACAACCGCTCCCTACGGCACCCTACCCCTCAAGGTAATGGTGAACCGTAGTATAAAGGGCCGGTTGCGCGCGTTTTCTATGGAGGTTAGGGTAATTATCGATAAAGGAAGGACAAGAATCTAGAGGAAGAAACATCTTCCCAAAAGATTCTTATCCACTTTATTGATAATTACTATAACATCTAATAGATCTAAAATAAGGCATTGAAAGCGGTGAGGAACCCTTTAATCTCTAAACCTCCCCTAAGCCTAACCCTAGCAAGACTTTAAATTAGATTAATTTAGTTTATTGATAGATCTAGGTTTTTATAGATTTAATAAACCAACCAAAACGACATTTGGAATCAACTCGTAAAAACACATTAAGGAAATTACCCATCTCTGTGGATCGACCCGTACTCACCGGCTAGCTGCAAAGCGACGCCGTTTCTGATTACGGTAAATACAAATTTTTGGATTAATCAAATGGCGCCATTGCCAGGGATGGCGTAAAAATTTTTCTGTGTAATTTCGGGTTGATATAAATTTTTAAAAAAATCATAAAAATCTGAAAATAAAAAATTATATAAAAATTATCAATTTTGATCTGTTTGAAGGGTGTTATGGTTTGAATCTTGCAGGAACAGCGAAGGATTGCGAATCTGGAAATTTACAGAAGGCTGAACAGAAAAGAACATATCAGAACAGAAGAGAATTGGTGAACAGGAGCGACACAATTTTTTTCAGGATCTGGACCCACTTCCCGACCGCGGAACCGCGGCCAAGGAGCACCCCAGACCGCGGAACCGCGGCTAGTTAGCCATTTTAGCACCTCAAATTTGCATGGTAAGATCTCTCCTTCTCCCCTCTGTCAACCTCCATATATCTCTCTGTAAAAACTTTCTGCAGGAATTCTTTGCGCTAAAAAATCTTTCTCCCCCTTCTAAATAACAAATCTTCTGCAGGTTTCTTTGCGCCGTGCTAAAAATTGATTGCAAGTGAATTTTATTGTTTTGCATAATTTAATCGGACTTTAAGGGGCTAATTGACCAAACTCAGATTGGGTGGGGATTTCATCACCCTTCCCAGGACCCCAGAAAACACCTAAAGCATGTGCATTGACCATAATTAATTAAAAAATATTAGACTCAGACCTAAGGACATCGAGCTCAATAGGAAGAGGACTAGTATAGGCATCGACCGTTTATCCTAACTAACTTTGCGGTGTCTAGACTAGTGGTTATTAATTAGGCCCACTATTGTGGTTCCTTCCCACTTACCTGGCCGTACTTGTCGGTGAAGAGGCGGTTTGAGGTCCTATTTCTAGCCCTAGTTAGGAGCTGTCTAGCAGACCTAGGTGACCCTAGATCTAGGCCTGATTGTGCATGTATGGTTGATACATTTGTGTCACAAGTCCCTTTTCAAAAATCTCTTTGCAAAACTCTCACACAAATAAAAAAAAGGGGAAAATCTTTTCAAAACTTACAACTTGTCGCTAAAAAAACTTGCAACTCACTTCCACCACTTCTTCTCATTGACGTTATCTTACCCCCACATTCTATTTTTTCTTTCTGACTACACTATCCCTTTTAGTGTATGTCACTTTGGACTAGAGATCCTAACGCCCGATTAGTCCGTGTTTCGTTGGTACCGACCGATGAACCTTTCGACACCGAAGTCGAAATTCCCTCCATTTCCTTACCTCCACCTTCAAATTCTTCTTTCGAAGGTATGTCGGGATTCAACCCCAACGATGCCTTACCGACGGGAATGATTCCACCTCCGTTAGGTGCGAATAACCCGAATCTTCCGCCTGTTGTAGCGCCCGCATGAGTCGCGCTCCAGGATCTCTTCTACCCTGTCCGCACTTCTTTACCTACATGTCTCTCACCCCCACCGGCAAATGGGGACAATTTTGAAATAAAACCACATTTCATCAATATGCTGCCAAAATTTCATGGTTTGGAATCCGAAGATGCATATATCTTTATCAATAAATTCCAAAATGTGTGCGCTATGATGAAGACGACCCAATTAAGTGATGACGCTATAAGGCTAAGGATCATTCTTTTTACCTTATGTGACCTAGCCGAGAAGTGGCTATACAGCACCGCATCACATTCCATTAGAAATTGGGACGAGTTTGTGAGAGCTTTTCTGAAAAAGTTCTATCCTCATCATAAAACTGCTAGAATCCGTAATGAGATTATACAATTTTCACAGCTTTCTTCCGAACCATTTTGGAAGTGCTTCGAGAGATTTAAAGACCTACTCGTTCAATGCCATCATCATGGGATCGAAAGTTGGCAACTTTGTCAAACATTATACGAGGGATTGAACTCAGCAACGAAGCAGTTGCTAGAAACCATATGTCAAGGTCATTTTCTCTTCAAGTCTAGCGACGAAGCGTGGCAGTTTCTTGAGGATCTTAGTGAGCAAACAATTCAGTGGGAGAGTACCAAGACCACATCATCTTCTTCTGTTGGTCAATATAGGGCAGGCATACATCAAGTAGATATGTCGATTGCTATGAAGGCCGAGATGGCCGCACTTATGAAAAAGCTAGAAGCCATTGAGACCAGAATCTCATCGTCTTCTCCTGCCCCTGCCTTACCCACACGAACTGTTTGTGCTTATTGTTCGAATCCATCGCATCTAACCGAAGAGTGTCCTTATAGTGCACCTATTCAAGGACAAGATCAAGTCAATGCTGCCTTTCAGCAACGACAAAGAAATGATCCATACTCTTCGACATATAATCCGGGGTGGAGGAGTCACCCAAATTTCGCTTGGAACCAAAATCAACAAGTCCAAGGAAATAACAATTTTCAAAGACCTCCACCTCCATAACAACAACAAGCACCTTCACAAACTCAAAACCAGCAACCTTTCCAACAACAACCGTATACAAATCAAACGAACAATTTGGTTCAACCTAATGATGATAAGGTTATCTCGCTCGAGAAAAGTCTAGATGCATTTCTCAAGCAATCTACAGAATCCGCAGCAAGATTTGAAAATTAGGTTCAGTCTTTGATGCATAACAATACCTCACACGATCAAAGTATCAAATCTATTGAGGCACAAATTGCACAATTAACTGCTACGTTGAGCGAGAGAGAAAAGGGAAAGCTTCCATCTCAACCATTGCCAAATCCCGGTCACCCACAAAACGCATATCATAATCACAATGTAAATGCGGTGACCATGTTGAGATTCGGAAGAGTGTTGCAAAATAATGTGGGAACTAATGATGACATCCCCGCCGGTGGTTCTTCTTCTTCTCCATCGCCACCTTCCCCTTCTTCATTTTCTTCACCTTCTTCTTCACCTTTTTCTTTAGAGCCTATTCTCCACCCTTCACACGGCTCTACTTCTTCTATCTCGAACGGATCCATTTCTCACAACATGAACACATCTACACTGGGATCTGTTTCTACTCCACATTCTACTCCACAGACATTTGACTCAACGAATTTTCAAAATACTCCATTTCCAAACAGGTTGAGTCCCAATAAACCAACTGCACAAGTGGAGAAGATTGTGGAGTTATTTAAGCAGGTTAGCATAAATATACCTCTCTTGGATACAATCCAACAAGTCCCTTCATACGCGAAAATCTTAAAGGGCTTATGCACCTCGAAGAGAAAAGTATCTCAAGTACCCAAGAAAGTGCTAGTGGCTAGTGCAGTGAGCAATGCTATTAACCACCATCAAACCTTACCCCAAAAACGAAAGGACCCCGGCTGTCCTACGATTTCAATCACAATTGGGGATAAGAAAATTAATCGAGCACTTTTAGATCTTGGGTCTAGTGTTAACCTGCTTCCCTACTCCGTGTACGAACAATTAGGGGTTGGAGAGTTGAAACCCACTCATTGTACTCTCCAAATGGCTGATCGATCAATCACCCATCCAAGGGGTGAGCTTGAGGATGTGTTGATCAAAGTCGGGGAGTTCATATTCCCCGTTGATTTTATTGTTATGGATACACAACCTGTTGCTAACCCAAGAAACCAAATTCCGGTGATTCTCGGTCGACCATTTTTGGCCACTTCCAATGCCGTAATAAATTGTCGCAATGGCTCCATGACTCTATCCTTTGGGAAGATGTCTAGTAAGTTCAATATTTATAAGATGGGAAGTCTTCCGCCCGTACCTAAAACTAGTATACGAGAAGTTTGCTCTATTCACGAAATCACGCAGGAGGACTGCGAGCTTGAAAGATTCTTGTTTGATGAAAACAGTTTTGACGCCACTAGTGCGTCCCTCCTTGAGCCTACCACCGTTGACACAACCGATATTAATTATGAATGTTTCACTTTTTCGGATGACGACGACTCACAGCCCGAATATGAGTCTTTTGAATTTTTGGATGAGTTAGTCGAGCCATCCGAATCGGTTGTTTGCAGTGATTTCGAACCTGTGTTGGAGTCCTTCGAGTTCGAGGTAGATTCCGCAATGATTCTTTCGCCTCCGAAACTCGAACTCACGCCCTTGCCGTCTCACCTTAGATATGCTTACATAGGTGAGAATGAGACCTTTCCCATTATCATATCGACCTCTCTAGCCCTCGAGCAAGAGAACGCCCTTTTAATGGTCTTATAAGATAGGCGGCAAGTTTTCGGTTGGACTATGGCGGACATCGAGGAGATCAGTTCCTTTTTAATTGAATATCATATGCAATTGATGGATGATGGCAAGGCAATAGAGGACCCACAGGAACATCTTGGGGGTATTGTGGTGAGTCAACCTCCTCCTTTAGAAGTTGAAATACCCCCATTTCTTTTAATAAGTTACGAGAATGCCAATACTCCACTGATTGCTGATCATTTACATTCTCGTTTTGATGCATCACCATCGCCTGTATATTTACCTTCACACCTTCCATACCACTACTTCTATCTTTCCCAATTCTTTGTAGATCGCTACAATTTATTCTTCCACCAACCAATACTCTTTACTGATAAAATTTTCAACTGGTTGGTATTGATGTTTGGTCTATGCAAAGTTTGGCAGTAATGCCTAACATAGTTAAATGAAGTTTAGGGGAGGGCCTTTCTGTATATATTTTTGTTTTTAACAATAACAATAAAAAAATTAAATAAATAAACAGGGGAGTGCCGACATTTTGACCCTCTTGGTTTAGTATGATAGTGAGGACACTGTCAAGTTCAAGTTTGGGGGTATATGCTCGATACGTCTTCTTCCTTCGCATTCATTTGTACATATTTTTGCATTTGCATACCTATTTGAAAACCCATAAAAATTTGAAAAATTTTAAAAATTATAAAAAATCATTGTATTCAATTTTGGTCTTATCCGACTTGAGTTTGACCAATAGGTTAACTAGCTAGGAGCAACTAGATCTTAGACTTAGTGAATTAAAAACCCTAAAAATAACATCCCTTAAAGTTTAACGCTAGAAAGTATATGCCTTGTAGTTTATTTAGAAATAGGCAAATTTTGGGTTCACTTCTTGGGTTAAGTCAAACTGAGGGAAGAGTATTGATGTTCATGTTAGAGTATAAGTTTGAAAAATAGTTCCTAACTTAAGTCTAGATTCTAAAAACGTATACCCTGCAAAAGACACAATCACGCACCTTGAAACTTGGAATAGTAGAAGAGACCTTGAAATGCTCTTATCTAAAAGTCCTTAGTGCAATAATAAATATATATATATGTGTGTGAATAAAGAATAAAAAAATGGACACTGGTTTTTATGATTACTTAAGGCTGTAAAAATAGAAAAATATTTAGCGAGGGTGCTTCATCACCTAGTGCCTTAGACCAACTGGTTTGGGAGTCACTGCTAAAAGCCTTGGGTGTTGCAAAACTAGGAAGTACGCTTTAAAAAGTGCAAACACATTTTGTAATCAGTCGTTGGTATCTCAAGAAGTATTAACGGTCGCATGAAGGATGTGTAAGCAAAATTTAATTAAAAATTCACGTATTAATAAGTTCTTTGGACAACGGACAAGGGCATGATTGCTTGATTTGAGTTTCCAAGTGTAGGGGTGATCTATACACACACGTAGGGGTATGTATTTAAAATTGAGATAAGAGAGAGGAATGAAAGATAGAACTTGTATTTTTAATAGGGTTGATAGAAATTCCTAAGTAGAGATGAAACCCTAGAAGGAAGACGTAAGAGATGCCGAAAGCTAAGTAGGTCTACATAACATATATAATCTTAAGTTAAATAATGAGGAAGCGTGAAGAATATGGGTGGATAATTTACAAGGAGAAGATAATAGAATTCCTCGTTAGAAGAACTAATTGGAGAACAAAAGTCAATGGGCCGAGTTGATAGGATTTTGTGGGTGTAATCCGCTGAAAACCCTCAGGAGACAACACTCCTCCTACTAGGGACACCTAGAGATTTAACGGCTTGTTGCATGTGCTCAGTGCAATCGCATTTCCCTGCGAAAGTGTGGTTAGGATTTTAGTGAATAAAATCATAAGTTTGCTCGAGGACGAGCAAAAGGTAAGTTTGGGGGTATTTGTTCAGACCATAATATTGCATTTTTCATTCCCCTATTCTTATCCGTTTTATAGATAAACAGGTACTCTTGACGCACGTTGGTTGCATGTTACAGGATACAGGCTCTTGGAGCAAATACAGTGAAAAAGACGAAAGTTGATACAGAAAAGGGACTTTTTGACCAACAAGTAGACAGATCCTAGTCAAGCCTAGACGAAGAACAATTCACAATTGTATAAGGCAATGCAGTCCAAAACGTCAAAGTGAACGGTCAAAAGATCCTTACAAGTTTTCACTGAAGATCTGTAGAAGACCCAGAAGTCAAATAGAGAAAAGTGGTGAAGAAAGAAGAAGCCCAAATACCCAGAATACAGCTCACGAATTTTGGTGAGCTGAGCTCACCAAAGGGCCGCGGAACCGCGGCACCAGGCCCACATTTATTGCGGTTCCGCGGCCATTCAAAGCCCGTGTCGGTGGATTTTCCTCGTGTCGGTGCGTCGGTGCGGGTGTTGGGATTTTCCGAGGGCAAATCTGTAATTGCACATCTGCGAGAGTCTGTAACCCTAGTTTTCCCGTTTTCCTATAAATTGTAATCACAGATCTGTAAAAACTCATGCCTCTTTTTAATAAACAAATTCAGATCTGTTCTGTAATTCTTGCTTGGAGGGAGCCATCAATACAATTAGTAAGTAATTTTATTTCTTCGCTTTTAATTCTCTTTTAATTAGAATGCCTATTAATCCCCTAATGAGCGAGTAATCTCCTCGCTTGTTAGGGTTAGCCTTAGGGAAAGGTTTGAGAGATGAGATCTCTCACCCCTTTCAATGCCATATTCACCTAAGAATTAGAACTCCATGCATACGCGTACAACCGCTCCCTACGGCACCCTACCCCTCGAGGTAACGGTGAACGGTAGTATAAAGGGCCGGTTGCGCGCGTTTTCCATGGAGGTTAGGGTAATTATCGATAAAGGAAGGATAAGAATCTAGAGGAAGAAACATCTTCCCAAAAGATTCTTATCCACTTTATTGATAATTAATATAACATCTAATTGATCTAAAATAAGGCATTGAAAGCGGTGAGGAACCCTTTAATCTCCAAACTTCCCCTAAACCTAACCCTAGCAAGACTTTAAATTAGATTAATTTAGTTTATTGATAGATCTAGGTTTTTATAGATTTAATAAACCAACCAAAACGACATTTGGAATCAACTCGAAAAAACACATTAAGGAAATTACCCATCTCTGTGGATCGACCCGTACTCACCGGCTAGCTGCAAAGCGACGCCATTTCTGATTACGGTAAATACAAATTTTTGGATTAATCAGGTCGCCAATCGAAACCATGATGAGTGCATCACTAGGCACAACGGCTTCTTCGCTCTCCTCTACTAGAATAGTTTCTGCTCCCGTGGCTTCGTCCTCTGATTCGACTACGGCCGTCGTGACACTCACAATGCCAGCCGATAGCAGGGAATTGCAAGGGAAAAAAGCGGAGGTTTGGGCAGTCCCGGACTCCAGAGAGAGGGTAGCCGTTTCGGGCTCTGTGGTTGCCATCATCTCACCTGCCACCTCATGACCAGGACTTGGCCCTGCAGGATATGATATATAAGAATTTGAAGATCAAATTCTAATAAAAGACCCAGTATTACGTTACCTTGGGGCGGCTTTTCGGTTTCTTCCCGAGCCGCGCGCACAACCTGTCTATGAGCGGCAGACAGGGAAACTGGAGCATCCTCTGAAGAAATGGCGACAGAGGGAATAGTACTTGAGCCTGCACCCACAGCCAAGCTGGCATCATATTCCATTGCCGCACGCTTCCTACGCCTCTTTTCGGTCTGAGCGATGAGAAGCGATCTCCGCAAGACCTCCGTTAAAGGGACGTCATCTTCCGAACCAAGTTCTTCCTCTGGAGCCTCTACGGCATCCGTCATCGGCTGTTTATGTGAAGCCTCTTGTGATACTGACAGAGGAGATGGGGCCACGATAGCCGTCTCTGGAAGCGTTGCCGCATCACCGCTCAGGATCGGCACCGCGCTTGGGATAATCCGTGTCAAAGTAGTCCCTGCAAAAAAAATAAATGAAGGGGCCAGACTACAAATAAAGAAAAAGGGAATGAATGCATAATAAGCCGAATTATACCAAGGCCTAAAAAAGCACGGAGCCTCTCTTCCTCTTCAAATGTTTTGAGGGAAGCAGTGAGAGCCTCTTCGGCAGAGATACCTGTTGAAGAAGAGAGCGTCGGTAAAAGCATAATAAAAAAATATAACAACGGAAAGATGTAACTGAAGTCTACCTGACTGTGCGATAGTAATCAGTGCTGCTTCATCACGAGCCAGTCGCTCGAAAGAAGGGGGCTTCAAGATCAGTATCATCCGCAGGCTCGATAAATAGACCCTCATTGGTCCCGTACTCACTCAAGCCCTCGCTACAGGGAGCATGGGGCTCCTGGTCGAGTACGACGTCGATAGAAAACATTGACTTCTTCTTTTTCTGTGAGCGAGTGCCGGCAGCCAATAACACGAGCTTGCGCTTAGCGGGCAATTTTGGGCGACGAGTCCCGATCTCCGAACCCACCCCAGAATCCAGGGACGCTACAGCCACCGCTTCTACAGGCGCATGAGGTAAAGGCTTATCAGGAAAAGTAAGCGGGAAAACAGCCACATCAGCTTCTCTTAAAGTACGACCAACAGTGGTCCGTTGCTTTAAAGGAGCAGTTGGATTGCCAGCGGGAACCGCACCTTTGCGATCGAGAAAAATCCGTCTTTCTTCCCTAATAATGGCGCCCATCGAATGCTGGTACCACGCCACATATACGTTCAAGACCCTTGGAACGCAGCTCGGCTCACTGATAAAAAAGCTGGACCCGGCGTTAAGCCGCATAAAATGGTGCAGCGTTCTATGAATACCCTCCTCTATAGCAGTCGGCTCAGCCAGGAAAGCCTCTAGCAGAACACCCTAATCGTAGCTCGATTGTTGAGAGAACCGGTGCGGGTTGTACATCATAAACAGCGCCGAATCATTCTGCCTAAACACCAAAAAGCTCGACCTGATTGAGTACAGGTGCAAAATCACCCGGGCCTTCAATGTAGAAGCCCCGTCTTTGAAGGTGTCCCACAGCGGCTCACCGTCTTAGTGGACTCTTTGCCGATAGTTAAAACCTTATCGACAAATGTCATGCCATCTCCAACTATACGCGGACGAAGGACCAAACCCCGAGCCTCCCATTATGACGGATTTAAAACGGAAGCGTCAACTAGCCGCATAATCCGAGGGATGTTACAACTGTCGTAGAAACGAGGCCGTTTGTGGGCTCCAAAAGCGCCAAGCACGTGCAGCTCGATCCATGACGTAAAATAGCGCAATGAGAAAGTGACGGGATGTACGCCTGGCTGAGTGGTGTCGCCGCTAAGCTGAGACCTGTTAGTTATATGTATGCCCTAGAGGCTATTACTGTACATAGGATGTATATTGTAGTGGATGCTTGGACATACATAGGGAAGACTTTCTTGCTTGACATGATAATATGCTATCTGGTTGCTCTTTACCTTAACGTGTACACTAATTGTCTTTCTGTTACATGTTGGTAAAGCCCTTAGGATGTGTACTTGATTACCTGGACTATGATGTGGATCATACTAGTGGGGGCATGGTAGTCCATAAGTACATCCTTCAAGGTCCCTAGTCGTGGGTGTATCGAGACGGGGCATCGATATACCAGAGTAGACTAGCGTATACCTTCTCGACCCATACAGATGGGCGATGGATGATCCCATATCCATTGGTGTTTGACATCAGAGATGATATACGGGTGCTCAGTGGAAACTGGGTACACTGGACGGACTCGCCGAGAACTCCCAGATGGTATTATACCTCACGTCAGATGGCAGTTCTCTGGTGACACTGGTACAGGTTAGTCTGTAGACCCGAGATCGTCATAGAGTCTTGTGTGATTCCCGCTGTGCTTTGATTTCCACCTTACCACGTCCAAGAGGACGTGCAAAACTGTGGTTTTTGGGTACAGTCCCGAATCACATGGAGGCAATGAGCGATAGGAGGGGATTCGTCTCTCCCGGTATAGGGAGTTGATGTTGCGCTGTGTTCGATTGGCTATAACCGAAAATCCCTGGCCAGGGTTGCTGAGATTTACTGGTAAGTGTTACTAGTAGTTTCTCGAACTGTTATAGACCTCATATCGACACGACTTATCGAGCTACTGTGGTCTGACGTTTACCACCCCTAGACAAGATATGCGACATATCAGACGATCAGACCGGACTGTACGGTAAGTGTTACTGGTTGGATTCACAGGAGTGTGAGTGGGCTTGCTCGTTGATCTTTTGATCGCTCAATACCCGGATGGCCGTTACGTTTAGCAGACCGCTTGCGGCTTATAGGTGTTTGATATGATCATCACCTGCTGCCGGCGTATTGACGAGTGTTTAGAGTCCTACATAGAGGTTTCCTGGCTCAAGTGAAACGAAATAGGAGCGCATATGAGATATGTGCGGGACCGAGAATAATACCAGTAGGTGATACTGGATTCTATTCTTGCGATTTGTATCATCGGACGGTTATATATGATATAGCCGGGTTACCGAATCAAGTGTTGATTCGATACATTGATAGACTTGATATTAGTCGGTCATATGCGATATGACCGGATCGTTAAATCAAGTGTTGATTTAATGATTTAATGTATAATTATATATTTGATATATTACTTTACATTAATTAATATTGGTTCACTTAAGATGTTTTTCTTACTTGATTGTGCACATTGTATATGTGATATATTTTTATGCACAAGATTGTATCATGTTTGATGATACATGCAAACTTGGGTGTGTGTATGCTATACACCATGTTTAGATAATGGTTAGGGTTTCATTTGATTTATTTCATTTATTTTTGAAAATTAAAATGAAATGGTGGCTTTCTTTTCCTTCATTTGCTAGAAGCTTCAAGCACATTTGAAAAGGTCAAAGCCATTTTGTTTTTATTCAAAAACCTAACCATTACCTAAAGCCTAGTTTATTCTCTACATGAGTTTACTAACCCATGGTTGCTAAATGATAACCATCACTTGATTTTCTTTTTTGGATAATTCTTTTTCTTTTCTTCTTCTTCATCTTCTTTTTCAAGTGAAGAAAAAGAAAAGCTTTCTTGAAAAAATGTCAAGTGATGATTCCAAGTGAGAAATCCAAATCCAAAGTGAACCCACTTCCTATTTCTTCATCTTCTACCACTTGCCATGTAGTATAGGGTGTTTTCTTCACATGTTTCATGACTTGGTGAAGTTGGAGCTCGAGTTAGAGTCGCCTCGACGTAGATCATCTTCGGCATCGAAGTCAACGACCTAGCCCGCTCATTTCTCCGACGAAACCATCGCTAGAGTCCGGGATCCCGGTGATTGCAGCGAAGGGACGTCATCACGGAGCTAAAGAAGTGGTGGACCGGATCTACAAAGGTTGTATTTCCATTCACTTAGTACTAAAGCAGTTTAGTAGCATGTAGTTTCGCCTAATCTCTAGTTAACGATCTAGTTTAGGGTTTCTTGGTACCGGAAAATTTTGATTTTAGCATGGTTGATGCCTTGTGGAACCTCTTATGTGTGCCTAGAAACCCTACAGTGGTATCAGAACCTAGCTAGAGCTTTAGGCGAAGTGTAGACGAAGTTAGAAGTCCGATCGAACCTGTAAATCCCGACAAAACCCTTCTCTGTACATTTTTCAAAACAGTGGATTTTTGTGAATTAAAAATTCTCAGAAAAACAAACAGGAAAAACTAAGAATTACTGTGAAGTACGGTCCACTAAGTCAATAATTTGACCGTGGAACCGCGGCGAAACCAGCGGTTTGGCGGCGGTTCCGCGGCCAAAATTTGACTTAGTCCCTGAAATTTCATATATTTATTCCTAGGTCCTTTCTTGGCAATTTTTTATGGGAATTTTTTAATTCCACTCAAGTGTTGAGTTTTCTAGGGTTTTATTGGGGACTCGTTAATTTGATCGGATAATTTAACTTCGTTTATGATTTTCCGGATATTTTAGAAACTGTTAAAAAGTTCGACCGGATATAAATACCCAATTTTTCCCCTGCCGGGAAATTTCCAATTATTGGATTTTTCCGTAGTTTAATAACGTTCTAAGTAGTGCAACTAACGCGATGGACCCTCTAGAAGACAACAAAGCTTAACTCGATTATGTGACCGTCTTGAACTGCCCTTTGAACCTTCGGCTTTGGGGCAGTACGGCGTGCCACATGTGAGGCGTTGGCTTGACCCTTCTACGGCTGAACCGTTGGTACTAAGGCATAAAGTGAATGTTTTTAAACTTATTTCATGTGTTGAGCTGTTTCGGGAAAACTTGGTTCGATTGTTCGATCGGAAAGTTTAACATTTTCTATTTATCCGGAATGTGATACAATATTTGAAATCCACAAGTAGTTATGAGATAACTGAATGAATGCTATAAACATAGCAGTTTAGTCTTACTTGATCGGTTGCCACGGAATTTTGATGTGATCAAAAGTCCGTCGCAATCACGTTACGAACGCGGATACTCGCCGGTAAAGTCAATAGACAGCCACACCCCAAAACCCCGACCAAGTGACTGTAGGAGAACCCCGCCGTCGAAAGCATCCGTTCGGGTGCTCGCGGTAGCGGTGTTCCGCCTTAGTGCACTTCGTCGACGGCATCGGGGGTGCAGCTGTCTACTGAAGTTTACGACGAGCATTCGATCAGGATGTCGGGAATCTTGTTGAATTGCCCGACTTGATATTGAAAAGAGTTTTCGATAATGAGACTAAAATATGGGGTTTATAATTGTTAGGCATGCGATGTCTAAGGAATTCATTTGATTAGGCATGCGATGTCTAAAGAGGTTGCGGATTCCAACTGTTGTAGTTTTACACTTTCTTTTCTGTGACCGTAAGTGTATTATGTAGTGATATTGCCGATTGTCGTTGCTATACGTCGACGACAATCGGTGTATGCATACTTACTTACGTTGATGACATGTGATGTTATGTGTTGCTGGATATGTTATATTGGATCGTCGTGTTTGAATAGACGGGGTTTTTTTTTATGTGAGATGAGTGTTTTTCTTTTTCATTCATGTAAAAACTTGTATGTAATATTCTTTTATTGGGGCACTTCCAGGTTGCGGAAGATGTCATCATTTGTATATTATTTACTTTTCCGCACTAGGATAGACCCAAGGAGGGGAACACGAGTAACCGGGTTCTAGGGTCCAGTGGGAGACCAACTCGAGGAGTCGAGTCCGGGTTTCCTAATCCTAGAATTGGAAGGGTTGCTTGCCGCTCTCATAGGGGTCTAGGGGTGTGGGTTTGGCTAGTCATCGCGACCGTGGAATCCGTGTTTTATACAGGCTCAGTATAAAACACGGACGTTCTAGTATATCCAATATTTCATATGATATTTTCTGCTGCGTTATCTGTGATGTGATCATGTGATATGTTCAGATAGATAATGTATATAGTATATATGATATATTATATAGACGTTGCTTATGTTTTACACCTGCGCTAGCCTAGCCTTGCTCTGGCGTTAGTTACCTAACCTAACGGTGCACGAGGGGACATCGAGGCGAATGCGGATGGCATAAGTGTACGTCGTATTTATCTGTGATGTTTTAGGTGGACTTAAATGATGGGACTTCATTAATGTGATTAATGAGATAAAAGAAACCTAAAGATGTTGTGGAATCGAATTTTCAAAAACAGGTAGCTACAGTTCTTGCTTTGCATCGTGGTGTTCCTTGTAAAACATCCTGCACCTTATTCGATAAGGAAAGGGCCGAGATCCCTTCACCGGGAGTGACCCCTTTAGCAATAACTGGCAGATGCTACACACTCGGTTTGTCTTTTGATTGCTTCAATAGTTTCTGGTTTGCACAGTGATATATATGATATATCTCGCACCTCATTCGACGAGGAAAGGGCCGACGATCCCTTCACCGGGAGTGACCCGTTTAGCAAAACTAGAAAAGCCTCAGAAACACTTCATTTTAAAATCATTTGATTCTACAACGATATCAAGTTCATTACGCAATAGGTTTTCAGAAAAACCTGTCGTAGCCCTCCGTCATTTCAGATAAGTCATACTTAGTATTCGTGCTACGTTTGTTGACCTCCGTCAAGGCGTAGTGTGCGGTAGCTAACTAGTATTTATCTGCTTATGCATATGATGCAGATTGGATTAGGGTAGTCGTATGACCTTGTTGACCTCCGTCAAGGGTCGTGCGGGTGGGTTTAATTCAATCAAGAAATGACGGGTTGAACTTGACTAGTAGCCTATGGTTTGTTGACCTCCGTCAAGGTCATAGGGTGCTAGGGGCAAAATTATCGGGAATTTCAAGTGTTGAAATTTGCAATGAGATTGCATACCTTCTATGAGATAGTTGGATCCTGATACCCGCTGCGAGTAAGAGTTACTCCTGGGAGAGTTTTACACATTACAATTAGCCAATCAAGTAGGTGTCTAGAAAGGTGTTACCGAGGTTACGCCTCTGGGAAAACGAGGTTTATATTAATTAGGTTCGTGCGAAAGCACGGGGGACCTCCCTCAAAGTACCGACACCGGCCTGGCTGAAAGATTGGCGAACCTGTAGCGTGTAATTAATCCCGGCTAGTCTTTCCTTTTAGGGTTTGAAGGATGATTTGATAAAAACAGTGGGAGCCATCCTGATTAGATAAAATAATAACTAATCTATTCTTGCAAGAGCGCACGCTGAGTGTTTTCTTCTCTCTCTCTCCAGGTAGCGACCATATCACGCCTTAATCAAGATAATAATACGGATTATTGACTGAACTCGCATGTTATACTGAGCTGGGGAACGTTGATCCTGCTCCAACTTATAATTGTTATAAGACAGAGCAGGAAATTGGGGATTACCAGAATTCCTGTGCCACCCAAATGAAGAAAGTGCATACTGATGCATCATCTTTGGGTGTGTTCATTACAGAGAACTGTTTCTCAGTATCCTTTATGTAAGTCTACGGTAGCGCCCCGGCCGTCTACTGACGCCAAATGCGGAACAAAAAACTTTTTAACTGACGCTATCGTATACTATAACCTGGATCTGCCATTATTGCTAAACTAACAATCTATAAAGAGTGTAGAAAGGTTATACCGAACGATCCGAGTCCTTCGTTCTTCAACCATCATCCCACGCTCCGTTGCGGCTGCTCCGATCTCGTCGATCTCCGATCTGCTCGTCCCGGTGGCACCACATCAACGATTCTTTAAACGGGCTCCCGCCTCTGACTCGAGGCAACTCGGTCGTCAAGTTTGCTAAAAGAGACGACCAAGAATGATGTAGAATATGAGTAGATTACTTTGTCTCACTTCGTCCAAAACCGTAGACGATCGGTTAATGAAGTTGCCATTTTAATCGGGTGATGGAACGAAACGAGATATGAAATTTCCATACACCTAAAACCATAGTCTTTTCTCTCAAAAATGAAATCAATCAATCTCTCCCTCTCAAAGAATGGCCGGCCACTATTAAGCAAAGAGGGAGGTGATGGTAGGAGCAATCAAGGGGGGGTGACCATAAACATAAAGCTTATCTTTATCATAAATGAAAAATATGACTCACTTAGAAACAATGAATCTAAAACCTTTAGTCATCAAGCATTAATGACACCATCAATGCACTAATGACCCACCAAGCCAAGTCACCCTCTCTAGAATCTTCTAGAACACTGACTCACCTCATCTCAAGAAAAGATAAATCCGTCTTTAACCGAATGTTAAAAGACGGCTGATAGAAAACTGGAAACTGGCAACTTCCAAAAGTGATTCTGAAACGAATTTCAGGACAACCCCGAAACTGTATAAATATACCCGCATTTGTATTACGACCGAATACAAATGCAACTGAGACAAAGATATTATATCTACTCAATACAATACTCGGATCCGGCTTAAACCAAAGCCGACCAGCATCATCAGTCCGAAAACCGACACGTGCATAAACGCACGTGCATTCTCCGAACCCTGCCATAAAACCATATGGCCTCTACAACGTTTCGCCCGAACTTGGGAAACTGTTTGTGGGGGACTCTAATGACTCGTCAGTACCCTGGCAGTGGGTTTAACCACAAACCGTCAGCGGCACTAGCAGTGCGTAGCGGCTGCCCATGGACTAACCTCAAGGGATGCCGATGAGCGAACTCATCCGGAAAACCCTACTGAGCCTAACAGTGACAATGTATATACAGTCCGGTCCGTTCGTCTATGAGTATCACATATCTGCCTAGGGGATTAGTAACGTCAGACCCCCAATAGCAGTATAAGTCGTGTCGGAGTATAGCCTCAATACATCCTGAGATACTACTGGAGTACCTACCAGTAAATCTCCTTCCATGGCCATGGGATTTGTGTAATGGCTCTCCTAGACACAGCGCGATCTCGCCCCCAATACCGGGAGAGACGAATCCCCTGCCGATCCGCTCACGTGCCTCCATGTGGCTCGGGACTGTACCCAAAAACTACCTGTTTGCACGACTCCTTTGAGCCGTGGTAGGGTAGAAATCAAAGCACAGTGGGAAGTCACACGAGACAAATGACGACCTCAGGTCGATGAACTAACTTGTACACATGTCACCAGGGAACTGCTATCTGACGAGATATAGTACCAACTAGCAGATTTCCTGCGAGTCCTGTCCGGTGTACTCATAACCCAATGAGCACCTGTATACATCTTAGGTGATCCAACTGACACCAGTGGCTTGTGAGACCGGCCACCGCCCCTCGTCGGGGTCTCGACTGTATACACTAGTCTACTCCGGAGTATCGATGCCCTGTCTCGAAACTCCCACGACTAGGGACCAAAATCAAGGATATGCATATAAACCACCCAACTCTCACGTATATGATCGCCATCATACTGTTGGTGATAAAGCAAGATCCTAAGGGCTCTATCAAAATGTAACAGTGATCAGTCACATGAACCTGTACACGACTGATAAAGGCAAACCAGATAGCATACTATCATCTCGAGTAAGACTGTCCTACCGGTATAGGTCCTCCGCAATCATTGCAATCACGTACCTGCGATCCAATAATTGACTCTGAGGGCACTATATCCAACAATCTCCCACTTGCACTTAAGGCTAATTATTGCGATGTTGACTACTCACAGCCCGTGTGAAACCGAACATCCAACTCCTATACTAATCAGTTTCACAAAGCTCGTTTGTAAAACTATTGTGTTCGAGAAATAGCCTCAGTGAGTGGATCCGCCTAGATGTTTCTTTGTATATCTCTCTAAATCTCAAGTTCACGGGGAAAGCCATCTCCCGAATTGAGTAATACCTGTCTTAGAATATGTCTGGATATCTGATGGGACCTAGTTCATAAATGAACTCCAAATCCAAACTTCTTAGACTGTATTGATCACTGAACCTAATCAGTATCCAGCACAAAGCCTCTCACAGTATCCTCTTGGACCACCTGTCCATAATACTGTCCCTCATCAGAGGGAAAACCATAACTCTGACAATCACTCTGTCATCCATGTCACCTTTGAAGCCTGGAATGATAATCGTCTCCCGAAAGAGGTTGTCGTCATCAAATCCATAGAACATGTACTTATGTTCTAATACTGCTTCCTTATGTTTCTCCAGGATTGGATTAATACAAACTTATTGGATCTAGTGCAAAAACAACATCTGGTGTGGTACTTGACATCTCACGATTGACTCAATTGCTTAAGCAAGTGATCTGTCAATCATGCACATCCCTCTCCCCTTTAGTCTATACGACACCTTTAGAGATGGTGACTCCATCACCTGCAGGTACACCACCATGCCAGGAGTCATCTATTCCAAAAACTATCAGAATGCTGTCAAAGTACCCATATTGGGAAACTACCCAAATCTAGATCTAAAACCATAGATCTAGAAACCAGAATGTATAATATTATATCCATATCCTATCTGGAGAAACAACTGTGTGACGAACAGAGTACAACCGATTGTAGTATAGGAATTTTACTTCCTACTCTGTGTATGTCATCTAGATACCATGACATCACACCCTACTACCTTCTTAACAGATCCATCCCCTGTCTTGATAAAGTCAAACCTATGACTATCACATCAAAACTAGATGATCTATCTCCGCTATAACTGCTCTAGTCTATAAATAGACATAAGCTACTTGCCCACTATGCTTCTGCTGCTCCCACTGACTACGACAACCCTCCTACCGGGTCTCATAGCCTGGAACAAAAGTAGTGTCAAGTCTGGGTAGATAAGAACCTCCCTGTCACCATCCTTGAGGCTACCAGAGTACCCCTCGGGTGTCTGAGGTTACCCACCAAATTTGCGGAGTGGCTAATGGAATGTCAAACCTGATTGAATGTTTAGGTCCTATTAAATTTTCCGTAATCGTTTGCGGTTGTGGAATCACTTCCAGTTCTACCATACTGCCACTACTGTTTTCTGAAAAAATCCATTTTAATAAAAGTGTGGCGAGTTAAGAACAATATCACTATTGATCTTCCAGATGGTAGAAAATCAACCCTTGTCATAACCTGGGCCAACCCACAAACAGCCATTACGGAAACGTGCCCTGAGCTATTCAGTGTCTGGTTTTAAGCATAAGCTGGACAACTCCCCGTACCTTAACATCGTTAAGATATGAACCATTCTAAATCCAATATAGAAACTTTGGCACTTATTTAATTGGAACCATATTCAATCATGCAGCTGTCTCTAGTGCATATCATCTTAATGGAGAGAGGCTAATCAGTATTACTCAACTTAGGAATCCATCCAATTATGAGTAACCTGATAGAGAAACAAGTTTCTCAAAACCCATTACTATTATCTGAGTACCAATCACAAGAATCTACATCTTCGATCTCTTTGAAGAATTCCGATACTTGTGGCATCTGGTTCTCTACTTTATTCTTATACCCACAACTTCTCAAAACTTAGACACTGTATTTCTACGAAATACTTGTCTAAAAACTAGAGAAATTATAAGTAAACAGAACATAGTACGAGGACCAACCCCTTTGTCCTGATGGACACTGGACAACATACAATACTCTGTACAAGTCCGCTGAGTTGAATAACTCATAATCTGTGCGTCGCAGGTTGAAAACTGTACCCTGGCGATTTCCTCAAATATCACCAATTACAACGAATTCCGATATAATAAGGATGATCTCCTAATTCCCAATAACTTACTCCCACTCATCATCTGTAAAACCATACAGATATGAGAATGAAACCTGGTAAATACATACCCTTGGAGTAAGTATCTAATCGGGAAAACAGCTTTCCTTTAACAATGCACTGAAACATGAAAATCTTTCGTAGGGGTATCCTGGTATTCATAGTAATGCCTCTTCCATAATCTAAATCATGACTATAACCGTATATTTCGTTTCCATCTCTCCAAATCCCTTTATTTGTCTTTAGTCGTTACCTTCTGTACACCTTCGTTAGGCTAAATGGTTTTCTTCCTTCCCTACCGTTCGGCACTAGCCTATGGTTTGGAAGAAGACTATCCAGTAAGCATAATAGGTGTACCCTCCTAATCCTAGGAGTACTCGTAACTTGAGAGAAGGTGATGATAAAAGACAACTGAATAATACCTTATTCTTGCAAAGGTGAAACAGGAGTGGCGATGAAGTACGCGGTTTGGTCGTGAATGATAATAGTCGCAATTTACTTTGCCCTCTTTCTAATCCCTTTATTCTATCTTTACATATTACCTTCTGCACACCCTACTTAGGCTAATTGGTTTTCTTCATTCCCTACCTTTCGGCACCTGCCTATGGTTTGGAATAAGACTATCCAATAAGCGTAATAGGTGTACTCTCCTAAACCAAGGAGCCCTCGCAACCTGAGAGAAGGTGATAATAAAAAACAACTGAATAAACCAATTCTATTTCTCCTGAACCTTGATCCATCCTCAAAGAAATCCCTTCGAGTTCGTATATAACCATACGATGGATCTATCCAATGGAAGTGGATGTCCGTAGTAATACAGGGTGTTCTGAGAAATTCAAAGGGTAAAAGAAGGAGTGGCAATGACTTATGCAACTCAGACAATCCAAAAGCCAGTATTTTAAGAAAGTTCGGTCAACTTGATCACCGAGTCATAGTCTATGGTCGGTCAAAGGTCGCTGCCAAAGAGGGAGAAAAGAAACACTCTGCGTGCACTCTAACCTAGATCAGAATGGTCATCATTTTATCTAATCAGGAAACCTCCCACTGTCCTGTCAAATTCTCCTCCAAACCTGAAAGAAGAATCAATCGGGATCACCCGAAGAGTAAACCAACTCATCAGTGGGAATTGGGATCCAACTCTCATCGCATGATAACGTGATGGAATGCATCCACGTTACTCATACTCCAGAAGGTATGCGCAAACTTGGCAAGTTTCAGTTTCTTTAGAAACTCCCGATATCATTTTTGCCCCATGCTCTTATGACCTTGGCTTTGGTCAAAATGTCATAAGTCACATGCCAAGTTCTACCCGCCACTATCTTGTCAATTTGAACCCACCCGCACATGCCCTTGACTTTGGCTAAAATGGCAGAACGACTGTCCCAAACCAACTCATTTATCTATGCAACAAATGAATACCTAGCAGCTACGAAACACTATGCCTTAGCTTTGGCTAAAATGCATAGCTTGAATACTACTGAATACCCAAAAGAAATGACGGAGGGATACGGCTGATTTTTGGCGAAAAACCTTTAACGTAGTGAACTTGATATCGCTGAAGGAACCTGATAGCTTTTTATAAAAAAAATAGTGGCGAAAACCTTTTGCCAAAGAGGTCATTCCCGGTGAAGGGATCCCGGCTCTTTCCTCGTGGAATGAGGTGCAGGATATTCCACTGAATACCGCGATACAAAGCAACTTGTAATCGACTATAGTGATGTTATCACCCTGACGCAAACTTCTGTTCAAGGGGTCTTTCCCGGTGAAGGGATATCAGCCCTTGCCTCGTCGAATGAGGTGCAGGATATTCACACCGAATATCGCTATGCATAACAAAAGGAAATGTCTTTGTAATAACACCTTTTAAAATTGTTCCAACAACTCCAAACAGGTTTGTTTTAACTTTGCATTGATAAGAATCAATGCAGTCCCATCAATCAATCACACCAGAAAAGAACGAAAATAAAATGTACGTATATGCCATCCGCATTCGTCACTGGGTCCCGTCATCACCCGTTAGGTTACTTAACTAACGACAGAGCGGGGACTGGACTAGCGCGGGTGCAAAACATATACAACATCTAATAGTATATATACCAATATACAATAATCGCTCCAGGCGTGATATTATGCAACATTACAGAAAAGTAATAAGCATCATAGAACAATACAGATAATCTGGGATCCCCGGGTTTCACAGAGCCGCTGCTGAAACCCGACGTTCCCCTGGTTGTGTGGATAGCCTGTGCAATGAAAACCTAGACCCCTACGGGTGCGGCAAGTTACCCACCAAAACCTGAAGAGAGGCAGCCCCCTACAGCACAGTGAATGGACCACCCAGCACTTCACGGAATCCGGTAGCTTGAGCACCCCTCCTTGGGTCAACCTGTACCCCCTATAAATGCGGCGAATAGTCTGCCAATTCTAGAGTGAGGCCCCTCTGCCTCTCAAAGCCATGAGATACGGACCCGTTGCACTCCAGAACCCGTCTATCCGTGCACTCCGTCGCGGGGTAACCCTAGTACAGAAATAAATAATAGTACAACATGTACATCGACCGCAATCTGGTCGTGCCCCAAAAGAATATTATACAACAGGTAGTGACGGCAGTCCACATGTTGGACGCTCGTCCCGCAATATCAAATGTACAAATAAAATCAAATTGTACTATCATTGCACACTGCTATCCACCACGAAAAATTCGCAACATCAAAGCACATCACAGAACATCAACGCGAATGTCACGTTCGCAAACCCGTCTAAAAGAACTATAGCAATCAGACGCGGTTTACCGATCAAATGACATTCCCGGTCGGAGATATAATGTAAGTACTAAAAACTAATATGTTTAAATTTCGATCGACCAAATATCATGAAGTGGGCCCTACGAACAACTGGTGAACAGTAACAAAACCTGGGCCCAAAAGATATATACCAAAAACCCCAATTTCCAGAGAAGAACCCACTGACCAAATTTGGGGGCATGATGACACAGAATGGTCGCGGATCCGCGGCCAAACAATGGGTTTGGCCGCGTTTCCGCGGCAGTCTTGTCGAATCATGATCCCAAATTTGGTCGGTGTTCTAATAATACCCTGCACAGATTTTTGAGATATGTAGAAAAATTTTAGGACTTCATTTAAAATCGACAGAAACTATGAGGCTAGAATTTTGCAGTTTTCGATTTCCGGTTCGATCGATATTTTAAACGCGTTAGCACAAGTTAGTATAGCATAATGGTGAAGCTCTGATACCACTTTAAGTCTATGGTAGCGGCCCGGCCGTCTACTGACACCAAATGCAGAACAAAAAACTTTTTAACTGGCGCTATCGTATACTATAACCCGGATCTGCCATTATTGCTAAACTAACAATCTGTAAAGAGTGTAAAAAGGTTATACCGAACGATCCGAGTCCTTCGTTCGTCAACCATCATCCCACGCTCTGTTGCGGCTGCTCCGATCTCGTCGATCTCCGATCTGCTCGTCCCGGTGGCACCACATCAACGATTCTTTAAACGGGCTCCCGCCTCTGACTCGAGGCAACTCGGTCGTCAAGTTTGCTAAAAGAGACGACCAAGAATGATGTAGAATATGAGTAGATTACTTTGTCTCACTTTGTCCAAAACCGTGGACGATCGGTTAAGGAAGTTGCCATTTTAATCGGGTGATGGAACGAAACGAGATATGAAATTTCCATACACCTAAAACCATAGTCTTTTCTCTCAAAAATGAAATCAATCTCTCTCTCCCTCTCAAAGAATGGCCGGCCACTATTAAGCAAAGAGGGAGGTGATGGTAGGAGCAATCAAGGGGGGGTGATCATAAACATAAAGCTTATCTTTATCATAAATGAAAAACATGACTCACTTAGAAACAATGAATCTAAAACCCTTAGTCAACAAGCATTAATGGCACCATCAATGCACTAATGACTCACCAAGCCAAGTCACCCTCTCTAGAATATTCTAGAACACTGACTCACCTCATCTCAAGAAAAGATAAATCCGTCTTTAACCGAATGTTAAAAGACGGCTGATAGAAAACGGGAAACTGGCAACTTCCAAAAGTGATTCTGAAACGAATTTCAGGACAACCCCGAAACTGTATAAATATGCCCGCATTTGTATTACGACCGAATACAAATGCAACTGAGACAAAGATATTATATCTACTCAATACAATACTCGGATCCGACTTAAACCAAAGCCGACCAGCATCATCAGTCCGAAAACCGACACGTGCATAAACGCACGTGCATTCTCCGAACCCTGCCATAAAACCATATGGCCTCTACAACGTTTCGCCCGAACTTGGGAAACTGTCTGTGGGGGACTCTAATGACTCGTCAGTACCCTGGCAGTGGGTTTAACCACAAACCATCAGCGGCACTTGTTAGTAATATGTATGCCCTAAAGGCCATTATACGGATAGTGGAAACTTGGACATATAATCAATGGAGATAGATGACTTTCTTGCTCAACATGATAGTACGCTATCTGGTTTACTTTATCTGGACATGTAGATTTAATCATTTACACATGTTGATAAAGCCCAAAGGATATTTGCTTGACTGCTGTGATTATGATGCGGATCATACTAGTGGGGCACGTGTAGTTTATAAGCATATCCTTGAACTGTTCCTAGTCGAGGGTGTATCGAGACAGGGCATCGATATTCCAGAGTAGACTAGCGTATACCCTTCTTGTCCCATATGATGGGCGATGGATGATCCCATATCCATCTGGTGAGGAGACACCAAAGATTGTATGCGGGTGCTCAGTAGAGACTGGGTACACTGAACGGACTCGCCGAGAACTCTTATGTAGTATTATATCTATCGTCGGATAGCAGTTCTCAGGGAACACTGGTACAGGTTAGTCTGTAGACCCGAGATCGTCATAGAGTCTTGTGTGTCCTCCCACTATACTTTGATCTCCACCCTACCACGGCTCTACTGAGTCGTGCAAACAGGTGGTCTTTGGGTACAGTCTCGAGGCACATGGAGGCAATGAGCGATAGGAGGGGTTTCGTCTCTCCCGGTATTGGGAGTTGATGTTGTGCTATGCTCGATTGGCTATAACATGAAGTCCCTGACCAGGGCTGCTGAGATTTACTGATAAGAGTTATCAGTAGTTTCTCAATCTGTTATGAGCCATACACCAGCATGACTTATTGAGTTACTGGGGTCGACGATTCCATCCCTGGACTCGTGATCGCACGCTTTTGGCGTGTCGGATGTTCAAAGAATTTAAGTGTAACCGCGATCAGGACGGTGTCGCTTTGCAGCTAGCCGGTTGAGCACGGGTCGGTCCACAGGGAGATGGTGGTATCTTACCTTCTTGTCTTAGACGAGTTAATAAAGAATCTGTATGTTTGTTTGATCTAACCTATGTGTTTATCTGCAAGTATAAAGTTGTTAAGAAAAGATACGAGATTGTAAGCTAAAGAAATCCGTACTCAAAACCTTTGAGCCGAGTCTTGACCAATTGAAGCTAAGCAATTGGCAACAACGTGGAT
The DNA here is from genome assembly GCA_030015575.1 of Agapanthus africanus. Taxonomy (NCBI): domain Eukaryota; kingdom Viridiplantae; phylum Streptophyta; class Magnoliopsida; order Asparagales; family Amaryllidaceae; genus Agapanthus; species Agapanthus africanus. Next base: position 672,078,203 of record JASDDO010000022.1, on the reverse strand, counting down.
TAGGGGATTTAAGCGCGGTATTTGTGGAATCCGGCTTATTTACCCTTGTCCTTCCGTTCTTGTCTCTTGCTTTCGCCTCCGGCCAAACCGAACGCAACCGGTCGCGGTTAGGAATCACCGTTACCTTGTCAGGGTACGGTGCCTAACGGAGCGCTTGCGTATAGTTTGGGCGAAGTTCAAATGGAAAATAACGGGAAAAGGAATTGGCAAAGAAATGTTAACTTATTTAAATACCGTATTTTATCTTAACAACAATAATTACATTCATTCACAAGAAAGAACCAAAAAGAGAAGACAAAAAGAAAAGAACAAAGAAAAGAAAAGATATAAGTAATTAAAGTACAAGGAATAAAATTGCAAGTAAGTAAATTGCAAGTAATAAAAGACAAGGTAATAAATTGCGAATAATAAAAAGTGATAAAAAGAATACGAAACTAGGACTCAAGACAAGCATGTGATCAATAGCCAACCCTTAAACTTGCAAGCTCAATGAAGAGGTTGCAAGATCAAGGGAAGGGTAGAGAACGCATGTGAAATGAAGTGCTAGTCCCGTGAGAAAATACGACCCTTGAGATCAATAACTAACCCTTAACCATTCAAGCTCAATGAAGAGGTTGAATGAGCAAGAGAAAGCAAAAATCTCAAGGGGAAGAAGAAACACAAGAGAATGATACAAAACCCTCATCTTCATTAATCTCCCACTCAAAAGCTCTCACTACAATTTCATGGAAAAAGAATGAAGAAGAAGAAGAAGAACTATACAAAAAACTACAAAAGAGGCTACAAGAATGAACCCCTCGGTTGAGCTCAGTTCTGTTGTATTTATAGGCAGGGAAATGAAACCCTAGGTCAACCATCTGCACATAGATGCAATTACCAAACTACCCAGAAAAAACGACAGAGAGAGGGACCCACTTGGCCGTGGATCCGCGGCCAATACCCCCTATTGGCCGCGGATCCGCGGCCATCTAGGTGAGTTAGGTCGTGGGGTTTTGGTACTTTTCCTGGTTTGTTGTCCCCTGTTGTCTGGTATATATATTTTCTGAAAATACTTTCATATTTCTTCCAGAATTTCTGTTGAGGAAAGGTGGACTTTTGTGGATGCTTTTGTCATGATTGCCTCGAGCTCCGCGTAGATTTCTTGGAACTTGTTGTTGCCATTGAGCCTTGTGCATGAAGGTGACATTGATTTGACATTTTGTCTTCCTAAACTGGTATCTGGCAACATACGGATGACGAGCGGAGACCGTGTTTTCTCAGTGGTTGGCAGGAACCCGGATTTTGTCGTGTTTTCCATGAATTTCACCGTTTTAGAACCGAGAACCTGTATCCTGCAAATATGTAACAAACACGGATTAAAAGCACCTACCTATAAACACCGAGCGTAAGAATGGGCGGTATAAAATGCAGTATTCTGTGATGAACAAATACCCCCAAACTTAACTTTTGCTCGTCCCGAGCAAAACCAATTATTCATAAAAATAAAATGATAACCGCACTTTCGCAGGGAACGCGATTGCACTGAGCACGTGCAACAAGCCGTTAAACCTCTAGGTGTCCCTAGTAGGAGGAGTGTTGTCTCCTAAGGGTTTTCAGCGGATACTACCCACAAAATCCCGTCAAGCTAGTGTCATAAAATAACTAAGATTCAAACCCTAAAGTTTTGTTTCAGAAAATAACAATTCTATAATCCTAAGTCTAGACTATCGAACCTTTAGTTTTCACACCTATCTTCTTATTTAACTACTGGTTTTATATGTCTTTACGTGTAGTGCAAATAGTGCCGTTAAGTTCCAGAAAGGTCGATTAAAGTCATCATGTCGCACATTAAAGCCCAGATAACAATTTTAAAAGGATCACATAAGTTTTATAAAGAGTTAAGCATTTTTCAAGTTTCGTTTTCCAGTAAGGTTTCAACTTCAGAATTTCTATCTTCCTTAACAGGAAACTAAGTCGTATTTTTCACTCCACCTTTTTCTTGTTTTCATTTCATACATACCTCTGTGAACGTGCAATAGTCTTTATCATAGAATAAAACCTTCATATCTCCGTTAAATTTTTTTTATAAAAGCCTGTCTTTTATCAAGATTATTCTCACATAAAGAACCGTTAGGAATTTTAACTCGGAGAGAACACTTGCTTGACTTTGTTTTAAAACTGGACTTTCTAGGCTTCTTAGCGAGCTTTGGGCCAATGCACCCAAACCAGTTGGTTTTAGGGCATTAGGTGTAGAAACACCCCAGCGGACTTAATTACTCAAGTTACCTAGGTCCAAAAACAAAAGACAGTTTTGTCGTGAAAATCAGATGATTTAATACGAATGGAGGTATAACCGGCAGTTCAAATATTTTTTTTGGATAAAAGACGTGTTTAGTGGGTTTGGTGTGTAATCATTCCAATCAAGTTTCCGATGGGTTATTTTTCAGACTTAGCTCCAATTACGGCATCAATAACATTCCTTCATATTCGCTTTACTTCATAAACTATTCTTGACATTACTTATTTCAGAACAAACCTATTTGATCCTCAGAAAATCATTTATCTGTTAAAAAGTTTTTAAACATAAAAGACTTGTCTTCTAATTTCCACAACTCACGACACGTGTAGTGTAATGTAAAGACGTATATCAGCTATAGTTAACTTCAAAGGAGAGTTATTTTTCAGGTTTTCAAAATCTAAACATAAGATTTAGTTATTCCTATTTTTTCAAACAAAAACCGTCGAATGTTGAATCAGAGTTCTCCCACTAGCTAACTTGACAAAAAGTTTTTATATTTTAAGAAAATTTTCAGATTTTTATGAATTTTATGGTTTTAAAATGCAGATGCAAAATATACATATGAATGCGAAGGAAGAAAGCTTACCGAGCACACCCCCAAACTTAAACTTGACAGTGCCCTCACTGTCAGGCTATACCAAGAGGGTTAAAATTGCCGGCGCTTCCTAGAAACAAATTATATACAAAACAAAAAGGAAAACAAAAATATATACAAAAAAGTGTCCCCCCCAAACTTAAGTGAAACAGTGTTTCCACTGTTAAGCGATGAAGTTCAGGATTAGGGGGGAAAGAACAGTGTCAATTTATACAAGGCCTTACACAGGCCAAAGGTTAACACCAACCATTCAAAGATTTTATCGCTATAATGTACCGGCTGGTGGAAGAAGGCGTAGAGAAAAGAGATGGAGAATACGCGAGACCATATGCGGAGAGAAGCGGGATATGGTCTCGGTATATGAGAGGAAGAAGAATGGCGGAAGGGAAAAAGAAGTGGAATACGAACTTGAGGGTGCAAATGGAGTAAATAGATTAGCACAATTTGTGATGACCGATGTGTGAAAAGCGATTGTGCTAATATATTTACCCGTCGAGAAATGGGGTCAAATCCCTCAAGGTTCGTGAGAAACCATGGGTACGCCGAACTTGGTAAACCAGACACAGTAAATGAAAGTGAGACGGGTTCTTGCAAGGTCGGAACGATGGAAAGGATGGAGGGAAGTGGTTGAGGAAGGGTATCGGTTAAAGGTTCAGGAGGGTGTACACAGTCAGTGAAAGGAACAGGATGAATTGGAAAATCCGACTCATCAATTAAAACTGGTTCATCCTCAATATTCTCCTCAAAATTTAGCATATCCATGCACTTCTCTTCAAAATCCAGACGCATATGGGGTTCGGGAAAAACATTGAAGGACTTGGGATGATGATTTGAAAAGAAAAACTCAGCCAAATCTACGGGTTCATCATCCAAAATGTTCCCTGCGTCAATATCCTCAATCAAGTGAAAGTCAATTTTCTCAGACACCTCATCAAAAGCATGGATATTAATTGATTCTGGTTCTAAGATGGAGGTGTAGAGGTCAAAAAGATTGGGTATGGTTTCACTCAAAAGGGACCCTTCACAATCGGGTAAATCAAACACTACGAAGTCGCACAACTCATTAAACATTCTATCTTCAACTGATAATTCATTTGGGATACTTGATAGACTTTTAACACAGGAGTTGTGGGATTCAATTTGAGATGGGTAGGTTTGATTTGGAAGGGGGTACATCTCACTCTCTCCACTCAAATTCACAGCCTGTCCTGCCGCCTCGTCATACATTGGAAAATTCAGAGCTAGTTGAAAACTAGCTACCGGGTCACTAGGTTGCATGAGGGCGGCCATGGACGCATTCAAATCCATCATCTGTTGGCTTGACACTACCCTAAAGTCTTCCAACGACTGTTCCAGACTAGACATAGGTTGAGAAGGAGTTTCAGTAAAAGATTCAAAGTTGTTTGGATACTGAAAACTCCCAAATGGCGATTCTGAAGCAATGTCTAGGGAAGGTGTAAAAGTTGGGTAGGACTGGTAGGAATTGAATGGCTGGACAGGAGTGGGATCAACATTGGGATAAGAAGGTGAATGGAATTGTTGATCCCAAGAATTTGTAATGGTGAAAGGAGTGAAAGATCGGCTACGAGATTGTTCAATACGTTCAGCAATAGACATAGGTCTCGGGGTTACAACTGGATTTTCAAAAGTGGTATCAACGCAAGAAGGTGTGAATGCTTGAAACGGTTGATACGAAATGGATTACGGGGTCCAGTTGTTCGTCCTAGACGCGTCTATCCGATCTTTCAAAGAAATTTTTGGCATGGATGGATCGTTCGAAGTTCGACCAAAACAAGAACCGTAGGAAGTAATGTCTGGTTGTGGGTACCAAAGTTCGGCAAGAGTTTTGCGAGGTGGAGTACCCATGATATGAAGAGAGAGAGAGAAAAAGGTAGAGAAAAGGAGGGGAAAAAAGAATGTGATATTTTTTTTTTTTTTTAATAGACAAAAGAATGAAATATGCACAAAAAGAATATGGACAAAAATAATCACGACACAAAAATACCACACACCTAATCGTTCTAGGGTTAACCTAGGTCAACTAGACCTGCTCCAGAACTTGATTGTCGAAGTAAAACTGTGTCGAGAAACAGGCTCAAGATACACTGATCACGAGGCCAGGTAAGTGCAGAGATAAGGGGAGGTTGTCCAACGCTTTCGCGAAGTTCCTTAATTAAATAACCCTTTCTCTTTTGGCGGTTTCGCCGTTAACACTTTCCTAGACACCCCGTAAACAATATACCGTTAAGCAAGGTTCTAAACACAATTAACTTCTCCTAGTGAGCGCGAAGTCCTTAAGGCTTAAAGTCTAGTTTCTTTTAAAATTTGTGTGGGTAAACGTTATGCTCAAGTTCGTGATTTGTGGGCCACGGAAAAGGTGATGAAATCCTTTACCGTATGTTGTGGGGTTCGCTTGCCCTTAAGTCCGTATTAATTGATGCAATGCGCAATTCAAAAAATTCTTATAAAGAATCAAACAATCGTTTTTTAGTTTAAGCGCGGCGCTGCAACAAATACGGGTTAGTCAATTTTTAGCGTTTGCTAGCGAACTTGCAAAGAATCCTGCAAAGAATAGTATATTGGATGCGTCGGATTTGAGAAGAAGGTGTTAGTAAAGTACATACCGTTAAGTTTTGGGTTAGGAAACCCCCGTTGAATCAAATCCGGTAAGCTTGAAAGGTTCGCTTGCACGGGTCAAACTACCCGGATCTTTGGCACTGTACTTTGCAAACACCTTAGCCTTGAATGTACACTTTGCTCCCCACAATTGCAGTTTGCAAATACGCAAAAATCTGCACACTTGCCCACAAAATTGATCAAAAAAAACAAAAAGATTTTTTTTTATTATAAATATATACAAAAAGAATATTAACCCGAATAACAAGAAAGAAAATACGCTACCGTCTCCCCGGCAACGGCGCCATTTGATCGCACGCTTTTGGCGTGTCGGATATTCAAAGAATTTAAGTGTAACCGCGATCAGGACGGTGTCGCTTTGCAGCTAGCCGGTTGAGCACGGGTCGGTCCACAGGGAGATGGTGGTATCTTACCTTCTTGTCTTAGACGAGTTAATAAAGAATCTGTATGTTTGTTTGATCTAACCTATGTGTTTATCTGCAAGTATAAAGTTGTTAAGAAAAGATACGAGATTGTAAGCTAAAGAAATCCGTACTCAAAACCTTTGAGCCGAGTCTTGACCAATTGAAGCTAAGCAATTGGCAACAACGTGGATTAGGGGATTTAAGCGCGGTATTTGTGGAATCCGGCTTATTTACCCTTGTCCTTCCGTTCTTGTCTCTTGCTTTCGCCTCCGGCCAAACCGAACGCAACCGGTCGCGGTTAGGAATCACCGTTACCTTGTCAGGGTACGGTGCCTAACGGAGCGCTTGCGTATAGTTTGGGCGAAGTTCAAATGGAAAATAACGGGAAAAGGAATTGGCAAAGAAATGTTAACTTATAATACCGTATTTTATCTTAACAACAATAATTACATTCATTCACAAGAAAGAACCAAAAAGAGAAGACAAAAAGAAAAGAACAAAGAAAAGAAAAGATACAAGTAATTAAAGTACAAGGAATAAAATTGCAAGTAAGTAAATTGCAAGTAATAAAAGACAAGGTAATAAATTGCGAATAATAAAAAGCGATAAAAAGAATACGAAACTAGGACTCAAGACAAGCATGTGATCAATAGCCAACCCTTAAACTTGCAAGCTCAATGAAGAGGTTGCAAGATCAAGGGAAGGGTAGAGAACACATGTGAAATGAAGTGCTAGTCCCGTGAGAAAATACGACCCTTGAGATCAATAACTAACCCTTAACCATTCAAGCTCAATGAAGAGGTTGAATGAGCAAGAGAAAGCAAAAATCTCAAGGGGAAGAAGAAACACAAGAGAATGATACAAAACCCTCATCTTCATTAATCTCCCACTCAAAAGCTCTCACTACAATTTCATGGAAAAAGAATGAAGAAGAAGAAGAAGAACTATACAAAAAACTACAAAAGAGGCTACAAGAATGAACCCCTCGGTTGAGCTCAGTTCTGCTGTATTTATAGGCAGGGAAATTAAACCCTAGGGCAACCATCTGCACATAGATGCAATTACCAAACTACCCAGAAAAAACGACAGAGAGAGGGACCCACTTGGCCGCGGATCCGCGGCCAATACCCCCTATTGGCCGCTGATCCGCGGCCATCTAGGTGAGTCAGGTCATGGGGTTTTGGTACTTTTCCTGGTTTGTTGTCCCCTGTTGTCTGGTATATATATTTTCTGAAAATACTTTTATATTTCTTCCAGAATTTCTGTTGAGGAAAGGTGGACTTTTGTGGATGCTTTTGTCATGATTGCCTCGAGCTCCGCGTAGATTTCTTGGAACTTGTTGTTGCTATTGAGCCTTGTGCATGAAGGTGACATTGATTTGACATTTTGTCTTCCTAAACTGGTATCTGGCAACATACGGATGACGAGCGGAGACCGTGTTTTCTCAGTGGTTGGCAGGAACCCGGATTTTGTCGTGTTTTCCATGAATTTCACCGTTTTAGAACCGAGAACCTGTATCCTGCAAATATGTAACAAACACGGATTAAAAGCACCAACCTATAAACACCGAGCGTAAGAATGGGCGGTATAAAATGCAGTATTCTGTGATGAACAACTCGATATGCAGCATATCTGACTAAGAGACCGGACTGTACGGTAAGTGTTGCCAGTTGGCTCGACGGGAGTTTTTACAGTTTCGCTGGCTTTCTTCTGATCGTTTCAATACCCGGGTGGCCGTTATGTTTAGCTGACCTCTTGCGGCTTGTAGGTGTTTGATATGATCATCATCTACTGCCGGCGTATTGAGGAGTCTTAGAGTCCCACAATGAAGTTTCCTGGCTCAGGCAAAAAGATGTGGTGTGCATATGAGATATGCGCGGGACCGGATTAAATACGGTTATGTGATAACGTATATTAATCAGGCATTTTCTATTTGGCGGATCGTATGTGATATGACCGGTTTGCTAAATCAAATGTTGATTTAACAAATTACATTTAGATTAATTCTTTAATTAAATCCTTTTGTATGCATGCATACATGCACATGATGATGTGCATGGACACATACATACATACATAGTATCATGGTTGATGATACAAGAATGGTGTCAATGCAAGACTTATATTGAAGCTTTTATTTATATCTTTTCATTTTAAGTTAATGTAAAGAAAACCCACACATGCTCCTTTATTCTTTAGTGGGTAAGCTTTATTTAACTTAATGAAAAGAATTTCCACCCATGCTTAATTCTTTATGAAAAGAATTTGCACCCATAATTATAGTGGAGGTGGAATAATGATGATTATTCCTTTCTCATCACTATAAATAGCTTCATATGTGATATGAAACAACACACAAGAATGAAAAACAACAAGGGTGTGAAAACAAGTTATCATATGTGATATGATAGAAAGCTCAAGCTTAGCCACCATTATCTTCTTCTTCCTCTCTTGAATTTTCTTTTGAGTGAAGTTGATAAAAGAAAGGATTTTCAATTGTTGAATATAAACCACATCATCATACTACACACATCTAGCCGATTTGTGTAGGGTGTTTGCTCTACTTCATTTGCGAAACAAGTAAGGCAAGGAGCTTTGGGCAAAGGGACTTCGGGTGGATCATCGTGGACAAGGAGAGCTTCCATCGATCAGTTCCAAACTCTCATAGTGCTAAGGAGTCACCGAGGGAGATCTACAAAGGTTGTGATCTCTACTCTTAGTGATAGTTTTACATTTGCATGTGATGCTTAGTTGTATGAATCCCTAAAACTTCTAGTTTCGATTCTTATCGAGTTAACTTAGCACCTCTAAAATTTTGATTATGGCATATATGATGCTACCACACCCTTGACGAGGTGCTAGGCTAACCCTACAGTGGTATCAGAGCCAGGCTAGAGCTTTAGGCGATGCGTAGGCGATGTTAAAAGTCCGATTGAACCACGAAACACCAATTTGGACCGCTCTCTGGAAATTTTTTGAAAATTGGATTTTTCCAGATAAAAAATTCTTAAAACATTCAGCAGGCATTTTTAAGAGTTACTGTACAAAAAAAATTTTGTGATCTCACTAAAGAACCGCGGATCCGCGGCCAAAGCATGGCTTTGGCGGCGGATCCGCGGCAGTTCTAAGGAATTAAAAAATAATTTTTCTACAGTAATACCTGATTAAATATGTACATGCCTCTGAGATATTTTATACTTACTCAAGTGTTGAGTTTTCTGGAGATATATTGTTTTTGGTGATTCGATCGGAAAGTTTAACTTCGTTCAGATTTTCAGATTTTTAGAACGTGCTAAAATGTTTGAACGAATATTAGAAACACAATTTTTCCCGTATTGGAAAAATTCCAAGTGTTGGATTTTTTCCCGAATTCAAAACTTTCGAAAAACATGTTCTAGAAATTTTTGAACTCGGCTCAATTGTTGTGCAATTAGGGAAATCTAGGGTGTTTGTTTATTCGATCGAAAAGTTTAACATTGTCTATTTTATCTGGAATGTGATACAATATGTGGAATTCATATAGTTAGGCATGAAATACGAAGTATGTGATATTTCGAATTTATGATGTCTAAGGTGATTGTGGATTCCAAATGTTGTAGTTTTTCATTTTATTTTCTGCGACCGTAAGTGTAGTATGTGGTGTACCGCCGTTTTCGTTGCTATACGTCAACGACAATCGGGATACGTATACTTACTTACGTTGATGATATGAGATATTATGTGTTGCTGAGATATGATGAGTAGGATTGTCGCGACTGAATAGCCGGGGGTTTTTATTTGAGATGAGAGTTTTATTTTCATTCATATATAAATCAATTGTATATTATTTACTTTTCCGCATTAGGATAGACCCCAGGAGGGGAGCACAAGTGACCGGGTTCTAGGGTTCAGTGGGAGGCCATTTCGAGGAGTCGAGACCGGGTCTCCTAAACTCTAGAATTGGCGGGATCACTTGCCGCTCTCGTAGGGGTCTAGGGGTGTGGGCTTGGCTATTCATCACGACCGTGGAATCCGTATTTTCTATTGTTGGCTCGATACAAAATACGGACATCCTAGATATCCTTTTATATGCTTCTGCTGTTGATATTCTGTAATGTGATTACTTAGTATCTGAGACGAATGGATTATTATTATATATATGATATATAATAAACGTTGCTTATATTTTACACCCGCACTAGTCCCGTCCCGCTATGCCGTTAGTTAAGTAACCTAACGGTGCATAACGGGACACTGTGGCGAATGGGGATGGTATAAGTGTATGTTCTATTCTGTGATGGCTTAGGAACTTAAATGATGGGATCACATTAATGAGATTAATGTAAATAAAGGAAACCTAATGATGTTGTAGAATCAGATTTGAAACAAACTCGGCTTTTTATGAAAAATGCAAGTTTCAAAAGGACGCGGAGCTTAAGCCACTCTTTTTCTTAATTGTTTTGATTCTACAACGAGATCAAGTTCAAAGCGTTAAAGGTTTTCTTAAAAACCATCCGCAACCCTCCGTCATTTTAGGAAGCAGAGTACTTAGTATTCGTGCTGCGTATGTTGATTATAGTCAAGGCGTAGTGTACGGTAGCTAAGTGATGTCTTCCTACAAAGCATATGATGCGATTAATTAGGACATTCATGTGATTATGTTGATCATAGTCAAGGTTCATATGGATGGGTCTAGTTAATCACGAAATGACGGGTAGAATTTGACTAGTATTTATGATATGTTGACCATAGCCAAGGTCATAAGTGACTAGGGGTAAAAACCATATCGGGAATTTCAAGAGTTGAAATTTGCAATGAGATTGCATACCATCTATATGATAGTTGGATCTCGATCTCACTGTGAGTAAGTGTTACTTCCAGGAGAGTTTTGCACTTTACAATTAGCTAATCCAGTGGGTATCTAGAATGACTGACCGGTTAGAGAAACTGTAGAATGTAATTATTCCTGGCTAGTTTTCTTTTCAGGTTTTGAAAGAAAATTTGATAAAAGTAGTGGGAGACATCGATTAGATAAAATAATAACCAATCTAATTCTTTGCTAGAGCATTTCGCTAAGTGTATCCTTTTCTCTCTCCGAATGGCAGTTACAGATGTCAGGACTTAAGTTTCTACTTGAGAAAAATAAACTGACAGGACCAAATTATAAGGAATGGTTGAGGAACTTAATCATTGCACTTTCATATGATAAGGTATCATATGTCCTCAATACTGAAGCCCCACCCATCCCAGGACCTGAATCATCTGTCTCGGATAGGGAGATCCGAAAAACTTGGGAAAATGACTGCAACACGACCAAGTGCCTCGCGCTCGCTTCTATAGACAATGTCCATCAGAAGCAACACGAGAATATGGATGTGCAATCCATCTTTCTTCACACAAAGGAGTTGTATGAAGAGCAATCTCGTACTTTGAGATACGAGGCATCTAGAAAGCTGTTTCAGATGCGAATGGCCCCTGGTGCATCAGTTGGAGACCATGTTTTGAAAATGATTGGTCTTATTGAAAAACTTGAGGAACTGGGATGGACTATGGATAATGAGCAATATACGGATATTGTTCTACAGTCTCTCCCCCCTGCCTTTGCTCCGTTCATAGTGAATTTCAATATGAATGATTTGGAGAAATCATTGCCTGAACTTCTCAATATGTTGAGAAGTGCAGAGAACACGTTGAAAACGGCAAGGACTCCCGCTCTGCTTGCTGGGCCATCTTCCTCTTCATTCCCAAAAGCTAAGGCCAAGGGAAAGAAAAAGAAGAAGTCCATCAAACAGAAAGGTGGAGTTAGAAAGGCAAAGGGGAAAGACAAAGCCGGGGCTGTGGGAAGCAGGAAAGGAGAATGTTTTTACTGTCATAAGTCAGGACATTGGAAACGCAACTGTGCTGAATATCTTGCTGATCTCAAGAAGAAGAAGCATGCTGATGCTTCCACTTTAGGTGTGTTTGTAACTGAAAACTGTTTTTCTTTAAACTCTGCATCCTGGGTATTGGATACTGGTTCTGGTTCTCACATCTGCAATTGTATGCAGGTATTGAGAAATAGTAGAGTTTTAAAAATTAGAGATCATACTCTGCTGGTTGGAAATGGTTCCAATATACATGCTGTATCCGTGGGAGAGTATCATCTAGGGTTGCCTTCAGGAAGTATTTTGGTTTTGAACCCGTGTTATTTATTACCAAGTATACTGTGTAATATAATATCCGTTTCTTTGCTGGACAATGAAGGATATCATTTTATGTTGCAAAATAATGTTATGAACATTAACCTGAATCAAGAGTTGATTGGGTATGGTACACTAAATAACGGTATTTACGTCCTGAACCAACACACAGTTTTCAATATACAACATACTAGTAAAAGAAAGTTTTCAGATATAAATGAAGCTTTTCTTTGGCATTGTAGACTTGGTCATATTAATGAAACAAGACTAAATAAGCTACATAAAGATGGATATTTAAATCCGTTTGAATATAAATCTTATGCGACTTGCCAGTCTTGTATCAAAGGTAAAATGACCAAAACTCCGTTTAGTGGACACGGAGAGAGAGCTGGTGAACTCTTAATCCTCATACATAGTGATGTATGCGGACCAATGTCTACACTTGCAAGAGGTGGTTTTTCATACTTCATCACTTTTACTGATGATTTCTCAAGATTCGGACACGTGTTTTTGATAAAGCACAAATCCGAAGCATTTGAGAAATTCAAGGAGTATAAACTTGAAGTAGAGAAGCAAATATGTTTGAGCATCAAGAAACTTCGATCGGATCGAGGTGGAGAATATTTAAGTACAGAAGTTTCTAGACTTCTTAAAAGAGAATGGGATTCTCTCTCAGCTCACTCCTCCCTACACACCACAGCACAATGGTGTGTCAGAACGGAGGAATCGTACCCTATTGGATATGGTACGATCCATGATGTGTGATGCTGAGTTACCGCTTTCCTTTTGGGGACATGCATTGGAGACAGCAATGTATCTATTGAACAGGGTTCCAACCAAGACCGTGTCTACCACTCCATATGAGATGTAGAATGGAAAGAGACCATCTCTTAAAAGGTTTAGGATTTGGGGTTGTCCGGCTTTTGTTAAAAAGCAGAATCCAGACAAACTCGAGACACGATCAGTCATGTGTAAATTTGTGGGGTATCCAAAACATTCGTATGGATATCTATTCTACCACAAAGAGGAACAAAAGATGTTTGTTGCTCAGCATGCCACATTTTTGGAAAATGAGATCTTTACAGAAAGTACTAATGGCAATGTGGTAGAACTAGAAGAGCTTCTAGAGACACAAATTACTCAGGAGGAATTGGTTGAAACAGATGTTGCAGTAGAACTTCAAGAACTTCAGCCGCTCAGGAGGTCTAGTAGAACTTCTCGTCCACCAGAGAGATACTATGGGTTTCTCATAGATGGTGATAGAGAAGATTGCATCATGGATGATGATGACCCTACTAGTTTTCAGCAAGCTATCACGAGTGGTGACTCGGTGAAATGGCTAGAAGCAATGAGATCCGAAATGGAGTCAATATACACCAACAAAGTATGGACTTTGGACGTTGCGCCTCCTGGGATAAAACCCGTTGGGTGCAAATGGATCTTTAAGAGAAAGATTGGTGTAGATGGACAGGTGGAGACCTATAAGGCAAGGCTTGTAGCGAAAGGTTTTCGTCAAAGACAAGGTTTGGACCATGATGAAACTTTCTCTCCGGTAGCAATGCTTAAATCCATTAGGATCCTACTTGCTATTGCTGCTCACTATGATTATGAAATATGGCAGATGGACGTGAAAACTGTATTTCTAAATGGTGATTTAGAAGAATGCGTTTTTATGGATCAGCCAGAGGGCTTCATTGATAGTGGGAGCAGCGGGAAAGCATGTAGATTGCTTAAATCCATTTATGGATTAAAGCAGGCCTCAAGGAGCTGGAACATCTGCTTTGATGATACAATCAAAGAGTTTGATTTTATCAGAAATGAAGATGAACCATGTATTTATAAGTAGATTGTAGGGAGTACTGTCACAATCCTCGTATTGTACGTAGACGACATTCTCCTGATAGGAAATGATGTTCCTATGCTACAATCGGTCAAACTATTCTTATCATAAAAGTTCTCCATGAAGGACCTGGGTGATGCCTCGCGCATTTTGGGCATTAGGATCTATAGAGATAGATCCAAGAGGTTGTTGGAACTGTCTCAATCAAAGTACATAGACACCATTCTAAAGAGGTTTAATATGGAAGATTCCAAGCATGGTGCCTTGCCTGCTAGTCATGGAATCACTCTCTCCAAGGACTTCTGTCCGAAGACTGATGAAGAGAGAGCTCGCATGAGCGTTATATCCTATGCTTCGGCCGTAGGATCTATAATGTATGCGATATTGTGTACTCGCCCTGATGTGGCTTATCCACTGGCTGTAGTAAGCATGTATCAATCCAACCCAGGGGAGAAACATTGGATAGCAGTGAAGAACATTCTTAAGTACTTGCGAAGGACTAAAGAATTGTTCTTGGTGTATGGTAATAGGGATCTCCAAATGGAGGCCTTTACCGATTCAAGCTTCCAAAGTGACAAGGATGACAGAAAATCAATCTTAGGGTTTGTATTTACCCTAAATGGAGGAGCGGTTAGTTGGAAGAGTTCCAAACAGGACACCGTTGCAGACTCCATGATGGAAGCTGAGTATATTGCTGCAAGTGATGCTGTTAAGGAAGCCGTCTGGATGAAGAAGTTCATTGCGGAACTAAGAGTAGTTCCAACCATTATTGATCCAATACCATTGTATTGTGATAATAATGGAGCTATAGCATTAGCCAAAGAACCAAGGTCCCATCAGAAATCCAGACACATCCTAAGGCGATATCATCTGATCCGGGAGATAGTAGATCGCCAGGAGATCGAGATTCGGAGAGTAGATACAAAGGATAACACAGCGGATCCATTCACCAAGGCACTTTCACAGCCTCAGCATGAGCGACTGTTTGAAATGTTGGGTATGAGATACGCCAATAACTGGCCTTAGTGCAAGTGGGAGATTGTTAGTAATATGTATGCCCTAAAGGCCATTATACGGATAGTGGAAACTTGGACATATAATCTATGGAGATAGATGACTTTCTTGCTCAACATGATAGTACGCTATCTGATTTACTTTATCTGGACATGTAGATTTAATCATTTACACATGTTGATAAAGCCCAAAGGATATTTGCTTGACTACTGTGATTATGATGCGGATCATACTAGTGGGGCACGTGTAGTTTAGAAGCATATCCTTGAACTGTTCCTATTCGAGGGTGTATCGAGACAGGGTATCGATATTCCACAGTAGACTAGCGTATACCCTTCTTGTCCCATATGATGGGCGATGGATGATCCCATATCCATCTGGTGAGGAGACACCAAAGATTGTATGCGGGTGCTCAGTGGAGACTAGGTACACTGAACGGACTCGCCGAGAACTCCTATGTAGTATTATATCTATCGTCGGATAGCAGTTCTCTGGGAACACTGGTACAGGTTAGTCTGTAGACCTGAGATCGTCATAGAGACTTGTGTGTCCTCCCACTATACTTTGATCTCCACCCTCCCACGGCTCTACTGAGTCGTGCAAACAGGTGGTCTTTGGGTACAGTCTCGAGGCACATGGAGGCAATGAGCGATAGGAGGGGTTTCGTCTCTCCCGATATTGGGAGTTGATGTTGTGCTATGCTCGATTGGCTATAACATGAAGCCCCTGGCCAGGGCTGCTGAGATTTACTGATAAGAGTTATCAGTAGTTTCTCAATCTGTTATGAGCCATACACCAGCATGACTTATTGAGTTACTGGGGTCGACGATTCCATCCCTGGACTCGATATGCAGCATATCTGACGAAGAGACCGGACTGTACGGTAAGTGTTGTCAGTTGGCTCGACGGGAGTTTTTACAGTTTCGCTGGCTTTCTTCTGATCGTTTCAATACCCGGGTGGCCGTTATGTTTAGCTGACCTCTTGCGGCTTGTAGGTGTTTGATATGATCATCATCTACTGCCGGCGTATTAACGAGTCTTAGAGTCCCACAATGAAGTTTCCTGGCTCAGGCAAAAAGATGTGGTGTGCATATGAGATATGCGCGGGACCGGATTAAATACGGTTATGTGATAACGTATATTAATCAGGCATTTTCTATTTGGCGGATCGTATGTGATATGACCGGTTTGCTAAATCAAATGTTGATTTAACAAATTACATTTAGATTAATTCTTTAATTAAATCCTTTTGTATGCATGCATGCATGCACATGATGATGTGCATGGACACATACATACATACATAGTATCATGGTTGATGATACAAGAATGGTGGCAATGCAAGACTTATATTGAAGCTTTTATTTATATCTTTTCATTTTAAGTTAATGTAAAGAAAACCCACACATGCTCCTTTATTCTTTTGTGGGTAAGCTTTATTTAACTTAATGAAAAGAATTTCCACCCATGCTTAATTCTTTATGAAAAGAATTTGCACCCATAATTATAGTGGAGGTGGAATAATGATGATTATTCATTTCTCATCACTATAAATAGCTTCATATGTGATATGAAACAACACACAAGAATGAAAAACAACAAGGGTGTGAAAACAAGTTATCATATGTGATATGATAGAAAGCTCAAGCTTAGCCACCATTATCTTCTTCTTCCTCTCTTGAATTTTCTTTTGAGTGAAGTTGATAAAAGAAAGGATTTTCAATTGTTGAATATAAACCACATCATCATACTACACACATCTAGCCGATTTGTGTAGGGTGTTTGCTCTACTTCGTTTGCGAAACAAGTAAGGCAAGGAGCTTTGGGCAAAGGGACTTCGGGTGGATCATCGTGGACAAGGAGGGCTTCCATCGATCAGTTCCAAACTCTCATAGTGCCAAGGAGTCACCGAGGGAGATCTACAAAGGTTGTAATCTCTACTCTTAGTGATAGTTTTACATTTGCATGTGATGCTTAGTTGTATGAATCCCTAAAACTTCTAGTTTCGATTCTTGTCGAGTTAACTTAGCACCTCTAAAATTTTGATTATGGCATATGTGATGCTACCACACCCTTGACGAGGTGCTAGGCTAACCCTACAGTAGTATCAGAGCCAGGCTAGAGCTTTAGGCGATGCGTAGGCGATGTTAAAAGTCCGATTGAACCACGAAACACCAATTTGGACCGCTCTTTGGAAATTTTTTGAAAATTGGATTTTTCCAGATTAAAAATTCTTAAAACATTCAGCAAACATTTTTAAGAGTTACTGTACAAAAAAAATTTTGTGATCTCACTAAAGAGCCGCGGATCCGCGGCCAAAGCATGGCTTTGGCGGCTGATCCGCGTCTGTTCTAAGGAATTAAAAAATAATTTTTCTACAGTAATACCTGATTAAATATGTACATGCCTCTGAGATATTTTATACTTACTCAAGTGTTGAGTTTTCTGGAGATATATTGTTTTTGGTGATTCGATCGGAAAGTTTAACTTCGTTCAGATTTTCAGATTTTTAGAACGTGCTAAAATGTTTGAACGAATATTAGAAACACAATTTTTCCCGTATTGGAAAAATTCCAAGTGTTGGATTTTTTCCCGAATTCAAAACTTTCGAAAAACATGTTCTAGAATTTTTTGAACTCGGCTCAATTGTTGTGCAATTAGGGAAATCTAGGGTGTTTGTTTATTCGATCGAAGAGTTTAACATTGTCTATTTTATCTGGAATGTGATACAATATGTGGAATTCATATAGTTAGGCATGAAATACGAAGTATGTAATATTTCGAATTTATGATGTCTAAGGTGATTGTGGATTCCAAATGTTGTAGTTTTTCATTTTATTTTCTGCGACCGTAAGTGTAGTATGTGGTGTATCGCCGTTTTCGTTGCTATACGTCAACGACAATCGGGATACGCATACTTACTTACGTTGATGATATGAGATATTATGTGTTGCTGAGATATGATGAGTAGGATTGTCGCGACTGAATAGCCAGGGGTTTTTATTTGAGATGAGAGTTTTATTTTCATTCATGTATAAATCAATTGTATATTATTTACTTTTCCGCATTAGGATAGACCCAAGGAGGGGAGCACAAGTGACCGGGTTCTAGGGTTCAGTGGGAGGCCATCTCGAGGAGTCGAGACCGGGTCTCCTAAACTCTAGAATTGGCGGGATCACTTGCCGCTCTCGTAGGGGTCTAGGGGTGTGGGCTTGGCTATTCATCACGACCGTGGAATCCGTATTTTCTATTGTTGGCTCGATACAAAATACAGACATCCTAGATATCCTTTTATATGCTTCTGCTGTTGATATTCTGTAATGTGATTAGTTAGTATCTGAGACGAATGGATTATTATTATATATATGATATATAATAAACGTTGCTTATATTTTACACCCGCGCTAGTCCCGTCCCGCTATGCCGTTAGTTAAGTAACCTAACGGTGCATAACGGGACACTGTGGCGAATGCGGATGGTATAAGTGTACGTTCTATTCTGTGATGGCTTAGGAACTTAAATGATGGGATCACATTAATGAGATTAATGTAAAGAAAGGAAACCTAATGATGTTGTAGAATCAGATTTGAAACAAACTCGGCTTTTTATGAAAAATGCAAGTTTCAAAAGGACGCGGAGCTTAAGCCACTCTTTTTCTTAATTGTTTTGATTCTACAACGAGATCAAGTTCAAAGCGTTAAAGGTTTTCTTAAAAACCATCCGCAACCCTCCGCCATTTTAGGAAGCAGAGTACTTAGTATTCGTCTTGCGTATGTTGATTATAGTCAAGACGTAGTGTACGGTAGCTAAGTGATGTCTTCCTACAAAGCATATGATGCGATTAGTTAGGAAATTCTTGTGATTATGTTGATCATAGTCAAGGGTCATATGGGTGGGTCTAGTTAATCATGAAATGACGGGTAGAATTTGACTAGTACTTATGATATGTTGACCATAGCCAAGGTCATAAGTGACTAGGGGTAAAAACCATATCGGGAATTTCAAGAGTTGAAATTTGCAATGAGATTGCATACCATCTATATGATAGTTGGATCTCGATCTCACTGTGAGTAAGTGTTACTTCCAGGAGAATTTTGCACTTTACAATTAGCTAATCCAGTGGGTATCTAGAATGACTGACCGGTTAGCGAAACTGTAGAATGTAATTATTCCTGGCTAGT
Organism: Agapanthus africanus; assembly: GCA_030015575.1. Taxonomy (NCBI): domain Eukaryota; kingdom Viridiplantae; phylum Streptophyta; class Magnoliopsida; order Asparagales; family Amaryllidaceae; genus Agapanthus; species Agapanthus africanus. Next base: position 672,059,096 of record JASDDO010000022.1, on the reverse strand, counting down.
TTTCTTTTCAGGTTTTGAAAGAAAATTTGATAAAAACAGTGGGAGACATCGATTAGATAAAATAATAACCAATCTAATTCTTTGCTAGAGCATTTCGCTATGTGTATCATTTTCTCTCTCCGAATGGCAGTTACAGATGTCAGGACTTAAGCTTCTACTTGAGAAAAATAAACTGACAGGACTAAATTATAAGGAATGGTTGAGGAACTTAAACATTGCACTTTCATATGATAAGGTATCATATGTCCTCAATACTGAAGCCCCACCCATCCCAGGACCTGAATCATCTGTCTCGGATAGGGAGATCCGAAAAACTTGGGAAAATGACTGCAACACGGCCAAGTGCCTCGCGCTCGCTTCTATGGACAATGTCCATCAGAAGCAACACGAGAATATGGATGTGCAATCCATCTTTCTTCACACAAAGGAGTTGTATGAAGAGCAATCTCGTACTTTGAGATACGAGGCATCTAGAAAGCTGTTTCAGATGCGAATGGCCCCTGGTGCATCAGTTGGAGACCATGTTTTGAAAATGATTGGTCTTATTGAAGAACTTGAGGAACTGGGATGAACTATGGATAATGAGCAATATACGGATATTGTTCTACAGTCTCTCCCCCCTGCCTTTGCTCCGTTCATAGTGAATTTCAATATGAATGATTTGGAGAAATCATTGCCTGAACTTCTTAATATGTTGAGAAGTGCAGAGAACACGTTGAAAACAGCAAGGACTCCCGCTCTGCTTGCTGGGCCATCTTCCTCTTCATTCCCAAAAGCTAAGGCCAAGGGAAAGAAAAAGAAGAAGTCCATCAAACAGAAAGGTGGAGTTAGAAAGGCAAAGGGGAAAGACAAAGCCGGGGCTGTGGGAAGCAGGAAAGGAGAATGTTTTTACTGTCATAAGTCAGGACATTGGAAACGCAACTGTGCTGAATATCTTGCTGATCTCAAGAAGAAGAAGCATGCTGATGCTTCCACTTTAGGTGTGTTTGTAACTGAAAACTGTTTTTCTTTAAACTCTGCATACTGGGTATTGGATACTGGTTCTGGTTCTCACATCTGCAATTGTATGCATGGATTGAGAAAAAGTAGAGTTTTAAAAATTAGAGATCATACTCTGCGGGTTGGAAATGGTTCCAATATACATGCTGTATCCGTGGGAGAGTATCATCTAGGGTTGTCTTCAGGAAGTATTTTGGTTTTGAACCCGTGTTATTTAGTACCAAGTATGCTGTGTAATATAATATCCGTTTCTTTGTTGGACAATGAAGGATATCATTTTATGTTGCAAAATAATGTTATGAACATTAACCTGAATCAAGAGTTGATTGGGTATGGTACACTAAATAACGGTATTTACGTCCTGAACCAACACACAGTTTTCAATATACAACATACTAGTAAAAGAAAGTTTTCAGATATAAATGAAGCTTTTCTTTGGCATTGTAGACTTAGTCATATTAATGAAACAAGACTAAACAAGCTACATAAAGATGGATATTTAAATCCGTTTGAATATAAATCTTATGCGACTTTCCAGTCTTGTATCAAAGGTAAAATGACCAAAACTCCGTTTAGTGGACACGGAGAGAGAGCTGGTGAACTCTTAAGCCTCATACATAGTGATGTATGCGGACCAATGTCTACACTTGCAAGAGGTGGTTTTTCATACTTCATCACTTTTACTGATGATTTCTCAAGATTCGGACACGTGTTTTTGATAAAGCACAAATCCAAAGCATTTGAGAAATTCAAGGAGTATAAACTTGAAGTAGAGAAGCAAACATGTTTGAGCATCAAGAAACTTCGATCGGATCGAGGTGGAGAATATTTAAGTACAGAAGTTTCTAGACTTCTTAAAAGAGAATAGGATTCTCTCTCAGCTCACTCCTCCCTACACACCACAGCACAATGGTGTGTCAGAACGGAGGAATCGTACCCTATTGGATATGGTACGATCCATGATGTGTGATGCTGAGTTACCGCTTTCCTTTTGGGGACATGCATTGGAGACAGCAATGTATCTATTGAATAGGGTTCCAACCAAGACCGTGTCTACCACTCCATATGAGATGTGGAATGGAAAGAGACCATCTCTTAAAAGGTTTAGGATTTGGGGTTGTCCGGCTTTTGTTAAAAAGCATAATCCAGACAAACTCGAGACACGATCAGTCATGTGTAAATTTGTGGGGTATCCAAAACATTCGTATGGATATCTATTCTACCACAAAGAGGAACAAAAGGTGTTTGTTGCTCAGCATGCCACATTTTTGGAAAATGAGATCTTTACGGAAAGTACTAATGGCAATGTGGTAGAACTAGAAGAGCTTCTAGAGACACAAATTACTCAGGAGGAATTGGTTGAAACAGATGTTGCAGTAGAACTTCAAGAACCTCAGCCGCTCAGGAGGTCTAGTAGAACTTCTCGCCCACCAGAGAGATACTATGTGTTTCTCATAGATGGTGATAGAGAAGATTGCATCATGGATGATGATGACCCTACTAGTTTTCAGCAAGCTATCACGAGTGGTGACTCGGTGAAATGGCTGGAAGCAATGAGATCCGAAATGGAGTCAATATACACCAACAAAGTATGGACTTTGGACGTTGCGCCTCCTGGGATAAAACCCGTTGGGTGCAAATGGATCTTTAAGAGAAAGATTGGTGTAGATGGACAGGTGGAGACCTATAAGGCAAGGCTTGTAGCGAAAGGTTTTCGTCAAAGACCAGGTTTGGACTATGATGAAACTTTCTCTCCGGTAGCAATGCTTAAATCCATTAGGATCCTACTTGCTATTGCTGCTCACTATGACTATGAAATATGGCAGATGGACGTGAAAACTGCATTTCTAAATGGTGATTTAGAAGAATGCGTTTTAATGGATCAGCCAGAGGGCTTCATTGATAGTGGGAGCAGCGGGAAAGCATGTAGATTGCTTAAATCCATTTATGGATTAAAGCAGGCCTCAAGGAGCTGGAACATCTGCTTTGATGATACAATCAAAGAGTTTGATTTTATCAGAAATGAAGATGAACCATGTATTTATAAGTAGATTGTAGGGAGTACTGTCACATTCCTCGTATTGTACGTAGACGACATTCTCCTGATAGGAAATGATGTTCCTATGCTACAATCGGTCAAACTATTCTTATCACAAAAGTTCTCCATGAAGGACCTGGGTGATGCCTCGCGCATTTTGGGCATTAGGATCTATAGAGATAGATCCAAGAGGTTGTTGGAACTGTCTCAATCAAAGTACATAGACACCATTCTAAAGAGGTTTAGTATGGAAGATTCCAAGCGTGGTGCCTTGCCTGCTAGTCATGGAATCACTCTCTCCAAGGACTTCTGTCCGAAGACTGATGAAGAGAGAGCTCGCATGAGCGTTATGTTGGAGATAGTGCCCTCATAGTCAATTATTGGATCACAGGTACGTGATTGCAATGATTGCGGAGGACCTATACCGGTAGGACAGTCTTACTCAAGATGATAGTATGCTATCTGGTTTGCCTTTATCAGTCGTGTACATGATCAGGTGACTGATTACATGTTACACTTTGATAGAGCCCTTAGGATCTTGCTTTACTACCAACAGTATGATGGCGATCATATACGTGAGAGTTGGGTAGTTTATATGCATATCCTTAATTGTGGTCCCTAGTCGTGGGAGTTTCGAGACAGGGCATCGATACTCCGGAGTAGACTAGTGTGAACAGTCGAGACCCCGTCGAGGGGCGGTGGCCGGTCTCACAAGCCACTGGTGTCAGTTGGATCACCTAAGATGTATACAGGTGCTCATTGGGTTATGAGTACACCGGACAGGACTCGCCGGGAATCTGCTAGTTAGTATTATATCTACCGTCAGATAGCAGTTCCCTGGTGACATGTGTACAGGTTAGTTCATCGACCTGAGGTCGTCATTTGTCTCATGTGAGTTCCCACTGTGCTTTGATTTCTACCCTACCATGGCTCAAAGGTGTCGTGCAAACAGGTAGCTTTTGGGTACAGTCCCGAGCCATATGGAGGCACGTGAGCGGATCGGCAGGGGATTCGTCTCTCCCGGTATTGGGGGCGAGGTCGTGCTGTGTATAGGAGAGCCATTACACAAAGTCCATGGCCATGGCAGGAGATTTACTGGTAGGTACTCCAGTAGTATCTCAGGGTGTTATTGGGCTTCACTCCGACACGACTTATACTGCTATTGGGGGTCTGACGTTACTAGCCCCCTAGGCAGATATGCGATACTCATAGACGAACGGACCGGACTGTACATACATTGTCACTATTAGGCTCAGTAGGGTTTTCCGGATGAGTGCGCTCATCGGCATCCCTTGAGGTCAGTCCATGGGCAGCCGTTACGCATTGCTAGTGCCGCTGACGGTTTGTGGTTAAACCCACTGCCAGGGTACTGACGAGTCATTAGAGTCCCCCACAAACAGTTTCCCAAGTTCGGGCGAAACGTTGTAGAGGCCGTATGGTTTTATGGCAGGGTTCGGAAAATGCACGTGCGTTTACGCACGTGTTATTTTTCGGGCAGATGATACTGGTCGGCTTTGGTTTAAGCCGGATCCAAGTATTATATTGAGTAGGTATAATATCTTTGTCTCAGTTGCATTTGTATTCGGTCGTAATACAAATGCGGGTATATTTGTACAGTTTCGGGGTTGTCCTGAAATTCGTTTCAGGATCACCTTTGGAAGTTGCCAGTTTCCACTTTTCTATCAGCCGTCTTTTAACATTCGGTTAAAGACGGATTTGTCTTTTCTTGAGATGAGTGTGGATTCTTCTAGAAGGTTCTAGATGAGGTGACTAGGATTAATTGGTGTTGAGTTTTCATTGGATGCATTTAATGGTTCATTAATGCATGATGACTAGGTTTGTGAGTCATGCTTTAGCTTTAATGAGTTTTGTTAAGCTTAAGATATTTTGTGAGATATTTAGTCTTATGGTTACTCTCCCCTCCTCCTACACTCACCCCCCCTCTCCATATATATGGCCGGCCCTCTCTCTCCTCCTTCTCTCTCTCACTTGATGTTTCATTTGTAGAAAAGATTATGATAGTGTTAAGGGTGCATGGAAATTTCATTGCCTCATTTCATTCCATCACCCGATTCCCTCGGCAACTTCATTAACCGATCGTCCACGGATTTGGACGAAGTGAGACAAAGTCATCTACTCATTCTCTACATCATTCTTGTTCGTCTCTTTTAGCAAACTTGACGATCGAGTTGCCTCAAGTCAGAGGCGGGAGCCCGTTTAAAGAATCGTCGACGTGGTGCCACCTCGACGAAGGAATCGGAGATCGACGAGATTGGAGCAGCCCAACGGAGCGTGGGATAATGGTTGAAGAACGAAGGACTCGGATCATTCGGTATAACCTTTCTACACTCTTTACAGTTTGTTAGTTTAGCAATAATGGCAGATCCGGGTTAAAGTATACGATAGCACCAGTTAAAAGTTTTTTGTTCCGCATTTGGCGTCTGTAGACTGCCGGGGCGCTAGCGTAGACTTACAGTGGTATCAGAGCCTCACCATTTTGCTATACTAACTTGTGCTAACGCGTTTAAAACATCGATCCGACCGGAAATCGAAAATTGCAAAATCCTAGCTTGACAGTTTCTGTTGATTTTAAATGGTCTCCTAAAATTTTTCTGCATGTCTTAAAAATCTGTGCAGGCTTTTCTAAGAACCACGACAAAATTTGGGGACATGACTCCACCAAAGAGCCGCGGAAACGCAGTCAAACCCATGGTTTGACCGCGCATCCGCGGCCACTTGGTGAGCTCATGCTCCCAAATTTGTACAGTGGGTTCTCTGTTGGATTTTGGGGGTTTTGGTAAATATCGTTTTGGCCCAGATTTTGTTACTGTTCACCAGTAAGTCGTGGGGCCCACTTTTTGATATTTGGTCGATCGAAATTTAAACACGTTAGTTTACAGTGCTTATATTATATCTCCGACCGGGAATGTCATTTGATCGGTAAACCGCGTCTGATTGCTATAGTTCTTTTAGACGGGTTTGCGAACGTGACATTCGCGTTGATGTTCTGTTTTGTGCTGTGATGTTGCGGATTTGTCGTGGTGGATAGCAGTGTGCAATGGTAGTACAGTTTGTGTTTATTTATACATTTGATATTGCGGGGCGAGCGTCCAACTTGTGGACTGCCGTCACTGCCTGTTGTATAATATTCTTTTTGGGGCACGACCAGGTTGCGGTCGATGTACCTATTGTACTATTTTTCATTACTGTACTAGGTTTTGCCCCGAGACGGAGTGCACGGATAGCCGGGTTCTGGGGGCAACGGGTCCGCATCTCATGGCCTTGAGAGGCAGAGGGGTCCCACTCTAGAATTGGCAGACTATTCGCCGCACTCGTAGGGGGTACAAGTTGACCCAAGGAGGGGTGCCCAAGATTACCGGATTCCATGGAGTGCTGGGTGGTCCATTCACTTTGTTATAGGGGGTTGCCTCGCTTCAGGTTTTGGCGGGTAACTTGCCTCACCCGTAGGGGTCTAGGTTTCATTGCACAGGCTATCCATATGACAGGGGAACGTCGGGTTTCAGCAGCGGCTCTGTGAAACCCGGGGATCCCAGATTATCTGTATTATTCTGTGATGCTTATTACTTTTCTGTAATGTTGCATATTATCACGCCTGGAGCGATTATTGTATATTGGTTTATATACTATTAGATGTTGTATATGTTTTACACCTGCGCTAGTCCAGTCCCCACTCTGTCGTTAGTTAAGTAACCTAACGGGTGATGACGGGACCCAGTGACGAATGCGGATGGCATATACGTACATTTTATTTTCGTTCTTTTCTGGTGTGATTAAATGATGGGACTGTGTTGATTCTGATCAATGCAAAGTAAAACAAACCTGTTTACAGTTGTTGGAACAAATTTAAAAAGTGTTGTTACAAAGACGTTTCCTTTTGTTATGCATAGCGGTATTCAGTGGAATATCCTGCACCTCATTCGACGGGGCAAGGGCCGATATCCCTTCACCGGGACTGACCCCTTGGGCAGAAGTTTGCGTCAGCGTAATAACTTCACTATAGTCGATTACAAGTTGCTTTGCATAGCGGTATTCAGTGGAATATCCTGCACCTCATTCCACGAGGAAAGAGCCGAGATCCCTTTACCGGGAGTGACCTCTTTAGCAAAAGGTTTTCGCCACTATATTTTAAAAAGCTATCAGGTTCCTTCAGCGATATCAAGTTCACTACGTTAAAGGTTTTTCGCCAAAAACCAGCCGTAGCCCTCCGTCGTTTCTTATGGATGGTCAGTAGTATTCAAGCTATGTTTGTTGGCATACGTCAAGGCATAGTGTTTGGTAGCTGCTGGGTATTCATTTGTTGCATAGATAGATGAGTTGGTTTGGGACAGTCGTATTACCTTGTTGGCATACGTCAAGGGTATGAACGGGTGGGTTCAAATTAACAAGATAATGACGGGCAGAACTTGACATGTGACTTATGATTTGTTGACATACGCCAAGGTCATAAGAGCATGGGGCATAAATCATATCGGGAGTTTCTAAAGAAAATGAAACTTGCCAAGTATGCGCATACCTTCTGGAGTATGAGTAACGTGGATGCATTCCATCACGTTATCATGCGATGAGAGTTGGATCCCGATTCCCACTGATGAGTTGGTTTACTCTTCGGGTGATCCCGATTGATTCTTCTTTAGGTTTGGAGGAGAATTTGACAGGACAGTGGGAGGTTTCCGGATTAGATAAAGTGATAACCATTCTGATCTAGGTTAGAGTGCACGCAGAGTGTTTCTTTTCTCTCTCTCTTTGGCAGCGACCTTTGACCGACCCAAGACTATGACTCAGTGACCAGGTCGACCGAACCTTCTTAAAATACTGGCTTTTGGATTGTCTATGTTGCATAAGTCATTGCCACTCCTTCTTTTACCCTTTGAATTTCTCAGAACACCCGTATTACTACGGATATCCACTTCCATTGGATAGATCCATCGTATGGTTATATACGAACTCGAAGGAACTTCTTCGAGGATGGATCCAGGTTCAGGAGAAATAGAATTGGTTTATTCAGTTGTCTTTTATTATCACCTTCTCTCAGGTTGCGAGAGCTCCTTGGTTTAGGAGAGTACACCTATTACGCCTATTGGATAGTCTTATTCCAAACCATAGGCTGATGCCGAAAGGTAGGGAATGAAGAAAACCAATTAGCCTAAGTAGGGTGTGCAGAAGGTAATATGTAAAGACAAAATAAAGGGATTAGAATGAGGGCAAAGTAAATTGCGACCGATATCATTCACGACCAAAACCGCGTACTTCATCGCCACTCCTATTTCACCTTTAAAAGAATAAGGTATTATTCAGTTGTCTTTTATCATCACCTTCTCTCGAGATGCGAGTACACCTTGGTTTAGGAGGGTACACCTATTATGCTTACTGGATAGTCTTCTTCCAAACCATAGGCTGGTGCCGAACGGTAGGGAAGGAAGAAAACCATTTAGCATAACGATGGTGTACAGAAGGTAACGACTAAAGACAAATAAAGGGATTTGGAGAGATGGCAATAAAATATACGGTTGAAGTCATGAATTGGATTATGGAAGAGGCATTGCTATGAATACCAGGATACCCCTACGAAACATTTTCATGTTTCAGTGCATTGTTAAAGGAAAAACTGTTTTCCCGATTAAACACTTACTCCAAGGGTATGTATTTACCAGGTTTCATTCTCATATCTGTATGGTTTTACAGATGATGATTGGGAGTAAGATATTGGGAATTAGGTGATCATCCTCATTATATCGGAATTTGTTGTAATTGGTGATATTTGAGGAAATCGCCAGGGTACAGTTTTCAACCTACAACGCACAGGTTTTGAGTTGTTCAACTCAGCGGACTTATACAGAGTATTGTATGTTGTCTAGTGTCCATCAGGACAAAGGGGTAGGTCCTCGTACTATGTTCTGTTTACTTATAACTTCTCTAGTATTTAGACGAGTGTTTCGTAGAAATACAAGGTCTAAGTTTTGAGAAGTTGTGGGTATAAGAATAAAGTAGAGAACCAGGTATCACAAGTATCGGGATTCTTCAAAGAGATCGAAGATGTAGATTCTTGTGATTGGTATTCAAATGATAGTGATGGTTTTGAGAAACGAGTTTTCTCTTTCAGGTTACTCATAATTGGATGGATTCCTAAGTTGAGTAATGATGATTAGCCTCTTTCCATTAAGTTGATATGCACTGGAGACAGCTGCATTGATTGAATATGGTTCCAATTAAATAAGTGCCAAAGCTTCTATATTGGATATAGAATAGTTCGTACCTTAAAAGATATTAAGGTACGGGGAGCTGTCCAGCTTATGCTTAAAACCAGACTCTGGATAACTCAGGGCACGTTTCTGTAATGGCTGTTTGTGGGTTGACCCTGGCTATGACGAGGGTTGATAATCTACCATTTGGAAGATCAATAGTGATATTGTTCTTGACTCGCCACAGTTTTAGTAAAAAAGGATCTTTTTTCAGAAAACAGTAGTGGGAGTATGGTAGAACTGGAAGTGATTCCAGAACCGCAAACGATTACGGAAAATTTAATAGGACCTATATATTCAATCAGGTTTGACATTCCAATAGCCACTCCGCAGATATGGTGGGTAACCTCAGACATCCGAGAGGTACTTCGGTAGGCTCAAGGACGGTGACAGGGAGGTTCTTATCTACCAAGACTTGACACTACTGTTGTTCCAGGCTATGAGACCCGGTAGGAGGGTTGTCGTAGTCAGTGAGAGCATCGGAAGCATAGTGGGCAAGTAGCTTATGTCTATTTATAGACTAGAGCAGTTATAGCGGAGATAGATCATCTATTTTTGATGTGACAGTCATAGGTTTGACTTCAATCAGAATAAGGGATGGATCTGTTAAGGAGGTAGTAGGGTGTGATGTCAAGGTATCTGGATGACATACACAGAGTAGGAAGTAAAATTCCTATACTACGATCGGTTGTACTGTGGTCGTCACACAGTTGTTTCTCCAGACAGGATATGGATAAAATATTTGACATTCTGGTTTCTAGATCTATGGTTTTAGATCTGGATTTGGGTAGTTTCCCAATGAGGGTACTTTGACATATATTCTAATGGTTTTTGGAATAGTTGACTCCTAGCATGGTGGTGTACCTGCAGGTGATGGAGTCACCCTCTCTAAAGATGTCTTACAGACTAAAGGGGAGAGGGATGTGCATGATTGGCAGATCACTTGCTTAGGCAATTGAGTCAATCATGAGATGTCAAGTACCACACCAAATGTTTGTTTTGCGCTAGATGCAATAAGTTTGTATTAATCCAATCCTGGAGAAACATAAGGAAGCGGTTTTAGAACATAAGTACATGTTTTACGGATTTGATGACGGCAGCCTCCTTCGGGAGACGGTTATCATTCCAAGCTTCAAAGGTGACATGGTTGACAGAGTGATTGTCAGAGTTATAGTTTTTCCCTCTGACGAAGAGGGACAGTATTATGGACAGGTGGTCCAAGAGGATACTGTGGGTGGGCCTGGTGCCGGATACTGATTAGGTTCAGTGATCGATACAGTCTAAGAAGTTTGGATTTGGAGTTCATTTATGAACTAGGTCCCATCAGATATCCAGACATATTCTAAGACAGGTGTTACTCGATTCGGGAGATGGCTTTCTCCGCGAATTTGAGATTAAGAGAGATATAGAAAGAAGCTTCTAGGCGGATCCACTCACTAAGGCTATTTCTCGAACACAATAGTTTTACAAACGGGCTTTGTGATACTGATTAGTAGAGGAGTTGGATGTTCGGTTTCACACGGGCTGTGAGTAGTCGACGTCGCAATAATTAGCCTTGAGTGCAAGTGGGAGATTGTTGGAGATAGTGCCCTCATAGTCAATTATTGGATCACAGGTACGTGATTGCAATGATTGCGGAGGACCTATACCAGTAGGACAGTCTTACTCAAGATGATAGTATGCTATCTGGTTTGCCTTTATCAGTCGTGTACATGATCAGGTGACTGATTACATGTTACACTTTGATAGAGCCCTTAGGATCTTGCTTTACTACCAACAGTATGATGGCGATCATATACGTGAGAGTTGGGTAGTTTATATGCATATCCTTAATTGTGGTCCCTAGTCGTGGGAGTTTCGAGACAGGGCATCGATACTCCGGAGTAGACTAGTGTGTATAGTCGAGACCCCGACGAGGGGCGGTGGCCGGTCTCACAAGCCACTGGTGTCAGTTGGATCACCTAAGATGTATACAGGTGCTCATTGGGTTATGAGTACACGGACAGGACTCGCCGGGAATCTGCTAGTTAGTATTATATCTACCGTCAGATAGCAGTTCCCTGGTGACATGTGTACAGGTTAGTTCATCGACCTGAGGTCGTCATTTGTCTCGTGTGAGTTCCCACTGTGCTTTGATTTCTACCCTACCACGGCTCAAAGGAGTCGTGCAAACAGGTAGCTTTTGGGTACAGTCCCGAGCCATATGGAGGCACGTGAGCGGATCGGCAGGGGATTCGTCTCTCCCGGTATTGGGGAAGAGGTCGTGCTATGTCTAGGAGAGCCATTACATAAAGTCCATGGCCATGGCAGGAGATTTACTGGTAGGTACTCCAGTAGTATCTCAGGGTGTTATTGGGCTTCACTCCGACACGACTTATACTGCTATTGGGGGTCTGACGTTACTAGCCCCCTAGGCAGATATGCGATACTCATAGACGAACGGACCGGACTGTATATACATTGTCACTGTTAGGCTCAGTAGGGTTTTCCGGATGAGTGCGCTCATCGGCATCCCTTGAGGTCAGTCCATGGGCAGCCGTTACGCATTGCTAGTGCCGCTGACGGTTTGTGGTTAAACCCACTGTCAGGGTACTGACGAGTCATTAGAGTCCCCCACAGACAGTTTCCCAAGTTCGGGCGAAACGTTGTAGAGGCCGTATGGTTTTATGGCAGGGTTCGGAAAATGCACGTGCGTTTACGCACGTGTTATTTTTCGGGCAGATGATACTGGTCGGCTTTGGTTTAAGCCGGATCCGAGTATTATATTGAGTAGGTATAATATCTTTGTCTCAGTTGCATTTGTATTCGGTCGTAATACAAATGCGGGTATATTTATACAGTTTCGGGGTTGTCCTGAAATTCGTTTCAGGATCACCTTTGGAAGTTGCCAGTTTCCAGTTTTCTATCAGCCGTCTTTTAACATTCGGTTAAAGACGGATTTGTCTTTTCTTGAGATGAGTGTGGATTCTTATAGAAGTTCTAGATGAGGTGACTAGGATTAATTGGTGTTGAGTTTTCATTGGATGCATTTAATGGTTCATTAATGCATGATGAATAGGTTTGTGAGTCATGCTTTAGCTTTAATGAGTTTTGTTAAGCTTAAGATATTTTGTGAGATATTTAGTCTTATGGTTACTCTCCCCTCCTCCTACACTCACCCCCCCTCTCCATATATATGGCCAGCCCTCTCTCTCCTCCCTCTCTCTCTCACTTGGTGTTTCATTTGTAGAAAAGATTATGATAGTGTTAAGGGTGCATGGAAATTTCATTGCCTCATTTCATTCCATCACCCGATTCCCTCGGCAACTTCATTAACCGATCGTCCACGGATTTGGACGAAGTGAGACAAAGTCATCTACTCATTCTCTACATCATTCTTGGTCGTCTCTTTTAGCAAACTTGACGATCGAGTTGCCTCAAGTCAGAGGCGGGAGCCCGTTTAAAGAATCGTCGACGTGGTGCCACCTCGACGAAGGAATCGGAGATCGACGAGATCGGAGCAGCCGCAACGGAGCGTGGGATGATGGTTGAAGAAAGAAGGACTCGGATCGTTCGGTATAACCTTTCTACACTCTTTACAGTTTGTTAGTTTAGCAATAATGGCAGATCCGGGTTAAAGTATACGATAGCGCCAGTTAAAAGTTTTTGTTCCGCATTTGGCGTCTGTAGACTGCCGGGGCGCTAGCGTAGACTTACACGTTATACCCTATGCTTCAGCCGTAGGATCTATAATGTATGCGATATTGTGTACTCGCCCTGATGTGGCTTATGCACTGGCTGTAGTAAGCATGTATCAATCCAACCCAGGGGAGAAACATTGGATAGCAGTGAAGAACATTCTTAAGTACTTGCGAAGGACTAAAGAATTGTTCTTGGTGTATGGTAATGGGGATCTCCAAATAGAGGCCTTTACCGATTCAAGCTTCCAAAGTGACAAGGATGACAACAAATCAATCTTAGGGTTTGTATTTACCCTAAATGGAGGAGCGGTTAGTTGGAAGAGTTCCAAACAGGACACCGTTGCAGACTCCACGATGGAAGCTGAGTATATTGCTGCAAGTGATGCTGTTAAGGAAGCCGTCTGGATGAAGAAGTTCATTGCGGAACTAAGAGTAGTTCCAACCATTATTGATCCAATACCATTGTATTGTGATAATAATGGAGCTATAGCATTAGCCAAAGAACCAAGGTCCCATCAGAAATCCAGACACATCCTAAGGCGATATCATCTGATCCGGGAGATAGTAGATCACCAGGAGATCGAGATTCGGAGAGTAGATACAAAGGATAACACAGCGGATCCATTCACCAAGGCACTTTCACAGCCTCAGCATGAGCGACTGTTTGAAATGTTGGGTATGAGATACGCCAATAACTGGCCTTAGTGCAAGTGGGAGATTGTTAGTAATACGTATGCCCTAAAGGCCATTATACGGATAGTGGAAACTTGGACATATAATCTATGGAGATAGATGACTTTCTTGCTCAACATGATAGTACGCTATCTGGTTTACTTTATCTGGACATGTAGATTTAATCATTTACACATGTTGATAAAGCCCAAAGGATATTTGCTTGACTACTGTGATTATGATGCGGATCATACTAGTGGGGCACGTGTAGTTTATAAGCATATACTTGAACTGTTCCTAGTCGAGGGTGTATCGAGACAGGGTATCGATATTCCACAGTAGACTAGCGTATACCCTTCTTGTCCCATATGATGGGCGATGGATGATCCCATATCCATCTGGTGAGGAGACACCAAAGATTGTATGCGGGTGCTCAGTGGAGACTAGGTACACTGAACGGACTCGCCGAGAACTCCTATGTGGTATTATATCTATCGTCGGATAGCAGTTCTCAGGGTACACTGGTACAGGTTAGTCTGTAGACCCGAGATCGTCATAGAGTCTTGTGTGTCCTCCCACTATACTTTGATCTCCACCCTACCACGGCTCTACTGAGTCGTGCAAACAGGTGGTCTTTGGGTATAGTCTCAAGGCACATGGAGGCAATGAGCGATAGGAGGGGTTTCGTCTCTCCCGGTATTAGGAGTTGATGTTGTGCTATGCTCGATTGGCTATAACATGAAGTCCCTGGCCAGGGCTGCTGAGATTTACTGATAAGAGTTATCAGTAGTTTCTCAATCTGTTATGAGCCATACACCAGCATGTCTTATTGAGTTACTGGGGTCGACGATTCCATCCCTGGACTCGATATGCAGCATATCTGACGAAGAGACCGGACTGTACGGTAAGTGTTGCCAGTTGGCTCGACGGGAGTTTTTACAGTTTCGCTGGCTTTCTTCTGATTGTAGGTGTTTGATATGATCATCATCTACTGTCGGCGTATTGACGAGTCTTAGAGTCCCACAATGAAGTTTCCTGGCTCAGGCAAAAAGATGTGGTGTGCATATGAGATATGCGCGGGACCGGATTAAATACGGTTATGTGATAACGTATATTAATCAGGCATTTTCTATTTGGCGGATCGTATGTGATATGACCGGTTTGCTAAATCAAATGTTGATTTAACAAATTACATTTAGATTAATTCTTTAATTAAATCCTTTTGTATGCATGCATGCATGCACATGATGATGTGCATGGACACATACATACATACATAGTATCATGGTTGATGATACAAGAATGGTGGCAATGCAAGACTTATATTGAAGCTTTATTTATATCTTTTCATTTTAAGTTGATGTAAAGAAAACCCACACATGCTCCTTTATTCTTTAGTGGGTAAGCTTTATTTAACTTAATGAAAAGAATTTCCACCCATGCTTAACTCTTTATGAAAAGAATTTGCACCCATAATTATAGTGGAGGTGGAATAATGATGATTATTCCTTTCTCATCACTATAAATAGCTTCATATGTGATATGAAACAACACACAAGAATGAAAAACAACAAGGGTGTGAAAACAAGTTATCATATGTGATATGATAGAAAGCTCAAGCTTAGCCACCATTATCTTCTTCTTCCTCTCTTGATTTTTCTTTTGAGTGAAGTTGATAAAAGAAAGGATTTTCAATTGTTGAATATAAACCACATCATCATACTACACACATCTAGCCGATTTGTGTAGGGTGTTTGCTCTACTTCGTTTGCGAAACAAGTAAGGCAAGGAGCTTTGGGCAAAGGGACTTCGGGTGGATCATCGTGGACAAGGAGGGCTTCCATCGATCCGTTCCAAACTCTCATAGTGCCAAGGAGTCACCGAGGGAGATCTACAAAGGTTGTAATCTCTACTCTTAGTGATAGTTTTACATTTGCATGTGATGCTTAGTTGTATGAATCCCTAAAACTTCTAGTTTCGATTCTTGTCGAGTTAACTTAGCACCTCTAAAATTTTGATTATGGCATTTGTGATGCTACCACACCCTTGACGAGGTGCTAGGCTAACCCTACAGCACTAGCAGTGCGTAGCGGCTGCCCATGGACTGACCTCAAGGGATGCCGATGAGCGAACTCATCCGGAAAACCCTACTGAGCCTAACAGTGACAATGTATATACAGTCCGGTCCGTTCGTCTATGAGTATCGCATATCTGCCTAGGGGGTTAGTAACGTCAGACCCCCAATAGCAGTATAAGTCGTGTCGGAGTATAGCCTCAATACACCCTGAGATACTACTGGAGTACCTACCAGTAAATCTCCTGCCATGGCCATGGGCTTTGTGTAATGGCTCTCCTAGACACAGCGCGATCTCTCCCCCAATACCGGGAGAGACGAATCCCCTGCCGATCCGCTCACGTGCCTCCATGTGGCTCGGGACTGTACCCAAAAACTACCTGTTTGCACGACTCCTTTGAGCCGTGGTAGGGTAGAAATCAAAGCACAGTGGGAACTCACACGAGACAAATGACGACCTCAGGTCGATGAACTAACCTGTACACATGTCACCAAGGAACTGCTATCTGACGATAGGTATAGTACCAACTAGCAGATTCCCGGCGAGTCCTGTCCGGTGTACTCATAACCCAATAAGCACCTGTATACATCTTAGGTGATCCAACTGACACCAGTGGCTTGTGAGACCGGCCACCGCCCCTCGTCGGGGTCTCGACTGTATACACTAGTCTACTCCGGAGTATCGATGCCCTGTCTCGAAACTCCCACGACTAGGGACCAAAATCAAGGATATGCATATAAACCACCCAACTCTCACGTATATGATCGCCATCATACTGTTGGTGATAAAGCAAGATCCTAAGGGCTCTATCAAAATGTAACAGTGATCAGTCACCTGAACCTGTACACGACTGATAAAGGCAAACCAGATAGCATACTATCATCTCGAGTAAGACTGTCCTACCGGTATAGGTCCTCCGCAATCATTGCAATCACGTACCTGGGATCCAATAATTGACTCTGAGGGCACTATATCCAACACTTTACGTCCTGGGTATGTGATACCGGATCAGGATCCCGCATATGTAATTTGTTACATGGGCTACAGATAGGTAAAGAACTAAGAACGGGTGATAAGTTTCATGAGACAGAAAACGGGGCAAGTGTTGCAGCCAAGTCTGTTAGTCACTGTCACCCTGTATTACCAATACATTGATTCTGAACAAATGCTATTAGATACCGAACCCGATATACAAAAT
Source organism: Agapanthus africanus (assembly GCA_030015575.1). NCBI lineage: Eukaryota > Viridiplantae > Streptophyta > Magnoliopsida > Asparagales > Amaryllidaceae > Agapanthus > Agapanthus africanus. Next base: position 672,042,174 of record JASDDO010000022.1, on the reverse strand, counting down.
CATATCAGTCTCTTTATTAGTAAAGAAAGGATATAATTTTGTATTGTTGGATAATGTTTTGAACATTTCCTATTTCAAAAGTTGATCGGTTCAGGCACGTTATCTAAAAGCATTTACGTTCTAAATCAAACTACAGTTCCTTGTATACATAACACACACAAGAGGAAGAGTTCAGAAATGAACGAATCCTTCTTGAGGTTTTGTAGACTAGTTCATATCAATGTGACCCAACAAGCTTAATTACATTTTAGATGCATATTTAAATTAGTTTGAATTTACATCTTATAAAACTTGCCAGTCATGTCATAAAGATAAGATGACCATAGCTCTGTTTATTGAAACAGAGAAAGAGTTAGTGAACTCTAGGGATTGTTACATGATGATGTATGTAAGGTCCCCTGTCTACACATGCCAAGACCGGTTTTTTTTACTTCATTACATTCTCTGATGATCTCTCAAGATTCAGACATATGTTCCTGTTGAAACACAAGTCCGAACCTTTTGAGATATTCACAGAATATGATTTAGAAGTAGAGAACCAAAATACGGGTATAAGTATTATGTCCTTTGATGAGATCAAGGAGGAGAATACTTGAGCACGGAATTCTTGGACTATTCTAAAGGAAAATGAGATTCTCTCTCAGCATTATTCCTCCGCATACACCACAGCACGTCGGTGTATCGGGACGGAGCAGATACACCATATTTGATATGGTATGCTCTATGATGAGTACTACTGAGTTACCTATTTCGTTTTGGGAGTTATGCACTTATGATGTTGCATACCTATTGAATACGGTTCCAATCAAATCTGTTGCCTAACGCTTCATATGTGATATGTAAAGGGAAGATCCCATATCTTAAGTTGGTTAAGATTTAAGGTTGTCCGGCCTATGTCTAAAAGCAAAATCCGGACAAGCTCGAGGCAAGATCTGTTATGTAGAACTGGAAACGTTCCAGCTATACAAACTACAGCAGATGATTTGATAAAACCAAAAGATTCAGTAGATTCCAACGAACCTCAACCTCTCCGCCGATCTAGTAGGGTTCCTCACCCACCTGAGAGATACTTCGGTTTCTCTATGACAGTGGGAGTGAGGATTGCATTATGAGATGATGACCCAACTAGTTTCGAGCTGGCCATCAGGAGTGGGACTCTGTAAGAATGGCTGGATGCTTAGTGATCTGAGATGGAATCCTTATACACCAACTGTTCCCCAAATCAGAGCAAGGCTCTGTTTGAATTTCAAAAGTTCAAATTTTGAAGCAACGCTTCAGATCCCGTGCGCTGCGCGCAACGCGCCGCGTGTCAGAAGTTGACACGGCAGCACAACGCCCGAAGCAGTGCATCTGATCAGAGCAAGGCTCTTTAAAAAGCAAAGGCAACGCTCAGTTGCGCAAGCGCTGCGCAGCGCGCCACGTGTCTGCGCAGTTGCGCAAACACAACTGCGCAAGCGCACCGCAGCGCGCCACGTGTCTGCGCAGTTGCGCAAACACAACTGTGCAAGCGCACCACAGCGCGCAACGTGTCTGCGCAGTTGCACAAGCACAACTGCGCAAGCGCACCGCTGCGCGACACGTGTCTGCGCAGTTGCGCAAACACTGTTGCGCAAGTTCACCGCTGAGCGACACGTGTCCGCGCAGTTGCGCAAACACTGTTGCGCAAACTCTTTTGCCCAAGATGTTGAGCTCTTGGGGGATTATGAGGTTTTGACGACTCGATCGGATGGCTCGACTTAATTCGGATACTAGGTGGTGAGATGCATTTCTTGGGAGAATCCCGATACGAGGATAGCCGTTGGAGCTCAGTCCATGCAGCCACGACGAGACGAGTCCGAAGCGGTCGACATTAGAGAAAAAAATGGAGTAAGAGGTTCGTACAAGATCTGGATATGATGACGTTCCACTCCGCCGACATCAGAGATGTGATGCGCATGCCGAGGCATGGTACTTGGATTTACCTTCCAGAAGTAGTCGCGATGAGTATGCAGTCGTTCAAGAGCAAGATGCAGATATAGGAAAGGACGATGACTTCCGGATAGTTGGCAGAGACGAGACATGGAAGAGACCCTAAGCAGGATTCCTTCCAGGACACCGCTGCGATGATACTTGCACCCATGATCTAAAAAAAACAAGATCAGTAATCTTCAATTAATAAATAAATAAATAAATAAATAAAAATAATAAAAATAGTGCCTTGCACTTGCTATGAACCTCTGGTTCTCTGAGACAGAAAGAAAGAAAAGATTTTTTCTTTCTTTGATCTAAATTTAGATCAAGAAATTAAAAAGTGCTTTGCACTCCTTTTCTTGAATCTAAAAGATTCTTGGTGCTTTGCACAAATGCAATGCATTACTTGAAGGGCCAGGCCCAAATCAAAAAGACCTAACAGGCCAAAATAAAAGGGCTGGGCCCAAATAAAATTGATGCTCTGCATCATTCATAAAATTGCAAAGCAATAAAAGGGCCAGGCCCAAATCAAAAAAGACCTAGCAGGCCAAAATAAAAGGGCTGGGCCCAAATAAAATTGATGCTCTGCATCATTCATAAATTGCAAAGCAATAAAAGGGGCAGGCCCAAATCAAAAAAGACCTAGCAGGCCAAAATAAATTGCAAAGCAGTAAAAGGGCTGGGCCCAAATAAAATTGACGCTTTGTATCATTTATAAAGAACAGAGCCCCAAAACAAATTTATGCTCGGCATCTTTTCTGGGCAAAACCCAAATAAAAGCAATGTTGAACATTCTCAACTGGACTTAGCCCAATCGTGGCCATAAGTCCTTAAATTAAATTGACTGAGCAAAATGGCTCTCCTAAATCAATCTACATCCGGTTCGAGGGTACATCTCCGAACTCCTTTGACATTCATCGTTGTAATTCCTCAACGACGTCAAAGAGGTGACGGGTCCCAACGACCACACACCGATATGGACTGCGGGGTCCTTAAACTCGTGGACCGAAACGTCCTTAAACTAATATCGGACCGAAACGTCCTTAAAATAATATCGGACCGAAACGTCCTTAAACTAATATCGGACCGAAACGTCCCTAAACTAATATCGGACCGAGACGTCCCTAAACTAATATTGGACCACCACATCCTTAAACTGGCGATGGACCACCACGTCCCTAAACTGGCACAATAGAGCCCAAATGCTCTTTTGTTGGACCTAAACGGTCCCGTTAAGTTGACCTTAGTCTCAAACTGGACTAACGTATCCTTAACAAACGTTTGAGTCGATCTTAGCCTCAAAAATGGCTAACGTATCCTCCAAACAGACTTTAGTCTCAAATTGGACTATGAATCTCCTTAAACTGGCACAATAGAGCCCAAATGCTCTTTTGCCGGATCTAAACGGTCACGTTTAAGTTGATCTTAGCCCCAAACACGGCTAACGTATCCTTAAACATTCAAATGAAATATAAAACCCTAAATCAACTTCGGTTCGAGGGTACATCTCCGAACTCCTCTGACACCTGTCGTTGTAATCCTTCAACGACGTTAGAAAGGTGACGAGTCCCGACGGCCATATATTAAATGAGTCACGTTTAAGTTGATCTTAGCCTCAACGAGGCTAACGCATCCTTAAACTAAAATATCAAACCCAAATCTAAGTAAATACGGATTTGGACTAATCCACGTCCTACGGGCGACGGCATTACTCAGTCTCCGTATACAATCCACGGGCAACCACAAACAAAACAAACACACGCGACACGAAGTGAAATTCTGGAGAAGGAGAAAGTGGCTACTGCGATGCGGTAGCGTAATTAACTGCAGGGGCTTGCGCCTGCAGGGAAGAGCGTCCCCACAATCAAAAACCCCTCAAGCGAGGGGGAATCTGACAAAGTCTGCTACATCGGCCGCGTTCGTCTAAACCTTCGATACACGGTGCCATAAATCAACTTGGCATCTTCGGAGAGGTAGACGGATAAAACCAAATAGCATCTGCCCCGAACCTCAGGCACAGACGTCCTAACGTCTCGGCCGCCGTCTTTCGGAGGGGAAAAGATTCTGACACACCCGGTGGGACCTTTTCCTCTTTCCACTCCACACTTCGTGTGTCGTCTTCGCGAACTAATCGCGGTTCATTAAATGGTTGTCTTCGGATTTCAAGTTACTAAGATTTGGTCTTTTACCTGGCGCAGAATTCAAGATCCAATGGCCACCAACTGCACCAACTGCTCGAAATGCCACTGCAACAGACGCTCCACTTCACCAGGAGGTATGACGTATGGGCCCCAAGCGGCTTCCTTCCTTACTCTGCCGGTTGACCAGGTGACCCAAGCCACCACCGGCTTGTTCTTCGGGACTATGATCCCACCTGCAGGCTTTTCTGCACCAATACCTATACCGGAAGTGGGTAAAAAGTCGGTCTTCAACCGGCTCACTGTTTCGACAGCCCCTGTCAACGGGTCGCCCGCTACTAAACCGACAGCCTCCGTTTTCACCAGGCTAGGTCAGAACTATAAAGTGGCCGTCCCAAAGAGGGCAACGGCCGCTGCTTCGGAAGTCGTTAAAGCGGCTTCTCCCATCAGAGAGTCGGTCTTCACGAGATTGATGGTTCCCACTCCTCCCCCAGCTGGTCAAAAGGCATCAGTCTTCGATAGGCTGACATCGGCAGTTACCCCACACTCAAACAGGGGGCAACAAGAAACCATCTCGATTTCCGAGCCGGTCCCAACGGCTCGTTGTGCGCGACGTCGCCATTGGCGACGAGTGAGGAAAGCAGGGGGCAGTTCCCTCTCAGGGCTAACTCCACCTGCTCCGATGGTGGAGGTCAACGCAGCTGTTCCAACTGGGAACAGTTTTGAACTACTGAGGAGGGTGCGTAAGAACTCTCCAACCGCTACCTTGAAAAGATCTCCTCCACCTGCGGAGAGAGTTCCAGAAGCAAAACAAGAACAGCCCCCTCAACGGCTATCCTCAAAAGTTTATAAAGTATGGCGGAGGGTTCAAGACTCCGTGTTCGATCCAGACCACTTGCGTCACCAGAAGAAGGCGAAGGTGGAAAATAACAAAAAATGCCCCATTAGACAGCAGGGGGTGACAGTTGCTAGGATGCCCACTCCAACGGCTCCTTTAACCTCGATGGCCCATAAAAGAAGGAGGCCAGAGAAAGCGCCCGCGTCACCGGCAAAGTTTAAAAGCGGTGAACCTAGACACCCCAAGGTAGGGGGCATAATTGTTCATACGGTTTATATGGCTTCTGGAAAGGAAGAGAGCCGTACTTCTACGGGTCACCGACCGCTCACCCGATCAGTCACCAAGGCTCAGGAGCAGCAACAAAAGCTCCAGGAGATGATGACCACAATGGCTGCACTCACTGGGCCAAAAGAGAACCCTGAGACGTCCTTAGATGAGCGCCAGGAGGAAGAGACCGACGCCGAGTTCCTTCACCGGGTACTGGAAAAGAGGGACAAAGAGGCTGCTGAACAAGCGGCCAACATACAGCGGATGGGCCTCCTCTTTCAGGACATGATAGGGATGATGATACAACAAGATCCTCCCGCTGAAGAACCCCTAACCGTTCTTGGAGATGATAAGGGAGATACATTAAATCCGCAGCCCGCTCTATTAACAGCTAAAGAAGATGCAATCTCTAAGACTGATCTGGACGAATACATAGCCCAGCAAATAAAGGTTCATCATGCGGCCGAAGCAGCCGGCCACGTCGTAAAAACGGGGCGGCCATATCCAGGCTGGTATGACCAAATCAAGTACCCGCCGGGTTACACGATTCCCAAGTTTCATGTCTACAAAGGGACCGGCAATCCCCATCAGCATGTCGCCCAGTTCAGGGCGCTTTGCGGTAACACCGGCGGCGATGACAAGCTTTTGCTCCGCCAGTTTGTTGGAAGTCTATCAGATACGGCGTTCGAATGGTACTCTGAACTCCCTAATGATTCTATCAAAACCTTCACGGAAATGGAGCTGCTGTTTACCCAGCGTTTTGCAAGTGCCAGTGAACGTACCCCAATGTCGTCACTGATTAACGCCAGGGTAAAACCCGGCGAGACATGGGTTCAGTACGCTATACGGTGGCGTAATCTATGGTCAAAGTGTGAGCAGCGCATAGAAGAAGCCCCTGCGGTGGGAATGTTTGTTGGAACCCTCGATCCACAAGCAACCATCTCACAGTTTATGATATTTTTCAAGCCGACCTCCTTCCAGGCTTTGATTGACAAACTAGCGCAAATGGACCAGATGGGCCATAAACCCCCTCTCCCAAAGCCGGATTCCCGAAATGACAGAGGAAAGGGAAAAGCGATCGTTGTCGCTAATGCTCAACAACAACCGAGCGACTCGAAGCCGGTTGCTCGTCCAAACAATACGCGCTCATACGTACCCCTTGAGGATAGAATGGGACGTCCTTATTCCTTTCCCCGCGATAAAACGAAGAGGTTATTCGAGCTAGCATTACGCAACAGACTCATAAATTTGCTGGATCCAAAATGTCCATCGCAACCAAGTGATGTCAACGAGCCAAATTACTGCCCTTATCATCGAGTGCTAGGCCATCCGATTGAGGACTGCTACGTTTTCAAAAATTGGCTCGAAAACCAGTATAGACAGGGCAAATTTGCGTTATCTGACAAATGGAAGGTGAATCCCCCGCAGCCCCATACCTCTAAAGGGACGAATACGCCGGGGGCAACATGCTCTGTCATTGAAGAAACTCCGTGGGAGGTTGTATTATCATCGAAAACGAAGAGAATGCTAAATGATCTTCGGACATGTTCGGCGATCAAGTGGAAAAGCCCATTGGAACCGCAGGTCGTTGAGGGGATGTTAAAGCCACGTCCGACTCCAAAGACCAATGATGGGGGTTCAAGCACTAGTAGCCAGTCGTCAAAGTCTTCAAAGAAAAAGAAGAAGGCCAAGAAGCCGGTGAAGCCTAGCGATAGGCGCACGGACTTGCAAAAGCAAATTGACGCGCTGGAAGAGTACAACCAGAAGGCGCGGACTCCCATTACATTGCAAGAATTCCTCAACCACGTCTTCCAAGAAGAAGATGAGGAAGGTAGTTCGTCTAATGAATCTGAAGAACATGTGGCAAGTTGCCATGTGATTTCTCATTCGTCCACAAGCAATGAGGAGACTCCTCGTGCTGAAAAGCTGGGGGCCGAGCCTGCACTAAAAATTCTGGAGCCGTCGGATGAAATGATTGATGCATTCCTAAATCAGGAGTTCTTAAAGAGCAAAGCTGATCGGGATGACGAAGCGGTTATATTCGAAAGGGCCAAACGCCAGCGCCTTGACGAAAGAATTGCGGTACTCCCGCTAGAACAAAATACACCCACCACAGATAAAATCAAGTTCAAGGTAAAGAAGAGATTCGCTAAGGCTGTGTCAATGGGTATAAAGCTACCCCCCTCCGAGAAAAACATTACGGGTGAAATGGAGAACCACCCCTCCTATTGCTTGTACCATCGGAAGGTGTCGCATCCCACCGAAGAGTGCAAAGCTTTCGGTAAGTGGTGGCAAGGATATGTTACCCACCGGCAACAGTTTAAGCGGGAAAAGCGCAAAGCCCGCCGAGAGCAGAACGGAACGATCAAAGTGCTTGATAAAACTAGCAGTGGTTGTTGCATGATTGACGCCGGGGGATCACAAGTACCTGTATTTGGGAGTGATTCTGATGAGGAGCTAGAGCTTGGTCCCCTCTTTAAAGAATCCACTTCGGGAAAAGAAGAAGGACCAAAGGATTGTGAGAATATACAGCTACGCAATCGGGCGTTACCCGAAAAGAATCTCGGACCCTTAAAAAAGAAAGAAAAAGGGAAAGAGAAGGTCTTTAAAGACATCGCCTTGGATGACCGAGTTGCGGAAGAATTAACCGCCAAGAACCCGCTAAAGAGGAATAAAGTGGATTACAATGTCTTAGCGCATCTGAGAAAGCTACCCTCACAACTCAGCATTCTCGATGCCCTACTATTATCAAAAGAGGCAAGGGATTCTTTGATTAAGGCCCTACAAGAGCCGGGCCAATTCCAAGCCTTCCTGGCTGAACAAAAGATGAAGGATGAATTGGAAGAAGTGCGAACGGCAGACGTTGCTTTCGGCGATGAAGACCTTCTCCTCGGGACGTGCGAACACAACCGTCCCCTTTATGTCTCAGGATACTGCCATGACATAAAGATAGGTAAAATCTTGGTCGACAACGGATCGTCTGTTAATCTACTCAATGTGCGGATGTTAAAGGAAATTTGCATGAGTGTCCAACACCTCGCCTGAGACAAGATCACCATCTTCGGGTTCGACTCCCAATCATCGAAAACCCTTGGATCTGTGATATTGACGTTACGCTTCGGGTTGCTCGTCACAGATATTAAATTCCATGTCATAGATGCCAAGACGTGCTACAATGCTCTGCTCGGTCGACCATTGTTACACGAGTACAATATCATCCCTTCTACACAGCATCAGTGTATGAAATATTGTAGGGATGGTCTCGAGTACACTGTGGCAGGAGAGTTGAATCCATTTTCCGTGAACGAAGTTCGCAAGTATGAAGATGCCAAGTACTTCTTACCGAGTTTCGAAGACACGGAAAGGCGTCACAAGCCGGAGAACAAAACTAACGCCACCATCCCTGTCTTCGGCAGTGACACCGAAGAGGAGGAAGATATAATTTATTCAGGACCATCCCAATCCACCAGGCCAGGACCATCCGTTCCTTCATTGATCTTCGGCAGTGATTCGGAGGATGGAGTTCATGCTGTATTCCCTGCTCGGCCTTCAATACGGGTTTCCGCTGATGAAGAGCGAAGTCTGCAGATAACCATGGTGCCGCTTGAACATTACAAAGAACTGGATGCACTCAATACCAACAATGTGGAAGAATTGCAGACATTTTATATCCCTCCCGGACGAAAAGGCGAGAAGGCAATCCTATTCTACCGTTCTGAAGAGAACAAGGTGGAAAAAGAAGTTTGGCATGGCGTGGATCCCACGCTCGATAGGCTTCAGCCCATCCGTCTTCCCAGATATTATACCGAAGATTTGAAGAAACTGCTGAAACGCCAGGGGATATCCTCCACACAGACCATTAGAAAGGCCAAATTCTATGACAAGGTCTGGAACGTTCCCGGGACTCAACGCAAACTGCCTAACGGGAGAATGGAAACAAAAGGGCTTGGGTACATCCGGCTAAAGAAACGAGAGCTAGTAAATAGCTGTTATGTCATGTATGACTTCGATGAAGATGCGGACGCTCAATGGGAGGACGCTAATCCTAAGCCAGTAAAAGTTCCTGATGAAAAATTGCCCGGTCCATCATTTGAAGAACAAATGGACAGGCTTATAAGGGAAGCTGGTCAAAAAGTCCGAGATGACCACAACCGCGAGACGGCCATCTATGAGAAAGCCAAGACGCAACGCCTTCTCCGACAGGCCGTGAAGGATGAAAATGCCACTCCTGGTCAACCTGCTACAAAAAAGGTTCGACGCGAAAGCAAAAACAAGTCAAAGGGCAGAAAAAGCGCTCAACAACTACAAAGCAGAGCTAAGAAACCACGTATCCGAGAGTCGAGCGTTATTGACTTAGCCCTCATGAAGAAAATGGGTCGAGCATACTCATTTCCTCGGAACAAAACAAGGAAGATATTTAATCTTGCTCTAAAACACCAAATGCTTACGCTGCCAGAGTCCAAGCACCCCGAGCACGCAGGCGAGGTATTCAACCCAAATTATTGCTTTTACCATCGAGCAATGGGACACCCCCTTGAAGATTGCTTCACCTTCAAGAATCGGGTTGAAGATCAGTATCAGCTTGGCAAATTCACGTTTTCTGATAACTGGAGGGTAACGCCACCACAGAAGCACGAGCCCGAGGCCACGAAAGAAAAACCAGTTCCACATTGGGATTGGCAGAAAATTCGCACCTGTCGTATGATAACGATATTAAAAGAAGAGTCCGAGAATGTGGACAGCCTTCCCTGGTGCTTCGAAAACAGGAATGATGAGGTGATCTCAGAATTTCCCCCAGCCCCGAAAGAACTGGAGGATGGAATACATACCACGGCGGATAACCTCAAGAGAATTGAGTTGGGGACGATAAATGATCTGCGACCGACATTTGTCAGTGAGCTGCTGTCTGAAGAGAGGGTGGCTGCGTTAAAGGACGTCCTCGTACAGCATAAAGATTGCTTCGCATGGAACTATTCCGAGATGCCAGGACTAGATCTAGAAGTTGCTGTACATAGACTAGCGATATCCCCGGGTGTCAAGCCAGTTAAACAAGCGCCGAGAAGAATGCGGCTCGAGCTCGAAATGAGCATCAACGCCGAAGTCAAAAAGCTGATAGACTCTGGCTTTATCCAGGAAGTTCAATACCCCGAATGGATTGCTAATATCGTTCCAGTAATGAAGAAGAATGGGACGGTGCGCATATGCGTGGACTTTCGGGATCTCAACAAAGCCTGCCCGAAGGATGATTTCCCAGTACCAGTCACCGAACTAATGATAGACAATACGTACACACATGAGATTTTCTCCTTCATGGACGACTCATCAGGGTATAATCAAATAAAAATGCATCCTGAAGATCAGAAAAATACGGCTTTCCGGACTCCTTTAGGAATATTCTGTTACAAGGTGATGCCTTTCGGTTTAAAGAACGCCGGTGCCACATATCAGAGGGCCATGACGAAGATTTTCGACGACCTTATACATGAAATCGTCGAGTGTTATATCGATGACCTTGTGGTTAAAAGCAAGTCATACGGGGAACATCTTAAACATCTAAAGACTGTATTTAAGCGCCTTCGGCAATACAACTTGAAAATGAACCCGCTCAAATGTGCATTCGGGGTTTCCTCGGGCAAATTTCTAGGGTTCATCGTCCGACACCGAGGCATTGAAATAGATCCGTCCAAGATTAAGGCGATTATGGAAATGCCTCCACCAAGAACCCTCAAACAGCTTCGGTCCCTCCAGGGAAAGCTCGCATATATTCGGCGATTTATAGCCAACCTCTCCGGCAAGTGTCGCCCTTACAGTCACCTAATGAAGAAGGGAACTCCATTCATCTGGGATCACAAATGCCAAGGCGCACTAGATGAGATCAAGCAATACCTCCAGAACCCCCCAGTATTGGCTGCTCCGGTTAAGGGGAAGCCTCTCATCCTTTATACAGCCGCCCTCGAAGGTTCTTTAGGCGCATTATGGGCTCAAGAGAACGACCAAGGGAAAGAGAGAGCTCTCTACTACTTAAGTCGAGTTCTACTGGGGGCAGAAAGCAACTACTCCCCCATTGAAAAGCACTGCCTGGCGTTGATCTTCGCAATAACAAAGCTTAGACATTACGCATTGGCACATGAAGTCCGTCTTATCTCAAAGGTGGACCCTCTCAAATATCTAATGTCAAAGGCCATATTGACGGGACGACTTGCTAAATGGGCCCTGCTTTTGATGGAATTCTCAATAACGTATCAACCTCTCAAGGCGGTGAAAGGTCAGGCTATCACCGATTTCCTCGCAGAGCATCCAATACCAGCTGATTCTCCTCTCAATTGCGAGTTGCCAGAAAAATATGCGTTTGACGCGGTCGACAGTGATGATACCAGTTGGGAGCTTTATTTCGATGGAGCATCTTCCATGAAAAAGCACAAACAAACTACCCCTACAATCAAATCGGGGATAGGACTCATCTTTATAACCCCACAGGGAGGGATAATGCGCTACGCGTTCTCCCTAACGGAGCCGAGAACAAACAATGAAGCCGAGTATGAAGCTCTGATAGCAGGCCTCGAGATCGCCATCGACATGGGAATTGAAAACCTCCTTGTATACGGAGATTCTCAACTGGTCGTCAGTCAAGTAAATGGTGACTACCAAACGTGTAAGCCAGAGCTGGTGAAATACGGTGAAAGGGTGCAACAATTGCTAACCCAAATCCCCTCCTATACTTTGGAAAGCATACCTCGCGCAGAAAATAGCAAAGCCGACGCGTTGGCCAAACTTGCTAAAGAATTGGCTGATGAGAACCTCGATGATATCAGAATCGTGGTGCAAAGCCGTCGAGTGCTCGCCCCCGCAGAAATACCTCCGGAATCACCCAAAGAGAAGGGAGTGACTGAACAAGCGACCTTACAAATAAAAAACCTTGAGAAGGTTGCGGATTGGAGGGAGGTCTTTATAGATTACTTCAAGTCCCACCAAATGCCCGAAGAAGCGTCTGCAAGACATCAGCTCATGAAACGAGCTCTGTCTTTTGCCTTCGTCAATGATACTCTATACAAGAGGTCATTCGATTCTCTGTGGCTGCAATGCTTAGGACCTGACGAAGCAAAGAGAGTCGTTCAGAAAGTTCATGATGGAATCTGTGGTTCTCACCAGGCGGGCCCAAACATGAAGTTAAAAATTAAACGAATGGGCTACTACTGGCCCACGATGATACAGGATTGCCTTGAATACGCGAAGCAATGCCACTCGTGCCAAATTCATGGGGACTTCATCCACCAGCACCCCAATCCACTGCATCCAACAGTGGCTAGCTGGCCATTCGAAATGTGGGGAACTGATATAGTTGGCCCCATCGAACCAGCATCGTCCAAGGGACATCGTTTCATCTTGGCGACAACTGATTACTTCTCCAAATGGGCGGAAGCGGTACCGTTGAGGGAAGTGAAGACGGAGAATATTCTCCATTTCTTCAAAACGCATGTCATATACCGGTTTGGAACCCTGAGAAGGATCATCTCGGATAATGGGCCAGCCTACCGAAGTCATAAAATCAGCCGCTTCGCACAGCAGCACAATATAGACTGGAGATATTCCTCAGTCTATAATCTGCGAGCTAACGGTCTCGCCGAGGCCTTCAACAAGACCTTAACAAAGATTATAAAGAAAACGGTGTCCCAAAACAAGAAGGATTGGCATGAGAGACTGCAAGAGGCTCTCTGGGCGTATCGAACTACATTCAAGACAGCCACGAACGCAACGCCCTACGCGTTAGTATTCGGCGCAGAAGCAGTGCTACCCCTTGAAATAGAATTACCCTCTCTGCGAGTAGCAGTTCACTACGAGCTGACGGATGAAGAAAACGCTCACCTTCGGTTTGAAGAGCTTGACGCTCTTGATGAAACACGGCTCCTAGCGCAGCAAAATCTGGAAGCTTACAAAGCAAAGATGAAGCGCTCATATGAAAGACTGACTCGACCGAGGACATTCCGCCAAGGCGAACCGTGCTAGTGGTCAAAAGGCCTATGATCCCTAATCACGCCAAGCGGGGAAAGTTCGAGCCGAACTACGAGGGCCCGTACATCATAGATAAGGTCTACCAGGGTGGGGCCTACCTACTTATGGATATGCATGGCGAAAGGCCTTTCAGGCCAATAAATGGTCGCTTCCTAAAGAAATACTACGCTTAATGAGTCACGGCCTAGGTAAATGATAGATGACGACGACTATGTCCTCTCGCTATCTTCCTAAGCTCGAACTTTAAAAGCATGTAGCCGGGCTTCTCAATGTTGGACCGAAATGTCCTTAAACTAATATCAGACCGAAACGTCTTTAAACTACTACCACAGCATCCTTAGGCTGACGAGATGAGTAAAAATAAAAAATAATAATAATAATAATAAAATATAATAAAAAAAAACGGTATGTCCATAAGCAAAAAAGGCACGGATGAAAACCCGAAAGGGCTCCGTGAGTAAAAACAGCAGGGCTACCGGCGAGTGTTCGTGAAAACCCGAAAGGGCACGACCTCCTAAAAAAAAAGAGAAAGAGAAAGAAAATAAAAAAAATAATATAAAAAGAATAAAAAAAACGGTAAGTCCATAAGCAAAATGGGTACGGATGAAAACCCGAAAGGGCTCCGTGAGTAAAAACAGCAGGGCTACCGGCGAGTGTTTGTGAAAACCTGAAAGGGCGCAACCTCGTTAAGAAACACTTATAAGGTCCTCTCGACCCTGTAAGGAGAAACCACCCGCGTGAGATCCTTACGACTTACAAGGGAACAACACACTTAGGAATCCCCACGATTCCTAAGGAGAAAATACACTTGCGAGATCCTTACGACTCGCAAGGAGAACTCTCTTATGGGACCCTCACGGCTCGTAAGAGTTGAAAGTCTTAAGCTACAGAGACCTAAACCCGTGCTTAAGCGATTCTCACAACTTTCGACATTGCCCTACAAGTGGCTCAGCATTGACCCTTGTATACAATCCACGGACGCGAATAAACATTTCCCTAACTAAGTCCCATCTGAAACTAGGGATATGTTGCATGGTAAACAACCCTTGTAAATCCTCTCGACTTACAAGGAGAAAACCATCCTGTAGGATCCTTACGACTTACAGAGGAACAAAACGCTTAGGAACCCTCACAATTCCTAAGGTGAAAATACACCTACGAGATCCTCACGACGTGTAGGGAGAAATACCTTTATGAGACCCTTACGGCTCATGAAGTCAAAGCCTTAGTCGACAGGACCCTAACCCTGGTCGCTAAGCCACCTTTGTTCGACAGTGACAGAGGCAGATGATGACCGCTCCTGGCAATATCCTAGTTGTAGCGGTGCTGATGCCGAAATCGGTGTCCAGTTTCAGGTTCACGGTGAAGAGCCAGTAGACCGTACATGCATACGAAATAGCCGAAATGATAGGGCAACTTGCAATTAAAAAAAAAGCAGCAAGTAAAAATATATGCATGAAGAAATAGCCGAAATGATTGGGCAACTCGCAATAAAAAGCAGCGAGTAAAAATAAAATAAAAGCCGAAATGATTGGGCACCGCGAAAAATAGCCGAAATGATTGGGCAATCGCGACCTTCGCGATATAAAAGCTGAAATGATAGAGCATCGCGGAAATAAAACAAAAAAAATAATGATGATAAAATTTTGGCCCTACAGTTAAGATCACATCGATCCCTGTATACAATCCAAGGGCGTAAACAAAGAGGGAGCCATACTCTTCCAACAAACTCCTCGACTCACGGATACAAACACTCCTTGACGAGAGCCTCCTGATCCTCGTCGACCTGCAGAGCCACCAGTGCCTCCGTAGGAATCCTCGACTCGTTTCAAACCCCAAGGAAACAAATAATCCTTGGCGCTTGGAAAACAAATAATCCCTAGCAAAACTCCTCGACTCACGGATACAAACACTCCTTGACGAGAGCCTCCTGATCCGCGTCGACCTGCAGAGCCACCAGTGCCTCCGTAGGAATCCTCGACTCGTTTCAAACCCCAAGGAAATAAATAATCCTTGGCGCTTGGGAAACAAATAATCCCTAGCAAAACTCCTCGACTCACGGATACAAACACTCCTTGACGAGAGCCTCCTGATCCGCGTCGACCTGCAGAGCCACCAGTGCCTCCGTAGGAATCCTCGACTCGTTTCAAACCCCAAGGAAACAAATAATCCTTGGCGCTCGGGAAACAAATAATCCCTAGCAAATCCCTCGACTCACGGATACAAACACTCCTTGACGAGAGACTCCTGATTCGCGTCGACCCGCCGAGCCACCGGCGCCTCCGTGGGAATCCTCGACTCGTTTCAAACCCCAAGGAAACAAATGATCCTTGGTGCTTGGGAAACAAATAATCCCTAGCAAACTTCTCGACTCACGGATACAAACACTCCGTGATGAGAGCCTCTTAACTCATGTCAACTCGCAGAGTCATCACCCTCTCCGTGAGCAAATTCCCGATTCGTCTCAATTTGTAAGAAGAAGTCTCAGACAGCAAGGATTGAAAAGCTTGCTTCTTGAGCAATGGGGCCCTGCAAGTCAATCCAAAATGGTCTCTTTCATACTATTCATGGGTCTCACTCTCCGAAGTCGAATTTCGACGAGGAGGGAAACAACCGCTTACGAATCCTCTCGACTCGTAAGAGGGAAAATTCTCTTATAAGATCCCTACGACTTATAAGAGAAAACCACACTTAGGAATCCTCACGATTCCTAAGGAGAAAATCCACCTATGGGATCCTCTCGACCCGTAGGGAGAAAAGCCTTTATGGGACCCTCACGGCTCATGGAGTTGAAAAGTCTTAGGTAGCAGACCTGAACCTGCGGCCTAAGCCATCGCTACTTCTTAAGAAGATCGGAATACTTGTTTTAAACATCCATCAACCATGGTTATTAAGACAGCCTGCTAACAATAAAAAAAAGGGGAGAAAAGAAAATAACAGAAAGAATATCTGACCTACACTTGATCGAGCATTTGAGACACATTCAGTCATGTGAAAGATTCAGAGCAAAAGATAAGACAGGATAAGAAAGACGAAAATTTTCATTAATTCGCCCGAAGTTCTTACAATCATAAAAGCGATAAATTAAAAATGTTATTACAACGGAACAACCTCGAACCCAGGGCATGGATTGAGGAACTCGAAAGCTACTCTATCTATGACTTTCCAGGCCTTGCGGACCATCCTGGTATGCTTTCTTTCACGAGCACAAGCGTCAGGGTCCCCCCTGATGTCTTCCACCCTCCGATAAGCGGTGAGTATGGCGGACTGTTGAAAGATCTCGTGCAGGAGATCGATAAGGCTTTCTCGTCGTCTCTTTGAGATAAAATTCAACAGGTACACCGAGTGCACCTTGTCCTCAGCAGCATCCAACGCCCTAAGCGGTACGCCGGAACAGAAGAGGGGGAGCGCCTCCCAGATGGCTCCCACGATAAGCTTGAGGAGAGAGGAACGCCGGGGAAGCAGTGGACCATTGTACGCGTCGAAGTGACTCATTATTTCGGCACACTCCTCGTTTGTAAACTCCCGATTTTGAGTGCGGCCAAGTCGGCGGATGTCCCTATAAGAGATGATCTCGTTAAGAGCATACATATGGGCGTTCATTGTTCCTGTGAAAGAGGATCAACAGAATTATCAGAAAACTGATTAAGAAAAGCAATATAATACATCGAGGAATAAAATGTCATCGTTAAACTCCAAGATCAATGAAAAACCCCTGAGAATTCTTTCGTATGATCTGGAAGGAGCAAGGCTCCATTAATGAAATAAGAAGATACAAGAAAAAAAAAATCTTTTATAGAGCAAAGCTCTGCTAGTGGAGCCCTAACGGGGTTCTCCTGAGTTCTCTTTAAACCCCTTTAGAGTAAAGCTCTGCTAAGGGAAACCCTAAACGGGTTTTCTTTAGATCAAGGATCTGGAGAGCAAAGCTCTGTCAGTAAAAATTAATTTAATTTAATTTTGATCTTCACCTAAAAAGTTTTGAGGAATTTAACTCTGGAAGTTCTTGAAGACAAGAGCAGAGCTCTGAAGTTTTCAAAAATAAAATCTGAAAGATGATAAGCATCTGTGGACCAAAGGTCCTATTTATAGGCATCAAGTGCCTCTTTGACTTCCAAAAGTTGTCACGACGGTTCAATTTCCGAGGCGGTAAATGAAGCAACGCTTCGTCTTCCCCCAATCAGAGCAAAGCTCTGCCTTGAAAATTAATGAAGCGACGCTTCAAATCGTTTGCACTGCGCAACGCGCCACGTGTCTGACACAGATGCATCAGCGCAGCGCTCGAAGCAGCGCACCCAGTCAGAGCAAAGCTCTATTTCAAAGCATAATTTAATGAAGCGACGCTTCAGATCGTTTGCACTGCGCAACGCGCCACGTGTCTGACACAGATGCATCAGCGCAGCGCTCGAAGCAGCACACCCAGTCAGAGCAAAGCTCTATTTTAAAGCATAATTTAATGAAGCAACGCTTCAGATCGTTTGCACTGCGCAACGCGCCACGTGTCTGACACAGATGCATCAGCGCAGCGCTCGAAGCAGCGCGCCCAGTCAGAGCAAAGCTCTATTTTAAAGCATAATTTAATGAAGCGACGCTTCAGATCGTTTGCACTGCGCAACGCGCCACGTGTCTGATACAGATGCATCAGCGCAGCGCTCGAAGCAGCGCACCTAGTCAGAGCAAAGCTCTATTTTAAAGCATAATTTAATGAAGCGACGCTTCAGATTATTTGTGCTGTGCAACGCGCCACGTATCTAGCACAGATGCATCAGCGTAGCGCCCAAAACAGCGCACTTAATCAGGGCAAAGCTTTATTTTAAGCAAAATTAAAGGAAGCAATGCTTCAGTTGCGCAGGCACCGTGCGCTGCGCGACACGTGTCAGCGCAGATGCGCTAGCTCATTTGCGCTGCACTGTGCGCTGTGCGACACGTGTCATACTCTGGAGCATTTGTGCCAAACAAACTTAAAAGTTCTGAAGAAATCTTTTCTGCTCTTGTTAAAATAAAAGGATTTTCTTCTGTAAAACAGAAGCCCCTGGATCAAAGATTCGACAGTGGGGAAATTCCCCCAAATCATCCAGAAAGGGATTTCTTTAGCAAATTGAACTTGCGTCTCAATGTGCAAGATGAAGCCTCAGGCAGCAGGGATTGAAAAACTTGCTTCCTGAACAATGGGACCCTACAAGTCAATCTAAAATGGTCTCTTGCATACTATTCATGGGTCTCACTCTCCAAAGTCGAGTTTCGACAGAGAGGGAAACAACCACTTACGGGTCCTCTCGACTCGTGAGAGGGAAAAATTCTCTTGCAGGATCCTTACGACTTGTAAGAGAAAACCACACTTAGGAATCCTCACGATTCCTAAGGAGAAAAACCCACCTACGAGAGCCTCTCGACCCGTAGGGAGAAAAAGCCTCTATGAGACCCACACGGCTCATAGAGTTGAAAAGTCTTAGGCAGTGGACTTAAACCTGCGGCCTAAGCCATCGTTATCTCTGGGAGAAATGAATTTATCTGCCAATAAGGTGCATTAAAGATGTCATGCTGAAAAGAAAGAAAAAGCGAAGAAGTGACACAGGAAATTGCAAAAATGTGTATCTTTTATTCATAAATATTGATCGGGTACAAGATACATTGTACTAAAGAATAAAAAATATACATATATTTTACAAGTACAAATGATACAAGGAGAAATTACTAGGAAGGAAGCGTCTTGCATAGATTTAGCAATTGCTCGCATACTTCCTTCCACGACTTCTCTTGATCGGCTACCACCGCCAGCTCTGCCTCCACTTGGGCTCGTTGCTGCAAGACCGACGCAAGCTGCTCCCTGACGACCTGATAGGCAGCTTCCCGACTTGGGATATTGCGCTCAGCTACGTCAAGCTTCCGCTTCAAGTTTAGCCCATGGGAGATGCGCTCCAAGAGACCCTCAAAGATAGTCTTCACTTGGGCAGCATTTGCCTCAACCTCAGCGCGCAGATGGGCAGTTTCGTTCGAGGTCTTTTAGCATTCCCTTAGTCTTGAAGCTGCTTCTTGCTCCAAGTGGCGGAAGTGCGAAGTGCTTTGCTCGAGCCAAGTGGTGCGTTGGGTGCTCAGGGCTAAAATCTCAGGAGAAGGGCGCGTCGACTCCTGCCGATATAGACAGGCCTCGATTCCCCTGCAGTGATTAACCCAAGATTCGACGACGCCTTCGTTATGAAAATTTACGAGCGCCGCCAACATCGGGTTAACCTCCACAGCGAAATCTACGGCAGAAGGAAGGGCGTCCATGTTGAGCTCTTCGATGTACCCGCACAGCATGCCCAAACTCATCACAGCACCCTTTGAAGATGGACGCTTCAAGAAAGGGCCGGCCGGTGAAAGGACGCGAGACTCAAAAGGAACCGGAGCCGGAACGATAGCTGCAAAACAAAACATGGTTAAACGATGGTTCAAGAGATGTTGAAGGGTTACCAAAAAAGGAAATTTACTATACCAGCTGCAACGGGCGGCAAAGCCGGAAGGGCCGGTAGCGTGGCAGGTCTTGCATCCCCTCCTTCGATTTGTGGCACTGCAATAAAGAAAAGGAAAAGTCAGAAATTATTCCATTGCTAGAAAAAAGGGGGTGAATAAAGATACTATAGTGAAAATATACTCACCGGCGCCACTAGAGGGAGAAGCGAGTTCGGATGGGAAAGAGAAGTGTGGGAGCAACACTTGATATAAATGATCAAAGAGCACTCCTGCAAAGGCACAATGGTATAACGTTAGTACAAAAGCTACATTTTTGAAAGAGTAATGCATGAGTCGTGAATCCATACCTTCCAACATCCGTGATGGTCCAAGGGAAGGCGGGGAGGTGACCACCGCCAAAGCAGTAGTCGATGGTGCCCCCTCGAGCAATGGAGCATCGGCACTGGCCGCACCTGCAAAAACAAGCTTGTTAGAAGAGATCGCAAGATATATATAAAAAAGGGGGGAACGCTGGTGACAAAAAATTTACCCGACAAGCTGCCAGCAGAAACTGAAGCTATCCCCTCATCCATCGACATAAGACCACCGCCCGTAGCTTCATCACCCGACTCGATGGGAACCGTTGTTGTGCTCGCGAGCCCGGGAGACGGCAAGGAACCATACGCGGGGAGGGCTATAATCGGAGTATTACCAGATTCCTGGGAAAGAGCGGTTCGCTCCTCCTCAGAAATCGTGGCCGCCTCACCCGATACTCCCTTGATTTCTGCGGTCACGGTTGTCTCGTCCATTGGCACCGTGACACCTCCAGCCTCAAGCGCCTCGACTTCTACGGCCTTCGGCTCGACAATCATCTCATCTGCCGCCACTTCAGATGCGGCATCGATGACCTTCTCGGTGACGGATCCTTCAACTTCCGTTACAGGCGCCGTGGCCCCGGTGACGGTGCTCACTGTCGGCTCGGGTTCGGCAAGTACCGCTTCCTCCATTCCCCTGGGTTCGGCGGTCTCCGCCTCCCCCTCAGTCGGACTTGGCCCTGCAAGATGGAATGCGTATGAGCCGAAGGCTTGATAATTCTTACGACAAGGTTATGAAAGAAATGTTACCTGAAGAGGACTTATCGTTTGCACTCCGAACCGCGCGCGCCACTTGCCTATGAGCAGTAGACAGGGCGGCAGGGGCCTCTTCAGAAGGAGTGTCAGCATGAGGAATAGTGCTAGGGCCCGCTCCCGTGGCCAAAGCAGCTCTACTCGCCTGTGCTTCGGAAGGAGTGTCGGCATGAGGAATAGTGCTAGGGCCCGCTCCCGCGGTCAAAGCAGCTATGCGCGCCCTTGCTTCGCGTCTCAACCGCTTCCGCTCCTCTCGAGCCGTTGAGACGGATGCCACTAGGGCTTCCTTGAGTGAGGCTTCCTCGTCTGTATATAGGGATGCCTCTAGATTCTTCAAGGCATCCCTCGTCGTCTTGTCAAGCCGAGGCTCTTGTGGCAACTTTGACGAAGCCGGGACTTCGATGACGGACTCGGGAAGGATCCCTGTGTCAATTGATACAACCCCTGCAAAGAAACAAAAGAAGGTCAGGTTGACTATCATAAAAAGACAACAAACTTTCCTGATAAAAGAGAAAGGGGTGAAACATACCAACGCCTGGTAGGGCACGCTTCTCCTCCTCCTCCTGGAAGGTTTTCAGGGAGGCAGCAATAGCCTCTTCAGTAGAGACACCTGTTGAAAATGGAGCAAATGTTAGTTAAATATAACAATACAAAGTGCAATAAAACGACAAATAAAGCGTCTGATGATTACCGGACTCAGCAAGTTTGCTTAACATCGCTTCAAGCCTCGCCGATCGCTCCGAAGCTGCAATGGCGGCAGCTAAATTGGTGTCCTCAGGATCTACCACGAAGCCCTCATTGCTGCCATACTCACATATGGCCTCGGCGGGAGGAGCCGCGGGCTTCAAACTAAGGATCGCATCGAGGGATAGGGTGGACTTCTTCTTCTTTTGTCCACCAGCTTTAGATCCACTCGGAATAGCCTTGCGCTTGGCAGTCACTTTAGGACGGCGAGACCCGATATCCACTCCTGCGCCAGACCCTGGCAATACCACTTTAACTGGCTTTGGAGGAGCACGGGGCGCCGGGGGTGCATCCACCGTAGTAGACAGTGGCAATCCACGCGGGGGGCTCAACACGCGTGGTCGGTCAACTCTGGCATCTTTTATCGGGGGGGTGACCTGGATCCTTGGCTGTAAGGGAGCCTTGCGATCACCGCCAGGAGGCGCAGCCCTACGGTCAACCAGCAGACGCTTCTCCATTAAAATGATGGGACCCATAGCATACGCATACCAGGCTACATACGGATGGATTATTTTAGGGGCATAGCTAGGCTCACTGATAAAAAAATAGGAGCCTGTATTGAGCTGGGTGAAGTGATGCATCGCATTCTTTATTCCCCCTTGGTTGGCCGCGGGTGTTTCCAGAAAGGCTTCCATCGGGATCCCTTGATTGTAGCTCGATTGTCGGGCAAATCGATGTGGGTTATACCTCATAAAGAGAGTCATCTCATTCTGCCTAAATACTAGGTAGCCTGGCCGAATGGAGTAAAGGTGAAGGATTTCCCGAGCCTTCAGTACAGAAGCCCCGCCCTTAAAGTCATCGCGCAGCAGCACCACTGACTTAGTGGTCTCTGAGCCTATGGTGATGACCTTATCCACAAAAGAGGTCTTCGCTCCGACTAGATGTGAACGCAAGAGCAGTCCCCTAGACTCCCGCGGAGGTGCAACCACAATTGAAGCCCCGACCAACCGTATGATTCTTGGGAGTCTGAATTTCTCAAAGAACGGAGGAGTCTTATGGGCACCAAACACCCCTCGCACATGCAGCTCCATCCAAGAAGTGAAGTAGTGCATCGGGAAGTTAGCAGGCTGTATCCTAGGCTCATTAGCGTCCGCCGCTACGCTAAGTCCATTATAAAGGTAAGCCAGCCCGGCAATCCCTACCGATAGCTGCAAACCAGCCGCCATTCGATGCGCCGGGTAAAAGACGGAGGGCCGCATGAGGCGTGGATGCATGGGGAGCGCGAAGCTGCATAGCCACAAGCCCAAGAACCCAATGAAAAAAGTCTCCTCGTCCATGCCGGGAACGGCGATCTCTGAGAAAGGGACGTTGGCGATACCGGGGAGATAAAAATCTCGCTGGCCATTTTCCGATGAAGGTCGGTGGTCCAAGCCGAAACCAAAGGGGTCAGCAAGCTGAGCAAACTTCTCGCCCTGCTCTGATAGGAACTCCGGGCGGATAAAACGAGCAATGAAATCCGCGAAACTGACGCCCCGATCGCCCGATTCCAAATGGAGTTCCTCATAAATCTCCAACACCTTCACCAAGCCCGGGTGCTGATGCTGAATGGCATTCTCTGGAGTCAAGTCAAGTACTAGCTGCTTGGTGGCGAAGACATACTCGTCAGGAGGAAGCAGCTCCTCGTAGTGTTCCTCCCTCATTGGCAGACCTGAAATCTCAGCAAACTCCTCCAGAGAGATGGAGACCTCCCTATCCGCTGTCAGGAAGGTATGGGTGGGGATATTCCATTGTTCGATGAAGGCCTTTACCCACCAAATCACACAGAAAAGATCTTTTTAACAAATTTAACTGATTTTTGAGTACTATAAAAAGGACCCCAGACTCCATTTCAAAGATATAGACAGTTGGATTAAAAAAAAAAGAGAGAGAGAGAGAGAGAAGAACTCTTGAGAACTTCTGGAGAACACAAAAAGGTAAAAACCTTTGAGATAAGAGAAAATTCTCTTAGGAATAGATCATTGATCTAAAAAAAACAAGATCAGTGATCTTCAATTAATAAATAAATAAATAAAAATAATAAAAATAGTGCCTTGCACTTGCTATGAACCTCTGGTTCTCTGAGACAGAAAGAAAGAAAAGATTTTTTCTTTCTTTGATCTAAATTTAGATCAAGAAATTAAAAAGTGCTCTGCACTCCTTTTCTTGAATCTAAAAGATTCTTGGTGCTTTGCACAAATGCAATGCATTACTTGAAGGGTCAGGCCCAAATCAAAAAGACCTAGCAGGCCAAAATAAAAGGGCTGGGCCCAAATAAAATTGATGCTCTGCATCATTCATAAATTGCAAAGCAATAAAAGGGCCAGGCCCAAATCAAAAAAGACCTAGCAGGCCAAAATAAAAGGGCTGGGCCCAAATAAAATTGATGCTCTGCATCATTCATAAATTGCAAAGCAATAAAAAGGGCAGGCCCAAATCAAAAAAGACCTAGCAGGCCAAAATAAATTGCAAAGCAGTAAAAGGGCTGGGCCCAAATAAAATTGACGCTTTGTATCATTTATAAAGAACAGAGCCCCAAAACAAATTTATGCTCGGCATCTTTTCTGGGCAAAGCCCAAATAAAAGCAATGTTGAACATTCTCAACTGGACTTAGCCCAATCGTGGCCATAAGTCCTTAAATTAAATTGACTGAGCAAAATGGCTCTCCTAAATCAATCTACATCCGGTTCGAGGGTACATCTCCGAACTCCTTTGACATTCATCGTTGTAATTCGTCAACGACGTCAAAGAGGTGACGGGTCCCAATGACCACACACCGATATGGACTGCGGGGTCCTTAAACTCGTGGACCGAAACGTCCTTAAACTAATATCGGACCGAAACGTCCTTAAACTAATGATGGACCGAAACGTCCTTAAACTAATATCGGACCGAAACGTCCCTAAACTAATATCGGACCGAGACGTCCCTAAACTAATATTGGACCACCACATCCTTAAACTGGCGATGGACCACCACGTCTCTAAACTGGCACAATAGAGCCCAAATGCTCTTTTGTTGGACCAAAACGGTCCCGTTAAGTTGACCTTAGTCTCAAACTGGACTAACGTATCCTTAACAAACGTTTGAGTCGATCTTAGCCTCAAAAATGGCTAACGTATCCTCCAAACAGACTTTAGTCTCAAATTAGACTATGAATCTCCTTAAACTGGCACAATAGAGCCCAAATGCTCTTTTGCCGGATCTAAACGGTCACGTTTAAGTTGATCTTAGCCCCAAACACGGCTAACGTATCCTTAAACATTCAAATGAAATATAAAACCCTAAATCAACTTCGGTTCGAGGGTACATCTCCGAACTCCTCTGACACCTGGCGTTGTAATCCTTCAACGACGTTAGAGAGGTGACGAGTCCCGACGGCCATATATTAAATGAGTCACGTTTAAGTTGATCTTAGCCTCAACGAGGCTAACGCATCCTTAAACTAAAATATCAAACCCAAATCTAAGTAAATACGGATTTGGACTAATCCACGTCCTACGGGCGACGGCATTACTCAGTCTCCGTATACAATCCACGGACAACCACAAACAAAACAAACACACGCGACACGAAGTGAAATTCTGGAGAAGGAGAAAGTGGCTACTGCGATGCGGTAGCGTAATTAACTGCAGGGGCTTGCGCCTGCAGGGAAGAGCGTCCCCACAATCAAAAACCCCTCAAGCGAGGGGGAATCTGACAAAGTCTGCTACATCGTCCGCGTTCGTCTAAACCTTCGATACACGGTGCCATAAATCAACTTGGCATCTTCGGAGAGGTAGACGGATAAAACCAAATAGCATCTACCCCGAACCTCAGGCACAGACGTCCGCCGTCTTTCGGAGGGGAACACCAACAAAGTATGGACTTTGGTTGATTTATCTGAAGGGTTAAATCCCCATCAGGAGTAAGTATATCTTGAGAAGATTACTTGGTGTATATGGAAAAGTTGAGACTTTCAAAGCTAGACTTGTTAAAGGTTTGCATCATTGACCAGGCATGGATCATGATGAAACCTTTTCTAAGGAGCTATGCTTAAGTCCATCCAGATCCTACTTGCCACGGCTACATACCATGACTACAATATCTGGCGGTTGGGTGTCATGACTGCTTTTCTAAATGATGTTTTAGAAGAGAAAGTCTATAAGTACACAGTCAGAAGGCTTCGTAGACAGTGGGAGCAGCGGAAACGTATGCAAGATATTTTATGTGATGAAGCAGGCATCGCGGAGTTGGAACATCTGTTTTGATGAGTTAGTCAAACAGTTTGACATCATCAAAATGGTAGATGAACCTTGTATATACAAAAAAGGTAGTAGGGAGTATGGTAGTGATTCTCGTAGAGTACGTGGATGACATACTCTTGATAGGGAAGGAGTTTCCTATGCTACGCCCGGTCAATCTCCGCTTATCACAAGAATTCTCCATATAGGATCAAAATGATACCTCCTAAATCCTAAGTTTTCATCTATGAGATAGATGTAATTGGATGCTAGGAATCTCACTAGTAGTAGTGAGATGGTATCAATCGATCCTGGAGAGAATCACTGGAAGGGTTCCAGGGTGATAAAGACGATTGAATGTCAGTCACAGGCATTGGCTTTACCCTCAGTAAAGGGACGGTATGTTGGAAGAGTTCCAAGCTAGATATCGTGGCATACTAGACGATAAAGGCTGGATACATCGCTGCTTAAGATGCTACCAAAGAGGCTGTCTGTGTGTATATTTGTTCATGAGATGAACTTAGTTCCTCCCATTATGTGACAATGGAGTTGTGGCTTATGCCAAGGAACGTCCGTCCCATCAGTGATCCAGACATATTCTGAGACAGCATCACCTGATCATGGAGATGGTTGATCTCCAAGGAGATCGAGATTAGGAGAGCAGACTCAGAGGACAACACGGCGGATCCACTCACAAAGGCCTTTTCCCAGAGAGAGACTTTTATGGGATGGTTGAGTAAGAGATACTGCGACCACTGCTACAGATGGCCCTAGTGCAAGTGGGAGATTGTTAGTTATATGTATGCCCTAGAGGCCATTACTGTACATAGGATGTATATTGTAGTGGATACTTGGACATACATAGGGAGGACTTTCTTGCTCGACATGATAGTATGCTATCTGGTTGCTCTTTACCTTAACGTGTACACTAATTGTCTTTCTGTTATATGTTGGTAAAGCCCTTAGGATGTGTACTTGATTACCTGGACTATGATGCGGATCATACTAGTGGGGACATGGTAGTCCATAAGTACATCCTTCAAGGTCCCTAGTCGTGGGTGTATCGAGACGGGGCATCGATATACCAGAGTAGACTAGCATATACCTTCTCGACCCATACAGATGGGCGGTGGATGATCCCATATCCATTGGTGTTTGACATCAGAGATGATATACGGGTGCTCAGTGGAGACTGGGTACACTAGACGGACTCGCCGAGAACTCCCAGATGGTATTATACCTCACGTCAGATGGCAGTTCTCTGGTGACACTGGTACAGGTTAGTCTGTAGACCCGAGATCGTCATAGAGTCTTGTGTGATTCCCACTGTGCTTTGATTTCCACCTTACCACGTCCAAGAAGGCGTGCAAAACGGTGGTTTTTGGGTACAGTCCCGAATCATATGGAGGCAATGAGCGATAGGAGGGGATTCGTCTCTCCCGGTATAGGGAGTTGATGTTGCGCTATGTTCGATTGGCTATAACCGGAAATCCCTGGCCAGGATTGCTGAGATTTACTGGTAAGTGTTACCAGTAGTTTCTCGAACTGTTATAGACCTCATATCGACACGACTTATCGAGCTACTGTGGTCTGACGTTTACCACCCCTAGGCAAGATATGCGACATATCAGACGATCAGACCGGACTGTACGGTAAGTGTTACTGGTTGGATTCACAGGAGTATGAGCGGGCTTGCTCGTTGATCTTCTGATCGCTCAATACCCGGGTGGTCGTTACGTTTAGCAGACCGCTTGCGGCTTGTAGGTGTTTGATATGATCATCACCTGCTGTCGGCGTATTGACGAGTCTTTAAAGTCCTACACAGAGGTTTCCTGGCTCAAGCGAAACGAAATAGGAGCGCATATGAGATATGTGCAGGACCGAGAATAATACCAGTATGTGATACTGGATTCTATTCTCGCGATTTGTATCATCGGACGGTTATATATGATATAGCCGGGTTACCGAATCAAGTGTTGATTCGATACATTGATACACTTGATATTAGTCGGTCATATGCGATGTGACCGGATCGTTAAATCAAGTATTGATTTACTGATTTAATGTATAATTATATATTTGATATATTACTTTACATTAACTAATATTGGTTCACTTAAGATGTTTTTTCACTTGATTGTGCACATTGTATATATGATATATTTTTGTGCACAAGATTGTATCATATTTGATGATACATGCAAACTTGGGTGTGTGTATGCTATACACCATGTTTAGATGATGGTTAGGGTTTCATTTTTTTTATTTCATTTATTTTTGAAAATTAAAATGAAATGGTGGCTTTCTTTTCCTTCATTTGCTAGAAACTTCAAGCACATTTGAAAAGGTCAAAGCCATTTTGTTTTTATTCAAAAACCTAACCATTACCTAAACCCTAGTTTATTCTCTACATGAGTTTACTAACCCATGGTTGCTAAATGATATCCATCATTTGATTTTCTTTTTGGGATAATTCTTTTTCTTTTCTTCTTCTTCATCTTCTTCTTCAAGTGAAGAAAAAGAAAAACTTTCTTGAAAAAATGTCAAGTGATGATTCCAAGTGAGAAATCCAGATCCAAAGTGAACCCACTTCCTATTTCTTCATCCTCTACCACTTGCCATATAGTATAGGGTGTTTTCTTCACAAGTTTCATGACTTGGTGAGGTTGTAGCTCGAGTTAGAGTCGCCTCGACGTAGATCATCTTCGGCATCGAAGTCAACGATCTAGCCCGCATATTTCTCCGACGAAACCATCGCTAGAGTCCGGGATCCCGGTGATCGCAGCGAAGGGATGTCATCACGGAGCTAAAGAAGTGGTGGACCGGATCTGCAAAGGTTGTATTTCCATTCACTTAGTACTAAAGCAGTTTAGTAGCTTGTAGTTTCGCCTAATCTCTAGTTAACGATCTAGTTTAGGGTTTCTCGGCACCGGAAATTTATGATTTTGGCATGGTTGATGCCTTGTGGAACCTCTTGTGTGTGCCTAGGAACCCTACAAGACCATGATACAGGTGTGCCAACCCTGCGATCCCGACGGCCACTCGGGTTCTCATAACCATATGATGGGCTGGGTAAAAGACTGATGGCCTCATATAACGAGGGTGCATCGGAAGCACGAACCAGTTTAACCGTAGGACAATAAATCCCAGCAAGAACGTCTTTTCATCGACGTCTGAAGCAGCAAGCTCTGCGAAAGGAACGACATAGGCATCCGGAATAAAGAAGTTTTTTAAATCCGCCTCCACCGTCGGTTGTTTATCCAAATCAAAACCAAACGGATCGTCAAGCTTGGCGAACAGACGCAACTTGCTTCGATAAGACTTCAGGATGAAGAAAGCGAGCGATGAAGTCTGCGTAGCCGACTCCGTGCCCTCCGGACTCTAGAAATAAACTTGCGTAGATATTCAACACCTTGATCAAGCTCGGGAATCGGTGTTGAATGGCGTTCTCCGGGGTAAGACCCATTAACATTGATTTGGTGGCAAAGATGTATTCTTCCGAAGGAAGTAGCTCCTCGTAGTGTTCTCCCCTGACGGGTAAGCCAGAGATCTCCACGAACTCCTCCAAAGAAATTGAAACTTCCTAATCCGACAGAAGGAAAGTGTGGGTCAGAATGTTCCATTGCTCCAGAAAATCTTTGACCCACCATACAGGAGGAGTGGAACACTGGAAGAGAGAAGCATAAATTGCGGGATACAACCCGAGCTTCGGCAGTTGCGATTTCCTGGCCGATAAGATGTATCGGGCCCACTGCAGGTACCCAGCTGGATGGCGAGGAGTCAAGCTTATCATGTATGGCTGTCCCCAAGGGGCGCGACTCGCCTTGACATATACATCGCCCCAAGATATCCAAAGCCATTGGAGGATGTATGGGTATCGCGGCCATGGAAGGCTAAAGGGGACCCTCCATAGTCCAGTTGACTTCCTCCACGGTATAATTCACTGGGGGTGGGTCGGCATAATGGATCGCTGAAATGGGTTCCGAAGGTGCTGCGCAAGAAAAGCTACGCCGACCCCCGATGATTTGATTATACCACGTCCCCCATAAATGAAGGTTCTTTTGCTTCAGGTCATGATCTTTGATCAACGCGAAGACTTCCCTATCCATAAGCGCTTCAGGAAATCCGCTTTCCGAACGAACAAACAGGAAAGAAATGTCGAAAGACATAGTACCTGCGCGAAAAAGAACAAAAGTTAAACTGTCAATGCTGTGGTTTAAGTCCTGGCACTTGGTACTTTAAATTCGTACCGCACTGCAATGCAGTGGAAAGGGACCAAAGAGGACCCACACAATCTAGATGACAGCTCATCATTGATGAGACAGTCATTAAATAGAAAATCCTAAAAGGGTTCTCATTTAATGAGGGGGCCCTCGGGCCAAGGAGTTAATCTCCCTTGAGAGCAACGCTCTGCAGACAGGAGTGACATCTGTCAACCCTAATCATGAGGGAAATAAAAATTCCCCAAGAATCCTAAAGAGCAATGCTCTGCAAAGAAGATGGAACAATCCATCAAAAACCCTAAAAGCAAAGATTTTTACAGAAGTTAAAAACTTCAGGATCTTTAAAGATATGTAAAGCAAACTCTAACAGTTCTTCGTTAATGGGTTAAAGGAACCCTAAAAAGGATTTCTTTTTCTGATCCATGATCTAGAAAGAGCAAAGCTCTGGTTTTTAATTAACGGGTTGAGAAACCCTAAAAATCTTTAAGATCTGTGATCTAAGTAGAGCAAAGCTCTGTTAATGGGTTCAAATCTTACCAAAAAATTTGACAGAGTCTTAACTCTAAAGGAGTTTTCTGAGATAAAGAGCTTGGCTCTGAAAGAGAATTAAATTTTCAAGAATAAGAAAACAAGAAGATAAACAGAGGTCATCTCAAAGGGACCAAAGACCCTATTTATAGACGGTGGAAGTCGATCCAACTTCCAAGACAATCTAACGGTGGAAAGTATGCCACCGCTGCACTCACGTGTAAACCACGTGAGCACAACGGTGGGGGGCATTTGTTTCCCCCAATCAGAGAAAAGTCCTGTTCAAATTTTGAAATTTGAAATTAAGCAGTGCTTCATAAAAGCGCTAGCGCCAGGAGCACCGGGGCTAAGAGTCAAAGACTCTGAGGCAGCGCTCACGTGCAAAGCACGAGAGCGCTTGCGCCAAGAGCGCCAGCGCTAACGTGCAAAGCACGAGAGCGCTCACCAGGAGCGCCAGCGCTAACGTGCAAAGCACGAGAGCGCTCGCACTCAGTGCGCCAGCGCTAAGAGTCAAAGACTCTGAAGCAGCGCTCACGTGTAAGGCACGAGAGCACCAAGCGCTAGAACTAAATGTTCTCCACCGTTGGATCAAAGATCCAACGAAGATGATAAATCATCAAATTAGCAGAATAAATTCTGTTGAGGGAATACTCCTCAAATCTTTGCAAACAGGAAAGATTGGGTTCTGTAAATCAGAGCACCGTTGGATCAAAGATCCAATGGTGGTTAAAAATCACCAAAATATAGAACAATCTCTATATGGGAAAATAATTTCCCAATCTTGTTAAGTAACAAGAAAGATGTCTTCTGTAAAACAGAAGCCATAGGATCAAAGATCCAATGGTGGGAAACATCCCCAAATCAATTAGAGAAAAGATCTCCTTAACTGATTCAATAAATCAGCCTCCACTATATAAAGGCCCCAAGACTTCAAGTCTGAAGGAAAAGAACCCCCTTAAAAAACTTCGAGTTCTTAAAAAAAAGAGAAAAGGAGAAGAGCAAACTCTGAAAAGAAGAATTTCTTCAAGGTAAATAAAACAGAGAGATCAAAGCATCTAATCAAAAAATAAGAACTTAGTTTTTTTTCTAAATCATAGATCTACAAAGACAGAAGTCTTTCATAAGAGTAGAAGAGATTGGAGCATCTCATCATAAAAAAAGGAGGGAGAAGAACTTAGTTCTCTTTAGATCACAGATCTATAAGATAAAGACAAAGTCTTTCACAAAAACAGAAGAGATCATAGCATCTCCTATTAAAATAAGAGCTTAGTTCTTAGATCCACGAGACAAAGTCTCTTAATTCTCCGAGCACAGAATTGATCAAGAGCGCTTTGCACACATTGGCTAGCGCTCAGCGCCAAGCACACCACATGCTCCTTACGTGGGCGCTACTTAATAAAGAGCGCTCTGCACTCATTGGTCTGGCGCTCAGCGCCAAGCGCGCCACGTGCTCCTTCCGTGTGCGCTATTTCATATGAAGCGCCTTAGTGCTCCAGGTCTGGCGCTCAGCGCCAAATGCGCCACATGCTCCTCACGTATACGCTATTTTCATAAGAAGCGCCTCAGCGCTCCAGGCCTGGCGGTCAACGCCAAGTGTTCTGTACATAAAGCGCTCTACGCTACAAAGAGTGTTCAACACTCAATTTGACTTGTATTGATTCTTGATGGTATTTTCATGAACTTTTGTGATTCTTTTTTTTTTATTTAGAAAACATGGAATATATTATATTTTTAAAATAGATATTTTGACAATAGTTATATATATATATATATATATTAAAAATAGAATTTCTTTATTAATAGAAATAACATTTTCTTAAAAATTGTAATAAAATCCATCGAGATCGTATGCTCCGTGAGAAGGTCTGCATCTCGCCCTATTAGTCCGATGGATGTGCGATTACCCGCACCAACCAAATTGGATTCCCCAAAATATGTTGTAAGGACTTAATCGTATCGAATTTGATTAAAACAATTAAAAGAAATACGGTTTTATTAGTTTAGGGTATTTTAATGTAAAATATTGTATTTACAAAAATTGTTACAAAAGTTATCGTGCTATGTCAAGATGAGTGTTGTGATAAGCTAGATCATTACCTCATGAGCTTTCTAAAGGTAATACGAGCAAAACGATAAAGTAATGTTGCTTGTAAACTTGATGGTATTTTACCGTAAAAATGAAATAAAAGTTGCAATACATATTATTTTGAATTGAAACTTGTCGTAAATGTTATTTTATATTTGTTAAACAATATAAGAAGAGACGGTTAATTTCTTATTTAAGAAAAGTTGAGTTATTAAAGAAATGAGAATCGGAAGTCGGAATAACTCTGCTTCTAACGAATTTTGAGAAGAGAGTGTTTTAGATTAGAAATGTAGGAGGGGAGAGGGGATTTACAGTTTGAGAATAGAGGGGGGAGGTAGAGGAAGATTTCAAAGGCATCATGGAGTCGCGTAGTCACCGGATTTGTCCCGAAATGTCGCCGGAACTTTGACCTTGGCTAACTCCACTTGTACAACTTTTGGACTTAGATATTTTTTGAGAGTTTTGATACTAGATTTCAGAATAGAGAAGGCTAAAGTGTAGTGTGGTATTTATAGGATAGAATTAGGGTTTTGGGTATGAATAGAGAATTAAAAATGTATTAAAACTTGGATTAAAGAGGTGAATTAACACTCTATTTTAATGTGCAGAAAAATCAAACAGAATAGAAGTAGTGGGGGAAGGCCAAGGGGTTAGGATTAAATTTTAGAGGCAATAGCTACGGGCTAAACCGGCGCCGCCGGCCTATTCCTCATTCTCGCCAGTCGATGTAGGGGTGTAGTGCTCTGGATCTTTGACATGTGTCCTAGGTTGTATAAATACTATTTTGCACATATTTGATTTCTGAGATTTTTCATTTTTACGTGTATTGCATGTGTAAACTTTTGAGCTTCCAAAAAGTTTAAAAGAAAAATCAGCAAAAATATTATGTGACTGAGGGGATTCGAACATAAGGGCTATGTCACAACAGTGCAAGACTTTACCAATGAGCTACAAATATTTTCTTGCTGTTCAAAAGCAAATTAAATAATTATAGCATATACAGGATTGGAAATACTCCATTTGTACATTAACTTTTTAAAAAAAATTGTACACTGAAACAGAGTCGTTACAACATTAGTAAAAGTGCGACTGAATAGTAGAAGTGACACATACTTGTACACAGTTAGCGCCACCCATTAGTTATTGCATTATCGATACTTATGGGGCATATATAAGTATAAATATAACTGGTATGAGACGGATATGAAAGCACTTATATTAGTGTCATAGGTAAGACATCGAGGACTGTTGTTCATATCAGAAAACTGCATTCTAATACCGCTCATTCATTATCTATTTGTTGTATTTATCGGTACTATTAACCAGTGTCTGCTCAGTAATACAGATTACAGGTATCTATGACAAAATAATGAAAATACATTCAAAAGCACGAATATATCATTTGAGAGCCGACACTACAACCAGAACCGCAAACCGACCGATACTTCATGAGTTTCCTTTTGCAACAAGTTTGTGTACACACTTTTTATCTAAATGGTCCAACACAAACAAGTGTGTACACAAGACTTTTAAGCACATGTGGATATGAAGCAATGTGCATTCAATGTTAAAGATTGTGTGATTCAAATTTCCTTCCAAAACTGAGTGCAAATCAAATTCAAATCAGTATGGACCATAATGGGGGCATCCATGAATCGAGGCACAAATGGATATGAAGTAATGTGCATTCAATGCTAAAGATTGTGTGTTGATTTAATGATTCCAATTTCCTTTCAAAACTGAGTGCAAATCAAATTCAAATAGAAAAATCAGCATGGACCATGAATTGAGGAACATGTGGATATGAAGTAATGTGCATTTAATGCTAAAGATTATGTATTGATTTAAAATTTCAAATTTCCCTCCAAGCACTGGCCTTTTTTTTGCCTATAAAAGCAGATCATGGCAGCAAGGGAGAAGGGTCATTCTTTGGTCCAATTTTGCTACTTTTTTGTCTTAGATTGTCCAAGTTTCTTTACGCTTTTCTTGTAAATAGTTTAGTCCCCTTGAGTTCTTAACCTTCTCTTGATCTTTCAACCTCTTCATTAAGATTGAAAGTTAAAAGGGTTGGTTATTGATCTCAAGGGTTGTATCGTTCTTGAAGATTAATAAAGTTCTCTTTTTGTGCCTCATTTTCTCTTGGGTTCTTTATCTTCACTTGATCTTGCAACCACTTTATTGAGCTTGCAAGTTTAAGTTTAGGTATTTGAATCCATGGCTTGCGTTTTGATCTTGGGTTCTTAATATTTTCATTCTTGCTCTTTCCATTACTTGCATTTTATTACTTGCTTTACTTTCATGCAAATTATATCATGTTATTTATTTACTTGTAATGATCTTTTCTTTTCTTTGTTTCTCTTTTCTTTGCCCTTTTTGGTTTGTTCTTGAATGATTTGTGAATATGTGTTGTTAGGAAATAGATTAATATTGTAAGTTAAAGTTCTGTTTCTCATTTCCTTTTCCCGTATTTTTCATTAAACTCCGTCCAAACGTTACGCAAGCGCTCCGTTAGGCACCCTAACCTACGAAGGTAACGGTGATTCCTAACCGTGACCGGTTGCGTTCGGTTTGGCCGGAGGCGAAACCAAGAAACAAGAACGGACGGAAAAGGGTAAACAAGCCGGATTTCTAATACTGTGCTTAAATCCCAAGTCATTAAATGTTTTTCCCGAACTT
The DNA here is from genome assembly GCA_030015575.1 of Agapanthus africanus. Lineage (NCBI taxonomy): Eukaryota > Viridiplantae > Streptophyta > Magnoliopsida > Asparagales > Amaryllidaceae > Agapanthus > Agapanthus africanus. The sequence continues at coordinate 672,006,958 of JASDDO010000022.1, read as the reverse complement.
CATATGCGTCTTGATTTTGATGATAAATGCATGGATAAACTGAATTTTGACGAGAATATTGAGGATAGTTTTGAGGATGAACCAGTTTTACTTGATGAGTCGGATTTTCCAATTCATCCTTTCCCTTCCATTGACTGTGTACACCCTTCTGATCCTTTACCTGATACCCCTTCTCAATCACTTTCCTCCATCTTTTCCATCGTTCCGACCTTGGAAGACACCGTATCACTTTCATTTATTGTGTCTGATTTACCAAGTTCGGCGTACCCATGTTTTCTCGTGAATCTTGAGGGATTTGACCTAATTTCTCACCATATTGATAGATTAGTACAATCCATCTTTTCACATCGATCATTACAGATAGTGCTAATTTATTCAATCTATTTCCATCCTCAAGTTCGTACTCCACTTCTTTCTCCCTTCCGCCATTCTTCTTCTCATATACCGAGACCGTATCCCGCTTCTATCTCCATACGGTCTCGCGTATTCTCCATTTCTTTTCTCACCGTATTCTTTCAGCAACCTGTAACACCCGTGTTCATCTATACAAATTCCAGCTTCCATCTTACCTACTTATGGCCTTTCTTGATTTAGCGTGTTTGGATGCGAATGGTATTCTACATATTACTTCGCATTCGAACCGACCCGCTTACTTGAACCTGGTTAACTTTTATTTATAGAATATTTTAACATTATTATTTGGACTAATGCATCTCATAATTTAGTATTTACTGGCACTTGATCTGGTATCGCATCTGTTGCATATAGAAATTTAAATCATGTAAAATAAATAAAAAATTGTATTTCATGGCCTGCATGATACCCCTAACCCTGTGGTAGCGTTCTGACATCGCGTTCTCGTTCCGTTCAGTGAAACGGACGTGGTTGGGTGGCTACGCGCACGTGCGTGCGTCCTATCTTAGGGGTATGCATTTTTGTCACATAATCTTTCATTTTAAATTTTGAAGATGGCTAATAATTTTCATACTTCAAATTCAAAATTTTGGACCTAACCCGGACGCAATCCGGAAATATTCTGTATTCCGCCAAATCTCTTCTTTGAAATCCTTCAATCTGTTTAAATATATATATATATATATATATATATATATATATATATATCCAGCTCAAAATCTTTTTTTAGTAACGAATGATTCTTTGAAAATATTAAATCCTATAAAATATTTTTCCAACCAATTTCTTTTCCCAGCCTATCAGAACCCTCCTTTCCTTTCCCTTGGGCCCAGCGTCTCCCTCTATTTCTCTCTCTCTCTCTTTCTCTCTCCCCGAGCGTTCTCTCTTTCCTCCCTCTCTCTTCTTTTTCTTCTTCTCTCTCTCCTTCTCTTTCTCTCAGCTCTCGCACTCTCTCTCTCTCTCTCTCTCTCTCTCTCTCTTCTCGCAATTACTGTTCCTTTCTCGAGTCTGGTCACCGCCTCCCACTACGGTCACCTCCCTTCTTCGTCCTCGTCATCTCCTCCTTTGTTAACCCAGCGGCCACGAGAAAAATCCCACCCTCGCCGGCGCCGCCCCAAGCACCGAGCACCACAAACATTGCCTCCCTCAAAACTCCTTCATCTTCAAACCATCACCTCAACCCCCGAGTCTCCATCATCGGCATCTCCTCCCTCAACCGTCGACCTAACCCTCATCATCAACCCCGAAACCCTTGTCTCCATCTCCCCGAGATCCCCATTGCACCCTAGCCGTGACCTGCTCCCTTCAACTGACGTCTCCTCACAATCGTTGACCAGCCCTCTGCCCCCTCTTCTTCCTCGTTTTCATCTCCCCGAACATCCTTGCCGTCGCCACCTCCTTCAAACCGCAACACCCATCACTGTCATTATTCCTTCACCGGCAGCACCTAACCCAAACACCCAACTTCAGCACCTCACCTGCGTCTACATTGTCGTCGCCTCCTCTACCCTCGACCCCGATCCTCCCCTCTCTTCTACCACCTCCTCGCCATCAGCCTCCGATCCCCCTTGAGACCGTTTCCAGCCATTAACGCCGCCCGACCTCCTCGGATCTCACTTCCAAAGCCGGTGGACATTGCTACGGTTGATGCAGAGGATGACAATGATGAATCTATTGGGGGCACGTCAAATCAATTGGTTATTTTAATCCTTCTTTCATTAATACAACTCACGACGTGCATCCAGTATATAACTGAGCCCAGATTCTGGTCGTAGTTCAAGTCCTGATCTTTTATCGCATTGGATTCTTATGTCGTCGTGTTGTGTACCTGATCATTGTCTCCAGGCAAGTTAATCTTGCTACATGCTACTATAACATCTATACATATTTATTTCATGTTTAAGACTGTAAAGGGAATCTAAGGTTGTTAATCTTCATTATTGCATTTTGATGTCAGAATATATCATGGTAGACTCAAATCTTAAATCATAATTCGTTGCACGTTAGAGCACCACATTGTATACCCACATCCGTGTTTAGTTTGCTTACTAATTAACTGCATAACTCCTAACACCTTTAAATAGCTTCTACCCCGAATACCTAGTGGCATTAATTGAACGTATTTTATATATCATTGCACCTCTAGAGTATCTAATACGTATTAGCATGATTTTACCATTCATATGTGTTTTGCTGTATTCAAGTAAGGTTGAAACTATCTATCAAATACAAACTGATAACTGTGCATCTACATACCTTAACCTGTACCTGATTGCATTTCACGTTATAAATTCCAGCTTGTTAATTCTATTAGTACACATGCCTGTTCTGTATACCATGATTATGCTAGTTTGATTTTGAGCACCCACATGATATCGTTTACATCTTGACATGACTTGCTACATACATATTGATTGACCCGACATGGTACCGTATACTGCTTGACTTGATCTGATGTACCATGACTTGACCCGTTACCTGATCTTGTGTCTAATGCAAACAAACCTGACATATAGTCCTCACGGACCGTTCCTGTTGTCTATCCAGACAAACCTGCTTACCTGATCCTGTGTTGGCATTAGTTCTCGATTACTGAATACCTGACTTAACTATACATACAACTTGGGGGTATGGGAAAATCAATGATGAAACCTGACTTGTAACTCGACAGTTCGATACCTGTTCTGATCAGTTTTAGAGGGTAGGCCAGCCTTGGAATGATGCTGCTGACATCATTCATCTGTACATATTTCCTGTTTTAGTGACTAGCGGCATGTCTCGGATTCAGCCCGAGAATCTGGACCGTGGTCCTGGGTATGCACGAGATACTATTGAGTTACATCGATGATTCATAAATTTGATTTCAAAGACTTTAGAATAGAAAACCCGATAGAACAGTTTAGTTTACTCACTGCACACAACCATGCACTGCCTGCTTATATTACTGTTACTCCTGCTTGTTCATTCCTGTTTATACTTGCATTGCCTGTTACCCTGTTTATATTTTATTGCTTGATGTTTTGACACGCTGACGTCTGGGTTTTGCATGGCCCAGTTCCCTCAACCTTTGTTGCAGACTGTTCAGGAGTATTGCCGCTGTTAGACCGAGCGGTGAAGTTCCTGTTGGTATGTGGTTTCACTTCCAGGTGTTTCATTTATTGTATCTTTTGGCTTCCGCATATTGTTATTTCTTGACTCTTTTACTTTGGCTTATGGACATGTACTAGATAGTTAGTTTACTTTCCTGTTCTTGATATCTCTACAGTCGTAGTGTGACTGTGGAAGGATTTTTCCTATCCACGGGTAGCATGGTTGGCTATATCACGTGCCCATCTTAGCGTACTCTAGGAAGCGGGGCGTGACATGGTTTTTTTGGTATCAGAGCCAGGTTATAGGTTAATCGGGTTTGATTCTTTTGTAGTTGGGTATTGTATCCAATACACGAATCAGAATACCTGTGTTTAGGAAACATGTCCTTCCACCTTTCCGTTCTACTGTTTTTGAATCAAGATTCTTCTTGATTATATCTTTTACGATGTGCAAACTTCCTTGGCATATCGACTCGAAAACCTGATTCCTTGTTATCTCTAGGACCTAGGCGACTTGGGTGGAGTTATGTAATTGTGCCCATGAACAGCAGCATGGTTACAATGCGGTACTCTATTTAAGTAACTTGGAGTCCTGGACTTGATTCACTTCCGTATTCCATGGTCGTTTTATTATCTTGCTTCTCCCGGTTTCATTACTTATCAGTTCTTGTTTTATCGCCAACTTGAATCATGGTTATCGTGCTTAATCCTCTTCGGTATCTTGACTTCGGATGAAGTCACCTCGGTATCTTACTCGTTCTTGTTTTCCCCCGCATTAGGACTATTCAATCCTGGTGCACTCTCTTATTTGTTGTTGTCTTGGAAATGGATTTTCACGGCACTTTCCACGCTCATATGGATTGTAACGATGGGAAAGTGATTCTCCATATTCCCGGACATACGGAAGTTGTTTTGCTGGAGGAAGCAGTTCTGTTGGGCCAGTCGAGTTAGGGTGAGGCCGACAAACAAGGTTCTTTCGTCAATGGCAGTGGATAAGGAAGAAGCGCCGGCTATATTTGAGAGCTTCATGGAAGTGTTTGAAGACATATCAGGTTTGCCGCCGAAGCGAGACGTGGAGTTCGCGATTGATTTTGTTCCTGGTGCAACGCAAATCTCAAAGGAGTATTACCCGATGGCACCAGTGGAGTTGGAAGAAGTCATGAAGCGGGTTACTGAATTGCTTGAGAAGGGTTGGATTCGAAACCGTAACTCACCTTGGGGAGCTCCAGTTCTTCTAGTAAAGAAGGAAGAAGACAAGGGTGCGGTGGCGGCGACTGCGAAGCGCGGCAAAGTATTTAAGCAGCTTAGTGGCGCGAAGGTACTCTTGAAGCTGGATTTGCGGTTCAGATATCATCAGGTCCGAGTTAAATCAGCAGATATTTGCAAGACTGCGTTCCGAACTCAGTATGGACATTACGAGTATTAGTGATGCCCTTCGGAGTAACGAATACACCGGCAATATTTATGGACTTGATGAACGAAATCTTTTCACCATTCTTGGACCAGTTTTAGTAATGGTCATGGAAGACATTCTGGTCTACTCAAGGAGCATTGAAGAGCATGCAAAACACTTGAAGATCGCACTGCAGACTTGGAGGCAAGAAAGATTATATGTAGAGATGAGCAAGTACAAGTTTTGGCTTGAAGAAGTATAGTTTTGGGACATATCGTAGCTGGAGATGGAATCGCCGTTTATCCAGAGAAGATTGCAGCAGTTCAAGACCGGCCGATTTCGAAGAACGTTGTAAAGATCAGAAGTTTCTTGGACTTGCAGGATACTATAGAAGGTTCATGAAGAAATTTTGCTCTTTTGGCTGAGTCTCTGACCAAGCTTACGCACAAGAAAGTACCATTTGTGTGGACGAATAAGTGTGTGTCAGCCTTTGAGGCGTTGGGGCAAGGTTAATGGCCGCTTTTGTTTTGACCGTACCAGATGGTTCCGGAGGATTGGTGTTTCACAGCGACGCATCTGGGAAAGGTTTGGGATGCGTCTTGATACGGTATGAGAAGGTTGTAGCTTACGCGTTGAGACAGTTGAAGACCCATGAGAAGAATTACCCAACTCATGACTTGGAGTTAACAGCTGGGATTTTTTCGCTTGAAGTATTGGAGACACTACTGATTGGGAGAAAGGAATCGAAATATTCACCGATCACAAAAGCCTAAAGTACGTGTTCGCGCAGAAGGAGCTATTTGTGAGATAGCGAAGATGGTTGAAGCTGATGGCTGACTATGATCTTGATCTTGAGTACCATCCGGGAAAGTTATTGTTGTGCCGGAAGCGCTAGTCGGTTGCCAGCAATTCTGATGTTGACTGCACCAAGGGAACTTATTGAGGACTTTCGGAGATTCGAGTTGGAGATCGTGCTACCGAGTTCTTTGGGATAGATGATGCAACTGCAAGTACAGTCATCGTTGATCGGGGATTTTGAAGCAGTGCAATTGCAGGACCCAAGATTGCAGAAGTTTCGAGAACAGGTTGAAGTTGGTTCGTTGTGATAATCGTTGTGTGTGCCAAAGGGAGATATCCGTGAAGGAGTTATGGAGGAGGCATACAGCTCAGCATTTTCCGTACATCCAGGAGGCACGATGATGTCCCGAGGTATACGGCAGCATTTTTGGCGGGAAGGCATGAAACGGGAGATTGCCCGCTTTATAGAAAAGTGCTTGGTGTGTCAGCAAGTTAAAGCTGAACATCAAAGGGTTGCTGGTTTATTACAACCACTTCCGATTCCTCAATTGAAGTGGGAACATATAACCATGGATTTCATGACGGCTCTACCAAGGAGTCCGAAAGGAAACAGTGCAGTTTGGGTAATTGTTGATCGATTAACCAAGGCAGCTCATTTCATACCATTTTGAGTTGGTCAATCAACGGAAGCGTTGGCAGAACGATACATGCTGGAGATTGCATAGAGTGTCGGTGAGCATCGTGCCCGATCGTGACACTCGTTTCTTACCAAACTTTTGGAGGAGCTTACAGAGAAGTTTGGAGACTCGATTGAAGTTAGCACAGCTTATCGCCCTCTAACAGATAGCCAGTCGGAGAGAGTGATCCACATTCTCGAAGACATGTTGAGATATTGCATGTTAGATTTCAAGAGTTCATGGGAGGATCATCTACACTGGGTGGAGTTTTCTTACAACGACAGTTTCCAGGCGACTTTTGGGATGGCTCATTCGAAGCTTTTTGTGGTTGCAAGTGACGTTCCACCTGTTTTTTGGGACGATGTCGGTGAACGAAGTTTGTTGGGACCAGATTTAGTTGTGCAGACGGTTGAGAAAGTTTATACTATCCGGAATCATATGAAAGAGCAGCACAAGACTGACAAAAGAGTTAGGCGGTTACATCGAGAAGACCTCTGGAATTCGCTGTTGGTGATTTAGTATTCTTGAAAATGTCACCGACTAGAGGGGTGACCCGTTGCAGAAGTCGAGGAAATCTTAGTTCTCGATTCGTTGTACCTTTCAAGGTTTTGGGGGCGTATAGGAGAAGTGGCGTATCGTTTGATGGTACCGAAATCTTTGGAGAATGTTCATGACGAGTTTCTTGTACCTCAACCCCGTAGGTAAGCTCGAGAGGAAATACATGTATTGGATCTTTCAGAGATGACTGTACGAGAAGATTTAACTTTTGAGGAGCGACCGAGGTCAATTGTGGATCGAAGAGAAAGGTTCTTAAGAACGAGGTCATCACTGTTATACTTGTTTTCTTGGAGTAATCGCTCACATGGAGAATCAACTTGGGAACGAGAAGATGAAGTCCGACAGAAGTTTTCCCATCTATCTTTGTAGTTTCTTGATTGTTTATCCTTTCTTGTTCTTGGAATTTCGAGGACGAAATTCTTTTGTAATTGGGTATAATGTAACACTCGTGTTCATCTATACCAATTCCATCTTCCATCTTACCTACCTATAGCCTTTCTTAATTTAGCGTGTTTGGATGCGAATGGTATTCTACATATTACTTCGCATTCGACCCGACCCGCTTGCTTGAACCTGGTTAACTTTTATTTATAGAATATTTTAACATTATTATTTGGACTAATGCATCTCATAATTTAGTATTTACTAGTACTTGATCTGGTATCGCATCTGTTGCATATAGCAATTTAAATCATGTAAAATAAATAAAAAAATTCATTTCATGGCCTGCATGATACCCCTAACCCTGTGATAGCGTCCTGACATCGCGTTCTCGTTCCGTTCAGTGAAACCGACGTAGTTAGGTGACTACGCGCACGTGCGTGCGTTCTATCTTGGGGGTATGCATTTTTGTCACATAATCTTTCATTTTAAATCTTAAAGATGGCTAATAATTTTCATACTTCAAATTCAAAATTTTGGACCTAACCCGGACACAATCCGAAAATATTCTGTATTCCGCCAAATCTCTTCTTTGAAATCCTTTAATCTGTTTAAATATATATATGTCCAGCTCAAAATCTTTTTTTTAGTAACGAATGATTCTTTGAAAATATTAAATCCTATACAATATTTTTCCAACCAATTTCTTTTCCCAGCCTATCAGAACCCTCCTTTCTTTTCCCTTAGGCCCAGCGTCTCCCTCTCTTTCTCTCTCTCTCTTTCCTCCCTCTCTCTTCTTTTTCTTCTCCTCTCTCTCTTTCTCTTTCTCTCAGCTCTCGCACTCTCTCTCTCTTCTCGCAATTACTGTTCCTTCCTCGAGTCCGGTCACCGCCTCCCACTACAGTCACCTCCCTTCTTCGTCCTCGTCATCTCCTCCTTTGTTAACCCAGGGGCCACGAGAAAAATCCAACCCTCGCCGGCGCCGCCCCAAGCACCGAGCACCACAAACATTGCCTCCCTCAAAACTCCTTCATCTTCAAACCATCACCTCAACCCCCGAGTCTCCATCATCGGCATCTCCTCCCTCAACCGTCGACCTAACCCTCATCATCAACCCCGAAACCCTTGTCTCCATCTCCCCGAGATCCCCATTGCACCCTAGCCGTGACCTGCTCCCTTCTACCGATGCCTCCTCACAATCGTCAACCAGCCCTCTGCCCCCCCCTTCTTCCTCATTTTCATCTCCCCGAACATCCTTGCCGTCGCCGCCTCCTTCAAACCGCAACACCCATCACCGTCATTATTTCTTCACCGGCAGCACCTAACCCAAACACCCAACTTCAGCACCTCACCTGCGTCTACATTGTCGTCGCCGCCTCTACCCTCGACCCCGATCTCCTCCCCTCTTCTACCACCTCCTCGCCATCAGCCTCCGATCCCCCTTGAGACCGTTTCCAGCCATTAACGCCGCCCGACCTCCTCGGATCTCACTTCCAAAGCCGGTGAACATTGCTACGGTTGATGCAGAGGATGACAATGATGAATCTATTGGGGGCACGTCAAATCAATTGGTTCTTTTAATCCTTCTTTCATTAATACAACTCATGACGTGCATCCAGTATATAACCAAGCCCAGATTCTGGTCGTAGTTCAAGTCCTGATCTTTTATCGCATTGGATTCTTATGTCGTCGTGTTGTGTACCTGATCATCGTCTCCAGGCAAGTTAATCTTGCTACATGCTACTATAACATCTATATATATTTATTTCATGTTTAAGACTGTAAAGGGAACCTAAGGCTGTTAATCTTCATTATTGCATTTCGATGTCAGAATATATCATGATAGACTCAGATCTTAAATCATAATTCGTTGCATGTTAGAGCATCACATTGTATACCCACATCCGTGTTTAGTTTACTTACTAATTAACTGCATAACTCCTAGCACCTTTAAATAGCTTCTACCCCGAATACCCAGTGGCATTAATTGAACGTATTTTATATATCATTGCACCTCTAGAGTATCTAATACGTATTAGCATGATTTTAACATTCATATGTGTTTTGCTGTATTCAAGTAAGGTTGAAACCATCTATCAAATACAAACTGATAACTGTGCATCTACATACATTAACCTGTACCTGATTGCATTTCACGTTATAAATTCCAGCTTGTTAATTCTATTAGTACGCATGCCTGTTCTGTATGCCATGATTATGCTAGTTTGATTTTGAGCACCCACATGACATTGTTTACATCTTGACATGACTTGCTACATATATATTGATTGACCCGATATGGTGCCGTATACTGCTTAACTTGACCTGATGTACCATGACTTGACCCGTTACCTGATCTTGTGTCTAATGCCAACAAACCTGACATATAGTCCTCACGGACCGTTCCTGTTGTCTATCCAGACAAACCTGCTTACCTGATCCTGTGTTGGCATTAGTTCTCGATTACTGAATACCTGACTTAACTACACATACAACTTGGGGGTATGGGGAAATCAATGATGAAACCTGACTTATAACTCGACAGTTCGATACCTGTTCTGATCAGTTTTAGAGGCTAGGCCAGCCTTGGAATGATGCTGCTGACATCATTCATCTGTATATATTTCCTGTTTTAGTGCCTAGCGACATGTCTCGGATTCAGCCCGAGAATCTGGACCGTGGTCCCGGGTATGCACGGGATACTATTGAGTTACATCGATGATTCATCAATTTGATTTCAAAGACTTTAGAATAGAAAACCCGATAGAACAGTTTAGTTTACCTACTGCACACTACCATGCACTGCCTGCTTATATTACTGCTACTCCTGCTTGTTCATTCCTGTCTATACTTGCATTACCTATTACCCTGTTTATATTTTATTGCTTGATGTTTTGACGTGCTGACGTCTGGGTTTTGCATGGCCCAGTTCCCTCTACCTTTGTTGCAGACTGTTCAGGAATATTGCCGCTGTTAGACCGAGCAATGAAGTTCCTGTCGGTATGTAGTTTCACTTCCAGGTGTTTCATTTATTGTATCTTTCGGCTTCCGCATATTGTTATTTCTTGACTCTTTTACTCTGGCTTATGGACATGTACTAGATAGTTAGTTTACTTTCCTGTTCTTGATATCTCTACAGCCGTAGTGTGACTGTGGAAGGATTTTTCGTATACATAGGTAGTATGGTTGGGTATGTCACGTGCCCATCTTAGCGTACTCTGGGAAGCGGGGCGTGACACAACCTGCAAATAATAGCAATAAGATTTTTGAATGGTTGGTGCTCACTTTTGGCCTGTGTAAGGCCTTATATAAATTGATACTGTTCTCTTTCCTCCCTAACTCTGAACTTCAATTCTTAAACAGTGGAAACACTGTTTCACTTAAGTTTGGGGGGGAACCTTTTTGTGTGTGTGTGTGTGTGTATTGTTTTCTTTTTGTATATAAATTTTCTTTTAGGGAGCGCCGACAATTTTGACCCTCTTGGTGTAGCCTGATAGTGAGTGCACTGTTGAGTTTAAGTTTGGGGGTGTGCTCGGTAAGCTTTCTACCTTCGCATTCATTTGTATATTCTGTATTTGCATACTTATTTAAAAACCCATAAAAATCAGAAATTTTTCTAAAAAACATAAAAAAATTGTCGTCAAGTTAGCTAGTGGGAGAACTTAGATTCAATATTTTGACGGTTTTGTTTAATAAGATAGGAACAACTAAATCTTATTTTTAGATTTTGAAAACCTGAAAAATAGCTCTCCTTTGAAGTTAACTATAGCTAATATACGTCTTTACATCACACTACACGTGTCATGAGTTTTGAAAATTAGATGACAAGTTTATTATGTCTGAAAACTTTTAAATTGATAAACTATTTTCTGAGGATCAAATAAATTTGTTCTGAAATAAGTAATATCAAGACTAGTTTATAAAGAGATGTGGATATGAAGGGATATTTTTGATACCTTGATAAGAACTAATTCTAAAGAATAACCCATCTGAATCTTGATTGGAGTGATTACACACCTAACCCACTAGACACGTATTTTATCCAAAAAATAATTGAACAACCAATTATATCTCCGTTCGCATTATATCATTATGATTTTCATGCCAAAATTGGTCTTTTGTTTTAGGACCTATGTAACTTGAGCAATTAAGTTCGCCGGGGTGTCTTTACACCTAATGCCCTAAAATCAACTAGTTTGGGTGCATTGGCCCAAAACTCGCTAAGAAATCTAGAAAGTCCAGATTAAAACAAAGTCAAGCAAGTGTTCTCTCCGAGTTAAAATTCCTAACGGTTCTTTGTGTGATAATAATCTTGACAAAAGACTGATTTTTATAAAAATATTTCTAGCGGAGATATGAAAGGTTTTATTCTATGATAAAGACTATTGCACGTTTACAGAGGTGTGTATGAAACGAAAACAAGAAAAAAGTGGAGTGAAAAATAAGACATAGTTTCCTGTTAAGAAATATAGAAATTCTGAATTTGAAGCCTAACTGGAAAACAAAACTTGAGAAGTACTTGACTCTTTATAAAACTTGTGTGATCCTTTTTAAATCTTTATCTGTGCTTTATTTCATGACATGACAGCTTTAATCGATCCTTTTGAAACATAGCGACACTATCCGCACCGCGCGTAAAGACATATAAAATCTTAAGTTAAATAAGAAGTGAGGTGTGAAAAATAAAGGTTCGATAGTTCTAAATTTAGGATAATAGAATTGCTAACTTTAAAATAAAACCTTAGGGTTTGAATCATACTTATTTCGAAAAACCAGCTTGATGGGATTTTGTGGGTAGTATCCGCTGAAAACCCTCAGGAGACAACACTCCTCCTACTAGGGACACCTAAAGATTTAACGGTTTGTTGCACGAGCTCAGTGCAATCGTGTTCCCTGCGAAAGTGAGGACATGATTTTTTTTGTTTTGCTCAGGACGAGCAAAAGGTAAGTTTGGGGGTATTGTTCATATCAGAAAACTGCATTCTAATACCGCTCATTCATTATCTATTTATTGTATTTATCGGTACTATTAAACAGTGTCTGCTCAGTAATACAGATTACAGGTATCCGTGAAAAAATACTGAAAATACAATCAAAAGCACGGATATATCATTTGAGAGCTGACACTGCAACCAGAACCGAAAATCGACCGATACTTCATGTGTTTCTTTTTGCAACAAGTTTATGTACACACATTTTATCTAAATGGTCCAACACAAACAAGTGTGTACACAAGACTTTTAGGCACATGTGGATATGAAGTAATGTGCATTCAATGCTAAAGATTGTGTGATTCAAATTTCCTTCCAAAACTGAGTGCAAATCAAATTCAAATCAGCATGGACCATAAAGGGGGCATCCATGAATCAAGGCACAAATGGACATGAAGTAATGTGCATTCAATGCTAAAAATTGTGTGTTGATTTAAAGATTCAAATTTCCTTCCAAAACTGAGTGCAAATCAAATTCAAATAGAAAAATCAGCATGGACTATGAATTTAGGCATATGTGGATATGAAGTAATGTGCATTTAATGCTAAAGATTATGTGTTGATTTAAAGCTTCAAATTTCCCTCCAAGCACTGGTCTTTTTTTTTGCCTATAAAAGCAGATCATTGCAGCAAGGGAGAGGGGTCGTTCTTTGGTCTAATTTTGCCACTCTTTTGTCTTAGATTGTCCAAGTTTTCTTTTCTCTTTTTTTATAAATAGCTTAGTCCCCTTGAGTTCTTAACCTTCTCTTAATCTTTCAACCTCTTCATTGAGCTTGAAAGTTTAAGGGTTGGTTATTGATCTCAAGGGTTGTATCATTCTTGAAGATTAATAAAGATATCTTTTTGTGCCTCATTTTCCCTTGGGTTCTTTATCTTCACTTGATCTTGCAAATTTAAGTTTAGGTATTTGAATCCATGGTTTGCGTTTTGATCTTGGGTTCTTAGTATTTTCATTTTTGCTCTTTCCATTACTTGCTTTTTATTACTTGCTTTACTTTCATGCAAATTATTATCATGTTATTTACTTACTTGTAATGATCTTTTCTTTTCTTTGTTTCTCGTTTCATTGCCCTTTTTAGTTTGTTCTTGAATGATTTGTGAATATATGTTGTTAGGAAATAGATTGATATTGTAAGTTAACGTTCCGTTTCTCATTTCTTTTTCCCGTATTTTTCATTGAACTCCGTCCAAATGTTACGCAAGCGTTCCGTTAGGCATCTTACCCTACCAAGGTAACGGTGATTCCTAACCGTGACCGGTTGCGTTCGATTTGGCCGGAGGCGAAAGCAAGAGACAAGAATGAGCGGACATGGGTAAATAAGCCAGATTTCTAATACCATGCTTAAATCCCCTAATCCACGTTGTTGCCGATTGTTCTAGCTTCAATCGTTAAGTTCGGCTCAAAGGACTTGAATACGGATTTCCTTAACTTACACTATTGTATTTTTTCCTAACAAACGGTTATTTTGCATATAACACATAGGTTAGATAAGAACAATTCCGCCCACGTGTATTAATTTGTAAGAACAAGAACGTAAAACGCTTCGTCTCCCTGTGGATCGACCCATGCTCATCGCGGCTAGCTGCAAAGCGACACCGTCCTGATCGCGGTTAACTTTAGAACTTTTAAATATCCGACACGCTTTTGGCGTGCGATCAAATGATCTATCAATATGGTGACATGCTTAAACAGTGGAAACACTGTTTCACTTAAGTTTGGGGGTATGCTCGGTAAGCTTTCTGCCTTCACATTCATTTGTACATTCTGCATGTGCATACTTATTTAAAAAACCCATAAAAATCAAAAAAAATTCTAAAAACATAAAAACTTTGTCGTCAAGTTAGCTAGTGGGAGAACTTAGATTCAATATTTTGACGGTTTTATTTAATAAGATAAGAACAATTAAATCCTATTTTTAGATTTTGAAAACCTGAAAGATAACTCTTCTTTGAAGTTAACTATAGCTAATATACGTCTTTACATCACACTACACGTGTCATGAGTTTTGAAAATTAGATGACAAGTCTATTATGTCTGAAAACTATTAAATTGATAAATTATTTTCTGAGATCAAATAGGTTTGTTCTAAAATAAGTAATATCAAGACTAGTTTATAAAGAGGGGAGGATATGAAGGGATATTATTGATGCTTTGATAAGAACTAATTCTGAAGAATAACCCATCTGAATCTTGATTGGAGTGATTACATACCTAACCCATTAAACACGTCTTTTATCCAAAAAAATAATTGAACAACCAAGTATATCTCCGTTCGCATTAAATCTTTATGATTTTCACGCCAAAATTGGTCTTTTGTTTTAGGACCTATGTAGCTTGAGCAATTAAGTCCGCCGGGGTGTCTTTACACCTAATGCCTTAAAATCAACCGGTTTGGGTGCATTGGCCCAAAACTCGCTAAGAAGCCTAGAAAGTCCAGATTAAAACAAAGTCAAGCAAGTGTTCTATCCGAGTTAAAATTCCTAACGGTTCTTTGTGTGAGAATAATCTTGACAAAAGACAGGTTTTTATAAAAATATTTCTAGCGGAGACATGAAAAGTTTTATTCTATGATAAATACTATTGCACGTTCACAGAGGTGTGTATGAAACGAAAAAAGAAAAAGGTGGAGTGAAAAATAAGACCTTGTTTTCTGTTAAGAAAGATAGAAATTCTGAATTTGAAACCTAATTGGAAAACGAAATTGAGAAGTACTTGACTCTTTATAAAACTTGTGTGATCTTTTTTAAATCTTTATCTGGACTTTATTTTGTGACATGACGGCTTTAATCGATCCTTTTGAAACCTAACGGCACTATCTGCACTACACGTAAAGACATATAAAATCTTAAGTTAAATAAGAAGTAAAGTGTAAAAAATAAAGGTTCGATAGTTCTAAATTTAGGATAATAGAATTGCTAGATTTAAAATAAAATCTTAGGGCTTGAATCATAATTATTTCGCAAAACCAGCTTGACAGGATTTTGTGGGTGGTATCCGCTAAAAACCTTCAGGAGATAACACTCTTCCTACTAGGGACACCTAGACATTTAACGGCTTGTTGCACGAGCTCAGTGCAATTTCGTTCCCTGTGAAAGTGAGGACAGGATTCTTTTTGTTGTTTTGCTTGGGACGAGTAAAAGATAAGTTTGGGGGTATTTATTCATATCAGAAAACTGCATTCTAATACTGCTCATTCATTATCTATTTATTGTATTTATCGGTACTATTAACCAGTGTCTACTCAGTAATACAGATTACAGGTATCCATGACAAAATACTGAAAATACATTCAAAAGCACGGATATATCATTTGAGAGCCGACACTGCAACCAGAACCGCAAACCGACCGATACTTCATGAGTTTCTTTTTGCAATAAGTTTGTGTACACATTTTTTATCTAAATGGTCCAACACTAACAAGTGTGTACACAAGACTTTTAGGCACATGTGGATATGAAGTAATGTGCATTCAATGCTAAAGATTGTGTGATTCAAATTTCCTTCCAAAACTGAGTGCAAATCAAATTCAAATCAGCATGGACCATAATGGGGGCATCCATGAATCAAGGCACAAATGGACATGAAGTAATGTGCATTCAATACTAAAGATTGTGTATTGATTCAAATATTCAAATTTCCTTCCAAAACTGAGTGCAAATCAAATTCAAATAGACAAATCGGCATGGACCATGAATTTAAGCATATGTGGATATGAAGTAATGTGCATTTAATGCTAAGAAGTATGTGTTGATTTAAAGATTCGAATTTCCCTCCAAGCACTGGTCTTTTTTTGCCTATAAAAGCACATCATTGCAGCAAGGGAGAAGGGTCATTCTTTGGTCCAATTTTGCCACTCTTTTGTCTTAGATTGTCCAAGTTTTCTTTACGCTTTTCTTGTAAATAGCTTAGTCCACTTGAGTTCTTGACCTTTGAGGAACGACCGATGTCGATTGTTGATCGAAGAGAAAAGGTCCTTAATAACAAGGTTATCCCTCTCATACTTGTTTCTTGGGGAAATCGCCCGCATGGAGAATCGACTTGGGAACGAGAAGAAGAAATTCGACAGAACTTTCGACACCTATTCCTGTAGATTCGTGTTGTTTACCTTTTCTTGTCTTGGGAATTTCGAGGACAAAATTCTTTTTGTAGTTGGGTATAATGTAACACCCTAGTTCATTTATACCAATTCCAGTTCAAGTATTTACTTATTTATGGTATTTTCTTGATTTATTGTGTTTTAGATGCGAATAGTATTTTGACATTTGTATTTGCATTTTACTTGACCCGCTTGCTTGAAAGCTGTCTTGATTCATGTTTATGATTTATCCTGACCTGTTATATGGATTCATGCATTTTCATTTTTTACTGCATAGTAGCATTTTATCTGCCATCTGCATTTTTTTAATTTAACATTTAAAGTCAAGTAAAATATTTTAAAAATATCTAGCATGGCCTACATGATACCCCTAGCCCCGTGGTAGTATCCGCGCATCTTGTTCTCGTCCCGTTCAGTGAAACGGATTTGTTTGGATGGCTACGCGCACGTACGTGCATCCGTTCTTGGAGGTATGCATTTTTCGTTATTCGGACATTCATTTTTTTTTTTGGTCGACATGTATATTTTTCGTATTTTAAAACTGAACTTTAGACCCGATCCGGGCATGTTTTGGACTAAATTTATATTTACCAGAAAATCCAATTTTATTTCATCTAATATCTTTATTAAAATTTAATAGTTTAAAATATTTATAACTTACAAAATCATTTTAAATTAAAATCTAAATCTTAATAACAACCCCTTTCTCTCTTTCTCTCTCTCTCTCTCACTCCTCTGCATATATATATTTATATATATTTTATTTATTTAATTTGTCTTTCCTTATTTAATACACAACCTCTTCTTCTTACTTCTTCTTCTTCTTTCTTTTTCTTGATCTTGTTTCTTGATTCCGGTGATCACCGTCAGAGCCGTGCTCGTCGCTGACGATCCGAGTGATCCAGTGAACGTACCTGACTTGCGTGATCGCTCTCGTGCGTTGTTTGGAACCGTTCCGTGTACCATGCACGCGTCGCGATATTTCGCCGACGAAGGACGTTCCGTACACATCCGTTCTTGTTCCGTCTAGGCAAGTTAATCTTGCTACATGCTATATAATTCATTTTATGCCTATTTAAATAAATACCATATCTATAGTTTAAATCCAGTACCCCATGTTTAATTTTATAACGTTTCGATGTTCCGTTTGCATCCGTTTATATGATTTAAATCTAGATCTTGAAAAATTATCTTGTGACATACTAGATTATATTATACTGCATCCATATCATTTAAAATATATATCGTCTTAATATTTCTTATTATTATCTTTAATTAGTTTATAATCTGCATTTTATAAAGTTATACATTTGAAAATATTATAGTTTACACATGCAACGTCGTTGAAAAGCGGATACGACAAATCTGAAATTTACTGTACAGCTTACCTTATCAAATTCATTATAAATCATAGAAAAATCATTAGTATAAGTTCTTTAGTTCGTTAAGAAGCAAACTCAGAATACTATAATTCTATGAAATATTTACTTGCAAAATAAATTGTTTAAATAACGTAAAATGCAAATGAAAATATCTCTAAACTGTTGTCCAGGGAAATTCCAGCAGCAAACGTTCAATTTCAAATGTTCATAACTTTTTGTAGGAACAACCTGAGATACTTCAACTTATAAAAATGAAAACCTTATTGAATTATCTTTGTTTTGGTATAAAACACGTCCCTTTTGGAGAACGTTTGTTATTTTTAAGCTATTTTACAAATCAGGGTGACGTTGAATTTCTGAACGGAACTTTCTTGTACATGGTTAATCAATACCACTTTTATAGTTATTAATCGGTTTGAATATATTATCCATGTTAATATTATTATATCAATATCTATTTAATAAATAATAGTGCTTGTTTTTTAATATTCAGCAAATTTTACCGATTTACAGTTTTATAGTATTCGTCTGTATCCGTACGGTTTATTACATATCTAGTTGCACGCCGAGACCATATTATCTCATTTTACTGTTACATTATTATCTCATACTTGATCTTGTGCATCCTATATAGTCATGATTTAATCCTTGATAAATATTTGTGTATCCATGCTTTATTTGTGCACCCGTACCTATTACAGTTTTATTATGAGCATCAGTTTGATACTTGTACACTACTTGATGTGACCTGATACACCACTACTTGACATGACTTGATATATATACACAACCTGACATGACCTGATATATCACTACTTGACATGTTACCTGATCCTGTTTCTAATGCCGACAATCCTGACATGTTGTCCCGATGGACATATCCTGTTATCTGTATAGACAAACACGTTCCTGCTTGATCCTGTATTGGCATTAGCTTCAGATTTATCAATACCTGACTTGAACACATAACTTGGGGGTATGGGGAAATCAAGAATGTAACCGAATGTAACTCAAAGGGATACCATATTGTTTGCCGTTTTTCCGGGCGTTACGGAATACCTATTGTTTGCCGTTTTTCCGGGCGTTACGGAATACATATTGTTTGCCATTTTTCCGGGCGTTACGGAATACATATTGTTTGCCGTTTTTCCGGGCCTTACGGAATACCTATTGTTTGCCGTTTTTTCGGGCGTTACAGAATACCTATTGTTAGCCGTTTTTCCGGGCGTTACAGAATAATCACCGATGGGTCACGATGAGGATTACATTAATTGATTTCGAAGACTTTAGAATAGATAACCCAGTAGCACAGTGTAGATTATCCACTGCACATCACATGTGCTTATACCCTTCACTGTCCCTTATTCGTGATACTGTTATGCTTTTATTATTGTTCATACTCGTGCCTGCATGACTTGTTACCCCCTGTTTATATTATTGCTTGATGTTATGATACACTGACGTCTGGGTTTTGCATGGCCCAGATCCTCTACCTTTATCGCAGCTGATTAGGAGTACTGTCGCTGTTAGACCGAGCAGTGAGGATTCTGTTGGTATCCAGTCTTACTTTCCAGGTGTTTTATTTATTGGATCTTTTGCTTCCGCATATTATATTATTTTTTGACTCATTTATTCTGTCTTATGGACATGTACTAGATAGTTTAGTTTACTTTCCTGTTCTTGATATCTCTACAGCCGTAATGTGACTGTGGAAGGATTTTTTCTATCCACAGGTAGCTTGGTTGGCTATGTCACGTGCGTATCTTAGCGTACTCTGGGAAGCGGACGTAACATGGTTTCTTTGGTATCAGAGACATAGGATCTAGGTTAATCGGGTTGATTCTTTTGTAGTTGGGTATTAGACCCAATATATGAATCGGAATACTCGAGATTAGGAACATGTCCTGCCACCTTGTTCTCGTGATTCTTGAATCTAATCTTTCTCTTGATCGTCGTCTTGATGATATGCAAACCGCTTTGCATCTCAACTTGAAACCTTTTGGTTCCCTATTGTTTCTCCTTGTCCCTTGGATTCTGATACTAGAATTTGGGCAACTTGAGTGGAGTTATGTGATTGTAACTATGAACTGCAGCATGGTTACAATGCGGTACTCTATTTAAGTAACTTGGAGTCCTAGTCTTGATTCACCTCCTTATTTCATGATCGTTATATTACCTTGCTTCTCTTGCTTTCCAGTTCATGTTTTATCGCAAGCTTGAATTCTGTTTACCGTGTTTATCTTCTTTAGTGTTTGGCTTCAGGTGAAATCGTTTCAGGTATCCTACTTGATCATGTCTTCCTCGCATTAGAATTATTCAATTCTGGTGCATCCTTTTGTTTGTTGTTGTCTTGGGAATGGATTTTCTCGGCACTTTCCACGCTCACATTGATTGTAGGGCAAAGAAAGTGATTTTCCAGATTCCCGGACATCCGGAGTTTGTTTTGCTGGAGGTAGCAGTTCTGTCGGACTAGTCGAGTTTAGGGCTAGGCCGACAAGCAATGTTCTTTCGTCAATGGAAGTTGATAAGAAGGAAGCACCAGCTGTAGTTTGAGGGTTCATGGACGTGTTCGAGGACATCTCGGGTTTACCGCCAAAACGAGATGTGGAGTTCGCGAACGATCTTGTTCCTGGTGCAGCGCCAATCTCAAAGGCGTGCCATCCGATGGCACCAGTGGAGTTGGAAGAAGTAAAGAAGCAGGTTACCGAATTGCTAGAGAAGGGTTGAATCCACGCAATTCACCTTGGGATGCTCCAGTTCTTCTAGTAAAGAGGAAAGATGGCACAAGGAGGATGTGTATCGATTATCGAGAATTAAACCGTGTGACTATTAAGAACAAGTACCCGATCCCTCGCATTGGCGAATTGTTTGAGCAGCTTAGTGGCGCAAGGGTATTCTTGAAGCTGGATTTGTGATCCAGATATCATCAGGTCCGAGTTAAATCAGAAGATATTTGTAAGACGGCGTTCAGAACTCGGTATGGACATTACGAGTATTTAGTGATGCCCTTCGGAGTGACGAATGCACCGGCGATATTCATGGACTTGATGAAACGAATCTGTTCACCATTCTTGGACCAGTTTATAGTGGTGTTCATTGATGATATTCTGGTTTACTCAAAGAATATTGAAGAGCATGCAGAACACTTGAAGATCGCACTGCAGACATTGAGGCAAGAAAGATTATATGCAAAGATGAGCAAGTGCAAGTTTTGGCTTGAAAAGTGAAGTTTTTAGGGCACGTCGTATCCAGAGATGGAATCGCCGTTGACCCCGAAAAGATTGCAGCAGTTCGAGATTGGCCGATTCCGAAGAACGTTGCTAAGATCAGAAGCTTTCTTAGACTTGCCGGGTATTACAGAAGGTTCATGGAGAATTTTGCTCGTTTGGCTAAGCCTTTGACCAAGCTTACGCGCAAGGAAGTATCATTTGTGTGGATGGATAAGTGTGCGTCATCTTTTGAGGCGTTGAAGCAGAGATTGATAACCGCTCTTATTTTGACCATACCAGACAGTTCCGAAGGATTGGTGATTCACAACGACGCATCTGGAAAAGGATTGGGATGTGTTTTAATGCAGCATGGGAGGTTATAGATTACGCATCGAGACAGTTGAAGACCCATGAGAAGAATTAACCAACTCATGATTTGGAGCTAGCAGCTGTGATTTTCGCTTTAAAGATTTAGAGACACTACTTATTGGGCGAAAAGGTCGAAGTATTCACCGATCATAAAAGCCTGAAGTATGTGTTCACACAAAAGGAGCTTAATATAGGCAGCGTAGATGGTTGGAGCTGATGGCTGACTATGATCTTGATCTTAAGTACCATCTGGGGAAAGTTAATGTTGTGCCGGATGCGCTTAGTCGGTTGCCAGCAATTCAGATGTTGACTGCACAGAAGGAGATTATGGAAGACTTTCGGAGATTCGAGTTGGAGATCGTGCTACCGCATTCTTCAGGACAGTTGATGCAGCTGCAAGTACAGTCGTCATTGATCGAGAGTATTAAAGCAGCGTAGTCGAAGGACCCAAGATTGCAAAGGTTTCGAGAACATGTTGAAGCTGGACTTCGAACGGACTTGTTAATTCATGAAAATGGTTCGTTGCGATATGGTAGCCGTTTGTGTGTGCCAAAAGGAGATATTCGCGAAGAAGTTATGAAGGAGGCACACAGTTCCACGTATTCCGTACATATAGGAGGCACGAAGATGTACCGTGATCTACGACAGCAGTTCTGGTGGGAAGGCATGAAAAGGGAGATTGCTCGCTTTGTAGCAAAGTGCTTGGTGTGTCACCAAGTTAAGGCTAAATATCAAAGGGTTGTTGTTTTATTGCAACCACTTTCGATTTCTCAATGGAAGTGAGAACATATAATCATGGATTTTGTGACAGCTTTACCGCGGAGTCCAAGGGGCAACAATGCAGTTTGGGTGATTGTTGATCGATTGACCAAGGCAGCTCATTTCATACCATTTCGAGTTGGTCAATCAACAGAAGCGTTGGCAGATCGGTACATGCAGGAGATTGTAAGATTGCATGGAGTACCGGTGAGCATCGTGTCTGACCGCGACACCCGTTTCTTATCACACTTCTGGAGGAGCTTACAGGAAAGTTTGGGGACTCGATTGAAGTTTAGCACAACTTATCATTCTCATACAGATGGCCAGTCGGAGAGAACGACCCAAACCCTTGAAGACATGTTGAGAGCTTTCATGTTAGACTTCAAAGGTTCATGGGAGGATCATCTACACTTGGTAGAATTTTCTTACAACAACAGCTTTCCGGCGACTATTCAGATGGCTCCATTCGAAGCATTGTATGGCCGCAAGTGTCGCTCACCCGTTTGTTGGGATGATATTGGAGAACGAAGATTGTTGGGACCGGATTTGATCGTGCAGACAGTAGAGAAAGTTAACACTATCTGGAATTATATGAAGGCAGCACAAGATCGACAGAAGTGTTGGGCCGATACATCGAGAAGAGCTCTAGAGTTTGTTGTTGGTGATCTGGTATTCTTGAAGATATCACCTACTAAAGGATTGATTCGTTTTGGGAGTCGAGGCGAGTTTAGTCCTCGATTCATGAGGCATTTCGAGATTTTGAAGCGTGTTGGAGAAGTGGCTTATCGATTGGTGTTACCACAATTTTTGGCGAATGTTCATGACGTGTTTCATGTATCTCAACTCCGTAAGTATGTTCGAGATGAAGCACACGTACTAGATCTTTCGGAGCTGACTGTAAGAGAGGATTTGACCTTTGAGGAACGACCGATGTCGATTGTTGATCGAAGAGAAAAGGTCCTTAATAACAAGGTTATCCCTCTCGTACTTGTTTCTTGGGGAAATCGCCCGCATGGAGAATCGACTTGGGAACGAGAAGAAGAAATTCGACAGAACTTTCAACATCTATTCCTGTAGATTCGTGTTGTTTACCTTTTCTTGTCTTGGGAATTTCGAGGACGAAATTATTTTTGTAGTTGGGTATAATGTAACACCCTAGTTCATTTATACCAATTCCAGTTCAAGTATTTACTTATTTATGGTATTTTCTTGATTTATTATGTTTTAGATGCGAATAGTATTTTGACATTTGTATTTGCATTTTACCTGACCCGCTTGCTTGAAACCTGTCTTGATTTATGTTTATGATTTATCCTGACCTGTTATATGGATTCATGCATTTTCATTTTTTGCTGCATACTGGCATTTTATCTGCCATCTGCATTTTTTTAATTTAACATTTAAAGTCAAGTAAAATATCTTAAAAATATCTAGCATGGCCTGCATGATACCCCTAGCCCCATGGTAGCATCCGCGCATCTTGTTCTCGTCCCGTTCAGTGAAACGGATTTTTTTGGATGGCTACGCGCACGTGCGTGCATCCGTTCTTGGAGGTATGCATTTTTCGTTATTTGGACATTCATTTTTTTTATTTTGGTCGACATGTATATTTTTCGATTTTAAAACTGAACTTTAGACCCGACCCGGACATGTTTTAGACTAAATTTATATTTACCAGAAAATCCAATTTTATTTCATTTAATATCTTTATTAAAATTTAATAGTTTAAAATATTTATAACTTACAAAATCTTTTTAAATTAAAATCTAAATCTTAATAACAACCCCTTTCTCTCTTTCTCTCTTTCTCTCTCTCTCTCCCCTCTGCATATATATATTTATATATATTTTATTTATTGAATTTGTCTTTCCTTATTTAATACACAATCTCTTCTTCTTACTTCTTCTTCTTTTTTCTTTTTCTTGATCTTGTTTCTTGATTCCGGTGATCACCGCCGGAGCCGTGCTTGTCGATGACGATCCGAGTGATCCAGTGAACGTACCTGACTTGCGTGATGGCCCTCGTGCGTTGTTTGGAACCGTTCCGTGTACCGTGCACGCGTCGCGATATTTCACCGACGAAGGACGTTCCGTACACATCCGTTCTTGTTCCGTCTAGGCAAGTTAATCTTACTACATGCTATATAATTCATTTTATGCCTATTTAAATAAATACCATATCTATAGTTTAAATCCAGTACCCCATGTTTAATTTTATAATGTTTCGATGTTCCGTTTGCATCCGTTTATATCATTTTAAATCTAGATCATGAAAACTTATCTTGTGACATACTAGATTATATTATACTGCATCCATATCATTTAAAATATATATCGTCTTAATATTTCTTATTATTATCTTTAATTAGTTTATAATCAGCATTTTATAATGTTATACATTTGAAAATATTATAGTTTACACATGCAACGTCGTTGAAAAGCGGATACGACAAATCTGAAATTTACTGTACACCTTACCTTATAAAATTCATTATAAATCATAGAAAAATCATTATTATACGTTCTTTAGTTCGTTAAGAAACTAACTCAGAATACTATAATTCTATGAAATATTTACTTGCAAAATAAATTGTTTAAATAACGTAAAATGCAAATGAAAATATCTCTAAACTGCTGTCCAGGAAAATTCCAGCAGCAAACGTTCAACTTCAAATGTTCATAACTTTTTGTAGGAACAATCTAAGATACTTCAACTTATAAAAATGAAAACCTTATTGAATTATCTTTGTTTTGGTATAAAACACGTCCCTTTTGGAGAACGTTTGTTATTTTTAAGCTATTTTACAAATCATGATGACGCTGAATTTCTGAACGGAACTTTCTTGTGCATGGTTAATCAATATCACTTTTATAGTTATTAATCGGTTTGAATATATTATCCATGTTAATATTATTATATCAATATCTATTTAATAAATAATAGTGCTTGTTTTTTAATTTTCAGCAAATTTTACCGATTTACAGTTTTATAGTATTCGTCTGTATCCGTACGGTTTATTACATATCTAGTTGCACGCCGAGACCATATTATCTCATTTTACTGTTACATTATTATCCCATACATGATCTTATGCATCCTACATAGTCATGATTTAATCCTTGATAAATATTTGTGTATCCATGCTTTATTTGTGCACCCGTACCTATTACAGTTTTATTATGAGCATCCGTTTGATACCTGTACACTACTTGATGTGACCTGATACACCACTACTTGACATGACTTGATACATGTACACAACCTGACATGACCTGATATATCACTACTTGACATGTTACCTGATCCTGTTTCTAATGCCGACAATCCTGACATGTTGTCCCGATGGACATATCCTGTTATCTGTATAGACAAACATGTTCCTGCTTGATCTTGTGTTGGCATTAGCTTCAGATTTATCAATACCTGACTTGAACACATAACTTGGGGGTATGAGGAAATCAAGAATGTAACTGAATGTAACTCAAAAGGATATCATATTGTTTGCTGTTTTTCCGGGCGTTACGGAATACCTATTGTTTGCCGTTTTTTCGGGCGTTACGGAATACCTATTGTTTGCCGTTTTTCCGGGCGTTACGGAATATATGTTGTTTGCCGTTTTTCCGAACGTTACAGAATACCTATTGTTTGTCGTTTTTCCGGGCTACGGAATACCTATTCTTTGCCGTTTTTCCGGGCGTTACGGAATACCTATTGTTTGCCGTTTTTCCGGGCGTTACGGAATAATCACCGATGGGTCACGATGAGGATTACATTAATTGATTTTGAAGACTTTAGAATAGATAACCCAGTAGCACAGTTTATATTACCCACTGCACATCACATGTGCTTATACCCTTCACTGTCCCTTATTCATGATACTGTTATACTTTTATTATTGTTCATACTCGTGCCTGCATGACTTGTTACCCCCTGTTTATATTATTGCTTGATATTATGACGCACTGACGTCTGGATTTTGCATGGCCCAGATCCTCTACCTTTGTCGCAGGCTGATTAGGAGTACTGCCGCTGTTAGACCGAGCAGTGAGGATCCTGTTGGTATCCAGTCTTACTTTCCAGGTGTTTTATTTATTGGATCTTTTGCTTCCGCATATTATATTATTTCTTGACTCATGTATTCTGGCTTATGGACATGTACTAGATAGTTTAGTTTACTTTCCTGTTCTTGATATCTCTACAGCCGTAATGTGACTGTGGAAGGATTTTTTCTATCCACGGGTAGCATGGTTGGCTATGTCACGTGCCTATCTTAGCGTACTCTGGGAAGCGGGGCGTGACACTTTGGTCCAATTTTGCCACTCTTTTGTCTTAGATTGTCTAAGTTTTCTTTACGCTTTTCTTGTAAATAGCTTAGTCCCCTTGAGTTCTTAACCTTCTCTTGATCTTTCAACCTCGTCATTAAGATTGAAAGTTAAAGGGTTAGTTATTGATCTCAAGGGTTGTATCATTCTTGAAGATTAATAAAGTTCTCTTTTGTGCGTCATTTTCTCTTGGGTTCTTTATCTTCACTTGATCTTGCAACCACTTTATTGAGCTTGCAAGTTTAAGTTTAGGTATTTGAATCCATGGCTTGCGTTTTGATCTTGGGTTCTTAATATTTTCATTCTTGCTCTTTCCATTACTTGCTTTTTATTACTTGCTTTACTTTCATGCAAATTATTATCATGTTATTTACTTGTAATGATCTTTTCTTTTCTTTGTTTCTCTTTTCTTCGCCCTTTTTGGTTTGTTCTTGAATGATTTGTGAATATGTGTTGTTAGAAAATAGATTGATATTGTAAGTTAACGTTCCGTTTCTCATTTCCTTTTCCCGTATTTTTCATTGAACTTCATCCAAACGTTACGCAAGCGCTTCGTTAGGCACCCTACCCTACCAAAGTAACGATGATTCCTAACCGTAATCGGTTGCGTTCGATTTGGCCGGAGGTGAAAGCAAGAGACAAGAACGAGCGGACAAGGGTAAATAAGCTGGGTTTCTAATACCGTGGTTAAATCCCCTAATCCACGTTGTTGCCGATTGTTCTAGTTTCAGTCGTTAAGTTCGTCTTAAAGGACTTGAATACGGATTTCCTTAACTTACACTATTGTATTTTTTCCTAACAAACGGTTACTTTGCATATAACACATAGGTTAGATAAGAACAATTCCGCCCACGCGTATTAACTCGTAAGAAAAAGAACGTAAAATGCTCCGTTTCCCTGTGGATCGACCCGTGCTCATCGCGGCTAGCTGCAAAGTGACACCGTCCTGATCGCGGTTAAATTTAGAACTTTTAAATATCCGACACGCTTTTGGCGTGCGATCAGCTGTCCACATATCTTGGATACCAATCGAGATATGCTTGATAGAGACCCGGTCTCCAATTCTCGCGTACACTTGTCATGGAGCGACTTGTACTTAGATTCATGGTCCGTGTTTGATGTAGATTGAGGGGTGTGGAGTAGTTTGACTGTGAGTTCGTTCAACGGAATCTCAGGAGTTCCATTGCCGGCATATTTCGTGATTTCATGATATTGTTACTGATCGTATTATTGGTTCTTACTGATCGTAATTCGAGCCCGTGTTTCCTTGCCCCTAGGGCTTATCCTTGGATTGAGAATACTTCTACGATAGTTGACGCTTACACTCGGATTGACGATAAGTTTAGTGACTTGGACATTGAGACTGTGAGACTGATAGAACATTACATTGATTATTGATTTAATACACCTGCTTTACCGTTACATGTACTGGTTATTTCATGCTCATGTTATTACTCTATACTTACTGCTTTATATTTATCATCATTGCACATTATATATGTATATATTGCTATTGTGTCGCTCTGACGACCTGAGTTTGCATGCTCAAGTGGACCTAACTAAATTCGAAAAGATCGCGGAGATCCAGACCAGTGAACCAACGGTATCATTCCTTTGATATCACCGATTAGTTGTCTCTTTGGTTTGTATTCGTTACGCTCGGTTCCTTTACATCTGATAGTTCTAGTGACTGTATTTCTCTTTATCCGTGTCATGTCTTACTGATTACCACGTAATGCTAGAAACCGAAGTATGACTACGGCAGGATATTTTCTTGACCGTAGGAATATGGCTGGTCTTGTCACCCCTCGTATTCTATATTTTAGGAAGCGGTGCGTGGCATGATTTTGTTGGTATCAAAGTTCCAGGTTTAGATTGAGATTACAGTTTCCGACTAGAGTTTGAAAAGTTAAGTCGCCAGGTCGGTCTAGGTTAGAGCTTGTTATCCTTGACTAGGATTTCTTTAGTGTATCCTGCTATATATTTTGATCGTATTCGGTAGAGTTTTTGGTGACTTGGTAGAGTTATGTGGTTGTAATTATGAATTGCAGCATAATTACAAGATGACACTCTGCTTGAGTGACTTGAAGTTCTGCATTAGATTTCCGCTCGATTGAGTTTCATCTCACCATATATCCTTACTTCGTTTGTCAATTCTATATCTTATTTTGATTCTTACATCTTATACCATCGTCCGAAAATTTGTTGTTTCAGAATCATGGTTTTCCACGACTCTTCTTCCACCTCCACTTTCCAGGATCACACCACCGAGATTTTGGGTGTACTGTAAGGCTTGAGGGAAGCCCAGGAGAGGATGACCGATATTTTAGTTGAGGGGTTAAGGAGGCAACTGGTTCGAGCATCCGGAAGAGCCCCGATCGTGAGGAAATCTCTCTTAGTAAAAGAGGAGGTGTACAGATAAAGCGCTCATTTGTTTCTCAGCAGAAGAAACAACGGAGAATCCAAGTCTACAGTTATTGCAAGAGGCCAGGGCATCTTTAGAGGGACTGTCGCCAGGCCAAAGGACGGTGTTTGATTCGTGGATCCGGTGAATATCGTGCAA
Organism: Agapanthus africanus; assembly: GCA_030015575.1. Classification (NCBI taxonomy): domain Eukaryota; kingdom Viridiplantae; phylum Streptophyta; class Magnoliopsida; order Asparagales; family Amaryllidaceae; genus Agapanthus; species Agapanthus africanus. Next base: position 671,977,956 of record JASDDO010000022.1, on the reverse strand, counting down.
CAGTTTCCCTAAGAGGAAAGAGCTATAAGGAGGAGTTTCGTCGACGCCTTTCATATCTGTTTGAATAGTTTGTTCATTTCGTAATTTTCATTCTTTTAATTTCGAGAACGAAACTTTCTTTAAGGAGAGTATGATGTAATAATCGGTATCTGCTGTACAAAGTATTTCATGTTTTTAATAAAACTTTCTTTTAATAATTCTCTAAACATTTTTCCCCGGTGACCGTATTTTCCTAACTGATTATTTCTAATTTCTATTCTCAAAACCAACTTCTTTTAAATTCCTATTTTGCTATTTTAATCTAAACCCTAATCCTAACTATTTTTACCCAAACCATATCTCTATCCTTGAATCTCTATATCTATCTATTTTTTATTTTATTATGTTTATATTTCTTTTAAAAAAACCAAACTAAAACCCCTAAGCCCAGCCCATGACAGCCACACCCACACCCAAATCCAAGCCCGAGCCCTAACTTTTCACCCTTTCTTTCTTCCTCTCTCTTTCTCTTCTTCCTTCTTCTTTACCTATGTCGCCAACGTCCCCCGTACGACACGCCCGCCTCACGACCTCGCTTCACCCTCAACTGCTCCCACGAGATCCGTGCAACTCCCCTGATCTCTCTCAACAACTAAACCCCTACCCTCTCTCTTTATCTCACTCTCTCTATTAATCCATAGCCTTATCCTTTTCTTTCTCACAACCAAGCAACCACCGCCACCGAGCCCTTCCCCCACCTCACACCACCGCTCCCTCCTCTATCGACCTCGTAGCAACAACCTCCATTCCACCCCCCTTCTGCGACCGAGCCCACACCAATCCTCCCGTGAAACCCAGCTCCACCAACCTCCAGCTCCCCTTACTGCTGAACACCACCTCATGCCGCCACCGACCGCGTCGACGCCAACGAGCCACCACCTGAACCACAACCACCTTGACACCAGCACCTCTTCCCAACACGTCGCCCCTCGCTGCAACCCACCTTGTCGACGAGCCCCTAAGACCATCGACCTCTTCTCAACGCCGATCAATACACAACCCCACAATGCCGTGCCCCGCTTTCAACTCGTCGGCCACCCTCCACCATCGTCTCCTATTTTCCTCATCTACCCAAGACCACCACAACACCCTCAACATCTCCACCTTCCCCTATCACAACCTTACCGAACTCTTCAACCCAACCCTACATCATCACCGGCACCCTGTGCACCATTATCGTCGATGCCTGTTGCCACCCGAGCCCCTGCAGCTCCCATCTCCAGTGGACCCAGTTGACATCACCGAGCCTCACCCCTGAACACCACCGCAACCCATCACCAACACGACCTCACTGCCACCCCCTCTCTTGACCACCGAAACTCCGTTGCGACCACTGTCAAGGCAATCACCGACTCATTCCCTCTTTGTGCCCAGCGTCGTGCCCAACACAGTGTCACCTACATACCCAAACGTGCCACGGCTTATGCCCGCTTCGTGCCCGCACCGTGTTTAGTAGTGTCCGGTACTGTGTTGCGCCGTGTCACACCTACACCACACACCGAGTCAAGACCGTGCCCGGTACCATGTCATGCCCGCGTCATCGCCACGCCTACTACCGTATCATGCCCGTGTTGCCACCGCGTCCAGTATCAGGTCACCATGCATTGCGCATGCACTACACACCGTGTCCAGCATCGCGCTCTCTCGTGTGTCGAGACGAACCCTGCACGTCGCGTCGCTTCTATATCAGCGACTCAAGACAAGTGAACCCCTTCACTTGTTCATCATGCTATAGTAATCTCTAGATATTATATATGTTGATATATATATGTATATACATGTTTAAGTATAGATATTTCATATATACATTGTTGCGAAGTTAATATCAAATAAGAATCATCATCGTAAATTTTAGTGTTTGAGACCTGACTGGGTCGATTACGCCGTAGTAATATCATATAGTAACTCATGAATTAATTTCATGTTGATTGGGTAAAAGAAATCGATATTTCGATCGATAACCATTTGCACAGTCTAAGTGTTCGATATAGAACCTAATGTGATAACTTAAGCGAATATGGTGGAGCCCATGATCATTTTACCCTATTACCATTAATGTTTACCCTGTAGAAATCGGACGGCAAAACGACGCCGTTTCACCCATAAAACGTTGCCCTCGATAACCTTTGCAAAAGCTGAATATTCTCGAACAAGCTAAACCGTTAAATTCATAATAAATTATATATCAGATCTTAGCGTTCTATAGCTCGTATCGAAGCCAACAGATAAACCTACAGTACCCCATAGTTCATCTTTGTATTTTTATAAGTTATGACAATAAAAACTGAGGAGATTCATGGCTCTGGACTGCAGTCTAGAGTAAGAATCTTTGCCTTTACCCATTTTTAGAACGCATACTTCTCACTGTTTAAATTCGCAAGTGTGCAGAACCATACATAGAAAAGTAGATAATTGAATAAGCTTTCTAATGGTATTGTTCTCATTGCATTCCAGTATCATTTGATATATATAACACCTTTTAAACCGTCAATGTGTACTGCAGTTTCATGCGGAGACAGAATGTATACCTTAATCTTAAACAGTGTATATCTCCCTTACAGTGGATATTATTGATCTGTCTGGTGTGTTGGAAACATAACAGATAAAGCTAAATATTAGCTAACTGTAACGTCTCCTAATTATGATCCCAACAGAGAATAAACTCTGTTACGAAACGGACTTCCAGTTCAGAAATTGGATTCCAACAGAGAACACTTAAAATGGAATGACCGTAACTCGTAAATCTGTAACCTGATTGACTCGAAACCAATTTTGCTGTAGAGATAATTAAATATACTGCTTACTTCTTTTTTGTTTTGCTCAATTCTGCACGTGTGATTTATAGTGAATTTTGCAAGTTATATGACACCGACTGCAATATTTTTATTTGTGTCATAATTGATTACATTCTTATCATATCATGTAATGGTTATATCCTTATTGAATAGTGGCCATACATATTGATATCCTAGCGACCGTGTTACATTACCAAGTGATAAGTGTTAGTGATTGAATTATGGAAAGTACGTTAGTGTAAAAACGTGATTGAATAGAAGAAGTGACACGTACTTGTACACAATCAGCGCTACCATTTAGTTATTGGATTGTCAACGCCTATGAGGCATATATAAGTGTCACTATAACTGGTATGGGACGGGTATGAAAGCACTTATATTAGTGTTATAGGTAAGATATCGAGAACTGCCCATATATCTTGGATACCAATCGAGACATGCTTGATGGAGACCCGGTCTTCAATTCTCGCGTAGACTTGTCATGGAGGGACTAGTACTTAGATTCGTGGTCCGTGTTTGATATAGACTGCGGGGTGTTGGGTAGTTTGAGTATGAGTTCGTTCAACGGAATCTCAGGAGTCCTATTGCCGACATATTTCGTGATTTCATGATATTGTTACTGATCGTATTATTGGTTCTTACTGATCGTGATTCGGATTCATGTTTCCTTGCCCATGGGGCTTACCCTTGGGTTGAGAATACTCCTACGTTGGTTGACGCTCACACTCGGACTAACGATAAGTTTAGTGACTTAGACATTAAGACTGATAGAACATTATATTGATTATTGATTTGATACACCTTCTTTACCGTTACGTGTACTGGTTATTTCATGCTCATATCATTATTCTATACTTACTGCTTTATATTTATCATCATTGCATATTATATATGTATATATTGCTATTGTGTTGCTCTGACGACCTAAGTTTGCATCTCAAGTGGACCCAACTAAATTCAAGAAGATCTCGAAGATTAGACCAATGAACCAACGGTATCATTCCTCTGATATCGCTGATTAATTGTCTCTTTGGTTTGTATTCGTTGCACTCGGTTCCTTTTCATTTGATAGTTCTAGTGATTGTATTTCTCTTTATCCGTACTGTGTCTTACTGATTACCACGTAATGTTAGAAGCCGAAGTGTGACTACGGCAGGATATTTTCTTGACCGTAAGAGCATGGCTGGCCTTATTATCACTCGTATTCCGTATTTTGGGAAGCGGGACGTGACATGTACCTTACACTCCCTCCTGGGCAAAAAAACACTAGCGGTTTGTAGTTGAACATGCAAAGTTTAAAATTAAAAAAACTTTAAAGAAGGAAAAAAACATTAAAAAATGTTATAATTTGCAGTAATTTGTTTATTGTAGATTTATTTAACAAGTTTTTGCATCAATTCCAATGAATTTTTTTTGCTTGGTTTTCGAGTAAAGTCATGGGCTTTACGATAAGGAATTGAACATACGAAATCCTCTCAGCATTGGTTAAAATCAAAACAACTGAATCTCCTTATTTAAATCGGTCCATAATTTGGGGGATTGGGAGCTGTCTAACCATAAGAATTTCGAACATAACCACAATAATGAACTTTAAATTGTAAATAATATCGAGCCAAGCAAACCCATATATATAGCAATGAGTAAATTTTAAAAACCACCGTCAAATTTTCGAGAATTTGAAATTGTGCCACTGAACTCTAAAAATGCGATGAACCCCTTCTTGAAGGATATTTTAGGGTATTTTCGTCCAAAAAATGCCATATTCGATTCATTTTGAGGCTATTCGGTGCATGCATAAGGTCATTTTGAGATTATTCAATCCAATCGTCTTAATACAAGTTAATGAAACTAGCATTTTTCATACATTGCAACAGAAAAGAAAACCATTTTCATAGAACATTGCCGCTTCAAGGAGGGTTCATGACATCTATAAGGTTCAATGTGTTATATTAAACCTTGAAAAATTGAATGGTGCATTATTAAATTTATCCTATAACAATTTAACAGCCAAAAAGATATCTCAGGTACAAATTGAGGTAAAACTCTTTTGGCAAATATCTACCTTGAGCTAAAAACTCACAAGATATGATATCGGATGAAAATGCAGTAAATTCTGCGTTTGAAAACCCTAACTGAACCCTAGAAAATGATATAACTGTAATTTTGAGGTAATTGTTTTCCCCCAAAAGCCCTGTCCAGTATTTTTGTAATGTGAATTCAGTTGGGCTTTTAGATATTTCAGCCCAATTTTAAAAGATAGATTAAAATTGGGAAACAAAAAACAACCTTTTCATTTTCTTGCCCTGCTTTAGTAAATATCCATATTTTTTTAGACATGTGTTTTGCCTTCTGTTTCAAAGATCTTTAGAATCGTCCGCTATAATATATCTTTTATTCTAAAATATACCCTCAGTAAGGGTATTGATCACGGGCATCAAACTAAACAATTGCGAAAAATAATAGATATTTAGAGATGTCTTTGGAAATAAAAGACCGATTGAATGAAATAGCAGCAATATTAATCTTGGAGGGGCAAAGTGCTGGTTTTGAAGATAAAAGGATTTTTCCTTTTGAAATTTAAAGGGTGTTTCAAGCAGTTTATCCTTCAAAACGCTTACCCAATTAATCGAACTAGTGTTACTTGGAACTAGTGCTACTTGTCGCTTTACATTGGGAAGATTTTAACTACTGCGATAATATTTAGATTCCGACATAAGAGGTTTTTGGTTCATATAATTTAATGGAACATGGGGGTTTTCGGTGCCCTTTTAATTTCAAAAAGAAAAAGGAAAATAAAAACTTATAAATACCATATGAAAAGAACTTTAAAATGTAGATTGAATTGTTTTCGAAATTTGCAAGTAAAGAAATTTAACCCTAAACCGAACAAGGAATTATGATAAGGTCGTCACCCATTTCGTTTCAAGATAAGATTGTACTTTTCTAATAGGAGGGAGAAAAACATCGTCCCTTTATCCCTAGTTTCTTCTTGATTTGTTATTGAAATGATGGATAAATTTAAATTATCTATTTTTTTCACTAAAAAGTGTATTCAAAATCCTTCTGATGGAGTGTCAATATTTTGTACAAATCCAAAAAGTACAAGTATATACATCAATAAAGTTGAATTGGAATTAAATGGTAGCCTCTATAGGCCCATTAATTTTTAACTAGCAGGCATGCCCAGTTCAAGGTCCAAACTATTCTTTGTAGAAAAGATATAAGGCTGTAATATTTATATTGTTTTAGAAGGGTAAATTGTGCGCCATCAGAATTTTCAGAGTTGCAGTGATAGCACAGTTGGACTATAAAATGCCATGAAGCTCTTCTAGAGTGTTTTTCTTCATCCCATTGAGATGAGAAATGCGCGCATCTATCGGGCATGTACAGATTTCCCCTGCCTAAGATAGACAATGGTTTATTGATTGTGGGGATCCAAATCTCCGGTAACAGCGGACTAACCTGCCGTTGATTCGCTTTTGGAGTAAACGAACCTCCGATTGACAGGTCAAACTGGTCATGCGAACTTAATATGAGATGTTGGTGTTTGAAAAAAAGAATGCATAGCGGCATGTTCGTTTCATTTTTTTATTTACTCTATCTATTTGTGACAAAATATGTTTTTTATTTTAAAAGAAATATTTTTTAATTTTATTTTATATTAATTTTATAATATTTTATTTTATTTATATTTTTTAGAAAAGAAAGGAAGCTCCCGCTTAGTGAGAGCTTCCATCCATCACATTGGGGGAGCGAGGGCTCCCACTTAATGAGAGCTTCCCTTCACGCGAAGAGAAAGTGGGAGCTCCCATTTACCAATATAAATGTTTTATCAAACCCATGCACGTATCCTAATACGCACGTCATATCGCGTTTTGTCCGAAGATGCACTTTCGTTGAGAGACTCTAAAAAGCTATCAATACGCTGATGGTAGATTATACATGATCACAACCGATTGAATCTGAAACACTTCCAGATTCAACCCCTTTTAGGTTAACCCACAAGCTCGTCAGTGACACTAGCTGTACGTAACGGCTATCCAGATATGAGCAAGATAAAAGCAGGTCAACAAGCGAACTCATCCGGACCCGACAAAGTCTATAAGTGTCGCCTTACCGTAGATGATCCTCATTGAAAGCAGGCTGCCTGAGCTCCAACCCTGTCATTGGGTGGAGAAACTTGCTCTAGGGGCTAATTAGACGTAGAGAAAGACGATGCGAACGATGGGTACTCTCTCTTTTTGTCACTCTCTCACCATGGATATATTTGCCATTAGCCTAGAGAGCAAAGGCTCTAAAAGGAGGAGGAAGAAAATGTTTGATGGCTTGAAAAATAATGAATTAAGTTCTTTTTTCTTTTTTTCCACCCATGCAATACTAATACGACATGAGTCACCCTCTCACTCCCTTCTCATGTGTGTGTCACACACACAAGAGAGAGGGTGGGTCCCACCATTTATTAAGTATAATAAATAAATAATAATATATATATATATATATACATTAATATATATACATTTACATGCATATATATGTATGTGTGTGTACATGTATTTATTTACACATAATATAAAATGGTGGGAATTAATATATATATATATATATATATATATATATATATATATATATATATATATATATATATATATATATATAATAACTATTAGTACATGTATCCCATACGTGTACACATCATGTATCACATATACGAAATACCATTAATATCTTCTCAGTATCATATACTGTAGAAAGTGTATGTATCCTATACACTATACTAGAAACCGCATCATCTATATGGTTATCAAGTCAACACTTAACTTGATATTCCGACTTTTAAACCGGTTAGTATAACAGTCGTCCGATTAAATGCATATATCCAATATACACGTTTTATCAAACTCATTCACGCATCCTTATACGCACGTTACATCGCGTTTTGCCCGGGCAGACACTTTCGTTGCGGGACTCTAAAGACCTGTCAATACGCTGGCAGTAGATTATAAAAGATCACATCCGATTGAATCTAAAACAATTTCAGATTCAATCCCCTTTCGAATTAACCCACAAGCTCGTCAGTGGCATTAGCTGTACGTAACAGCTACCTAGGTATGAGAAAGATAAAGGCATGTCGACGAGCGAACTCATCCGGACCCGACAAAGTCTATAAGTGATAGTCACCGTATAGTCCATTCTCTTCGTCAAAGAGTATCGCATACCCTGCCGTAATATGTCGAATGTCATTCATGCGAGTCTCTCTCTTCATCAGTCCCGAAAGACATCATTTTAGAGAGAGTGATCCCACTACCTACGGGTACATTACCTCATTAGGAGTCCTCTATTCTAAACCACTTTAGAATGGTGTCATTATACCTGAATTGGGATAAGCCGAAAACCCTTACCAGGTCTAACTCTATAGACCTAGTCACCAGAATAATTGATATATTTATAATTCATAAAGGAGAAACAGTGACAACCAATGTTTGACCAAATCGTAATATAGGAACATCACTTCCTATCAAGGGTATGTCATTCACATCAATATGAGGAACTTGACACTACTCTATACTGCCTTCTTACAAATATCAGGTTCATCTCTAATTTTGATGAAGTCAAACTTTTTGACTGCAATATCAAAACAGATGATCCATCTCCGCTATGCCTGCTTTAGTCTACAAATAGACTTAAGCAATTTGCACACTATTCGCTGCTCCAACTAACCAAGACAACCCTTTGGTAGAGTCATATATACGTACACTTTTAAATCTGATTTAGAAAGACGTTATAAATTAAGTTAATTCACTAGCCGTTTCTGTATGAGACTGTACCCAACTAAAACATCTTTGTGTGTGTGTGTGTGGCATAACTTAAGTGGCACGTTAGCGGTACTAGCTGTACATAACGGTCGCTGTCACTTATATTTATTTATTATACTTTATTTTCTAATCGGCACGATTTATCGGGTTATTGGGGGGTCTGACAGATTCCATACCCCCTGACTCGGTATACGATACTCTTTTGATGAAGAGACTGGACTGTACGGTGATTGTCACTTATAAACCTAGGTAGCCGTTACATACAGGTAGTACCATTGACGAGCTTGTGGGTTAACCCGAAATGTATATTGATGTTGTTGTGTAAAGTTCGGGTGGCTGAGATCATCTACTAAAATAGAAACTGTATTTTGAAAATCCGTTCTCAATAAAATCCAACTCCTGGATATATAGATACCGGATTAGAATCTCATATCTGCAAGGTGTTACAGATGCTGAGAAACAGAAGATAATTGAGAACGGATGATTTTATCCTCAATGTCAGTTTTCGGAGCAATTGCTGCTATTGAGGAAAATCATCAGGTTTTACCTAAACAGCAAACTTTTGGTTTCTTTTAACCAAGAGGGGGTTGTCTTAGTCAGTGGGAGCAGCGGATAGTGTGCAAATTGCTTAAATCTATTTGTAAACTAAAGCAGCCATAGCGGAGTTGGATCATCTGTTTTTTGATACTACGGTCAAAGTGTTTGACTTCATCAAAATAAGAGATAAACCTGGTATTTGTAAGAAAACCGTAGGGAGTAGGGTCATATTCCTCATATTGATATAGATGACATACTCTTAATAGGAAGTACAACATACATCAATATGTATAAGTCCCTTGAGTTCACTAACTCAATTCCCGTGTGTTGTTAATTGAAAAATATTCTTTTCGTTAAAAGAAACCAAAAAAAATTCTGTAAGGAAAAACTTGGTGATTTTCCTCAATAGCAACAATTGCTCCGAAAACCGAAATTGAGGATAAAATCAAGCTACCTCAATTCTCTAATCCTTCTCAGCATCTATAAAGCCCTATAGATGTGGGATTCTAATCCGGTATCTATATACCCAGGAATCAGAGTTTATTGAGAACCGGTTTTCTAAAATACAGACATAGAAATTCCGAAATATCAAAATGTTTCAGTGGGATTAGTTTGGTATTCATTGTATTGCCTCTTTCATTGCCCAGACTCATGACAGTAATCGCATTCTCCTTTTCTCATACTTCAACCCCTTTTGATGTCTCAAAGCTAACAAACACTTTTGATCTTGAAACGTATAAATGTACATATATACTGTACATGAGTTTATAACATACACATGTCATATACACATACACTGTAGTTTATAAGCATATCCTTAAATGTCCTTAGTCGTAGGAGTATTGAGACTGGGTATCGGTACTCCAGTTTAGACAAGTGCATATGTTTCAAAGACCCTGTATTGGGCGATGGCTGATCCCATAGCCATTGGTGTTTGACACCGACGATTGTATACATGTGCTCATTGGATAAGTTACACAGGACGGACTCACTGAGAACTTCTAGATAGTATTATACCAATGTCAGATAGCGGTTCTCTGGTGACATGAGTACAAGGTACTCCCTAGACCTGAGATCGCTATAGTTTCTTATGTGTGTTCCCACTGTACTTAGATTACTACCCTACCACGGCTCTACTGAGTCGTGCAAACATGTTTTAGTTGGGTACAGTCTCGAAGCATATGAAGGAAGTGAGCGGCGACCCTCCTTTAAAGTGGTAATTGATACCATTGTCGAGAGCAGGAGGTTATCACTGCTCTGTGAAGCCAGCCTCATGCCGACTCCTCCGTTTTAAGGAACATGTAACACCCTAGTATGTTTATACAATATAACTTGGTATTTTAAGTCTTCCTTTATAATTCTTTTATTTTATCTATTGGGTCGTGAATGATTCGAATAGTAGTAGTCATTATCCGACCCGACCCGCAAGTTTAGAACCCAAGATGGTGCAAGATTATATCTAAGATTTACCAGTAAAGTGTATCCATGTGAATCTAGCATAACACTTATATTATATATTTAGATCTTTACATATCTATTTATAGTACAAGATATAAATAAATAATATTTTTTTCCAAGTGACTTTGCATGGCATATCACCCCATAACTTATTGTTGTTTTTATTTGTTATAATCAAATCCTAAAATATAGACAACAAAATATTTAGTAAATCTTTATGTATATTTATTTAAATTTTATTTGGGGGTATATATATTTAATACTAGATTATTGCATTATGGCCAAAATCTTTACATATGTATTTTATTCTCAAAACTATATTTTTTGACTATCTCTCTCTCCTCTCATGTCTCTCTCCCCAACTCGCTCGTCACCACTATGCCACCACCGTGCCATCACCATGTCACCATCATACCACCACCATACCCAGACCAGACTACCACCATACCACCATCGAGCCATCACCATGTCACTACCAGATCACCACCATACCCAGACTAGACTATCACTAGACCACTACCGTGCCACCACCGTGCCACCACCGTGTCATCACCATGTCACCACCAGACCACTACTATACCCAGACCATACCACCACCAAACCAGACACCATATCCAGACCAGACCACCATCAGACCATGCACCGTACCCAGACCATGCCATGACCGTGTCATCACCGTACCCAAACCGTGTCACGTCATGTGCCATGTCATGCCCGCTTCGTGCTCAGCTCATGCCACTTGTGTGCCACTATCGCATCAGTATCATGTCACCGCAAGACACGGCACCGTATCGTACCGCTTCACGCACCATGTCGTGTCGTGCCAAGCCGCTGCACATATTTATCATTGTGGACGCCATTGTCTTTTGATTCTTTGTGTAGCAATAGTCGATCAACCTATTGACGTCATCGCATGCACATCAACCGTTGTTTCCGAGGCAAGTTTCTAAACTTGCGACATGCTACATTATATATTCCAATATATAGTTATTCATTAGTACATGTATTTTAATATTTAGCAAGCTATTTTTCAATATACAATTTTACAGTATTAATCCGTATTTATATCAATAAAAGCTTTAACTCGTTGCATGCTAGTTCATTATAATTTTCACTGCAGTTTCAGTATCCTTTACGTAGATTACAGTATACCTAGTAGCAAACGTAAAATGTGATTACAAATAGATATACATATATATGAATAGATTAATTATACCTTACAAAATAAATAATATACATTATTTATTTCTACAGTGTTTTAATAAACTAGTTACCGTTCTCTGTTAAGTATTTATCCTGTTTAATACATACTGCCTGACATGTTCATGACATATTACCGGACTTGTTACTTGGATTATTACTAATGCCGACAATCTTGACTTGTTGTCCTGATGGACGTGATTTGTGGTCTAGTTAGACAAGATCTGTACCTGCTTGATCCTGTGTTGGCATTAGGTTGATATCGTCAATACTTTGACTTGAACACGAAACCTGGGGGAAAAGAAGAAATCAATAATGAAACCTGACTTGTAACTCAACAGTTCGATACTTTCCAGAGACTGATCAGTCGATACGGGCTTCGGGCCTCGAAATGATGATGCTGACATCATTCGTTTGTTCATGATACCCTGTTTTTACTGCTTAGCGGCACGCTCTCGGATTCAGCCCCGAGGATCTTGACCGTGGTTCCAGGCACGCACGGATACTACTGAGTCACATCGACGATTCCATTAATTGATTTCAAAAACTTGTAGAATATATAACCTAGAAGAACAGACTTTAGGATACACGTGACATACCTATAGCCCACCGTTTTACACATGTGATTATGGTTTATAATCATATCTTCTTTATATCATCATGTTTTGATTACACTATTATTTTGATATTTATGACACAGTGACGTCTGGGTTTTACATGTCCCAGATACTTGACATAGCATGTGAGTATTCGACAGGATTGCCGATCAGTAAGGACCACCTCATTGATATAGCTCTTATGCGGGTTAGTTATTCCTTAGATCTTTATTGCTTTTGCTATCTTTTCCAGTTATTATTCTTGTGGCTATTGGACATGTGATAGCTAGATTTAGTATTTTATTGTTCTTGATTACTGATTGACAGCCTTAATGTGACTATAGAAGGATATTTCCTTACCGTAGGTAGTATGGCTGGCTTTGTTACATTTTGAAATTTTTGTACTTTGGAAAGTGGTGCGTGACAGGGTTTTGTTGGTATCAGAGCATAGGTTTTAGATTAGCCGGCTTGGTTAAATTTGTAGTTAGGTTGGTACCTAATATATTGTCCTTAAGACCCAGAATTTTAAGAACATGTCCTGTCACATTATTGTCTTGCCATTCAAATTCTTGAATCTTATCTTTCTCTTAAACTCTTTTATCTCGACGATATGGAAATGAAATTGCATCTCAACTTGGAATCCTCTTGATTCTTTATTGTTTCTTCCCTCTTTTTCTCTCGATTTTGATAGTAAGATTTGGGCGACTTGGATGGAGTTATGTAATTGTAACTATGTACCGCGACATGATTACAATGCGGTACTCTATTTAGATAACCTGGAGTCCTATTTTGATTCATTTTCTTGACTTATGGTCGTTGTATTACCTTGTTTCCTCTCGACGTCTTCACTTATGAGTTTATGTCTTATCACGAGCTTGAATCCAGCAACTGCGTTATATCTTTCCTCCCATCCCGTAAGAACCAATCCGTTTGCGTTTCGAAGAACAAGGAGAAACGCAGGAGAAGTTTTTGATGATCGCAGTAGTTCAAGATTAACCCCGGCAGAAGCGAGTACAGACCGCTTCAAGGACGATCAGATGTAAGATATTTGATTGAAAAAGTTTTGACAGACCCGCCTCAAATTATCAGAATAGGGCAGTGGAAGAGTGGTGGGCTAATAACCCACAATTCTTAGAACAAACTTGCAAATTCATGATGAAGGAAACAGTTTACTGAAGGGTGAAGTGTTGGGGTCAAAAATTACACCCCGGTTGACCAAGTCAAAATCAAAGTCAACTCCATGCCAAGTGGACCTAAGCCTAGGTCAAAGGGAGCGGCCCCATGACAAAAGGAATAAAGCCATAAAATTGATATAATGTAATTCTTATATATATATATATATATATATATATATATATATATATATACACACACACACACGTATGTATGTATGTATGTATGTATAGAAATATATGTATGTAAAATAAGCAAAAAGCAAAAATTTTGTAAAACCCATGGCTTATGTGCAAAAAGAGATAAGCACATAAGGTATGGGGTGGCATAAGTGTCATTTGGCAAAGCCCAAGGGCTTATATGTAAAGTGTGTAGCCTATAAAGGCAACATGATGTAAAATCAATGATAACTTTTTCTCTCAAAAAAAAAAATTAGGGTCTATGCCTCCTTCTCCTTCCTCAAGATTCTAAAACCTTCTTCCCCTTTTTGAATTAAATCAAGAGTTTAATTCTTCCTTTTCCAAAAAATAAACAGTTTTTCACCATCAAACTCTCATAGAGGAACTCAGATCTTCCATCAGATCTCAAAATGGGAAGATTTTTAAACCTCGCCTCCTTTTTTTCTCCAAGATCAGGCCAACAGAAGAGGAGGAAGAAGGATACCCACCTCCAAAAATCCCACTTTAGAGAAGATCCAGGGCCAAAGGGGGGAAGAAAGGGGTCCCTTTCGGTCATTTCCAAAGATTTCTAGGAGTTTAACTCCATTCAAGATCTGTTGGAGTTTAACTCCAAAAAAAAACCCTTTTTAGGAGTTTAACTCCAAATCTACACATAATCCCTGTTAGGAGTTCAACTCCAAAGACCCTTAGGAGTTCAACTCCCAGCCTAGGGTCTAAGCCTTTTTTCCGCTGGTGTTTCCAGCAGTCGTGTGCCGCGCACATGACCCATGGGCGCCCAGCGGTCGCGTGCCATGCACGTGACCTACGGGCGCCCAGCAGTCGCGTGCAGGGTACGTGACCCGTGGGCGCTCAGCACCCACGTGCACCTCACGTGACTCACGGGTGCCCGGCGCTCGGCAGTCCCGTACCGGGCACGTGACCCACGGGCGCCCGGCTCTCGGCGGTCGCGTGCAGGGCACATGACCCACAGGTGCCACGTGCCCACACGCCTGGCATGCAACCCGCGGGCGCCAGCGCCCATGTGCCTGGCACGTAACCCACAGGCACCAAGCGCCCACGTGCCATGCACGCGTCTTTAAGATGCTCCTCACCCCTCATTTTTCATGCACTCCACACCCAAAACACTTCCCCCATTGGAATTTTTTTTAAAGGCGCATTGTCCCGCACCCCGTAAGGGGGCTGCTAGCCTCCTTGACCCTCAGCCCACTATCCGGGTAGCGGGACCCCCGTAAACTCTGCGAAGCCCCCGATATATCCAAAACCCTTTCAAAAAACAACACACGCACACGGCACATTGAGTTCGCATGATCAGTTTGCCCCGTCAATCGGAGGTTCCCTCGCTCCAAAGGCGAGAGGTAATTAACAGCAGCTTAGTCCGCGGCCGCCGGAGATTCGGATACCCACAATCAATAAACCCCTGCCTACCCTAGGCAGGGGGAATCTGTAGTATGCCTGACAAGCGTGTGCATATTCCCATCTCAATGGGGTGACGAAAAACGCCCTACAAATTTCGGTACGCCCGGTGGGACCTTTCTCTCCTCCCATATCTCTGGTCAAGTATTCATGCGAACTCATTTAGCATATATACCGATGTTTGTACTGAAGTAGTTTTCTTTTCGTGCAGCAATCGACTTTCAACGACGATATCTCCTAAGATGAATTCAGCTACCGACGCGACCCCGATCTCGTACGTGGTCAAGAGCAATGCCCACGTGGTTCTCCCTGCCAGTCTCAGCCGGTAATGGGAAGAGCCACCCGTCAATTTGGTTCTGTCATCATCTACCCTGCTGGAAGCGCTCATCTGGCGGAGGTTCCGACAAACCAATCAGCCAAACCGAGTTCAAGGGGCAGGAGGCCGAACGTTGTGATCGCCAAAGCATCCCACCCAAAATGCAAATCCGTATTCGAACGGCTCTCCACTGTTCCAGCTGGGGGTAAGGCCATCAACACCAATGGGGCCACAAAGCAGCTCCAGCAAGCGCAGACGTTGCCCTTGACGATCGAGCGAGCTAGGCATATTCTCTGGACTCTCTGTCAGTCGGTCTACGACATCGTCCCGAAGGGTCGAAGCCTGCCAAGTGCTCAAAACAGAAAGGTTGAGAAAGAAGCGGCTCGGGTATCGAGCCAACAAAAGGGCCAAGACTTTGGCCAAGTAGAATCTTGTGAAGTTCCAAGAGCAGGGTCACCCCGCGACGACGGCTGAGTCGGCCGTAAAAGTCAGCAATTCTTTCAAACCCCTGAAATAGGTTCAGAAAAATGCCATGACCGATAGAATTAAGGAGACATCAATCCGAACGATACTACAAAGAGACGTGTCCCATCCCCAACAGAGAAAGTATGACACTGCCTCTTCAAGAGTCTATCAGGCGCTCTGTGCTGCGCGAAAGCAGCGGGCAAAATACAGAAAAGAAGCGCCGACACTACTCAAGAAGTTGGTCAGGCCATCCATCTTTAATCAATTGTTCGTTACCAAAACAGAAGGGCCAAGACGGTGGTCCACAAAATCAGCTAGCAATAATGAAAGGACGACCGGATATTTTATCCACACTGTCTATATGGCAGGCACGCACCCCAGCGACAACCTCCGCAGCAAAAGCAAGGATGGGGCCACCACATCCCAAGCCCAATCTGGCTTGAATGTGGTTGCCGCTTCCCAAGATCAGCTGCCTCCGCTGGATGATGAAAATCCTCTCGATGAGGCCGATAGACAGAAAAACCCCTCAGTCCATGTGGAGTCAAGCTCGGACAGCGAGGAAGAGACGACTTTCCGCCCCAGGACCGCGGAGCAAAAGCAGCTTCAAGAGTTTCGAAAATAGCTCAGGAGCAAAGATAAAGAGGTGGCCAAGCTCTATTCGAAAATTGACGACCTAACGAACGTTGTGATGCAGCTTACGGCTCAAATTGCTCGAGCGCCTTCAAATCAAGCACAAGTCTCTACTTATGAGCCGGGTAATGACAACCCGAAGTAGCCGATGCCTGTCCCTTTGGGTCCAAGATTGGTTGAGCCGCACGAAAGCCGGCCACATTCCGCCTCCGGGGACGCCTTCACCCCAGATAGTACTATCCCGCTAACACAAGATCGGATAATGGATTTGGTCACCAGCAAGGTTAAAACATTGGTGGCCGAAGCCAAAGCTCAGAAAGAAATTGGCAGTAGTAGGCGGCCATATCTCGTACAGTACAATCTGATCGAGTTCCTGAGTGGCTATGTCATTCCCAAGTTCGAAAGATTTGACGGGATGGGAAACGCAAATCAGTACATCGCCCACTTTAAAGCGTCGTGTGGAAATATTTAATTCTGTAAATCAGAGCACCGTTGGATCAAAGATCTAATGGTGATTATAAATCAACAAGATACAGAATTAAATTCAGATTGAGAAAATGCTCCTCAAATCTTTCTAAACAAAAAGATTGTGCTCTGTAAATCAGAGCACCGTTGGATCAAAAATCCAATGGTGATTAAAAATCACCAAGGTACAGAATAAGCTCTGTATGGGAAAATATTTTCCCAACCTTGTTAAAAATAAGAAAATTGTCTTTTGTGAAACAGAAGTCATTGGATCAAAGATCCAACGGTGGATAAAATCCCCAAATCATTCAGAGATCTCTCAATGAGAAATTTCCTTAACTAATTCAACAAATCAGCCTCCACTATATAAAGGACCCAAGACTTCAAGTCTTGTACGGAAGAACCCCCTCCCCCCCCCATAAACTTCATGTTCAAAAAAGAGGAGCAAGCAAAAAGAGATTTCAGAGAGAAGAAAGAAAAAGAACTTTCTTCAAGGTAAATAGAGATTATAGTATCTCATCTGCATACTTAAGGGTTTAACCCTAAAAAAAGAACATAGTTCTTTCCCTGGATCTGAGATCCATGAGACAAGTCTTCCACAAATGAGAATTTAATTCTCGTAGGGACGAATTTGTTCTTGGGGATTGAAGATCCAGGGGAAAACAAAGAATTGAACTCTTCAGAAAAAATGCACAAAGAAGGAAACAGCGCCGAGCGCTCCATGTGCTCCTCACGTGGACGCTGCTAAAATAAAGAGTGCTTAGCACTCAGTGGTTAGCGCTCAACGCCAAGCGCTCCACGTGCCCCTCATATGGGCGCTAATAAAATAAAGAGTGCTTAGCACTCAGTGGTTGGCGCCCAGTGCCAAGCTCTCCACGTGCCTGTTCATATCAGATTTTTACATTTTTATACCGCACAATCTTGATCACATTGCATATAGGTAGGTACTTTTGATCCGTGTTTGCTGAATAATTGCATGTTACAGGTTCTCGGCTCTTTACAGTGAAATTCATGAAAAGTCGCAACAAATGCGGGACTACGACCAACAACAGATAAATACCGATCTCCGCTCACCATCCGTATGATGTCGCCTACCAGTTCAAGGGACAAAATGGTAAATCATTGTCAATTCAATGCACATAGCACAAGGGCAGCACAAGATCCGAGACTTCAACGTGGAGCTCAAGGCAAAAGTCCACATCATTTTGCACTGCTGAAAATCTGGAAGAAAACTGAAGAGATTCTGAGAAACCAAGTGTACAAAATAGAAGAGAACAGCAACATGAAGAAATCCAGAAAAAACGAGAAGTCAAATCCACCAAATGGCCGCGGAACCGTAGCAAAAAAGGCACTTCTGCCGCGGAACCACGGCCGCATCTGAACATTGTCGGTTGCGCCAAAGCAGCGTTGACTCGACTCTCTTGGGGTAGTTTTGTAATCTCGTATTTGGCTCAGATTGTAAACCTAGGGTTTCACTTTCATGTCTATAAATAGCAGAGCTCAAAGCCAAAGTAGGGTGTGCCTTTCCTTATTTAGATTTTAGGATTAATTATGTAGTTCTTCTTCCTTGTTATCTTTCTCCATGAAAAACTTGTAGTGGGTTAATGAGTGATGATTAATAAAAATATAAAAAAAGAGAGTTCTTTTTATCTTGCATGTCTATTTATTTATTGTCACAATTTTTCATTTGCTAATCTAGTCGTATTATTTTATTGTTGTTTTTCTTCTTCTATTTTTCTTTATCTTTCACAACCATGATACTTGAGTAAGATCCTTGCCAAGGTGAGGTCTCAAATAGCTAGTTGTAACTTTCTTAACCTCATCGCTTTCTACCTTCCTTCTTGTTTTCTTTTTTTTTATCATTTTAATGGGTGAGTAATTTCTCACTTGTTAGGGCAGGAGAAGGAAAGTTTGAGAGAAGGAAATCTCTCTCACTCTTTTCTTTGCCCAACACCTTAATTCGGACTCTCTTTAATTGAACCACAATCCATTCACTACGGCACCCTATCCTACATGATAGCAGTGATTCCCTAGTTAGACCGGTTGTGGTTGAATTAACCGGTGGTTAGGGCTAAGAGCCAATAACGGACGGATAAGGACCAAAAGGAAGAAACTAAGCATGAAAAGCCTAGCTTATACTTGCAAGTTCCTTCCTAGTTGTGCTAATCCCCGTTGTTTTCGATTACCATAACACCGATATTAAGAACGGCAATGAAAGGAGTGAGAAATTCCTAACTCAAACTAACCTAATCCTAACCCTAACAAGATCTTTTATCATCCTTTATTTCATTAGTTGATCTTAAAAAAAATCTCGACATATTTGGATTTAACTCGTTAAAACATAAAGAAAAAGATTCCATCTCTCTGTGGATCGACCCGTACTCAACCGGCTAGCTACCAAGCGAAACCGTCTTGATTGCGGTAATTAAAATTAAGCATACGCAGAAAAAACATACCAATCAAATGGTGTCGTTGCCGGAGAGACGGTAATTTATTTCTTTGTGTAGTTTCGGGTTAATTTAAGAAAAGCAAAAAAAAAAATTTTAAAAATCAACTTGTTATTTTTGATTGGTTTTTGTGCAAGTGTGCAGGATAGAAAGAATGTCAAGTTCAGTGCCAAAGTCGAGGAGAGTTTGACTCATCTCTCGCGGCTACACAGCGGCGGATCAAAACGGAGCCACGACTTTGCTGTAAAATTCTGGAGCACATTCAGTGAGCAAATCAAGATTCCGGGGATCTAAACAGGAAAGGGAGAACCAAATTAGCACAGAGAAGAAAATTGAAATTCCAAACCCACTGTTCAGCCGCGAAACCGCGGCAGAAGCAATAGTTTTACCGCGGAACCGCGGTCAAACTGTGACGTCGGTGACCCAAAATTCTCTGTGAGTATCTCATTCCTCTTCTCCACTCCTCTGAAATCCACTGAACTATTCTTTCTGCAGCATTCTTTGCACAAACTCTCTTTCCCTCTCCAATAAAACTACTTTGTGCAGGATTCTTTGCGTCGCAGCCAAATAAAATTTTTGCAAGTGTTTTAGATTTTTGGTTGTTACTGTTTTGCATAAATAATACGGACTTTAAGGAGCTATAACACCAATTCAGATTGGGTGGGGATTTCATCACCTTTCCTAAGACCCCAAAAATCACTAAAAGCATATGCATTACCCTTGAGCTTAATTAAAAAATATCTAGCTCAGCCAACTAAGGACTGTCGTGCTCAATAGGACAGAGGAAGGTTGTGGGCATTCAATCGTTTATTTAAACTTGACTTTGGGGTGCCTAGGCTGGACAAGTGAGAAAGGTAATTTTAAAAGGCCCATCTCACGGTGATTCGTGAGCGGAACCCTCCTTTCTTCATTTGTGCTTACCTGGCCACAATTGGCAGTGAAGAGACGATTTGAGGGTTATCTCACAACTTGTTACTTTGGAACAGTTATGAGCAATCTAGTGGACTTTAAAGACCCTAACTCTAGGTGATTGTTTGTGCATTTTGTGATTGTGATTGTGCTTATGTAAAGTTTAGTCCCATAATTCTGTATTCTTTCAAACAAACAATTTTTAAAAAAAACTCCAAAAACATACTTTTTTTTAAAAAAACTAAAAAAAAATACCACTTCCTTCCCTCCCTACCTTTTCACTCTTCTAACATGGGTACCCCACCTCGCAAAACTCTTGCCGAACTTTGGTACCCGTAACCAGACATAACTTCCTACGGTTCTTGCTTTGGCCGAACGTCGAACGATCCATCCATGCCCAAAATATCTTTCAAAGATCGGATAGACGCGTCTAGGACGAACAACTCGACTCCGCAATCCACTTTGTATCAACCGTTTCAACCTACCCCACCTTCTTACGTTGATGCCCCTTTTGAGAGTCCTGTTGTAACTCCAAGACCTATGTCTATTGCTGAACGTATTGAACAATCCCGTAACCGATCTTTTACTCTTTTCACCACTTCCAATTTCTTAGATCAACAATTCCATTCACCTTCTTATCCATATGTTGATCCTACCCCTGTCCAACCATTCAATTCCTATCCATCCTACCCAACTTTTGCACCTTCCCTAGACATTGCTTCTGAACAGCCTTTTGGGAGTTTCCAATATTCAAACAACTTCGAATCTTTTCCTGAAACCCCTTCACAATCCATGCCTAGTCTGGAAGAGTCGTTGGAAGACTTTAGGGTAGCGTCATGCCAACAGATGATGGATTTGAATGCGTCCATGGCCGCCCTAATACAACCTACTGACCCGGTAGCTAGTTTCCAACTAGCTCCACATTTTCCAATGTATGATGCGGAGGTAGGACAAGCTGTGAATTTGAGTGGTGAGAGTGAGCTACACACCCTTCCAAATCAAACCTACCCGTCCCAAATTGAATCCCACAACTCCGATTTTGAATGTCTATCAAGTGTCTCAAATGATTTACCAATTGAAGATAGAATGATTAATGAGTTGTGCGACTTTGTAGTGTTTGATTTACCAGATTGTGAAGGGTCCCTCCCAAGTGAAACAAATCCCAAACCTTTTTACCTCTACACCTCCATCTTAGAACAAGAATCAATTGAAATCCATACTTTTGATGAGGTGTCTGAGAAAATTGATTTTCACTTGATTGAGGATATTGACGCTGGGAATATTTTAGATGATGAACCTGCAGATTTGGATGAGTTTTTCTCTCCAATTCATCATCCAGAATCATTAACTGCTTTTCCCGAACTTAGTATGCGTCTTGAGTTTGATGAAAATTGCATGGATAAGCTGACTTTTGAGGAGAATTTTGAGGATGGAATTGAGGATGAACCAGTTTTACTTGATGAGTCGGATTTTCCAATTCATCATGTCCCTTTCACTGACGATGTACACCCTCCTGAACCTTTAAGTCATACCCTTCCTCAATCACTTCTCTCTATCCTTTCCATCATTCCGGCCTTGCAAAACACCATATCACTTTCATTTCCAGTGTCTGGTTTACCAAGTTCGGCTTACCCATGGTTTCTCACGAATCTTGAGGGATTTGACCCAATTTCTCGCCATATTGATAGATTAGTACAATCCATCTTTTCACATCGATCATTACAGATTGTACTAATTTATTCAATTCATTTCCACCCTCAAGTTTGTATTCCACTTCTTTCTCCCTTCTGTCATTCTTCTCCTCCACCAGGACTGTATACTACTTCTATCCCTATACGGTCTCGCGCATTCTCCATTTCTTTCCTCTCCGTATTCTTTCACCAACCACACCATTATAATGATATATTTTTTGAATGATTGGTACTCACTTTAGGCCTGTGTAAGGCCTTGTATAGATTGATACGGTTCTCTTTCCCCCCTAAATCCTGAACTTCACCGTTTAAACAGTGGAAACACTGTTTCACTTAAGTTTGGGGGGACCTTTTTTTTTTGTGTGTGTGTGTGTATTGTTTGCTTTTTGTTTTGTATAAAATTTTCTTTTAGGGAGCGCCGATAATTTTGACCCTCTTGGTGTAGCCTGACAGTGAGGGCACTGTCAAGTTTAAGTTTGGGGGTATGCTCGGTAAGCTTCCTTCCTTCGCATTCATATGTATATTTTGCATTTGCATACTTATTTAAAAACCAACAAAAATCAAAAATTTTATAAAAAAATATAAAAACTTTGTCATCAAGTTAGCTAATAGGGTAACTTAGATTTTTTATTCTGAAAGTTTAGTTGATACGTTCGGAATAACTAAATCTTAGGCTTAGGAATTGAAAACCCTAAAAATAACCCTCATTCTGTTTAAACTTGGTAATTATACGTCCTTACAGTTTTTTTGAGAAATAGGTTATCTTGAGTTCAGTTCTTGAGTTAAGTCAAGGTGAAGGGAAAGTATTGATGCTTTACTGAAGGATAAGTCTGAAAAATAGTTTCTATTCTTGAATCCAAATTTAGAAAATATATACCCTACAAACTGCACTTGCACGCACCTTGAAACTTGGGATAGTAGAGAATACCTAGAAATACTCTTGCCTGAAAACCTAGTATGAAAGAAAAAAATGGTATTTAAAACTAAACACCAAAAGAGCATATTGAAAAATATATTCGGTCTTGAAAAAGAAAAATAAATAAATAAAGTCCAGACCCGAAAACTGCTATTTACGCTTTAAGCTCACATATTCAGTAATCGGCCATTAGTGCCTCAAGAAGTATTAATAGTCGCATGAAACATGTGTGAACAAATCCGTCCATCATTTAATGAAAAGAAATAGTATTAGGTATTAGGGAAAGGGTACTATAGCTTGAATTGAATTCTCAAGTGTAGGGGTGAAATAACACACACACATAGGGGTATACAATCGATATTTGGATAAAAGATAGAAATAAAAAATAAGATTTATGTTTTCTGTAAAGTTGATAAAAATCCCTGATTTAAGACCGCACTTTAGAAGGAAAACTCAGGAGATACCAACATCTTTCTAAACTTTTTTGGAACGTATAAAATCAATGGTTAAATAGATAGGAGGTGTGAAGTATAAGGGTTGAATATTTCTAACTTAAGATAATAGAGTTTCTAACCTAGATACTAAACTGTAGGAGTAGAATCGATGTTAACTTATGACATTAGCTTGACGGGATTTTGTGGGTGTAATCCGTTGAAAACCCTCAGGAGACAACACTCCTTCTACTAGGGACACCTAGAGATTTAACGGCTTATTGCACGAGCTCAGTGCAATCGCGTTTCCTGCAAAAGTGAGGTTAGGACTTTTTGTGAATAAAATTGGTTTTGCTCGGGACGAGCAAAAGAAAAGTTTGGGGGTATTTGTTCATATCAGATTTTTACATTTTTATACCGCCCATTATTGATCATATTGCATATAGGTAGGTACTTTTGATCCATGTTTGCTGAATAATTACAGGTTAAAGGTTCTCAGCTTTTTACAGTGAAATTCATGAAAAGTCGCAACAAATGCGGGACTACGACCAACAACAGATAAATACTGATCTCCGCTCACTATACATATGATGCCGCCTACCAGTTCAATGGACAAAATGGCAAATCATTGGTCACTTCAATGCACATAGCACAAGGACAGCACAAGATCCAAGACTTCAACGCGGAGCTCAAGGCAAAAGTCCACATCATTTTGCACTGCTGAAAATCTGGAAGAAAACTGAAGAGATTTTGAGAAACCAAGTGTATAAAACAGAACAGAACAGCAACATGAAGAAACCCAGAAAAAACGAGAAGTCAAATCCACCAAACAGCCGAGGAACCGCGGCCAAAAAGGCACTTCTGCCTCGGATCCGCGGCCGCATCTGAACAGTGTCGGTTGCGTCAAAGCGGCGTTGACTCGGCTCTCTTGGGGTAGTTTTGTAATCTCGTATTTGGCTCAGATTGTAAACCTAGGGTTTCACTTTTCTGTCTATAAATAGCAGAGCTCAAAGCCAAAGTAGGGTGTGCCTTTCCTTATTTAGATTTTAGGATTAATTCTGTACTTCTTCTTCCTTGTTATCTTTCTCCATGAAAAAATTGTATTGAGTTAATGGGTGATGATTAATAAAAAAAGAGTTCTTTTTATCTTGCATGTCTATTTATTTATTATCGCAATTTTTAATTTGCTAATCCAGTCGTATTATTTTATTATTGTTTTTCTTTTGTTTTTCTTCTTCTATTCTTTATCTTTCACAAACATGATGCTTGAGTAAGATCCTTGCCAAGGTGAGATCTCAAATAGCTTGTTGTAACTTTCTTAATCTCATCTCTTTCTACCTTCCTTCTTGTTTTCTTTCTTTTATCTTTTTAATGGGTGAGTAATTTCTCACTTATTAGGGCAGGAGAAGGAAAGTTTGAGAGAAGGAAATCTCTCTCACTCTTTTCTTTGCCCGACACCTTAATTCGGACTCTCTTTAATTGAACCACATTACGCTCACTACGGCACCCTTTCCTACATGATAGTGGTGATTGTCTAGTTAGACCGGTTGTGGTTGAATTAACCGGAGGTTAGGGCTAAGAGCCAAGAACGGACGGACAATGACCAAAAAGAAGAAACTAAGCATGGAAAGCCTAGCTTATACTTTCAAGTTCCTTCCTAGTCGTGCTGATCCCCGTTGTTGCCGATTACCGTAACACCGATATTAAGAACGGCAATGAAAGGAGTGAGAAATTCCTAACTCAAACTAACATAATCCTAACCCTAACAAGATTTTTTATCATCCTTTATTTCATTAGTTGATCTTAAAACAAATCTCGACATATTTGGATTTAACTCGTTAAAACATAAAGAAAAAGATTCCATCTCCCTGTGGATCGACCCGTACTCAACCGGCGAAACCGTCTTGATTGCGGTAATTAAAATTAAGCATACGCAGAAAAAAAAACATACCAATCAGCGCCCTTCACGTAGGGCGCTAAATAAAAGAGTGCTTAGCACTCAGTAGTTGGCACCAAGCACTCTGCGTGCCCCTCACATGGGCGCTAATAAAATAAAGAGTGCTCTGCACTCAGTGATTAGCGCCACGCGCCCAGCGCGCCATGCGCCCAGCGCCCCACACGCCCCTCACGTGTGCTCTGATGAAATAAAGAGTGCTCTATAAATAGAGCCCAGCGCCATAAAGAGTGTTTAACACTCAATAAAAAACAAAAAAAAGGGTGAGCGTCAAAGCCCATATCAATACTCAGTATTGTTGAACAAAACGGGATCAAGTCCAAATAAGTAATCAAGTGGTCTTAGCCCAAGGTTGGACAGACCCCAAAATCAACCGAGCCCATAGGTCTTCTTCTAAATTTGCCTTAGTTCAAAACAGGACTACCAAGTCCCTGATGAACATTCTTTGGTTCAAGGATACATCTCTCCACACCTCTCATACATGTCGTTGTAATTCTTCAACATCTTCAGAGAGGTGAAGGGTCCCAATAACCAATGACTATGGACCGCAACATCCTTAAACTAATAACGGACCGCAACGTCCTTAAACTAATAACGGACCACAACGTCCATAAACTAAACTCCATGGACTATGACGTCCTTAAACATGGACTATGATGTCCTTAAACCCAACGGACCACAACGTCCCTAAACTAAACTCTATGGACTATGATGTCCCTAAACTCCATGGACTATGATGTCTTTAAACCTTTATGGACCGTAATATCCTTAAACTAATTACAGACTGTAACGTCCCTAAACTAAACTCTATGAACTATGATATCCTTAAACCTAATGGACCGCAACGTCCCTAAACTAAAGCAATAGAGCCTAAATGCTCTTTTATTGGATCTGAATGATCCCAAAATCCTGTTGAGTAGATCTTAATCTAAAATTAGACTAACGTATTCTCAACAACCGTTTAAGTTGATCTTAATCTCAAATGAGATTAACGATCCTTAAATCAAACAAACCCAAATCTAAGAAAATACGGATTTGGACTAATCCCCGCCTTACGAGCGACAACATAAATTAGTCTCCGTATACAATCCATGGGCAACCAAAAATAAAACAAACACACACGACACAAAGTGAACATCTGGAGCAGGAGAAAGTGGTTATCACTACGCGGTAACGTAATTAACTGCAGAGGCTTGCGCCTGCAGGGAAGAGCGTCCCCACAATCAAAAACCCCTCACAAACGAGGGGGAATCTAACAAAGTCTGCTACAACGGCCGCATCTGTCCAAACCTCCGATATATGGTGCCATAAATCAACTTGGCATCTTCGGAGAGATGGACGGATAAATCCACATAGTATCTGCCCCCAAAATTCAGGCTAGACGTCCAAACGTCCCGGTCGCGTGTTTCGGCGGTGAACAGATTCTGGCACGCCCGGTAGGACATTTTTCTCTTTCCTCTCCACACTTCGTGTGTCGTGTTTCGCGAACAAATCGCGGTCTGCTATGGTTTCCTGTGGATTCGAGGTAATAAGATTGGTGTCTTTCTCCCGTGCAGAGAAAAGAAGATCAATGGCTTCCAGCTGCACCAACTGCAACAACAACTCCCGCTCCGCCCCGTTTGGAGGAGTAACTTATGAGCCCTAAGCGGCCTCCGTCTTCGCAATGCCGGTGGAAAAGGTGACACAGGCTACCACTGGATTGTTCTTCGGGACCATGCACCCGCCAATGAGCTTCAACGCTCCAGTGCCGTCACAGGAAGCTAAAAAAAAGTCGGTCTTCGACCGGCTTGCAACTACCGCGGCCCCTCTCAACGGGTCGTCCAAGTCTACTGCATCAGTCTTCGACAGGCTGAGCCTAAGCTCAAATAGGCCCGTGGAGAAGCTCGCAATACCGGAGAAGGCTATCCCAACTCCTACTGCAGGTGAAGTCGTCTAAACGACTTCCCCTACTCGAAAGTCGGCCTTCGACAGGTTAACTTTTCTTTCCCAGCGGATGTCAGTCTTTGACAGGCTGGCGCTAATAACAGCCTCTCTTCAAAGCAGGGGGCATGACGAAGCTACTCCGAAGATAGATGTGCTCCCGGCTACACGACATGCTCGACGTCGTCACTGGCATCGAGTGGGGAAAGCTGGAGGCAGTTCCCTTTCTGGACTTACCCCACCAGCTCCAATAGTGAAAGTTGATGCTGCTGTTCCAACTTGGAACAGCTTTGAGCCGCTCGGGAGGATGCGCAAGAACTCTCCAACCGCCGTGCTAAAAAGGTCTCATCCACCTGTGGAGAACGTTACAAAGGCAAACCCGGAACAACTCTCTCAGCGGCTGTCCCCCAAAATCCACAGGGTCTGGCGAAGAGTCCAAGACTTTGTAATCGACAAAGACTACTCCCGCCAATCGAAGAAAATGAAGGTCCGGCAAGAGGAGGGTCATCTCGCAGTCTTACCACGGAAAGTATCGTCTGCAATAGCCCCCTCAACTCCGACCACCCATAAAAGGAGAAGGCCGGAGAAGATCCCCCTGCCCGCGGCAAATTTCAAGAGCATTGAACCTAAACGCCCTAAGTCTGGGGGCATGGTAGTGCACACCATTTACATAGCTTCCGGAAAAGAGAAAAGCCGTGCTTCTGGGGGTCATCGACCACTTACGCGGTCCGTAACAAAGGCTCAGGAGCAACAACAGAAATTTCAGGAGATGCTGACAAAGATGGCCGCACTTACTAGGCAGAAAGAAAGCCCAGAAGTATCGTCGGATCAACGCCAGGAGCAAGAAACCGACGCCGAGTTCCTTCGAAGAATGCTCAAAAAGAAAGATAAAGAAGCCTCGGAATAAGCGGTTAACATAAAACAAATGGCGCTCCTGTTCAAGATATGGTGGGGATGATGATCCAGCCGGACCCTCCAGCCGAAGATCCCCCAATAATCGTTGAAGACGACAGAGGGGAGACATCAAATCCTCTTCCGGCTTTATTAGCAGCCAGGGAGGAGACGATCTCGAAAACTGTGCTTGATGACTACATAGCTCAATAAATACGGACTCATCAGGCAAGCGAAACTGCTGGCCAAGTCGTCAGAATTGGGCGACCCTATCCAAGCTGGTACGATCAAATTAAGTACCCGCCAGGATACATGATCCCTAAATTTCATGTGTATAAGGGGACGGGCAATCTCCATCAGCACGTCGCTCAGTTCAGGGCTCTATGCGGCAATACTGGAGGTGACGACAAACTGCTGCTTCACCAATTCGTCGGCAGCTTAGCAGAGACGACATTTGAATGGTACTCGGAGCTTCCGAATGACTCCATCAAAACATTTACAGAAATGGAGTTGCTATTCACCCAGCGTTTCGCAAGCGCCAGCAAGCGCACCCCGATCACGGCATTAATCAACGCCAGAGTGAAGCCGGGAGAAACCTGGGTTCAATACGCAATTCGGTGGCGGAACCTATGGTCAAAATGCGAACAACGCATCGAAGAAGCTCCTGCCGTGGGTATGTTCGTAGGGACCCTTGATCCTCAGGCGACTATATCCTAATTCATGATTTTTTCAAGCCGACCGCCTTCCAGTCCCTGATCGACAAGCTGGCCCAAATGGACCAGATGGGCCATGGACCGTCCTCCTCAAAAGCGGAGCTTCGAAACGAAAAGGGCAAAGGGAAAGCGACCTTCATCGCCAACGCTCAGCAATAGCCGAGTGACCCGAAACCGGTTGCTCTCTAAGGCAACAAACCGCTATTCCTCGACGAGAAGTTGAGACGTCCTTACTCGTTTTCCCGGGATAAAACGAGGAGACTGTTCGAACTAGCGGTGCGCAACAGGCTCATCACCCTGCCGGGTCCGAAATGCCCACTGCAGCCCGGTGATGTCAACAATCCCAACTATTGCCCCTAGCACCGAATAGTGGGCCACCCAATTGAAGATTGCTTCATCTTCAAAAACTGGATTGATGACCAATACCAACAAGGCAAGTTCGCGCTGTCTGAAAACTGGAAGGTAAACCCGCCACAACAGCACGCTCTTAAAAAGGTAGACACGTCGGGGGCATCATGCTCATTTATAGAGGAAGCCCCATGGGAAGTCGTTCTTTCAGATAAGACTAAGCGAATGCTGAAAGATTTTCAAGCATGTTCGGTGATTAGATGGAAAGGCCCGCTGGAACCCAAAATCATTGAAGGGATGCTGAAACCGCACCCAACACTGAGAGTTGGTAGCAATGGGAAAAACACCCAGGCCTAGCCGTCAAAGTCTTCGAAGAAGACTAAGAAGCCCGCGCATCTTGATGACAAGCACACGGATCTACAAAAGCATATTGACACGCTGGAGGAATACAACCAGAAGGCGCGGACCCTAGTCACACTCCATGAGTTTCTCAACCATATCCTTAAAAACAGAAATAACGACAATGACGAGGGAGACGACTCGTCGGAAGAACCCGAGGATTATGTAGCAAGTTGTCACATGATCTCTCATTCGTTAGTAAATGATGGAGAAGCTCACTCGGTGTCAGAAGATAACATAGAGGAGCTGGGGGCAAGATCGGTGCCAAAATCCTTGGAACCGTCAGAAGAGATGATTGACATGCTGCTGAACGAAGCCCGTCAGAAGAGATGATTGATATGCTGCTGAACGAAACTCGTCAGAAGAGCAAAACTGATCGAGAACGTGAAATGACCCTATTCGAAGGGGCCAGGTATCGGCGTCAAGTTGGAGAAGCCGTGATAGGTATGGGTCACAAAACACCCCAACCAAATCAAATCACACCCTAAATGGGTGTATTCCACATCATTGCCATGTATTCCGTCATGTAACAAATACACATACATGCAGGATGAACAGCGGACCGAAATGTCCCTAAACTAACAGCAGACCGAAATGTCCCTAAACTAACAATGGACCGTAACGTCCTTAAACTACTACGAACCGCCCTTAGACTAGCGCGGATAAAAAAAATGGTTCGTCCATAAGCAAAATGGGTAAGGATGAAAACCCAAAAGGGCTCCGTGAGTAAAAACAGCAAAGCTACCAGCGAGTTTGTGAAAACTCGAAAAGGCGCAGACTCGTAAAAAAAAATTCCTATGCACTTGCATGATCCTCTCGACCTTGTAAAGAGAAAATACTTGCGTGAGATCCTTACGACTCACAAGAGAGCAAAACACTTAGGGATCCTCACGATCCCTAAGGAGAAATTACACTTACGAGATCCTTACGACTTGGAAGCAGAATTTCCCCCTATGAGGCCCTCACGGCTCATAGGATTCAAAAGTCTTAAGATACAGGGACGTCAACCTATTCTTAAGCCATTATATCCCCCAAATCGCCCTACAGGCGGTCAATATATTCCCTTGTATATAATCTACGGGCATAAATAAGCGTTCCCTCGCTTAACCCCACCGATGGTGTGAAATTCCCCCATTTAGTGAACAACACTTGTAGGTCCTTTCGACTTGCAAAGAGAAAATATCTCTTGTGAGATCTTTACGACTTACAAGAGAAGATATCACTTAGGAATCCTCACGATTCTTAAGGAGAATATACACTTATGAGATCCTCACGACTCGTAGGGAGAAAACCCTTTGTGAGACCCTTACGGCTCATAAAGTCAAAAGCCTTAGTCGGCAGGATCCCTAACCTTGTCTACAAAGCCACCTTTGTTCGATAGAGGCGAAGGCAAATGATGATTTGCTCCTGGCAATCTCCCAGTTGTAGCGATGCCGATGCCTAAATCGGTATCAAATTCTAAGACCTTTCACGGCAAATGATGATTCGCTCCTGGCCACATTCCAGTCGCAGCGATTCTGATGCTAAGATTGGTATCAGATCTCAAGTTCCATACTCACAGCAAAAAACCAGCGAGCCAAAAATGCATATGAAATAGCCGAAATGATATGGCAACTTGCAACAAAGAGCAGCAAGTAAAATATATGCATATAAAAATAGCCGAAATGATAGAGCAACTCGCAATAAAAAGCAGCGAGTAAAGAAAAAGAAAAACAGCCAAAATGATTGGGCACCACGAAAAATAGCCGAAATGATTGGGCAATCACGACTTTCGCTATATAAAAAGCTGAAATAATAGAGCATCGCGGAAAGAAAAACAAAAAAAAGATAAAACTTTCGCCCTACAGGAGAGTCCATACTGACCCCCTGTATACAATCCACGGGCATAAACGAAAAGGGAACCACATTTCCCCACCAGACACTGTCAAAGGGAAGCATGATCTCAACGGCAACATCTACAGCCAAGATATCAGCAGCGGCGTTCCTCCTCATTCTAGCAGGATACGGACACGACACCACCAGTCGGAGCCATGGCAAAGTCCCTGGTTCCAAGACTCTACGGTTCACAGACAACCTAGAGTCAACCCTGACACCGCAGAAAGCTGAGAAAGTCGACCCAGACACAGCAGAAAGCGGAGCAAGTCGACCCGGACACCGCAGAAAGCGGAGCAAGTCAACAAACAACCTCCCCGCCGAAGCAATGCTCCGTCTCAGAAACAAGTCAACCAATGACCTCCCCACCGGAACAATGCTCTGTCTCAAAAACAAGTCAACCAACGACCTCCCCACCGGAACAACGCTCCGTCTCGGAAACAAGTCAACCAATGACCTCTCCGCCGGAGCAACACTCCATCTCGGAAACAAGTCAACCAATGACCTTCCTACCAGAGCAACGCTCCGTCACGGAAACAAGCCAACCAATGACCTCCCTGCCGGAGCAATGCTTCGCCTTGGAAACAAGTCAGCCAATGACCTCTCGGCCGGAATAATGCTCCGTCTCGGAAACATGTCAACCAATTATCTGTTGATTCGTCTCGACCCCCAGAGAAATCTGTGTCCCTGCAAAAACCTCTCAACCCGTAAAAAGAAGATTCTCTTGTGAGATCCTTACGACTCTCAAGAGAAAACACACTTAGGAGTCATCACGACTCCTAAGGAGAAAACATACCTACGGGATCCTCTCGACTCGTAGGGAGAAAAGTCATTATGAGACCCTTACGGCTCTTAAAGTTGAAAAGTCTTAGGCGGCAAATCCTAACCATGTTTCTTAATCCATCGCTGCCTTACAAGGATGTCAAGTTGGACTATCCACGGGCTACACTCTCCAAAGTCGAATCTTGACAAGGAGGGAAACAAACACTTACGAGTTCTCTCGACTTGTATGCGGGAAAAATTCTCTTCTGAGATCCTTACGACTCTCAAGAGAAAACACACTTAGGAGCCCTCACGACTCCTAAGAAGAAAAGACACCTACAGGATCCTCTCGACTCGTAGGGAGAAAAGCCTTTATGAGACCCTCACGGCTTATAAAGTTGAAAAATCTTAGACGGCAGATCATAACCCTATTTCCTAAGCCATCGCTGCCTTATAAGGAGGTCAAGTTGGACTATCCACGGGCCACATTCTCCAAAGTCGAATAACGACAAGGAGAGAAAAAACCACTTACGAGTCCTCTTGACTTGTAAGGGGGAAAATTCTCTTGTGAGATCCTTATGACTCTCAAGAGGAAACGCACTTAGGAGTCCTCATGACTCCTAAGGAGAAAATGCACCTACGGGATCCTCTCGACTCGCAGGGAGAAACAACCTTCTTGAGACCCTTACGGCTCATGAAGATGAAAAAAGTCTTAGGCTACAAGGACCCCCAAACTTGTCTCCTAAGCTCTCAATTCTATGGCTATGCATAACTCTACACTACTTCACCCACGTACATTCTTATGTAGGCAAAGTAGTGGGGGCATTTGTTTCCGCCAAAATTTTGGCTCATAACTTGATCCCTTATAAAATAATAACAATAAAATAAAAATAAAGATAAAGGGAAAGCTCCACATGCAAAGCATGTAGGTACTGCCTCAGATAGAATTAAATCCTATGATGGCACCTCACGTGCTCCTCACGCGGGCGCCAATGTGCAAGGCACAAAGAAATCTATTAAATAAGAGTTAAAAACTCTGAAGCAGCGCCTCATATGCCTTGCACGAGGGCGCCAGCACCAAGAGTCAAAAAGCTATGAGGCAGCGCCTTACGTGTTTTCCACGAAGGCGCCAGCGCCTAGAGTTAAAAACTCTGAAGCAGTACCTCACGTGCAAAGCATGAAAGCGCCAGCACCAGAACTAAATATTCTCCACCCTTGGATCAAAGATCCAACGGAGATGGTAAATTATCAAAGTACAGAATTAAATTCTTATTGTAGAAATACTCCTCAAATCTTTCTAAATAAGAAAGATTGTGCCCTGTAAGTCAGAGCACCGTTGGATCAAAAATCCAATGGTGATTAAAAACCACCAAGATACAGAATTAAATTCTGATTGAGGAAATACTCCTCAAATATTTCTAAACAAGAAAGATTGTGCTCTGTAAATCAGAGCACCGTTGGATCAAAGATCCAATGGTGATTATAAATCACCAAGATACAGAATTAAATTCTGATTGAGGAAATACTCCTAAAATCTTTCTAAACAAAAAAAATTGTGCTATGTAAATCAGAGCACCGTTGGATCAAAGATCCAATGGTGATTAAAATTCACCAAGATACAGAATAAGCTCTGTATGGGAAAATATTTTCCCAACCTTGTTAAAAATAAGAAAAATGTCATCTGTAAAACAGAACTCCTTGGATCAAAGATCCAACGGTGGATAAAATTCCTAAATCAATCAGAGATCTCTCAATGAGAGATTTTCTTAACTAATTCAACAAATCGGCCTCCACTATATAAAGGACACAAGACTTTAAGTCTTGTACGGAAGAACCCCCCATAAACTTCAAGTTCAAAAAAGAGGAGAAAGCAAAAAGAGCTTTCAGAGAGAAGAAAGAAGAAGAACTTTCTTCAAGGTAAATAGAGATTATAATATCTCATCTGCATACTCAAGGGTTTAACCCTCAAAAAAGAACATAGTTCTTTCCCTGGATCTGAGATCCATGAGACAAGTCTCCCACAAATGAGAATTTAATTCTCATAGGGACGAATTTGTTCTTGGGGATTGAAGATCCAGGGAAGAACAAAGAATTGAACTCTTCAGAAAAATGCACAAAGAAGGAAACAGCGCCGAGCGCTCCACGTGCTCCTCACGTGGGCGCTGCTAAAATAAAAATTGCTTAGCACTTAGTGGTTAGCGCTCAGCGCCAAGCGCTCCACATGCCCCTCACGTAGGCACTAATAAAATAAAGAGTGCTTAGCACTCAGTGGTTGGCGTTCAGCGCCAAGCGCTCCACGTGCCCCTCACGTGGGCGCTAATAGAATAAAGAGTGCTTAGCACTTAGTGGTTGGCGCCCAGCGCCAAGCGCTCCACGTGCCCTTTACGTGGGCGTTAAATAAAAGAGTGCTTAGCACTCAGTAGTTGGCACCCAGCGCCAAATGCTCCACATGCCCCTCACGTGGGCGCTAATAAAATAAAGAGTGCTCTGTACTTAGTGATTGGCGCCTGTCGCCAAGGGCCAAGCGTCCCACGTGCCCTTCACGTGGGCGCTGATGAAATAAAGTGCGCTCTGTAAATAGAGCCCAGTGCCATAAAGAGTGTTTAACACTCAATAAAAAACAAAAAAAAGGGTGAGCATCATAGCCCATATCCATGCTCAGCATTGTTGAATAAAAGGAGATCAAGTCCAAATAAGTAATTAAGAGGGTTGAGCCCAAGGTTGGACAAACCCCAAAATCAACCGTGCCCATAGGTCTTCTTCTAAATTGGCCTTAGTTCCAAATAGGACTACCAAGTCCCTGATGAAAATTCTTTCGTTCAAGGATACATCTCTCCACACCTCTGATACATGTCGTTGTAATTCTTCAACGTCTTCAGAGATGTGAAGGGTCCCAATAACCAATGACTATGGACCGCAACGTCCTTAAACTAATAACGGACCGCAACGTCCTTAAACTAATAACGGACCGCAACGTCCCTAAACTAAACTCCATGGACTATGACGTCCTTAAATATGGACTATGATGTCCTTAAACCCAATGGACCGCAACGTCCCTAAAATAAACTCTATGGACTATGATGTCCCTAAACTCCATGGACTATGATGTCCCTAAACTCCATGGACTATGATGTCCTTAAACCTTTATGGACCATAATGTCCTTAAACTAATTACAGACTGCAACATCCCTAAACTAAACTCTATGGACTATGATATCCTCAAACCTAATGGACCGCAACGTCCCTAAACTAAAGCAATAGAGCCTAAATGCTCTTTTGTTGGATCTGAATGATCCCAAAATCCTGTTGAGTAGATCTTAGTCTAAAATTAGACTAACGTATCCTCAACAACCGTTTAAGTTGATCTTAATCTCAAACGAGATTAACGATCCTTAAATCAAACAAACCCAAATCTAAGAAAATACGGATTTGGACCAATCCCCGCCTTACAGGCGACAACATAAATTAGTCTCCGTATACAATCCACGGGCAGGAGAAAGTGATTATCGCTACACGGTAACATAATTAACTGCAGAGGCTTGCGCCTGCAGAGAAGAGCGCCCCCACAATCAAAAACCCTCGTAAACGAGGGGGAATCTGATGAAGTCTGCTACAATGGCCGCATCCGTCCAAACCACCGATTTATGGTGCCATAAATCAACTTGGTATCTTCGGAGAGATTGACGGATAAATCCAAATAGCATATGCCCCCAAAATTCAGGCCAGACGTCCTAACGCCCCGGTCGCGTCTTTCGGCGGTGAACAAGGATATAAATGGATATAGTAACAATCTTGCTCGAAATGGTAGTATGCTTCCTGGTTTGTTTCGACCTCAATATGTGCATGTGTTTCTTTTAGCACATCGCTTATACATACTGGTAGAGCCCTTAGGATCTTTTCTTGATTACCAGCGTTGTGATGGTAGTCATACTAGTGGGGCTGGGTAATCTATAAGCACATCCTATACAGATCCCTAGTCGTAGGATTATCGAGACGGGGCATCGGTACTCCACAGTAGACTTGTGTATACGCTTCTCATCCCAGCAGGGGAGATGGTATGTCCCACAGCCATTAGTATGTCATACTGGAGTATGCAGGTGCTCATTAGGT
Organism: Agapanthus africanus; assembly: GCA_030015575.1. Classification (NCBI taxonomy): domain Eukaryota; kingdom Viridiplantae; phylum Streptophyta; class Magnoliopsida; order Asparagales; family Amaryllidaceae; genus Agapanthus; species Agapanthus africanus. The sequence continues at coordinate 671,941,514 of JASDDO010000022.1, read as the reverse complement.
TATGAGTACACTGGACAGGACTCATCGGGAACTGTTGGTGGGTATTATAACTGTTGTCGGGTAGCAGTTTCCAGGTGACATGAGTACAGCTTAGTCCGTCGACTTGACACTGCCGCTTCTCCTCAAGTGTGTTCCTACTGTACTTTGATTACTACCCTACCACGGCTCAATGGAGTTGTGCAAACAGGTAGTAGTTGGGTGCAGTTCCGAAGCACTTGAAGGCAGTGGCGGTTAGATAGGATTCGTCTCTCCCGGTATTGGGGGTTGATATCACGCTGTGTTCGAAAGGCCATTACACAAATTTCTTGGCCAAGGCAAGCGAGATTTATTGGTAGGTATTTCAGTAGTTTCTCAGGGTGTATTGGGATACTCTCTGACATGACTTATTGCGCTATTAGGGGTCTGTCAATTACCACCCCCTAGGCCCGATATGCGATACTCTTAGACGAACAGACCGGACTGTACAGAGGTTGTCACATTCAGGCTCAGTAGGAGTTTGGATGGGTTTTCCTCATCGGCCTTCTTATCGACATCTACCTGGGGACCGTTATGTGCAGCTAGTACCGCTTGCGGCCTGTGGTTAAACCCACTGCTAGCGTAGCGTCGAGTCTTTAGAGTCCTATAATAAGAGTTTTCCTGCATCGGGCAAAAGGTATAGAGGCCATATTGTTTTACGGCTGGGCTTCGATCATGTACGTTCACTTGTGCACGTATGATGTTCGGGCGGATAATACTAGTGGGCTTTGGTTTAAGCCGGATCCTAGTATTATATTGATGGATAAGTTTCGTTTCTTTGTATTCGTGTTTCTCGGAACACGAATGCGGGTATGTATATACGGATGAGAGGGGCATAGAAGGAGACACCTCATTAGGGTTTTGATCATTGACTTAATTAAAACAATTATGATGTGGAGGAAAGTATTTGTTATTTTTGTAAATGATAATTGAGGCATGGCTACTTGTTTTGACTACTTGACTTTGTTTGACATTTGACTTGTCTTGACCACTTGACTTGGTTTCACTATTTGACTTAGATAATTTTGTGAGATATTTTGTGACCTAGATATTTTGATGAGATATTTTTCATGCCATACTTGTGGTCATGTCAAGTTAGCCATCTCATTTTTCATTTATCATTATCATTATCAAAAATCATTTCTCTTTCCTCAAGTGAGCTCCCATGTTAGCTCTCTTCTTCTTCCTCTCAACTAAAACCCTAAAAGCTCTCATGTGTTGAGAATCCTAGGATTTCAAGAGACAAATAAATCCATTTTCATACTCTACATCACCTAGGACATCAAGTTTGGCAAGCTTGTTGCCCTAGTTATCTCGGTTTTGAGGTGGAGCTCGGACTATAGACTCTCGGGTGGATCGTCTTTGACTCGAGGAGGCCGTGGAGGTTGATACAATCCGGATCGATCCTTGGAGCCTGCGTAAACGAGGAGGAAAGCGATGAAGACCTGAAGGACATGTATCGTTAGGTATAACTTTGTATCCGAGTAATTAAACCTCAAGTAGTTTTCTAGCTAGGGTTTATGGATGATCCTTGGTTCTAGTCGGTGTTGCGAAGCTCGTAAAAATCATTTTTTTGCAAATTCCGCCTCCCCGTGAACACATGGTGTGCATGATATCGACTTACAATGGTATCAGAGCCTCTCATAAACCTTAGATAGCTTGTAGCGATGTTAGAATTCCGCCATTTTTGTCGCGCAAAAACTGTCGACAAAAACAGTTTTCAAAAGTGAAGTTTTGAGTTGTTTGCACACCCCGCGGGCTCACGGTTTGAACCGAGAAACCGTGGGATGAAGAGTGTGCACCTTGGGGACACACTGGGGGGGACAAACGGCCAGGTCCACCCCCCAAGACCGCCACTTGGTAGCCTTGGGGGCTGGTAACCCAAGAGCACCAAGAACTGGTGCTCTCGGGTCTGCCTCCCTTTGGGGTCCACCTCATAGTGGACCCCAGGGATGGGTACCCCCCTGAGGCCTTCCATTCGATAGTATTTCATGTGTCTTTGCCTCTGCGAAGGTTCGGGCGGGTTTCGAGTTCGTTTCGACCCCCGGATTGGCTTAAAACTATCAGTTTTGGAACATTAGCTCACTGGATTTTCATGTCTTGGAAAATTGGTTAAGTTTTCTAATTGCGTGCGGAATTCTAATGTCATAGTTACTTTACAAGTTTTATGATGTATATATGTGTTTAGAAACGTCGACTAATTGCTATACGTCGATTAGTCGGGGTTGCACATATCTGTGATATTGTTGTGATGGTTTGTGTATATGAACTTGTTAGATCGTCGTGGATGAATAGCCGGGGATGTGAGATGAGGGTTTTCATTCTTTCATTCGATGTAAAATTTGTAAAGTGATGTAATATTATTTTTGCGGGGCACATCCGAGTTGAGGTTGTAGCCACCGTTGTATTATTTCTTTTACTGTTTTTGCTCCTAGGATAGACCCAAGGTGGGGTGCACAATTTACCGGGTACTTTGAAGTGCCGAGTGGCCTACTCACTTTGTTGAAGGAGGTTACTTCACTTCGGATATTTGGCGGGCAGTTTGCCTCACCCGTAGGGGTCTAGGATGGGGTTTGTCTATTCATCACGACCGTGGAATCCGTTTTTCGTTACAGACTCAAACGAAACGCGGAATTCCTACTATATCCAATGTGTTCATCTGTGATCTGGAATGACTAACATTGCGTCTGACGAATGGATATTATATATATATATATATATATATATATATATATATATATATTATAATGAGGTTAATGGAGGAAAGAGGCCGTAGGAGGGAATTTCCTCCTATGGCAACGAAAAAATACATCCTCCCTCATTTTTACCGACGATCGGCACCCACCATCATCATCGTTATCATCTAAGATGTGGGTACACCAAATTTCATGTGATTCTAAAACTTTTTCACCGTTGATTTGGTGGGTTCAAAATTAACGGTTTACAGACAATAGAACTTTTTACATTACTAAATCAACGGTGAAAAGGTTGTAGAATCACATGAAATTTGGTATACTCACATCTTAGATGATAACGATGAAGATGGTGGGTGCCGATCGGTGGAAAAAATGAGAGAGGGTGTATTTTTTCGATGTCATAGGAGGAAATTCCCTCCTATGGTATCTTTCCTCCATTATTCTCTTATATAATAGACGTTGCTTATGTTTTGCATCCGTGCTAGTCCAGCCCCCGCTCTGTCGTTAGTTAAGTAACTTAACGGGTGATGACGGGGCCCCGTGGAGAATGTGGATGGCATAAGCGTACGTTGTATTTTCGTTGTTTTCTGCAATGGTAGGTTAATTGATGGGACTGCATTACATTAATGCAAAGCAAACAAACCAAAACTAAATCGTTGGAACAAATTTTAAAAACCACTCGGTTATTTTAAAACATGAGACTTTTAAATGCGGAGCTTAAGCCACTCCTTTTAAAATCTATCAGGTTCCTTCGATTATATCAAGTTCACTATGTTCATGGTTTTGCCAAAACCATTCGTAGCCCTCCGTCAATTCATATAAATAGTCAGTAGTATTCAAGCTATGTATGTTGGCCTTCGTTAAGGCATAGTGATTGGTAGCTACTGGATATTCATCAGTAGCATAGATAGATGCGTTGGTTTGGGACAGTCATACTACTATTTTGGCCTTCGTCAAAGGTATGTGCGGGTGGGTTCAAATTAACCTGGACAATGACGGGTAGAACTTGATATGTGACTTATGATATGTTGGCCTTCGTCAAGATCATAAGAGCATGGGGCAAAAATACACATTGGAAGTTTCTAACGAAACTGAAACTTGCTAGTGCTGCATACCGAGTGTGATAATGTTGGTAGAATTCCTTCAGGATTATCACATAATGATATTTGGATCCCGATCCTACTGTGAGTATCCGCTACTCCTCGGGAGATTCTTCACTTAATGATCAATGCTATAAACCAAATAGGAGTCTAGAACAGTGTTAGCAGAACTACGCCTCCAGGAAAAAGAGGTTTTGTAATTAAGGAACCTTGCGAAAGCGTTGGAAAACCTCCCTCGAAATACCGACACTAGCCTGGCTGAACGGTTAAGCAAGTATTGTACGGTGATATCAATCCTGACTAATTCTTCTTTTATGGTTTAAGGAAAGATTCGAGAAACAGTGGGAGCCATCCTATTTAGATAAATTAAAAACCAATCTAAACTTGCAAGAGCATCATGCTGAGTGTATTCTTCTCTCTCTCCTAATTGCAGCGACCAGATGACTAGATTAGGTTACATATAGATAATAAAATGACTGGGTTATACTATATTGACTGGCAAAGGTTTGTCCAGATGTTCATTACCTATGATAAGCTGGATCACCTCATTACTACTCAATCCCCCGCCATCCCAGGTCCAGTTTCCACCGTCACGGATGTTGATATCTGTAAGACAAGGGATAAAGATTGTGTGAATGCCAAGTGCCTCGTGTTGGCCTCAGTTGATGGTGTATACCAGAGGTAGCACGAGAAGATGGACTTAGTTTCTATCTTCCTCCATAACAAAGTTTTATATGGAGAGCAATCTCATATCGCAAGATATGAGACCTCGAAGGAATTGGTTCAAGCGAGGTTAGCTATCGGGTCATCTGTAGGGGACCACGTCCCTACAATGATTAGCTATATTAAAAAGCTCACGGACCTGGAGACCACGTTGGAGAACGAGTCATATACTTACTTGATTATAAAGTCCCTACCTCCTACTTACGCCCAGAGGAAGAAAGTTATACTTCCAGTTAAGGTCACCCTGAAGGAAACCAGGGAGACACCTGCTCTGCTTATTGGGGATTCTTCCTCTTCTGGATCTAAGGCGGATGACAAGGGTGAGAAGAAGAAGACCTCCATAAAGCTGATAGGCGGTGTCAGTAAGGTAGAAGAAAAGGGCAGGGCAAAAGTTTCGGGGTTAACAGTAGGGAAGGAGGAATGTTCCTATTGTAACGGGAAAGGGCATTGGCAGAAGGGATGCAGGGCTTGGAAAGCCAGAATCCAGGATCCGAAACATGTTGTGGCTTCGACTTCGGGTGTGTTTGTGATTGAAAACAGTATGTCAATTAACTCTACTTCCTGGGTACTAGTTACCGGATTAGGATCTCATATCTGTACAGGCTTTGAGAAACCGTAGAGTTATCAGGGCAGGTGATATGACTCTCAGGGATGCTAACGGAATGAGCGTGGACGCTGTATCCATCGGGTATATCACCTAGAATTGAAAAGTGGGCAGATATTGATTCTACGTAACTGTTTGTGTGTACTAAGTCTAGTTTGTAAGCGATGTGGTTCACATCCACCTAAATTAAAGTTTGATTGGGTCAGGTACACTAGAGGACAGTATATATTGAATCAAGCCCAGGTTTTCAAACGTCCAGAACACACTTAAAAGAAAGTCTCCAGAATTAAATAAAACTTTCTTATGGCATTGTAGACATGGTCACAACAATGAAACACGGTTGTCGAAGTTATATAGAGAGGGATATTTGGATCTATTTGAATACCAGTCTTATGCAACTTTTCAATCTTGTCTCATAGGAAAGATGACAAAGACTCCGTTCACTGGACACGGGGTAAGAGCAAGCGAGCTCTTGGGACTCATACAAAGCGACGCGTGTAGTCCAATATCTACAGATGCACGAAGTGGTTATTCCTATTTCATTACTTTTATGGATAATTTCTCTAGGTTAGGACATGTCTTCTTGATGAAACATAAATCCGAGACCCTTTGAAAAATTTCGAGAATATAAGAATGATATGGAAAACAAACAGAAAAAAGTATCAAGACACTGAGATCTGATCGATGTGGTGAATACTTAAATTTCCGAGTTCCTGGATTACCTAAAAGAGAATAAAATTCTCTCTCAGCTTACTCCTCCATACACATCATAACACAAACGTGTATAGGAAAGGCGGAACAGAACCCTATTGGATATTGTTCGTTCCATGATGAGTAACGCTGAGTTGCCGCGATCCTTCTGAAGTTATGCACTACAATAAGCTGCATATCTTTCGAATAAGATTCCTACCAAGACTGTGCCTACCACACCATATCAGATGTGGAGTGGGAAGAAACCCTATCTTCAGTATCTGAAGATATAGGGATGTCCAGCTTTTGTTGAAAAGCAGTATGCGAACAAGCTTGAGGCACGCTCAGTACTGTGTAAGTTTGTGGAATACCCAAAGAACTCCAGGGGGTATTTTTCCTATTACGCAGAGAAACAAAAGGTTTTTGTTCCTCGTCATGCCCACTTTTTAGAAAATCAATTTTTTGTAAAAGGAAATAGTGGGAGAGCAATAGAACTGGGAGAAATTCCAGAACCACAAACTATTACTGAAAGTATGGTAGAACCAGAGGTTTCAAAAGAACCGGACATCCCTACGCCAATCCGCAGGACTAGTAAGCAGTTTCATCCGCCCGAGAGATACTACGGTTTTCTCATAAACGGGGATCGAGTGGATTGCATCATTAACAATGATGAACCAACTAGCTTCCAGTAAGCCATTCAGAGCGGCGAATCGGTAAAATGGTTGGATGCAATACGGACCGAAATGGAGTCCATCTACACCAACAAAGTATACACTTTGAACATTGCTCCAGAATGGGTGAAACTCGTAGGCTGCAAATATATCTTCAGAAAGAATATTAGTGTAGATGGATAGGTTGAAACCTATAAGGCTAGACTTGATGCAAAAGGTTTTCGTCAAAGACCTAGTTTGGACCATAATGAAACCTTTTCTCCTGTGTCTATGCTCAAATCCATTCGGATCCTTCTTTCCATTACTTCCTTCCAAGATTTTGAGATCCGACAGATGGACGGCTTTTCTAAATGGTAATTTGGAAGAGTGCATCTATATGGATTAGCCAGAGGGTTTCAATCAGAGTGGGAACAGCGGGAAAATGTGCAAATTGCTTAAGTCCATTTATGGACTAAAACAGACATCGCGGAGTTGGAACATCTATTTTTATTGAGACAGTCAAAGAATTCGACTTTATCAAAAAATCCAGATGAATCATGCATTTATAAGTAAGATTGTAGCAAGAACTGTGGAATTCCTCATTGAGTACGTGGATGAAATTCTCTTGATAGGAAATGACATTCCTATGCTGCAATCAGTCAAAGGATTTTTATCACAGAGGTTCTCCATGAAAGACCTGGATGATACCAACTACATTCTGGGGATCCAGATCTATCGTGATAGATCAAAGAGGATGGTGGGACTTTCACAGTCAAGGTACAACAACACCATACTGAAAATATTTAGTATGGACGATTCTAAGCGCGGTAGTCTACCGGATTGTCACGGAATCACCCTCTCCAAAGAGATGTTTTTCAAGACTGATTTGGAAAGGGCTCGCATGTCGATTATAACCTACGCTTCTGCGGTAGGCTTATAATGTATGTGATGTTGTGTACCAGACCAGATGTAGCTTACGCAGTAAGCTTGGTAAGCCGGTATTAGTCAAACCCAGGGGAGAAGCACTGGGAAGCAGTAAAGAACATTCTCATATACCTAAGAAGGACTAAGGAGATGTTCTTGGTGAATGGCGGAAAAGGACCTCCAGATAGAAGCCTTTGCTAACTCCAGCTTCCAAAGTGATAAGAATAACTCCAAGTCCATATTGGGTTGTGGCTTTACCCTCAGTGGAGGGGCGGTCTATTGGAAGAGCTCCAAGTAGGACACCGTTGCAGACTCGATGATGGAAACAGAGTAGTTTGCTGCATGAGACACCGCAAAAGAGGCAGTCTGGATATGGAAGTTCTTAACTGAACTTCAGGAGATTCCTTCCATTTGTTGGTCCAATACTTTAGTATTGTGACAACATACGGCGCTATAGCTTTAGGGAAGGAACCCAGGTCCCATTAGAGATCCAGACATATTTTGAGGCGGCACCACCTGATCAGGGAGATCGTTGATCCCCAGGAGGTCGAGGTGGGGAGAGTAGATACGGAGAACAACACTGCAGATCCACTCATAGAGGCCATCCCTCAGACAGTGTTCGAGAAGGCTATTCGAGATCTTCGGTCTGCGATATGCCAGTATATGGCCTTAGTGCAAGTGGGAGATTGTTAATGATATATGCCCTAGAGGCCATTATTGTATCATATTGGATTGTATATTACTTAATGGGAGCTTGGGATATACACGGATATAGTAACAGTCTTGCACGAAATGGTACTATGCTACCTGGTTTGTTTCTACCTCAATATGTGCATGTGTTTCTTTTAGCATATCGCTTATACATATTGGTAGAGCCCTTAGGATCTTTGCTTGATTACCAGCGTTATGATGGCAGTCACACTAGTGGGGGTTGGGTAATCTATAAGCACATCCTATACAGGTCCCTAGTCATAGGATTATCGAGACGGGACATCGGTACTCTACAGTAGACTAGTGTATACACTTCTCATCCTAGCAGGGGAGATGGTCTGTCCCATAGCCATTAGTACGTCATACTGGAGATAGTATGCAGGTGCTCATTAGATTATGAGTACACTGGACAGGACTCGTCGGGAACTGTTGGTGGGTATTATACCTATAGTCGGGTAGCAGTTCCCAGGTGACATGAGTACAGCTTAGTCCGTCGACTTGACACTGCCGCTTCGCCTCAAGTGTGTTCCCACTGTACTTTGATTACTACCCTACCACGGCTCAATGAAGTCGTGCAAACAGGTGGTAGTTGGGTGCAGTCCTGAAGCACTTGGAGGCAGTGGCGGTTAGATAGGATTCGTCTCTCCCGCTATTGGGGGTTGATATCGCGCTGTGTTTGGAAGGCCATTACACAAAGTTCTTGACCAAGGCAAGAGAGATTTATTGGTAGGTATTCCAGTAGTTTCTCAGGGTGTATTGGGCTACTCTCCGACATGACTTATTGTGCTATTAGGGGTCTGACGATTACCGCCCCCTAGGCCCGATATGCGATACTCTTAGACGAACAGACCGGACTGTACAGAGATTGTCATATTCAGGCTCAGTAGGAGTTCGGATGGATTTTCCTCATCGGCCTTCTTATCGACATCTACCTGGGGACCGTTACGTGCATCTAGTACCGCTTGCGGCCTGTGGTTAAACCCACTGCCAGCATAGTATCGAGTCTTTAGAGTCCCGCACAGAGAGTTTCTCTGTATCAGGTAAAAGGTGTATAGGCCGTATGGTTTTACGGCAGGGCTTCGATCATGTACGTACACTTGTGCGTGTATGATGTTCGGGCGGATAATACTAGTGGGCTTTGGTTTAAGCCGGATCCTAGTATTATATTGATGGATACGTTTCATGTCTTTTTATTCGTGTTTCTCAGAACACGAATGCAGGTATGCATATACGGATGAGAGGGGCATAGAAAGAGACATCTCATTAGGGTTTTGACCATTGACTTGATTAAAACAATTATGAGGTGGAGGAAAGTATTTGTTATTTTTGTAAATGATAATTGAGGTATGGCTACTTGTTTTGACTACTTAACTTTGTTTGACCATTTTACTTGGCTTGAACACTTGACTTGGTTTGACTATTTGACTTAGATATTTTTGTGAGATATTTTGTAACCTAGATATTTTGATGAGATATTTTTCATGCCATACTTGTAGTCATGTCAAGTTAGCCATCTCATTTTTCATTTATTATTATCATTATCAAAAATCATTTCTCTTTCCTCAAGTGAGCTCTCATGTTAGCACTCTTCTTCTTCCTTTCAACTAAAACCCTAAAAGCTCTCATGTGTTGAGAATCCTAGGGTTTCAAGAGACAAATAAATCCATCTTCATACTCTACATCATCTAGGACATCAAGTTTGGCAAGCTTGTTGCCCTAGTTACCTTGGTTTTGAGGTGGAGCTCTGTTCATACCATAATATTGCATTATTATATTCCCCATTCTTATTCAGTTTACAAATAAACAGGTGCTTTTGACCCATGTCTGCTACATAGTTCCAGGTTACAGGTTGTTGGAACAAAAACAGTGAAAACAATGAAAAGACGATGCAAAAATGAGACTTCGACCAACAAACAGAGAATCTTGATCAAGCCTACAATTTGGAGAATAACGAAAATCAATAAACAAGTTCACAAAGTACAAAGGCAGCTCAAGGTTCAAGACTTCGACACGAAGCAAGCGGTAAAAGTCCACGACTTTATTTACTGTGGAGATCTGGAAGAGAACCAGAAGCCGATCTGAGAAAACAACTAAAGAAAAACCAAGAAAAATGCAACCAGAACCATGCCCAGAAGACACAGCCCACAAGCCCTTCATTTAGCCGCGGAACCGCGACAAAACCTGGCCTATGGCCGCGGTTCCGCGACCGTGTATGACACGTGTTGGCGCAACATTTCTCTGGCGGTGCGTCGGTGCGTTGACTAGTCTTCTATAGGGGTATTTTTGTAATAACAGATGTACGTCGATTGTAACCCTAGGGTTTTTCTATGAATTTATAAATAGAAGCCATAATACCTCTTTTGAGGTATGCCTCTTCTTGTGCCTCATTGTAAATCCAAATTCAGATCTGTAAAATTTCTGTAAAGAAGGAAGAGAGAATTAAATAAAATTAGGAGTAAGTTTTATTTCCATGCCCTAGGTAATTTCTTATCTGCCCTAGTTAGATCTTTTAATTATTTGCCATAGATAGATAGTTAGAATGTCATTCAATTCCCTAATGAGCGGGTAGTCTCCTCACTTGTTAGGGTTAGCTTTGGGGAAGGCTTGAGAGATGAAGATCTCTCACCCCTTTCTTGCCCATCACATATAATTATTAGGACTCCGTGCATACATGCACACACCGCTCCCCACGGCACCCTATCCCACGAGATAGCGGTGATACCATAGTATAAAGGCTCGGTTGAGCGTGTTTTCCATGAAGGTTAGGGTAAGGATTAAGAAATGAAGGACAAGAACCTAGAGGAAGAAACACCGTTTCTTCCCGATGGTACTAATCCTCTTTGTTAATAATTACCAAAACTCCTAAAGAGATCTTAATTTGGGTATAGAAAGCGGTGGGAAATCTTTGCATTTCCAAACTTAACCTAAACCTGACCCTATCAAGATTTAGATCTAGATTAATTTAGTTTTTAGATTTAATCAATCCGACCCCAATCGGAATTAACTCGTAAGAACGATTAGGAAATTCACAAAATCCCTATGGACCGACCCGTACTCACCAGCTAGCTACCAAGCGACGCCGTTCTTGATTGCGGTTATAAATTATTCTTTGACACATACGAATCAAATGGCGCCGTTGCCGGGGATGGCGTGTTATTTTCTTTTTGCACTTTCGGGTTAATCTAAAAATTGAAAAATCATAAAAACTAAAAAATTAAAAAAATATATAAAAATTTATCATTTTGTTATTTTGTGAAGGGTATTTTTGTTTGGATTTTGTAGGATCTACAATCGAGTTCGGATCTGGAAAAATCCAGAAGGCGAAACAGAAAACTGAAGATCTGAACAGCAGAGGATTTCAACAACAGAACAACAGAAAAATCTGGAGAACTGAACCGATCAACCCACCGCGATTCCGCCGCCGAAACACCATTCCTGCCACGCAACCGCGGTCTATAGGTGATGTCAGCACCTGCAAATTTTTCTCGGGACTCGAGTCGCCTCCTCCACCGCGGAACCGCCGCGACTTGGTCACTTCAGCTGGTGAAAAAATCTCTGTTTGTTTTCTTTCTCTTCCTCTGCAAATCCCTGATATCTTTTCTGAAAAATCTCATGCAGGATTCTTTGCGCTTAAAAATTCTTTCCCCTTCCAATAATTGATCTTGTGCAGGATTCTTTGCGCCGCGCTTAAAATAAAAAAAATTTGATTGCAAGTGGTTGTTACTATTTTGCATAATTTTAATCGGACTTTAAGGTGCTTGAGACCAATCCAGATTGGGTGGGGATTTTACCACCCTTCCCAGGACCCCAGAAATCACATAAGCCATATTGCATTAACCATTATTTAATTAAAAAATTCTAGACTTAGCCCTAAGGACATCGCGCTCAATAGGACAAAGGACTAGATGTAGGCATCGGCCGTTGATCCTAACCTGACTTTGTGGTGTCTAGGCAAGTGTGTCTAAGGCGAGTGGTTACTTAATTAGGGTCACTCTTGTAGTGGAGAGCCTCCCACTCACCTGGCACTTACCTGGCCGCAATTGGCGGTGAAGAGGCGGTTTGAGGTCCTATTTCTAGCCCTTTGGAACAGTTAGGAGTTGTCTAGCTGATCTAGGTGACCCTAGATCTAGGCCTGATTGTGCATTTGTGGTTGATTGCATTTGTGTCAAAGCCCTTTATCGAAAATCTTCTTCGCAAAAAGTTCCAAATAAAAAAAAGGGAAATTTTTATAAAAAGACTTGCAACTTTTGTCGCTTAGAAATCCTTGCACCCCACTTACACCCACATTCTTTTTCTTCTCCTTTCTTACATCATAGGTACCCCACCTCACAAATCTCTTGCCGAACTTTGGTACCCTGAACCAAACTTTGCTTCGTACGCGAATTGTTTCGGTCGATTTAAGGACGATCCCTCCATGCCCAGAATTTCTTTGAAAGATCGAATAGAAACGTCTAGGAGAAATAGTTCAACTTTGCAATCCACTTTGTATCAACCATTTCAACCTTCACCACCTTTTTACGTTGATACTCCTTTTTCGAGTCTTGTTGTAACTCCTAAACCCATGTCTATTGCTGAGCATATTGAACAATCTCATAGCCGATCTTTCACTCCTCTCCACACATCCAGTTCTAGGGATCAACAAGTCCATTCACCTTTTTATCCAAATGTTAATTCTACTCCTGTCCAACCATCCAATTCCTACCAGTCCTACCCGACTTTTCCACCTTCACTAGACATTGCTTCTACACAGCCATTTGGGAGTTTCACGTATCCAAACAATTTTGAATCTTTTACCGAAATCCCTTCACAACCCATGTTTAGTTTGGAACAGTCGTTGGAAGCTTATATTTTAGCAACAAACAAAATGATGAGGAATGTGGATGCGTCCATGATCGCCCTTATGCAACCTAGTGAACCGGTAGCTAGTTTCTAACTAGCTCCAAAAATTCCAATGTATGAGGGGGCGGTTGGACAAAGTGAGAATTTGATAGGAGAGAGTGAGTTCTACACCTTTCCAAATCAAACCTACCCATACCCAATTGAATCCCACAACTCCGGTTTTCCATCGATTGTCCCAAATGATTCACAAGTTGAAAATAAAACATTTAACGAGTTGTGTGACTTTGTAGTGCTTGATTTGCCAGATTGTGAAGAATCCCTTTCGAGTGAAACCACACCTAATCCTTTTGAACTTTACACCTCCACTCTAGAACCTAAATTGATAAATATCCATGTTTTTGATGAGGTGTTAGAAAAAATTGATTTTCACTTGATTGAGGATATAGACGCCGGGAATATTTTGGATGATGAACCCATAAATTTGGTGGAAATTTTATCCCCAATTCATCATCCCGAGTCATTAAATATTTCTCCCGAACTTCATGTGCGTCTTGATTTTGATGATAATGGCATGGATAAGCTAAATATTGAGGAGAATTATGAGGATAGTATTGAGGAGAGTATAGAGGATAGTATTGAGGATGAACCATTTTTGTTTGATATGTCGGATTTTCCTATTCATCCTCCGAACCCTTTAACTGTTATACTTCTTAAATCACCCCTTCTTTCCATCGTTCCGACCACACAAAAGATCACGCTTGAAGACTGTGAGCTTGAAAAATTTCTCTTTGAATGTGACACAGTTCTCACAGCCGGTAACGATTACGAGTGCTTCACTTTTTCGGACGATTTTGACGACTCACCGCCCGAGTTTGAATCCTTTGAATTTTCAGATGAGTTAGTTGAACCATCAGACTCGGTTGCTTACAATCATTTCGAACCATTGATGGAATCTTTCAAGTTCGAGATAGTTTACTACGGTGAGACTAAGACTATCCTTAATTCACCCTCTTTCGTCCTTCCTATGGTTTCGACCACGCAAGACTCCATCGCGTTTCCATTTTCAATGGAGGGTTTACCAAGTTCGACGTACCCATGTTTTCTTATGAATCTTGAGGGATTTGACCCCATTTCTCGACGGGTTGATAGATTAGCACAATCGCTTTTAACATATCGGTCATCACAAATTGCGCTAATTTATTCACTCGATTTACACCCTCAAGATCGTACTACACTTCTTTCTCTTTTCCGCAATTCTCCTCATCCACCAAGACCGTATACCACTTCTCTCTTGACACGGTCTCATGTGCTTCTTATTTCTTTCCTCTACCCTCCATTCTTTCACCAACCCTACCATTATCACGATAGAATTTTTGAATGGTTGGTGCTAACCTTTGGCTTGTGTAAGGCCTTGTTTAGTTTGGGGAGGACCTTGTTGTATATATGTATGTGTGTGTGTGTGTGTGTGTATTTTTCTTTTTCTATTAACAATAAAAATAAAAAAATAAAAAAAATAAAAAAAATAAATAACTAAACAGGGGATTGCCGACATTTTGACCCTCTTGGTGTAGCATGACAGTGAGGACACTGTCAAGTTTAAGTTTGGGGATATGCTCGGTAAGCCTTCTTCCTTCGCATTCATGTGTATATTTTTGCATTTGCATACTTATTTTAAAACCAATAAAATTGAAAATTTTCAAAAATTATAAAAATTAAAGTATTCAATTTTGGCCATAATTGACTTGAGTTTGACAAAAAGGTTAACTAGCTAGGAACAACTAGATCTTAGACTTAGTAAATTAAAAACCCTAAAAATAACCTTTCTTAAAATTTAACGGTAGAAAGTATATGTCTTTGTAGTTTATTTAGAAATAGGCAAATTTTGGGTTGACTTCTTAGACAAGGTTAAAACAAGGGAAGAGTATTGATATTTTTATTAAAGTATAAGTTTGAAAAATAATTCGTAAGCTTAAGTCTAAATTCTGAAAATATATACCCTACAAATTGCATAAACACGTACCTTGAAACTTGGAATAGTAGAGGAGACCTTGAAATGCTCTTGTCTAAAGTCCTTAGTACAAAGAAAATAAAATAAAAAAAATTCAAGTGTGAATAAAAAGATAATAAAAAATGAACACTGGTTTTTGTGATTACTTAAGGCTGCAAAAATAGAAAAAATATTTAGCGAGGGTGCTTCATCACCTAGTGCCTTAGACCAACTGGTTTGGGAGTCAGTGCTAAAGCCTTAGGTGTTGCAAGACTAGGAATTATGTTTTAATGTGAAAACACATCTTGTAATCGGTTGTTGGTACCTCAAGAAATATTAACGGTCGCATGAAGGATGTGTGAGCAAAATTCATCTAAAAATTCACCAATTAAGAAGTGCTTTGGACAACGGACAAGAGTATGATTGCTTGATTTGAATTTCCAACTGTAGGGATGATTTATACACACACATAGGGGTATGTCATTGGGGTTTAGATAAGAGATAGGAATGAAGAATAAGACTTATATCTTTAATAGAGATGATAAAAATTCCTAAGTTGAGATGGAACCCTAGAAGGAAAACTTAAGAGATGCCAAAAGCTAAGTAAATTCACAAGAACATATATAATCTTAAGTTGGATGATAAGGAAGCGTGAAGAATACAGGTGGATGATTTATGAGTCGAAGATAATAGAATTCCTTGTTGGAAAACCTAATTGGAGAATAAAAGTCAATAGGCCGAATTGATAGGATTTTGTGGGTAATATCCGCTGAAAACCCTCAGGAGACAACACTCCTCCTACTAGGGACACCTAGAGGTTTAACGGTTTGTTGCACGAGCTCAGTGCAATCACTTTTTCCTGTGAAAGTGAGGTTAGGTTTTGTTGAGAATAAAACTAAGTTTGCTCGAGGACGAGCAAAAGATAAGTTTGGGGGTATTTGTTCATACCATAATATTGCATTATTATATTCCACATTCTTATTCAGTTTACAAATAAACATGTGCTTTTGACCCATGTCTGCTACATAGTTGCAGGTTACAGGTTCTTGGAACAAAAACAGTGAAAACAATGAAAAGACGATGCAAAAGTGAGACTTCGACCAACAAACAGAGAATCTTGAACAAGCCTACAATTTGGAGAATAACGAAAATCAATAAACAAGTTCACAAAGTACAAAGGCAGCTAAAGGTTCAAGACTTCGACACGAAGCAAGCGGTAAAAGTCCACGACTTTATTCACTGTGGAGATCTGGAAGAGAACCAGAAGCCGATCTGAGAAAACTACTGAAGAAAAACCAAGAAAAATGCAACCAGAACCAAGCCCAGAAGACACAGCCCACAAGCCCTTCATTTGGCCGCGGAACCGCGGCCAAACCTGGCCTTTGGTCGCGGTTCCGCGGCCATGTATGACACGTGTTGGCGCAACATTTCTCTGGCGGTGCGTCGATGCGTTGACTAGTCTTCTATAGGGGTATTTTTGTAATAGCAGATGTGCGTCGATTGTAACCCTAGGGTTTTCTATGAATCTATAAATAGAAGCCCAAATACCTCTTTTGAGGTATGCCTCTTCTTGTGCCTCATTGTAAATCCAAATTCAGATCTGTAAAATTTCTGTAAAGAAGGAAGAAAGAATTAAATAAAATTAGGAGTAAGTTTTATTTCCATGCCCTAGGTAATTTCTTATCTGCCCTAGTTAGATCTTTTAATTATTTGCCATAGATAGATAGTTAGAATGTCATTCAATTCCCTAATGAGCGGGTAGTCTCCTCACTTGTTAGGGTTAGTTTTGGGGAAGGCTTGAGAGATGAAGATCTCTCACCCCTTTCTTGCCCATCACATATAATTATTAGGACTCCGTGCATACATGCACACACCGCTCCCCACGGCACCCTATCCCACGAGATAGTGGTGATACCATAGTATAAAGGCCCGGTTGAGCGTGTTTTCCATGGAGGTTAGGGTAAGGATTAAGAAAGGAAGGACAACAACCTAGAGGAAGAAACACCGTTTCTTCCTAATGGTACTAATCCCCTTTGTCAATAATTACCATAACTCCTAAAGAGATCTTAATTTGGGTATAGAAAGCGGTGGGAAATCTTTGCATTTCCAAAATTAACCTAAACCTAACCCTAGCAAGATTTAGATCTAGATTAATTTAGTTTTTAAATTTAATCAATCCGACCCCAATTGGAATTAACCCGTAAGAACGATTAGGAAATTCACAAAATCTCTGTGGACTGACCCGTATTCACCGGCTAGCTACCAAGCGACGCCGTTCTTGATTGCGGTTATAAATTATTCTTTGACACATACGAATCAAGCTCGGACTATAGACTCTCGGGTGGATCGTCTTTGACTCGAGGAGGCCGTGGAGGTTGATACGATCCAGATCGATCCTTGGAGCCTACGTAGACAAGGAGGACAGCGATGAAGACCCGAAGGACATGTATCGTGAGGTATAACTTTGTATCCGAGTAGTTAAACCTCAAGCAGTTTGCTAGCTAGGGTTTATGGACAATCCTTGGTTCTAGTCGGTGTTGCGACGCTCGTAAAAATCATTTTTTACAAATTCCGCCTCCCCGCGAACTCGTGGGGTGCGCGACATCGACTTACAATGGGTAAATATATACTATAGGTCTCTAGATGGTAATTGTGTTAACGTTAAGTTCCAAGTGAATGTCAACACAGCCGTAGAAGTATTCACGAGCTCAAAAGTGGGGCCCCAGGAGAGAGAAAACACGGGCCCATTTTATGTGTTAGCATCGGGGTTCTAGACTGTGGATGAGTCAACCCGACTGATATTCGAGTAAAATAAAAAAGAGATTAATACGGGACTCCTGAAACTCCGTTGGATTCACATAAGAAACTATCTTAAGCACCCCGTGTATAATATACTGTTACTGGTTAATATGCTTATCTGATTTGATTGATTGATATTTCTTGATCGAACCCTAAATTGCAAAAAGTGTAAATTGTATTCGAGTGAGTCGGGTAATGTGCGAGTCATGACAATTGCAATCTGGATTCGAGTCAATTTGGTTCGAGTAGATTGGATTCGAGTTCATATTCGGGTTTAGATTAGAGTTCGAGTTTGTATTCGAGTTCGAGTTCGAGTTTAGATTTGAGTTTGGATTTGAGTTCATGTCTTTTCATGTGAATTGATGTAAATTGTTAAACTCTTATGTTCAGAAGAAATCGGCAGCTGCTGCACGTGGACGGCAGGATTTGTGTTTTTTTCCAAGACAATTGCCATTGATAACTCTGTTAAATTGTCTAACCTGAATAGGCAAGCACTCACTTTCTCCGGCTCCCTGAGGCTCAAAAGAATTGATCACGCTTAAACCTATATTTATCTAAAATCCTTAAAATATTGTTTGCATATCTCGAGTGGGTTTTATGAAAAATATTTTAATATAGTTTCAAAATAAATCTCGACGGCGATTTATAACATTTAGGATTTTCACGAGCATGTATTTTAATTATTGGGGTATTTTAACGATACAACCTAGCTTTTTGAAAGTTTATGATATTTTTATGAGAAATACTACTTTTGGAAACTTGGGGGTATTTTATTTACAAATTTTAATCTTTAATTTTAAAAATATAGTTTCTTAATTTTTTTTATTGAAAACACGGATTTCATAATTTTTATATAATTTTCCTAAAAAATTGTTTTTATTTGAAAATTTTACGTTTCTTAAAAAAATCGTATTTTTATTCCTTTCGAGACCGAATACTCCGTGAGAAGTTCTGCATCTCTCTCTACTGTCCCAAGGATGTGCGATAATTCGCACCATCCATTAGTGGGTCCCCTAATGAGGGTTGTAGAGGTGTAATTGCCAAGTATTTCGAAATACCGATTTAAAGAAACCCATTTTGAAACGGTATGGTATTTTAATGAAAAGATTATTTCTTTAACTTAGCCATAGATCTAGAATACCGTGCTATGGAACCATAATGTGCGTGTGGGGTGGGTCGTTACCCCGTGAAGTTTTTCTAAAGGTATTTAAACTAATTCTCGATGAGAGGGCGATACTAAAGTTCATGGTATTTTACTGAAAAAGTTTGTTATATATTCATTACATATGAATTTTTTTGTAAAAACTAAAAACTAATTGATGTGAATAAGGTTAGGTTATTGTAGCATGTTAGTTTAATCTTGTGTGTTTATCACATGGCTTGCAAAGGTTAAAAAGAAAGCGATATCGGAGATAACTCCTCTTTTGTCGGTTTGTTTTAAAAAGTGGTTTGAGATAGAAAGAGAGAAGGATGAAGGGACTTACTGTTTTTATATGACTAAGAAGAGATTGAAGAAACTCTCTGGGGTCGTGGTTTCGTCGGAGATGCTCCGGTCGTCGAGTTTGGCTCGCTACTCCACTTGGCACTTAGAAGTTTTTTAAAGAACTTTTGCTAGAATTTCAGAATGGTGAAGAGCAAAGGCATGGGGTGGAATTTATAGTGAAGAATTAGGGTTTGGGAATTAAAATCTTGGATTAAAAAGCATTAAAAAGATATTAAATGGTGAAATGAAGGGTCTCTGTTTGATTACAGGGAAATCAAACAGTGAAGAGGAGTTTAGGGGAGCTGAAGGGACAAGTGTGCAAAGTACGAAGGCTGTTGAAGCTCATCAGACCGTCGGCGCCGGCCCATAGGGCAATTTGGACGGTCAGATCTCGAGGTTCTGCCTCGAGATTCGTGCTACGTGGGTGTTTCTGTGTTTACTCCATTTTGCGCATGTTTGATTTTTCTGAAACTTTTTATTTTCCTGTGGAAGGGACAAGTGTGCAAAGTACGGAGGCTGTTGGAGCTCATCAGACCGTCGGCGCCGGCCCATAGGGCAATTTGGACTGTCAGATCCTGAGGTTCTGCCTCGAGATTCGTGCTACATGGGTATTTCTATGTTTACTCCATTTTACGCGTATTTGATTTTTCTGAAACTTTTCATTTTCCCTTGTATTGCACGTGTAATTCTTGGGCTTCCAAAAAGTTAAAAAGAAAAATCAGAAAAATAATTGTGTATGATGGGAATCGAACACACAGGCTACGTCACAGCCGTATAGAGGCTTTACCAATGAGCTACAAGTTGATTCTTGCTTTTATTAAACAAATCTAACTTATAACTTTTACACAGGCTGTAATACCCTTTTCTGTACAATAACAAGAATTTTCTATACAGTGATTTCAGAGTCGTTACATTCTACCCTCCTTATAAAAATTTCGTCCTCGAAATTTACAATTACATAGGGACTAATTTTCAAATAGGTAAGGGTATCGTATACACATATCCTCTTCTCTTTCCCAAGTTGATTCTTCTGGCGAATCTTTTCTACACATCACTCGGACCAAGTTTACCTCCATGTTCCGTAATGTCTTCACATTTCGGTCCAGGATCTCAATTGGTTATTGCTCGCAGGTTAAGTCGGTCTGTACTGTGAGCTCTGAGTGATCAAGTATATGGCTGGGGTCGCTCACATATCATCGTTGTTAGGATATGTGGAACACGTTGTGCACTCCTTCCAATGAGAGTGTCAGTGCTAAACGGTATGCCACTTTTCCAACTCATTTGAGCATGTCAAACGGTCATATGTATCTTAGACTAAGTTTACCCCTCTTGCCAAAACGGATCACTCCTCTGTTTGGAGAGATCTTCAGGAATACATGGTCTCCAAGTTGTAACTCTAGGTGTCGGCGCTTTGTATTTGCCTAATGTTTCTGTCGGTCTTGGGTGATGCGCATTCTTTCATTGATCGTGCGAACTACGTCCACAGTTACCACGATCATCTCTGGTCCAAGGAGTTCACGATCTCCAACACCATCCTAACTTAGCGGTGAATAACACTTTCGTCCGTAGAGTGCTGCGAATGGTGCCATTCCAATGCTCGCCTGATAGCCGTTGTTGTATGAAAACTCCACAAGGTGTAGGTGATCTTCCCACGAACCTCTGAAGTCTAACATACAGGCTCTTAGCATGTCTTCCAGAATCTGAATCGTTCGCTCAGACTATCCTTCCATTTATTGATGATACGTCCTGCTGAAGTTCAGACTTGTTCCCAGGCTAGCTTGCAGACTCTGCCAAAATTGTGATCGGAATCTTATATTACGATCAGAGACGATGCAAATATGTACTCCATGTAATCTCACAATCTCTTACATGAGTTTATTGGTATCAAAAATGGTACATCTTGAAGGGTTTAAATCTTACTTTAGATTTATGCTCACCTCCATGTACTTCTGTCACGACCCGAAAGAGCACGTGACTGGCCCTTGAATCATATGAAGTCTATAGGACTCCATCTAATCCAAGTAAGCCAAAAGCCCAGAAATCTAAAACCATTTTAAATAATAAATGAAGAAAAAATAGTCTTTAGAAGTGAAGAAAGCATATTTCAAAAGCAATATTTTTAAATAAGTAAGCCGAATATGCATTTAAAAATATATAGTCTTTTCTAAAAATTTCGGCAGGGTTTCCTTTGTAAATACTGGCCCCGAACGGGGTGCAACAAGAATAATATATATGCAATGATAAAAGCATCCCCAAGTGGGAGCTAGCTCTTCGTCAATCGACGGTCACAACCATGCAAGCAATATAATATACAATGCCGAAGGGTAAGGATCAAAACTCAGAAAAAGAAACTCAAATCGGCATGAAAACCGTAATACTACTACACGCGACTCTAAGGTCGAAATAATACATAACTGCCTTTCTAAGTCTGAAACAATATAAAGTTTTGGTTGATGGAAATTTCTAGATACAAATGAATAATACATGTACAATGGTGGTTCTGATGCAAAAGAACCCACCTACCAAAGCAAATCACCCGCAAAAGAAAAAGTGTGCCAAAAATGCCGCCATGGAACCTGTACGAAAAAACCTGCAAGAACTGTGGCACAATGGGGGTGAGTTGCCAGCTCGTGAATATAAAATATCTACAAGCAGAAATCGAATGCATGACATAATCCTAGATCAATACGATCAGATATAATATAAACCTCAAAAGGATAAGTCTGAAGTATGATAAGGTGGCAATGTAACCTCTATACATATGAGTAGTGCCAAGTGCCTCAGGTAATAACATATCATGAATATGAGTTATATCTACATGAATAAATATGATGAAGTATCTAAATTGATATCAATGCACAGATATTAGCGTCCCATTCCACTAATATTGGTGTAAGGGCATATATAACAGCGTCCTCATCCACTGTTATATATACATATAAGGTATGATCAACGTAATCAAAGTCTGTATGTATGTGGATCCCGTCCACGTGTCACCCAATGACAATAAGCATCATGCATGTAAATATCATAAAGCATATGCATGGAAATATGAGGACATAATCAAAATCATGGAACCTGAGTGCCTAGCATCGACACTCGAAAACATCATGAAAACCTGTGCCTAGCATCGACACGTAAATCCTCATATATCGGACTCCGTCTGCGGTATCGGCCCTCGGCCCCGGCAGCACGGGTCGGCCCATATCCATCTCTCAACTCCGGTCGGTATCCTCCGGATATTCGCCGAGCTCAAATACAATCACGGGTAGGTAGTGGTCCCACTGTCAAGCTCACCGTCTAACTACACAGTGATCCGTTCCCGCCCGGGGTACCATACCGGGTCCACCATGTACCTGCAATCGGCCTCATCCGCGTCCTCGAATCAGGTTTCACATGTCGCTCTCAGCACCGAGAAAACACATGTGTAGGGTGTTTTTCGTCACCCCATTGAGATGGGAATACGCGCACGCTTGTCAGGCGTACTACAGATTCCCCCTGCTTAGGGTAGGCGGGGTTTTAATGATTGTGGGGATCCGAATCTCCGGCAGCCGCGGAACTAAGCTGCCGTTAATTACCCCTCGCCTTTGGGGCGAGGGAACCTCCGATTAACGGGTTAAACTGGTCGTGCGAACTCAATGTGCAGTGTACGTGTGTTCTGTTTTGAAAGGGGGTTTTTGGATATATCGGGAGCCACGCAGAGTTTTTACGGGGGTCCCGCTACCCGGATAGCGGGATGGGGGTCAAGGGGGCTAGCAGCCCCCTTGCGGGGTTCGGGGCAGCGCCCCGGCCCGATAATTTTTTTGGAGGGGGAGAATGTTGCGGAGTATGTATATGTGTGAATTTGTATACATATATATATGTATATGTATGTACATAAAAAGAGGGGGAAAAGGCATCCAAGGGATGCGTGGGGCCAGCGCCTTGAGCGCTGTGCGCTTAGGTGCTGTGCGCTCAGGCGCAAGCGCGCCACGTGTCGGCACGTGGGCGCTTTGCGCATGAGCGCTGCGCGCAGGAGCGCAAGCGCGCGCGCGCCATGTGTGCGCGCGCCACGTGTCGGCACGTGGGCGCTTTGCGCACGAGCGCTGCGCGCTGGAGCGCAAGCGCGCGCGCGCCACGTGTCGGCACGTGGGCGCTTTGCGCACGAGCGCTGCGCGCTGGAGCGCAAATACGCCACGTGTCGGCACGTAGGTGGTTTGCGCTCGAGCGCTAGCGCGCCGGCGAGGAAAAGATGGCTTTTAGCCCCAGAAACTCTCGAAAGAGAAATTAGTGGAGTTAAACTCCTGAAAAAAGAAAAATGTTTTGGTTGGGGAAATGGGTTCTTCTTCTTCCTTCTCTGTTGGCTGGCTCAAGAGATGTGAGATCTAAAAATCTCTTCCTTTTGAGATCTAATGATAGATCCAAGTTCCCCTTTGTGGGTTTTGTGGTGAAAAACTAATTTGTTTTATAAAAAGAAGAGCAAAACTCTTGATTTAATTCAAGAGAAAGAAGAAGGTTTTGGAACCTTGAAGAAGAAGAAAAAGATCTCAGATCTGGAAAATTTTTAGAGAGAAACAAAAGTTGTTGGGATATTTTCATTATCCTTGCCTTTATAGGCTATACACTTTACACATAGCCCCTTGGGCTTCACAAAATGGCATTTTGCCTATCTCATGGCTCATGTGCCATTTCTTTTTGCACATAAGCCATGGGCTTTACAAAATTTTGGCTTTATGCCTATTTTTCTTGCATTTATCCATAAAATGGAATAAAAGAAATACAACAAAATTGTTTATTACAAATTTTTTTATCTTGGCGTGGGGGAAGGCCGGCCGCTTCATGTTTCGGGCTCGACCCGAGCATGGGCCTACTGGGTCACTGGGTCAGGGCTTGGGCCCACTTGGCTTGGGGTTGACTTGGATTTTGACTTGCTCAACCGGGGTGTAAATTTTTACCCCAACAACATGGTGGACGCACTGAAATATCATATCAAGGGTAACCGAGTTTTTAAAACAAACATACTCTCCTTTGAAATATCCACAGTTCCTAAATCCAGAAATATCATGGAAACAACATATCTCAATGCGTATAATCGGAAAGCATGATGTATGTGACATATAAATGAAATATAAGTATAACAGTATATCATCCAACATGGAATAATAGTATGCACATACAAGGGTCATATCCTGATGCAATAATTTTACTGTGTAGTGACATGGCAATTATCGATGATGAAGTGTGTGAACCGGCAATCAAGTGTACGTGAAACATATGCATCATCGATAATGGTGCTGGTGTCCTAACAGCATGGTTTTAATATAGCAATAAACACAATTACACATGCAAAGCGATGCGAATAGCATGAATATACGGAAATCAAATAATCAACGCAACAGTGAAGAATCTACATCAATATGTATATGTCATGCAGTTATACCATTTGAAATAAGACGAATCGGGATTTTTAGTAAAATAAGGGCTACGGTGTTTTTAAGAAAAGATGCGCCTTTTTAAAGTATCCGTAGAATCCTTTTACTTGTCTTTAAAATACTCCCGATTCGTTAGTTTTGAAATAGGTATGACTCGGGTCTAGTCTAACATCTACTATGCCAACTACAGATCTAACTACCAAGTCAATCAGGAGGGGTATGGAAACCACCTAAATCTGAGTCGATATATATAATTAAATATAATAGTCGGTGATCCTGTCTAAATAGTATCGCGTACAATACAGTATATCATAAGACATCCTCGAGTCATGAGTACGGATCTATCATCAATATAAAGCTCGTATGGTAATTCTTCGTACGGCATCCCAAAAGCTGGGTACGGGTCAATATCACGTTCATCACATAAATTATCTGGTATCCTTATCGCCATATCACATAATCTGGGGTACTGATCTAAGTCTAGTACAATCGATACCACTTATATAAGTATGAATGCGTGTGTGAAACACACGTCCAAAGGCCCGCTAAAAATCACATGTCGTATCCCAAATACGAATGACACCAAATCACCGATCTCACGACACTATGCCCAATATCATCGACTCATCTCCAAAGTCATCCACTATCGTCATCATTCAAGCATATGTATAGCAATAAGCCTGTGTGTGTGTGTGGTGTAAAGCTATTCTAGGGTTCGCAACTAGGAACTATACTAGTTTACTTCTACCCCCCATTCTAACCATAGTACATCTAATCTCAATATCCACGACACACTATAAGCTATCATATATATATAACATATACATATATAGTATACCAACTTTGGACTGCGGGGGTGCTATATGCCATCCACCCGACTTCCCCCGTAGATATAATCTACTCACCTTGCATCTTCATTTGTCGACGTCGCCATGCGCTTGCTTATCGTCCCGAAGTCTTCATGGGGTACCTACACATCAACGTATCGTAAATGCGTATTAAAACCAAAACGATACACAATAGCCAAAACGATACGCTAAGGCCTATAAGGTAGAACCTATGGACTACACTTTCAAAACCATCAATCAATCCTCGATATCGTCGTATAAACGCCATGTATTCGAGGTAAAATGAAATACGCAAATCCAGAATTCAAAATACGGAATACAGAAACACGAATCCAAAACAGCAACTAGAAAAAAGGGTCCCAGATTTCACCCTAGGTCAAATTGGACAATTTTGCACATGCCAGGGGTCTAATCTAGGGATGTAGGAGCTCTGGAACAAAAACGAGACAATTTGGTGCTGGTCTGACCGCAATTTGCGGCCAATTGGAATAAATTAGTGGCCGAGGACGAGGGGGGCTGGAGTCTTGGGGTTAGCTTTCTGGGTGCCTGCACATGTCACTGTCCAACCAAAAAAAATTTCAGTGTCTCGGGGTGATAGCAGATTCAATATAACCTTCAAAGATTCCACAAATCTTCCGATATCGGTTTCTAAATCCGTATTCCGGATTTCAAGTCTCAGGTTTGGGTCTCAATTCATGCACTAGGGTGTTAGTGTAGCCTCTACTGAGCTCAATTGCTCACCACAACTCACAATTCCTTCAAACCCTAACTAGGTTTTCCTAAATCCACAAAATCACACGATATCAATTCAATCTTAACATGGGGGTAAAGGTAATGCAAAAACTAAGCTAATGGTCCAGAAAATACCTCATTTGGCAACTCAAGAATTTTTTTGAGTTGCCCCTACCAAAATCCTTACTTTCTTGGTCCCATGTGTTGCCCTTGAGCTTGTGAATCTTTTTAGTGAAAAAGAGATAGGTTTTGGAGTTGTTTTAGAGGTGATTTGAGGAGGTTAAGAAGGGAGGGAGAAGGAGCAGCAGCAGCTGAGAGAAGAGGGAGAGATGATGAGGGTGAAGGAATGGGGAAAAATGACAAGGTCAAAGTAACCCCTCTCTTTTCTCTCTCTCACCCATACCTCAATATCTTATTCCCTTTTCTTTTCTTTTCTTTTCCCTCTAATTTCCTTCTCACTTGAATAGTAACCCCAAAACAACATTGTAGAAATGTAATACAAGTGTAAAAAAAAGATATGTGCATGTTTTGTACAAAAATGCTAAAAACCGATTAGCGATTTTTAATCGCGATTAGCACTAAATTAGCATATAAATTAATCATAAAAACTTTAAAATGGTACAATTCCATAAAATACCCTATTTTAGAATTTTCCATAATTTTTCCAAAATTTTTTCCATTTATCTGTATTTAATTATACCGAAATATTAAAATATTCAATAAAATAATATTAAATTATAAAAATTCCCCAAAATAATATTTTATTTTTTTGAAATGTTACAACTTCTTTTCTAATATCTCGATTGACTGGTCAACTCGAAATGGAATAAAGTGGGTCGACTTGGTAAGTTGATCCACAATAACCCATATTACGTCGTTAGCCTTTGTGCTGTGAGGAAGGGCAGTCACGAAGTCCATGATAATGTGCTGCCATTTCCATTCTGGGATTGGTAACGGCTGAAGTAGACCAGCAGTTCTGTGATATTCAACCTTCACTTGCTGACACACCAAACACTTAGCTGCGCTCCTTGCTACTTCTTGCTTCATTCCATGCCACCAGTAGTGTTGTCGTAGATCCTTGTACATCTTCGTGCTACCGGGGTGTACTGAATAAGGAGAGTTGTGAGCTTCTTTCATAAACTCTTCTCGAATAGGTCTGACTGGCACGCATAAACGACTTCCATATCGCAAGGATCCATCATCGTGGATGATGAAGTCAGTTCGTAGTCCGCTTTCTACTTGTTCTTGGATCCTTTGTAGCTTGGCGTCATTTTCTTGAGCTGCCTTGTTATGATTTATAAGAGTGGACTGGACTTGTCGAAGTTTGCCATGAGTTCCAGCCATCTTCTCTGCCGCATGTTTAGTTCCTTCTGAGTAAATACATACTCCAGACTCTTGTGGTCAGTGTATATATCCACTCGATCTCCCAAAAGATAATGGCGCCAAATCTTGAGTGCGAAGATGACGGCTGCCAATTCTAGATCATGTGTTGGATAGTCGCGTTCATGAAACTTTAGTTGTCTTGATGCAAAACCCACAACTTTTCCATGCTAGTGTAAAACACATCCTAATCCTTTACCGGACGCATCACAATGTACAACGAATCCTCCAGATTGATCCGGTATTATAAGGATAGGCACAGAGGTTAATCTCGACTTGAGTTCTACAAAAGTTTTTTCACTTGCTTCTGACCATACGAATGCTTCGTCTTTATGTGTGAGTTTGGTCAGGGGTGCTGCAATCTTTGAGAATCCTTCGATGAATCATCGATAGTATCCTGCTAAGCTTAAGAAACTTCGTATATCTTTCACCGTCTTTGGTGTCGGCCACTCGCTGACAGCTGACATCTTAGCTGGATCCACAGAGATTCCTTCGCCTGAAACAATATGTCCAAGAAATCCGACTTGATCTAGCCAAAATTCACACTTGCTGTATTTGGCGTAGAGCTAATATTGTCGCAATGTCTCCAGGACAATTCGTAAGTGCTCGGCGTGTTCTTTTCGATTCTTTGAATACACTAGGATGTCATCGATGAAGATGACAACAAACTTGTCTAGGTACTCTCGGAAAACTTGGTTCATCGGGTTCATAAAGATGGCAGGTGCATTGGTCACTCCGAATGGCGTTACGATATATTCATAATGACCATAACGAGTCCTAAACGTCGTCTTCGGAATGTCGGACTCTTTGATTTTCACCTGATGATAACCCGAACGAAGATCTAGTTTTGAAAAGACACAAGATCCACTTAACTGATCGAAAAGGTCATCGATGCGCAGTAGTGGATACTTGTTCTTAATCGTCACTTCGTTCAGAGCTCGATAATCCACACACATCCTGCAAAAACCTTCCTTCTTCTTCACCAGCTGCACCGGAGATCCCCAGCTTGAAGTACTGGGACAAATTCAACCTTTCTTCAGGAGTTCGTCCAACTGAATGCGGATCTCCTTCAATCCCTCCGGACTTAATCGGTACGGAGCTTTTATTAATGGTTGTGCATCGGGTTGTAAATTGATGTTGAATTCAAGAGCTCGATCGAGAGGTAAACCTGATATATCTTCCGGGAATACATCCTCGAACTCTCGAACTACCCCTGGCTTCGATTCTTCCGCTTGCAACACTGTAACCGCTGCCTTCTTTGGTTTTACTTTATAGATGCTAGGTTCCAAGGTACGGTATCCACTCTTGAAATAGAACACTGGATGATCTGGTATTTCGAACACTACCCTTCTTTGGCGACAGTCGATGGTAGCGAAGAAAGTTCCCAGCCAGTCCATTCCCAAGACTACGTCAAACTTTGGTCTGTCCAGCACCTTGAAGTCCGCATAAAATTCTCGACTGCAGACGACCACTGGACACAGATCGTATCCTAAAGTTGCTTTTAGAATGTCATTCCCTGAACTAACGTTCCAGCTGGATACGAGTGGTTTAACTGGGATCACATGAGTTCGGACGAACCGTTGCGACATAAATCAATATGATGCCCTAGTGTCGAAGAGTGCTAGAGCAGATAGGAAGGCTACTAAGATTGTACCTAAGTTTTGTGGGATAGGTTTAGGTATAACAGATATAAGATGATTATGAATTGGAAGGACTTGAAAGAGAATAGGGAAGAGATTTACCAGTGATAACCTAACCCGTAGCTTCGGCCTCTTCGACTGACATGGTGAATGCTTGGCGTCGCGGCACTTTCCTTTGTGCCTGGTTAAACACTAGGCATTGGGGTTGAGTGGTCTGGGTGCGGGGAGCTGGTAGAGCTAACCGGGTAGGAGGAGCTTGGATCGCTGATCTAGCTGGAGGGTTGTTGGGTCCTCGGTTCTGGGGCATGCTACAATGGCGTGAATAGAAGACCCACAGATCATGTACATGTTATTCGCCCTGTGACAGTTCTTCACAAGATGCCATGTTCTTTTGCAGTAGGTGCAAAAATCTGGCCTGCTGTTGGCGAACAAACCTACTGGCCTCCGAGATGGTCCATTAAAAGCTGGCCTGGAAGAGGCCCCTCCTGTGATCTGGTGCATAGGGCATTTCACACCGGCAGTCTGCGGCCCGCCTTTCTTCTTCACAACTGCCTCATAGCGTCGGGCAGCCTTCAAAGCAAGTTCATGGGTTGGGAAATCCCCTGTACGAGTGCAGCTTGGAATTCAGGGTCCAACCCTTACTGAAATCGTCGTGCCCGGATTTTAGCGGTGGGAATAAGGTGTGCAGCGAACTTGTTACGACCTTATGTTAGCAGTGTAGTGAGTGAGATCAGAAAATTGAATTTAAGACAATATCTTACCGGTTGAGCATGGTAAACTCGGCATCATATTCATCCACAGACTTGACCCACATCGAGCCCTGTTGTAGATGGATGAACTGCTGCTCCATGTCAAAACGAGCAGTCTCAGGGAAGTACTTAGCGTCGAAGAGGTCTCGGAATGTTCTATATTCTATCGGTTATGCGAGACGACTCTCCTCAGCCTTCAACCAAACTCTGGTGTTATAGGTCAGTTGCAACTTAGCAACTCTCACCCGGGCAATATCTGGCATTTGAGCTGCTGCCAGATCATCTTCGATCACTTGAGCCCATTCTTCTGCCTCAAGTGGGCTCTCTTTTCCCAAGAAGTGTTTTGGATGCAGTGCCCGAAACTGCTTAACTCCGGATGCCTCAGCTTCGAGACGGTGCATGAAAATAGCAGTCTGTTGCTGCTGACCCTACAATAGGCTCTTGATGGCCTCAAGCAGTACCGTTTGCTCATTGATAAGAGCTGCAACGGTAGGTGGTGGTGGTAGATTAGGAGGTGGAGTAATGCCGTTGACGTTGGTACTGGTATTGTTCGGAGAGTCCATCACCTTGATATAAAAGATAGGTTAGGATAGATTCAAGAAATTTAAAATGTAAGGAATGTAAATGTTAATTGAACTCATTAATTCTTGTGGTATATTGTTTACGACTTCATGCAGAACTGACCTGCATGAGCCACCAATAAAACTTGTCACGCCCCGCTTCCCAATAGATGGAAACGGTGACGTGGCAAGCACACGGTATATTTATCTAGAAGAGGTCATTCCCTAAATAAATATACAAAGCGTACTGAAACATAATACACAATGCAAGAATAAATTGAGACTCTAAAAAATTTTCAACAAACATCTTTATTTACATTCAACTTCCAATATTTACAAATATAAGAGTTTATGCTGGAAAGTAAATACAATAAAAAAATGCCTAAACAAGTGGCATACATAAACTGAAGGAAAAGAAGCTGAGCTAGCCCTGAGTAGCTATCTGGTCGTAGTCCTTCTCTGTGGCTTCAACTTCTTCCATCTCGACAATATCTGACGAACATTCCAAGAGAAGAAAAATGGGTGGAATGCCTGTCAGCGAACTAGCGATCGATAAGTCCCAATAATAGGTAAAAGTAAAAAATTGACAAGAGTATAATATATATATATATATATATATATATATGACGAGTAAGAGTATATGATCATGGGAAAATATATACTATAGGTCTCTAGATGGTCATTATGTTAACGTTAAGTTCTAAGTGTGAATGTCAACACAGCCATAGAAGTATTCACGAGCTCAAGAGTGGGGCTCCGGGAGTAAGGAAACACGAGCCCATTTCATATGTTAGCATCGGGGCTCTAGGCTATGGATGAGTCAACCCGACTGATATACGAGTAAACTAAAAAAGAGATTAGTACGAAACTCCTGAAGCTCCGTTGGATTCATACAAGAAACTATCCCAAGCACCCTGTGTATAATATATTATAACTGGTTAATATACTTATCTGATTTGATTGATTGATATTTCTTGATCGAAACCCTAGATTGCAAAAGGTGTAAATTGTATTCGAGTGAGTCGAGTAATGTGCGAGTCATGACAATTGCAATCTGTATTTGAGTCAAGTTGGTTCGAGTAGATTGGATTCGAGTTCATATTCGGGTTTAGATTAGAGTTCGAGTTTGTATTCGAGTTCTAATTCAAGTTTAGATTTGAGTTTGGATTTGAGTTCATGTCTTTTCATGTAAATTGTTAAACTCTTATGTTCAGGAGAAATCGGCAACTGCTGCATATGGACCGAAGGATTTGTGTGTTTTTCCAAGACAATTGTCATTGATAGCTCTGTTAAATTGTCTAACCTAAATAGGCAAGCACTCACTTTCTCCGGCTCCCTAGGGCTCAAGAGAATTGATCCCGTTTAAACCTATATTTATCTAAAATCTTTAAAATATTGTTTGCATATCTGGAGGGGGTTTTATGAAAAATATTTTAATATAATTTCAAAATAAACCTCAAGGGTGATTTATAACATTTAGGGTTTTCATGAGCATGTATTTTAATTATTAGGGTATTTTAATGATACAACCTAGCTTTTTAAAAGTTTGTGGTATTTTTATGAGAAATACTACTTCTGGAAACTTGGTGGTATTTTATTTACAATTTTTAATCTTTCATTTTAAAAATATAGTTTCTTAATTTTTTTTATTGAAAATAAGGATTTCATAATTTTTATATAATTTTCCTAAGAAATTGTTTTTATTTGAAAAGGTCGCGTTTCTTAAAAAATCGTATTTTTTTATTCATTTCGAGACCGAGCACTCCGTGAGGAGTTCTGCTTCTCGCTCTACTGTCCCAAGGATGTGCGATAATCCACACCATTCATTAGCGGGTCTCCTAACGAGGGTTGTAGAGGCGTAATTGCTAAGGATTTCGAAATCTCGATTTAAAAAAACTCGTTTTGAAACGGTGTGGTATTTTAATGAAAAGATTATTTCTTTAACTTAGCCATAAATCTAGAATACCATGCTATGGAACCATGGTGTACGTGTAGGGTAGGTCGTTACCCCGTGAAGTTTTTCTAAAAGTATTTAAACTAATTCTCGATGAGAGGCGATACTAAAGTTCATGGTATTTTATTGAATAAGTTTGTTATATGTTCGTTACTTATGAAAATTTTGTTAAAAACTAAAAACTAATTGATGTGAATAAGGTTAGGAATATTGTAGCATGTTAGTTTGATCCCGTGTGTGTTCCCTCATAAAAAGGGAAAGGGGGGAAATTCCCTACTATTAAAGCCTCACGTGTTAAACACGTGAGCACCTATATGCAAAAGCATATAGGCGCTGCAGTTTTACGTGTTAAACACGTGAGCATCTATATGTAAAAGCATATAGGCGCTGCAGTTAAAAACAAATAGGCTAAAATAGCCACGCATGTTAAACACGTGAGCACCTATATGCTAGAGCATATAGGCGTTGCAATCAAATAATTGGAAAGCCAAGCATGCCTCACGTGTCAAACACATGAGAACTTATATGCATATTAGTGCTGAAAATAAAGCATACTGAAATCCATGTTAGGGGTCACGTGTTAAACACGTAAGTTCTTCTGCTACACTCGTTGCCAAGATAGAAGTAAATTCTATGTGGAAAATATTTCATTGATCTTTCTCAAACTAGAAAGATCTTCTCTGTTAAACAGAAGACCCTTGGATCAAAGATCCAACGGTGATTATAAAATCACCCACCGATCATCTGATAGAATAAAAATTCTATCTTAGGAAAAGATATCATGTTAAGTAAACAAGAAAACTTCTCTGTTAACAAAGAGCTTTGGATTAAAAATCCAATGGTGAATAAAATTCACCAAGTGATCCGAGAGATCATTTTGGATTGATCATGATCTCTCAATCAGAGATTTTCCTAACAATTTGATCTTTTCTCTTATCCTATAAATAGAAGGGAAAATAAAAAAAAGAGAGAGAATTCCCCACAAACTTCTGCAAAAAAAAAAAAAGAATACAGTGAGATCTTGAGAAAACAAGAGAATTTAATTCTCGAAGAAGAAGACTTTCCTCATTGAAACCAGAGATAAAAAAAACAGAGATCATATTGTCTCTTCTTTACCTATCTAAGGGTTTAACCCGTCATTTAAGAACCCGGTTCTTTCCCCGGTTGAGATTTACAGAAGCAAATCTCCCCACAAGTTGAGAATTTAATTCT
This sequence comes from Agapanthus africanus, assembly GCA_030015575.1. Taxonomy (NCBI): domain Eukaryota; kingdom Viridiplantae; phylum Streptophyta; class Magnoliopsida; order Asparagales; family Amaryllidaceae; genus Agapanthus; species Agapanthus africanus. The sequence continues at coordinate 671,907,807 of JASDDO010000022.1, read as the reverse complement.
CATCGGGGAGATTTTTCTCTGTAGATTCAAAACCTAGGAGAAAAGAATTAAGTTATAAAAAAAAGAAGAGAGAAGAAGAACGAGAACATATAGGAATTTAATTCCTCCAAAAATTAGGGTTTAACCCTATATATAAAGAACTTAGATCTTCCATAAAAAAACAGTGACGATGATCCCTTCAAAACCAGAATCGTTAGTGCTTAGCACTATTTTGAAGCCTCAAGCGTTCCCACGTGAGTTCTTCAAACGAACAAAGAGAACAACTAAAACTGCCTCACGTGTTTCACACTTGAGTGTTAAAGCACCCCAGTATAAAAAAAAAGGGCAGCCACGTATTTTGCACGAGAATGTTAGCCAAGTGCTTAGCACTTCTGTAAAAAGGGTGGAGATAAAACCCAATGGGCAGTGCCTATATTTGGGTGCCTCACGTGTGTCACGTGAGCGCCACAAAATTCTAGTGTTTAACACTAATCCAGTGCCCACGTGAAACGCACGTGAGCACTGTATGCCTCAGTGCTTAGCACTGTTGGGTAATTATGGAAACCCAATCTCAGCCCAAATTGGATAAGTTTTCTGAGGTTAAACCTCTTTGATTCTAAAACAAGCTAGCCCATATTGCTCATGTTTTCCCAAAACTGACCTTAGTCTCAAATATAACTAGTGGTCTCCCATTGATGATATCCCAAATGATGTTTATCTTATATCTCCTAAGATAATTTTAGTCTCGAACATGACTAACATTTTTTAGGTCTACAACAGTCCCCATTTTCCCCTCAAATATGGGATTTGGTTTAAAGGTACGTCTCCCCACACCTCTGATATATGTCGTTGTAATTCTTCAACGTTTTCAGAGAGGTGGCGGGTCCCGACGACTAACAACTCCTTTCATCCCACATTGATACACTTCCAAATTGACGTGCACAACTCAAATCGGATCACACCCCATACTGGGCGCATTCTATGTCACCATCATTCACTTCGCCATGTAACAAATACACGTGCGTGCAAGATGAATGTCGGAGCGAAATGTCCTTAAACTAATATTCGCCCTCAAATATGGCGACAAAAGACCGAAACGTTTTAAAACTAAAATTCCACCTCTAACATGGCGATAAGGGACTGAAATGTCTTTAAACTAATATTCGCCCTCAAATACGGCGACAAAGGACCGAAACGTTCTTAAACTAAAATTTCGCCTCAAACATGGCGATAATGGACCGAGATGTCCCTAAACTAATATTCGCCCACAAATACGGTGACAAGGGGCCAAAATGTCCTTAAACTAAAATTTCGCCTCAAACATGGCGATAATGGACCACGATGTCCTTAAACTAAAATAATCGAGCCCAAACGCTCATACGTTTTAAGTCGATCTTAATCTCAAACCAGATTAACGATCCTTAAATCAACCCAAACCCAAATCTAAAAATATACGGATTTGGACTAATCCACGCCCTACAGGCGATGACAGAAACTAGTCCCCGTATACAATCCACGGGCAACCAAAAAAAAACAAAAACACACACAACATGAAGTGAACTTCCGGAGCAGGAGAAAGTGGTTATCGCGATGCAATAACGTAATTAACTGCAGGAGCTTGCGCCTACAGGGAAGAACGTCTCCACAATCAAAAACCCCTCACAAACGAGGGGAATCTGATAAAGTCTGCTACAACGGCCGCATCCGTCCAAACCTCCGATATACGGTGCCATAAATCAACTTGGCATCTTCGGAGGGGTGGACGGATAAAACCAAATAGCATCTGCCCCCAAGATTCAGGCCAAACGTCCCAACATCTCGGTCCATCTTTCCGGCGGTGAACAGGTTCTGGCATGCTCGGTAGGATCTTTTCCACTTTCCACTCCATACTTTGTGTGTTGTTTTCGCGAACAAAATCGCGGTTCACTATGGTTGCCCTTGGATTCGAGGTACTAAGATTTAATATCTTGTTCCTGTGCAGAAGAAGAGAATATCAATGGCTTCCAACTGCACAATCTGCAACAGCAACTCCCGCTCTGCCCCAACTGGAGGAGTGACTTATGGGCCCAATGCGGCCTCCATCTTTTCAATGCCGGTGGGGCAAGTAACTCAAGCTACTACTGGATTGTTCTTCGGGACCATACTCCCACCAACGAGTTTCAACGCCCCAACGCCGCAAGACGAAGCTCCCAAGAAGTCAGTCTTCGATCGACTTGCAACCACAATGGCCCCTCTCAACGGGCCATCCAAATCCGTTGCCTCAGTTTTCAACAGGCTAAGCAGAAGCTCAGATGTCTCAGTCTTCAACAGGCCGAGTAAGAACCAAAACGGGCCCGTAAAGAGGCTTGTGATATCTGAAGGGGCTGCCCCAAAACGAATAGCCCTCCCAACTCCTCCTGCAGGTGAAGTCGTCAAAAGTGCTTCCCCTACCAGAAGATTGGTCGTTCCTCCGCAAATCCTACCGAGGACGTCAGTCTTCAATAGGCTGACACCAACAACAGTCCCTCACCAAAGCCAGGGACATGAAGAAGTCGCTTCCAAAACCAAGGCGGTCCCCTCTGCAAGACATGCTCGACGTCGCCACTGGCGCAGGGTGAGAAAAGCTGGGGGCAAATCCCCCTCTGGACTTAGTTCGCCAGCTCCAATGGTGGATGTCGATGCTGCCATTCCAACCGGGAACAACTTTGATCTGCTCATGAGGGTGCGAAAGAACTCTCCAACGGCGGTACTAAAGAAATCTCCCCCACCTACAGAAGCCACAGTGCAGGAAAAGACGGAGCATCCCCATCAACGGCACTTCTCCCAAATTCACAGAGTCCGGCGAAAAGTCCAGGACTCCGAGATAAATCAAAACTACCCTCGTCGACCGAAAAAATCGAAGGCTCGGCAAGAGGAAGACCATCCCTCCACCATACAGCGAGGGACTTCTTCCACACGGGTGCCTGTTACAACAGCTCCGTCAACTTTAACCTCCCACAAAAGGAGGAGGTCGGAGAAAATCCCACCGCCTGCGGCAAATTCCAAAGGCGAGGAACCCAAACACCCCAAGTCTGGGGGCATGATAATACACACGGATTACTTGGGTTCCGAAAAAGAGGAAAGTCGTGCTTCCGTGGCTCATTGACCGCAAACTCAATCGTTAACAAAAGCTCATGATCAACAACAAAAGCTCCAAGAGATACTGACGAAAATGGTAGCACTCACCGGACAGAAAGAAAGTCCGGAACCAGCAAGCGAACAGTGCTAACAGCAGGAGACCGATACAGAGTTCCTTTGAATGGTGCTTTAAAGAAAGTACAAGGAGGCCACTGAGCAAGCCGCCAACATAAAGCAGATGGCGCTCTTATTCCAGGATATGGTTGGAATGATGATCCAGCCAGAATCTCCAGCCGAAGATCCACCAATAATCATCGAGGATGATAGAGGGGAAACATCAAACCCTCTTTTGGCTCTATCAGTGGCCAGGGAGGAAACGATCCCCAAGGCTGCTCTTGATGATTACATCGCTCAACAAATATAAGCTCAACAAGCGAATGAAGCGGCCGGCCAAACTGTCAGAACTGGAAGACCGTATCCAGGCTCGTATGATCAAATCAAGTACCCGCCGGGATATACGATCCCCAAGTTCCATGTGTATAAGGGGCCAGGCAACCCCCATCAGCATGTCGCACAGTTCAGAGCTCTGTACGGCAACACTAGAGGCGACGACAAACTACTGCTTCGGCAGTTCATTGGTGGCCTGTCGGAGACAGCCTATGAATGGTAATTGGAGCTCCCAAATGACTCCGTAAAGACATTCACAGAGATGGAGCTGCTTTTCACACAACGATTCGCCAGCGCAAGCGAGCATACGCCGATCACGGCATTAATCAATGCCAGGGTAAAGCTGGGAGAAACCTGGGTCCAATACACGATCCAGTTGCGGAACCTGTGGTCAAAGTGCGAAAAACGCATCAAAGAATCCCCTGCCTTGGGCATGTTCATTGGGACCCTAGATCTGCAAACGACTGTGTCCTGTAGGGATTCCTTAGCACCATGCCTAGGGTTTGGCTTGCATCAAACATGCTATAACAAAAATTTTAGGAGTGCTCAGTAATACCGACCATGAATCGAACTAGAAAATTAGGATAACAAGAACTAGTATCACATACTAATAGTAGTCTAACACTAAGAGGAGAGTAATACAACCTTTGTAGACCTTCTCTTGTAACTCCTTGGATCAACTCGGTATTTGAATGGGTTCGCTTGAAATCTTCGAAGTCCACGACGATCCACCACGGAGTCCCTTGGCTCAAGCTCCTAACTTCAGTTAATCTAAATGGAAGTGGAGCAAACAACCTACACTAGTGGGCTAGACTAATATAGATTGGTGATGTGGGTTTGGATCTCACTTAAAAAACCTTTCTTTTTATGTTCTACACTCACTTGAAAAAGCTAGAGAGCTTGAATGAGGAAGAAGAAGGAGAATGGCTAAACTTGAGCTCTTTTTGATTATTCTCACAATAAAATGAGAAAAATAAATAAATATGAGAGAGGCACGCTCACCCATAACCATAGTTATAAAATATCTAGATAATTTTATATTGAGTTAAAGAAGAAATAGAAAATAGATCATGGATAAAGCTAGGTCAAGTAATGAAGAGCGTAGAGAATTGGCCATGATTTATTCCTATTTTCTTTTTTCTCAATAATCAAAATATATAAATATTTTACCATGCGAGTCTTGCATTGCCATCTCCATTGTATCATCAACCATGACACATGTATGCAAGTATGTGTGCATTCATATCAATATATATGCATACATACATACATTCATGCATACATCATAATAGAAAAGGTTTTAAATAAATGAGCTAAAATTCAATAATATTAAATCAACATTTGATTTAATAATCCGGTCATATCACATACGACCCGACCAATAGAAAATGCCCGATTAAAATACGGTATCAAATACACGCATTTAATCGAGCTCCGCGCATATCCCATATGCACCCCACATCATTTCGCCTAAGCTAGGAAACCCCTCTGTAGGACTTTAAGACTCGTCAATACGCTAGCAGTAGGCAGTGATCATATCACATACCCATAAACCGTCAGCGGCACAAGCTGTACGTAATGGCTCCCAGGTATTGAGCGATCAGAAGAAACACAAGTGAACCTGTCAAAACTCCCGTCGAGCCAACTAGCAATACTTACCGTACAGTCCGGTCTCTTCGTCAGATATGCTGCATATCGAGTCTAGGGATGGTATCGTCAACCCTAGTAACTCAATAAGTCATGCCGGCATATAGCTCATAACAGATCGAGAAACTACTGATAACACTTATCAGTAAATCTCATCAGCCCTGGCCAGGGACTTCCTGTTATAACCAACCGAGCATAGGCCAATATCAACCCCCAATACCGGGAGAGAGGAAACCCCTCATATCGCTCATTGCCTCCATGTGCCTTGGGACTGTACCCAAAATCCACCTGTTTGCACGACTCAGTAGAGCCGTGGTAGGGTGGAGATCAAAGTACAGTGGGAGGACACACAAGACTCTATGACAATCTCGGGTCTACAGACTAACATGTACCAGTGTCACCTGAGAACTGCTATCCGACGATAGATATAATACCACATAGGAGTTCTCAGCGAGTCCGTTCAGTGTACCCAGTCACCACTGAGCACCCGTATACAATCTTTGGTGTCATCACACCAATGGATTTGGGATCATCCATCTCCCATCATATGGGTCAAGAACCGTATACGCTAGTCTACTCTGGAATATCGATACCCCGTCTCGATACACCTACAACTAGGAACATTTCAAGGATATGCTTATAAACTACACATGTCCTACTAGTATAATCTGCATCATAGTCCCAGTAGTCAAGCAAATATCCTAAGGGCTTTATCAACATGTACCAAATGAGTAATATGCATGATCAAGTGAACATGTCAAGATAAAGAACAACCAGATAGCATACTATCATGTCGAGAAAGAATGTCCTCTGAATATATATACACATACCGATACATCCACTATCAAATAATGGCCTCTAGGGCATACATATATCCAACAGTGTCCAACTTGCACTAAGGCCAATTATTGGCGTATCTCATACCCAACATCTCAAAAAGTCTCTCATGATGCGGTAGAGGGAGGGTCTTGGTGAGTGGATCCGCGGTGTTATTCTTTGTAACTACTCTTCGAATCTCGATCTCGCGGTGATCAACTATCTCTCGGATCAGATGATATCGCCTCAGGATGTGTCTGGATTGCTAATGGGACCTGGGCTCTTTGGCCAACGCCATAGCCCCATTATTACCACAATACAATGGTATTGGATCAATAATGGTTACTCCTAGCTCCGAGACAAACTTCTTCATCCAGACGGCTTTCTTGGCAGCATCATTTGCAGCATATACTCAGCTTCCATCGTGGAGTCTGCAACGGTATCCTGTTTGGAACTCTTCCAACATACCGCCCCTCCATTGAGAGTAAATACAAACCCTGAGATAGATTTGATGTCATCCTTATCACTCTGGAAGCTCGAATCGGTAAATGACTCCATTTGGAGATTCCCGTTATTATACACTAAGAACATTTCTTTAGTCCTTCGCAAGTACTTAAGAATGTTATTCACAGCTGTCCGGTGATTCTCCTTTGGGATGGATTGATACCTGCTTACTACACCCAGTGCAAAAGCTACATCAGGGCGTGTACATAACATCGCATACATTATAGATCCTATGGCTGAAGCGTAGGGTATAATGCTCATGCGAGCTCTCTCTTCATCAGTCTTTGGGCAAAAGTCCTTAGAGAGAGTGACTCCATGACAAGCGGGTAAGGCACCCCGCTTGGAGTCTTCCATACTAAATCTCTTTAGGATGGTGTTAATGTACCCGGTTTAGGACAATCCCAACAAGCTCTTAGATCTATCCCTATAGATCTTCATGCCTAATATGTACGAGGCATTACCCAGGTCCTTCATGGAGAACCTTTGTGATAAGAACAGTTTGACCGATTGTAGCATAGGAACATCGTTTTCTATCAGAAGAATGTCATCCACGTACAATACGGGGAATGTGACAGTACTTTCTACAATTTTCTTATAAACACAAGGTTCATCTGGATTTTTGATGAAATCAAACTCTTTGATGACATCATCAGAACAGATGTTCCAACTCCGTGATGTCTGCTTCAATCCATAAATGGATTTAAGCAACCTACATTCTTTCCCGCTGCTCCCACTATCAATGAAGCCCTCTGGTTTATCCATTTTAACGCATTCTTCTAAATCACCATTTAGAAAAGCAGTTTTAACGTCCATCTGCCAGATTTCATAGTCTTAGTGAGCAGCAATAGCAAGTAGGATCCGAATGGATTTAAGCATGGCTACAGGAGAAAAGGTTTCATCATAGTCCAGTCCTGGTCTTTGACGAAATCCTTTCGCCACAAGCCTTGCCTTATAGGTCTCCACCTGCCCATCTACACCGATCTATCTCTTAAAGATCCATTTGCACCCTACGGGTTTTACCCCAGAGTGTACAACTTCCAAAGTCCATGCTTTGTTGGTGTACATAAACTCCATTTCGGATCTCATGGCATCCAGCCACTTCACAGAGTCACCACTCGTGATAGCTTGCTGAAAACTGGTAGGGTCATCATCATCCATGATGCAATCTTCTCTATCACCATCAATAAGAAAACCGTAGTATCTTTCCGGTGGGCGAGAAGTCCTACCAGATCTACGGAGTGGCTGAGGTTCATAAGATTTGGTTGCAACATCATGTTCAACCAAGTCGTCATTTGTAACTCTAGAACCTCTTCTAGATCTACCGCATTGCCATCAGCATCATTTGGAAAAATCTCATTTTAAAAAATGTGGCATGTTAAGAAACAAACACCATTTGTTCCTCCTTGTGGTAGAAAAGATATCCAAACGAATGTTTTGGATATCCCATAAATCTACATTTAATCGATCGTGTCTCAAGTTTGTCTGGATTCTGCTTTTTAACAAAAGCCAGACAACCCCAAATCTTAACTCGTTTAAGAGATGGTCTCTTCTCATACCATATCTCATATGGAGTGGTAGACACGGCCTTGGTTGGAACTTTGTTCAACAAAAAAACTGCAGTCTCCAATGCATGCCCCCAAAAGGAGAGAGGTAACTCAGCATCACTCATCATGGATCGTACCATATCTAATAGGGTATGATTCAGCCGCTCAGACACACCGTTGTGCCGTGGTGTGTAAGGGGGAGTGAGCTGAGAGAGAATCCCATTCTCTTTTAGGATATTCGAAAACTCTGTACTAAGATACTCTCTACCTCGATCTGATCGAAGTATCTTGATGTTCATCCTCGTTTGTTTTTCTACTTCAAGTTTTTACTCTTTGAATTTATCGAAAGCTTCAGACTTATGCTTTAATAAAAACACATGACCGAATCTTGAGAAATCATCAGTAAAAGTTATGAAGTAAGAAAAACCGCCTCTCGCATGTGTAGACATTGGCCCATATACATCACTATGTATGAGGCCCAAGAGTTCTGTAGCTCTCTCTCCGTGTCCAGTAAACGGAGTTTTGGTCATTTTCTCTTTGATACAAGACTGACAAGTCGCATAAGATTTATATTCAAATGATTTAAATATCTATCTTTATGAAGCTTGTTTAGTCTTGTCTCGTTAATATGACCAAGTCTACAATACCAAAGAAAAGCTTTATTTATATCTGAAAATTTTCTTTTATTTGTATGTTGTATGTTGAAAACTGTATGTTGATTTAGGATGTATATCCCGTTATTAAGTGTACCATAACTAATCAACTCTTAATTCAGTTTAATGTTCATAATATTGTGCTGCAATACAAAATGATATCCTTCATTGTCTAACAAAGAAATAGATTTTATATTACAAAGCATGCTAGGTACATAATAACACGGGTTCAAACCAATATACAACCAGACGGCAACCCTAGGTGATACTCTCCCACTGAAACTGCATGTACATTGGAACCATTTCCAACTCGGAGAGTATGATCACCGGTCTTCAAAACTCTGCTATTTCTCAAGCCCTACACAAAATTGCAGTGAGAACCCGAACCAGTTTCCAATACCTAGGAAGAAGAGTTTATAGAAAAACAATTTTTAGTCACGAACACACTTAAAGCAGAAGCATCACCATACTTCTTTTTCTTGAGATCAAGGTATTTAGTACAGTTCCACTTCCAGTGCCCCGTCTTCTTGCAGTGGAAACATTCTCCATTTCCCAACTTCTTAACCTTGGATTTGTCTCACCCTTGTGCCTTCTTGATTCCACCTCTCGGTTTAGTAGGTTTCTTCGTATTCCTTCCCTTGGCCTTGGCTTTTAGGACGGAAGAGGAAGATTGTCCAACAATCAGAAAGGGAGACTTCGCCTTAAGCGTACTCTCCGCACTTCTCAACATATTGAGAAGTTCAGGTAGTGACTTCTCCATATTATGCATGTTGAAGTTCACTATGAATGAAGCAAAGTCATGGGGAAGAGACTGTAGAACAATATCAACATACTGTTCGTTCTCCATTGTCCATCCGAGGCCCTCAAGCTCTTCAATAAGAGCTATCATCTTCAAAACATGATCACCTATTGATGTGCCAGGAGCCATCCGCATCTGAAACAACTTTCGAGACGCTTCGTATCGAAGGATACGAGATTGCTCCCCATACAACTCTTTTGTATGGAGAAAGATGGATTGAATATTCATCTGCTCATGCTGCTTTTGATGTGTATTGTCCATCGATGCAAGCGCGAAGCATTTGGCAGTAGCATAGTCAATATCCCACGTTTTGTGGATCTCTCTATCCGCAACAGAAGATTCAGGATCTGAGCTGGGAGGGGCTGAGGCAATGAAGACATATGATACTTTATCATATGTGAGAGCAATGTTAATGTTCCTCGGCCAGTCTTTATAGTTCGGCCCGGTTAGCTTATTTTTCTCTAACAAAAGCCTAAGTTTAGTCATGGTTATCTTCCATTAGGAGAGAGAAAAGAATACACTCAGCGAAAGCTCTTGCAAAGATCAGATTGGTTATTATCTTATTTAATCGATGTCTCCTACTGCTTTTATCAAATTTTCCTTCAAACCTAAAAAAAACTAGGCAGGATTAATTACATTGTACAACTTCGCTAACCGTTCAGCCAGAACAGTGTCGGTACTTTGAGGGAGGTTCCCCGTGCTTTCGCACGGACCTAATTAAAATATACCTCATTTTCTCATAGGCGTATCCCTGTTGACGCCTTTCTAGACACCTAATGGGTTAACTAATTGTAAAGTTCAAAACTCTCCTGGGAGCAACTCTTGCTCACAGTGGGATCGGAATCCTACTATCACATGGAAGGTATGCAATCTCATTGCAAATTTTAACTCTTGAAACTCCCGATATGTTTTTTACCCCTAGAATTCATGACCTTGGCTATGGTCAACATATCATAAGCACTAGTCAAGTTCTACCCGTCATTTTATGATTAATTAGACCCACCCACATGACCCTTAGATATGGTCAACATAATCATATGACTGTCCTAATTAATCACATCATATGCTGTGTAGGAGACATCACTTAGCTACTATACACTACATCTTGTCTATAGTCAACATATGTAGCACGAATACTAAGTATTCTACTTCCTAAAATGACAGAGGGTTGCGAATGGTTTTTAAGAAAAACCTTTAACGCTTTGAACTTGATATCGTTGTAGAATCTAATGGTTTTAAAAGGAGTGGCTTAAGCTCCGCACTTTGAAAACTTGCTTTTTCATAAAAAGCCGAGTAAGTTTCAAATCTGATTCTACAATATCTTTTAGGTTTCTTTTTCTTTACATTAATCTCATTAATGTAGTCTCATCATTTAAGTCCTTAAACCATCACAGAAAAGAAACGAAAATAGAACATACACTTATGCCATCCACATTCGCCACAGTGTCTCGTTATGTACCGTTAGGTTACTTAACTAACGGCATAGCGGGACGGGACTAGCGTGGATGCAAAACATAAGCAACGTTTATTATATATCATATATATAATACACCATTCGTCTCAGCATATAAAGCGATCACATCACATAATATCAACAGTAGAAGCACATATATGAAAATATAGGATATACAAGGAGGTCGGTATTTTGTATTTAGCAACAATAGAAAATACGGATTCCACAGTCGCGATGAATAGCCAAGCCCACACCCCTAGAGCCCTACGAGAGTGGCAAGTGACCCTACTAATTCTAGAGTTAGGAGACCCGGTCTCGACTCCTCGAGATAGCTTCCCACTGGACTCTAGAACCCGGTTACTTATGCTCCCCACCTTGAGTCTATCATAATGCGGAAAAGTAAATAATATACAACAATGGTGACATCATCCTCAACCCGGAAGTGCCCGAATAAAAGAATATTTCATACAATGAATTTTACATGAATGAAAATAAAAACTCTCATCTCACATAAAAAAAAACCTGGCCATTCAATCACGACGATCATGTACATCATATCACAGCAACACATAATATCACATGTCATCAACGTAAGTAAGTATACGTACCCAATTGTTGTTGATGTATAGCGACAAAACCGGCGATACACCACATATTACACTTACGGTCACAGAAAAGAAAATGAAAAACTACAACAATTGGAATCAGCACTGCATTTAGACATCATAAACCCGGAATACCACATATTCTGGATTTCATGCCTAACGATGCAAATCTTACATTTGGGTCACATCTATGAAAACACCTTTTCAAAAGAAGTCGGGAAATTCAACAAGATTCCCGATTCTACCCGAGACCAAAATGTTATATTTACACGCAACTAATTACTTTTCACAAAACTAATTAGTGTAGATTCCGATTATTGTATCACGTTCACAAAAAATCTAGACGATATTAAACGTTTCGATTTAATCAACAAACATCCACAATTTCCCGAGAGCTCAACACTTGAGCAAAGTTAAAGTACCCAAAACATGCCACGGTACTTATGGACCAACCGTAGAAGGGTCGACCCTTGCCTCACCTATGGCACCACGGAACTACGACAAACCCTAGGGTTTGGTCGCGGTTCGGTGGTCATAGAATTGAGTTAGGGTTACGTCCTTCTAGAGGGTCCATAGAATTACTTGCATGATCTTTCAAATATATTTAACTTGGAAAATATCAACACTTGGAAAATTTCCAACGAGAGTAATGAGGTGGTGTTTGATGTTCGTTCGAACTGTTAAACGTCGTCTAGGTTACCTGAAACAATGTTAAAATTACGACTACGAAATACTCCGAATTATCCCCTTAACAAAATTAACATCACATGAAATTTTGGGCTAAACAAACAATACCTAAAACCCCAAAACATACAGAACAGAGCACCAAAGAAAAACGAGTCGAATTGGAGGGGGTAGGGCCGGCGATGCCGGAAATAATGAGCTTTTCCTCGGGTCAAAACCGGTGGAATTGCCTCGTTTTTCTCTAATGTTCTACATGCATCATATGCAAGCTTCTACAGATGCTTAAATAATTTTAGGAGGTCATTTAAAAATCGACAGAAAGCAAATTTTAGGGTTTCAGTTTATCGAACTTTCGGAGTTGTTTCGGTTTTGTAATATTTCTAACATCGTCTAAGTTTCTAGCTTGGCTCTGATACCACGGTAGGGATTCCTTAGCACCATGCCTAGGGTTTGGCTTGCATCAAACATGCTATAACAAAAATTTTAGAGATGCTAAGCAATACCGACCATGAATCGAACTAGAAAATTAGGGTAATATGAACTAGTATCACATACTAATAGTAGTCTAACACTAAGAGGTGAGTAATACAACCTTTGTAGACCTCCTCTTGTGACCCCTTGGATCAACTCGGTATTTGAACGGGTTCGCTTGAAACCTTCGAAGTCCACAACGATCCACCACGGAGTCCCTTGGCTCAAGCTCCTAGCTTCACTTAATCTAAATGGAAGTGGAGCAAACAACCTACACTAGTGGGATAGACTAATATAGATTGGTGATGTGGGTTTGGATCTCACTTAAAAAACCTTTCTTTTTATGTTCTTCACTCACTTGAAAAAGCTAGAGAGCTTGAATGAGGAAGAAGAAGGAGAATGGCTAAGCTTGAGCTCTTTTTGATTATTCTCACAATAAAATGAGAAAAGAAAATAAATATGAGAGAGTCATACTCACCCACAACCATGGTTATAAAATATATAGATACTTTTATATTGAGTTAAAGAAGAAATAAAAATAGATCATGGTTAAAGCTAGCTCAAGTAATGAAGAGCGTAGAGAATTAGCCATGATTTATTCCCATTTTCCTTTTTCTCAATAATCAAAATATATAAATATTTTACCATGTGAGTCTTGCATTGCCATCTCTATTGTATCATCAACCATGACACATGTATGCATGTATGTGTGCATTCATATCAATATATATACATACATACATTTATACATACATCATAATAGAAAAGGTTTTAAATAAATGGGCTAAAAGTCAATAATATTAAATCAACGCTTGATTTAATAATCCGGTCATATCACATACGACCCGACCAATAGAAAACGCCCGATTAAAATATGGTATCAAATACATGCATTTATTCGAGCTCCGCGCATATCTCATATGCACCTCACATCATTTCGCCTGAGCTAGGAAACCCCTCTGTGGGACTCTAAGACTCGTCAATACGCTGGCAGTAGGCAGTGATCATATCACATACCCACAAATCATCAGCGACATAAGCTGTATGTAACGGCTCCAAGGTATTGAGCAATCAGATGAAACACAAGTGAACCTGTCAAAACTCCCGTCGAACAACTGGCAACACTTACCGTACAGTCCGGTCTCTTCGTCAGATATGCTGCATAACGAGTCTAGGGATGGTATCGTCGACCCTAATAACTCAATAAGTCATGCCGGAATATGGCTCATAACAGATCGAGAAACTACTGATAACACTTATCAGTAAATCTCATCAGCCCTGGCCAGGGACTTCCTGTTATAGCCAATCGAGCATAGCGCAACATCAACCCCCAATACCGGGAGAGACGAAACCCCTCATATCGCTCATTGCCTCCATGTGCCTCGGGAATGTACCCAAAATCCACCTGTTTGCACGACTCAGTAGAGCCGTGGTAGGGTGGAGATCAAAGTACAGTGGGAGGACACACAAGACTCTATGACAATCTCGGGTCTACAGACTAACATGTACCAGTGTCACCTGAGAACTGCTATCCGACGATAGATATAATACCACATAGGAGTTCTCGGCGAGTTCGTTCAGTGTACCCAGTCACCACTAAGCACCCGTATACAATCTTTGGTGTCATCACACCAATGGATATGGGATCATTCATCTTCTATCATATGGGTCAAGAACCGTATACACTAGTCTACTCTGCAATATCGATGTCCCGTCTCGATACACCTACGACTAGGAATATTTCAAGGATATACTTATAAACTACACATGTCCCACTAGTATGATCTGCATCATAGTCCCAGTAGTCAAGCAAATATCCTAAGGGCTTTATCCACATGTACCAAATGAGTAATATGCATGATCAAGTGAACATGTAAAGATAAATAACAACCAGATAGCATACTATCATGTCGATCAAGAATGTCCTCTGAATACACACACACACACACATACCGATACATCCACTATCAAATAATGGCCTCTATGGCATACATATATCCAACAATCTCCTACCTGCACTAAGGCCAATTATTGGCGTATCTCATACCCAACATCTCAAAAAGTCTCTCATGATGCGGATGATGGAAGGCCTTGGTGAGTGTATCCGCGGTGAGTGTATCCGCGGTGTCAAGCAACTATCTCCCGGATCAGATAATATCGCCTCAGGATGTGTCTGGATCGCTGATGGGACCTGGGCTCTTTGTCCAAGGCCATAGCCCCATTATTATCATAATACAATAGTATTGGATCAATAATGGTTACTTCTAGCTCCGAGACGAACTTTTTCATCCAGACGGCTTCCTTGGCGGCAGCATTTGCAGCAATATACTCAGCTTCCATCATGGAGTCTGCAACGGTATCCTGTTTGGAATTCTTCCAACATACCTCCCCTCCATTGAGGGTAAATACAAACCCTGAGATAGATTTGTTGTCATCCTTATCACTCTGGAAACTCGAATCGGTAAATGCCTCCATTTGGAGATCCCCTTTACCATACACTAAGAACATTTCTTTAATCCTTCGCAAGTACTTAAGAATTTTCTTCACAGTTGTCCAGTGATTCTCCACTGGGTTGGATTGATACCTGCTTACTACACCCAGTGCATAAGCTACATCAGGGCGTGTACATAACATCGCATACATTATAGATCATACGGCTGAAGCGTAGGGTATAATGCTCATGCGAGCTCTCTCTTCATCAGTCTTTGGGCAAAAGTCCTTGGAGAGAGTGACTCTATGACAAGCGGTTAAGGCACCCCGCTTGGAGTCTTCCATACTAAATCTCTTTAGGATGGTGTTAATGTACCCGGTTTAGGACAATCCAAACAAGCTCTTAGATCTATCCCTATAGATCTTCATGCCCAATATGTACGAGGCATCATCCAGGTCCTTCATGGAGAACCTTTGTGATAAGAACAGTTTGACCAATTGTAGCATAGGAACATCGTTTCCTATCAGAAGAATGTCATCCATGTACAATACGGGGAATGTGACAGTACTCCCTACAATCTTCTTATAAACACAAGGTTCATCTGGATTTTTGATGAAATCAAACTCTTTGATGACATCATCAAAACAGATGTTCCAACTCCGTGATGCCTGCTTCAATCCATAAATGGATTTAAGCAACCTACATTCTTTCCCGCTGCTCCCACTATCAATGAAGCCCTCTGGTTGATCCATTTTAACGAATTCTTCTAAATCACCATTTAGAAAAGCAGTTTTAACGTCCATCTGCCAGATTTCATAGTCTTAGAGAGCAGCAATAGCAAGTAGGATCCGAATGGATTTAAGTATGGCTACAGGAGAAAAGGTTTCGTCATAGTCCAGTCCTGGTCTTTGACGAAATCCTTTCGCCACAAGCCTTGCCTTATAGGTCTCCACCTGCCCACCTACACCGATCTTTCTCTTAAAGCTCCATTTGCACCCTACGGGTTTTACCCCAGAGTGTACAATTTCCAAAGTCCATACTTTGTTGGTGTACATAAACTCCATTTCGGATCTCATGGCATCCATCCACTTCACAGAGTCACCACTCGTGATAGCTTGCTAAAAACTGGTAGGCTCATCATCATCCATGATGCAATCTTCTCTATCACCATCAATGAGAAAACCGTAGTATCTCTCCGGTGGACGAGAAGTCCTACCAGATCTACGGAGTGGTTGAGGTTCATAAGATTCGGTTGCAACATCATGTTCAACCAAGTCGTCATTTGTAACTTGTGTCTCTAGAACCTCTTCTAGATCTACCACATTGCCATCAGCATCGTTTGGAAAAATCTTATTTTCAAAAAATGTGGCATGTTGAGAAACAAACACCTTTTGTTCCTCCTTGTGTTAGAAAAGATATCCAAATGAATGTTTTAGGTATCCCACAAATATACATTTAACCGATCGTGTCTCGAGTTTGTCTGGATTCTGCTTTTTAACAAAAGCCGGACAACCCCAAATCTTAACTCGTTTAAGAGATGGTCTCTTCTCATACCATATCTCATCTGGAGTGATAGACACGGTCTTGGTTGGAACTTTGTTCAACAGAAAAAATGCAGTCTCCAATGCATGCCCCAAAAGGAGAGAGGTAACTCGGCATCACTCATCATGGATTTTACCATATCTAATAGGGTACAATTCTGCCGCTCAGACACACCGTTGTGCTGTGGTGTGTAAGGGGGAGTGGGCTGAGAGAAAATCCCATTCTCTTTTAGGAAGTTCGAAAACTCTGTACTAAGATACTCTCCACCTCGATCTGATCGAAGTATCTTGATGCTCATCCCCATTTGTTTTTCTACTTCAAGTTTGTACTCTTTGAATTTCTCGAAAACTTCAGACTTATGCTTTAATAAAAACACATGACTGAATCTTGAGAAATTATCAGTAAAAGTTACGAAGTAAGAAAAACCGCCCCTCGCAGCTACTTTAGCGATGAAGCCACCCCCAAATCCTACCAGTAAATAGATGGGTCATCTGCGGAGAAACTACTTTCGAGAGTTCTATCGCTCGTTAAAAAACGGTATGTCCACAAGCAAAATGGGCCCGGACGAAAACCCAAAAGGACGCCGTGAGTAAAAACAACAGGGCTACCGGCGAGTTTGTGAAAACATAGAAGGGTGCGATCTTGTTAAAAACGGTATGTCCACAAGTAAAATGGGTACGGATGAAAAACCGAAAGGCCGCCGTGAGTAAAAACAGCAGGACTGCTGGCGAGTTTATGAAAACCCGAAAGGGCGCGAACTTATAAAATAAAAATTCATATGCACCTGCAAATTCCTCTCGACCTTGTGAGAAGAAAATACCCACGTGAGATCCTTACGACACACAGAGGAGCAACACACTTACGAAACCTCATGATTCCTAAGGAGAAATTACACTTGCGAGATTCTCACGACTCGTAAGGAGAATTCCCCTTATGAGACCCTCACGGCTCATAAGATTCAAAAGCCTTAAGCTACAGGGATTTGAACTGTTCTTAAGCCGTCACATTCCCCAAAGTTGTCATACTGGCGGTCCAATATTGACCCTTGTATACAATCCACGGGCACAAATAAACATTTCCCCATCAAGTTCCACCAATGGCGAGAAATGTCCTCATATGGTGAATGACACTTGTAAGTCCTCTAGACTTATAAGGAGAAAATACTCTTGGAAGATCCTTACGACTTACGAGAGAAAATATCACTTGGGGAACCCCACGATTCCTAAGGAGAAAATACTCCTACGAGATCCTCATGACTCATAAGGAGAAATACATTTATGAGACCCTTACGGCTCATAAAGTCAAAAAGCCTTAGTCGACGGGACCCTAACCCTGTTTGCTAAGCCGTCTTTGTTCAAATCGACAAAGACAAATGATGATTCGCTACTGGCAATATCCCAATTGCAGTGATGTTGATGCCTAAACTGGTGTCAAACCCCAAGAGCTTTCACGGTAAATGATGATTCGCACCTTACAATATTCCAGTCGTAGCGATGATGATGCTAAGGTTGGTATCGGATTCCAAATTCGCAATAAAAAAAACAGCAGCGAGTAGCTAAAAAATGCATATGAAATAGCCGAAATGATGGGGCAACTCGCAATAAAAATTAGCGAGCAAAAAATATGCATATAAAAACAGCCGAAATAATTGGGCAACTCGCAATAAAAAGTATCGAGTAAAAATACTTTAAAAAATAGCCGAAATGATTGAGCAATCGCGACTTTCGCGATATAAAAAGTTGAAAAGATAGAGCATTGCGAAAATAAAAAATAAAATAAAATAAAATATCCTCTGCCCTGTAAGTATGTCCATATTGACTCTTGTATACGATCCATAGGCACAAATGAAAGAAAGGAAACTATATTTTCCCACCATGCTCCGTCAAAGGGAGAGCCAGATCTTAATGACAACATATACAGCCTAGAGGTCATCTAGACATTCTTCTCGTTACAACAGATACAATGTCTACAAAGGCTCCAAATAGCTAAATCAAAAAAGAGTGACGGCAAAATCCCAGCTCCAGCTCAACATTCTTCTCGTTACAGCAGGATGTAGATGTGGCGTCAACAAAAGCTCCAACGAGCCAAATCAAAATGGAACCATGGCAAATTCCTAGATCTAAGTCTTGATGGCTCATATACAACCTAAAGACTACCCCGACATTCCTTCTCATTCTATCAGGGTGCAGACGTGACGTCAACAAAGCTCCAACGAGCCAAATCAAAATGGAGCAATGGCAAACTCCTAGCTCCAAGTCTTGACGGTTCATATACAACCTAAAGACTACCCCGACATTCATTCTCACTCCATCAGAGTGCAGACGTGACGTTAACAAAGCTCCAATGAGCCAAATGAAATTGAAGAAATGGCATATTCCCAGCTTCAGGGTCTCGACGGCAACTCATATAACGCCTAAAAGACTATCGGAGATCATCACATACCAGCACGGAGTGGTTATGACTCATCGGGGCTCCAAATTGAGCCTAACCTCGAGTAAAAAGCGACATGGTAAATTCCCAACGCTTACTCTTCCGACGGTAATATAACCTAAGGAGATTACTTGAAGACGTCTTGTCTAGCCCCCGAAGGGATCAGAGACACGACAATCGCGGGGTTACTCGAACAACAGCTTAAAGACTGTATATCGAGGAATTCATCAACCAACGCGACGGTACCACGGACAAACCCTAGTACCACAAAACCTAACGGACCTTCGTCGCAAAGAACATGGGTTATCTATATATAACGTTAGGATAAGTTTGCCTGTAAACCCGAGGGAGGTAAACTGAATAAACTCCGAAATGAATACATAAACTAGAAACTCCGAAATGAGTGAATAAACTACAAACTCCGAGATGAGTACATAAACTACTTTACGTCAAGTCAAGACAGAGAGGCGCAAGTATGAAATGAAATATGTCTTTTATTCATAAATCAAAATGAATACAAGATACAAAAGAACAAAAGAAGAAAATATACAGCGTCAAAAATTTCTAAGCTGGTGGGCGGTTCAATAAGCCAGCAAGTTAGTCATTCTTCTGCCAGACTTCTGCTTCAAGCTCTATCAACGTCGCGAGCTGAGTCCCTGTATGTGCCTGTTGGTTCTGATATAAAGAAAATCGACTTTCAAGCTCTTTCTCGGCAGCCTTATGGGCCTTGACCAACTCGCATGTAAAAATAACGGCTTTATCAAGAGCCACCACCTCCATAATGGTCTCCTAAAGAACTCACCAAATTTCATAAGCACGAGTAGTCTTAGCGGTGAGTTGGGCTTGAAGTTCCCCTAAAACTTTTGAAGCCAATACCCTCGCTGAAAACTTTCGGTTGAGCCTTTTCTCACATGATTGGAGATTGGCTGCACATCGGTCAATCCTTCCACGCAGGCTGGCCTTTACTGACGAAATGTCAGAAGGAAGGCGTATGCATTCAACCCCATGTTGGGAAGCCTCAACTTGACGACAGTACTCGACCCAACCCAAGTACGCACCAGCGCCTCATCATGATAGGTGGCAAGAACAGACCAAAAAGCATTGGCTTCAACAGCGAATTCTTCGGCCGTAATGGAGGTACCAGCACGAAGATCTTCAATAAGAGTCGCCAACGAATGAATGCTTTATTTTGTCATCCTCTCAGACATGCGTCGGGCATAAGGGCCTGATAGCATTGAAATCCGGGATTCCAATGGGGTCAGGATTGGCAAAGCTGTAAGCATACATGTATGGTTAGTTGCCTTTCTAAACATAGAACAAGTAAAAGAACGCCAATACTAAAGCGTCACTTACCCACAGAAGGCGGATTTGAGTGATCCTCGGGTCCATCAAGAACTTCAACCTCGTCGGCATCATGTAGTACTGCGGTTTAAATAGAGGGCACATCAGCATCATTACGAAAATATAAAACGAAAAGGCAAAAGAATACCAACCTTGACCAGAAGAAAGGACTATGCTCTGTGGAGGTATCGCTTGCGGGGCCGCCATGTCAAGTAAACGCTGGAAAGTTTTCTTCGGAGAAAGATCCATAATAGAGGACGCCGGCTCCTGTAATTCTGAGAGAAAGAAAGGTTCAGACATATGGAAGGGTTGTTAAACAAAAAATGTAGATGTATATAAGATTACCTTCGATACTTCGTCCGCATTGAACTGGAGGGATGGCAGCTTCGGTGATCTCCTTTACACCCTCTGGTGCGTCACTGGAGATATCCATTGAATCTATCACCGATGTGTCAATCTCTATTGGAGGAACACAGGCCATCATCGGGGGCTCTAAGGCGCGGATGGCGGCTTCGGTGATCTCCTCTACATCCTCTGGTGCGTCACTGGAGATATCCACTGAATCTATTACCGAAGGGGCAATCTTTGTTGAAGGAACAAAGGCCATCATCGGGGGCTCCAACGTGCGGATGACAGCCTCGGTAATCTCCTCTACATCCTCCAGTGCGTCACTGGAGATATTCATTGCCGGTGTGGCAATCTCTGCTAGAAGAACAGAAGCCATCACCGGGGCTCTAAGGTGCGGATGGCAACCTTGGTAATCTCCTCTAAACCCTCCAGTGTGTCACTGGAGATATTCATGGGATCTATAGCCAGGTTGGTAGTCTCCGCTGGAGAAATAGAATCCATCATTGGAGGCTCCATGACGCGATCGGGGCTCAAGATTACGCCTGCTGCAGAAGGCCCTACAAAATTTTTGTAAAGATAATATGAGATGAACGTGATACAAATTAATTACCAAAAGAAACGTAAAAAAATATGCATACCAATATGCCAGGGAGCCTGAAGTATGGCCTTTTCGAGCTGATGCTCTTTTCTGTTCAATCACACTCGGCGGGCTTCGACCGAAAGCAAATGCATGTCCGTCTTCAGAGCGGCCTCATCCTCAGAAACGGCCGAGATAGGCTGTTTGAGAGCCCGTTCTTCTTCCATCGTCAGAGGACCCATTAGTAACCTAGGTAATAATGGATCGACGTCATAGAATACAACAGGAGGAAAGCCTCCCTTCCTGGGGCGCACATTTTCATTTTCATCCTGCGATCGCATTAAGGCTTCGGCCAACTGAGCGGCTTCCTCAGCAGATGTGCCAGGAAAGAGAAGACCGTCGTCTAGTTCATGTACAGATATAGGCTCATCGTGAAAAGGCTCAGACTCAAGTAACATATCGAGTAAACCGGCGACCAATTTCTTCCTCCTTTTAGGGCCTGAGCCAGCACTAGAAGAAGGTTGCTTCCTCCCCTTTGGCAATTTTGCACGGTGCTGCCCAACCTTACCTTCGGTGTCTGTTCTTGGTGATGCCGCTGCCTTCTCAGGAATCTCTGCCCCAGCCCTAGGGTGAATCGGCATACCAGCAGTGCGGGTGACTGATTCCTCCCGAGCAGCCTTAGGAATAAGTATCGAGTTGCTGTCCCTCAGAGGAGGGCAAACAACCGACCGTGGCCGCAACGAGGCACTAATGGCTTGAGCGGAAGCAGTGGATTTACATTCAAAGAGCACCCTTCTCTCCTTTGCAATGATGGGACCAACCCGGTGGCGATACCAGCCCTCGAAGGGTCCCACGGGCTTCGGAAGATAGTCAGGCTCGGGAATCATGAAGATGAAACCAGTACCCAACCGCATGAAGTGGTGGATAACATCGCAAGTGATCTCCAGTGAGAGAGTGGGCTCAACTAGAAAGGCTTCGAAGGGGACGCCCTGGTTGTAACCTAACTGCTGGGCGAAGCGATGTGGATTTTACCGCATGAAGATAGCAGTATCATTTAGACGGAACACTAGGTGTCCCGTCCGGATTGAATATAGATGCATGATCTCTTTGGGCTTTAAAGCTGGAGCTCCACTCTTTGACAAACCGAACAATTGTTGAATGGGCCCCGCTGGAGCAGAAAGGACTCGATCACTGAAAACCATCCCGCCTTCATTCGAATATGGATTAAACAACACCCGTAGAGCCCCCAACTGAGCCGGATCAGGAGCGGAAGCATCGACCGGCCTGATCACCCACGGGAAAGTATATGCTTCATAGAAAGCAGGGCGCCGGTGTGCAGCAAATGCGCCTAACACGTGCATCTTGATCCATGACGTGAAATAGTGAAGGGAGAAATTCATGGTGTCCGTACTCGGGCTTGAAGTGTTGGCGGCAATACTTAGACTGTGATATAGGTGTGATAGTCCTGCAACATCAACAGCCAATCGCGCTCCTTCGGCTATGCGGTGGGCGGGATAGAAGACAGACGCTCTCATAAAATGGCGATGCATCGGCATGGAAAACCAGCTAAGCCAGAGACTGATAAAGCCGATAAAGAAAGTTTCTTCATCCATTTCGGGGGCAGCAATCGCATCAAAGGTCACGGCCGATAAAATTGAAATGTAAAACTGCGGCAGGTCTTCTTCTTTGGCCTGCAGTTTCTTCAAGCCAAAACCGAAGGGGTCCTCAACCTTTGCGAATTTCAGAGCTTTCTTGGATAAGACATCCTCGCGGAGAAAACAAGTAATGAAATCGTCAAAAGTGACACCATGCCCTTCTGACGCCACGAATTGTTTCTCGAAAATACCCAAGACTTTGATCAGACTCGGATGCTTGTGCCGAACAGCATTTTCGGTCGTCAAGCTTTCAAGCACCGCTAGCACCGTAGCAAATACATACTCGTCGAGGGGTAATAATTCTTCATAGTGTTCCCCCTGATCGGCAGCCCTGAAATGCCGCGGAACTCCTCTAGTGAAATAGAGACTTCACGGTCTCCCAGTAGAAAAGTATTCGTCAGAAGGTTCCATTGGTTTAAAAAATCCTTGACCCACCAGACATGGGGAGCATGATAGTGACGCATACACCGCTTGGTACAGCCCAACTTTCTGTAGCCGTGAGCGTTGGGACGAAAGAATGTATCGGGCCCAGGGAAGATAACCCACTGGATGACGTGAGGTAACACCTATTTTATATATCTTCCCCCGGGGTCGAGCTTCACCCTGACATATTCGGCGCCCTAAAATGTCGATATCCATCATAGGTTGATTGGGGATTCCTGACGTTGATGGCTCAAGCTGGCCCTCAAGGGTCTAGTTAACCGCTTCCACCGCATAAGCAGTATGCGGACGCTCTGTCAATGATATCAAGCGGATAGGTTCTGCTGACACTTCACACATAAAAATACGATGGCCCCTGATAATGTGACCGTACCAGACTCCCCATAAGGGAAGGCTTTTATTATCCTTATCATGTTCCCTAATCATCGCCATAACCTCCTCATCTGACGGCGACTATGGGAAAGCTGCCTCCAAGCGTGTGTAAGGGAAATAGGGGAGTGATACCATCGTACCTAATAAAAAAGGAGGGACCCATTAATAAAAGTATATATATATATATATATATATATGTATATGTATGTATGAATTTGGTTCATGGGTTCACTAACTACAAAGCCAGTAGGCCCTACGAAATCCAAACCGCGGCTCACCAATGATGAGGCAAGATAATCATTATGAGAATCCAAAAGGATTCTCATCAAATAAACAGTGGAGTTTAAATAACTCCTAACATTCTCAAAAAATGAGTTCTGTTAAAATGCACAACAGATTTAAATCCGTGTTAAGGGTATTAAAACCTTAAAAAGAAAAACGCTCAAGAACACCGGGGAATAAAATTCCTAAAAGTTTTTGAGTCTTTCAGAGCTAAGCTCAGTGATATGGAATTAAATCCCTTTAATAATGGGATTAAATCCCAGTAACCCCCAATGTGGGGAGACAAAGAAAATGGAATTAAATTCCAAGGATCCACAAAGATCAATAATAGGGTAAACCCTAGGAGGAGAACTAACAATCCTCAAGAAAAAAGGGGGGAATTTTTTTGGATCTCTAAGAGATCGGTTTAGGGTTAGAGCAAAGCTCTGATGATGGATTTAAAATCTAGAGAAAAATATAGAAAAAGGGGTTTCTCTAAGAGGTAAATGTCGTTCAAGATCCTTACCCAAAAAAGAGTTTTGCAAAGTTTAACTCTAAAAAATCCATGGACAGAGAGCTAAGATCTGAGAGGAGAATTAAATTCTCAAGAAAAAGGTTAAGGAAGAAGATGAAGAAACAGTGATCATCTAATAAGCCAAACGCCTCATTTATAAGACGTGATGGGGAGCGGTTTATCTCCCCGTTCCCCTAGGCAATCCAACGGTTGTAAGGGTGGACAGCGTTGCACTCACATGTAAGCCACATGAGAGCAACGCTGGGGGCATTTGTTCCCTCATAAAAAAAGGGAAAAGGAGGAAAATTCCCCACTATTAAAGCCTCACGTGTTAAACACGTGAGAACCTATATGCAAAAGCATATAGGCACTGCAGTTTTACGTGTTAAGCACGTGAGAACCTATATGCAAAAGTATATAGGCGCTGCAGCTAAAAACAAATGGGCTAAAAGAGCCACACATGTTAAACACGTGAGCGCCTATATGCTAGAGCATATAGGCGCTGCAATTAAATAATTGGAAAGCCAAACAGGCTTCACGTGTTAAACACGTGAGAATTTATATGCATATGAGTGCTGAAAATAAAGCATATTGAAACCTATGCTAGGGGTCACGTGTTAAACACGTGAGTTCTTCTGCTGCACTCTTTGGCTAGATAGAATTAAATTCTATTTGGAAAATATTTCTTTGATCTTTCTCAAACTAGAAAGATCTTCTCTGTTAAACAGAGGACCCTTGGATCAAAGTTCCAATGGTGATTATAAAATCACCCACCGATCATCTGATAGAATAAAAATTCTATCTTAGGAAAAGATATCCTGTTAAGTAAACAAGAAAACTTCTCTGTTAACAGAGAGCCTTTGGATTAAAAATCCAATGGTGCATAAAATTCACCAAGTGACCCGAGAGATCATTTTGGATTGATCATGATCTCTCAATCAGAGATTTTCCTAACAAATTGATCTTTTCTCTTATCCTATAAATAGAAGAGAAAAAAAAGAGAGAATTCCCCACAAGCTTCTGTAAAAAAAAGAGTACAGTGAGAACTTGAGAGATCAAAAGAATTTAATTCTCGAAGAAAAAGACTTTCCTCATTGAAACCAGAGGTAAAATAAAACAGAGATCATATTGTCTCTTCTTTACCTATCTAAGGGTTTAACCCTTCATTTAAGAACTCAATTCTTTCCACGGTTGAGATTTGCAGAAGCAAATCTCCCCACAAGTTGAGAATTTAATTCTCATCAGGAAGATTTTACTCTGTAGATTCAAAACTTAGGGGAAAAGAATTAAGTTATAAAAAAAGATGAGAGAAGAAGAACGAGAAAATATAAGAATTTAATTCCTCCAAAAATTAGGGTTTAACCCTATATATAAAAAAACTTAGTTCTTCCATAAAAAAAAACAGTGATGATGATCCAAGATCTTCAAAACCAGAATCGTTAGTGCTTAGCACTATTATGAAGCCTCACGTGAATGCTTCAAACGAACAAAGAGAACAACTCAAACTGACTCACGTGTTTCACACGTAAGTGTTAAAGCACCCCGGTATCAGAAAAAAAGGGCAGTCACGTGTTTTGCACGAGAACGTTAGCCAAGTGCTCAGCACTTCTGTAAAAAAAAAGGGGAGATAAAACCCAATGGGCAGTGCCCATATTTAGATGCATCACGCGTGTCGCGTGAGCGCTACAAAACTCTAGTGTTTAACACTAATCCAGTACCCACATGAAATGCACGTGAGCACTGTATGCCTCAGTGCTTAGCACTGTTGGGTAATTATGGAAACCCAATCTCAGCCTAAATTGGCTAAGTTTCCTGAGGTTAAACCTCTTTGATTCTAAAACAACCGAGCACATATTGCTCATATTTTCCCAAAACTGACCTTAGTTTCAAAAATGACTAGTGGTCTCCCAATGATGATATCCCAAATGATATTCATCTTATATCTCCTAAGATAATTTTAGTCTCAAACATGACTAACATTTCTTAGGTCTACAACAGCCCCCCTTTTCTCTCAAATATAAGATTTGGTTTAATTGTACATCTCTCCACACCTCTGATATATGTTGTTGTAATTCTTCAACGTCTTCAGAGAGGTGGCGGGTCCCGACTACCAACAACTCTTTTCATCCCACATTGATGCACTTCCAAATTGACGTGTACACCTCAAATCGGATCGCACGCCAAACTAGTCGCATTCCATGTCACCATCGTTCACTTCGCCACGTAACAAATACACGTGCGCGCAAGATGAATGTCGGACCGAAATGTCCTTAAACTAATATTCGCTCTCAAATACGACGACAAAGGACCGAAACGTCCTTAAACTAAAATTTCGCCTCAAACATGGCGATAAGGGACCGAAATATCCTTAAACTAATATTCGCCCTAAAAACAACGACAAAGGACCAAAACGTTCTTAAACTAAAATTTCGTCTCAAACATGACGATAATGGACTGAGATGTCCCTAAACTAATATTCTCTCTCAAAAACGGTGACAAGGGGCCAAAATGTCCTTAAACTAAAATTTCGCCTCAAACATGGCGATAATGGACCGTGATGTCCTTAAACTAAAATAATCAAGCCCGAACGCTCATACGTTTTAAGTCGATCTTAATCTCAAACCAGATGAACGATCCTTAAATCAACCCAAACCCAAATCTAAAAATATATGGATTTGGACTAATCCACGCCCTATGGACGACGACAGAAACTAGTCCCCATATACAATCCATAGGGAAACCAAAACAAACAAAAAACACACGACACGAAGTGAACTTCTGGAGCAGGAGAAAGTGGTTATCGCGATGCAGTAATATAATTAACTGCAGGGGCTTGCGCCTGAAAGGAAGAGCATCCCCACAATAAAAAAAACCCTCACAAACGAGGGGGATCTGCTAAAGTCTGCTACAGCGGCCGCATCCGTTTAAACCTCCGATATATGGTGCCATAAATCAACTTGGCATCTCGGAGAAGTGGACGGATAAAAACAAATAGCATCTGCCCTTAGGATTCAGGCCAGACGTCCCAACGCTCCGGTTCGTCTTTCCGGCGGTGAACAGTATGCTTATCACATAGCTTGCAAAGGTTAAAAAGAAAACGATATCGGAGATAACTACTCTTTTATTAGTTTATTTTAAAAAGTGGTTTGAGATAGAAAAAGATAGGGATGAAGGGACTTATTGTTTTTATATGACTAAGAAGAGGTTGAAGAAACTCTCGAGGGTCGTGGTTTCGTCGGAGACGCTCCGGTCGTCAGGTTTGGCTCGCTACTCCACTTGAGGGGCTTAACTCCACTTGGCACTTAGAAGGTTTTTTAGAGAATTTTTGCTAGAATTTCAGAATGGTGAAGAGCAAAGGCATGGGTAGTATTTATAGTGAAGAATTAGGGGTTGGGAATTAAAATTTTGGATTAAAAAGTATTAAAAAGATATTAAATGGTGAAATGAAGGGTCTCTTTGATTGCTGGGAAATCAAACAATACGGAGAAGTTAAGGGGAGCTGAAGGGACAAGTGTGCAAAGCACGGAGCCTGTTGGAGCTCATCAGACCATCGGCGCTGGCCCATAAGGCAATTTGGATGTTCGGATCTTGAGGTTCTGTCTCGAGATTCGTGCCACGTAGGTGTTTATGTGTTTACTCCATTTTGTGCATGTTTGATTTTTCTAAAACTTTTCATTTCCCCGTGTATTGCACGTGAACTCTTGGGCTTCCAAAAAGTTAAAAAGAAAAATCAGAAAAAATAATTGTGTCTGATGGGAATCGAACACACAGGCTACGTCACAGTAGTATAGAGGCTTTACCAATGAGCTACAAGTTGATTCTTGATTTTATTAAACAAATTTAAGTTATAACTCTTACACAGGCTGTAATACCCTTTTTTGTACAATATCAAGAATTTTCTGTACAGTGATTTCAAAGTCGTTACCCAAACTGTTAATAAACCCTCCAAAATAAATCATAATGCACAATAACTTAACCAACAAACCTAACCATCTATTTTCGATCATATCTTTTCACTTTTAGCTATATATATTTTTTTAACTGTCATACTCATGTATCTCCTAAGTTACAAATCCACTACTTGACATATTATATAAGATATTTTTATATTAGCAACCAAAACATTAAATTCTAAACAAAATATTAAAGTACTAAATCATCGATATGTTAAGTAAAGATAAATAGGTTTAAACTGCATGCGGGTCGGGTACAAATCTTATATCAATTTGAACTAGGTATCAGGACAAGATAAAAAATATAATTATCAAGAATAACCATCCAAACACCAATCATAACAATAATAATTTAAAACGCCCAACATAATTATTTAATAAAATCAAATAATCGTACGATCGTGTTAGGGTGTTACATAATCAATCTGTTCCTGTGTCACCGGGATAACACCCTGGTCAGTTCTCGTCCCCGACGAGTCCGTCCTGACCGCAACTCTAGCCGCAGCCCCTTGACTCACGTAGCCATGGTGACAGGAACCATAAATAAGTATCGATGAGGATAGATAAAAAACAAATAGAAGAAGAGATCTCAAGATATATATCCTAAGATTACTTAAGCGGGGTATCGTATCGTAAATATGCCGCAGAACATACGTACGGTACGTTACTTTACTTGAGTTATCTACTCCATCATACCAAGGTCAACCTATGTAACAAAAGTTCGGGTCTAATACCCCTAAAGTCAAGTCTAAGTTTCGTAAGGTTAAGTCTAGCTTCCGAAATATACGCCATAGACTCCACATAGTCAAATCTAGATTCGACTAAGGCTAAACTTATTCTTTGATACCAACTTTATCACGACCCAAAAACGGCACGTGACCGACACTTGAATCACGTGAAGTCTATAGGACCCCACCGTAACCCAAGTAAGTCGAAAATCATGAATTTAAACATTTTTAAATAAATAGTGGAGGTGAAGTGCTGGACAATGGTTATCAATAAAATCAAGTTTCTTTTTAAAATAGAAGTAAATGTTATTTGAAAACACAAGTGGGTGTTAGACTATGGTTTGAAAACATTTTCGTCATTTAAAATTGTAGCAGCACCTCCATTGAAAATTTTGATAAAAACCAGCACATATGCATAAATAATATCAACATCCCCAATCGGAAGCTATCTCATCGCCCAATCGGCGGAATCACAACCATGCAGTAATGTACGACGCCCAAGATGAAGATCAACACAAGAAAAAGTAAAATAAATACTAAAAGCATCAACAACTCAACTACATCCAAACTCAACATATAAAAGAATAGCATGCAAGTCTTGTCTCTAAATCCACAAAAATATACAAGTTTTAATCGATGGAGTTTTTAACTAGATCTCAAAAGATTATATATATACAAGCGGCGGTTACGATTTAGAATGTAACCCACCTATCAAAGCAATCACTCGAAGGAGCAGAAGCGTGCCAGCAAGCCGCTACTAATCCGAGCAGTCGATCCTGCAAGAAACTATGGCACAACGGGGATGAGTTGCCAACTAGGGTGTAAAAGATATTATCAGGTAGAAATCAAATGCATAACGATCTAGCTACGTCATACTGTATAATACTATCATACTATGTGATAACGAATGTTAACGTGTATTTACATAAATATCACATCAATATCTATAAGCGCGTCATATCGGATCGCGCACAACACACATGATCCCCACGATCAATCAATATGAGGAGATATGTTATCCATAACATGTATGTATATATATATATATATATATATATATATATATATATATATATATATATATATAGCACAACACACATGATCCCCACGATCAATCAATATGAGGAGATATGTCATCCATAACATATATATATCATCCAATGAGTGTCCATCATCAACACTCGAAAATCCTCTTAAAAATTGAGTGTCCAGCATCGACATTGGAAATCCTCATAAATCCCGTGTCCAGTATTGACACGTAAAAAGCCGATATCGTAGGCACCGTCTCATCAAACCAGTACTCTCCCGATATCAACAGCCCAGTCGGTATCTCCCGGATATCCGCCGTGCTCTGATTATCTCCGGTCGGTCTTGTCCTCGCTAAGCACACCCGCCTTTCTATACTGGCTTCTTGCCCCCGGGTCCCTTACCGTGTCCACCATGTAACTGTAATCGGTTCCTCCCCCTGCCTTGATTCGAATAATCATGCCATAAATACCAGAAAACTCATGGTGGATGTCAAATTATCATATCAAGATAAACCGCATTTTTAAAATATTCACAAGTTTTATAAATTCATATCCGCGGTTTTTCAAATCTCATAAAAACAGGAATCCTATGAAAACACTATCGTATAAGAACATAGCAATAATGGAATAATTTAAAGTACAGAACAGTGGTGTAATACATGCGGATATGTAATGCAGTGATCTAAGGTACTGGCAGGAATATAGTATGATGCGAAATAACATGGCAGGTTCTATATGTGTATGTGGCATGGCAATTAATGATAATGTATAGGTATAGCATGCGAGTATGTGTAAGCACAACATGAAATCATCGATAATGGTGCGGGTGTCCTAGCAAATGAAGTTAAGTAGAACTGAAGGTATAAACGTAGTATGTATCATAAGTAATCGAAGCGCGAGCGTATACAGAAATAAGAAAATTGTAATGTAAGCAAACGTCAAAATATCTAACTACGTATGAGCCATACAGTTATAGTTTAAAATACCACGAAACGTTGTTTTGGAAATAAGGGACTACGATATTTTTGAAATAGATATCATTTGAAAATTCGAAGCACACTCTTGACATTATCATTTAAAAGTATGTAGCGAATCGTTCAGTTTTCAAAATAAGTATGCCTCTAAACATCTCATAAATTCCCGATATGGGATTTAGCAAGACTCCCCGAGTCAAGTGAATATCGGCCGTATTCTGCAGTCCATCCTCATCATATCATGTACGGAATCTATCTCGTACAATATCATCCAATCAATGCAGTATGGATCAATAGTCGTGTACGCCAACTCATCTCATATAAAGATAGACATCTAGTCGCGTACAACACAAAACCATAATTATATATATATATATATATATATATATATATATATATATATATATATATATATATAGCTATAAAATAGAGACTAAGTAAATAACTATCTACTATGTACGAATATAAGTATATGGGTGTTCTAGCATGACCCTATAATTTAAGAGTACGGTTCTATTATATAGTATTCTAAATACTACGGTTGCGGGGGTGCTATACGCCTTCCACCCGACTTCCCCCGTAGATATACATTTACTCATCGTTATGCGCCCGCTCTAGTTGAAATCAACGAATGCCTTACCCTCCTTCGTCGTCTCGAAAGTCCCCGCGATAATACTTACAATCGAAATTGTAACGAAATCGCATAAAACCTCATACCAAAATCGAAACGACGAGCGAAGCGCATATAGGTTAGAACCTATGGTCAGCGCATGCCAAAACCAAACGACCAAGTCAAGATATAAAAATCCAAAAACCAAGTTTAGAAACCATAAGACATCGTCAAAAAGTTACGTAAAACACTTCCAGATTTTTACTCAGGAAATCGGGGACAATTTAGTATATAAAACGGGCTTATATATCATGTATAATATCTACTGGACAAACCCTGACACTTAATTCCACAGGAGGGACGCCAAAAAAATCATTTGAACAGCAATTTACAGCCAGTTTTGGGAGTTTGGGGCTCGTGCTTCTTCTGGGGTCTTCCGGTGGTCTAAATAGGTTTAATTTATACGCAAAATATTTTTCAGAGATCCCAAACTACTCCGGATTTGATTTGAACACTAAAACCAATATTTGAAAATCTTAACTCATGTTTTTGAAATTGTAACACTTTGCAAATCAAGAATTCTTGTATCAGATACTCTCTTCTAGTCAAAATAGGTTGTAATCACTAATTAACCCACTACTACATCCATTACAACTAACCCTATCAAAAATCCTCACTTTAATATGAAAACTTCGCTTTTGAAATCTCAAGACTAAGAAAACATGCACTTTAGTTCCAAATAAGGTTTGCCATGGCAAGTATGCTTGAAATATGGTTAAAGAGAGCATTTTTACCTTTTGATTGGGATTATGGGAAGTCCCAAGCTTGCAAGATGGCCTCAAGAGTGAACACTTGGCTTTTACTTAAAGTTTTGAAAGAAAACAACAAGGTTGTGTAGGAATTTATGGGTGTGTATGGACTCTTGAAAGCTAAAAAGGAAGATGAGAAGATATGAAGAAGAGAAAGAAGAGATGAGGAATTGGTAATGAGGGAATGGCTGAAGGTAAGCCATAACCCTCCCTCCCCCATTCTCTCTCAATTTTTTTATTCTAACCATACTTTTATCCATGCCTCCATGTCTCCCTCTCATGATATTTTTTTAAAAATAATAATAGAATTGAAATAATAGATAAGATAAATATTTAACTTGTCATGACACACTTAAATATGGTTAAACAAATAAAACTTGGTTTAATATACTAAATAGGAAAACATTACTTAGTTTTAACATTATAACTTGTATGGATATGATTATATGCTAATTTATGAAAAGCCCACTTAAATAAATGCTCCCATAATTAATAATACACTTTTATTTCCAAATAATCCCAAAAACGAAGCTATATGTAATTATACCAATTTATGTAAACACGATTTCATACTCGGTTTTATATCCGTAAAACTCATAATATTATTATTTAAATTCCAAAATAACATTTACTATTTTTCTGAAATATTACACGTGGATGGGAGCTCCCACCTAGTGGGAGCTCTCCCCTCACGTGAGGAGAGCGAGAGGTGCCGAAAATGGGGCACATGCCCATCGGGACCCACGGGACACGTGCACGGCACGTGCCCGCGGAGCACAAGCTCGAACCGGGAAGGGGGGACTAAGCCATCAAATTTGGAGTTGAACTCCTTTGATTTTTGATTTTTTTATCAAGAAGTTAAAACTCCAATGGATTTTGTTTTGGTGTTAAACTCTCGAAAAAAGGTTTTATTTTGGAGTTAAATCCCCAAAGGTTTTATTTTAAAGTTAAATCCCCAACATAATTTTTATTACGGAGTTAAGCTCCCAAAGATTTTAAATGGAGTTAAACTCCCCAAAGATTTTTTTTATTATGGAGTTAAACTCTAAAATATTTTAAAATAAGGAGTTCAACTCCCAAAGATTTTTAATAGAGTTAAACCGGCAAAAGAATTTTTATTATGGAATTAAACTCCAAAAAATTTTAAATGGAGTTAAACCACAATTTTTTTTTATTATTATAGAGCTAACTTCAAAAGATTTTAAATTATAGAGTTGAACTCCCAAAGATTTTTAATGGAGTTAAACTCCCAAAAGAATTTTTATTATTATGAAGTTAAACTCCAAACGATTTTCCCCTATCTCTTTTAAGAAGAAAATCAAATGAATTCTCTTGAAACTTCAAGATTTCGATCTTGGGTGATGAGAAGAGATCCATTTTTTTTCTTGATGGAGTCTTGGGAGATGAGTTTCTCTTCTTCTCCATTGCTCAAATTAGATCTTGAGGAAGAAGAAAAATATTGTAAAAATCTTCTTTTTTGGATTTGATGTGAAAATTAAACTACTTTTTAATGTGTTTATGGTGAAACTTTATTTAGTTTTGAGAAAAAGAAAGCCAAGCTCTTGGTTTAATTGGAAAATGAAAAAAAAGGAAGAACTTGAGAAAGAGAATATGGAGGCACCAAACCCTAATTTTATTTGGGGAAATGATTACATATCATTTCTGCATATATTTGCCTTATATAGGCTATATATTTTACATATAGCCCCTTGCGCTTTAGAAAATTGTATTTTGCCCATCCTATGTCCATGTGCTTATTTATTTTTGCACATCAGGCATGAGCTTTACGTAAATTTGGATTTATGCCCATTTTCCTTACATTTGTTCATAAAAAGTACATTAAAATGTTTATGACATAATTTTTTTTTCTTGGGATGGAGAGGCCGGCCTCTTCATATTTGGGCTCAATTTGGGCATGTACCCATTTGGTTTGGGTTTCAGCCCGCGTGTTTGGGCTCGGTCCTACTTGATTTGGGGTTAATTTTGATTTGGTCAACCTGGGTGTAATTTTTGACCCAAACAGCTCTATCTACCTACTGATATAATGTGAACTCTTAGAAGATCCATGTTGTAGAATTTACCAATTTTTTTTATCAAGAATTGAGCCATTTGACTCATACTCTTCTCTCTGCCGACCTCAACTTTTAGTCCAGATATTCAACAATTATTTCTAAGGGAGTACTTAATAATGCCTTCTTCCAAAACTTTCCTAAATACTTTCAATATAGTAATCAATTAAAAATCCACGTTTAGCATGCGTTTTAAGGTTTCCCACTGTCATGATACACTCTTTCCCAATGATTCAACAAGTTCTTGAATCATTTTTTCATACAAAATCCAAAACCATCCAAGAGTTTGTAAGTGGTTTACACCATGCAAGTCCTTGCATACTGGTTTTTTTCTCTCTATTACTCCAAATTATATAAATGCTTCATAAAAGCAACAGGAACATTCCATCATTTGCAGGGCACCAAAGCTATGTTTAATTATTATGTGCTCTTGGTTCCACTAAAAATGTTCTCTTGTGCTTTGCCTCTTTGTTGATGAAGGATCACTTGGGTCCACCCTTAACCTAAAAGGCAAATGAGATGTCATGCACATATAATGAACTTCATTGTCAATAGCCTTAGTCGAAGAAGAACATAAACCTTTTTGTCAACACCATCCAATTTCGTCGTTGTTTGTCTTAAGCGCAGACCAAATGATGTAAATAGAAAATGGAATATGGAAAAGATAGAAAAGGACGAAATATGCACCAAGAGAAAAAGGTAAAATCGGTTGTATTTTCTTATAGAAAAATAACAAATGCAACTTAATGAAAACCGCAACACTAGTTTCTAACTTTTAAAAATAAACTTGCATCATTGTTATCGGTACAATTACGGTATTGCTTCAGTGTGCACGTTCAAATTTGTGAGCATAATGTCAAATTGTTATGCTTATTGTATTTTATTTTGCACATCAATTGCGTTTCTTGTTGTGAAGGTTCTTCCAATTATTTATATTTTTTCTGACCATAGCTATTTCCTTATCATTTGCTTACATTCAGACGCAGGAAACTTCATATGTGTGAACCATACATTTGGAAAAATTGGAGCAATACATTGGTAGGAAACAAGAATTTCAATAATTCATGCAAGCGGCCCATCTTTCGTCCTAGCCAAAACAAACGCACCTTTAATAACTCCACAAGAAACCCCAAGGTCGCTCATCAAAGGAATATTCCCGACTCAATAGCATATTCCAAATGAATATCCTGCATGCCACAAACCTCGTTTCATTTCTTAATATCACGGAGACGGAATCTTACTCAGATGTTGTCCTACGTCGATCTTGCGGCCAGTAGGACTGAACGATTAAGATTTGAGGTGAGGGTTAAACGTGCGAATCAATGGGTTGTTGATTGTTGTTTACGCCGAGCTACCTGCAAAGGAAGCCCCGAGATGGGAAATCATCATAGAACCCTCCGACGATCAAGTACCGAGGAATATTAGGGCAGAGTAGCGACGTATAGGAATGAGTTCGATCTACCTGAGTCGTCTGGAAGAGAGGTTTATGTATTGGTTGCATGGAGTGAACCGATACGAGATTCTCGTCGTCCGTTACACTCCTGCATTACGTTGGCGTTGATGGCGAGATACATCCATTGATAGCTAGATATGCTCATTAATGGCGAGATACGCTAGCGTGGGACGCGGGACGTGGAGCGGCGGAGATCTCGTCGTGGCGAGATACACGGAGTCGTTACGGGGGCGCTCGTGCTCCGTATTCTTGGCCAAACAGAGATACCGAGGGATCTCAGCTATAGGGTAGCTCAGAGACGAGCAAGTGAGCCGAGAAATTTCAATCATAGGATAGCTCGGAGACGAGCTATCGGCTTGCGCAGCCGAAAGGGGACATAATCCGGGTAGGTCTTCTAAAAGGTCGGGTGCAACTTCAGAGACGAGGCGCCGAGAAATGTTTCCGACGCACCATACTTATTTCAGCTCCGTAGCCTCCAGAAATCCAGCGGGCTTACGTGGATGACATGCCATCCGCTACGTGTCGTGTTCTGAAGAATTTGCACATATGAGTATCATCACACCCGAGACTAAAATTGTAAGAAACATGCATCCACCTTATATTTCTCACATCTTTTAACAGGTAACCAAGTTGCTCCTGTTATTTCTTTTAGAATATAAAACGGTAATGATTCTCATTCCAGTTTCTGTATTTCTTTTAGTCCTCAACATTAATTTCGAAGTTTTATTGCAGAAAAATGACATTAATATGGTAGTGGCGGACTGCTTTAAATATGAGTTGCCGCCCCATAAAGGTATCGATTTTGTTCCAAAAGGCCTTTGATCAGCGTGGACGAAAAGTCGATGAATTTTTAGCGCACTTGATGAATGTGTTGAAAGTCTTCAAATCTCGTGAAATTTTATACACGATCTATCTAAAACATGCAGATCAAAGTGAACGGTACGGATCTGTGAAAAACACGACGGATTATGTGTTAGAAAGTTTGGTCTCAAAATAAAAAACGAGATCCATCCTCATAAGATCAACTTCCTCTCTTTCTCTGTCTCTTATATACATGTGTGTGTGTGTGTGAGAGAGATTTTCTCTACCCGTACAAGCAAATGAAGGATCGAAGAGAAAAAACCTTAAGAGCACATTAACTAAAAAAACTTAAGAGCACATTAACTACTAGTATTATATAATCATTGAAACCGAAGTATGAATGAAGGCCAATTTTCAACGATATGCACATTTTCAAACTAAAGAAACAGAAACACATAAATGCAAGAGTTACTGGAAAAAGGCATAAGAAGAGAAATAGAAATTGAGATTTTTGATCCATGTTCGTAGCACATGAAGACGTCTTGTATTCTGTGAATACACGTGTCTGTCAAGACACCGAATTTTTTTAAATTATGATTTCTCCTTCAAATTCTACTATATATATATATATATATACCCTTCGTGGTGTTGATATTTTCTCAAAATTAGCAATTCCTCATTTAAAAAAAAATTCCAGAAAATAAATAAAATTCGACCGTCCTTTTTATTTAGCAGATAGAGCCGTGATAACTCAAAAGAAAGAGAGAGAATAAAATATAAAATTCATTAAATAAATCCCTTCTCTCTCCCCTCTCTCTCATGATCGACAACATCTCGATCGTTTCTAACTTTTCTTCTTGATTTTTAACCATTCATATTTTCCTCTTCTTTTTTTTTCCCCCTTTTTGTGTTCATCTGCTGATCTTGCTGTTGTTTGTTTAAGTTACAAGATCTAGCGCAATCGAAATCACTAGCTCCCTCTCTCAGCTCTGCTCTCAGATTCCTCAGCTCTACAAAACCCTAACCCTAGCCCTAGCTCCAGCCCTAGAATTAGGTTATTTGAACATCTGCTAGGGTTTTAGAGTAGATGAGGGGAATCGATGGAGATGGCGGGGGATTGGGAAGCCCTAATTCCAGCGCCGATCTTAAGGAATTAGGCAGCAGCAGCAGCTCTGGTGAGCTTATCTTGTTCATTTGTTTCAAATTTTTTTAATTGAAATCTATTTTTTATGGACTTGGGGCTGTTTGGTTGAATTCTTCCTCAGTAGATTCTGGTACCGTTTTGTGTTCTGATGAGAAGTGAGAACTGTGGATGTTGTTGAAATTTATTACTGTTGGATCGAGTATTTAACAATTTCGGAAGAAATGTAGGATTTAATCAAGAAGCGATTGATGTTGTAAGTAGTTCAAGCTTGTTGTTTGTAGAGATGGATGATTACTTGCATGACCATCCAAACTTGTTAATTTGAAAAAAAGAACAGAAAATAGGCAGTTGATATTGTAGAAATCTATATTTGATTCTTTTGTGTACTCAAGGCATCTGGTTGGATTCATCTTGGGAACTATTAGTTCAGATGTTTGGGGTTTCGGTTGATTATATAGTTTCTTTGCATGTGAATTTTAGAGTCACCAAATGTATTACTCGCGCCTTCTTAAATCGGTTGTGTTATTTTTGTATGAATTCGTACAAAGTGGCATTACCTATATGTTTCAGGCTTTCAGCATCTCAGCTCTAGTTATACTGAGATGCACCTTTTGACTTTTTATCAGTTTGCCGAATATATATATTGTTATGCTAACTTGATGTTCTATTGCCTTGCAGGTAACACTCTCTTTGATGCTTCACAATATGCGTTTTTTGGTGGTAAGGATGTTCTGAAGGAAGTTGATTTAGGGGGATTAGATGATGATGAAGATGGTAAAGATGCTGGACTGTTTGGGCCTGATGACGAAGAATATCATTTTTCCTTGATCGGAGATAGAGAGGAGGTAACCTATTTCAAGATGTTTTATCATGTTTACTTCATCTTATTTCCTTGCTCTATATACCATCATTGGTCATTGTAAATTCTTTCTAGTAATATGCGTGCTGTCAGTAACTTCGGCTTCTATATAATATATTTCTTCGAGTATTTTGCCTGTAGTCATCGCATTCTTTCTTCGTTATATTCTCCTTTGAGTAAGCATGCATGCAGTCATTACTATTCCAATTTTCCTGATGTATGACTATGAGTTATAGAGATGTAAAGCTTATGCTATGTGCCCGAATAAGCATGACTGGCCATAGCCATAGTTACCGTGATACACTTTCAAATAGTAACAAGCTAACAGATTTGGAATTTCCTGATGAAAGGCGACCCTATTTCGATGGTAAAAGGCGTTGGTGATATTGATTATATTACCTATGTGTTGAAAGCCAGCACAGAATGTGATTTTTGGACTATTTTGTTACATGCACTCCAATTCTCTCCTATGTCCTCCCTTCTTCCTATACAGCTCTTCCTAATGAATTAAAGAGCAGTTTTAAATTTAAACCGTTCATGTTAGATAATGACATAATCTTTTGATTGTACCATCCAATTTCATTAAAATTGACGCAGTATGACATGATTTTGTTAGATGATGCATGATGTTGGTTGTAGCATTCCAGTTTCATCAAAATTAATGTAGTATGACCCAAACTAAGCGCTTGATGAAATAGAGCACTTAGGGTGCCACTGTATCTGAATTACCGGCTTATTTATCCGCTTTATGTCACGACCCGAAAGAGCACGTGACTGGCACTTGAACCATATGAAGCCTATAGGACTCCATCTGATCCAAGTAAGCCAAAATCCCAGAAATCTAAAACCATTTTAGGAATAAGTAAAGAAAACTGGTTTAAAGAAGTGAAGAATACAGGTTTTTAAATAACTAAGCCGAAGGTACGTTTTGAAAACAATAAAGTTTTCTAAAAATTTCGGCAGAGTTTCTCTTGTAAAACTGGCCCCGAATGGGGTACAACATGAATAACAATATATAAAATGATAAAGGCATCCCCAAGCGGGAGCTAGCTCTTCGTCAATCGACGGTCACAACCACGCAATGATATGATAATATACAACGCCAAGTGGCGAGGATCAAATCCAAAGAAGGCTCAAAAACAACAAGAAAACCGCAATACTACTAAGCGCGACTCTAAGGTCGAATAATACAACACTGTCTCTGAGTCTGAAAGAATATACAAGTTTTGGTTGATGGACAATTTCTAGATACAATGAAATAAATAAATACAAAGGTGATTCCTGATACGAAAGAATCCACCTACCAAAGCAAATCACCCGCAAGAAGGTAGTGTGCCAGAAATGCCGCAATAGGACCTGTACGGCAAAACCTGCAAGAACCGTGGCACAACGGGGGTGAGTTGCCAACTCGTGAATAGAAACATCTACAAGCAGAAACCGAATGCAAGACATAAACCTAAGTCAACGATCAGCAATATAATCCACAAGAGTACACCTGAGTGTAACAAGGTGGCAAGGTAACATCTAATCACGTATGTAGTGCCAGGTACTCAGGTAGTAACATGTCATCAGTATAAGGTATGTCTGCATGAAGTAAATATGATGAAATATCAATGATATCAATACACATATATTAGCGTCCCATACCACTAATATTGGTGTAAGGGTATATATAACAGCGCCCTCATACCCTGTTATATATACAAATAAAGTATGATCAATGTAAAACCAGTCTGTCTATGATCCAAGTCTGTATGTATGTGGAACCCGTCCACCCGTCACCCAATGACAATAAGCATCATGTATGCAATGTGAGGATATAAACAAAATCATGGAAAAACATCATGAAACCCGTGCCTAGCATCGACACGTAAATCCTCCTGTATCGGGCATCCGTCATTCCGGATCATGCCCTATATCAAAGTACATATCGGGAATCCGTCAGTCCGGGTCATCCCTCTCTCAATGCATCGGGCATCCGTCATTCCGGGTCAGCCCTCTATCAAAGTACATATCGGGAATCCGTCAGTCCGGGTCATCCCTCTCTCAATGCATCGGGCATCCGTCATTCCGGGTCAGCCCTCTATCAAAGTACATATCGGGAATCCGTCAGTCCGGGTCATCCCTCTCTCAATGCATCGGGCATCCGTCATTCCGGGTCAGCCCTCTATCAATCCATCGGGCTTCCGTCAGTCCGGGTCAGCCCTCTATGAACCCATCGGGCTTCCGTCAGTCCGGGTCAGCCCTCTCTCAGTACATCCTCTAGCACCGAGAAAACACGGGGCGACGCCCCAAATATCATATCAAGGGAACCGGGTTTTTAAATGATTGCTATTGAAAAGGACACGGTTCCCAAATCCAGAAATCCCATGAAAATCCAACATCAAGAAGTACATCCAATGCGATGTGCTATGCAATCAATCCATGAAGTATGCGACATGTAAAGAAAAGTAATCATATCGGAAATCATGCAACATGGAATAGTAATGTGCATATGTCGAAGGAAGAATCATCTCATGAATGCAATAGTACTACAGTGTAGTGGCATGGTAATTATCGATGATGAAGTGTGTGAGCCGGCAAATAGTGTACGTGAAGCATACGCATCATCGATAATGGTGCTGGTGTCCTAACAGCATAATAATAATATAGCAATGAATGTATGCCAGCAATGCGAATAGTATGAGACTGCAGAAATCTAGTAGTCAACACCACAGTGAAGTATCCACAATGCAACTACATCTAAGTATCAGATCTATCAGGAGGGGTAGGTGTGGAAACCACCTAAATCTGAGTCGGTATATATATATTTAAAGATATATAGTCGGTGATCTCGCCTCAATGTCATATCATAAGATATCCTCGGGTTATGAGTGCGTATCTATCATCAATATCGGCACGTACAGTATATCATCGTACGACATCCCCATAGCTGGGTAGGGGTCAACATCTCACTGTCTCATCACATAACAGATATCACCATCATCAGATCAAATAGTCTAGAGTACTACTCTATGTCTAGTACAAACGGTAACATCAGTAAGTATGCATGCGGGGGTAAACACATATCCCAAGCCCGCAAGAAATCACAAGTCATATCCCACATATGAATCGTGTCAAATCACCGATCTCAGGGCACCAAGCCCACATCATCGACTCATCTCCAAAGTCATCACATATCATCAATCACAGTGTAAGTACAAGTGATAGGCAAGAGTGTGTGTAGGTGTAATTCTATCCTAGGGTTCGCGACTATGAACTGCACTAGTCACTTCTAACCCTATACTATCCATAATACACCTATCATCACAATAACTACATAATAATCTATCTACAGACTGCGGGGGTGCTATACGCCATCCACCCGACTTCCCCCTGTAGATATAATCTACTCACCTGAATCACCAATTGCGGACGTCACCACGTATGCTTGTCGTCCCGAAGTCTTCATAGGTACCTACACACCAAAATATCGTATATGCGCATTAAAACCAAATCCAATCTAAAACGACGCATGAAATCCAAAACGATATGATAAGGGGCCTATAGGTGAAAACCTATGGCACGCCTTCAAAACCATCAATAACTCCTCTATACCGTCGTATAAACGACAAATAGTCGAGGCAAAACACGTTCCACCATTTCAGAATCAAAAATACGGAATATGGAAATACGAATCCAAAACAGCAACTTAGGATATATGTCCCAGATTTCCCCCTAGATAGAATCTGTCAAAACTAGAAGTACCCAGG
This sequence comes from Agapanthus africanus, assembly GCA_030015575.1. Taxonomy (NCBI): domain Eukaryota; kingdom Viridiplantae; phylum Streptophyta; class Magnoliopsida; order Asparagales; family Amaryllidaceae; genus Agapanthus; species Agapanthus africanus. The sequence continues at coordinate 671,865,017 of JASDDO010000022.1, read as the reverse complement.
GCCAAGAATTGATGAAATGGGGCCAGGCACGCAAAACGAGGAATTTCCTCACTGGTCTGGCCGCAATTTGCGGCCAGAATGGAGGTTTTGGCGGCCTGAAGGTGGAGTGGGGAGCTAGGGTTTTGGGTGTTGCCTCTATGTTGCCTGCACACCTCAATTTCCACTCAATATTATTTTAGGGTTCTCGGGGTGTTAGCAGATTCAATTTAACAGTGGCAGATTACACAATTTCCCCGATATCGGTTTCTAAAATCCGTATTATGGGTTTAAACTTCAGGTTAGGGTCTCAATTCATACACCAGGGTGTTGGTGTATCCTCAATTGAACTCAATTTCACAATACAACCCAAGTTCCTCTCAAACCCTAACTAGGTTTTCATCAAATCCATAATATCACACAATATCGATTAAATCTTAACATGGGGTTATAGGAAAAGCTATAATTAAGCAAATGGTTCAGAAATTACCTTCATTAGCAACTCAAGAAAATTCTTGAGTTGCCCTCTAGTGGCCAAATCCATGCTTCTTTAGCTCCATGTGTAGATCTAGGGATTTTGCACATTTTTAATGAAAGGAGATTGGGGTTTTGGGGTGTTTTATGAGATGAAGTGGGGAGTTGAAGAGGGGAGGAAGATGAGGAAGGGCAGCAGCAGCAACTCCATGAATGGAGAGGGAAATGGTGAAGGAATTGGTGGAGAATGGCTAAGCATGATAAGTCAAAGTCCACCTCTCTCTCTTACCTACCCTCATCATTACACTTTTTCTTTTCTTTTTAAACCATAAACCTTCTCACAAGAATAGTAAACCCAAATGAAAACCATGGCTAGAAAATGCACAAGTGTAGAAAATGTGATATGTGCAAGTTTTGCACAAAATTGCCCAAAAACCCGATTAGCGATTTTAATCGCGATTAGCACTAAATTAGTGTCAAAATGATCACAACAACTTAAAAATGTCATAATTTCAATAATTAACCCATTTTAGAATTTTCCATAATTTTTCATAATTTTTCTAACATTTTTCCTAATTAATTGCATTTAATATTAAAATAATCAATAAAATAATGTTAAATTATAAAAATTCCCAAAATTAATATTTTGTATTTTTGAAAATGTTACAATCTACCCCCCTTAAAGAAATTCGGTCCCCGAATTTAAATTTAAACCCCCACTACTAAAACAATTTCAGTAATAATCCATTTTGTCGGGGCTCCGAAAACATCAACACATAAGAATATCACAAAAATATACTGCTCTACTAGAAATCAATCCCCAAAATGCATATATAAGAATATCCTATGCGTCTGGTGCGCAAGGAATCAAAATCCATATATGTGTCAAACAGGTATAGAAAACAGCATCTAGGTGCAACGGGTGTGCACGAAACATCTGTCGTAGGCAACGTGTGTGCCTGACAGAAGAAATATCAGGTGCATGTGACATGCACGAAGAATTCCGATTTAGTGCATCTGGCGTGCACCAAAATCGCATATCAAAACACTACAGGTACATGAAAACTTTGCTGGAAGTGTAAATCAGATCACTGTATACTGTAGGCATGAAATCTCAATCAATATCTCAAATGTAATAACTCTACGCAAAATATATAAATATCCAGTGGGTGCATGAAATCAATATCATGAAACTCAATCGCCAAAACTAAATCATGCAAACAGAACGCCCAAAATACCGAAATCCAAAATGACGGGTACGTGATAATCGAATCACAAAATCACAAATCATAAATACCGTCTTCGGTAGATCCTCCTTCAAGGTCGAGAAGGAGTCGGCGCAATCCACTGCTAGTAGCGCAGGATATCTACGTGCCTCTGCTCACGGTCTGGCGTCCTCTGACTCTCTGGGTCCTTATCTTCTCTGTGGGTTACCAATCTCACAGTCAATCGGCTCATCGGCCCTGTCAGATATGCTAACGGGGACGATTCCGTTCTGGCACTTCTCTGGTCACCTCTCGGTCAAACCTCACGACCACTCGTAAGGCAGCAAATCACTGGCGTCGGCCTCTGGCTCTCTGAAAGCACGTCACACATCTGATCCTGGGTGCAATCATCATGGCAGCAATGTCCTGGAAGGAATCCTGCTCAAGATCTCTTCCAATCATGCCTATGCCGATCTGTACAGAGGCTGGCTCTCCTGCACAACCTCTTCTCGCTCAAAAGATACTTGTGTCCTCAGAACAACATTTCTCAGAAATTGGTCACATCCCAACGTCTCTGTAAGCAAATCAGGTCTCTAGTCTCGACGGGAAGCAATGACAGCTCGTCAGTGCCTTACACGAACCTCGGGTTTCAACTGTCTCTATCATCGTCCACTATGACGTCATGCCAAGCTACTATGCACTGCACTGTTCTCGGCCACGGTCAATCTGAAGTCTCTCACACGGACTCGAAATCGCGTATTCTGTAGCTTCATCACTCTGTAGCAGATGTCAGGCCGAACTGGTCCTCGGGAACACGTCCCGACCATCGGAGGAATACTCATCACTCGTCCGTCCTTGATCAATTCGCAGCGCATCTGGTTAAGTTCCTTTATCCGAACTTGGTCAACTACCTTGTCGACAATACCGAACTCTGGCCTGCTGGGTGTGCGCAAAATGACCACTCCTGGGTCCAGGTCTTTTATAGCGTACTCCAGAAAGGTCCTGTCGAGGTTCCTTTCTCAAATCTCAATCCTGCCGAATTGCCCGGAAGTCATCATCCAATGCTGAAGCTAAAGCTTATTCCGGAACGGCTGCATACTTATCGCGCTTCTTTCTGGAAGATATATCCATATACCACGCCTCGGGGTGCATATCACATCTCTAATGTCAGCGGAGGGGGACATCATCCCGTCGAAATCTCGTACGAACTCTTTTCTTCACTCTGCTCAAATGTCGACTGGTTCGGGCTCGTCTCATCGTGGCTACACGAACTGCGCTCCGACGGCTATGCTCGCATCTGGAGTCTCCCAAGCAGTGTCCCATCACGATATCCGAAAGATGTCGAACCATCCGATCGACTCGTCAGATCCTCATAATCCCCCAAGAGCTCACATCTCGGGTACAGTTTAATAGTATCGAGTACATGCCACAGCGTCGGTGGTCCAGCCGTAGAAGGGCAAACCCAAGCCTCACTAATGGCGCCGCGGAACCGCCGTAAACCCTAAGGTTCAAAGGCTGTCACACGGTCATTAAGTCGAGTTAGGGTTTCATTCTTCTAGAGGGTCCATAGAATCACCTGCATGTTTTTCCGTATACTTTAAACTTGGAAAATAGGCTCCTGACGTTCGATCGTCTCTATCGACTCTCACGAACCTGCGTGAAGTCGTCTCTATCTGGAATCGATCCACCTGATGACCTCGCATCGGGGTAAGCGAACTCACCACACGTCCTAGTCATCCATCCTCGGTGACTAGCAACTCGCTATCATCTCTCTAAGAACATGCTCATGCTGCAGTAGCTCCAATCATCTGGGCGATATCTCGTCATTTGCAGCAGCAACTGGCTCATACGCCTGTACGCCGAACAACGCCTCAATCCTCCAGGAAAGGCAACACATTGGCGGTCATCTCTGAGTCGATCTGCTCTAGATCTGAGTAAGACTCTCCATACCGGAAATCTTCAACTCAACTGGGCCCGCTCTGGCGCAAAATCGGACGAATCACTTTCGTCTCTCAAACCGGGTAGACTAGCTATCATCTGTCGCATATCTGCCCGAAAGTCCCGGCAATCTCAGCTCGTAAGCTCCGAAAGCAACATCCTGTCAATCTCAGCAACAGCTGGTCCATCTGTCTGCACAATAGGTGACATCACATCTCTGAGGTATGCTGTACATCAACAGTCCTCTCTCAACTGGCAGCTCTAACAAAGGCCCGATCATCCGGTGCAAGACCAAGCACTCGCCTCCACTAGAGGCCACAATCACCAACACTAACTCGAGACGTTCCCATGTCACCAGAAAACACAATGGTCGGCCCTCGTACCAAACGAGCTCACACCGGCCGTAACCCTAGCAGCAGCCCAAACTGCGCTCAAACATGGTGACAGGAATCTCAATCGAGTATCAAAGAGAGCACATCAGTGGCAAGAAGGGAAACAACAGATCCAAAGTGGATACATGATCATAGGAAGGAACAGCATCAATAAAGGTATGATCATGAACTAATGGAATCGGGGATCTCAAATGGATGTATAATCCAGGATATGAAGAGAATCACCGATCTCGAAAAACATGCACATCCTAAGGTTCCTTAAGCGGAGTGGCGTGTCGTAAGTATGCCGCGGAACATACCAACGGTACGTCACTCTACTTTAGTCACCTAATCCATCAACCAAGGGTCATCCTAAAACGACGAAAGTTCGGGTCGAATACCCCCTCGACCAAGTCTAAGTTCCTGAAGGTCAAGCCTAAGTTCCGTATATAAATAACTCCCTAGGCTCCACATAGTCAAACTCAGACTCGAACCAAGGTCAACCTAGCGCTTTGATACCAACTTTGTCACGACCCGAAAGAGCACGTGACTGGCACTTGAACCATATGAAGCCTATAGGACTCCATCTGATCCAAGTAAGCCAAAAGCCCAGAAATCTAAAACCATTTTAGGAATAAGTAAAGAAAACTGGTTTAAAGAAGTGAAGAATACAGGTTTTTAAATAACTAAGCCGAAGGTACGTTTTGAAAACAATAAAGTCTTTTCTAAAAATTTCGGCAGAGTTTCTCTTGTAAAACTGGCCCCGAATGGGGTACAACATGAATAACAATATATAAAATGATAAAGGCATCCCCAAGCGGGAGCTAGCTCTTCGTCAATCGACGATCACAACCACGCAATGATATGATAATATACAACGCCAAGTGGCGAGGATCAAATCCAAAGAAGGCTCAAAAACAACAAGAAAACCGCAATACTACTAAGCGCGACTCTAAGGTCGAATAATACAACACTGTCTCTGAGTCTGAAAGAATATACAAGTTTTGGTTGATGGACAATTTCTAGATACAATGAAATAAATAAATACAAAGGTGATTCCTGATACGAAAGAATCTACCTACCAAAGCAAATCACCTGCAAGAAGGTAGTGTGCCAGAAATGCCGCAATAGGACCTGTACGGCAAAACCTGCAAGAACTGTGGCACAACGGGGGTGAGTTGCCAACTCGTGAATAGAAACATCTACAAGCAGAAACCGAATGCAAGACATAAACCTAAGTCAACGATCAGCAATATAATCCACAAGAGTACACCTGAGTGTAACAAGGTGGCAAGGTAACATCTAATCACGTATGTAGTGCCAGGTACTCAGGTAGTAACATGTCATCAGTATAAGGTATGTCTGCATGAAGTAAATATGATGAAATATCAATGATATCAATACACATATATTAGCGTCCCATACCACTAATATTGGTGTAAGGGTATATATAACAGCGCCCTCATACCCTGTTATATATACAAATAAAGTATGATCAATGTAAAACCAGTCTGTCTATGATCCAAGTCTGTATGTATGTGGAACCCGTCCACCCGTCACCCAATGACAATAAGCATCATGTATGCAATGTGAGGATATAAACAAAATCATGGAAAAACATCATGAAACCCGTGCCTAGCATCGACACGTAAATCCTCCTGTATCGGGCATCCGTCATTCCGGATCATGCCCTATATCAAAGTACATATCGGGAATCCGTCAGTCCGGGTCATCCCTCTCTCAATGCATCGGGCATCCGTCATTCCGGGTCAGCCCTCTATCAAAGTACATATCGGGAATCCGTCAGTCCGGGTCATCCCTCTCTCAATGCATCGGGCATCCGTCATTCCGGGTCAGCCCTCTATCAAAGTACATATCGGGAATCCGTCAGTCCGGGTCATCCCTCTCTCAATGCATCGGGCATCCGTCATTCCGGGTCAGCCCTCTATCAATCCATCGGGCTTCCGTCAGTCCGGGTCAGCCCTCTATGAACCCATCGGGCTTCCGTCAGTCCGGGTCAGCCCTCTCTCAGTACATCCTCTAGCACCGAGAAAACACGGGGCGACGCCCCAAATATCATATCAAGGGAACCGGGTTTTTAAATAATTGCTATTGAAAAGGACACGGTTCCCAAATCCAGAAATCCCATGAAAATCCAACATCAAGAAGTACATCCAATGCGATGTGCTATGCAATCAATCCATGAAGTATGCGACATGTAAAGAAAAGTAATCATATCGGAAATCATGCAACATGGAATAGTAATGTGCATATGTCGAAGGAAGAATCATCTCATGAATGCAATAGTACTACAGTGTAGTGGCATGGCAATTATCGATGATGAAGTGTGTGAGCCGGCAAATAGTGTACGTGAAGCATACGCATCATCGATAATGGTGCTGGTGTCCTAACAGCATAATAATAATATAGCAATGAATGTATGCCAGCAATGCGAATAGTATGAGACTGCAGAAATCTAGTAGTCAACACCACAGTGAAGTATCCACAATGCAACTACATCTAAGTATCAGATCTATCAGGAGGGGTAGGTGTGGAAACCACCTAAATCTGAGTCGGTATATATATATATATATAAAGATATATAGTCGGTGATCTCGCCTCAATGTCATATCATAAGATATCCTCGGGTTATGAGTGCGGATCTATCATCAATATCGGCACGTACAGTATATCATCGTACGGCATCCCCATAGCTGGGTAGGGGTCAACATCTCACTGTCTCATCACATAACAGATATCACCATCATCAGATCAAATAGTCTAGAGTACTACTCTATGTCTAGTACAAACGGTAACATCAGTAAGTATGCATGCGGGGGTAAACACATATCCCAAGCCCGCAAGAAATCACAAGTCATATCCCATATATGAATCGTGTCAAATCACCGATCTCAGGGCACCAAGCCCACATTATCGACTCATCTCCAAAGTCATCACATATCATCAATCACAGTGTAAGTACAAGTGATAGGCAAGGATGTGTGTAGGTGTAATTCTATCCTAGGGTTCGCGACTATGAACTGCACTAGTCACTTCTAACCCTATACTATCCATAATACACCTATCATCACAATAACTACATAATAATCTATCTACGGACTGCGGGGGTGCTATACGCCATCCACCCGACTTCCCCCTGTAGATATAATCTACTCACCTGAATCACCAATTGCGGACGTCACCACGTATGCTTGTCGTCCCGAAGTCTTCATGGGTACCTACACACCAAAATATCGTATATGCGCATTAAAACCAAATCCAATCTAAAACGACGCATGAAATCCAAAACGATATGATAAGGGGCCTATAGGTGAAAACCTATGGCACGCCTTCAAAACCATCAATAACTCCTCTATACCGTCGTATAAACGACAAATAGTCGAGGCAAAACACGTTCCACCATTTCAGAATCAAAAATACGGAATATGGAAATACGAATCCAAAACAGCAACTTAGGATATATGTCCCAGATTTCCCCCTAGATAGAATCTGTCAAAACTAGAAGTACCCAGGGCCAAGAATTGATGAAATGGGGCCAGGCACGCAAAACGAGGAATTTCCTCACTGGTCTGGCCGCAATTTGCGGCCAGAATGGAGGTTTTGGCGGCCTGAAGGTGGAGTGGGGAGCTAGGGTTTTGGGTGTTGCCTCTATGTTGCCTGCACACCTCAATTTCCACTCAATATTATTTTAGGGTTCTCGGGGTGTTAGCAGATTCAATTTAACAGTGGCAGATTACACAATTTCCCCGATATCGGTTTCTAAAATCCGTATTATGGGTTTAAACTTCAGGTTAGGGTCTCAATTCATACACTAGGGTGTTGGTGTATCCTCAATTGAACTCAATTTCACAATACAACCCAAGTTCCTCTCAAACCCTAACTAGGTTTTCATCAAATCCATAATATCACACAATATCGATTAAATCTTAACATGGGGTTATAGGAAAAGCTATAATTAAGCAAATGGTTCAGAAATTACCTTCATTAGCAACTCAAGAAAATTCTTGAGTTGCCCTCTAGTGGCCAAATCCATGCTTCTTTAGCTCCATGTGTAGATCTAGGGATTTTGCACATTTTTAATGAAAGGAGATTGGGGTTTTGGGGTGTTTTATGAGATGAAGTGGGGAGTTGAAGAGGGGAGGAAGATGAGGAAGGGCAGCAGCAGCAACTCCATGAATGGAGAGGGAAATGGTGAAGGAATTGGTGGAGAATGGCTAAGCATGATAAGTCAAAGTCCACCTCTCTCTCTTACCTACCCTCATCATTACACTTTTTCTTTTCTTTTTCCCTTTTCTTTTTAAACCATAAACCTTCTCACAAGAATAGTAAACCCAAATGAAAACCATGGCTAGAAAATGCACAAGTGTAGAAAATGTGTTATGTGCAAGTTTTGCACAAAATTGCCCAAAAACCCGATTAGCGATTTTAATCGCGATTAGCACTAAATTAGTGTCAAAATGATCACAACAACTTAAAAATGTCATAATTTCAATAATTAACCCATTTTAGAATTTTCCATAATTTTTCATAATTTTTCTAACATTTTTCCTAATTAATTGCATTTAATATTAAAATAATCAATAAAATAATGTTAAATTATAAAAATTCCCAAAATTAATATTTTGTATTTTTGAAAATGTTACACTTTATTAGTCTTCTCAGTCCCGAAATAGGCTTTATATTACTAATTTGGTACCACATTTAATGACATAATGTTTGGTTAAATCAATAGACCCCTAAATAAGTACTTGATGAATAGAGCATTTAGGGCACTACTTCATCTGAATTGTTATCTTAGATATCTGCTTTGTTAGTCTTCTCAGTCCTGAAGTATTGTTATCTTATATATCTGCTTCTTCTCTGTCCTGAAGTAAGCTTTATATTACCATTTGCTACCACATTTTTATCCCAAAAAAATAAAATAAAAATTATATTTGCATTTGTTGTATGCTTGTAATTTGCAAAAACTAGCTGACACTAATAAATAAATCTCTGCTTTTATCATATTCATATTTACTATTTAGTACAGATTGTTTTTAATTTTTATGTATTTCCATGTCCAAAGTTATTTTAATAGACCTTTACTTTCCTTGTCTTGCACATGCTACACCAACTTCAAATGAATAAGATATTTTTGTTAGATTCTGCTAATGCCCAGTGACTATCTATCGGCTTGTCCTCCTTCGAACATTTTTTTCTTCTCTTTTTGATTGTTTGGTTTGGGAAAGGTTTCTATCTATCTAAGTTGTATTACGTTTGGCTTCTTAAATATGGTGCATGATATCTATTTCTCTGAAGAGCTGACATATAATTCATTATCTAACTTTTGCAGGGGGAGATATTAGGATCTTTATCTGATATTGATGACCTTAATGGTACATTTGCAAAGGTTTGTTTCTCTTCTAGCCATATTATTATTCTTAAGTACAATCTAGTGAAGCTTAATCAGCTTTAAGTAGAAACCTGTATATTTTAAATGTTGGCTGATCCTTATCCATGATGGCCGATTCTGATTCTAAAACCAACAGCTCGAATATTGATACCGATACGGACCGAGATTTTTGACCTTGGTAATCAATTTACATGCTGATTTTTGTGTTATAGTATTGAATTGTTAATGGGTTAGAGGGTTTATCTATGGGTTAATGAGTTTATTAATTGCTATTGACTTATTTGACATTATCAATCACTAAAAGTCTGAAAAATGTAAAAAGTAGGTACTTTTGTATCATATTTTAAAATTCACTCGAGTCATAAAAGCTACTGATAAATATGTCAGATGTTTAAAGCTATTTATATTGTTTGTTAATGTTGGGTAAATTGCTATTTAATACCCCAATGTTTCACCATAGTTGCACACATATACCTTATTGATTTTTTCGTAGCACTTATATACCTTATAGTACGAAGTTGCACATAACTACCCTATGTTGTTAATGGAAAATTTGAAATGACCATTTTACCCTTTCCAGTAACAAACCCAAAACATTTGGGTTTTCCCCAATTTTACTTCACACCTTCCCCAAATCTTTATCCTTGAGAGATGGAAAAACCCTAGAACCCAAAATTTCTTAGATCGGTGAAGAAAAAGGCATTCCAATTAAAGGACTGGATGCAAAAATTCAACATTGCTCTATTCTCTGCACACATTAGGGCTCAATCTACAAATTCTTCAAATTGAAGGATTGGATGCTAGACTAACTATCTCTCTTAAAAAGAAATTGAAAGACAAGAAAAATAAGTTGATGGAGAAGAATCAGAAATTGAGATTGATGGAGGTCAAAATTAGAAAGATCGAGAGTAGAGATGAAAATGCAAGAAAGAAGTAGTATATTTTCATGATTATTGCAATAAATTTTGATCTTTTTTTTTAAATATCTTGTATGATGAATGTTTGTTGTAGTAGTAGTTACTCCTTTGTGGAAAAAGTTATTGTTTGTTCTTAGAAATTCTTCATTTTTGAAATGTTTGCAATGTTTATTCTTGGATATAGAAACCAAAAAAGTATAAACTTAGGGGCAAAGAAGAAGAAACAAGAAAAAGAAAGAAAGAAGAAGAAGAAGAAGAAGAAGAAATGGGCGTGGGTGATGTTGAATTTTAATTGTATAAAACTGAAGAAGGGTAAATAAGTCTTGTTTTTCTCACATGGGAATCTTTGAGAGAATGTTCTAACAACAGATTAATGGAAGGTATTAAAGTGCTAACAGAATATTGTTTAGGGTATAAAAGTGACACTAAAAACCCAAAAAGGTATATTATATAAGTGCAACTACGGTGAAACATTGGGGTATTAGACAACAATTTACCTGTTAATGTTTAATAATTTTCTAACACTCTTTTAGCCAGATGAAAAAAGATTGATATTCTGATCCTAGATCTCCAATACAATTGAAATGATGGATTATGATCCAAAAAAATGATCGTCCAATACCGGTAGATATCAAAATTTTAAACCTTGAACAAACCATGGAACCTGCTTATAGGCATTCATATATAATTTCTTTTATGATGTATTCTTATAAACTATTAATAGAGCAATATATGTATTTCTTTTTTCGTATCATATTTATTTTTTATATTTACATGTGAACTTATCCTTTTATAATGTCATCATATCTTTCTCAGTTGGTCTTCACCCCAGAATTCCTTTTAAGTTTGTGCACTTCTGTTCTTCATTTATAAATTACTGGCTGATATTACCGTGATGTTTTTATTTAGCTATCTATCTACTTTAGGATGATGAATCACTGTCAAGAATATGCTGGTTGTGCTGTTGAAATCATTTAGTTTTAAATCACCGGTGAAAATCTTGTAGGGAAGATTTTTTTTGCTGATGCTATGTGTAGTTTTTGGAGCAGTGTAGTTTGACCATGAGCTGTTTATTCCACCTTTACCCATGAGTGCCTCACCTTCCACCCCCACCCCCACTCCCACTCCCACTCCATCCCCCGCCCTCAATAAAAAAACAAAAAAAGAAGGGGAAAAAGGATAAAAAGAAAAAGGAACAGTTCTTTTATCTGTTTGCTTGTAAGTATGAGTCCTATCCACATTTCTCGATGCTAATCAGCTCTACAAGTCAAAACAACTTAAATATTCCATGCCTTGTAAAAGATGTTCAACCTAATGCCCAACTACATCCGTCAAAGAGTCATGCCTTTTGCCAAACTCTCTTCGTTTGCCTTTGATTTGTTCAAGGGATCTCAATGATTTGCTTGGGGAACCATCTTGATGTAGCAAGTATATATCAAAAACTGGCAAGACAGTTAATTCCTTAGATTTGTTATTTTTCCTATCTGCAAGAAAAGGATCAGTTATACTCTTTGTCTAACTGGTGATGAGGGTAACTACAACATTATAATACTTTAAACCTATTAGGTATACTATGAGAGTTTTCTGGATGCGGGAACATTTATCTATTAAAATCCTTCAATATGTGGATGCCCACCTCTAAATGCTGGCCACAGGTTCATACCGATTAGTGATTAGTATAATGCCACATGCCACTTGGTTAGTTACAGACTATCTAGGAAATTGCTTCCTTTGTATTTCGATATTTTGAGTGTATAACACTCAAATTGGGCCTGGGGAGCTCCTCAGGCCCGTTGCCGGCAGATGCTGGTGCAGGAGTTGGGGTGGGTCCCACTCACATGGGTGGGAACCACCCCCACCTCTTGTGCATGCATCCGCAGGCAATGGGCCTAGGGAGCTCTCTATATCCTGTATGCTCAATTTTTATTATTTTACTCATGGTTTGAAATCTTGGAGGATCCCGATCCAAGATGACCGATTCTGATTACAAAAATAACTGTCCAAGTACCGATACATGGATGGTTCTGAGATCGGTTAGCAGAATGTCTAAATTCAATTTATTTCCATAAAATTTTAATCGATCTTATATTGTGAATAAATTTGCATTACTTGCAAAGTCATAAGGACGAGGATACAATTTTCAAAGTGTATTTATTACTGAAAGATAAAGAAAATAATTCTAGTTAGATTCATTGTTTATACAAAAAATTTAGTTACTATGTATTTATAAAATACTCTGGACATCATTAAATACTGAAAAGTATGTTCAAAGTTTTTAGTTACTGTTATGATGTATTTAAGAAGTACCAAGCATGGGCCATGGAGCTGGCTCCAAAAAATTTGGGATAAATTTTGATTTTTGTTGTGTCTAAGAAACCACTATAGACATCATTAATTACTAAAATATATGACGTTAGTTTCATTTTTTTTTAAGATTTAAAAGCTTTGCAGATATCTTAAAAGTCTATCAGTCAAACGATAATGACCAATATTATGATCCGAGATGGCTTAAACCGATCCAAAAAAAGGTCTGTCCTGTACCACCATATCCTTTCTGATGCCGAGATATTTAATCTCGACTTTGCTTGAAAAAGAATTCTATAGCAACTGCCGGCACCACATGATTGTTAACAATTCTGGATGAGATCAGTGAGAATAATTTTGTTGCTAAGGTTGTTTAGAGACGCAACGTATTCTTAATAGTTTATCTTTCCTGCCAAATAATTCTCCAATTATAATACAAAATCCGAATACATGAATAGGAACATTTACTTTCTTGATATTATCATTTCGAACGAGGTCTAAGAATTTAAGTTTGGGTGCATTCCGTTCCTATATGAATTTATTCCTTTTTGCTGTTTTGTGTTTTTGGTCATGTTTAATAGTTTATCTTTCCTGCCACATAATTCTCCAATTATAATACAAAATCCGAATACATGAATTAGGAACATTTACTTTCTTGATATTATCATTTCGAACGAGGTCTAAGAATTTAATTTTGGGCGCATTCCGTTCCTATATGAATTTATTCCTTTTTGCGTCATGTTGGTGTTAAAATTTTGATAATTTTAAGACATAGGAACAGAAAATAAGAGCTGGGATTAATTTAATATGGTCATTTTGGATCGGCGGTAAAATTGTATGTTATTCAGTCAATTTAACTCAAATTCAGATGGGTTGAACCAGTTTAGTCGTTGCTGAAAACGGGTTCTCCCCGCCTGACTTGATTCATAATTCAAAACCATACTGGAGACAGTATTCAGTATTTTGACCTAGCATTGAGGGCTTGCATGCATGAGATGGCTTGAGTGTGACTTGGGTTTTAATAATTTTTGGTTGACTTGAAGCTGGTTGTCATGTTTGGCTAGTTTTGACCTAGTTGAATAGGGTTACCGGGTTGAGTTGGTTTGATTGAATTTTGACCTTTCCTGATGCGATTCAACTCCTAACCAATATAAAGCAGAAGCACTTGCAAGTCCTCATTCATGTCTGTATGAATTGGTCTGTAACTGACTCTATTTTGATGAGAAAACGCTTAGATGGTGATAATGATTGTAGTAAGAGTTTAGCTTCCATTCTTGCAGTTGCATCATTGGTTTGGACCTGGCCATGTGGTATTGGTCAGATATGGATCCCCCCCCCTCCTTTTTCTTGTAATTTTGAAATTTTGGGATATGTTGATCACATAGCCTTTTAATCGTCTAAATGCGTGGAAATCCATATAAAAATACTGGGTTTTCCCTTTCATACTCAGTTTACGTTGCATTATAGTTAATCTATGTCTGATTCAATTGATCGAGCTTTGATGGGCAGAGCATGTACACTGATATACAGTTCGATCTCCTTGTCTGAGTATATATTGTACGGTTTATACTTTATAGTGTTGTTTCTTCCTCCTTATCTAATCTTTTCCTTAGTAGAAGTACCTTTTGATCATATATACTGTTTACAATAAATCGATGTTTTTTTTATTTCTGATTTCAGTTGAATAGAATTGTTAGTGAACCAAGGAGCACTGGAGTTATTGGAGATAGAGGATCATTCTCGAGAGAAAGTAAGTTCTGTGTATTTTGATGTCATGTTCAGTACATTTTGTTTACTGCAGACATAATTTGTAAAATTTCCAGGAAAATGTCTTTAGTGACCGTGAGATGGGGTGCGCTAATATTCATCCTCCATTTTGCTGTTTAACTGAATCTGAAAAAAAATTAGCCCTTCAAAGCTTTTTTCATATAGAACATATTTAGTTATGATGAAGTAGAAGCCTTCTTTTCAAAGTAAATGTTGCAAAAATAAAAATAAAAAATAGGATGGACATAATTTAATGCTACATCATTTGTAAGTTATGGGCTAAATTTAAGAGTCCTATTTCAGTTAAAACTTAAATTTTTACATCCATTTCAGATTGTAATGAAATAATAAGTATTAACTTCTGAACAAATTCAAACTCAAATTAAATAATATCCACTATCTTAATACAAAAGATGTCTTCATATAATTTAGGAGTACTATGCTAAATCTATCGAAGTCAAATTCGTAAAAGAATAGATAAACGTAAAACTAGTTCTTGAAGAAATTAAATCTGAACTTTAAGGTGGTATTGCGGGCTTTGGTGGATGAATTTGCATTGGCATGGGTTTTTATGATCATCGACTTTATGTTTTTGATTTTTTTTTTTGACAATTTTAAATGCTTTGATATTTCTTTGAAGCCCATGACAACTATGTAAGTGGCATGCCATGGTAACCTAGCGCTTAGGTTATTGGTATTTGCAACACAGTTATCTGCCATAGTTCGGACATTCATGGTTATGGTTGCTATTGCTTAGAATAATTTTAATCCAATTTCTACCACTTATTACATGGGCAATAAATTGACCTTGCTTTTTTATATTATTATGAAAATGCCCATATTTGAATGTGAAACATAGACCTGAATGATTTGATCCATTGCTTTGGAATTTGGTGTTCCTGAACTATACCCATAAATGTATCTTTTATCAGGAACCATACACATTTTATAAAATGATGTCATTTTGTATTTGATCTCACTGTATGAGGCATTACATTGACAGTTTCTTGGTAGTTTTGTCAGTTAGCCATACAAGTGTTTATCATTTCACTTTGTCATTCCATTTGTTATAATTTTTTGTTGTTTCCTTGGTGCATACATTGCTATTATTTGGAAAGGAAGCTTTGGACCTTGTTTCAAATGCAATTTGGTTCATGGTTAACCTTATTAACGAGTTTAAGTGACATTTCTATTGTTATCACTATCCTTCTTGTAATGCAGAAGTCAGTGCTGCTTAATTGGGTCATTGTGTTTCTACTTCTCTGCTTTTTAAAATGTTGAATCTGTCCTTTTTTCCAGGTTCATCTACTGCAGACTGGACGCAGGAGCCAGACGTTCCGAACTGGCTAGATCAACAGATACTTGATGCTGAAAATAATCAGGATGGTAAAAAATGGTGGTCACAACCACATACATCTAAAGCTCGGTTTGCTGAATCAAAGCCACTACATAGAACATCCTCCTACCCTCAGCCACAGCTACAACTACAGCACTTGAGCGATCCTGTTCTTGTACCCAAGTCTCCTTTTACTTTGTTTCCGCCACCTGCTGCTGGTGGTGGTGGTGGTGGTGGTCGATCTCAAGTTTTATCGCGTCATGCTAGCATTCCATCTCTTACTTCTAGTCTCCAAATACCATTCTCTCCACCAAATATCTCACCTTTCTCTCCTTCACAGCTTCATTTATCAGGATTACAACATGGACTTCATTATGGTGGAAACATGGCTCAGTTTGCCCCTTCAGGCCTCTCCTTTAGTACTCGGCCTCAGCATCATTGGGAGAATCCCAATCTGTTACCTACCATGTTACAACAGCAGTTGACTCTCCCAAATGGGTTTTTCCCCTCACAGCTACAGCAGAGGCTGCAATTTTCGCACTTGCAGCCTCGACTATTTAACTCTCTTCCTTCTTCACATGTGAATAAATTTGATGCCATGCTTGGAATGCCCGACCTTAGAGACCAAAGAGCGAAAGCTTCCAAGGGAAGACATAACCAGAGATATTCCCAACATGGTTCCGATACCAGTAGTCAGAAGGGCGACACTCCTTCAATAAACTTCAGATCCAAGCACATGACATCCGAAGAACTTGAAAGCATTCTTAGAATGCAGCACGCTGCAACTCACAGCAACGATCCTTACATAGACGATTATTACCACCAAGCTTGTTTAGCCAAAAAATCCACTGGTTCTAACCAGACAAAACAGAATTTCTGCCCTTCATCTATCAGAGATCTTCCTGCTAGATCCCGTTCCAATAACGAACCACATTCGTATGTTCAGGTTGACGCTCTAGGGAGGATCCCATTTTCTTCGATCCGCAGGCTCCGCCCCCTCCTCGAAGCTGATCCACCAAACGACCAGAAATCTTCAGTAAAATCCCTCGAGCAAGAGCCTATGTTGGCAGCAAGAATCGCTATCGAGGACGGGCTCTGCCTTCTCCTCGATATAGACGACATCGACCGGTTATTACAATCCAGCCAGCTACAGGATGGTGGGTCCCAGCTGAGGCGGAGGCGTCAGGTCCTCCTAGAAGGTCTTGCGGCATCACTCCAGCTGGTGGACCCATTTTCCGGACATTCTGTTGGCTTCGCACCAAAAGATGACCTCATGTTCCTTCGTCTCGCTTCACTACCAAAGGGCCGGAAGATGCTTTCCCGCTTCCTCCAGCTTCTTTACTCAGGAAGTGAACTTACCCGAATCGTCTGCATGGCCATTTTCCGTCACTTGCGATTTTTATTCGGCGGAATCCCATCAGATCCGACTGCAGCTGAGACGACAACGAATCTGGCTCGAATCGTCTCTTCATGTGTTTCTAAAATGGACCTCAGTGCTCTCAGTGCTTGCCTTGCCGCCGTGGTTTGCTCTTTAGAGCAGCCACCTCTGCGCCCAATTGGAAGTGCAGCAGGCGACGGAGCTTCTATCATTATAAAATCCGTTATGGAGAGAGCGGCCGAGTTGCTTATGGACCCACACACAGCAAATAGCTACAGCATCTCCAACCGATCTCTATGGAAAGCGTCCTTTGATGCGTTCTTTGGGCTTCTCACGAATTATTGCCTGAGTAAATTCGACAGTATTATGCAGTCATTGTTCAGGCAATCCCCGGGCCCTGTGCTCCTCGCATCAGAGTTGAGTAGAGCTATTAGTAAAGAGATGCCTGTGGAACTACTGCGTGCAAGCATTCCTCATACCAATGAGCAGCAGAAGCAGCAGCTGCTTGATTTTGCGCAGAGGTCGATGCCAATTACGGGATATAGTGCACATGGAGGTAGTAATGCACCAATAACTTCAGAATCGGTGCCGGGATAATGAAAACAATTAAAAGTAAGTGGCGCAGGGGCATTCATGTAGGCAAATTACTCTCTTTTCTCTTTCCTCAACACTTCTATATTTCATGATTACTGCTGTTAAATTAGTATGTGATTGTTGTATCTTCTGTGGGAGAATAGAAGTCTGTCCTTTGAGGAGCGTAGTTTTGGAGCTCTTTATGGGGACTCTCGGACGAGTTTGAGTTGTAGGTATAGGTATGTACAGGTTCTGTTACTGGAAGCAGTGGTTTTATCATGATTGCTCAGAAAGCAAGTTGTTTTATGTATCGTTTTAATCGGCGAGGGATCTTTATTTCATGTAGTATCTTTGTGCAGTGGACCTGTTATAAGATATGCTTTAGTAGCAGCTAAGTTTATTCCTCGTCTGTTCTTACGCGAGTTATTGGTTCATTGTATGCAATGACTGGGGATTTTTATATTAGAGAACGAAACGAGTGAAGAATGAACTGCTTATTAAGCCTTTTAGTTCGTTCTCATGATTATCATCTTCTTTTCATTTTTCTGTTATTCATCTATGAAAAGTTGAGCATGTATTTATACTGTTGTTACCTTGTTCTGATGTTGGTTTATATGAATTTTTGAAAATCATATCTGCAGTAATGCAACAAGTCTGGATACATCCTCTGCAAATTCTCATGATGAAATGTTTGCAGCATGAGTGGATTCTGGACAATTTATGCAACCCCTTGGACTACGGACAGGCTGTCATATGTGAGTAAGCATCAGCAGTTTTGGTTGATGACCCTGAGGCATTATGATGCGTCACACTGAAACACGGACAAATCCACCAGGGAAGAGAGACAAGCCACAAGAAGTATAGGGGTAGAGTAGAAAACACATGATGGGTGATCTATCGTACGCGCCTGATACGATGCCTACCAACCTGCAGTGGTACTCCTTAGAACACTATAATACTTGTTGCAAGTGGCGCTTGACCTCGTACCTTTTGCACAACTATAGGGAGATTTTACCATTAGACCATAGTGACATCGTATTCAGGGGCGGACATTTATGGAGACGAGAGTAGGCGGCCATCCACTCATTTTGCGACAAAAATTTAGGACCTATATATAGGGAATCCACTCATTTTGCGACAAAAATTTAGGACCTATATATAATGTATGTATATCTATATGTATATATATGTATATATATATTTATATGTAATATATAATTCTATAGAGAGAGAACAAAACTAAAGGATGGCCCGGTGGTCTGCGGTGCAAAATTTGGGGGTTTGTTTGTTTTAACATGTGTACAAATCCCATAATTGGTGCTTTAAGTCTATTTTTCCCCACTTGTTCTCTTCCTCACCCGCCTAAACAGTAAGCATGACATTTTATTTCTAATTCCCCCCCCCCCCCCCCCACTTATCTCTCTCTCTCACCCCACTAAGCAATAAGCAGCCTCCACACCCCCACTTATCAGGCCACGGCTCCAAGTTGAACCAGGTCCCCTCGATCATTAACACTCCGGTCTCCATTAATTGCAGTTTGTTTTATATTTTTTTGAAGGAAAAAACCTAATTTTAATTAATTGGTCTTTTTCGAAAATCTTGTGGTGAATTATCCTTTGCCGATTTGATTAAGGCTTTGAAAACACACCAAGTGTTTGATAAATTGTTTTAGATACTAGATAGAAATGATTTGTTGGAGAAAATTGCTCTTGAAGTTCACTAAGTGTTTGATAAATTGCTCTTTAAACTCTTAACTAATCCTACCCTCAACAAGCCAGAGCACCTAAAATAACTATCATATTATATTACGAACATACTGTACAAAAATCTTGGGTCCGCCACTGATCTGTTTCCTTAATGAAACATATATAGAAACATATAGTGCTATTAGAACTAAAAAATCATAGGGTTGCTTGGGGATTTTATATTTAATTAAACAAAATATTCACAAAACAATAAAAATCCTTAATTCTAAAATGTTCCATCTCATCAATTTTTTGGATGAGAAAATCTTATGGGATGAAAAATAGCTTAAAATAAAGTGTTCGACAAAAATATTTTAGAAGAATATTATTGTTAACAATACCTTCAATGATTATAATAAATCTGAAAGTATTTAAATTATAGAATGTTGAAAAAAATAATTTAAAAACCATACTAATTCCTTAAACATGCTAACATCATTTAACGCAACATGTTTGGTTTGTAGGATGTAAAATGAAAGTGGAAAAGTGAGAGCACTTTCAAAGTTTATTTATTTGGATGCAAAATAAAGTGGTTGAAAAGTACTTTTGATTTCTAGCTACCCAAGCCATTTTTGACCATTCCACTTTCTTTGCAAAAGAAATTGTTTGATAAATTGCTCTTTAAAGTCTGAACTAATCCTACCCTCAACAAGCCAGAGCACCTGAAATAACTATCATATTATATTACGACCATACTGTACAAAAATCCTGGGTCCGCCACTGGTCGGTTTCCTTAATGAAACATATATAGAAACATATAGTGCTATTAGAACTAAAAAATCATAGGGTTGCTTGGGGATTTTATATTTAATTAAACAAAATATTCACAAAATAATAAAAATCCTTAATTCTAAAATGTTCCATCTCATCAATTTTTTGGATGAGAAAATCTTATGGGATGAAAAATAGCTTAAAATAAAGTGTTCAACAAAAATATTTTAAAAGAATATTATTGTTAACAATACCTTCAATGATTATAATAAATCTGAAAGTATTTAAATTATAGAATGTTGAAAAAAATAATTTAAAAACCATACTAATTCCTCAAACATGCTAACATCATTTAACGCAACATGTTTGGTTTGTAGGATGTAAAATGAAAGTGGAAAAGTGAGAGCACTTTCCAAGTTTATTTATTTGGATGCAAAAGAAAGTCGGTGAAAAGTACTTTTAAATTCTGGCTACCGAAGCCTTTTTTGACCATTCCACTTTCTTTGCAAAATATTCTTTGCAAAATATTGGAAAGTCAAAAGAAAGTGCAAGAAAGTGGATGTTTAATGCTATTTTAATCTAATTTCTTATAATTCTATATTACCTTTTCACTTTCTATCATTGCAATCAAACAATTCAAGTTCACTTTCCATTACCACAAAAGCAGCAACTCAGCTTTTTTCCCCATTTTCATTTTAGTAAAACAAACAAGAATTAATACCTTATTTTCACTTTCTTTCCATTTTACTTCCTGGTTGCCAAACATGCCCTAAATTGAAACAACAAATTAAAATAAGGCTTTTACTGAAAAGCCCTCTTATACCTCCCTAATTACTTAAAAGCCCCCTAATACTTCATATTTACTTTAAAAAACCCTTATACATTTAAATTCCACTAACAAGTCCCCCTTATTAGTTTTCCATCAAAAGTTAGCGTCTTGTTAGGAAGATAGAACTATAGCCTGTGTTTGAATTTTTCTCTTACCTATAGGTATTTGTGTAAGTGTTTTTTCGATAAAAAGAACTCACATTCTCGCTTAGTTGAAAATTGAGCGCAACTAAAGAATCGCTCTCATATCAAATGAGCTTGTCCATGACACTCGATAAAGCTCGCATTTGAAAGGACGACGACACTCGACAAGCTCGTTGCAAGAGAGGTTGAGAAAACGAGCCGGTTCTGATGATTAATTTGAGAGATCTTTAATCGAAACCCTAATGTTATAGGAAAAATTTAGGAATTTTAGGGGAAAAAAGAAGGGTTGGAAAGGTTTTAAAACCCTAATCGATACTCACCATTAGCCGTCTGATAGGGTGATGGAAGATGCCAAAAAATTCACATTTTTGCATGTTGGGCTTTTTTAGTGCAATTTAAATGTATGGGGGGTCTTTTATGTAAATATGAAGTATGAAGGGACTTTTTGGTAATTAGCGAATTTTGAAGGGTTTTTTTTAAAATAAAAAAGCCTTTTAAAATAATAATACATATTGGAAATTGCTGCTGAATATTATTTCCCGTGTTTGAATGATCAAAACCTAACCAACCCGTGAGCATCCCTGTTTTGCACACGATCTCACCGTTGAAATTACACAATCGAAATAAGTTATACAAACTTAGTAGTCCAAAACCTGTTACACAAATTAGAATTAGCAAATTCAAAACCGTCGCATATCCAAGTGTACATGTAACGGCCCCAATTCATATACCTTTGTATCTCTTTAAAGATTGTATTTATGTTCTACCACGAGTTATAAGCAGTTATTGATAAATAAATACAAGAAACTCATTATAGCTCATTGGTTAAGACTCTACATTGCTGTCTCATAACCTGCGTGTTTAAATCCCAATAGTAACAATATTTTTATTATTTTTCTTTTCGACGCTTTGAAAGCCCAAAAGTTTCATAGACGTAACACGGAGTTTTGGAAATTTACCGACAAAATGTCACGTGAACTTGGACCAATTGGACTAATCGGATCATGTGGCACGAGACCCAAGGCAATCACCTGAGGTTGGGCCGACCAAGGACCGAGACCGGCGGCCTGGATGTGAGCAATTGGCTTCATCCCGTGCACGTGCGATCTTTGGACTCCCCTTTGCACCTTTTCATATACCAAACTGTCCCATTCAACCCGAGAGTTGCAACTCCCTTCAATCCACTCTTTAATCTCTTATTAATCCACTTTAATTCCTCTCTTAATTCATCATACCCCTCTTCATCTTCAATAAATTCGAAGGTGCCTCAACACTTCTCCCCTCTAAAATTTGTGTTGTAATTATACTCTTAAAACCATTCTATAAAGCCATACTCTCAAAGTTATTCTGATGACCAAGTTCCAAGCCAACTCAAGCCCTCAACCTCGTTCCTTGCGACGGAGTTCTCATGTTCATTCCTTTCGAGTCGTCTCGGTTCTTCCAACCGAGGCTTATCCTTTTCTTTACTATGATCTAATTTAGATAGCGCAACCTGTAAGTCCTCTTCTCCTCCTCTAATATTTACCTTTTCTCTTGTTGAATCTCTTAATTTGAAATGTCTCCATTCTTTTTCACTCGTGCTACGCTAAAGTCTTCGATTCATTCAAATCCATATGTGAATACACACACATATTTCATGTTGTTTGGCAAGACTATATTCGTTTGTTTTCCTATATCTAATTACTAAATCTAAATGTCTTGTATAACAAATTATGCCATAGATATGTTCTCTTTTCATGTTAGAAAACTTATCATTTTAACAATAGTAGTTAATATCAAAATATTGTTGCAAGTAAATACTATGTTATATCGTTTTCATGTAATATTGTTTGTGATAAGTTATTTGTTAAACTTTAGTCATATATATCGCACGGGGTAATGACACACCCCACACACACGCACACTTGGAATCATAGCATAATCTTATGCTCTTTAATGTTGATCTAAATAATCGTATTTCAACAAAATACCCTCTATTATTAAAAATAATCATTTCCTTTGCAATTACGCCTCTACAACTCTCGTTAGGGAAACCTGTTTATAGTTGGTGCGGATTATCGCACAGTCTGAGGTTTAGTGGAGTGAGGTGCAGAACTTTTCACGGAGATACAACTGTGAAAAGAATAAAATACGGTTTTAAAGGAAAATAAACAATTTCTATAAAACTTAAAATAAATAAAAGATAGCAAGTTATGTTAGATTGAGTTATCATTATTTTCTAAATAATCAATGAAAACAAGTTTTTAATTAAATTTTTTAAGAAAATACCTTCAAGTTTCCAAAAGATTAGATCTTCATTAAAATACCATAAACTCTTAAAAGCTAGGTTTTGTCACTAAAACCACACGAAATCTAAAATATACTTTTACTAAAAATTCTCGACAATTTAATTAATATATTTTATTACCAAAAACACCATTGAGGTTGTTTTTAAATGATAAACCATTTTACATATAACCCCCTCGAGTTGTCAAAAAAGATATTTACACAAATAACCTTAAGAATATATAATCTAATTAATCCTTAAGATATTTAGACAAATAATGGGTTTAAGCAGTATCTTTTCTCTTGAGCCTCGGAGAGCCGAAGAAAGTGAGTGCTTGCCTAGTTTAGACAAACTAGTATTTTAGGTTGCAAATTATTATCTAGCAATCGTCCTTAAAAAGAGCACAAATACTGTCGGCCATGTACAGTGGTTGCCAAATTAAATCACATGAATATCGAATCATATATTATCAAAAACATAACATCCTGCATGACTTAACATGAATTCTTGAAACTTAATTTAAATCTGACCTTGACTTGAACTCGAATTTGACTCGAACTTGACATGAACACTTGACATGACTTGTACTAAACCATCATGCTTGATCCAACTTGACTCGAACCATGAATACAATTGATATGACTTGCATTTGACATGAATACTTGATCTTGACATAAACTCAATCTTAAATACTTAACTTATACATCATCTTTTATATTCATAGATTCGAACAAGACTTATAATTTTAATCATAAACTAATATACACAGGGTGTTGGGGTAGTTTGAGTATAAATCCAACGGAATCTCATGAGTCCCATACTTACATCACGAAATCATGAATTTAAGAATGAGGGCCCGTGATTCCTTGCTCCTGGGGCCCTACTCTTGGGTTAGGAATACTCTTGAGATTGGTTGAAATTCACACTAAACTTACGTTAATTAGATTACCTTGTAGAGACATTTTAGGACACTCACATGCACTTCATATACCCTATACCTACACTTTATGGCCATGCTATACTTACTTGCTATGCTCATGTCACATTTCCATGCTTATATAGTTGCCATTAATATTGCCATATTATACCTGTTCATGTTTCCATCTATATCACATGTCATCTTGCATTATACACACACATACACACCACATCTCTTTTGGGGACTTACCGAACGAAAGTTTTGAAAAAGAACGGGGCTAGGGCCGCGACGTTCACGAACCTGGGCAGAAATGCAAAACAATATTTTTTTAAACATAGTCCCAATTCCAAACGCTAGAATCAACAAATACTCATGCAATTGTAAAAACTATGAAACCTAGAGAGCAAAGAGAGGGGGCTACAACCTTTGAAATATCTTCATATACTCCAATGGATGAACTTGAACTCTAGTTAGGCTCTATGTATAGTAGGGAACAAGCTTGGTTGCCAACCGACATCACCGAAAATGATCCACTTCGAGAAAACCTCGGTTTTAGCTTCATCTTCATTCTACCATGAAGCCAAGTGAAGAAACCTAGTTTAGTGGGATGCTAGTTCACTAGTGTATGAGATGTAGTATACTCGCATATATTTTATCTCTCTCAAAAAACTCCATGTTCCAACTTCAAAGAGAAGGAGAAAGAAGAAGATGTTGAGAATGGCTAAAGTTTTTCTTAATGAGTAGCTAAGCATAACATCCTCTATACATTCTCCACTCATAGAACCTTTTCCATATAATAATATATCTTTAGTCTCTTCTTCCATTACACCTCATTCCTATTCGAGTTGGCTGGTTACACCTTGGTCTTTTTTTCTTTTCTTTTCTAAATAAAAACTAAAAGAACAACAATGAGGTTTTCTTCTTCATTATGTTTACTTTTATACACACGTACACATATACTCATAAACACAAAATAGTGTATCATATACACAAACCCGTATTCGTATCAAATACAAATACCAATGAAAGAGAAAATATAATGTGAGTATAATACTATATATATGTATATATGTGTGTGTGTGTGTATTAAATCATCACAAGATTTAACAATCTGGTTTATGACTAAACCTATATATATATATATATATATATATATATATATATATATATATATATATAAATCATCACATGATTTAACAATCTGGTTTATGACTAAACCGGCTAGTATTAACAAACGTCCGATTATCGCATATAATCGAACCCACGTACGTATGCCCATATGCGCACTATATCATTTAGCCTGAGCGGGAAAAACCTCTGCTTGGGACTCTAAAGACTCAACAATACGCTGGCAGTAGGTCATGATCACATCTGATTGATCTGAAACACTTTCAGATCAATCCTTTCACGGGTTAACCCACAAGCTCGTCAGCGGTACTAGCTGCACGTAACGGCTACCTAGATATTGATCAAAAGAAAGGTCGACAAGTAAATTCATCCGAACACAATCAGAGCCTATCAGTGACAGTCATCGTACAGTTCGGTCTCTTCGTCTGAGAGTATCGCATACCAGGTCTGAGGGGTGGAATGTGTTAGACCCTGAATAACCCGATATGTCATACTGACAGAGACTCATAATCATGAGAGATACAACTGATAACACTTATCAGGTTATCTCATATGCCATGACCATGGATTTCTGGTTATAGTCATATCTTGCATAGCGCGACATCGACTCCCTATACCGGATGATGGAGCTCTGGATCTCCTTCAGATGTTATCCTTCGTTGATCTGTTGCTAGGGCTGATGGATGGCTGAGATTGAGTTGGGGGGTTGAAGCGTGTGGATCTCAATGGGCTTTGAGTGGTTGTGGCCGAGCTACCTGCAAGGAAGTCCCGGGATGGTTGTGCCACCGAGGACTCTCCGACGATCAAGTTAGTGGTGCAAATTGGGCAGAGTAGCGGCTTAGTGGAAAGAATTGCGTACCTTGATCGTCTGAGAGAGGGGTTTATATAGTGGCAGCAATGGGCAGGCAGGCACGAGAATCACGCCGGCCGTTACGCCCTTGACATCACTCCCGCGTGATAAGCGGGATCCCGCATTAATGGCGAGACAGGCTCGTTAATGGGGGATTGTGATGGCATGGAACGTAGGATCGTGGGCGGCGGATATCTCACGCATGGCGAGATTCATGGTGCCGTGGCGTAGGTGCCTGTGATCAGCACTGCGGGTCGGTCAGGATGAGACCGAGGAGGATGAGCTCGGCGGGAGGCTCGGGGACGAGCGGGAGGCCGAGACATCTCTGTACCATGACAGCTCGGAGGCGAGCAGGGGGGTGGTCTGGAAGGCCATCGATGGTCGGGAGACCCCTCAGGTCAGAGGCCCGAGGTGAGGTCCTAACCGAAGTTCTTGATCCTTTCTTGTAGGTTTTGGGATACGTCCTCTGCCATGTATCTGTATTTGGAGAGTCACGATATCGAGCCTCATCATTAGTCCCCCACTCTCGTCTCGACCCACTCCTGGGTCGGGTCTAAAGTAGTCTGACCGATCATCCGAGGTGAGTTCTCGTTCGAAGATATCGTCGGTCGTGCATTCCCGGGTAGAAAGTGGTATTTTCTTGATGGCATCAGCGGATCAGGGGAGAGATCTCTCATTAATGGGGAAGAGCCGGATCGTGTGTACGCCCGTCGAAGTGACGACCCATGTGTCTGGTGCTGGTTGGCTGGCGAGACGCGTCAAGCGACCTTGTGCTTGAAAGGACGCGTCTAATGCTGGTGCGACAGGTGGAATGCTGTCGACCGTTTTTCGCAAACGTTGTTTTGGCGGGAGTCGATCGGAGTCGTAGGATGTGTGCTCCGGCAGCTATAAATAGAGGTGGGATCCCCATCAGGGCCAATACCTCTTCACAATTTCCTTGTCTTTAGTCGTGTCAGCTTGGCGCTCTTCTCCTCAGTTCGGATTCCGTGCTATCAATCTCCCGGGGATACCTTTATCTGATCAGGTTAGATGTCTTCTTCAGAGAAGTCTGTAGATGTAGTGCGGGTAGAGTCTACGGGGTCTTTCGAAGCTTCCTCTTCTACTTCTTCCTCTTCCCCCTCTAAGCTGGAGTTCACCCGAGAAGATAGGGTGGTCCCCAGAGTTTAGGTCGCGGGCGTTCTTGGCGTGCAATCCTCGCTGAGGCGTGCGGAAGAGCTCGCTAACATCAAGACCCGTTTCTTCATTCCCCCCGTCTATTCGTTTCGTTTGGCCGAGGAGGGGGAGAGGGCAAACCAGGTACATGGCAAGGAGATTGCCTTGTACCTGGAGGCCTTTTGGGCCGGGGTGGGTCTGCCCTTCTCCCCTGAAGTGAGTGAGGCGTTGAATTGTTTTAGGTTAGCCCCGGGCCAGCTAGTGCCTAACTCTTGGAGGATCCTCCTCGGGGGGATCCTCCTCGGGTTCCTGGTCCGATTGAAAATGAGTCAGATCCCTTTCAGCCTTCTCTTCTCTTCTCTTCTCTTCTCTTCTCTTCTCTTTGCTACAAAACCCACCCCGGCGCCCATAGAGACGAGCCGAGTTGGGTGTATCTCTCCTTTAGAAGACAACGAGGGGACGATCCCGGGTCGGGAGTCATCGTAGTATCTTCTTCCATTCACGAATGGAAGAAGAAGTTTTTCTTTATCGCCCCGCCCGAGGGTGAGGACTGGCCTGTGCCCACCCAGTGGCAAAGGGCCAGCTGTCCGCGGGTGGGTCGGTCCAATGATACCGATGCGGTGGCGGTGTCGACGTGGGAGCCCCTCCCCCGGGCCGATGTGCTGCTGTCTGAGTGGGCCCTCAGTTGGGCCGGGCTCAGCCCTGTTGAGTACGCGGGTAAGTTAGGGGCTTTTAGACGACCTCTTTAGACTTGTGTGTTCAGTTGATAAAACTGCACATTTAATATGACATTTTTCCTACTATTTTTATATAATAAAAGATGTTTATTATAATATATGACACATATAAGGGTTTATCTGTAAAAATACTATTTTCATGTGTTTATATATTATAATTAACATTTGGTAGGAAAAAGTAAGCATATAATATCCATGTAACATTTGACCCATTTAAATATGCTTACCATATTATACCTTTGACCAATATTTAATGGTTAAGTTAATATCTCAATAAAACAAACGCTACTAAATATTATTTGTTGAGTTATTGTGCAGAATTTGCAGGGCTGAAATCAAGGAAATCAAAGTTGGTAAAACAAACCTGCATAATTAAGAAATTAAACTAAAGAAATCAAGGCTGGCAGTGACGAAGAGAAGATTTTCAGTTTTCAAAGATATTAAAAGATCTCCACGTGTCAGATAAACAAAGTCCAGAGAAACAAAGCAAAGATCATACCTATTGGCCGCGGATTCGCGGCCAAACCCACCTATTGGCCGCGGATCCGCCGCGTAGTTGAAGAGTGGGGAGTTGGGATTTTGCTGTTTTGGATCTTAATTACTGGTTTCCAAATTAGGAGACTAGGGTTCTGGATTTGGGACTATAAATAAGGACCGAGAGCCTCTTGGAAAAATCATCAAGCTGAAGAGATCACGAAGTCCACGAAAGGCTCACGCATCCAGGCTGATCATCAACTGTTCATCTACCTCCTTAGAAGAGATCGAGAAGCAAACTAGCATTTTGTAATCATTTTCTAAGGAAACAAAGTATAAATGAATTTTGTTGATTAATAAAGGTAGTTGTTTTCTTATTCTATTTCTTTGTAGTTTTAATATGATTTCTCTCTCCATCTCTTCTTCTCCCAACATGCGCGAGTAATTCTTCGCTTGTTAGGGTTCGTACGATTAGGGTAGGTTAATGGATGATGAAGATCCTTAAACTCTTTTTACGTCCTATAAAGTTTATAAACTTTACCAAAAGAATCATTAACATCCTAATCACGGCACGCTACCAATTTATTGCTAGTCTCGATCGCGATTAGAGATTAGATTAACGATTGTTTTGGTAAAGTCTAGATATGAACAGAGTTCCATGTCGAGATAGGGGTTAAGAGTGTGAACCCTTTTCCCACCAGAAACCCTAATCTACATGCATCATTGTCATTCTAGTTTTAAATCTATTAAAGGATAAAAAGAGTAATCTTTAATTAATCATCCATAACTACTAAATCCTAATGAACCCTACAAGCCCCTTTTTAATATTAAACTTACATCCGTAGTTAATCTAGATCTATATTTTGCAATCGTATTTAACGTAGATCTAGATCCTACAACCATTCTTCACCATTCTTTATTCTTCCTCCTTTCTTTCTCAACACGCCTAAAGTAAGAATAAAATATTCAACATTTTTCAGAGGACGACCCGTACTCATCTCGGTCTAGCTACGTGCGACACCGTTGTTGATTGCGGTTAACTACTACACTCTAAAATACAGAAAAATCAAATGGCGCCGTTGCCGGGGATACATGTGTAATATTTTTTTCTTACTATTCGTGTTGAATTCTTATTCGATCTATATCATAAAAATAAACAAAACTGCAAATTGTATATTTAACGATTATTGTGCGATTTTTGCGAGGGAATCTGGAGTCACAGACTTGAGAAAACAGAGATCCAGAGACATTCATCAAGATCCAGAGAAGGAAGGGAGTCCACGTAGTAAAAATATTCTTTAGATCTTCCTAGTCGGCGGCGGAACCGCGGCACATTAGGGGATTTAGGGTTTCCAAATTCTCTGGTATCTTTTATATATCTTTCTCTCTCCTCTGAAATCCAATAAAATATCTTTTCTGCAGGATTCTTTGCAAAATATCGCCGCTCAAAAATCTTTTTGCAAAGTTTTTTACTTGGAATGTTTATTCATATTTTAATACGGATTTTAAGGGGCAAGACCAAAATTCAGATTAGGTGGGAATTTCATCACTCTTCCTAGGCCCTACAAATCACAAAACGAGCATCTGCATAACCCTATATTAATTAAAAAAATATCTAGACAAGACTCTAAGGACTGTCGCGCTCAATAAGGACAGAGGAAGGTCGTGGGTAATTTATCGCTTATCCGCGTTACTTTTGTGGTGCCTAGGCAAGTGTGTCTAAAGCAAGTGGTTACTTAATTAGGCCCGCTATTTTCGGTGATTCGTATAGTGGATACCTCCCATTTACCTGGCACTTACCTGGCCACAAGAGCAATAAAGAGGTGGTAGAGGATTTATCCTGCGGCTTGTCCTTTGGAAGTCTAGGAGCGGTCTAGAGCTTGTCCTACGTAACCATAGTTCTAGGGTTGTTTTTGCATTTTTTTGTGATTTTGTGAGTCAACCCCCAAGTCCACTTTTAAAGCAAAACAATCCAATTTTTTCTCTTTTCCTTTTTACCCTTCCCCCTTCTCTTCTTATAATGGGTGACCCAAACAGACGAACTCTTGCCGAGCTTTGCTGTCCACAACCAGATATTTCTTATTTTCGTAATCGCTTCGGTATACCATCCGACTCTCCCATGTCTTTAAGAGATCGGATAGCGCAAGCGGATAGAAACAGTTGGCCACCTCAGTCTAGGTCTTATCAACCGTATCCTAATTCTACATCTGTTTCAGTTGATACTCCGGGTGAAGGAACTCCTAAACGCATGTCCATCGCTGAGCATATAGCAAGGGCTAACAGCCAAAGTTTCAATTCGGACCAATATCAACCATCACCACCACTTTCTAAAGAAGAATTTCATAATCGGTTTTTGGCATATATGATGTCTATTGAAAATAGCCAACCAACCAACCTATATCAATATTCTTCTTATCATAATGTTGATCTTACTCCTGCCCCATTTTCACAACCATTCAATTCCTATCAATCCTACCCGACTTTTACACCTTCTCTAGACAGTCCTTTTAATCAGTCATTTGGGGGTTTTACTTATCCACAAGAATTTCAATATTATGCCGAAACCCCTTATCAACCCAAGTCTAGTCTTGAGCGGAAATTAGAAGAAGGTGTGGAATTGATGCGCCGCCTCAGAGAGGAATGGAAGGGAAGCATGGCTAAATATGAAATAGCAACTAGTTCTGAACCAGGTAAAAAAATTTCAATGTCTAATACGGCCATAGAACAAAGTGAGAATTTGGGTAGTGAGAGAGAACTGCATACCCTTCCTAATCAAACCTTCTCATTCCAAACCGAAATCTACAACTCCAGTTTCACAGATTCATCGAGTACACCAAATGATTCATCAATAAAAGATAGAATGTTTGAGAAGTTATGTGACTTTGCAGTGTTTGATTTACCCGACTGTGAAGGGTCCATTTCAAGTGAAACCATGCTAAATCCTTGTGATCTCTACACTTCCACTCTTGAATCTAAATTGATTGTAAACCATACTTTTGATGAGGTGTTTGAGAATTCTAACCTTCACTTGAATAATGAGATTGGCGTTAGGGATATATTGAATGATGAATCCGAAAATTTGGATGAGTTTGTCCCATCAATTCATCAGGTCCTTTCACTTCCTTGTGGTCATCATCTTGAGCCTTTAACTATTCTTCCCGAACTCCATATGCGTCTTGAAATTGAGGATAATTGTATAACCGAACAGCAGACCGAAATTCAGACTTCATCTTCCACATCTGGTTCAGCGATACTCGACACACCAATTTGTTTACCCATTTCACCTTCTACTTTCTCAGGTTCTTCTTCTATTTCTCCTATAATTTCAGTGAGTTTTGATGAATCACAATCCGATAATTCAAGTTTGATAATTTCAGAAAGCCAACTTAATTTGGATACTTTTGAAAATGAGGTAGATCAGTTCTTCGAATCTCCTACCTCCATAATTTTTGACAAATCAAGTATGATAAATTCTGGCACAAAACTTACTGACAGCAAAATGTTCAATTACACCATCGATGAAAGTTTTGAAGAACTTTTTGCTGACGAACTTGAATTCCTAAACAACACGAATTTTGTGATTAATCAACCTCCATCTATAGAACTTGAATCACCACCCTTTCTTCTTATAAAATACGAGAATGCCAATATTCCACTCATTTCTGATCATTCACATTCTCGTTTTTATTTATCATCATCTCTTATCTCTTCACATTCACGTTCACGCAAATCCTTTCCATACCACCACTTATCTTTTCCCAACTTTTTCTTGGCTCTATATAACATGTTCTTCCACCGACATATACGTTACATTGATAATATCTTTGAATGGTTGGTATTAATTTTTGGTCTTTGTAAAGTCTTATATTGACCAAATAACTTTATCCCCCTTAAAATGCTTAATATTGTTTAACTCAAGTTTGGGGGGTATATTTTTGGCTCTTGAAAATAAAATTTGTCCTTAAAATTGTGAGCCAAAAATAAGTTTGGGGGAGGATTTTCACTTTCAATTTTTGTTGCCCCCGTTAGTAATTTTTCCTCCCAAGCTTACAGGTTTTTGAGCTTTAACAAATGACAACAGTGAGGACACTGTTGAAAACAAGTTTGGAGGAGGTTTGTGCTTATTTACGGATCAATTTGCATCATACTTTGCATAAGCACAACATTTTCAAAAAAAAATTTTAAAAATTTTCTTTTGTAATAAAAGATTAGATAGTGAAAAATTACATCCAAAAGATTGTAAAAATTTAAGAAAACCTAGAAAGTTAGATATTTTCTTAAACAAAACTAGTAATATGTAGTTATGAGCCGTTGTCCCAAGGGTTAGTAAGATGAAAGAAGTCACTAATCTGAGGATAAAAATAAGTCTGAAAAATAGTTCCTATTCTGAAAGCCAAACATTTGAACCTTGATATCCTACTATACGCACTTACACACATCTTGAAACTCGGGATAGTAGAGAATACCTTGAAATGCTCTTGTCTAAAAGCCAAAGTATGAAGGAAATAATAAATGAAGAAAATATAAAATGGTGAAGAAAAATGAACACTGGTTTTGTAATCACCAAGGCAGCAATAAAAAAATATAGTAAGGGTGCTTCATCATTTAGTGCCTTAGACCAACTGGTTTGGGAGTCACTGCTAAGCCTTAGGTGCTGCAAGACGAGGAAAATACTAATATGCCTAATAAGCAAGCACATGAGTAATCGATCGGTTAGTACCTCTAGAAATATTAACGGTCGCATGAAAAATGTGTGAGCAAATCCATCTAAATATTCATTGATTAAAAAGTACAGAGGTGATAGACAAGAGTATGATAGCTTGAATTGAATTCTCCGAGTGTAGGGATGTCTTTTACACACACGTAGGGGGTATATGATCGATGTTTGGATGAAAGGTAGTGATGAAGAATAAAGACGATGTTTTATTGAGGGATTATGTGATTCCTAACATCTTTTCATGACTATTAAGATAGGGCTCATAACAACTGAAAAACTAGTGTAATTGGAAACTCTAATTTTCAAAGTCTTTCTTTTATAATTATTATCTTTATATGTAACTTTCACAGTGTTCTTTTTATTATTGGATTTTGTGGGTGTAATCCGCTGAAAACCCTCAGGAGACAACACTCCTCCTACTAGGGACACCTAGGGGTTTAACGGCTTGTTGCACGTGCTCAGTGCAATCGTATTGCTTACGAAAGTGTGCTTAGCTTTCTCCTTTCTTTTTCTCCTTCTCTTGACTAAACTAGTTTGCTCGGGACGATCAAAGATAAGTTTGGGGGTATTTGTTCAGTTGATAAAACTGCACATTTAATATGACATTTTTCCTACTATTTTTATATAATAAAAGATGTTTATTATAATATATGACACATATAAGGGTTTATCTGTAAAAATACTATTTTCATGTGTTTATATATTATAATTAACATTTGGTAGGAAAAAGTAAGCATATAATATCCATGTAACATTTGGCCCATTTAAATATGCTTACCATATTATACCTTTGACCAATATTTAATGGTTAAGTTAATATCTCAATAAAACAAACGCTACTAAATATTATTTGTTGAGTTATTGTGCAGAATTTGCAGGGCTGAAATCAAGGAAATCAAAGTTGGTAAAACAAACCTGCATAATTAAGAAATTAAACTAAAGAAATCAAGGCTGGCAGTGACGAAGAGAAGATTTTCAGTTTTCAAAGATATTAAAAGATCTCCACGTGTCAGATAAACAAAGTCCAGAGAAACAAAGCAAAGATCATACCTATTGGCCGCGGATTCGCGGCCAAACCCACCTATTGGCCGCGGATCCGCCACGTAGTTGAAGAGTGGGGAGTTGGGATTTTGCTGTTTTGGATCTTAACTACTGGTTTCCAAATTAGGAGACTAGGATTCTGGCTTTGGGACTATAAATAAGGACCGAGAGTCTCTTGGAAAAATCATCAAGCTGAAGAGATCACGAAGTCCACGACAGGCTCATGCATCCAGGCTGATCATCAACTGTTCATCTACCTCCTTAGAAGAGATCGAGAAGCAAACTAGCATTTTGTAATCATTTTCTAAGGAAACAAAGTGTAAATGAATTTTGTTGATTAATAAAGGTAGTTGTTTTCTTATTCTATTTCTTTGTAGTTTTAATATGATTTCTCTCTCCATCTCTTTTTCTCCCAACACGCGCGAGTGATTTTTCGCTTGTTAGGGTTCGTAGGATTAGGGTAGGTTAATGGATGATGGAGATCCTTAAACTCTTTTTACGTCCTATAAAGTTTATAAACTTTACCAAAAGAATTATTAACATCCTAATCAGGGCGCGCTACCAATTTATTGCTAGTCTCGACCGCGATTAGAGATTAGATTAACGATTGTTTTGGTAAAGGCTAGATATGAATAGAGTTCCATGTCGAGATAGGGGTTAAGAGTGGGAACCCTTTTCCCTCCAGAAACCCTAATCTACATGCATCACTGTCATTCTAGTTTTAAATCTATTAAAGGATAAAAAGAGTAATCTTTAATTAATCATCCATAACTACTAAATCCTAATGAACCCTACAAGCCCCTTTTTAATATTAAACTTACATCCGTAGTTAATCTAGATCTATATTTTGCATCCGTGTTTAACGTAGATCTAGATCCTACAACCATTCTTCACCATTCTTTATTCTTCCTCCTTTCTTTCTCAACACGCCTAAAGTAAGAATAAAATATTCAACGTTTCCCAGAGGACGACCCGTACTCATCTCGGTCTAGCTACGTGCGACACCGTTATTGATTGCGGTTAACTACTACACTCTAAAATACAGACAAATCATTGTGCATTTTTCATTTTTCCCGGCGTTGCTGACTCCTCGTATTTTCGTCTTATGCAGTACCCATGGACATGAGAAAATTTCGGGCGGCAGTGGTCGACGTCAAGAAGGGGAAGAAGGCCGGAGGCGCCGGCCCTTCTCGCCAGGCGTCGGTTCCTCTCGCCTCTATCAAAATGATCAAGTAGTTTACTTGCAGTCGTCGGTTCCGGCTTCGCCAGTGGCCACTTCGTCCAGGCGCCCAAATGCGCCCCGGGCCCCCGAGTCCAGTCACGCACCTGTCCGAAAGCGTGCTCGGGAACAAGAGCCCCGGGTTGTCGAGTAGGGGGGTGATACCGGTTCTCCTGCGTCGCTCCTCAAGTGGTTCCATTGGACGTCGCCCCACACCCCGGTTTCCCCGATCCTCGTGGACGACGGGGATCTTCGCTTTGAGGTTTCCTCGGGGCTTTCCGTCGCCGACATCCTCCTCTCGGAGATGGAGAGATCGGCCGGGGGCAGAATCCCTCGAGGGACCCTCCGTGCCCAAATGGCGGCCATTTCCCAAGAGGCCGTGCAGGTTAGTGTTCGCATCCCACTCGGTTCTTCATTCAGTATTTTTGTTCGCGTAGTTGGGTGCCTTCCTTCCCTCTTAACCCCCTTTCCTTTCTTCAGGTCCTCCACCACGTCGCCCTCGTCGTCAACATGGAGGACAAGGAGATTGCCCCGGCGATGCGGGCCGCGGGCGAGTTCTCCTCGCGGGGGGAGAGCTCAAGGCTGGAGTTGGAGGCGGCGAGGGAGAGGATCGCTGCTCTTGAAGACCAGGTAGCGGCTGCGAGTTGAGAGGCCGCCAGGTTCCGAGAGGCCGCCCGAGCCACCGAGTCCCAGTTGGAGGACTCTAAGGTGCTCGTCGCCACCATGAAGAATACGGCGAGCACCCTCCGGAAGGAGAACGATGCGGCGAAAGACCGGGCGCTGAAGGCGGTAGAGAACTATAAGAAGTTGGATCAGTTCTACGCCGACCTTGCCAGGGCCGGGGGCATCATATGGCACGACACCCTCGACTCTGTCAAGGCTCAGATGCCGAAGTTCCCCGACGCTGAGCTCCGGGCCGTGTACCCTCTCGAGTACGACGCGCAGGGGACCGCCCCCGTACACGATGCAGGGAAAGCGGCCCCCGGTGGGAGCGTGAGGGGTAAGTCGGTCGTCCCGGCTGCCGGCACCGAAGTTCCCGCCGTTGGTGCCGACCCTAAAGATGTCGCTCCGGTGGTCGTAGTGGAGACATGGCTCATTGAGGTCCTCCCCTCCCCTGAGGCTTGAAGCCCCTCGTCTTCTTATTTCTCTGAAACTTTGTAAGCTTCCGGGCACTTTGTTTGGCTGGGGAGCTCATAATACCTTCGTAGAGACTTTTGATTTTTGTGAATAAAAAATATTTTTGCAGTTTCTTTGTGTGCGCATTTTCCTTTCGTTTGTGGTAAACATCTATATTTGCACGATGCTGCTTTTATGTCAGGTCGGTTCTTTGTCTAGCGATCGCACGTCGAGTTGAATTCGATCATTTGTCAAGTGTGCAAAGACCGATGAAGGGTCGATATCTCCATGGCCCCGAAGTCGAGGTGGGGATCGCTTTGACGTGGATGGCCGGTTGACAAGGGCTTTGATCCCTGGTGTCGGTGGGTAGTAATTACCAGCCATGGATGACCGAGCAGGGTAGCTGCTCAGTTGCCTCTTGGCGAGGGCTTTGATCCTTAGCGGGAGGGCATAAGGAAGCATGCTAAGGATGGATAGGGCTATGAAGCTGCTCAGTTGCCCCTTGGAGAGGGCTTAGATCCCTGGCGTTGTGGGGTAAGGAACTACCAGCCAGGGATAACTGAGCAAGGGCGAGCCCGGTTGCCTCTTGGCGAGGGCTTTGATCCTTGGCGTCATGGGGTAGGGAACTACTAGCCAGGGATAACCGAGCAGGGCAGCTGCCCGGTTGCCTCTTAGCGAGGGCTTCGATCCTTAGCACGGGACGGCGGTAAGAGGCCTGCTAAGGATGGGCTGAGCAGGGTTGCTGCTCGGTGCCTCTTGGAAAGGGCTTAGATCCTTAAGGAAGGGCCGAGCAGGGTTGCTGCCCGGTGCCTCTTGGCGAGGGCTTTGATCCCTGGCATCATGGGGAAGGGAACTACTAGCCAGGGATAACCGAGCAGGGTAGCTTCCCGGTTGCCACTTAGCGAGGGCTTCGATCCTTAGCGCAGGAGAGGCCGTAAGAGGCCTGCTAAGGACGGGCCGAGCAGGGTTATTGCTTCGTGCCTCTTGGCGAGGGCTTAGATCCTTAAGGATGGGCCGAGCAGGGTTGCTGCCCGGTGCCTCTTAGCGAGGGCTTTGATCCTTGGCGTCATGGGGTAGGGGACTACCAGCCAGGGATAACCGAGCAGGGTAGCTGACCGGTTGCCTCTTAGCGAGGGCTTCGATCCTTAGCGCGGGAGGGGCCGTAAGAGGCCTGCTAAGGACAGGCCGAATAGGGTTACTGTTCGGTGCCTCTTGGCGAGGGCTTAGATCCTTAAGGACGGGCCGAGCAGGGTTGCTTCCATGTTCTCGGCCTAATCAGTTTTTCGTATGAGCGTGTCGTCCTTGCTTTGCAAGCTTCCAGGTTTTGTTGTGCCATGAGATGAGTTTCATCGAGGGTGTCGAGCTCCTCAAGCCGAAGATGGGTATTTTCGTCATCTGTTAGCTCGTATCGAACCGCTACTCGGAGAGAAGAGAGTTCTATTTCCAAAGGAAGGACTGCTTCAGTGCCGAATACCAACGCGTATGGTGTTGTATTCATAGCCGTTTTGAACGTCGTTCGGTATGCCCAAAGAGTTTCGTGCAGTCTCTCGTGCCAGTCCTTTTTGTTTCTGTGCACCGTTTTCTTTATAATCTTGGTCAAGGTCTTGTTGAAAGCTTCAGCTAGACCATTAGCTCTCGGATTATAGATGGAAGAGTATCTCTAGTCTATATTATGCTGCTGTGTGAAGCGGCTGATTTTATGGATTCTGTAGGCCGGCTCATTATCCGAGATGATCTATCGTGGAGTGCCAAACCGGTAGATGACATGTGTCCTGAAGAAATAGAGGATGTTCTCCATCTTCACTTCCTTTAGTGGTACTACTTCCGCCCACTTAAAAAAGTAGTCGGTCGTTGCCAGTTTGAACCGGTGCCATTTGGATGAAGCTGGTTCAATGGGGGCCAATTATGTCGGTTCCCCACATTTTGAATAGCCAGCTAGCTACCTTTGGGTGTAGCGAATTTGGATGTTGGTGGATGAAGTCCCCATGAACTTGGCACGAGTGACACTGCTTCGCTCTGGTTGGAGTACTTTATGACTCTTCCTCACTGTGTCTTCTTCATCCTGACGCCGATGCTTGGCCTTTTCGTATATGGCTGTTTCACGTTCTCGGTCAGCTCTGCTCTTTTGAAAAGCTTCGTTTAGCAGCCTGTCAATTAGCCTTCTGGCAGCTCCGGGGATTTTGGCACCGATCCTGCCCCCAGTTTCTCTACGTTGCTTTTCGACGCCGAGGGAGTTTCTTCGTTATTTAACGACAAATGAGAAAACCATGTAGCAACTTGCTACATAATCTTTGGTTTCTCCCGACGAACCATTTCCCTCATCATCGTCACTATCTCCGTTCTCAAGTATATGGTTGAGAAACTCTTCGAGGGTGACTGGGGTTCACGCCTTCTGGTTGTACTCCTCCAGCGCGTCGATGTACTTTTGCAGGTCCGTGCGCTTGTCGTCGGGCTGCA
Source organism: Agapanthus africanus (assembly GCA_030015575.1). Lineage (NCBI taxonomy): Eukaryota > Viridiplantae > Streptophyta > Magnoliopsida > Asparagales > Amaryllidaceae > Agapanthus > Agapanthus africanus. The sequence goes on along the minus strand of JASDDO010000022.1, from coordinate 671,825,861 downwards.
CGGGCTTCTTGGTCTTCTTCTTTTTCTTCAAAGACTTTGAAGGCTTGACCTGGGGGTTTTGCCCCTTGTCAACTGTTTTCGGTGCAGAACGCGGTTTCAACATCCCTTCAATGATCTCGGGCTCCAGCGGGCTTTTCAATCTGATTGTCGGACACGCCTAAAGATCTTTCAGCATTCTTTTGGTTTTAGTTGAAAAGATAACTTCCTATGGAGCTTCTTCCACGAGCGAGTATGATTCCCCTGGCATGTCTACCTTCTTGGGAGTGTGCTTCTGTGGTGGGTTGACCCTCCAGTTCTCCGATAATGCAAACTTCCCTTGTTGGTACTGATCCTCTATCCAGTTTTTGAAGACATAGTAATCCTCAAATAGGTGGCTCACCATCCTATGATAGGAGCAATAGTTGGGGTTGTTGATGTCTCCAGATTGCGATGGACGTCGTGGGTCCGGCAACGTGATGAGTTTGTTGCGCACTGCCAGCTCGAACAGTCTCCTCGTCTTATCACGGGGAAATGAGTAAGCACGTCCTAGCCTTTCTTCCAGAGATATACGCGGACACATGTTATTTTTGTTAGTGTATATGCCCTAGGGGCCATTATTGTATCATACTAGTTTGTATATTACTTAATGGAAGCTTGGGATATTCACATGTATATAACAGTCTTGCTAAACATGGTAGTATGCTACTTGGTTTTTCTATCTTAATATGTGAGTATACGTATTGATAGAGCTCTTAGGATCTTGCTTGACTACCAGCGTTGTGATGACAGTCACACTAGTGGGGGCTGGGTAGTCTACAAGCACATCCTTATTCAGGTCCCTAGTCGTTGGATTATCGAAACAGGGCATCGATACTCTGGAGTAGACTAGTGTGTACGCTTCTCATCCCAGTTGGGGAGATGGTCTGTCCCACAGCCGTCAGTACGTCGTACTGGAGATAGTATGCAGATGCTCGTTAGGTTACGGGTACACTGGACAGGACTCACAGGGAACTGTTGGTTGGTTTTATACCAGTCGTCAGTGAACAGTTCCCAGGTGACATGAGTACAGCATAGTCCGCAGACTTGACACTGCTACTTCGCCTCGAGTGTGTCCCACTGTTCTTAGATTGCTACCCTACCACGGCTCAAAGGAGTCGTGCAAACAGGTAGCAGTTAGGTGCAGTCCCGAGCACTTGGAGGCAGTGGCGGTTAGACATGATTCATCTCTCCCGGTATTGGGGGTTGATATCGCGCTGTGTCAGAGAGCCATTACACAAAGTCCCTGGCCAGGGCAAGCGAGATTTGTTGGTAGGTTCCAGTAGTTTCTCAGGGTGTAATGGGCTTCGCTCCGACATGACTTATACCGCTATTAGGGGACTGACGCTTGCCGCCCCCTAGGCCCGATATGCGATAGTCTTAGACGAACAGACCGGACTGTACGGAGATTGTCACATCAGACTCAGTAGGAGTTCGGATGGGTTTCCTCATCGGCCTTCTTATCGACATCTACCTGGGGACCGTTACGTACAGCTAGTGCCGCTTGCGGTCTGTGGTTAAACCCACTGCCAGCGTAGTAGTCGAGTCTCTAGAGTCCCACGCAGAGAGTTTCCCTACTCCAGGCGAAACGATATAGAGGTCGTATGGTTTTACGACAAGGGTTCGGACGCATACGCGTGTTTACGCACGTACGACTTTCGGACAGTTTTTACTAGTCGGCTTTGGTTTAAGCCAGTTACTAGTATCCGGTTATTGGATTTATACAGTCTAAAGTTTTTCCGTGTTTTCACAGATAGGAGGGGCGTTCTCGTAATTGTGCGAGAAGCTTCTAGAAGATGGTGACTAAGGAGGTTAAGGTGGCATATACATTAAATGAGATTAGTGAGTCATATGGATGATTCATCCATGTCATTAATGCTTCATAATTGCTTAATGACTCATGGATGTGAATCACCATAAGATATTTATCAAGCATGGTTGTAAATCACTATCTTTTCTTTTCTTGATAAAATAAAATGCTTGATATATATTATGATAACTCATTTTCTCATTTCATCATTTATTCTCACCTTCTCTCTCCTCAAGCTCTCTCTCTTCAAACCCTAATCCTCCCCTCTCATGTGTTGAGTACAAGGATTAGTTAGACTACTTAATTCATAACCCTCTCTCTATTTCATCTAGGTACTTTGATTAGCACTTAAAGATACCTAGTTGCCTCAAGTTTAGAGGCAAAGCTTGGAGTTTAGCTCTCGTGGTGGATCGTCTACTACTTGGAGAAGGCCGAGGAGGAGGTGGAGTTCGTAAAGACGAAGGACACGGTTCTTGAGGTATAATCCCTTAACATAGTAGTTGTTAACTTCTATGTTTGATGTTAGTTATCGTTTAGCTTCGATTCGTGGGGTTAGTCGATGTTTAAGCAAAGAACAAGATCGTTTTTCATATTTCCGCCTCCCCGCAAGTCGTGGGGTGTTGTACATCGACTTACAATTTTGGCGCTGGCTTCAGGTCACTCGGCTATTGTTGAGTGTTGACAATGAAGGCTGCTTTCCCCTTGGCACTTTGAGGGTCCATTTTTAAGGGGGAAGGCCCATGGCCCATCTAGTCTATTTGGTCCAGCTTGTCGATCAGCGCCTAGAAGGTGGTCGGCTTGAAGAACGTTATGAACTGGGACACGGTCGCCTGAGGATCAAGGATCCCGATGAACATGCCCACGGCAGGAGATTCTTCAATGCGCTGTTCACATTTTGACCATAAGTTCCGCCACCGCATCGCGTATTGAACCCAGGTCTTTCCTGGCTTCACCCTGGCATTGATTAATGTCGTGATCGGGGTGCGCTCGCTTGCGCTGGCGAACCACTGCGTGAATAGCAATTCCATTTCCGTGAATGTTTTGACGGAGTCATTTGGGAGCTCCGAATACCATTCGAATGTTGTTTCCGACAGGCTGCCAACGAACTGGCGAAATAGCAATTTTTCATCGCCTCCAGTATTGCCGCACAAAGCTTTTAACTTAGCGACGTGCTGATGCGGGTTGCCTGTCCCTTTGTACACAAGGAATTTGGGGATCGAATATCCCGGCGGGTACTTGATTTGATCATACAAACCCGGATACGGTTGCCCAATTCTGACGACTTGGCCAGCCGTTACAATAGCTTGATGAGCTCGTATTTGCTGAGCTATGTAATCATCAAGGGCATCTTTGGAGATCGTTTCCTCCCTGGCCACTGATAGAGCCGGAAGAGAGTTCGATGTTCCCCTCTGTCATCCTCGATGATTATCGGTGGATCTTCGACTGGAGATTCTGGCTGAATCATCATTCCAACCATGTCCTGGAACAGAAGTGCCATCTGTTTTATATTAGCAGCTTGTTCCGTAGGCTCCTTGTCTTTTCTTTCTATCACCCTTCGCAGGAACTCCAAATCGGTCACCTGCTCCTAGCATGTTCTGATGTTGACACCGGGTTTTCTTTCTTTCCGGTGAGTGCTGCCATTTTCGTCAGCATCTCCTGGAGCTTTTGTTGTTTCTCCTGAGCCTTTGTTAACGACCGAGTTTGCGGTCGATGACCTACGGAAGCACGGCTTTCCTCTTTCCCAGAAGCTATGTAGACCGTGTGTACAACCATACCCTCAGACTTGGGGCATTTGGATCCATCACCTTTGGGATTTGCCGCCGGTGGTGGGAGATTCTCCGGCCTTCTCTATTTGTGGGAGGTCTAAGTTGAAGGATGCCGGGTTCCTTAGCACCCTCGCTATATTTTCTAAGGCATCAAGCATTCAATTTTAAAAAACCCAGAGTGCTAAGCAACCTGGAATGATGATCTAACTAGAGGATTAGGATTACAACTAAGCAAGTAAACAACTTTACTCTAAGTGAACTAGGAATACAACCTTTGTAGACCTGTCCTTCACTTCTAAAACTCCGTGTAGTAGTCCCTTTGCTCCAAGTAGTGGTCTCCCGGTCTCTCGTTGGGCTCCACTAGGCTAAAGGAATAAGCTTGCTTGAAGAACTTCGAGGCCGAAAATGATCTACGTCGAAGAATCTCTAACTCAAGCTACCCCTTCACTAATTGATGAACTAGTGAAGAAACAACCTATACCAAATGGCCAGTTTGGTATAGATTGGTGAAGTAGTAATTTTTCTCACTTTAGAATAATTTTTCTATCTTTCTTTTCATTTCTCACTCAAAGCTAAAGAGCAAATGGAGGAGATGAAGAAAATGAACAAGTGATCAACTTATGAACAATGGGTGAGAAAATATCATATATCACTCATGTAAAGACTTAACCAAGGCTAAAGATAGTGGTTAGGTTAATAAATATCTAAGATAAAACAAAATTAGTAGACTAAGTCAAGGTTTTCACAAGCCTCTCCAAGCTTCACAAGCCTTGACAAATTTCCACCTAATTTTGATTTTCCCTTAATAATTAAAACCCCACATTATCTTAAGTATAGTAAGAGTCTCATACACCCAAGTCCAATGTATTATCTAGCATGACACAAAAAATAAATATATTAACATATATCACATATATATTAAATGTATAAAGAGAAAACATTTTCTTAAGTGAGCTAATATTAGTTAATGTATATTAATATATCAAATATAAAATTACACATTAAATTATTAAATCAACACTTGATTTAATAACCCGGTTGTATCGCATACAACCGACTAATGTCATTTATGCATATCACATATACATATAACATATCATTGAATCAACACTTGATTCAACAATCCGGTTATATCACATATAACCAATATCGCGAGATTACACGTATTAATCTCGGTCCCGCACATATCACATATGTTCCCTACTTCGTTTAGCATGAGCTAGGAAACATCTGTGTAGGACTCTAATGACTCGTCAATACGCCGGCAGTAAGTGATGATCATATCAGTCACCCACAAGCCGTCAGCGGTACTAGCTGGACGTAACGGCTACCCGGGTATTGAAAGATCAGAAGATCAACAAGCAAGCTATCCATACTCCTGTGAATCCAACAGCAACACTACCGTACAGTCCAGTCTTTTCGTCTGATATGTCGCATATCGAGTCTAAGGGTGGTAAACATCAGACCCCAGTAACTTGATAAGTCATGCCGATATGAGGCTAATAACGGGTCGAGAAACTACTAATAACACTTACCAGTAAATCTCCGTATCAGCCCTGGTCAGGGACTTACTATTATGGTCAATCAAGCACAACGCAACATCAACCCTCAATATCGGGAGAGACGAATCCCCTCCCATCTCTCATTGCCTCCATGTGACTCGGGAATGTACCCAAAAACCACCGTTTTGCATGCTCTCTTGAACGTGGTAAGGTGGAAATCAAAGCACAGTGTGAATCACACAAGACTCTATGACGATCTCGGGTCTACAGACTAAGATGTACCAGTGTCACCAGAGAACTGCTATCTGACGTTAGGTATAATATCATCTAGGAGTTCTCGGCGAGTCATGTTCAGTGTACCCAGTCTCCACTGAGCACCGGTATACCATCTTTGATGTCAAACACCAATGGATATGGGATCATCCATCGCCCATCAAATGGCTCAAGAAGCGTATACGCTAGTTTACTCCGGAATATCGATGCCCTGTCTCGATACACCCTCGACTAGGAACAATTAAAGGATGAACTTATGGACTACCCTGGCCCCACTAGTATGATCTGCATCATAATCCTGGTAGTCAAGTATACATCCTAAGGGCTTTATCAACATGTGAGAGAAAGACAGTATCACAATACAAGTCTACGTGTTAAGATAAAGAGCAACCAGCATACTATCATGTCGAGCAAGAAAATCATCTCTATATATTTCCAAGCATCCACTATAATATACAATCATGTACAATAATGGCCTCTAGGACATACATACAACTAACAATCTCCCACTTGCACTAAGGCCAGTTGTTGTAGTATCTCATACCCAACATCCTGAAGAGTCTCTCAAATTGTATCTGGGGTATGGACTTCGTGAGTGGATCCACCATATTATTCTTTGTGTCAACTCTCCTGACCTCGATCTCCCGGCGATCAACTATCTCCCGGATCAGGTGATACCGCTTCAGAATATGCCCAGATTGCTGATGGGACCTGGGTTCCTTGGCCAAAACCATAGCTCCATTGTTATCACAATACAAAGGTATTGGATGCTCGATGGATGGAACCACTCCAAGTTCAGTTATGAACTTCTTTATCCAGACAACCTCTTTGGCGGCATCGTTGGCAGCGATGTATTCAGCCTCCATCGTCGAGTCTGCCACGGTTTCTTGCTTGGAACTCTTCCAACAAACCGCCCCTCTATTGAGGTTGAAGACAAAACCCGAGACTGACTTAGAGTCGTCCTTATCATTCTGGAAGCTCGAGTCGGTAAAAGACTTCATTTGGAGTTCACCGTTACCATACACCAAGAACATTTCTTTAGTCCTTCTCAAGTACTTAAGAATGTTCTTCACAGCTGTCCAGTGATTCTTCCCAGGATCTGATTGATACCTGCTTACAAAACCCAGTGCGTACGCTACATCTAGTTGGGTACATAACATCGCATACATGATAGACCAGACTGCCGAAGCATAGGGTATACCTTGCATGCGAGCCCTCTCCAAATCAGTCTTGGGGGACATCTCTTTGGAGAGCGTGATTTCTGAGATCGTAGGTAAATTCCCACGCTTGGAATCCTCCATACTAAACCTCTTTAGTATGGTGTCAATGTATCTGGATTGGGACAATCCCAGCATCCGTTTAGATCTATCTCTATAGATCTTTATCCCCAGGATGTAGGAGGCAACACCCAGATCCGTCATGGAGAATCTTTGTGATAAGAAGAGCTTGACCGAGTGCAGCATAGGAACATCATTTCCTATCAAGAGTATGTTATCCACGTACAATACGAGGAAGACGACCTGCAACCTTCTTGTATACACAAGGTTCATCTACGTTTTTGATGAAGTCAAACTCTTTGACTGCCACATCAAAACAGATGTTCCAACTCCGCGATGCCTGCTTTAACCCGTAGATTGATTTAAGCAGCTTGCACTCCTTTCCGCTGCTCCCACTGTCCACAAAGCCCTCTGGCTGTGTCATGTACACGCTCTCTTCTAAATCACCATTTAGAAAAGTGGTCTTGACGTCTATCTGCCAGATTTCATAGTCATGGTATGCAGCAATGGCAAGTAGGATCCGGATGGACTTAAGCATAGCCACTGGAGAAAAGGTTTCATCATAATCCACACCTGATCGTTGACGAAAACCTTTTGCTATAAGTCTAGCTTTGAAAGTCTCAACTTTTCCATCTACGCCAAGTTTTTTCTTGAAGATCCACTTGCTCCCGATGGGTTTTACCCCTTCAGGAGCATCTTCTAAAGTCCATACTTTTTTGGTGTACATGGATTCCATCTCAGATCGCATTGCATCCAGCCATTTCACAGAGTCCCTACTCGTGATGGTCTGCTTGAAACTAGTTGGGTCATCATCTTCCATGATGCAATCCTCAATCCCACCATCAATGAGAAAACCGTAGTATCTCTCAGGTGGATGAGAAACCCTACTAGATCGGCGGAGAGACTGAGGTTCGTCGGGGACTATTGTATCCTTCGGTTCTACCAAATCTTCTGTAGTTTGTGCGGTTGGAACCTCTTCCAGTTCTACCTCATGACCACTAATTTCTTCTACAAGAAATTCCTTTACTAAAAAGGTGGCATGTTGAGCAACAAACACCCTTTGTTTCTCTCTGTGGTAGAAAAAATATCCATAGGAATCCTTTGGATATCCTACAAACTTACACAGAATAGACCTTGCCTCGAGTTTGTCCGGATTTTTCTTTTTAACATAGGCCAGACAACCCCATATCTTAACTCGTTTAAGGGATGGTCTCTTCCGTTCCATATCTTATATGGAGTGGTAGGCACTGATTTGGTTGGAACTCTATTCAATAGGTATGCCGTTGTCTCAAGCGCATAACCCTAAAAGGAAACAGGTAACTCAGCATTACTCATCATAGAGCGCACCATATCTAATAAGGTGTGGTTCCTCCGCTCCGATACACTGTTGTGCTGTGGTGTATATGGAGGAGTGAGATGAAAAAGAATCCCATTCTCTTTTAGATAGTCATGGAATTTCGTGCTCAAGTATTCTCCTTCCCGATCAGATCGTAGGATTTTAATACTTTTACCCGTCTGGTTCTCAACTTCATGCTTATATTCTTTGAATTTCTCAAAAGCTTCAGACTTGTGTTTCAACAGGAACACATGTCCGAATCTTGAGAGATCATCAGTGAATATAATAAAGTATGAGGAACCATCCCTGGCATGTGTAGACAAGGGACCGCATACATCACTATGTATCAGACCCAAGAGTTCCGTATCTCTTTCTCCGTATCCAGTAAACGGAGTTTTGGTCATCTTGCCTTTCAGATATGACTGGCATATTTCATAAGATGTAAATTCAAACTGATTCAAATATCCATCTTTATGTAAGTTAGCCAGTCATGTCATATTGATATGACCTAGTCTACAATACCACAAGAAGGATTCGTTCATTTCTGAACTCTTCCTCTTGTGTGTGTTTTGTACGCTAAGAACTGTGGTTTGATTTAGAACGTATATGCCATTGCATAACGTGCCTGATCCAATCAACTTTTGATTTAGGAAAATGTTCATAACATTATACTGCAATACAAAATTATATCCTTCTTTACTTAATAAAGAAACTGATATAATATTGCATAACAGGTTCGGTATGTAATAACATTCATTCAGAATTAATGAATTACCATTTGGTAATACAAGATGATATTCGCCAACTGCTTTGGCTGCAACATTTGCACCATTCCCTACTCTTATAGAATGATCGCCCATTCCCAGTTCTCTACCTTTCTTTAGCCCATGTAACATATTACATATGTGGGATCCCGATCCGGTATCTAATACCCAGGATGTAGACTGTACTGAGAAACAGTTCTCGGTAACTAACACACCCGAGAAAGATGCATCAGCATGCTTATTCCTCGTTTGGGTGGCGTGGGAATCCGGATATTCCCCTATTTCCTGCTCGGACTTATAACAATTATAAGATAGAGCAGAACCAACGTTCCCCAGCTCAGTATAACAAGCGGGTTCGGTCAATACATCCATATTATTATCTTGATTAAGACGTGACATGGTCGCTACCTGGAGAGAGAGAGAGAAGAAAACACTTAGTGTATGCTCTTGTAAGATTAGATTGGTTATTATCTTATCTAATCAGAATGGCTCCCAATATTTTTATCAAATCTTCCTTCAAACCCTAAAAGGTAAGACTAGCCGGAATTAATTACACCCTACAAAGTTCGCCAATTTTTCGGCCAGGCCAGTGTCGGTACTTTGAGGGAGGTTCCCCTTGCTTTCGCACGGACCTAATTAAAATAAACCTCGTTTTTCCAGAGGCATAACCCCGTTAACACCTTTCTAGACACCTACTTGATCGGCTAATTATAATGTGCAAAACTCTCCCAGGAGTAACTCTTACTCGCAGTGGGTATCGAGATCCAACTATCTCATAGAAGGTATGCAATCTCATTGCAAATTTCAACACTTGAAATTCCCAATAATATTTTGCCCCTAGCAACTCTTGACCTTCGCTATGGTCAACAAATCATAAGCGCTAGTCAAGTTCAACCCGTCATTTCCTGATTGAATTAAATCCACCCGTACGACCCTTGGCTATGGTCAACAAAGTTGTACGACTACCCTAACTCAATCGCATCATATGCTGCAGATAATCACTAATTAGCTACCGCACACTACTCCTTGGCTATGGTCAACAAACGTAACACGAATACTGAATAGTACTTATCTGAAATGACAGAGGGCTATGACAGGTTTTTAAGAAAACCTTTTGCGTAATGAACTTGATATCGTTGTAGAATCGAGTGATTTGAAAAGGTGTGGTTTAAGCTCCGCTTTTAAAATCGAGTTTTTCAAAATAAACCGAGTGGGTGTAGCATCTGCTGGCTTTTGCTAAAGAGGTCATTCCCGGTGAAGGGATCTCGGCTCTTTTCTCATCGAATGAGGTTCTGGATATTCATCAAGGAATACCGCTATGCAAAGCAAGAACTAGAGCTACCTTTTTGAAAATTTGATTCTACAACATCTTTAGGTTTTTTTTCTTTTCATTAATCTCATTAATGAAGTTCCATCATTTATGCTTCCTAAGTATCACAGAAGAAACGAAAATACTTATACAACGTACGCTTATGCCATCCGCATTTGCCACGGGGTCCCGTTATGCACCGTTAGGTTAGATGACTAACGGCAGAGCGGGGCAGGACTAGCGCGGATGCAAAACATAAGCGACGTTTATTATATATCATATATATAATATAAAGCATTCGTCTCAGGCAGTTATTTGATCTCATCACAGAACATTACAGCAGAAGTCAACATATGAAATATTGGATATACTGGGAGGTCCGTGTTTTAAATTAAGCCAGTAAGAAACACGGATTCCACGGTCGTGATGAATAGCAAAACCCACATCCCTAGACCCCTATAAGAGCAGCAAGCAATCCTACCAATTCTAGAGTTAGGAGACCCGGTCTCGACTCCTCAAGATGGTCTCCCACTGAACTCTAGAACCCGGTTACTTGTGCTCCCCGTCTTGGGTCTATCCTAATGCGGAAAAGTAAATAATATACATCAATGGTGACATCATCCTCAACCCGGAAGTGCCCCAATAAAAGAATATTACATACAAGTTTTTACATGAATGAAAATGAAAAACTCTCATCTCACGCAAAAAAAAAACCGACTATTCAAATACGACGATCCAATATAACATATCCCAGCAACACATAACATCACAGGTCATTAACGTAAGTAAATATGCGTATCCCAATTGTCGTTGACATATAGCAACGAAACCGGCGATACACCACATATTACACTTACGATCGCAGAAAAGAAAGTGAAAACTACAACAATTGGAATCCGTAACCACCTTAGACATCATAAACCCGAAATATCATATATTTCGGATTTCATGCCTAACCAAATGAATTCCTTATACATAATAAACCCAGAATATCTCATATTCCGAATTTCATGCCTAACCTTATAAACCCCGCATTTTAGTCTCAATATTGAAAACACTTTTCAATAACCAGTCGGGTAATTCAACAAGATTCCCGAAAACTTGATCGAATGCTCGTCGGAAACTTTAGTAGACGGCCGCACCCCCCGATGCCGTCGACGAAGTGCACTTAGGTAGAACACCGCGGCCGCGAGCACCCGGAAGGATGCTTTTGGCAACGGGGTTCTCCTACAGTCACTTGGTCGGGGCTTTGGGGCGTGGCTATCTAGTAATGTTACCAGGTGAGTATCCGCGTACACTACGTGATTGCGACAAAGTTTTGATCCATATAAAAACCCCGTGGCAACCGATCAAATGAGACTAAATTGCTAGGTTTATAAAATTCAAACTAGTTTTCACAAAAGTAATTATTGTGGATTCCAAATATTGTATCACATATATAAACCCGAAACGATGTTAAAATTACGAATACGAAATACTCCGAATTGCCACTATAGAAAAGATAACATCACATGCAATCTTGAAAAAATCAAACAATACCTGAAACACAAAACCCCAGAGACTGGAACACCAAAGAAAATCCAAGTCCAAACACCATAACAGAACCGGCCATATAGGTTTTTTGATGAGTTTCGCCGGTTAAAATCCGGCGGTTTGGGCTCGTTTTTCTCTGGTGTTCTTACTACATAATAAAGAGCACTCCGCAACTATTTAAAAAAAATTTAGAGGCTCAGAAAAATTCGACAGAAACTAGGGTTTTGTTTCGACTGTTTCGGAGTTGTTTCGGTTTCGTAGTTCAACTAACATCGTCCAATTCTCTGAAAAGATAACATCACATGCAATCTTAGTAAAATCAAACAATACCTGAAACTTCAAGCCACAAAGACTGGAACACTAAAGAAAATCCAAGTCCAGACACCATAACAGAACCGGCCATATCGATTTTCTGATGAGTTTTGTCGGTTAAAATCCGGCGGTTTGGGATCATTTTTCTCTGGTGTTCTTACTACACAATAAAGAGCACTCTGCAAGTATTTAAAAAAAATTTAGAGGCTCAGAAAAATTCGACAGAAACTAGGGTTTTGTTTCGACTGTTTCGGAGTTGTTTCGGTTTCGTAGTTCAACTAACATCGTCTAATTCTCTAGCTTGGCTCTGATACCACTGCAGGGTTCCTTAGCACCCTCACTATATTTTCTAAGGCATCTAGCATGCAATTTTAAAAAACCTAGAGTGCTAAGCAATCCGGAATGAGGATCTAACTAGAGGATTATGGTTACAACTAAGCAAGTAAACAACTTTACTCTAAGTGAACAAGGAATACAACCTTTGTAGACCGGTCCTTCACTTCTAAAGCTCCGTGTAGTAGTCCCTTTGCTCTAAGTAGTGGTCTTCCGGACTCTCGTTATGCTCCACTAGGCGAAAGGAACAAGCTTGCTTGAAGAACTTCGAGACCGTAGATGATCTACGTCGAAGAATCTCTAACTCAAGCTACCCCTTCACTAATTGATGAACTAGTGAAGAAACAACCTATACTAAATGGCTAGTTTGGTATAGATTGGTGAAGTAGGATTTTTGCTCACTTTAGAATAATTTTTCTCTCTTTCTTTTCTTTTCTCACTCAAATCTAGAGAGCAAATGGAGGAGATGAAGAAAATGAACAAGTGATCAACTCATGAACCATGGATGAGAAAATATCATATATCACTCATGTAGAGACTTAACCAAGGCAAAAGATAATGGTTAGGTTAATAAATATCTAAGATAAAACAAAATTAGTAGACTAAGTCAAGATTTCCATAAGCTTCTCCAAGCTTCACAAGCCATGACAAATTTCCACCTAATTTTGATTTTCCCTTAATAATTAAAACCCCGCATTATCTTAAGTATGGTATGAGTCTCATACACCCAAGTCCAATGTATCATCTAGCATGACACAAAAAATAAATACATTAACATTTATCACATATATATTAAATGTATAAAGAGAAAACATTTTCTTAAGTGAGCTAATATTAGTTAATGTATATTAATATATCAAATATATAATTACACATTAAATTATTAAATCAACACTTGATTTAATAACCCGGTTGTATCGCATACAACCGACTAATATCATTTATGCATATCACATATACATATAACATATCATTGAATCAACACTTGATTCAACAATCCGGTTATATCACATATAACCAATATCGTGAGATTACACGTATTAATCTCGGTCCCGCACATATCACATATATTCCCTACTTCGTTCCGCATGAGTTACGAAACCTCTGTGTAGGACTCTAATGACTCGTCAATACGCCGGCAGTAGGTGATAATCATATCAGTCACCCACAAGCCGTCAGCGGTACTAGCTGGACGTAACGGCTATCCGGGTATTGAGCGATCAGAAGATCAATAAGCAAGCTTGTCCATACTCCTGTGAATCCAACAGCAACACTACTGTACAGTCCGGTCTCTTCGTCTGATATGTCGCATATCGAGTCTAGGGGTGGTAAATGTCAGACCCCAGTAACTTGATAAGTCATGCCGATATGAGGCTCATAACGGGTCGAGAAACTACTAATAATACTTACCGGTAAATCTCCGTATCAGCCCTGGTCAGGGAATTCCTGTTATGGCCAATCGAGCACAGCGCAACATTAACCCCCACTGAGCACCCGTATACCATCTTTGATGTCAAACACCAATGGATATGGGATCATCCATCGCCCATCAAATGGGTCAAGAAGCGTATACGCTAGTCTACTCCGGAATATCAATGCCCCGTCTCATACACCCTCGACTAGGAACAATTAAAGGATGAACTTGTGGACTACCCTGTCCCCACTAGTATGATCTGCATCATAATCCTAGTAGTCAAGTATACATCCTAAGGGCTTTATCAACATGTGAGAGAAATACAATATCACAATACAAGTCTACATGTTAAGATAAAGAGCAACCAGATAGTATACTATCATGTCGAGCAAGAAAGTCCTCTCTATATATGTCCAAGCATCCACTATAATATGCAATTCCCATATTTGAGGGAAAAGGGTGTTGTTGTTGAGAGATGTACCCTTGAACCAATTCCCATATTTGAAGGAAAAGGGTGTTGCAGTGGACCTAAGAATCATTAGTCATTTTTTAGACTAATATTATCTTAGTAGATATAGGATGAATATTGTTTTGGATATCATCCATGAGAGATCATCAGTCATAAACTTTGCCGATTTGGGCTAAGATTGGGTTTCTATGATACCCAGGAGTGCTAAGCACTTAGCTGCATATAGCGCTCATGTGTATATCACGTGAGGCGCTGCAATAGTGCTAAGCACTAACTTTTCCCGGCGCTCACGTGTGTTTTACGAGAGGCGCTATATAACTTGGCCTGTGCTTTTCATGTGAAGTGCTGAGTTCTTTTGGAGATTTAATCTCTGTTGATATTTTTAGAGAAATTAAATCTCTGTTAATTGTATTTTGACCATTAACGATCACCAAGATCATTATTTTGAGGATCTTGAATCGGGTTCTTTAAAGAACTAAGTCCTTGATTTGAAGAAACTACGTTCTTGATTTGAACTCCATCTTTTCCGAGAGGTTAAATCTCTTTTAATGGCATTTTGACCATTAAAGATCACCAAGACCATTATTTTGAGGATCTTGCATCGAGTTCTTTAAAGAACTAAGTTCTTGATTTGAACTCCGTCTTCTTTCTTTTCAAATTCATCCTTCCATGAATCTTTGATTCTCAAGAACAAGCTCTTCCCGATGAGAATTAAATTCTCAACTTGTGGGAGATTTGTCTTGCGGATCTCAGATCTATGGAAAGAACTAATTTCGTTGAGAAGAGTTAAACCATTGGGTTTTGAGAATTAAATTCTCTTTTATTTTGTGGGAGATTTTTGGGAGGCTTCTATATTTTTTTAGAAGCTTATGGGGTGGTCTCCTTCTCTTTAGACTTGAAGTCTTGTGTCCTTTATATAGTATAGAAAATTTGTTAATTAGTTTTGAGGGAATCTCTCATCAAGAGATCCCAATTGATTTGGGGATTTTAACCACTGTTGGATCTTTGATCCAAGAACTTCTGTTTTACAGAAAGTATTTACTTGTTTTTAACAAGATTAGGGAAATATTTTCCCATACAGAATTTATTCGGCAAAATGGTGATTCTTTAATCACCATTGGATTTTTAATCCAACAGTACTCTGTTTTACAGAAGGCAATCTGTTTTGTTTAGAAAGATTGAGGGAATACATCCCCTCAACAGAATTTAATTCTGCATCCTGATGATTTATCATCACCGTTGGATCTTTGATCCGACGGCTCTGTTTAACAGAGAGTAGAGTTTAATTCTACTAGGTGTCGGTGCTCACGTGCCGTGCACGTGGGCGCTAATTAAGGTTTTAATTACTTCATGTGCTTTGCACATTGGCGCCCACATGAGGAGCACGTGCGGCGCCAATTAGAGTTTTTAACTCTGGCACTGGCGCCCTCATGGAAGTCACGTGAGGCGTTTCCTTTTAAATATTGAACAGAGCTTTGCTCTTTTATTGGGGGAAACATCAGCGTTGCTAACACTGGAGTACAAGTGCTAGGAGCAATTCATCATTTTTCTTTTCCTGTTGGGGAGCGATGGCTTAGGAGATAGGTTTTGGTCCCTATCACCTAAGGCTTTTCAATTTTATGAGCCGTTAGGGTCCCATAAAAGCATTTTCTCCATACGAGTCGAAAGGATCTCGTAGGTGTATTTTCTCCTTAGGAGTCGTGGGGACCCCAAAGTGTGTTTTTCCTATGTGAGTCGTATGGATCCCACGAAGGTGTTTTCTTATGAGTCGAGAGGATCTCGCAAGACTTGTTCTCCTCATATATCGTGAGGACACATGAGTGGTTCTTACCAAATAGAGCATAATTCCATGGGTGGAGTCCGGCTGCGGTACTGGTGATTGCGGTGAGACATGGGTGTGATAAGGGTTATTTGAGCCCATAGATTGAATACGGTAGTCAATTTGGGGACTGGCCGTAGGGCAGGGAGAATTTTTGGAATTTAGGTTTTGGTTGGCGTCTGCATCGCTACACTGGAATATGGTACCAGGAGCGACTCATCATTCGCTGTTTGGGAATTTGGGGGTTTGGATTTTGGTTGGCGTCTGCATCACTGACACTAGAATGATACCAGGAGCGACTCATCATTCGCCGTATGGGAATTTATGGGTTTGGATTTTGGTTGGCGTCTGCATCGCTAGCACTGGAATAGTACCAGGAGCGACTCATCATTCGTCTTTGGAGGTTTTTTGTAAACCACCTCGATTGCTCTATCATTTCAGCTTTTCTTGTCGCGAAAGTCACGGTTGCTCTATCATTTCGGCTATTTATTCGTGGCTGCCCCATCATTTCGGCTTTTCTTTTATTTACAAATTTTTTTACACTCCCAATTTAACGTCTTAGGGGTCGAACGTTCCCAGTTTAATGACGTGGTGGTCAGTTGTTCCCAGTTTAATGACGTGGTGGTCGACTGTTCCCAGTTTAACAACGTGGAGGTCATATGTGTTTGCTTATCCCAGCTCCTCGAACTTTGCTCTTGGCAAAGCCGTGTTGATGACCGTGACTTTGTGGCTTGCAGGTACATCCGAGGACTGTGAGGTTTTCCCAACTTTGTATTGGTTCTCCACCCAATCTTTGAAAACATAGCAGTCTTCAATGGTATGACTCACCATTCTATAATATGGACAGTATATGAGATTGCCGGTCATATTCATTTCATGTGGCCTCTTTAAAATAGGCAGTTGCAGACCGTTGTTCAAGGCGTAATATTTTGCGGACTTCATCCCTCATGAAGAAGTATACTTTCTTCCTTCTCTCTATTAGAGCAGGTGCCTTTCCTGATGCTGGTCTTCAAGGCCGATCGATTTTTTGTTCGCCTACTGTCCGCTTACCACGTTCAGTGTATGTATCAAAGGGAATGGAGGCGGATCGCGGCCGTTTTTCGCAAATGTGTTCCGCTCTTGGGCAAGAGAAGGTATCGGTTGGCTGTTTTAGGGTATCCATCTATGGCTCAAGAACCAAATTTTGATTTTGCTGCAATTGTAATCGGATGATTTGGGTTATGAGATCTGCTATGATGTTTGCCAGCTCGTCGACTTTGGAATGGACCTTGGCCAACTTCTCGTCTCTGTCCTGAAGCTGCTTTTGAAGCCATTGAAATAATACTTGCTCTATAGTTCCGGGTATGATGACCGAGTCATTCTTACTGCCTGAGCCCAATTCTGCAGGAACCATGGGCCCGTTTGGCTTAAAAGCCTGAGCGGGCTCTTCATCATTTAGACCGAGCTGATACTGGGTAGCAATAGCCACGTCATCATCATCGGTATGAGGCATAAGGGGACTTGTTCTTCTGGGCTCCACCATGTAGATCGTATGGATTGTGCACCCGTCTACTGCCTCTTCATTAGTAATGTTGCTCGTTGGGATTTTGGCTTGTTGCCATGGCCTACTCCTTCCCAAGAAGGGCAGACAATTGAGAGTAGCAGATTCCCGAAGGGCTTCGGTCTCCATTTGTATGAAATTGGTGGTCGCGGCTTGATTGTTCACTAGCACGCCTTTAGACGGTTTTATCTCTCCTGCCTTATATTGCTTTTCGACTCAATCTTTAAAGACGAAGCAGTTCTCAATGGCATGAGCTATCATTCTTTGATAGGGGAAATATTTGGGGTCGTCGGTCATATTCCCTTCTTGCGGCCTCTTTGATTCTGGCAACTGTAGACCGTTTCTTAGGGCGTCCTTGAATATCTTGCGGACTTTCTCCCTTCTGAAGGAATAGACCTTATCCAGTTTCTCTTTCAGAAGCGATTCTCCTCCCTCTCCCAACACTGGCTTCCAAAGCTGGTTGGCATTAGACCCGCTCATCCCTCGCTTATTTCGGTTAGCTGAAGTGTTGAAAGATTTAATATCATCGGAATTTTCGCCTTTGCGATTATCGTCCTTTCGGTTAGCCGAAGCGTTGAAAGATTCAACATCATCGGAATTTTCGCCTTTGCGATTATCATCCTTTTGGTTTTTCCATGACCTATTGTTATTTCTGGAATCAAAGGAGGACTCCTGCTTTGAGCGCTTCAACATCTGAACTTTCCTAGTCAGCTCTTGGAATGTTTTGAGACCCGCGGTGCATAGAAACGGGGCCATCCAATTATTGAGATTTTCGATGAGGAGACTGATAGATTGGTCCTGCTCTATCGGCGGTTCACATTTGACGGAGAGATTGCGCCATCGGGTTATAAAATCTGTGCTGCTTTCGTTGTTCTTTGGCTTAGTTCTTACATGGTCGGCAATGGTGATCTTATCGCTGACACTCATGAACCTTTTTCGAAACAGAGATTCCATTTGGACGAAAGTAGTGACGGAGCCATCCGGTATGCTCGCGTACCTATCGAAAGCGACATCGGTTAAGCTATTGACGAACTGGCGGAGTAGAAGCGCATCATTGCCCCCAGTGTTCATGCATGATGCTCTAAATTGGGCAATATGCCGGTTCGCATTTCCCATCCCATCGAACCTTTCAAATTTATGGACGACATAGCCAGTGGGAAAATCCATAAGATCGTATCGAGCAGGATATGGCCTCCCGCTACTGCTAACATCTTTTTGCTCTCTGGGTTTAGCTACCAATGTTTTGACTTTATTGGCGACCAAATCCATGATTTGATCTTGCGTTAGCGGGTTGCTGTCATTGGTAGTCAAAACATTTCCCAAGATAGGATGCGGCTGACTTTCACGCGGTTCGCCCACCTTTGGATTTAAGGGAATAGGTGTCGGCTGCCTTGGGACACCTTTTCCCGGTTCATGAGCAGATCCCTACGCTTGATTGGGCGACTGAGAGGCAACTTGGGCCGTAAGCTGTAAGACGGCGTTTGTTAAGTCGTCAATCTTCGAGTAGAGCTTGGCCATCTCCTTATCTTTGTTTCTGAGCTGCTTCTGGAGCTCTTGGAGAAGTTGCTGCTCTGCAGTCTTGAGACGGAAGATTGGCTCCTCTTCACTTTCCGAGCTCGACTCCTCATGAACCGGGGGATCTCTCTGCTTATTATCCTCACTGGAAGGGTTTTCATTTTCTTCCAGAAGAGGCTGGTCTTGAGAAGTGGCAGCCACATTCACACCAGATTGGATTTGAGATATGGTGGCCCCGTTTTTGCTCTTGCTGCGTGTGCCCACTATGTAGACAGTGTGGACCATATATCCAGCCATCACTTTATCTTTGGCGGCTGATTTTTCGGACCATCGTCGCGACCCTTCCTCTTCTGGAATGGACAGGCGACTGAGACGGTTGGCCCGACTGGGTCCTTGGGAGGCACTGCCCGGATCGCTGCTTTCTTGACCTTTGCGATCATGGCATTCTTCTGAACCAATTTCAGCGGTTCAAAAGAGTTAGCCAGCTTCACAGCCGATTCGACTGTCGTTGCGAGGTAACCCTGTTCTTGGAACCTCATGAAGTTTAGCATAGCAGAGCCCTAGCCCTTTTATTGGCTCTATATCTGAGCATTTTCTGTCTTAGCTTCTCTATTTTGAGGGCTTGGTGGGCATCCGTTATCCAGGAAGCCATCGTGAGTCGATTGACGGGGAGCTTAGAGAAGATACCCGATCAAGCAGTTGTCAGGGGCACCGCTGGAGCTTGCTCGAGACGCCTTATTGCTTTATTGGTGTTGATGGCCTTGCTCCCGGCTGGGGACAAGGAAAGTCATTCAAACACCGACTTGCGTTTGGGTAATGGTGCCCTTGAGATCGCCACATTTGGCCTCATGCATTTCGAGGTCGGCTTGTCTGTTACCGGAGCTTGAGGAGCTATGATGGTGTTAGCTGGCATGAACAAAATAGAGCCGAACTATAGCAGCGGCTCATCCCACTGTCGTCCGAGACTGGCCGGGAAGACCGTCTGGACGTCCATCTTCATCGTGTAGGAGATGGAAGCTGTGTTGAGAGCTGAGCTTGTCCTTGAAGACATTTTTTTGCGTCCGAAGGCTGCGATTGGAAAGTGTTAACCTACACAAAGAAACATAATTTCAGTACAAGCAATCGATATATATGTTTATTGAGTTCACATGAATTTTTAGCCCGAAATATGGGAGGAGAGAAAAGGTCTCACTGGATGTGCCAAAACCTGTAGGGTTTTTTTCGTCACCCCATTGAGATGGGAAATACGCACTTGTCAGGCGTATTACAGATTCCCCCTATTCAGGGTAGACTGGGGTTTATTGATTGTGGGGATCCGAATCTCCGGCAGCCGCGGACTAAGCTGCCGTTAATTACCCCTCACTCTGAGAGCGAAGAAACCTCTGATTGACGGGTAAAAATAGTCATGCGAACTTAATGTGAACTGTCGGTATTTGAAAGCAATGCAGAAGAGCATGTTTATTTCATTTTATTT
The DNA here is from genome assembly GCA_030015575.1 of Agapanthus africanus. Classification (NCBI taxonomy): domain Eukaryota; kingdom Viridiplantae; phylum Streptophyta; class Magnoliopsida; order Asparagales; family Amaryllidaceae; genus Agapanthus; species Agapanthus africanus. The sequence goes on along the minus strand of JASDDO010000022.1, from coordinate 671,805,400 downwards.
ATTCTATTTGTGACAAATGATTTTTTTTATTCAAAATAAAAAAAATATTTTGTTACGGAGTTAAACTTCAAAAGATTTTATTTGGAGTTAAACTCCAAAAACAAATTTATTTGGAGTTAAACTCCCAAAAGTTTCTGTATGAAGTTAAACTCCCTTTTATTCAAAGAAACGCTTTTTTTTATGGATTTAAACTCTAAAAGATTTTATTTGGGGTTAAACTCCCAAAATTTTATGTATGGAGTTAAACTCCTTTTTATTAAAAAAAAATATTTTTTTATAGAGTTAAACTCCAAAAGATTTCATTTGGACTTAAACTCCCAAAGTTTCTGCATGAAGTTAAACTCCAAAAAATACATAAAAAAAGAAAGAAAAAGGAAAGAAGAATAGAAAAGAAAAGAAAAGGGGGGAATCCCCCTTCCACTCACGTGAGGGGGGAAGGGGTTCCCAACCTCCCCCCACGTGAGCCAGAGTAGGGAGCTCCCACCTAGTGGGAACCTCCCCTTTACGTGAGAGGGGGGAAAGCTCCCACTTAGTGGGGGCTCCCTCTCCCCTCCCCCTCACGTGAAGGGAGGAAAGCTTCCCACTAAGTGGGAGCTCCCTCTCCCTCACGTGAGAGGGAGCAGGGCTAAAAAAACTCTTTTTTTAATGAGGTTAAATTCCAAAAGATTTTTTTATGGAGGTAAACTCCTAAAACATTTATATGGAGTTAAACTTCAAAAGAGAATTTTTTTTATATGGAGTTGAACTCCCAAATATTTTTAAAATATGGAGTTAAACTCCAAAAGATTTTTTTATTGGAGTTAAACTCCCAAAAGCATTTGTATGGAGTTAAACTCCAGAAGATTTTTTTTATTGGAGTTAAACTCCCAAAAGCATTTGAATGGAGTTAAACTCCAGAAGATTTTTCGTGGGGTTAAACTCCTCAAAAGTTTTTGTATGGAGTTAAACTCCAAAAGATTTTTTTTTATTGGAGTTAAACTCCCAACAGCATTTGTATAGAGTTAAACTCCACAAGATTTTTCGTGGAGTTGAACTCCCTAAAAGTTTTTGTATGGAGTTAAACTCCAAAATATTTTTTTTATAGAGTTGAACTCCCAAAAGCATTTGTATGGAGTTAAACTCCAGAAGATTTTTCGTGGAGTTCAACTCCCCAAAAGTTTTAGATGGAGTTAAACTCCAAAAGATTTTACGTGGAGTTAAAACTCCCCAAAACAATTTTTATTGTGAAGTTAAACTCCAAAAACATTTGTATGGAGTTAAACTCCAGAAGATTTTTCATGGAGTTAAACTTCCCAAAAGTTTTTGTATGGAGTTAAACTCCAAAAAAATTTACGTGGAGTTGAACTCCCCAAAAGAATTTTTATAAACTCTAAAAACAAAACATTTTTTTAAGAGGAAGCTCCCACAGAGTGGGAGTTTCCTTCTCTCACGTGAGAGGGAGTGGGAGCCTCCCCCTCACATGAGAGGGAGCAAGGAGCTTTCCCTTTGTAGGAGCTTCCCTTCCCCTCACGTGAGGGGAAAGTAGAGGGTGCCCACTGTCTTGGAGTTAAACTCCAAAACATTATCTCTTTTTTTTGTTATAATTATTATGGAGTTAAACTCGAAAAGGATTTTTAAATATGGAGTTGAACTCCCAAAACAATTTTATTTGGAGTTAAACTTCTAAAATAATTTTATTTGGAGTTAAATTCCCAAATGATTTTTATTTTTAGAAAAGCCAAAAGAGATCTCTTGAAGCTTCAAGATGTATATCTTGGATGATGAAATGGGACCCCTTTCTCCTTTTTTGAGCCTTGAATCCTCTCAAAGTTAGGTCTTTTTTAAGGATGGGTCTCATTCTCTTTCTTCTCTCTTCCTTTGTTTGGATCTTGGGGGGAGGGTGGTAAGATTTCTCACCTTTATAGAGACTTGACAGGAGATTTGAACTTCTCTCCAAAGGTTTTATGGTGAAAAACTATTTCTTTTTTTTAGAAAACAAGAGTTAAACTCTTGATTTAATTCAAAAAAAGAAGGAGACTGTGAACCTTGAAGAAGGAGGCACAAAACCCTCAGTTGATATGGGAAGAATCTTGTTTGTTATCATTCATCATGATACCTTATATAGGCTTTACATTTTACATATAACCCTTTGGGCTCTTCAAAATGGCGCATGTGCCTTTCTCATGCCATGTGTTGTTTTCTTTTGCACATAGGTCATGAGCTTTTACATAATTTGGATTTGTTGCCCATTTTATTATATTTATTCATAGGAATTACATTAAGTCTATTTATGCTATGACCATTATTCCTTTGGCATGGCGGAGGCCGGCCGTGGGGCTCGACTTGGGCATGTGGTCACTTATCTGCACTTGGGCCCGCTTACCCGGAGTTGACTTTGACTTTGACTTGGTCAACGGGGTGTAATTTTTGACCCCAACATCAACACAGTTTAATTGTATGCTCAAATTTCTGTAAATAACAATTATATGTACCTCACTAACTCCTACCGCTGCTATCGCCATCAGAAGCTCGCTTTGAATAGTATCGATTTATATCGTCGAAGTCCTCCAGCGAAAAAAAGTTACCTAAAAACCTTTCCTGTGGGGTCGGCTGATCAGGGTTATACGGTTCCTGTGATGGAGGGTTAGGGAAATAAGGTTCTTGTGGCGGAGGCGGAGGCTGAGGGTGGTACCCTCCTTATGATTGCAGAGGTGGTGGATAAGGATAGTACGACGTTCCGTGTGATGAGGGGGGTAATACAGTCGGTGCGTCGGAGGAGGGTAATATGCCGGCTGCGCGGGAATGAACCCTGTGCTGACTACGATTGCGGACGCAGAACGTATTTTTACGAGAATTGTTCCAACCTTGCCTCCAATTGTGCTCTCCAAGCTGCTTCATCTTCCGCCCTCTTCTTATCTGCTTCATCCCTCCTCCTGAGCTATTCCTCTAGCTCATTGATCCATTGTGCCTCAGCCGATTGTTGGTTGGAGCGAGCGGCCGACGAAACTGAAGTACTTCTTCTGGAACCGGACCGCGAAAGACTAACGGGACTACCGTATATGGGAATACGACCGTGTCTTCTCAACTGAGGGAAAAGCTACTCTATAATAGATACCTTGGCCTCCGTAGGAAGAGGATCATCGGCCGGATATTCGGGACTTGATTCCCGATAGCTCATCTCCGCCTCCTCGAAATCCTCCTTCGATAAATAAAACAATAATTAATTTACGAAGTTAACAAGTGTAATTAATTTACTTAAAAGAATTGAAAAATGCAAGCTTACCACATATTGAGTGGCTATATCCATCCTTTCTTCTGACATGCCCTCTCTCATGTATAATGCCTCCTAAGTCTCAGAGAGGCTCGGCTTTTTCCCAGCCTTCTCTTGTAACGGATATTTGATTTATTTATACGTGAAGATATGTAATGATGAAATTGAAAAATCGAACATTTATGTAATTAAAGATAAGCCGACCAAAGTAGCCATATACTGATCAGCAGAAACCGATCTACCATAATAGTCATCTGTGGCTTTCTCTCGGTTCTGTTTATTCCTTTCTGATACTTCCGGCTTATTCAGAAGATAATATCTCTAAATGTAATTTAATCTAAATTCATTATTCAAATTATTTAAATATATTTTTAATTATCTTTGCTTCAGGTGTATCCCAATGCAATTGGAGAAACGCAAACTGATCTCTGGGGATGATGGAGGGAAGAGCGGCAAAACGTTCCCAATCATCCGTATATTTTTCTGATTGTTTGAATTTTTTCTTCAATCTTTGACGTCATCTCTTGAATATTTGTGACATCTTATACCGAACATGCATCCAATATCCGTCTATATCATCTTCTAAGATGAAATGTTTTTGTAATACATATTAATAAATATATTATTTAATAAATTTATAACATATAAAAGGTATGCATGTAATGTTGAAATATAGTTGAGTTAGGCATTACCAAGAGTGAGCGTCAAGTCTATACGTATACTTCTTAGGAGTTATCTGTAAATGTGAAGCCCACGTTCCAGAAGTTGATGTTGCGGACGAGAATACCTGTTCAAACGGACAATAAATCCCATTGTTTTGGGTGGTCAATTTCTCGGTTGTAAGAAATTTTAGGTTATTAATACAATATGAACTGTATCGATTCACTTTTGCACTAGGACCTTTAAATAGTCACACGATTACATCCGGGAATTGCATCCTTTTTGCTATGTCATCTTCAATCTACAATACATTTACACGTAAAATGTATAAACTATATGTGATATATGCATGTGAAACGTGAAATATACAAGACATACATACGTTTTTATGGAATCACCATGGAAAGTGTTTCTTATGTTCTTGATTAATCTTCCAATTAGCACTCTTTCCGGAACCCGCATTCGTAAGTTCTTCAACATATCGGCTAAAAGAATAACGGTATTAATTATTTAGGCATATATAGATGTAGGCACTCAAAATATTGACGAGATTAATTTTTTTAATTTATATACCTTCTGTGATCGGCAGTAATTTCAAGATTATTAAGGATATACAAATACGCTTGATCGAGTCACTCTCTCCGGTAGGATCGATCCTCCTCTTGTGAATGGGATAGTTGATCGTCGTTAATTCGAGAAGGACGGTTTAATCTTGTTTCAACTCCACGCTAGTAACGAGAAGTGAAGTTGAGGCATTCGTTGGCGCAATAACTCTAGGCAATTGACATTTCCGGTCGGGCTCGATTGCGTACTTGCTGTTTGAAGAATCCCAAGTATCTAAAACGTTAACGAATACTTTACTTTAGAAAAATGTGAATATTATAATGAATTAAATAATACAATTGACTGAAAAAATATATTACCTTTCTACTAGATACATCCACTTATATGAGACAAGTCCAGCAATCATTGCCTCTGTAGCTAGATGCATAGAAAGATGAACCATGACGGTGAAGAAAGATGGTGGAAATATCATCTCCAACTTACAGAGGGTTTCAACAATACTCTTTTGCAACTTCTCGAATTTGGCCACATCTATCACTTTAGAACAAATTTTATTGAAAAATTCGCAATACTCTATCAAAACTTTGGTGACATTGGATGGCAAATTATGTCGAAGAGTCACCGAAAGCAATTGATGCAGAAAGATATAACAATCATGGGTTTTAAGATTCAAGAGCTTTGGTGGCTCGACCTGCACATTCTTTGCTATGTTAGAGGAGTACCCATCTGGGGTTTTGATACTCTTTAGCACCTCACAAAATCTTTTCATAGCCAATTTCGACATTGTGTGGCTCGAAACTGGTAATTCATAGACACCATCATTACGAAGTACCAGATGCAATTTCTGTCGGATTCCAAGTTCCTCCAAGCAATCGTGAGCACTTAACTTATCCTTGAACTTAGAATCGTCCTGTAACAATATGCCAGCAATATTATCAAACACATTCTTCTCTACATGCATGACATCAATATTGTGTCGAATCAATAGATGTTTCCAGCAAGGAAGATTTCATAATATAATTTCTTCTTCCACACACTCAACAATTCATTATCTTCAAATCGCTACCCTTTTTTGTTTATTGAAGAAACCATCTGAGTTAAAACGATTAGAACCTTGCTGGAATTGACATGATGAAATCTGCTCAAAAATTTCTATCCCTGACAATTGTTTTGGTGCTCCACCCTTTTCCAATCTTCCATCAAACTTATTTGCTATCTTTCTGTATGGATGATTCGCCGATAACCACCTACGATGAAACCAGTAGCAAAACATACCACGTGTCTTAAGCTAGAGGGTACTGTAATTAAGACCACATGATGGACATACATGCTTCGCGTAGGTAGACCATCCGAATAACATGTCGTATGCTAGAAAATCGTTGATTGTCCAAATAAAAGCCGCTCGCATTCTAAACTTCTTCTCGATGTACGCATCATATGTCTCTACTCCATGTTCACAGAGTTCTATCACCTCTTCAATTAAAGGTTCCATATAGATGTCGATGTTCTGGCCAGGTGAATATTTTCCAGGAATTAAAAAGGAAAGAATCATATACAGTTGCTTCATACACATCCAGGAAGGTAAATTGTAAGGCATAAGCAATACCGGCCACAAGGACCAACTAGAGCTCATAACTTCGTAAGGCATGAAACCGTCGGTTGCCCAACCTAGACGTACATTCCTCGGCTCATCCCCACAATGATCAACACTGTCTAATTACTTCCATGCTTCTGCATCAACCGGATGCCTCAGCTTCCCGTCTTTGATCCGATGATCGGAATGCCATCGCATGTTCTTCGCCATGTCTTTCGAAATATATAAATTTTACATCCTCTTAGTCAGGGGGAAATAACGAAGGACTTTGGATGAAGTTTTCTTGCTCTTTTTGTTGATATCAGACGTTTCTGCGTTTGAATTTCTCTTAACATTTTTCCACCTAGACAAGTTGCAAGTGGGACACTCATCGAGAGCCGCGTAATCCGTACGATACAGCACTCAGTCATTGGGACATGCATCGATTTTCTCATACAAGAAAACAAGTGTCTTAAAAATCTTTTTTACCGGGTAATAATTCTCTGGAATGCTTTCCTTTCCTTCAGGAATTATCTTGCGTAGGAGATCAAGAAGCGTGTCAAAGTGCTCGTTAGTCATCCCACTGATCATCTTCAGATGGAAAAGCCTTATTACAAATGACAACCTACTAAATTCCGTACAGCCTTCGTACAGATCTTGTTCGTTTTTCTCCAGAAGTTTCTGTAATTCTTCTAGTTCACTGGTGCCTTCAGACGGTTCAACATCTTTCATTTCCTCTTCAGCAAATAAATCTTCCAACACTCATGCGTGTCATCTATCCTGTCACCCATCGGAAATTCAGCTTGTGAAGCTGTAACTCCCTAGCACTGTTATACTATATTTTAATTGGGGTATTTCAAATCTTGCGACAGATTTCTTAATTATTATTGCTTTTTGGTGCATTTGGTAACTGTGGTTAGTATCCGACCCGACCCATATATTTGAAACCCATCATGATTCAAGATTACGTCATATATTTGCTAGTACAGAGGATCCATGCACATCTAGATTCTATACACATATATAATATATTTTGTACCCGCATATCTGTTAATAATACAAATAATAACCAAATAATATATTTTTAATATCTATCATGGCATGTTATCGTACCCCATATCTTATGGTTGCATCCCTACATCATGTTCATGTCCTAATTGCTAAAACGGACTCGTTTGGAACGCTATGTATATTTACGTAGATCCGTACTTGGGGGTATGCATTTTTATTGATTGGACATCGCATTATGCTTTTAACTTTTACGTATATTCTCCATATTTAAAAACTAGATTTTTAGATGAGACCCGGGTAATTTTTGGAGTATTTTGATATTAGCTGTTTAAACCTAAAATATATATTATAATAATATTTAAAACTAATTGTTATATAAACAGTATATATATATATAAAGTATTTATAATAACTAATTTATTATTCTCACCTTTCTCTCTCTCGTCTCGCTGTCTCTCTCTCTATGCTCTCTCCGTCTCTCTCTCACGTTATATATATATATATATATATACTAACTATATTATATAATTTATATATTTAAACTAAACCAACTCAGCCCTTTCTCTCTCCCTCATTCTTTCTTTACTCCCCCGCGAGAAAACCCAAACCCTAACTCTTGCCCACGTCCTCGACCTCACCTCGTCGTCCCCACCTCCTCATCCTCGTCACCCTCATCACCACCTCCACCTCCTCTCCCCCTTTTCCATTCCGAACACCCCTGCAACCCCAACGCCGACCCCCTGCAACAAACCCCGACCCTAACCTCGCTGTTACCCCTCGCCGGAGACTCGTCGTCGTCATCCCCACCTCCTTCTCCTCACCTTGACACCACAAACTACCACCACCATCAACCCTCGTCACCATCCCAACCCGAACAGCAACCCTAAGAACCCAGTCACCTCTCCAACGCAGCCACATCGTCGTCGGCCGTCGTCTTGCCTCTGTTCTCGCCACTCCAGAACCGATACAACAGACACCAGTCTTCTTCTTCTTCATGTTCTTTTCTTGATCGTTTCTTGATTATCTGATCGTCTTGCCGAAGTCGTGCACGTCGCCGATGATCCGGACGACCCAGTCGTCATCGTCGTCCAACCTAGTCACCACGTCACGTCACTGCTCAGCCAGGTCCAGTCCCGCGCGTGTAAGTTTGCATTGCCATGTTATTCCGACGTCGGACGTAGTATCCGTATCTCGATGTGATATCCGATCAGGCAAGTTTAACTTGCAACATGCTATGTTACATTATATCAATATTTATATGAATAAGAATAGTGCGTGTGTTTTATCAGTTTTACGGTATCCGTTCGCATCGGTACTGATAATCGTGTATCTACTTGCATGCCGGAACAGCATGATATCATTATACTACTACATCAGTACAACATATTATCTAGTTTGCATCATATATGGTAATGGACGTAGAATGGTTATTACAGATAGATACATATGCATTCTGGCATCAGTTGTGTTTACCGTGTTCCGATATTGATTACAGTTTCACATGGGGTATCTATTTGGTTAATATACATCACCTGACATGTTCACGACACACTACCTGACTTGTTACCTAGATCTAGTTACTAATGCTAACAATACTGACGTGTTGTCCTGATGGACGTAACTTGTTGTCTGCATAGACGAGAACTATACATGCTTGATCCTGTGTTGGCATTAGATTATATTGGCAATACCTGACTTGAACACGGAACCTTAGGGGAAAAGGGGAAATCAAGAATGTAACCGAAATGTAACTCAAGAGGATATTATACTTGTTTGCCGTTTTTCCGGGCGTTACGTAATAAATACTTGTTTGTCGTTTTTTCGAGCGTTACAAAATAAATACTTGTTTGCCGTTTTTTCGGGCGTTACGGAATAAATACTTGTTTGCCGTGTTTCCGGGCGTTACGGAATAAATATTGTTACCGTGGTCCCGTAGGGAATGAACTGGATATATACTGTTGGTTACGATAAGGATTACATTAATTGATTTCAAAAACTTGTAGAATAGAAAACCTAGAAGCACAGATTTAGGTTACACATCACACACCTATACATACACATAGCTCACTATTTTATATCTGTGTTATTTATTTATATTCTTGTTTAATCATATCATTATATTCTGGTCATTACTGTTATTTTGATATTATGACGCACTGACGTCTGGGTTTTGTATGGCCCAATTTCTCTACCTTTATCGCAGGCTGATCAAGAGTATTTTAGCAATCAAGCCGAGCAATGAAGAATTGAGCGTACATTATTAGAGATGTTTAATTTATTTATTTCCGCAGTTTTATTTCTTTGATGTGAACCCATATTGAGACATAATTCAGATATTGTTTATTGGATCTTGATTCGTTTCCGCTTTATACATTTTCTTGATTTTATTTACTGTTGCAAATAGACATGTACTAGCTAGATTATATTCTTTTCTATTCTTGATATCCTATAGACAGCCGTAATGTGATTGTGGAGGGATGATTCCTAGCCACAGGTAGCATGGTTGGCTCTGTCACGTACCGTAGTTTACATATCTTAGGAAGCGGGGCGTGACAGGGTTTGTTTCGTATCATAGCAAAGGATTTAGGATTAGTCGGGTTTGGTTCTTTTGTAGTTGGGTATTAAACTCAATACACTAACCAGGAAACCTGAAATTAGGAACATGTCCTGCCACATTACTATCTTACCAGTTTTGAATCTATAACTATCTTGTTTATTGAATCCCGTTTATCGTTGCTAATCCTCTTCGGTGTCTTGGCTTCAGAATCATGGTGGATAGAGACTTGTGATCATACCAGAGGCGTGTTGATAACACCGCGTTGCTTGGTGTGGTACGTGGTATACTTGAAAACCAGAAGCAGCAAACTGAGCTGAATCAGCGGCAGGCCGAGGCTTTCCAGGAGGGTCTGCGGACAGTCCAGCAATCCGTAGTTGCAGTAGCACCCAGGCTAGCACAGCGTGAGGGCACCGTAGCGGACTTCAGAAAACTAGGTCCATCCACATTTACAGGATTAGAGGAACCATTGCCGGTGGAGCAGTGGATAGTTAATACAGAGAATTTTCTTATCGCCGCGCAGATTCCAGATGAGAAAAAGGTGGATATAGTACGCATCTAGTTGGTAGATTATGCTCGCGAGTGGTGGCTCGTAGAGGAGACCCGCATGACCAAGCCGATCAGTTGAGCAATGTTTTCGCTATGTTTCTTGGAAAAGTTCTTTCTGCAATCTGCTCGAGAAGAGATGGAAGAGAAGTTTATAAGCCTGAAGCAGAATGGCAGATCCGTTGAAGCACATGCGGCTGAGTGGACTCGGCTCAGTCGATTTGCGGGGCCTTTGGTTGCCAACGAGGCAGTTATGGCACGGAGGTTTATGCGTAGCTTAGATGTGGAGATTCAGAGACATATTATATCTCTGGGATTGACTACCTTCTCCCAAGTTCTCAAGGCAGTCAGGGAGCAGCAGAGTTTATCGGTGAAAGAGAAGGGTACTCAACAGAAAGTCGTCGTAGTGCGGAAGCCGGCGTTTACGCCAAACAGAGCTCTTGTATGCAGAAGCATTCCGGTGAACAAGCGAGGCATTGCACCCATGAAGAAGCCTATTGTATCCGATTAGAAAAAGAGTGTGTTTTGTGACTACTGCCAACGACCGAGTCATTTCCAGAGGGAGTGCCGGATGAGGTTTGGGCAGTGTCTGATTTGCGGAGCTACTGAACATCGAATGCATGCCTGTCCATCGAGAGTTCAGTTGAAGGGTGATGCTCCGAAAACATAGCAGAAGCAAATTACTCAAGGGCCTAATCAAGCACGGGCCTTCACTTTGACGGCCGAAGAGGCCAAAGCTTCAGACGAAGTTGTTTCAAGTATCCTACTCATTTATAATTTTCCCGCATTGGCATTATTCGATTCAGGTGCATCCCATTACTTCATGTCGTCCAAGTTTATTAGTGCACACTCTATTATACACATGGCCCTATCTAGTTGCTGGAACATACACAATGGAAATGGAAAAATTATATCTAGTAGTGAGTGCAAGGATTGTTCGATTGTTATTTGTGGACGAGAGTTATTCGTGGATTTCTTGGAGATTGATACTGGCAGCTACGATGTTGTCTTGGGAATGGACTTTCTTGGCACTTTCTATGCTCACATCGATTGTATGGAAAAGAAAGTGATTTTTCAGATTCCCGGACATCCGGAGTTTATATTTTCGGGAGGTAGCAGATATGTCGGGCCAGTCGAATTTAGGGCTAGGCCGACTAGTGTCGTTCTTTAGATGGAAGTAAACAAGGAGGAAGTGCCAGCAGTAGTTTGGGAGTTTATGGATGTGTTCGAGAACATCTCGGGTTTACCGCTAAAACGAGATGTAGAGTTCGCGATTGATCTTATTCCTGGAGGAGCGCCGATTTTAAAGACTTATTATTCAATGGTACCGGTGGAATTAGAAGAAGTAAAGAAACAAGTTGCCTAGAAAAGGGTTGGATTCGCAGCAGCAATTCACCATGGGGAGCTCTAGTTCTTCTAGTCAAGAAGAAGGATGGCACACGAAGGATGTGCATCGATTATCGAGAATTAAACCGGGCGACTATTAAGAACAAGTACCCAATTTCTCGCATCAGCGAATTATTCGATCAACTCAGTAGTGCGAAGGTATTCTCGAAGCTGGATTTGCAATCCGGATATCATCAAGTTCGGGTGAAATCAGAAGATATTTGCAAGACAGCGTTCCAATCTCGATATGAGCATTACGAGTACTTAGTGATACCGTTTGGAGTTACCAACGCACCGGCAATATTTATGGACTTGATAAACCGAATCTTTTCACCGTACCTGGACAAGTTCGTAGTAGTGTTTATTGATGATATTCTGATCTATTCGAGGAGCAAAGAAGAGCATGCAGAACACTTGAGGATCACATTACAAACGTTGAGACAAGAAAGGTTATATGCTAAGATGAGCAAGTGCGAGTTTTGGCTCGAAGAAGTGAAGTTCTTTGGTCATGTTGTATCCGGAGATGAAATTGTCGTTGACCCTAAAACGATTGCTGCTATTCATGATTGGCCAATTCCAAAGAATATAGGAGAGATCAGAAGTTTTCTTGGTCTTGCCGGATATTATAGAAGATTTGTGGAGAACTTCGCTCGAATAGCAGAACCATTGACCAAGCTAGCACGAAAGGAGGTACCGTTCGTATGGACAGAGAAATGTGCGTCATCTTTTGAAGCGTTGAAGCAAAGATTGACCACCGCTTCTATTCTGACAGTGCCAGATGGTTCCGGAGGACTAGTTATTCACAGCGACGCATCTGGAAAAGGCTTGGGATGTGTTCTAATGCAGCATGGGAAGGTTATAGCTTATGCATCAAGACAATTGAATACCCATGAGAAGAACTACCCAACTCATGATTTGGAGCTAGCAGCAGTGATTTTCGCTTTGAAGATTTGGAGACACTACTTATTGGGCGAAAGGGTAGAATTATTTACCGATCACAAAAACCTAAAGTATGTGTTCACACAGAAAAAGCTCAACATGAGGCAGCGTAGATGGTTGGAGCTGATAGCTGACTATAATCTTGATCTAAAATACCTTCTGGAAAAAATTAATGTAGTGTCGGATGCTTTAAGTCGGTTACCAGCGATACGGATGTTGACTGCATAAAAGAGGATTATATAGCGGATCTTCAAAGGTTCGAGTTGAAGATTGTACTACCGCATTCTTCAGGACAGTTGATACAATTGCAAGTACAGTCATTCTTAATCAATAATATTAAAGCAGCGAGGTCGCACGATCCAAGGTTGCAGAAATTTCGAGAACAAGTGGAAGCGGGACTTCGAACAGATTTGCTAATTCATGAAGATGGTTCATTGCGATATGGTAGTCGTTTATGTGTTGTAACGATCCTAATATTACTATACCTTCGATTTTTCTTTCTTTAGTAAAATATTGTATTCATTTATTCTTAGTATTTTTCCGTATATTTTGTTTTCTATTAAATATATTATTTTATTATTCCATATATTTTTCCCAAACGCATTTCATTAAACTAAATCTTAACCTATTCAAAATTAAACGCAAGACCCGACCCAGCCCATAACCCAAATTCAATCTCATTTTCATTTTCTTTTATAAAACTATAAGCCCAAAAGCCCACTTTCTTTTCAAGCAACAACATATATTTAATTCTAATTAAATATGTGCATGAACAACCTTGTAGCACATTGATTAAGTCCTTGCATTGTTATTCCATAAGTCACATGTTCAAATCTCCATTCTTACAATTATTTTTTATCAATTTTTATTCTTCTCATAATCTACAAATGAGACCTTTCATTTCCAAAATGAATGGTGACCTTTCATTTTTCTTTTAATTCTCATATTGAATGCATATATTATTATATATAATTCACCATTACACCATCTTTATTTGTCATTCTCTATCTTTTTCTTCCTCACATTTTTCTATCTCTCACTTCTCTCTCTTCACCTAGAGTCCAAGAAGAAGAACATGAAGAACTTTTGAAGAAGGTCTCGCTAGTAACGCGAGACTATCGGCGGATAGACAAGCCCGGTGACAATACCGGCTTGTGTATGTAAGTCCCTTCTCTCTCTCCCTCTCCATCTCTTTATTCTCCTTTTGTCATATCTCGTAAACCCGCTATTCTTTTCATATCGTAATCCGCAAGAGAAGATAAATATAAACATATACATATATATAAATCTAGATATATATTGTTTTATATGGTTTAATAATACCTTATTGCATCTTGTTCAAATTAAAGTGTTTTTAATTCTTTGTTCTTGACTATGAATGTTTATTACAAGTTATGAGAACACAAATTTTATGCCACAATATATCTATAATGTCTCATGAAATCGGTTTGTTTATTAAAAGAAAAATAGAAGCCTGCATAAAATACTAGTTAATCTTTTTGCCGATTTTAGTATACACATCAATACCTTTAGCTTTAAAATAATTTTTAGAAATTAATTTTTACTTCTGAAAGTTTCAGGAAATTTACATATGATAGAGTATATTATTTTGTATATGCTGTAAAAATTTTAGATCGAATCACTTAACGGTTTAGGAATTATATCGTTTTTATTCACTGTTCGTAAAATAGAAAACTGCAGTTATTAGTCAACTTCTAGGACACATAACTTAGTATACCAATATCCAAATTGAGCAAACTCAGGTGTTTTAGATATCTACATCGAATAATCTAGATTTTATTAGTTTTAAGTTTTTACTGAAAACCAACGTAAGATAAATAAAACTGTGTTACAATATTAAACGACGAATCTGGACAGAATATGTCCTGATTTGCACACTGTTTTTAAATAGGACATAACTCGAAATCCCGATATCCGTTCGTGACAAAATTTAGATGTATAGATGCATAAATGATAAATCTATAATTTTCTGTATATTAGATTACTTAGAAATGCATGAAACAACCCGATATAGGCTTTGCAATATAACATATAAATGCTGTTCAGAAATCTGAATTTCTGTTTTAAACACTGATGTTAAAATGATCATAACTAGAGTTTAAGAAATCCAAATCGTGCGAATATTGGTGTTTTGGATAATTACATAGAAATACCTACAATTTTATAATAATTTTTTTAACCTGAAACCCGATAAAAATTAACTCAAATTGTGTTTTAAAAATATGCGACAGTGCTGGACAGATTCTGATCTGTTCTGCGCGACAAAACGAAAATGAATGTATCTCCCAAATCGGTAGTCGTATTTAGGCGCGACTGAAGCTCACACGTGCAAAACACTTAGAACCATATTTTTTTTTATTCCGCATTCGTTTGACTTGATTAATTAGTCGTACATAATATTTCTTTACAGTATTGTTTATGTTAGTTACTCGAATAATATACTTGACTCATTTCATGTTATTCGAACATGTATACATATTTATCTTGATCATTAAATTGTTGTATGTACATAAAGACGATAATTAAATACTTGAGTTGTATTTTGAAAACTATACAAAATTATTTTTACATAAAACCCTCTCAAGTTATATAAATTACAATAAGGACCTTAGTAAATATAAGTTTAAGCGAGACCAGTCTCTTGAGCCTCAGGGAGCCGGAGATATGGGTGCTTGCCTATCTAAGGTAGACAACTTAATAACGGTGTTATCAATACAGTAATCGTCTTTGAAAAAGATACAAATCCTGCCGCCCATGTGCAGCGATTACCGATAACATCAAAACCTAATTCAGGATTTCAATCTCTTTTCTAATTGTTCTGACTCAGACTGAGTCTCATTATAAATAATCTGACTTGAATATGATTCAAGTAAAATCTATAATCTACAATTCAACATGAATCCCTGAATACATATATTCAACCTATTCAATCCGTATTGACTGAACCGAATCATGGATATAGTTCTATTTACATGATTCTCCAGTTACATCCATTTACTGATATCATGGTTTCGGCAAGTCATCCATCTATACAAGACAATACAAGTTACAATACAATACAAACAAGACATCGCGGGGTTTAAGGGGTAGATTGGTACGGAAGGTGTTAGAAGTGGCACGAGACTGCAAGATTTAAGACACCTAACCTATATTCCGTTGCTGTTGTACCGTGGCATAACGGTTCCTTGTACTTCCATTTGCCCTAGTCTCTAGCATATGGAGACTCCTCTCGTATACACTAGTATCCTTCTGTACCAAGTTACAAACAACAGCGTTAACCAAATAATACAACTTTAAAAGCTACATTTCTCCCTCTGTCTATTCTATTTCTCCCTTATCTTTGGGACTTACCGAGTGATTGTTCGCTGACGACATTCCTTCTCTTTCTTCTTTGAAATGTTGTCAGGTGATCTGGACACTCAGGAGATTGCGCCTACTAGTGAGGACTTGGATCAGCTTGCCTACGACCCAGAGCTCTAGCTTCAATGTACACATTTTTATTTTCAATACTTTTCATTTCTGTTATGCCACTGTTTAGGCATTGCTTTCATTCAGTTGTATTTACTTTTCCATGTATTGTAAAAAAAATGTGAATAAATAAAGTTGTTGTTTTATTATATCTTGTCTCTTGTGCATTTACATTTATATTGCTTAGTTACGCTTAGCGTATTTACTTCAGAGTAAATACGCAGCGGCCTCGTCGTGTCCCATTCGCCGTACACCGGGAAGCGGGGCATGACATGTGCGCCGAAAGGAGATGTTCGTGAAGAAGTCATGAAGGAGGCTCATAGTTCCGCATATTCCGTACATCCGGGAGGCACAAAGATGTACAGAGATTTACGACAACATTTCTGGTGGGAAGGCATGAAAAGAGAGATTGCTCGCTACGTATCGAAGTGCTTGGTGTATCAGCAAGTCAAGGCTAAATATCAAAGGGTAAATGGTTTATTGCAACCACTTCCGATTCCTCAATGGAAGTGGGAACATATAACCATGGATTTCGTGACAGCATTACCATGGAGTCTAAAGGGCAATAACGCGGTTTGGATGATTATTGATCGATTGACCAAGGCAACTCATTTTATACCGTTTCGAGTTGGTCAGTAAACGGAGGCTTTAGCAGAGCGGTACATACAAGAGATTGTGAGATTATATGGAGTACCTGTGAGCATCGTTTCCGATCGTGATACCTAATTTTTATCGCACTTTTGGAGGAGTCTACAGGAAAGTTTAAGAACTCGATTGAAATTTAGCACAGCCTATCATCCTCAGACAGATGGCCAGTCAGAAAGAACGATCCAAACTCTTGAAGATATGTTGAGAGCATACATGTTAGACTTCAAGGGTTCAAGTGAGGATCATTTGTACTTGGTGGAGTTTTCTTATAATAACAGTTTTAAGGCGACTATACAGATGGCTCCATTCAAAGCATTGTATGGTCGTATGTGTTGCTCGCCTATCTGTTGGGACGATGTTGGAGAAAGAAGATTATTGGGACCGGATCTCATTGTACAAACAGTGAAGAAAGTCAACGTGATCCAAAATCATATGAAGGCGGCATAAGATCGACATAAAAGTTGGGCTGACACAGGACGAAAACCTCTGGAGTTTGCAATTGGTGATTTTGTATTCCTAAAGATATCATCGACCAGAGGAGTGATTCAATTTTGTAGTCGATGCAAGCTTAGTCCTCGATTCGTGGGGCCTTTCAGTATTATTGAGCGTGTTGGACAGGTAGCTTATCGATTGGCTTTACCACCATCCTTGGTGGGTGTTCATAACGTGTTTCATGTATCTCAACTCCGCAAGTATGTTCAAGATGAGACGCACGTCCTAGATCATTCGGAGCTGACAGTAAGGGAATATTTAACATATGAAGAAAGACCAATGGCGATTATGGATCGACGAGACAAGATCCTCAAGAACAAAATTATCGCTCTAGTACTTGCTTCATGGGGGAATCGTTCGCATGGAGAATCAACTTGGGAACGTGAAGACGAGATCCGACAGAAGTTTCCATACATATTTTCTTAGATCCGTATTTTCTTGTTCCGGGAATTTCGAGGACGAAATTCTTTTGTAGTTGGGTATAATGTAACACCCTAGCACTGTTATACTATATTTTAATTGGGGTATTTCAAATCTTGCGACGGATTTCTTGATTATTATTGCTTTTAGGTGCATTTGGTTACTGTGGTTAGTATCCGACCCGACCCACATGTTTGAAACTGATCATGGTTCAAGATTCGTCATATATTTGTTAGTACAGAGGATCCATGCACATCTAGATTTTATACACATATATGATATATTTTGTACCCGCATATCTGTTAATAATACAAATAATAATCAAATAATATATTTTTAATATCTAGCATGGCATGTTATCATACCCCATATCTTATAGTTGCATACTTACATCATGTTCATGTCCTAATTGCTAAAACAGACTCGTTTGGATCGCTACATATATTTACATAGATCCGTACTTAGGGGCATGCATTTTTATTGACCGGACATCGCATTATGGTTTTAACTTTTACGTATATTCTCCATATTTAAAAACTAGATTTTTAGATGAGACCCGGGTAATTTTCGGAGTATTTTGATATTAGCTGTTTAAACCTAAAATATATATATTATAATAATATTTAAAACTAACTGATATATAAACAGTATATATATATAATATTTATAATAACAAATTTATTATTCTCACCCGTCTCTCTCGTTGTCTCTCTCTCTCTATTCTCTCTCTCACGTTATATATACATACTAACTATATTATATAATTTATATATTTAAACTAAACCAACTCTGCTCTTTCTCTCTCCCTCATTCTTTCTTTACTCCCCCGCGAAAAAACCTAAACCCTAACTCTTGCCCATATCCTCGACCTCGCCGCCGACCTCACCTCGTCGTTCCTACCTCCTCACCCTCGTCACCACCTCCACCTCCTTTCCCCCTTCTCCATTTCGAGCCCTGCAACCCCGACGCCGACCCCCTGCAACAAACCCCGACCCTAACCTCGCCGTTACCCCTCGCCGGAGACTCGTCACCGTCACCCTCACCTCCCTCTCCTCATCCCGACACCACAAACCACCACCACCATCAACCCTCGTCACCATCCCGACCAGAACAGCAACCCCAAGAACCCCAGTCACCTCGCCGACGCAGCCACGTCGCTGTCGGCTATCGTCACCGTCGTCTTTCCTCTGTTCTCGCCACCCCGGAACCGACACAACAGACACCAGCCTTCTTCTTCTTCGTGTTCTTTTCTTGATCGTTTCTTGATTCTCTAATCGTCTCGCAGAAGTCGCGCACGTCGCCGACGATCCAGACGACCCATACATCGTTATCGTCCAGCCTGGTCACCACGTCACATCACTACTCAGCCAGGTCCAGTCCTGCGCGTGTAAGTTTGCATCACGACGTTATTCCGACGTCGAGCGTAGTATCCGTATCTCGATGTAAGATCCGATCAGGAAAGTTTAACTTGCAACATGCTATGTTAGATTATATCTATATGAATAAGAATGGTGTATGTGTTTTATTATTCAGCAAATATTACAGATTTATAGTTTTACGGTATCCGTTTGCATCCGTATTGATAATCGTGTATCTAGTTGCATGCCGGAACAACATGATATCATTATACTACTACATCAGTACAACATGTTATCTAGTTTGCATCATATATGGTAATGGACGTAGAATGGTTATTATAGATAGATACATATGCATCCTGGCATCAGTTGTGTTTACCGTGTTCCGATATTAATTACAATTTCACATGAGGTATCTATTTGGTTAATATACATCACCTGACATGTTCAAGACACACTACCTGACTTGTTATTTGGATCTAGTTACTAATGCCAACAATACTGACGTGTTGTCCTGACGGACGTAACTTGTTGTCTGCATAGACGAGAACTGTACCTGCTTGATCCTATGTTGGCATTAGATTATACTGGCAATACCTGACTTGAACACAGAACCTTGGGGGAAAAGGGAAAATCAAGAATGTAACCGAAACGTAACTCAAGAGGATATTATACTTGTTTGCCGTTTTTTCGGGCGTTACGGAATAAATACTTGTTTGCTGTTTTTCCGGGCGTTACGAAATAAATACTTGTTTGTCGTTTTTCCGGGCATTACGGAATAAATACTTGTTTGTCGTGTTTCCGGGCGTTACGGAATAAATACTGTTACCGTGGTCCCGTGGGGAATGAATGTGATATATACTGTTAGGTTACGATGAGGATTATATTAATTGATTTCAAAGACTTGTAGAATAGATAACGTAGAAACACAGATTTAGGTTACACATCACACACCCATACATACACATAGCTCACTATTTTATATCTGTGTTATTTATTTATATTCTTGTTTAATCATATCATTATATCATGGTCATTACTATTATTTTGATATTATGACACACTGACATCTGGGTTTTGCATGGCCCAGTTTCTCTATCTTTATCGCAGGCTGATCAAGAGTATTTTAGCAATCAAGCCGAGCAATGAGGAATTGAACGTGTATTATTAGAGATGTTTAGTTTATTTATTTCCGCGGTTTTATTTCTTTGATGTGAGCCCATATTGGGACATGATTCAGATATTGTTTATTGGATCTTGATTTGTTTCCGCTTTATGCATTTTCTTGATTTTATTTACTGTGGAAAATGGACATGTACTAGCTAGATTATATTCTTTTCTGTTCTTGATATCCTATAGACAGCCGTAATGTGACTGTGGAAGGATGATTCCTAGCCACAGGTAGCATGGTTGGTTCTGTCATGTGCCTTAGTTTACGTATCTTGGGAAGCGGGGCGTGACAGAAACTGCGGTCTCATTATCCATCCTCGTTTTCTCGTCATGTATTCTCTCGCCATGGTAATTCCAATGTATGTTCGGTTCAAAACTCTCTACAAACACATGTTCTTTAATCACTTCACGTCGAAAACGGACTCTATTTTTACATTTCTTACAAAGACAGAACAAAAGTCCGTATCGGCTACGTTTTGGGTTCATCTCTGCGTAATCTATATCGGCTTTAAGCCCATCTTTAAATCAGGTGTCTCTCAAACTATACCTATCTTTTTTCCTCATGTGCATAAACGATTTATCCGGAAGAATTCTCATTTGTTATAACACAGATAATAAAATAAGTTTAACATATCTTATGAGTTTATTACAAGCTCATCATTAAATAAATTTTCAAGTCTTAAATTAGATTTCATGATGTAGACGCATCAAAGCATCTAAAGTCATTTAAGATTGTTGTAAGTTTTCAGGGCAAAAGATCGGGACGAATAATTAGTTTCACGGCTGTCAGGGATAAAAGTCCTAATTCCCATTACGAATGGAACACTCGCATCTCACATCCTCCTGTTTTTCATCCATTTCGAGAAAATTTCGGCAGCCCTTTCCCCCTATTCCCCGTGTTCGTACAAAAATCTGTACACAGGGAACAAGTGGAAAGCACCGTCGAAACTTCTCAAAATGGACGAAAATATAGGAGAATGTGAGATGTGAGTCTTGTTGCATTCGTAACATGTCCAAACTGAACAAATCCGACAATTACTGTATGTCAAATCCCCTTGTCGAATACTACATATACATTTGAAAAAATTGAACATAACGCTCAACTCTCACAAACATATAATGTGATCCTATCAATTCGACGCGAAAAATATTTGACATACACCAATTGTCAGACGGGAAACTATAGGTCGATCCTAAACAAGTTTAAGACCTTTCGATTTTAAACTTGCTAATTAAATAAAAACATAAAACCCTAGTTACGTTTCTAATCAAAATTTTAAGGTATCCCTTCACTTTCTATTTAATTGTTTTTTAATCAGGGTCTCGGTTCACTGTTATCTGGTCTTAATTAAAATTTCTTAATTAATGTAATTAGTGTTATAGTTTAATTAGTGTTAATTTTTCTTAATCAGTATGATTTTATTTTTGATATATGTATCTACTATAGTTTAATTGGTATTAAAGAATTTGATTTTTATTTTGATTTGGTTTATAAATTATACTACAATTAAAAAATCTAAGCAATAAATCATAAGCAACAAGATATCAAATTATTAAATTTACAAAATAAAAAATATTGAATCACTAATAAATTTAAAGAATACAAGTTAGAAGTTAGGATGAATAAAATTTTGAAATATTTCATATGCGGACGCGCACGCACACACACATACACTCTCACACACTCACACATACGCGTGCGCACCCAAACACTCATAGATACACTCGCTCGCTCGCTCTCTCTCTCTCTCACACACACACACACACAATCTAAAACTCATCCATCTTACCCTAAATTACCAAATTTCTATTTCAATTTTTCATATATTTTCAATTCTAAAACTCATCTTACCCTAAATTACCAAATTACCAAATTTTCTAATTTAATTTTTCATATGTTTTCAATTTCTCAATTATATTTCAAAGATAAAACCCACCCATCAACCTCAAAATCACAAAAAATTTCAAACCCTAATTTCATAATTCTATGATTTCATAATCCTAAACCCATCATCATACAAATGATTCAATTTTTTGAAATTACTAATCAACTAATTTCAAAATTTAATAATCTAATTGAAAAAATTAGGGTTTGGAGGAGAAACCACTAACCTTGATCGGATTTGGAAAAGAAAAAACCTATAGCAAGCTCCAATATCAACAAATCAAACTATAATACTTACAAGAAAAAAATTGCAATAAGTTTGATAATTTTTTTTTAAAAAATTGATGAAATAGGGGGTTAGGAATTTCTTCGCGGGTTGATGGAGGAGAATGAGGAGAAGAAGAAGAAAGCTCGTAGGTATAATCTAATTGAAGCATTAGCGACCGTTTTAAACGGTTTCCAATGCATTGGTGACTGTTTATTTGGGACCGTATAAATAATACGGTCGCGAATACCACATTAGCAACCGTATAAATTATTACGGTCCCTAATAAACAGTCACTAAAGTGTACAGTTTCTACTAGTGGTAAGCGCTTATGCAAAGCATATAAGCGCTGAAAATAAATAACTAAAGACCAAACTGGTCTCACGTGTTAAACATGTGAGCGATTATATACGAAGCATATAAGTGTTGAAAATAAATAACTAAAAGGGCAAACTAGCCTCACGTGTTAAACACGTGAGTATTGATATGCAAAACATGTTAGCGCTAAATATAAACAGGTTAAAACTCACACTGGGGTCACATGTTAAACGCATGAGAACACCTTTCCGAAGCACTATCTTCGGATAGAATTGAATTCTATATAGAATTAAATTCTATTTTGGGAGAATATTTCCTCTGATATTTCTAAAAGAGAAAGATATTTTCAGTTAAACAGATAACCATTGGATCAAAAATCCAATAGTGATTAAAAATTATCAAATGATAGAATTAAATTCTGTTAGGGGAAAATATCTTCTTGATCTTTCTAAATGAGAAAGATATTCTCTGTTAAATAGAGAGTCGTTGGATCAAAAATCCAGTGGTGATTAAAGATCACCATTTAACAGAATTAAATTCTATACATGGAAGAATATTTCCCTAATCTTGTTAAAAACAAGAAAATATATTATGTTAAACAGAAAATCACTAGATCAAAGATCCGACGGTAGATAAAATTTTACGAATAATCTTTGAGACCAATTAAATCAATTGGTATCTCTCAATGAGAGATTTTCTCATAGCTGATCAACAGCTTACAATCCCTATATAAAGGACTTGAAACTTCAAATCTAAAAACAAATAGAAGGAGAGACATATAGAAGGAATCCTAGCTCTTGCTAAAAAAAGCTTTTGGCTCTTCCAAACCCGAGGTAAAGAAAAAGCAGAGATAAAAATATATCTCCTTTGCTTAGTATAAGTAAAAAAATTAAGGGTTTAACCCTTCATAAAAGAACTTAGTTCTTTCTCTGGATATGAAATCCGTAAGACAAATCTCCCACAAGTTGAGAATTTAATTTTCATCGCGAAGGTTCTGTTCTTCACACTTAAAATCTAAGGGAAAACTAGATAAAAAGGAAAGGAGAGAAAAGAAACATATTCCAGAAATTTAATTCCTCTAAAACTAGAGTTTAACCCTACATAAAGAACTTAGTTATTATAGAAAGAACAGAAAAATTTAGGTCTCCAAGAAAACCGATCCCGGATCTTCAAAAATGGAGATCATGATAGTCCTTAATGGCCAAAATGCCATTAACAGAGATTAAATCTCTAAAACATAAATACATCGCCTTACATGCTTCCCACGTGAGCGTCTAAAAACATAAACCCAGTCCCTCACGTGCTTCCCACGTGAGCATCCAGAAGTGAAGACTCATCGCCTCACGTATTTCTAACGTGAGCGGTGTACAAAGTGCTGAGCACTATACATATAGTCAAAATGACTAAGTGCTTAGCATCGATTGGGCAAAGCCTATGTCTGAGTGCCTCACGTGATATTCACATGATCACCAGAGCAGCAATTAAGTGCTTAGCACTTCTGAATAAAGGGAAAAAGCTCAAGACCAAGCCCAAATTGGCTAAGTCTCTGAAGTTTTCTTGCAGCTAAGCCGAAGTGCTCTGTTGTTGGATCTCAATAAAATTTAATGATCCTGAAAATATTGCTAGGTTGATCTTAGTCTCAAACAAGAATAACGTATCCTTAGTTAAAATAAATTGAGCCAAAATGCTCATATATATAAATTGATCTTAATCTCAAACCAGATTAACGGTTCTTAAATAAAACAAAATATCTCTTGAACTGACGGAGCATACAACTTAAGTTCAAAACCCAAATTCATAGATATACGGATTTGGACTAATCTACGCCCTACGAGCGACAACATAAACTAGTCTCCGTATACAATCCACGGACAACCATAATAAACAAAATAACACACGACACGGTGTGAACTGCAGGAGCAGGAGAAAGTGGTTATCGCAGTGCAATAACGTAATTAACTGTAGCGGCTTGCGCCTACAGGGAAGAGTATCCCCACAATAAAAAAACCCTCACAAATGAGGGGGAATCTGATAAAGTCTGCTACATCGGTCACATCTATCCAAACCTCCAATATATGGTGCCATAAGTCAACTTGGTATTTTCGGAGAGGTAGGTGGATATGTCCAAATAGCATCTGCCCCCAAATTTAGGCTAGATGTACTCCGTGTCTCAGTCCAGTTTTTGGCGGTAAACAGTAAGTGCTCTTTCCACGAACCTCCGAAGTCTGGCATATAGGCTCTCAACATATCTTCCAGAATCTGAATTGTTCATTCGGACTGTTTGTCTGTTTAGGGATGATATGCCGTGCTGAAGTTCAGACTCATTCCCAGACTGGCTTGAAGACTCTGCCAAAACTGGGATCGGAATGTAGTATCTCGGTCGGAGACGATGCAGAAAGGTATCCCATGTAATCTCATGATCTCCTGTATAAGTTTTTGGGTATCAAGACAAGTATAATATATCTTGGAGGTTGAAATATTTACTTAGATTTTTTACTCGCCTCCATGTATTTTCTTGCCAACGTCTCGGTCGATTGGCCAACTCTGAATGGAATAAAGTGAGCCGACTTGGTGAGTCAATCCACAATAACCCAAACTGTGGCGTTACCCTTCGTGTTGTGAGGGAGTGCAGTTATGAAGTCTATGATAATGTGATGCCATTTCCATTCTGGGATCGGTAACGGTTGAAGTAGGCCAGAAGTTCTATGATGCTCATCTTTCACTTACTGACAGATTAAGCACTTAGCTACACTCCCTGCTACTTCTCGCTTCATTCCATGCCACCAGTAATGCTGCTTTAGATCCTTGTACATCTTCGTTCCGCCAGGGTGTACAGAATACGGAGAGCTGTGAGTTTCTTTCATCAACTCTTCTCGAATAGGGCTGACTGGCACGCATAAACGGCACACATACCGCAAGGATCCATCTTCGTGGATGATGAAGTCGGTTCGAAGACCACTTTCTATTTTTTCTCGGATCTTTTGTAGCATGGCATCATTTTCTTGAGCTGCCTTGATCTAATTGACAAGAGTGGAGTGGACTTGTAAGTTCATCAAGGATGATTCGTTATTTGGCATAACTACTTCAATCTTGAGTCCATGCAGTTCTTGTTGTAGCTTCCACTGAACGGTGAGGTTCATTGGTAAGGGCCGGCGACTAAGTATATCGGAACTACGTTCACCTTTCCAGAATGATATTGTAGGTTGATGTCGAAGTCTGCTATGAGTTCTAGTCATCTTCTCTGCCGCATGATGAGTTCTTTCTGAGTAAATACATACTTCAAACTCTTGTGGTCCGTATATATATTCACTCGCTCTCCCAAAAAATAGTGACGCCAAATCTTAAGTGCGAAGATAACGGCCGCCAATTCCAGATCATGTGTTGGATAGTTGCGTTCATGAATCTTTAACTGTCTTGATGCAAAAACGACAACCTTTCTATGCTGATGCAGAACATATCATAATCCCTTACCGGATGTATCACAATATACATCAAATACGCCATATTGATCTGGTATTTCAAGAATAGGTGCAGAGGTTAATCTCGACTTGAGTTTTATGAAATCCTTCTCACATGCTTCTGACCACACGAATGCTTCGTCTTTATCTGTAAGATTGGTCAGGGGTACCGCGATCTTTGAAAATCCTTCGATGAAGCGTCTATAATATCCTGCTAAGCCTAAGAAGGTTCTTATATCTTTGACTGACCTTGGTGTCGGCCACTCGCTGACAGCGACACTTTATCTAGATCTACATAGATTCCTTCGCCTGAAATGATGTGTCTGAGAAATCCGACCCGGTCTAGCCAATTACACTTGCTCTACTTGGCGTAAAGCTGATGATGTCATAGTGTCTCCAGGACAATGCGTAAGTGTTCGGCGTGTTCTTTCTAATTCTTAGAATACACCAGGATATCATCGATGAAGATAACAACAAACCTGTCTAAGTACTTGTAACACTTTGAATATCGTTTAGGTAGTTTTTCGATAATCGGTAAAATTATCAGTATTTTCCGTAAAATGTCAAAATAATTATTTTTCAATATAGGCTCAATTATACAAAATTTAGATTAGAAATTGCTAGAAATTGGTTAATTAATTATCACTTAAAAATTTCTAGTCATTTAAAAAAAATTCCTTATTTAATTATTTTTAATATTATTTTAAGCTTTTAAATATACATTAAATTAGCAATAAATACAAATTTGAATGGGTAAATTACATACTTAGGAACCATTACAAAACTAAAACCTAGTGGAAATCAATGTAGTCAATTTAAAAATTTCTAGTTACTTAAATATATTTTTTCCATAATTTAAATTTTAATAATATTATAAACTCTCGTTAATATACCTAATTAGCGTTAAATTAGCAATGAGATTTGGTTAATTCCTCAAATATACACCATGACAACTAAATTTATTTTGTAACATGAAATGTCTTTTTGTTAACATTCAAACTTCTAGTGAATTCCATGGTCAAACAAGAAATGAAATAAAAGGAAATTTAAATAGGAAATGATGTGAAAGGCATTAATTGAGTTTGAGGGGTATTTTTCTTTGGAAAATTCCACACCATTCCCACACAACTCCCCCTCTCCCCTCAGGTCGAGCCTCTCCTGCTGTTGTTCCCCCATTTCCCCGTCTCTTTTGCTTCAAAATTCCATCAAAAAATCCATCGAAATCCACAAATTTCTTCACAAAACTCAAACAAATCCAAATTCTATCTCTTCTCAAGCCCAAATTAGTTTAAAACATGGAGAAAGGAGATATCTTTGGAGGCTAGTGCAAGCTAGGGTTCAATACTTGTGAGGTAAAATTCTAATCAATTGGTTAATTTGTAGTTTAAATGTGCTAAAATAGAACTTTGAAGTGTTAATTTAATAGTAATTGCTTGTTTATGAAATTCAATAAAGGGGTTTGATTTTGGATTAGGGTTTGAAGCATTTCTAATAGGTTAAATTAGGTGTAGTGATTATCTAGTGGGTTAGTTTGGATGATTATGCTAGATTGTGGTCATTTTGTCGTTAATCCGCGACGTTTGCACCAAATTCCCAAATTGGGTGCTTACTAGGTTTTTATATATTTAAGTGGTGAATTATTTGTGATATCTTGACTATATTATTAGCATCTCCTACGATATTTAGGGTGTGCGAATGCGGAATTTGGTTGATCGGGTTTAGTTTTGACGGTTGCTCCGAACGACGATTTTAGTTAAGGTTATAGTGACTGTCGTGTGTGTTCCGCGCACCTAGTGCACGTTGTGCCTAACTGGTGAGCTTTGATCTTTTCATTTTGTGACTTTGCATCGTTTTAGGAATATGTAATCTTATGTTTTTGTGTTGTGCAATTTTAGGATCGGTTGCGGAAATATCGGACGCGGCGCGCAAAGGCAAAGCAGTGGTTGGATCAGATTAGCGAGGCGTCCGGATGAGTAGATGTATACATCTATGGGGAAATCGTCTGGATGGCACAAGGCGCCCACTTTATTACTTGCAAACTATATACATAGTTAGTTAGTTAACCATCTCATTCATATGCATATCTTTCTAGTTATTCGTGTGCTGGCATTGCATGGTTATCTATATACCTATGTGTGATATCACCTTTTAGGACACGTACATCATTACCATTGGCTCATGTTGCACGCGCACTATTAATGTGAACACACCTGCCTTTGGTAATTGCCATGCCACGAGCACTTTAGAACTTGCTTAGTTCAGTATCAAACACTTGCATCATACATGATACATTGAATTGCAAAACATGCATATACCTCACTTCATCATCATGCTTATATAGATTCCTCGTCATAAACTACATTGCATAATATTGATATCATAAGCATCTATCATTTACAACATGTCAGATATTATGATTTATTGAGGATTTCGGTATTGATGAGATTTCTGGATTTTGGGGAAAACCGTAAGAATTTTCCAAACTCGTTATGTTTTAAAAAGGCAAGTTGTGGTTTTCTCGTGATGTATGTGTCGTCCACCATGAGTTTTCATGTTTTCTGTTGGATTTCGAGACCCGATTCGAGGAGTGGATGAACCGTCTCGGGTACATGGTGGGCCCGGTATGGTACCCCGGGGCAAGAAGCTCGAGTTGTAGACGATGAGCCTGGCAGGGGAAGCCTACCTACCGGTGATGTCTGGTGTGGCGGATAACCAGAGGATACCGACCGTTGTCATGAGATTTGATGATATGGGCCGATCCGGACTGACGGAGCCCGAGGTATTGAGGTATTGACATAGTGAGACATTGAGACAGATATACTTCCATATTTGGTGTCGATGCTTGACACGGTTTTTGGATGATTTCATTGATGGTACCTTAGCTATTGTACATATATTATTTTTGTTAAGAATGCAGAGATTATCGTATTTAAACACTTAAAAGATTTCGTGTTGATTTTGCATCCATGTGCATACATATTAGTAGCATCGCATCATACTTAGATATGCAGGTTGTGACGCATTGCGTGCATTCTTACGATAGCCTTATTAGATGTTACTTGCTACTCACGAGCTGGAAACTCACCCCCGTTGTGCTACAGTGTCTTGCAGGTCGGACCCGTCAGCCTTGCAGCGGCGGGTGTATCTTTTCATTACCTTCTTTTGCTCAGACTCGCGACATTGCTCGTAGGTGGGTTGCAAGGACACTTTTGTCTCTTTTTTATTATCATTGTATCTAGTATTCTCTATCTACCACTTCTTATTTTGTATATACGCCCTAGTGATGAGACTGAGAGATTTGTGTATATGTAGTTCCTTTGAGGTTGAGCTCACTTAAGCCGACGTTGTGTTTTTCTTATTTTTGGGTTTCTTTATGCTTATTTGCTTGATATTACATATATATTGTGTATGGTTGTGATCCGCCTTGGGCGAAGAGCTAGCTCCCGCTTGGGGATGCCATTATATCATTACAGGTTTATATATCTTGTTGTACCCGTTTTGGGGCCAGTATTTACAAAGGAGACTCTGCCGAAAATTTCGGAAATTTTTTGATGTTTTTAAAAAGGGATTAATACAACTTAATTGGTTTAAAAATTGTTTTTATATAAGGTTTTCCTTCACTCTTGTTGATTTTGGTTTAGATTTTCTGGGCTTTGGCTGACTTAGATTACGTTACGCCTTTAAACGTCTCGTAATCTAAGTGCCAGTCACGTTCCGTACCTTCGGGTCATGACAGTACTCATGGAAAACATGGTTCATCAGGTTCATAAAAATGGCAGGTGTATTGGTCACTCCAAATGGCATTACGAGATATTTATAATCGCTATAACGAGTCCTAAACGCCGTCTTCTGAATGTCGAACTCCTTGACCTTCACTTGATGATAGCCTGAATGAAAATCCAACTTGGAGAAGACACAAGATCCACTTAATTGATCGAAAAGGTCATCGATATGAGCTAGCTTGTTCTTAATTGTCACTTCGTTCAGTGCCCGGAAATCCATGCACATCTGGTAAGTACCTTCCTTTTTCTTTACTAGCAACACTAGGGATCCCCAATTTGAGGTACTGGGTATGATCCAACCTTTCTTTAGGAGTTCGTCTAACTGGACACGGAGTTCTTTCAATCCTTCCGGACTTAGTCAATATGGAGCTTTTATTACAGGTTGTGCATCGGTTTGTAAATCAATGCCAAACTCTAAAGCTCGGTCGGGAGGCAAACCTGCTATGTCTTCAGGGAGTACATCCTTAAACTCTCTGACAACCTCGCTTCAATCCTTCTTCTTGCAACGCTGCAATCTCTGCTTTCTTTGGTTTTGCTCGGTAGATGCTAGGCTCCAAAGTCCGGTATCCACTTTTGAAATAGAACATTGGGTGATCTGGTATTTCAAACACTACCCTCCTTTGGCAACAGTCGTTAGTAGCGAAGAAAGTTCCTAGCCAGTCCATTCCTAAGACCACACCGAAATTCGATATATCCAGTACCTTGAAGTCTGCATAGAATTCTCGACTACAGACAACCACTGGACACAGATCGTATCCCAAGGTTGCTTTTAGAACGCCATTCCCTGAACTGACATTCCAGATGGATACGAGCGGCTTAATTGGGATCGCATGAGTTCTTACAAACCGTTGCGACATGAAGCAATGTGATGCCCTAGTATTGAAGAGCGCGAGTGCAGATAGGGTGGCTACTAATATTGTACCTAAGTCGCATGGGATAGGTTTAGGTAAGTAAAAATATAGATAGCTAGGAATTGAAATGACTTGAAAGGAAAGAAGGAAGAGATTTACCAGTGACAACCCGACCCGTAGCTTCAGCCACTTTGTCACGCCCCACTTCCCAATGTACGGCGAAGGGGACGCGGCGAGGTCCGCTACGTATGTACTCAGAAGTACATACGCTAAGCGTAGCTAAGCAATATAGGAATAAATACACAAGAGACAAGAGTATAAAAAGAACAGCAACTTTTATTTATTAACATTCTTTGTGCAATACATGAAAAGGAAGTACAACTGAAATAAAGATGCCTAAACAGTGGCATAACAGGAAATGTAAAGTACTGGAAAGAAAAGTGTACAATGAAATTATACTGCAGGGTCTTGAGTAAACTGCTCCAAGTCTTCTTGTGATGGCTCAACTTCTGCCGGGTCCAAGTCACCTGACGACATTCAAAGAAGAGAGAAACAGAATGTCGTCAGCGAACAGATCGTTCGGTAAGTCCCAAAGGTAAGAGGGAAGTAGAAAAGACAGAATAAGAAGATACATTTTAAAGTGTAAACTATTGTTGTAATGTTATGTCAACGCTGTTGTTTGTAGCTTGGTACAGAAGGATGCCAGTGTATACGAGAGGGGTCTCTATATGCTAGAGACCAGGGCAAACGGAAAGTACAAGGAACCGTTAAGCCACGGTACAACAGCAACGGAATATAGGTTAGGTGTCTTAATCTGACCATCTCGTGCCACCTTTAATACCTTCCGTACCAATCTACCCCTTTAAACCCCGCGATGTCTTGTTTGTATTGTTATCTTGTAAATTGTGTTGGTTGTAAGATTGATTGACTGACTGACCGAAACCATGATATCAGGAAACGGTTATAACCGTAGAGTCATGTAAATGGAATACTGGGAATCATGTAAAAGGAATATATCCATGGTTCGGTTCAGCCAAATTATATAAACTGGTAATTGTATTCCTGGATTCATGTGTTCATATTGAATTGAAAACTTGTAGATTATGGATTGACTTGAATCATATTCAAGTCAGATTAATCAGACTCAAACCCGAGTCAGACAATCAAAATTGTGAATCGAGGTCTTATAATTGTTAGGGTCCTTATTGTAATTTATAAAAAACTTGAGGGGGTTTTATGTAAAAATACTTTTATATACTTTTCAAAATACACCTCAAGTATTTATTTTTCGTCTTTAGAGTTGTGAATTTTATGTTATGACATTTCTAATGAAAATATCCTAGTTTCATAAATAATGGTATTTATCTGTAATATTGATTATTTGAAGTTCATGGTGTTTTAGTGTAACCTTTATTCTTGTGATTTTTAGAAAAAGGTGGAAAATTTATATTATAATAAAATAGATATTTAAATGATGAATTTACATATATTTATACAAAAATAATTTTAATAAATATTTTATATTCCAAAAATCTCATTTTCTTAAGATGTCGTATTTTAAACCTTTCGAGACCGAATGATCCTTGCGGAGGTCTGAATCTCGCACTACTAGCCCGAGGGTGCGCGATAAACCGCACGATCCCGAACGGGTTCCCCAAAGAAGGGTTGTAGCGGCGCTTTGCAAAGATTGTAAAATACTAATCTTTTAGAAAACGGTTTTATAAATTAAAAGGTAATTATTTGAAAAGTGTAATTTTCCGTATTTTAGGTTCTAGGGTTTCCTAAGCCAACTAGCCTATTTCTAAATGGTCTAAACGACAAGTCGTTAGAAGGCTCAAATCGCCTCTTCACCGTCAATTGTGGCCAGGTAAGTACAGGTGAGGAGGGAGGGATCCGCTCACGAATCGTGAGGCGGGCATTTTAAATTTACCCAAGCTCACTTGCCTAGCCCAGACACCACAATGTCAGTTTAGATAAACGATCGATGTCCACAACCTATCGTATTTTCCTAGTAAGAAATATTTACTTAAAAGTGTAACAATCTAAAACCTTTTAAAAATGGTTTTATGAAGATTATGGTATTTTAATGAAAAATTCGTTTTGTCGTATTCTAAGTTTTGATGATATCATTTTAGGGTTGTATTTGCGTGTGTGTGGAGGTAGGTCATTACCTCGTGACTTATTTTAAGGTATAGTGAAGTTTATGGGTTAAATATGATAAATTAAAAATGAGGGTATTTAGGTGAAAGAATACGGTATTTGCAAAAGTTATCATTTCATGTGTGAAAACTCATTCAAATTGATTTTTACAAGTTTAGTGATCAAGATGAACATGTTTAGGAATGATGGAATTGATTAGAAGAAGAAAAATAAACATTATGGTATTATTGTGAAAAGAATACGATATTACAAGAAAGCTATCATTTCATTTGAGAAACTTTGTCCAAATTAATTGTTATGTGATTAATGGTCATCATGAATATGTTTAGGTATTATGGTATGGGTGACAAGTGAGATTTTGTAGAAAAACAGAATCGAAAATCGGTTTGTTCCGATTTCCGTCGGGTTTCATAAATTCGTATCTTTAAGAAATAGAAAGAAGAAAGAACGGGACTTATGGGTTTCGATCTATACTAAAGAGTATAGAGGAACAAGGTGAGTGGTCGAGGCTTTGTTTCGTCGCCGGTTGTTTCAAAGAACGTCGTCGGAAATCCGTCAGCGCTTCGCCGTGAACTCGGTTTCAAAGCACACCTTTCTTGTAGAAATTTTGAGAGAGTAAACCTAGGGTTTTGATATGAGAGGGTAGAGGGTAGGGGTCTATTTATAGGGTAGCTAGGGTAGGGTAGATGAAAGGTTTTATTTAAAAAAAATATTGTTAAAATTAAAGAAAAAGCATTAAAATTTGTATTAAATTGGTTGTATTTAACATTTGAGAACCGATCAATTAAATTGGAGTTAACAGGGGAGTTGGGAAGATGAAAAGGCGAAACTTTCATGTAGAAGACTCGGCCGTCCGGCCGAGTCCGGCCGGCGGCGCCGGTCCGCCGGCCAACTCGGCCGAGCCGTCGGGCGTGGGTTCGCCTGACGTAGGCTCTGGTATACTCACATTTTTGGGTTCAGTTCAACTTTTGAGAGTTATGGCCTGTGGACTGTTGGGCTTCCAAGAATTTTAAAAGAAAAATAATCTAAAAATAATGTGGGGCATGGGATTCGAACTCTGGTGGCTTGGTTCAGCAGTGCAAGGTGTTACCAATGAGCTACAAGCTCCTTCTTGTAATTATTGTAGGAAAATAGATACTTAAAGTGATATCAGCAACATTAAATACTCCAAGTATACTTCAAATTTAAAACAAATTTATGTATACAAAAATTGGAGTTGTTACAATCTACCCTCCTTACAAAAATTTCGTCCTCGAAATTTACAACTTTTATTTGAGGACTAGTTTACAAAAAGGTGCGGATATCTTGCACGCATTTCATCTTCCCTTTCCCACGTGGATTCTCCTGGAGTGTCTTTTCTCCACAGTGCATTTTATTTTTCGTCTTTAGAGTTGTGGATTTTATGTTATGACATTTCTAATGAAAATATCCTAGTTTCATAAATAATGTTATTTATCTGTAATATTGATTATTTGAAGTTCATGGTGTTTTAGTGTAACCTTTATTCTTGTGATTTTAAGAAAAAGGTGGAAAATTTATATTATAATAAAATAGATATTTAAATGATGAATTTACATATATTTATACAAAAATAATTTTAATAAATATTTTATATTCCAAAAATCTCATTTTCTTAAGATGTCGTATTTTAAACCTTTCGAGACCGAATGCTCCTTGCGGAGGTCTGAATCTCGCACTACTAGCCCGAGGGTGCGCGATAAACCGCACGATCCCGAACGGGTTCCCCAAAGATGGGTTGTAGCGGCGCTTTGCAAATATTGTAAAATACTAATCTTTTAGAAAACGGTTTTATAAATTAAAAGGTAATTATTTGAAAAGTGTAATTTTCCGTATTTTAGGTTCTAGGGTTTCCTAAGCCAACTAGCCTATTTCTAAATGGTCTAAACGACAAGTCGTTAGAAGTCTCAAATCGCCTCTTTACCGTCAATTGTGGCCAGGTAAGTACAAGTGAGGAGGGAGGGATCCGCTCACGAATCGTGAGGCGGGCCTTTTAAAGTTACCCAAGCTCACTTGCCTAGCCTAGACACCACAATGTCAGTTTAGATAAACGATCGATGTCCACAACTTATCGTATTTTCCTAGTAAGAAATATTTACTTAAAAGTGTAACAATTTAAAACCTTTTAAGAATGGTTTTATGAAGATTAATGTATTTTAATGAAAAATTCGTTTTGTCGTATTCTAAGTTTTGATGATATCATTTTAGGGTTGTATTTGCGTGTGTGTGGAGGTAGGTCATTATCTCGTGACTTATTTTAAGGTATAGTGAAGTTTAGGGGTTAAATATGATAAATTAAACATGAGGGTATTTAGATGAAAGAATACGGTATTTGCAAAAGTTATCATTTCATGTGTGAAAACTCATTCAAATTGATTTTTACAAGTTTAGTGATCAAAATGAACATGTTTAGGAATGATGGAATTGATTAGAAGAAGAAAAATAAACATTATGGTATTATTGTGAAAAGAATACGATATTACAAGAAAGCTATCATTTCATGTGAGAAATTTTGTCCAAATTAATTGTTATGTGATTAATAGTCATCATGAATATGTTTAGGTATTATGGTATGGGTAACAAGTGAGATTTTGTAGAAAAACCGAATCGGAAATCGGTTTGTTCCGATTTCCGTCGGGTTTCATAAATTCGTATTTTTAAGAAATAGAAAGAAGAAAGAACGGGACTTACGGGTTTCGATCTATACTAAAGAGTATAGAGGAACAAGGTGAGTGGTCGAGACTTTGTTTCGTCGCCGGTTGTTTCAAAGAACGTCGCCGGAAATCCGTGAGCGCTTCGCCGTGAACTCGGTTTTAAAGCACACCTTTCTTGTAGAAATTTTGAGAGAGTAAACCTAGAGTTTCGGGATGAGAGGGTAGAGGTTAGGGTCTATTTATAGGGTAGCTAGGGTAGGGTTGATGAAAGGTTTTATTTTTAAAAAATATTGTAAAAATTAAAGAAAAAGCATTAAAATTTGTATTAAATTGGTTGTATTAAACATTTGAGAACCGATCAATTAAATTGGAGTTAACAGGGGAGTTGGGAAGATGAAAAGGCGAAACTTTCATGTAGACGACTCGGCCGTCCGGCCGAGTCCGGCCCGGTCCGCCGGCCTGAGTCGGAGTGCCGTCGGGCGTGGGTTCGCCGGACGTAGGCAGGCTCTGGTATACTCACATTTTTGGGTTCAGTTCATGTTTTGGGAGTTATGGCCTGTGGACTGTTGGGCTTCCAAGAATTTTAAAAGAAAAATAATCTAAAAATAATGTGGGGCATGGGATTCGAACTCTAGTGGCTTGGTTCAGCAGTGCAAGGTGTTACCAATGATCTACAAACTCCTTCTTGTAATTATTGTAGGAAAATAGATACTTAAAGTGATATCAGCAACATTAAATACTCCAAGTATACTTCAAATTTAAATCAAATTTATGTATACAAAAATTGGAGTTGTTACAATCTACCCTCCTTACAAAAATTTCTTCCTCGAAATTTACAGCTTTTATTTGAGGACTAGTTTACAAAAAGGTGCGGATATCTTGCACGCATTTCATCTTCCCTTTCCCACGTGGATTCTCCTGGAGTGTCTTTTCTCCACAGTGCATTTTATTTTTCGTCTTTAGAGTTGTGGATTTTATGTTATGACATTTCTAATGAAAATATCCTAGTTTCATAAATAATGGTATTTATCTGTAATATTGATTATTTGAAGTTCATGGTGTTTTAGTGTAACTTTTATTCTTGTGATTTTTAGAAAAAGGTGGAAAATTTATATTATAATAAAATAGATATTTAAATGATGAATTTACATATATTTATACAAAAATAATTTTAATAAATATTTTATATTCCAAAAATCTCATTTTCTTAAGATGTCGTATTTTAAACCTTTCGAGACCGAATGCTCCTTGCGGAGGTCTGAATCTCGCACTACTAGCCCGAAGGTACGCGATAAACCGCACGATCCCGAACGGGTTCCCCAAAGATGGGTTGTAGCGGCGCTTTGCAAAGATTGTAAAATACTAATATTTTAGAAAACGGTTTTATAAATTAAAAGGTAATTATTTGAAAAGTGTAATTTTCCGTATTTTAGGTTCTAGGGTTTCCTAAGACAACTAGCCTATTTCTAAATGATCTAAACGACAAGTCGTTAGAAGCCTCAAATCGCCTCTTCACCGTCAATTGTGACCAGGTAAGTACAAGTGAGGAGGGAGGGATCCGCTCACGAATCGTGAGGCGGGCCTTTTAAAGTTACCCAAGCTCACTTGCCTAGCCTAGACACCACAATGTCAGTTTAGATAAACGATCGATGTCCACAACTTATCGTATTTTTCTAGTAAGAAATATTTACTTAAAAGTGTAACAATCTAAAACCTTTTAAGAATGGTTTTATGAAGATTATGGTATTTTAATGAAAAAATCGTTTTGTCGTATTCTAAATTTTGATGATATCATTTTAGGGTTGTATTTGCGTGTGTGTGGAGGTAGGTCATTACCTCGTGACTTATTTTAAGGTATAGTGAAGTTTAGGGGTTAAATATGATAAATTAAACATGAGGGTATTTAGGTGAAAGAATACGGTATTTGTAAAAGTTATCATTTCATGTGTGAAAATTCATTCAAATTGTTTTTTACAAGTTTAGTGATCAAGATGAACATGTTTAGGAATGATGGAATTGATTAGAAGAAGAAAAATAAACATTATGGTATTATTGTGAAAAGAATACGATATTACAAGAAAGCTATCATTTCATGTGAGAAATTTTGTCCAAATTAATTGTTATGTGATTAATGGTCATCATGAATATGTTTAGGTATTATGGTATAGGTGACAAGAGAGATTTTGTAGAAAAACCGAATCGGAAATCGGTTTGTTCCGATTTCCGTCGGGTTTCAAAAATTCGTATTTTTAAGAAATAGAAAGAAGAAAGAACGGGACCTACGGGTTTCGATCAATACTAAAGAGTATAGAGGAACAAGCTGAGTGGTCGAGGCTTTGTTTCGTCGCCGGTTGTTTCAAAGAACGTCGCCGGAAATCCGTCAGCACTTCACCGTGAACTCAGTTTCAAAGCACACCTTTCTTGTAGAAATTTTGAGAGAGTAAACCTAGGGTTTTGGGATGAGAGGGTAGAGGGTAGGGGTCTATTTATAGGGTGGCTAGGGTAAGGTAGATGAAAGGTTTTTATTTTAAAAAAATATTGTAAAAATTAAAGAAAAAGCATTAAAATTTGTATTAAATTGGTTGTATTTAACATTTGAGAACCGATCAATTAAATTGGAGTTAACAGGGGAGTTGGGAAGATGAAAAGGCGAAACTTTCATGTAGACGACTCGGCCGTCCGGCCGAGTCCGGCCGGCGGCGCCGGCCCGAGTCGGGGTGCCGTCAGGCGTGGGTTCGCCTGACGTAGGCTCTGGTATACTCACATTTTTGGGTTCAGGTCAACTTTTGGGAGTTATGGCCTGTGGACTGTTGGACTTCCAAGAATTTTAAAAGAAAAATAATCTAAAAATAATGTGGGGCATGGGATTCGAACTCTGGTGGCTTGGTTCAGCAGTGCAAGGTGTTACCAATGAGCTACAAACTCCTTCTTGTAAATATTGTAGAAAAATAGATACTTAAAGTGATATCAGCAACATTAAATACTCCAAATATACTTCAAATTTAAATCAAATTTATGTATACAAAAATTGGAGTTGTTACAATCTACCCTCCTTACAAAAATTTCGTCCTCGAAATTTACAACTTTTATTTGAGGACTAGTTTACAAAAAGGTGCGGATATCTTGCACGCATTTCATCTTCCCTTTCCCACGTGGATTCTCCTGGAGTGTCTTTTCTACACAGTGCATTTTATTTTTCGTCTTTAGAGTTGTGAATTTTATGTTATGACATTTCTAATGAAAATATCCTAGTTTCATAAATAATGGTATTTATCTGTAATATTGATTATTTGAAGTTCATGGTGTTTTAGTGTAACCTTTATTCTTGTGATTTTTAGAAAAAGGTGGAAAATTTATATTATAATAAAATAGATATTTAAATGATGAATTTACATATATTTATACAAAAATAATTTTAATAAATATTTTATATTCCAAAAATCTCATTTTCTTAAGATGTCGTATTTTAAATCTTTCGAGACCGAATGCTCCTTGCGGAGGTCTGAATCTCGCACTACTAGCCCGAGGGTGCGCGATAAACCGCACAATCCCGAACGGGTTCCCCAAAGATGGGTTGTAGCGTCGCTTTGCAAAGATTGTAAAATACTAATCTTTTAGAAAATGGTTTTATAAATTAAAAGGTAATTATTTGAAAAGTGTAATTTTCCGTATTTTAGGTTCTAGGGTTTTCTAAGCCAATTAGCCTATTTCTAAATGGTCTAAACGACAAGTCGTTAGAAGCCTCAAATCGCCTCTTCACCGTCAATTGTGGCCAGGTAAGTACAAGTGAGGAGAGAGGGATCCGCTCACGAATCGTGAGGCGGGCCTTTTAAAGTTACCCAAGCTCACTTGCCTAGCCTAGACACCACAATGTCAGTTTAGATAAACGATCGATGTCCACAACTTATCGTATTTTCCTAGTAAGAAATATTTACTTAAAAGTGTAACAATCTAAACCTTTTAAGAATGGTTTTATGAAGATTATGGTATTTTAATGAAAAATTCGTTTTGTCGTATTCTAAGTTTTGATGATATCATTTTAGGGTTGTATTTGCGTGTGTGTGGAGGTAGATCATTACCTCGTGACTTATTTTAAGGTATAGTGATGTTTAGGGGTTAAATATGATAAATTAAACATGAGGGTATTTTGGTGAAAGGATACGGTATTTGCAAAAGTTATCATTTCATGTGTGAAAACTCATTCAAATTGATTTTTACAAGTTTAGAGATCAAGATGAACATGTTTAGGAATGATGGAATTGATTAGAAGAAGAAAAATAAACATTATGGTATTATTGTGAAAAGAATACGATATTACAAGAAAGCTATCATTTAATGTGAGAAACTTTGTCCAAATTAATTGTTATGTGATTAATGGTCATCGTGAATATGTTTAGGTATTATGGTATGGGTGACAAGTGAAATTTTGTAGAAAAACCGAATCGGAAATCGGTTTGTTCCGATTTCCGTTGTGTTTCATAAATTCGTATTTTTAAGAAATAGAAAGAAGAAAGAACGGGACTTACGGGTTTCGATCTATACTAAAGAGTATAGAGGAACAAGGTGAGTGGTCGAGGCTTTGTTTCGTCGCCGGTTGTTTCAAAGAACGTCGCCCGAAATCCGTCAGCGCTTCGCCGTGAACTCGGTTTCAAAGCACACCTTTCTTGTAGAAATTTGAGAGAGTAAACCTAGGGTTTTGGGATGAGAGGGTAGAGGGTAGGGGTCTATTTATAGGGTAGACAGGGTAGGGTAGATGAAAGGTTTTTATTTAAAAAAATATTGTAAAAATTAATGAAAAAGCATTAAAATTTGTATTAAATTGGTTGTATTTAACATTTGAGAACCGATCAATTAAATTGGAGTTAACAGGGGAGTTGGGAAGATGAAAAGGCGAAACTTTCATGTAGACGACTCGGCCGTCCGGCCGAGTCCGGCCAGCGGCGCCTGCCCGAGTCGGGGTGCCGTCGGGCGTGGGTTCGCCTGACGTAGGCTCTGGTATACTCACATTTTTGGGTTCAGTTCAACTTTTGGGAGTTATGACCTGTGGACTGTTGGGCTTCCAAGAATGTTAAAAGAAAAATAATCTAAAAATAATGTGGGGCATGGGATTCGAACTCTGGTGGCTTGGTTCAGCAGTGCAAGGTGTTACTATTGAGCTACAAGCTCCTTCTTGTAATTATTGTAGGAAAATAGATACTTAAAGTGATATCAGCAAAATTAAATACTCAAGTATACTTCAAATTTAAATCAAATTTATGTATACAAAATTTGGAGTTGTTACAATCTACCCTCCTTACAAAAATTTCGTCCTCGAAATTTACAACTTTTATTTGAGGACTAGTTTACAAAAAGGTGCGGATATCTTGCACGCATTTCATCTTCCCTTTCCCACGTGGATTCTCCTGGAGTGTCTTTTCTCCACAGTGCATTTTATTTTTCGTCTTTAGAGTTGTGGATTTTATGTTATGACATTTCTAATGAAAATATCCTAGTTTCATAAATAATGGTATTTATCTGTAATATTGATTATTTGAAGTTCATGGTGTTTTAGTGTAACCTTTATTCTTGTGATTTTTAAAAAAAGATGGAAATTTTATATTATAATAAAATAGATATTTAAATGATGAATTTACATATATTTGTACAAAAATAATTTTAATAAATATTTTATATTCCAAAAATCTCATTTTCTTAAGATGTCTTATTTTAAACCTTTCGAGACCGAATGCTCCTTGCGGAGGTCTGAATCTCGCACTACTAGCCCGAGGGTGCGCGATAAACCGCACGATCCCGAACGGGTTCCCCAAAGATGGGTTGTAGCGGCGCTTTGCAAAGATTGTAAAATATTAATCTTTTAGAAAACGGTTTTATAAATTAAAAGGTAATTATTTGAAAAGTGTAATTTTCCGTATTTTAGGTTCTAGGGTTTCCTAAGCCAACTGGCCTATTTCTAAATGGTCTAAACGACAAGTCGTTAGAAGCCTCAAATCGCCTCTTCACAGTCAATTGTGGCCAGGTAAGTACAAGTGAGGAGGGAGGGATCCGCTCACGAATCGTGAGGCGGGCCTTTTAAAGTTACCCAAGCTCACTTGCCTAGCCTAGACACCACAATGTCAGTTTAGATAAACGATCGATATCCACAACTTATCGTATTTTCCTAGTAAGAAATATTTACTTAAAAGTGTAACAATCTAAAACTTTTTAAGAATGGTTTTATGAAAATTATGGTATTTTAATGAAAAATTCGTTTTGTCGTATTCTAAGTTTTGATGATATCATTTTAGGGTTGTATTTGCGTGTGTGTGGAGGTAGGTCATTACCTCGAGACTTATTTTAAGGTATAGTGAAGTTTAGGGGTTAAATATGATAAATTAAACATGAGGGTATTTAGGTGAAAGAATACGGTATTTGCAAAAGTTATAATTTCATGTGTGAAAACTCATTCAAATTGATTTTTACAAGTTTAGTGATCAAGATGAACATGTTTAGGAATGATGGAATTGATTAGAGGAAGAAAAATAAACATTATGGTATTATTGTGAAAAGAATACGATATTACGAGAAAGCTAACTTTTCATGTGAGAAACTTTATCCAAATTAATTGTTATGTGATTAATGGTCATCATGAATATGTTTAGGTATTATGGTATGGGTGACAAGTGAGATTTTGTAGAAAAACCGAATCGGAAATCGGTTTGTTCCCATTTCCGTCGGGTTTCATAAATTCGTATTTTTAAGAAATAGAAAGAAGAAAGAACGGGACTTACGGGTTTCGATCTATACTAAAGAGTATAGAGGAATAAGGTGAGTGATCGAGGCTTTGTTTCGTCGCCGGTTGTTTCAAAGAACGTCGCCGGAAATCCGTCAGCGCTTCGCCGTGAACTCGGTTTCAAAGTACACCTTTTTTGTAGAAATTTTGAGAGAGTAAACCTAGGGTTTTGGGATGAGAGGGTAGAGGGTAGGGGTCTATTTATAGGGTAGCTAGGATAGGGTAGATGAAAGGTTTTTACTTAAAAAAATATTGTAAAAATTAAAGAAAAAGCATTAAAATTTGTATTAAATTGGTTGTATTTAACATTTGAGAACCGATCAATTAAATTGGAGTTAACAGAGGAGTTGGGAAGATGAAAAGGCGAAACTTTCATGTAGACGACTCGGTCGTCCGGCCGAGTCCGGCCGGCGGCGCCGGCCCGAGTCGGGGTGCCATCGGGCATGGGTTCGCCTGACGTAGGCTCTGGTATACTCACATTTTTGGGTTCATGTCAACTTTTGGGAGTTATGGCCTGTGGACTGTTGGGCTTCTAAGAATTTTAAAAGAAAAATAATCTAAAAATAATGTGGGGCATGGGATTCGAATTCTGATGGCTTGGTTCAGCAGTGCAAGGTGTTACCAATGAGCTACAAGCTCCTTCTTGTAATTTATGTAGGAAAATAGATACTTAAAGTGATATCAGCAACATTAAATACTCCAAGTATACTTCAAATTTAAAACAAATTTATGTATACAAAAATTGGAGTTGTTACAATCTACCCTCCTTACAAAAATTTCGTCCTCGAAATTTACAACTTTTATTTGAGGACTAGTTTACAAAAAGGTGCGGATATTTTGCACGCATTTCATCTTCCCTTTCCCACGTGGATTCTCCCGGAGTGTCTTTTCTCCACAGTGCATTTTATTTTTCGTCTTTAGAGTTGTGGATTTTATGTTATGACATTTCTAATGAAAATATCCTAGTTTCATAAATAATGGTATTTATCTGTAATATTGATTATTTAAAGTTCATGGTGTTTTAGTGTAACCTTTATTCTTGTGATTTTTAGAAAAAGGTGGAAAATTTATATTATAATAAAATAGATATTTAAATGATGAATTTACATATATTTATACAAAAATAATTTTAATAAATATTTTATATTCCAAAAATCTCATTTTCTTAAGATGT
This sequence comes from Agapanthus africanus, assembly GCA_030015575.1. Lineage (NCBI taxonomy): Eukaryota > Viridiplantae > Streptophyta > Magnoliopsida > Asparagales > Amaryllidaceae > Agapanthus > Agapanthus africanus. Next base: position 671,762,006 of record JASDDO010000022.1, on the reverse strand, counting down.
CGTATTTTAAATCTTTCGAGACCGAATGCTCCTTGCGGAGGTCTGAATCTCGCACTACTAGCCCGAGGGTGCGCGATAAACCGCACGATCCCGAACGGGTTCCCCAAAGATGGGTTGTAGCGGCGCTTTGCAAAAATTGTAAAATACTAATGTTTTAGAAAACGGTTTTATAAATTAAAAGGTAATTATTTGAAAAGTGTAATTTTCCGTATTTTAGGTTCTAGGGTTTCCTAAGCCAACTAGCCTATTTCTAAATGGTCTAAACGACAAGTCGTTAAAAGCCTCAAATCGCCTCTTCACCGTCAATTGTGGCCAGGTAAGTACAAGTGAGGAGGGAGGGATCCGCTCACGAATCGTGAGGCGGGCCTTTTAAAGTTACCCAAGCTCACTTGCCTAGCCTAGACACCACAATGTCAGTTTAGATAAACGATCGATGTCCACAACTTATCGTATTTTCCTAGTAAGAAATATTTACTTAAAAGTGTAATAATCTAAAACCTTTTAAGAATGGTTTTATGAAGATTATGGTATTTTAATGAAAAATTCGTTTTGTCGTATTCTAAGTTTTGATGATATCATTTTAGGGTTGTATTTGCGTGTGTGTGGAGGTAGGTCATTACCTCGTGACTTATTTTAAGGTATAGTGAAGTTTAGGGGTTAAATATGATAAATTAAACATGAGGGTATTTAGGTGAAAGAATACGGTATTTGCAAAAGTTATCATTTCATGTTTGAAAACTCATTCAAATTGATTTTTACAAGTTTAGTGATCAAGATGAACATGTTTAGGAATGATGGAATTGATTAGAAGAATAAAAATAAACATTACGGTATTATTGTGAAAAGAATACGATATTACAAGAAAGCTATCATTTCATGTGAGAAACTTTGTCCAAATTAATTTTTATGTGATTAATGGCCATCATGAATATGTTTAGGTATTATGGTATGGGTGGCAAGTGAGATTTTGTAGAAAAACCGAATCGGAAATCGGTTTGTTCCGATTTCCGTCGGGTTTCATAAATTCGTATTTTGAAGAAATAGAAAGAAGAAAGAACGGGACTTACGGATTTCGATCTATACTAAAGAGTATAGAGAAACAAGGTGAGTGGTCGAGGCTTTCTTTCGTCGCCGGTTGTTTCAAAGAATGTCGCCGGAAATCCGTCAGCGCTTCGCCGTGAACTCGGTTTCAAAGCACACCTTTCTTATAGAAATTTTGAGAGAGTAAACCTAGGGTTTTGGCATGAGAGGGTAGAGGGTAGGGGTCTATTTATAGGGTAGCTAGGGTAGGGTAGATGAAAGGTTTTACTTAAAAAAATATTGTAAAAATTAAAGAAAAAGCATTAAAATTTTTATTAAATTGGTTGTATTTAACATTTGAGAACCGATCAATTAAATTGGAGTTAACAGGGGAGTTGGGAAGATGAAAAGGCGAAACTTTCATGTAGACGACTCGGCCGTCCGGCCGAGTACGGCCGGCTGCGCCGGCCCGAGTCGGGGCGCCGTCGGGCGTGGGTTCGCCTGACGTAGGCTCTGGTATACTCACATTTTTCGGTTCAGGTCAACTTTTGGGAGTTATGGCCTATGAACTGTTGGGCTTCCAAGAATTTTAAAAGAAAAATAATCTAAAAATAATGTGGGGCATGGGATTCGAACTCTGGTGGCTTGGTTCAGCAGTACAAGGTGTTACCAATGAGCTACAAGCTCCTTCTTGTAATTATTGTTGGAAAATAGATACTTAAAGTGATATCAGCAACATTAAATACTCCAAGTATACTTCAAATTTAAATCAAATTTATGTATACAAAAATTGGAGTTGTTACAATCTACCCTCCTTACAAAAATTTCGTCCTCGAAATTTACAACTTTTATTTGAGGACTAGTTTACAAAAAGGTGCGGATATCTTACACGCATTTTATCTTCCCTTTCCCACGTGGATTCTCCTGGAGTGTCTTTTCTCCACAGTGCATTTTATTTTTCGTCTTTAGAGTTGTGGATTTTATGTTATGACATTTCTAATGAAAATATCCTAGTTTCATAAATAATGGTATTTATCTATAATATTGATTATTTGAAGTTCATGGTGTTTTAGTGTAACCTTTATTCTTGTGATTTTTAGAAAAAGGTAGAAAATTTATATTATAATAAAATAGATATTTAAATGATGAATTTACATATATTTATACAAAAATAATTTTAATAAATATTTTATATTCCAAAAATCTCATTTTCTTAAGATGTCGTATTTTAAACCTTTCGAGACCGAATGCTCCTTGCGGAGGTCTGAATCTCGCACTACTAGCCCGAGGGTGCGCGATAAACCGCACGATCCCGAACGGGTTCCCCAAAGATGGGTTGTAGAGGCGCTTTGCAAAGATTGTAAAATACTAATCTTTTAGAAAACGGTTTTATAAATTAAAAGTTAATTATTTGAAAAGTGTAATTTTCCGTATTTTAGGTTCTAGGGTTTTCTAAGCCAACTAGCATATTTCCAAATGGTCTAAACGACAAGTCGTTAGTAGCCTCAAATCGCCTCTTCACCGTCAATTGTGGCCAGGTAAGTACAAGTGAGGAGGAAGAGATCCGCTCACGAATCGTGAGGCGGGCCTTTTAAAGTTACCCAAGCTCACTTGCCTTGCCTAGACACCACAATGTCAGTTTAGATAAACGATCGATGTCCACAACTTATCGTATTTTCCTAGTAAGAAATATTTACTTAAAAGTGTAACAATCTAAAACCTTTTAAGAATGGTTTTATGAAGATTATGGTATTTTAATGAAAAATCCGTTTTGTCGTATTCTAAGTTTTGATGATATCATTTTAGGGTCGTATTTGCGTATGTGTGGAGGTAGGTCATTACCTCGTGACGTATTTTAAGGTATAGTGAAGTTTAGGAGTTAAATATGATAAATTAAATATGAGGGTATTTAGGTGAAAGAATACGGTATTTGCAAAAGTTATCATTTCATGTGTGAAAACTCATTCAAATTGATTTTTACAAGTTTAGTGATCAAGATGAACATGTTTAGGAATGATGGAATTGATTAGAAGAAGAAAAATAAACATTATGGTATTATTGTGAAAAGAATACGATATTACAAGAAAGCTATCATTTCATGTGAGAAATTTTGTCCAAATTAATTGTTATGTGATTAATGGTCATCATGAATATGTTTAGGTATTATGGTATGGGTGACAAATGAGATTTTGTAGAAAAACCGAATCGGAAATCGGTTTGTTCCGATTTCCGTCGGGTTTCATAAATTCGTATTTTTAAGAAATAGAAAGAAGAAAGAACTGGACTTACGGGTTTTGATCCATACTAAAGAGTATAGAGGAACAAGGTGAGTGGTCGAGGCTTTGTTTCGTCGCCGGTTGTTTCAAAGAACGTCGCCGGAAATCCGTCAGCGCTTCGCCGTGAACTCGGTTTCAAAGCACACCTTTCTTGTAGAAATTTTGAGAGAGTAAACCTAGGGTTTTGGGATGAGAGGGTAGAGGGTAGGGGTCTATTTATAGGGTCGCTAGGGTAGGGTAGATGAAAGGTTTTTACTTAAAAAAATATTGTAAAAATTAAAGAAAAAGCATTAAAATTTGTATTAAATTGGTTGTATTTAACATTTGAGAACCGATCGATTAAATTAGAGTTAACAAGGGAGTTGGGAAGATGAAAAGGCGAAACTTTCATGTAGACGACTCGGCCGTCCGGCCGAGTCCGGCCGGCGGCGCCGGCCAGAGTCGGGGTGCCGTCGGGCGTGGGTTCGCCTGACGTAGGCTCTGGTATACTCACATTTTTGGGTTCAGGTCAACTTTTGGGAGTTATGGCCTGTGGACTGTTGGGCTTCCAAGAATTTTAAAAGAAAAATAATCTAAAAATAATGTGGGGCATGGGATTCGAACTCTGGTGGCTTGGTTCAGCAGTGCAAGGTGTTACCAATGAGCTACAAGCTCCTTCTTATAATTATTGTAGGAAAATAGATATACTTGAAGTGATATCAGCAACATTAAATACTCCAAGTATACTTCAAATTTAAATCAAATTTATGTATACAAAAATTGGAGTTGTTACAATCTACCCTCCTTTCAAAAATTTCGTCATCGAAATTTACAACTTTTATTTGAGGACTAGTTTACAAAAAGGTGCGGATATCTTGCACGCATTTCATCTTCCCTTTCCCACGTGGATTCTCCTGGAGTGTCTTTTCTCCACAGTGCATTTTATTTTTCGTCTTTAGAGTTGTGGATTTTATGTTATGACATTTCTAATGAAAATATCATAGTTTCATAAATAATGGTATTTATCTGTAATATTGATTATTTGAAGTTCATGGTGTTTTAGTGTAACCTTTATTCTTGTGATTTTTAGAAAAAGTTGGAAAATTTATATTATAACAAAATAGATATTTAAATGATGAATTTACATATATTTGTGCAAAAATAATTTTAATAAATATTTTATAATCCAAAAATCTCATTTTCTTAAGATGTCGTATTTTAAACCTTTCGAGACCGAATGCTCCTTGCGGAGGTCTGAATCTCGCACTACTAGCCCGAGGGTGCGCGATAAACCACACGATCCCGAACGGGTTCCCCAAAGATGGGTTGTAGCGGCGCTTTGCAAAGATTGTAAAATACTAATCTTTTAGAAAACGGTTTTATAAATTAAAAGGTAATTATTTGAAAAGTGTAATTTTCCGTATTTTAGTTTTTAGGGTTTCCTAAGCCAACTAGCCTATTTCTAAATGGTCTAAACGACAAGTCGTTAGAAGCCTCAAATCGCCTTTTCACCGTCAATTGTGGCCAGGTAAGTACAAGTGAGGAGGGAGGGATCCGCTCACGAATCGTGAGGCGGGCATTTTAAATTTACCCAAGCTCACTTGCCTAGCCCAGACACCACAATGTCAGTTTAGATAAACGATCGATGTCCACAACCTATCGTATTTTCCTAGTAAGAAATATTTACTTAAAAGTGTAACAATCTAAAACCTTTTAAGAATGGTTTTATGAAGATTATGGTATTTTAATGAAAAATTCGTTTTGTCGTATTCTAAGTTTTGATGATATCATTTTAGGGTTGTATTTGCGTGTGTGTGGAGGTAGGTCATTACCTCGTGACTTATTTTAAGGTATAGTGAAGTTTATGGGTTAAATATTATAAATTAAACATGAGGGTATTTAGGTGAAAGAATACGGTATTTGCAAAAGTTATCATTTCATGTGTGAAAACTCATTCTAATTGATTTTTACAAGTTTAGTGATCAAGATGAACATGTTTAGGAATGATGGAATTGATTAGAAGAAGAAAAATAAACATTATGGTATTATTGTGAAAAGAATACGATATTACAAGAAAGCTATCATTTCATGTGAGAAACTTTGTCCAAATTAATTGTTATGTGATTAATGGTCATCATGAATATGTTTAGGTATTATGGTATGGGTGACAAGTGAGATTTTGTAGAAAAACAGAATCGGAAATCGGTTGTTCCGATTTCCGTCGGGTTTCATAAATTCGTATCTTTAAGAAATAGAAAGAAGAAAGAACGGGACTTATGGGTTTCGATCTATACTAAAGAGTATAGAGGAACAAGGTGAGTGGTCGAGGCTTTGTTTCGTCGCCGGTTGTTTCAAAGAACGTCGCCGGAAATCCGTCAGCGCTTCACCGTGAACTCGGTTTCAAAGCACACCTTTCTTGTAGAAATTTTGAGAGAGTAAACCTAGGGTTTTGGGATGAGAGGGTAGAGAGTAGGGGTCTATTTATAGGGTAGCTAGGGTAGGGTAGATGAAAGGTTTTTATTTAAAAAAAATATTGTTAAAATTAAAGAAAAAGCATTAAAATTTGTATTAAATTGGTTGTATTTAACATTTGAGAACCGATCAATTAAATTGGAGTTAACAGGGGAGTTGGGAAGATGAAAAGGCGAAACTTTCATGTAGACGACTCGGCCGTCCAGTCCGCCGGCCGACTCGGCCAAGTCAGGGTGCCGTCGGGCGTGGGTTCGCCTGACGTAGGCTCTGGTATACTCACATTTTTGGGTTCATGTCAACTTTTGGGAGTTATGGCCTGTGGACTGTTGGGCTTCTAAGAATTTTAAAAGAAAAATAATCTAAAAATAATGTGGGGCATGGGATTCGAACTCTGGTGGCTTGGTTCAGCAGTGCAAGGTGTTACCATTGAGCTACAAGCTCCTTCTTGTAATTATTGTAGGAAAATAGATATTTAAAGTGATATCAGCAACATTAAATACTCCAAGTATACTTCAAATTTAAATCAAATTTATGTATACAAAAATTGGAGTTGTTACACTCTTCGACAGTGAATGCTTGGCATCGCGGCATGTTCCTCTGTGCCTGGTTAAACATGCGGCGTTGAGCTTGAGCGGTCTTGGTGCGTGGAGTTGGAGCTGGTAGAGCTAACCAGGTAGGAGGAGCTTGGAACGCTGGTTTAGCTGGGGGGTTAGTACTCCCTCGGTTCTGGAGGCATGCTCCGATAGTATGTGTCGAAGACCAACAAATCAAGCACAGGTTGTTCGCCCTGCGGCAGTTCTTCCCTAGATGCCATGTTCTTTTGCATTAGTCGCAAAAGTCTGACTTATTGTTTGCGAACGAACCTCCGGGCCTCCGAGGTAGTCCGTTGAAAACTGGCCTGAAAGAGGCCACTCCTGTGATCTGGTGCACTGGGCGTTTCACACCAGCCGACTGCAGCCTGCCCTTCTTCTTCATAACTGTCTCATAGAGTCGGGCAGCCTTCAAAGTTAGTTCGTGGGTTGGAAAAACCCATGTAGCCAGTGCAGATAGGATTTCAGGGTCTAGCCCCTGCTAGAATCACTATGCTCGGATGTCAGCAATGAGAATGAAGTGTGCAGCGAACCTGTTATGACCTTGTGTTAGTAGTGTTTAAATGAGATAGGAAAATTTAACTTGAGACAATAGCGTACCTACCGAGTATGGGAAACTCAGCGTCATATTCATCCACATACTTAACCCACATCGAGCCTTATTGTAGATGGATGAATTGATGTTCCATGTCAAAACGGGCAGTCTCCGGAAACTACTTTGCATCGAAAAGGTCTCGGAATGTTTTCCACTCTATTGGTTGTTCGAGACGGCTCTCTTCAGCCTTCCACTATACCCTGGTATTATCTGTCAGTTGCAACTTAGCAACTCTTACCCAAGTTATATCTGGTACTTGAGCCGCTGCCAGGTCATCCCCAATCGCTTGAGCTCATTCTTCCGCTTCAAGTGGGCTCTCTTTATCCGAGAAGTTCGTTGGGTGCAATCCCCGGAACTGCTTCACTCCGGGTGCTTCCGCCTCAAGGCGAGCAAGTCCTTAGTGGATGAGGATTGTCTACTCCCGCTGTCCCTCCAATAGGCTCTTGATAGCTTCAAGAAGCACCGTCTGTTCGTTGATAGGCGCTATAACGGTAGGTGGAGGTGGTAGTGTAGGCGATGGTGTGTTTCCATTGACGTTGGTGCTGGTATTGTTGGGAGAATCCATCACTTTGATAAAAACACATATTAGAATAGATTCAAGAAATTTGAAATGCAAAGAATATAAATGTTTGTTGAATTCATCAATTCTTGTGATATTTTTTTAAGACTTCATGCAGAACTGACTTGGATGGGCCATCCCCACTTCCTAGTAGATGGAAACGGTGATGTGGCAAGCCCGTGACATATTTATTCAGAGAAGGCAATATGCTAAGTGTACTGAAACAAAAATACACAATTCAAGAATAAATGGAGACTGGATTTTTTTTAACAAACTTCTTTATTTACATTCAAACTTAAAACATTTATAATACATAAGTTCAACTGAAAAGAAAATATAAGAAGAGAAATGCCTAAACATGTGGTATACATAAACTGAAAGAAAGATAGATAAGCTAAGCGTGAGTTGTGATCTGTTCATAATTCTTCTTAGTAGCGTCCACTTCTTCCGTCTCAATAGTACCTAACGAACATTCCAAGAAAACAAAGATAGGTGGAATGCTCGTCAGCGAACTAGCGCTCGTTAAGTCTCAAGGGTAAGGTAAGTGTGAAAAGTGATAGGTATAGCATAAAATGAAGTAATATAAATGACGAGTAAAAGCGTGTGGAAATGAACATGAATATAAGTCATATAGGTCTCTATATGGTAACTATGTTAACGTTAAGCCCAAGTATGAATGTCAACGCAGCGTAGAAGTATTCACGAGCTCAAGAATAGGACCCCAAGAGCAAGGAAACACAGACCCATTTCATGTGTTAGCATCAAGACTCCAAACTGTGGAGGAGTCAACCTGACTAAGATTCGATTAAATAGGATCGAGTAGGATAATACGGGACTCTTGAAATTCCGTTGGATTTACACTTGTAACTACCCCAAGCACTCCGACTATAATAAATTATAACTGTTAGATTGACTTAGTTGATTTGATTGGATGATTATAACAGGTCTTGTTCGAAACCATAGATTGCAAAAAGTGAAGAACGATCGAGTAACTCGAGTAGAATGCAAGTCATGTCAATTGCAATCCTGGGTCGAGTCAAGTTAGGTGTTCAAGTTCAAGATTAGGTTTGAGTTTGGATTCAAGTTCGAGTTCAAATCAAGTTCGAGTTTGTATTAAGGTTCTAGGTCTATCATATTACTAGATTTAATATCGTGAATTTCTTGAGTTTGGAAAATATCGATAACTGTTGCACATGAACGACATGATTTGTGTCTTTCTCAAAAACGATTATCATTTGATAATTTCCACTCTAAGATTACGATCAATATTTAAGAAGAGGTAAGTAGTGCATCATTGCCTCCGGCAACTCTGAGGCAACTGACAAGAGAAGATGATACTCAAACCAATACGTAGCCTTGACTGGTATTTTGATTTCTAGAGTATGTTTATAAAAAGTCATTTAAAAAGCTCGAGGGTTTTTAATTCGTTCTAAAGGCTTGAATAAGTTTTTAATATGTTGTTTAAAAAGTCAATATTTTTGTATAAAAACGTATTTTATATTTTGTGGCATTTTAGTGTAAAATCCGACTTTTAAAGTTTATTCTATTTTAATGAAAATTACCACTTTTGGAAACTTGATGGTATTTTTGTATAACTTTAATCTTTAATTTTACAAATATAGTTTTCAAAATTTGTTTTCATAAAAATACGGATCTTTCCTGATTTAAAATCAGGAAAGCTTCTGGGAAAAGCTTCAAAAAGGGGCCACGTGCTTACACGTGACCAGCAGTCACGTGTTGACACGTGACATATAAAAGCAGCGGAAAAGGGCACATTGGTTCCCTGATCAAGTCAAGGAAAAGGCTTCAGAAGAGGTCACGTGCTCCCACGTGACCAGGGTCACGTGTTGGCACGTGACGTTCAAAGCAGCAGACTTGCTCTCCAGTTGAACCAAGGAAAGAGGCGCCAGACAAGGGTCACGTGCTCACACGTGACCAGGGGTCACGTGGTAGCACGTGACGGCTAAGCAGCAGAAGAAGGCAGAGTGCAAAAGAAGAAAAAGGCTCGTTCCAAGAGAGTCACGTGTCCACACGTGACCATGGGTCACATGGTCACACGTGACCGGCTTTCAAAGCCCATTTTGCTAACAGAATTAAATTCTGAAAGAGATTCAAATCTTTCCAAAGGAAAGCAATTATCTGGAACCGATCAAATTAAAGATTCAGAGATGATTAAATATCATCTATCTATGGAAAATCTCGAGTTTGGAAAGATTTCCCCTTTAAATCTAACAGAAATAACAAAGGAGAATCCCTGGATTTGAAATCCAATGGTGAATAAAATTCACCTAATAATCCAAGGGTCAAAAACAAATGATGGATACAAATCAAATCTCTTAATAAAGATTCATCAAAAACTAATTGATTCGGCTGCTTCTCCTATAAATAGGAGCCTAGAGACACAAAAGAAAAAAAAGAGATACACGCAGAGGGAGAAAAAAGGAGAGAGCCATGATACTTTGAGGAATTTGGAGCTTCTGCAAAAAGAAAACCCTAGGTAAGAAAGGGAAGGCTTCCTGAAAGAAGGAGAATTTAATTCTCAACAGAGTTTAACTCTGAAAAAATAAAAAACAGAAGAACATATTTCTTCTCTCTTTGATAGAGGATCTGCAAAGTGCACATCTTCCCTTTAGGTTGAGAATTTAATTCTCAATGGGTTGAGATCCTGCCATGCAGATCCAAAACATGGAGAGGGAATGGAAAAACGAGAATTTAATTCTCACAGAACTATAGGAATTTAATTCCTCTAAGATAAAAGTAGGGCTTGACCCTATGTTATGGGAATTTAATTCCTTCAGAACAGAGAGAAACAGGGTTTAACCCTAATTAAGAACTTAGTTCTGTTGAAACAACGGGAATTCAATTCCCTTAATCATAATTTAACAGGGACTGGAAGTTTAATTCCTTAAAAAGCTTTTATTAGGGTTAACCCTATTCAGTTCTTCACATAAACGAGGAATTTAATTCCTACAGAAGATTCAGGGTTCAATTCTACTCCAGAATATAAGTCTTCAAAAGGAAGTAGGAATTTAATTCCTTTGAAAATTAAAGCTCGAGGAATTTAATTCCTGAAAAAGGATCAACAGATTCTCTAAACAATATACATGGAGGCAGGGTCACGTGCCACCACGTGACCCCCTCAAAAGATCTACAGAAAGCCCTTTGAGGCAGTCCCTCACGTGACCCACGTGACCCTTGACAGAAGCTCTAACACATAGGCATATGAATGCCCGTCACGTGATGGCACGTGATGCTCTGAAAGATGCAATAATCTCAGCAGAATGAATGGAGAGAGGGCGCTCTCACGTGTCGCCACGTGACCCCTCTTGCTTTAGTGTTTAACACTAAGTTGGAACTCCTGAATCCAGTGTTAAAACACTGTTGGGCCGTAGTGTTCAACACCAATCAAAGAACTTTACTTGCAGTGTTCAACACTGACTACCTTAGTGTTTAACACTAATTTGAGAGCTCTGTTGCCGATGCTTGATACTGATCTGTTTTAGTGTTTAACACTAATCTGAAAGCCTTGTTGCTGGTGTTTAACACCAATTATCTTTTAGTGTTAAACACTAACTTGTCAACCTCATTTCCAGTGTTCAACACTGATTGCTCTGAAGTGTTTAACACTAGGCTTTGGCCCAATTGGCTAAAGGGATAGAGGCAAAGCCTCTCCCTCAGTGGACCCACAAGAAGTCAATATTCCAGACACGATAGGACTTAGCCCAAGCTGGCCATAAGTCCTCAATTCGTAATTAACTGGGCCAATGGGCTCATAATATAATTAATGGGTCTTGATCCCAAATTGGGCCAAGGACTATTTAATCCATTCCGGTTCTAGGGTACATCTCTTCACTCCTTTGATACTTGGCATTGTAATCCCTCAATGTCTTCAAAGAGGTGACGGGTCCCGATGACCACCCATGATATGGACTGTGGGGTCCTTAAACCCATGTCTAATGCAAAATTCCTGGTCACGTGGAACGCGGATAACGTCACTCTTTGACCCCGCGGAAAACGCCCAGAGCGGAGCCTAGTCCTCGCCGAGCACGGCCGTGAACCCGTGTGATGCATCTAGTGCAAAATTCCTGGTTACGTGGAACGTGGATAACGTCACTCTTTGACCCCGCGGAAAACGCCCAGAGCGGAGCCTGGTCATCGCCAAGCACGGCAGTGAACCCGTGTGAAGCATCCAGAGCACATACCGGACTGTGGAGTCCTTAAACCCATGGACTATGACGTCCTTAACCTTGACCAAGATGTCTTAAAACTAACAATGGACCGCAATGTCCTTAAACTACCCATGGACCGCAATGTCCTTAAACTACCCATGGACCGCAATGTCCTTAAACTAGAACAATAGAGCCCAGCATGCTCTTTTGTCTGATCTAAACGGTCCCGTTTAAGTTGATCTTAGCCTCAAAGATGGCTAACGTATCCTTAAACCTTCAAACAGACTGGACTATGAATCCCCCAAATTAACTCTGGCTCGAGGGTACATCTCTGAACTCCTCTGACATCCGTCGTTGTAATCCTTCAACGTCGTCAGAGAGGTGATGGGTCCCGACGGCCACATATACGATGGACCACTATGTCCCTAAACTGGAACAATGGAGCCCAAACGCTCTTTTTTCGGATCTAAACGATCCTGTTAAGTTGATCTTAGTCTCAAATCGGACTAACGTATCCTTAACAAACGTTTGAGCTGATCTTAGCCGCAAGTATGGCTGACGTATCCTCAAACCAGACCCCCAAACCCAAACCTAAGATAAACACGGATTTGGACTAGTCCACGCCCTACGGGCGACGACATAACTCAGTCTCCGTAAACAATCCACGGGCAACAAAACATAAAATAAACACACACGACACGAAGTGACCATCTGGAGAAGGAGAAAGTTGTTACCACGATGCGGTAGCGTAATTAACTGCAGAGGCTTGCGCCTGCAGGGAAGAGCGTCCCCACAATCAAAAACCCCTCAAATGAGGGGGAATCTGACGAAGTCTGCTACATCGGCCGCATCCGTCTAAACCTCCGATGCACGGTGCCATAAACAACTTGGCATCTTCGGAGAGATGGACGGATAGCACCAATTAGCATCTGCCCCGAACCTCAGGCACGGACGCCCGAGTCCAGGCCGCCGTTCGGAGGGGAACAGATTCTGGCACGCCCGGTGGGACCTTTTCCTCTTTCCACTCCACACTTCGTGTGTCGTGATTCGCGAACCAATCGCGGTTCGCTAATGGTTGCCCTTGGGTTTCAAGATACTAAGAATTGGCGTCTTGCCTATTGCAGAAAACAAAGGATCGATGGCTTCTACTTCTGCGAAATCCTCCAACTGCTCAAACTGCAATTGCGACCAACGCTCTACCTCGCCAGGAGGTATAGCCTATGGATCCCAAGCTGCTTCGTTGTTCACAATGCCGGTGGACCAAGTGACTCAAGCCACTACCGGATTGTTCTTTGGGACTATACTCCCATCATTAAGCTTCGCGGCGCCGGTACTGACGAAGGAAGCTCACAAGAAGTCAGTCTTTGATCATCTTACCCCTACCGCGGCTCCTCTCAATGAGTCGCCCAACGTCAACGCCTCGGTCTTCTCTAGATTGGGCCGAAAATCCTGCGAACTCATCATAGGGCCTACAATCTCAGAGGAGGCTACCTCTAAGAAAGTGGCCGTTCCTGCCCCCGAAATCGCCAAGGCGGCTTCTCCGGCCAAAAAGTCGGTCTTTACAAGATTGACGGCTTCAGCTCCCGCTCCTGCTATCCAAAGGACATCGGTCTTTGATAGGCTAACACCAACAGCAACCCCCCACCCACACAGGGGGCAAGACGAAACCATTCTTACCGCTGACCCAACGCCGTCCGCTCGACACGCTCGACGTCGCCATTGGCGCCGAGTAAGGAAGGCTGGGGGCAACTCCCCCTCTGGGTTGACTCCATCAGCCCCGGTGGCAGAAGTTAATGCTGCTGTTCCAACTGGGAACAACTTCGAAATGCTAAATAAGGTGCGAAGGAATTCTCCTACTGCAGTGCTGAAGAGGTCTCCTCCCCCATTAAAGAAGGTTGCGGAAATAAAACCAGAACAGCCCCAATCTCCTCAACAGCTGTCTTCCAAAATCTATAAGGTTTGGCGGCAGGCCCGAGTCTCGATCATTGATCCAAACTTCTCCCGCCAGCACAAGAAGCTGAAAATCCAACCGGAGGCTGGCCACCAAGCTAAACCCCGAAAGGCTATCGGGACGCCCACCTCAACGGCCCCCTCAACCTCCACGGCTCATAAAAGGAGGAGGCCAGAGAAGACCCCCCAACGTGCAACGACGGCTAAAAGCACTGAGCCCAGACGCCCTAAGTCTGGGGGCATGATGGTCCACACCGTATACATGGCCTCTGGAAAGGAGGAGAGCCGCACTTCTACAGGCCACCGACCACTTACCCGATCCGTGACGAAAGCCCAGGAGCAGCAACAAAAGCTCCAAGAAATGATGAATGCTATGGCCGCACTTACCGGGCCAAAAGAAAACCCAGAAACGTCCTCAGACGCGCGCCGAGAAGAAGAAACCAACGCTGAATTCCTTCGCCGGATACTGGAGAAAAAGGACAAAGAGGCTGCTGAACAAGCAGCCAACATACAACGTATGGGCCTTCTCTTCCAAGATATGATAGGAATGATGATCCAGCAGGACTTGCCCGCCGAAGATCCCCCAATCGTTCTTGAAGACGACCGAGGAGAAACGTCGAATCCACTGCCGGCCCTCTCAACGGCCAAGGAGGAGGCAATCTCTAAGGCGGACTTGGCTGACTACATAGCCGAGCAAATCCGGGTCCATCATGCGACTGAGGCAGCTGGTCAAGTCATGAAAACGGGGCGGCCGTATCCAAGCTGGTACGACCAAATCAAATACCCGCAAGGCTATACGATACCAAAATTCCACGTGTACAAGGGGACCGGCAATCCCCATCAACATGTTGCCCAGTTCCGGGCCCTCTGCGGTAACACCGGCGGTGATGATAAACTGTTGCTCCGCCAGTTCGTAGGTAGCTTATCAGAAACAGCGTTCGAATGGTATTCGGAACTCCCGAACGATTCTATCAAAACGTTCGCTGAAATGGAGCTGCTATTCACTCAGCGATTCGCGAGCGCCAGCGAACGCACTCCAATAACTGCTTTGATTAACGCCAGGGTCAAACCAGGCGAAACCTGGGTCCAGTATGCTATACGCTGGCGGAACTTGTGGTCGAGATGCGAGCAACGCATTGAGGAGGCACCCGCAGTGGGCATGTTCGTGGGAACCCTAGACCCCCACGCAACTATCTCCCAGTTTATGATGTTCTTTAAGCCAACCACATTCCAGGCTTTAATCGACAAGTTGGCTCAGATGGACCAGATGGGTCATAGACCACCTCCCCCGAAGTCGGAACCTCGAAATGACAAGGGTAAAGGAAGGGCAACCTTCGTCGCAAATGCCCAACAGCAACCTAACGCCCCGAAACCGGCAGATCAATTGGAAGAAAGACGCCGGTATTATAATGAGAAGATGAAACGTCCCTACTCGTTCCCACGAGACAAGACGAAACGGTTATTCGAGCTGGCAATACGCAACAGACTTATAAACCTACCGAATCCAAGGCGACCGCCACAACCCACCGAGGTGAATAACCCTAGCTATTGCCCTTACCATCAAACGGTAAGTCATCCGATTGAAGATTGCTTCGTCTTCAAAGGATGGATTGAAGATCAATACCTCCAGGGGAAGTTTGTACTGTCCGAGAAGTGGAAGGTGAGCCCACCACAGCCGTATACTCCTAAGAAAACAGATACATTGGGGGCAACCTGCTCCTTTATTGAAGAAGCTCCATGGGAGGTCGTGCTATCAACGAGAACCAAAAGAATGCTGAGAGACCTTCACGCGTGCCCTGCGATCGAATGGAAAGACCCTCTTGAACCTCAAATTATCGAGGGGATGTTGAAGCCCCGCACAACTACGAAGGCTCGTGATAAGGGACCAAATACTCACGCCCAACCGTCAAAATCTTCGAAGAAAAAGAAGAAGAAATCCAAGAAGCCCGCGAAGCTTGGAGACGAGCACATGAACTTGCAGAAGCAAATCGACGCGCTGGAAGAGTATAATCAAAAGGCGCGAACTCCTGTCACATTGCAAGAGTTCCTCAACCACATCTTTCAAGAGGGAGATGATGAAGAGAGCTCATCGGATGAATCCGAAGAGTATGTGGCGAGTTGTAACGTAATCTCCTACTCGTTTACCGATGATGAGAAAACTCCTAGCACTAAGAAGCTGGAGGCAGAACCTGAGCGTGCATGGCTGACAAATGAAATGATCAATGCCTTTCTAGACGAGATTCGTCTAAAAAGTAAAGCGGATCAGGAGCGTGAGATGGCAACGTCAGAAGGAACCAAATGCAGGCGACTGAATGAAAGAGTTGAACTACCCCCGCCAGATCAAAAGGCATCCGAAGTAGACAAGAAGATATTCAAGACGAGGAAAAGGTTCGCCAAAGCCATGTCAATGGGAATGAAGCTACCACCCTCGGAAGGAAATACACACGATGGGGCGGAGAGGCACCCTAATTATTGCACATATCATCGGAGAATCTCACACCCCACGGAGGAGTGCGACGCCTTTAAAATATGGTGGCAAGGATATGTTACTCGTCAGCAACATTTTAAGCGCATGAAACGCAAGAGCCGTCGGGAGCGAAGAAGTACTGTCGAAGGGCACAACAGAACTACTGGCAACTGTTACATGGTTAACGCCGGGGGGTCACAAGTTCTCACCTTTGGGAGCGACTCTGATGAAGAAATGGCTCTGGGCCCTCTCTTTAAAGAATCCGTTTTAAGGAAAGAGGAGGAATCGGAGGCCTGCGAGAACATCCAGCTGCGCAATCGCACACTCCCAGAAAAGAATCTCGGGCCCGTAAGTAGAAAAGATAAGGGAAAGGAAAAGGCCACTGAAGATATCACTTTAGATGACCAAGTCATGAAAGAACTGGCTGCCAAAGACCCTCCTAGGAGGAGTAAAGTGGACTATAACATCCTCGCGCACCTAAGGAAGCTACCTTCTCAGCTTAGCATTCTCGACGCCCTCCTATTATCAAAAGAAGCGCGAGACTCACTAATTAAGGCATTACAAGAACCTGAACAATTCCAAGCCTTCCTCGCCACTGAAAAGATGAAGGATGAACTGGAGGAAGTGCATACAGCTGATATCACTTTCGGTGATGAAGACCTCCTTATCGGGACGTACGACCATAACCGTCCCCTATATGTCTCCGGATACTGCCATGATATCAAGATAGGCAAGATCCTGGTGGATAATGGATCCTCCGTCAATCTCCTTAATGTTCGGGTGTTGAAGGAAATCTGCATGAGTGTGCAACATCTCGCTCGTGACAAAATTACTATCTCCGGTTTCGATTCACAATCGTCACGGACTCTCGGATCTGTGATACTAACATTACGCTTTGGACTTCTCGTCACAGACATCAAATTCCATGTCATTGACGCCAAGACCTGCTACAACGCCTTGCTCGGCCGTCCTTGGCTACACGAGTACAACATCATCCCTTCTACACAACATCAGTGTATGAAGTACTTTAAAGATGGTTTCGAGTATACTGTAACAGGCGAGTTGAACCCATTTTCCGTGAACGAAGTCCGCAAATACGAGGATGCGAAATACTTTTTGCCAGATTTCGAGGATACAGAAAGGTGTCGCAACCCGGAGAACAAAACCGCCGCCACCATCCCCGTTTTCGGGAGCGATACCGAAGAAGAGGAAGAGATAGTTTATGCAGGGCCATCTCAACGCAGCAACCCGGGAACGTCCGCCCCCATGTTAGTCTTCGGAAGTGACTCGGAAGATGAGGTTAATGTCGTGTTCTCCAATCGGCTGCCGATACAAGCACCCCTTTGCGATGACCATAGTTTGCAAATCACCATGGTACCGCGAGAACACTACAAGGATCTCGACACGCTTCAAGCTCACAATGTGCAGGACCTGCAAACATTTTACATCCCTCCCAGGCAAAGGGGTGAGAAGGTGATCCTATTCTACCGATCCTCAGAGTCGAAAATAGAGAAAGAGATCTGGCATGGCGCGGATGCTACATGCGACAGACTCCAACCCATCCGTCTGCCCAGATACTATACAAATGGATTAAAGAAGCTATTGAAGCGCCAAGGAGTACCCTTAAAACAGACTGTTCGGCAGGCTCGGTTCTACAACAAGATTTGGGATGTCCCTGGGACTCAGCGCAAATTGCCCAACGGGAAAATGGAAACACTCGGGCTTGGATACGCGAGAGCGGGAAAATGGGAACGGGTCCACAGTAACTACGCCATATACACCTTTGATGAAGAAGAGGACGCCCTGTCAGGAGATGCCAACCCCTCGTCAAAATTATACCCCGCGATCGAAACGCCGAGTCCGTCGTTTGAAGAACGAACGGACAAGCCTATCAGGAAAATGGGTCCGAAAGCTCAGGAAAACCACAACCGCGAAATGGCTCTCTACGAGAAGGCCAGGACGCAACGCCTATTTCAACAGGCTCCAAAAGACAAAGATGCTCATCTTTGTCAACCCGTTGTGCGAAAGGCCCGATGCGGAGACGGAAATAAATTAAGAAGCGGGAAGAGGAGCCGACAACAACGACGCAGGATTAGAGGGTTACGGGTACTGCGCGGCTCGGATTCGTCCCTCATGGAAAAGATGAGTCGAGCGTATTCCTTCCCCCGAGACAAGACGGAGAAGTTACTCAAGCTCGCTTTAAAACATCAAATGATCGCGCTTCCAGAGTCTAGACACCCTGAGCAAGCTAACAAGGCTTCTCGTTTGAGCTATTGCTCTTATCACCGAGCCATAGGACATCCTACCGAAGACTGCTTCACCTTCAAGAACTGGGTCGAGGACCAGTACCAACGGGGCAGATTCGCTTTATCCAACGGCTGGAGGGTAACGCCGCCACAAAAGCATGAACCCAAGGCCGCAAGAGCAAAACCGGATCCACCTCAGTCCTGGGAGCGGATTCGCACCTGTTATACGATTACGATATTAAAAGAAGAGCGCGAGAACATGGATGACTTTCCCCAGTGCTTTGAGAACAGCGACGACGAGGTGATCTCAGAATTTCCGCCAGCTCCGAGAGAACTGGAAGATGGTATACATACTACGGCGGATAACTTCAGGAAGAGTGAGTTGGGATCGGCAGATGACCCGCGACCGACATTTGTCAGCGAGCTACTCTCTGAAGAAAAGGTGGCCGCGTTAAAGAACGTGCTTCTACGGCATAAAGACTGCTTCGCGTGGAACTACTCTGAGATGCCAGGATTAGATCCGGAGGTTGCCGTGCATAAATTAGCAATATCCCCGGATATCAAGCCAGTCAAGCAAGCGCCAAGAAGGATGCGACTCGAGCTTGAGATGAGCATCAACGCCGAAGTCAAGAAGCTGATCGATTCTGGATTTATTCAAGAAGTCCAATATCCCGATTGGATCGCCAATATCGTCCCGGTAATGAAAAAGAATGGGACAGTACGCATATGTGTGGATTTCAGGGATCTCAATAAAGCTTGTCCAAAGGATGATTTCCCGGTACCGGTAACCGAGCTGATGATAGATAACACGTCCACTCACGAGGTTTTCTCCTTTATGGACAGTTCGTCAGGATACAATCAGATAAAGATGCATCCCGAAGACCAGAAGCACACCGCTTTCCGGACCCCTTTGGGTATATTCTGCTACAGGGTTATACCCTTTGGTCAAAAGAACGCGGGCGCTACCTATCAAAGGGCCATGACAAAGATCTTCGACGACCTCATACATGACATCGTCGAGTGCTATATCGATGACCTCGTAGTAAAGAGCATGTCATACGAAGATCATTTAAAGCATCTGGAGACTGTATTTCAACGCCTTCGGCAATACAATTTGAAAATGAATCCCCTCAAATGCGCGTTTGGAGTCTCCTCGGGCAAATTCCTGAGATTCATCGTTCGACACCGAGGAATTGAAATAGATCCATCAAAGATTAAAGCGATCATGGAAATGCCTCCGCCAAAAACTCTCAAACAGTTGCGGTCTCTCCAAGGGAAGCTCGCATACATCCGGCGATTTATCGCCAATCTTTCCGGCAAATGCCGTTCTTACAGCCACCTGATAAAAAAAGGAACTCCGTTCGTTTGGGATCACAAATGCCAAGGTGCACTAGACGAGATCAAGCAATACCTGCAGAACCCTCCGGTGTTGGCCGCGCCGGTCAAAGGAAAACCCCTCATTCTTTATACAACCGCCCTCGAAGGTTCCTTGGGCGCATTATGGGCGCAAGAGAACGATCAGGGAAAAGAGAGAGCACTCTACTACTTAAGTCGAGTTCTGCTGGGGGCAGAAAGCAACTACTCTCCCATTGAAAAACATTGCTTGGCATTGATCTTCACGATAACAAAGCTCAGGCACTATGCGTTGGCGCATGAAGTCCGTCTCATTTCAAAGGTGGACCCCCTTAAATACTTGATGTCGAAAGCCATATTGACGGGACGACTCGCTAAATGGGCCCTACTCTTGATGGAGTTCTCGGTAACGTATCAACCTCTCAAGGCAGTAAAAGGCCAAGCCATTGCCGATTTCCTCGCCGAGCACCCGATACCGGCCGATTCTCCTCTGAACTGTGATTTGCCGGACGAGCATGCATTTGATGCGATTGGCAGCGGTAGCACCCGATGGGAACTCTATTTCGATGGAGCGTCCTCCGTAAAGAAACAGAAACAGGGTATCCCAATGATCAAATCGGGGATAGGCCTCATCTTTGCAACTCCACAATGAGGGATAATGCGCTTCGCCTTCTCCTTAACAGAGCCGAGGACAAACAATGAAGCTGAATACGAAGCTCTGATAGCGGGCCTCGAAATCGCCATCGACTTGGGAATTGAAGACCTCCTTATATACGGGGATTCTCAACTGGTTGTTAGTCAAGTAAATGGTGATTACCAAACGTGCAAACCGGAGTTGGTGAGGTACGGCGAAAAGGTGCAACAACTATTGATCCAAATTCCCTCCTATACTTTGGAGAATATACCGCGCGCGGAAAACAGTAAAGCAGACGCGTTAGCCAAACTTGCTAAAGAACTGGCGGACGAAAACCTCGATGATGTAAGAATCGTGGTACAAAGCCGTCGAGTGCTTGTCCCGGCAGAAATACCTCCGGAATTATATAAAGAGAAGGGAGCGACTGAGCAGACGACCCTGCAAATAAAAGACCATGAGAAGGCCGAGGACTGGAGGGAAGTCTTTATAGACTACTTTAAGTCCCACCTAATGCCCAAAGATACATCCTCGATGTATCAACTCATGAAACGAGCTCTATCTTTTGCCTTCGTCAACGATGCTCTATACAAGAGGTCATTCGATTCTCTGTGGCTGAGATGCCTAGGACCTGACGAAGCGAGAAGGGTCGTCCAAGAAGTTCATAACGGACTCTGCGGTTCCCACCAAGCAGGCCCTAAGATGAAGTTGAAGATAAAACGGATGGATTACTACTGGCCCACGATGATCCAGGACTGCCTTGAGTATGCGAAGCAATGCCACTCGTGCCAGATTCATGGAGACTTTATCCACCAACATCCGAATCCACTACATCCAACGGTGGCTAGTTGGCCATTCGAAATGTGGGGGACTGACATAATCGGCCCCATCGAGCCAGCATCATCCCGGGGACATCGTTTTATCCTAGCGACAACTGATTACTTCTCCAAATGGGCAGAAGCAATACCATTGAGGGAAGTGAAGACGGAGAATATCCTCCATTTCTTCAAGACGCACGTCATCTATCGGTTCGGAACCCCACGGCGGATTATCTCCGATAGCGGGCCAGCCTACAGAAGCCATAAGATTAGCCGCTTCGCGCAGCAGCACAATATAGACTGGAGATATTCTTCATTTTACAATCCACGAGCTAACGGTCTAGCCGAGGCTTTCAATAAGACCTTGACGAAGATCATAAAAAAGACCGTTTCCCGGAATAAGAGAGACTGGCACGAGAGGCTGCAAGAAGCCCTTTGGGCTTATCGAACTATATTCAGCACGGCCACGAACACAACGCCGTACGCGTTGGTATTTGGGACGGAAGCAGTACTCCCCCTCGAGATAGAGTTACCCTCTCTACGAGTGGCAATCCACCACAAGCTGACGGACGAAGAAAATGCTCACCTTCGGCTTGAGGAGCTTGATGCCCTCGACGAAACTCGGCTCATGGCGCAACAACATCTAGAAGCCTACAAAGCAAAGATGACGCGCTCGTACGAGAGATTGACCAGGCCGAGGACATTCCGCCAAGGCGAACTCGTGCTAGTGGTCAAGAGACCTATGATCCCCAATCGTGCCAAACGGGGGAAATTTGAGCCAAACTACGAAGGCCCCTACATCATAGACAAGGTCTATCAGGGTGGAGCCTATCTACTCATGGACATGCACGGTGAAAGGCCTTTCAGGCCAATAAACGGCCGCTTCTTAAAGAAATACTATGCTTGATGAGCCATAGCCTGGGTCAATGATAGATGACGACGACTATGTCCGCTCGCTATCTTCCTAGGCTCAGACTTTGCAAGCAGTGGCTGACCCTCCCATATCGACGGACCGAAACGTCCTTAAACTAACAACGGACCGAAACGTCCTTAAACTAACAACGGACCGAAACGTCCTTAAACTAACAACGGACTGAAACGTCCTTAAACTAACGACGGACCGGAACGTCCTTAAACCAGCGACGGACCGGAACGTCCTTAAACCAGCGACGGACCGGAACGTCCTTAAACTATCGACGGACCGAAACGTCCTTAAACTAACGATGGACCGAAACGTCTTTAAACTAACGATGGATCGGAACGTCCTTAAACTATCGACGGACCAAAACGTCCTTAAACTATCGACGGACCGAAACGTCCTTAAACTATCGACGGACCGAAACGTCCTTAAACTAACGACGGACCGAAACGTCCTTAAACTATCGACGGACCGAAATGTCTTTAAACTAACGACAGACCGAAAAGTCCCTAAACTACTACCGCAGCATCCTTAGGCTGACGAGATAAAAAAAAAGAGAAAAAATAAAAATAAAAAAAACGGTGCGTCCACAAGCAAAACGGGCACGGATGAAAACCCGAAAGGGCTCCGTGAGTAAAAACAGCAGGACTACCGGCGAGTGTTTGTGAAAACCCGAAAGGGCGCAACCTCGTTAAAAGACACTTATAGGGTCCTCTCGACCTTGTAAGGAGAAACCAGCTGCGTGAGATCCTTATGACTCGCAAAGGAGTAACACACTTAGGGATCCTCACGATTCCAAATGAGAAAATACACTTATGAGATCCTCACGACTCGTAGGGAGAACTCTCTTGTGGGACCCTCACGGCTCATAAGATTTGAAAGTCTTAAGTTACAGAAACCTAAACCTGTTCTTAAGCAAATCCTCCACAACCTTCGATATTGCCCTACAAGGGACTCAATACTGACCCTTGTATACAATCCATGGGCGCGAATAAACATTTCCCCAGCAAAGTCCAACCCTTGTAGGTCCTCTCGACCCATAAGGAGAAAGCCCTCTTGTAGGATCCTTATGACTTACAGAGGAGCGCACACTTAGGACTCCTCACGATCCCTAAGGAGAAAATACGCCTGCAAGATCCTCACGACTTGTAGGGAGAAATACCTTTGTGAGACCCTTACGGCTCATGAAGTCAAAAGCCTTGGTCGACAGGACCCTTAACCCTGTTTGCCAAGCCACCTTTGTTCAACATCGACAGAGGCGAATGATGATTCGCTCCTGGCAATATTCCAGTTGTAGCGGTGCTGATGCCGAAATCGGTGCCTAAAATCCAGGCTTGCAGCGAAAAAGCTAGCAAGCCACACATGCCTACAAAATAGCCGAAATGATGGGGCAACTTGCAATAAAAAACAGCAAGTAAAAATGAAGGCATGAAAAATAGCCGAAATGATGGGGCAACTCGCAATAAAAAGCAGCGAGCAGAAAATAAATAAATAGCCGAAATGATTGGGCACCGCGAAAAATAGCCGAAATGATGGGGCAATCGCGACCTTCGCGATATAAAAGCTGAAATGATAGAGCATCGCGGAAAAAGAAATAAAATAAAAGTGAAATCCTCGCCGTACAGGTGATGTTACATCTA
Organism: Agapanthus africanus; assembly: GCA_030015575.1. NCBI lineage: Eukaryota > Viridiplantae > Streptophyta > Magnoliopsida > Asparagales > Amaryllidaceae > Agapanthus > Agapanthus africanus. The sequence goes on along the minus strand of JASDDO010000022.1, from coordinate 671,738,322 downwards.
CCTCTGTATACAATCCAGGGGCGCAAACAAAGAAGGGATCATACTCCTTCCCCAGGTTTCATCATAAGGAGAAGCCAAATCTCGACGGTTCACAGATAGCCTAGAGATCATCTCGACGTCCGTCTCATGGCAGCAGACACAACATCAAGCGAAACGGAACAGCGGCAACCCCCAGTTCCATGGCTCGGCGATACATATCACCAAGAGTCAAACCTCCATCCCGTGAAATGCGGATACAATCAACAAAATTCCTGGTTACGTGGAACGCGGATAATGTCACTCTTTGACCCCGTGGAAAACGTCCAGAGCGGATCCTGGTCCTCGCCTAACGCGGCAGTGAACCCGTGTGAAGCATCTAGTGCAAAAATCCTAGTTACGTGGAACGCGGATAATGTCACTCTTTGACCCCGTGGAAAACGTCCAGAGCGGATCCTGGTCCTCGCAGAGCACGGCAGTGAACCCGTGTGAAGCATCCAGAGCGGAGCCTAGTCCTCGCCTAACGCGGCAGTGAACCCGTGTGAAGCATCTAGTGCAAAATTCCTGGTCACGTGGAATGCGGATAATGTCACTCTTTGACCCCGTGGAAAACGTCCAGAGCGGATCCTGGTCCTCGCAGAACACGGCAGTGAACCCGTGCGAAGCATCCAGAGCGGAGCCTAGTCCTCGCCTAACGCGGTAGTGAACCCGTGTGAAGCATCTAGTGCAAAATTCCTGGTTACGTGGAACACGGATAATGTCACTCTTTGACCCCGTGGAAAACGTCCAGAGCGGATCCTGGTCCTCGCAGAGCACGGCAATGAACCCGTGTGAAGCATCCAGAGCGGAGCCTAGTCCTCGCCTAACGCGGCAGTGAACCCGTGTGAAGCATCTAGCGCAAAATTCCTGGTTACGTGGAACGCGGATAATGTCACTCTTTGACCCCGTGGAAAACGTCCAGAGCGGATCCTGGTCCTCGCCAAGCACGGCAGCGAACCCGTGTGAAGCATCCAGAGCGGAGCCTGGTCCTCGCCAAGCACAGCAGTGAACCCGTGTGAAGCATCCAGAGCAAATACCGGACTGTGGAGTCCTTAAAATCCACGGACTATGACGTCCTTAACCTCGACCGTGATGTCTTAAAACTAACGATAAACCCCCCCTATTCCCTACGGATTCTACCTTGGCTTAAAGGGTACATCTCTTCACTCCTTTGATACCTGGCGTTGTAATTCCTCAACGTCTTCAAAGAGGTGACGGGTCCCTGCAACCAAACACCGGACTGTGGAGTCCCTAAATCCACGGACTATGAGGTCCTTAACCTTGACCGTAATGTCTTAAAACTAACATCGGACTGTGGAGTCCCTAAATCCACGGACTATGAGGTCCTTAACCTTGACCGTGATGTCTTAAAACTAACATCGGACTGTGGAGTCCCTAAATCCACGGACTATGAGGTCCTTAACCTTGACCGCGATGTCTTAAAACTAACATCGGACTGTGGAGTCCTTAAATCCACGGACTATGAGGTCCTTAACCTTGACCGCGACGTCTTTAAACTACAATACCTGGAGAAACCCCTGACTCCGTAAAACACGGACAAGGGCGACCACACCCAGCACTTACAAGTCCTCATGACCTGTAAGGAAGAAAAATTTCTCTTGTGAGATCCTTGCGACTCTCAAGGGAAAACCCGCTTAAGAATCTTCACGATTCTTAAGAAGAACTTACACCTATGGGATCCTCTCGACCTGTAGGGAGAAAAACTCTTTACGAGACCCTCGTGGCTCATAAAATGCAAAAGCCTTAGGAAGCAGATCCTAACCCTGAATCCTAAGCCATCGCTGTCCTGCAAAGAGATCAAGATAGAATATCCGCAGAATACATTCAATAAAAATGGGACACACCATTGAGAGGAAAAATGTATCTTTTGTTCATAAACCAAAATAGATACAAAGTACAATTTATGAAAGAAACAGAAAAAAGAGATACTCTCATTCATGAGTATGTACAAAAAAGGGAGAAAAGATACAAGTCCTCAAGCCGGCGGACGGTGTAGTAATTTTACCAGCTCATCGTTCTGTTGCTGAGCCACGGCTTCATGACGCAAGATCTCCAGAAGACGAGCCTCCGCCTGAGCTTGCTGAGCCTGATACGAAGCAAGCCGAGCTTCGAGCTCTTTCTCGGTGGCTTTATGAGCCTTGACCCTCTCACGAGTGAACGTGGCAGCTTCATCGAGAGCCACCACCTCTTTTATGGACTCCTGAAGCACCCGCCAGAGTTCATATGCTTTGTTGGCCTTGGCTGTGAGGCTGGCATAAAGCTCGCTCAGCGCCTTGGAAGCTAGCTCCCTCTCCGAAAATTTACGGCCGAGCCCTTTTCTCGCACAACAATACGTTCGCTACATGTCGCTCTATCAGGCCACGTAAGTTCGCTTTCGTGACCGCAGCCTTGGAAACAAGATATTTACAAGACCGTATAAATGGGTTTCCAGTCGACGGGAATAATCGATCTAAAGCGCACTCACATCACCTGATGTGAAAAGCAACAAGAAAGATTTCCGACGTATTTCAAGCATGCATTTGCAATCGTATGGACATTCATAAGGCTCAAAAAGGTCTGATATGCATGAAAGTGATGATAGCATTCGCAATTAAAGAAAGTTCTCATAAGAAGAATACAAAGTTTATTTATGCGAGCGGAAACATACATACTAGTACCAAGCCTACATGGAAGTTCGGCATAAAGCACAGAAAAGGAGGGACTAATTTAAAAATGCTACTCTAACGGGAAAAGGTCACCAAACACGGGATCAATGGCACAAGGGTTAACAAAACAAAGAACAAGGTTCTCCATCTCTCTCTCTGCTCTCTCCAACACATCAAAGCGACGGTTCTCGCGAGGAGTCGCTCCCCATCGATTGGCGCCATGGTCATCTGCAAATGCAGACATAACAGCCCGTCGGGCTCTTATTTCACTCAAAAGATGAACTGAGCGATCTTTCAGAGCCTGAGTAATCATGCAGGCCTCGTGAAAGCCTTCGAGCTTCTCTTCAGCCGCATCGAGCATCGCTAGGGTCATCTCCGCCGGGTGAGGAGGGACGTCGGCAAACACGGCGGCAAGAATCATCCGGAGCCAGAGGGAGCCCATTGGAAGAGGGGACCCCCTACGAATCGAGAGCTCGTACGCCGCTGAGTCACATTCGTCGTCAGTAAGGAGAGGATCCACCAATCGTGCAGCAAAGCGAGGAATCATCTCCTCGATAGGCACTTCCCATGGCTGTCGACGAGCGCGTGGACGATTGCAGGCCATGGCACTTAGTTGTTCTCGAATTGAATCGCGTCAAAATAGGAATAAAAGTTCTCTGTGAAGAGAAAAGGAAGGCCATTGCCTCAGATACAAAGAGGTGCATTAAGTGCTATGCGCGGAAAATCCTGCATGTGAAAGCTGTTTCCAAAGCCCAAAAAAGGAAAGGCATCGAAAATCAAGGAGATGGAACTATTTCCAAGGCTCCTTTTCTGCATCTGATACTGTGCACTAAAGATACGGCATGAAAAGTTTTGTGAATAGTCCCATCAAATGATCCCACGTATGGAACACGTGAGGCCCAAATTTGACGTGCACTAAAAATGGAAAAGCACCATGCATATTAAAAGCACCAGCAACAACAATAGTGAAATGATAAAATCTCACAGAAAAGCATGCAAACATACAAAGGACACGATAAGTTTATCATTCATGCTTTAAAAAGGTTCATACAAAATGAAAAGAAAACGATTACAACGGCAAGACCTCAGGCGCGGGGCACGGATTGAGAAACTCAAGCTTGACCTTGTCCAAGATCCTCTAAGCATTTCGAACCGCCCGAGTATGTTTTCTCTCGCGATCGCAAGCGTCGGGGTCCTCGCGGATGTCCTCCATCCTCCGGTAGGCGGCAAGTATGGCCGACTGCTGAAACGCCTGGTGCAAAAGATCAATGAGGTTGTCACGCCTTCTCTTCGAGATCAGACTCATCATATACACCGAATGTATCTTATCCTCGGCAACGTCCAATGCCCTGAGTGGCACACCGGCGCAAAAGAGAGGAAGCGCCTCCCAAATCGCCAGCACGATGAGCCTCAGAAGAGAAGAGCGACGGGGGAGGAGCCGATGGTTGTACTCGTCAAAGCGGTTCATAATCTCAGCACACTGAGCGTTGGTGAACTCCTGATTCTGACTACGGCCCAGGGCACGAATATTCCCGTAGGAAATGATTTCGTTGAGATTATACAAATGAGCGTCCATGATACCTGAAATAAAAATCAGGACGACTTATTACAAACCCTCTTCTTCTTCACTAATCATAGAATGACAAGGAAACCCCAAGAAGCCTCCGTGTGAAGAAACTGAGTCCTTCATTGGAATTAAATTCCTTATTAAGAAAAGGAATTAAATTCCCAGAAAACTTTTTTTTTTATGGAATTAAATTCCATGGGGTTGAAACGCCATCATCATCTCCCCAAAGATCATCCAAACCCTAAGAGATCTACAGTTCGAAGGTTAGGCGGTTTCATGTTCTTATGGAAAATATGAAGGAAAAAGGGTGAAAACCCTTGTTTCGGATTTAAAATCCGGAGAAATGTGAAGGTCCATCGTTGTCCAAGAACATTACCTGAGGAAAAAAGGGTTCTTTTCGAACAGAGTTAAACTCTGAAGATTGTTTCAAGACAGAGAACTAAGCTCTGAAAGCGAGAATTAAATTCTCAAAGAAGAAATTCTCGGAAGAAGAAGATGAGCAAAGTGAAGGCTCCTATGAAGAGACAGAGGTATTTATAGAAGGCAGTGGAAACGTTTCATCTCCCCAGATCCCTAGAGGAATCCAACGGTCACAAGAGGTGACAGCGTTGCACTCACGTGCAGACACGTAAGAACAACGCTGTGGGGGCATTTGTTTCCTGATTTAAAATCAGGAAAGCTTCTGGGAAAAGCTTCAAAAAGGGGCCACATGCTTACACGTGACCAGCAGTTACGTGTTGACACGTGACATATAAAAGCAGCGGAAAGGGCACATTGGTTCCCTGATCAAGTCAAGGAAAAGGCTTCAGAAGAGGTCACGTACTCCCACGTGACCAGGGTCACGTGTTGGCACGTGACGTTCAAAGCAGCAGACTCGCTCTCCAGTTGAACCAAGGAAAGAGGCGCCAGACAAGGGTCACGTGCTCACACGTGACCAGGGGTCACGTGGTAGCACGTGACGGCTAAGCAGCAGAAGAAGGCAGAGTGCAAAAGAAGAAAAAGGCTCGTTCCAAGAGAGTCACGTGTCCACACGTGACCATGGGTCACGTGGTCACACGTGACCGGCTTTCAAAGCCCATTTTGCTAACAGAATTAAATTCTGAAAGAGATTCAAATCTTTCCAAAGGAAAGCAATTATCTGGAACCGATCAAATTAAAGATTCAGAGATGATTAAATATCATCTATCTATGGAAAATCTCGAGTTTGGAAAGATTTCCCCTTTAAATCTAACAGAAATAACAAAGGAGAATCCCTGGATTTGAAATCCAATGGTGAATAAAATTCACCTAATAATCCAAGGGTCAAAAACAAATGATGGATACAAATCAAATCTCTTAATAAAGATTCATCAAAAACTAATTGATTCGGCTGCTTCTCCTATAAATAGGAGCCTAGAGACACAAAAGAAAAAAAAAGAGATACACGCAGAGGGAGAAAAAAGGAGAGAGCCATGATACTTTGAGGAATTTGGAGCTTCTGCAAAAAGAAAACCCTAGGTAAGAAAAGGAAGGCTTCCTGAAAGAAGGAGAATTTAATTCTCAACAGAGTTTAACTCTGAAAAAATAAAAAACAGAAGAACATATTTCTTCTCTCTTTGATAGAGGATCTGCAAAGTGCACATCTCCCCTTTAGGTTGAGAATTTAATTCTCAATGGGTTGAGATCCTGCCATGCAGATCCAAAACATGGAGAGGGAATGGAAAAACGAGAATTTAATTCTCACAGAACTATAGGAATTTAATTCCTCTAAGATAAAAGTAGGGCTTGACCCTATGTTATGGGAATTTAATTCCTTCAGAACAGAGAGAAACAGGGTTTAACCCTAATTAAGAACTTAGTTCTGTTGAAACAACGGGAATTCAATTACCTTAATCATAATTTAACAGGGACTGGAAGTTTAATTCCTTAAAAAGCTTTTATTAGGGTTAACCCTATTCAGTTCTTCACATAAACGAGGAATTTAATTCCTACAGAAGATTCAGGGTTCAATTCTACTCCAGAATATAAGTCTTTAAAAGGAAGTAGGAATTTAATTCCTTTGAAAATTAAAGCTCGAGGAATTTAATTCCTGAAAAAGGATCAACAGATTCTCTAAACAATATACATGGAGGCAGGGTCACGTGCCACCACGTGACCCCCTCAAAAGATCTACAGAAAGCCCTTTGAGGCAGTCCCTCACGTGACCCACGTGACCCTTGACAGAAGCTCTAACACATAGGCATATGAATGCCCGTCACGTGATGGCACGTGATGCTCTGAAAGATGCAATAATCTCAGCAGAATGAATGGAGAGAGGGCGCTCTCACGTGTCGCCACGTGACCCCTCTTGCTTTAGTGTTTAACACTAAGTTGGAACTCCTGAATCCAGTGTTAAAACACTGTTGGGCCGTAGTGTTCAACACCAATCAAAGAACTTTACTTGCAGTGTTCAACACTGACTACCTTAGTGTTTAACACTAATTTGAGAGCTCTGTTGCCGATGCTTGATACTGATCTGTTTTAGTGTTTAACACTAATCTGAAAGCCTTGTTGCTGGTGTTTAACACCAATTATCTTTTAGTGTTAAACACTAACTTGTCAACCTCATTCCCAGTGTTCAACACTGATTGCTCTGAAGTGTTTAACACTAGGCTTTGGCCCAATTGGCTAAAGGGATAGAGGCAAAGCCTCTCCCTCAGTGGACCCACAAGAAGTCAATATTCCAGACACGATAGGACTTAGCCCAAGCTGGCCATAAGTCCTCAATTCATAATTAACTGGGCCAATGGGCTCATAATATAATTAATGGGTCTTGATCCCAAATTGGGCCAAGGACTATTTAATCCATTCCGGTTCTAGGGTACATCTCTTCACTTCTTTGATACTTGGCATTGTAATCCCTCAATGTCTTCAAAGAGGTGACGGGTCCCGATGACCACCCATGATATGGACTGTGGGGTCCTTAAACCCATGTCTAATGCAAAATTCCTGGTCACGTGGAACGCGGATAACGTCACTCTTTGACCCCGCGGAAAACGCCCAGAGCGGAGCCTAGTCCTCGCCGAGCACGGCCGTGAACCCGTGTGATGCATCTAGTGCAAAATTCCTGGTTATGTGGAACGTGGATAACGTCACTCTTTGACCCCGCGGAAAACGCCCAGTGCGGAGCCTGGTCCTCGCCAAGCACGGCAGTGAACCCGTATGAAGCATCCAGAGCACATACCGGACTGTGGAGTCCTTAAACCCATGGACTATGACGTCCTTAACCTTGACCGAGATGTCTTAAAACTAACAATGGACCGCAATGTCCTTAAACTATCCATGGACCGCAATGTCCTTAAACTACCCATGGACCGCAATGTCCTTAAACTAGAACAATAGAGCCCAGCATGCTCTTTTGTCGGATCTAAACGGTCCCGTTTAAGTTGATCTTAGCCTCAAAGATGGCTAACGTATCCTTAAACCTTCAAACAGACTGGACTATGAATCCTCCAAATTAACTCTGGATCGAGGGTACATCTCTGAACTCCTCTGACATCCGTCGTTGTAATCCTTCAACGTCGTCAGAGAGGTGATGGGTCCCGACGGCCACATATACGATGGACCACTATGTCCCTAAACTGGAACAATGGAGCCCAAACGCTCTTTTGTCGGATCTAAACGATCCTGTTAAGTTGATCTTAGTCTCAAATCGGACTAACGTATCCTTAACAAACGTTTGAGCTGATCTTAGCCGCAAGTATGGCTGACGTATCCTCAAACCAGACCCCCAAACCCAAACCTAAGATAAACACGGATTTGGACTAGTCCACGCCCTACGGACGACGACATAACTCAGTCTCCGTAAACAATCCACGGGCAACAAAATATAAAATAAACACACACGACACGAAGTGACCATCTGGAGAAGGAGAAAGTTGTTACCGCGATGCGGTAGCATAATTAACTGCAGGGGCTTGCGCCTGCAGGGAAGAGCGTCCCCACAATCAAAAACCCCTCAAATGAGGGGGAATCTGACGAAGTCTGCTACATCGGCCGCATCCGTATAAACCTCCGATGCACGGTGCCATAAACAACTTGGCATCTTCGGAGAGATGTACGGATAGCACCAATTAGCATCTGCCCCGAACCTCAGGCACGGACGCCCAAGTCCAGGCCGCCGTTCGGAGGGGAACAACGGATTTATGATTTATATAATTTTCCAATGATTTAATTTGTTTTAAAAGTTTCATTTCTTTAAAATCGTATTTTTATTCCTTTCGAGACCGAATTCTTCGTGAGAAGTTCTGTATCTCGCTCTACTATCCCAAGGACATGTGATAAGCTGCACCATCCACATTTAGGTCCCTTAATGAAGGTTGTAAAGGCGTAATTGCAAAGGTGTAAAAAAATAGCGATTCTTAAAAATGTTTTTAAAAGCGAGGGTATTTTCTTCAAATTGTTATTTTTTAGAATAAATATGTAACCAAGGTATCGTGCTATGAAATTATTGTGTATGTGAGTGGGATAGGTCATTACCCCGTGAGTTTTCTAGAGTATATGTCAAAATAGTGATAAAAAGGGTGTATGCAAAGTTCATGGTGGTTTTGTATAATTTTCGATGTATGATTTATTTAGCACGGAATTTTAAACACATTAAAAATTAAATGGATGATATTATCTTAAAGTGCTTGTAGAAATATTGGTATAGTTTAATTGGCATGGAAATTGTGCAAAATTTTTTTTAAAGAGATTGTAATAAAAAAACTTAACTCCACTTTTATCGATATTGTTTTAAATATCGTTTGAGATGAAAAGATATAGGGAAGGAAAAAGAAGGGACTTACGGGTTGCGCTAGATCTTTACGGGATCGTAGATAAGAGGAAGAAAGGCTCGGTTGGAAGAACTGAGACTAACAACAAGAATGCAACTTGGAAGAACGACTTCGACGAAACGAATTGGATCGAACTTGAAACTTGAGTTGGCTTGAAAGGAGCTTTGAGATGGATTTTCTTCAGAATAATTGTAGAAGGGAAATAAACTGGGATGGCTTGGTATTTATAGAGAAAAGATAGGGGTCTGGTGATTTAAAAAAGAATTAAAAATTGGATTAAAGAGAGTGTTAATAGGTATATCAAGGGTTTACTACTCTCTGTTTAATTTCAGAGAAAACAAATAGAAAAAAGAGTAGAAGGAAGCTGTAGAGACGCACGGGCGAAGAACGAAGGCAGATGGAGCCAATCCAACCGCCCATAGTAGTTTTTGATGGATTTTGGGCGGCCAGATAAAAGCCATCTGTCTCGAGGTTCGTGCCCAGTGATTTAATCGGTCTTAACTCCTCATTTATCCAGTTTGATTTATCTAAAACTTTTCGTTTCTCCGTATAATCCACGTGCAACTCTTGGGCTTCCGAAAAGTTAAAAAGAAAAATATTAAAAATAATTAGGACTGATGGAATTCGAACTTGCAGACTAAAGAACAACAGTAAAGAGACTTAACCAATGAGCTACAAGTTGTTTCTTGTTTTAATTGAACAAATTTAACTTATAACTCCTAATCAGGATGAAATACACCTTTCTATACATTAATTGTGTTACAATTGTATAGGGATTTCAGCGTCGTTACACGTAGCATTCGATAACTTTATGGATTGGGTCATCAATGATCTTTGTCATCGCCCTTTGATATATGACGCCCACATTTTTCAGTCCGAACGGCATCACCTTGTAGCAGTATATCCCGATCGGGGTTCAAAACGATGCGTACTTCTCATCCTCGGGCGACATTTTTATCTGATTGTATCCAAACAAACCATCCATGAAAGTGAACAGCTCGTAATTTGAGGTATCGTCAACCATCATTTCCATGACCGGGAGCGGGAAATCGTCTTTAGGGCAGGCCTTGTTAAGGTCCCTGAAATCGACAAAAATCTAGATCTGCCCATTTTTCTTCTTTACTGGGACGATGCATGCGATCCAGTCCGTATATTTCTCTTCCTTGATGAAGCCGGCATCGATGAATTTTTCGGTCTCCTCAGTGACCTTTTCTTCCAACTCCTTCTCATTGTTTGAGGAGCTTGTTTGACTGGCTTGGTCTCAGGAGAAATAGCCAGACTATACACGGCCACTTCGAGAAAGAGGCCAGACATTTTTTTGTACGTCCACACAAAACAGTCGACGAACTCACGCAGTAGGGCGATTATCTGCTCTTTCATCTCCTCTGACAAAAGTGAGCTGATGTAGGTCGGCCTTGGATTATCGGGTGTCCTCAAATCAATCTCGGTTAGCTCGTCGAATGTTGCATGTCTGCCATCTTCGAGCTTTTGAAGGGCTTCTTTGGCTTGGCTAGCTCATTGTCATTATTCGAATCTCTGCTAGTTTCGCCTACATGGATCATGTAGCATGATTTGGCATCAGGTTGCATAAAATCTAGGCCCCATCTATCTAAGACTCGTCCATTGATGAGCGGTCGGACCTGAGGCAGATGCCATGGCCTTTCATAAAACTTTTCTTCGGAGTCCGTTTGGTATAACCGGCACCCGCACCTTTTAAAATATTCCCGTATCCCGGACGCATAATATCTGGGGTTTAAGACGGCTGTTATGCCTCTCCCATAGGGAAGGCACGTTGCGGACAAATCGTCCGGGTGCACGACAGGATTCAACCCATAAAACATGATGCCCTTCTGTCCGTTGTTTCTTCTAGGGACGTAGAAAGTTGTCAATTGGTCCACGGTGGAGACCGACAACACGTCAGGCTCTTTGCACATCTGTTTCGGAACCCTTGTGATGGGCAGGGACTTTTCTGTGACTTCGAAGGTTTCTCTTAGCTTTTCATTTTGCATGCATGAGAACCCGATCTACACAACTGTTGCAAAACGGATCCTCCTCCTCTGACTCTTCGGTATCGCTGTCAAGATAAGGGCGAACTTTGCTTCCGGATGGGCTCTCAATATCAGACTCGTCCATATCACTACCGAAATGAGGGTACACTTGGGGATTTTTAATTTTGAAGGTGACGACCGGCTCAGATTGGCTTTTGAGACTCTAGGCTTTCTTGTTTTTAGTTGACTGTGGCTCAGGTTTTCTTTTGAGACTTTTGGCCCTCTTGTCTCTACTTGACTGTGGCTCAGATTTGCCTATAAGACTCTGGGCCCTCGTGTCTTTAGTCAATTGCGGCTCAACATTTTGGGGTTTCATAAAGTACCAAGAATCTTCATATCAGACTTCATGTACACCAAACGGCTGAATGTCTTTGTCAATACGCCTTTCTTCACCATTTTTGGTATACTTCATGCATTGATGGAATATCGACGGAACAATGCCGTAATCGTGAAGCCACGGTCGTCCTAAAAGAATCTTATCAGCCGTGTCGGCGTCGATCACGTATATCTTGGCTTCGGTTTGCAGGTTCCCAAACCTGATTAGCAAAGCTATAGATCCCAGAACTTGCTGGCAATTTTGATTGAAGCCCTGGATGACAATCCTTTCCCTTGACAGGTGTCAAATGTCCATTAATAAACTTTTTAGAGTCCGCAAGTTCATGATATTCACCGAGTGTTGGCTATAGTGCCCTCAAGGCAATTATCATAATCGCAGACTTGTGATTATGATGATTGAGGCAGGACCTATACCGATAAAACGGTCTTACTCAAGATGATAGTATGCTATCTGGTTTGCCTTTATCATTATGTACATGTCGATAGAGCCCATAGGATTCCTGCTTGACTGCCAGCATTATGATGGCGATCATATATGTGGGAGCTGGGGTCTATAAGCACATCCTTAAATGTCCCTAGTCGTAGGAGTATCGAGACCGGGCATCGATACTCCAGTGTAGACTAGTATATACTGATCGAGACCCCGACGAGGGGCGGTGGCCAGGTCTCATAAGCCATTGGTGTTAGTTTGTTCACCTAAGATAGTATACAGGTGCTCATTGGGTTATGAGCACACTGGACGGACTCGCCGGGAACCTGCTAGTTGGTATTATACCTATTGTCAGATAGCAGTTCCCAGGTGACATGTGTACAGGTTAGTCTGTCGACCTGAGATCGTCATTTGTCTCGTATGATTTCCCACTGTGCTTTGATTACTACCCTACCACGGCTCAAAGGAGTCGTGTAAAAAGGTTTTAGTTGGGTACTGTCCCGAGCCACATGGAGGCAGTGATCGGATCGTCGGGGATTCGTCTCTCCCACTATTGGGGGTTGATTTCACGTTGTGCATGGGTGGCCATCACCAGAAGTCCATGGCCATGGTGAACGAGAATACCGATCCAGGATCGATAGTTTCTCAGGTGGTGATGGGTATCATGCTGACACTAAATGTCGCGTTGTTAGGGGTCTGACTTTATCCACCCTTCTAGACTCGATATGCGATGCTCTTAGATGAACAGACCGGAATGTACGGATATTGTCACTGTCAGGCTCAGTGGGGGTTCAGGATGAGTTTGCTCATCGGCCTCCCTTTCACTCAATACCTGAGTAGCCATTACGTACAGCTAGTGCCGCTGACGTGCTTGTGCTTAAACCCACTGCCAGCGTATTGACGAGTCTTTAGAGTCCCACACGGAGGGTTTTCACGGTTCAGGCGATATGATGTAGATCACGTATGTTGGTACATAAAGGTGTCCGATTAAATATGTGCACATGCTGCACAGATTTTAATCTGACGGTTGATAATACTAGCGGTTTAGGATATAGCCGGATTATTAAATCAAGTTTTGATTTAATAATTTACATATGTATTTATATATATGTATTCTAGTATTATTGTTCGCTATTTATTTTCTCTCTTGGCTATTCGTATTTTTGTACGAATACGCGTATATGTATTTCGGTACATGTACCGGGAAGTATTCCGTATTTTATACGTAATAGCTTCTAGAAGTTTTGCCACCTCATTATTGATTTTCCATTCATGGAAACTCATTTGTTTCATAATGAGGTGGAGGGTGTGATGTGGCATGAGCATGGTTCATGGTATGGTTTTGTGCATGTAGCAAAGTATGGTGCATTTGTTTAATGCAAAATGATGGAGATTTTTTTGATGGGGGAGAGAGAGGGGGCCGGCCACTTGATTGGGGGGGGGGGGTCTTTTTCATTTGGGTTGATTAATTCATTACACTTGCTAGCCCACTCTCTTTTTCTCACTACTTCCACACTTAGCCATTTTTGCTCATGAAAAAGTTCACCTCCTTCTTCATCTTTCTTGAGTTTCTCATTGAACTCATGGGTAGAGAGAAAATATAGTGACACATTCATACACCTCCACTCTCCATCGCTAGCAACTTTGGAGCGTCGGTTGTCTCATTCGGCGAGGCTGGAGCTTGCGCCGTTTACCTCAGGTGGATCATCGGAGATGAAGGAAGACCGGCAACCAAACCACATCAAGGAACCTCTAGGAGCTTGGAATGAAGACCGAAGGATACAGATCAACTCTGTATAACCATTCTATCCTCTATATTAGTTTGCTAGTTTAGGGTTTAAGGTCGATCCGGGAATCGGGTAACGGTAGCGCCGGTTTTACAAAAAATTTGTTCTGCATTTGGCCACGTTTCGATGGCCGGGGCGCTACTGTAACCCAGCATGGTATTAGAGCCACCCTTTAAACCCCTTACTAGCTTTTTTAGACGTGCTTAAAAGATCGATTGACCAAAGTTTCCAAAATCACGATTTCATTTTTCAAGTTTCTGCCGATTTTCAAATGTGGTCTAAAAATATTTTCCAGAGGCTTAAAAATCCGTGCAGGCTTTTTTAGGAGTACACAAAAAATTTAAGCTCACGATTCTTCTAAAGTGCCGCGGAACTGCCGCATTTGACCCCTATTGGCGGCGGTTCCGCGGTAATTTAGTTGCAACGGAGCACCAAATTTTTCCTGGAGCTCATTTATATGGAATTGTGATTTTTGACATATATGGTTTTGGCCCAGATTTCTGTTGGAGTGCTGGATTTGCATTTGGGGCCAATTTGGGAAAGTTAGTCGATCGATATTTTAAGTGTGCGTTTAACAGTACTTGCATTACTATCTGCGACCGTGAATGTCATTTGATCGGTAAACCCGTCTAACTGCTATATGTTCTTTTAGACGGGTTTGCGAACGTGACATTCACGTTGATGTTCTGTGTTGTGCTGTGATGTTGGTTGGATCATCGTGGTGGATAGCTTGGGTGCAATGTTAGTACAGTTTAATTTTATTTATACATTTGATATTGCAGGGCGAGTGTCCGACATATGGACTGCCGTCACTTCCAGTTTGTATATTATTCATTTGTGGCACGACCGGGTTGAGGTCGATATCACCCTTGTATATTATTTTATTTTCTGTACTAAGATTACCCCACGGTGGAGTGCACGAATAGCCGGGTTCTAGAGGGCAACGGGTCCGCATCTCATGGCGTTGAGACGGAAGGGACCTTACTCTAGAATTGGTGGGCTATTCGCCGCACTCGTAGGGGGTATAGGTTGACCCACGGAGGGGTGTCCAAGTTACCGGATTCCGTGAAGTGCTGGGTGGCCCATTCACGTTGTTGAAGGGGGTTGCCTCGCTTCTGGCTTTGGCGGGTAGCTTGCCGCGCTCGTAGGGGTCTAGGTTTCATTGCCCAAGCTATCCACACGACAGGGAACTTCGGGTCTCATTTACGGCTCAAGTGAAACCCGGGGCTCCAGGATTATCCACCATTCTGTGTTACTTCTGTGATGTTGCTTATATCATGTCTGGGACGAATGTTATATATATATATATATATTTATATATACTAGTAGATGTTGTATATGTTTTGCACCCGCGCTAGCCCAGTCCCCGCTCTATCGTTAGTTAAGTAACCTAACGGGTGATGACGGGACCCAGTGGCGAATGTGGATGGCATATACGTACATTTTATTTTTTTTCTTTTCCGGTGTGATTAATTGATAGGACTGCATTGATTCTTATCAATGCAGGGATAAAACAAACCTATATATAAATGATGTTGTTGGAACCAAGTTTTTAAAAACTGACATTACAGACGTTCTCTTTTGCTTTGCACAGTGGTATTCGATTGGGAATATCCTGCACCTCATTCGACGAGGCAAGGGCCGAGATCCCTTCATCGGGAGTGACCCTTTGAGTAAAAGTTTGCGTCAATGTAATAACTTCACTATAGTCGTCTCCTTTTGCTTTGCATCGTGGTATTTAGTTTGGAATATCCTGCACCTCATTCTACGAGGAAAGAGCCGAGATCCCTTCACCAGGAGTGACCTCTTTAGCAAAAGTTTTCGCCACTATATATTTATAAAACCACTCGGTTCTTTCAACGATATCAAGTTCATTACGTTAAAGGTTTTTCGCCAAAAACCAGCCGTAACCCTCCGTTATTTCAGATTGTTATTGCTTAGTATTCGTGCTACATTTGTCGTTGCTATTCGCCGAGACGTAGTGTGCGGTAGCTCTGAAATGCTTTTCTGTCTCATGGATATGTGGATTGGTTAGGAAAGTCGTACGACTTTGTTGATTATTCGTCAAGGGTCGTGCGGGTGGGTTTTACACAATCAAGATAATGACGGGTTGAACTTGACTAGGACCTTTTGATTTGTTGATTATTCATCAAGGTCACTTGAGTCCTAAGGGTAAAAAATCATATCGGGAGTTTCAAACATATAGGAAACTTGCCAGGCATGCGCATACCTTCTGGAGTGTGGTGACTTGAGTGGCTTCCATCAGGTTATCATGCGATGATAGTTGGATCCCGATTCCCACTGATGAGTAGGATTACTCCTCGGGTAATTCCGACTAATTCTTCTTTTGGATTTGGAGGAGAGTTTGAGGAAACAGTGGGAGCTATCCAGATTAGATAAAGTGATTGACCATTCTGATCTAGATTAGAGTGCACGCTGAGTGTTTCTTTTCTCTCTCTCTCTCTCTCTCTGACTGCGACTATGACCCGACCCTTGACTAAAACTCATGAACCAAGTTAACCGAACCTTCTTAAAACACTTTGGTTTTTGGAATGTCACTGTGTCGCATATATCATTGCCACTTCTATATCACCTTTGCATTTCTCCAGAACACCCCGTATTACTACGAACATCCACTTCCATTAGATAAATCCATCGTATAGTTACATACGAACTCGAAGGAACTTTTTCGAGGATGGATTCTGGTTCTGCAGAAATTGAATAGGATTATTCGGTTGTCTTTTCCCTTTACCTTCTCTCAGGTTGTGAGAGCTCCTAGGATTAGGAGAGGGTACACCTATTACGCTTATTGGATAGTCTTCCTCCAAATCTTAGGCCGGTGCTGAAGGGTAGGTAAGGAAGAAAACCAATTAGCCTGAAAGTGGTGTACAGAAGGTAATAAGTAAAGACAAATAAAGGGATTAGAATAACGACAAAGACAATTGCGACTGCTATCATTCACGACAAAACCGTGTATACCCCTGCCACTCCCACATCCACTTTGGATTTCTCCGAAACACTCCGTATCACTGCGGATATCCACTTCCATTGGATATGCCATCATATAGTTACATACGAACTCGAAAGAATTCGTTCCAGATTCGAGGATGGTTTCCGGTTCAGGAGAAACAGAATAGGATTATTCAGATGTCTTTTCCCATTACCTTCTCTCAGGTTGCAAGGGCTCCTAGGATTAGGAGAGTACATCTATTGCACTTATTGGATAGTCTTCTTCCAAACCTTAGGCCGGTTCCGAAAGGTAGGGAAGGAAGAAAACCAATTAGCCTAAAGAAGGTGTACAGAAGGTAATAAGTAAAGACATAATAAAGAGACTGGAGTGAGGGCAGGTAAGTACATGGTTACTGTCATGAATAAGGTTTGTGGAAGAGGCGTTACTAGGAATACCAGTTAAACCCTTTTTTTGAAACATTTTCATGTTTCAGTTTCACTGTGCGATATTAATTGAAAATTGTTTTCCCAATTGGAACCTAACTCCAGGGTATGTATTTACCAGATCAGTTTCTCATATCTGTATGTTATAACGGATGGTGAGTGAGAGTAAGATATTGGGAATTGGGTGATTAGATCCTCATTATATCGGAATTCGTAGTAATTAGTGATATTTGAGGAAATCATCTGGTTTTTGCCGGACGACAAATATTTGGTTTTGAATATCCGTTGTTATGCATCAATTTCAAACTGATATATCTGTACGTTTATTTTAAAAAGTGAGATATAACTTTTTGAAATTGTGCCTGTGACATTTACCTATATCAGTTGGTGATTAGGTAAGGTGCATTCAACAACGGTGTAATTCTTCTTTACCATAGTACACTTTTTCAACCTACAACGCACAGGGTTTGAGTTATTAAACTCAGGGAAATTATACAAAGTATTGTATGTTGTCTAGTGTCCATTAAGACGATGGGGTTGGTACTCGTACTATATTCTGTTTACTTGTGACTTCTCCAGTTCTGGACAAGTATTTCGTTGAAATGCAAGGTCCAGATATTGAGAAGTTATAGGTATAAGGATAAAGTAGAGAACCATTTGTTGGAAGTATCCGGATTCTTCGAGGAAGGCGAAGATGTAGATACTTGTGTTTGGTATTCCATTGATAGTAATGGTTTTGAGAACTTACTTCTCTTTCAGGTTACTCATATATGGATGTACTCCTAGTTGAGTAATGCTGAATAGCCTCCTTCCATTTGGTTGATATGCACTGGAGACAGCTGCATGATTTGAATCTGGTTCCAATTAAATTAGTGTTTTTGTTTCTATATTGGATATATATAGAATCAATTTATATCTTAACGATGTTAAGGTATAGGGAGTTGTCCGACTGATACTTAAAACAAGAATCCGGATAAACTCGAAGCATGTTTCAGTAATGGCTGTTTGTGGGTTATCCCGGGCTTTGACGAGGGTTAACTTTCTGCCATCAAGAAGATCAATATTTATATTGTTCTTGACTCGCCACTGTTTTAGTAAAATGGATTTTTTCAGAAAAACAGAAGTGGGAGTATGGTAGAACTAGAAATGATTCCAGAACCACAAACGATCACTGAAGATTTAATAGAACCTAAGGATTCAATTGGATTTGACGTTCCATTACCCACTCCACAGATTTGGTGGATAACCTCAGGCACCCGGAGGTACTTTGGTCTTCTCAGTGACGGTGACAGAGAGGTTCTTGTTTACCCAGACTTGTCATTGCTGCTGTTCTAGACTATAAGACCTGGCAGGAGGATGAGTATAACGTCATTCTAAACTAGCTTTAGAAGTGCACATGTATATGACTCTGCCAGAAGGTTGATGTAGTCAGTAGGAGCAGCGGAAGCATAGTGGGCAAGTAGCTTATGTCTATTTACAGACTAAAGCAGGTATAGCGGAATTAGATCATCTAATTTTGATGTGACAGTCATAGGCTTTGACCTCATCGGAATAGGAGATAGATCTGGTAAGAAGGTAGTAGAGAGTGATGTCCAGGTATTGGGATGACATGCATCTTATAGGAAGAGATATTCCTATACTACGATCAGATATATTGTGTTTGTCACAAAGTTGTTTCTCCATATAGGATATGGACATAATATCAGGTTTTCTGGTTACTAGATCTATGGTCTTAGATCTAGATTTGGGAAGTATCCTAATCTGTGTACTTTGACATTAAATGGACGATTCCTGGCATGGTGGTGTACCTGCAGGTGTTGGAGTCACCTTCCCTAAAGGTGTCTTACAGACTAAAGGAGAGGGGGGTCTGCATGATTAGCATATCACTTGCTTAGGCAAGTGAGTTAATCATGAAATGTCAAGTACCATACCAGATGTTGTTTTTACACTAGCTGCAATAAACAGATATTAATCCAATCCTGGAGAAACATTAGAAAGCAGTTTATGAACATAAATGGAAGTTCTCGGGAAATGATTACGGCAGCCTCCTTAGGGAGACGATTATCATTTCAGACTTCCAAGGTGACATGGATGACAGAATGACTGTCAGAGTTGTAGTTTTTCCTTTTTTGAGAGACACTATGTTGGACAGGTGGTCCAAGAAGATACTGAGGAAAGGCATGGCGTAGGATACTGATTAAATTCAGTAGACGAAACAGTCTAAGAAGTTTGCTGAATTTGAAGTTCATTTGTGAACTGGGTTCCATCAAAAATCCAGACAAAATCTAAGACAAGTATTGCTCATTTCGGGAGGTAGCTTTCTCCGCGAAGTTGAGATATAAAGACATACAGAAAGAAACATTGGAGCGGATCCACTCACTGAGGCTATTTCGAGAACACAATCATTTTCGCAAACAGGCTTTGCGAAACTGATTAGTAGAGAAGTTGGGTGTTCGGTATCACACGGGCTGTGAGTATGCGACATCGCAATAATTGGCCTTAAGTGCAAGTGGGAGATTGTTGGTTATAGTGCCCTCAAGGCAATTATCATAGTCGCAGACTTGTGATTATGATGATTGAGGCAGGACCTCTTGATTGAGAGTTGTTTTGCGTATGTGCGTTTTAAAATCAAAGTTAAGAATATACCGCAATCAATAGCGATGTCGCTTGGTAGCTAGCCGATTGAGTATGGGTCGGTCCACAGGGAGAAGAATTCCTTTTCTTTATGTTTTAACGAGTTAAGTCCGAAAAATTGGTGGTTTTGTTTTAAGATCTAAGAATGAGATAAAAGTTGATAAAAACCTTGCTAGGGTTAGGATTAGGTTAGTTTGAGATAGGGATCTTCTCGCTTCATTCAATGCCTTAGTTTTGAATAAAGGTGTTAGGGTAATCGGCAACAACGGGGATTAGCACGACTGGGAAGAAACTAAGTTTCTTCCTTTTGGTCCTTGTCCGTCCGTTCTTGGCTCTTAGCCCTAATCTCCAGTTAATTCAATCACACCCGGTCTAACTAGAGAATCACCGCTATCACGTAGGATAGGGTGCCGTAGTTGACTTTCATTCTTCAATTCGGTATTCTAGCAAGAATTTCTATTATCTTCAACTTAGAAATCATCAACCCATATTTTTCATGCTTCCTTTTCATTTAACTTAAGATCGTATATGTTCTGCAAATTTATTAAGCTTTCAGCATCTTTTGAATTTTCCTTCTAAGGTTCCATCTCAACTTAGGAATTTTTATCATTTCTACTGAAGATATAAGACATATCTTTCATTCTTATCTCTCATCCAAACCCACATCGCATACCCCCCACATGTGTGTATGTATCACCCCTACACTTGGAAATTCAATTCTAGCTATCATACTCTTGTCCATCTTCCAAAATACTTTTTGTTAGTGAATTTTAGATGAAATTGCTTACACATCCTTCATGCAATCGTTAATACTTCTTGAGGTACTGAACGACCGATTACAAAATGTGTTTGCACATTTAGGCGTAATTTCTCGTCTTGTAATACCTAAGGCTTAGCAGTGACTCCCAAACCAGTTGGTCTAAGGCACTAGGTGATAAAGCACTCTCGCTATATTTTTTTATTTATGCAACCTTAAGTAATTACAAAACCAGTGTTCATTTTTTTTTTATCTCTTTATTCACACTTGTACTTTTATTTTATTTTTCTTCATACTAAGGATTTTAGACAAGAGCATTTCAAGGTATCCTCTACTATCCCAAGTTTCAAGCTGCGTGTATGTGCTAGTTGTAGGGTATATATTTTCAGAATTTAGACTTAACGTTCGGAATTATTTTTCAGACTTACACTTCAAATAAAAATTTCAATACTCTTCCCTTATTTTGACTTAGCCTAAGAACTGAACTCAAAATTCGCCTATTTCTAAATAAACTACAAGGATATATATTTTCTACAGTTAAACTTTCAGAAAGGTTACTTTTAGGGTTTTTAATTTACCAAGTTTAGGATCTAGTTTTTCCTAACTAGTCAACCGTCATGTTGAACTTAAGTCAAATATGGCCAAAATTGAACTTTTCAATTTTTATATTTTTTTTAAAAAAAAATTCAATTTTTATGGGTTTTAAAATAAGTATGCAAATGCAAAAATATACATATGAATGCGAAGGAAGAAAGCTTACCGAGCACACCCCCAAACTTAAACTTGACAGTGCCCTCACTGTCAGGCTACACCAAGAGGGTCAAAAATTGTCGGCACTCCCCCTTTTTTATTTATTTTTATTTTTATTATTAACAGAAAAAGAAAACAAAATATATATACACAAAAAGGTTCCCCCCAACTTAAGTGAAATATTGTTTCTACTGTTGCCATTTTTTTAAATCTCATAAACTTGTAACCTTGGGAGGAAAAATTTATTAACGGGGACATGAAATATGAACGTGAAAATCTCCCCCAAACTTATTTTTGGCTCACCACTTTGAGTTAGAAAAAATTATTTTCGAGAGCCAAATTATAACACCCCCCCCCCCCCAAACTTGAGTTAAACAATGTTAAGCTTATAACGAGGGGGTTCAAAGTTATTGGTCAATACCAAGTTTTGCAAAGACCAAAAGTCAAAACCAACCATTTGAAGAATTTATCAATGTAACGTATAGGTCGGTGGAAAAACATGTTATATAGAGCCAAGAAGAAGTGGGGAAGAGATAAGTGGTGGTATAGAAAGGGTTTGCGTGAATGTGAATGTGAGGAGATAAGAGGTGATGATAAATAAAAACGAGAATGTGAATGATCAGAAATGAGTGGAATATTGGCATTCTCGTATTTTATAAGAAGAAAGGGTGGTGGTTCAACTTTTATAGGTGGAGGTTGATTAATCACAAAATCCTTGTTGTTTAGGAATGCAAGTTCGTCAGCAAAAAGTTCTTCAAAACTCTCATCAATGTAATTGAACATTTTACTGTCAGTAAGTTTTGTGCCAGAATTTATCATACTTGATTCGTAAAAAAATATGGAGGTAGGAGACTCGAAAAACTCATCTACCTCATTTTCAAAAGTATCCAAATCAAGTTGGCTTTCTGGAATGATCAAACTTGAATTATCGGATTGTGATTCATCAACACTCATTGAAATTATAGGAAGAATAGAAGAAGAACCTGAGAAAGTGGGAGAAGGAAGTTGAATACGAACTTGAGGGTGGAGATGGACTGTATAAATTAGCACAATTTGTAATGACCGATGTGTAAAAAGCGATTGTGCTAATCTATCAACCCACTGAGAAATGAGGTCAAATCCCTCAAGATTCGTGAGAAAACATGGGTACGTCGAACTTGGTAAACTAGACATAAAAAATGAAAGTGTAATGGTTTCTTGCAAGGTCGGAACGAAGATGGAGGGAAGTGATTGAGGAAGGGTATCGGTTAAAGATTCAAGAGGGTGTGCGCAGATAGAATGAATTGGAAAATCCGACTCCTCAAATAAAACTGCTTCATCCTCAGTAATTTCTTCAATACTCTCCTCAAAATTTAGCTTATCCATGCAATTCTCATCAAAATCAAGACGCATATGAAGTTCGGGAAAAACAGTTAATGACTCGAGATGATGAGAGAGAGACTCATCCAAATCTGTGGGTTCATTATCCAAAATATTCCCAGCGTCTATATCTTCAATCAAGTGAAAATCAATTTTTTTAGACACCTCATCAAAAGTATGGATATTAATCAATTCAGGTTCTAGAGTGGAGGTGTAGAGGTCGAAAGGATTGGTGATTGTTTCACTCGAAAGGGACCCTTCACAATCAGGTAAATCAAACACTACAAAGTTGCATAACTCATTAATCGTTCTATCTTCAACTGGTGAATCATTAGGGACACTAGATAGACATTCAAAACCGAAGTTGTGGGATTCAATAGGGGATGGGTAGGTTTGATTTGGAAGGGTGTACAGCTCACTCTCACCACTCAAATTCTCAATCTGTCCAACCGCCTCATCATACATTGGAAAATTTCGAGCTAGTAGGAAACTAGCTACCGGGTCACTAGGTTGTATGAGGGCGGCCATGGACGCATTCAAGTTCATTATCTGTTGGCTTGACGCTACCATAAAATCTTTTAACGACTGTTCCAGACTAGACATGAGTTGTGACGAGGTTTCAGTAAAAGATTTAAATTTGTTTGGATACTGGAAACTCCCAAATGGCTGTGAAGAAGCAATGTCTAGGGAAGGTGCAAAAGTCGGGTAGGATTGGTAGGAATTGAATGGTTGGACAGAAGTAGGATCAACATTCGGATAAGAAAGTGAATGGAATTGTTGATCCAAAGAATTCGCAGTGGTGAAAGGGGTGAAAGATCGGTTACGAGATTGTTCAATATGTTCAGCAATAGACATGAGTTTCGAAGTTACAACAGGACTCGAAAAAGGAGTATC
Source organism: Agapanthus africanus (assembly GCA_030015575.1). NCBI lineage: Eukaryota > Viridiplantae > Streptophyta > Magnoliopsida > Asparagales > Amaryllidaceae > Agapanthus > Agapanthus africanus. Next base: position 671,714,893 of record JASDDO010000022.1, on the reverse strand, counting down.
AACGTAAGAAGGTGGTGAAGGTTGAAATGGTTGATATAAGGTGGATTGCGGAGTCCAACTGGTTGTCCTAGACGCATCTATTCGATCGTTCAAAGAAATTTTAGGTATGGAGGGATCGTTCGAAATTCGACCAAAACAAAAAGCATAGGAAGTAATGTCTGGTTGAGGGTACCAAAGTTCGGCAAGAGTTTTGCTAGATGGGGTACCCATGATGTAATGAGAGAAAGGAGAAGAAAATGAATGTGATTTTTTTTTTATAAAAAAATTGTTTGTTTTTGGAGTTTTGAAATTTTTGAAAGTGTTTTTTTTAGAAAGAGTTTTTGCAAAATTTGTACGGAACTACGTCACAATTTCAGACAACCACAGTTTAAACATGCACAATCAAACCTAGAGCTAGGGTCTCCTAAGTCAACTAGACTGCTCCTAACTGGTCCAAAGGGCAAGTTGTGAGATATCCCTCAAATCGCCTCTTCACCGCCAATTGTGGCCAGGTAAGCACAAGTGAAGAAAGGAGAGATCCGCTCACGAATCACCGTGAGACGGGACTTTTAAAATTACCTTTCTCACTTGTCTAGCCTTGGCACCACAAAGTCAGGTTTAGATAAACGACCGATTGCCCACAACCTTTCTCTGTCCTAATGAGCGCGACAGTTCTTAATTGACTGAGTCTAGATATTTTTTAATTAGCTCAAGGGTGATGCATATGCTTTTAGTGATTTTTGGGGTCTTAGGAAGGGCGATGAAATCCCCACCCAATCTGAGTTGGTGTTATAGCCCCTTAAATTCCGTATTAATTATGCAAAGCAATAACACACAAAATCTAAAACACTTGCCAAAATTTTTTATTTTTATTTGCGGCGCAAAGAATCCTGCACAAAAACAATTTATTGGATAGGAAGAAGAAGTTGTTGTGCAAAGAATACCTGCAGGAATTTTTTTTAGTGGAGTGCAGAGGAGAGGAGAGGAGAAAAGAGATACTCACAGAGAATTTTTAACTGCTGACATCACAGGTTGTCAACTGCTTGAATCTGCCGCGGTTCCGCGGCGGTTTAGTTGGTTTAGATTTCCAAAAATTTTCTCTGTGTTGTTTGGATTCTCCCATGTCTGTTCAGATCCTCTATTTCTTGATTTGTTCACTGGGCTTGCTCCAGATCTGAAACAGAGTTTGCTCCAAGCCTGCACACTTGCACAAAAATCTTTCAAAAAAGATCAAGATGATTTTTATTTTATTTTTTTTGTTTTAAAAATTTTCAATTTTTATAATTTTTTTAATAAAATTTTTATTATTATTATTAACCCGAAATTACACAAAGAAAAAGACTACCGTCACCCCGGCAACGGCGCCATTTGATTGAGAGCTGTTTTGCATACGTGCGTTTTAAAATCAAAGTTAAGAATATACCGCAATCAATAACGGTGTCGCTTGGTAGCTAGCCGGTTGAGTACGGGTCGGTCCACAGGGAGAAGGATTCCTTTTCTTTATGTTTTAACAAGTTAAGTCCAAAAAATTGGTGGTTTTGTTTTAAGATCTAAGAATGAGATAAAAGTTGATAAAAAGCTTGCTAGGGTTAAGATTACGTTAGTTCGAGATAGGGATCTTCTCGCTTCATTCAATGCCTTAGTTATGAATAAAGGTGTTAGGGTAATCGACAACAACGGGGATTAGCACGACTGGGAAGAAACTAAGTTTCTTCCTTTTGGTCCTTATCCGTCCGTTCTTGGCTCTTAGCCCTAACCTCCGGTTAATTCAATCACATCCGGTCTAACTTGGGAATCACCGCTATCACGTAGGATAAGGTGTCGTAGTGAGCGGTGTGTGGTTGATTTAAAAAGAGTCCTTTTAATAAAATTATATGGGCAAAGAAAGGAGTGAGAGAGATTTCCATCTCTCAAACCTTCCCTATCATAACCCTAACAAGTGAGGGATTACTCACTCATTAGGAAGTTAACAATGAAATTCATTTTTTTATAATTTTTATATTAGAAAACAAAATTGCAGATATTAAAAGAACGGATAAAAATTGCAAGAATTAAATTCAGTTAATAAAAGAATGCGAGATAAAAATAAAAACTCTTACTTTATTGATGACCTCAAGAACGCATTACAATTGAATTTAGATCTAGAAAAAAAGGCAAAGAGAGGCATCCTAGAAGAGGCACCCAAAAGCAGCACACCATTATTTGGCTTTGAGCCATCCTATTTATAGATAGGAAAAACCATAGGTTTACATTCTGATCCATACATGAAATTACAAAACAACCCCAAAGACCGAGTCAAAGCACCGACACCCCACCAACACGTGCATATTATGGCCGCGGAACCGCGGCAGAAAGGCCTATTTGGCCGTGGTTCCGCGGCCATTTGGTGGGTTCTTGGGCCCATCTCTTCACGGTTTCTCTGTGTTGCTTTTATCTTCTGTTTTCTTTACTTGGTTTCTCAGAATTTCTTCTATTTCCTTCCATATTTCCAACAGTGCAGAATGATGTGGACTTTTGCCTTGAGTTTTGCGTTTGAAGTCTTGAATCTTGTGCTGCCTTTATGCTTTGTGCTTTGAACTGTCTAATGATTTTCATTTGTTCCATGAACTGGTAGGCGGCATCATACGGATTCATCTATTGTTGGTCGTAGTCTCACATTTGTAGCGATTTTTCATGAATTTCACTGTATTGTTCTGAGAATCTGTAACCTGCAACTATTTAGCAGACATGGATCAAAAGCACCTATTTATTTGTAATATGATTAAGAATGGGCGATATAATAATGCAATATTCTGATATGAACACCTATTCCGATAAAACGGTCTTACTCAAGATGATAGTATGCTATCTGGTTTATCTTTATCATCATGTACATGTTGATAGAGCCCATAGGATTCTTGCTTGACTGCCAGCATTATGATGGCGATCATATATGTGGGAGCTGGGGTCTATAAGCACATCCTTAAATGTCCCTAGTCGTAGGAGTATCGAGACCGGGCATCGATACTCCAGTGTAGACTAGTGTATACTGATCGAGACCCCGACGAGGGGCGGTGGCCAGGTCTCACAAGCCATTGGTGTTAGTTTGTTCACCTAAGATAGTATACATGTGCTCATTGAGTTATGAGTAGACTGGACGGACTCGCCATGAACCTGCTAGTTGGTGTTATACCTATTGTCAGATAGCAGTTCTCAGGTGACATGTGTACAGGTTAGTCTGTCGACCTGAGATCGTCATTTGTCTCGTGTGAGTTCCTACTGTGCTTTGATTACTACCCTACCATGGCTCAAAGGAGTCGTGCAAACATGTTTTAGTTGAGTACAGTTCCGAGCCACATGGAGACAGTAATCGGATCGTCGGGGATTCGTCTCTCCCGCTATTGGGGGTTGATTTCACGTTGTGCACGGGTGGCCATCACCAGAAATCCATGGCCATGGTGAACGAGAATTACCGATCCAGGATTGATAGTTTCTCAGGTGGTGATGGGTATCATGCCGACACTAAATGTCGTGTTGTTAGGGGTCTGACTTTACCCACCCCCCTAGACTCGATATGCGATGCTCTTAGACGAACAGACCAGACTGTACAGATATTGTCAGTGTCAGGCTCAGTAGGAGTTCTGGATGAGTTTGCTCGTCGTCTTCCCTTTCGCTCAATACCTGGGTAGCCGTTACGTACAGTTAGTGCCGCTGACGTGCTTGTGGTTAAACCTACTGCCAGCGTATTGACGAGTGTTTAGAGTCCTATATAGAGGGTTTTCACGGTTCAGGCGATATGGTGTAGATCACGTATGTTGGTACATACAGGTGTCCGATTAAATATGTGCACATGCTGCACAGATTTTAATCGGACGGTTGATAATACTAGCGGCTTAGGATTAAGCAGGATTATTAAATCAAGTTTTGATTTAATAATTTATATATGTATATATATATATATATATGTATTCTAGTATTATTGTTCGCTATTTATTTTCTCTCTTGGCTATTCGTATTTTTGTACGAATACGCGTATATGTATTTCGGTACATGTACTGGGAAGTATTCCGTATTTTATACGTAATAGCTTCTAGAAGTTTTGCCACCTCGTTATTGATTTTCCATTTATGGAAATTCATTTGTTTCATAATGAGGTGGAGGGTGTGATGTGGCATAAGCATGGTTCATGGTATGGTTTTGTGCATGTAGCAAAGTATGGTGCGTTTGTTTAATGCAAAATGATGGAGATTTTTTTGATGGGGGAGAGAGAGGGGGCCGGCCACTTGATTGGGGGGGGGGTTCTTTTTCATTTGGGTTGATTAATTCATTACACTTGCTAGCCCACTCTCTCATTCTCACTACTTGCACACTTAGCCATTTTTGCTCATGAAAAAGTTCACCTCCTTCTTCATCTTTCTTGAGTTTCTCATTGAGCTCATGGGTAGAGAGAAAAATATAGTGACACATTCATACACCCCCACTCTCCATCGCTAGCAATTTTGGAGCGTCGGTTGTCTCATTCGACGAGGCTGGAGCTTGCGCCGTTTCCCTTAGGTGGATCATCGGAGATGAAGGAAGACCGGCAACCAAACCACATCAAGGAACCACTAGGAGCTTGGAATGAAGACCGAAGGACATAGATCAACTCGGTATAACCATTCTATCCTCTATATTAGTTTGCTAGTTTAGGGTTTAAGGTCGATCCGGGAACCGGGTAACGGTAGCGCCGGTTTTAGAAAAATTTTGTTCCGCATTTGGCCACATTTCGATGGCCGGGGCGCTGCCGTAACCCAGCACTGAGGACCCCGGATTAATCAATATGCGATTAATTCGATCTCCGTCGTTGTACCCTGTCATGTAAAGTGGCCGGTTATGCTCAGCCGTCCCTAGTAGCAAGTCTTCATCATTAAATGCGACCGCAGCTGTGTGCAGAGCATGCTGAGCTTCTTTCATATTGATTTCCGCGAAGCGAGCCTGGTACCGCTCGGGGTTTTGCAGAGCGTGAATGAGGACATTTCTAAGCTCTTTGGATAGAACCAGCGTATCATAGATGCTTAAGAGGGACGGAAGCATCCGAAGGTGAGCTAAGACATTATAGTCCACCGAGGAAGAGCTCGAGTCTCCGTGAGACGCGTCGAATTGACCAGGAAAAAGAAATCCTGAGTGAATGGATCGGCCGGATCTCTGCCATCTTCTTCATTAGCAACCTATTTTTCCTTCTCCTTTGGAGCGTTGCCTTATTTTGGCGGTAGAGCCTTTCTGCTTTTGAGCTGGATCTGGTTAGCCTTTATGGTGAGCTTATCGTTCTCCTCGGGAAAACAGAGCTCCTCCTCAGAGTTGCTACCAAGATGGATGGCATAGCAAGTCACAATAGGGAGTCCATCATTGGTATCCTCTTCCAATTCTTCTAAAGTTTCTGTGGCTTTTATAGGGAAGAACTTCTTCAGTTGGATAAAGGTCATTTCCTTTTGTACATAGTCTTCGATAGAATCAATGTATTTTTGAATGGTCGTTCTCCTCACAGACTCTTCTTCACGTCGGGTCGCGTTTTTCTTTTTCTTCTTCCTGAGCTTCTTAGACTTCGAGCCCGCTCGTCTCTTATTAGTGGACGGGACAGTGGGCTCTTTTGCCCCTCCCACTTGACTCTGGGCTCTTTCTAAAGCAGTTTTAGCATCTTCTCCATCTTCTTAGATATGTACACATTCCATGGAGGTTGCGATAGATTGTTCTCATTTCTTGGGGTAGACGGTTCAACGGTATACCCCCAGAAGGCTTTAGTTTCTGTCTGTATGAAGTTGGCGGTTACAGCTTGATCGTTTGTCAACACGCCAGGGTTCAATGAGATTTCCCCCGCCTTGTACTATTTCTCAACCCAATCTTTGAATACGCAGCAATCCTTGATGACGTGACCCAGCATTCTGTGGTATGGAAAATACAGAAGGTTGTCAGTCATGCTTGCTTCGTGTGATCTCTTTAGGTGCGGCAGTTGTAAACCATTCCTCAAGGCGTCCTTCAATATCTTTCGGACCTTGTCCTCTCTGAAGGAGTAGACCTTGCTTTTCTTCCCTTCCAGATTTGGTCATTTTCCTCCCAGTACTGGCTTTTGTGACCGGTTGTTTTTTTGTTAGCCCGCCTTTCTCTTGTCTTCATTGTCAGACGTATTGAAGGCGTTGATATTGTTGGAGTTGCCACTTTTACAGTGGTCATCCTTTCGGCCCTTCCAAGGCTTGTCATTTTGAGAGTCCGAGGTAAACTCTTGTTTCGAGTGCTCCAACATCTAAACTTTCTTGGTCGGCTCATGAAACGTTTCGAGGCCCGTGGTGTATAGGAACGGGACCATCCAATTGCTGAGCTTCCCAACAAGTAGGCTAACGGATTGGTCCTGCTCTAATGGAGGCTCGCACTTGACGGTGAGATTGGTCCATTGGGCAATGAAGTCCGTGTTCCTTTCGTTCTTCTCCGGCTTGGATCTCACAAGGTCGGCAATGGAGATTTTTTCGTTGACACTCATGAACTTTTACCGAAATAGAGACTCCATTTGGCCGAAAGTAATGACAGAGCCTTCTGATATGCTCGCATACCAGTCGAAAGTGACACCGGTTAAGCTGTTAACAAACTGATAGAGAAGAAGCGCATCATTGCTCCATGTATTTCCGCATGATGCTTTAAAGTAGGCAACGTACTGATTCGCATTTCCCGTCCCGTCGAATCTCCCGAATTTAGGAATGACGTAGCCGATGGGAAGTTCAATCAGATCGTACTGTGCGGGGTACGGCATCCCGCTGCTGCCAACATCTTTCTGAGCCTCGGCTTCGGCCATAAATGTTTTAACTTTGCTGATGACCAAATCCATTATCTGATCTTGCATCAGCGGAATGTCTCCATCTGGGGCCAAGGCGTCCCCAGAAGTGGAATATGGTCGGCTTTCATGTAGCTCACCCATATTCAGACCAGAAAGGACATGCATCGGTCGCTTCGGGTCGTTATCACCCTGCTCATGAATAGAGACTTGCGCTTGATTAGAGGCTGCCTGAGCAATTTGAGCCATGAGCTGCATTACGGCGTTCGTCAAGTCGTCAATTTTGGAATAAAGTTTGGCCATCTCTTTGTTTTTACTCCTAAGCTTCTTTCGGAGCTCTTGAAGCAACTCCTGCTCCGCAGTCCTAGGGTAAAAGATCAGCTCTTCTTCGTTGTCCAAATTTTATTCCACATGAACTAAGGGGTCCTTCTGCCTATCGGCCTCATCGAGAGGGTTTTCATCATTCTGCGGAGGAGGCTGATCTTAGGAAGGGCAGCCACATTCAAGCTAGATTGGGCTTGGGATGTGGTGGCCCCATCCTTACTCTTGTTGCATAGGTAGTCGCTGGGACGCGTGCTCGCCATGTAAGACCATGTGGATAACATATTTGGCCATCTTTTTATCACCGGCAGTTGGTTACACAGGCCGCTATCGTGGCCCTTCCGCTTCGGGAATGGACAATCGACTGAAGACAGATGGCCTGACCGGGTCATTAAGCGGCGCTGACGCTTCTTTTCTGGATTTGCTCCGTTGTTTTCGTGTGGCACGAAGCGCTTGATAGACCCCCGAAGAGAAGAGAGGGTGTCACGCCTTTTGTGCTGGGGCTTGGACACATCCCTTTGTAGCACAGTTCGAATTGCCGTCTTCTTGATCTTCGCAGTCTTAGAGTTTTTCTTGACCCACCTTAAAGGTTCAAAAGAGTTACGGATTTTTACGGCCGACACGATTGTCTTTGCAGGGCAACTCGGCTCTTGGAATTTTACAAAATCCAACTTGGTCGAAGCCCACGCCCTTTTGTTAGCTCTATACCTAAGCAGCTTCTGCCTTAGCTTCTCTGTTTTGAGCGCCTGGCGGGCTTCTGCTCTTCGGGAAGCCGCCGTGGGTCGGCTGGTAAAGAAACTTGGAAAGACATCCGCTTGCGCATTCAGAGTTTAGCGAGCTTCTGATCTTCGGGAAGCCGCCGAGGGTCGGGTGGCAGAGAGCCTTGAAAATACATCCGGTTGCACACTCGTCAAAGGCATCACTTAAGCTTGCCGTGACGTCTGGCGACTTCTTTCGTTCCGACTGCTTTGCCTCTAGCTAGAGCCACGGAAAGCCATTCAAATGCTGACCTGCGCTTAGGATGTGGTGCCTTCGAGATCACCACATTTGGCCTCCTGCCTTTCGAGACCGGCTTATTTGTTACCGGGGCCTAAGGAGCCGGAATGGCGTTAGCTGGCACAAACAGAATAGAGCTAAATGGTAGCAGCGGCTCCTCCCAGTGCTGCCCAAGACTGGCCGGGAGAACTGTCCTAGCGTCCATCTTCATTGTGTAGGAGATGGAAGTTACGTTGAGAGCTAAGCATATCCTTGGAGACATCTCTGTTGCATCCGAAGATTGAGATTAAAGTTGTCAATCTGCGCAAAAGAACATGATTTCAATACAAACAATCAGCATATATTAACTGAACTCGCATGAACACTTGATCCGAAACATGGGAGGAGAGAAAAATGACCCACCAGACGTGTCGGAATTTGTAGAGTATTTTTCGTCATCCTATTGAGATAGTAATGCGCATACTTGTCATGCGTATACAGATTCCCCATGTCTGGAGCAAGCTGGGGTTTATTGATTGTGGAGATCTAAATCTCCGGCAGCCGCGGACCAAACTGCCGTTGATTACCTCTCGCTCTTGGGAGCAAGGAACCTCCAATTAACAGGTCAAACAGATCATGCTAACTCAATGTGCAGTATGCGCATGTTGTGTTTTGGAGGTGTTTTGAACTCAATGAAATTTTTTCTAACGGGAGAAGTGTTTTGATTGTATGCTTTCGAAAAACAACAGCGAATGGGTGTGTTCATTTCATTTTTTTTATTTATTCCATTTGTGACAAAAAAGATTTATTTATTCAAAAAAACATTTTTTATTTTATTTTTTGAGGGAAAAGTGTGGGAAAAGAGAGTGATGAGCGTCTTAAGAACGCGTAAGACGACACGTGGCCGCTAGGCGCCAGCAGGTCACGTGGCCGCTGGGCGTCAGCGGGTCACGTGCATGCCACATGGCCGCAGGGCGCCAGCGGACCACGTGAGCGGCACGCGGCAGCTGGGCATAGCAGGCCACGTGAGCAGCACGTGCCCGCAGGAAATATCAGCGGAAAAGGGGGGCTTAGCCTCTGGGCTGGGAGTTGAACTCCCGAGAGATTTTGGAGTTAAACTTCAAGAAAAAAAGAGATTTTTATTTTGAATTCGGAGGAGTTAAAACTCCTAAAACATTTATTTTGGATTTAGAGTAGTCAAACTCTGAAAAGATTATTATCTAGAGTTGAACTCCCAAAAGATTTTTTGTTTGGAGTTAAACTCCTAAAATATTTTTTTGAGAAGAAAACCAAAGAAAGATCTCTCTTAAAACCTTAAGATCTAATTTTTGGATCTTGGATGATGAAAAGGGATCCTTTTCTATCTTTTTGAGTTTTAGATCCTCTCAAAAATGAAACTTTTGGAAATGGGTATTCTCCTTCCTCCTCGCTTTTTCTTGGATCTTGAAAAAGGGTGGTGAGATTTAAAATCTTCCTTTTTAGAGATTTGATGGGAGATTTGAACTCCTCTTCAAGGGTTTTATGGTGAAAATATATTTCTCTTTGAAAAAAGAAAAGTTAAATTCTTGATTTAATTAAAAAAGAGAAAGAAAAAGGTTTAAAAACTTGAAAAAGGAGGCACAGAATCCTAGATTGATATAAAAAAAATCTTGTTTGTTATCATTCATCATGATATCTTATATAGGCATTCTATTTTACATATTGTCCCTTAGACTTTATGAAATGACACATGTGTCCTTCTCATGCCGTGTGTTTTCTTTCTTTTGCACATAAACCATGGGCTTTTAGAAAATTGGTTTTCTTGATTATTTTTATTACATTTATTCATGAAAATTACATTAAGCTTATTTATTGCTGAACAATTATTCTTTGGCATTGGTGGTCGGCCTCTTCATGTTTGGGCTCAACTTCGGCATGGGCCCATTTGCTTGGACTTGGGTTCATATTTGGGTCCACTTAACTTGGATTCGGACTCGGGCTCGGTCCTTTTTTTGGGTATTTACTATGACTTGTTGATTTTGACTGTGAGGTGTAATTTTTGATCCCAACAGGAGGGAGTCGGCTAAAAGAGATGGGTGTGTTTAAATAGGGTATACACAAAATTTGTTACATATAATTTGTTTAGATATTAATACAACCCGTTTACTCTTATAAACTTTATTCTAACTTATCTTGATCAATACAATTATGCTGTTGACTATTTATCACATTCACTTAATTATCATACTACCTTGCTGCATCTTATTATAAAAGCCGTATGTAACTATTTTTATTATGATATTCATTACAATTAATATACTTCTTTTATACTTAATTATTTATTTATCTTAAATAAGATATTAAACTCCAATATATAGTTTCATTTTGAGCAATATAATAACTAACACTATTATATACCATATAAATGTTCTAGGGTGTTGCAGTTTCCAAAACTGCTCAAATTGATACTCGTGCCATGAGTTCAGTTTCCAAGCCGATCAATCAAATACGCACATCCTAATGTGCATAAACTCAGCACTTCACTCATGCAGCAGTCGATTCAAATCGACACTTCAATTCATACGAGTATAGCAGCCATGTGTCGAGTAATCATTTGCAAGATTTGAAATAGATAATACTAACATGTGCCTTCACATTAATTTGGTCTGTGTTTATTGGAATAAACTAATTACAATGAACATATTAATGATTTTACCTTCTGTTGCAAAACCACATAAGTAACGTCTACAGGTAGATAAGTCGACGTTGCCTTAAAGCCAATCAAGTCGACTTACACGGTTAAGTCAACCCAAATGGTTAATTTGACCTACTAATATGTTGATTCCGTCTATAATATCACATAAACATCTATAGAAATGTAAACACATAAAACCATAAATCACATAAGAGATAAAAATGTTTCATTAAGCTAACCATTATCGTAAGTCGATTTATCATAGATAGATAGGGAAGTTATTTAATGGACAGCCATCTACATCTAAATGTAGAACTAAACTCGTATGAATCCGACACACGAATCGCTTCCATAAACATAACTTCTCGTATCAACTAACTGCTTCCACTCAAACCAATGACGAGCGAAGCTGTTGATACTCCTATAATCAAAACAATTTGTGACTTTGCTCTTTTTATTATTGCCATATTGCTTTTCCATATGAGATCACTTAGCATTCGGCACGTTATCTTCTGTTTTTCTTAATTCGAATGAAGTACACGTGCATTTAGGACACACATTCTTGCACATTGAATACTTCACCGATATATAAGCAACACTCTTGGTTTATCGCCCTTAGTGGCGTAACCATAAGTTTTAGTTATCCAAACGTACAAGCAAACGTCATTACATTCGCTTTCCGGCTAATTAACTGCTTTGATAGAAAAATATACATAACCGCCTAATATTGTTGCCCGATAGATAGACTAAAGCAACACACCTACTCAAGAGGAACACTAGAAATCAGAAAAACCATTAAAGAAATAGCTCAGGCCCCTAAAGTTAAGGCCCGAGGCCTTATTAGGCCTGAGCCAAGCCGAGTCGGCCGGCTCGGCTCGGCTCTGACCTGGGCTTGGCTCCGACCGAGCTGAGCTGAGCCGCTGACTCAGCTTTGAGCCAAGCCAGACCCATCGGCTTGGTTCAAGCCAAGCCAGATCGGTGTCGGCCGAGCTGAGCCGAACCAAAACAATTTTTTAAATTTTTTTTATAAAAAAGTCTTTATTAAATTCATAAAGTTTTAATAAATATTTAAAAAATAAGAAAATCTTTATTAAATCTTGAAATATTCAATAAATCCTTTAGAAAATTCCAGAATTTCTTCTAAATTCTTTTCCAAAAATTTAGCTCTCATCTTTTCAGGAAAATCACATGCAATTTTTTTAAAAAAAACTTTAGAAAAATCCTTTGGCTTTTGCACATAATTTGTAAAAATCTAAATAATTTTAAATCCAAAATTTGGATTAGGGTTTTGCGTTCATCGCCGCCATCGCCTCTTTGCGACGGCGCGATCGCAAAGATTGTGACCGTCGTCGATGCTTCTTCATCGGACGCCGTCATCATATACAAAAATTATTTTTTTTATATTGCCAAGAATTTATGTTTTCCCAAATTAACTAAACATAAACTTTAATTCCTAAATCGGTCTCATGATATCGATCTACAATCGCGTTTTTGTCATGCGCTTTTCATAGATCTAATAAAAATATAATTTTTCTAGATTTAAATTGCTTCAAAGTTTTCATAATAAACAAATCTAATAAAAATACAATTTTTATGATCAGAACATAACCCGAACATAGTTAAAACTTCAAAATACGAATCAAACAGCCCTAATGGCTCTGATACTACTGTAAGATTATGATGGAGCGATCTCTCAGAACACCGATTAATTCATGTAGATCCGATCCACAAGAGGATATCATATAACAGCGGAAGGAAATATTAATTAGTATCCTAAAGTACTAAGAGCTGCATACCTTTGTAGGGTAGCAGATCACATGATAACTGTTGGACCGTTGATCCATTCTCCATACTCATCTTCTTCTTTGGATGGCCGTGCGGGGATTAATCACAGTGTTGTTTACCGCCGAAAACTGGACTGAGACGCGGAGGATGTCTAGCCTGAATTTGGGGGCAGATATTATTTGGAACATATCCATCCACCTTTCTGAAAATACCAAGTTGATTTATGGTACCGTATATCGGAGATTTGGACAAATGCGACCGATATAGCGTGATTTATCAGATTCCCCCTCTTTGAGGGGTTTTTGATTGTGGGGACGCTTTTCGCAACAAGCGTAAGCCCCTGCAGTTAATAATGCTATCGCATTGCGATAACTTTCACCTGCTCTAAGCAGATCATTTTGTGTCGTGTTATATTTGTTTTACATGAGATTGCCCTTGGATTGTGTACGGAGACTAATATATATCATTGTCGCCCGTAGGGCGCGGATTAGTCCAAATTCGTATATTAGATTTGGAGTTTTGAACTTAGGACGCAGATCTTATATAAATGAGGTTAATCAGTTCATGAGATATATGGGTTTGATCTAAAGATCGTTAGTCATATATCGGACTAAAATCGACTTAGGACCAATGAGCATATAGGCTCAACTGATCATCAGATCATATATGAATAACCCATGAATAGTATACGGTAGTCAGTATAGAGACAGTCTGCAGAGCAAAACATATTAGTTTAAGGACATCTCTGTCCAATATTAGTTTAATGGCATTTCGGTCCAATATTAGTTTAAGGACATTTCGGTCCATCTTTCATCTTGTGCGCACGTGTTTTTTTTTACGTGGCGAAGTGAACGATGGTAACATGAGATGCGCCCAATATTGGGATGCGATCCAATTTAAAGACATTTATATTTCCCTCAAATATATACATATACATAAAGCCGGAACTCAATATGAGATTCACATCTATATGGGATGCGTGTCAATATGAGGTGTGCACATCAACATGGAAGTGCATAAATATGTGGTGTATCAATATGAGAATTAGAACATTTTCTGTCTTGATGAAATTTCATATTTTTCATCAAATAGGGACGAGGAAGGAGTTGTTGGTTGTCGAGACCCGCCACCTCTTTGAAGACGTTGAGGAATTACAATGCCGTACATCAGAGGTGCGGAAAGATGTACTCTTAAACCAAATCCCAGATATAAGGGAAAAGAACATAGTGGATCTAAGGATCGTTAGTCTTATATGAGACTAAGATTAACTTAGAAGATATGGGATGAAAATCATTAGTCGTATATGAGACTAAGATCAGCCTGGATATCATCGATGAAAGATCATTAGTCGTATATGAGACTAAGATCAACTTGGATATCATGAGCATATGGACTAGGTTGATTTAAAATAGAAGAAGAAGTTTAAGCTTCACAGACTTAGCCAATTTGGGGCTAAAATTGGGTTTCTATACCACCCAGCAGTGCTAAGCACTTAGTCACGTAGCGCTCACGTGAATATCACGTGAGGCGTTGAGTCGCTGGTGTCTTTCAAGCGCTCGCGTGTATAGCACATGAGGCACTGAGTTTCTGCTTATAGGCGTTTACATGTATGACATGTGTGGCACTGTCTTCATGGGCCTTGAGTGCTCATATGTATGACATATAAGACGCTGAGTCTCTAACCTTCTGTGCGCTCACGTGGATATCACGTGAGACGCTATCATCTGCTTCTATTGAGCGCTCATGTGGATATCAAGTGAGCCGCTGTCTTCATGGTTTCTTTTGAGCGCTCAAGCGGATATCACGTGAGACGCTGTGTTTTTAGAGATTTAATCTCTGTCCCTGTTTTTTTAAAGAAGCTAAATTTCTGTTATTGGTATTTTGACCATTAACGATTACCAAGATTACTATTTTGAGGATTTGTGATCAAGTTCGTTAAGAACTAAGTTATTGATTATGAAGAAACTAAGTTCTTAGAGTATAAATTCCATCCTTTTCATGTCCTTTCTTCCATTGTTCTTTTCAACATTGTTCTCCCCCGAATCTCTGATTCTTAAGAACAAAATCTTCCCGGTGAGAATTAAATTCTCAATCTTGTGGAAGACTTGTCTTGTTGATCTCAGATCTAGAGTAAGAACTAAATTCTTTTAAAGGGTTAAACCCTTAGATATGATATGATGGGTAAACTGGAGATATTTTTATCTCTGTGTTTTCTTTACCTCGGCTTTAAGAGGAGGAAGATCTTCTTCATTATTGAGAATTCAATTCTCTTTTTTTTTTGTGGAAGCTTATGTGTGGTCTCCTTTCTCTAGACTTTTATCTCTTTACTCTTATTTATAAAAGAAGAGAAAAATCAATCTGTTTGAGAAAATATTTATTTTGAAAGATCATGATTGATTTCATAATCAATTGAAATGATCTTAAAAATCAACCGGTGAATTTTATTCACCGTTGGATTTTTAATCCGAAGGCTCTCTGTTTAACAGAAAAGATCACTCTTGTTTATTTAACAAAATTAGGAAAATAATTCTATCAGATGATCGAATGGTGATTTTATAATCACCGTTGGATTTTTGATCTAAGGGTCCCCTGTTTAACAGAAAAGATCCTTCTTATTTAAGAAAAATCAGGGAAATATTTCCCCATAGAATTTAATTCCATAAAAAAGAACACTCACGTGCATTGCGCGTGAGGTGTTGGCCTATAGCGCTCACGTGGATATCACGTGAGCTGCTGCCAAGAGACTGGCATGTGCGTTCACGTGGATATCACGTGAGACGCACTACCAAGAGGCCGCACTAGCGCTCACGTGGATATCATGTGAGACATTCACGTGTTTAACACGTGGGAACCAACATAGGATTTGATCCTATTTGAAGCGGCACTCACATGCTTTTCATGTGGGTGCGCACGTGTTTAACACATGGGGGTTTCCTATTATTTTTATAAGAGAACAACAAGCTCTGCACCAACTTTTTTTGGCGGGAACAGATGTTTTTTGGAAAGTCCCCTAATTCACTGCTGCTGCTAGAGACTTCGAGTAAAACGATCAAGAATCTTGAAACGCTAATTCTTCATAGGCTGTATACTCTCATAGATTTCTCATCATAAGCATTCATTATGATCATTCATTGCAAGCATAGTCTCTACCTATTGTATATATAGGTAGAGGGGCAAACGGATGGTTGATATTGCATTGAGCTCAAATCCTTAATAGGGTTTGACCACCTCCTAGGCTGATCCTATCACGGAGCTCGAGTCTGACTTGAACTCGGCTTCCCATAACAAGTCCGGTCGGCCGCCCCTTAGACCCACCCGCTCGATTGAACGGGCGATTTGGGCCGACCTGACTGGGCCCAATTCTAACACCAAGAATTCAGGTCGCAAAGTACGAATGTAAGGCGGGCCATTAGTTGTGCCGAGGGTCTGTTTGGTTGTAGGATTTAGAAATTTGGATTCCAAAATAGTACGGTTGAAAATTTCTGGATTTGGTAATTTGTTGTTTGGTTGATTTTGGATTCTTAGTATTGGATTTGTAGATCCTTATAATTTTTGTTTGGTTGATGAGGGGCTGTTTGGTTGCAGGATTATGGAATTTGGATTCCAAAATAGTACGGTTGAAATTTCTGGATTTGGTTGGTTTTGGATTCCTAGTATTGGATTTGTAGATCCTTGTAATCTTTGTTTGGCTGGTGAAAAAAAGTGGGATTTGGATTTGAGGATTTTAGAGAGAGACAGAGAGAGAGGATTGTTAAATAAATAAAGTGCATGGGCCCCATCTAAAAGTACAATGAATAGTGCCAAATCCTTGAAAATCCTTGAAAATTTTTAGGATTCCATAATCCTTGTTTTGTGGTGGGCCCTCTATAAAAAACAAAGGAATTATAGAAATCCCAATCTTGCAACCAAACACAAAATTATGGAATCCTAGGATTCCACAATTCAAAATCCAAATCCAAACTCATAATCCTGCAACCAAACAGGCCATGAAAAGAAAGTGAGATTTTGATTTGAGGATTTTAGAGAGAAATAGAGAAAGAGGATTATTAAATAAATAAAATATCACGAGTCTCATCTAAAAGTACAATGAATAATGGCTGATTCTTAAAAAAAATTAGGATTCAATTCATATTTTGAAATTTATACGCATCGATTTCATCGAACCCTTGCACTTCTCTACTGTCCCATTTTGACCCTCGCAACTTTCGTGCACAATGCCACCAAATTGCAGCCATAAGGGTATTAACGGAATTCCGCGAGGCATAGTTTCTTACGCTCTTCTTCTACAAAATCTCAAATCTATAGCCATGGCGGATTTCATTCAATTCAATATCCGGGGCTTACTAATTTTCCCCAATTCAATCCCCAGTTTTATAAGAATCAATGACAGCTATGTTTCAAAAATCTCTTTCCAATCCTTTGACATCTCAACTCCCAATTTGTTCCACAAAACCTAAACATCGAAGGCCTCGAATCACGTTCTAATCGTTCGATCTCACGTCGCCGATTCTTCACCAAAAGCGGAATCGGGTGCGGATTCGAACACGAATGCAACCAAATTGTTCGAATCGGCGGCGGTTTCGACGAGCAAAGCGGGGGCGCGTACCCGGATGGAATGGGTGTGCATACAGGTCGAGATCCGAACGTGAAGAAGCCCGAATGGCTTCGGCAGAGAGCGCCGCAGGGGGAGAAGTTTGCTAAGCTGCAGGAATCGCTTTCGAAGCTGAAGCTGAACACTGTTTGTGTTGAAGCTCAGTGCCCTAATATCGGCAAGGTATAAAAAAAAGTCGTGTGTTTTATAAGCTCACCTTGATTTTTAGGATTTTTCATAAAGTTTGCTGTTGGTTCTTGGTTAATAAGAGTGCTTTTTTTTAATCGACATTTCTTCCTTGATTTATATACTTTTTGCCACACATTATTGTTATCTTTTGATTATATGGAAGATTAATATCATGTGAGTAGAAATTCGTGAAATTGAATGGAAATTCTGTATGGCTGAATTAGAACAACATTGCTTAATGAATCAAAATTTTGGACAATTAAAAAAACATAATTTCTAAAACAAAAATATAAGTAAGTTGAGAGTGTTGAGGTGCATAAGTGAGAATACTTATAAGTCATACGTAGCTAATAAAAAAATGTACAATAAATGCGCAAGTTACAATGAGTGTAAAAACTTTGTAGCGGTGGCTTATTATGTCATCATCATCAGCTAAGCTTTTTCCCATCCCAATTGGGCCGGCCATGAAGCAAAGCTCCAGTAAAGATCTGATAAAGTTTTACTATCGGCCGTTGACCTGACGCCATGCCAACCCTTGCCAAATAAGTGTCGGATTCCTGGTTCAGAAAACTCCGACACGAGAGGGGCTTGTCATAGACCTAGATGACCGGTTGACATTCTCCGAATTCTCACAGACTATGAAGAAGCTTGAAAGAGGGGAAAAGATTAGACGTGGTTACTATGTAAGTTCGGGAAAAAAAGTACCGGTTGTTAATTTTATCGAGGAGATGGCCCTTTGTATGGAAGGAAAAGATTCATGCCAGTGACAAAGTCTGGGTTATTAGTATTTTTGTTTATTTTTTTGTTAGGTATCCTACTTCCTATTTTTATTCTAAAATGTGTTCTAAGATGTGTGATTGCGAGTTTCAGAGGCATAATTGGAGGGAATATAGATGTTGCTTATTTGATAATTATGATTTTAATTTGGTTCTGTGACTACGTTATAATTTGGATTTGAACTGAATTTATGTTTCTACCGCATAGTGAAAATATTATTAGGTAGATATTTAGGGGCGTATAAGACATGATATCTTATTTGCAGCCTTGTGATATATGTTGTTTTGAAATCAGTGCTGGAATGGAGGGGGAGGAGCCGGTGGAGAAGGGGATGGAATTGTGACCGCTACTATCATTCTTCTTGGTGATGCATGCACATGTGGATACAGATTTTGTGCCATCAAAACTAGCAGAAACTCTCCACCTCCGGATCCTATGGAGCCTGAAAACACCGCTAGGGCGATTGCAGATTGGGGGTAGGCCATTTTTATTCTCATCTCAAGCGGACCAAAGATAGTGATAATCACACTTTTGATTATGAAACTCGAATTGATATGATTACTTGTAATGCCATCTTGCAAAATGAAACTTAATATGTTGGTATGGAACATGCACAATTTATGAAACTTCTTGCATTGCATTTCCTAAAGTAGACCTTATATGACCAAACTGTCTTTCTGAACTTATGATTGCAAGAGTCCTTATTGTTGATTTACATCTAGTGTGGACTATACTGTATTGACAAGTGTTGATTGAGATGACTTACCTGATGGTGGAAGTGACCACTTATCTCTGACAGTTAAAATGATGAAGGTTTGCGCATTTCTTCGGTGTAGCTTTATCCTTTAAGTCGTGTGTTTGCTGCTCATAGGGTCTGTGTACATTTCTGTTATAGTTACATAAAGCGGTGGACTAGTTGTTCTTTGGTTATATAGGAGTTAATTCTAAAATTATTGATCAGAAATATATCTATTTTTCATGCCGAAACTCAAACCCGAGATATTGTTCGAGAGCCTAACTTCTGATTTCCGCGAGGATTTAGAGGCCGTGTCATAGTCGGTACATTCTGGGCTGGACATATTTGCTCACAACATCGAGACAGTCAAGCATCTTTAAAGATTTGTGAGAGATACTCGAGCAGGGTAGGAACCACTTTAATTGTGCTTCGAGGCTCTTCTAATCTTGTTTTTTTCTTTTTTCGCAGAAGTGAGATTTACTTTTTGTTTTTGAATGGTTTGAGAAAATTTCATGTTTTATATAATGATATACTGCCCTTTATCCTTGTTCCTTTCTTTGTACAAAGAATTTTGAGACCGACATCTCGCACCACCTTAGAATCACAAGCAGAGATCTCTTTATTCACTTGTGAAGTTATACTCACCTCTTATTTTGACAACTTCTAATACTTCTGTCTAACAATCTCGGCCAGGTTTTGGATCTTGTTTATAACCCAATCTTCTACTGGGGGATCATCAACAAGAACCTAAAAAATTCATGTCGTTTGGTGGCTTTTCTCCCTTTATTTCATTTATAGGAAGAAACTCTTGTGTATGTTGATTTCTTAACTTGAGAGTTGAGACTGTCAGTCCATCAGTTGTTTGAGATGATGATTTGTAGGACGTTTTATCCAATTGGTTAATCTTTTCTTTTTCCTAGTATAGGACTATATGTTGTACTTTAGTGGCCTTGAACTCCATGCTCCATGTAGGATGAATGATATTTATTTACTTAAACAAAGAAAACATGCGTTGCAAAAGCAATATTCCACAAGCTTAAGCTTTTGTTATCTAAAAGCTAAAGTTGAGTGTTTTACAGGAAGTTTAATGGTGTCACTTTCAAGATTACTACCCTAAATGGAGATACTTCTTTCTAGCTTGTATTTTTTCCTTTTCCTTTTTTATAAGCTTGTTATTTATGAGGTTGCCAAGACTCATCTCCTTTCACCTCTCTTTGTTTCCTGAGTTAAAAAAAACAAAAACTATGTCATCTGTTTTTTGTTTTATATTTTAAAACTGGATAGTGCTGGACCCGGCGTGATTCTCATGTTGGTTCATGTAAGCCTACCCCATATGCTTGGGATAAAAGGCTCAGTTGTTGTTGTTGTTGTATTTTAAAACTGGATAGTCTTAGTGAGACATTTTGCTATTGGTATCCTATGAACAACTCAGTCAATACCTGTGTCCTCTTCTTATTCATCGCTATTTGTTTCCTCTGTCTTTATACTTTTCATATTAACCCGGTACTCTTTGATTCTGAGATGAAGTATATTTAGAACATTTGACTTGTCTTCTGGAAGTAGGTTTCTTTAATTAAAATATATCTTTGAACTTAAGTGACTTACAATTTTGTTTTGGCTTTTAATTATAGTATATCTTGCTTGCTCTGAACGTTACTATGTTGTTTTCCTTGCTTTGGGTGTTTCATATGCTATACCCAAGTAGCTGCCTTAAGGAAATTGTATTAAAGAAACTGTGTTAAACTCCGAATAGCAAGTTTAGCATTTGCACATATGTTTCTTCAAAGAAGTTTGGAAAAGCCATCTTAAGAAGCATGCAACACTGAATTTGTGTAGGCATATATATAAGAATCTCTTATCTTGACCTAAATTTTATTTCTGGTGGTTATGCTCCTTCATGCTCTCACCGTTCTTGAGCGTCGTCGTTTCCATATTTGTGGCAGTTATGAGCAGAGCTTAACCGTTCTGAATCATGCAAAACTATGCTAGGAAGGGATGATTACAAAATCATCTATAATGCTGAGTCTTGGGGAATCAGATGAGGAGATAAAGGAAGCTATGGCTGATTTAAGGGCCATTGGTGTAGATATCCTGACATCAGGGCAGTATTTACAGGTTAGATTGCATGAATGCTAATTACATTTATTCCGAGCTCAGCTTTCTGTTAAACATATTAACTGTCATGATGCTGATATCTCTTGCAGCCAACTCTTACAGTTGAGAGTATGTTACCCCTGAGAAGTTTGCCTTCTGGAAGAGTTATGGAGAATATATTGGTTTCAAATACGCGGCTAGTGGACCTCTGGTAAGTATTGTATTCATTATCTGAAAAGGGGTTGATTGATCCCAACAAATGATTAGCTAATTACCTTGATATATTTTTATGATGTCTGTATTAATCTTTAAAAGTCGAGCAAACACCATCTGTGGATCTATTACTTTGGGAGTTTTGGCCATTCTATTTCTGTCTAAATTTTATTGGTAGCTCGGCCATTCTGTACCGTCAGTTTTGCCCATATTAAAAATGCAAAGGTTAAATGATCTATCTTCAGGACATGAAATATTTATGAGCATATTTGGTTAATTCCACATGGTACACAATTGATTCCTTCCTTTGTCTTTTCACACGCACACATGTTCTGTTTGCCACAATGCTATTTAAGGCATGATGACTTCTGTCTCAATAAGAATATCTGCCCCTTTGTGCACTCTCTGCTTCCATTGGGCATGTAACGACTATTAAAATGCTGCACGGATCCTAATAATAACGATAATGTTTTAAATGGTGAAAAGTTGATATAAATGCAACAAGTTCATAGATAATATGCACAGCAGTAAAGACGTGCATTGGAAATTATTGGTGCCTCTCCATTAAAATGCACAAGAGGGAGAAGAGATTAAATGTTGCTTCACATGTACACACATCAAGGCTCATTTGTTTAATCAGAAATGAAATCAGTCCCTGCATAAAGTCATCACTCTACTTTTAATCAGTTGAACCATATTATCATGCTCTGCCCCTTCGGAAAAATTAATAGGTTATATTCTTATACCAAATTGCATTAAAAAAGATTATTAAGCTAGGAGAGAGATTCAACGTTTCGATGGCTTTTTGCATATATTCTTACAGGGAACGACTTGTTGAAAAGGAAAAAGAAATTTCTAACTGCGTAGCAATGCAATTTATTTCTCCCCAAACCGATGTCCTTAGAAAAATGCACTCCTTTTTGCAGACACACATGATGCATTGTTTCGGAATACCATTAGGAAAGACTACTAGGTTAGATTAGGTTTGACCACGTGTGACTGAATGTGTGTGCCTGTCTGGCTTTATTAGAGTTTGAGAAATTTTGGTTCCTTCTCTCTCTTACCCACATTTTTTGGGGGGAAAAAGTGCATGTGGGAAGTAAACCAAGGGCCCTATCTAATGCTGCTGCTGTCTAGGCAGTTACACTGTTCTTGGGGGCTGATCTAGAAATTCAACCCTGATACAAGCTAGAGCATCACAATATATAATTTTTCTTTAAAAAAGAACTAGTTGAATGACCTTCTGATCTATTTTTATATAAATCATTAGAACTTCAAACGATATTGATGTAAAGGTATTTCATAGAGTTCTAATGATACCCCTTTTCTTGACACCCATGGAGGTTTAAAAGCATGCAACCTACAAAAAAGAAGAGGAGACCAACCTTGTTTATGTATGAAAAGGCGTAGTGCCGCGTGGGTCGTACCTTTTAACTAAAAAAGGGGCCCCTATTGTTACAATTTTTGTTCCTTTTATATGCACATATGTTTTAAGTAAATTACTAAATTACTATTCAGTTCATTTTTACATATTTTGGTTACAAAGATCATGTTATATTATTTTCCTTTTCCATGGCAATGACCATTGGACATGATTAATTAGGAGAACTAGGAAATATACCACATGACTTTCTTCTTTTGTTTCTAATGGTGATGTCAAATGGTAGAGGTTAATTGTGTGACCTACCAAATTTCTTCTGATCAGGGAGTAAACTGTAATTCTTCTAAGAATGACATTACCCTGTTTTTCATTTACTTCATAATTTTTAGCTGTAAGATACATTAAATAATTCTAGTAGATTGTGATGCATAATAATTTCATTCTTTTTAATTTTGTGTGTATGCTTGTGCATTGAACCATAGTGTCCCCCCCTCCCCCTCCGTATAGGCTCAGTGTTCATATAGAGCAGGGGAGCTGTTCGTTCAGAATTTGGTGAGAGGTAACAGGACTGAGCAAGAATCAACACACGATGTGCCATAGTTATTTCATGTCCTTGAGCAGCCTTTTCTGATGTTTACTGATCCTTCACTCGAGCTTTTGAACAGCAAAGGTTGAATCATGTTAAGCAAGAATTTCCGTTACTCGCAGAATCAGCTGGTGTTGCTAATATTGTTCAGCATTAAATTAATGGCTACAAGTGCCTGGAAAGATTTATCAATATTTTTATATATTGTTTTTCTATGTAATTCTTTAAGCAAACCTTGTTTCATAAGAGAAGTGAAAATACCTTCTTCTTTTTTTGTTTTATCCCTCCCAACGTATAACTCTCAGATATTCCTTATACTGCATGTGAGATAATAGGAAATATTCAAATTCTGGCTGGAATTCAGATTAAAAGACTGAATAAAAGGTGGTTTTCCTGCTCTGGATGTTTTGGTGGTTTGAAGATTTTTGGTTTGTCATAGATGAACATAAGCATCACCACGGAGATATATATAATAGCTTATGTAGAAAATATTTCTTGGAATATTTTCTTCTCGCGTTTGGACTATATCTTGTTTGGATTTTAGTGGAAAATTTAGTGCTTAATTAATTATTATATTATATTTGGTTTATGGAAATTTTTTATTAGTTACCTAATCAACATTTATCACTCTTGTATCTCATGCATCTAGGTTTATATACTGGAAAAATTCTGATTGGTTTTCTTCTTAAAATTCTTTTTCTACTTTTTTTTAACTGCTTATGTTTTACTGATAAAATATCAAAAATTATCATTATTTTTTGTGTGTTATAATGCAAAATATCAAAAAAATTGAGTTAAAAATTTTGCGATTTTCGTTTTGTATTGCGAACAAGAAAATAGAAAAACCAAAGAAAACAGAAAACTTTTACATATTTTATTTAATAAGTTCCTTATTTTCATGTGCTATTTACATATAAAATATTAAAATTTTGAAGCAAACAAAATTTGATATTATTTAAAATCTCACGATTTTTGTATAATATAGCATTCAAAATATTGAAACAATGGATGTAAACAAAACTTTTGAGATTATCTTGTGTTACATCATGTAAAATATAGAATAACGGAAGACAATAAAAAATATTGAGACCGTTGAAATTTTCACTGTTTTCATGTGTTATAACAAACAAATAATATTCAAAAACTGAAGAAAACAAAAAAAAAAATTTGAGACTTTTTTATTATTATGTAGGAAATTTGAAATATAAAAAACTTTTGGGATTTTATACTTTTGGAATTACTCGGACTAGATTTCTTTGCCTTTTCTTCTTTTATTTTATATAATTTTTTTGTCTTCTTGATTACTAGAAGTTCTCCATAAGCAAGAGCAAGTAAAAATATTGGAAGATAGACGAAAACATAAAATCATTGATTCTTTAAAATTTCATGTTTTTTTTGCTATATATAATGCAAGAAAATAGAATTTTTTGAGATTTTTGAAACTTTTGTGATTTTCATTTGCTACAACACACAATATTGAAAAATGAACAAAATTGAAAACTTTTATGAGTTCTGAAAATTTTACGATCTTTGTTTTATGAAATATGAAATTTTGCGGATTTTGGAAAAATAAATTTGCGAATTTTGCAATATGAAATTTTCAACATGTAGAAAAATGAAGGAAAAGTGAAAATTTTGGGGGTTTTAAAAATGTTGCAATTTTCATGCTCTATGGCAAATCAAAATAACAAAAAACTCAAGAATTTATTTTAAAGATTTTGGAAAATTTCACAACTTTTGTGTGGTATATACAACATATAAGAACATTATAGAACCAAAGAAAAAATATTTATTTTGAGATTTGTTAGAATTTATCGATTTTCATGTGTTATAAAGAAGAAAAATATAGAAAAACAAAAGAAAGCAGAATTTTTTTGATATTTTTAAAAGGTTCACGCTAATGTTTAAAATAACTCGTTACGCGGCTCGCTATTATGCGTTATGTAACGTAGCTTAACTTATTCGCTAAGTAGTATTTGAAAATAGCTTAAATACAAAGTAGGATACGTTTTTTAACAAATAGCTAACTCTGTGTTGGATATAATGCCCTCAAGGCAATTATTGTAATTGCAGGCACACGATTATTGTAAGATTCCCGAGCATGACAGCAAGGTTTCGGGAGGCATCGTCCATGTCATTTTACAAAAATTGTCATGCTAAACAACCCTAATCCTAGAATTTTTAACTAGAGATTTAGACAATACCAAATGTAAACTACTTTACATCTAGAGAACAAGAATACAACCTTTGTAGACGGCCATTCTCTTCACTTGCTCCGTGTAGTAGTCCCACGACTCCACCAGGCTTCTCTTGAGACTTTGAACGAGCTTCCTCCGATGACCTTCGTGCCGAAGATGATCCACGCGAAGTCCCTCCAACTCAAGCTATCTTTACACTAAACTCTTTAGCGTATGAAACACGCTACACTTGATCGCTAGTCAAGTGTAAGATGGTCAAGTAGGGGATGTTATGAACTTATAAATTTGTGTTCAAATTTCATGATTCACATCACATGTGAGGGTTGAAACTTGAGCCATGACAAGAGGGGGAAGAAGAAGCTAGAGAGCAACCATGGAAGAAACTCAAGAAAATTGGCTAAGTGTTGAGAATGAGCTAGAATGAATGCCAAGTCTTGATCCCTCACTCATTCAAGCATGGAATTATGCAATATAAAATTGCAACCATGCTTGAATAGTGAGTCAAGATGAATAAACTAAAGTTAATCCCATGCTTGCAACCATGCTTCCACTTTCCACCTCATTTCTATTTTCACAAAATAGAAATATAAATGTCATGCTTCATTATTATCATCATCATCATCATCATCATCATTATTATTATTATTATTATTATATACATAATGAAGAATAATTAATGAGTTAATAATATTAGTTAAGATATAATTATATCACATATAATATATATCACATTATTAAATTAACACTTGATCTAATAATCTGGTTATATCATATATGACCAACTAATATTATTTATCTGTATATCACATTATCGAATCAACACTTGATTCGACAATCTGGTTATATCACATATAACCGAACCGATAACAGATGACTGCCAGATTACAATACGGTATCACATACTCGTATTTAATCAGGCCCACACACCTATCACATATGTGTCCTACTTCGTTTCGCTTGAAGCAGGGAACTTCTGTGTAGGACTCTAAAGACTCGTCAACACGCCAGCAGTAGGTGATGATCACATCAGTCACCTACAAGCAGTCAACGGTACTAGCTGGACGTACCAGCTACCCGGGTATTGAGCGATATGAAGATCAACAAGCAAGCATTCCATAGTCTCCATGAAGCCTATCAGTAACACTACCGTACAGTCCGGTCTCTTCGTCTGATATGTCGCATATCATGTCTAGGGGTGGAAATCGTCAGATCTGAGTAACGTGATAAGTCATGCCGATGTCTGGCCTATAACGGTTCGAGAAACTACTGATAACACTTATCAGTAAATCTCGGCAGCAGCCCTGGCCAGGGACTTCCAGTTATAGCCAATCAAGTATAGCGCAACATCAACCCCCAATACCGGGAGAGACAAAACCCCTCCTGTCGCTCATTGTCTCCATGCGACTCGGGACTGTACCCAAAACACCTGTTTTCACGTCTCCTTTGAGCGTGGTAGGGAAGAAATCAAATCACAGTGGGAACCACACATGACTCTATGACGATCTCGGGTCTACAGACTAACATGTACCAGTGTCACCAGAGGACTGCTATCTGACGATAGGTATACTACCACATAGGAGTCCTTGGCGAGTCCTGTTCAGTGTACCCAGTCTCTACTGAGCACCCGTATACCATCTTTGATGTCAAACACCAATGGATGTGGGATCATCCATCGCCCATCATATGGGTCAAGAAGCGTATACGCTAGTCTACTCTGGAATATCGATGCCCTGTCTCGATATTCTCTCGACTAGGAACAATTAAAGGATGCACTTGTGAACTACCCTGGCCCCACTAGTATGATCTCCATCATAGTCTTGGTAGTCAAGTACATATCCTAAGGGCTTTATCAACATGTGAGAGCAAGACAGTATTATAATACAAATCTACATGTTAAAACAAAGAACAACCAGATAGCATACTATTATGTCGAGCAAGAAAGTACTCTCTCTATATATATCCAAGAATCCACTATAATATACATCATATGTACAATAATGGCCTCTAAGGCATACACATAACTAACAATCTCCCACTTACACTAAGGCCATGTGTTGTAGTATCTCATATCCAACGTCCCAAAAAGTCTCTCAAATTGTATTTGGGAGAGGGTCTTTGTGAGTGGATCTGCTACGTTGTCCTTCGTGTCAACTCTCCTGACCTCGATCTCCCGGCGATCAACTATCTCTCGGATCAGGTGATACCGTCTCAGAATATGTCTGGGTCTCTGATGGGACCTGGGTTCCTTGGCCAAAGCCACCGCTCCATTGTTATCACAATACACAGGTATTGGATGCTCAATGGATGGAACCACACCAAGCTCAGCAATGAACTTCTTCATCTAGACAACTTCTTTGGCAGTATCATTGGCAGCGATGTATTCAGCCTCCATCGTCGAGTCTGCAACGGTGCCTTGCTTGGAACTCTTCTAACATACCGCCCCTCTGTTGAGGGTAAAGACAAAACCCGAGACCGACTTACTGTCGTCCTTATCACTCTGGAAGCTCGAGTCGGTAAAGGACTCCACTTGGAGTTCACCGTTACCATACACCAAGAACATCTCTTTAGTTCTTTTCAAGTACTTGAGAATGTTCTTCACAGCTGTCCAGTGATTCTCTCCTGGATCTGCTTGATACCTACTCACTATACTTAGTGAGTACGCTACATCGGGTCTAGTAGATAAGATCGCGTATATGATAGATCTTACTGCCGAAGCATAGGGTATCCCTTGCATGCGAGCTCTCTCCAAATTAGTCTTAGGAGACATCTCTTTGGAGAGAGTGAGTCCTGAGATCATAGGTATATTCCCATGCTTAGAATCTTCCATACTAAACATGTTTAGTACGGTGTCAATGTACCTGGATTGGGACAATCCTAGTATCCTTTTAGATCTATCTCTATAGATCTTAATCCCCAAGATATAGGAGGCATCACCTAGATCTTTCATTGAGAATCTTTGTGATAAGAAGAGCTTGACCGAGTGCAGTATAGGAACATCATTTCCTATCAAGAGTATGTCATCCACGTACAATACGAGAAAAACGACCTTACTATCTGCGACCTTCTTGTATATACAAGCTTCATCTACGTTTTTTATGAAGTCAAACTCTTTGAATACCTCATCAAAACAGATGTTCCAACTCCACGATACCTGCTTCAACCCGTAGATTGATTTAAGCAGCCTGTACACCTATCCGCCGCTCCCACTGTCTACGAAGCCCTAGCCGTGAAAGACTTGGATCGAAAGAAAGAATGTACACGTTCTCTTCTAAATCACCATTTAGAAAGGCAGTCTTAACATCCATTTGCCAGATTTCATAGACATGGTATGCAGCAATGGCAAGTAGGATCCAGATGGACTTAAGCATAGCCACTAGAGAAAATGATTCATCATAATCCACACCTGGTCGTTGACGAAAACCTTTTGTAACAAGTCTAGTTTTGAAAGTCTCAACTTTTCCATCTACACGAAGTTTCTTCTTAAAGATCCATTTGCTCCCAATGGGTTTTATCCCTTTGGGAGCACTTCCAAAGTCCATACTTTGTTGGTGTACATGAATTCCATCTCAGATCGCATTGCATCCAGCCATTTCACAGAGTCCCTACTCGTGATGGCCTACTCGAAACTAGTTGGGTCATCATCTTCCATGATGCAATCCTCGCTCCGACCATCAATGATAAAACCTTAGTATCTCTCAGGTGGATGAAGAACCCTACTAGATCTGTGGAGAGGCCGGGGTTCGTTGAAGACTACTAAATCCTTTGGTTCCAATAAATCATCAGTTGTAGTTTGTGTAGCCGGAATTTCTTTCAGCTCTACCTCTTTGCCACTAATTTCTTTTACAATAAATTCCTTTTCTAAAAAGGTAGCGTATTGAGAAACAAACACCTTTTGTTCCTTAGCATGGTAGAAGATATATCCTTGTGAATTCTTTGGATATCCCATAAACTTGCAAAGAACTGATCGTGCCTCGAGTTTGTCCGGATTTTGCCTTTTGACATAGGCCGGACAACCCAATATCTTAACTCGTTTAAGATATGGTCTCTTTCCACTCTATATCTCATATGGTGTGGTAGGTACTGATTTAGATAGAACTTGATTCAATAGGTATGCTGCCGTCTCAAGCGCATAACCCTAAAAGGAAATAGGTAACTCAGCGGTGCTCATCATAGAGTGCACCATATCATAAGAAACGATTCCTCTGCTCCGATACACCGTTGTGCTGTGGTGTATATGGAGGAGTAAGCTGAGAGAGAATCCCATTCTCTTTTAGATAGTCACGGAATTCCGTGGTCAAGTATTCTCCTCCCCGATCAGATCGAAGGATTTTAATACTTTTACCCGTCTGGTTATCAACTTCATGCTTATATTCTTTGAATTTCTCAAAAGTTTCCGACTTGTGTTTCAACAAGAACACATGACCGAATCTTGAGAGATCGTCAGTGAATGTAATGGAGTACAAGGAACCATTCCTGGCGTGTGTAGATATGAGACCGCATACATCGCTATGTATCAGTCCCAAGAGTTCTGTAACTCTTTCTCCGTGTCCTGTAAACGGAGTTTTGGTCATCTTACCTTTGAGATATGATTGGCAAGTTTCATAAGATGAAAATTTGAACGGATTCAAATATCCATATTTATGTAACTTAGCTAGTCGTGTCGCATTGATATGACCTAGTCTACAATACCACAAGAAGAATTCGTTCATTTCTGAACTTTTCCTCTTGTGTGTGTTCTGTATGTTAAAAACTGTGTTTTGATTCAGAACGTATAATCCATTACACAACGCACCAAACCCAATCAACACTTGATTTAGGTAAATGTTCATAACATTATTCTTTACTACAAAGTTATATCCTTCTTTATCTAATAAAGAAATTGATAATAACAGTCGTTCAGGATCAATGTATTCCCAGTTGGCAATATAAGGTGATATTCACCAACTGCTTTGGCTGCAACACTTACACCATTCCCTACTTTTAGAGAATGATCACCTTTTCCCAGTTCTCTACCTTTCCTTAGCCCATGCAACAAATTGCATATGTAGGATCCCGATCCGGTATCTAATACCCAGGACGTAGAGTGCACTGAGAAACAGTTCTCGGTAACTAACACTCCTGAAGAAGATGTATCATCATGCTTATTCTTCGTTTGGGTGGCGTGGTAATCCGGATGTTCTCTTATTTCCTGCTCGGACTTATAACACTTATAAGTTGGAGCGGAACCAACTTTTCCCTGCTCAGTATAACAAGCGGCTTCGATCAATACATCCATATTATTATCTTGATTAAGACGTGACATTGGTTGCTGCCTGCAGAGAGAGAGAAGGAAACACATTAGCATGCGCTCTTTGCAAGATTAGATTGGTTATTATCTTATCTAATCAGGACGGCTCCCACTGTTTTTATCAAATCTTCCTTCAAATCCTAAAAGGTAAGACTAGCTGGGATTAATTACACCTTACAAGTTCGCCAATCTATCAGCCAGATCAGTATCGGTACTTTGAGTGAGGTTTCTCATGCTTTCGTACAGTTCTAATTAAAATAAACCTCGTTTTCCCAGGGGCGTGACTCCGTTAACATCTTTCTAGACACCTACTTGATTGGCTAATTGCGATGTGTAAAACTCTCCCAGGAGTAATTCTTACTCGCAGTGGGTATCGGGATCCAACTATCTCATAGAAAGTATGCAATCTCATTGCAAATTTCAACACTTGAAATTCCCGATAATATTTTTGCCCCTCGCAACTTATGACCTTAACATAGTCAACAAATCATAAGCGCTAGCCAAGTTCAACCCGTCATTTCCTGATTGAATTAAACCCATCCGTACGGCCCTTAACATAGTCAACAAAGTCGAACGACTACCCTAATCCAATCGCATCTCATGCTTTAGCAGATAAGCACTAATTAGCTACCGCATACTATGCCTTAACATAATCAACAAACGTAGCACGAATACTAAGTAGTACTGTTCCCCTCCGAATACAGAGACATGACCGCCCATGTCCGTCTTGCCTGAGATTTGGGACAGATGCTATTTGGTGCTATCCGTCCACCTTTCCGAAGATACCAAGTTGATTTATGGCACCGTGTATTGAAGGTTTAAACGGATGTGTCCGATATAGCAGACTTCGTCAGATTCTCCCTCGCTTGAGGGGTTTTGATTGTGGGGACGCTCTTCCCTGCAGGTGCAAGCCCCTGCAGTTATTATGCTACTGCATTGCGGTAACAATTTTCTCCTTCTCCAGCTGGTCATTTCGTGTCGTGGGTGTTTGTTTTGTTTGTGGTTGCCCGTGGATTGTATACGAAGACTAAGTTATGCCTTTGCCCGTAGGACGTGGATTAGTCCAAATCCGTATTTTCTTAGATTTGGGTTTGGGGTTTTGGTTTAAGGATACGTTAGTCTTATTTTAGACTAAGATCAACTTAAACGTACGTTAAGGACACGTTAGTCTAATTTTTAGACTAAGATCAACTTAACGGGATCGTTTAGATCCAACAAAAGAGCATTTGGGGGCTCTATTTCCAGTTTAAAGACATGATGGTCCATTGCCAGTTTAGGGACATGGTGGTCCAACATTCCCATTTTGGGGACGAATATTGATTTCCAGTTTAGGGACATGGTGGTCCAATATTCCCATTTTGGGGACGAATATTGGTATAAGGACATTATAGTCCATGAGTTTAAGGACCCCACAGTCCGTAGCAATGTGTGGTTGTCGGGACCCGTCACTTCTCTGACGACGTTGAAGGATTACAACGACAGATATCAGAGGAGTTCAGAGATACCCTTGAACCGACTGTAAATTGATTTGGGAGAGTAGTTGTGCTCAGTTCAATTTAATTTGAGGACTTATGGCCAGAATTGGGTTAAGTCCAGTTAGAAAATGTCTAACATTTTATTCAGGTTCTGCCTATTAGGATTTTACAAGGGCTCTGCCCTTTTATTAATGCATAGCATTTTATTTGGCCTGTTAGACCTTTATTTGGGCTCTGCCCCTTTTTAATAATGCATTGCATTTTTATTAGGCCTGTTAGGCCTTTTAAATTGGGCTCTGCCCCTTTTTAATAATGCAGAGCATTTAATGGTTTGACAGTGCGCCATGTGGCCTGTCAGGCGCTCTGCGCCAATCAAAGAGCGTAAGGCGCCAGCGCACATGGAGGTGACACGTGTCACGCTCTGGTGAGCGCAAGTCTGTTAGCGCGGTGCATTTGCGCCAGTGCGCTGCGCTAGTGCGCCGCTGACACGTGGCGCGCTCTGGTTCAGTGCGCCAACCCAAGAGCACAATGCCCTATTTTTAGGAGCGCAGAGCGCAGATTGACACGTGGCGCTCTCTAGTGACTTACGCCAGTCCAAGGAGCGCAACAGTGCAAATCAAGAGTGCAAGGCACTGTACAATAGCGCAGAGCGCATCTTGATCAATTTAGATCAAAGAAAAGAATCTTTTAAAGAGGTTCTACCTACCAATGGTTCATCAAAAGGCAGTGCTTTTATATAGATCAAAAGATCTAGAGATGAAGTAAATTACTTCTTTTATTTTTGTGATTGGATCTTTTTGATTTTTTTCTTTTTATTGATGAAGATCTTGATCTTGTTCTTAGATCTTTGATGTTTCTAGAAGAAATTCTTCTTTTTCCAAAAGTTTATCTTTTTCTTCTTTGAGTTTTTTCTCAAAGTTCTTAGAGGAGCTCTGTATATTTGAGACTTGGAGTCTAGGGGCCTTTATATAGGGCCAATTGATTTGTTAAATCAGTTAAAGTGATCTTTCTCTGATTGATTTAGAGATGTTTCCCTACCGTTGGATCTTTGATCATAGGGCTTCTGTTTTACAGAAGGTAATCTTCTTGTTTTTAACAAGATTGGAAAGATCTTTCCAGAATTTTATTGTTTAAATGCTGGCACAGTTGGCGCAAGCACACCTGTGCTTGACACGTGTCGCGCAGCGCAGAGCGCAGCGCAACTGTGCTGACACGTGTCGCGCGGCGCAGAGCGCAAGTCATCTGAAACGTTGCTTCCTTTATTATTAAAGTTTGAATTTTAAAACAGAGCATTGCTCTGATTGGGGGTACGCTGCCTTGGGCGCAGTGCTCCTTGCACTGGCATGTATGTTTTTGACACGTGGCGTGCTGCGCGGAGCGCAAGGAATCTGAAGCGTTGCTTCATTTATTTTAACATTTAAATTTCAAAGTAGAGCTTTGCTCTGATTGGGGGAAACAAAAGCGTTGCTTCGTTTCCCGACTTGGAATTTGAACAGAGTTTTGCTCTGATTGGGGAAACAAATGCCGCCCACCGTGGCGCATACGTGGCCCCAAACGTGAGCGCAGCGGTAGCAGAATTCCAACCGTTGCGCCAACTTTTAGAAGTTGAATTGGCTCTCAATGCCTATAAATAGGACTTTTGGTCCCTTAGATGATTTTCATCTCTTCATAAGAATTTTTGTTTAGTGCCTTGCTCTTTTGTTCAAGCACTTTTAAGAGTTAAAACTCTAAAAAAATTTTAGGTAAAAATTAAATTAGGTTAAATTAATTTTAAGAGCCTTGCTCTCAATAGATCCCTGATCTAAAGAAAACCCATTTAGGATTTCACTAGCAGAGCTTTGCTCTATAGGTCTAAAGGGATCTAACGAGAACTAAAGAGAACCCTATTAGGGTTCCATTAATAGAGCTCTGCTCTCTAAAAGATTTTCCTTGTATTTTCTTAATTCATCAATGGAGCTTTGCTCCTTCCAAATCATATAAAAGAACTCTTTAAGAGTTTTTCATGGATCTTGGAGGTTTAAGATGGAATTTTATTTTTCTTGATGAATTATATCGTCTTGCTTAATCAGTCTGTCTGCTAATTTTGCCGATTTTCTTTTCTTAACAGGAGTAATGGACGCCCACACGTATGACCTTGATGAGATCATCTCTTATGGAGACATTCACCGACTCGGCTGTTCTCAAAATCGAGAATTCACAAACGCCGAGTGTGCCGAAATCATGAGCCGCTTCGACGCATACAACGATCAACTGCTTCCTCGACGCTCCCCTCTCCTGAAGCTCATTGTGGGAGCAATTTGGGAAGCGCTTCCCCTGTTCTTTACCGGAGTGCCGCTTAGGGCATTGGATGCCGCCGAGGATAAGGTGCACTCGGTGTACCTGATGAACCTAATCTCGAAGAGAAGACGAGATGATCTTGTCGATCTCCTGCACCAGGCCTTCCAACAGTCCGCCATACTCGCTGCTCATCGGAGGGAGGAGGACATCAGTAGGGACCCCGATGCTCGTGCTCGCGAAAGAAAGCATACTAGAATGGTCACCAGGCTTGGAAAGTCCTGAACAAGGTCACTTTCGAGTTTCTAAATCCATGTCCAGGATTTGAGGTCTTGCCGTTGTAATCATTTGGATAATGTCTTTGTTTATTTCTTTATAATTGAAAGAATTTTCCAAGTATGAATGACAAATATTTTGTCTCCTTCCTTTTATTTTCTGCTTTGTTATTGGCATCTTCCTTGAGTAAGCGTAGCCTGAAAGCGATATAGAACATTCCGTCTTGAATACTTTAGGGAGTAGTGATGGCTTAGGAAGCAGGTTCAGGTCTGCTACCTAAGGCTTTTCAATTTCATGAGCCGTGAGGGTCTCATAAAGACTTTCTCCCTACGAGTCGAGAGGATCTCGTAGATGTACTTTCTCCTTAGGAATCGTGAGGATTCCTAAGTGCGTTTTCTCTTATAAGTCGTAAGGATCGTATAAGAGAATTTTCCCTCTTACGAGTCGAGAGGACTCGTAAGCGGTTGTTTCCCTCCTTGTCGAGATTCGACTTCGGAGAGTGTGACCCGTGAATAGTATGCAAGAGTCCATTTTGGACCGACTTGCAGGGTCCCAGTGCTTAGGAAACAGGTTTTTTAATCCCCGCTGCTTAAGGCTTTTCCTTACGAGTCGAAACATATTGAGTAGTTCTCGTAAAGACACTAATTTCCTCACGAGTCGAGACGAGTCGAGCATTTCTCATAAGAATATCCTAACGTCACAGTTAACCTCTGCTCTTTACGACAGAAGTCTGTTAGGGTCTGTGGTACTAGGGTTTTGTCCGTTATACCGTCGCATTGGCCGATGTATTTCTCAATCGGCAATCTTGCTGTTCGAATAGCCTGGCGATTTTCGTGTCTCTGATCCCTTCGGGGGTTGGACAAGACGTCTTCAAGTAATCCTCCTAAACAGTTTGACCGTCGGAAGAGCAAGCGTTAGGAATTTTTCCATGCCGCTTTTTACTTGAGGTTAGGCTCATTTTAGAGAGCCCCAATGAGTCATAACCACTCCGCGCTGGTGTGGGATGATCTCCGATAGTCTTTCAGATTTTATATGAGTTGTCGTCAAGACCCCGAAGCTAGGAATTTGGCCTTCGCTTCGCTTGCTGGCATTGCATCTGCTGTATTAAGACGAAAGTCGCGGTTGTCTCTAGGTTGCTGGTGAACCGTCGAGGCTTGGAACTAGGGATTTTGGCATGTCTCCTTTTGGTGATGTTGCGTCTGCTGTATCAAGACGAACGTCGAGGTGGCGACCACTCCGCGCTGGTGCGAGATGATCTCCGATTGTCTTTCAGGCTTTATATGACTTGCCGTTAAGACCTTGAAGCTAAGAATTTGGCCTTCGCTTCGTTTGCTAGCATTGCGTCTGCTGTATCGAGACGAATGTTGCGATTGTCTCTAGGTTGCTGGTGAACCGTCAAGGTCTGGAACAAGGGATTTTGCTATGGCTCCATTTGTTTGATTTTGCGTCTGCTGTATCGAGACGAACGTCGAGGTGGTGACCACTTCGCGCTGGTGTGAGATGATCTTCGATTGTCTTTCAGGCTATATATGACTTGCCGTTAAGACCCTGAAGGTAGGAATTTAGCCTTTGCTTCGTTTGCTTTGGCGTGTTCGGATCCTATTGGAGGAAGAACGCTGGGGTGACATCTCGTCTGCTGTATCGAGACGAATGTCGAGGTGGTGACCACTCCGCGCTGGTGCGAGATGATCTCCGATTGTCTTTCAGGCTTTATATGACTTACCGTTAAGACCCTGAAGCTAGGAATTTGGCATTCGCTTTGTTGTTTTGGCGTCCCCGGATCCTATTGGAGGAAAGACACTGTTGTTAACATCTTGTCTGCTGTATAGAGACGAACGTCGAGGTGGTGACTACTCCGCGCTGGTGCGAGATGATCTCCGATTGTCTTTCAGGCTTTATATGACTCGCCGTTAAGACTCTGAAGCTAGGAATTTGGCCTGCGCTTCGTTTGCTTTGGCATGTTCGGATCCTATTGGAGGAAGGACGCCGTAGTGACATCTCGTCTGCTGTATCGAGACGAACGTCGAGGTGGTGACCACTCCGCGCTGGTGTGGGATGATCTCCGATTATCTTTCATGTTTTATATGAGTTACCTTCAAGACCCTGAAGCTAGGAATTTGGCCTTTGCTTCGTTTGCTTTGACCGTGAGGTCTTTTGTTGACGTTGCGTCTGCATCCTGCTGGACTGCGAAGGAACGTTGCTGTTGACATTGCATCTGCTATAACGAGACGAATGCTGAGGTGGAGCTAGGATTTTGCCATCACTCCGCTTTGCTGACTATGGGGTCTTTCGTTGACGCTGCATCTACATCCTGCTGGACTGCGAAGGAACGCCGTTGTTGATATTGCGTCTGCTGTAACGAGACGAATGCTGAGGTGGAGCTGGGATTTTGCCATTACTCCGCTTTGTTTCGACCGTGAGGTCTTTTGTTGATGTTGTATCTGCATCCTGCTAGACTGTGAAGGAACGTCGTTGTTGACATCTCGTCTGCTGTATCGAGACGAATGCCGAAGTGGTCTCTAAGTTGTCAGCGAACCGTCGAGACTTGGCTCCCTTTCGGATGGAGCCTGGTGGGAAGGGATGGTCTCCCTTTTTTGTGCCCCTAGATTGTATACATGGATCGATGTGATCTTACCTGTAGGGCAAAAGGTTTCATTCTTTCATCATTTTTTTATTCTTTCCGCGATGCTCTATCATTTCAGCTTTTTATATCGCGAAAATCGTGATTGCTCGATAATTTCGGCTATTTTTCGCGGTGCCTAATCATTTCGGCATTTTAGCTTGTTTTTACTCGCTGCTTTTTATTGCGAGTCGCCCAATCATTTCGGCTATTTCGCATGCATATATTTTCTTTTTACTTGCTGATTTTTTTGCAAGTTGCCCCATCATTTCGGCTATTTCGTATGCATGTACGGCTTGCTGGCTTTCTGCCGCAAGCTCAAATTTAGACATCGATTTCGGTATTAGCATCGCTACAACTGGGATATGGCCAGGAGTGAATCATCATTTGCCTCTGTCGATGTCGAACAAAGGTGGCTTAGTAAACAGGGTTAGGATTCTGCCAACTAAGGCTTTTGACTTCATGAGCCGTAAGGGTCTCACAAAGGTATTTTTCCCTACAAGTCGTGAGGATCTCGTAGGTGTGTTTTCTCCTTAGGAATCGTGAGGATTCCTAAGTGCATATTCCCCTGTAAGTCGTAAGGATCTTACAAAAGGATTTTCTCCTTATAAGTCGAGAGGACTTACAAGGGTTGTTCACCATATGGACATATCCCTAGTCATGGGTGGGACTTGGTTAGGAAAATGTTTATTTGCGCCCGTGGATTGTATACAAGGGTCAACATTGAGCCACTTGTAGGGTAGTATCGAAGGTTGTGGGGGTTGCTTAAGAACAGGTTCAGGTTTCTGTAACTTAAGACTTTCAAATCTTATGAGCCGTGAGGGTCCCATAAGAGAGTCTCCTTACGAGTCGTGAGGATCTCGCAAGTGTAATTTCTCCTTAGGAATCGTGAGGATCCCTAAGTGTGTTGCTCCCTTGTGGTCGTAAGGATCTCACGCGGGTGGTTTCTCCTTACAAGGTCGAGAGGACAATGTAAGTGTCCTTTAACGAGATTGCATGCTTTCGGGTTTTCACAAACACTCGCCGGTAGCCCTGCTGTTTTTACTCATGGAGCCCTTTCGGGTTTTCATCCGTGCCCACTTTGCTTATGGACATACCGTTTTTTATTCTCTTTTTTTTATTCTTTTTGTATAACGAGATCGCGCCCTTTCAGGTTTTCATAAACACTCGTCGGTAGCCCTACTGTTTTTACTCACGGAGCCCTTTCGGATTTTCATCCATGCCCACTTTGCTTATGGACATACCGTTTTTTTACCACGTCAGCCTGTGGATGCCGCGGGTTGGTAGTAGTTTAACGACGTTTCGGTCATATCTCAACGTACGGTTATGCAGCTAGATTTTGCCGCAAATCTTCGCATGTTTTGCACTGGTGGTGGATTCCTTGAAGAGATGGTTGATGGCGACTTCTTTGTCAGAGTCGCTTCCAAAGGTGATAACTTGCGATCCTTTGGTGTCGGCTATGTGACAGTTGCCAATAGCTCTTTCGCGCTTATCTGTCGTACTTTTCCTTTTCCCGACGAGCCTTGCGCTTCACTCGTTGAACATGTCGTCGATGGGCAACATATCCCCGCCACCAGTTTTTAAAGGCTATGCATTCCTTGGTGGGGTGTGCAATCCTCTGATGGTATAGACAGAAGTTAAGATGTACATCCGCTTCATCAAAACGTATATTGACAGGGGAATTTCCTTTGAGAGAGGGCAATTTCATTCCTATTGCCAGGGCCCGAGCGAATTGATTCCTTGTCTTGACCATGCTTTTTATTTGCGGCGGATGTACTTTGATCTGGTGGGAGTGTTTCGACCCTTTTTTTCCAGTCGCCGGCGTTTGCCCTTTTCAAATATGGCCATCTTGCTCCCGGTCAGCTTTGTTTTTTAGACGGGCTTCGTTCAGGAATGTGTCAATTATTTCGTCTGATGGTCCTAGAAGTTCTGGTTCGGTGTTCATACCAGAATACTGCATTTTATACCGCCCATTCTTACGCTCGTGTGTTTATAGGTAGGTGCTTTTTATCCGTGTTCATTACATATTTGCAGGATACAGGTTCTCGGTTCTAAAACGGTGAAATTCATGGAAAACACGACAAAATCCGGGTTCCTGCCAACCACAGATAAAACACGGTCTCCGCTCTTCATCCGTATGCTGCCAGATACCAGTTTAGGAAGACAAAATGTCAAATCAATGTCATTCTCATGCACAAGGCTCAATAGTAGCACAAAATCCAAGAGATCTACGCGGAGCTCGAGGCAATCATTCCAAATCTTGACAAAATGTCCACCTTTCCCTCAACAGAAATTCTGGAAGAAATGTGGAAGTATTTTCAGAAAATATATGAACCAGAGAACAGAGGACAGCAAACCAGGGGACCACAAGAAAACCTATGCCCTAACTCACCTATAGGGCCGTGGATCCGCGGCCGTACTGGCGCCGTTGGGGGTCGTCTTTCAGGGGCAGTTTTGTCTTTGTACATATGTTCTGGTGGTTGCCCTAGGGTTTCATTTCCCTGCCTATAAATACAGCAGAACTTGCCAAGCCTTAGGGTCATTCTTTTGTTCTTCTTTCTTTTTAGGATTTAGTCTTTTTCTTCTTCTTCTTCATTCTTTTTCCATGAAAATTGTAGTGAGAGCTTTTTGAGTGGGAGATCAATGAAGATGAGGGCTTTTTGTATCATTCTCTTGTGTTTCTTCTTCCCCTTGAGATTCTTGCTTTCTCTTGATCATTCAACCTCTTTATTGAGCTTGAATGGTTAAGGGTTAGTTATTGATCTCAAGGGTCGTATTTTCTCATGGAATTAGCGCTTCATTTCACATGCGTTCTCTACCCTTCCCTTGATCTTGCAACCTCTTGATTGAGCTTACAAGTTTAAGGGTTGGCTATTGATCACATGCTTGTCTTGAGTTCTAGTTTCTTGTTCTTTTTATTGTTTATTTATTACTTGCATTTTTCATTCTTGCTTTACTTACTTGCAATTTAATTCCATGCACTTTAATTACTTGTAATCTTTTCTTTTCTTTGTTCTTTTCTTTTGCTCTTTGTTGTTCATTTTGTGAATGTTGTAATTATCGTCGTTGTTAAGAATTAATACGGTATTGTAAGTTAACACTTCTTTCCTCATTTCCTTTTCCCGTTATTTTCCATTTGAACTCCGCCCAAACGTTACGCAAGCGCTCCGTTAGGCACCCTACCCTGACAAGGTAACGGTGATTCCTAACCGCGACCGGTTGCGTTCGGTTTGGCCGGAGGCGAAAGCAAGAGACAAGAACGGAAGGACAAGGGTAAATAAGCCGGATTCCACGAATACCGTGCTTAAATCCCCTAATCCACGTTGTTGCCGATTGCTCTAGCTTCAATTGGTCAAGACTCGGCTCAAAGGTTTTGAGTACGGATTCTTTAGCTTATAATTTCGTATCTTTTCTTAACAACTTTATACCTGCAAATAATACACATAGGTTAGACTCAAACAAACATATACTCATTCTTTATTGACTCGTCTAAGACAAGAAGGTAAAATACTACCATCTCCCTGTGGACCGACCCGTGCTCAACCGGCTAGCTGCATAGCGACACCGTCCTGATCGCGGTTATACTTTGAAAATCCGACACGCCAAAAGCGTGCGATCAAATGGCGCCGTTGCCGGGGAGACGGTAGCGTATTTTCTTTCTTGTTATTCGGGTTAATATTCTTTTTGTATATATTTATAAAAAAAAAATCTTTTTGTTTTTTTTGATCATTTTTGTGGGCAAGTGTGCAGATTTTTGCGTATTTGCAAACTGCAATTGTGGGGAGCAAAGTGCACATTCAAAGTTAAGGTGATTGCAAAGTACAGTGCCAAAGATCCGGGTAGTTTGACCCGCGCAAGCGAACTTTTCAAGCTTACCGGATTTGATTCAACGGGGGTTTCCTAACCCAAAACTTAACGGTACGTATTTTACTAACACCTTCTTCTCAAATCCGACGCTTCCAATATACTATTCTTTTGCAGGATTCTTTGCAAGTTCTCTAGCAAACGCTAAAAATTGACTAACCCGTATTTGTTGCAGCGCCGCGCTTAAACTAAAAAACGATTGTTTGATTCTTTATAGAATTTTTTTGAATTGCGCATTGCATACATTAATACGGACTTAAGGGCAAGCGAACCCCACAATATACGGTAAAGGATTTCATCACCTTTTCCGTGGCCCACAAATCACGAACTTGAGCATAACGTTTACCCGCACAAATTTTAAAAGAAATTAGACTTTAAGCCTTAAGGATTTCGCGCTCACTAGGAGAAGTTAACTGTGTTTAGAACCTTGCTTAACGGTACATTGTTTACGGGGTGTCTAGGAAAGTGTTAACGGCGAAACCGCCAAAAGAGAAAGGGTTATTTAATTAAGGAACTTCGCGAAAGCGTTGGAAAACCTCCCCTTATCTCTGCACTTACCTGGCCTCGTGATCAGTGTATTTTAAGCCTGTTTCTCGACACAGTTTTACTTCGACAATCAAGTTCTGGAGCAGGTCTAGTTGACCTAGGTGACCCCTAGAACGATTAGGTGTGTGGTATTTTTGTGTCGTGATTGTTTTTGTCCATATTCTTTTTGTGTGTATATTTCATTCTTTTGTTAAAAACTAAAAAAAAATAAAAAAATATCACATTCTTTTTCCCCTCCTTTTCTCTGCCTTTCTCTCTTTCTCTCTTCATATCATGGGTACTCCACCTCGCAAAACTCTTGCCGAACTTTGGTACCCACAACCAGACATAACTTCTTACGGTTCTTGTTTTGGTCGAACTTCGAACGACCCATCCATGCCCAAAATTTCTTTGAAAGATCGGATAGACGCGTCTAGGACGAACAACTGGACCCCGCAATCCACTTCGTATCAACCGTTTCAAACATTCACCCCTTCTTGCGTTAATACCCCTTTTGAAAGTCCAGTTGTAGCCACCAGACCTATGTCTCTTGCTGAACGTATTGAACAATCCCGTAGCCGATCTTTCACCACTTCAAATTCTTGGGATCAACAATTCCATTCACCTTCCTATCCAAATGTTGATCCTACTCCTGTCCAGCCATTCAATTCCTACCAATCCTACCCTACTTTTGCACCTTCCCTAGACATTACTTCAGAAATACCATTTGGGAGTTTTCAGTATCCATACAACTGTGAATCTTTTACTGAAACCC
Organism: Agapanthus africanus; assembly: GCA_030015575.1. Lineage (NCBI taxonomy): Eukaryota > Viridiplantae > Streptophyta > Magnoliopsida > Asparagales > Amaryllidaceae > Agapanthus > Agapanthus africanus. The sequence continues at coordinate 671,672,520 of JASDDO010000022.1, read as the reverse complement.
CTTCACAACCTATGTCTAGTCTGGAACGGTCGTTGGAAGACTTTAGGGTAGCGTCAAGCCAACAAATGATGGATTTGAATGCGTCCATGGCCGCCCTCATGCAACCTAGTGACCCGGTAGCTAGTTTTCAACTAGCTCCAACTTTTTCAATGTATGATGAGGCGGCAGGACATGCTGTGAATTTGAGTAGAGAGAGTGAGATGTACCCCCTTCCAAATCAAACCTACCCGTCTCAAATTGAATCCCACAACTCCCGTGTTGAAAGTCTATCAAGTGTCCCAAATGAATTATCGGTTGAAGATAGAATGTTTAATGAGTTGTGTGACTTTGTAGTGTTTGATTTGCCCGATTGTGAAGGGACCTTGCCAAGTGAAACCACACCCAATCCTTTTGACCTCTACACCTCCATCTTAGAACCTGAATTGATTAATATCCATGCTTTGGTTGAGGTGTCAGAGAATTTTGATTTTCACTTGATTAAGGATATTGACGCTGGGAATATTTTGGATGATGAACCCGTAGATTTGGCTGAGTTTGTCTCTTCAAATCATCATCCCGAGTCATTAAATGTTTTTCCCGAACCCCATATGCGTCTGGACTTTGATGAAATATGCATGGATGAGCTTAACTTTGAGGAGAATTTTGAGGATATTTTTGAGGATGAAACAGTTCTAGATGATGAGTCGGATTTTCCAATTCATCCTGTTCCTTTCGCTGACTGTGTACACCCTCCAGAACCCTTAACCGATACCCTTCCTCAACCACTTTCCTCCATCATTTCCATCGTTCCGACCTTGCAAGAACCCGTATCATTTTCACTTCCTGTGTCTGGTTTACCAAGTTCGGCGTACCCATGGTTTCTTACGAATCTTGAGGGATTTGACCCAATCTCTCGCCGGGTTAATAGATTAGCACAATCGCTGTTTACACATCGCTCATCACAAATTGTGCTAATCTATTTACTCCATTTGCACCCTCAAGTTCGTATTCCACTTCTTTTTCCCTTGCGCCATTCTTCTGCCTCTCATATACCGAGACCGTATCCCGCTTCTCTTCGCATATGGTCTCGCGTATTCTCCATTTCTTTCCTCTTCACCTTCTTTCACCAACCCGCATATTACAGAGATAGAATTTTTGAATGGTTGGTGTTAACTTTTGGCCTGTGTAAGGCCTTGTATAGCTTGATACTGTTCTTTCCCCCCTAATTCTGAACTTCATGCTTAACAGTGGAAACACTGTTTTACTTAAGTTTGGGGGGGCATTTTTTTTTTTTTTTGTATATATTTTTTTTGTTTTTCCTTTTTGTATATAATTTGTTTTTAGGGAGCGCCGGCAATTTTGACCCTCTTGGTATAGCCTGACAGTGAGGGCACTGTCAAGTTTAAGTTTGGGGGTGTGCTCGGTAAGCTTTCTTCCTTCGCATTCATTTGTATATTTTGCATTTGCATACCTTATTAAAAACCCACAAAAATCGAAAATTTTCCCAAAAAAAAATATAAAAACTTTGTCGTCAAGTTAGCTAATAGGGTAACTTAGATCTTTATTCCGAAAGTTTAGTTGATATGATAGAAATAACTAAATTCTAGGCTTAGGAATTGAAAACCCTAAAAATAACCCTCATTTCTGTCTAACTTTGGTAAGTATACGTCCTTACAGTTTTTTTTTGAGAAATTGGTAATCTTGAGTTCAGTTTTTGAGTTAAGTCAAGAAAAAAGGAAAGTATTGAAGCTTTACCGGAGGATAAGTCTGAAAAATAGTTTCTTTTCTTGAGTTCAAATTTAGAAAGTATATACCCTACAACTATACTTACACGCACCTTGAAACTTGGGATAGTAGAGGATACCTAGAAATACTCTTGCCTGAAAGCCCAGTATGAAAGAAAAAACGGTATTTAAAGCTAAACACCAAAAGAGCATATTGAAAAATATATCCGGTCTTGAAAAAAGAAAAAAGAAAAAGAAAAAAAAAAGAAAAAAAATAGAATAAAGTCAAGACCTGGAAACTGCTATTTACGCTTTAATGTTCACACATTCAGTAATCGGCCGTTAGTGCCTCAAGAAGCATTAATAGTCGCATGAAAGGTGTGTGAGCAAATCCGTCCATCCTTAATGAAAAGAAGTAGTATTAGGTATTAGGGCAAGGGTATTATAGCTTGAATTGAATTTTTGAGTGTAGGGGTGCAAATATACACACACGTAGGGGTATACAATCGATGTTTGAATAAAAAATAGAAATAAAGAATAAGACTTGTGTTTTCTGTAAAGTTGATAAAAATCCCTGATTTGAGGTCGCACTTTAGAAGGAAAACTCAGGAGAACCAACATCTTTCTAAACTTTTTTGGAACGTATAGGACCTAAGGTTTAATAGATAGGAGGTGTGAAAAATAAGGGTTGGATATTTCTAACTTAGGATGATAGAATTTCTAACGTAAATACTAAACTGTAGGAGTAGAATCATTATTAACTTATGACACTAGCATGACAGGATTTTGTGGGTGTAATCCGCTGAAAACCCTCAGGAGACAACACTCCTCCTACTAGGGACACCTAGAGATTTAACGGCTTGTTGCACGCGCTCAGTGCAATCGCGTTCCCTGCGAAAGTGCGGTTAGGATTTTATTTTTGTGAATAATTGGTTTTGCTCGGGACGAGCAAAAGTTAAGTTTGGGGGTATTTGTTCATACCAGAATACTGCATTTTATACCGCCCATTCTTACGCTCGTGTGTTTATAGGTAGGTGCTTTTTATCCGTGTTCGTTACATATTTGCAGGATACAGGTTCTCGGTTCTAAAACGGTGAAATTCATGGAAAACACGACAAAATCCGGGTTCCTGCCAACCACAGATAAAACACGGTCTCCGCTCTTCATCCGTATGCTGCCAGATACCAGTTTAGGAAGACAAAATGTCAAATCAATGTCATTCTCATGCACAAGGCTCAATGGTAGCACAAAATCCAAGAGATCTACGCGGAGCTCGAGGCAATCATTCCAAATCTTGACAAAAAGTCCACATTTCCCTCAACAGAAATTCTGGAAGAAATGTGGAAGTATTTTCAGAAAATATATGAACCAGAGAACAGAGGACAGCAAACCAGGGGACCACAAGAAAACCTATGCCCTAACTCACCTATAGGGCCGCGGATCCGCGGCCAAAGTGGGGTCCAGGCCGCGGATCCGCGGCCGTACTGGCGCCGTTGGGGGTCGTCTTTCAGGGGCAGTTTTGTCTTTGTACATATGTTCTGGTGGTTGCCCTAGGGTTTCATTTCCCTGCCTATAAATACAGCAGAACTTGCCAAGCCTTAGGGTCATTCTTTTGTTCTTCTTTCTTTTTAGGATTTAGTCTTTTTCTTCTTCTTCTTCATTCTTTTTCCATGAAAATTGTAGTGAGAGCTTTTTGAGTGGGAGATCAATGAAGATGAGGGCTTTTTGTATCATTCTCTTGTGTTTCTTCTTCCCCTTGAGATTCTTGCTTTCTCTTGATCATTCAACCTCTTCATTGAGCTTGAATGGTTAAGGGTTAGTTATTGATCTCAAGGGTCGTATTTTCTCATGGAATTAGCGCTTCATTTCACATGCGTTCTCTACCCTTCCCTTGATCTTGCAACCTCTTGATTGAGCTTGCAAGTTTAAGGGTTGGCTATTGATCACATGCTTGTCTTGAGTTCTAGTTTCTTGTTCTTTTTATTGTTTATTTATTACTTGCATTTTTCATTCTTGCTTTACTTACTTGCAATTTAATTCCATGCACTTTAATTACTTGTAATCTTTTCTTTTCTTTGTTCTTTTCTTTTGCTCTTTGTTGTTCATTTTGTGAATGTTGTAATTATCGTCGTTGTTAAGAATTAATACGGTATTGTAAGTTAACACTTCTTTCCTCATTTCCTTTTCCCGTTATTTTCCATTTGAACTCCGCCCAAACGTTACGCAAGCGCTCCGTTAGGCACCCTACCCTGACAAGGTAACGGTGATTCCTAACCGCGACCGGTTGCGTTCGGTTTGGCCGGAGGCGAAAGCAAGAGACAAGAACGGAAGGACAAGGGTAAATAAGCCGGATTCCACGAATACCGCGCTTAAATCCCCTAATCCACGTTGTTGCCGATTGCTCTAGCTTCAATTGGTCAAGACTCGGCTCAAAGGTTTTGAGTACGGATTTCTTTAGCTTATAATTTCGTATCTTTTCTTAACAACTTTATACCTGCAAATAATACACATAGGTTAGACTCAAACAAACATATACTCATTCTTTATTGACTCGTCTAAGACAAGAAGGTAAAATACCACCATCTCCCTGTGGACCGACCCGTGCTCAACCGGCTAGCTGCATAGCGACACCGTCCTGATCGCGGTTATACTTTAATTCTTTGAACATCCGACACGCCAAAAGCGTGCGATCATTCGGGATTTGCCCCAAGTTTCCCTGAGTTAGGAGTTTCTTCACTGTCTATCGACGAGCGAGAGATCACATGACAACTTGCTATGTAATCCTCAGATCCATCTGATGAGTCTTCTCCATTATTTCCGTCTCCAAGGACGTGGCTGAGGAATTCTTGGAGCGTGATTGGAGCCTGCACCTTCTGGTTATGCTCTTCCAGCGCGTCGATATATTTTCGCAGATCCGTGCGCTTTTCATCGAACCGCGGAGCTTTTTCTATAAAAGAGCACGATGCCCACGGCGTGTCCACCTTTTTAGGAGCATGAGGTCGTGGCGGGTTCACCTTCCAGCTTTCGGATAATGCGAACTTGACTTATTGGTATTGGTCCTCAATACAGCCTTTGAAAATGAAGCAATCTTTGATTGGATGGCTTACCGCTTGGTGGTAAGGGCAGTAATTAATATCGTTGACATCGCCTGGTTGCAATGGACGTTTCGGACTCGGCAGATTGATGAGCCTGTTGCGCACTGCCAGCTCAAACAGTCTTCTCGTTTTATCCTGAGGAAATGAGTAAGGACGTCCTAGTTTTTTCTCAAGGGATGGACGTGGACGCATATTATTTCGACGGACAACCGGTTTTAAGTTGCTCGGCTGTTGTTGAGCATCGGCGACGAAGGTTGCTTTCCCTTTACTCCTTTCATTCCAAGGCTCCGTCTTTGAAGAGGAAGGCTTATGGCCCATCTGGTCCATTTGGGCCAGCTTGTCAGTCAAGGCCTGGAAAGTAGTTGGCTTGAAGAACATCATGAATTGCGAGATGGTCGCATGCGGATCAAGAGTGCCTACGGACATGCCTACCGCAGGTGCTTCTTCGATGCGTTGTTCGCACTTCGACCATAAGTTTCGCCATCGTGTTGCGTATTGAACCCATTTTCGCCTGGCCTTACCCTGGCGTTGATCAGTGCGGTGATCGGGGTGCACTCACTAGAGCTTGCAAATATTTATGTAAACAATAGCTCCATCTCCACAAATGTTTTGATAGAGTCGTTAGATAACTCCGAATACCATTCAAAGGCCGTTTCTGCTAAGCTGCCGACGAATTGGCGAAGCATCAGTTTGTCATCGCCTCCAGTGTTGCCGCATAAGGCCCTGAATTGAGCGACATGCTGATGTGGATTCCCTGTCCATTTATATACATGGAACTTAGGGATCGTATATCCCGGCGAGTAACTAATTTGGTCATACCAGCTCGGATAGGGTCGTCTGGTTCTAACGATTTGCCCAGCCGCTTCATTCGCCCGGTGAACTCGTATCTGTTGAGCTATATAGTTGTCTAGTACAGCTTTGGAAATTGTTTTCTCTTTGGCTGTCGACAGAGCCGGTGGAGGATTCGATGTCTCTCGTCCGTCATCTTCGAGGATAATCGGAGGATCTTCAGCGGGAGGATCCGGCTGCATCATCATCCCGACCATGTCTTGGAAGAGAAGCGCCATTCGTTTTATGTTGGAAGCTTGTTCCGCTTCCTCTTTGTCCTTCTCGAGGATCCTGCGGAGGGACTCAGCATCGGTTTCTTGTTCTTGACGCTGTTCTGACGACGCTTCGGGGCTTTCTTTTGGCTCAGTGAGTGCGGCCATCTGTGTCCTTTGGAGCTTCTTTTGCTGCTCCTGGGCCTTCGTTACGGATCGGGTGAGCGGTCGGTGACCCATCGAAGCGCAGCTATCCTCTTTCCCGGATGCCATATAAATAGTATACACCACTATGCCCCCAGACTTGGGGCGTTTGTGCTCAGCGCTTTTATGGTTCGTCATGTTCACAGGGGCTTTTTGCGGCCTCCTTTTCTTTTGAGTGATTGACATTGAGGGAGCCGTTGCAGTGGGCACCCAGCCAGTTGTTGCTTGTTCTGGCTTGACAGAGTAGTCCTTTTCCTGCCGAACCTTCATCTTTTTCTGTTGGCGGAGATAGTCTTGATCCATTACGGAGTCTTGGACTTGACGCCAGACCTTATAATTTTTAGAGGACAGCCGTTGAGGGGGCTGCTCCAGCTTTACCTTTGGGGCATTATTCACAGGCGTAGGAGATCTTTTCAATACGGCAGTTGGCAAGTTTTTGTGCACCCTTCTTAACGGTTCAAAGCTATTCCCGGTCAGAACGGCAGCATTGATTTCCACCATCAGAGCTGGCGGAGTTATCCCAGAGGGGGAGTTGCCCCCAGCCTTCCTTACCCGGCGCCAGTGACGACGGCGAGCATGTCGTGCGATTGGAGTTGGTTTGGCCGTAGGGGTGACCTCCTCATGCCCCCTGTGTTGGTCAGAAGTCGCTGATATCAGCCTCTTAAAGACTGACGTCCGTTGAATAGGGATGGCCAACCTATCAAAAGTAGACTTCCGAGTAGGGGAAGCAACCTTGGTGATTTTTCCTGGAACGGGAGCAGGGATGGCTATCCGCTTCAGGATAACGCCTTCTGGTATTATAGGCTTCTTCATGGGCCCATTGGAGCTCTGGCCTAGTCTATTAAAAACTGAGGCAGTGTAGTTGGGCGACCCGTTGAGAGGGGCCGCAGTTGTAGTAAGCCGATCGAATACCGACTTTTTGGGAGATTCTTGTAACGGTACAGGAGTGTCGAAGCTCATGGGTGGGAGCATGGTCCCGAAGAATAGTCCAATAGTGGCTTGAGTTACCCGCTCCACCGGTATCTTGAAAAGGGAGGCTGCTTGGGGCCTGTAAGTCACTCCTCCAGCAAGGACGGAGTGAGAGTTGCAGTTGCAAGTAGTGCAGTTTGAAGCCATTGATCTTCTGTTTTCTGCACGGAGCAAGACACCAAATCTAAGTATCTCGAATCCATAGGCAACCACAGCAAACCGCGATCCGTTCGCGAACACGACACACGAAGTGTGGAGTGGAAAGAGGAAGAGGTCCCACCGGGCGTGCCAGAATCTGTTCCCCTCCGAATACAGAGACGCGACCGCGCAGGTCCGTCTTGCCAGAGATTCGGGGCAGATGCTATTTGGTGCTATCCGTCCACCTCTCCGAAGATGCTAAATTGATTTATGGCACTGTGTATCGAAGATTTAAAGGGATGCGTCCGATGTAGCAGACTTCGTCAGATTCTCCCTCGCTTGAGGGGGTTTTGATTGTGCGGACGCTCTTCCCTGCAGGCGCAAGCCCCTGCAGTTAATTACGCTACCGCATCGCGGTAACAACTTTCTCCTTCTCCAGCTGGTCACTTCGTGTCGTGGGTGTTTGTTTTGTTTGTGGTTTCCCATGGATTGTATACAAAGACTAAGTTATGCCGTCGCCCGTAGGACGTGGATTAGTCCAAATCCGTATTTTCTTAGATTTGGGTTTAAGGTTTTGGTTTAGGGATACATTAGTCTTATTTTAGACTAAGATCAACTTAAACGTACGTTAAGGACACGTTAGTCTAATTTTTAGACTAAGATCAACTTAACGGGATCGTTTAGATCCAACAAAAAAGCATTTGGGGGCTCTATTTCCAGTTTAAAGACATGATAGTCCATTGCCAGTTTAGGGACATGGTGGTCCAACATTCCCATTTTGGGGACGAATATTGATTTCCAGTTTAAGGAAGTGGTGGTCCAACATTCCCATTTTGGGGACGAATATTGGTTTAAGGACATTATAGTCCATGAGTTTAAGGACCCCACAGTCCGTAGCAATGTGTGGTTGTCGGGACGCGTCACCTCTCTGACGATGTTGAAAGATTACAACGACAGATATCAGAGGAGTTCAGAAATGTACCCTTGAACCGGGTGTAAATTGATTTGGGAGAGCAGTTGTGCTCAGTTCAATTTAATTTGAAGACTTATGACCAGAATTGGGTTAAGTCCAGTTAGAAAATGTCTAACATTTTATTCAGGTTCTTCCTATTAGGCTTTTACTATGGTTCTGCCCTTTTATTAATGCATAGCATTTTATTTGGTCTGTTAGCCCTTTATTTGGGCTCTGCCCCTTTTTAATAATGCATTGCATTTTTATTAGGCTTGTTAGGCCTTTTAAATTGGGCTCTGCCCCTTTTTAATAATGCAGAGCATTTAATGGTCTGACAGTGCGCCACGTGGCCTATCAAGCGCTCTGCGCCAATCAAAGAGCGCAAGGTGCTAGCGCACATGGAGGTGACATGTGTCACGCTCTGGTGAGCGCAAGTCTGTTAGTGCAGTGCGCTTGCGCCAGTGCGCTGCTGACACGTGGCGCGCTCTGGTTCAGTGCGCCAACCTAAGAGCGCAGTGCTCTACTTTTAGGAGCGCAGAGCGCAGATTGATACGTGGCGCTCTCTGGTGACTTGCGCCAGTCCAAGGAGCGCAACAGTGCAAATCAAGAGTGCAAGGCACTGTACAATAGTGCAGAGCGCATCTTGATCAATTTAGATCAAAGAAAAGAATCTTTTAAAGAGCTTCTACCTACCAATGGTTCATTAAAAGGCAGTGCCTTTATATAGATCAAAAGATCTAGAGATGAAGTAAATTACTTCTTTTATTTTTGTGATTAGATCTTTTTGATTTTTTTCTTTTTGTTGATGAAGATCTTGATCTTGTTCTTAGATCTTTGATGTTTTTAGAAGAAATTCTTCTTTTTCCAAAGGTTTACCGTTTTTCTTCTTTGAGTTTTTTCTCAAAGTTCTTAGAGGAGCTCTGTATATTTGAGACATGGAGTCTAGGGGCCTTTATATAAGGCCAATTGATTTGTTAAATCAGTTAAAAAGATCTTTCTCTGATTGATTTAGGAATGTTTCCCTACCGTTGGATCTTTGATCCTAGGGCTTCTATTTTACAGAAGGTAATCTTCTTGTTTTTAACAAAATTGGAAAGATCTTTCCAGAATTTTATTGTTTAAATGCTGGCACAGTTGGCGCAAGCGCACCTGCGCTTGACACGTATCGCGCAGCGCGGCGCACCTGCGCTAATGCAACTGCGCTGATACGTGTCGCGCAGCTGTGCTGACACGTGTCGCGCAGCCCAACTGCTCTGACACGTGTCGCGCGGCGCAGAGCGCAAGTCATCTGAGGCGTTGCTTCTTTTATTATTAAAGTTTGAATTTTAAAATAGAGCATTGCTCTGATTGGGGGTGCGCTACCTTGGGCGCAGTGCTCCTTGCGCTAGCGTGTCTGATTTTGACACGTGGCGCGCTGTGCGTAGCGCAAGAAATCTGAAGCGTTGCTTCAATTATTTTAATATTTAAATTTCAATGTAGAGCTTTGCTCTGATTGGGGGAAACAAAAGCGTTGCTTCGTTTCCCGCCTTGGAATTTGAGTAGAGCTTTGCTCTGATTGGGGAAACAAGTACCTATCTGAAATGACGGAGGGCTACGACAAGTTTTTAAGAAAACCTTTTTCGTAATGAACTTGATATCGATGCAGAATCGAGTGATTTTGAAAAGGAGTGTTTTTGAGGCTTTTGCTAGTTTTGCTAAAGAGGTCACTCCCGGTGAAGGGATCTCGGCTCTTTCCTTATCGAATAAGGTGCTGGATATTCTACAAGAAATACCGCTATGCAAAGCAAGAACTAAAAAAGGCAATCAAAAACAAAACCGAATGGGTTGTAGCATCTACTAGTTTCGCTAAAGCAGTCACTCTCGGTGAAGGGATCTCGGCTCTTTCCTTATCGAATAAGGTGTTGGATATTCTACAAGGAATACCGCTTTGCAAAGCAAAAACTAGAACTACCCTTTTTGAAAATTTGATTCTACAACACCTTTTAGGTTTCTTTTCTTTCATTAATCTCATTAATGAAGTCCCATCAATTATGCTTCCTAAGCATCACAGAAGAAATGAAAATACAACGTATGCTTATGCCATCCGCATTCGCCACAGTGTCCCGTTATGCACCGTTAGGTTACTTAATTAACGGCATAGCGGGGCGGGACTAGCGCGGGTGCAAAACATAAGCAACGTTTATTATATTTCATATATACAATAATAAAGTATTCGTCTCACGTATATAAAGTGATCACATCACAGAATATCAGCAGCAGAAGATAACATGCGAAATATTGGATATACTAGGAATTCCATGTTTTGAATTAAGCCAGTATAAAACACGGATTCCACGGTCGCGATGAATAGCCAAACCCACATCCCTAGACCCCTACGAGAGCGGCAAGCAACCCTACCAAATCTAGAGTTAGGAGACCCAGACTCGACTCCTCGTGATGGTCTCCCACTGGACTCTAGAACCCGGTTACTTGTGCTCCCCGCCTTGGGTCTATCCTAATGCGGAAAAGTAAATAATATACAACAATGGTGACATCATCCTCAATCCGGAAGTGCCCCAATAAAAGAATATTACATATAATGAATTTTACATAAATGAAAATAAAAACTCCCATCTCACATAAAACTCCCGGCTATTCAAAACACGACGATCCAATATAACATATCCAAGCAACACATAACATCACATGTCATCAAATAGCTAGACGATGTTAAACATTCCGATCGAATCAACAAACACCCAAAATTTCCCAAAAAGCACAACAATTGAGCGCGGTTTAAAAATACTCAGAACATACCACAGTACCTATGGACCAACCGTAGAAAGGCCAGCCCTTGCCTCAGCTATGGCGCCGTGGAACTACCACAAACTCGAGGGTTTGGCTGCGGTTCTTACGGTCATAAAATTGAGTTAGGGTTTCGTTCTTCTAGAGGGTCCATCGAATCGCTTGCATTATATTTGAATGTTCTTTAACTTGGAAAAAATCCAACTCTTAGAAAATTTTCCGTCAAGGGTTAAAGTGGGTATTTGATATCCGTTCGAACTTTTTAACACCGTCTAAATAAGCCGAAATATAGTTAAAATCATGACTACGAAATACTCCAAATCATCTTTGCAAAAAGATAACATCACATGCAAATTTAGCAAAAACAAACAACACCTGAAACACCAAAACCCAGAGACTTGAACACCAAAAAAAATACGAACCCAAAATTACACTGTAGGGCCGGCCACCTCGGTTTTTAGGGGCATATGCTCGGGTCAAAACCATCCAATTAGGTTCATTTTTCTCCAGTGTTCATGTTACATCTCATATAACATTCTGCAGTTGTTTAAAAAAATTTCGACGACTTTAAAAATTGACATAAACTATGTTTTAGTGTTTCAAGTTTCGGAGCAGTTTCGGTTTAGTAATCTAACAAACATTGTCTAAATCTTTAGCATGGCTCTGATACCACTGTAAGGTTCCCTTACATGACAGCAAGGTTTCAGGAGGTATCGTCCATACCATTTTACAAAAATTGTCATGCTAAACAACCCTAATCCTAGAATCTTTAACTAGAAATTTAGACAATACCGAATGTAAACTACTTTAAATCTAGAGAACAAGAATACAACCTTTGTAGACGGTCCTTCTCTTCACTTGCTCCATGTAGTAGTCCCGCGACTCTACTAATCTTCTCTTGAAACTTTGAACGAGCTTCCTTCGATGACCTTCGTGCCGAAGATGATCCACATGAAGTCCCTCCAACTCAAGCTACCTTTACACTAAACACTTTAGCGTATGAAACACGCTACACTTGATCGCTAGTCAAATATAGGATGGTGAAGTAGGGGATGTTATGAGCTCACAAGTTTGTGTTCAAGCTTCATGATTCATATCACATGTGAGGGTTGAAGCTTGAGCCATGACAAGAAGAGGAAGAAGAAGCTAGAGAGCAACCATGGGAGCAACTCAAGAAAATTGGCTAAGTGTTGAGAATGAGCTAGAATGAATGCCAAGTCTTGACCCCTCACTCATTCAAGTATGGAATTATGCAATATAAAATTGCAACCATGCTTGAATAGTGAGTCAAGATGAATAAACTAAATTTAATCCCATGCCTGCAACCATACTTCCACTTTCCACCTCATTTCTATTTTCACAAAATAGAAATATAAATACCATGCTTCATTATTATATATATATATATATCATATATATTAATATATACATAATTATATAATTATATCACATATAATATATATCACATTATTAAATCAACACTTGATCTAATAATCCGGTTATATCATATATGACCGACTAATAATCATTTATATGTATATCACATTATGGAATCAACACTTGATTCGACAATCTGGTTATATCACATATAACCGAACCGATAATAGATGACTAGCAGATTACAATATGGTATCACATACTCGTCTTTAATCAGGCCTACACACATATCGCACATGTGTCCTACTTCGTTTCGCTTGAACCAGGGAACTTCTGTGTGGGACTCTAAAGACTCGTCAATACGCCAGCAGTATGTGATGATCACATCAGTCGCCTACAAGCCGTCAGCGGTACTAGCTGGACGTAACGGCTACCCGGGTATTGAGCGATATGAAGATCAACAAGCAAGCATGTCCATAGTCTCTATGAAGCCTATCAGTAACACTACCGTACAGTCCGGTCTCTTCGTCCGATATGTCGCATATCATGTCTAGGGGTGGAAATCGTCAGACCCCAGTAACATGATAAGTCTTGCCGATGTCTGGCCTATAATGGTTCGAGAAACTACTGATAACACTTATCAGTAAATCTCGGCAGCAGCCCTGGCTAGGGACTTCCAGTTATAGCCAATCGAGCATAGCGCAACATCAACCCCCAATACAGGGAGAGACGAAACCCCTCCTATCGCTCATTGTCTCCATACGACTCGGGACTGTACCCAAAATCCACCTGTTTGCACGTCTCCTTTGAGCGTGGTAAGGAGGAAATCAAAGCACAGTGGGAGCCGCACAAGACTCTATGACGATCTCGGGTCTACAGACTAACATGTACCAGTGTCACCAGAGGACTGCTATCTGAAAATAGGTATACTACCACATAGGAGTCCTGGCGAATCCTGTTCAGTGTACCCAGTCTCCACTTAGCACCCGTATACCATCTTTATGTCAAACACCAATGGATGTGGGATCATCTATCGCCCATCATATGGGTCAAGAAGCGTATACGCTAGTCTACTCTGGAATATCGATGCCCTGTCTCGATATTCCCTCAACTAGGAACAATTAAAGGATGCACTTGTGAACTACCCTGGCCCCACTAGTATGATCTTCATCACAGTCCTGGTAGTCAAGTACATATCCTAAAGGCTTTATCAATATATGAGAGCAAGACAGTATCACAATATAAGTCTATATGTTAAGACAAAGAACAACCAGATAGCATACTATTATGTCGAGCAAGAAAGTACACTCTATATATATCCAAGCATCACTATAATATACATCATATGTACAATAATGGCCTCTAGGGCATACATATAGCTAACGATTATAATAATTGAGGGAGGACCTTTACAGCTAGAACAATCTTATTCGAAATGATAATATGCTATCTGGTTTGTCTTTATCATTGATGTGTACACGTTTTACTTGTTATTGCGTGTCGCTAATACATAATGATGAAGCCTGTAGTATTCTTGCTTGATTACCAGCATTATGATGGCGATTATATACGTGAGAGCTGGGTAGCGTATAAGCACATCTTTATGTAGGGTGGTTTTCATCACCCCATTGAGATGGGATTACACGTCGCTTGTCAGGCGTACTACAGATTCCCCCTGCCTAGGGTAGGCGGGGGTTTATTGATTATGTGGATTCGAATCTCCGGCAGCCGTGGACTAAGCTGCCGTTAATTACCCCTCGCCTTTGGAGCGAGAGAACCTCCGATTGACGGGTCAAACTGGTCATGCGAACTCAATATGCAGTGTGCGTATGTGTGTCTTGAGGGGTTTTGGATATATCGGGGGCTCGCAGAGTTTACGGGGGTCCCGCTACCCGGATAATGGGCTGGAGGTCAAGAGGGCTAGCAGCCCCCTTGTGGGGTGCTGGGAAGCACCCCGTTAGAAAAAAATTTCTAACGGGGAAAGTGTTGTGGAATGTGTATATAAAAAAGGGAAAATAGTATCCAAATGACGCGTGGGTGTCAGCGCCTCACGTCCCCAGCACACGGGCGCTGGGCGCCAGATGCCAGCGCCTCACATGTTTGGCATGTGGGCGCCAGCATCTCGCGTGCTTGGCATACGGGCGCTGGGCGCTGGCGCCTTACGTGCTTGGCACGCGGACGCAGCGGGAAAAAGGGTCTTAGCCCCTATACTGGGAGTTGTACCCCCAATTGGCTTTTGGAGTTAAACTCCTGAAAAAGAGGACAAAGGGGCTTAGCCCCTGCACTGGGAGTTGTACTCCAAAAAAATAAAGATTTATTATTATTATTATTATTATTATTATTATTATTATTATTATATATTGTGGAGTTAAACTCCCAAGATAGTTTCAGAGATGATGAAAGGGGACTCCTTTGTTCTTCCTTGAGCCCTGAATCTTCACTTGAGCTTTGGATCTTCCCAAAGTGGGATTTTTGGAGATAGGACTCCTTTCTCCTCCTCTCTATTGGCTGGATCTTGAAGAAAATGGGGTGAGACTTAAAAATCTCCCCTTTTAGAGATTTGATGGGAGATTTGAGTTCCCTTTCAAAGGTTTTATAGTGAAAAACTATTTATTTTTTGGAAAGGAAGAGCAGAACTCTTGATTTAATTCAGAAAAGAGGAACAAGGTTTAGAACCTTGAGAAAGGAGAAGGAGGCACAAACCTTAGTTTTTGAGGGGAATGAAAAAAGATCTTTTCATTTCATTATCATGTATCCTTATATAGGCTTACAAATTTACACATAGCCCTTTAGGCTTTACAAAATGATATTTTGCCCATCCCATGCCTCATGTGCTCATTTCTTTTGCACATGAGCCATGGGATTTACAAAAATTTGGCTTTATGCCCATTTTTCTTACATTTATTCATCAAAATTATTTATTACATAATTTTCATTTGGGCATGGAAGAGGCCGGCCGCAGGGCTTGACTTGGGTATTGGCCCACTTGACCTGGGTTTAGGCCCGCTTACTTGGGGTTGACTTTGACTTTGACTTGGTCAACCGAGATGTAATTTTTGACCCCAACAAAGTGCCCCCCATCAATAAATGCACACCGGGGATATGAGTTGTGTGCATGAAATTGATGGATCTTGGAGTTGGACTTCAAGGTGGAACATCATTCCGAGGGCGGAGCATCATTCTGTAAGCATAATTCCGGGGATCGGAGCATAATTCCGGGATTGGAGCATCATTCCGAAGAGCAGAGCCTGATTTTAGGGATCGGAGCCTAAATCCGAAGAGCGGAGCATGATTCCAGGGATCGGAGCATGATTCCGAAGAGCGGAGCATAATTCCGGCACGGGACAGGTGTATCCTGAAACGAAACTTAGTTCTGGCATAGGGCAGACATTATGAACGAAGTATAGCTCCGATGCATAGGTTGATTCCAAGTCGAAGCATAATTCCGACAAGGAAGGCAGATACTCCGAGGCGAAGCATGATTTCAACATGGGGTACACTCTGAGACGAAGCATGATTCCGACGCAGAGGTCAATTCCCAGGCGAAGCATAATTCCAACGGGAAATACAGGTTCTCCGAAGCGAGGCATGATTTCGACACGGGTACACTCTTAGACGAAGCATGATTCCGCCGCAGAGGTTGTTGGTTGACTTGATTCCGAGTTGGAGCATAATTCCGACGGGGAGGTCACTGGTTGACTTGATTCCGAGACGGAGCATAATTCCGACGGGGAGGGGAGGTCACTGGTTGACTTGATTCCAAGACGAAGCATAATTCCAACGAAGAGGTCATTGCTGCCCTTTTTGCGACTTGGATGGTTGGTGCCGCCCTTTTTACGACTTGGACGGCCGGTGCTTAATTTGACTTGCTCCGCTTCTTGCGGTGTCAAGATTCGACTTGTTTCCGAGCTGGATCTTGATTCCGCTAGGGAGGTCATTGGTTGTCTTGCTGACTTGATTTGATTTTGGTTGACATCAGTATCGCTATACTGGAATATGGTACCAGGAGCGAATCATCATTTGCCATCAAAGGATTTGGGATTTTGGTTTTGGTTTGGCATCAGCACTGCTACACTGGAATATGGTACCAGGAGCGAATCATCATTTGCCATGAGGGGATTTCCCCCGTTCCCAGTTTAACGACTTAGGGGTCATCTGTTCCCAATTTAACGACTTAGAGGTCATATGTTCCCAGTTTAAAGACTTAGGGGTCTATTGGGTCGAAAGTTTTGGAATTTTGGGGTTGGGGTCGGCATCAGCGTTGCTACCACTGAAGCATAGGAGCCAGGAGCAATTCATCATTTGCCTTTGCCTGTTGGGGAGCGATGGCTTAGGAGACATGTTTAGTTCCCTATCACCTAAGACTTTTCAATTTTATGAGCCGTAAGGGTCCCATAAAAGCATTTTCTCCCTACGAGTCGAAATGGTCTCGTAGGTGTACTTTCTCCATAGGAGTCGTGGGGAATCCTAAGTGTGTTTTTCCTTTGTGGGTCGTAAGGATCCCACGAAGGTGTTTTCTTATGAGTCGAAAGGATCTCGTAAGTTTGTTCTCCTCATGTATCATGAGGACACATGAGTAGGTCTTCCCAAATGGAGCATAATCCCAAGGGCGGAGACTGGCCACGTGACTGGTGATTGTGGTAGGGCATGGGTGTGATGAGAATTATTTGAGCCCGTGGATTGTATACGGTAGTCAGTTCGGGGACCAACCGTAGGGCTAGGAGAATTTTGGGACTTTGTTGGCGTCTGCATTGCTGCACTGGAATATGGTACCAGGAGCGACTCATCATTCGCCGTCTGGGGATTTGGATTTTAGTTGGCATTTGCATCGCTGCACTGGAATATGGTACCAAGAGCGACTCATCATTCGCCGTTGGGATATGGATTTTAGTTGGCATCTGCATCGCTGCATTGGAATATGGTAGTAGGAGCGACTCACCATTCGCCATTTGGAGGTTTTTTTAATGCGATTGCTCTATCATTTCAACTTTTCTTATCACAAAGGTCGCGATTGTCCTATCATTTCGGCTATTTTTTTTTATTTACACATTTTTTTACATCCCCGGTTTAACGACTTGGTGGTTGAGTGTTCCTAGTTTAACAATGTGGTGGTCAACAATTGGAGCCTGGGCTCGATTCTGCAGGAATCACGGGGTCCTTTGGCTTAATTGCATAAGCGGGCTCTTCGTCATCTAGACTGAGCCGATGTTGGATGGAAACAACCACGTCATCGTCATGACTATAAGACGTAGGAGGACTTGTTCCTCTGGGCTCCATCATGTAGACCGTATCAGTTGTGTACCCGTCTATCGCTTCTTCATTGGCAATGTTTCTCGTTTGGCTCTTATCATGTTGCTTTGGTCCGCTCTTTCCAGAGAAAGACAGATGTCTGAGAGAGTCAGGTTCTCGAAGGGCTTCGGTCTCCGTTTGTATGAAATTGGCGGTCGCAACTTGACTGTTTGTTAACACGCCTTAAGACAGTTCTAACTCTCCTGCCTTGTATTGTTTTTCGACCCAATCTTTGAAGACGAAGCAGTTCTCAATAGCATGACTTATCACTCTGTGATAGGGGCAATATTTGGGGTCGTCGGTCATATTCACTTTTTGCGGTCTTTTTGATTCCGGCAAATGTAGGCCTTTTCTTAAGGCGTCTTTGAATATTTTATGGATTTTGTCCCTTCTGAAGGAATAGACCTTATTCAGCTTCTCTTTCAGTGGAGATTCTCCTCCCTCTCCAAACACTGGCTTCCGAGGCTGGTGTTGGGGTCAAAATTTGCACCTCTGGTTGACCGAGTCAAAGTCAAGGTCAACCCCAAGCCAGGTGGGCCCAAGCCCAGGTCAAGCGGGACTATGCCCATATCGAGCTCGCGGCCAGCCTCCTCCATGTCAAAATATAGATCATGTAATAAATAATTTTTATGCATGAATGTAAACAAAATGGGCATAAAGACAAATTTTTGTAAGCCCATGGCTTATGTGCAAAAAGAAATGGCACATGAGCCATGGGATAAGCAAAATGCCATTTTGTAATGCCCAGGGGGCTATATGCAAATATGTAAGTCTATAAAATGCAACATGATGAAAATATCTAATATACAATTTTCATTCCCCCAAAACTAGGGTTCTTTGTGCATCCTGCTCCTTCATCAAGGTTTTAAATCTTCTTCCCCTTTTTCAATTAAATCAAGAGTTTTACTCTTCCTTTTTCAAAACAAAATAGTTTTTTACCACTAAACCCACAAAGGGGAACTCAGATCTGCTATCAGATCTCAAAAAGGAGAGATTTTTAGATCTCACATTTCTTGATCTTCAAGATCCGGCCAACAAAAGAAGAAGAAGGAGACCCATCTCCAGAAACCCCATTTTGGGGAAGAACTAGGGCTTAAGGGGAGAAGCCCTTCATCAGCTTCAAAACATCTTAGGAGTTTAACTCCTCACACACACACACACACACAACACACACACAGAGAGAGAATAATGAGTGCTCCTTTCTGGGAGTATAACTCCCATTCAGGGACCAAGACGCTTTTGCTACTCAAGCGCCCACGTGCTGACACGTGGTGCGCTAGCGCCCGAACGCCCATGTGCTGACACGTGGCGCGCTAGTGCTCATAGCGCTTGTTCCCCTTCGAATGGCGGCCGAGACATTAGGACGTCTTGCCTGAGATTCGGGGCAAATGCTATTTGGTTTTATCCGCCCACCTATCCGAAGATGCCAAGTTGATTTATGGCACCGTGTATCAGAGGTTTAGACGGATGCGGCCGATGTAGCAGACTTCATCAGATTCCCCTTCGCTTAAGGGGTTTTTTTATTGTGGGGACGCTCTTCCCTGCAGGCGCAAGCCCCTGCAATTAATTATGCTACCAGATCGCAGTAACAACTTTCTCCTTCTCCAGAATTTCACTTCGTGTCGTGTGTGTTTGTTTTGTTTGTAGTTGCCCGTGGATTGTATACGGAGAATGAGTAATGCCGTCGCCCGTAGGACGTGGATTAGTCCAAATCCGTATTTACTTAGATTTGGGTTTGGTGTTTTTAATTTAAGGATACGTTAGCCATATTGAGGCTAAGATCAACTTAAACGTTCGTTAAGGATACGTTAGCCTGATTTGAGACTAAGATCAACTTAACGTGGCGATCCATTTAATATATGGCTGTCGGGACTCATCACCTCTTTGACGTCGTTGAAGGATTACAACGATAGGTGTCAGAGGAGTTCAGAGATGTACCCTTGAACCAAAGTCGATTTGTAGTTTTATAGTCCATTTGAATGTTTAAGGATACGCTAGCCGTGTTTGGGGCTAAGATCAACTTAAACGGGATCATTTAGATCCAGTAGAAGAGCATTTGAGGGCTCTATTGCTCCAGTTTAGGGACGTAGTGGTCCATGTTCCAGTTTAGGGACGTGGTGGTCCATCGCCAGTTTAGGGACGTGGTGGTTCATCGCCAGTTTAAGGACGTAGTGGTCCGTCGCCAGTTTAAGGACATGGTAGTCTTTTAGTTTAAGGACGTCTCGGTCCGATATTAGTTTAAGGACGTCTCGGTCCAATATTAGTTTAAGGACGTTTTCGGTCCACGAGTTTAAGGACCCCGCAATCCATATTCATGCGTGGTCATTGGGACCCGTCACCTCTTTGACGTCGTTGAAGAATTACAACGATAGGTGTCAAAGGAGTTCGGAGATGTACCCTCGAACCGGTTGTAAATTGATTTAAGAGAGCAATCCTGCTCAGTCAATTTAATTTGAGGACTTACGGCCAAAATTGGGCTAAGTCCAGTTAAAAAAATGTTCAACATTTTATTTGCTTTTGCATTGCATTTTTGTTTGGGCTTTACCCATAAAAGATGCAGAGCATCAATTTGTTTTGGGCTCTGCTCATTTATAAATGATGCAAAGCATCTACTTTGTTTGGGCTCTGCCCCTTTTAAAATGCATAGCGTTTTTATTATTTTGCTTAGGCTCTGCCCATTTATTAGGCCTGCTTGGTCTTTTTGATTTGGGCCCGGCCCTTTAAGAAATGTTCTGCATTTATCGGGCGCTTTGCGCCAATCAGAGAGCGCAAGCGCTTGTGGTGACGACACGTGTCACGCAAGCGCAGTGCGCTGCGCCAATGCGCTGTGCATGCGCTGCTGACACGTGACGCCAATCCAGGAACGCAACAGCGCGGTTTGCAAGTGTAAAGCACTATAATTTAAGAATCTTTTAGATTCAAGAACCAAGGGTTCATAAAAGAAGTATAAAGCACTGCTTGCTTTCTTGATCTAATTTAGATCAAAGAAAACAAGTCCCTCTTGTTTTTCTTATCAGAGAACCAAAGGTTCATAAAAAGTGCAAAGCACTATTTTTATATTTATTTTTTTTGTTTTTTATTTTTTTATTAAAGATCATTGATCTTGTTTTTTAGATCTATGATCTGTTCATAAAAGAATTTTCTCTTTTTTCTAAAGGCTTTTTACCTTTTTTGTTCTTAAGGAGTTCTTCAAAGTTCTTTCTGTGTTTTTTTTCTTCAGAAAATATTGATCCTTTTGAATTGAGACCTATGGTCATTTTTATAGTGCCCATAAATTAGTTAAATTTGTTAAAGAGATCTTTTTCTGAGTGATTTTGGGAATTTTCCCCACCGTTGGATCTTTGATCCAAGGGCTTCTGTTTTACAGAAGAAAATCTTCTTGTTTTAAAAAGAACAGAAAGATTTCTTTAAAATCTTTATTCTGTTTGGCGCAAATGCCCCAGCGCGTGACACGTGTCGCGCAGCGCAACTGTGTTAGCGCATCTGTGCTGACACGTGTCGCGCAGCGCAAAGCGCAGCGCAACTGTGCTAGCGCATCTGCGCCGACACGTGTCGCGCAGCGCAGTGATTGCGCAACTGAAGCGTTGCTTCCTTTGATTTTGCTTTAAACAGAGCTTTGCTCTGATTGGATGCGCTGCCTTGGGCGCTGCGCTGATGTGTCTGCGTCAGACACGTGACACGTTGCGCCCGGGATTTGAAGCGTTGCTTCAAAATTTTGAATTTTGAATTTCAACAGAGCTTTGCTCTGATTGGGGGAAACAAATGCCCCCCCACCGTTGCACTCATGTGGCGCGCATGTGAGTGCAGCGGTGGCAAACTCCTGATCGTTGGATCAAGGAGTGAGCTGAAGGGGCACATGCGCCTTATAAATAGGACCTATGGCCCTTTTAAAAAACTTCACCATTTTCTAGATTTTGATTCCCAGAGCTTTGCTCTTGCTTAGAACTTCAAAGCTTTGCTCTCGTTTCCAGAACTTTAGAGCTTTACTCTCATTTTCCAAGTTAAAAAACTTTAGGTAAAATTAATCTTAGGCTAGAATAATTTTAATTAACCCATAAAGCTTTGCTCTTATAGATCTTCTGATCTTCAGATCATTATGGGTCGACGCAGCTTCACATGCTCAGTGCCGTCAAAACCCATCACGACGATTAATTATGCCAGTCCACCCCCGGTGCAGTACGCCGTGGAGATGGTTGATTGGACAGCGAAGGGCTTTCTACATCCCGCCATAGATGCGATTCCAGTTCAGCGTCCCATGGTTTTGGATATCCTGGGATGCCGTATTTGTCAAGGCGAGGCACGACCCTGGGGGCAATCATATAACATAGGTTTGATCCCCCGCCACCCGATCGGCTACCTGCCATGGGCTCGGTATATCCTGTCGACGAAGAAGTCACAGTTGATAAAGCTAGGATTGTACACCGCAGTGTATGTCTCTCTATTCCAATATCCCACGCTCCCCACCTAGTGGTTCAAGGCCTTCCTGGAGCAGTGGATTATTCCTACCCACACTTTCCTTGCCATGGATCGGGAAGTGTCAATCTCTTTGGAAGAGTTTACAGAGGTATCCGGTTTACCGGTTATAGGGGAACACTATGAAGAGTTGCTCCCAACAGATGAGTACGTCTTTGGTGCTAAACCGATGGTAAGGGGGCTCACGCCGGAGAATTCTGTTCAACACCAATTCCCAAGTCTGATCAAAGTGTTGAACATCTACGAGACCCTTTTCATTGAGCATGGGAGCCGTGGAGTTAGTTTTGAGGATTTCATTGCTCGATTCCTTCAACCAAACGTCCTCTCGGCAGATGCTTCCAAGTTTGCCACCCTCGAGGACCCTTTCGGTTTAGGTTTGGATAACCTGCCGGCGAAGGAAGTAGACCAAAAGGATTTTTTTCTTCCTCACTTCCCAACCATGTCTTTTGCAGAAATCGCAGCCCCTGGAATGGATGATGAGGCATTTTTCTTAGGATTTCTTGGGCTATGGTTGAGTTGGTTCGCGATTCCAATGCATTCTCACCGTATGCGGCCTTCTGTCTTTTACCCAGCCCACCGGATGGTTATCGGGGTAAAGGTAGCCGTTGGGATCGCTGGGTTGGCACACCTATATCATGGCCTCAGCCGAGCAGCGGATGCTAACGAGCCTGGGGTACTGCACGTAGTCTTTCCGATGCATTACTTTATGTCGTGGCTCGAGCTACACACATCGGGCGTTTTCGGCATGCTTAAAAGGCCTTCGTTCTACGAAAGGTGCAGCTTCCCTCGTATCATACAGCTGATTGGCGCATCAATTGTGAATCTATCGCCACGAAATGCCAGGGGTTTACTCCTTCTCTCCCACACCGTCGGAGCCGGTGTGTCTTTCGTTGACAAGGTATTGACTATTGGAAAAGCGTCTACCACTGCAGTGCGGCCATTGCAAGACACTTTCAAGGATGGAGCTTCGGTTTTAACGGCTCGGGAGACCCTTCACTTATATTCCATCAGACCGGGCTTCTTGGTGTTGAGGCAAAACGGGGCAGCGATCTTCATGAGATATAATCCGCATCGTTTCGCCCAGCAGCTGAGCTATGATCAAGGGGTACCGCTGGAGGCTTTCTTGTCGGAACCTGCTGCGACCGAAGAAGGGATGGAGAGAGCGCCACATCATTTCATGCGTCTAAACACGGGCTCCCACTTCTTTATCAGCGAGCCGGCTTATACCCCATGACTCCTTAAGGTATACATAGAATGGTACAGTCATTCGATCGGGGCGGTCATAAAAGAGGAAAGGCGGTTGTTGATCGACCGTAAGGGTGCACCTCCAGGTAGCGATCGCAACGCTCCTTTGGTGCCAAGGACCCCGATAATCCCTCCTTTAAAAGATGCCAAAGCCGGACCCTCGCATGCACAAAGTCCTCCACGCGGATTGCCGCTCCTTGATATTGTGGATGCACCCCCAGCGCCCTATGCTCCAGTGGAGATAGTGGTTGTAGTTTCACCAGAGTCTGGCGTGGGAGCGGACATCGGGACCCGCCGTCCCAAGGTGGCTGCTAAGCATAAGTCGATCCCGCGTGCACCTAGGGTTGGCGGGCAGAAGAAAAAGAAGTCGCTCTTCGCCGCAGATGTCGCTTTCGGTCAGGAACCCCACGCTCCCTATGCTGAGGGCCTGAGTGAATATAGGACTAACGAGGGATTAGTCATGCCGCCAGATGACACGGACTTAGAGGCCGCCCTCGAAGCTTCGGAGCGGTTGGCGAGGCGTAACGCATGGTTGGCTAAGCTTTCAGAATCAGGTAATCACTAGTCGTATTTTCTATTGCACCATATCCTTATTATTGCCTTTGACTAATATTCTCCCTTCTTTTCTCCCAACAGGCATCACCACTGAAGAAGCCATTGCCGCTTCCCTCAAGACCTTCTAAGAGGAGGAACGCCTTAGAGCGTCTCTAGGACTTAGTAAGTTTCAATTTATCACGCTTTCATTTTCCTTGTGTTACGATCGGTCTAACCTCTCCCTTTTTATCGCAGGGACCTCAATGCCGTTCTCGCCAAGCGACGCAGATGTCCTATCAGCCGCTGATGTTCCTGCTTCCTCAGGGTTATCGTGAGAAGTCTGTCTTGAAGAGCCAATGAGAGATTCCTTAAAGGCTCTGGAGGCATCTCTGAATGATGACGACGACGCCTTAATGAAGGAAGCGTCACAGAGGTCCATCGCGACAGCCCGGGAGGAAAGGAAGCGGCTGAGGCGTGAGGCGAAGGCGCGCAGGGCTGCCTTAGCTATGGGAGCGGGCCCCAGCACCGCCCCTCGTGCTGACACTCCATCCGGAGAGGCCCCTGTCGCCGTATCCACTGCTCGCAGACAAGTGGCGTGCGTAGCTCGGAGCGCAAACGGTAAATCCACTTCAGGTAATATTTCTCTTAGAGTTTTTGTTGTAAGAATTTTAATGCCATCGGTTCTTATATATCTTATCTTGCAGGGCCAAGTCCGACCGAGGGGGAGGCGGAGACCCTTGAACCCAAGGAAGCAGAGGAGGCGGCATCTGCCGAACCCGAGCCGACGGTGGGCAACATAGCTGAGGCTTTGGAGCCTGATATGGAGGTTGAGGGGCTTCCAGCCGAGAAGGTCATTGATGTAGAACCTGAAGTGGTGGCAAATGAAATGATCATTTTAACTGAGCCCAGGGTGGTGGCAGACGAGACGCTCGAGGCCGGCGACCTTGCGGTGACGGCGGATGAGCTGATGGAGATTGCCGAGGCCGAAGGAGTGGCGAGTGAGGTGAGCACGACTCTTGGGGAGGAGTCAGCCGCTCTCTCCCAAGAATCTGGCAATGCTCCAATCATTGCCCTCCCCGCCTACAATCTTCTGCCATCTCCTGGCCGCGCGAGCATGACAACGGTCCCCATCGAGTCGGGTGATGAGGCCACGGGCGGTGGCCTCATGTCGATATAGGAGGGGGTCGCCTCCGTTTCAGCCGGAAGTTCCTCAAGTAAACCCCAAGTTGTTGTTTTTCTTTACTTTACAATCCTTTCTGACAAGTTCACCTTTTTCGTAACGCAGGTGCAGCCAGCGCCGATGCCCCACTGCTTGAGGGAGCGCCTTCAACGACTGCCTTGGCGGTGGTCACCTCTCAACCTTCTCTCATACCATCTAAGATGTTGGAAGGTATGGGTTTGCAATTTATCAATCCTATCCTTCAGACGTATAATTTGTGTACTAGAGTCATATTGTTGTGTCTTTTCAGGAGTGCTCTTTGATCATCTATATCAGATGTTGCTCCCACACTTCTCCTTCCCATTAGAACTTGCTTCTTCCCCTGGTGGCGTTGGTGAGTATGATTTCCATTGATATCTTTCTTTTTTTTCATTGATGGAATTGCCTCTAACCCCTTTTTTCTCATCTCGACTGCAGTGCTACAGATTGAAAGAGGCGATAAAAGATTGGTTGTTATCACATCGATAACTTCCCCCTCTTTATTTTCTGTACTGTTATCTGATCACATCTTGTTTCTTTTCAGCTGTCGTTCCGGCCTCGGCGCTCTTCGAGCCTCGCATTACAATGCCGGCGGGTCCTTTTCTGAGAAGTCCATCTTCAAAAGACGCCGCGAATAGTCTGCGCATGTTGAGTGACTACGTCAAGGAACTCGACGTTGAAACTCCTACATCTGCCGCAGACTTCGCTACGGCGGTTAACCCGATGCTGGCAATACTCGTGAACTTTCATGATGAGGGCATCATCGTATCTTGGGTTAACCATTACAGGGAGACCCGCCTGCATCAGTTGGAGTCACTGCGTCCCGCTCCCGAGACCTTGGCCGCCAGCAATTAAAGAATAGTGTAGATTGAGCAGAGTGCTTCTTACTCCCGCCATCTCGAACAAGAAGTCATTTCAAGGCGTAAGGAGCGCGGCGAGACTTCGAGCAAGTCTGCCCAACTGCATGCTCGGGTGGAGGCCAATGCCGCACGGCTGAAGGTTGTCTTTGAGGGTCTTCTGCAATGTTTCCGAAGGGTTATCTTTGAGGCAACAGCTTGACGTCGTCGAGCGAGATGCGTCCAGCCAGGAAGCAGCCCAGAAGGCGGCGGAGGAGCAACTTTCATCTTTCTTGCAGCAGCGAGCCCAGGTGGAAGCGGAAGTGGCCACGGCCGTCACTCAGGAGGAGGCGCTGAAGGAAGTGCGAGAGCAGCTTGTGAATTTACTAAAGACACTTCCTCCTCAGTAGCTATCCCTCCTTGTATCGTTTGGACTTGTCGATAAAAAATGTGCATATATATTTTTTTTCATTCTTTAACATAATGTATCCTGTACCCAATCAAGTTTATGAATAAAAGACACATTTTTTTTTGTCTTGTGTCATTTTCTCTGTCTTTTCTTTCTTTTATTATCAACATACTACCTTAGTAACATGGTTGACGGATGATTAGAGCGAGTATCATGTCTATCTCAAGAAATAGCGATGGCTTGGGCCGCAGGTTCAGATCTGCTGCCTAAGACTTTTCAACTCTATTAGCCGTGAGGGTCTCATTAATATTTTTCTCCCTACGGATCGAGAGGATCTCGTAGATGGGTTTTTCTCCTTAGGAATCGTGAGGATTCCTAAGTGTAGTTTTCTCTCATAAGTCGTAAGGATCCTATAAGAGAATTTTTCCCTCTTACGAGTCGAGAGGACCTGTAAGCGGTTGTTTTCCTCCTTGTCGAAACTCGACTTTGGAGAGTGAGACCCATGAATAGTATGCAAGAGACCGTTTTAGATTGACTTGCAGGGTCCTATTGTTCAGGAAGCAAGTTTTTTAATCCCTGCTGCCTGAGGCTTCATCTTGCAAGTTGAGACGAATCGGGAATTTCCCGCGGAGACACTGGTTGCTCTGCGAGATGACGCGAATCAAGAGGCTCTCGTCAAGGATTGTTTGTTTCCCTGAGTTGAGGAGTTTGCTAAGGATTATTTGTTTCCCTAGCGCCAAGGATTATTTGTTTTCTTGGTGTTGACATGGATCGAGAATTTCCCACGGAGACACTGGTTGCTCTGTGAGTCGACGCGCATCAGGAGGCTCTCGTCAAGGATTGTTTGTTTCCCTGAGTTGAGGAGTTTGCTAAGGATTATTTGTTTTCCTAGCGCCAAGGATTATTTGTTTCCTTGGTGTTGACACGGATCAAGAATTTCCCACGGAGACACTGGTTGCTCTGCGAGTCGACGCGCATCAGGAGGCTCTCGTCAAGAATTGTTTGTTTCCCTGAGTTGAGGAGTTTGCTAAGGATTATTTGTTTTCCTAGCGCCAAGGATTATTTGTTTCCTTGGTGTTGACACGGATCGAGAATTTCCCACGGAGACACTGGTTGCTCTGCGAGTCGACGCGTATCAGGAGGCTCTCGTCAAGGATTATTTGTTTTCCTGAGTTGGGGAGTTTGCTAAGGATTATTTGTTTCTCTAGTGCCAAGGATTATTTGTTTCCTTGGTGTTGACACGGATCGAGAATTTCCCATGGAGACACCGGTTGCTCTGCGAGTCGACGCGCATCAGGAGGCTCTCGTCAAGGATTGTTTGTTTCCCTGAGTTGAGGAGTTTGCTAAGGATTATTTGTTTCCCTAGCGCCAAGGATTATTTGTTTCCTTGGTGTTGACACGGATCGAGAATTTCCCACGGAGACACTGGTTGCTCTGCGAGTCGACGCACATCAGGAGGCTCTCGTCAAGGATTATTTGTTTTCCTGAGTTGAGGAGTTTGCTAAGGATTATTTGTTTCCCTAACGCTAAGGATTATTTGTTTCCTTGTTGTTGACACGGATCGAGAATTTCCCACGGAGACACTGGTTGCTCTGCGAGTCGACGCGCATCAAGAGGCTCTCGTCAAGGATTATTTATTTTCCTGAGTTGAGGAGTTTGCTAAGGATTATTTGTTTCCCTAGCGCCAAGGATTATTTGTTTCCTTGTTGTTGACACGGATCGAGAATTTCCCACGGAGACACTGGTTGCTCTGCGAGTCGATTCGCATCAGGTTTTTCGGAGTGGCGATGAATCATCGAGATCTGACTTCGTTTTCTGGGGGAGTGATCGCACGCTTTTGGCGTGTCGGATGTTCAAAGATTTAAAGTGTAACCGCGATCAGGACGGTGTCGCTTTGCAGCTAGCCGGTTGAGCACGGGTCGGTCCACAGGGAGATGGTGGTATCTTACCTTCTTATCTTAGACGAGTTAATAAAGAATCTGTATGTTTGTTCAGACTAACCTATGTGTTTATCTGCAAGTATAAAGTTGTTAAGAAAAGATACGAGATTATAAGCTAAAGAAATCCGTACTCAAAACCTTTGAGCCGAGTCTTGACCAATTGAAGCTAAGCAATTGGCAACAACGTGGATTAGGGGATTTAAGCGCGGTATTCGTGGAATCCGGCTTATTTACCCTTGTCCTTCCGTTCTTGTCTCTTGCTTTCGCCTCTGGCCAAACCGAACGCAACCGGTCGCGGTTAGGAATCACCGTTACCTTGTTAGGGTACGGTGCCTAACGGAGCGCTTGCGTATGGTTTGGGCGAAGTTCAAAAGGAAAATAACGGGAAAATGAATTGGCAAAGAAATGTTAACTTATAATACCGTATTTTATCTTAACAACAATAATTACATACATTCACAAAAGAGAACCAAAAAGAGAGGACAAAAAGAAAAGAACAAAGAAAAGAAAAGATACAAGTAATTAAAGTACAAGGAATAAAATTGCAAGTAAGTAAATTGCAAGTAATAAAAGACAAGGTAATAAATTGCGAATAATAAAAAGCGATAAAAAGAATACGAAACTAGGACTCAAGACAAGCATGTGATCAATAGCCAACCCTTAAACTTGCAAGCTCAATGAAGAGGTTGCAAGATCAAGGGAAGGGTAGAGAACGCATGCGAAATGAAGTGCTAGTCCCGTGAGAAAATACGACCCTTGAGATCAATAACTAACCCTTAACCATTCAAGCTCAATGAAGAGGTTGAATGAGCAAGAGAAAGCAAAAATCTCAAGGGGAAGAAGAAACACAAGAGAATGATACAAAACCCTCATCTTCATTAATCTCCCACTCAAAAGCTCTCACTACAATTTCATGGAAAAAGAATGAAGAAGAAGAAGAAGAACTATACAAAAAACTACAAAAGAGGCTACAAGAATGAACTAAAAGAATGACACTTGGTTGAGCTCGGTTCTGCTGTATTTATAGGCTGGAGAATGGAGTTCTAGGGCAACCAGCAGACCAGAAATGAAGTACCCAAAATACCCCCGAAAGACGACAGAGTGATGCCACAGTACGGCCGCGTTTCCGCGGCCAATACCCACTATTGGCCGCGGAAACGCGGCGGTTTGGTGGGGTTGTGTGGTCAATTTTGGTGTGCTTCCCTGGTCTGGTATTTCCTCGTGTTTGCAAACTTCAAAATGCACAAAAGTCTTCTACAATATCAGCAGATTTCCAAGTCCAAGATTGCACTCTTTTCTTTACTTTTGACTTTATCTCCCTCGAGCTCCGCGCACCCATTGATTCTTGTGCAGCCCACCTCGTGCTCTGTGCTTGTCCCAGACACGAATGACTACTGTCACATGTCTTGTATCGGGAACCGGTACTCGGCACTGGACGGATATGGATGACCGGAACCCGGCTTTTATCTGCTGTCGGCAGATGTTCTGCATTTGGCGTAACTGTGGAGAATGGGCGGTATAAAATGCAATATTCTGTAAACATGTAACAAACACGGATTAAAAGCACCTACCTATAAACACACGAGCGTAAGAATGGGCGGTATAAAATGCAATATTCTGTAATGAACAAATACCCCCAAACTTAACTTTTGCTCGTCCCGAGCAAAACCAATTATTCATAAAAATAAAATGATAACCGCACTTTCGCAGGGAACGCGATTGCACTGAGCGCGTGCAACAAGCCGTTAAACCTCTAGGTGTCCCTAGTAGGAGGAGTGTTGTCTCC
The DNA here is from genome assembly GCA_030015575.1 of Agapanthus africanus. NCBI lineage: Eukaryota > Viridiplantae > Streptophyta > Magnoliopsida > Asparagales > Amaryllidaceae > Agapanthus > Agapanthus africanus. The sequence continues at coordinate 671,642,548 of JASDDO010000022.1, read as the reverse complement.
TGAGGGTTTTCAGCGGATACTACCCACAAAATCTGGTCAAGCTAGTTTTGTAAAATAACCAAGATTCAAACCCCTACAGTTTTGTTTCAGAAAATAACAATTCTATTATCCTAAGTCTAGACTATCGAACCTTTATTTTTCACACCTCGCTTCTTATTTAACTACAGATTTTATATGTCTTTACGTGCAGTGCAAATAGTGTCGTTAAGTTCCCGAAAGGTCGAATAAAGTCATTATGTCACACAATAAAGCCCAGATAACAATTTTAAAAGGATCACATAAGTTTTATAAAGAGTTAAGCATTTTTCAAGTTTCGTTTTCCAGTAAAGTTTCAACTTCAGAATTTCTATCTTCCCTAACAGGAAACTAGGTCTCATTCTTCACTCCACCTTTTTCTTGTTTTCATTTCATACACACCACTGTGAACGTGCAATAGTCTTTATCATAGAATAAAACCTTCATATCTCCGTTAAATTTTTTTTTATAAAAGTCTGTCTTTTATCAAGATTATTCTCACACAAAGAACCGTTAGGAATTTTAACTCGGAGAGAACACTTGCTTGATTTTGTTTTAATCTGGACTTTCTAGGCTTCTTAGCGAGCTTTGGGCCAATGCACCCAAACCAGTTGGTTTTAGGGCATTAGGTGTAGAAACACCCCGGCGGACTTAATTACTCAAGTTACCCAGGTCCAAAAACAAAAGACAGTTGGCGTGAAAATCAGATGATTTAATACGAACGGAGATATAACCGGCAGTTCCATTATTTTTTTGGATAAAAGACGTGTTTAGTGGGTTTGGTGTGTAATCATTCCAATTAAGTTCCAGATGGGTTATTTTTCAGACTTAGTTCCAATTACGGCATCAATAACATTCCTTCATATTCGCTTTACTTCATAGACTATTCTTGACATTACTTATTTCAGAACAAACCTATTTGATCCTCAGAAAATTATTTATCTTATTTAAAAGTTTTTAAACATAAAAGACTTGTCATCTAATTTCCAAGACTCACAACACGTGTAGTGTGATGTAAAGACGTATATCAGCTATAGTTAACTTCAAATGAGAGTTATCTTTCAGGTTTTCAAAATCCAAACATAGGATTTAGTTATTCCTATCTTTTCAAACAAAAACCGTCGAATGTTGAATCAGGGTTCTTCCACAAGCTAACTTGACAAAAAAGTTTTTATATTTTTAGAAAATTTTTCAGATTTTTATGGATTTTATGGATTTAATATGCAGATGCAAAATATACATATGAATGCGAAGGAAGAAAGCTTACCGAGCACACCCCCAAACTTAAACTTGACAGTGCCCTCACTGTCAGGCTATACCAAGAAGGTCAAAATTGCCGGTGCGTCCTAAAAACAAATTATATACAAAACAAAAAAAAGGAAAACCAAAAATATATACAAAAAAATGTCCCCCCCAAACTTAAGTAAAACAGTGTTTCCACTGTTAAGCGTTGAAGTTCAGGATTAGGGGGGAAAGAACAGTATAAAGCTATACAAGGCCTTACACAGGCCAAAAGTTAACACCAACCATTCAAAGATCTTATCATGATGAAGCAGTGGCTGGTGAAAGAAGGCGTAGAGAAAAGAGATGGAAAATACGCGAGACCGTATGCGGAGAGAAGCGGGATACGGTCTCGGTATATGAGAGGAAGAAGAATGGCGGAAGGGAGAAAGAAATGGAATACGAACTTGAGGGTGGAAATGAAGTGAATAGATTAGCACAATTTGTGATGAGCGATGTGTAAACAGCGATTGTGCTAATCTATTAACCCGTCGAGAGATTGGGTCAAATCCCTCAAGATTCGTGAGAAACCATGGGTACGCCGAACTTGGTAAACCAGACACATGAAATGAAAGTGAGACGGGTTCTTGCAAGGTCGGAACGATGGAAAGGATGGAGGGAAGTGGTTGAGGAAGATTATCGGTTAAAGGTTCAGGAGGGTGTACACAGTCAGTGGAAGGAACAGGATGAAGTGGAAAATCCGACTCATCAATTATAACTGGTTCATCCTCAAAACTATCCTCAGAATTCTCCTCAAAGTTAAGCTCATCCATGCATATTTCATCAAAGTCCAGACGCATATGGGGTTCGGGAAAAACATTTAATGACTCGGGATGATGAATTGAAGAGACAAACTCAGCCAAATCTACGGGTTCATCATCCAAAATATTCCCAGCGTCAATATCCTCAATCAAGTGAAAATCAAAATTCTCCGACACCTCAACAAAAGCATGGATATCAATCAATTCAGGTTCTAGAGTGGAGGTGTAGAGGTCAAGAGGATTGGGTATGGTTTCACTCAAAAGGGACCCTTCACAATCGGGCAAATCAAACACTACAAAGTCGCACAACTCATTAAACATTCTATCTTCAACTGATAATTCATTTGGGATACTAGATAGACTTTCAAAACAGGAGTTGTGGGATTCAATTTGGGACGGGTAGGTTTGATTTGGAAGGGGGTACATCTCACTCTCTCCACTCAAATTCACAGCCTGTCCTGCCGTCTCATCATACATTGAAAAAGTTGGAGCTAGTTGAAAACTAGCTACCGGGTCACTAGGTTGCATGAGGGTGGCCATGGACGCATTCAAATCCATCATCTGTTGGCTAGACGCTACCCTAAAATCTTCCAACGATTGTTCTAGACTAGACATAGGTTGTGATGGGGTTTCAGTAAAAGATTCAAAGTTGTTTGGATACTGAAAACCCCCAAATGGCTGTTCCGAAGCAATGTCTAGGGAAGGTGCAAAAGTAGGGTAGGGTTGGTAGGAATTGAATGGCTGGACAGGAGTGGGATCAACATTGGGATAAGAAGGTGAATGGATTTGTTGGTCCCAAGAATTTGTAGTGGTGAAAGGAGTGAAAGATCGGCTACGAGATTGTGCAATATGATCAGCAATGGACATTAGTCTCGGGGTTACAACTGGATTTTCAAAAGGGGTATCGACACAAGAAGGGGTGAATATTTGAAACGGTTGATACGAAGTGGATTGCGGGGTCCAGTTGTTCGTCCTAGACGCGTCTATCCGATCTCTCAACGAAATTTTGGGCATGGATGGGTCGTTCGATGTTCGGCCAAAGCAAGAACCGTATGAAGTAATGTCTGGTTGTGGGTACCAAAGTTCGGCAAGAGTTTTACGAGGTGGAGTACCCATGATATGAAGAGAGAAGGAAAGAAAGGCAGAGAAAAGGAGGGGAAAAAGAATGTGATATTTTTTTTATTTTTTTATTTAGTTAGTTGTTAGCAAAAGAATGAAATATACACAAAAAAATGGACAAAAAATAATCACGACACAAAAATACCACACACCTAATCGTGCTAGGGTTCACCTAGGTCAACTAGACCTGCTCGAGAACTTGATTGTCGAAGTAAAACTGTGTCGAGAAACAGGCTCAAGATACACTGATCACGAGGCCAGGTAAGTGCAGAGATGAGGGGAGGTTTTCCAACGCTTTCGCGAAGTTCCTTAATTAAATAACCCTTTCTCTTTTGGCGGTTTCGCCGTTAACACTTTCCTAGACACCCCGTAAACAATATACCGTTAAGCAAGCTTCTAAATACAGTTAACTTCTCCTAGTGAGCGCGAAGTCCTTAAGGCTTAAAGTCTAGTTTCTTTTAAATTTTTGTGCGGGTAAACGTTATGCTCAAGTTCGTGATTTGTGGGCCACGGGAAAGGTGATGATCCTTTACCGTATTTTGTGGGGTTCGCTTTCCCTTAAGTCCGTATTAATGTATGCAATGCGCAATTCAAAAAATTCTATAAAGAATCAAACAATCGTTTTTTAGTTTAAGCGCGCCGCTGCAACAAATACGGGTTAGTCAATTTTTAGCGTTTGCTAGCGAACTTGCAAAGAATCCTGCAAAAGAATAGTATATCGGAAGCGTCGGATTTGAGAAGAAGGTGTTAGTAAAATACGTACCGTTAAGTTTTGGGTTAGGGAACCCCCGTTGAATCAAATCCGGTAAGCTTGAAAGGTTCGCCTGCGCGGGTCAAACTACCCGGATCTTTGGCACTGTACTTCGCAATCACCTTAACTTTGAATGTATACTTTGCTCCCCACAATCGCAGTTTGCAAATACGCAAAAATCTGCACACTTGCCCACAAAAATGATCAAAAAAAACAAAAAGATTTTTTTTTATATATACAAAAAGAATATTAACCCGAATAACAAGAAAGAAAATACGCTACCGTCTCCCCGGCAACGGCGCCATTTGATCGCACGCTTTTGGCGTGTCGGATGTTCAAAGATTTAAAGTGTAACCGCGATCAAGACAGTGTCGCTTTGCAGCTAGCCGGTTGAGCACGGGTCGGTCCACAGGGAGATGGTGGTATCTTACCTTCTTGTCTTAGACGAGTTAATAAAGAATCTGTATGTTTGTTCAGACTAACCTATGTGTTTATCTGCAAGTATAAAGTTTTTAAGAAAAGATACGAGATTATAAGCTAAAGAAATCCGTACTCAAAACCTTTGAGCCGAGTCTTGACCAATTGAAGCTAAGCAATTGGCAACAACGTGGATTAGGGGATTTAAGCGCGGTATTCGTGGAATCCGGCTTATTTACCCTTGTCCTTCCGTTCTTGTCTCTTGCTTTCGCCTCCGGCCAAACCGAACGCAACCGGTCGCGGTTAGGAATCACCGTTACCTTGTCAGGGTACGGTGCCTAACGGAGCGCTTGCGTATGGTTTAGGCGAAGTTCAAATGGAAAATAACGGGAAAAGGAATTGGCAAAGAAATGTTAACTTATAATACCGTATTTTATCTTAACAACAATAATTACATACATTCACAAAAGAGAACCAAAAAGAGAGGACAAAAAGAAAAGAACAAAGAAAAGAAAAGATACAAGTAATTAAAGTACAAGGAATAAAATTGCAAGTAAGTAAATTGCAAGTAATAAAAGACAAGGTAATAAATTGCGAATAATAAAAAGCAATAAAAAGAATACGAAACTAGGACTCAAGACAAGCATGTGATCAATAGCCAACCCTTAAACTTGCAAGCTCAATGAAGAGGTTGCAAGATCAAGGGAAGGGTAGAGAACGCATGCGAAATGAAGTGCTAGTCCCGTGAGAAAATACGACCCTTGAGATCAATAACTAACCCTTAACCATTCAAGCTCAATGAAGAGGTTGAATGAGCAAGAGAAAGCAAAAATCTCAAGGGGAAGAAGAAACATAAGAGAATGATACAAAACCCTCATCTTCATTAATCTCCCACTCAAAAGCTCTCACTACAATTTCATGGAAAAAGAATGAAGAAGAAGAAGAAGAACTATAAAAAAAACTACAAAAGAGGCTACAAGAATGAACTAAAAGAATGACACTTGGTTGAGCTCAGTTCTGCTGTATTTATAGGCTGGAGAATGGAGTTCTAGGGCAACCAGCAGACCAGAAATGAAGTACCCAAAATACCCCCGAAAGACGACAGAGTGATGCCACAGTACGGCCGCGTTTCCGCGGCCAATACCCCCTATTGGCCGCGGAAACGCGGCGGTTTGGTGGGGTTGTGTGGTCAATTTTGGTGTGCTTCCCTGGTCTGGTATTTCCTCGTGTTTGCAAACTTCAAAATGCACAAAAGTCTTCTACAATATCAGCAGATTTCCAAGTCCAAGATTGCACTCTTTTCTTTACTTTTGACTTTATCTCCCTCGAGCTCCGCGCACCCATTGATTCTTGTGCAGCCCACCTCTTGCTCTGTGCTTGTCCCAGACACGAATGACTACTGTCACATGTCTTGTATCGGGAACCGGTACTCGGCACTGGACGGATATGGATGACCGGAACCCGGCTTTTATCTGCTGTCGGCAGATGTTCTGCATTTGGCGTAACTGTGGAGATTTTATCCTGATTTGCAATATTTGTACTGGAAACCTGTATTCTGTAAACATGTAACAAACACGGATTAAAAGCACCTACCTATAAACACACGAGCGTAAGAATGGGCGGTATAAAATGCAATATTCTGTAATTAACAGGGAGCCTGTTGGGAAAGTACGGTTCCCTCTTTGTTTGCGCCCTTGGATTGTATACAGGGATCGATGTGATCTTAACTGTAGGGCCAAATCTTTATCATCATTATTTTTTATTTCCGCGATGCTCTATCATTTCAGCTTTTATATCGCGAAGGTCGCGATTGCCCAATCATTTCGGCTATTTTTCGCGGTGCCCAATCATTTCTGCTGTTTATTTTATGTTTACTCGCTGTTTTTTTATTGCGATTTGCCCAATCATTTCGGCTATTTTGCATGCATACATTTTACATGCTGCTTTTTTATTGCAAGTTGCCCCATCATTTCGGCTATTTCGTATGCATGTGCGGCCTACTGGCTTTTCGCCGTAAACCTGAAATTGGACACCGGTTTCGGCATCAATATCGCTACAACTGGGATATTGCCAGGAGCGAATCATCATTTGCCTCTGTCGTTGTCGAACAAAGGAGGCTTAGCGACCAGGGTTAAGGTCCTGTCGACTAAGGCTTTTGACTTCATGAGCCGTAAGGGTCCCATGTATTTCTCCCTACAAGTCGTGAGGATCTTATAGGTGTATTTTCTCCTTAGGAATCGTGAGGATTCCTAAGTGTTTGTTCCTCTGTAAGTCGTAAGGATCCTACAGGAGGGTTTTTTCCTCATAAATCGAGAGGATTTACAAAGGTTGTTCACCACACGAACATATCCCTAGTCTCGGATGGGACTTAGTTAGGGAAATGTTTATTCACGCCCGTGGATTGTATACAAGAGCCAGTATTGGACCACTTGTAAGGCAATATCGGAAGTTGTGGGGGTTGCTTAAGCACAAGTTTAGGTCTCTGTAACTTAAGACTTTCAAGTCTTATGAGCCGTGAGGGTCTCATAAGAGAGTTCTCCTTACGAGTCGTGAGGATCTCGCAAGTGTATTTTCTCCTTAGGAATCGTGGGGATCCCTAAGTGTGTTGCTCCCTCGTGAGTCGTAAGGATCTCACGTGGGTGGTTTCTCCTTACAAGGTCGTGAGGACCCCATAAGTGTCTTTTAACGAGGTTGCGCCCTTTCGGGTTTTCGCAAACACTCGCCGGTAGTCCTGCTGTTTTTACTCACGGAGCCCTTTCGGGTTTTCATCCGTGTCCATTTTGCTTATAGACATACCGTTTTTTTATTCTTTTTATTTTCTTCTTTTTTTTTAACGAGGTCGCGCCCTTTCGGGTTTTCACGAACACTCGCCGGTAGCCCTGCTGTTTTTACTTACGGAGCCCTTTCGGGTTTTCATCCGTGCCCTTTTTGCTTATGGACATACCGTTTTTATTTATTATATTTTTTTTTATATTTTTTTTATTTTTTATTCATTTCGTCAGCCTAAGGATGCTGCGGTATTAGTTTAAGGACGTTTCGGTCCGCTATTAGTTTAAGGACATTTCGGTCTGTCATGGAGAAGGCTGGTTATTGCTTATAAAGTTTGAGCCTAGGAAGATAGCGAGAGGACATAGTCGTCGTCATCTATCATTGACCTAGACTGTGGCTCATTAAGCGTAGTATTTATTTAGGAAGCGACCGTTTATTGGCATGAAAGGCCTTTCACCGTGCATATCCATAAGTAAATAGGCCCAACCTTAGTAGACCTTGTCTATGATGTATGGGCCTTCATAGTTTGGCTCGAATTTTCCCCGCTTGGCGCGATTGGGGATCATAGGCCTTTTGACATGTCACGACCCAAAATTGGTCCGTGATGGCCCTAATACTACGCAACACCCTAAGACGTAACGTAGCAAAAGAAAGCCAAAACCCAGAAGTCTAAACCATAAAATACGGAAAAGATAATATAAGTTTTGAAACATTTTAAATCGCAACCCAAATTCTTTAAAAGTCTTACTTTCCTTCTTTAAAATTTTAGCAACACCCTTTTTGTAAAAAAACCAGCCAAGATGAATACAATACAAATATACGACGCCGTAGCGAAGAAATAAGGACAATAGAGAGAAGCTGTATATATAAAAGACAACAAATCCACAATAATACACACTAACGTCCTCACCAAGTCTCTATGTCAATAATACAATAGTAGATGGAGAGTACAAAATACATGAGGGTACAATATGAAATACAGATAACCACCAACCCCCCTAAGCAAAATAATACTGTGAGCGGAGGCGGTATCTGGAGCAAAAGATGATAGCAGGATAGCTGAATAGAGAAATAGCCTGCCTCGACTACTCTGGGGAACAACCTGAAACACCTGTGGCACAACGGGGGTGAGTTGCCAACTCGTGAATAGTATAAAACATATGCAGGTAATCGCAGGAATGCACGTACAGCATGAATCTAAGATATGCGATTACAATAATAATATGTCATGCAAATGCTGAAATAAGGAGGGTACACTAGCAGGTACAATCAATATGTGAAGCAATAGTAACATGACAATAGTATGCAATAACCATGCAAAAAGGATATGAGACTGTAGATATGCAACTATCATAAGGGTACACTAACAGGTACTGCCACTATATGAATCTGTGCATAAAAATAAGTAAGGGTGAGGTATAGGGTAGAATATGTCATTTCCACGGAAACCTGACATCGTGGCAGGATCACAATCCATCAAGACACTCAGATCCCAAATCCTCAAATCAGCCCCCACATTGGGCTCTCACAACACATAAGTCTCACATCACCTCAATGTACAATATCGAATAGCTCTCCTATATCTCGAATGTACAATTCAACAGTCTCACTCATATCCAATATCCAATGTCAATGAATCACCTATATCCCAAGTCGAATCTCAAGTAAGAATCTAACATCCTAAAGGTAAATACATAGAAATAAGTATGATGGGGGCAATACACATATATTAGCGTCCCATTCCACTAATATTGGTGTAAGGGTATATATAACAACGGCTAAATCCCCTGTTATATATATAAAAGGGGTTAAAGAAATATCATGAAAACAGTGTGCCAACCATCGACACAGAAATCCTCGTATATCGGGCTCCGTCAGTCCGGATCGGCCCACGGGGTCCGTCTGCGGTGTCGGCCCTCGGCCCCGACAGTACAGATCATCCCGCATCCATCTCTCGACTCTGGCCAGTATCCTTCGGACAACTGCCAGGTCCAACCAATCACCGGTAGGTACTCGCCCGCCTCCAGGCTCAATCGGCAAACCCATCGATCTTCTTGCCGAGGGGAACCATACCGGGCCCCACCATGTACTCTCATACGGCAACCACACCTCGTATGGAGTATATAATCAGCACCGATAAAACTCATGGGGGACGCTCAAATATCATATCAAGGAAACCGGGTTGTTCCATGTATGCATAATTTCATGAACTCCCGCGGTTCCCAAATCCCGAAAACATCATATAAAATCCAGATAAACAATGCGCAAATCCAGGAATAAATGTATGCGATATATCTGAATGCGAGCAGGTAAACAAAAGTATATAGCTGAACCAGATGTATGCGAAATCAAGATAAGGTACAGCTAAGTAACATCAGTAAATGTAAATATGCGACATCAACTGAATATGTGTCTAACATACAGGTGTAGCAATGTATAGGTATCTACCTATAAGAACTGATGTCATATACCCCCTGGGTATAAGAAGAATATGAGTAAGATATCCCCCGGTATAAGTAAAATATCTAAAAGGTATACCTGTAGCTGTATCGCAAGGTGTAAATGTACCTATCACTAAAGGTATGATACACTATAGGTATACCGGTAGCTAGATGTCATGTATGGTAAGCAATAGTAGCTATAAGGGGTAGTGTGTGACATGGCAATTATTGACGGTGTGTGTGTAGCATACAATCCGTGCTCGTGCAACCTGAACCGTCAATAATGTGTGCAGTGTCCTACGGCTGCTAGTCACAATATATAACTATATCAAGGAAATAAGGTATGGCGCAATTATACAATGACGTAGAATGTGCGACAGGTAATTGAATCCTAGCCCAGACGCATAACGCCATGCGGGCGATTCCCCTGTAGATGTTAAATCTACTCATCTACACTCCACGCTAGGTGAATCCTACCATCTGCTCCCCCTGTAGCCGTGTCCGTAGTTCCTGCCTGCAACCCTGCAAATACGACAATGCAATCATATATAAGTCAAGATATTCCGCGAAACGCGATATCGAACCAAAACGAGAAACTCGCGTCGCGAACTAAACGCGCGTGTGCACGATACGCTGAATCGCGTGTGTACGCGTCTAAAACCACCCCGACGCGTCGCGATACGCAGAAATCCAAACCTACTCACGTATCACGCGTGTCGCGAAGGTTTAGAAAAACGGCAAAATAGGTATTTGGTCCCAGATTTTTATACAGAGCTAAAATTACAAAAATATAAACATCACAGAACGCTACACACTAGAAGACACCTACAGGACCAAACCCTAACCCAAACCCTACCCATCTGGCCGCAATTGGCGGCCAGAATAAAGGAATTGGCGGCCACAAGAAGGAATTTGGGGGTCGGGTTAAATCTGGGGTATCAGCACCTATCCACTATACTGCAGTCCTCTCAATTTCAAACTGAACTCATCGAGTCAAAAGCAGTTCCAGAAAACCTCAATTTTGCACAATACGATAAATAGCATCAATTAGAGAAACTGGTGGTATTTTAGTGCAATTGGGGTTAAACTAGGTTAATATGGTCTCAATAACCCACTAACAACCTACTGAAACCAAACCACACCACACTAGCACAAGATTCCCACAAAACTCCTCATATCGCACTAAAACGCACTAAAAACCACTAACCGATGCAAAACTACTCTAACCAAGCAAACTAGGGAGTAAGTTTAGGAAATATACCTCATACTTAACCCTAGGGAACTGAAGGAAGAAGAAGAGTTGAAGGGAAGGGGCTGCACTTGGTGCTGTTGCTGCTGTGCTTGCTGTTGCTGTTGCTGAGCTGCCTGTTGCTGCTGCTGTTTTTGTTGTTGTTGTTATTGCTGCTGGGGCAGCTGCTGCTGCTGCTGTCTCTGGTGAGTGAGTGAGTGAGTGTGTGTGTGTTGGGAGAGAGAATGGGAGTGAGAGAATGAGAGTGAGAGAATGAGAGAACTCAACAAGTCAAACCCCTCCTCTCTCTCTCTCTCTCTCATTAATGAAGGCATGGGCAAAGCCATGATGCCCCATCATGCACTCTCTCTCTCTCAAGGTCAACACAAGAAAGTCAATATTAAAATTCCATTCAAATTCATTTTTTTCAATTAAAAACAACCATAACACTTAAAACCCAAAACACTTAAACAAAACATTAAAACTAGATTAGGGAGAAATGGTTAGTTAACCATGGATGCTAATCATGGTTTAACCCCAAAACAACCCTAGTTATCATGCACAAGTGTGTGTGTGCCTAACAAAATTCTAATAAAATACACAATAATTAGGATAAAATATTTAAAACTTAATTTGGTAAACTTTTTATTGAAAACCATACTTTAAAAATATAATTAGCTACAAAACACATTCTAAGGTGTTACAATCTCCCCCCTTAAAAGAAATTCGTCCCCGAATTTTAAAAAATTATACTGATACGCGTACCTTCAAAGAGAAGATTTAAAATCCTCAAATCTCGCTCGCAGCCCTTTCAAGTGACTATCTCACTATACGGCTACGTTCAAGGAAACTGTAAATCCCCGTTCCCTTTCTAAATGAAATTTCCTATTTTCCTGAATTCTAGTGATTACCTCATTCTTGGCTTCTTATATTTTTAGTTGGTTGTTAAAACCCTATTTTTCCAGCACTTTTGGAATTATAGTCCAAACCCTGAAAGCCAAAACCCAAGATTTAAAACTAAAGCAAATAAAACTAATTTAAGTTAACCCAAATTTTTAACCACTAAATTTCCCCCCAAACCCTTGTATCAATACCCATCAGCACATTTGGTTTTAATAATCCCTTTTTATAATATATAACCCTCAGCCCAATCAAACTTTACCTCAGCCACTTTCTTTAAATAAAAAAAAAAAACTCCTCACCATTTCCAGCCCGTTCCCTTCTCTGCAGCCCACTTTGGGAATTAATTGTTTTTTTTTTAAACCCGGCCCGTTTCTTTCTGAAGCCCACGAGATTTATAAGGGAAAAATGAATTTCTTTCATAGCCCGGCCCACTCCATTTTTAACCCAATCCCGCTCACTCACCCTCCACTGTTCTTCTTCCCTCAAAATCCCAACGGCTACATTCATTAACGCGCGCGCGCGACACGCCTCCCCCGCCGTCGCCCACGCCATCGCCCTACCGTTGCCCCCACGTTGTCAACCTCGTCGCCCTCATCTCTCACGTACACACAAACTCCTCACCTCTCTTCTCTACATTCACCGAGCCCAAAAACCCGAACACCCAAACTTTCTCTCGAGCCATTGACACCTCCACCGCCGGCGATCATCCCACCTCGTCGTTCGAGACACGACGACTACCACTCATCCACCCTCCTTCTCCCTCCACGACTCCATCTCCACCCACTCAAGTCTCCCCTGCACACAACCCCCTCTACAGGGCTCGGCCACAGCACCCTGGCACTCAACGCCGGCGAGCCCCACTTCGCCTGAACCCCCTCTACGACCCTACTCACCCTCAGCATCACCCTCATCTCTTCAGACCCGACCCCCTACTGCTCCCCATCTCTCTCCAAAACTCCAAAACCATTTTCAAACAAATTTTTCCCACTGTGAAACCTCTCCGTACACATAGCCGGAGCGCCGCCGACCGACGCCAACCCCAGCACACCTCGGGAGACCCACAGAGCACCATTCTAGACGTCCAGTGGCTGTGCAAACGACTCCGGACAACCCCGACGCGAGATCCACATCTAGATCGAGGCTCGCGGGAATTCGGTACGTGGCGTATATCGCGCGTTCGTGACGACACTGCTGTCGTACGATCCCGAGGCGTTCTCCAGGCAAGTATTTACTTGCTTCATGCTATAATAATAGTGTTACCCATCTAGATCATGTAGTTTACAACTTTCCGATTTCCTATACGTGTTAAAACCTAAGTGCTCGATGTTAGTTACCAATAGAAATAATCGTCTAATTTGACGGTAACCTATACATTCTGTTGGCCCTTTGAATGATGTATAACGTGTGTGAAATTTACTGGAAAACACGATTGTTAGTAACGAAAATCGATACCCCTAAACATGTCGTTAAAACTGGAATTTCCCTCGTAACTGAAAACAAATAAAATCACCATAAATCATACACATATTGGAAAGATGCGTTCGAGGGCTTAAATCGAAGCCGACTCGACGAACTTTAATACTATGTAGAATTTTAATGTTTTCTGTTCTGAAACCCTGAAGATAATTGGATCGGAACATGACTCTGGACTGCAGTCCAGAGCGTTTCTGATTAGTGTGTTCTGTCTAAAGTCCTGCGTTCCCGTGTTTCTTGAAATCGTGTGATACGGAACCTTACAGTAGTTATAAGATATTCCTGTTAGTGAAAGAAAACAAGTGGTTTCATTCCGATTCATCGCAGTTTGTTATTTTAAACTTATTTTAAAAGGGCAGAACGTAAAGCTGTTCAGAACACTTTCTGAACTGACATTTGAGATTGAACTGTGTATAACTTTCAACGTACAGATGCGATTGAGGATCCGTCTATTGCGTTGAATACTTTATCGAAAACCCTAAATTTCATTTAACTATGACATCGCTGAATTCTGAGCCCAACTGGGTGCAATTCGTGTCGCGAAACAGATGATCAGTTCTGAAATTGAAATTCCAGCCGCGGGCACTTAAACTGAAACAGTTATATCTTGAAAACCGAAACTCCGATTGAACTGAAACAAATTTTGTTGAATTACTGACTGATTGTTCTATATATCTTACTTAGATCATTTTTGCTGAATTCGTAACATATTAATTTGTGCAATTTATTTTAGTTCATGACATGCATGTTAATTCATAACATACAGAGCTTATTGGTAGCATACAATACCTATATTATACCCTTGTCATATATACAGTGTTAGTGCGTGTGGACATTGCATTATCGTGCGTGATAGATGTTGGTTTAGGAGTGACAAGTACACCAATGAAAAGTGAACATTCGTGACAGTGATTGATACAGTGGATAGTGATGAAACCGTGTCATTGGTATACTTGTACACAACTAGATCAATATCATAAATAGTGTAACCTGGGGAAAAGGGGGAAATCAAAGTGGAAAGAGTATCGTATTTAGCGGGACCGTATTTAGAGGATGATCATTCGAACCGTGATACTTATACGTGTAGGACAGGATCTAGCGATCCGGCCGACAGGGTTATGTCCCGGGCATGTGGGCCGTTGTCTCGGGTATGTACGAGACTCCTGTTAAACATGATCCTCCTTCCACTATGTGATTTCAAACATGACCTAGAGACCGATAGGGACACATAACATATTCTGCATCATATTGTGACATAGTGATTACTTGCATTATTCTCATGCCAGTATTACCTCATTTACCTGTTTCATCGTATTATAATAAAATTGTTATTGTGTCGCTCTGACGACCTGAGTATGCATGCTCAGATTCCGCGCGAGGACCAGCACCGGAGACGGATCTATCCTTTGAGTTCACGGAGATATAGTTGGTGGACCTGCTTCTTTCACTTCTTTCCATAAAAGAGATTGCGAGATTGAACTTGGTTAGTTATCGTTTTTATTATCTGCACTCTGTGAACAATGAAATTTTAATGTAATAAATTAGTGATGTGAATCCTTTAATACTGTGCTTTATTTACTGATTACCATGTAGTGCTAGAAGCCGAAGTGTGACTACGGCAGGATGATTCCTTGACCGTAGGAGCATGGCTGGCCTAGTCATACCTCGTATTCCGTATTTTGGGATGCGGGGCGTGACATGGTTTAGTTGGTATCAGAGACTGTGTTTAGTATCAAGGGATAACATTAACTATGCTGTATTACGTTATTCTTGTTTCACTACTCTTGATTTCTATCCTTGAATCTGAACCTATTCTTTTGAATCTTCCAGTGATATGACGTCTCCGAACGACCCCTCCTCGGACTCCAGCTCTCAGGATCGCACGGAAAGAATACTCAGTGCACTGAACACTCTCGCGGAAGCTCAGGAGAGGAAGACAGATTTTCTTACTGAGGGACTCAGGGCGATTACCGCTGCAGGAGGACCCTCCGCACTTATTACCGCCCCCGAGGGCGCTACTCCACCAGCTTATCAGACTAGGGCCGGTACTGTGTCAGACTTCCGACGGTTACACCCAGCTGCGTTCACAGGGCTAGCTGAACCCCTTGAGGCTGAACAATGGCTGGTAAACATGGAAAATTTACTGACAGCTGCCAGGATTCCAGAGGAAGACAGAGTGGATGTGATAAAGATACAATTAGAAGACGAGGCCCGTACATGGTGGTCGGTAGAAGAAAGCAGACTTGAAGGGCAGATCGAATGGAGCAAGTTTAAGGAGTGCTTCTTAGAACATTATTTTCCTCCCACAGCCAAGGCAGAAATGGAGGAGAAGTTTATCCTTTTAAAGCAGAATGGACGCCCAGTGGACGTTTATGCGGCAGAGTTCAACCGTCTGAGCCGCTTTGCTCCATACATGGTCGAATCAGAAGTCACCAGGGCCAGACGTTTCCTTCAGGGGTTAGATTGAGTTGCAGCAGTTGATTGCATCGTTGGATCTACAGACTTTCGCACAGGTGCTCAACGCGGCGAGAGTTCAGGAGCAATTGATTAACAAGTTCAGGAGACCCCCAGTCGTTCCAGCACGTACCCACACGCCATCTCGAGGAGCCATACCGGTTCACAGAGCAGGAACGACGCAAATGAAGCGCCCGTTTGTACCACAGCATCGCCCCCAGAGACAGGGCGTAACTTGCGGCTATTGCGGTAGAGGAGGACATACTCAGAAGGACTGTCGCCGTGCCAAGGGACAGTGCCTGATTTGCGGTTCCAGTCAACACAAGATTAACAGTTGTCCTGAGCGAGCAGAAATACAGGGAGGTTCTGGACCGTCACTGCAGAGGCCGCAGGAGCAGAGACAACCATTTACAGGTCGCGGTCAGGGACGGGCTTTCACCTTGACCGCAGAGCAGGCAGAAGCGTCAGGAGATGTGGTTACAGGTACTCTACTCGTACATTCCTTGCCAGCTAGAGTACTTTTTGATTCAGGAGCATCGCATTGTTTCTTGTCTGAGCATTTCACAAATACACACTCAATACCACATGAACCACTAACCAAGGGATGGGAAATTCATACGGGTAATGGCATTATTATCTCTAGTCGAGAATGTAGATTATGCCCGGTTGTAGTGTGTGGCAGGGAATTCTATGCGAATTTCCTCCTAATTGGGACAGGCAGTTACGACGCAATTCTCAGGATGGATTGGATGAGCACTTTCCATGCAGTTATAGATTGCCGTGCAAGGAGGGTGATCTTTCGCATCCCTAACCACCCGGAGTTCATTTTCGAGGGCGGAAGTGAATCTTTGGAGCCAGCTAAGTATAGAGCCAAGCCCAAGGAACTGACAGCTATGGAGGTTGATAAGAGCCCAGTTCCAGAAATTGTTCGGGACTTTCTAGACGTATTTCCTGAAGATCTTCCAGGTCTACCACCTCCTCGAATTTTGGAGTTCTCAATCGATTCGATTCCAGGTACAGCCCCAGTGTCCAGGGCCCCATACAGAATGGCACCGGTTGAGTTGGCGGAATTGAAGAAGCAGGTTGAAGAACTGTTGGAGAAGGGATTTATTCGGCCAAGCGTGTCACCGTGGGGTGCACCAGTCCTATTAGTAAAGAAGAAGGATGGATCGCTGCGAATGTGTATAGATTATCGGGAGCTGAACAAGGTCACGATAAAGAACAAGTACCCAATCCCGCGTATCGATGACCTATTTGATCAGCTAAGTGGAGCCAAGGTTTTCTCGAAGTTGGACCTCCATTCTGGATATCATCAAATCAGAGTAACAGACGAGGACGTATGCAAGACGGCTTTCAGGACCCGATACTGACATTACGAGTTCCTTGTGATGCCGTTCGGTGTTACCAATGCCCCAGCAATATTCATGGACTTAATGAACAGGGTGTTCGCAAAATACTTGGACACGTTTGTCGTTGTGTTTATCGACGACATACTTGTCTATTCGAAGACCCGGGAAGAGCATGCTGAGCATTTGCGCACGGTACTGCAGGTTCTTCGGGAAGAGAAGCTGTACGCGAAGCTAAGCAAGTGTGAATTTTGGCTTGACAAGGTACAGTTTTTGGGACATATTGTTTCGGGCGAAGGCATCTCGGTGGACCCGGCAAAGATAGAATCTGTCAGAGATTGGCCGACGCCGAAGTCAGTAGCAGAGATCAGGAGTTTTCTGGGATTGGCAGGTTATTATAGGAGATTCGTCCAAGATTTCTCAAGGATCGCGGAACCATTGACAAGGCTGACACGGAAGGACGTGCCGTTTACATGGACAGAGGAATGCACTCAGGCATTTGACACACTAAAGCAGAAGTTAACCACGGCGCCTATTCTTACTGTACCAGATAATTCAGGTGGTTTGGTGATACACAGTGATGCCTCAGGGAAGGGTTTAGGCTGTGTTTTGATGCAGCACGGCCGAGTGGTTGCTTACGCCTCTCGACAACTGAGAAACCACGAGAAGAACTACCCCACGCATGACTTGGAGTTAGCCGTTGTAGTCTTTGCGTTGAAGATTTGGAGGCACTATCTATTGGGTGAGAAAGTGGAGGTATACACAGATCATAAAAGTCTGAAGTATGTTTTCACTCAGAAGGAACTGAACATGAGGCAGCGTCGATGGCTAGAGCTGATGGCAGATTATGCCTTGGACCTTCAGTATCACCCGGGGAAGGTCAATGTTGTGCCAGACGCACTCAGTCGCAAACCAGCGGTCATGATGTTGACCGATCAGAGGAGTATTATTGAGGATTTCCAGAGACTTAAACTTGAGGTCGTTACACCGAACGCACTCAGTAAATTTTGGCAACTACAGGTGCAATCTTCCCTGGTGGATCGCATCAAGACTGCACAAGCGGATGATCCCCGATTGCAAAAGTTCAGAGAGCAAGTGGAAGCTGGATTGAGAACGGATTTGATTATACATGAAGATGGCTCTCTGAGGTTCGGTAGCAGACTCTGCGTACCTAAAGGTGATGTACGAGAAGAAGTGTTGGCTGAAGCACACAGTTCAGCTTATTCTGTGCATCCAGGAGGTACAAAAATGTATCAGGACCTAAAGCAGCACTTTTGGTGGAACGGAATGAAGCGGGAAATTGCGAGGTTCGTATCCAGGTGCTTAGTATGTCAGCAGGTGAAGGCGGAACATCAGAGGACAGCAGGATTGTTACAACCATTGCCGATACCGGAATGGAAGTGGGAGCACATTACTATGGATTTTGTGACGGCCTTACCACGGAGCCCTAGAGGCAATAACGCTATTTGGGTTATCGTTGATCGCCTCACAAAAGCTGCACACTTTCTATCTTTCCGAGTGGGACAGTCGACAGAATCACTGGCAGAAAGATATATGCAGGAGATTGTGCGACTTCACGGTGTTCCAGTCAGCATTGTGTCAGACCGGGACACGAGATTCTTGTCGCACTTTTGGAAGAGCCTACAGGAGAGTTTGGGAACCCGCCTTAAATTCAGCACAGCATATCACCCACAGACGGATGGACAATCCGAGCGTACAATCCAGACACTCGAGGATATGTTGAGATCCTGTATGTTGGACTTTCAGGGCTCCTGGGAGGACCATTTGCACCTAGTCGAGTTTTCTTACAACAACAGTTATCAGGCTAGTATTCAGATGGCTCCTTTTGAAGCGCTATATGGGCGGAAGTGTCGATCCCCAGTATGTTGGGATGATGTGGGAGAACGAAGATTACTGGGTCCCGAACTCATTGTTCAGACAGTCGACAAGGTTCAAATGATCAGACAACGTATCAAGACGGCTCAAGATCGACAGAAGAGTTGGGCAGATACCAGCAGAAGGGCACTTGAGTTCGAAGTTGGAGATCATGTGTTCTTAAAGATTTCCCCTACTCGTGGAGTTATCAGGTTCGGAAGTCGGGGAAAGCTTAGTCCCTGTTTTATCGGACCTTTTGAGGTGCTAGAGCGAGTAGGAGAGGTGGCCTATCGACTGGCCTTGCCTCCATCGCTAGCTGGTGTGCACAATACCTTCCACGTGTCTCAGTTGCGACGCTATGTCCGGGATGAGAGCCATGTCCTGGACCATTCAGAACTAGTTTTGGGAACCGATCTGTCATACGAGGAGCAGCCTACTACCATTCTCGACCGCAGAGAGAAAGTGTTGAAGAATAAGGTCATTCCGTTAGTCCGAGTATCTTGGGGCGGTCGTTCCCCAGGAGAATCCACCTGGGAGAGGGAGGAAGACATCCGTGATCGATATCCACATCTCTTTGTTTAGTACTTTTGTTTCTTTGTATCCTTGTTAAATTTCGAGGACGAAATTTTCGTTAAGGGGGGTATGATGTAAATCCCCGTTCCCTTTCTAAATGAAATTTCCTATTTTCCTGAATTCTAGTGATTACCTCATTCTTGGCTTCTTATATTTTTAGTTGGTTGTTAAAACCCTATTTTTCCAGCTCTTTTGGAATTATAGTCCAAACCCTGAAAGCCAAAACCCAAGATTTAAAACTAAAGCAAATAAAACTAATTTAAGTTAACCCAAATTTTTAACCACTAAATTTTCCCCCAAACCCTTGTATCAATACCCATCAGCACATTTGGTTTTAATAATCCCTTTTTTATATATATAACCCTCAGCCCAATCAAACTTTACCTCAGCCACTTTCTTTAAATAAAAAAAAAAAAAACTCCTCACCATTTCCAGCCCGTTCCCTTCTCTGCAGCCCACTTTGGGAATTAATTGTTTTTTTTTAAACCCGGCCCGTTTCTTTCTGAAGCCCACGAGATTTATAAGGGAAAAATGAATTTCTTTCATAGCCCGGCCCACTCCATTTTTAACCCAAGCCCGCTCACTCACCCTCCACTGTTCTTCTTCCCTCAAAATCCCAACGGCTACATTCATTAACGCGCGCGCGCGCGACACGCCTCCCCCGCCGTCGCCCACGCCCTCGCCCTACCGTTGCCCCCACGTTGTCAACCTCGTCGCCCTCATCTCTCTCGTACACACAAACTCCTCACCTCTCTTCTCTACATTCACCGAGCCCAAAAACCCGAACACCCAAACTTTCTCTCGAGCCATTGACACCTCCACCGCCGGCGATCATCCCACCTCGTCGTTCGAGACACGACGACTACCACTCATCCACCCTCCTTCTCCCTCCACGACTCCATCTCCACCCACTCAAGTCTCCCCTGCACACAACCCCCTCTACAGGGCTCGGCCACAGCACCCTGGCACTCAACGCCGGCGAGCCCCACTTCGCCTGAACCCCCTCTACGACCCTACTCACCCTCAGCATCACCCTCATCTCTTCAGACCCGACCCCCCACTGCTCCCCATCTCTCTCCAAAACTCCAAAACCATTTTCAAACAAAATTTTCCCACTGTGAAACCTCTCCGTACACATAGCCGGAGCGCCGCCGACCGACGCCAACCCCAGCACACCTCGGGAGACCCACAGAGCACCATTCTAGACGTCCAGTGGCTGTGCAAACGACTCCGGACAACCCCGACGCGAGATCCACATCTAGATCGAGGCTCGCGGGAATTCGGTACGTGGCGTATATCGCGCGTTCGTGACGACACTGCTGTCGTACGATCCCGAGGCGTTCTCCAGGCAAGTATTTACTTGCTTCATGCTATAATAATAGTGTTACCCATCTAGATCATGTAGTTTACAACTTTCCGATTTCCTATACGTGTTAAAACCTAAGTGCTCGATGTTAGTTACCAATAGAAATAATCGTCTAATTTGACGGTAACCTATACATTCTGTTGGCCCTTTGAATGATGTATAACGTGTGTGAAATTTACTGGAAAACACGATTGTTAGTAACGAAAATCGATACCCCTAAACATGTCGTTAAAACTGGAATTTCCCTCGTAACTGAAAACAAATAAAATCACCATAAATCATACACATATTGGAAAGATGCGTTCGAGGGCTTAAATCGAAGCCGACTCGACGAACTTTAATACTATGTAGAATTTTAATGTTTTCTGTTCTGAAACCCTGAAGATAATTGGATCGGAACATGACTCTGGACTGCAGTCCAGAGCGTTTCTGATTAGTGTGTTCTGTCTAAAGTCCTGCGTTCCCGTGTTTCTTGAAATCGTGTGATACGGAACCTTACAGTAGTTATAAGATATTCCTGTTAGTGAAAGAAAACAAGTGGTTTCATTCCGATTCATCGCAGTTTGTTATTTTAAACTTATTTTAAAAGGGCAGAACGTAAAGCTGTTCAGAACACTTTCTGAACTGACATTTGAGATTGAACTGTGTATAACTTTCAACGTACAGATGCGATTGAGGATCCGTCTATTGCGTTGAATACTTTATCGAAAACCCTAAATTTCATTTAACTATGACATCGCAGAATTCTGAGCCCAACTGGGTGCAATTCGTGTCGCGAAACAGATGATCAGTTCTGAAATTGAAATTCCAGCCGCGGGCACTTAAACTGAAACAGTTATATCTTGAAAACCGAAACTCCGATTGAACTGAAACAAATTTTGTTGAATTACTGACTGATTGTTCTATATATCTTACTTAGATCATTTTTGCTGAATTCGTAACATATTAATTTGTGCAATTTATTTTAGTTCATGACATGCATGTTAATTCATAACATACAGAGCTTATTGGTAGCATACAATACCTATATTATACCCTTGTCATATATACAGTGTTAGTGCGTGTGGACATTGCATTATCGTGCATGATAGATGTTGGTTTAGGAGTGACAAGTACACCAATGGAAAGTGAACATTCGTGACAGTGATTGATACAGTGGATAGTGATGAAACCGTGTCATTGGTATACTTGTACACAACTAGATCAATATCATAAATAGTGTAACCTGGGGAAAAGGGGGAAATCAAAGTGGAAAGAGTATCGTATTTAGCGGGACCGTGTTTAGAGGATGATCATTCGAACCGTGATACTTATACGTGTAGGACAGGATCTAGCGATCCGGCCGACAGGGTTATGTCCCGGGCATGTGGGCCGTTGTCTCGGGTATGTACGAGACTCCTGTTAAACATGATCCTCCTTCCACTATGTGATTTCAAACATGACCTAGAGACCGATAGGGACACATAACATATTCTGCATCATATTGTGACATAGTGATTACTTGCATTATTCTCATGCCAGTATTACCTCATTTACCTGTTTCATCGTATTATAATAAAATTGTTATTGTGTCGCTCTGACGACCTGAGTATACATGCTCAGATTCCGCGCGAGGACCAGCACCGGAGACGGATCTATCCTTTGAGTTCACGGAGATATAGTTGGTGGACCTGCTTCTTTCACTTCTTTCCATAAAAGAGATTGCGAGATTGAACTTGGTTAGTTATCGTTTTTATTATCTGCACTCTGTGAACAATGAAATTTTAATGTAATAAATTAGTGATGTGAATCCTTTAATACTGTGCTTTATTTACTGATTACCATGTAGTGCTAGAAGCCGAAGTGTGACTACGGCAGGATGATTCCTTGACCGTAGGAGCATGGCTGGCCTAGTCATACCTCGTATTCCGTATTTTGGGATGCGGGGCGTGACAGAAACCCTTCACAGATGGCAAGACCCTTGACCGATGTTCCTCCACCTGCCGAGCCATTAACACAATTGGCTGCTGGTGAACGAAGGATCACGTCTAAGCTAAATGGCCTGGTGCCAAAGCACGTGAGAAGGTCAAGAAGGTAATTGTAGAGTATCATCACAAGGAATACGGGGTGAAAATCCAATAATCTGGGCGGAAGTGCCAAATTACAGGCGACGAAACTAACTCGCTTATAGAATCTCAAAGGGACCTAAACTCCTGGGATAAGCTTCCCAACATCCAACACGTCATTCATCGGAAAGTCCATAGGAATACATGATCTGTCCATGCGAACTCGAGTCTATGACTAACACAGTCGTCATAAGACCTCAGTTCGAAATGGACAATTCCCATCCTGACCTAACACAACTGGACTATCTCCGAAGTCTCTAGACTAGCTGGGGTCCAAAGTCCTACTTACGCAGAGTCAGAAGAACAATAGACTGGTGATCGACACGACCTAACCCCTAAGCCTAAGGGTGGCCAATTGGAGTGTCTCCTGATAACAACTATCGAAGGAGAACCCTAACGATGGCGAGTGACGATCCCCAACCGCTGACAACAATCAAACAAACACACAACCTTAACAAAACAACTGGGCACACTGAGTATAATCGGACGACAAGAATCCGAATGGAGTCACACCCTGATTAAACTTGGGTAGAAACCATAATGAGATTCATGGAGATCTGCTCCCATTCCTACTTCGGAATGGTAAAAGGTTGCAACTCTCCAGCCGGCCTCAGATGCTTGACTCAAGCACACAACAAGACTGACACCTTGAAACGAAACCTGAAACTTCTCTTTACACCCTGTCCACCCGTAACCATCTCACAAGTCACGTCACAATTGGCGGAACTTGAATGAAAACAGAGAGTTGACAGATGTGCATGTCCTAGGATTACACATCTCTACCTGATGAAACCAGGTATACAAACGCGTCCCTAACTAGGCACATCATCGTCACAAATCAAGGTCTTCGAATCATTACCCAGCCGAATATGCTCAAGTATCTCTGACGTACGAGCTTCGACGGGCAGTGTCTCGGGAAAACGACTTAAGGAAAGTGGTCGGGCGCGGACATGAGCAAGCTGTCCCCTCCATAGAGACGAACTCAAGCTATACTCAACGATCACACAAGAACTGCAAATCTGCAGAAGACTGTCACAACAATCAACATCCGCTGCAGGGATATGTACATTAAGCTCCGGTGGTTCGTGGAAAATCTGATACGACTCTCAAGCAAGTAGTGTCTCCAAATCTCCAACGCAAAACCACCGCGGCCATCTCCAGATCATGAGTGGGATATCCTTCTCGTACTTCCTCCAAATGTAGGGAAAGCAAAAGCGATATCTCTATAGTGTCACCTCAGTACACAATCGAGCCCACTCAAGAAACACTACAGTTAGACAACAAGGTCGCCCGAACCAAAAGCAAAGAAAGACTGATGCAGTTGTTAACAGAATCTCCAACTGCCGAAAACTCCGTATACATGCCTCAGTCCACAAAACAGAAACCTCCATCTTGGTCAATTCAGTCAACGGTGCAGCACTACTCTCGTAATCCTGCACGAAACGGTGGTAAAAACCTGCTAAGTCCAAGAATCTGCGGATCTCCGTCCTGCACACAAGTCTGGGCCTAAGCTGTACGGCCACGATCTCCCTCGGGACCATACAAAACCGTCTCCCATGGCTACAAGACCTGGGAGTCTACATAAACAAGCCTGAAGGAACACTCCGAGAATTTAGCAACTGCTGGTGATCTCCCAGTATCTGCATAAAAAATCCTCAAGTGCTACTCCTGTCCCTCAGACAAATTAAGTAGACCAGAATATCGTAAATAACACAACAATAACTGGTCGAGGAACGGCCTGAAGAAATCTGGTTCATCACATCAACAAATGCTGCCAGGGCATCAAGGAATCCAACGACTCACTGAAAACACACAAAGCCCGTAGCACGCACATGGCAGCCTTCGGACTGCCATCACTCCGAACCTGCAATGATGATGACCTGATCCCAAACAAACTTAGAAAAATATCTCGCACTCTGGAGCTGATCGAAGAAATCGTCACGGCGAGGTGGAAGATACCTATCTGCACCGTAAGCCGGTTCAATTGACGATCCGTCGATACACAACCTCCAACTGCCTTCTTCCTCCTCGACGAACAGAAATAGGAGCTTCCAAAAGCGAAACACTCAGACGCACAAAACTCCCCAAACCATAACTCTGCAGCTGATCCCTTAGCTCCCAAGCTTCGCCGGCTCATCCGGAACAACGTCGGAAAACTCTCGCACGAAAGGAACCCGGTCCAACAATCCCACTGTGGCTCCGGTATAGAGAATGAACGCCAAGAATCCACGACATCTCCTCAGTAGCCGACTAGCGAAAAAAAAACTGAATTCAAGCTGTAAGAGGCGGCACAACTATCTACCTGTACAACAAGAACTGACTTGCCGGGGAGAACAAAACCTAACTTGTTTCCTCACGGTAGTCCACAGACGCCTAACACGTAGTTAACCAGTCCGTGTCCAGGAGAACGTCAAATCCAACATCTCTAGAAGGATCAAAACGACGGACGAATCTGTATCTCCTATCCGATTGGCACACAACTGAAATACGTATCGCGCAACAAAAGAATCGCTGACAGAAGTTAACACCACTACGACTAATCTACCCAACCACGGTACAAGCAAGAGAACAAACGAATACATGAAAAGAACATACAAATCAAGGGTACCTGAAAACTCCACATTGGACGTCTGCGCGTCCCGATGAGTAGAAGCAAACTCCTGTGTCTGCCCTCTACTCGCAGCTGGATGAACTCCTCTGGTAGAATGAGCCCTTTGAGCGAATCTTCCACGTCCACGGCCTCTCTGAAAACGATCCTGACGAGGTGCTAAGGAACAATCCCTGACGAAGTGCTGAAGGCTCCCGCATTGAAAACATCCACGTGCTGACTGCTGACCATCCTGGGGATGAGAGCCGAACGACTGCCCTCGTCCTAAGCCTCTGCTACTCCCACGACGGCCACGAAATCTGTCTCGATGACTAAACCTCTGTCTCTGGGCTGGTACGCTGGTACGAGTCCTCCACTGTCCTAGAATATGTGCCTCGTCAACTGGAGCTGCAACCACTGGTGCTACGTAGGTGACGGACTGCTGCATACTGATCGTAAGGGACAGCTGAGTAACAGGGGTAACAACCTCCTGTCGTAGCTCCCGAACGACGTCAACTAAAGAACTCATCGTCTGGCGGAACTCCTGCATCTCTACTAAAAGTCTATCCATAGTATAGGTCGTAGGCTGATCCGGCTGCACCTATGCAACTAGAGTGCTATCCTGGTCAGTACTCGTCTCACCCGAGCCAACTCTGACCTCGGCCCTCGCTGCATCACTCTGAGTCCCCATAGTCATCGGCGGCAAGGCTATAAATAGATATAAGATGAGATTCGATAAGAATGAGGAAATCGAATCTCAAAGATATGCATCATCAAGGAAGGAATGTCAAGCAAATTGTACTTAGGTCACTTAATGCAAAGTACCGCGCTGTGGGTATGCTGCAGACATACACACACTACGTTACTCTGCTTAAGCTACCTACTCCATCATACTAAGGTCATCCTACACTCTGAAAGGTAAAACCTAACGCTCTGATACCATCTTTGTCACGACCCAAAATTGGCCCGTGACGGCCCTAATACTACGCAACGCCCTAAGACGTAACGTAGCAAAAGAAAGCCAAAACCCAGAAGTCTAAACCATAAAATACGGAAAAGATAATATAAGTTTTGAAACATTTTAAATCGCAACCCAAATTCTTTAAAAGTCTTACTTTCCTTCTTTAAAATTTTAGCAACACCCCTTTTTGTAAAAAAACCAGCCAAGATGAATACAATACAAATATACGACGCCGTAGCGAAGAAATAAGGACAATAGAGAGAAGCTGTATATATAAAAGACAACAAATCCACAATAATACACCAAGTCTCTATGTCAATAATACAATAGTAGATGGAGAGTACAAAATACATGAGGGTACAATATGAAATACAGATAACCACCAACCCCCCTAAGCAAAATAATACTATGAGCGGAGGCGGTATCTGGAGCAAAAGATGATAGCTGGATAGCTGAATAGAGAAATAGCCTGCCTCGACTACTCTGGGGAACAACCTGAAACACCTGTGGCACAACGGGGGTGAGTTGCCAACTCGTGAATAGTATAAAACATATGCAGGTAATCGCAGGAATGCACATACAGCATGAATCTAAGATATGCGATTACAGTAATAATATGTCATGCAAATGCTGAAATAAGGAGGGTACACTAGCAGGTACAATCAATATGTGAAGCAATAGTAACATGACAATAGTATGCAATAACCATGCAAAAAGGATATGAGAATGTAGATATACAACTATCATAAGGGTACACTAACAGGTACTGCCACTATATGAATCTGTGCATAAAAATAAGTAAGGGTGAGGTATAGGGTAGAATATGTCATTTCCACGGAAACCTGACATCGTGGCAGGATCACAATCCATCAAGACACTCAGATCCGAAATCCTCAAATCAGCCCCCACATTGGGCTCTCACAACACATAAGTCTCACATCACCTCAATGTACAATATCGAATAGCTCTCCTATATCTCGAATGTACAATTCAACAGTCTCACTCATATCCAATATCCAATATCAATGAATCACCTATATCCCAAGTCGAATCTCAAGTAAGAATCTAACATCCTAAAGGTAAATACATAGAAATAAGTATGATGGGGGCAATACACATATATTAGCGTCCCATTCCACTAATATTGGTGTAAGGGTATATATAACAACGGCTAAATCCCCTGTTATATATACAAAAGGGGTTAAAGAAATATCATGAAAACAGTGTGCCAAGCATCGACACAGAAATCCTCGTATATCGGGCTCCGTCAGTCCGGATCGGCCCACGGGGTCCGTCTGCGGTGTCGGCCCTCGGCCCCGACAGTACAGATCATCCCGCATCCATCTCTCGACTCTGGCCAGTATCCTCCGGACAACTGCCAGGTCCAACCAATCACCGGTAGGTACTCGCCCGCCTCCAGGCTCAATCGGCAAACCCATCGATCTTCTTGCCGAGGGGAACCATACCGGGCCCCACCATGTACTCTCATACGGCAACCACACCTCGTATGGAGTATATAATCAGCACCGATAAAACTCATGGGGGACGCTCAAATATCATATCAAGGAAACCGGGTTGTTCCATGTATGCATAATTTCATGAACTCCCGCGGTTCCCAAATCCCGAAAACATCATATAAAATCCAGATAAACAATGCGCAAATCCAGGAATAAATGTATGCGATATATCTGAATGCGAGCAGGTAAACAAAAGTATATAGCTGAACCAGATGTATGCGAAATCAAGATAAGGTACAGCTAAGTAACATCAGTAAATGTAAATATGCGACAGCAACTGAATATGTGTCTAACATACAGGTGTAGCAATGTATAGGTATCTACCTATAAGAACTGATGTCATATACCCCCTGGGTATAAGAAGAATATGAGTAAGATATCCCCCGGTATAAGTAAAATATCTAAAAGGTATACCTGTAGCTGTATCGCAAGGTGTAAATGTACCTATCACTAAAGGTATGATACACTATAGGTATACCGGTAGCTAGATGTCATGTATGGTAAGCAATAGTAGCTATAAGGGGTAGTGTGTGACATGGCAATTATTGACGGTGTGTGTGTAGCATACAATCCGTGCTCGTGCAACCTGAACCGTCAATAATGTGTGCAGTGTCCTACGGCTGCTAGTCACAATATATAACTATATCAAGGAAATAAGGTATGGCGCAATTCTACAATGACGTAGAATGTGCGACAGGTAATTGAATCCTAGCCCAGACGCATAACGTCATGCGGGCGATTCCCCTGTAGATGTTAAATCTACTCACCTACACTCCACGCTAGGTGAATCCTACCATCTGCTCCCCATGTAGCCGTGTCCGTAGTTCCTGCCTGCAACCCTGCAAATAAGACAATGCAATCATATATAAGTCAAGATATTCCGCAAAACGCGATATCGAACCAAAACGAGAAACTCGCGTCGCGAACTAAACGCGCGTGTGCACGATACGCTGAATCGCGTGTGTACGCGTCTAAAACCACCCCGACGCGTCGCGATACGCAGAAATCCAAACCTACTTACGTATCACGCGTGTCGCGAAGGTTTAGAAAAACGGCAAAATAGGTATTTGGTCCCAGATTTTTATACAGAGCTAAAATTACAAAAATATAAACATCACAGAACCCTACACACTAGCAGACACCTAGAGGACCAAACCCTAACCCAAACCTTACACATCTGGCCGCAATTGGCGGCCAGAATGAAGGAATTGGCAGCCACAAGAAAGAATTTGGGGGTCGGGTTAAATCTGGGGTATCAGCACCTATCCACTATACTGCAGTCCTCTCAATTTCAAACTGAACTCATCGAGTCAAAAGCAGTTCCAGAAAACCTCAATTTTGCACAATACGATAAATTGCATCAATTAGAGAAACTGGTGGTATTTTAGTGCAATTGGGGTTAAACTAGGTTAATATGGTCTCAATAACCTACTAACAACCTACTGAAACCAAACCACACCACACTAGCACAAGATTCCCACAAAACACCTCATATCGCACTAAAACGCACTAAAAACCACTAACCGATGCAAAACTACTCTAACCAAGCAAACTAGGGAGTAAGTTTAGGAAATATACCTCATACTTAACCCTAGGGAACTGAAGGAAGAAGAAGAGTTGAAGGGAAGGGGCTGCACTTGGTGCTGTTGCTGCTGTGTTTGCTGTTGCTGTTGCTGAGCTGCCTGTTGCTGCTGTTGTTTTTGTTGTTGTTGTTGCTGCTGCTGGGGCAGCTGCCGCTGCTGCTGTCTCTGGTGAGTGAGTGAGTGAGTGTGTGTGTGTTGGGAGAGATAATGGGAGTGAGAGAATGAGAGTGAGAGAATGAGAGAACTCAACAAGTCAAACCCCTCCTCTCTCTCTCTCATTAATGAAGGCATGGGAAAAGCCATGATGCCCCATCATGCACTCTCTCTCTCTCAAGGTCAACACAAGAAAGTCAATATTAAAATTCCATTCAAATTCATTTTTTTCAATTAAAAACAACAACCATAACACTTAAAACCCAAAACACTTAAACAAAACATTAAAACTAGATTAGGGAGAAATGGTTAGTTAACCATGGTTGCTAATCATGGTTTAACCCCAAAACAACCCTAGTTATCATGTACAAGTGTGTGTGTGCCTAACAAAGTTCTAATAAAATACACAATAATTAGGATAAAATATTTAAAAATTAATTTGGTAAACTTTTTATTGAAAACCATACTTTAAAAATATAATTAGTTACAAAACACATTCTAAGGTGTTACATGACCACTAGCACGAGTTCGCCTTGGTGGAATGTCCTTGGCCGGGTCAATCTTTCATACGAGCGCGTCATCTTTATTTTATAAGCTTCTAGATTTTGTTGCGCTATGAGCCGTGTTTCGTCCAGGGCGTCGAACTCTTCAAACCGAAGGTGATCATTTTCTTCATCCATCAGCTCGTAATGGACTGCCACTCGCAGAGAGGGTAACTCTATCTCGAGGGGGAGTACTGCCTCAGTACCGATTATCAACGCGTACGGCGTTGTGTTCGTGGCCGTCTTGAACGTAGTTTGATACACCCAAAGAGCCTCTTGCAGTCTCTCATGCCAGTCTTTCTTATTTCGAGACACCGTCTTTTTCATGATTTTTGTCAGGGTCTTGTTGAAGGCTTCGGCTAGACCATTAGCTCGGGGATTATAGACTGAGGAATATCTCCAGTCTGTATTATGCTGCTGCGCGAAGCGGCTAATTTTATGGCTTCGGTAGGCTGGCCCATTATCGGAGATGATCCGTCTCGAAGTTCCAAACCGATATATGACGTGCATCTTGAAGAAATGGAGGATATTCTCCGTCTTCACTTCCCTCAACGATACTGCTTCCGCCCATTTGGAGAAGTAACCAGTCATCGCCAGGATGAAACGATGTCCCCTGGACGATGCTGGTTCAATGGGGCCGACTATGTCAGTTCCCCACATTTCGAACTGCCAGCTAGCCACTATTGGATGTAGTGGATTTGGATGCTGATGGATGAAGTCCCCATGAATTTGGCATGAGTGACATTGCTTCGCATATTCGAGGCAATCCTGAATCATCGTGGGCCAGTAGTAACCCATTCGTTTAATTTTTAACTTCATCTTTCGGCCCACTTAGTGAGAACCACAGATTCCGTCATGTACTTCCTGAACGACTCTTTCTGCTTCGTCAGGTCCTAAGCATCTCAGCCACAGGGAATCGAATGACCTCTTGTACAGAGTATCATTGACGAAGGCGAAAGACAGAGCTCGTTTCAGCTGATGTCTTGCGGACGCATCTTCGGGCATTCGGTGGGACTTAAAGTAGTCTATAAAGACTTCCCTCCAATGCTCAACCTTCTCATGGTCTTTTATTTGTAAGGTCGTCTGCTCAGTCGCTCCCTTTTCTTCGGATGATTCCAGAGATATTTCTGCTGGGGCGAGCACTCGACGGCTTTGTACCACGATTCTGAGGTCATCGAGATTCTCGTCAGCCAGTTCTTTAGCAAGTTTGGCCAACACGTCCGCTTTGCTATTTTCTGCGCGTGGTATGCTTTCTAAAGTATAGGAGGGAATTTGGGTCAACAGTTGTTGCACCTTTTCGCCGTACTTCACCAACTCCGGTTTGCACGTTTGGTAGTCACCGTTTACTTGACTAACGACCAGTTGAGAATCTCCGTATATGAGGAGATTTTCGATTCCCATGTCGATGGCGATCTCGAGGCCTGCTATCAAAGCTTCGTATTCGGTTTCGTTATTCGTCCTCGGCTCTGTTAAGGAGAAAGCGAAGCGCATTATCCCTCCTTGAGGGGTCACGAAGATAAGACCTACCCCCGACTTGACCATTGGCGTACTTTGTTTGTGCTTTTTCATGGAGGATGCTCCATCAAAATAAAGCTCCCATCGGGTATTACCACTGTCGATTGCATCAAACACATGTTCGTCTGGAAAATCACAATTCAGAGGAGAATCGGCAGGTATAGGGTGTTCAACAAGGAAATCGGAGATGGCCTGGCCTTTCACTGCTTTGAGAGGCTGATAGGTTATTGAGAACTCCATCAAGAGCAGAGCCTATTTAGCGAGTCGACCCGTTAGTATGGCCTTCGACATCAAATATTTAAGAGGGTCCACCTTCGATATGAGGCGGACTTCGTGCGCCAACGCATAGTACCTGAGCTTTGTTATCGCGAAGATCAACGCTAGGCAGTGTTTTTCAATGGGGGAGTAATTGCTTTCTGCCCCTAGCAGAACTCGAATTAAGTAGTAGAGTGCTCTTTCTTTTCCCTGGTCATTTTCCTGCACCCATAATGCGCCTAAAGAACCTTCGAGGGCGGTTGTATAAAGAATAAGAGGCTTTCCCTTAACCGGAGCAGCCAACACTGGAGGGTTCTGCAGGTACTGCTTAATCTCGTCCGGTGCACCTTGGTATTTGTGATCCCAAACGAATGGAGTTCCCTTCTTCATCAGGTGACTGTAAGGGCGGCACTTGCCAGAGAGGTTGGTTATAAATCGCCGAATATATGCGAGCTTTTCTTGAAGAGACCACAACTGTTTGAGAGTTCTCGGCGGAGGCATTTCCATAATCGCCTTAATTTTAGACGATCTATTTCGAAACCTCGGTGTCGGACGATGAGTCCCAGGAATTTACCCGAGGAAACCCCGAACGCATACTTGAGAGGTTTCATCTTTAAATTGTATTGTCGAAGGCGTCGAAATACAGTCTTTAGATGCTCCAGATGTTCCTCGTATGATTTGCTCTTAACCACGAGGTCATCGATATAACATTCAACGATTTCGTGTATAAGGTCATCGAAGATCTTTGTCATGGCCCTCTGATAGGTGGCACCGGCGTTCTTTAGACCGAAGGGTATCACCTTGTAACAAAATATTCCCAAAGGAGTCCGGAAGGCGGTGTGCTTCTGGTCTTCGGGATGCATCTTTATCTGATTATACCCTGATGAGCCATCTATGAAGGAGAAAACCTCATGAGTGGATGTATTGTCTATCATCAATTCGGTGACTGGCACCGGAAAATCATCCTTCGGGTAGGCTTTGTTGAGATCCCAAAAGTTCACACATATACGCACCGTCCCATTTTTCTTCATCACCGAGACGATGTTGGCGATCCATTCAGGGTATTGAACCTCCTGGATAAAGCTGGAGTCTGTCAGCTTCTTGACCTCAGCATTGATGCTCATCTCGAGCTCGAGCCGCATTCTTCTCGGTGCTTTTTTAACTAGCTTGACATCCGGGGATATCGCCAATTTGTGTACGGCAACTTCTGGGTCTAGTCCTGGCATCTCAGAATAGTTCGATGCAAAACAATCTCTATGCTGTACAAGGACGTCTTTTAACACAGCCACCCTCTCTTCAGATAGCAGCTCACTGACAAACGTCGGCCGTGGGGCACTTGCCGTCCCTAACTCAATTTTCTTGAGATTATCTGCAGTGGTATGTACTCTATCCTCCAGTTCTTTCGGAGCTGGCGGAAATTCTGAGATCACCTCATCGTTGCTGTTTTCAAAGCACCAAGGAGGGCTGTCCATATTCTCGAGCTCTTCCTTTAATATTGTTATCATGCGACAGGTGCGAATCCGCTTCCAATCCCAATGTGGAGTTGGTTCTGTTCTCATGGTTTGGGTTCGTGCTTCTGTGGCGGTGTTATCCTCCAGTTGTCAGACAGAGCGAATTTGCCAAGCTGATACTGATCTTCAACCCAATTCTTGAAGGTGAAGTAGTCTTCGAGAGGATGCCCTATTACTCGATGGCAGGAGCAATAATTTGGATTAGAGATTTCTCCTGCTTGCTCGGGGTGCTTGGACTCCGGCAGTGCAAGCATCTGATGTTTTAGAGCAAGATCAAGTATCTTCTTCATCTAGTCCCGAGGAAATGAGTATGTTCGACCCATTTTCTTCATGAGGGATAGATCAATAACGCTCGACTCCCGTTTGCGTGGCTTCTTAGCCCCGGTTTGCTGCTGTTGAGCGCCTTTTTGGCCTTTCAACTTGATTATACCTTTGCGTCGAGCCTTTTTCAGAACAGGTTAACAAGGGGCAGCGTTTTCGTCTTTCACGGCCTGTTGAAGGAGGCTTTGCGTTTTGTCTTTCTCATAGTTGCCATTTCACGATTGTGATCATCTCGGACTTTCTGACCAGCTTCCCTGTTCCCCTCCGAACGGCGGCCGAGACGTTAGGACGTCTGTGCCTGAGGTTCGGGGCAGATGCTATTTGGTTTTATCTGCCTACCTCTCCGAAGATGCCAAGTTGATTTATGGCACTGTGTATCGAAGGTTTAGACGAATGCGGCCGATGTAGCAGACTTTGTCAGATTCCCCCTCGCTTGAGGGGTTTTTGATTGTGGGGACGCTCTTCCCTGCAGGCGCAAGCCCCTGCAGTTAATTACGCTACCGCATCGCAGTAGCCACTTTCTCCTTCTCCAGAATTTCACTTCGTGTCGCGTGTGTTTGTTTTGTTTGTGGTTGCCCGTGGATTGTATACAGAGACTGAGTAATGCCGTCGCCCGTAGGACGTGGATTAGTCCAAATCCGTATTTACTTAGATTTGGGTTTGATATTTTAGTTTAAGGATGCGTTAGCCTCGTTGAGGCTAAGATCAACTTAAACGTGACTCATTTAATATATGACCGTCGGGACTCGTCACCTCTCTAACGTCGTTGAAGGATTACAACGACAGGTGTCAGAGGAGTTCGGAGATGTACCCTCGAACCGAAGTTGATTTAAGGTTTTATATTTCATTTGAATGTTTAAGAATACATTAGCCGTGACTGGGGCTAAGATCAACTTAAACGGGACCGTTTAGGTCCAACAAAAGAGCATTTGGGCTCTATTGTTCCAGTTTAGGGAGATTCGTAGTCCAATTTGGGACTAAAGTCTGTTTGGAGGATATGTTAGCCATTTTTGAGGCTAAGATCGACTCAAACGTTTGTTAAGGATACGTTAGTCCAGTTTGAGACTAAGGTCAACTTAACGGGACCGTTTAGGTCCAACAAAAGAGCATTTGGGCTCTATTGTGCCAGTTTAGGGACGTGGTGGTCCGATATTAGTTTAGGGACGTCTCGGTCCGATATTAGTTTAGGGACGTCTCGGTCCGATATTAGTTTAAGGACGTTTCAGTCCATCATTAGTTTAAGGACGTTTCGGTCCGACATTAGTTTAAGGACGTTTCGGTCCAATATTAGTTTAGGGACGTTTCGGTCCACGAGTTTAAGGACCCCGCAGTCTATATCGATGTGTAGTCGTTGGGACCCGTCACCTCTTTGACGTCGTTGAGAGATTACAACGATGGATGTCAAAGGAGTTCGGAGATGTACCCTCGAACCGGATGTAAATTGATTTAGGAGAGCCATTTTGCTCAGTCAATTTAATTTAAGGACTTATGGCCACGATTAGGCTAAGTCCATTTTAAAATGTCCAATATTTTATTTGCATTTTTTTTATTTTTATTTGGGCTTTGCCCAGAAAAGATGCAGGGCATCAATTTGTTTTGGGCTCTGCCCTTTATAAATGATGCAGAGCATCAATTTATTTGGGCTCTGCCCATTTATTACCTTGCAATTTATTTTGGCATGTCAGGTCATTTTAATTTGGGCCTGGCCCTTTAATTAATGCATTGCATTTGTGCAAAATATTGTTAATTTGAGAATCTTTTAGATTCAAGAACCGATGGTTCATAAAAGAAGTGCAAAGCACTATTTGATTTAGAAATAAGTTTTTTCTTATTTTTCTTATCTCAAAGAACCAAAAGTTCATAAAAGTGCAAAGCACTATTAATTTAAGAACCTTTTAGGTTCAAGAACCGATGGTTCATAAAACAAGTGCAAAGCACTATTGAATTTAGATTTAAAAAAAATAACAAGTTTTTTCTTGTTTTTCTTATCTTAGAGAACCAAAGGTTCATGAAAGTGCAAAGCACTATTAATTTAACAACCTTTTAGGTTCAAGAACCGATGGTTCATAAAACAAGTGCAAGGCACTATTTTATTTATTTATTTATTTATTGTTGAAGATCTATGATCTTGTTCATAAGAGAATTTTCTCTTCTTTTAAAGGTTTTTACCTTTTTTTTTATTCTTCAAGAGTTCTCAAGAGTTCTCTTCTCTTTTTTTTTAGCAAGATGTTGATGCCTTTGAATTGAGGTCTAGGGTCCTTTTTATAGTGCCCATAAATTAGTTAAAGTTTGTTAAAGAGATCATTCTCTGAGTGATTTGAGGAATTTTCCCCACCGTCGGATCTTTAATCCAAAGGGTTCTGTTTTACAGAAGAAATCTTCTTGTTTTAACAAAAAACAGAAAAGATTTCCTTAAATCTTCATTCTGTTTTTACGCAACTCCCCAGCGCCTGACACGTGTTGCGCAGTTAAAAAAAATTTTAATTAATTTTTTTTTAATTTTTTTAATTTTTTTAATTTTTTTTATTATTATTTTTTTAAAAAAACTGCGCAGCGCGCGCACTGCGCTTTACGCAATTTTTTTTTTAATTTATTTATTTTAAATTTAATTTTCAAGACAGAGTTTTGCTCTGATTGGAGAAAAAACAGAAGTATTGCTTTTTTTTTTCACCTTGGAATTTGAACAGAGCTTTGCTCTGATTGAGGTAAACAAATGCCCTCCCACCGTTGCGCTTACGTGGCCTCCTAACGTGAGCGCAGCGGTGGCAGACTCTGAACCGTCGCGCCATCTCTTGGTAGCTGAAAGGGCACTTGATGCCTATAAATAGGATCTTTGGTCTCTTAGATGATTCTAATCTTTAAAATTTTACTTTCAGAACTCAGAACCCTGCTCTTTATTTTCAAGAACTTTAAGAGTTACATTCTTAAAACTTTTAGGTGAAAATTTTAATTTGGATTAAATTAAATTAAATTAATTTTCATCGATAGAGCCTTGCTCTCAATGGATTCCTGATCTAAAGGAAACCTATTTAGGGTTTCACTTAGGAGAGCTTTGCTCTACAGGTCTTAAAAGGATATAAAGAGAACTAAAGGGGACCCTAATAGGGTTCCACAGAGCTCTGCTCTCTGAAAGATTTTCCTTGGATTTTCTTAATTCATTAATGGAGCTTTGCTCCTCCCAAATAGGGCGTTGGATGCCGCTGAGGACAAGGTGCACTCTGTGTACCTATTGAACTTTATCTCGAAGAGACGGCGAGACAGTCTTATTGATCTCTTGCACGAGATCTTTCAACAGTCTGCCATACTCGCTGCTTATCGGAGGGTGGAAGACATCGGAAGGGACCCTGACGCTTGTGCTCGCGAAAGGAAGCACACTAGGATGGTCCGCAAGGCTTGGAAAGTCATAGAGAGGGTCGCTTTTGAATTCCTCAATCCATACCCTGGACCTTTTGTCCTGAGTCTTTTTGCCCATGCATGAATGAATGTGTCTTGAATGCTTGATCAAATGTAAATCAGATGCTTTTTCTGTTGGTTTTCCTCTTTCTCAGCATGTCATCACAATTAGCAGGTAGAAGAGTAAGCTTCTTGATTTTTTCATGAGATAGCAAGGGCTTAGGCCGCAGGTTTAGATCTGCTGCCTAAGACTTTTCAACTCTATGAGCCGTGAGGGTCTCATAGAGACTTTTCTCCCTACGGATCGAGAGGATCTCGTAGGTGGGTTTTTCTCCTTAGGAATCGTGAGGATTCCTAAGTGTGGTTTTCTCTTGTAGGTCGTAAGGATCCTACAAGAGAATTTTTCCATCTTACGAGTCGAGAGGACTTGTAAGCGGTTGTTTCCCCCTTGTCGAAGTTCGATGTTGGAGAGTGAGACCCGTGGATGGTATGCAAGAGACCGTTTTGGGCCAACTTACAGGGTCCCAGTGCTTAGGAAACAGGCTTCTTTTATGCCCACTGCCTAAGGCTTTATCTCACGAGTCGAGCCGCCTCAACAATTTTTTTCCGCAAGTCGAGACGAATCGAGCGTTTCTCGCAAGAACATCTTAACGTCGCATTTAACCTCTGCTCTTTACGACAGAAGCCCGTTAAGGTTAGTGGTACTTAGGGTTTTGGCCATCGTACCGTCGCATAAGCTGATATAGTCCTCGATAGGCAATCGTGCTGTTCGAGTAGCCCTGCGACTGCCGTGTCTCTGATCCCTTCGGGGGCTGGAAAAGACGTCTTCAAGCAATCCTCCTTGGCAGTTTGACCGTCGGAAGAGCAAGCGCTAAGAATTTGCCATGCCGCTTTTTACTTGAGGTTAGGCTCATTTTGGAGAGCCCCGGTGAGTCATAACCACTCCACGCTCGTGTGGGATGATCTCCGATAATCTTTCAGGCTTTATATGACTTGCCGTTAAGACCCTGAAGCTAGGAATTTGGCCTTTGCTTCGTTTGCTGGCATTGCGTCCTCTGTATCGAGACGAATGTCATGGTTGTCTCTAGGTTGCTGGTGAACCGTCGAGGTTTGGAACTAGGGATTTTGCCGTGGCTCCTTTTGGTGATGTTGCGTCTGTTGTATCGAGACGACCATTGGGGTGACATCTTGTCTGCTGTATTGAGACGGACGTCGAGGTGGTGACCACTCTGTGCTGATGCGAGATGATCTCCGATTGTCTTTCCGGTTTTATGTGAGTTACCGTAAAGACGTTGAAGCTAGGAATGTGGCCTTCGCTTCATTTGCTTTGTCATGTCTGAATCCCTGCTGGAGGAAGAACGCTGAGGTTGACATTTCGTCTACTGTATCGAGACGAACGTCATGGAGGTGACCACTTCATGTGAGATGGTCTCCGATTGTCTTTCCGGTTTTATGTGAGTTACCGTCAGGACGTCGAAGTCAGGAATGTGGCCTTCGCTTCGTTTGCTTTGGTGTGTCCAAATCCTGTTGGAGGAAGAATGCTGGGGTTGACATTTTGTCTGCTGTATCGAGACGAACGTCAAGGTGGTGACCACTCTGTGCTGATGCGAGATGATCTCCGATTGTCTTCCGGTTTTATGTGAGTTACCGTAAAGACGTTGAAGCCAGGAATGTGGCCTTCGCTTCATTTGCTTTGTCATGTCTGAATCCCTGCTGGAGGAAGAACGCTGAGGTTGACATTTCGTCTACTGTATCGAGACGAACGTCAAGGAGGTGACCACTTCATGTGAGATGGTCTCCGATTGTCTTTCCGTTTTTATGTGAGTTACCGTAAAGACGTTGAAGCTAGGAATGTGGCCTTCGCTTCATTTGCTTACACTGCGTCTGGTGTATTGAGACGAATGCTGAGGTGGAGCTGGGATTTTGCCGTCACTCCGCTTGGTTTCGACCATGGGGTCTTTTGCATGTACACCCTGCTGGACTGCGAAGGAACGCCGTTGTTGACATTGCGTCTGCTGTAACGAGACGAATGCTAAGGTGGAGTTGGGATTTTGCCGTTACTCCACTTTGTTTCGACCGTGAGGTCTTTTGCATGTACACCCTGCTGGACTGCGAAGGA
This sequence comes from Agapanthus africanus, assembly GCA_030015575.1. Lineage (NCBI taxonomy): Eukaryota > Viridiplantae > Streptophyta > Magnoliopsida > Asparagales > Amaryllidaceae > Agapanthus > Agapanthus africanus. The sequence goes on along the minus strand of JASDDO010000022.1, from coordinate 671,603,214 downwards.
ACGCCGTTGTTGACATTGCGTTTGCTGTAACGAGACTAATGCTAAGGTGGAGTTAGGATTTTGCCGTTACTCCACTTTGTTTTGACCGTGAGGTCTTTTGTTGACGTCATGTCTGCATCTAGTTGAAATGAGGAGAAACGCCGTTGGTGACCTCTAAGTTGTCGACGTTGACGTCGAGACCCTGAAGCTCGGGATCTTCATTTTCTTCATTTGTTGACATCGTGTCCGTAATATTGCGACAAATGTCGAGATGGTCTCTAGGTTGTCTATGAACCGTCGAGATTTGGCTTCGCTTTCTGATGGAGCCTGTTGGGAAGGTATGGTTCCCTCTTTATCTGTGCCCCTGGATTGTATACAGGGATCGATGTGATTTCATCTGTAGGGCAAAAAGTTTCATTTTTTCATTTTTTTAATTCTTTCCGCGATGCTCTATCATTTCAGCTTTTTATATCGCGAAAATCGCGATTGCCCAATCATTTCGACTATTTTTCGCGGTGCCCAATCATTTCGGCTATTTTTCTTTTTACTCGCTGCTTTTTATTGGGAGTTGCCCAACCATTTCGGCTATTTTGCATGCATACATTTTTACTTGCTAATTTTGTTTGCAAGCTGCCCCATCATTTCGGCTATTTCGTATGCATATATATATATATATATATATATATTTTTTTTTTTTTCGCTGATTTTTTTTTTGCGAGTAGGGGATTTGGGATCTGATACCAATCTTGGCATCAGCATCGCTGCGACTGGGATATTGCCAGGAGCGAATCATCATCTGCCGTAAAAGGACTTAGAATTTGATACCGGTCTGGGCATCAGTATCGCTGCAACTGGGATATTGCCAGGAGCGAATCATCATCTGCCATGAAAGGACTTGGAATTTGATACCGATTTAGGCATCAGCATCGCTACAACTGGAATATTGCCAGGAGCGAATCATCATTTGCCATAAAAGGACTTGGAATTTGATACCGGTCTAGGCATCAGCATCGCTGCAACTGGGATATTGCCAGGAGCGAATCATCATTTGCCTCTGTCGATGTTGAACAAAGGTGGCTTAGTAAACAGGGTTAAGGGTCCTGTCGGCTAAGGCTTTTGACTTCATGAGCCGTAAGGGTCTCACAAAGGTATTTCTCCCTACAAGTCGTGAGGTTCTTGTAGGTGTGTTTTCTCCTTAGGAATCTTGAGGGTTCCTAAGTGTATTGTTCCTCTGTAAGTCGTAAGGTCCTACAGGAGGGTTTTCTCCTTGTAAGTCGAGAGGATTTACAAGGGTTGTTTACCATGCAAACATATCCCTAGTCTCAGATGGGACTTAGTTAGGGAAATGTTTATTCGCGCCCGTGGATTGTATACAAGGGACAATATCGGACCACTTGTAGGGCAATATCGAAGGTTGTGGGGTTGCGTAAGAACAGGTTAAGGTTTCTGTAACTTAAGACTTCCAAATCTTATGAGCCGTAAGGGTCCCACAAAAGAGTTCTCCTTACGAGTCGTGAGGATCTCGCAAGTGTATTTTCTCCTTAGGAATCGTGGGGATCCCTAAGTGTGTTGTTCCTTTGTGAGTCGTAAGGATCTCACGCAGGTGGTTTCTCCTTACAGGGTCGAGAGGATCCTATAAGTGTTTCTTTAACGAGGTTGTTGTAGGGTTTTCTTAACACCTCTATGAAGGTTTAGAAGCATCATGCATGCTATAACAATAAAATTTTTGAGGTGCTAAGCAAACTATACAAAGAATCGAACTAGAATATATGAAGTAACAATTAATAGTATCAAGATTAAGAGTTAAGTTATGCTAAGTGTTGAAACTACAACCTTTGTAGTTCACTTTGGAAGACTCCTAGGCTTTGGAAAGGTCCACTTGATCAACTCCTTGTCCACGACGATCCACCCGAAGCACTTTGCCCTAAGCTTGATGCTTCCTACAATCTTTGGAAATCCTTGAAGCACAACACCCTACACAAGATGGCTAGGGTTGTGTAGGATGATGAAGTGGTTGATGTTCTTATTTATTACCTTTTCTTTTCTTTTTCTAACTCTTTTTAACCATTAAAAGAGAGCTAGGGTTTGAGGAAGAAGAAGAAGTCTCACTCTTTTTCTTTTTCTAAGATAATGATAATGTAAAAGATAAATGAGAGAGAGAGAGATCTTATCATAACTTTAACCATAGTAGAAATAAAAATCTAGATATTTCATCTAAGGTTAAAAGGCAAAAGGAATGGAAACTATGGTTGAGTTAAAGAATTGTGTAGATGAGTGTGGAAGCAATGACTCATTAACCATTTCTTTTGCCTTTAATCTTTAATGAAAAATCTAAGCATTATCTTTTCTACAATATGATTCTTATATTGCCTTCCTCTTTGTATCATCAACCATGATACATTTCATGTATGTATGTATGTGTGCACATCATCATGTACATATACATCCATGTATTCATAAGAAGAAAAGGATTTAAATAAATAATATAAAAGCCAATATTAAATCAACACTTGATTTAATAAATCCATCATATTTCATATGACCCGACTAATATTAAATGCCCGATTAAAATACAGTATCATATACTAGTATTTAATCGAGGCCCCGCGCATATCTCATATGTGCACCACTTCGTTTCGCCAGAGCCGAGAAACTTCTATGTGGGATTCTAAGACTCGTCAATACGCCAGCAGTAGATGATGATCATATCAAACACCTACAAGCCGCAAGCGGTCAGCTAAACGTAACGGCCACCCGGGTATTGAGCGATCAGAATAAGAACAAGCGAACCTGTCAAAACTCCTGTCAATCCATCTGGCAACACTAACCGTACAGTCCGGTCTCTTCGTCAGATATGCTGCATATCGAGTCTAGGGATGGAATCGTCGACCCTAATAACTCAATAAGTCATGCCGGTATATGGTCTATAACAGATCGAGAAACTTACTGATAACACTTATCAGTAATATCTCAGCAGCCCTGGCCAGGGACTTCCCGTTATAGCCAATCGTGCACAGTACAGCATCAACCCCCAATACCGGGAGAGACGAAACCCCTCCTATCGCTCACTGCCTCCACATGCTTCGAGACTATACCCAAAATCCACCTGTTTGTACGACTCAGTAGAGCCGCAGTAGGGTGGAGATCAAAGTACAGTGGAAGGACACACAAGACTCTATGACGATCTCGGGTCTACAGACTAACCTGTACCAGTGTCACCTGAGAACTGCTATCCGACGTATGATATAATACCATATAGGAGTTCTCGGTGAGTCCGTTCAGTGTACCCAGTCTCACTGAGCACCCGTATACTATCTTCGGTGTCAACACACCAGACGGATATGGGATCATCCATCGCCCATCATATGGAACAAGAATGGTATACGCTAGTCTAAGCTGGAATATCGATGCCCTGTCTCGATATACCTACGACTAGGAACATTTCAAGGATATGCTTATAAACTACAGATGTCCCACTAGTATGATCCGCATCATAATTCCAGTAGTTAAGCCAATATCCTTAGGGCTTTATCAACATGTACCAAATGAATATAAACATGATCAAGTGAACATATGATAAAGTAAAACCAGATAGCATACTATCATTTTGAGCAAGACTGTCACCCGAATATATATATACACATCAGTACATACACTATCTCATAATGGCCTCTAGGGCATACATATATCCAACAATCTCCCACTTGCACTAATGCCAGTTATTGGCATATCTCATACCTAACATCTCAAAAAGTCGGTCATGCTGCGGCTGAGGGAGGGCCTTGGTGAATGGATCCGCAGCGTTGTCCTTTGTGTCTACTCTCTTAATCTCGATCTCGCGGCGATCAACTATATCCCGGATCACATGATATCTCCTCAGGATGTGTCTGGACTTCTGATGGGACCTGGGCTCTTTGGCCAACGCCATAGCCCCATTATTGTCACAATACAGAGGTATTGGATCAATAATGGTTGGAACTACTCCTAGCTCCGCGATGAATTTTCTCATCCAGACAGCTTCCTTGGCAGCATCATTTGCAGCAATATATTCAGCTTCCATCGTTGAGTCTGCAACGGTATCCTATTTGGAACTCTTCCAACTCACCGTCCCTCCATTGAGGGTAAATGCAAACCCTGAGATAGACTTGCTGTCATCCTTGTCACTCTGGAAGCTCGAATCGGTAAAGGCCTCCATTTGGAGATCCCCATTACCATACACCAAGAACAATTCTTTAGTCCTTCGCAAGTACTTAAGAATGTTCTTTACAGCAATCCAGTGATTCTCCCCTGGGTTAGATTGATACCTGCTTACTACACTAAGTGCATAAGCAACATCAGGGCGTGTACATAACATCACATACATTATCGATCCTACTGCCGAAGCATAGGGAATAATGCTCATGCGAGCTCTCTCTATATCAGACTTTGGGCAATCGTCTTTTGAGAGAGTGACTCCATGGCAAGCGGGTAAGGCACCCCGCTTGGAGTCTTCCATACTAAATCTCTTTAGGATGGTGTTTATGTACTTGGTTTGGGACAATCCCAATAACCGTTTGGATCTATCCCTATAGATCCGTATACCCAATATGTATGTGGCATCTCCCAGGTCCTTCATGGAGAACCTTTGTGATAAGAATGATTTGACCGACTGTAGCATAGGAATGTCATTTCCTATCAGAAGTATGTCATCTACGTACAATACGAGGATTGCGACATTTCTTCCTACAGTCTTCTTATAAACACAAGGTTCATCTGGATTTTTGATGAAATCAAACTCTTTGATAGCATCATCAAAACAGATGTTCCAACTCCGTGATGCCTGCTTTAATCCATAAATGGATTTAAGTAACTTACATGCTTTACCGCTGCTCCCACTATCAATGAATCCCTCTGGTTGATCCATATAAACGCATTCCTCTAAATCACCATTTAGGAATGCAGTTTTAACGTCCATCTGCCAGATTTCATAGTCGTAGTGAGCAGCAATAGCGAGTAGGATCCGAATGGATTTAAGCATGGCTACCGGAGAGAAAGTCTCGTCATAGTCCAAGCCTGGTCTTTGACGAAAACCTTTCGCTACCAACCTTGCTTTATAGGTCTCTACCTGTCCATCTACACCGATCTTTCTTTTAAAGATCCATTTGCATCCCACAGGTTTTATCCCGGAGGGTACATCTTCCAAAGTCCATACTTTGTTGGTGTACATGGACTCCATTTCGGATCTCATGGCATCCAGCCAATTCACAGAGTCACCACTCGTGATAGCCTGATGAAAACTGGAAGGATCATCATCATCCATGATGCAGTCTTCTCTATCACCATCAATGAGAAAACCGTAGTATCTCTCCGGTGGGCGAGAAATCCTACCAGATCTACGGAGTGGCTGAGGTTCATTAGATTCTGTTATAACTTCAGGTTCAGCCAAGTTGTCATCTGTAATTTGTGTTTCTAGAACTTCTTCTAGATCTACCACATTGCCATTTGTATTGTTTGAAAAAATCTCATCTTCTAAAAAGGTGGCATACTGAGAAACAAACACTTTTTGTTCCTCTTTGTGGTAAAAAAGATACCCAAACGAATGTTTAGGATATCCTACAAATATACATTTGACTGATCGTGTCTCGAGTTTGTCTGGATTCTGCTTTTTAACAAAAGCCGGACAACCCCAAATCTTAACTCTTTTAAGAGATGGTTTCTTCCCATGCCATATCTCATATGGAGTGGTAGACACGGTTTTGGTTGGAACTTTGTTTAACAGAAAAGCTGCTGTTTCCAATGCATGCCCCCAAAACGAGAGAGGTAACTCAGCATCACTCATCATGGATCGTACCATATCTAATAGGGTACGGTTCCTTCGTTCTGACACACCGTTGTGCTGTGGTGTGTAAGGTGGAGTGCGCTGAGAGAGAATCCCATTCTCTTTTAGGAAGTCTAAGAACTCAGTACTTAAGTACTCTCCACCTCGATCCGATCGAAGTATCTTGATACTCTTTCCTGTTTGGTTTTCTACTTCATGTTTATACTCCTTGAATTTCTCGAAAGCTTCAGATTTATGTTTTATCAAATATACATGACCAAATCTTGAGAAATCATCAGTAAAAGTTATGAAGTATGAAAAACTGCCTCTTGCATGTGTAGACATTGGTCCGAATATATCACTATGTATGAGACCTAGGAGCTCAGTAGCTCTTTCTCCGTGTCCTGTAAACGGGGTTTTGGTCATTTTACCTTTGATACAAGACTGGCAAGTTGCATAAGATTTATACTCAAATGAATTTAAATATCCATCTTTATGAAGCTTGTTTAGTCTTGTTTCATTAATATGACCAAGTCTACAATGCCAAAGAAAAGCTTCATTTATTTCTGAAAATTTCCTTTTATTTTTGTGTTGTATGTTGAAAACTGTGTGTTGATTAAGGACGTATATCCCGTTATTTAATGTACCACAACCAATCAACTCTTGATTCAGTCTAATGTTCATAACATTGTGTTGCACAGCAAAATGATATCCTTCATTGTCAAACAAGGAAACTGATATAATATTACAAAGCATAGTTGGTACAAAATAACACGGGTTCAAAACCAATATACAACCCGAAGGCAAACCTAGGTGATACTTTCCTACTGAAACTGCATTTACATTGGAACCATTTCCAACTTGGAGAGTATGATCACCTGTCTTCAGAACTCTGCTATTTCTCAACGCCTGCACAGAATTGCAAATATGAGAACCCGAACCGGTATCCAATACCCAGGATGCAGAATTAATAGAAAAACAGTTTTCAATTACGAACACACCTGAAGCTGAAGCATCAACATGCTTCTTCTTGAGTGCTAGGTACTCAATACAGTTCCTCTTCCAGTGTCCCGTCTTCTTGCAATGGAAACATTCGCCTTTCTCTGATGCCCCAACCTTGGACTTGCCTTTTCCCTTCACCTTTTTGACTCCACCCTTAGGTTTGGTGGGTTTCTTCTTCATCTTTCCCTTGGCCTTAGCCTTTGGGTAAGATGAGGAGGATTGCCCAACAGACATAACGGGAGTCTTCACTGACTTCAGTGTGCTCTCTGCACTCCTTAACATATTAAGGAGTTCAGGCAGTTCCTTCTCCATGTTGTGCATGTTGAAGTTAACGATGAACTGAGCAAAGGTGGAGGGGAGAGACTGTAGAATAATATCTGTATACTGTTCATTGTCCATTGTCCACCCAAGGTCCTCAAGCTCTTCTATGAGAGCTATCATTTTTAGAACATGGTCTCCTACTGCTGTGCCAGCAGTCATGCGCATCTGAAACAATTTCTTAGACGCTTCGTATCTTAATACGCGGGATTGCTCTCCATACAACTCTTTTGTATGGAGGAATATGGCTTGTACGTCCATATTCTCGTGCTGCTTATGATGTGTGTTATCCATCGATGCAAGCGCGAGGCATTTTGCCGTGGCACAGTCAGTGTCCCAGGTTTTGCGGATTTCCCTATCCGCAACTGAAGGTTTAGGACCTAGGGGGGCAAGGCTGGTGCGGTAAGGACATATGATACTTTATCATAAGTCAAGGCTATGTTTAAATTCCTCAGCCAGTCTTTATAGTTTGTCCCATTCAGCTTGTTTTTATCTAATAGAAGCTTAAGTCCTGTCATGGGTATCTGCCATTAAGAGAGAGAAAAGAATACACTTAGCGAATGCTCTTGCAAAGATCAGATTGGTTATTATCTTGTCTAATCGATGTCTCCCACTGTTTTTTTATCAAATTTTCTTTAAAACCTTTTAAAAAGAAAACTAGCCGGGATTAATTACAATCTACAACTTCGCCAACCTCTCAGCCAGGCCAGTGCCGGTACTTGAGGGAGGTTCCCCGTGCTTTCGTACGGACCTAATTAAAGTAAACCTCGTCTTCCCAGAGGCGTAGCCCCGTTTAGCACCTTTCTAGACACCTACCGAGTCAGCTAATTGTAAAGTGCAAAATTCTCCCGGGAACAACATTTGCTCGCAGTGGGATCGGGATCCTATTATCATATAGTAGGTATACAATCTCATTGTAATTTTCAACTCTTGAAATTCCCGATATAATTTTTACCCCTAGTACTTATAACCTTAACTAAAGTCAACATATCATAAGTACTAGTCAAGTTCTTCCCGTCATTTCGTGATTAACTAGACCCACTCATATGACCCTTAACTAAAGTCAACATAATCATATGAATGTCCTAATTATTCAGCATCATATGCAGTGTAGGAAGACATCACTCAGCTACCGTACACTGCGCCTTAACTAAAGTCAAAATACGCAGCACGAATACTAAGTACTCTACTTCCTAAAATGACGGAGGGTTGCGGATAGTTTTTAAGAAAACTTTTGACGCTTTGAACTTGATATCGTTGTAGAATCTAATGAGTTTAAAAGGAGTGGCTTAAGCTCCGCATTTTGAAACTTGCTTTTTTCTTACAAAAAGGCCGAGTGTGTTTAAAATCTGATTCTACAACATCTTTTTAGGTTCATTTATCTTTTACATTAATCTCATTAATGTAGTCCCATCATTTAAATCCTAAGCCATTACAGAAAGAAACGAAAATATACATTAAAAGATCACATCAGATAATAAAAGCAGCAGAAGCACATAAAGGATATCTAGGAGGTCCGTATTTTATATTTAGCCAGCAATAAAAATACGGATTCCACGGTCGCGATGAATAGCCAAGCCCACATCCCTAGACCCCTACGAGAGCGGCAAGCGACCCTACTAATTCTGGAGTTTAGGAGACCCAGTCTCGACTCCTCGAGATGGCCTCCCACTGAACCCAAGAACCCGGTCACTTGTGCCCTCCACCTTGGGTCTATCCTAATGCGGAAAAGTAAATAATATACAACACTGGTGACAACAACCTCACCCCGGAAGTGTCCCAAATAAAAGAATATTACATACAAATTAATATTACATGAATTGAAAGAATACTCTCATCTCACATAAAAAGAAAACCCCCGGCTATTCATTGCGACAATCCTGCATATCAAATCTCATCGACACAGAGAAATAAAAAGGAAAAATACAACAATTGGAATCTATAACCGCCTTTAGACAACACAAATCCGGAATATCACATATACAAGATTTCATGCCTAAACAATGTAAAGCTCGCATTTGGGTCTCATTCAACAAAACACCTTTTCAAAACAAACCGGATAATTCAACAAGATTTCCGTTATTCCCGAGACCGAATTGCTAGATTTACACGCAACAAACAAATTTGTAGATTTCAATTATTGTAACACATACTATTAAACTAAGCGACGTTGGAACATCCGATCAAACATATTAAACAACCAGAAACTGCTCTGTAATCTCAACACCTGGGCAGATTCTAAATATACCAGTAATAACAGAGAACTAATATGGGCCAGCACAAGAAAATTCGACCAATGAGTCAACTATACCGCCGCGGAACCGCCGCATAAAGCCCCTTGGGCCGCGGTTCCGCGGCCGTACGGTCGAATTATTGGCTCGTTTTTCTGGTGAGCTCTTATAGTTCCCTGCTTAATTTTTTACATATTTTAAATTTGAAAAATACCAGGTTTTTAAAAATTTCCAGAGAGAACTTTTCGGGTGTCGGTTTTCGTCCGTTCGATGTTTTCAACGTCGTTTAGGTTACTACAAAGCTCTAGCTTGGCTCTGATACCATGTAGGGTTTTCTTAACACCTCTATGAAGGTTTAGAAGCATCATGCATGCTATAACAATAAAAATTTTGAGGTGCTAAGCAAACTATACAAAGAATCGAACTAGAATATATGAAGTAACAATTAATAGTATCAAGATTAAGAGTTAAGTTATGCTAAGTGTTGAAACTACAACCTTTGTAGTTCACTTTGGAAGACTCCTAGGCTTTGGAAAGGTCCACTTGATAACCTCCTTGTCCACGACGATCCACCCGAAGCACTTTGCCCTAAGCTTGATGCTTCCTACGATCTTTGGAAATCCTTGAAGCACAACACCCTACACAAGATGGCTAGGGTTGTGTAGGATGATGAAGTGGTTGATGTTCTTATTTATTACCTTTTCTTTTCTTTTTCTAACTCTTTTTAACCATTAAAAGAGAGCTAGGGTTTGAGGAAGAAGAAGAAGTCTCACTCTTTTTCTTTTTCTAAGATAATGATAATGTAAAAGATAAATGAGAGAGAGAGAGAGAGATCTTATCATAACTTTAACCATAGTAGAAATAAAAATCTAGATATTTCATCTAAGGTTAAAAGGCAAAAGGAATGGAAACTATGGTTGAGTTAAAGAATTGTGTAGATGAGTGTGGAAGCAATGACTCATTAACCATTTCTTTTGCCTTTAATCTTTAATGAAAAATCTAAGCATTATCTTTTCTACAATATGATTCTTATATTGCCTTCCTCTTTGTATCATCAACCATGATACATTTCATGTATGTATGTATGTATGCACATCATCATGTACATATACATCCATGTATTCATAAGAAGAAAAGGATTTAAATAAATAATATAAAAGCCAATATTAAATCAACACTTGATTTAATAAATCCATCATATTTCATATGACCCGACTAATATTAAATGCCCGATTAAAATACAGTATCATATACTAGTATTTAATCGAGGCCCCGCGCATATCTCATATGTGCACCACTTCGTTTCGCCAGAGCCGAGAAACTTCTATGTGGGATTCTAAGACTCGTCAATACGCCAGCAGTAGATGATGATCATATCAAACACCTACAAGCCGCAAGCGGTCAGCTAAACGTAACGGCCACCCGGGTATTGAGCGATCAGAATAAGAACAAGCGAACCTGTCAAAACTCCTGTCAATCCATCTGGCAACACTAACCGTACAGTCCGGTCTCTTCGTCAGATATGCTGCATATCGAGTCTAGGGATGGAATCGTCGACCCCAATAACTCAATAAGTCATGCCGGTATATGGTCTATAACAGATCGAGAAACTTACTGATAACACTTATCAGTAATATCTCAGCAGCCCTGGCCAGGGACTTCCCGTTATAGCCAATCGTGCACAGTACAGCATCAACCCGCAATACCGGGAGAGACGAAACCCCTCCTATCGCTCACTGCCTCCACATGCCTCAAGACTATACCCAAAATCCACCTGTTTGTACGACTCAGTAGAGCCGCAGTAGGGTGGAGATCAAAGTACAGTGGAAGGACACACAAGACTCTATGACGATCTCGGGTCTACAGACTAACCTGTACCAGTGTCACCTGAGAACTGCTATCCGACGTATGATATAATACCATATAGGAGTTCTCGGTGAGTCTGTTCAGTGTACCCAGTCTCACTAAGCACCCGTATACTATCTTCGGTGTCAACACACCAGACGGATATGGGATCATCCATCGCCCATCATATGGAACAAGAATGGTATACGCTAGTCTAAGCTGGAATATCGATGCCCTGTCTCGATATACCTACGACTAGGAACATTTCAAGGATATGATTATAAACTACAAATGTCCCACTAGTATGATCCGCATCATAATTCCAGTAGTTAAGCCAATATCCTTAGGGCTTTATCAACATGTACCAAATGAATATAAACATGATCAAGTGAACATATGATAAAGTAAAACCAGATAGCATACTATCATTTTGAGCAAGACTGTCACCCGAATATATATATATATATACACATCAGTACATACACTATCTCATAATGGCCTCTAGGGCATACATATATCCAACAGTTGTGCCCTTTCGGGTTTTCACAAATACTCGCCGGTAGCCCTGCTGTTTTTACTCACGGAGCCCTTTCGGGTTTTCATCCGTGCCCTTTTTGCTTATGGACATACCTTTATTTTTTTTCTCTTTTTTTTACGAGGTCGCGCCCTTTCGGGTTTTCACGAACACTCGCCGGTAGCCCTGCTGTTTTTACTCACAGAGCCCTTTCGGGTTTTCATCCGTGCCCATTTTGCTTGTGGACGTACCGTTTTTTTTAGTCTTTATTTTATTCTTTTTTTTTAACGAGGTCGCGCCCTTTCGGGTTTTCACGAACACTCGCCGGTAGCCCTGCTGTTTTTATTCACGGAGCCCTTTCGGGTTTTCATCCATACCCATTTTGCTTGTTGACGTACCGTTTTTTTTTTATTTTTTTATTAACACGTCAGCCTGAAGGTGCTGCGGGTTGGGAGTAGTTTAACGACGTTTCGGTCATTTTCAAGTTTTAGGACATTGCGGTCCGGCGTTAGTTTAAGGACATCTCGGTCCGCCGTCGCCGTATTTGAGGCGAATATCTAGTTTATTGACTTTTCGGTCTATGAGTCCTTCTCCATGAATGAACATGATGCCCCCGGCGTATCCATCTTCTTCGGAGCGTGCGGTTGTGGCGGACTCACCTTCCAGTTCTCAGACAGCGCAAACTTGCCCTGTTGGTATTGGTCTTCAACCCAGTTTTTGAAGACGTAGCAGTCCTCGATCAGGTGACCTACCGTTTGGTGGTAAGGGCAATAATTAGGATTATTAACATCGCCTGGCCGCAACGGACGTTTTGGACCCGGCAGATTGATGAGTCTGTTGCACACTGCCAGCTCGAACAGTCCCTTTGTTTTATCTTACGGAAACGAGTAAGGACGTTTCAACTTTTCTTGGAGGGATTGCCGCTTGTTGCTGTAAGTGCACGGCGGCGCCCCGGCCGTCAATCCGACGGCCAAACGCGGAAACGGTGATAAACTTTGATTTTTGCGGACTTAGCAAAACCGGCACCACCGCGCACTAAACCCCGGATCGTGCCATTAAACTAGTTTAAGCTACTAACGAGAAAGGTGAAGAGATATACCGACGATCCAAGTCCTCCGGTCTTCATCTCCACTCCGATCTCCTCGCGGGATCTCCGTCCGTCTCCTCCTCGTCGGAAAGGGCACCACGAAGCCGGGTACTTTTACGGGCTCCCACCTCAATACCGAGGCAACTCGGGCGCGAAGCTGGCGAATCGACGCGTCCAAGATTTGCTGTAGGAATATAGTGTAGAGTGTATGTCTCACTTTGGGGTTGGTTGCCATAGATGGAGGAATGGTGTATAGAAAATTGGTGCTTTCAATTTTCTAGCAATGGAATGAGATGAAGAATGATATACTCTCTCAAAGATGAAGATGAAGCTCTCTCCTTCTCTTTTCTTTTTCTTCTCTCTTTCTTTTTTCAACCATGAATAATAATCTCTCTTCTTTAGAAATGGTGGAGGATAACAATATGAAGCAAGAGGGAGGTGAGTGTAGTAAAAGGAGGAGGGTGACCACATCCAAACATAATCATCACTAAACTTACATCAACCTCAAATCATTTCTAATCTCATCAAATCATGAAAAGCAAAGATGCTTATCATGTCAACCCTTATGCAAATAAGTCCTCCACAAATACCAATTTGCACAATTGCAAATTAGTCCCTCCATCGGAAAAGTCCGGCCGGGAAAGAACAAAGAAAAACCGGCCGGAACGGAAAGCAAACTGGCAACTCCAGAAAACTGGTCCCGTAATAAATTACAGAAAAACCCCGATACTGTGCATACACACCCGCATCTGTATTCCGTCCGGATACAAATGCAAAGAGACAAAATCTACACTGTACTATACTAGGATCCGGCTTAAACCAAAGCCGGCTAGTAAAATCCGTTCGATCCTGTTCCGTGCAATACCGCACGTATCTGATCGAACGCTGCCATATAACTATACGGCCACTAGTACAAACCGTCCGATCCTGATCCGTGCAATACCGCACGTATCTGATCGGACCCTGCCATATCTCCATACGGCCTCTACAGCGTTTCGCCCGAAACTTGAGTAACTGAAAGTGTGGTGGACTCTAAAGACTCGTCAATACTATGGCTGTGGATTTAACCACTAGCACGTCAGAGGTATAAGCCAATACGTGACGGGCCACCAGCTATTGACCAAAAGGGACGTCGATGAGGAAGCTCACCCCGACACCCAACTGAGCCTGTCAGTGACAATATCCGTACAGTCCGGTCCGTTCGTCTATGAGCATCGCATGGCGGGCCTAGGGGGTTGGTAAAAGTCAGACCCCCAAAAGCGGTACAAGTCGTGTCGGAGTGTATCCCAGAATACCCTGAGATACTACTGGAATACCTACCAGTAAATCTCCTTGCCTTGGCCAAGGTCTTTGTGTAATGGCTCTCCTAGACACAGCGCGACCTCACCCCCAATACCGGGAGAGACGAACCCCTGAAGATCCGCTCACTGCCTCCATGTGGCTCGGGACTGTACCCAACTAAAACCTGTTTGCACGACTCCTTTGAGCCGTGGTAGGGTAGTAATCAAAGCACAGTGGGAACTCACACGAGACAAATGACGATCCCCAGGTCGATGAACTAACCTGTACACATGTCACCAGGGAACTGCTATCTGACGTCAGGTATAAGACCAACTAGCATGTTCCCGGCGAGTCCTGTCCGGTGTACTCATAACCCAATGAGCACCTGTATACATCTTAGGTGAACCAACTGACACCAGTGGCTTGTGAGACCGGCCACCGCCCCTCGTCGGGGTCTCGACTGTATACACTAGTCTACTCTGGAGTATCGATGCCCTGTCTCGAAACTCCTACGACTAGGGACCTTTTAAGGATGTGCTTATAGACTACCAGCTCCCACGTATATGATCGCCCTCATACTGCCGGTAGTCAAGCAAGAATCCTAGGGGCTCTATCAAAATGCAATAGCGACCTGTCAGGTCACCTAAAGCAGTACACGATGATAAAGGTAAACCAGATAGCATACTATCATCTCGAGTAAGACTGTCCTACCGGGATAGGTCCTCCCTCAATCATTGCAATCACGTGCCTGTGATCCAATAATTGACTCTGAGGGCACTATCTCCAACAATCTCCCACTTGCACTCAAGGCTAATTATTGCGATGTCGCATACTCACAGCCTGTGTGATACCGAACACCCAACTCCCTTACTAGTCAGTCTCACAAAACCCGTTTGTGAAACTATTGCGTTCGAGGAATAGCCTCAGTGAGTGGATCCGCCTTGATGTTTCTTTCTATGTCTCTCTATATCTCAAGTTCACGGAGAAAGCCATCTCCCGAAATGAGCAATACCTGTCTTAGAGTGTCTGGATGTCTGATGGGACTTAGCTCATAAATGAACTCCAAATCCAAACTTCTTAGACTGTATCGTCAACTGAACTTAATCAGTATCCTGCGCCATGCCACCCTCAGTATTGCCTTGGACCACCTGTCCAAAATACTGCCCCTCGTCAGAAGGAAAAACTATAACTCTGACAACCTCCTTGTCGTCCAGGTCACCTTGGAAGCCTGGAATGATAACTGTTTCTCGGATGAGGCTGTCGTTATCATATCCCTAGAACATCCACTTATGTTCTAAAACTGCTTCCGACTGTTTCTCCAGGATTGGATCAATATCAACTTATTGCATGTAATGCAAGAACAACATCTGGTGTGGTACTTGACATCTCATGATTGACTCAATTGCCTAAGCAAGTGATCTGCCAATCATGAGTATCCCTCTCCCCTTTAGTCTATAAGACACCTTTAGAGAGGGTGACTCCATTACCTGCAGGTGTACTACCGTGCCAGGAGTCGTCCATTCTAAATACTCATAGAATGCTGTCAAGGTACCCAGATTAGGAAACCACCCAAATCTAGATCTAAAACCATAGATCTAGTAACCAGAATGTCTGATATAATGTCCAAGTCCTTTGTGGAGAAACCACTGTGTGACGACCAAAGTATAACCGATCATAGTATAGGAGTTTCCTTTCCTACTACCTTCTCAACAGATCCATCCCCTATTCTGATGACGTCAAACCTATGACTGTCACATCAGAAATAGATGATCTATCTCCGCTACATCTGCTTTAGTCTATAAATAGACATAAGCCTGATGTCCACCAATGCTTCCGCTGCTCCCACTGACTACGACAACCCTCTGGCAGAGTCATATAGACGTGCACTTCTAAAGCTAGTTTAGAACGACGCTATACTAATCCTCCTGCCGGGTCTCGCAGCCTGGAACAACAACAATGGCAAGTGTGGGTAAACAAGAACTTCCCTGTCACCGTCCTTGAGGCTACCGGAGTACCTCTCGGGTGCCTGAAGTTACCCACCTAATCTGCGGAGTGGCCAATGGAATGTCAAGCCAGATTGAATCTTTAGGTTCCTTATCAAATCTTCAGTAATCGTTTGCGGTTCTGGAATCACTTCCAGTTCTACCATACTCCCACTACTGTTTTTGAAAAAATCCATTTTTAATAAACTGTGGCGAGTCTAGAACAATATTTCTATTGATCTGCCAGATGGTAGAAAGTCAACCCTCGTCATAGCCTGGGTCAACCCACAAACAGCCATTACAGAAACGTGCCTAGAGTTATCCAGAGTCTGGTTTTAATCACAAGCCGGACAACTCCCCGTACCTTAACAATGTTAAGATACGAACTGTACTATATCCAATATAGAACCAGAGGCACTGATTTAATTGAACTAGATTCAAATCATGCAGCTATCTCTAGTGCATGTCAACTAAATGGAGAGAGGCCGATCAGCGTTACTCAACTTAGGAATGCTTCCAATTATGAGTAACCCGAAAGAGAAGCAAGTTCTCTTAACCATTACTATCAACTGAATACCATGTACAAGTATCTACATCTTCGATCACTTTGAAGAATCCCGATACTTGCAATACCTGGTTCTCTACTTTATTCAAATACCTATAACTCCTCAAAACTTAGACCCTGTGTTTCTACGAAACACATGTCTAAGAACTAGAGAAGTCAAAAGTAAACAGAATATAGTATGAGGACCAACCCCTCTGTCCTAATGGACACTGGACAACATACAATACTCTGTATAAGTCCGCTGAGTCTAACAACTCTTTCACTGTGTGTTGTAGGTTGAAAACTGTATTTATGGTTAAGAAGAATTACACCGCTGTTTAATGCTCCTTACCTAACCATCCACTGATATAGGTAAATGTCATCGACATAATATCAAAAGGTATATCTCACTCTATGAAAATAGACGTACAGATATATCAATTTGAAATTAGTGCACATCAACGGATATTCAAAACCAAATATTTGCCGACCGGCAAACAGCCCAGGTGATTTCCTCAAATATCACTGATTCCAACGAATCCCGATATAATGAGGATGATCACCCAATTCCCAATAACTTACTCCCACTCATCATCTGTAAAACCATACAGATGTGAGAATAAAACCTGGTAAATACATACCCTGGAGTAAGTATCTAATCGGGAAATCAGTTTTCTTTTAACATTACACAGTGAGACTGAAACATTGAAATGTTTCGATGGGGTATCCCGGTATTCCTAGTAATGCCTCTTCCAAATTCACGACTGTAACCGTATAGTTCTTTGCCATCTCTCCAAATCCCTTCATATGTCTTTAGTCTTTACCTTCTGTACACCCCTTTAGGCCAAATGGTTTTCTTCCTTCCCTACCGTTCGGCACCAGCCTATGGTTTGGAAGAAGACTATCCAAAAAGCATAAAGGGTGTACTGTCCTAATCCTAGGAGCACTCGCATCACGAGAGAAGGTGAAGATAAAAGACACCTGAATGTACTTTATTCCTATTTCTCCTGAACCAGGATCCATCCCCGAACTGGAACGAGTTCCTTTCGAGTTCGTATATAACCATACGATGGATTATCCAATAAAATGGGATCTTCGTAGTAATACGGAGTGTCCTGGAGAAATACAAAGGTGATTTAGGATTGGCGAAGAAATACTTGGTTTGGTCGTGAATAGCAGTCGCAATTTACTTTGCCCTCTTACTAATCCCTTGCTTTGTTTGAACTTAGTACCTTCTGTACACCGTTTAGGCTAACTGGTTTTCTTCATTCCCTACCGGTCGGCACCAGCCTATGGTTTGGAAGAAGACCATCCAATTTGCATGATAGGTGTACTACTCCTAAACTAAGGAGTACTCGCATCCTGAGAGAGGGTGAAAAGAAAAGACAACTGAATAATCCTATCCGTTTTCTCCAGAACCGGAAACCATCCTCGAATAAATTCCTTCGAGTTCGTATATAACCATACGATGGTTTTGTCCAATGGAAGTGGACGTTCGCAGTAATACGGGGTGTCCTGGAGAAAAGGGTAAAAGTAGGAGTGGCAATGAGGTCTGCAACTCTGACAATCCAAAAGCCAGTGTTAAGAAGGTTCGGTTAACTTGGTCTCTGAGTCATAGTCTAGGGTCGGGTCAATGGTCGCTGCCAGAGAGAGAGAGAAAAGAGACACTCAGCGTGCACTCTATCCTAGATCAGAATGGTTACCAATTTATCTAATCTGGAAACCTCCCACTGTACCTCAAATTCTCCTCCAAACCTGAAAGAAGAATTAGTCGGGGTCACCCGAGGAGTAAACCAACTCATCAGTGGGAATCGGGATCCAACCATCATCGCATGACAACGTGACGGAATCCGCTCACGGTATCACACTCCAGAAGGTATGCGCATATCTGGCAAGTTTCAGTACTTTTGAAACTCCCGATGTGATTTCTGCCCCATGCTCTTATGACCTTGACTTTGGCCAACATATCATAAGTCACATGTCAAGTTCTACCCGTCATTCTCCAGGTTAATTTGAACCCACCCGTACATACCCTTGACTTTGGCCAAAATGGCAGTACGACTGTCCCAAACCAACGCATCTATCTATGCTGCATATGAATACCCCAATAGCTACCAATCACTGTGCCTTGACTTTGGCCAACATACACAGCTTGAATACTATTGACTACCCATATGAAACGACGGAGGGCTACGAATGGTTTCTGGCGAAAACCTTTAACGTAATGAACTTGATCTCGTTGAAGGAACGGATAGCTTTTTAGAAAATATAGTGACGAAAACCTTTACTAAAGAGGTCACTCCCGGTGAAGGGATCTCGGCTCTTTCCCCGTAGAATGGGGTGCAGGATATCCCAAATGAATACCACGATGCAAAGCAAAAGTAATCGGCTATAGTGAAGTTAATGCCCTGACGCAAACTTCTGTCCAAGGGGTCACTCCCGGTGAAGGGATCTCGGCCCTTGCCTCGTCGACTGAGGAGCAGGATATTCCAAATGAATACCACGATGCAAAACAAAAGTGAACGTCCTTGCAATAACAGCTTTTTGAAAAGTGTTCCAACAACATCAGAATAGGTTTGTTTATCTTGCATTGATCCGAATCAACGCAGTCCCATCAATTGATCACACCACAAAGAACGAAAATATATTGAAGTACGTATATGCCATCCGCATTCGCCACTGGGTCCCGTCATCACCCGTTAGGTTAGCTAACTAACGGCAGAGCGGGGACTGGACTAGCGCGGATGAAAAACATATACAACATCTACTAATATATATACCAATATATTATATTTCGCTCAAGGCGTGAAAAGAAATGCAACATCACAGAAATGTACAGCATCACAGAACAATACAGATATCTGGGATCCCCGGGTTTCACAGAGCCACTACTGAAACCCGACGTTCCCCTGGTCGTGTGGATAGCCTGTGCAATGAAATCCTAGACCCCTACGGGCGCGGCAAGTCACCCGCCAAAACCTGAAGCGAGGCAGCCCCCTTCAGCTCCGTGAATGGACCACCCAGCACTCCACGGAATCCGGCAACTTGGGCACCCCTCCTGGGTCAACCTGTACCCCCTACGAGTGCGGCGAATAGCCCGCCAATCCTAGAGTGAAGCCCCCTCCGTCCCAATGCCATGAGATGCGGGCTTGTTGCCCTCCAGGACCCGGCTATCCGTGCACCCCACCGCGGGGTAATCCTAGTACATAATGTAAAATATACATACACCGGGTACATCGACCGCAACCAGGTCGTGCCCCAAAATAATAATACAATCAGGCAGTGACGGCAGTCCACATGTCGGACGCTCGCCCCGCAATATCAAATGTACATAATACAACAACACTGTACTAGCATTGCATCCAGGCTATCCCCACGACCGATCCGCAACATCACAGCATAAACATAGAACATCAACGTGAAAGTCACGTTCGCAAATCCGTCTAACCGGGCTATAGCAGTTAGACAGGATTTACCGATCGAGTGACATTCACGGTCGCAGATATAATGTAAATACTGTGAAAAATGTGTTTAACATATCCGATCGATCAAAAATTAACAAGTGGGCCCTCAATCAAAACTGTAGCACTCACAGAAATCCTGAGCCCAATTTTAATATTCCAAAACCCATATTTTAAGCCCAGAAGGCCTCTGAAAAAAAATGGTGAAGTGATGTGAATAGTGCGCGGCGGAAGGGCCGCGGAAATGGGGTTTTCGCGGTGCTTCCGCGCTCCCACTGTGGAGTTACTTCGTCAAATTTTTACAGAACTCTTAGATTTTCCAGTACATCAATAATTTACAACCTGAAAAATTTTTCGAGACCAAAAATTTTCAACAGAAACTGATTCGAACTAAAATGCAGTTTTGGAACATTCGATCGATCGAAACAGAAAAACACATTACACCAAGCTAGACTATGTTAATGGCCTGTCTCTGATACCACTGTAAGTGCACGGCGGCGCCCCGGCCGTCAATCCGACGGCCAAACGCGGAAACGGTGATAAACTTTGATTTTTGCGGACTTAGCAAAACCGGCACCATCGCGCACTAAACCCCGGATCGTGCCATTAAACTAGTTTAAGCTACTAACGAGAAAGGTGAAGAGATATACCGACGATCCAAGTCCTCCGGTCTTCATCTCCACTCCGATCTCCTCGCGGGATCTCCGTCCGTCTCCTCCTCGTCGGAAAGGGCACCACGAAGCCGGGTACTTTTACGGGCTCCCACCTCAATACCGAGGCAACTCGGGCGCGAAGCTGGCGAATCGACGCGTCCAAGATTTGCTGTAGGAATATAGTGTAGAGTGTATGTCTCACTTTGGGGTTGGTTGCCATAGATGGAGAAATGGTGTATAGAAAATTGGTGCTTTCAATTTTCTAGCAATGGAATGAGATGAAGAATGATATACTCTCTCAAAGATGAAGATGAATCTCTCTCCTTCTCTTTTCTTTTTCTTCTCTCTTTCTTTTTTCAACCATGAATAATAATCTCTCTTCTTTAGAAATGGTGGAGGATAACAATATGAAGCAAGAGGGAGGTGAGTGTAGTAAAAGGAGGAGGGTGACCACATCCAAACATAATCATCACTAAACTTACATCAACCTCAAATCATTTCTAATCTCATCAAATCATGAAAAGCAAAGATGCTTATCATGTCAACCCTTATGCAAATAAGTCCTCCACAAATACCAATTTGCACAATTGCAAATTAGTCCCTCCATCGGAAAAGTCCGGCCGGGAAAGAACAAAGAAAAACCGGCCGGAACGGAAAGCAAACTGGCAACTCCAGAAAACTGGTCCCGTAATAAATTACAGGAAAACCCCGATACTGTGCATACACACCCGCATCTGTATTCCGTCCGGATACAAATGCAAAGAGACAAAATCTACACTGTACTATACTAGGATCCGGCTTAAACCAAAGCCGGCTAGTAAAATCCGTTCGATCCTGATCCGTGCAATACCGCACGTATCTGATCGAACGCTGCCATATAACTATACGGCCACTAGTACAAACCGTCCGATCCTGATCCGTGCAATACCGCACGTATCTGATCGGACCCTGCCATATCTCCATACGGCCTCTACAGCGTTTCGCCCGAAACTTGAGTAACTGAAAGTGTGGTGGACTCTAAAGACTCGTCAATACTATGGCTGTGGATTTAACC
Source organism: Agapanthus africanus (assembly GCA_030015575.1). Classification (NCBI taxonomy): domain Eukaryota; kingdom Viridiplantae; phylum Streptophyta; class Magnoliopsida; order Asparagales; family Amaryllidaceae; genus Agapanthus; species Agapanthus africanus. The sequence continues at coordinate 671,581,466 of JASDDO010000022.1, read as the reverse complement.
ACTAGCACGTCAGAGGTATAAGCCAATACGTGACGGGCCACCAGCTATTGACCAAAAGGGACATCGATGAGGAAGCTCACCCCGATACCCAACTGAGCCTGTCAGTGACAATATCCGTACAGTCCGGTCCGTTCGTCTATGAGCATCGCATGGCGGGCCTAGGGGGTTGGTAAAAGTCAGACCCCCAAAAGTGGTACAAGTCGTGTCGGAGTGTAGCCCAGAACACCCTGAGATACTACTGGAATACCTACCAGTAAATCTCCTTGCCTTGGCCAAGGTCTTTGTGTAATGGCTCTCCTAGACACAGCGCGACCTCACCCCCAATACCGGGAGAGACGAACCCCTGAAGATCCGCTCACTGCCTCCATGTGGCTCGGGACTGTACCCAACTAAAACCTGTTTGCACGACTCCTTTGAGCCGTGGTAGGGTAGTAATCAAAGCACAGTGGGAACTCACACGAGACAAATGACGATCCCCAGGTCGATGAACTAACCTGTACACATGTCACCAGGGAACTGCTATCTGACGTCAGGTATAAGACCAACTAGCATGTTCCCGGCGAGTCCTGTCCGGTGTACTCATAACCTAATGAGCACCTGTATACATCTTAGGTGAACCAACTGACACCAGTGGCTTGTGAGACCGGCCACCGCCCCTCGTCGGGGTCTCGACTGTATACACTAGTCTACTCTGGAGTATCGATGCCCTGTCTCGAAACTCCTACGACTAGGGACCTTTTAAGGATGTGCTTATAGACTACCAGCTCCCACGTATATGATCGCCCTCATACTGCCGGTAGTCAAGCAAGAATCCTAGAGGCTCTATCAAAGTGCAATAGCGACCTGTCAGGTCACCTAAAGCAGTACACGATGATAAAGGTAAACCAGATAGCATACTATCATCTCGAGTAAGACTGTCCTACCGGGATAGGTCCTCCCTCAATCATTGCAATCACGTGCCTGTGATCCAATAATTGACTCTGAGGGCACTATCTCCAACAGTTGCTTTGGCGAGCAACCGGTCTAGGCTCACCTGATTGTTGTTGAGCACTGGCGACGAGGGCCATTTTTCCTTTTCCTTTATTCTTTTTGTTCGGTCCCTTGTTTACGGGGCCGGGATTTTTTTCTAGTACCATGCGATTGCATGGCTGAACATTCTCGCAGCTTCTCAGTTCCTTTGTTTTCGAAATAGATTCCCCGAGGGAAAAGTTGGGGATAGCTTCTTCGTCAGAGTCGCTTCCAAAGGTGATAATTTGTGATCCCTTGAAGTCGGCTATATGACAGTTTGCGGCGGCTCCTTTGCGCTCATATATCGCATTTTTCCGATGTCCACAAGCTTCACACTTTGTCCTGTCGAAGTGTTGCTTTTGAGCGACATACCCTTGCCACCAACAGTTAAAGGACTCGCAGTCTTCGGTAGGATGTATGATCTTCTGATGATATAAACAGAAGTTAGGGCGCCTCTCTACCTCAGAGAAAGAATTTTCTTCAGAGGGCGGTAGCTTCATTCCTACTGACAGAGCTTTGGCGAACCTTTTCCTCGTCTTGAATTTGTTTTTACCCGCAGCGTATGGCTTTTGATTTGGCGGGAATGCCTTGGCTCTTTCCAGTATGGCCATTTCATGCTCTTGATTGGCTTTTGCTTTCAGACGAATTTCATTTAGGAAGGCATCGATCAACTCGTCTGACGGCTGCGGAATTTCTGTTTCAGGGTCCGCCCTCGTTTTCTCGGCGCAAGGAGCCTCTTTATTATCTGCCAATGAGTGAGAGATCACATGACAAGTTGCCCCCGGCGTGTTTGTCTTCTTTGGAGTATGCGGCTGTGGTGGGTTCACCTTCTAGCTTTCAGACAGCGCGAACTTTCCTTGTAGGTATTGATCCTTGATCCATCCCTTAAAGACGAAACAATCCTCAATCGGGTGACTTACCGTTTGGTGGTAAGGGCAATAATTGGGATTATTAAGATCGCCTGGATGCGACAGACGCTTTGCACTCGGCAGATTGATGAGTCTGTTACGCACTGCCAGCTCAAACAGTCTTCTCGTTTTATTCTGAGGAAATGAGTAATGACGTCCTAGCCTCTCTTCGAGGGATGGGCGTGGACGCACGTTGTTTTGGCGAGCGACCGGCTTTGAGTTGCTCGACTGTTGCTGAGCGTTGGCGACGATGATCGCTTTTCCTTTCTCATTTCGGGGATCGGGTCTTGGAGGAGACGGTCTATGGCCCATCTGGTCCATTTGGGCTAATTTGTCGATCAAGGCCTGGAAGGTGGTCGGCCTGAAGAACATCATGAATTGCGAGATGGTCGCCTGCGGATCGAGAGTGCCCACAAACATGCCTACCGCAGGTGCCTCTTCTATGCGTTGTTCGCATTTCGACCATAGGTTTCGCCATCGTGTTGCGTATTGGACCCACGTTTCGCTTGGCCTTATCCTGGCATTTATTAGTGCTGTTATCGGGGTGCGTTCACTAGCACTCGCGAATCTTTGTGTAAACAGTAGTTCCATCTCTGCAAATGTTTTGACAGAGTCGTTAGGTAGCTCCGAATACCATTCAAAGACTGTTTATGCTAAGCTGCCGACGAATTGACGTAGCAACAATTTGTCATCGCCTCCAGTATTTCCGCATAAGGCCCTGAATTGAGCGACATGCTGATGCGGATTCCCTGTCCCTTTATATACGTGGAATTTAGGGATCGTATATCCTGGCGGGTAACTGATTTGGTCATACCAGCTCGGATACGGTCGTCCGGTTCTAACAATTTGCCCAGCCGCTTCATTCGCCTAATGAACCCGGATCTGCTGGGCTATATATTCGTCTAGGTCAACTTTGGAGATTGCCTCCTCCTTGGATGTTGACAGAGCCGGCGGAGGATTTGACGTTTCTCCCCTGTCTTCTTCAAGGACGATCGGAGGATCTTCAGCAGGAAGGTCCGGCTGTAACATCATCCCTACCATATCTTGGAAGAGGAGCGCCATTCGCTTTATGTTAGCCGCTTGCTCTGCAGCTTCTTTGTCCCTCTTTTCGAGGACTCTGCGTAAAAAGTCAGCGTCGGTTTCTTGTTCTTGACGCTCATCCGAAGACGTTTCAGAGCTTTCTTTTGGCTCAATGAGTGCAGCCATTGTAGTCATCATTTCCTGAAGCTTTTGTTGTTGCTCCTTGGCTTTCGTCACGGATCGGGTGAGCGGTCAGTGGCCCGTAGAAGTGTGGCTTTCCTCCTTTCCAGAAGCCATATAAACAGTGTGCACCACCATGCCCCCAGATTTGGGGCATTTATGTTCAGCGCTTTTATGCTTCGCCATGTTCACAGGGGCTTTTTGTGACCTCCTTTTTTGAGTGATTGGAGTTAAGGGAGCCGTTGTAGTGGGCACCCAAGTAGCTTATGTTTTTTGTGGTTTGACAGAGTAATCCTTCTCCTGCTGCACCTTCATCTTTCTCTGTCGATGAAGATGGTTTTCATTAATCACTGACTCCTGGACCTGTCGCCAGACTTTGTAAATTTTAGAGGACAGCCGTTGAGGGGGCTGCTCTAGCTTCTTCTCTGGAATATTCTTCACGGATGAAGGAGTTCGCTTTAGCATCACAGTAGAAGAGTTTCTGCGCATCGTATTCAGCGATTCAAAGCTATTCCTGGTTGGAACAGTAGCATCGATCTCCACCGTTGGAGCTGGAGGAGTGAATCCAGAGGGGGAGTTGCCCCCAGTCTTCCTTACTCGGCGCCAGTAGCGACGTCGGGCATGTCGTGCTGATGGAGTTGTTTCAGCTATAGGGATGACCTCCTCATGCCCCCTGTATTGGTCAGAATATACTGGTACCAGCTTTTTAAAGATCGACGTCCGTTGAACGGGGACGACCAACTTGTCAGAAGCGGACTTTTGAACATGGGAAGCAACCTTGGTGATTTTGCTAGGAACGTGAGTTGGAATGGCTATCCGCTTCGGGATAATGCCTTCTGGTATGGCAGGCTTCTTCATGAGCCTATTAGAGCTCTGGCCTAGCCCGTTAAAAACTGAAGCAGTGGAGTTGGACGACCCGCTGAGAGGGGTCGCGGCAGTGGTAAGTCGATCGAAGACCGACTTCTTTGGAGCTTCTTGCAATGTCATTGGGGCGTTGAAGCTCATTGGTGGGAGCATGGTCCCAAAAAATAGTCCAGTGGCGGCTTGAGCCACCTGCTCCACCGGCATTTTGAAAAGGGAGGCCGCTTGGGGCCCATAAGTCACTCCTCCAGCAATGACGGAGCGAGAGTTATCGCTGCGGGCGGTGCAGTTCGAAGCCATCGATTTTCTGTTTTCTGCATAAAGCAAGACACCAAATCTTAGTACCTTGAATCCACAGGCAATCATAGCAAACCGCGATTTGTTCGCGAACACGACACACGAAGTGTGGAGTGGAAAGAGGAAGAGGTCCCACCGGGCGTGCCAGAATCTATTCCCCTCCGAAAGACGGCCGAGACGTTAGGACGTCTGTGCCTGAGATTCGGGGCAGATGCTATTTGGTTTTATCCGTCTACCTCTCCGAAGATGCCAAGTTGATTTATAGCACCGTGTATCGAAGGTTTAGACGAATGCGGCCGATGTAGCAGACTTTGTCAGATTCCCCCTCGCTTGAGGGGTTTTTGATTGTGGGGACGCTCTTCCCTGCAGGCGCAAGCCCCAGCAGTTAATTACGCTACCGCATCGCAGTAGCCACTTTCTCCTTCTCCAGAATTTCACTTTGTGTCGTGTGTGTTTGTTTTGTTTGTGGTTGCCCGTGGATTGTATACGGAGACTGAGTAATGCCGTCGCCCGTAGGACGTGGATTAGTCCAAATCCGTATTTACTTAGATTTGGGTTTGATATTTTAGTTTAAGGATGCGTTAGCCTCGTTGAGGCTAAGATCAACTTAAACGTGACTCATTTAATATATGGCCGTCGGGACTCGTCACCTCTCTAACGTCGTTGAAGGATTACAACGACAGGTGTCAGAGGAGTTCGGAGATGTACCCTCGAACCGAAGTTGATTTAGGGTTTTATATTTCATTTGAATGTTTAAGGATACGTTAGCCGTGACTGGGGCTAAGATCAACTTAAACGGGACCGTTTAGGTCCAACAAAAGAGCATTTGGGCTCTATTGTTCCAGTTTAGGGAGATTCGTAGTCCAATTTGGGACTAAAGTCTGTTTGGAGGATATGTTAGCCATTTTTGAGGCTAAGATCGACTCAAACGTTTGTTAATGATACGTTAGTCCAGTTTGAGACTAAGGTCAACTTAACGGGACCGTTTAGGTCCAACAAAAGAGCATTTGGGCTCTATTGTGCCAGTTTAGGGACGTGGTGGTCCGTATTCCAGTTTAGGGACGTGTCGGTCCGATATTAGTTTAGGGACGTGTCGGTCCGATATTAGTTTAGGGACGTCTCGGTCCGATATTAGTTTAAGGACGTTTCGGTCCATCATTAGTTTAAGGACGTTTCGGTCCGACATTAGTTTAAGGACGTTTCGGTCCAATATTAGTTTACGGACGTTTCGGTCCACGAGTTTAAGGACCCCGCAGTCTATATCGATGTTTGGTCGTTGGGACCCGTCACCTCTTTAACGTCGTTGAGAGATTACAACGATGGATGTCAAAGGAGTTCGGAGATGTACCCTCGAACCGGATGTAAAAGAACCATTTTGCTCAGTCAATTTAATTTAAGGACTTATGGCCACGATTGGGCTAAGTCCATTTAAAAATGTCCAATATTTTATTTGCATTTGTTTTTATTTTTATTTGGGCTTTGCCCAGAAAAGATGCAGGGCATCAATTTATTTTGGGCTCTGCCCTTTATAAATGATGCAGAGCATCAATTTATTTGGGCTCTGCCCATTTATTACCTTGCAATTTATTTTGGCCTGTCAGGTCATTTTGATTTGGGCCTGGCCCTTTAATTAATGCATTGCATTTGTGCAAAATATTGTTAATTTGAGAATCTTTTAGATTCAAGAACCGATGGTTCATAAAAGAAGTGCAAAGCACTATTTGATTTAGAAATAAGTTTTTTCTTATTTTTCTTATCTCAAAGAACCAAAAGTTCATAAAAGTGCAAAGCACTATTAATTTAAGAACCTTTTAGGTTCAAGAACCGATGGTTCATAAAACAAGTGCAAGGCACTATTGAATTTAGATTTAAAAAAAATAACAAGTTTTTTCTTGTTTTTCTTATCTCAGAGAACCAAAGGTTCATGAAAGTGCAAAGCACTATTAATTTAACAACCTTTTAGGTTCAAGAACCGATGGTTCATAAAACAAGTGCAAGGCACTATTTTATTTATTTATTTATTTATTGTTGAAGATCTATGATCTTGTTCATAAGAGAATTTTCTCTTCTTTTAAAGGTTTTTACCTTTTTTTTATTCTTCAAGAGTTCTCAAGAGTTCTCTTCTCTCTTTTTTTTAGCAAGATGTTGATGCCTTTGAATTGAGGTCTAGGGTCCTTTTTATAGTGCCCATAAATTAGTTAAAATTTGTTAAAGAGATCATTCTCTGAGTGATTTGGGGAATTTTCCCCACCGTCAGATCTTTAATCCAAAGGGTTCTGTTTTACAGAAGAAATCTTCTTATTTTAACAAAAAACAGAAAAGATTTCCTTAAATCTTCATTCTGTTTTTACGCAACTCCCCAGCGCCTGACACGTGTCGCGCAGTTAAAATTTTTTAATTAATTTTTTATTTAATTTTTTAATTTTTTTTAATTTTTTATTTTTTTTATTATTATTATTTTTTTAAAACTGCGCAGCGTGCGCACTGCGCGCGCGCAGTGCGCTTTGCGCAATTTTTTTTTAATTTATTTATTTTAAATTTAATTTTCTCTTTAATTTTCAAGACAGAGTTTTGCTCTGATTGGAGAAAAAACAGAAGTATTGCTTTTTTTTTCACCTTGGAATTTGAACAGAGCTTTGCTCTGATTGAGGTAAACATTCCCTTATAAGCTTATCCATCTGTTCTTCAAACGACGGACTGGGCACTCTTACATCAGGAACTTTTACTGGTTCAGGATTAGTGTCCTCCTGTTGAGCATCTGTTTCCTCATTGAAGTCATGCATGACGTAACAGTCGCGAAGCAGCTCTCGTTTCCTGGAGCGAATGTATCCGAGCCCGATCGTCTCCATCCTCCCATTAGGTAGCTTGTGCTGAGTTCCGGGGACGTTCCAGACCCTGTCATAGAATTTGGCCTTTCTAACGGTCTGTTTGAAGGGTATCCCTTGGTGCTTCAACAGCCGCTTCAAGACTTCTGTATAATATCTGGGTAGACGAATGGGTTGAAGCCTGTCCAGCGTTGGATCTGCATTGTGCCAGATTTCTTTCTCCACTCTGTTTTCTTCAGAGCGGTAGAATAGAATTGCCTTCTCGCCTTTTCGTCTGGGAGGGATATAAAACGTCTGCAACTCTTCTATGTTGTCGGTGTCGAGTGCATCTAGTTCTTTATAATGTTTAGACGGCACCATGGCTACTTGCAGACTTTGCTCTTCATCAGCAGAAGCTCGTATTGAAAGCCGAGCAGAGAATACAGCATGGACTTCATCCTCCGAATCACTACTAAAGGTCAACGTAGAAGAGGATGGTCCTGGCTTGGTGTATTGGGGCGGACCCGAATAAACTATCTCCTCTTCCTCCTCGGTATCACTGCCGAAGACAGGGATGGTAGCGTTAGTTTTGTCCTCCGGCTTGTAACACCTTTCCGTGTCTTCGAAACTTGGCAAGAAGTATTTGGCATCTTCATATTTGCGAACTTCATTCATGGAAAACGGTTTCAATTCTCCTGCCACGGTGTACTCGAGACCATCCCTACAATATTTTATACACTGATGCTGTGTAGAAGGGATGATATTGTACTCGTGTAACCATGGTCGGCCGAGCAGAGCATTGTAGCATGTCTTGGCATCTATGACGTGGAATTTAATGTTTGTGACGAGCAGCCCGAAGCGTAGCGTCAGTATCACAGATCCAAGAGTTTTTGATGATTGGGAATCGAACCCGGAGATGGTGATCTTGTCTCGGGCGAGGTGTTGGACACTCATGCAGATTTCCTTTAACTCCCGCACATTGAGTAGATTAACAGACGATCTGTTATCAACCAAGATTTTACTTATCTTAATGTCATGACAGTATCCTGAGACATAAAGGGGGCGATTGTGTTCGCATGTCCCGAGGAGAAGGTCTTCATCGCCAAAAGCAACATCGGCCGTGTGCACCTCTTCCAATTCATCCTTCATCTTTTCTTCGGCCAGGAAGGCTTAGAACTGCTCCGGATCTTGTAGTGCCTTAATCAACGAATCCCTCGCCTCTTTTGACAGTAGCAGGGCATCAAAAATGCTGAGCTGTGAGGGTAGCTTCCTCAGATGCGCTAAAACGTTGTAATCCACCTTATTTCTCTTCGGCGGGTTCTTGGCAGTTAGCTCCTCCGCAACTTGGTCATCTAGAGTAATATCCTCAGAGATCTTCTCTTTCCCTTTATCTTTCTTGTTTAAGGGTCCGAGATTCTTTTCAGGTAGCGTCTGATTTCGCAGCTGGATATTTTCGTAAACCTTCGGTTCTTCTTCTTTTCCCGAAGTGGATTCCTTGAAGAGAGGGTCAAGCTCCAGCTCCTCATCAGAATCGCTCCCGAATGTGAGCACTTGTGATCCTCCGGCGTCAACCATGCAACAATCACCGGTAGTTCTGTTAAGCTCTACAATCGTCCTGTTCTGCTCTCGGCGAGTCTTGCGCTTTTCCCGCTTAAACTGCTGCCGGTGAGCAACATATCCTTGCCACCATCTATCGAAATTTTTGCACTCTTCAGTGGGGTGTGAAATCTTCCGATGATACAAGCAATAGGAAGGATGGCTTTCCACTTCACCAGTAACGCTTCCCTCAGAGGATGGTAGTTTCATACCCATTGAGACGGCTTTAGCAAACCTCTTCCTCATCTTGAATTTGATTTTATCCGCAGTGGGTGTACTTTGCTCCAGCGGGATTATCTTAATTCTTTCGTCAAGGCGCTGGCGTTTGGCCCTTTCGAATATAATCGCCTCGCGTTCCCGATCAGCTTTGCTTTTTAAGAAAGCTTCATTGAAAAATGCGTCAATTACTTCATCCGATAGCTCCAGAATTTTTGGTTCAGGATCTGCCCCCAGCTTTTCAGTACAAGGAGTCTCCTTATCATCCATAAACGAATGGGAAATCACATGACAGCTCGCCACGTATTCTCCCGATTCATCAGATGAACTTTCTCCCTCATCTTCCTCTTGAAAGACATGATTGAGAAATTTCTGGAATGTAACGGGAGTCCGTGCCCTTTGGTTGTATTCTTCCAGCGCGTCAATTTGTTTTTGCAAGTCCGTGCATTTGTCACCAGGCTTCATGGGCTTCTTCGACTTCTTCTTCTTTGAAGATTTCGACGGCTGGTTATGAATGTTTGGGCCCTCTCCATCGATCTTCTGAGTTGGACGAGACTTCAACATCCTTTCAATGATCTGCGGATCCAACAGGTTCTTCCACTTGATCGCTGGGCATATTTGAAGATCATTTAGCATCCTCTTTGTCTTGGCTGATAATACCACCTCCCAAAGAGCTTCTTCAACGACAGAGCATGTTACCCCCGGCGTATTCATTCCCTTAGAGGTGTGGGGCTGCGGTGGATTCACCTTCCATCTGTCGGACAATGCGAATTTTCCCTGTCGGTACTGGTCTTCAAGCCAATTTTTGAAGACATAGCAATCCTCGATCAGATGACCCAGTACTCGATGATAAGGGCAGTAGTTAGGCTCGTTGATGTCACTTGGTTGCGATGGACGTTTTGAATCTGGCAGATTTATAAGTCGGTTGCGCAACGCCAACTCGAATAACCTTCTTGTTTTATCTCGGAGAAACGAGTAAGAATGTCCCATCCTATCCTCAAGGGGTATGTACGGGCGCATATTATTTTGACGAACGAGCAGCTTTAGGTTGTTCGGCTGTTGTTGAGCATTAGCGACAACGATCGCTTTCCCCTTTCCCTTCTCACTTCGGGAGTCCGGCTTTGGAAGAGGAGGTTTAGGGCCCAACTGATCCATTTGCGCCAGCTTGTCGATTAGTGCCTGGAAGGTGGTCGGCTTGAAGAGCATCATAAATTGCGAGATGGTCGCTTGCGGATCGAGGGTTCCTACAAACATTCCCACCGCAGGAGCTTCTTCTATGCGCTGCTCGCATTTTGACCATAAATTACGCCACCGTATAGCATACTGGACCCATGTTTCGCCCGGCTTTACCCTGGCATTAATCAATGCCGTTATCGGGGTACGCTCGCTGGCACTCGCGAAACGTTGGGTAAATAGCAGCTACATTTCAGCAAAGGTTTTGATAGAGTCGTTCGGGAGCTCGGAATACCATTCGAACGCTGTATCCGATAAGCTACCAACGAACTGACGGAGCAACAATTTATCATCTCCGCCGGTATTGCCGCAAAGCGCCCTGAACTGGGCGACATGCTGGTGGGGATTGCCAGTCCCCTTATACACGTGGAATTTTGGTATCGTATAACCTGGCGGGTATTTGATCTGGTTGTACCAGCCCGGATACGGTCGCCTTATTTTTACGACCTGTCCCGCTGCTTCCGTCGCTTGATGGACCCGGATCTGCTGAGCTATATATTCGTCCAAATCGGCTTTGGAAATTGCCTCCTCCTTGTCTATTGACAGAGCCGGTCGAGGATTTGATGTTTCTCCCCTATCGTCTTCAAGGACGATCGGGGGATCTTCAGCGGGTGGATCCTGTTGAATCATCATGCCCACCATGTCCTGGAACAGAAGGGCCATTTTCTTTATGCTGGCTGCTTGTTCCGCAGCCTCTTTATCCTTCTTCTCTAGTACGCGATGAAGGAATTCAGCGTCAGTTTCTTGTTCCTGACGTTCATCTGAGGAGGTTTCAGGGGTTTCTTTTGGCCCGGTAAGTGCGGCCATTGCGGTCATCATCTCCTGGAGCTTTTGCTGTTGCTCCTGAGCCTTAGTCACTGACCGTGTAAGCGGTCTATGACCCGTGGATGCACGGCTGTTCTCTTTTCCCGACGCCATGTATACTATATGAACTGTTATGCCCCCAGACTTAGGGCGTTTAGGTTCACCATTTTTAACATTTGCCGCTGACATGGGAATTTTCTCTGGCCTCCTTCTTTTGTGGGCCGTTGAGGTTGAAGGGGCCGTTGAAGTGGGCATCCTGGCGAATGTTGTCCCCTGCTGTTTAATGGGACGGTCCTTTTCCTTTTCTACATTCGGCTTTTTCTGGCGACGAAAGTGGTCTGGGTCAATCACGGAGTCTTGAACCCTCCGCCAAACCTTGTATATTTTTGAATACAGCCATTGAGGGGGCTGTTCCTGCTTTGTTTCTATAACTCTCTCCGTAGGTGGAGGAGATCTTTTCAAGGTAGCGGTTGGAGAGTTCTTACCTATCCTCCTCAGCAGTTCGAAACTGTTCCCAGTTGGAACAGCAGCGTTGAGCTCAACTACTGGAGCAGGTGGAGTTAGCCCTAATGGGGAGTTGCCCCCTGCTTTCCTTACTCGTCGCCAATGGCGACGTCGAGCATGACGAGCCGTTGGGACTGGCTCGGAGATAGAGACGTCTTCTTTTTGCCCCTTGTCCGGCTGAGGTGATACTGGTGTCAACCTCTTAAAGACTTGGGTTGTTCTTTGCGGGGTAGTATCCAATCTGTCAAAGACAGATCTGCGCATGGGGGCAGGAGCAGGAATTGTCAGTCTTGAAAAGGCTGACTCTTTGACGGGGGAAGCCACCCTAACGACTTCCGGAGCAGCGGCCGTTGCCCTCCTTGAGACAACCATTTTAGAGTCTACCGGCTTCTTGACAGGCCCTTCAAAGTTTTGATCCAGCCTCGCAAAGATAGAGACTGTTGGCTTGGTGATGGACGACCCGTTGGCAGGGGCCGTCGCAGCAGTGAGCCGGTCGAAGACCGACTTCTTATTCATTTCCGATGCAGGTATCGGCATAGAGAAGCTTGTAGGTGGGACCATGGTCCCGAAAAACAGGCCGGTGGTGGCCTGGGTCACCTGTTCAACCGGCAAAGCGAGGAAGGAGGCCGCTTGGGGCCCATATGCTACACCTTTAGGTGAGGTGGAGCGTCCGTTGCAGTGGCATTTCGAGCAGTTGGTGAGCTAGAGGCCATGGATACTTGAATTCTGCGCCAGACAAAAGACCAAATCTTAGTGACTTGAAAATCCAAAAGCAACCGTTAACAAACCGCGATTGGTTCGCGAAGACGACATACGAAGTGTGGAGTGGAAAGAGGAAAAGGTCCCACCGGGCATGCTAGAATCTGTTCCCCTCCGAATGGCGGCCGAGACATTAGGACGTCTTGCCTGAAATTCGGGGCAGTTGCTATTTGGTTTTATCCGTCCACCTTTCCGAAGATGCCAAGTTGATTTATGGCACCGTGTATCAGAGGTTTAGACGGATGCGGCCGATGTAGCAGACTTCGTCAGATTCCCCCTCGCTTGAGGGGTTTTTGATTGTGGGGACGCTCTTCCCTGCAGGCGCAAGCCCCTGCAGTTAATTACGCTACCGCATCGCGGTAACAAATTTATCCTTCTCCAGAATTTCACTTCGTGTCGTGTGTGTTTGTTTTGTTTGTGGTTGCCCGTGGATTGTATACGGAGACTGAGTAATGTCGTCGCCCGTAGGACGTGGATTAGTCCAAATCCGTATTTACTTAGATTTGGGTTTGGTGTTTTTAGTTTAAGGATACGTTAGCCGTATTGAGGCTAAGATCAATTTAAACGTTCGTTAAGGATACATTAGCCTGATTTGAGACTAAGATCAACTTAACGTGGCGATCCATTTAATATATGGCTGTTGGGACTCATCACCTCTCTGACGTCGTTGAAGGATTACAACGATAAGTGTTAGAGAAGTTCAGAGATGTACCCTTGAACCAAAGTCGATTTGTAGTTTTATAGTCCATTTGAATGTTTAAGGATACGCTAGCCGTATTTGGGGCTAAGATCAACGTAAACGGGATCGTTTAGATCCAGCAGAAGAGCATTTGAGGGCTCTATTGCTCCAGTTTAGGGACGTGGTGGTCCATGTTCCAGTTTAGGGACGTGGTGGTCCATCGCCAGTTTAGGGACGTAGTGGTCCGTCACCAGTTTAAGGACGTAGTGGTCCGTCGCCAGTTTAGGGACATGGTGGTCTTTTAGTTTAAGGACGTCTCGGTCCGATATTAGTTTAAGGATGTCTCGGTCCAATATTAGTTTAAGGACGTTTTCGGTCCACGAGTTTAAGGACCCCATAGTCCATATTCATGCGTGGTCGTTGGGACCTGATTGTTATAGAATTCTTGTTTGTGTAAATCGAATCAAATAGTCCCCGGCAACGGCGCCATTTGATTCGTGACTTTTGTTGTGTATTATGAAAATATGTAAGGAAATCGCAACCAAAAATATTTGACCGCAATCAATAACGGCGTCGGTTGTAGAGCGTTAGTAAGTGCGGATCGTCCTCAGGAAAAGTGTAAGTGTTCGTGTTTCGAATTAGATGAGTCGAAACTTTAAGAAAAGAAAAGAAAACAATTCATGATTTAAAATTGTATTTCAAGAAAAAGAAAATATCTAGATTTAAGAAAAGTAAAAGATAGAATCAAGAAATGATAATTTGTTGATTTTTCCAAACCAAATATCAAGAATCGAAATGAGGCTCGTAGGAATCGATCGGATCTATAGATGTGATGCAATCTCAAGATGACGTATTCTTATCCTTCGATGAATTGATATTAGATCGATGATGATCGACAAGAATTAGGGATTTCTTGTGAAACTAGGGTTTCAACTTATCCCTTGTTCTTTCATCGATATCATTCATATTCTAGCCTCTAGTAATTTCAAGAAACGATCGTAGATCCCTAATTTCGAGCGATCACAATCAAGAAAGCATCGCAACGAAACTAGGTCATCGATTCTTGAACTTGCTAGGGTTTACAAAACTCGTAGGACTTAAAAGTCGTTTTAAGATTTGTTACATCATCATTCTACAATCGTCTCGATTCCTCCACGAGCGGAGTTTTATTCAAACATCACAACAAGAACTACAATTACAAATTGAGATCTAATCATGATGCAAGAATTACAAGAAAGCAAGATTAAAGAATTTCACCTTTTATTTATATCAATGATTTCATTACAATCGTTCAAGAACTACAAGAGGAAGAACTCGATCGTTGATTTGGCTTCGCTCGTCTCCGTGAGTCGCGGATCGACTTGGATCACTTACCCGATGGAAGATCGGCTCGGCTCATAAAAGGTTGAAAGCTTCTCACTTGATTTGGTACTCGAGATCTTGAATTTGGAGTGGAATTAGGGTTAGGGTTTCGCACAAGCCTTGTCACTAGACTTGTGGAAGAAAATGGTGTAAGAATGAACTAAGATTGATTAGCCTCAACCCTAGATCTAGGATTTCAAATTCTAAGTTTCCCTCCAAAAGTTTGTTGAGGAAATTTTGAATTTCCCTCCAAAAGTTAGTTAGAGGAGAAGCTTCTAGATGAGATTAGTTAGGAGGGAGCTTCTAGAAGAGATTAGTTAGGAGCTTAATTAGGATTAGCCTTGCTTAATGATCTTTGCTGATCTGGCAGTAGCTTCGAGGTAATTCTGGAATTTGACGTGTCTTTCTGAGCTTCTGGGGCCGAGAGAGGAATTATGCCCTAAAAATCAACTGCTGACGTGGTAAGAATGCGGCGGATCCGCGACGCAAGCAGGCTCCCGCCGCGGATCCGCGGCGCTTTATGAGCCTTGGGGATTGGGCTTTCTGGTACAGGCTTGGGCTGATTCTTGGGCCTTTTTAGGATATATTGATTTTGTTAGGTCCACGTTACCACTCCCGGTACTTTCAGGGTTGCGGAAACGGTAAAACAAAATTTTTTCTAAACTTTGTAACATTGACCGTAAAAGCCGGATCTTTGCTAAACAATACACTAGCATCCTAACTAGAGATCTATCTACTCGGTTAGGGGTTATACCTCAACTTGAACTCCTTCTCTTCTTGTTGTTCTTCTCCTTGCTTGCTCCGACGCTTGATCCGGACTTTGGTCACCTCCGCGGTCTTCTCAACTTGAAACCTTTCTCTTTGGTTGTTCTTCTCCTTGCTAGCTCCGAGGCTTGATCCGGACTTTGGTCACCTCCGCGGCCTCCTTGAGTCGTAGACGATCCACTCGAGAGATGTGCACCGAGCTCCACCTCAAGCCGAGGTAACTAGGGCAAAGAGATTGCCAATCTAAAAGCCCTAGGTTGTGTAGAAGTGATCAATGGATGGTTTTTTCTTTGTGGGATCTTTATCTCTCAACACATGAGATCAAAAGATGAATCAAGAGGAGGAAGAAGAAGGAGGAGCAACAACCATGGTTCATTTCTTTTTTCTTCTCACTTGAAAAAGCAAGAGAGAGAATGAGAAAGAAATTATGATACATAGAAAAGTAACCATGGTTGCAATAATGCAAAAACAACATCATTACTAATCCCATCAAGATAAAGTTGATGGCTACTTTGAAATGACCATTATCATAATCCAAAAGAAAAAGAAAAAGAAAAGAAGAGTGTAGATCCCTCTTGAAAGTCAATGGTCAACATGGTCAACCGGTCAACAAAGTCAAGAGAGGTCAACGGGGTCTGGTCAATGCAATTAGCCATCACAAAATTATCACTAATAGGATTAGTAAATGATGTCTGTGGCTCATAATGGTTTTGACCAAACGAACTGTCAAAACCCTAATGAGTCCGCCTTAAAATGGTTTTGACCGAATCAACTGTCAAAACCCTAATGAGCCTGCCACATAACGGTTTTGGCCGAACCAACTGCCAAAACCCTAATGAGGCGCCTCCTCCTTCATCGCTCCCGAAAACTGTGCATACACACCTGCATCCGTATTCCGTAGAATGAGAATGCACAGAAGACAAAACAAATCCATCCATGCAATACTATAATCCGGCTTAAACCAAAGCCGACTAGTATTGCCTGCCCGAACACCACACGCATACAAGTATACGTAAGTGATCGCAGCCCTGCCGTAAAACCATACGGCTTCTACACGTTTCGCTCGGTGCAGGGAAACTCTCTGTGTGGGACTCTAAAGACTCGACACTACGCTGGCAGTAGGTTTAACCACAGACCGCAAGCGGCACTAGCTGTGCGTAACGGTCCCCAGGTAGATGTCGATAAGAAGGCCGATGAGGTAAACCCATCCGAACTCCTACTGAGCCTGTATGTGACAATCTCCGTACAGTCCGGTCTGTTCGTCTGATACATCGCATGGCGGGCCTAGGGGGCGGTAAACGTCAGTCCCCTAATAGCGGTACAAGTCGTGTCGGAGTGAAGCCCAGAACACCCTGAGATAACACTGGAAACCTACCAGTATATCTCGCTTGCCCTGGCCAGGGACTACTCGTGTAATGGCTCTCCTAGACACAGCGCGATGTCAACCCCCAATACCGGGAGAGACGAATCCTGTCTAACCGTCACTGCTTCCAAGTGCTTCGGGACTGTTCCCAACTACTACATGTTTGCACGACTCAGTAGAGCCGTGGTAGGGTAGTAATCAAAGAACAGTGGGAACACACTCGAGGCGAAATGACAGTGTCAAGTCAGCGGACTAAGCTGTACTCATGTCACCTGGGAACTGATAACTGACGATAGGTATAATACCAACCATCAGTTCCCGACGAGTCCTGTCCAGTGTACTCGTAACCTAACGAGCACCCGCATACTATCTCAAGTACGGCGTACTGACGGCTGTGGGACAGACCGTCTCCCGTGCTGGGATGAGATGCGCATACGCTAGTCTACTCCGGAGTATCGATGCCCTATCTCGATACTCCCACGACTAAGGACGTGTATAAGGATGTGCTTGTAGATTACCCAGCCCCCACGAGTGTGATCGCCATCACAACGCCGGTAATCAAGCAAAGATCCTAAGGGCTCTACTAATGCGTATAGGTGATATAATGAATAAACACACATGTACACATTAAAGCAGAGACAAACCAAGTAGCATACTGCTATATCGAGCAAGATTGTTTATACAACTGTGAATATCCCAAGCATCCATCAAGTAATATACATACTAGTATGATACAGTAATGGCCTCTAGGGCATATACACCAACAATCTCCCACTTGCACTAAGGCCATGTACTGGCGTATCGAAGACCTATCATCTCGATCAGCCGCTCGAACTGAGTCTGGGGTAAGGCCTTTATGAATGGGTCCGCTGTGTTGTTCTTTGTGTCCACTCTCCGCACCTCGATCTCCTGGCGATCAATGATCTCCCTGATCAGGTGATTCCGCCTTAAGATGTGCCTGGATTTCTGATGGGACCTTAGTTCCTTCGCTAAAGCTATAGCCCCATTGTTATCGCAATACAAAGGTATTGGGTCAACAGTGGACGGAACCACCTGAAGTTTACTAATGAACTTCTTTATCCAGACCGTCTCTTTTGCGGCATCGCTTGCAGCAATGTATTCAGCCTCCATCGTCGAGTCTGCGACGGTATCCTGTTTGGAACTCCTCCAACATACCGCCCCTCCGTTGAGGGTAAACAAAAAACCCGAGATAGACTTGCTGTCATCTTTGTCACTCTGGAAGCTTGAATCGGTAACGGACTCGACCCTGAGGTCTCCATTACCGTAAATCAGGAACATCTCCTTAGTCCTTCTCAGGTACTTGAGAATGTTCTTCATTGCTGTCCAGTGGTCCTCACCTGGGTCTGACTGATACCGGCTTACCGCGCCCAGCGCGTAAGCTACATCTGGTCTTGTACATAGCATCGCATACATTATAGATACTACCGCCGAAGCGTAGGGTATAGTGCTCATGCGAACCCTCTCCTCATCAGTCTTAGGAGACATCTTCTTGGAGAGGGTAATTCCGTGCAATGCGGGTATGTTACCGCGCTTGGAATCCTCCATACTAAATCTCTTTAGTACGGTCTCTATGTACCTGGACTGCGAAAGTCCCAGCAGTCTCTTGGATCTATCTCTATAGATCTTGATCCCCAGAATGTACGAGGCATCACCCAGGTCCTTCATGGAGAACCGTTGTGACAAAAATAGCTTGACCGATTGTAGCATAGGAATGTCATTTCCTATCAAAAGAATGTCGTCCACGTACAAGACTAGGAATACGACAGTTCGTCCTACAATCTTCTTATAGACACAAGGTTCATCCTCGTTCTTGATGAAATCAAATTCCTTGATTGCCTCATCAAAACAGATGTTCCAGCTCCGCGATGCCTGCTTTAATCCATAAATGGATTTAAGCAACTTGCACACCTTCCCGCTGCTCCCACTGTCTACGAAACCTTCTGGTTGATCCATGTAAACGCACTCTTCCAAACAACCGTTTAGGAAAGCCGTTTTAACATCCATCTGCCAGATTTCATAGTCATGGAAGGCAGCAATGGCAAGTAAGATCCGAATGAATTTGAGCATAGCCACTGGAGAAAAAGTTTCGTCATAGTCCAAACCAGGTCTTTGACGGAAACCTTTTGCAACGAGTCTAGGTTTATAGGTTTCCACCTGCCCATCTACACCAAGTTTCCTTTTGTAGATCCATTTGCATCTAACGGGTTTTACCCCAGGTGGAGCAATATCCAAGGTCCACACTTTATTGGCGTACATGGACTCCATTTCGGATTGCATTGCTTCCTGCCACTTATCAGAGTCCCTACTGATAATGGCCTGCCTGAAACTGGTAGGGTCATCTTCTTCCAAGATGCAATCCTCTCGATCCCCGTCTATGAGAAAACCGTAGTATCTCTCGGGCGGATGAGAAATCCTACCAGATCTGCGGAGTGGCTGAGGTTCGTTTGGGGTTATTGAATCTAGCGGTTCCTCCAAATTTTCAGTTACATTTTGTGGTCGCTGAATTTCTTCCAGTTCTACCGAACTCCCACTAGTTTCTTTTGCAAGAAACTCCCTTTCTAAGAAGGTAGCGTGGCGAGATACAAACACCTTCTGTTCCTCAGTGTGGTAGAACATATATCCTAGTGAGTTTTTAGGATATCCCACAAATTTACACAGAACTGATCGTGCCTCTAGCTTGTCCGGTTTCTGTGTTTTCACATAGGCCGGACAACCCCATATCTTAATAAACTTAAGACATGGTTTCTTACTGCTCCATATTTCATACGGAGTTTTAGGCACAGATTTGGACGGAACTTGATTCAAAAGGTATGCCGCTGTCTGAAGCGCATGTCCCCAGAATGAAAGAGGTAACTCAGCACTACTCATCATGGAGCGAACCATATCCAATAGGGTACGATTCCTCCGTTCCGAAACACCGTTGTGCTGTGGTGTATAAGGAGGAGTAAGCTGAGAGAGAATACTATTCTCTTTTAAGTAATCTAGGAATTCCGTGCTTAAGTACTCCCCTCCTCTATCAGACCGGAGGATCTTGATACTTTTTCCAATCTGGTTCTCTACTTCCTTTCTGAATTCCTTGAATTTCTCAAAAGCTTCAGATTTGTGTTTCATCAGATACACATATCCGAACCTAGAGAGATCGTCAGTGAATGTGATGAAGTAGGAGAACCCACCCCTTGCATGTATAGACATCGGACCACATACATCACTGTGTATGAGTCCCAAGAGCTCTACTGCTCTTTCTCCATGTCCGGTGAACGGAGATTTGGTCATCTTCCCTTTGAGACAAGACTGACAAGTTTCATAAGATGAAAACTCGAACGCATTCAAGAGTCCATCTTTATGCAACTTACTCAGTCTTTTCTCTCCGATATGACCAAGTCTACAATGCCACAAGTAGGATTCATTCGTATCTGAATTCTTCCTCTTGCGTGTGTTTTGTATATTGAAAACTGTATTCTGATTTAGAACGTAGATACCATTACACAGTGTACCCTCTACAACCAGTACCTTATGAAGGTAAATGTTCATGATATTCTTGTCAAGAACAAAGTTATATCCATCTTTATCGAGTAAAGAAACTGATATGATGTTGCAAACCATGGAGGTTACATAGTAGCAATCGTTCAAAATCATAGTCTTGCCATTTGGCAATACTAGGTGATATTCACTGACGGCTGCCGCATTTACCTGTGCTCCGTTCGCTACTCTGAGCGACATATCATCCGGTGCAACTTTCCTACTTTTTCTCAGTCCCTGCAATAAATTACAGATATGAGATCCTGATCCAGTATCAAGTACCCAGGAGGTAGGGCTGACCGTAAAACAGTTCTCAATTACAAGAACACCTGAAGTAGATGCAAAACCATGCATCTTCTTCAACTGGGTATCCTGGAAATCCATACAATCCCCTTTCCCTTTCCTATACTTATGACTGTTGTCACAAGTTAGAGCTGAACCAACGTTCCCCAGCCCCGAATAAGAATTCGGATCGGTCAAGCGATACATTTTATTATCTTGATTAGGGCGTGAAATGGTTGCTACCTGGAGAGAGAGAAAAGAAACACTCAGCGGGCGCCCTTGCAAGATTAGATTGGTTTATTAGTTTATCTAACCAGGATGTCTCCCACTGTTTCCTCAAATTCTTCTTAAAACCTTTTAAAAGAAAAACTAGTCGGGATTTAATTCACGTCACAATACTTGCTTAACCTTTCAGCCAGGCTAGTGTCGGTACTTCGAGGGAGGTTTTCCAACGCTTTCGCGAAGTTCCTTAATTTAAGAACCTCTTTTCCCTGGGGGCGTAGCCCCGCTAACACCTTTCTAGACACCTACTATGTTTATAGCATTGATTGTTAAGTGAAAGTAATCTCCCGAGAATAATCCAACTCATCAGTGGGATCGGGATCCAACTATCATTGTGTGATGACCTAGATGGAATCCACTCTAGTCACTACACTCCAGAAGGTATGCTAAATCTGCAAGTTTCAGTTCTTTTGAAACTCCCGATGTGGTTTTTTTGCCCCTAGGACCCAAGTGACCTTGACGAATAATCAACAAATCAAAAGGTCCTAGTCAAGTTCAACCCGTCGTTATCCAGGATTGCATTAGACCCGCCCGCATGATCCTTGACGAATAATCAACAAAATCATGTGACCGTCCTAACCAATCGCATCTATCAGTGCAACAGAGAATTATTACTCAGCTACCGTTCACTGTGTCTTGACGAATAATCAACAAACACAGCACGAATACTAAGTATTAATTTTCTGAAACGACAGAGGGCTACGGCTGAGTTTTTGGCGAAAACCCCGTTAACGTAATGAACTTGATGTGGTTGGAGGAACATGATAGACCTTTTGAAAACATAGTGGCGAAAACTTTTGCTAAAGAGGTCACTCCCTGTGAAGGGATCTTGGCTCTTTCCTCGTCGAGTAAGGTGCTGGGCATTCGTAAGATGAATACCTCGATGCAAAGCAAGAATAATCGACTATGGTGAAGTTATTACCCTGACGCAAAATTTTTGTCCAAGGGGTCACTCCCGATGAGGGGATCTCAGCCCTTGCCTCGTCGATTGAGGTGCTGGGCATTCATAACCGAATACCTCGATGCAAAACAAAAAGATGAACGTCCTTGTAATAACAGCTTTTTGAAAAACTTGTTCCAACAACGTCTTTTAGGTTTATTTTCTTGCATTAGTTCTTTTAATGCGTCCCATCATTTAAATCCTACCATTGCAGAAAGCAACCAAAATATGACGTACGCTTATGCCATTCGCATTCGCCACTGGGCCCCGTCATCACCCATTAGGTTACTTAACTAACGACAGAGCGGGGGCTGGGCTAGCGCAGCTGTAAAACATAAGCAACGCCTAAATAGTTATTATAAATAGATATACAGCAATGATAGCCAATCCAGATCACAGATGAACACTTTGGATATACTAGGAACCCGCGATTCGTTTGAGCCTGCAACGAAAAGCGGATTACACGGTCGCGATGAATAGCCAATACCCTACCCAAGACCCCTACGGGTGCGGCAAACCACCCGCCAGTACCCGAAGCGAAGCAACCTCCCTCAACGCCGTGAGCAGGCCACTCGGCACTTCGAGATACCCGGTAGTTTGTGCACCCCCTCCATGGGTCTATCCTAGGATCAAAAACAGTAAAAAGAATTATACAATGACGGCTACAACCCCAACCCAGTTGTGCGGCCATACAAATAATATTACATCAATTTACAAATTTATTACATGAATGAAAGAAAAAGAAACACTCATCTCACATCCACCCCGGCTATTCATCCGCGACAATCCAACGAGTTCATATACACATACCATCAACAGCACAGATCACAGATGTGTATAACCCCCACTAATCGGCGTATAGCGATTAGTAGACGTTCAATACACATATAACATTACAGATATAACCATTAGCCAAAGTCTACAGAACATCGACCAAAAATACGGATTTTCAAGCCCCAAAAATACATTTTGCTTTCTGGAAAATCTGGGCAGAAAAGTCATATACCAAAAATCCCAAAAACCCACCAGAGAAACACCGCAACAAAAACGATCCACGGCCGAGTCAACTCGGCCGCGGTTCCGCGGCAGAAGCAAGCTTCTGCCGCGGAAACGCGGTGGGTTGGTCGACACGTGCGATCATTTTTCTTGCCTGTTCTAACAAAAGCCTGAGCCGATTTTTAGTGTATGAATTTTTAATTTTGGAACAGTTCTAAAAATCGGCAGAAACTACAAATTTCCGGGGTGTTTTGCGGTTTTTCGTCCGGTCGAAATTCTAAATACTTTGCTAACATGCTAGGGTGTGTTTAGTTAGGCTCTGATACCACTGTTAGGTCCACGTTACCACTCCCGGTACTTTCGGGGTTGCGGAAACGGTAAAACAAAAAAATTTCTAAACTTTGTAACATGGATCGTAAAAGCCGGATCTTTGCTAAACAATATACTGGCATCCTAACTAGAGATCTATCTACTCGGTTAGGGGTTATACCTCAACTTGAACTCCTTCTCTTCTTGTTGTTCTTCTTCTTGCTTGCTCCGAGGCTTGATCCGGACTTTGGTCACCTCCGCGGTCTCCTCAACTTGAAACCTTTCTCTTTGGTTGTTCTTCTCCTTGCTAGCTCCGAGGCTTGATCCGGACTTTGGTCACCTCCGTGGCCTCCTTGAGTCGTAGACGATCCACCCGAGAGATGTGCACCGAGCTCCACCTCGAGCCGAGGTAACTGGGGCAAAGAGATTGCCAATCTAAAAGCCCTAGGTTGTGTAGAAGTGATCAATGGATGGTTTTGTCTTTGTGGGATCTTTATCTCTCAACACATGAGATCAAAAGATGAATCAAGAGGAGGAAGAAGAAGGAGGAGCAACAACCATGGTTCATTTCTTTTTTCTTCTCACTTGAAAAAGCAAGAGAGAGAATGAGAAAGAAATTATGATACATAGAAAAGTAACCATGGTTGCAATAATGCAAAAACAACATCATTACTAATCCCATCAAGATAAAGTTGATGGCTACTTTGAAATGACCATTATCATAATCCAAAAGAAAAAGAAAAAGAAAAGAAGAGTGTAGATCCCTCTTGAAAGTCAATGGTCAACATGGTCAACCGGTCAACAAAGTCAAGAAAGGTCAACGGGGTCTGGTCAATGCAATTAGCCATCACAAAATTATCACTAATAGGATTAGTAAATGATGTCCGCGGCTTATAATGGTTTTGACCAAACGAACTGTCAAAACCCTAATGAGTCCGCCTCAAAATGGTTTTGACCGAATCAACTGTCAAAACCCTAATGAGCCTGCCACATAACGGTTTTGGCCGAACCAACTGCCAAAACCCTAATGAGGCGCCTCCTCCTTCATCGCTCCCGAAAACTGTGCATACATCCGTATTCCGTAGAATGCGGATGCACAGAAGACAAAAAAAATCCATCCGTGCAATACTAGGATCCGGCTTAAACCAAAGCCCACTAGTATTGCCTGCCCGAACACCACACGCATACAAGTATACGAAAGTGATCGCAGCCCTGCCGTAAAACCATACGGCCTCTACACGTTTCGCTCAGTGCAGGGAAACTCTCTGTGTGGGACTCTAAAGACTCGACACTATGCTGGCAGTAGGTTTAACCACAGACCGCAAGCGGCACTAGCTGTGCGTAACGGTCCCCAGGTAGATGTCGATAAGAAGGCCAATGAGGTAAACCCATCCGAACTCCTACTGAGCCTGTATGTGACAATCTCCGTACAGTCCGGTCTGTTCGTCTGATACATCGTATGGCGGGCCTAGGGGGGCGGTAAACGTCAGTCTCCTAATAGCGGTACAAGTCGTGTCGGAGTGAAGCCCAGAACACCCTGAGATAACACTGGATACCTACCAGTATATCTCGCTTGCCATGGCCAGGGACTACTCGTGTAATGGCTCTCCTAGACACAGTGCGATGTCAACCCCCAATACCGGGAGAGACGAATCCTGTCTAACCGTCACTGCCTCCAAGTGCTTCGGGACTGTTCCCAACTACTACCTGTTTACACAACTCAGTAGAGCCGTGGTAAGGTAGTAATCAAAGAACAGTGGGAACACACTCGAGGCGAAATGACAGTGTCAAGTCAGCGGACTAAGCTGTACTCATGTCACCTGGGAACTGATAACTGACGATAGGTATAATACCAACCATCAGTTCCCGACGAGTCCTGTCCAGTGTACTCGTAACCTAACGAGCACCCGCATACTATCTCAAGTACGGCGTACTGACGGCTGTGGGACAGACCGTCTCCCGTGCTAGGATGAGAAGCGCATACGCTAGTCTACTCCGGAGTATCGATGCCCTATCTCGATACTCCCACGACTAGGGACGTGTATAAGGATGTGCTTGTAGATTACCCAGCCCCCACGAGTGTGATCGCCATCACAACGCCGGTAATCAAGCAAAGATCCTAAGGGCTCTACTAATGCGTATAGGTGATATAATGAATAAACACACATGTACACATTAAAGCAGAGACAAACCAAGTAGCATAATACTATATCGAGCAAGATTGTTTATACAACTGTGAATATCCTAAGCATCCATCAAGTAATATACATACTAGTATGATACAGTAATGGCCTCTTGGGCATATACACCAACAGATTTGCATAATTCCTTCTGAATTGCTACCAGATCTGAAATCATTGAGTTGGCGTATTTTTTATCAGCTCTTTTGGCTTTGCTCCTGCAATTTCCTGCACAAATCTCGACACAAGTGTTGCGCAATACAAGAATGATGCGATGCCATGAAAAACATATAATTTCCTCAGAAATGTCGGTTTTAGAGTCTAACACATGCAATCTGATATTTTACGACTGTTTTGTTAATATGTGAAATATGAATACCGAACACTTCTAAATGAATGCAAAATATGGGGAAATTGCCGTGTTAAAAATACATTATTTTCGACTGATCAAATTCCACCAAACTTAATTTCGATCGTCTCGAGCGAATTATTTTATTAAAAAGAGAAGGAGAAAATAAAGAAAGAGAAAAACTAACTAGCACATTTTCGTAGGCAACACGATTGCACTGAGCACGTGCAACAAGCCTTTAAACCTCTAGGTGTCCCTAGTAGGAGGAGTGTTGTCTCCTGATGGTTTTCAGCAGATTGCACCCACAAAATCCAATAATAAAAGAAAGATCATGAATATTACATTTAAAGAAAAGAATCGTAGAAGAAAAGCCTTGAAAATTAGGGTTTCCAACTAAGCTGGCTTTTTGGTGGTCATGAGCCATATCTTAATAATCATGAAAAGATGTTAGAAATCACGTCCTCCCTCAATAAAACATCGTCTTAGTCTTCATTCCTATCTTTCTTCCAAACATCGATCATATCACCCTGCGTGTGTGTAAAAACATCCATACACCTGGAGAATTCAATTCAAGCTATCATACTCTTACCCATCAGCCTCAGTACTTTTTAATTAATGAATATTTAGATAAGATTGCTCACACACTTTCATGTGACCGTTAATACTTCTTGAGGTACTAACCGACCGATTACTCATATGCTTGCTTATTTGGTATATTTTCCTCGTCTTGCACCACCTAAGGCATAGCAGTGACTCCCAGACTAGTTGGCCTTAGGGCACTGGGTGAAAAGGCACCCTCGCTATACATTTTTATTGCCCTTGGTGATAACAAAACCAGTGTCCATTTTTCTCACAACTTTATATATTTTTTTATTCACTTTTTTTTCTTTTTATTTCTTTCATACATCGGCTTTAAGACAAGAGCATTTCAAGGTATCCTCTACTATCCCAGGCTTTAAGACGTGTGTAAGTGCAAATAGCAGGGTAGCAACGTTCATAATGTTTGGCTTCCAGAATAGAAACTATTTTTCAGACTTATTTTTATCCTCAGATTAGTGACTACATTCATCTTACAAACCTTTGGGATAATGGCTCATAATTACTTATTACTAGTTCGTATAAGAAAACTTCTAATTTTCTTGGTTTTCTTAAATTTTTCTAATCTCATGGATGTAATTGTTCACTATCTAAACTTTTATTATCTTATTTATGTACAAAAAATGTTTTTATATTTTTGAAAATTTTTAAATTTTTATAGGTTTTCAAAAAAAAATGTTTTGTGCTTATGCAAATGATGCGAAAATAAGCACAAACCTCCCCCAAACTTGTTTTCAACAGTGTCCTCACTGTTGCCTTCTGCTAAATCTCGAAAAACCTGTAAGCTTGGGAGGAATTTATTAGTGGGGGAAAATATATATAAGTGAAGAACCTCCCCCAAACTTATTTTTGGCTCAAAAGTTTGTAAAAATTTTATTTTCAAGAGCCGGATAAAATGTACCCCCCAACTTAAGCAATGTTAATCTTTAAGAATCATATGAGGGGGTCAAAGAATCAGTGGTCGATGCCAAGCTTTGCAAAGACCAAATGTTAACACTAACCATTCAAAAATTTTGTCAATGCAGTGCTCTGGTTAGTGGAAGAGGAAGTGGGGAAAGGGTAAGGGGTAGAATAAAATGAATGTGCGTCTCATTTTGGAGAGACGATGCAGTGAATGTGATGGATTACTCGCATTCTTTTTACAGTTCAGAAGAAGGGGTGGAGGTTCAATTTCAATGATTTGAAAATGATTCATCTCAACACCCGTGTCATTTAAAAATGCGAGTTCATCAGCGAAAATTTCCTCAAAAGTTCCATCAATACCCCGAAAAATAATGTCATCACAAAGTGCTGGGTGATCTTCAGACTCTAAGAGAAATTCATAATCAGTGTTAGTTGTTGACCCGGACATCTCGGTGGAAGTGTCTGTATGTGTATGATACATAGTTGGGTCAAACAATAACGTCTGAAAAGAGTCATGATCAGTATCAGGAGGATCATCAAATTCGCTGCTGTCGACATCCATTAAGTCGACAGAACAGACCTGAGCAGTAGGTTCGGAGGGTAAACTTCCCAACTTGTAAATGTTTAGCTCAATTGACCTATTCCCGAAAGATAGGGTCATAGAACCATTACGACAGTTGATGATAGCGTTGGAAGCGGCCAAAAAGGGGCGACCTAAAATCACCGGAATTTGATTCCGTGGGTTCGCTACAGGCTGTGTATCAATTACAATAAAGTCCACAGGGAATATGAATTCCCCGATTTTTATTAACACATCCTCCAGTTCACCCCTAGGTTTGGTGATTGATCGGTCAGCCATCTGGAGAGTGCAATGGGTTGGCTTCAACTCTCCGATACTTAGTTACTCATAAACAGAATATGGAAGCAAGTTAACACTAGCGCCAAGGTCTAGTAGAGCACGGTTAATGTGTTTTTCCCTGATAGAAATGGAAATCGTAGGATATCCAGGATCCTTACGTTTTCTCGGTAATTGTTGGGGGAAAGCTGTGTCTACTGTCTTTTCCATGAAAATCTTCTTGGGCACTTGAGTCTTCCTCTTCCTAGTGCACAAGTTCTTAAGAGTTTTTGCATAGGACGGAACTTGTTGGATGGCATCTAGGAGAGAGATGTTGGTGTTAACTTGCTTAAAAATGTTCATAATCTTCTCCAAATGTGGACTCGGTGTGTTTGCCCTTAACCGATTAGGATAAGGTGCTTTAGCAATAAGCGCTGGGTCCATCATAGGAGAAGGAAGTGTGTGTGGAACCGATCCCAAAATAGAAGTGGGGATCGTCCGTGGAGGAGTAAAAGAGGTGGGCTGAAGTGGCGAGCCTTTTGGGAAACGAAGAATAGGCTCGGAAGAAGGTGATGGGGTAGAAGAACTGGGGTTAGAATTAGAAGTGTGTGTGTGAGAAAAGGTCTCAGCCGGGGTTTTATTGATTGATTTTTCTTTATCATCAAACTCTTCCCCAAAGTGAGTGTCAAGCACTCTTCCAGATCTCAACGTCATTGCATCCACATGATGTGAATAGCCAGGATTGGGTAAAGGTTGAGCTGGAAGTTTCCCTTTCTCTCTTGCATGCATTTCGGCTTTTAGTTGTGCAATTTGTTCTTCCATCGATTTGATATTCTCATTTTGAGAGACAATGATCTTCATCACATTCTCGACGGAAGATTGCAAACTTGCCGTCCCATGGATGGATTGTTTCATGAAAGTATCCAAGGTTTGTGCTAGTGCAGAGGTATTATCTATACCGGTCAATTGCAAAGGACTCGACGGTGCAAAAGTGTTGGCCGGATTTTGGAAGTTTTGTGCTTGAAAGGGGTGCTGACTCAATTGAAGTGGTGGCTGCTGTTGTGGTGGAGGGACCCTTTGGAAATTGTGTTGGGTTGGAACCGTGTTTTGTGATTGCGATTGGTTCCAAGCAAAGTTAGGGTGATTCCTCCAACCCTGATCATATATGGAGGAAGATGGATTGTTTCTAGGTCTTTCAAATGCGGTATTGGTATGCTCATGACCTTGAAACGGACATTCTTCCGTCAAGTGAGACGGATCAGAACAGCAGCCACATACAGTTTTGGAGAGTGACATTTGATTTAGGGCGGCGGCTAAAAATTTGTTTTCCATAGTCTCGAGTTTCTTGTGTATAGCTGCAATGTCAGCTCTAACTCCTATGCAAATATCATTGCCATCCCTAGACGATTGATTCACACCCTCCCACTGTAAAGATCTTTCAGCGAAATCTTCTAAATATTTCCAGGCTTCCCCATCATCTTTGGTCATGAAGCTGCCTTGACACATGGATTCAAGGGTCTGTCTTGTGTTAGGATTAATGCCCTCATAAATGATTCGGCGCAATTTCCATCTCGGGATGCCGTGATGTGGACATTGGACTAACAGATCCTTGAAATGTTCAAGACATTTTGAAAATGTTTCATTTGGAAGCTGGGTGAATTGATAGATTTCGCTACGGACTCGAGCTGTCTTTTGATGTGGGTAGAATTTCTTAAGGAATGCTTTGACGAATTCGTCCCAATTTGAAATGGAATGTGCGGTAGTGTTATATAGCCACTTCTCGGCTAAATCGCACAAGGTGAATGGGAGAAGACGAAGATGAAAAGCATCCATAGATAGCTGTGAGGTACCCATAATTGCGCATACATTTTCAAATTTCATGATAAACACGTATGCGTCCTGAGACTCGAGACCTTGAAATTTTGGTAGAAGATTGATGTATTAGGGTTTAATCTGAAAATTTTCCCCGTTGGCTGGTGGAATGGAAAGACAGGTGGAAAGGGGGCCTCGTGTTGGATAGCACCTCTCTTGGAGAGAGATGCGATGTGGATTCTGCGCACCAACGGACGGCGGCAGGGTAGTGGAAAAGAAGTTCGATGGAGACGGATCCATCGATGTGGGTGTGGTGGTGGTGGGTAAAAGAAAGGTAAATGGAGAAATATCGACTTCGGAGTCGATCGAGGTGACGCGGACAAGCCGGGCACTAGAATCCCGTGTCCAGCCTATCTTGCACTAAAAGGGGTTAGTACAAGTGGCAGCGTGATTTTATAATTAGAGGAATGATGAATGAATGCGGTGTTTGTTTTGAAAAGGGACGGATTTTTGAAAAAAATGATGCAACACAACAAATGCAACACACAAAACCCTAAAATCTAGTGGTCGCCTAGGTCCGGCTCTAGACCGCTCCTAACTGCCAGAAGACAAAACGCAGGATAAATCCTCCACTGCCTCTTTGTCCCTCCTGTGGCCAGGTAAGTGCCAGGTAAGTGGGAGGTTCTCCACTACGTAAGTAGTGGGCCTAATTAAGTAACCACTAGCCTTCGACACACTTGCCTAGGCACCACAAGAGAAATGCGGATAAGCAATGAATTACCCACGGCCTTCCTCTGTCCTAAGTGAGCGCGACGGTCCTTAGAGTCATCTCTAGATATTTTTTAGTTAATGTGGGTCAATGCGTATGCAAGTTTGTGATTTTTGGGGCTTAGGAAGGGTAATGAACTCCCCACCTAATCTGGATTTGGTCTTTGCCCCTTAATTTTCCGTATTAATTATGCAAACAACCACAAAATCAAAACAAGTACAATTTAATTTTGCTTTTTGCGCGGCGCTGCGATTTTTGCAAAGAAGCCTGCATAAAATGTTATTTGGAGCAGATTTGAGAAGGAGATAAGAAAGATAGAGCTTACTGTAAAAAATCTACACAGAGAACCCTTCACCTATGCGCGGAACCGCGGCAATAAGCGGCTACCACCGCGCTTTCGCGGCCGTTGGTACTGTTTACTGTACCAAATTTCAACAGCAGCTTGTTGTTGAATACTCCAGCTCTCTGGAAATCTCCAAAAATTAATTCAAGTGCACAGAAAGCTCCAGATTTCCTTGCACAAAATCACAACAACACGTATTAGTATTTGCGCAAGATTTGATCTAAAAATTATAATGGAATAAATTTTTCAACTCAAATTTCAAAATACAAACAATTAGCGCACTATCCCCGGCAACGGCACCATTTGATTGTTATAGACTTCTTGTTTGTGTAAATCGAATCAAATAGTCCCCGGCAACGGCGCCATTTGATTCGTTACTTTTGTTGTGTATTATGAAAATATGTAAGGAAATCACTACCAAAAATATTTGACCGCAATCAATAACGGTGTCGGTTGTAGCGCGTTAGTAAGTGCGGATCGTCCTCAGGGAAAGTGTAAGTGTTCGTGTTTCGAATTAGATGAGTCGAAACTTTAAGGAAAAAAAAGAAAATAATTCATGATTTAAAATTGTATTTCAAGAAAAAGAAAATATCTAGATCTAAGAAAAGTAAAAGATAGAATCAAGAAATGATAATTTGTTGATTTTTCCAAACCAAATATCAAGAATCGAAATGAGGCTCATAGGAATCGATCGGATCTATAGATGTGATGCAATCTCAAGATGACATATTCTTATCCTTCGATGAATTGATACTAGATCGATGATGATCGACAAGAATTAGGAATTTCTTATGAAACTAGGATTTCATCTTATCCCTTGTTCTTTCATCGATATCATTCATATTCTAGCCTCTAGTAATTTCAAGAAACGATCGTAGATCCCTAATTTCGAGCGATCACAATCAAGAAAGCATCGCAACGAAACTAGGTCATCGATTCTTGAACTTGCTAGGGTTTACAAAACTCGTAGGACTTAAAAGTCGTTTTAAGATTTGTTACATCATCATTCTACAATCGTCTCGATTCCTCCACGAGCGGAGTTTTACTCAAACATCACAACAAGAACTACAATTACAAATTGAGATCTAATCATGATGCAAGAATTACAAGAAAGCAAGATTAAAGAATTTCACCTTTTATTTATATCAACAATTTCGTTACAATCGCTCAAGAACTACAAGAGGAAGAACTCGATCGTTGATTTGGCTTCGCTCGTCTCCGTGAGTCGCGGATCGGCTTGGATCACTTGCCCGATGGAAAATCGGCTCGGCTCATAAAAGGTTGAAGGCTTCTCATTTGATTTGGTACTCGAGATCTTGAATTTGGAGTGGAATTAGGGTTAGAGTTTCGCACAAGCCTTGTCACTAGACTTATGGAAGAAAATGGTGTAAGAATGAACTAAGATTGATTAGCCTCAACCCTTAGATCTAGGTTTCTATTTATAGACATCCCAACCCTAGATCTAGGATTTCAAACTCTAAGTTTCCCTCCAAAAGTTTGTTGAGGAAATTTTGAATTTCCCTCCAAAAGTTAGTTAGAGGAGAAGCTTCTAGATGAGATTAGTTAGGAGAGAGCTTCTAGAAGAGATTAGTTAGGAGCTTAATTAGGATTAGTCTTGCTTAATGATCTTTGCTGATCTGGCAGTAGCTTCGAGGTAATTCTGGAATTTGACGTGTCTTTCTGAGCTTCTGGGACTGAGAGAGGAATTATGCCCTAAAAATCAACTACTGACGTGGCAAGAATGCGGCGGATCCGCGGCGCAAGCAAGCTCCCACCGCGGATCCGCGGCGCTTTATGAGCCTTGGGGATTGGGCTTTCTGGTACAGGCTTGGGCTGATTCTTGGGCCTTTTTAGGATATATTGATTTGTATAATTCCTTCTGAATTGCTACCAGATCTGAAATCATTAAGTTGACATATTTTTGATCAGCTCTTTTGGCTTTGCTCCTGCAATTTCCTGCACAAATCTCGATACAAGTGTTGTGCAATACAGGAATGATGCGATGCCATGAAAAACACATAATTTCCTCAGAAATGTCGGTTTTAGAGTCTAACACATGCAATCTGATATTTTACGACTGTTTTGTTAATATGTGAAATATGAATACCGAACACTTCTAAATGAGTGCAAAAGATGGGGAAATTGCCGTGTTAAAAATACATTATTTTCGACTGATCAGGACCCGTAACCTCTTTGACGTCGTTGAAGAATTACAACGATAGGTGTCAAAGGAGTTCGGAGATGTACCCTCGAACCGGTTGTAAATTGATTTAAAAGAGCAATCATGCTCAGTCAATTTAATTTGAGGACTTACGGCCAAAATTGGGCTAAGTCCAGTTAAAAAAATGTTCAACATTTTATTTGCTTTTGCATTGCATTTTTGTTTGGGCTTTACCCATAAAAGATGCAGAGCATCAATTTGTTTTGGGCTCTGCTCATTTATAAATGATGCAAAGCATCTACTTTGTTTGGGCTCTGCCCCTTTTAAAATGCATAGCGTTTTTATTATTTTGCTTGGGCTCTGCCCATTTATTAGGCCTGCTTGGTCTTTTTGATTTGGGCCTGGCCCTTTAAGAAATGTTCTGCATTTATCGGGCGCTTTGCGCCAATCAGAGAGCGCAAGCGCTTGTGGTGACGTTACGTGTCACGCAAGCGCAGTGCGCTGTGCCAATGCACTGTGCATGCGCTACTGATATGTGGCGCCAATCCAGGAGCGCAACAGCGCAGTTTGCAAGTGCAAAGCACTATAATTGAAGAATCTTTTAGATTCAAGAACCAAGGATTCATAAAAGAAGTGCAAAGCACTGTTTGCTTTTTTGATCTAATTTAGATCAAAGAAAACAAGTCCCTCTTGTTTTTCTTATCAGAGAACCAAAGGTTCATAAAAAGTGCAAAGCACTATTTTTATATTTATTTTTATTTTTTTTATTTTTTTTATTAAAGATCATTGATCTTGTTTTTCAGATCTATGATCTGTTCATAAGAGAATTTTCCCTTTTTTCTAAAGGCTTTTTACCTTTTTTGTTCTTAAGGAGTTCTTCAAAATTCTCTCTGTGTTTTTTTTTTTCAGAAAATGCTGATCCTTTTGAATTGAGGCTTAGGGTCCTTTTTATAGTGCCCATAAATTAGTTAAATTTGTTAAAGAGATCTTTCTCTGAGTGATTTTGGGAATTTTCCCCACCGTTATATCTTTGATCCAAGGGCTTCGGTTTTACAGAAGAAAATCTTCTTGTTTTAACAAGAACAGAAATATTTCTTTAAAATCTTTATTCTGTTTGGCGCAAATGCCCCAGCGCGTGACACGTGTCGCGCAGTGCAACTGCGCTAGCGCGTCTGCGCTGACACGTGTCGCGCAGCGCAACTGCGCTAGCGCGTCTGCGCTGACACGTGTCGCGCAGCGCAGCGATTGCGCAACTGAAGCGTTGCTTCCTTTGATTTTGCTTTAAACAGAGCTTTGCTCTGATTGGGTGCGCTGCCTTGGGCGCTGCGCTGATGTGTCTGCGTCAGACACGTGGCACGTTGCGCTCGGGATTTGAAGCGTTGCTTCAAAATTTTGAATTTTGAATTTCAACAGAGCTTTGCTCTGATTGGGGGAAATAGCGCTAGTGTGCTTGCGCTCGAGTGCCCACATGTTGACACGTGGCGCGCTAGCGCTCTTGCGCTCAGAGCGCTAGCACCCAAAGCGCTAGCGCCCGAGCACCCACGTGCAGACACGTAGCGTGCTAGCGCTCAGTGCGCTAGCGCTCTTGCTCTCGAGTGCCCACATGTTGACACATGGCGCGCTAGCGCTCTTGCGCTCAGAGCGCTAGCGCCCAAAGCGCTAGCGCCCGAGCACCCACGTGCTGACACGTGGCGTGCTAGCGCTCAGTGCGCTAGCGCTCTTGCGCTCAGAGAGCTATCACCCAAAGCGCTAGCGCCCGAGCGCCCACGTGCTGATACGTGGCATGCTAGCGCTCAGTGCGGTAGCGCCCGAGCGCCCACGTGCTGACACGTGGCGCGCTAGCGCTCAAAGCACTAGCGCTCTTGCAATCAAAGCGCTGGCGCTGGCCCCACGCATCCTTTGGATTCCTTTTCCCCCTTTTTATATATATACATATGTATACATATGTACACACACAAATACTCCACGACATTGTCCCCGTTAGAAAAAAATTTCTAATGGGGCGCTGCCCCGCACCCCGCAATGGGGCTGCTAGCCCCTTTGACCCCCAGCCCACTATCCTGGTAGCGGGACCCCCGTAAAAACTCTGCGGGGCCCCCGATATATCCAAAACCCCTTCAAAACACAACACTACACAATGAGTTCGCATGAACAGTTTAACCCATCAATCGAAAGTTCTCTCGCTCCAAAGGCGAGGGGTAATTAACGACAGCTTAATCCACGGCTGCCGGAGATTCGGATCCCCACAATTATTAAACCTCAGCCTACCCTAGGCAGGGGAAATCTGTAATACGCCTGACAAGCATGCGCGTATTCCCATCTCAGTGGGGTGACGAAAAACACCCTACAGATTCTGGCACGCCCGGTGGGACCTTTCTCTCCTCCCATCTTTCTGGTTAAATGTTCATGCGAACTCAATCAATATACATACGATTGCCTGTACTGAAATCATGTTTCTATTTGCAGGTTAACAATCTCCAATTGCCATCTTCGAACGCATGTCAGTATTTGAACGACTTTCCTTGGCCCCAGCTGGGGGCAAGGCCATCAACACGGACAAACTAATAAGGCATCTCGGGCAAACCCCAGCGGTGCCCTGAAAACTGCTCAATCGGGTATCTTCTCTAAGCTCCCCGTCAGATGACCTCTATGTCGTTAAACTGGAAACAGATGACCTCCAAGTCGTTAAATTGGAAACAGATGACCTCTAAGTCATTAAACTGGAAACAGATGACCACTAAGTCGTTAAACTGGAGACAGATGACCTCCAAGTCGTTAAACTGGAGACAGATGACCTCCAAGTCTTTAAACTGGAGACAGATGACCTCTAAGTCGTTAAACTGGAAACATATGACCTCTAAGTCATTAAACTGGAAACAACTGACCACCATGTCGTTAAACTGGGAACAACAGACTACCAAGTCTTTAAACTGGGAATAATCGACCACCACGTCATTAAACTGGGAACAATAGACCGCCAAGTCTTTAAACTGGGAACAATCGACCTCTAAGTCGTTAAACTGGGAATATAAAAATGTGTAAATAAAACAAAAATAATAAAAAGCCAAAATGATGGAGCAACCGCGAATAAAAGCCGAAATGATAGGGCAACCGCGATCTTCGCGATAAGAAAAGCTGAAATGATAGAGCAATCGCGGTAAAAAAAACGACTAATGATGAGTCGCTCCTGGTACCATATTCCAGTGCAGCGATGCAGGCGCCAACTAAAATCCAGTTTCCCAAAATTCTTCCGGCCCTACGGTTAGTCCCTAAATTGACTGCCGTATACAATCCACGGGCTCAAATAATTCTCAGCATACCCATGCCTCACCGTAATCACCAGTTACGCGGCTAGTCTCCGACCTTGGAATTATGCTCCATTGGGAAGACCCACTCATGTATCCTCACGATACATGAGGAGAAAAAACCTTCATGGGATCCTTACGACTCACAAAGGAAAAACACACTTAGGAGTCTTCACGACTCCTAAAGAGAAAAGACACATGTGGGATCCTTATGACTCGCAGAGAGAAAATGCTTTTATGGGATCCTCATGGCCCATAAAATTGAAAAGCCTTAGGTGATAGGGATCTAAACATGCCTCCTAAGCCATCGCTTTCCAATAGACAAAGGCGAATGATGAGTCGCTCCTGGTACCATATTCCAGTGCAGCGATGCAGACGGCAACAAAAATTCAAATTTCCAGAATTCTCCCAGCCCTACGGCCAGTCCCCAAATTGATTACTGTATACAATTCACGGGCTTAAATAATTCTCATCATACCTATGCCCCACCACAATCACCAGTTACGCGGCTGGTCTCCGCTTTTGGAATTATGCTCCATTGAGAAGACCCACTCATGTGTCCTCACGATACATGAGGAGAAAAAACCTTTGTGGGATCCTTATGACTCATAAAGGAAAAACACACTTAGGAGTCCTTACGACTCCTAAGGAGAAATACACCTGCGGGATCCTTACGACTCATAGGGAGAAAATTCTTTTATGGGACCCTCACGGCCCATAAAATTGAAAAACCTTAGGTGATAGGGACCTAAAACCTGTCTCCTAAGCCATCGTTCGCCAATCCCCAAATGGTGAATGATGAGTCGCTCCTGGTACCATATTCCAGTGCAGCGATGCAGACGCCAACAAAATCTCAAAATTTTTCCGGCCCTACGGTCTGGATCATACATCCTGCAAAACCGTATACAATCCACGGGCGTAAAATGATCTCAATCTCTCCCAAGTCCTATCGGTGAGACCAGGTTCAAAGTCCCACGGCGATGACGATTCAAAAAAAAAGAAGGTATGTCCACAAGCAAAATGGGCACGGATGAAAACCCGAAAAGGGTCCGTGAATAAAAACAGCATGACTGCCGGTGAGTTTGTGAAAACCCGAAAGGGCGCAGACTCGTAAAAAAGAGATGAAATGCACTCGCAAAGTCCTCTCGACTTTGTGAGGAGAAAATTCCCGCGTGAGATCCTTGCGACTCACAAAAGATCAACACACTTAGGAGTCTTCACGACTCCTAAGGAGAAAATACACCTACGGGATCCTTACGACCTATAGGGAGAAAATACTTTGTGAGAACCTTACGGCTCACAAAATTGAAAAGTCTTAAGTGATAGGGACCTAAAACCTGTCTCCTAAGCCATCGCTTCTGTAAGTGCACGGCGGCGCCCCGGCCGTCAATCCGACGGCCAAATGCGGAAGCGGTGATAAACTTTAATTTTTGCAAACTGGCAAACCGGCACCACCGCACACTAAACACCCGGATCGAACCACTAACTAGTCCTAGCTAACTACAAGAAGGGGAAGAGAGATATACCGACAGATCCGAGTCCTCCGATCTTCTCGTCGTAGTCTCGATCTCCTGTGGAATGTCCTATCTCCACCTCGTCGCCGGAAGTGCACCACATCGCCTACTTCTTTTACGGGCTCCCACCTCAATGCCGAGGCAACTCGGGCACGAAGCTGGCTAGTCGACGTGCCCAAGATTTACTGTAGAATGTAGTGTAGAGACTTGTGTCTCATTTGGGGTTCATGGAGGTGCCATTTTGGTGGAGGGATGATACAAGAATTATGTGGAGGGACTTGGGGATTTTGGAGCATGAAAAGAACAACAAATTCACCATCCAAAATTTTGGACAGCCCCATACAAGCTTGGCCGGCCAAAAAAATGAGGAGAGAAGGATAAGAGTGAGAGTGAGTGGCTTGATCAATAATGCAAGAGGGAATCCAAAAGAAATCATGAAAGAATATGATCACAAAAACATCCACACTCAACAACAACCATCATCAACAATCATGTCCACAAAAGTCATGCCATCATGACATAAAGAAAGTCAAGTGATGGTGAGCCATCATGATCCAACCAATATGCAAAAAAAAACCCTCCACAAATGCCTATTTGCAACAATGCAAATAAGCCCTCGTCCACCAATCTTCGGCCAATGATAGATACAATGGAAAATGGCCAAAACGGAAAGCAAACTGGCAACTCCAGAAAACTGGTCTCGTAATAAATTACAGGAAAACCCCGATACTGTGCATACACACCCGCATTTGTATTCCGACCGAAATACAAATGCAATGAGACAAAATCTACACTGTACTATACTAGGACTCGGCTTAAACCAAAGCCGGCTAGTAATATCTGTTCGATCCTGATCCGTGCAATACTGCACGTATCTGATCGAACCCTGCCATATACCCATACGGCCTATAGTACAAACTGTCCGATCCTGATCCGTGCAATACCGCACGTATCTGATCGGACCCTGCCATATCTCCATACGGCCTCTACAGCTTTTCGCCCGAAAGCTTGAGTAACTGAATGTGGGGAACTCTAAAGACTCGTCAACACCTTGGTTGTGGATTTAACCACTAGCACGTCAGAGGTATAAGCCAATACGTAACGGGCTACCAGGTATTGACTAAAAGGGACATTTGTGAGCGAACTCAGCCTGACACCCTACTGAGCCTGTCAGTGACAATATCCGTACAGTCCGGTCCGTTCGTCTATGAGCATCGCATGGCGGGCCTAAGGGGTTGGTAAAAGTCAGACCCCCAAAAGCGGTACAAGTCGTGTCGGAGTGTAGCCCAGAACACCCTGAGATACTACTGGAATACCTACCAGTAAATCTCCTTGCCTCGGCCGAGGGCTTTGTGTAATGGCTCTCCTAGACACAGCGCGACCTCACCCCCAATACCGGAGAGACGAACCCCTGAAGATGCGCTCACTGCCTCCATGTGGGCTCGGGACTGTACCCAACTAAAACCTGTTTGCACGACTCCTTTGAGCCGTGGTAGGGTAGAAGTAAAAGTATAGTGGGAAACTCACACGAGACCAAATGACTATCCCCAGGTCGATGAACTAACCTGTACACAATGTCACCAGGGAACTGCCATCTGACGTCTGGTATATGACCAACTAGCAAGTTCCCCGGCGAGTCTTGTCCGGTGTACTCATAACCCAATGAGCACCTGTATACATCTTAGGTGATCCAACTGACACCAAAGCTTGTGAGACCGGCCACCGCCCCTCGTCGGGGTCTCGACTGTATACACTAGTCTACTTTAGAGAATCGATGCCCTGTCTCGAAACTCTCACGACTAGGGACCTTTTATGGATGTGCTTATAGACTACCCGCTCCCACGTATATGATCGCCTCCATACTGCTGGTAGTCAAGCAAGAATCCTAGGGGCTTTATCAATGTGTAATAGCGACTTGTCAGGTCACCTAAAGCAGTACACGATGATAAAGGTAAACCAGATAGCATACTATCATCATGAGTAAGACTGTCCTACCAGGATAGGTCCCTCCCTCAATCATTGCAATCACGTACCTGTGACCCCGATAATTGACTCTGAGGGGCACTATCTCCAACAATCTCCCACTTGCACTTAAAGGCTAATTATTACGATGTCGCATACTCACAGCCCGTGTGATACCGAACACCCCAACTCCTCTACTAGTCAGTCTCACAAAGCTCGTTTGCGAAACTATTGCGTTCGAGGAATAGCCTCAGTGAGTGGATCCGCTTTGATGTTTCTTTCTATGTCTCTCTGAATCTCAAGTTCGCGGAGAATGTCATCTCCCGAAATGGAGCAATACCTGTCTTAGAATGTCTGGATGTCTGATGGGACCTAGCTCATAAATGAACTCCAAATCTAAACTTCTTAGACTGTATCATCAACTGAACTTAATCAGTATCCTGCACCATGCCTCCCTCAGTATGCCCTTGGACCACCTGTCCAAATTACTGCCCCTCGTCAGAGGGAAAACTATACTCTGACAACCTCCTTGTCGTCCATGTCACCTTGGAAGCCTGGAATGATAACCGTCTCCCGAATGAGGCTGTCGTTATCATATCCCTAGAACATTCACTTATGTTCTAAAACTGCTTCCGACTGTTTCTCCAGGATTGGATCAATATCAACTTATTGCATCTACTGCAAGAACAACATCTGGTGTGGTACATGTCATCTCATGATTGACTCAATTGCTAAGCAAGTGATCAGCCAATCATGCACATCCCTCTCCCCTTTAGTCTATAAGACAGCTTTAGAGAGGGTGACTCCATCACCTGCAGGTACACTACCGTGCCAGGAGTCGTCCATTCTAAACACTCTTAGAATGTTGTCCTAAGTACCCTTATTGGAAACCACCAAATCTAGATCTAAAACCATAGATCTAGTAACCCAGTATGTCTGATATAATATCCAAGTCCTGTGTAGAGAAACCACTGTGTGACGACCAAAGTATAACGATCATAGTATAGGAATATCACTTCCTACTCTGTGTATGTCATCCAATACCAGGATATCACACCCTACAACCTTCTCAAAGATCAGATCC